>JAKSXM010000231.1:25002500-30002500 GCA_022575985.1 Anagrus nilaparvatae | reverse complement strand
GCAATTTTTAATTTTTCGCACATTTTTAAAGTAAATATTATTATTTTTAAATCGACTGAAGTTATATATAGGTAAATCTGAGACTTTTTAGAAACGTTTACTCTATAGTTTATATTGGAACGTTACAGAAACGTTTTGTGCTGTGTGTATATTTAAAATTAAAAAAAATGAAATTTTGCGAACAGAAAGGACAAAGAATAAATAAAAGAATAGATCGGAAGTACCAAAAATGGGTATATGGCTGTAAAATTTATTTGAGTTTATCCTCTTTTTTTTTATTTTTTTTTTTCAAAAAGTACTAAAAGTACTAAAAAAATAGAGCTATTTATACTTCACCATGGGGGCGCCTTAATTTTAATCCGTACTAAAATCTTTATACGAAAGGGGATGAAGCTTATTCAAATTTATTTTATTGATGAAATCTTTTATACTGTTTAAATCTAATATTTTCTGGAATTTTTAATTTTTTAAACCATCATCGCTTTATATATTTCCTCTATAGACTTAAATTTTTATCTTTTTGTTGAAAATTTTTTTTGAATTATGTATTTTTTTTAAAGGATTTTTATAATAAGTTTATCTAAAAATATTATTTTCAGACATTTAAATTTGGTTGGCGCCAGTATTTAGTTTTGTCTAGTTTTTGTCGGGATCCCTTTTTGTCGACCCCAAAATCCCTTTTTTTTCCATTTTTCGACTTAGGCCGTCTCTACACCAGACAAGACTATCTTTTTTTAATATGAAAACATAATCATTAAATAAAATTATATCTTCTGGTTTACGAAACAAATTTCGGTCCTAAAAAATTCGTAAGCCGAGGAACTACTGTATGTATTTTAATCATTGAAAATAATTTATTTAAAATAAAACCTATGAAAGTTCAAATCAGCGGACCCAAAATTTATCTCAGTGTAAAGTGTAATTTAATGATTATAGAAATTTTATTAAGTTAATTTGATAATATGAAGGAATTTTAATGTTATTATTTAATTAAAATTATAAAATAGGCTGAAACTGGAAAAAAATTTTAAAAATATTGCGCTTTTTTTAACCGCATATAAATGTGCATACTCATATATACACACGTGTGCGAAAATATTGGCTAGACATTCGTGTATATATAGAGTGTGAAATGCTGTTGAACTGTTAACGTCGTCTGCGTAATATGCACCACATCACAACAAGCAGTCCACTAGGAGGTAGGACGCTGGATATGACGTACATTTTCAATTTTTCTTAAAACTAGGTAGTCATTTAAAAAAAGTTTTATCAAGAAAATATAAGAAATTAACAATAAATAACGTCATTCGAAGATGTCTCATGACGTTTAATCAAGATTCAAAGTGTATAATGCAGAGGGAGTAAAAAAAATTTAACATTCCTTACACGTATAAAAATAAGTGTACGTATTATACGCGTTAATATGTAAAAAATATATGTATGTATAAAAATGTATTTAGAATGAAGCAGGCTAGCAAAGTAATAGCATGCATTGTATATATTAAAAAAATATTACAAACACTTCGATTATAATATTAAAAGTATATATATATAAAAAAAAAACGAAAGAAACAAAAAATTTATTAAAACGCATCAGCTGTAATGTCTAAGTGGTATTAAAACAACGAAAATTGAAATAGATTAATCATTATAAAGAATGGATTCCATTAACAGAGTGAGAAAACGTTTAATGTTTGGATTAAATTGAAAATAAATGAAATAATTATTTGAAGTGGATAAGAATAATAAAAAGTATATATTGTATGGGGTGAGTAATAGCGGTGATTTTGTCTATTTATTGTAGATGCATTTACAAAAACATAAAATTAATGCATTAATAAATATCCTACATCTTTAAAATACCTAAATAACAAAAAAAACTTATTACTTTTACTAAATAATTCTAGTTTTCCGGTATATTTTTCATATGTCCATTTATTTTTTGTATGTAAATGTTCATATGTATACGTAGCGCCATTCACATACACACGCACTCGCTACGGCACTTTCTTTTACCTCCACTCTTGTAGTGTCTGTGTATACCTATAGGTGTGTCTTATACATGTATAAATTTTATGGACCATATTCTGATTTGCACTCCTTTTTTTATTATTCTTTCTTTTTCTCTATTTCTCTTTATCTATTTATCTATATAAAATACAACTAAATTATTAACATAAATTTATATATATTTCATGTACACAGTATTTTTTGTTCAAGGGTTTTATATTATTTTATTATTATTATTATTTTTTTTTAAATAAAGTAGGTAATAAACTAATTTCATCCAATTGACTTCATTTTTTAAATAATTTATTATTATTATTACACACACCTATATACATACATCTATATAAATTTAATGTGAATTTTTTTGTAATTGAATTTTACATTCTTAAAGTATGTAATATAAAAAAAAGGGTAAAAAGTAAAATAAATTCAACAATTTTAAGAATATATTTGTGTTTGTAAGTTAAAAAATAATAGCAGAAAAAATATGTGTACATAAAATTATTATGGAATTTGTACAAATAATTTATTAACATATATTATTTTAAATAATATATTTAAATATTTTTACTTAAAAAGGTAAATTTTAAACATAAAAATATCTAAAATAATAACCCTAAAAATTTCATTTGCTCCTTTTTTTAAAATTTTTAATCAGGTAATATCTTAACCTAAAATCTTAAAATTATGTTAACTCCTTATCATTATCATAAAAATAATGCTTTGGTATGTAAAAAGAATATCATATGGTTAGTTTTATTGACTTTTTGGAAAAAAAATTATCTTTCTTAAATATAACCTCAATTTTAATTTGCTTCTCAAATATATAAAATTTTATAATAGATATTTATTTTTTTATTTCAGGTATCACTGAGGACTCCCACAAATATAAATTTTTTAAATTTACATGAAATAAATATAACTCAGCTGTACTAGGCACTTATTATAAGGAGATGTCGAGTTTACTATGCCTAAAAGAGATTGTTTTGCCTTGCTTGGAAGCTCATTGGCAACATCCATCAAACCTAACAACTCAAACACATCATTTAAAATATTACCCAAGTCAATTAAAAAGTGCTTCCTACTGTTAATAAGGAGCTCAGAGCCTATTTTAACATGGCTGAAAGTATTCACAGTAATAAGGCACAACAGCAACAAGTAGCTGCAAGAAAAATATCTGCACCTGTTCACCGTACTACCTCTGAATCGATTCGCTTAGGTTTTGACCAACATCATCATCATCCAGCACAGTCACTTACTTCTATACCTACGGCACAAGCAATTTCATCTAATAATAATGCAACTATTCCAACTACAAATAATAATAATCAATGTCGAAAGAAAACTTCCTCTTTTCAAATAACTAGTGTTACTGTAGGTTGTCGTATGAGCAATGATGCTGGAGAAGATTCAAATGACGATTTGGACGAATCTCATACAGAAGACAATAATTCTATTGAACATTCGAGAATCACAGATATTGAAACGCCTAGTTATTCAGAAGATACATTTTCAAAAGATGATGTTTTTTTCAATGCTAATAACGCTGCTCTCAGTACAGCACCAGTGATACCTACAAGTTCACAATATGGGTTAGCTATTGTACCATCAACTGAAGCCAATAATCCTAACAATTCACCAAGTGAAAGTAGCATTAATACTCTTGATATAGCCTCTGTAACAGACAATGATATCATTAACTTGTTATCAAATAGTGCCAAGCAGGATGTTGATCTCAGGGAAGTCCATTCTCATGGTAGAAATGAAAGGTTTAAAGTTGTTAAAATTGAAAGCACTGAACCTTTTAAACGGGGTAGATGGACTTGCATGGATTATCTGGATCAAACTTCAGTTAATCAACCAATTGCAATAAGTCAACCAAAAGCCTCAGATCCCAATGAAGTTTGTATATCGTATGGAGTTACAGATACAGGTATCGTTGTGCCGGACACAACAAATAATAAACAAGTAGTTGAAGATAAAAATATAGTTATTACCGAAGCTCAAAATGGTCCATTATCATCTCAAGATGTACATCAGCATTCAAGTTTGACAAGTAGTGGTTATACTGTAAATACAATCCCAACCCAACAAGTACCTTCTCAGTACTATCAATCTCCTGCAGCAGCTACTTCCCAACAGCAACACCAACAAAATCAAGGTGCCACATTGCCTGCTAATCTGCAGCCAGCTCACCAAAGTAATTTAGTTGCTGCCCAAAGTATGCCACAAGGCACCATACCTTTAATTACTCAAGCAACTAACAATTCTGTACCCTCACAGCAAAATATGTCTCATACAAAAGAAGATACATATGCTTCCGTTGTAAATAGTCAAAATCAAAATTTACCTCCTTCAAGTGCACCTAATTCTCAGACCCCTGGATTAATTGTAACACAGCAACAAAATCAACCATCAACACAAAATGAGGCTCTAGGTGGAATACAAAATATGCAAAACATGCAAAATATTCATAAAGTTCCTCAAAGTGGTCCAACCCAAGCTTCAATGCAGCCCCAACAACAAAGTAATGTCTCCACAAATAACGCAACTGTACCTGGTAGCGCCGGTACTCAAGTACAGATGACACAGGCTGTAGGTACAATGCAACAAGGAAATTTGGCCTTTCATCAACAGCAATCACAAATTGATCAAGAGCAGGACTCTTTATCAGGTATCGCTGTTGGTGGAGCATCAGGACAAACAATTACAGACACTGCTCTTCTTGAGTCTTTGACTGAGGTTACTCAAAATATCGATGACCAACACACCAATGAAGATAATGAAAGGTACTTAAAAGAACTAAATTTTATTAAAATATAAATATTTTTTTACAATATAATTTTATTTTTTAATTCTAGTATGTCTGGGACCAGTGCTGTAGCAATTGATAATAAAATTGAACAAGCTATGGTGAGTTATTTTTGGTTACTTAAACTTTTACTTGTTATAAGCAGCGCATGTAAAGGAAAAAAAAATAAATCGTTATTTATTTCACAAATAGTAATTTATTTATACAATTTTGTGAATTATGTTATACAGAAAGATTTAAAAATATAATAACTTTTGCATAAGTTGTGTAAAATAAAATACATATTTAATTACAGGATTTGGTAAAAAGTCATCTGATGTTTGCCGTTCGAGAAGAAGTTGAAGTTTTAAAAGAAAAAATAGCTGAATTAATGGATCGAATAAATCAATTAGAAGCAGAAAATTCCATTTTAAAAGCTCACGCTACTCCTGAAACATTAGCTCAACTAAATCAATCGGGTACACCAAAATTGTCCATTAATAATACAGGAAGTGGTCAATAAGTATCCAAAATGTAAATAGAAAAAAAAAGGTTTTTTTTTGTCAAAGTACATAAACTGAATAATATAAAAACTATTGTATATAACTACGATTTTTAGAAGTTTATAAATGATGAGATTTTATTATATTAATATACTTATAGCTTATTAATGTCTTTTCCTTTTTTTTTACACCCAAAGTGACTGTGAAATGGCTTTTTTTTTTTTGCTGTAAAAATTAAAAAAAACGTAAATATTTTTTATCCCGATCGTTTAAATTGATCGCTAATTAATATATTTTACATTTAAACATAATAAAACAATATTTAAAAAATTATAACAGAATTGAATCATCAACATTTGCTCATTAAAATTACAAATAAAAAAGATATTAAATATTTATTTTTAATCAAAATACACAGTTTGTGTGACTGCTATTTAATTCTTAATTAATCAAAGAAATTTAGCCTTCCAATAATTTTTGCTCCAACAAAAAAATGTATATATATTACGATTATAGATCTTAAAAATTATAATATGATCAAATAATATACATGTACGATAATTTTCTTTTTCAAAATATGACACATGTATTATGCTTTTATCGCTTTAATGTCCTTAATTACACTATAAATTTTATAAATATATTATAAATTTTTCTTTATTTTTCATAAATGAGTACATAAATATATTTGCTGTTTATGTTAATGTACGCATTTTATCGAAAATAAAGAAAAAAACTGTTAGCTCGATAACATTATTCCCACTTGCACAATTATATTATTACAAATTTTTTTCTTCATGCTTAAGATTTTATTTTTATTTTCTTCAAACAAAACCAAAATTTTTTGTTTTTATTGCTAATAAAAGTTTATGACGTAACACATGACGAGAACTGTACAGTGGGATGTAAAGTCGTGAAATACATGTGTTTGCTGTAGGTAAATGCGCGTCATCAGCTGGTCTTATGGTAACACTAGGCATTGGCTGAAACCCATCTTCGCTAGCTGGCAATGCTGGAGATCCAGTCCAGAAGTATACCTGAACAAAATAATTATTATTACAATTCATATACTTTTTTATTAACTTTAACAACTTACCAAATCTTGTCGTTCAATATGTGACATTTTTTCCACGATAGACCAAAGCCATCTTTTAAATTTGACCAGTCTGTCTGTTGATTCACCAGATTCATCGTTAAACGATGTATATGATATTAAAACAGAAACGTTAATATCACCAACACCATTCAATAATAATCTTAAATCTTCAGCAGTTAAACCATCTAATGCACCTTCTGGTAATACATCAAATACACCTTCTTTAATAACTTCCAGTGCTTTCTCTTGAACTTTTAACATTCTAACTTCAGCATATTTTCTTACGTAGTCATAAACGTTTGAAGCTGATACTTCAATGTCTCTGCCATTTGGAATAAGTTCTATTGAACCTCCACCTTCTTCAAGGCACAAGTCAATGCTGAATGTGAGATCCAATTGAAATAAATTAGTACTTTCTTTAGTTTCAGCATCAACAACAAGTTGCCTCAAGCTTTCGTATATAACAGAATCAAAAAATGCAAGATCATGAAACCTTATTGGTCTGGATAAAATATATTTCAAAACATGTCTATTAAGAAATATTGGGCATAATTCATTTTGCAATAGACAAAGTCCAATAAGCCTTCCCACGTTTCTAAAAGCATTAAGTCTTTCATAACTTCCTTTTCCCTGTCTTGGTGTATAAAAACCCCGTTTTCCTGGTGAATAAAATAATGGAGCATTATCTTCAGCATCATCTACGATATTTGTATCCACTTTTTTCTTACTAGCTCCACAACGTTCTGTTAAACTAAAAACATCAAGGTCAAGCAATGCTTCGCTTGCCAAATCTTGATTGTGACTATGAATTAATTCAAATGCTTCTTCAACTTTTTGTCGAAGTGAATCTTCTGAAGCAAGTAACATTAATAATTGAGCTGGAGAAAGCTCTAAAAGCATTCCAGTAATTTTTTCAGCGTGTGAAGGTCTCAAAGCATAAACTTTTGGATATATTCTATCTCCAAGTTGTTGTTGATGCATTGATAAATGATCATTGCTTGTATGACCAAAAGCTGTTGAACCAGATGAAGAACCTTGGTTTTGTCCATTTGATCCATCAATCGGATTTGACGGAGTAAATGATCGAGCTTCATATGAAAGGGTTCTTCTTGATTCTTTGGATTTACCAGATGAACGTGAATTCTATAAATTTTAATAGTTTTATTAATTTAATACTTTGCTTGGATTATTACTTTATTGCTATCTAATTTATTTCTAAACCCTGTAAAAAAAGCATTTTGATTGTTTGTTTTGAATAAAATTGGATTATGCTGGTCAATTCGTAAGAGCCGCGGTAATTGACTTCACAACGTGCATGCTTACCGCCCGAAGAGCAGCGAGATCGATTTAGCTAATTTCAAAAGATAAAAACTATCACGGTTCCAATACTGAGACATCCACATTATATTAAATTAAAGAATAAAATCTGGTATTATGCAGTTAACGCGGTCCCAAGTACTTCTAGGGCCCTTAATAAAAAAGCGTGAGGTTTGAGAGAGGTAGTTAACCTATGACATTATAGCTTACAATTTCAATAAATAAATTCACGCATTACAAAAAAATTTTTACTTTGTACATATTAAAGAGTAAACTTTATAAAAATATCACGTTGTAAAAAACTAGAAAATTCAAGTGCAGTCTTGATATCTTTCATAAATACCATAGACAATAACAATGCACAATTTGATTTTTTATAATTAATTATAATCTATTATAATCCACTACAACCCATCCCTCTTACACGGTTTTTTTTTTTATTTTTTCATTAGGATTAAAGTCAGTTACCGATATCGCTAAATATTTTTGATCAAGTAGTAAATCAAATTTATTTGCTTTGAAAATTTTTCATTTAATTAGAAATCATTATGAAAAGAAATACCCTAAAATGTTATAGCAAAACTAGTGACAAAAAAATTCGCGCTTCTCGCGCTACCTTTATTCATTATTTCTTAAAAGTTCTGTTTATCTTGTTTACTAAACTAGGCTATTTAAAAACCATTATATAAAAATTTAATTTGAATTATTTTAATTATGTTTAATAACCACGAGTCAGAAAAAATAATAAATACAAAAAAACTTCACCTGTCTTCGAAGATCACGATCCCGATCCTTAATTTTTAACTTTTGTAATACATTATACTGTGTATATTTTGAACCAACTTGTGCTGCTTCAAGATTTGGTAATTTTTCATTAGCTAATAATGCCTGAAATGGAGTTTTAAAAAAATGTTTTATAATTAACAATAATTAACAATAAACTTTAACAAGGATTTTGACTCACCTCAGCAATAGCTGTGTAAAAACTTCTTGCTACACCTGATCCTTCCCCAGGTTCATCTTTAAATGTGACTTTTACTCTATTTACAGCTAAAGGAGGAGTGTTTGAAGCTCTTCTGTTGTACAGATTGTACTGTGTATTTAATTCTTTCATAGTTTGAACAAGTAATTGGGTTCTATCACGTTCAACCTATAAATGTTTTATTTTTAAATGGATAATTATGAAATATTATAAAAACAAGCTAATTTAAATAATGTAAAACCTTTAACAATGTAATGTCTTTTTGTTGCGAATTTCTTAATTTTTCCATATCTCTTCTAAATTTAGCTTCTTTTACTGAAAAACCCCCAAGTTCAGAAACGACAGATCCTGCTTCTAGACCAACATCCTCCATGAATATTCTACCAAAAAGATCAAGTGATAATTTCCATCTTCCTAATAAAATATTATGGGATATTTTTGGTGCTAATGTAGAAATGTTTAAAGGAGTTTCTGTAGAACTTGTTTCACTAACATTTTCTTGTTTTGCGTTTTCTTGATTACTTGTATCCATTTCTGATGCTTCTTCAGAGACATTTTGTATTTCAACATATGGAGCAACATTAACAATAACTTCTGGAGAACTAATTTTATTTACATTATTATGATCTAATATACTTCCTGCGCGAACTATAACGCTCCTTTCTATTTTACAAGAATCTTTATTATTTTTTGAAGACTCTGGTTCATTCATTATTTGACTATTTGGAGATACAATTATCGGTGCACGATCTACTTGTTCATTAGGTACTAAAGTTTGTGATTCATTTGCCAAATTGTAAACTTGTTTTGGTTTTTCCTAAAAATTAATATATTTAATATTTAATTAATAATTAAAATGATTGAAAATTGAAAAAAAGTTAAATATTGTTACAATAATTTTGCTAGGTCCTGGTTCACTAGCAGCTAGTGTTACTTGTCGTTTAGTTTCTGCATTGCTATTTTGATTTTTAGCCATTTGATCCACAGTATGTCCAAGTATTAAAGTTGAAGAATTTATTTGATTTTCAGAATTGCGTCCAGATAAACCAAGTCTTGATGGTAGGCCTTCTGTGTTTTGACCAGAAGTTCCAAAATTTGATTGTCTTGGTACACCGAATAAATCTTCTCTTCTAGAATGAGGTTGTAATAAGTGCGGTTGATCCGCTAATGGCAAAGCTTCGGACATAACTGTGTCAAATGGATCAAGTGGAGGACAACCAAGACACAGAGTTGAATCTGACCTTTGCAAAAATGGATGTTTTCTTCCTTTACCTGTTGATGAATTACTATTATTACCACTTAATGGTGTAGTTGCACAAATTGGAACTTGTAATAAATCTGGATAGTCAACTGGATCTGTTTCCATTGTACTATTGGACTGAAGGTTATCATCTTCACCTTCTTCATTTTCATTTTCGTCCTGAGAATTCATTTAATAGAATAAAATTTAAGTTTATTAGATAAATCATAATAACCATCAACATATCAACAATATAAATAGAATTTTTAAAATTTACTTACTTGATCATTCCAAGTTGGATCTGAAGTATCCTTTTGTGTTTCTCCTCTTAAAGATAACGGCTCGGATAAAGATCTCATGTAATAAACAAGAGCATCAAAAACATAAGCAACATGTCGAAGAGCTGAAACATCCAAGACTGGTAAGCTATCCCTGTGTTCACTATTATGAGCACGCATCAAAGATAAACAATAAGACAGAAATTCACGTCTGGCTGAGTGTGCATCACCACCTTTAAAAAGACCATTAAAGGCAAAGAATTAAGCATAATTAAGTAAAAATTTTTAAACTATTTAATAATAGAACTAAAAGTGTTTATTGTTCAATAGAACTGATGACGTTTGAAATTAATAATGATTTAGTTGTAAATTTGTCTTTTACTTTTATTTAGCAGTAATAAATAATGTTCTTGTGATTTAGATATTAGGTCAACCATGCTCGAATTGATTTTACCTAAGAGCTTCACATTGACATATCCAAAAACAAGTGTCAAAAATAACTCAATTATTTATTTTATTTTATTAGTTACCTTCGCGTTCTCGAGTGTTACGTGAAGCTTCGCCAACTCCTGTAAAACCAACAGTGAGCCTTGTTGACCCTTGAGCAGTAGAAATATTTGAACTTGGTGTAATACCACTACGAGTGCTTCTAGGAGTGTTACCCTGTAGTGATAAAGATAATGCAGCAGAATTAAGTAAACCTGTATAATTTCCCCCTGATAAAGAAGGTGCATTATTTAATGGATGTTCTGGATGAGTTGGATCTGCTGTACGAGTTAGTGATACTCCAAAACGTAATTGAGCTTCTGTTGCATCCATTACAGTTAATAACCAATCCCATGTAGGCTTTAAATGTGCTTCCAAGTATATCTAATACAAAATTTAAATTATTATAAAATATTTTTTTTTTTCTGTTAACAATTAATATTAAAAAAAATTCAGTTGAAATATTTTAAATTAAACAAACCTGTAAGTTAACAGCATCTAATAAACAAACATCTAAAATCCGAGGCAATGTTGGTGCAAGCATCTTATAATCTTGCATCATTGTTAGAAGATCAGCAATTTGTCGAACAACAATGCCAAAGGCTCTTGCCAAACAACTTGCAGTTGTGCCCATTGTTATAGGTTCTTGTGCTGCTGCAACAGCAGATGTTGCTGTTGAACGTCTCAGAGACGAAGGGTCAATAAATACCAAATTACTGCCCCCTGTTACCCTTAAACCTGCAGTTCTTGTACTTGACTCTCTGTTGCGAATAGCCCATTGCATTGATATTGGAGCAAGATTGTTACGTTGCAAATTAGTTGAGTTCCCGCTCCTTCGTTCAAGTTGCTCATCTCGTCGCTCCATTGGAAACTCTTCAGTATCCTGTTCATCAGTTTCACCAGCTTCACTTTCTTCATCTTCCTGCTGACTTGATTCTCCTGACTCATCTTCTGGATACAGTAATATAGAATTCATACCTCCATCGGATCCCGCGGTTGCACCTGTTTGTACACTTCTTTGAGCGGAAGCAGCATCTTGATTACTATGATTATCATCAGAGTCTGATTCTGTTTCTGCTTCAACAAGAAGATCTAATTCTGTATCTGATTCATTATCAACAGCTTGTTCCTCTCCAGCTCCACTGGTACTGTTGTCAACTTCACCAAGAGGTTGTGAATTTACATTCCCTGCTACTACCGATTCTTCGTGTTCACTCATATCTCCATCCATATCCATAGGTACTTCTATAAAATTAAATACATAAATTATTATTTTATGTTTTAAATTTATTAAATTTTCAACTAAACTAATCTATTTTTTTATCAAGTTTTTTTTTAATTGTTGTTCATAGTCAAAGAATGTAAAAGTTATTGATTAAACAATATATAATTTAGAAAAACTTAGAAAAAAAACTTTCTTGCAAGAACTTACCATCTCCACCTTCAGTTTCATCTAAAGCAGAAACATTTCTAGCAATATTGATGTTACTATTTCTTTGCTGTGTTTGTAATGTAGAGTCCAGTGCTTGTGTACTAACACCACTATGAGGAATTAAGGGTTCAATAGAGAAAAGTTCTTCGGATCCATTAATTACTTCAATTGCAGAACTTGTTAATGTAAAAGGTGCTGTGGGTCTTGACACTCCAAGTCTAACTGGAGCTATCAAAGAATCAGCAGTTTCGCAAAGTTCTTCAACTGCTAACTTTATAAGAGCTTGAAATATTCGGCGACATTTCATTAAAGGTTGAGAAGCTTGGCTGGCACTAAAAATTGAATATATTGTTTATTAAGTAAAATTATAATAAACGATTTCAATAATACCTTCTCCTTTTAGTTGAGTTTGGAGCCATTTCAATAGAGAAAATAACAAATATTCTTGCAACCGATCTAACAAAACGACGAGCAACATTAATAGCTTCTTCTTGTCTACCAGGTATAGATTCATTCTGTAATTCTCGAATTAAAGTTGTTAATAATGTATCCAACATTTCAGCACTACATTTAACTAAAAGTGAATGTGTAAATTTATCTAACAAAGCAGTTCCACTTTGCCGACAAGGTGATGAACCTTGATCTCCAAAAAGTTGTTCGTTTACATTTTCATGTACACCAGACATAATTGTACATTGTACTGCAGGCCAATCATTTAAAAGTCTTTCCAATGCCCTCCTGCTGAATCTTGGAGGTTCAAGATCATGATCAGGCATATCCGTATCAGCACCAACCCCTCCATCTACTAATGGGTTTTTGCGATTTGCAGATGTTGAACGTTGACGTGGTGCTGAACGGAATTGACGTTGCTCAACAGATTGTCTACCAACAGTTTGTACAAGGAAAAGAAGAATACTTTCACCTCTATATAAAAAAAAACATACAATAAATATATAAAAATTAATTAATTAGTAAATAAACATGGGGTTTAAGAAACTTATAATAAAAATGTATGTTAAATAAAAATCATTAAAGGAGTTTCAAATAAGTTTAAAAGAGGGTTTGCCCGTATATGCTAAAAAAAAAAAAAAAGTTAAATTCAGGTTTCTTGGGCCCATTAATAATAATTAAAAAAATTAATCCTTCATTAGAATAAAATAATTAATTAACCTTGAATTAACTTTGGTAGCTAGATCAGTATTTGTAACTAATCGGCATAATAAATCAAATCTAGAATTTTGTCTTCCAGCAATAAGTGCTCGACATTTGCACTTTTCCCAACAATCGCAATAAGCAGTAGGGGATGTATGTTTCAATTTGCAATCATGGCCTCGGTGACATACACGTGCACATTCGGTACAGCAACACAAAGATCCTGTTAATCCACAAGTACGACATTCAAAAATATCTTGATTGATATGTTCAGTTCCTGTCCAGGTAAAGCTGCAAGTATCATTGCAACAAGTTACAAATAATGGCGATAAATCTGGATTTGCATCAGATGGTAATATCATTGATGAACAATCTTTTCCATCCTTTCCTACTCTTTGGATGGTATCAAGAATTATAAGTGCTGCATGATAAGCTCGAACTGACACGGCTAGCATCAATGGCGTTTGACCTTGAGCATCCCTATAATGATTTATTAAAAGTTTAATATTACAGATTTTTTGAAACTAAAGGAAATTTTAGTGCAGTAAAAATTGGTATTTTAAAATTAAATCACGTTTTTGAAACGAAGGTTCCACATTTCTAAGTAAAAATCTAGCATAAATATTTTAAAAAATTTAAGCTTATTCTTTGCTAAGGATAAATATATAATTTTTCTTTGTTTATCAAATAGTTAAGTTAAATTAAAAAACTCTTTTTTTGCAATTTAAATAGAATTAAAGGAGCGTCAAAATAAGCTTTTTTCTGGATAAACTATCTGCCCTTAACTTTGAAAAGGAATTCACACTTCATTTGATTTAATTATATAATTATCATACAATTAAATTTACAATTAAAATATTAATATTGAGCTCAAATAAATAATTGGAAAGTAAGTGCAATAAAATAAGCTTCATTTTTGGCTCATTTATTATTTTATAACAAATTTTTAAGCAAAACCAAAAACATATCTCTAATCGTCAGTATCTCCTTTATCTAAATATAGAATTTGAAATCTTTATTTAGCTGTAATAAATAATATAATAAATAATGTAAAATCAATTTTCTCAAAAACTACTTTTTAAAATGACTTGAAATTATATATTTAGATAAAGGAGATACTGACGATTAAAAATAGGTTTTTGGTGTTACTTAAAAATTTTTTATAAAATAATAAATAAACCAAAAGTGTAGCCACAATTGAAATACGCGTAATACAAGAGTAACTTCCCCGAGCGATTATTAATTAAAAAATAATTTGTTTACCTAGCTGATAATAACTCTTTTAAGTTTTGTGCAAGTGCAGGACTTTCACACACATACTTCAAAATCAATGAAGCATTATTTCTTCTTTCAACAGAATCTATAATATAAGTATTATTGCTAGTTGTTCCTATAAAAAAAAAATATTTTATTTATTTTTCATAAAAATATATGTATTTTATGTGTTACCGGTAGAGTCCAATTACTGGATAAATCTAGGTCTATCCAGGTAAACCTAGCTTTATTCAAGTGGCATTGGATAAAATTAAATTCTTCATATATTTTGTTCAATTTTATTCACTATCGCTTGAATAAATCTAGCTTTATCAAAGAGGCTATAAAATATTTATAAAAAAACTGTGA
The DNA here is from genome assembly GCA_022575985.1 of Anagrus nilaparvatae. Taxonomy (NCBI): domain Eukaryota; kingdom Metazoa; phylum Arthropoda; class Insecta; order Hymenoptera; family Mymaridae; genus Anagrus; species Anagrus nilaparvatae. The sequence goes on along the minus strand of JAKSXM010000231.1, from coordinate 29,987,590 downwards.
ACAAGCATACAAAAATTATTTCACCATATTAATTTTTTGCTACCTGTCATAACTTCATAATCAAATAATTTTTTGAATAAAGAAAAAAATAAAAATTAAATTAAATTATTTTATATTTTAATTAATTTTATAATATTTTTTGATACATTATAAACAAATCTATACTACTATACTATAAACGTACTATAAACTATTTGTTTATATTTGAGAGAATTTTTTTATTCAAAATATTTAGTATTCCAGCAAACAATAACTTTATATAACATAGCTCATGTATAGCTAGTTTTAATTGGATAAATCTAGGTTTATCCAGTGATCGGACTCTATTCTCTTTTTTATTTATTTTGACCAGAAAAATTTTAAAAAAATATATGTAAAATATATTTATACCTGTTTTATTCATCATTGAAATACTTGTTGTTCCAAGTCCAAGTAAACTATCTTCTTCACCTGATGTATTGTCAAAAGCTTCGGGTGGCCAACTCAAAGTTGGTATTGGTTCCTCAATTGGAGCTGAATTTGTATCAACAGTATTTGTTATCAATTCTTGTTCAATGCCTAAAATTGAAAATAAAAAAATAATTTTTTTATGAATAAATTCAAAATATAAATCTTACCTTGTTCATTTTCTTTATTTGAAGTTGGTGCACACATATTAATACATGCATGAAGAATATTTCGATTTCCATCACATCTTTCATTTAAGATGGATTGTATTTGAATACTATTACCTTCTGAAAAACAATTAAAAGCATTAAAATTTTCTATAAAATATTATAAATCAAACGAAGAAAATATATTTTAAAGATTTACTCACTCATATCTTGCTCTAAATTTGAAAAAATTTGTTTAACTCCCTCAAAGTCACACCTTAAAATTCTAGGTAATAGTAATAAATTTTCAAAAACAAGTGCAATGACAGCAACTTGATTTTTAAGATTCATTGCTGGAATACTTGGAATGGGAATTGTTGAAGCACCAATACAACCCACTGGGGCTAAATCTAACCAATTAGGATCTCTTATTGCGTAAGCACAATCTTTTGCAATCGGGTATATGGTATTATTACCATCTCGCAAAATCATTGAACATTCCGTATTCTATAAATAAATTTTTTATAAATCAAATGTATTTTTTTAGTAAAATATAAAAATTTTAAAATTTTTTACCTCTCCAGTACTGGTGAGACTTATATTTTGAGGGTTCAAGCCCAAAAATGACGTTATATCAGATGGAATAAAACAGTCTTGTATATATTTACCAGTGCTAAGATTGTAGATAACGTAACTTAATTTGTTTCCATTTTTTAATATTGCATGGATGCCTTGTCCATCAGTAGCTATAGTCAAAATATTTTCATTTGATCCTTCTGCAATATTGATTCTTCTAGGTGTGCGCTGAAAACAATCAGGAGCTCGAGAACTCAAGGACGATTTAATAACCTAAAATTGACAAAAAGAAAATGTTATTAAATAATAAAACGAAATTCAAAATTACAGATAATTTACCACAAGCTCATCTTTTCTAAGTAATCTACAATCAGCAAGAAGTTTGGTAGGTTCTTCAACATTACTATCTTTATTATCTGGATTACTGTAATCCTTGTCTTTTTCTTTTTCTTTTGAGTCTTTTGAAAAAAATTTAACAGCAACATAACAACCGTCGACTTTTATAACTTTTCCAATTGGGAGAGTCTTTACATCTTCAACAAAAACAACATCCCTTAAATGCCAATCTTCTTCATCTTTTCTTTCTGATTCGCTTTCACTTTTTGGAGCCATACGTTTTTGACGTTCTAAAAAGAAATATAGTTACAATCTGCGTATTATAAAAAAATAAATATAATTAAGTTTAAGAAAAACTTACTATGACTAGTGGTAATGCTTCCAGTATCACTGCATGTACTAGATGCTGGAGAAGGAGGTGGTGGCATATCAATTCTGTCAGCTGTTTCTTTATGAATTTGTTTGTTGCTATTATTTGTATTTCCATTATTACTAGACTCTTTTTTATCACTATTTAAGTTAGTTAAAGAGCCTGCAGGAAAAATTTTAAATCGGCAAATAGCATCAAGATTCCAAACAGCTGATAAAAGTTGTCCAACTTTTGGTACACCATTTGCAATTGTAAATCCTATAGCTCCCGCTTGATATATTGGACTATTTTTCATACAAACGTGGCTACCATATGTTATTTCTGTTGCTGTTGCTGTAGATGGTCTATGCTTTCTAGATTTAGCTTTATGTTTTTCCCATAACTTTATTCTTTGGGCAAATGGTAGTACCCCCCTATTTAATTAAAATTAAATTAATTATGCTCCAAAATTAGACAATGCATGATTGACAAATACATACCACCAATAAAGAGCTCCACTTTCGAGTTTCGCAACTGTATATAGTGCACATGTATGAAGTGAAATAATTTTATCTAGTGTGAATTCTGTGAATGATTGAGCAGGATGCTCTAATCGTGAAGCAACATGTCCTAACAGTTCATCAAGCCATGTTGATACCTTACCACTTTCAGTACTGACTGAACAACGAATAGCAGTAGCTGATATATTTGCTATTTTTTCTCCTGCTAGTGATAAGGGCACAGTTTTAGGATGATGAATATTTGGATTCTGAAAAATTTTTTTTAAATACTCATGAAAAATTCTGGAAATGAAAATTGTAAACTAGAAAATAAATTGTAAATCATACATCTGGATGTTTATAGGGCTCATTTTCTGACCATTTCCACTGATAAAGTTGGCCAGTTGATGAAACTGCAATTAATTCACTGTACAGAGCAGCAATATGAGTGAATTTAGGCACAGGTTCTGATCGATCATTCCACCACTCTAACTCTTCTGATATCCATAAAGGACTTTGTGAGGCTAGTTCTTTCTTTTTAGTATCTAGAAATAAAAAATTTTAGTTATTATTTTTTTTATTTACATTAACTGAAAGTTGTTTTCTATGACTTCTATGATGGTCAGGGTATAGTCAAAATAATCAAAATATACTTCAAATATACTTCAAATATAAATTAATATATCAGCCGCCTAAAAATTAAAAATTAGAAACACACCTGGATCTTTTTCCCAGGAATCTTTTAATGCAGTTTCGAGCCATCTGCGAGGTCCATAATATTGTCTGTCTCGCCATCTACTAAAACTATCTCGGTCTCTATCTCGATCAGTTGATCTCTCATTATCTCTTTCATTACCTAATCTACGGGAAGAACTGCTACGTGAAGGACTAAAAAAATAAGAAAAAATATTAATATTATGCTATAGTTTAGGTTTAATTGTTAAGAAATTGGTTATTACTTTCTGCTACCAATATAAGCATAAACATCTTCATTAAACATAGAATCTGTGTCAATAATAACAGAATGTTCATTAGTAAATCCACCATCTAATAAAGAAATAAGATCTTCAGGAACGTAACTATCTGCAGCATCTTCTGCATCATCTCCTTCTTCGTCGTCTCGAGATAATAAATTATTTACTGCTAAATTAACATCTAAATTTGTTCTTTGAAGTTCTCGCATTATTAGATTTCTGCTTTTTCCTTGAAGTACAACTTGAGCTTGTGAAATTAAATCTTCAGGAACAAATGGGGCAGGTACAGAAACTATAGGTCTAGAACTTGTTCCACTACCACCACCCATGATTACTCCAGGTGGTCCTATTCTACCACTGCTTCCACTGCTTCCACTAGTTCCACCACGAATAGCAGAACTACTGCTTCGCATTATCCTGGCTCGAGACCTAGATATACCTGCTCTACTGTTACTGCTTGCGTTGGTGTTATTTGCTGGTGTAGTTGACGAGTTACCAGAATGATTTTTGCTTGCACTAAAATCAGTCCTTTTATCATTAACAATTAAAAATATATTTTCAACTAATTTTATGCTAAAGAAAAGAAACTCACTTTCTATTTGGTTCATTTTTTCGTAAATCTAGCCTATCGTAGAGTACTGTATAACCAACACGACAAATTCTGTTATCTTCTGTTAACAAAGCAATATGTGTTGGACCCACGACGATACGCTTGATAGATATTTTTAATCCATTCAAAACTGGAGGTGTTACAAATCCATATCTGTTTATTTTTTCTGCAACTTCTTTTAACCTTTATGTAATTAAAAAATTAAAATTTTAATAACAACATAATTAAGGAGACACATAATATTTATAATTAAGTGTATAAAAATTTTTCACTTGTAATTAAGTGTATAAAAACAACAAAGAGTGTGTATTCTTTTAATTTGATCCTAGCTACAGAGATACATAAATAATATAACTAATATTATTGTATAGTTTTGGATAATTAATGGGATTGAATGTTTTTATTAATTAAAATTTTTTATAAATATATTAGGCTTATTGAATTTTCTCAAAGGAATAAATTTTTGACACCTAAAAAAATTGTTAATATGCTTCGGAATGTATCTGAATGTACTTTGTTTACATTTCATTTTTGAATTAATACATTTTTGTATTCAAACAGAAAAATCTGATTTCAAAGATTATATTTCCTAAATTTCAACTCAATTTTACAAAAAATTAATTAACATTTAAATAACAAATAAATACTTTTCAAATAAAAATAAATTGCTACCAGAATATAGGTCAACTTGATATTATAATAAACAAGCTTTTAGTTTTGGCTGAAAAAACTAATATATGCAAAAAATAGTATACAATTTTATTTGCAAAATAAAATATATTAACAAAATTATTAGTAATTTAGCTAATTATGATTCCTAATAATAGGATAGTAACTAGAGACATCCGGGAATTACGATTATATTGTTAAAATTACGTTATTAAGCTCCATAATATGGTACATGCAGAAAGGTTTAATTAATTCCAAAAAAAATTCTAACGTAAGATTATTTGCCTTAGAAATTTGTATTTTTAAAATTTTAAAGAATAAATAAATTGTTTCTTTATTTAATATTTGTGTCAGGCATAACGAAAAATTGTTATGTTCATTTTATTACACTTACCTGTCATTCAGCTGATCGTCCGTCCCCGGTAAAGGATGAACGACGAAATGTATTGAGCTCATCTTTAATCACAAAATTTTGATAAATTTGAAGACAAGTTTTTTCAAACTTGTCCAAGACTTAATTTTTTAATTATTTTTCCAATTTAATAAATAATTCTTCACCCCTCAACGCAAAACGTTTTTATCAAACAATAATCAGCCATGTTTCAGAGGAAACTAACAGAAGCGCTTGCGCATGATTTCTAGTATTATTGGAAAAACACTAGATTTTAGTTTTTTTTTTAGAAACCAAAAGTACCAACTACCTGCACCAAAATTATTTTAAAAAATTTTCCTGGAAGAAAAATTTACAAAAGTATAATGATTAATGATTAAAAGAATAAATTAAGTGTTAACCATAAAAATATTTATACTGTTTTTACTTTTTATTTTATATATTTAAAAAAAGGTTATTTAACCATTCAAATGTATCCAATACGAACAATACTCGATTTCAATACTAAAATAACCACGAAAAAAAGCAATGACATTGGAAAATACATTTATCTAATTAGTAATTAGCTTCATCTTTAATCATTTCATCTTCTATAATTAAAAATTTAAATTGATTAATTAAAACATATTGATTTGAATGAAATTTTTTGGGAACGCACTATTCATAATTCCACGTTGCCATTGTCTCGTAATCAAATAATAGAAGAAAATTTTTTAAATATTAAATAATATTCTTGTAAAAAAAATTAAAAAAAATTATAGAATAACAATAACAATAATGAAACCTTATTTAATTAAATATCAAAAATCAAAATCAGAGTTATAATTATAATTATATTTAAAAACTTGGCAACACTGATATTTTAGTGGGGGGGTTTGTGAATACCAGGTGAATACAATTCAACAATACGTTCACCTTTTCGATATTATAATTTACTATAACCAATAACCGCATCGCTTACTTTGTTATCCTTTCTAAAAACTTTTTGTTTCTGTAAATAAATCAACATTCTATTTAAGTTTTATTTGTCAATATTAAATTTTTTATCTTATTAATCCTTATTGTATTTATAATATTCATAAAAAAAAGAAATAAAACATACTGAACGGCTGCAGTTTACATACTTTAAATCAAGCTTGTATATAAGTTCAGGTAAAAATTTAAGGCTTCATTTCTTTCTTATTCATCTGTTAACAATATTTTTTAAGTAACTCTAGTTAGCAGATCAACTTAACACCTTGTTACACTTAATTTTTATAAGTAAAAACATATAAAAGTAAAAATTTAGTATTTTATCTTTTACAGCATGGCTCGAGGTCATCAAAAGATACAATCACAAGCAAAAGCACAAGAAAAAGCTGCTAAAGTCAAAAAACAACAAGGACATAGTGCTAACGAACAAAAAAAAGCAGCCCAAAAAGCTCTTGTTCATATTTGTGCCGTTTGTAAGGTTAGTAAGAAATTTAGCTTGTGATTTTTTAAGACTAATAATAATATCAAAATTTCAATTTTTAGGCCCAAATGCCAGATCCAAAGACTTATAAACAGCATTTTGAAAATAAACATCCAAAAAATGATTTACCGGAAGATTTAAAAAATATATGAAGTTAATGCCTCCTGATACTACTATGCACAGGAGGCAACGGATGAGTGCCCTGAAAGATTTTTTTTTAAAGAGTAAATTAAATTAAATGATTTATTAATAATATAAATGAATTAAAAATATTAGTTTAATTTAGATAAAATAATAGCAATTAAAATTATAAAATTTTTTTAAACTAATTGTAATTTTCTTTAATTGTTTTGTTTTAAAATAAATTAAGATTTCAATTTACTCTTATGCTATATTTTGTAAAGATATACACTATTGCATTAAAAGTCTGAGTTTAATAATAATTTAGCATATTTGTCCTTTAACCTTTAAAGCACAAAATTTACTGCCATATTGCTTATATAATTTTGAAGAAAAAAAACAAATTGTGATAATTATTATTAAAGAATTAATTATCATTACTTTTTTTTTAAACTTAAGCAACTCAGAGTTTCGTGAAAGTTTCTTAAAGAGATAAATAGTTTTTGAGCAGATTAAAAGAGGTCTAAAGTGTTTTTTGTACTACTTTGAGCCTCTTGGATCTTTTTAAAATTCTGTAAGAAATTTTCAAAAGAGTTGGTTGAGGGTTGCTTTTTTTATTAGTTTTTTTCTTACATCATCAAAATATTTAATTTAAAATTTAAATATATAAAATTTTCACTAATGGGTAATCAGTGGTAAAATTTTTGTAATGAAGAAATTTTTAAATTTAATGAACAGTATTTAACCAAGTTTTGCCTTTGTAGTCAATCGGAAGAATTTATACTTACTTAATTAATAGAAAAATTTGTAGCTTATAATTATAAACCATTATTGCAGACTTTACACCTGAAACATTCATTTGTAATTTTATTTATTTATTGTGTTTACCAATTAATAAAAAAAATACAAAAAATAAATAATTTAATATTTTATAAAATGCAAAAAAGTTTTATTATTTATATTATCCAAAAAAATAAAACCAATTGTTTTTATAACGTTGAATTTTGATATATTTAACACAAATATTGAAAAAAGTTTCAAAATTTTCAACGCTTTTCCTTATATTTTTCAACAGTTAGTGCATCCAATTGTAAATTTTTATTTAAATAATTAAAATTTTAATTTAATCGTATAGCTAAAGTTTGTATAAAGCATTTATTATTAATATTAAAAACATTATTTATATAATTTGTGAATGTGTCATCGACTGTATAGATATTAATTGTAAATAAATTAAAATTCTAATATCTGATAAGATATAAAATATAATATATACACAAATGATATGATTTAAAACAACATTTTAAAATATGAAATATACTTTTAAGTAAATAATTAACAAAAAATATATTCTTGCAAATTAAAAGGCTATATGAATTGTCATAAAAAAATATTCTAAAAATATAGTGTCCATAATACTTATGTCTTTTTTAAGTTTCGTATTTGATATTTTAAAAAATAATGTTTATAAAATTCTTATTTATTTAATTTTTCCTGATCTATAAAAAAATTATCTGTAAATGGGTTGATCCAGCATACTACAACAGTAAAATTATTTTTGAATTTTTTTTTTTAATTTTTTTTTTATTCGCCTATTGGGCCTTATTAATTTGTGATTTCATTGAGTTTACCCTGCTCACTGGACCTTTTTCACGATACTTAAATTAAATTTTGGACATTTTAAGCATTTGCATAAGTTTTTTCTTGGCTATAGAAATATGTTAGGTATCAAGTTTTAAAAAAATATTGTTTTTCTGTAATTCATAATTTTTCTTTGATAGCCTAAATTATTATCTTAAATTGTCCAAAATTTAATTTAAAACAATTTTTATAACGCGATTAAGCAATATTTACATGAAAAAGATTCAATGAGCACGCAAATCATGAGTATTAAAAAAAACTACGATTTTTGATTGATTTTCAAAATAATTCTAAAAATGGGAAAATTTGGAAAATCGTGAAAATTCATTTTTTTCAGCAGCTCAGGAAGGACACGTAAGTCTTAATTAAACTTAAAAGAATTAGCAAAATAGCAGAAATCAGAAAGCTCTGTTTTCCTGAAATCGGAAAATTGTTCGTGTTCCATGAACGTTCGTGAAAACTCTGTTCGTGGAAAACGAACAATTTTACGAGACGTGAAATGTGCATATTCGTGTTCCACGAACATTCGTGACTTCGTGTTTTCGGATACTGATTAGACCAACTTCTATTTTGGAAAAATCGAAGTAAAAGTTTCCAAAAACTAAAAAAATTCGTTATGAGTCTTCATAAAATTCAGAAAAGAAAATCTCGGAAGAAATGTGAATATTGAAACAATTATTTGATGTGTAAAGAATCCTTATTCTAGCATTTTTCCTTGGCTGCGGTTTTCTTTCGCAAAAAATTGTTAATTACACGAAAATTAACAAAAAATATAATTTTCTGAAAAAAGAAAATGAATTTTGACCAGGTAAAATACAAATAAATGAAAATAATAAAAAAATTGATATAATAATGAAATCATAAAGTATACTTTATTGTCTATCTTATATAAATGATAGGGGCATAATTAATTTTTTTTTCATCAATAATAATAATAATAATTATAATAATAAAGTAATTATAATTTTTCTTCAATTTGTTTCTTATTATTACTATATTTGTTTTGTTATTTATAATGGGGATCCTCGTTACAAATCAAGGCCAAACATATTAAACACAAAAAAAAATTATTTAACATAAACAATATTCTTAAATAATTAATTTTTAATTTATATATAATATTACTTTTATACCTATATATATTAATATTTTTTTTAATAATAAGAGAATTTTGCCAACGTGAAAATTAATTTAATTATTAAATATTACATGAAATTAGTTTTTAAAAAAATTTTTTACATTTTAAGCAATGATAAACAGTGTACCTATTTTTTTTTAAATTTAATTGATGCAGTGTTATTGCTTTTATTGTATAGGTGAATTTATTTCTTTAAATGGTGTTTTAGTATAAAGTTTATAAATTATTTATTTAGTCTATATAGAAAAAATTTTAATTTCTATTAAAAAAAAAACACTTTTGGCATTTTCATTCTCTTTTTCTCTATTAGTTTATATCACCTATTTAATATTCTTCCACATCCTGGCATAAATTTCATAAAAATCAATTTTTTAAATTTATAAATTTTGCAAGCTTACATGCTAACTGGGTCAAAATTAGATAAAAGGTACGGCCCAAAAAATTTATTTAAAATGTAACTAAAAAAAATAAATGCATCTCATATGAAGAACAATTCGTCTTGCAATTCGTAATTTTGATTATTAACTTAATAACTTAACTTTTTAGTGACGAAAAAAATATAATTTTACAGACGAACAGACAAAATAAAAAGCGATTTCTGGTACCGAAAAACTATAGTGCAGAAATAAAGTTTCAGATTGGATTAACAATTTTCCAGCTTTGCCCAGAGCTTTCTGAAACGTTATTTCTGATCAGGATTAGAGGATACATTGGAAAAAGAAAAGTCAATGTGATAATTGAATTTTATTTTCCAACGTACACTTTGTTTTCTGGCATTTATCATAATTGTTTGCAAATGAAAGCCGTAAATTTTTATCATAAAATAAATTGATAGTACTTTTTTAAAATAAATAATGAAAAAAAAAAACTAAATTAGCTGTAATGAAAATTGGATCTTAAAGAGATCAAATTTAGAAATTTTTTAGAAACTATACCTGGCTGAATCTAATATTGTCCTAGTTGGCATGGTATTTCTCATATAAAATCAAAATTTTCTATTAGGGAATCCCTCTATTATGCATCGTATTAATACATGAATTTAAAATTTAAAATTAAATAAAAACAAAAAATTAATTTTATAATTATATAATTATATTTTAAAAAAAGTTAATTTTCGTAAAATCAAATCAAAAATGCTAAAAGTGCGGAAAGTTATTCTAGATGTATTGTTATAAAAAAATTATTCGTCAAAAGTACTAAAATGCTAAAATTTATAGTAAAAGCATTTACAATTTATACTTAATCGTACACATTCATTATCTTTTTCTTATTTTATTCATCCATTTAATTACATATATAAATATTTTCTTCATTAATTTATACATTTTTATCGGTTCAATATAATTTCTTTAAAATCTAGCTTACAAAGTTTATAAAGTTTTATTATCAATATATTTTATACACATTTCTTTTTTTTTAATTGCTAAAATTATGCTTATTTATAGTCTTTTTTTTGTTAATATAATATATATTTTTTATTTATATATTTTTTGGAAATCGAGTAGTTTATAATATGATATTTTATCATAAAAGTTCTTTTTGACTACTTTCATTACTTATATATAAAAAGTGTGTAATTTAAAATTGTAATTATTTAATTGAATTATAATATTAAATAACAGTTTTGATTTATTTCAAGAGGTGCTTTTTTAAACTACTTAAATTGGTGTTAAAAAAAATATTATTATGAATTAAAATTAATAATTTACATGCTTGGCATTGAAAAATTAACATTTTTTTTAAATAATAATTACTGATATTATGTCATTTTTTAGTATCCTATGCATAAATATTGAAGAAACTATAAGAAGTCCAGTTATTAGATGAGCTTTTTGTTTTGAGACAAGCAGATGAAATTACCTTAGCTTGCTGGCTTGTTGGCTTAATTATTAGTGTAGGCAAAGTTTTTGACTCCAGATTGTAGTGAATCAGTTGTTTATTTTGCAGCTTCAATATATCTGATGTCAACTTTAGGTCAATTCAAAGCAATTAATTTAACATAAAAAATAAATACTCGATTCCCTTTACAAATTAAACATTTTTAATTATATGTACCTATTTTTTAGATTTTTAAAGCATATTATTATTCACACACTCTATATAATGTCTTTTCAAAAGTAAAAATAATTAAATGTTAATTCTGATCCGGAAGCAAAAAATTATATATTTTTACTAAAAATACACATTTTTTTAAGGGGTATAATACCTTAAAATAATTTTAAAAATTTGTCTGTTATTAACAATTTGTTACTTAAAAGCTAAAAAATTATTTTCAAGTTTAACAAATAATAATCTTATTCATCTAGATTATTTAAAATACAAAATGACTGAATTTAGTATTTTGTTAAAACTAAGAAAACGGGGATATAATTTAAGCATAATAAAATACTTTTTAAAATCGAACTATAAAAATACACAAGATAAAAAAAAATGTAGTTAATTATTATAAAAAAAGTTTTCAACTGCAAAAGCTTTAAATCAAAGTAAAAAAAGAGAGTAAATACATCCTAATAAAATGCAAGTAAATTGTTGTTCAAAATAACACAAATGCTTTAAATTAAAATAAATTTTTTAGTCTATTTAGAAATAAAACTCTTCATTTGTCGCACTTTATACCTCAGCAAATAATTTTAATTGGCTTGATTAGATAAATCTACTTATTATAATATTAGTACTATAGCCCCTTAAATACGCTATAACAAATATGACGTAGCAAAAAGATTATATTAATATAAATAATAATATATTACTAAGCTAAGCTTTAAATATCATAAAAAGTTTTGCTGATGACAAATTTTTCAAAATTTTGCGCATCCAATAATATCCGAAATTTTAAAAATACTTTTTATTAATGCAATTTTGCCTTTTTTTTTGTTTTTCACAATACCTGAGTTTAATCGCAGCGAGGATCCAAATCTTCATACACGCACACACAGAGAACAAAAAAGGCCTTTTTTTATGTATCTAACAAAATACATATACATATAAATATTTAACAAACATCCACAATCGCACTTTTACAGACATAAAGAAACAAACAATTTATATGTATATGTATCAACGTTAATACATATTATCAGTTTTTTAAACAATTCTTAATTCGTTGAATCTGATAAAATAATCAGAACAATCCATGACAAGCTTGCATTATTTGTACAACCATAGAATTTTTATAACTCTAAAACACTATTATTTTCAAATTCTCAGTGACCTTTGCTGACATCTTTAAAAATATCTTTAGCAGCTTCTTTGGCAGCCATGATTAATGGTGTTAATGATGTTAACGGTCTTGCTAGTTTTAAAAATGGATGCTTTAATAATTCTGATGCTTCTGCTCGTTTTTCCACCTCTACATCTAAACATTGGTCCAAAAAGTCTTGAAAAATGCTGGATAATTTTTCTTTTTCCTTGATTTCAGGTTTGCCATTTGTTGCTATCAAATACAAAGCTCTCAAAGGATTCTCATTTAAATAAGGAGGCTCACCTTCAACCATTTCAATAGCCATAATACCTAATGACCATATATCAACTTTAGGTCCATATTGCTTTCTTGTAACAACTTCGGGAGCCATCCAATAAGGGGTTCCAACCATTGTAGTTCGTTTATTTTGTTCTGGTGATATTTGAGCACAAAAACCAAAATCTGTTAATTTAACACTACCATCTAAGCCCAATAAAATGTTATCTGATTTAATGTCTCTGTGTATGACTTGATTTAAATGTAAAAATTCTAATGCTTGAAGTACTTCACGGCAAACTGCCGCGATTTGACCTTCATCCATACATGTTTCTGTCACGACATCTGTTAAACTGCCACCAGGCAGATATTCCATGACAACCCATAATTCTTCCTCTACTAAATAACTGTCAAGATAATTCACAACATTTGGATGTTTATTTTCTCGCATGACCAATATTTCATTTATTATTAGTTCTTTCTTAGGTTGCTGAGATAAATTCATTTGCTTTATAGCTACTTCCATTCCAGTAGAACTTTCAATAGCAGTAAATACAGTACCCGAAGCACCCTGACCTATTTTCTCCATTTTTGTGTATTTCCTATTAGGATCACCTATACTCACAATCGTTCGTAATTTTTCTAATATTTCTTCATCGCTCATTTTCTTTTTTCTTATTTTATCGTTAGGTATAGATCTTGTTTGTTCGTTATTAAGTGGAGACGTCAATACAGCTTGATTTTTATTTTTATCAAATTGAGCAGGATGAATGATTTGTTGTGGAGTTCCGTTCTTTTGTGATGTAGAATTTGATACTGTTAATACTTGAGTTGGTGAATCTTCAATGGGTTTTGTATATATGGATTTTGTACGTTCAGGTCTTGTAATAATAGGAGGTGGTTCATCTTCTTGTTCTGAACTTGTTGCACATGCATCCGTAGGTGTACTACTTGGACTGCTACTGCTAACTCTACTGGATGAATGCTGTGATTGTAAACTACTGGAGGTTTGTGATGTTACTTGATTGCGGCTATTGTTACATATTAACACACCCAGATTACGTGGGCTATTAGGACGATCATTTAAATGATGATGAAATAGGCTGCCATTGTGACAATTATCCATTGTTATAGCTCCATACGTTTTAGCCATTGTTGTCATATATTTTGAACCTTTAGATTCTTTACTACTAATATCATACCAATTTAAAACATCAAGAACTGCTTGAGGATTCTTTTTCTGTTCTTGTTTACTAATATTACTGGACATAAGTAGGCGAGCCCAGGCTTCTGGCATACCTGTGAACTCTCCAGTTATGGCATCAAATCCAACATGGACTGTATGCTCAAAGTTTGTTGGATAACTTATATTAGGCTTATCTTTTGCTTCTTTCATTTTAATTTTATTTTTCAAGTTTCTTTTCTTTTTGTCCTCAGAATCTGGCTCTTTTGGCAGTGGTCGCATGTCCACTGGAAAACTTGAGGATTCTCCACGATTGGAAGTTAAACGAACTGGAGGAGCTGGTGGTTTATCGTCGTCATCTGACATCCTGAAATTATAAATCAAGTTTTTATACTTCACGAAAAAAATTTTTTTTTTTTTAATCAATAAAAAAATTTTTAATTCAAGGTTAATTTTAATAAATTAAATCATTATCTTTACAGTAAATTAAAGACTAAAAAAAAAATTTGAATGCATGAAAAGATGATTCAGTTTTACTAATACTTAAACAAATACTTAGATTAGTTATAAATACATGCACATAAAAAAATCAACAAACTCTTTACAGCTTTTAAATTTATAAAAAATATTTTGAAGAGTGAATCATTAATAGAATTTGATAAGAGTTTAAAAAATTATTTTAATTATTAATTTAGAGAGTTTGATTTAGGAAAAATATAATTTTTTATGGTTATTAGAATATAAGTAAATATGCAAGTAAAATTAGTTAAAATAAATGATTATTAACGTTTTAATTGCATATACTGCAAAAATATTGTGTATAAATATATAGGTAACTTTAGTCTTTAAAACATTATAAATGCTGCATAGACATCAATATAGACTCTAATCTAAAAATGTTATGATTTGCTTTTAGCATATATGCAATATATCCCTTAGGGCTATCTTTGTCTTATATCTATATAGCATTCTTTAGAATTACATACACATACCCGAGTTTACTTTTTCATTAAAAAAGAATCCTATTTCCCTGATGTATGTAATGAGTAAAATTAGAGTATTTATAGCAAACCTAATAGGTATTTTATCCCTTTAAAAAAGCTAAATGATTTGTGATTTCTTGATTGCCGACCAAAGAAGGAGAGTTTAATGGAATTTAGAAAAATAAAACAACAAGAATAGCTTTTTTTGGAGTTAAACCAAACTCCAATTTAGTAATTTTGATATTTTTATCTCAAAGATTTATAACATTTAATATGCAGTTTTAATGAAAGTATTACAATATATGCATTTTTTAATGTGTTTTTATTTTCTAATAAGAATTTGTATAAATACTTATAATATTTCAAAAGTAATATGAGCTTACTTGTCATATAATACTTAAGTAGAAGTAGTCTCCAAAAAAATGCCTTTTTTTAACTGCAAATTTTCTCATTCATTTATATTGCACTAGAGATATTTCACCATCTACACACGTATATATATATATAAATATAGAAAAGCTAACACTTATTTATTTCGGACACATTATTTTTATTTTTCCACATTCGCATATCATCGAAAAATAAAAAACTTTTTCATTTTTCCTTTTATTTTTAACATAATTGCCTCTTGAATTCTTGACTGATGATGATTATACTGTGATTGCTGTTACTATACTTTGCTCCTTATCGTCTTTTTTTCATCACATACTTTGCTTTTTTGACGTTCCAGTTTTAGGGTGGGATAGTTATTATTATCTAAAAGAAATTTTTGCCTTCTTTTTTGCAATACTTATACTTCCTAAATTTGCATTTTTTCTTATATTGATAAAATTTTATATCACTTTTTTTACCTCTGATGAAAAACTATTTAATTTTAACATTTACTCTTACATTTACTTTTTCTTTCTATCTTGCTTTTTTAGTTATATTTCCATGTTTCTTGTGTGTTTTAATGCGCAAAGCCGATATGAAATGAAATAGTGTTGTATAAAAAAGGGAGAGGGAAAAATAATAAGAGGGGAACTTTAGCATATTTTTTATTAATTAAAAAACTTTATTAATGTAAAAATGTTATGGCTATAAAATTTTTAATGATAAAAAGTAAAAAATCAGTCATTTTTAATTAGTTTATAGTTAATAGAAATCCTGAAATTTTTCCTCAGTGATTAAAATTTATTCATGATTTTATATTTCTGAAACGAAAAAATTTAATTTTTTTTTTAAATTTATTACAACTTTATTATAAATTTTTTTAATCCATATAAGTACTTAAAGCTTAATAATTTTCAATATTATTTCTAATAATAAAACAAAAAAAGTATTAAGTAATATTATTTTAAATTTTCGTGCGCTATAATGTGATTGGATGTTAAAGTAGTTTTAACGTGCGTAAGACTTGTCTAATATCTTGTTTGTTGCAAATTTATTTATTTATTAACAATCTCTGCTAATGTATTTTAGAAATTGCGAAAAAATGAAAAATCAATAAAACTTTGCATAATTATAGATAAAAAAGCATAAAAGAATCATAACTAATGTAATTTTAAAGTTTAATAATTCACATTAACAGAGCAGACGACACGATGTACACATACACAAAAGCTCACACCCACTCAGAACTCTCCCTTTACCATATGGCGCATGCGTTACTTTCTCTTCTTAAAGTCATTGCTTTCTCGGGAATCTCGGGTAGAAAAACTTATTGAAAGCTTGAGTAACAAAGAAAAGTAAGTAATAATAAATTCATTTATTTATTTGTTATTATTAAAAAAAAAATTTCATTACAAAAGCAGCATTTTTATTTTTTATTTAAAAAAAAGTGTATCATGTGAATTAATTGAAAAGATTTTGTGAAGTATTTAATTAAGGATTATTACTACTCCATCTTTATAGAAGCCGGGATTGTGTGTTAACTGTTTAATAAATTATAATATTACACGCGTCGGCGTCATTTTTGTTGCTTTTGGAGAATTATGTTTTTTTTTTAATTAAACACATTAAATGTAAATTATTATTCACTTTTTAATTCTGAATTGAAAATTTAGTAGTTTTGTGTAGTATGGTGCTTAGGCAGATATTTTTATATGAATAAGCATAATAGAATCTTAATGAATATTTATTTAGGACATAATGTCGATGAATCGAGGAATGAAAAGGGATTCCTATGGAGCTAATAGGAATTTCAATAACAGAAATATGGGTGGAGGTGGAGGAAGAATGGGTAACAATGTAGGAAATGGCATGAGTCCTTGGGAAACTGGAGTAATGCCTGGCCGAGGAATATTACCAACACCAAACAGCAATTTAAATTTAGCATCTCCTCAAGCTCAGTTGGCAATTGCTAGTAATCTAATATCAAATTTACTTCGTCAACAAGATTCACAACCACAAGTAACAATTAATTCATATCCTATTACAATATCTATAAAAAACCACTTATTTTAATTAAAAATTATTATTTCAGAAAGTTCCATCATTGTTAAGTTTGGGTAATAATTACAATAGCCAAGGAAACTTTACTAATCAACAGAATTATAACCAAGGAAGATACAATGATAGAAGTGGTGGACGCGTCAGTGTTAAAAGCCGTCTTGCACCTTACAACAACAAGGTAAGTCTTAATTCAAATTAATAATAATATGAGTAGAAAGAATTTAATTAAAATCCCTCAATTTTTAAAAAATTTATGGTTTTAACTTTCACTAAATGAGTAGAGTATAATAAAATTATGCTGAAAAAACAAAATTCTTAATTATTAGAAAGTTAGGATAGGAGGAGTATATAATCACAATTCTTTAATAATTTTAGTTGATTCGTTCTTTTTTGGTCAGCAGTCTCTCAAGTTTTCAACATATTGTAGAGATTCTGATTGAATTTGCTTTATTGTATTATTGTACTTAGCAGTTGATTGCTGCATGGAAATATTTTTAAAACATTTTTTACTACAAATATACTCTTATCTTGTTTCAGCAAGTTATTTTTTCATTATTTGCATTTTCTATATTTGGAAGAGCAAATAGTTATTTTTTGTATTTATGATAAATTCTAAGCAAAAATATTTTAAAAATAAATATTATTTCTTGTTTATGGCATATTGGAAAACATTATTATTCTGCCAAACAAAAAACTCATTTTTATACTTTTCAAAAAAAATGTATTATCTTTCTCAGAGTTACTCTTTTTTTTAATAATTTTAAAAACAAAATAGAACATCTTATCAATTTTATATCTCAAATTTTTCATGAATTTCTTCAAAATGGTCAAAAAAATTATATTTCTGATCATAAAAATAAAAAAAATCATGCTAGATGGGCAATAATAATCGAGCCCGTGACCCACCCAGTGGCCGACGTGGCCAACAACGCCAGTCTGGAAACCAAAGGAATGAAAAATCTTCAAAATCAAATAGTTCTTCCGCCTCTAAACAAAATCAAAACAACAAAAAGGAACAACAGGATAAGAACTCTGACAATAAGAATGATGAAAAAGCAGAAACGCCTGTTGCGTTAAGGTAAGCTTTTTGCTGCAAAAAAATGCAAATGGTTTCTTCATACTGCATCTCAGAAGGATATTTTCAATTTGCGACAGTTTATATATTTGCTGTTGTTATTTATTGCCTTCATTTATATAATTTTATAAATATAAACATGTTAAAATCATCGAATTCCCATTTAGTTCCCATTATTATTTTCAAAACGCAGATGATTGCAAAAGGACTATCTTTAATATCAGTTCCTTTGAAACATACAAAATAACATTTTTATTATTGATCTTCATTTTCCAAAACTACTAGTCTTCTTGTTACTCTAAAAACCTAAATTTCAAGTGGAAAATAAAAATAAAAAAAATATACATGTAAACTTCTTCAAATATTTAATTTAGATATGGATAAATCTTAATGACTAAAATAAGTTTTGTAATTTTAAGTAATTTAATTTGAATATTTAAAAAAAAATTAGCCAATATTTTAGAGTTTAGATAAAATTTATAGGCTTCAATGATTGTTTTTTTTTTCTTATATTTGCTAATATATAATTATTAGATTAATGAGTAGTATCTGACATATTTGGATCATCAAATTATTTTACATTTGAAGGATAGCTTAAAATTTTTTTAATACCTTCAGTTTAATTTTATAATACTTGTGAATAGAGAAGTTTTTGGTTTTAAAAAAGAAATCTTGCGGTTAAATAAGACATATAGTTTTATGACATGATTTCAAAATAATTTGTTGTTTTATTGAGTCCTGGAGACTCGGATAAATTGAAGTTACTAGGAAGGTTTTATCTTAGTTATTCTTTAACAAGGTAAAGCCACTGCCTTTGAACGTCAAATTAACTAAACTTAATAGTTATGGATCAGTTTACTATGTCCAAAAAACAATCTGATATACTCTGTATATTTTAAAGAGTCTGAATCGCTTAGAACAATAAAGATTCAACAATATTAAAAAAAGTTTGTTTGTTCAAATAATAATGAAACTTGTAAGTCAATTAAAAAATTTCTATGATCTCATTGCTTTTATCTAAAGTTCAAGTTAAAATGAAAAAATCATTAATTATCTTGCTATAACAGCAAGTAAACAAGTTAATAAAGCCATTATTTATAGAAAGTAATGAGACAAAGTTTTTAGGGAACTTTAAGTAAATACAAAATTTAGGTTCTGATAATAATAATACTTTTTTACTTATATTAAAAATTGCAATTTTGGCAGCAGTTGGTTTTTTTACCCAAAAATTGGCATTTATTTTATTGAGATTCTAGTTGACTTATGATGGTGCTTAAAAAAAAGATCTTTATGAGAAAAAAGCGAAATCAACTGGAAGTTTTTTTGTTGACTTGCAATAGGGACAGAATTAAGAATCTGTTGTTCTAGGCCTAGGAGGCTCATTGAATTGAACAGAGTACAGGGGAAGTCTTTTGATTTAACAAATTAAAGAGTTTGATTTGGTGTCCCAAAGATGGTGGTCTGCCTGTATGGATTGAAAGTAATTTGAGGAACCAAATGTTACAGGACACTCTTTGTCTAAAGTTAAAAAAATATAATTTTGGTAAAGATATTAAATAAAAATTAATTAGTTTGATTTATTAAAGGATTTAATAGTACTATTGTTTATAAAATATAAAAACAAAACAATGATTAATCTTTAAAAGTGATTAAAGAAGTAATTAATTTTCATTTTGACAAATTGAGTAATTAAAGAATGATATCTTATAATTTGGTGTAAAGTAGCTTTAGAGAAAATTACTGCTAAGAAAATAAGACTTGAGCCTTATATGTTCTACATGAAGAAATTTTCTATATTTATTTTGGTTTCCAAACAACAAGCAGAATTGGAAGACAATTTTTTTTTTTTTTTTATTTATATTGTATAGTCTTATGGCATATAGTTTTTTTTTTCTGCGGTACTTTTTCTTTAGCTACTTCGGTAAATAAATAATACTCTAACAAGTAAAAATTTATTTTACCTACATAAAATAATAATATTTTTTCCAAAAAGAAGTCTCTAAATTTTAAATATTCCTAAAAGAAATATAATTAATTATATCAATGTTTTTAAAGTAAAATTAGTGAAGATAACGATGAAAATGAGGAAGGACGAAAACGTGAATGGAAAGAAGAAAAAAAAGAAAAGTTAGATGGAGATGTTGAAAAAACTGATGAAAAAATTGATGATGTTGATCAAGAAAAAAAAACTGCTGCTAGACACGCAGAAAGCCGTTATTCTGAAATTCCTATTGACATGATGACATGTCATGTTTGTAAAAAACATATGTGGGATGGATCGGTAAGTTTTTTTTTAATTTTACAGAAATTATTTTTTTATTTTTATTTTATTTGCAAAAAAATTTTTAATTTATAAATTGTATGCTAGTCTTTTGAAAACCATCTTCGAGGCCGTGCTCATCTATTGATGATGGATAAATTAGATGAATCATATAAATTAAAAGTTGAATTGATGAGGCATGAACTTAGAGTAGCTGAAGAACAACGAGAGCTTACTCTTAATAATTCTAAGAGGCGAGGAAAAAAGGTGTGAAAAAAATCCAATTTTTCCATCAGAATATTTGGTGTATATTTAAAATTTATAGCTTTATTTTCATTAAAATTAATTTAAAATTTTAGCTTTCGGTTGACTTAAGTGTTAGAGAGTATTGTACCATGTGTGATTTGAACTTCTTTGGAACAATATCAAGTCATCGAAAAAGTGAAAAACATCAGGAATTGAAGACTTTCTTACATCCTCGTTGTTCTCCATGTGGTAAAGAATTCCCATCTAGAATAGAATTTGATGAACACTGCCTTACTCCAATCCATATGAAAAATCAATGCGAGGAGCAAAAGAAAGTTAAAAGAGGTAAAATATAAATAAATGTTCTTTTTTTTTTTTTGAAATATCTAATCTTAAAGTTAAGTTTTTCATTCTAATAATTTCATATTTTATAGAAAAATTAGGTAAAGGAGAGTCCGAAGTACGAACAGAAGAAGATGAAGATAAGGATAATGGTGATTTTAAAAATGATATTGCTGAAGATAATGCAACATTTGATATTGAAAAATGCATAACTGACTTGCCTGAAGGAAATTTGGATACCAAATTGAAAATTCCAAGTTTCAGGCAAGTTCGCCAACATAATATATTGTTAGGACAATCAATGATTAAAGAAATCACTGGTTACCACTGCGAAAAATGTCATCGCTTCATGTTAACCGAAGAGGATATGAATGCTCATCTTAAAAGTATGACTCATTATCGTTATTTTAGCAATGAAATCAAGTCATTAATTGGTGCCGCTGAAAAAGAAAAAAAAAAGGAAGAAAAATTAAAGGTAATGCACTTTTACAAATAAGTAATACATAAAAAATTTGTTATTTTTATCTCTTGTATTATTTTATTAGTAACTAACAACAAAAATAGGAAAAAAAAATTTTTCTTTTTGGTTTTTAAAAATTTAAATGTGCGTTACAAAAATTAATTTTTTTAATACAAAGATAAAATTTTTCCTAATATAAAAATAAATATTATTTTTTTAGGAGGAAAAAGATGAGGCGAAGGAACCAGAATCAAAAAGAGTTAAGTTAGACAATGAAGCAGATAAAAATAATGACTTGAATGATAAAAAAGAAAAAGTAAAAGATGGTAATCAAGATTATGATCCAAGTAATGTGAGCGATTCAGATGAAGATCAAGAAAAAGATGAAGAAGATAAAAATGGAGAAAATGACTCAAATGAACCTGTTGTCACTGTGAATGATGATGACGTAACTTTGGATGATCCAAATGATGAAGAAGAACAAGTAACAAAGAAAACCCAACAGAATGCTAATCGTGGCACTCAACAAACTCGTGCTTCCTTTGCTCAAAAAGGTCGTGGAAACCGTGCAAGAAGATCCCGTCGATAATTTTTTCTTATGTCAATTTTTAAAAAATATGTGTTGTAATCATATTTATTCATAATAGTTTAATTTGCTTAGTTTAAATTATGAAATTTAGTTTCTGCATAAACTTGTATGCAATTTAAATAATTCCATTTTTATATTTAGTTATAAAAGTTGTAACATTATGCAATGCGAAGAAATTATTGAAATACAAATAAAAAATTTGTAATAAATTAAATTTTTTTATGTTATTTCCAATGCTTTATTGTAAATCTTTTTTTATAAACAAATAAAAAAATCCAAAAAGATATTTTCTTTTTAGGTATAAAAAATATATGGACATTAAATAAAATTTTTATCTAGTCGCTTGCTAAATGTGTAGCTAGAAATTCATCAACTGAGTCTGTATTCCATTTGTGTATGTCAAGAACATCTTCTAATTTATTTTCAGAATCATAAAGTTTAATTATTGGATCTAGACCTCTAACATAGCGAATTTGTAAATTTTTGTATTTATTTGGTCGATCGCTCTTTACAAAAGCTGTAATATAATTCAACATCATTTTATTAGAACTAATTAACATTTTTTGAAAACGTTTTATTTGATTTAAAATTTTATATACCTTGAATTTGTGGGTAAACTCCAAATTTGCAAGTGCAGACTTCGAGAACAGCTTTTGGATATCGCTTTGAGATTGAACTATCATCATCATCTTTAACGCAACACTCTTTACATTTTTCACTATAAAAAATAAATATTTCATTAAAATTAATCAATTTAAAATAATTTAATAAATTTATACTGACTAAATATCATTCAGATCAAAATTCTTTGATTTTTCACAAGTTGAACAAAGTAAATTAGCTTTATTGTAACCTAAACTTTTGCAATCTTGTGTTGAGAATTCAGACGACGTATTCTTTAACTATAAAAAATAGAATTTTATTATAAATATTTAACAAAATTTTTAGTATTTAAAACTTACAAATAATAGTGTTATAAGCAAATGTAAAAATATATACTTTAATGACATTGTGTTTTGAGAATTTAATAAATAAAATCGAAAAGACCTTATTAACATTTTTAAATATGAAAATTTATTTATTAATTATTTTAAGTTTTTAATTTATTCTATGATATAAAAATACAATTCTTATTTTGTGTATTCGTACACAAAAAAAAAATAAGTAATTTTTTAGGTTAAAATAATAAACTTCTGCTAAAAACTCAGTCGGCTATTCTGTAATTTTTATTACCGACCAACTGAATTCATACACAAAATGAATCCTTTTTATTTTTATATAGATTTTTAATCAAAAAATTTAACTCAACAATAAAATACCAAATAATCAATGAAATTAAAATATTAAAAATATTAACTCTTTTTTTTATTTATTATTGGAAAATAATTAAATATATTCAAAAAGTAAACAATTTTTAGCTACATAATAATCGAATTGCAATTTTTATCCTTCCCCCAACAATAACGGACAAATCGCGTGGGGAGGCCCATCGTTATAAATATTGCGTGTATATTGTCAGAGAAGGAGTCCTAGTAGCAGTAGTTTACTGGCATTTGAGAAGTGTACAACAGTTTTGTAACTTATTTATATATTTTTTATTTTTTATATTAAATAATTAAGGTAAATCCATTAATTTATCTTATTTTAAATGTGTTTAAAAAAATAAATGATTAAATTTTATTATTTTCAAATTTGCAGAAATGAGGGAAATCGTACACATCCAAGCCGGCCAGTGCGGAAATCAAATCGGAGCCAAGGTAATTTTGGTTTTTATTATTTATTCAATGTATAGAAAATATTTTTAATTTTAAGTTGAATTAAATCTTATTTTTATTATTCCAAACAATAGTTTATTTAAATCAATAATTTTGCTAATAATTAACTAAATAAACAAGTAGAACTAAATTATTTAAATTGTATTCCATGTCAACTTTCTTCTTTTTTTTGAATTTTTAAATATATTACGGGGAAGGTACAATCTAGACTGGCCCTTTTGTTTATAAATTAAAGTAATGATTAGATATCTAATAAATTTGCTTATTAGTATAGTAAATAAATATTTAATGAAATATGATTATGGCTAACAAATCATTTTTGTTCGAGGATAAAATCCGAATATGGCGTCATAAGCCGTTTGCTTCAAAATACCTATTCAACAGCAAGCATGCGAGATTTCCGTTTCTCTCTGAGCTGGATCTTTTCATGTTTCCTTTTTTTTTTTTTCAAACAGCTTACCTCAATACTATAATTATATATAGGTATACCGGCCGGCTTACATTTATAGAATATTTTTTTATGCTTAAAACATCTTTCTAGATTTTAAATTTCATCTCGTATTTAAATTGTTAATATTAACGTTAAAGATTTTTTTTTGCAAAATTAATTTTTTTTTTTGAATAATTATTTGCATGGCTATTTATACTATACAGGGTGTGGCGGGAGATGCTCTATCTTTGTTGTAAACAATTCCCTTTCACGAAGATATTATTATTATTGTTTAAAAGTCGTTTAAAAGAACCATGATAGAATAAATGCGCGTGCGCATTCCCTTTAACTACACTTTTCTATTTTGCTGGTTTCTATGGCTATAATGGGAATCTTGGATTTTTTTTTTTTCAAATTTATTGCCATTAATTTACCTATACACACGAATTTATTATTAATTTATCTTAAGTATATGAGTGAAAAATTGCCTTCAATCTGTAAAATACGTATTTTAATGTTTATATTTTTAAATAAACAATTAGGGATAAACTTCAGCTTTATTCTAAATAAATATACTTTGTAATTTAAATATTTTTGTTTTTTAATTGTTCTTGTTTATTTCGGGATTTAGACAGTTTATATAAAACAGCATTTCTGGTATGCAAGTGAATAATTCAATCTTGCACTAGTAAATCCGTTTTGTTAAAAATTTTAGTTAAAAACCGAATTTCAAATGGGAAAACCGTGTATTAAAAAATGCTTCAGAACCTAAACGACCTAAAATTTTCAATTATTTGTTTTTCTGTTGATTCTAAAGATAGGTAATAGCCCAAATTTTTTTTTAAATTATGCATCTCAAAATCGCGTTTAATAATATCCACAAAAAAAAACATTTGCTCCAAAATTTTTAAAATATAGCTCCAAAATAATATACATGCAAATATACTTATAGTTTTACATTATTATTTTAATTTATTAAAGTACAAGGGGGCGAACATGACGTCATAATATTTATATAGAAGTTCTATACCTGTTTATCGATTATAATAATAATATTCTAAATGTACAAGATTATTACAATTATTATAATGACTCAACTATTATACCTATAGTATTTATATTTTATACCAAGGGATATCTAAAAATTTTGCAAGGTTTTAGAGAAAAAAAAATTAACTGCTAATACCTATTTTTATTAAAATAGATAATTTAAATAATCAATGACGTGTAAAATTTAAAAAATATCCTTTTATTAAAAATGATGATATCATATT
Organism: Anagrus nilaparvatae; assembly: GCA_022575985.1. NCBI lineage: Eukaryota > Metazoa > Arthropoda > Insecta > Hymenoptera > Mymaridae > Anagrus > Anagrus nilaparvatae. Next base: position 29,961,733 of record JAKSXM010000231.1, on the reverse strand, counting down.
ATTATTTATCAAAAAAATATATTTATAATTTAAAATAGGCATGTTAAAAAAAAGGAAGTATCATAATATCTCTTGGTTATGCTCCCTTGGTTATTAAGGATATTAAAAAAATTATTATGAAGATCGCCATTTACTTAAAAGTCAATGCCCGCAATTTTTTTTTTTTCTAAAAACTTTTATATTAATTCGTATTATTAATTATAATAATTTATTTTTTTTCTTTTCATTTGATTAATGAGAATATTTAACTAAATTAATTGTTTTGCGAAACCCTGCGTATATTAGACTGACAATTAAAATAAATTTTTTTTTTTTAATGATTACTTTAGTAAAAAAAAAAAAATACTAAACTAGACAATACTGCAGAAGTATACTGCAGCTGTTAAGTGCATACCTTCTATTATTATCATTATTATTATTATATACAGCTGTTTCTTTTTTTTCACCAGTATTTCTATTTTAAATTTTATAATTTCTTTAATTATTTTAATTAATTTATAAAAAATTTAAATTAAATCAATTTATCTATATCTACATTAAATACAGTTATTTATCCTCATTTTATAACATTAATTATATTACTTACTCTTCATTCCTATGCATATAAGTAAAATTAATTAAACTGTGTCTAATTCCTCTTAGTAAAAAAGAATAACATTAATTTTTTATATTAAAATCTATAAGTCTATAAAAAAGTTAAAATTATAATCCTTATAAAAAAAAAATAAGTGTAGGCGAGGTAGTATAGGTATATATCTTAAGCAAGGTTATTATAAATTTTTCATACATTATGATAAAATGAGGATTATGGTACAGTAGTTTCCTTATACCATAAATGATGAGAGGAGGCCAAGCCTAAGAGAGAAAGATAAATTTTTAAAAGGTGTTCTTACAGAGTATGATGCACTTATATGGCTATTCAACTCCAACGTTTTACCCCTGGTTTTTACCTTTCCTTTTTTGACTTTTTTTTATTTAAGTATTATTTTAAATATTATCTTTTTAAAAAATTATTTAATTTTATTTTTCTTTTTATATTACTAAAGAATTAAAAAGAAAAACATTTGAATTATTGAACAATAATTTAATATTACATTGTTGTCTAAACAAAAAAAGTTATACTTATTATAAATAAAATTTAGTCAAGCAAAGCAAATAAAAAAAAAAACAATCAGAGCGTATATAATTATTTATAGAAGGAACAAGATAATTTAAATATAAACTTCCATCTTATTAATATCATTTTAATCAATTTTTTCTAGTTCTGGGAAATAATTAGCGACGAGCATGGCATTGACCCAACTGGAGCTTATCACGGAGACAGTGATCTTCAACTTGAAAGAATCAACGTTTACTATAATGAAGCTTCCGGTGGTAAATACGTACCCCGTGCTATCCTTGTTGATTTGGAACCAGGAACCATGGACTCCGTAAGATCTGGCCCATTTGGACAAATCTTTAGACCTGATAACTTTGTATTTGGACAATCTGGAGCTGGTAACAACTGGGCTAAGGGTCATTACACCGAAGGTGCAGAACTCGTAGATTCAGTCTTAGATGTTGTTAGGAAAGAAGCTGAAAGCTGCGATTGCCTTCAAGGTTTCCAACTTACTCATTCCCTTGGTGGAGGCACTGGATCTGGTATGGGTACCTTACTCATTTCCAAAATCAGAGAAGAATATCCAGACAGAATTATGAATACTTACTCCGTTGTACCATCTCCAAAAGTTTCCGACACTGTAGTTGAGCCATACAATGCTACCCTCTCGGTACACCAGCTCGTTGAAAACACAGATGAAACTTATTGTATTGATAATGAAGCTCTCTATGACATTTGCTTTAGGACACTTAAGCTCTCTACACCCACATATGGTGATCTTAATCATTTGGTTTCTCTTACCATGTCTGGAGTTACTACTTGCCTTAGGTCAGTAATATTCATTATTTAACTTCATTAAAATATACCAAATAAAAAAACCAAAATTTCAAATTGCTTATTTTACAGGTTCCCAGGTCAGTTGAATGCTGATCTCAGAAAATTGGCTGTAAACATGGTTCCTTTCCCACGTTTACATTTCTTCATGCCAGGATTTGCTCCCTTAACATCAAGAGGCAGTCAACAGTACAGAGCTCTTTCAGTTCCTGAATTAACACAACAGATGTTCGATGCTAAAAACATGATGGCTGCATGTGATCCTCGTCACGGACGTTATTTGACTGTTGCAGCAATATTCCGTGGTAGAATGTCAATGAAAGAAGTCGATGAACAGATGTTGAATATTCAAAACAAAAATAGCTCCTACTTTGTTGAATGGATCCCAAATAACGTGAAGACAGCTGTTTGTGATATCCCACCACGAGGTTTAAGAATGTCAGCCACATTCATTGGTAATTCAACGGCAATACAAGAGCTATTCAAACGTATATCAGAACAGTTTACAGCTATGTTCAGAAGAAAAGCTTTCTTGCATTGGTACACTGGTGAGGGTATGGACGAAATGGAGTTCACAGAAGCTGAATCAAACATGAATGACTTAGTCTCAGAATATCAACAGTACCAAGAAGCTACTGCTGACGAAGATGCTGAATTTGATGAAGAGGGCGAGCAAGAAGTTGATGAAAACTAAATAAAAATTTATATATATATATTTATACATATACATATATATATATATTGAAAAAATGTAATTTTGTATAATTATTTTGATATTGCAATATTGTAATGTTACATCGGCACCAAAAGAAATATCAAAACACAAAAATTTTTTCATTTTATTTTCAAAAACAGTATAATTTACATATTTTAAAAAAATAGTATTACACTTTTTTATTATCAGATTTTAAGTGAATGTTTTGTATAGTTTTATAGCAAATTTTTTTTATGATTATTAAAGTAAATTATTAAAAAATAATTTAAAAAAAAAAACTTTGTTTTATTATTTTATTTTGATTTGATTTTGCAATTAAAAAAACTCGTCGATTTTTTCATTTGCTCAAAATATTTTTTATCGTTAGACTTCAAATTCCCGCCTCAACAAACAGGTGCTGCCATCTAGAGAAATAAAAGAGAGAGAGAGAGAGAGATAGTTGCACACACGTGAAAAATTTTTTCTTTTAAAAAAATATATAAAACCGCGGTAAATAAAAAAACAATTATCAAAACAAAATGAGCAAAATTTTTGTTTGTAGATTTCGATGAAAAGGCAGATATTAATTTCTAGTGACAGAAAGAAAAATTGTTTACTGATGGACATTTTTCCAACAAATCTTTTACTTTTTGTGCCTTTTTGAGTCCCTGCTTTGAGTTGAGTAATGAAGTTTTCTAAAAGTGTTTTTGAAAAATATAAATAATCATGTCGAGGTTCACTAATGAATTAAATGAAATAGTATATTTAATAAATGGTAAAAAAATAACTGATATTAAGGTATGTATTTAATTTTAATATTTATCACTCATTCTTTTTTCTAATTAAACTTGTGTATTTAGAAAGCAATAAAGAAATTATCAGAATTATATGAGATAGAAACCGCCATAGAAGAGATTAATGAGAGATCAAAAGTTTCCTACAATAATTTAACATGGAATCACATATTCAATTTAATACACGAAGTTGTAGTTGTAGTTAGTAATATTCTTTTGGTCCTTAAATTCTTTAATTTCAATTTTTGATAACATTTTTTTTCATGCAGGAAGTAGAAAGACAAAACTTAAAAGGAAATTTAAAAGGAAATAATAAAATTCTTCTACCGCTCATCCAACAAACTGTACAGAAAGCTAAAAATTTTTTAAATCCTCAAGATGCAGTAGATGCAGTACTAAAAATATTGAATAATAAGTCTTACATAGAGTATTTTAACAATTACCTTGAAGTTTTAGAAAAATGTATTTTGAAAGAAAGATTCCAAAGAATTATGATAAAACCATCGAAATGGCCAGAATTATTACAAGTTTGCACTAATATTTTACAAAAAAAATTAAACGCTAATTATTTAAAAGTTTTGGAAATAATAAACCTTGTTATTCAACATGGTTCTGTTTTATCTCCTTTACTTTTGGAAGTACAAAACATCTTGCCTCTTTTAGGTAAAAAAGATTATTATTATTAATATTATTTTTTTTTTTTTATGATAAATAATATCTTTTAATTATTTTTACAGGAAATCTAATAGAAAATTATAAATCTTATAATATCCAATGTACTAATGTTTTGTTCAAATTGAGTTACACCATTTTTTCACAACTTGCTATAGACAGGCGAGAAACGCTATGTAAATTTTCTGAAAATATGCCACTATCTTTAATTGAAACAGAGGACAATCAAAAAGATGAAAAATATAAATTTTATCTTTTGATTGTTAAAATACATCATCCTTTTGGAGTACTCTCAAAAAATACAGGAGCCCATTGGTACAATTCAGAAAAGTGGAAAGCTGTGTTACAAAGATTACATAGGATGATTTTCAAAGAACTCAGACTCGATGCTTTATCTGACAGTTTCTTAGATCTTGCTTGTGAAGGTAACAATTAAATTTTTTAATAAAATTCACATCAATACTTTAAATTTAATATTTTCTAGTCTTTAGACAACAACAGATAAACGATTCGCAAGTTGATCAAACTGAATTATTTGAAGAAAGTTTTTTCATGACACAACCAAAAAAGAAAAGAAAAATTCAAAGCGAAGAAAAAACTCTTATTGACTGTATTGATTGTAAAAAACCAGAAACATCTTGGCCTGTTATTCAAATGATGTCCGTATTTTATAAGAAATATCCCGACTGCTTAAAAGTTGAAAATTATATGAATTTGCTTGAATTGATTACGAAATTAATAAATCAAACAAGTAAAAAAGAGATTGTTGAAAGTATTTATAAACTATCTTCGGTTTTAATTTATTATGAAAAAAAACAAAATTATAAAATGGATGTCAAAAATTATTGGGATAAGATATGGGATTCTGCTTTAAGGTAATAAATAAATTACCCCAAAAGAATTATTTTTTTAAATTTACTATTTTATTATTGTAGAAATTTAACAACTTTTCAACAAGAAAGAATGGAGAATCTTAATGAGTTAATTCAGAATCTTATTATTCATAAAAAAGTTTCAGACTCTAATAGTTTACTAAAATTATACATTACTAATACGCTTCCTTGCTCAGTTTCCAGTTTGCAAACTCTGGAATTATATTGCCAACATTTTGATATACCATCAGAAATAAATTCTGAACATAATGTCAATTCAAGCAGTTCCATAAGGCATCAATTACTTTGTTGGGTCTTAGCAATTGTCAAAAAAAAATTATCGAATTATGTTCCTATAGATTTACTCAGTAAAATTTTTATTGGTTTAACATTAAAATCTTGGTTTTCATCCACTGATATTATAATTTCTGAAAATTCACAAAAATGTTTATATGACAGTTTTGAAACTTTGAACGAATACGATATTGAAAAGTATTATTTATCTCAAGAATTAAATACAGACTTTTCAGATCATACAAACTTTGAAACATTAGACATACAGAGGGATGTTAATATAGATATTCCTTATTCACAACAAGATTTTGAACATTTAGTTAATAGTTTATTAAAGATTTTGGATGCAGAAAAAGAGGACAAAGATTTATGTTCTTTTATTAAAAAAATTACTTTATTAGGAAAATTATTGTCAGATTTATATATGATGAAAATGATTCCATGTGATTTTGAAAATTTTTGCCTAACAGAAAATTTCAATTCTTATATAACTAAAATTTATAATCAAATTTTAAGTATCGATCCATCTAAAATAAATTTAAAAATTTTATTAGATGTTTTAAAATCATTAAATGTATTATATCGCACAAGATATAATTTAAAAATTAACAATATAATTATAACATCAACAAGTTTTAACATATTGAAAAAAATTATTACTTTTGCAAAAATTGAAGTTGATGATGAAGATGACGATATGGATCTAGCTTATCAATGCAAAATATATGCATCAAATGCTTTAGCTCTCTACTGTTGCTTAGGTAATGGATCTGAAATTTCTGAATTACAAATTAAAATAGTCAAAAGTCTTTTAAAAACAGAAAAATACTTGTTAAAAGAAGAATCGGACATGAAACTTGTATTTATGATACTGAATTCATTATCTAATATACCTTATGAAATGTTAAATAGTACATTTATAGCTTCTATTGATAACTTTTTAGTAAGAGCATTCATAGATTGGCATATGGATTATAAAGTGTCGCAATGTTTATTGTTATTGCTACCTAAATTTTTGAGACAAGCTGTACATTTAAATTATGATACTGCAAATATGTTAAATATTTGTCATAATTTTTATATTTTATTTAAAGATAAAAAACAGTTTGGACAAATTGTACAATTATCTACAGTTAAATGTTTAAATGAAGTAATTAAAGAAAAAGAATTATGTCGTAATGAAAAAGTTATTCTAAATTCTGAAGTTATTTTATACTTTATAAACAATATTTACTTTAGTGTAAGAGAAGAAAGTTTAACTTATGTTAATTATATTTATTCTAAGAATAATTTAAGTTTTGATTGGAAACTCGATTTGATGACAAGATTAAAAAATATTGCTAATGAAATGTTTGTCATTGATAAGCCAGATGATGATCAAATTATTTTAGACGAATTAAAAAGCAGATCTGTTAATGTTGTTAAGCTTTACACTAATATCGTAAAAAGTCAAAGCTTTTTTGAAAGTATGGCTCTATCAACTTTAATTGAAATTTCTGTTCAGAAAAGTAAGTTTAAATTTAAAATTTTTAAATTATTCTTTTAATTTAATTGTTGTTAAATTAGTAACACAAAATTTTTCATAGATATCAACACACAAATATTAGTCAAAATATTTAAAATAATTAATAGTGAAACTATGCAATCAGATAATATAATAAAAGAAAACCTTAATCATATTTTAACGGAATGGATCATTAACCAAGACTTGGATAATTTTCCAATTGCTTTATTAGATTGCAAGAATATGAATGAATTTTATCTTAAATACAAAGATATCATTTTACCAGTGTTCATTCAAAATGGTAAAATTAAAGAAGTTAAAATCATTTATGAATCGATTAACTGTAAATTTAATGACGTTTTTGAAGGATGTTGTTCAAGAATAATTCCTTGGTTATTGTGTGGTGAATCGCCAGAACTGTTAAGTCAGTTAAGAGAACGCAGAAACTATTTTAGTGAGACTAAAGATTTGGTACAGTTATTCAGTAAAAATCTAGAAGACATTATGTTTCAATTATTTAAAAGATTTCACGATGAAAATCATTTTTATAATACTTTCAAAGTAAAAATGATTTTGCCTAAATCTGATCCACCTTACTTTGTTTCTAGAAAAATTGAATCTTGTATATCGCAGATGGAAATAATTTGTACAAAAGGTGATAAACTTATTTCTATATTTGAAATAATAATAGTTCGTTATCCGCATCTTATCCAAAAAACTTTATTAAATTTATGTAAAAATATTTACGAAAAACGTACAGTAGAAGCTAAAGCTAAGGCTTTACATCAGTATGTTTATTTCTGTACTTTTATTCCAGAAAAGTTGAAAGAAAAGTCAAGCGATTCAATGTCAGCATATATTATCAGAGATATAGTTTACACTCTGTTAAATTTATTTGGTGAATCAGAAATTATAAGAAATCTTTCTTGCCAATATTTATATACGTTTTTTCAAAATATTCTACCCTATAGATGTTATGATGTAGAAAAAATCTTGCATTTTTGTATTAAATGTCTTTCTCCGTTTGTACAGAATAAAACATGTAATGAATATAAAATTTTACAGTTTTTGTTTGTTGAAAACAAAGGTATTTTTAAAAATGCAATACAAAATTTAGGTACTCTTTCAAATTTATTAAATTTATCCGATGATACTCCAGATACAAAAGATTTAATTTATTATATAAATAAATTTTTAAATGATTCCGATGATAAAACTTGTAATATTGGTAATTTTTTAAATTTAAAACAACAATTATTAAGTAGAAAATATGAATTGAACATATTATTTGAAGAATTAGAAACAATACTTGAGTTTAAAGAACAATGTAAATCAAGTATTTTACATCAGTTAATTTATAGACTTATTAAACTTGTTAACTCATTGGATTCAAAAACTGCGTTAGAATCTGTTAAGTGCCTTGGAATTTTAGGACCAAAAGATTTAATTACAATGATTCTTCATCCAAAAGAAAATCAAATTAAAGAAACCCAAAATATTGTGCATATTTTAACATATAAAATTACAGAATTACTTTTAGATTTAATAGTTAGCAATAATATAAAACTGAGATTTACAGCTAGTCAAGCATTATATGAAATATTTATTTATGCTAATACTCATTTAATACTCGAGGATGATTTTCTGAAATTGATCAATGCACCTAATTCATTAAAATCATATTTAAAGCCATTTTCTCACAAGCGTGGAATAAATAAAAGTTCTCTAAAAATAAATGCCAGCGAATTAAATAATGTATTAAATACAAATAATATTCACTGGTCAAATCTATTAAATACGCCATATAACGAATGGATTAGCAATTTGACATCAGCAATATTAAAATCTTTAACAGATTTTTATTTCAACGGTATTATACCAGTTTTGAAATTAAACGTTAATATTTGTGAAGTCATATTACCTCGTATTTTAAATATTATTATTCAAGAAGATTCAAGCTATACCAAAAAAGTATGTCAGTGTTTAAATTATTTTTTTGAACATTACTTTCTTCATTCAACGGATGAAATTCAAGTTCAATGTACACTGGATATTGTTCAATGTATGTTAGATATTGTTAATTATCTACGAGTTCAAGAAAATAGTAATAATACCTTAAATTTTAATTATTTACCAATGGCTAGAGCTGCTCAATTTTGTTCGGCATATTTTACATCCATCTTGTATGCTGAATTATGGTGCAGATCGTTCATAAAAGACCCTCGTTATTTAGATAGTATTTCTATTATAGAACAAGTATATGAACAAGATGACGTAAAAGGAAAATTAGTACAAAATATACTCCGAGAAGCTTATTTAAAAATAGGAGATTTAGATTCATTACGTGGATGTGGATTTTCACATTTACAAGATTCCACATCCAGAATTCAATATTACACTAGTTTTCATAAATGGGATAAGGTCCTTTTAGCTCATGACGTTGGAATGAAAACGGGTGATATCTGTATGAGAGGTAATTCAAATAAATTTTATTTTAATAAGTGCTAGCAGGCTCTTATAAGTATGGATAAAATTATAGTTTTCTTAAAAACAGGAATGGTGAATGCACTGCAAGAATCAAGTCTACATTATTTGGCAAGTCAAATTACAAATACTTGTTCCGATGAAGTTCTTGAAGATTTACAGTGTGAATCATTGTGGAGATTAGGGGATTGGAATCAAATAAAGAAACCTAATGCTAGAAAAATTCAAAATTATAATTCAAATAATTTTTCCATTTTGCATTATGCTGCATTAAAAGCTGTTCATGAAAATGATAATTATTCTCTTAAAATTTCTATTCAGAAAGCTTATTTACAAGTAATAGAAAATTTAAGAGCTATTAGTTTAGGTATAATTATTTTAATTTTTTTATTTTATTCATTCATATGAAATAATACTAACACTAGTATTAAAAATTTTCTAGAAAGTTGTCATGCTATTTACCCTCAACTTTCTCAACTACAAATTCTGCGAGAAATAGAAGAATGGAGTGATTTAGATACTGAAAATTATTTATCATTATTTAATTCTTGGGAACATGATCCTTTGTTATCAAAAATGAATTTCCAATATGCTGAACCTATTCTTTCTCAGAGAGCAATTTTATGTCAAATAGCAAATTCAAAGAAATCTGATATATTATTGCAAAAAGCTTCAACAAATATTCTTTTAGAAACAGCACAGATTAGTCAGCAACAAGGCTACCTTAATGAAGCTGCGCGAATTTTAGGTAAAATAATTTAAACAATTATGTAGTGAATATTATAATATAAATATTATCATATTTTATATATTTAATTTTATATAAATATTATAATATTTTAGAGAATGTTGCAAGAAGACAAGATTTAAATGAAGAATCAAAAAATAAACTTCTTTACAATGAAGCTTATTTGTCTTGGCTCAGAAAAGATGATGAAGTAGCAAGATTTTATTTAAGAAAACTAATAAATAAAAAGTCAGTAAGTCCAGGTCTTCTTGCACAAAGCCTTTGTTTATATGGTAGTTGGATAGCTGATTACAAATCTGAAAATCCACAATCTATTATAAAAAAATATTACGAAAAGTCAATAAACACTTTTAAAGAAATAAAAAATTTTAAATCGGAAGATGAAAAAAATTTATGTAAAGCTTTAGCTGTATTGGCTGAATTTTGTCATGAACAGTATACATTAATTTCTGAATACATGCAATCTCCACAATTTGAAAATTTAAAGCAATGTATCGATTATCAATTAAACCCTGGAAGATCAAAAGATCAAGATGTTTTACGTGCAATTAATATGCATCAAAAATTTAAAACGAATGACAGCACAGAGATTAAAAATATTACAAATGATAAAAATTATTATTTACTGCAGGCAATGGAGTAAGTAATTTAAATAATTTTAGTTTTCAAACAGGTGTTATATTAGATATACTTGTTTAATTTTCATCTATTTTTTTTCTAGGCACTATATTAAATTGCTTAAACTCACTGATGATTATGATTTGTTAATTTTTCGATTTGTTTCACTGTGGCTTGATGAAAATAACAAAATCAATTCTGACGTAAACGCTTTGCTAGAGCAAAAGATGCACGATATACCGACATACAAACTTGTTTCTATTGTACCACAGTTAGCTCCTCATTTAAGCGATATAAGAGATGAATTTTCTCAAAAAATTTATGATTTACTAAAACAATGTGCAATTGATCATCCTCACCATACGTTACCTGTTATACTAGCATTAAAAAATATGCATTGCGATGCCAAGTATTTAAATATAACGTGCACAAAACAAGAATCACGAGTCTTAGGTGCAGCAGAATTAATAAGAAATTTATTATCTACTAATATTAGACCAATTGTACAAGAAATGGAACAACTATCTGAAGCCTTAGTCTCATTTGCCTATTATCGTGATGCAAAAAGTAAGTTTTATGTTTAGAAACAAATTATAATATGTAGATATTAACCAAAAATTCAAAATTTAAGAAATAGCATATGCAACAGCAACTCAAATTGATTCTAAGCAACTAATAAAAAAAATAAAAAATTATCAACATTCATTAATTACAACGTTAAATATCACTGTGAAAAAAAATTGTCAATATTCAGATATCATCAGCGTTTTGAAATATGATGACACGTTTCAATATCAAGGAGGATTAAGTTGTCCAAAAAAAATAAAATGTTATGGAACAGACGGTATTGCAAGAGTTCAATTAATTAAAGTACGTTTTAATAATTAATTTTCTTTATTCAGAAAAATAAATGTGTAATTTAATATAATTTGATTAACAGGGTAAAGATGATCTACGTCAAGATGCAGTGATGCAACAAGTATTTACAGTAATGAATTCATTACTAAAAACAAGTAAAGGTGCTAAAAATAAAAAATTGCATGTTAGGACATATAAAGTTGTGCCTTTATCAGAAAGATCAGGCGTATTAGAGTGGTGTTCAAATACTTCCCCAATTGGTTCTATATTGATAAAAACTCATGAAAAATATTACCCAAATGATTATAAACTGTCTGTTTGCAGAGACAAATTAAAAAATCCAGTAAAAATACATAAATATTAAATTTTTTTGTTTTTATAGTGACTTATACCAATAAATATATTTTACTTTTTTCAGGAAACTAAAACTAATCTTAGACTGCGGTATAATGTTTTTATGGAAATTTGCGACAATTTACATCCAGCTTTCCATCATTATTTTATAGAAAACTATTTATCCCCAGAAACATGGTTTGAACATCGATTAATGTACACAAGAAGGTATGTAAATTTTGATCAACAAATAAAAAATTAACGCTTTACTAAGTGTAACTTAATTTAGTGTTGCAGTGAATTCAATTATTGGATACATATTAGGTTTAGGCGACAGGCATGTTTCCAATATTTTACTTGATCAGTCTACAGCAGAAGTAATACACATTGATTTTGGTAATTAATAAGAAAAGAATTATTTTTGAATATTATTAAATCAATATAAATTATTCAAATATTTTATTATTAAAATTTTTAGGTATAGCTTTTGAACAAGGTAAAATTTTACCAACACCAGAATTAGTACCTTTTAGATTAAGCAGAGATATTGAAATAGCAATGGGAGTCTCTGGTGTTGAAGGTACAATGCGATGCTCTTCAGAAGAAACAATGAAAGTTTTAAGAGAACAAAAAGAGATTATCGTTACGTTACTTCGAGTTTTACTCTATGATCCTTTATATACTTGGTATATTCCACCTGCTAAAGCCGCCGCATTCCAAAGTGATAATTCAAGAAGAAGTACCGAAAGCATCAACAGTACTCCAGGTAATTATTTATTTTTTTTTTTTGAAAAATTTTGAATATTAATAGAAAATGTGTTTTCTTTTATTTATTTTTAGAAATGAACGAAACTAATACTTTTGCCAAAAGAGCCTTATTAAGAGTTCAACAAAAATTGCAAGGAATAGAAGAAGGTGTGCCATCAAGTGTTGCTGGACAAGTTGAAAGACTTATACAACAAGCGAGAGACCCAAAAAATTTAAGCCGCTTGTACGAAGGATGGCAAGCTTATTTATAAAATATTTTAGAAATTAAAAAAGAAAAAAAGATGATCTGTTTACATTTACGTATTGTTGTATATGTTATTTATTCGATTTAAAATACTTTAAATGTTATTTAATTGCATTTTTATATTTTTATACCGCTATTTTGTGATAAATAAAGTTCTTAAAAAATATTATCTTTAAATTTAGTTAGCATCCTATCATGTATCCTAAGTTTTTTATTTTTGGCAACCTAGTTTACATATGATCCAATTTTAATTTCCTATGAAACTATTTTTTAAAGATTTCAGAAATTGAAAAATGAAAAATTTGTTATTAAAAAAGCGAATTTGCATAGAAAAAAATTAATACAATATTTCAAAAATTCGTTAAAACAACAGTGTAAATAATTTTTAAAATTTTAACACTTATTAGTTGGTAATACTGTCTCTGTGAAATCGCATTCGCATAGAAGATTTTATATTTTGTTGGTACTGAATATGGCGTAAATCGAGATTACCGAGTTGTTTTTTCTTCTTCATATAATTTTTTAATATTATAAAAAACTTTTAGTGAATATAATTTAGTGTTGGATTAAAGTTTAAAGTTTAAAGTTTTAGTCAAATGATTAAAAAATTAATTGATGAAAAATTAACTAAAAATCAGAATACGTATATTTTTTTCCCATTTAATTGTGTTACATGAAAGAACTATCCGCGTGTTATGAAATTCCGTTTTCATTTTTTCACTCTGAAGAAAATAATTCTTTATACGAGTTTTAATATGAAATACTGAAGTAATAAAATCTTTAGCAAGTCAAAAAACTATTAGGTACGTTTCTATAATTTGCATTAATTTATAGCTTTCATTTTTGTATTTCCAAGTTCTATAAGGGACTTAAGTATGTAGATCATTAATATTTTTTTCCATGTTGTTTACGAGGTTATATTGTAAATATAAAGGTTCATTTTGCCAAATAATTTACTCACATTCTTTAAGTTTAAATAATCAAACTTTCATAATAATTTAAAAATCAGATGAGCATTAATTTTTCATAAATTTCTATAATTTTATTTTTTTTAACAATTATTAGTGATATAATATTTTTGCTTATTAGCATTATAATTATAGTCATGATTTAATGTTTAAAATTATTTTGATATAAAAAAAACTTATTTTGGATTAGAAAATTTTGAATAGAAAGAAGAAGGGGAAGTTTGTTAACAGCTATAGAAACTTTTTCCAAGTCTTTCTGACTTGGACTGCTTGGACAGTCTAAATATAGATACACATAGCTCTAAAAGAAGCATGTATATATTATAATCTGGGATATAGCCAAATTTCAATGTTAATTTTATATTTTAGAAAAATTTATTAAAACATTTTTTTATAGAGGCAAAATGGTTGAGGGTACTTCTCAACCTCTAATAGTTCATTTCCTTTTTGATGGATATAGAGGTAATGAAATGGAAAATCATACTTGGTATGAACAAAATGTTCCTTTATCAGAACTTGAAGAAAAAGTATCACATATGCTTTCTATCAACAATTTTACTTTACAATTGTTAAATACAGTGAGTATTTTTTTAAATTGAAACTTTATTGCTATTTTAAACATTTATTTGTTTTTTGATTAGAAAGAAGATTTGAGTAGCCTTCCAAAAAATACAAATATGAGGAAATTCATTTCAGAACCAGATAGTCCATTACAAGTTAAAATAATTAGAAACGATACAACAAATGTAATTATAAACGTAAATATTAAAAGTTTTAAATGTTTAATTATTCATTTTTGGATTTCAGTTGATATTTGATAGTTATAATAAATTTTCAAAAACATCCGAAAATGATTCTGAAGTTGATAGTTCTAGTCACAGAATATCTTGCATCAGTAACCATAATGATGTAACTAAAAAAGTTGCAGTCGAAATTGGTCAAGAAACTAAAATTATTCATGTCTCGGGTAAAATTACCATAAGAGATTTCAAAGATCAGCTGAAAGATGATTATTATATAAAAACAAATTTTAAAATCATTTTAAAATTACCAACCGAAGTAACGGTAATTTAATTGCCTTTAATTGGCTTCTTAAACATTGTTAATTTTTGATTTTTATTTGTAGATGAATTTAGAAGAACATTTGGACAAAACCATAGACAGCATGTTTGAAAGTGCAGTTTTAAATAGATCAGAATCCGATTGTAAACCGTTGACAATAGTAGTAGTAGAAGAAGAGTTAAGTAATAGTTTTAAGAGTTCTGACTATAATAGATCAGGAAGGAGAAAAAAATATGAGTATAATCATATAAGGCCGTTAATTCAATCATCTGATGAATCTTTAGAATATAATTACGTTGGTTTAGTAAATCAAGCTATGACTTGTTATTTGAATAGTTTGCTTCAAGCTTTATATATGACTCCAGAGTTTAGAAATGCAATGTACAACTGGGAATTCACAAATAGCTCAGAAAAAGATGAAAATTTTAGTATTCCTTATCAGTTACAAAAACTGTTCCTGAATTTACAGACTTCATTAAAACCTGCAGTGGAAACTACGTCCTTAACAAGAAGTTTTGGTTGGGATTCATCGGAAGCTTGGCACCAACATGATATTCAAGAATTATGTCGAGTTATGTTTGATGCATTAGAAAAGAATTTTAAAAACACAGCTCAAGCAGATTTAATTAACAGGCTTTATGAAGGTTTGAAAAATATTTCTTCAATTTTTTTACTTAGCAGTTTTCATTATTATATATTTTTTTTTTTAGGAAAAATGATTGATTACATAAAATGTCTTTCATGTGGAACTGAAAAAACAAGAGACGATACTTTTTTAGATATACCCTTACCAATAAAACCATTTGGTGATAATGAAGCTTATGACAGTGTGGTAGGTTATCAAAAAATTATACAATGTGATTAATAACTTTAATAGTTTAAAAAAGAATTTTTTAATACTTTGACACTTGCTTATTTTATAATTATGTGAAAATAGTATTGTAAGTTTCAAATCCATACATTTTTTTTTTTATTTATTTTTTTTTTTCAAATTGTCAGCATAATTTAAAAGTAAAAACATCCATATTTGTTGGAAACAACTACCTTTAATATATGAAACCATATGCATATTTGATATTTGGTTGTTCTTTAAAATAGCAACTTATGGTCTATAATAGGTTCCTTATTATTATTTAGTAATTAATTCAGAAACCATATAACAATTTTTCGGAAGTAAAATTTATATAAAACATCTGACAGATGATTAAATTTTTTCATGAGAGATTATTAAAAATTTAAGGAACAATCAATAGTTATTTGGTCAAGTTACAAAATTCTGCGATACTTAAAATTTGACTAAAAAAAACAAAAATCAAATATTTTTATTCATTTTTATTTAATTATTAATCAGAATTATCTCATAGAAGACCCTAAAAAGTCTTGATTATAACAAATAAAATAGTTAGTCAATAAGACTTCAATTATTTACAATACAATTTTTTTATCAAGAATTTTCTATAATAATAAAGATTTTAATTTTAATAATTAAAAATTAAATAATAGCTTTAAAATGTGATATTAACAAAGAGACAAAAAAAAAAAAAATGAAATAAACAAATATAATTTATTTAATTTATGCTTATGGCTTATAATTTATGATTTTAGTTCTTATTTTATAGTGTATTATGCTGATTGTGATAACTTCTAAGCTTTATTTTCCGAAATAAAAATTAAACTTCGTAATTTTTTTCTAAATAATTAAGTTCATATGAGCTGCTTGGTACAATAAAGTTGTATGGCATTTATAAATTTGCAGGAGAAAGCATTTGAAATAGTTATACAACTTTATTGTATCAAGCAGCTTATATGTAATAAGTTTATCATAATTTTATAGATTTCTATTTTTGAGCCAAATTAATATTATAACTATATGTAATTACTTTTTTTAAAAATTTGTACCTTGAACCTTGTAAAAAGTATTTAATTTAAAAAGATTGAATTTTTGGTTATTATAGATAGAAGCTTTAAAAGCATTTGTTAAATGTGAAACGTTAGATGGTAATAACCAATATTTTTGTGAAAAATGTAATACTAAATGTGATGCTCAGAAAGGATTGAAGTTCAAAGAATTTCCATACATACTAACTTTACACTTAAAAAGATTTGATTTTGATTATCAAACATGTCACAGAATTAAACTGAATGATAAGTAAGTATATTTATTTTTTTGTGCACAAGAAATTTTTTAATAAAGAAACTTTGCATTACAGAGTAACGTTCCCGGATGAACTTGATATAAACTTCTTGATATCTTCAAATTTTTCCCAAGTATCATGTCCAAATGAAGATATAGAAAGTGCATCCAGTATAAAATGTGACGACAGTTCAACAACAGATAGCGGAACATTAGATGATGAATGCATACCATGTGAATCAAATTCATTATCACAAAATAATATTTTAAACAATCATCATGAACAGGACATAGATGAAGGAATCGATGTAAGCACTACAACACCTTCACCAAATTGCATTGTAAATAATCACTCAGATAACGAAAAGATTCAAGAAAATGGCTCTTTAACACCAAAGGGACCATACGTTTACGAACTTTTTTCAATAATGATTCACAGTGGAAGTGCTAGCGGTGGACATTATTATGCTTACATCAAAGATTTTCGTAATAATAAATGGATGTGTTTTAATGACCAAAGTGTTTATCCTGTAAGTAAAATGTTAGTTTCAAGTTAATATTGAAAGATAATTTTAATTTTGATAAAATTTTAGATAAATAGAGATCATATTGAAAAAACCTATGGAGGTGGTTTACCAAAAGTATGTGGTAGTAGTGTATATCGCAGTAGTACCAATGCTTATATGCTGATGTATAGACAAGTTGATTTAAAAAGAAATAAACTACCAATGGATATTAATGAGTTTCCTCCACATATTCAGGTATTTAAATAGGACAAATAAAAATCTTATTTTTTGCACTTGATATATTATTTCCTATGCTATAATAGACTATATAATATTGAGTCTTTAGTACTTTAAAGGAATTGACCCAAATTTATAACTTTCTCAAAGAACATGGTAATGATGAATATATTTTAAAAATAATTAAAAAAAAATTTTTTAATTACCATTCAGGAAAACTTTTGTAATAATTGTTTTATGATAAGTAAATTCATTAAATTGAAAATTTATATTTTCTGTTAAAAAAAAAAAAATAAATACTGTCAACATTTCAAAAATGTTAGAATCTTTAGTAAAATTAAGTAGTACTAGCAAAAATTTAACTTGTGTTTATTGTTTAAATTTATGAAAAATTAGCACTAAGAATATCTTTTAATATTTGTCTTAGGAAATTAATGTCTCAGTATTTGGAAAATATAAATATTATATAAAAACCTTTACAGACAATTCCCTATGCAGGGAATAAGTCTTTAATTTATTAAAACAGTATAATTAAAAAATAACTTTTATTTGTATATTAAATTAAAGCAAAAAGAAGAAAAAAGTAAAATAGTACTATTTTGCAATTAATTGAAACTTAAAACATTAAGTAAACATCGTTTTGAAAAATAGTATACGTTTTTCAATTTCTGTAGTATTTAAAATAAATTGATTGAATTAATTTGCAGGAGCTATTGAATAAAATTCGTGAACAAGAAGAAAAATTAAGAAGGGAGCAATCATACGAACGTACCACATTAAATGTATACCATAATTGTCATAATGAAGATGAATTAAAATATGAAATGATAAATGCTTGTGAAGATTGGAGTCTTGATGATATAAAAGATTATGTTCACAAAGCTTTGAAATTAGAGGGAAAAGTTTCTAAAGAACAATGTAGAATAGTGAATTTCAATAAAAAATACAATATTGTAAGAAGAAGTCATGAAGGGAAAGAGAACAAAGCAATAAGTGAAATTCGTGAATTAGAAAAAGACTTATTTTTAGATATACGTAAAGAAAATGAAGAATTTGAAAATTATAATAACAACGAAATTGTTACAAAAGTTTATCTCGTTGATATTTATCAAAGAGATATTATTGATGGTCCAAAATACATTCGTGCTTATGGAGGACAACCTGCAAGAGAATATAAGCAAAATTTGAAAAAATATTTTCATATTAACCCAAATAAAGTGTTCTTAGTTTCGTTTGATGATAATAATAAACCTTTTCGTCTAGGTGACGATAAAAGCTTTAGTAACGATAGTGATCAGGTTTACAAGATTATTGTATCGGAAACAATTGATATCGAACCAGAAAATTTACAAATGGCAATACTTAGCAGAATTTCAGAAGAGATAAAAGATCTAATAACTTTTCATATTAAACTTCCAGATATTAATGAAGAAATTTTAAAAAAACATGATATTCCATCACTTGAAAGTTATAAGAAAAAAGAACTTTTAAATGAGAGTTATAAGAAAAGAGAAGTTTTAAATGATAATAAAACCGATTATAAGAGTCAAAATTATGATAGAGTTACAAAATACATTGTAGATACTATTAATCGAAAGCAAGAGGCTTCTGATAAATCATACTCCCATGTGCATTCAAGTGCTACTAGAGAATTTAATGGCAGAGACCTTGATTATCAATCTATAAATAACAGGAATATCAAAACGAATGGAGATCCTTATTATCAACCTGAAATGCAGAAAAATATCAGAACAAGTGTAGATTTATTCCATCAAGAACAAAATAACAGCGAAGATAGTAGTTTAAGCGATAGTGACAAAACACTAGTAGATGGATTACAGGAAGACTTTACGACTGAACTTTCACTATCGGATACAGAAAAAATTGATGAAACTGAATCCGGTTTAAAGTCAGTTGATTCTGAAGGCAATAATTATATTAAAATAACTACAGTATGTAGACACAAACAAAAACAATTAAAGGTGCATGTTAGCGATAGGGTCAGTGTTAACCAAATGAAAGAAAAATTAGAAAAATATTTAGAAATCCCAAAAAAATTTTTTACCATTTCTCCAGATATTGAAGGCTACTACGAAACATTTGAAAAAAGTGTATCTGAATTTATTGATGAAAAAACTTATGTTATAAAATTAGGAAGAGTTTTGGATATGGATGAATTTCAAATTCAAGTCCACTTACTAGAATTAGAAAACTCTGAAGTAATTTTTTATTTGCTAAAATTTATGCAATTTTTCATTTAATAATAAAATTTTGTATTTTTTTCAGTTGAGTCGACAAGTGTTCTCTTGTTATACAAGATACACTGATCTAGTAAAAGATTTGAAAAAAGATATTCTTGAAAAACTTGATGAACAATATCAAATCAACATGAATTTCGATAGCTGCCGACTCATTTTCTTTGATAGGTATTTGGGTCAAATTTTATCTGATGATAGAAAAATGAGAGAAGTATGGGATATGGCAAAAACAGGCCCTAAACTAAATTTATATGTTCAGCAATTAAATGGTGTTGAAAGTATTGAAGATGGTCAAAATGTTGTATTTGTTGCTAAGTGGTCTGAAAATATAAAACTTTGGGATGAAATTATTCTTCCTATAACAGAAAAAATTTCAATAGAAGAAACTCTAAAGGAAAAGGTAAAATAATTTAATTCTTTGATTAAATATTTTACTGAAATATTAATTTTTATTTAAAAAAATATTTTTAGATATCAGATTTAGGAAATTTACCTTTGGAGAACATTCAATTTGTAAATGACAATAGTAGTTATAATAAAAATTTTAATGGTATTATATACAGGTATGTTTACATTTGAAAAAAATAAAATTTTTGTGACTGGTGAATATTTTATATATTATTTGTTTTTTTCAGAGATTCAACAGATATAATCGAATCACATAAAGATGTTGGTTTTGATAGGAAAGAAATAACGTTTGATAAATATGCACTTAATTATGGTCTTAAATCAAATTCTATTACAGCAAAATCAATGTCATCTCCCAGAAGAGAGAAAGCACTTCGAATAAATGTTGAATCCACATGATCTTAAAGATAACTTTGCTATTACATAATAAGCATTTCGTTTTCATCTTACTTTGTTATTATAATTATAATTGTTTTATTTTTCTTCTTTTTTTTTTAATATTAATGTGCAGAGCACAAGAAATTTTTTTTTTAATAAGCAAAGTTAAAAAGAATTCTACCTATAAAGTTTGTATACCCTTTTTTTGCCATATTTAGATTTTAGGGTCCCCTCTCGCCGTATTTATAAAGTAAAATTAAGCCCTTTAAAAATAAATTTTAAATAGTTTCTTTTTCAAATAAATTATTTAAAAATATTTAAGTAAGTGTCTATTTTTGGTTGAATAAGCTGAAATTGTCTTAAAATTTTATTTCAATCGATACTACGTTTATTGCAACATGGCCTAATCATGGCAATACTAATTGAATCTTGAGTACTTAGTTATGTATGGTAATGTGTTTCTTAACCTTTACCCTTTTTCACAGTGAATATAAGAAATGAAAATAAAATTTGTTTATTAATGAATGTGAAAAATTTGTTACAAGTATTAAAACTCAAGTAAAAAATGTTCTATAATAGATTTTAACTTTTCTCGCGTTACTTTTCAATAAAATAAAAATTCTTAAAAGTGTCACTTACTTAGATTCTTAGTTAAAAATGTTACTATAGTATAATTATTTAAATTTTAAACATGGTTGGAGAACTAAGGAAACATTATATAATGATGGTTAAATTTCGAGATTCATTTTGTTATTTTATTATTATCAGTTTTTTAAGAAGCAGCATTCCTTTAAGTCTCTTGCCATGTGTATAAAATAAAAAAGATTGCTTATGTGTATATCATTTTTATTTTTTACAAAAAGGCGCTAAAGTTATAAATTTTAGTTTTGAAGAATTGGTTTAAAAAAATGATATTTATGAAAACCGTATCTCAAAAACAGATCTTTTATTGTTCAACAAGTGCCTGTTGCCCTCTTGTAATTAAAAAAATATATAAATATTTTTATCAAATGATAATAAGAATACCTGGGAATTTTAATGTTGTAAAAAACTTTTAACAGGCCATTCTCCCTACCCCATTTTTTTTCTTTCTTGTACAAACTCATTTTAAAAAAAGTAATATTAAAAGAATAGTACGTGTAAATATAAATTGAAATAATATATATTCGCACAATTGTTAATTATTTACAATAATCTATAAGCTGTATGAGGATTTGTAAAAATGTTAAGCATGTATTTTTTCAAAGTTAAATATTCACTTTTTTCATTAATTAAGGAAAAATATCGTCATTTTTTATACAATTAATAAAAATTTTTTTTTTTAAATCTGCTTTTGTGTTTTGCATTTAATATTTAAGAAAATAAAAATTTTGCTGCGAGGAATTAAAAAAAAAAAATTTTATAATATATAGTAATATATGCTTATTGTATAATCATTTGATTGAAATGTATAAACAAAATTCAACTCTATTATTATTATTATTTTTGACATTAATATTATAAGAATAAATTGACAATATTTGTGTAAAAAAATGTATTTAATTTGCTGATGAATTTTACAAAAAAAAAAGAAAAAAAAGAATTTAGAAATAAAATTTTTGCATAAATTTTTGATATTACATAAATTAATAATCAGTTTACCTATTTTTCAATGTCTTCTTATATTATTATTTATTCCAAAAAAATGTGTATTATAAAAATATTTCTATATAAGAAACATACTGTAATATAAAATGTAGTTATAAATAAAAAAAAAATTATATTTATAAATATTAACAAATTTTTCTCAAAAAAATATAAACTGTTTTTTTCTGCCCTTTTATACCTTTTTTGTTCGACGTCTGCTTTTTTTTTGATAAGGTATGATTTTCCCGCTTTTTTCTATATAACGTGTGTCTGCACTCTCAAAAACGTTATCGAGTAAATTTTCTAATTTTTTTTATCAAATATTTTTTATTTTTATCATTTATTATTATTTATATAGGTCAAAACTCAAATAGTAGAAAATAATGAAAATTGGTTAAATTTTTTAATTTCTGACGTCTGAATTACTGACTAAATATTTCTCGTACTTATACCATAGTAACTATGTGTGTTTGTGTATTTTATTGAACACCATCAAAAAAACGGAGGGAATACTAACAAAGTGTCATCGAGAAAAAGAGAACATCCGAATGTATTTTCGGTGTTTCTCGATCAAATTTTCAATTTTATATTGATATTATTCAGTAAAATAAAAAAAAACTTCTTCTAGTTAATTTATATTTCATAGTTTAATAAAAGTGTTTGTTGAATAAGATATTGAGTTTGCAGTTTTGTTCTCTTTTTTTTATGTAAGCCTGGCAAGCGACAGCTCCGGTGTGTTGTATAAGTCTATATCGTTAACATTGTTTAAGATCTATAAAAAATAAATAAATTTTTAGTATTAATTTAATGAGTAGTAATTAATTGTATAAAAATGCCACCAAAGAAACGAGATAAAGATTCAGAAAACCAAAAAAGTGTAAGAATGGAAGGATTTGGAGCTGACAATCAACTGTTTCTTCAAGCCTTTGAAAGTGAGTAAATGTTAGATTGTATATTATCATGATCTTCTGCTATTTTTCTTTATCGAAAGTATATTAAGTAAATATTTTATAAATAATTATTTTTATCAAATAATTAACATAACCTTTTATTTATTAAAAAAAGGCGAGGCGCGCGATATCCTGATTGTATAAGTAAAAGAGCTGCGGATCCTCCCTCCGAGGGCGCCGTCTTCCACACGCGTCGGTTTATGCAGCTTTTGTTATTAATTTTTATGTTAACAAAAGAATTTATCTTTACCCTAATTAATTATTAAAACAATTTTTAAGCATTTATTATCCTAGCGAAATTCTATGCAAAATAAAATAAAATTTTAAAGCACTGGACAAGGTTTCAGAAAACATCAGAGATCACAGAACTTTTGTTTTTTCTGGGAATGCATATAAAAAAAATGTAACCATTTTTACTTAAAGTACCATTTATTCCCTGATGGGATTAATAGTAAAATTTTTTTAAAATTAAAATATTTTAGATCCAACTAAATATTTTAAGATTCATATTGTAATTGTTTATATCCTTTGTATCTAAAACATTTTAAAATTAGAGATAAAGTTTGGGAAACAGGTTTTTAAAAATTACTCAAATTTCATTTTAATTTTATTCATATTATTATAGACAGCTTCAGTAAGTAAAGGGTATTAAATTCTCCATTAATATAAATTATTATTTTAGAAACACAGTGCTTAAAACCACAAAATGGAAAAAAACATATCCTCTCTTTATTTGCACCATCTGTAACAATGATTTTTTGTTATTCGATACCAATAATCTATGTAGAATCCAAACTAATATTTTTTAAGTAGACTTATAAATTAAAACATATAACATGTTTAAAAAATTCTAATTTTTACCTCTCATAACTTTGATTGAGTTAATTGAGGGAGTCTTGAAAAAAAAATTACTTAAAGCTTAAAGTGCAGTTTTCCCCTGACTTATTCTGAGTATTTTTAACCAAAAAAATATTGCATCTGTTAAACAGGTTTTGCGCAAGAAAGAATAGCATTTTTTAGCATTTCATTTTTGGGTTTTTGTTTCATATTCAAGTTCAATCTTAAGAATCACAATGCTACAAAAGACTTAAAAGTATAAAATTATTGACTCAAAATTTTCTGTAAAATCGTTAAAATTTTTTTTAACTAAGTAGCTAATTATATATTTGAGCAGGAAAAAAAATTGAGCCAAAAAAAATAGTACTTTAAAGTTTTTAAATATTACAGATTTTGAAATAGTATTCAATAAAATATTGCTTCTAATCAAATAATAAACGGTAGAGCTGCTTTGGTTGAAAATTCCAATTGAAAATTTCAACCTTTTGTTTCAACCAATTGGTTGAATATTCAACCAAAGCAGCTCTATCACCGTGTATTTTAAAATTTAGAGAAACTCTTAATTACTATTTTTTAAGCTCGAATTTCTTTGGCTTTTGAAATTCGTAATTATTTTTTATTTTTGCAACTTATAAAGTTTTGTCAGGTTTTTTAAAAACATTTTATTTATTTTCGTGGATTGCAAATTTATTAAAAAGTAAATAGTAATGAATAAAAGTAATAAAAGTATAGAATCATAACCAGGGAAATAATTTGAAGTCCATAGTTTTGTACTTAAAGGTTTTATAGAGCGTGAACAAATTCTATTCGCAAAAAACTAATTAAATAGGTTCTTAAAACCCTAACTCATTTTTTTTTTTTTTTTAAGTAAAAAAATTTGCATCCAGTTAAAGAACCCCCATGTCTTTATAATTATCCTTATTAATTAACCATTTAAGGACGGAAAATTCAAATAATAGTCGAATTGATATAAAAATCATTTCTCCTAGACTTTTTTTTTAATTTTTAAAGTCAAAAAAACAAATAAAATTTTTTTTTTTAAAGATTTTGTATACCTATTTTCGAGATTTTGTATACCTAGGTCTACACCCTTTTACGCAAAATACCATTCCATCTTAATTTAAAAATTATATTAGTTTATGCTATTCTTTTTTTAGCGAAAATAGTCCAGTTGCCTATACAAGAGAAATTTTGTCGATGTTTAAGGGTTGATATCACAAATCCTCGGGGTTTTTCGTTAAAACAGACTTGAAAAATGAAAAGAGCAGCCCCAATTACCTACTAGGTGACATTTTTAGCCCAAAATAATGATTTTTTCATTAAAAAATATTCAAAATGCTTGAATCTGTCGGTTTTTGGTGTTAATTGATTAATGTTGCTAGAATTGGCGGTTTGTTTTTTGTTTTTAAAAAGCAAAAAAGCATAATTACCTAGCAGGTTTTAAGTGCAATTAAAAAAATAAAATATATCTAAAAATGTTAAAGATTGATGGGTTTTTGGGTTATTAATCGGATATTTATAATGGTACCAAAATTTAAAGTACTATAGTAACTTCAAACTTTAAAGGCATTAAAAATGAGCAGATTGATTATTAACATAAAACATGTTCATAGGGAGGAGGGGGGGGGGGGGTCAAATGGACTTAAGAAAAAATTTTCTGTAACCCTCTAAAAACGCGATTTCAAAATTTCAAGTTTTTAAGTACTTTCGAGGTTAATTTAAATTAAGTTTGAATAAGGGTACCAAGTACAAAGTATTTGGTTGATATTTTGAAATTAAATCAATTTTTGTTAATAGCTTTAATGTAGATTCCCTTTTATACATAAAAGCTTGAAAAACATTACAGCTTCATTTATAAAATTAAGATAATATCGTATCCTATTTTTTAAATTATATAATTTTCATCTTAATTTACGGAATTTATATTTAAACCCCTTTGGCGTATTTTTTATTCTGCGAAAATTTCAGAATTATCCAAGTAAGTACTCTAATCAGGGGTTCTGATCTCGAGTTAGCTTATTACGTAAGCTCAAATTTAATTTTGTTTTTCATTTTTATGGGATCAGAGAAGTTTAACCTGCTGAATTCGTAACAAGAAAACGGAGCAGGTTTCTCATAAAAATGAGATAAAAACCCAGTCATCATCTCCCATTCTGAATCTCAGAAGGATCAAATTTTAACTATTGCCTTCGTTCTTAAATACCTTAAATGTAACATTTTTCTTGCGGTTTTAAAATTTATACCATATCCATCTATCGGCAAATTTTTAAACTAAATTTTTATTTCAAATTCAAATTTAAAATAATCTACTGCAGTTTTTTAATAAACAAAATTAAATTTATTTTTTCTATTTTTCTTTTAGAGCCAACGCGAATTTACAGATTTTTGAGAACGAGAAATCAAATGTCGGTGAGTACCACAAATTCATTATTAAAAATCATATTAATTAACAATATTTATGACCCTGTTCAGATTATTACTTTAATTAAAATTAACGTGTGATATTTTTTTTATTTAAAAAATTATCAGTTTTATCGAGATGATTTAATTTTTTGGATATAATTATAATTTTATTATTATTATTAATTAGTTTTTATAGAAAACTTTTTTGAAAATTAGTAAAATTTTCTTTGCGTTGTATGTGAAATTTTTTTGTGATTGTTTTTATTTTTATTTTGTAATTTACGGTATGTATTTTTTTTCTTTTTTTTTTTTAGTTATTATTTTTTCTTTTTATTCATTTAAATCTTAAAATCTCTATAAAATTTAAATTAATTAAACTTGAAAAGTCAATTTAATTTAGAAAAAATTCTGACAATACCTATATTACCTAATTTTATGATATTAATTTATTCTTTTATTTCTAGCCACTATTTCTGCAAAGAAATTTGACGTTCATGAGACATCGTTTATCAAGAACTCATACAATAAAATACCAGACTAGTAAAATGAAATCTAATGGAAATGAAGATAAATTACGTGATGAAAAAATTTCAAGATTACAAAAACTTAATGATAAATTAATGGTTAAAAAAGAACAAGAAAGGGTGGCATCTTCATGCCGACACATGAGCATTACATTTTTAGGTTTTTACGATAAAAAAAGTTAGTTTATTTTTATATTTATTTAATATTTAATATACTTATCATTAAAATTACAATTTTTTGCTTATTTTTCTAGTTAATTCAGTTCAAGATACTGTTAAGGTAGAAACAAATTTGTTAAAAATTTCTCACAAGAAACGTAAAGATGTCAGTTCTCCAATGACACAGGTAAAATAACAATAATATAATGCCAAATAATTTTTCTGATAAAAAATTTTTAATTTAATTGTTATTCAATAAGGTTTGTGTTGGTACTTGTGAAGTCCCAATGAATCCACCAGAAAATCAGCCTTTGCCAAAAGTACATACAGTTTCTATTCCCAATGAAACGTTTAATATAAGTAATGGACATACAGCAAAAACTTACATGTTATTGTTAAAAGTTCATTATTTTCATGGTAATGGATTTACTGCACAAAATGGTGAAGTGGATGGTAATTACATACCTATTTATTTTTCTTAGGTCTTAAAAGTTCAATAAATATAAAAAATTGTTTTAATTGATTTAGAACCAGCTCAAAAGCGTCGTAAAATAACAAATGGAACATCGGTTAAAATGTCTGAAGAAGTTAAATTGTATGGATGTGAACTTGTTGTTTATGATAAACATAACCACTGTAAATTGGTTGACGGTGATTATGAATTTGCTTTACAAGAAGATTTTAATTTAAGACCAAGTCCAAAAAAGCATAGTTCATGGGAAACTGTATCAGAATTTAAAGATATTGGTGGGCCATTTGAATCATTCGAAAAAGGACCATCTTTAAAAGTAAAACTTTGTTGGACCACAGAGGCAACTAATGGATTTATTGATATACCATCTCAAGTAACTCCGCTTGCAAATGTTGATAACAAGGAAAATCAACCTGGAAACAGTAATAATGTTTATTCAAATTTTTTCATAATTTTTCTTTTTCTTTTACAAAATAATATTTTTATTTCAGATGGAATAAATGGGTGCTCAACTAATCACAATAACAATAGTACAACAAACAATAACAATAATACGAATTTATCTACAAGTCTGGTTAAAACAGAAAACTCAGAAACACCAATAGAGATTGTCTATCAGTTTTTGTACAATAATAATAGTAGACAACAAACTGAACCTAATGCATCTTTACATTGTCCATGGTGCTCTTTAGATTGTGGACGTTTGTATTCTTTACTGAAACATTTAAAATTATGCCATTCAAGGTTTACTTTTACTTATGTTGTAAGTATTTTAAGAATTATTTAAAACTTTAATGAATTATAAAACTGTTTTGTTCAATAAAAATTGCAGCCAATACCTGATGGTGCTAGAGTAGATGTAGCAATAAATGAAGTTTATGATGGGTCTTATTCAGGTAGTCCACATGAGCTTATAGTACAACCTGCTAATGCAGCTGCTAAAAAGGAGGGTCCCACACGACGTACAAGTGTTACAAATATTTTGGTATGCCGTCCAAAAAGACCAGCACCTAGTCTTTCTGAGTTTTTAGAATTAGATGAGAATGAACTGGAAAGTCAAAGACCATACATTATAGGGCATAATAGGTATATATTAAATTTTAGCTGTTAATAATTAGTTTTATAATTTAACAAATTATAATTTCTTTAAGGTTGTATCATCACACTGTGACCTGTTTACCAATTTATCCTAAAGAATTAGATGCTGAATGTGAAGGCGAATATGAATCAAAGTGGCTGCAAACTAAAACAACGATGATGATTGACGATTTTACCGATGTAAATGAAGGAGAAAAAGAGTTAATGAAAATGTGGAATCTACATGTTATGAAACACAATTATGTCGGTGATTGTAATATTCCCTTAGCATGTTTTATGTTCCTTGAATCAAAAGGTCGTGACCTATTAATGAAAAATTTGTATCGTAATTTCATACTTCATTTGAGTAATCTTTTTGATTTTGGGTTAATAAGCCCTGTGGTATTTTTTCAAGTAATACAAAGATTACAATCAATAATGAAAGCAGAAGATAACAACGGTTATATTCGTAAAATTCTTCAAAAATCTCATGCTGATCAAGTTACTCACTGTATGGTGACTGGAAGTGATGATAAGTCAACGATATCAAAAAGTAACTTAACTTTTGAAAATACAAATTATAATGCAAGGAGAAAAACGAATTTACCAATGGGCTCTCCACCTAATGTTAATTTAAAAAATTCAACTCATAATAATAGCTTATTTGGAAAACATCAAAATATTATGGGAAATCAACCAAATAGCCCCACAAGTAGTAAAAATTTATCAACAATCATTACAAACACTAGTAACGGTATTAACCAAAGTAACGAAACCCAACAAAAACAATCAAATGTTGATGTACCATTGAGACGTAAAAGTACAAATTCTGTTTTAACAGCATCATCTTCAAATAATGATTCAAGTAATAACTCAGTTCCAAGACGTAAATCTATGGCTAGTGATATTAATGCAAGCAGTGAATATAAACGTAAATTGATATTGGATTCATTGCCAAATTTAAGTAATGCAAACAATAATTCTAATAATCAAAAAACAGCTCAAAATGGAGGATTTTATTGAAAATAAAATTTGAAATATTGATTTTTTTATATTATTATTATATTGCCATTAATTTTTTGTACAGTATTTTCTTGCAAAATTATTGCATTAAAAAATTTTTTAAATTATTGTTTACACAGTGTTCATCACTATTTAATTTATTAGCATGCGTAAATTAATATTTTTTTCTAGGTTTGATTTTTCATTTTTTGAATAATATATTTTGCACTATAACGCATTGTACAATTCTTTTTGCAAAAAATAAATTTTTCAAAAAATGTAATGAACAATTTTTAGGTCAATGCTAAATATTTTTTTTTTATTTATAATCTAGTCAAACTAAATATTTTGATTTTGGATTTAGTTAACAAAAATAAAAAAAAAGCTAAAATTTTGAAATTTAAATTTAGCATTGGACCTCTTAGGGATCAAAAATTGTAAAATATTTTTATAAGAAATACCCTAAAAAAAGTAGTAGTGAATTCTTACATGAATTGATATTATTTTCTATATATATATATATCTGTGTATATCACTAATAACAATGTAACAAGGAAAGAGTCATGACTTAGGTTGCTAAATTACAGATAACTTTATAAAAAAGGGTCACTTTAGTTTAAATAGGTCTTTTCTTTTCTACATTCAATTACTGTATCCACAATTTCTCTTGTAGCTAGCAAATTGTTTTCAATGTGCTTAAAATTACGCTGTTTTCTTAATGTGTTTTATCAACCTATGAGACCTATCTGTGACCATGAACTAATTTGGCGAACCATTAGTCCTCTTCTTTGTAAATATATCAATAAATCGTATATTAGTAATAAAATCTGAAAAAATTGTACATATTTTTTCAGCTATTAATAATTGTTTTTAATTCTAGAAAAAAAAAACTATATTATAATGAAAGTAAGTTTCTTAGAAAAAAAATATCATGTATAACTTAATTACCAATAATTATAATTTTGTATAAGAATCAATTTACAGAATGAAAGTGCCTTTTTTTGTAATAAAGCGTCTGAAAAATATATAAAATTAAAGTAATAAAAATTCTGCACGACAATACATTAAAATGTATTAAAAAAAAAAATTAGCAAATTATTTTAATTTATTTAGTTATAAGGCGTCTCGTTATAGACCTTTTTAAAACTGATAAACCAGTTGTCCTAAAATGTATAGTTCTGTTTTTCATTTATTATAAAAGTATACCTATACTATCTTAAGTTTATAATTTTTTTTTGCAAAAAAGTATTGCATCGTAAACTGCCATGTATTTTTTAATATTTTATATATAGATAGATATAGATTTTGCTAGTAAAAATTTTCTATGTATATTGAAAAAACTATTGATAAAATTTGTTAATTTATATTAATTAATTTAGTACATAGAGTGATAGAAAAAAAAAATGAAATTAATTTTTTTTTTCTATAGATTTATATTGTTATTTAATATTTTGTCTCTTTTTTATCATGAATATATCAATTTTTTTTATTATTAAAAAATTTGTAGTATAATTTCACAAAAAATTGCATTAATTCTGCAATAACATATTATTTATAATATAATTATTTTATTATGCACGTAAACTATAAAAAAATAAAAATAAAATTTCTTCTGATAACTGATACTTAATTTAAAAAAAAAAAAATTGAATGTATAAGATGTAAATATTTTAAACATAATAATAAAGTCTGTGAAAATAAAAATTTAAGTGTGAATTTAATTAATATTTATTGAAGTTAGTCTGTAATATAGTTTTTATACCTAAAAAATAAATATAACTTTTTGTACTCAGGTATGATGACAGATAATCAAACTTAAATATACAGAAATTGTTTTTGCGAAAATTAAAGTTGAATAAAAGGGTTATATTTAATAAATTTGACTAATAACCAAAAATTTACAAAAATATAATATGAAATTTTTTAATTAATACAATATAAAAGTAGAGAGTAAATTAA
This sequence comes from Anagrus nilaparvatae, assembly GCA_022575985.1. Taxonomy (NCBI): domain Eukaryota; kingdom Metazoa; phylum Arthropoda; class Insecta; order Hymenoptera; family Mymaridae; genus Anagrus; species Anagrus nilaparvatae. The sequence goes on along the minus strand of JAKSXM010000231.1, from coordinate 29,929,957 downwards.
AAATGTGTTCATCAGAACATGATATCGATGATTCAATAGAAGAAGATAATTCATCTAGTGATATTTTTGATTCATTTGAAAATTTAAAAATTAATGATGACACAATATCTGATAATAGTAATACATCAATAACAGTAGATCAAGAAAAAATTATAGCCAACGATACAGGAAAAAACTTAAAATGTTATGATTCTGGTGATAACAATATTAACAATCAGGATAATTATTATAACAATAAAAGATCAGTTAAATGGAATGATCAAGTTAACGTTATTTATTATGCTGGAGATTCCAATAAAGGTAATGCAAAATTTATTTTATTGGAATTTTTTTTTTTAATTTCATTATTATTAGGCTGCATTTTACACAAAGAAATGGAACCATTAAGAGAAGAATCCGAGCAACAAATTCGAAGAAATAGATTTGTTAAACTTCATGCTGGTAAAAACTTTTTCGGCTAAATAAAAATTTTTTTTATTAACTTTTTTTTGTATTGTTTTTTGTACTAGTAAATTTTTTTTATTTTGATAAAATTTATATAGTGTTTGCATATGTGTACTGTGCCTGTGTGTTATAAAAAAATTATTTGTAATAAAAAAAATAAATTTTATAAAATATAAAATTTTTTATTCATAAATTATTTAACTTTACATTAATTTTTAGTAATTTTCATTAATATTAATTGTTTTAATCTTTGATATTGAAAATATTGTTTAAAATTAGTATTTATGTATTCGATATTCCAATTAAAATTAAATATTTTAATAAAATTTAAAAATTCTTCATACATTGGTGCTATTGTATCTAAATCATCGATTGTAAAAACATATCTTTTTTCTAATGCAACATAAATTACTTTTCTTTTTTTACTAGTGTTTAACAATTTATCTAAAGTTTTGACAAAACCTTCAGTTATTTTGTTATCGTATATCACTAAAATTTTAATTGAAATTAAATTTAAATTAATTTAAAAAAAAAAAATTTTTCTGATTCAACTTACCATCTGCAGCCATAATAATGTCAACATTATCAATTAAATTTTTATGTTTGCTAGTTGTCCATGTATCGTTTAAGAAATTTAATTCACAAACATTAAATTTTGATTTTATTAGTTTTTTATTCTTTTCAAAATTAATATTTATTAAATTTAATATTCCTCCAAAATTGACATCTGAAAACAAAAAAATAAAATTAAAAAATGTAAAATGTATACCTAATTTTAGAAAATTTTGATCAAAACACTAGTAGTTGTAATATACCTGTGCATATAACTTCTTCAGCTAATATACCAGCCACAATACTGTCAAAGCCAACACCAGATCCTAATTCTAATATTATTTTATCCTTAAATATTAACGGGTTTGATAATATAAAATCAGCTAATAAAAATGCACCTCTCCAAATTTGTAAACCAACTAATTTTAATTCTGTCGATGAACTGTGCTCTGAAAAAGAAAATTTTCATTTGTAAAAAAATCTAATACAAATTAATTTAGTCAAAAATTTAAGTATGAGCTTTAAAGCAGCTTTTGTAAGCCACAAAAATGGCTAAGTAAGAAAATGTTTCGAAAATTCTAATTTCAATTTTTCTGGACCCAGCCTACGCCCAGCCTCTAAAGATTAATCTTAGATCAAAATTTTTAAATTTAATTAATTTTCAAGTTTGAGCAAAAAAATTTATTATAGCTCTCATAACTTTGGATCAAAAGCTGCAATAAAGTATACGCAGAAAACTGTTTCTAATTATGCATTAAATTTACCTATAACAATTAATCCTTCTTGATTACTACGATTTAGTATTAAATCGCCATCATCATCGTACTTTAATTCTTTATCATTATCATCATTTGCTTCAATCATGTACGATGGTAATTTAAAATAAAAATTCGTTATTGAATCTAAAAAATAAAAATTTTATTCTTAAATCGTGATTTATAAAATAAAAAATAAATATTGACCCAGTTTTAATTTATCAAAGTATTAATTTATTCATTTATAGTTTTTAATCGTAAAAAAAAATTTTATTTACATTTTTTAGTTTTGTATTTATTTAGGATATATTGACGTAAGTTTCAAAATTTTGTGATAAAAGCCAAATTTTTGAGTAATCTTATCTTAATCTTTTCTTAAAAAATAAATAAACAATGAGGCATTTTTGTTTTTATTTGGAAAAAAAACATATTTAAATAGATAAAAAATTATTTTCATTGTCAGGGTCATTAACATTAAAAGAAAGAAAAAAATTAAATTAAAAAAAAAAAAGAAAAAATTTGTCGATGCAAGCAATACTTACATTTGTCTTTATTTCTTTGACAACTGCAGTCATTATTTTCAATAATAACTTCTGAAGTTACCTTATTTTTTTTACTCATATTAACAATGAAACTGGAAAAATTCAAAATTATTTTTTAAAATTATTTTAACACTCATTACTTATGTTTAACAAAACATTAAACTGAAAACTACCTTTTTTTCAAAAGATTAATAATCATCTAACGAAAAACTCGTGTGTCTGATTGAAAATCTTGGCTTTATTGTCAAGGCTTAAACTTCAACTTTCAAAAAAAAAAAAATTTCAATGTTAAAACTTAAAAAAAAATAACAAATTGCTCTTCATAAAATTTTCTGAAAATTTTAATTTATATAAAATGACTTTATTTTAGAAATAATTAAAAATACATAGTTTAGATAAAATAAAATTAATTATTGTAATAAAATTATAAATAATGATATTAAAAAGGTCCGCCAGAGAAAATATATATTTTTTAAAATAAAATATGATCTTTATTAATTATGTATCTCTATCTCGTGTTATTTATTTTCGGATAATTTTCTTTCTAGATGAAAATTTTTAATGCGCCTGTGTCAAAAAGTTTAAGATCATCATTTGGTTCATTTTTTTAATTTTTTTGTATTTTAATTATAGGTATTTATGCCAATTTTTCCTCTTTTTTTGTGATAATCCTTTGTTGTTTTAAAGAAAATGACTTTATTTTCATTTAATTATTTCATTCAAATATCTTTGCCTAAAAATAACATAAAAGCAACCCAATTTTTGGGATCTAGGCAGATTCTGGCCGGGGTTTCTAAGATCCAGTTTTTTGCCACTGGATGAAAATTCCGGAAAATTCTAACAAAATTTTCGGAGTCTTCAAAAAATTTTATTGAATGCCTTTTTAACCAAATTTTAATAATTTTCTGAAAGGCTGTACAAGAAAAAGGAAATGAAATTTTATTTTTGTTTATTTCCTGTTTTATTTTTAATTATAAAGTAGTTTCAAAAATATCGAAAATGAGTCTGAAAAGGGGGACTAGAAATAAATTTCTTTAAAAATTCAAAAATCGAGTCAAATTTTACCCAAATTTTTATCTGGTGACAGAAATTCTTCTCTGAATCTGCCTAGATTCCAGAAATTTTATCGCTTGTAAGTTATTCTTTTTGACATACCTCACTTTATTTCAAAAATACATGAATGGAAATATTTTGAAACGTGTAAATTTTTTTAAATAAATTTATTTTTTCAAACAAACTTGTTCATGGGTTTTTATCACTTTCCGGTAGTTTTTTGTTGTCTCGTTTTTTGTAAAGCAGTAAAGTTAGTGTCATAAAACTTGAGGAAACTAAAAAAAAAAAAATTTAATCGCTTAAACAGGAAATTAATTTGTAACAAATCAGAAATTAAATTTTTGAAATTTGGCAAATTTTGTTGGTGACAAGCAGAATCTTGGATTATTTTGGTGGACTTATTTGTTGGCTTAAATATCTAAAAATAAACAGGAACTCATTTTACCTTCCCCTAAAAAATTATATAATTTCAAAACCTGTTGTTTTTGAGAAAATGTGATATTTCGATTTAAAAACCTTGAAATTGTCAAAATGTCGCTTCTAATGATTCTTTTACAACCCTTTTAGTACATTAGTGTCAAAAGAAATCTGAACAAAAGGGATTGTTAAATATTCTATGACAAAAAAATAAATGTTTGAGCCAACATCATTTTAAGCACCAATTTTGAATTGGATCGGAGCCAAGATTTAATTTTCTTCTTTTTTGTAACAAGTTTTTGATGGCAAAAGTAATAACGATTGTATGAATCATTTGGGAGTGGCACCTAAAAAAAATTCAGGGTTTTAAAATTAAATGTTGGGCATATTTCTTATTAGAAGATTCTAGCTGAATATCTGATCCATGTGATTATAAGTTCTGGGTACTCTAATTTCTTACTTAAAAAAAAGATTAGTAGGTGCATTCAAACAAATTTAATAAAATAAGAATATTTATTTAAAAATGTTTTAAGCCTTTGATATCACACGTTATCTAATAAATTATTAAAAATATCTCGAAAAATATACTAATTTTTATTAAAATTTATTATTATTATTTAATTTCATAATATAATATTTAATAAATGTTCATCTGTTTAAATATAAATCAATTATAATAATTTGCATTTAAAATTAAAATTTTATTATTGATTTGTTAAAAACAACTTTAAACTCCAAAAATACCTCATGACTCCAAATATTATATTTTGGAGTTACATATTGTTTATTTTTATTTTAAAATTCTATTTTTATTTATAAGCTGTATAACATGCAATATAATAATCATTTTTTATGACACAGCTTTTTTATTTGTTTAATGTATTATTATTGATACTACACGCGGATGTGTGTAAAAAATTTAGAAAAAAAATAATTAATTCTTTTGTTATTATTAAGTCATGAACAATTGAACAATTAAATTTTTTTTCTATGTTTTAGATCACAAGATTTATGTATTTTAAAAAAATAGTTGACAAGATTATTTAGTCTCAATAAATTTTTATTTAGCATGAAAGTAAATTTTTTTTCGGATCAAAAATTATATTTTTTAGGATTTTTAAATTAAAGTAAACAATTTTAATATTAAATGAACTAATTTTTTTATCAATTTGATACCACATTTGAGTAAATAAAAAGTATTTTAAAACATTTTTTTTCTGCTGGAATTCACTTTTATTATATAAATTATAATTATAAATATTTTATAATACATATAAAAAAAATTAATTAAAATAACCAATTATATTTAAACACGCTTGTTCAAAAAATATAGGTACACGTATGCTAAATAATAATAAGTGCGTATTTTTTATATTTTCTAACCTCACTCTCCCAAATTTAAGATACACGACACGAATTTATTCTTCAACTTTATTTAACCCGTTCCAACACATTCAAGATAAAAAAACGTAATCATTTTTTTATATCTTTGTTTTCTTTTAATTACTGGCTTACCGATATATCTGTCTTTTTTTGATAACGAAGTAGCAAACGTCATAAGTTTGGAAAAAAAGAGAGTGTGAGTGTGAGTGTGAGAGTAAATTTTCTCAGCGAGGTGAAGGAACCGCGGCGTGCATCGGCCATTTGTTCGTCTGACTTTGAAGAATGAAGTTCTTAACAACAATTTTTTTATCGGCTTTTGCCATTGTCGGCTTTGTTAATGCCAATATTGAAACAGAAGATGAAGTACTTGTTATAACTAATGACAATTTTGAAGAGGCTTTAGAAAAACATGAAAATATTCTACTTGAATTTTGTAAGTTTTCTTATTTATAAATCTATTTTTTCAATAAAAATTACAATTTTTAAATTAGTCATAATTTATTTGTACAGTTAGAAACATTCTTTTTAAACTAAAAAATAGACCATACTTCAAAATAATAATTTTTTTTTTGTAAATAATTTGTATAATTAAATCTGCGTCATTTTTCTTTCCTGTTGCTTCTCTATATATAACTTTCCCATAATAATAATACATACTCTCTTCTCCAGATGCTCCGGCAGAAGCAACGCGCTTTCTGTCCACGTCATCGGATTCTATGCAGGAAACTTATCTAGTCCTTTAAAAATTTTAAAATATTTTTATTTCTAATTTTATATCAGTTGATAAAATATCAAGTAGATTAATATTTTCCTAAAGAATTTTCAAACAAAAATAAAAATTGTTTTTTTTTTTATTATACTATGAATATACAAGTATGGGTATATTAAAACAATTAGATCCTATAACAGATGGTAAAAAAAGATAGTTAGCAAAAATAAAGTAAATAGAGATAAGATAAAAAAAATATTATTAAAGTTAAATTTTTAATATTTTTGAAGCTAATTAATATCAATAATTTTTTGATTTAATATTCAAGATGCTCCTTGGTGCGGACACTGTAAAGCCTTAGCTCCTGAATATGCAAAAGCAGCTAAAAAATTAAAAGAACAAAATTCTGAAATTAAACTAGGAAAAGTCGATGCTACTATCGAAACAAGCTTAGCTGAAAAACATAATATCAAGGGATATCCAACTCTTAAGTTCTACCGTCAAGGTTCTCCAATCGATTACAATGGAGGTAGACAAGCTGATGATATTTTAAATTGGCTTAACAAGAAAACTGGACCACCTGCCCAAGAACTTAAATCCGTTGATGAAGCTAAAAAGTTCATTGAAGAACAAAACATCGTTGTTGTTGGTTTCTTCAAGGTGAAATATATTTATTTTTTTTTAATTCTTGTTTAGGATTATTTTGGTCTATTTTTAATTTTCAATATCTTAATTAGGATGCTCAATCTGAAAATGCCAAAGTATTTTTACAAGTAGCAAATGCCATTGATGATATGAAATTTGCCATCTCTAGTAGCGATGATGTTATTTCAGAATACAAAGTTGAAGATGGAAAAGTTTATATTTACAAGAAGGTAAATTAATAAAAATTCATATCAAATATTTTTTTTGTTGCATTTTTTAATTCTTTAAAATATTAACTTTTAGTTTGATGATGAAAAAACCGAATTTACTGGAGATTTTGATGTTCAAAATTTGAAAAACTTCGTTAATATTGAATCTTTACCATTAATTGTTGATTTTAACCATGAAACAGCTCAAAAGATCTTCAATGGAGATTACAAGAGTCAATTACTTCTTTTCTTCAGTAAACAAGCTGGTCATTACGATCAACATCTTGAAACCCTCAAGACCCCAGCCAAAGAATTCCGTGGCAAGGTAGTTAATTTTTTAAATTACATGTTTCTATTTTTTTTTTTGAACTTAGAAAATATTTATTCACAATATTATTCCAGGTTCTATTTGTTACAATTAATGCCGATGAAGCTGATCATGAACGTATTTTAGAATTCTTCGGAATGAAAAAAGAAAACGTACCATCACAGAGAATAATCAAATTAGAAGATGAAATGTCAAAATACAAACCAGAAAGTGAAGAAATAAGTGTAGATAATGTAAAATCATTTGTTTCTTCGTTCCTTGATGGAAAACTTAAAAAACATTTACTCACCCAAGATTTACCTGAAGATTGGGACAAAAATCCAGTCAAAGTTCTTGTTGGTACTAACTTTGCTGAAGTTGCATATGACAAAAGCAAAAGTGTTTTGGTTGAATTTTATGCTCCATGGTGTGGTCACTGCAAGCAACTTTCTCCCATTTATGATGCTGTAAGTATCAATATTATAATTTTAAAATGTATTCTAAATGGATATATTAAATAAAATATTTTAAAATTTTTTAGCTTGGTGAAAAATACAAGGATAATGAAAAAGTACTAATTGCCAAAATGGATGCTACAGTTAATGAACTAGAGGATGTTAAAATCAGTAGTTTCCCAACAATCACATTGTACAAAGCTGAAACTAATGAGGCTGTTGAATACAGTGGTGAAAGAACACTCGAAGGGCTTTCCAAATTCATTGATTCTGATGGTGCTTATGGACAAGCTGCTGATGAGGTTAGTAAATTGGATAATTTTAGCTTAAGTTTTAAGCAAAAGCACCTGAAAAATCCACTTGACAGCTGCACCTGTGCCATTTAATTTTTTGTTTTTTTGTTTTTTTGTTTTTTTTTTCAGAGGAAAGTTTTCTTATTTTCTTTATAAAATTTATAATATTTTGGCATAAACACTTTTTAAATTTAATAATAAAATTTTTATGCTAAATTATTCTAAATTTAATAAAAAAAAGTGATAAATTTTTCCTGATGCAAAAAAGCTTTAAAAAAAAAAAAAATAATGAATAATAAAAAATAATCAATAAAAATGGCGCAAGTGCAAATTTTATCTTTTTAAAAAATTTTTTTAATATTAATTCAATAATAATCCCTTATTTTTTATTTTATAGGTTTCCGAAGAAGATGAAGATGACAATGTTCCACCAAAGGACGAACTTTAAATATTTATAACTTTCTTTTATTCGTTAATATTTTATTAAAACTATTAAAATTCGACTGGTCCATTAAAAAGAAAAAAAACTGGCTAAATAAAAAATGTTAATAACATAGCCTTAATTTATATAAATTTAGTTTAAAAAAAAATAATTGTTTAATAAAGAGATTCTTAAAAAAAAAAATAGAATCTCATTGTACAGAGATTGAGAGAGATTGAAGCCTTTTATTTAAAAATTTTTTGTATTTATGTTTTGCATTAAAATAATTAAGTCTTAGTAACTTTTTACTTTTTTAATTAAAAAAAAATTAAATTCTCTAAAATATTCAATGCTATAGCCATTCCGGTGAATTTTTTAAAAAATAAATATCGAGTGCATGAGCGTATGAAAGACTTTACAATAGGATTTGTGAATTACATACACTTCGATGGATGTATCTTTTGAAAGAATGTAATTTTTTTTTTAAAAATTGTTATTTTGAATAAGAAAAGTTATTTTGTTAAAAAAAAAAAAAAAAAAAACAATCAAGTATACTTACATGTTATATTTAGGTAGAAATGACGATAAATAAAGTAACTATTCTTTTAAAATATATATATTTGTATATTTATTTTTTAATACATGTAAATTTAAATAAATTATTTTATTAATGCAAATATTTAAAATATCTGTAAATTAACATCAAAGTTCCATTAATAATAAAAACAAAAGTTTTTATCAATATTTTTTATTTTTACTTATTATCCTTAATTTTACTGTATTAAAAATTTTAATTTATTGCTAATAATCTGAACAGGGTTACAATTTTTTTTTTATACTTAAAGAATTTATAAAAATAAAATAAATTTTGTCACAGAAAGATTGTAAAAATTTTGAAGAACAGGGAAATATCAATTTTCAACCATTATATAATTTTATTGTATCCTATAGAAATGATACTGAAGTAGTTAAGAGAGTTTTACAAAAAGAATGCGATGAAGCTAGATTTGCATTAAAACCTTGGTCAATAAAAACAACGGTTTTTCGTAAAACTAAGACAGCTCCTTGTAATTGTGTTAATGTAAGATAACAATACTAAAATTTTTTTATTTGTAAGAAATTAATCAAATTTTTTAATAAATTAGTGCATGACATCAGAAGCAAAAGATGATGAAATAGCAAAAGATATTAGCAAAACTATAAATCAAATACAGCAATTAAGACAAACGATAAAAAGAGAAAGTTTTGAATCACCAAAACCTGCAATTCAAAAGTTTTTAAATGTAAATGTCAGAAGATCTAGATCAAGTATTGAAAAAAATATAGATGACAAAAAAATTAATCAAAATGGTATAAAATCCATTGATAAGTCAAGAAGAAGCTTATCACAAAATAGAACTCAAAATATTGATAAAAATATTAGAGCTAGAAATCACTCGATCAGTAGATTTGATTCGGTAAATCCTGCTAAAAAAGAGAATAAAAAAACTATACAATCAAAATTAGATAAACAATTTGAACCATCAAAAGAAAATAATTTAGTTAAAAAATTTAATTCAATAAATAACAAAAAAAATGAAAAAAATTTTATTCTAGCTAATAAATTGAGTTTAAAAAATTTAAAAGTAACATCTAATAATAATGATAATAAAAAAGTAATAAAAAAAATTGATAATAGTAAAGAATCATCATACGATGCTTTAGGAAATTTAATTAAAAAAATATCATTAGAGTCAAATAATAATAACTGTCCAGTTAATGATAAAAATAATATAATCGAAGAGGAAATAAGATTAAATGTTGATCCAGTTGAAGGGCTCGATAAATCTAAAATTCCACTAAGAATCTTAAGGAGTTTAAAAATTTATCATAACTTTTTATCAAAAAATGAGGATGATGAAAATATACAGTTAAACAAAGAAATGGTTAACATTTTCTTAACAAATATAGAAAAATTGGTAAGCTGATTTAATTTATCCTCAATTAAATGCAAAACATTAATAAAAAAATGTTTAATTTTTTTCAGAATAAAAGAAGGCAAGTATTATATGAAACAGATATAAATACATTGATAAAAAAATATTCAAAATTATGTTACAAATCGTATAGTGCGAATGCAAAAAATAATTTAAGTTATTTAATTATTGAATATAATAATTTACATGCCATTTATAAATCAAGTGGTTTATATAATTTAAGTAAATTAAATTTTCGAGACAGCAATTCAGATTTAATAAGTTTTGATAAGAATGAAGAATTTCATTTAGATGATAGTTTTAAATCAAATAATAGCTTATGGAATAAGTTGTCAATTGATTGTTTATTAGGTGAGTTATATTTTCTATTCGTATGAAAAGGGTATTTGCGTATAGAGTGGTTTCTGAAAACGGATAAGTTAATAAAAAGATAACTTAATACTGAAATGGACCCGTATAAAAATAAGATGCGAATTAAATTTAAATTTCCCGCCAAATATACAAAAAAAATAGAATATTTTCAAAAAAAATTAGTAATTTTTCGAAAGTAATCGTAAATTTACTAAATTTAGTATATTAACTAAAAACTTGAGTATTTCCGATTTTTTTTTGTAAATTCACGAGAAAAATTGATAATTTACAATTTTTTTCGAAAATTTCCAAAAAATATTTGCTAATTTACAAATACTTTTATAAATTCACAAGAAAAATTCGAGAATTCTAGAATTTGTTATTAATATACTAAATTTAGTAAATTTACGATTAATTTCGAAAATTTACTAATTTTTCGAAAATATTCTATTTGTTTTGTCAATCTATAAGAAAGTTACTTTTTACAGTGTTTTTTTTTTCAAAAGTTTTCTAGCAATAATTTATTTTTTGAAAATAGATAAAAGTTCCCCTCTACATGCAATAGCCCTAAAAATACTTTTCTTTTTGCAGAAAATTTATTCTTTATTTTTTTTTCAGGAATAGAAACAAAAAACAATTGTGTCAGATACAAAAATAGGAGCGAATTAGAGAATTATTTCTTGTTAAAAGAAACTATACAGAGAAAAATGTATGAATCAGATTTAATCGATATTCTAATGTTAACAATAATTAAAAATCATAATCTAAAGACTTTGATTGATCCATCAAGCAAAGAATATGCTGATATTTGTAAAATGATTATCACCATACAACAAATTATTAATCCTAAAGTACCAGTTTTCGCCGTTACTGGGGATTATTAACTTTATTATTTAAAATATAAAATTTGAAGTTGCTGAAATTTAGCTTTTTTTGTTGAAAAATTTACTTTTACAAATTTTTAAGATTGTTTTTGGTCCCTTAAAATTAAATAAAAAGAAAACAAAATGTTAAGAAATAAAAAAAAATCTTCACAAAATCAATGTTGTAGCAATGGTTTTTGATAAATTAGCTATTTTCTGTTTGTTTATAAATTATTATACTAAATTTTCTGTGCATTTAATTATTTTAAATAATTTTTCTAATAACACTCATAATAATATATAAGTTTATTGAAAAATTTCTGTACCATATTTCAAACATCATAGAAACACAATTGGTATTGTATATTGATTAAACAATTATTTTAAGTATTGCTACATAATTCCTGTAGTTTCTCTTATAAAACATTATTGTTAATATATATTTTTTTAAATAAACATTTTTTTACAAAAAAATAAATTTTAATTTAATTTTTTTTAGTATCAGCATTTAAAAATTACATAATTACATTGAACAAAATTTTTTTCTAATAGATTTTTTTAAACATTGTGTTACGTTCGTGGTTTTGCATAGAAATTTTTTGTTTTTTAATTATTTTCATTCATTTTTAATTATGAAACTCAATGGCATAGAACAGGTACTTTTGATTGGACACTTTATTATGTGGTTGCACCTTTAAGATGTAACCCATTTATGAGTACGCCCAGATGAAAAAGGTAAATCACAAAAAAAAATAACAGGTTATTAATTTTGCTTATATCTAGGTAGCTATTTTAAAAAAAGCCCATTTTTTGAAAAAACTCCGATTCCACCTTCAGTATACATATCAGCCACTGATGATGAGTCCTAAAAACTCTCGTAAAAACTATATTATTTTTCGCTGATTGGTCAACTATAAATTACATAGAATTAGCCTAATATTTTTCTGTCTTTCGTATTTCAAAGATTGACCGGAAAATCCGCTCCCTTTTTTGCAACCTCGTCAATTTTCAGCAGAAGAAACTTCGGCAAATTTTTTTATTGCAAAATCTTTATTATGGACCTTTCCCAGAATTCAACAAAAAAAGTTTTTTTCTCGCCCCTGTAACTTCTCCACCCTCTTATTCACTAAAGAACATTATTGAAAAAGGGTGAAAAAAGATTGAAAATAAAATTTTATAACGTCTTTCTCTGAGTTGAGTTAAGGCTTTCCTCCTATTTTCAAACCACATAAGACCCCCAAATTTAGATTCAATTATCCCAAAAATCTACAGTAGACCTTATCTTAACCTGGTTATCGATTTTAGATCCTTCAAAGAGGATTATGACTGGTGTATAAAATTAATTTACCATTCAAAAAGATTGAAAGGTATTAGAGGTGGGAAATTTTTTTTTTATTAATTCTGAAAAAGGCACATAATAACCAAGATTTTGCAAAAAAAAAATTTTAGCTGTGTTATTTTCAGCAAAAATTAACGGGGTTGCAAAAAAGAGGGAGAATTTTTATTTTTTTTTTCTGTCTCTTTAAGGGAAGTAGATTTCCCATATGATTGAATCTGTGTTGTTTTCCTGTTTTTGGTTTCTGGGCAAATTGAATGGTTCTGCTGATACCTGGGTTGACCTCTTAAAAATTTCCTTTTTTTCAAAAATACTTTTCGTTGTGGTTTCTGGTTTATTTTTCATATCTGAACATTAAGTAAGTACTTAAAATTACAAAAAGAATAGTAATTTATTAAAATGCTTACTATTTTGACCCATTTCCTGCATTGATGGTTTATTTTCAACTAATTTAGTCTGCTTACCGTCCTGCATTTCTATACCCATACCCAGTTTTGAGTATTTATGTTTCAAGTCTAAATGACTTATTCTGATTCTATAATAAAAATAAAATTTCTTTGCTGGTACTTTCAGATTGCCCGACTTGAATGTTGCTTGTTTCGTTTAAAATTTTATAAATTAATTTTATAGTGTTTCAAGAAAAATTCAATTAGTACGATCCGATGATTAGTCTGGAAAGTGAAAAAGATTTTTATCAGTGATACGAGTGTTACTGTATACGAATACAGTCTGTACATACTTCATTTCCCTAAATTAAAAAAAGATTTCTGGGTTAAATTCCAGCTTGTAATAACTGGAAAAATTCTGAAGGAGGGGTTTTGGCTTAGGCTGGTATCAATTACAAAAAACTTGAAAAATATTTTTTACTTGTTCTAAATAATTTGTTAACTATCATCATGCCACTGCTTAAATTTCATAAGTGAAAAAAATTATATCATTCTTAAAAAAAAAACCCATCAAACCGGTCTCGAAAATTTAAAATTAGCTTTTTTTACAATCTTAAAAATTCAGAAATATTTACCTATTTAGCCATTTATAATCTTGAGTAAGCTAATATTGGCCTATAATCACAATCTAACTTAAAACAATAACACTTTAAACTTTTTGTTTTTGCATTATTATACTCGTTATTTTTCAAAATAAAAACGTTTTTTTTAAATAATAAATTACATGTTTTTAAAAAGTATAACTGCATACTTGTAATTGAAAAAAAAAATGTCATTGTAAAAATATTATTTATTGTGATAGACTTGTTATGTACAAGGAATTGACTTATGTGTTAAAATTGTTGATAACTTAAATAAAAAATTTTTTTAGGGTTAAAAAACTAAAAAATAATTTTCAGAATAAAAATGTAAAATTAATTATATTTAAAAAATTTTATTATCTTCCTAGAAAATGAGAAAATTTATAAAAAGAAAAATATCAACTACGATTAAATATTTCTAATCAGGTACCAAATAAAAATTTTTTAAAATATTAATTATAAAAAGTATAACCTTAATTATTTATTTAAAGAAAATAGGCATAAGCAAAAAATGGATATACAATACGTTTATACAAAAAAACGTGCTCAATTTGGTAAACGTTGTTATTTTACCGAATACAATAATTTAGATGTTGATATTAAGTCAGATCCATCATTATCACGTAATTTTATAAGACTTGATCCAGTTGATAAATCAACGCAATATTCAAAAATTTATTCTGCACACGAAGTCAATACAATAACAGCAACGTTTAAAAATAATGGAATGTTACATCAAGAAGGTGGTTGGCCCAAAGATATTAACAAGGATGATCCAGAATCAACCCAAAGATACAGAAGGAAAATTGAAAAGGATGAGCCTTTTATTCATACAATGTTACAGCTTTTACCAGTAATTTTAAATTTATATTTTAACAAAATTTTTTTATTCATTAAACATTTCAAATTTTTAGCAAATGGAGCATTGTGTGTTGCAAAATAATGCATGCAATATTTATCAACAATATTTTGATGATGTTGAAGTTATAAATGAAGTACATCAGAATTCATGTCGAACTGTTAACGTTTATCGAGATCCATTGACTGTAAAAAGGCCAATTACACATTTGTCATGGTCACCAGATCAAGGTACTAGAATTGCTGTTAGCCATTGCAGCAAAGATTTCAAAAAACCTACGAGTTACAGTCCTGTTTCGTATATTTGGGATGTTGGTAAGATTGATAAATTTTACTCTATTTGATAATTTCTCATTTCATCGCATTATTTTTTAATTTCAGATAATCCAAATAAACCGTTTCTTACATTAAAGCCACCGTGTCCATTAATGTCATTGGAATATAATCCAAAAGACTTAAATTTATTAGCCAGTGGATTAACTACTGGCCAAGTTGCATTTTGGGATATACGTAGAAGCACAGAACCAATTGACATTAGTCTTTTAGAAAATAGTCATAGAGATCCGTGTGACCACGTTTTATGGAATAATGCGAAATCTGGTACAGAGTGTTTTAGCTCCTCTAATGATGGACAAGTAATTTTAATTATTTAAAAAGGTTACTGGTTCAAAAGGCATTGCTATCAGCGTGGTAATTCGAAATTATGGTATTTGGAATCAATCACAAATTTGAACCAGGGTTAAGAGACCCAGTTTAATAAGGTCGTTTATTTGTTTTTAGTTTCTCGAAAAATATATAACCCCTTAAAAATAGTACACTGAAAAAAATCTGGCTACCGCAAGTTAATTTTTTCTCAAACTATCGCAAATGACTTAAATGCGTAAAAAAATTTTAATTTTAATTTTTTCTTTTTTTTTTGCACAAAGGTTTTTTAGGCCTGATAATCATCAAACTGTGACGTCCATATCCTAAATAAGCGAATTTTTTGTTTACAAATTTTTTTATAAATTATCATTTTTTTATAATTTAAGTCATTTGCAATCGTTTGAACTAAAAAAAAAAATCCACTTGCTACAAACATAATTTTTTCAGTGTAATATTTTAGACTGACGAAAAAATTTTAAATGGTAAAAAAATTATTAAAAAAATTGTAGTTTAATGATAGAAAAATTAAAAAATTTTTAATTTTTACTGGATAATCAAATGTGCAAAGGGATATTTAATAAAATAACTTTTAAGTACTCTATTTTTATTGGGAATTTCCCTAGATCAAATGAACCTTTTTTTAGTAATTTTATTGATAAAAAATATTTACAATTTTTGATAAACTTTGCGTCCCGCTATATTGAAATTTCGGAAAACTAAACGAAAAGTTTGAATTCGTAATCTGAAAAAATCGGTACATTAGACACTTTTTAAAGCGATTTTCAAAACCACACGAAAATGGAATTAAAAGATTAAATGAAGCAGTGCTCTTTTGACAGATAGGCTTCTACAAATTTTGTTTAATTTATTTACAGGTTTATTTATTGTGAAATAATTTTTTTTTGATCTTAACATAGGTAAAATGGTGGGACGTAAGAAAATTAAGCGAGCCACTGGAAACATTAGTAATGGATTTAATAAAGCCAGAAGAACAAAATCTAGATAGAGCGATTGGTATTTCTTCTTTACAATTTGAAACATCCATCGGGACTCGATTTATGTGCGGTTTGGAAAATGGTAAATTATTTCATTTTTTATTGCTGAACAATTTTTCTTAAGAATTTTTGTTTTTTATTTAGGAACTGTTGTTTCTGGTAATCGGAAAGGTAAAAATCCTACAGAAAAATTAGCAACAAGATTCACGGGTCAACATGGACCAGTAATTAATGTTGCTAGAAATCCAACATTTGTAAAAAATTTTTTGACTGTTGGTGATTGGACTGCGAGAATTTGGTCAGAGGATTGTAAAGAATCGTGTGTAATGTGGACACCGTAAGTATTTTAACGTATTATGTTGTATTTTTCTGATAAAATGTTCTTACTGGCTGCTGTAAAAAATAGCCAATGTCCGGTAAAAATATAAAATATTAAAGTTATAGTCTTATTATGCACTGTAAAAACTAACTTTCTTATATTAACAAAAAAATTAGAACATTTTTGAAAAATTAGTAAATTTTCGAAAAAATTTGTAAATATTCGAAAAAAATCGTAAATTTACTAAATTTAGTATATTAACAAAAAATTTACACAATTTTTTTTAAAAAATTTACAAAAAATAGTTGTACATTACCGAACAATAATTGCGATTTTACAACTTTTTGCGTAAAATCACAAAAAAAGTCGACAATTCTCGAATTTTTCGATAATATGCTAAATTTAGTAAATTTACGATTTTTATCGAATATTTACAAAATTTTTTGAAAATTCACTAATTTTTCGAAAAAATTCTATTTTTTTTGTAAATCTAAGAAAGTTACTTTTTACAGCGTGGTTAGGGTTGCGTAAAATAAGATTTATCTAAACATGCACTGTAAAAAACTACTCCGGTATTTTACGACAAAATTGGTTTTACGAAAATTTAGTAAATTTTCGAAAAAATTCGCAATTTTTCAACAAAAATCGGAAATCTACTAATATTTGTAAATTTTCGAAAAAATAGTAAATTTATGATTTATTTTTTCGTAAATTTTCGACAAAATCGTAAATTTACAACAAGTCGTAATTTTACGATTTTCGTCGAAAAATTGCGATAAACAGTTTTGAAATTACAAGAAATATTTTTGCGCCTAAAAACGCATAGTAATGTCCACAATCCCCTTTTTTAAAATAATTAAAAACATTTTTTATTCTTGAAATATTAATAATTAAATGTGCATTTCTACGAGAAAATACGTTTTATGAGCACCAAAAATGAAAAAAAAAATTGACGAGGCCGCGACTACCATTCTGGTAAATAACTTTTTTTTAAAATTCCGTATATAAAATTATCTATATGTCATCATTTATTTAAATTGAATATCAAAAAAAAACTTTTCTCGTTGGGAAGGTGCTTCAATCTTTTTAAAGACGAATTTGAATAAAATCTTAAATTGACGATAACTTGGCTAAATTTAATCGTAGAAAGAAAAGATTTTTTTCTTTTAGAGTGGTTTTTCCCTGGCAATCAGATTTTTTTATCTATATATTTTTAAAAAATTTTATTTACCTAAAAAGATATTTTGAAAATTTAGGGTAGCTCAGATACGAAAAACACGGGTTTTCACATAAAAGTGGCAAAATCTTTTAGGCATTCATGGCCGATTTCGTGTTCAAGTTTTTTTTGCATTCTATAGGGTCAAAACTACCAGAATGGTAGTCGCGGCCTCGTCAATTTTTTTTTTCATTTTCGGTGCTCATAAAACGTATTTTCTCGTAGAAATGCACATTTAATTATTAATATTTCAAGAATAAAAAATGTTTTTAATTATTTAAAAAAAGGGTAATGTGGACATTACTATGCGTTTTTAGGCGCAAAAATATTTCTTGTAATTTCACAACTGTTAATCGCAAATTTTCGATTAAAATTCGCAACTTTTTGACGAAAATCGTAAAATTACGACTTAGTTGTAAATTTACGATTTTGTCGAAAATTTACGAAAAAAGAAATCGTTTTTTGTCGAAAATTTACTAAATTTTCGTAAATTTATCAATTTTGTCGTAAAATCACCGGAGTTGTTTTTCACAGTGTAATATATTATATTTTTTTAGTAGTCACAGCGTATTACTTACGTCAGGAAACTGGAGTGCTACAAGATATTCAGTATTTTTCTTAACAAAATTAGACGGAACGCTGGATGTTTGGGATTTGTTAGTTCAACACGATGCTCCAGTACTTAGTGTTACGGTAAGAGTTTTAGGCATAATTTTAATTAAACAAAAAATTTATTTATTTATACACATTAATTATTTTATAGGTATGTGATGCACCACTAACATGTATTTCACCTCACGAACAAGGAAAACTAGTTGCAGTTGGTAGTAAAAATGGCGCAGTTTATATGATGGAATTTTCAGAAAATTTGTCAACAAATCAAAAAAATGATAAACTGTTAATAACCGCTGTAAATATTATAATTTTTTAGATATAGATTGATTCAAGTGAATTTTGATAGGCAAAATATCTTGAAGATATTTTAAGTCTAACTTTATTAATTCTATACAATTTAAATTTTTTATAATTGCTGTTAAAAAATTGCAAAAAAAAGATTTTATCTACAAGTTTTTTTGGGTCCTGATCACGAATTCCGAGGTCTTTTCTAAAAGAAATTAGTGTCTTACCATTAAATTAAAAAAAAAACTGCCTCTAAAATAGAACTTCTAAGTTCGAACACATGAAAAATACTCCTTTTAGGCGTAGTTTTTGTAAATATAAGATTTTATTATTTATCGTGAAATTTAGTGGAGTAAAATTATGAACGTCAAACTACCCGCGCCGGGTTTATACTGCTACCCGCGGAATATCGGGACATTGAACAATTTTTCACTTTTTTTTTTAATTTTATGCAATGCAATTTTTAACCCCCGCACCCCCTCCCCCCTCGGGTCCCTTGCCAATGACGCAGAAAAAATCGTATACGACCTCTTGCAATAAGAAAAGAATGCCCCAAATCGCTTTGGTTTCGCCTCGGAAGGTAATTTATGTGCGATTTCGGCCATTCATTATTTTTCTGGCCATGGGTCGTAATATACTATTAAAGAATCTCAATTGGTAAAGTCACAAGCACGTCCCTATTTTGCGCGTACTCGTAGGAATCTGGGGGGGGGGGGTATGCTTTTTTTTTTTTAATTTTTTTATTAAAATTTTTCTAATTCCTGTTATTCTACAAGTATTAGTGGAAACCCGGTGGAGGGTTGGAGGGGTGTTTATTTTTAGTTAAAAATTATTTTTTTTTATTTTTTTTTTTTTATTTATTAAACGAATTCACGGGACTTGCCCTTTACATTCTATTATATAATTATTTTTTAAATTTTATATATGTTACTTACTAAATAAAGCTATTACAGTGTAATAAACTTAGTTTATAGTAGAGAAAAAAAGGATTTTTTAATTTTAAGAAAACAATAGATTTATGAAATTTTATTCAATAAAACGTAGATATTTTAAATAAATTTAGCAACAAATTTCTTTAAGCTTTTATAATAGCCAATTTCACTGCTATTAGTGATATCAATGTTTTTACTATACATATTATAAGTTTCTAGAATTCTATATAAGGACGAATTATATTTAAATTTCAAAAAAAAAAAATTTATTGAAAAATTTTGTTGAAAAATTTTTCAAGTCCCCATACCGCGTGTAGCAAAATAAACCCAGTGCGGGTAGTTTGACGTTCATGTAAAATTGGGTGATTTATTTAGTTTAAATTTATTTAAACTTATTCACTTATTGTATAACCAATTTTAAGAATAAGGGTGAAGTGATAATTTTACATACGTATGACCCCGGATTCGTGACCAGCGACCCCAAAAACCTATATGTACCAAATCTGGAGACTCAAATAGCGAATACATAAAAAATAATCCTTTTTGCAGTAACAATAAGCCACGAAAGTACTTGCTACTGCCGCAGAAAAATTTTATACGACCCTTGTCCATAAATAAAGAATACCCCAAATCGCAGTTTACCATCGATTTACCTGCGATTTGTGCCACTCTTTACTTTTCTGGATACGAGCCGTAAATATACTATTTTAGGGGTAGCTTTTGCAAATTAAAGGATGAAGCACCAAAATCATATAGAAAAGTCTCTGATATTCGTGATCCATGACCCAAAAAACCTACAGTAGACCAAATAGGGTTGATTTTACCTACTGAAGGGCTGTAACTAAAAAACTTAAATCACGATTTGACTGGAATAATACCCCCCTTTGTGCATTTTTGGATACGGGATCGTATAAGAGAATGCATCGATGGGTCCAGTTAGGGCTTCATTTTATAACATCACCAAATTTTGAAGGTTTTAAGTAAAGTAATGCTTGTGAATTTTTAATGTAAATGCGCGCCATATTTTAAGAAGCAAAATCTTTAAATTACATTTACTTACATAAAAATTGCTTTAAACTGTACTTCTAATACATGATCTTGGTGTTTCAAAACGGCAAAACGACTAAAAATTTTCATAGAAAATAAAGAAACTTATATTTTTATTACTATTACTTTTACTACCTTTACGCCTAGTTTTGGTTAAAAAAACCCAAAATTTTTAAAAACCTAAATTTGAGCTTTAATATCTCCATAAAATGACTTATACAAAAAATATAATTTTTCATCATCTAATAATAATTGAAAAATGAATATGATTATTAAAAAAAAAAAAAATTGCTTTATTGAATTCGCTTTAATCAATAAAAATAAAATTATTCTGTATTCTAATTATTCATATTTTTCATTTTAATAAAGTTATTTGAACGTGAAGCAAGAAGAGAAAAAGTAATAGAAGCTAAAAATCGCGAACTTCGATTAAAAATGAAAACACGTGCAGAATCAATAGATGAAAATAATATTGGAATTAATGAAAAACAAATATCCGATATGAAAGATGCAGTAATAACACAAGCTGAACAAGAATATAACGATGCAATTAAAACAGTATGAAAATTAATTAATTCAATTTTTTTTAATTCATTCGTAATATTAATTAACTTTTTATAATTATTCTATAGGAAATGGAAAGATTATCAAGTTTAGATACATTGGATACTGGATCAGTGGGATCTACTGATATTGTTGAACCAAAGCAAGATGAACAATAAAAATAATAATAATTTATTATGTTCTCTTTTTTACTGTACTTTTTTATATTCATAAAGTATATCCTTTTTTTTTGTAGATATATTTAATTATCCTTTATTGAGGAAAAATATAGAATAAATACAATAATTTTCTGTTGTTAATTAGAAAAAATCAATTTGAAAGAAATCATTTTTTTTATGTACTAACTATACGAGTCAAAGTATTAAATAGTTATCACTTATTTTAATAATTCAAAAAAATTTCTGAAATTTCAACGAAAAGTATTTTTACCAATATTATTTGTGTATTTGATTTCTGCATAAAACACTTTTTTTGGCTTAAACTAAAGTTTTTTCATTTTCTAAAATTTTTAGGACAAAATATATATTCTTTGCATACATGAAACAAAAACTCTTGAAATAAAACATAAATTTTTGTCAAAAAAGTAAAAATAAAGAAGTAGAATTTAAAAACTAAAATATCATTTTTAGGTTCATATAGTATGTTATTTTGAGGAAAAGTGAACTTACAGCCTTTTTTTCTCTTAAATGTTTCCAAAAAATTTAGCTTAAAAAAAAATATTCTTAACTACTTGTAAAAGGTACGAAAAACTTAGAAAACTGACCCCTTCATCATTTTCATCATTATTTCAATAATCCAATGTTAGAGGGTTAAAAAACTTATTTTCAATTTTTCACAAAAATAAATTTTTAAATTCAAAAGCATCAAATGTAAAAAATTCTTCAGCCATGATTATTTTCTTCCCTTATTTTTCCTGCTTGAAATTTTTTCATCTGATGAAAAGATCCAATAAATTCAAATTTTGACTCGTATATATATAATTACATAGTAGGTACTTATAAAAATTTTTTACATGCAAAAAAACAATGTGATATTTTTCAGGTAAGTAGATCAAAAGAAAAATATATGTATGAATGTTTTAGGACTGAGTGGGTACATCCACATAAAGAATTTTTTTTGGTTTTGCATTCCAGTTGAACTTATATACATAGAAAATGTT
The DNA here is from genome assembly GCA_022575985.1 of Anagrus nilaparvatae. Classification (NCBI taxonomy): domain Eukaryota; kingdom Metazoa; phylum Arthropoda; class Insecta; order Hymenoptera; family Mymaridae; genus Anagrus; species Anagrus nilaparvatae. The sequence goes on along the minus strand of JAKSXM010000231.1, from coordinate 29,907,584 downwards.
ATATTACATTGTCTCCTATTTTTATGTATAAGAATAAGTCACGATATCATATATATATATATATATATATATATATATCGATCGAAAAATTTATATATATAGATATACAAGTAAGAAGGTTTGATTATTATATTAAGAGGGTGTGCATACTTTAGTTTAGTTTAAGTTTTCTGTTAAAATATATACATAAAGTGACCTGCGCTTATATCTGTTACAAATAACGCACCTGTCAGTTGTTGGCAACGGGGATGATAACAACCACCCGGCCACTGAACTTACTTGTGCATAATAATACAAAGTATCTTACTTTTTATTGTTATGTTATTGTTTTGTTTTGTTTTTTTTTTTACTTTTTTTTAGGGTATTTAGTTTAGTTATTTAGAAATTTTTTTATAAATTTTTGAATTTTGTGATAAAGTGAGAGTATATTTAGTGAGTTTTTCAAGAATGAGCATGTGAAACTTTTGTATTTTACGTTATTACTATTGCATCTTATTTAACATTACAATTCATACAAGTCACGTGATACATTGTAAAGAACATAATGATAATTTTATTGAATTTTTTATAAAAAATTACAGTGAATATCCATAAAAATAAAAATAATGGATAACATAAAATCAAAAAAAAATGATAAAAAACAAAAATACTCATCAAATCGATTAAATAAAACGAGCCAAATAAAAAATAGTTCTAATACTGATACTGATAACGATTATGATAACGAAAATGATGAAAATCAAAATCATAGTTCGACATTAAATTTAATTCAAGATGATAATTATGATAATAAAAAAAATAAAAAATATAAAAAAAATAAAGATAATACAATTATTGAAATAGAAACAACAATAAATGAAAATTTAACTCAAGAAACAAAAAAAGAAAATAAAAATATTGCACAAAAAATAAAGAAAAAATTTAGTTTTTTTAATAATAATAATAAAAAATCTGATAATAAATCAATTGATATCGAATCAGGATCAATTGATGAAGATGCAAAAGAAACATGGCAAACAGTTGATGTTATTGCCGATATTCATTACGATACTGAAATTAGTAAAAAAATTGTTGATAAAAAATTATTTGATAAGAAAAGTAAATTATCAGATGATAGTTATGACGATGAATCAATATCTAATGATATTAAGTTTATCAAAAGAAAACAATCAACAGATTCTATGATTAATAATAATTCATTAAATTTAATTGAAGATTTTGATGAAATAAAACACAGTAGTACACCAATAAAAACCAGAAAAAATGTTAATTACTCTGATATTGATTCAGACTCTGATAAAAGTTATGATAATATTCATAAGCCGTCTACATCAAAAAGTAAATCAGTTGATGATTTATCAAATGATGTCAGACCATTATCAAGTGATTCAATACATAATAAAAGAAAAAGATGGGATGAATCAGAAATACTTGCTGATGATTTTATTGATGATGATAATAGTAAACATAGAATAAGAAGAAAAAGATGGGAGAAAGAAAGTGGCAGTGCTGAAATATATCGTCATGGTGGTAAAAATATTGTTGTGCCAAAAAGATCATTAACAGCTGATGTTAATAAATTAAGGCCAAAATCAGCAAAACCAATTGCTGCACCAAGAAAAAATAAAAATCCTAATGCGTTTGATAATGATGGTTTTTCATCTGACCACGATGAAATATTACAAATTGAAACTGTTAATGATGAATCACCTAAAATTAAAATGGGTAATTTTATCAATGATGATAATAATGACAATGTGAAAAATTTCGTTGATAATAGTTTCAGCGAAGAAGAATTATTTAATAAAAATAAAAAATCAGTAACTAGTAGTCCTAAAAAATTATTTCATAGTAAACATAGAAAAACATCTCAATCAACGGATGAAAAAAGTACTTCTGATAGTGAAAGTGAAATATCATCTGGTCTTGTTAAAGAAATAAAGAAAAATAAAAAAAAATTAAAACATAGCAATAATAAAGACTCAAAGAAAAAACTTGGTAAAAAAGACTTTTTTGAAGATGGTAAATTAAGTGATGATGGTGAAGAAGAAGAAGGTAAAGAAATAGAAGAACAAAAACTAATATCAAAATCATCAGCAAAAAAATCAAAAAAGTCATCAAGTTCAAGTAAAATTGAAGAAATACCATTGAATTATTTAAAAAATAGAGCATCAATCGATGATACGACAATATCAACAAATGACGAAATGAAACAAAAAATAGAAACGCCAAAAATTGAAAAAAGGAGAAAATCTAAATCCAAGCCTATCAAAAATGATGAAATTGATAGAGCTGATAAATTAGACGATAGTTACAGTAATAAAAATTCATCAAAAAGAAAATCAAGTTCAACAACACGTGAATCAATAATTATTGACCCCGTAACAGGAAAAAAAAAAATTAAAAAAAAGAAGAAAAAAAGAAAACGTAGTCTTGAAGAAAATAATGATACTATTGATAAAGATGATATGAAATATATATCAATCAAAATTCATAAAGCTGATATTTTAGAAGCTGATTACGTAACAAGACATCCAATGGTTAAAGTTCATATTCTCAATCTTGAAACTGGTGATTATTTAAAGATTAATAATAAAGAAGATGATAATAATGATGAAATTTATTTGAAACCATTGATAACAAAAAAATTTGATTTTATTGAAAAACATACAATGATACCAATTTGGGAAGAAGAATTAATATTTTTGCAAGATTTTAAAGATCTAATTGCAGAAGGAAAAAAATCAGTATTAGTTTTGTTTGAAATTGTTGATATTGTAGGGTCAAATAATGATATTGATTTTGATAAATTAGGTAAGTTTTTATATTTTTTTAATATAATTATTGCATGAGGCTATAGATAATTTAAATTAATTTACAGATAAAGAAGATAATTTGTACAAAGTAGCATGGGCATTTTTAAGACCAGTAAGTAAGAATGGAGTGATTCATATAGAAAATAAATTAAGATTACAGTTATATAGGCCTAAAAGAACATTTTGGAAATTTAATACAACAAAATGTCAAGTATATAAATGGTGGAAATCAAAAAACCGTGTAAAGTATCCTAGTACATTATTTGTTACAATAAGTTCTATAAAAATTGACAAAGTTGAACCAGTTATTTATGAACAATTACAATTAATTAATAATGACGATATAAATAATATGGAAAATAATGTAAATAAAAAAAATTCGTTACGTAAGTTATCAAATGATATGCCAAAATGGACACGTTCATCTGCTCAAAATTGCCAAATTCCAAATGAATTATTATTTGATTGTGAAATTTCTGATAATGGGTGCTTTTATGTTACTTTTAGTAATAATGGAAAATATTTAGCTTGCGTTTTATCTGAAGAATACGATTATCCAATTTTAGTTTATAGGGTAAATTTAACAATTTTTTATGAATTCAAAAATTTTTTTGAAAAATATTCTTATAATTGTATTTTTTCAGGTTGATACTGCTAAAATTTACGTTCGTTTTTCTGGTCATAAAAATTTTGTTTATTCATTAAATTGGTCACATGATGATAAATATCTTTTATCTGTTTCATCTGATCAAACAGCTAAAATTTGGGATGTTAAGGAACAAATTATCGACCCCATACAGGTATAAACTATTTTGTTACATAATAATAAAAAAATTAAATATAAACTAATCTTTGTTTAATTACAGAGTTTACCACATCCATCGTACGTTTACTGTGGAAAATTTTTTCCTGAAACAACATCTATAATATTAACAGGTTGTTATGATCACGTAGCTAGAATTTGGATTCGTGCTAATGATATAAATAATAAATACGAATTAATACAAGAATTGGAAGTACATAATGGTTTTATTAATTGTTTATGTTTTTTAAAAAATTTAAGTTTTTTGACTGGTGATTCTATTGGTATTATTATCGAATGGATTGTTAAAAAAAATAAAAGATTGCCTGTTAAAAAAGAATGGGTTATATCAAGAAAAATTAAAATACGTGAATTTGAAGGAGTGCCAATTAATACTATTATTATTCATCCACTTGGTTCTAAAATATTAATACATTCAAGAAATAATGGACTGTCGCTTTTGGAATTACAAACTGGTTCTGTTTTAAGAAAATTTGAAGGCCTTAAAAACAAAAGGTAAAGTTTAGAAAACAGTTTTCAATGCTATAAATTTTCGAACTCTGATTTTAAATCTTTCGGCTAATTTATTGCAATTTTATTATACCTAAATATATAAAATAAAAATTTTGAAACATATTTTAGACTCGAATTAAGTTTTTCTGTTATTATTATAATCGTGAATTTTTAATAAATAAATTTTTCATGTATAAGAAATTTAAAATAACCACAATTCAAATAATTTTTAATTATAATTAATTGAAATTACAGGATACAAATAACTTCATGCATATCTCCATGTGGAAGTCTTATATTTTGCGGCAATGAAAATTCAACAATAAGTGTATGGAGTGTAGAAAGTGGAAAATTATTAGGAACATATGAAATTGACGTAATTAATAACAAAGCCGTAACTTGCATTGATTATCATCCGTATGATCATATTTTAGCATATACAATATTTGGTGCTCCATATCCATGTAAAATTTTAAAATTTGATAACGAATCTGATGGTAAAAACGTTGGATTGAAATTAAATTACAATAATAATAATTCAATTTACAATAATACTGCAACATCACAATTATCAACGCGATTAAGAAATGTAACGAGTGTATCATCGAATTATGAAAAATTATCAGCAAGGAGTTTAATTTCTTCAAATAACAATAGTCAATTTAACAATATTATCGATGATAAAGATGAAGACGTTGATAATGATATTAAAAATAGATTAAAAAAATTTATTGATGTTGGACCAAATTTAAAAACTAAAACACGTTTAAATGGTATTATTGAAAAAATTGATAAAATATTAATGTACGCAACAACTCAACAACAAAAATCACCAGGTATTGATATTGAGTTAGGGGAAAATTCAATGATATCAGAAGTACAAAGTAGTAGAAATAATAAAAATGATATTATGGAATTAAAAGTATTACAATCTAATGGTAAAACCGAATCAATGAAAACTAACGGTTCATTAAACAAATCAATAAAAGAAAACAGCAGTTTTGAAATAATAAGTGAAGTTGATTCATTAAGAGCATTTTCAGATAGTGCTGCAATAACAAAACGTAAATTTTCAATATTAAGTGATGATACAACGACATCATCAACTTCATATTCAAATAGATCATTTTTAGTTAAAGAAAAATTAAAAAGGAATACTAATAAAAAAATCATTAAAAACAAAGATGAAATTATCAATGATTCGTTAGATACAATAATTGATAACAATAAAGAAGAATTCCCAAGTGAAGAAATTGTAAATGATATTTTATCAATTAAAAGTGATGATACTTATATCATTGATAATAATAATAAAAGTTATGATACTAAAATTAAAGATGATAATAATGGTAATATTTCTGATAACAGTAATGCTACATTTATTATTGATAATAATGATGCACCGATACCAAAACCAAGGAAAAAAATTGGGAGAATTCAAGTTATGTAATATTTTATGTATAAATATAAAATAATATTATTCATTTTTTTACGATTTTTATACAACTTTTTTACCATTTAAGTATTTAACACATTTACTCTGGCAGGAAATAGTGTGATCATGGGCGCATTGTGCCTGTGCTGCAGTGAATGTGTTATAGATTTATTAAATTATTGTGTAATTGTAAGATATATTGATATGTGTAAATAATTTAAATTTGTATAGAATAAAAACTATTTAAAATAATAATTTTTTTAAGTGTATATATAACTCTTAATTATTACTAAAACATTAGACACATTTTGAAGAAAAGTGTAAGCCTTGAAGAAAAGGCAGCAGGCAACAGGTACCGTTAAAATTGCCTGATTTTGCTAGATAAGGGTATTCCCTCAATTCCCCATGAGCGAAAAATCGATTTTCTTAATCAAAGACCCAAAAAATCTGTACAAAATCTTTTCTCTAACTGTCTTCCGAGATTTGACTGGAGAATCCTTGATTTTGTTACATTTATTTAAATGTAATTTTTTAAATCCAAAATACTTTTTAGAAAAGGATAATTATTGATTTGGCCTTCTTTTAGAAAACTGGACATTTTTTGGAAAGATAATTGTATTTTAAAAATGTAGCCAAAAAATTAGGAAGATATCTTAATTATTTTTTGAGTTATCGTGCACACAAATCGAAAAACGTTGTTTCGAGAAAAACGCGTTTAAAGTTTAGAATACTGTATCTTACGCCTTTCGCGGTGTCTCGCTACATCCTCTATAACTTTTGTATTATACAAGATATCATTATAAAAATTTTTTTCCATATTTTTAAGATGTTTTCGAACCCAAAAAAAATAAAAACAGAAAATCGATTACGAAAAAGTTCCAATTAGGTCTACGCCTTAAAGTATAGGTATATTAATTATCTTTGGAGATTCAAACTTAAGAAAATAGTACAATTAATGAAATTCATGAAAAATTTTTATTAACAAAATAAAATGTTTTGCTAATTTATATAATAGTTAGCATATAACAATAATAGTTCAATTAAAATTTAATTTTACAGCATTATTTTTATAATATTCAGGCTCTGGTATCAATACTGGTGGCTCATCATTTTCTGCTACCCAAACATCACCCCCTTTACTGTTTTCAATTATTTTTGTTACTGCTGATGCAACATTTTCAGTTCTAGATATAAAAATAAAAAGTTGTATTAATCTTACCAACCAATATTAAGGTGTTAAGGACAGACTAAAAATATTTGAACATTGAAAATTAAGGATTTTAGAATTTTTAAATGATTTTTTATATAATTTGCTGATGCTTAATAATATCCATTTTTTAATCCAAAAATTAAATATTTATGAGTACTGAATTTCTAAATGTAGTGAGAGAAAACAAATATTTTTTTCACATGAATTAAAAATGATCGGTTTTCCACTTAACTAGATTTTCATTCAATAGTTAAATGCAATAAAATAATAGCGGCAAATGTTTAGAGTTTAGACTTACTTTTGAATATATTGCAGGTATTCTGCAGGGCAGTTTTTATCGACAAAATCTAAAAGACCATCAGCCATAGCTTTAACATCAATCATTTCAGTTTTTGTTGCTCCAGGACAAATACAAACGACTTTAACTCCTAATTTTTCATCATATCCCTATAAATATAAATTCATTATCTCTTTAGTTTTGATCACTGAAGTACCTAAACGTTTGTTATCAGGTTTTAGTTATTTTCACATTGTTTTAAAATAAAAAAATTTTTAATATATAAAAGCTGAAGGTTCTGCATTTATTTGTTTGAATATATTAGGGGATTATCTTTAGAATTCTAAATTAGAAAATTTTCAGGCACTAGAGCATTTTCTTATACAAGGAATTTCTATGCATATTATATTTAAAATTTAGTCGTTTGTATAGTGTACACAAGCAGAGTTAAAGTTTTTTTAATTCAAAATATTTTTTATTCTAGATTTTTATCATTTTTGAAAAAAGGCGAATTTCTCTTTAAAAAAAAAAGCTTGCAGGAAAATATTCAGGAAATGATAAAGAATAAATTTACTGAAAAAAATTTATCAATTAATTTCAGTTGTTCAGTTTTTGAACTTGACTTTACCAAAGAAAATTGGATTAATTTATTTGGATTAATTGGAAAAAAATTTTTTTTAGTAAATTTGTTCTAAATAAATTTTTCTCCATCAGAAGCTTTTTTAAAATTGTATGCCTTATAAAAAAGTTTTGAAAGTATTATTGCCTCAAAATTTAACCCCACACTTCATGAAAATACAATTTTTTTTTTAAGTGCTATACAAATCAATTAAGTATTTAAAAAATTACTGAATGTCAAATATAAAGATTTAAAAATAAACGCAGACTATAATTATGTGAATTACAACCTTAATTTTGTAATGCAGTAACATTCTAATTAAAACAAAATTTTTCTATGTAGCAAGGGTAGCCATATTCATTATTAAAAGAAAAAGTATAAACTTATAAAAATAAAAATTATTATATGAAAATATTTTATTTTTTAATTACCTTCATTGATCTAACAAAAGAAACAACTGCGTGTTTTGAAGAGCAATAAACAGGAAAATTGTTAACATTTACTAAACCTAAAAATGAACCTATGTTAACAATAGTTCCTCCTTTTTCATTTTTATGTTTTCCCATTTCATCCACAGCTGTTAGGGTACAATTGATTACTGCTTTCTGAAAAAAAGTATACATTTTAAAGTGAAAAAGCGATTTTAAAAAATTTGATTTACTTATACGCCCGGTTTGAAGAGTGGTTCATTTTTCGAAATGAGGTGCTTTCATAAGTCCTATTTCACAAAATGGGATAGTTTTCGATCGATTCGAATCTTAAATTTTTAATATAAATCTTGAAATTGTTATTTTGTAATGACAAAATTTTTTTCATTTTATCCAGTCCTTGGTCATTACAAAATAACAATTTCAAGATTTATATTATAAAGTAATGAGCGATATAAACAAAAATAACAATAATTATTTAAATTTTTAAGTTTTTATATTATTACTGCAGTATAATCTACTTCAGGATCTGAAAATATTCGTTATATTTGAAATAACCTCGACTTCATTTAGAAACGCCTTTGAGTGAAAATATGGTACACAAATTTTATATAATAACTTAATCTTACATCACGTATCTGTAACAAATGCTATTTATACACAAAGTGCATTGAATTATAATTTGTAAACCGTATGTTATATTAACTCAGAACGATTCTCAATTAATCAAGGCTATATAGCTATTTAAAATTTTCAGATCCTGCAGTAGGTAAAAATATCAGCTATTGATACCATTTCTTGAAATGGATGATTTCTGATGATTTCTTAAACGGGAAGTAAAAGATAAATATTATCTGTTATTTTCACTCTTCAGATAAATTTAAAAATACTGGACTCTACTTAAAAAAAAAAATGTTTAAACAATGATTTTAATTTCTCTAGGGTCCTTAGGGCCCCTACCAATTAAAAAAGTAAAATGCAAAAAATATAAAATTATATTAGCTGTTATTTTCACTTTTCAGACCATTTTGAAAATACCGAGCCATATTCTTAAAAAAAATTTTTTAACCAATATTTTCTCTAGGGTTCCTATATATAGAGAATCCAAATTTTTCTATATTCTTAAAATGAGTAGTTCTTATAGGAAATATACTTTTGGTTCAAAGATAGTATATTGCAAACCCATTCTTTACTGGGTATTCATTGTTAAAAATTTATTGCAATAAATATTATATCAAATCATCATTTTATCATCTTCATTTACTAAACTCAAAGAATAAAATTAATTTTCTGTACTGCGGCCCGAAAGTGCGTATTTTCCGGCAAAGACGTATTTTCTCGCCACAGTCGCAGAAAAATTTTGTACAATCCTCGGCCATAAACAAGGAATTACCCAAATCGCAGTTTACCATCCTCGGCTTCACCTCGGAAGATAATTTACGTGCAATTTGGGCCATTCTTTATTTTTCTGGCCTGGTACCGTAATATACTATTTCTGAAATGGTTTTAAAATTTTTTAAATATTATGAAATAAAAGACTATATACGTGTCAAAAATTTGAAAAAATAAAAATTGTTTTCGATTTGACAAATCTGGGTCGTTATTATCAAAGAAGCTAAACCACATATATTTTCTTTGTTGTTATAGCTAAGCTATAAGATCATAAAGGCCCATTCAAATACAAGGGTATATCTTTATAAGGCCCTTATATATTGCACAAAACAAAGTATCTCGGTTGGTGTAGAAAGAGCCTATAAGATGCTTCTAAAACTACTAATTTTCAACTGTGAAATATATAATTCACAGACTTTCTTATAATTACAATTTAAATATAAAAACTTACCACATTAACATCTATAAGTAAATCAACATGTTTATCTCTTCCAATTCCAGCATTATTTATTAAAATATCAACATAATTTTGCGATTCCTTGATTTTTTTGTAAATTTCTAAAAATAATACAATTAATTAAATAATATTATTATTTGATTGTTATGATAATACTTAAAAAACTTTTTAATTTAGATAATTATATTATGTGGCTCAATTTAAATCAAAATGGCGTAAATCTAATGATAATTAGATGAATTTTAAATTTGTAAAAAATTATCAGTTTTTTTATCTAGAGCTTTCAAAATGCAATAACCCATCAGTTTCTTTTTTTTATCAAAAAATTTGAAGTGTCAAAAGTAATTTGAATCCTACTAGTGGATTTTTCATGCGTAATTTCGTGAAATTGACTTTTGAAAAACGTATTTTATTCATTTCTTGCTCATGCACTACTAAAAAAAAAATTGATCTCAGAATCGAATTCATTCATTCAAACTTAGGGATAGGTCCATTCATATTAAACAATTTGTATAGTGAGATACTAATTTTTCTTTTATGGATATTAAAATATTTGAAGAAGAATTTTGTATTCTTTTTTATTTAATACAGTAAAATTAAAATCTTTTCAAAAATATTTCAATGTTCGGTATACCTATACGGAGTTTGTCGCGTGCGCATTAAGATTCGCGCGCATTAATTTCTTTTGCAACTTGCAAGGAATGTTGGATTTATTCAATTTGCAAAATGTAATTGCTGATTTAAATGTGTATAGTATAATATTTCTTTATGTATAAAATGTAGTAGTAGTAGTAGTAGTTTATTCTTGTCAAATTATATACATAATTGTTACAAGTTTAAAACAGTTAATACAGTTTAAAATTTAAATTACATGAAAAATTACATTAAAAAAATTACATATTTTGAAATATTAAAGACTTATTATTAATGACTTAAATAAGACATTATATTTATTTGTTTTTAACTAGACTCTATCTTAGCAACACCTTTTCTTTCTTTTTTATTTATTTATTATCATCTTTTTTTTTTTTTTTCTTTGTACACTTAGCATATCTTTATATCATACATTTTAAATATTTTCTCTTTTTTCTTTTTCAATATCTTTTTAATATTATTATTATTTTTCTTTTTTGTCATCTTTATTATTTTATTTATCTGAATCATTTAAAATTATGTTTACAAATTTCACTAAGTTTTTAATTTTTTCCTCATTTAATCTATTGATAATGTAGAAAAAACCATTTTCCATCTCACTATTTTCAATTTCAGGCACTAATTCATATCTATAACTGTTATATCTTTGACAATATATCATTGAGTGGAAAATGGTGTTTCTCTCTGCACATAATTCACAATACTCTTCTTCGTTTAGAGGATAACTTTTATTCTTTGTTACAATACGAGGATTGTATATATTTATTATTCTTATTTGAGCTAATATTCTTTTAAAATATAGTGGAACTTTTAAATTTAAATACTTATTGTTAAAATCACTCTTAAATAATATAGGATATACGTTTAGAGATTTATTAGTTTCAATCTTCAGTATGTCCTTATTTCTACTGTAATCTATAAAATCCTTAATTAGGCTGTCTTTCTCTCTTAAGAATAACTCTAAATTTAAATTATCAAAAATATTACTTTTGTTTATTTTTACCAAGAAAACTCTTTTAATTTGACTAACCCAATTGAACTTTCCATTTAATTCATCTGACTCAGCTAGTACTAGGAGTCTTTTTAGACATATTTTAGGAATTCTTTCATCTTTCATTTCAAGAATTTTTTGAATAAAATTAAGTACATTTCTGAAGATTACAACTTCCAAACTCTCTATGTTTATTTCATTTCTAATTACATACCCAGGTGTATTATTAGGTAATACTAGTAATTTTCTAAAAAAAATGTTTTGTATTTTTTCAACTTCTATAATATATCTTAAGCTCCATATTGGAGCAGCATACATGACTGTTGAGGAAACAAGTGATTTAAATAATTTTTTAATTATATCTAAATTAACATATTTTAATCTATTTATTAGACTTAGAGTAGGCTGAATTGCACATTTGCCTTTTTTGGTAAAAACCTTACTTGCTTTATCAAATAGGCCAGAATGCGTAAATGGTACACCTAAGTATAAATATTCTTTGTCAAAATCTATTTTTTGGTTTTTATATAAGAGAGGAGGGAGTCTATTGATAGAGCCATGGCCCCCTTTTTGAAACTTTAAAGCTTTTGTTTTTGCAATATTTACTACTAATAGATTCCTGTCAAAGTAATCCTCTAGTATTTTTATCAATCTTCTAAATAATACAAACGTATCCGCGAAAAATATCATGTCGTCCGCAAATGCTAGCATAATTATTTCTACCATATTATTAATCGACACTCCTCTCAAACCTTTATCATTTAATAAAAATTTTTCTATATCATGTAAGAAAAGAGAAAACAATAAAGGACTGAGAGTTTCCCCCTGGAAAACACCAATGGTCATTGGGCATTCCTCCGAAACTCCCTCTTTACTCTTTACTACCACATTCGCTTTACTATATAAGTCTATTAATATATTTATTATTTTATGGCTTACACCTATTTGACTTAACTTGTTCCATAGTATTTTATGGTTTACTGATGGGAAAGCAGATTTTAGATCAACAAAAAGGGCATATAATCTACCTTTATTCTTATTTAATTGATTTTGAACCATAGCATTTAGGACAAAAACGTGATCATGCGTACCTCTTTTTTCCCTAAAACCTGCTTGCCACTCAGGTATTTTATCATTCATCTCAGCCCATTTATATAATCTTCTATAAATAATTAGAGTGAATATCTTAAGTATAGTATTTGCTAGTGCAATTGGCCTAAAATTTTCAGGGAGGTTTATGTTCCCTTTTTTATATAACATTCTATTAACTATTTTGGCCCAAGAATCAGGGACTTTTTCTTCCTTTCTAATTTTATTAAATAGCACATATAAATACATGATCCAATTTCCCGGTAAATTTTTGAAAAATTCATTAGTAATTTGATCCATACCAGGTGCTTTATTTAATTTACATTTCTTTATAGCATCTATTATTTCACTTATTGTTATTTCATCATCTAGCTCCTGGCATGGGTTACCGCACAGCAATTTATTATAATTATCCACGATTCTTGGGGGAAATAAATTCATAAAATATTCATGCCAAACTTTGAGATCAATATTATTATTATCACATTTATTTATAAACCTGTATAAATTTAATTTTTCCCAAAATTCTTTTGGATCTTTGGCTTTACAGATCATATCAACAATATTCATATTATAATTTTCTTTTTTGTTTTCAATAAGCTTAAAATATTTATTTTTTAATTTATTTAATTCTAACGTTTGTTTTTCAGGATATTTTAAACTTCTTACATATTTAAAAAATCTCTCTACATTTTGTTTGAATTTAAAACACTCCTCATCATACCATGCGTTCTTTTTATTATATTTATTTTTTTCATTATTATATTTAATCATTCCCAAATCCCTAGCAATATCACTAATTGTATTTGTAATATTATTAGCCATCTCATTAATATCTAAATCAATTAGACCGACATTTGGAGAATGCTGCATGCTATCACAAAAATCATTTTCCCTACTATCTTTCCACTTAATAATCTTTTCATCTTTTTTTTCTATTTTAAAATTCAACTCTATTTTAATTTCGACTATTAAATGGAAAAAAGCAGGTTTAGTTATAATGTCAAGGATTCTGAAATCTACAACTAAAAATAAAGCTGAAAAATTACACAATACTAAGTCAATTACAGATTTTCCTTTTGTACAAACAGATGTGAAATTTGCCGGCTGATCCGCTGGAAATCTACCATTTGTAATGTAGAGATCATTTTTTTCACAGAACTCCAGTAACTCTCGCCCTCTTTGGTCAACTTTTTTATCTAGGCTCTTTCTTTCTGCAGTGAATAACGTCATCGATGGTAATTGTACAGGATCTATTTCACCTTGATCAGCAATTCTTGCATTGAAATCACCTCCGATAATCAAGTATAAATCTTTGAATCTGATATATAAATTATTTATAATATCTCCTATTTCCTCTAAAATTATTTTTATATTAGTCTTATCATTTATGTACGTAAGTCCTATTACTAAATTCTTATTTTTTCCAGGTATTAATATAAATATATAATTGTCACTTTTAAATAAAATTTTTACATTCTTATACCTTTTTTCATTATATAAAATGATTAAACCCCCACTCGCTCTACCTCTTACAGCTGTTTTCTTCGCAACATTCTCAATCATACTATACTGTTTTGGTATTGGCAAAGAAGATATACTAGTATAGAAGTCTATTTCTTTTATTATATTTCTGCTTGAATTTTAGTTAATTAGACGACGCTAGATGGAGTTATCTCCAACCTCTATTTCCCCTTCTTATATGGTATCGCATGATATCGAGTAAAAGATATTTTATTTTAAAAGTAAACTAGCGCTTGGCTTAAAGTAAAAGTCGGTGTTCGCGCGACCATACTACCAAAAGTCGCGTCAACTCCGGCAGAAATATAACAAAAGAAATAAACTTCTATACTAGTATATCTTCTTTGGTATTGGTAACTTCTCTATGCTTGTATGCCATGTCTCACTTATACATATTATATCGTCGTCCTGTACTATATCTTTTAAATCTGAGAAGTTATAAATACCTGTCGCGTTCCAGTATAGTATACGGGTAGGAGGGGGGATTCGCTGTTATTCCATTTCTCTTTCTCTATTTTGCTTCCCGTCATCAAAAATTTCTCTCTGAGTATCCTGACTAAATACTTCTGTATCTTTTATTTTTTTATTAAAATAGTTACTTATTTTTGGTGATGAGCTTGCACGTCTTTTTTTTTTTTTTTTTTTTTTTTTTTTTTTTTTTTTTTTTTTTTTTTTTTTTTTTTTGTTTTTGTTTTTTGTTTTTTTTTTGTTTTTTTACTTGGACTTTGTTTTGCTGTTTTTCCTCTACTTTGTCTTTATTATTCTCTATCTTATCTATCCTTTGCTTGTTAAAATCTTCCAACATTTTTACTGCCTCATCATAATTATATATTTTATCTCCTATTTGCAGCTTTGAATTATAAATTTTACTTTCAATATTAACTTTTTTTAGTTCCTCTCTTATTACTTTTAATTTATTAAACTCTAACCTCTCTGCTTTTGAAATGTCACTGGCTATGGTAATATTAAATTTTTTGTTGAGTTCCTCGCTTTTTTCAAAAACTTTCTTCTTTAATTTTTGCGATGTTAATGTAACGATCACTACTCGTGACCCTCTAGTTTTACCTACTCTTCTTACTGTTTCTACTATATTGGTATCTATTTCGACTTCTCTGAACATTCTTAATACTCTTTGGTATACATCTTTGTTATTTTCCGATGTGTCATCCATGTTATAAAAAACTAAATTTTTCATTCTATTAAAAGTTTTTATATTGTCAATCTCTCTCCTTAACTCACTAATTTCTTTTTCTAACTTATTTTTAGTCTCATCATTTTCATTCTTTATTATATCAATATTTTTTCTATTTTCTTGCACATCACTAATTATTTTAGAATTCACTTTTTCATAGTCATCAACTTTACCTGTTAATTTTAGTAATAACTCTTTTAATTCCTCATTAGACGTACCCATTTTATTTATTTTATTTTATTTATTTACTTTGCTTACTAACTTTCGCGCGAATTGTATATAACCTAATATACATAACCTTAAATTTACTGACTTTAGTTTTTTTAATTTTTAAACCTTTTTAATTAACATAGATTTTTACCCACATTTTCACTTTAACTTTAAGCTTTTCTTAATATATTAAAACTATTTATTTCATTTATTGTTCATTTTTTCTTTAAAATTTAATCTTTTTTTACTTAGTTAATAACGCGCGCGATGCAACGACCGTCGTTGCTCCACCGGAACTCTACTCTATAAAATGTATATAAAATAATATTACACGAAATATTTAAATTAATACAATTTATACATAACATAATATTATATTACATTCAAATCAATCAGTAAGAAAAACCAAAAAGTCGCCATTTTTGTACATAGAATAAAAGAGTATTTTATTATAATCAGATACTCGTAAGTAATATTTTCATATTTTTAAAATAAATTTGATCTCTATATAAATACATTATAATATTTAAATTTAAATCAAACTCAGTCGGCTTCCATTCAAAACCCGAACAGCTACGAGAGTGTACGAATTCGTGCGGAATATTTTTTCCGTTGAGATTTCTCGTCAGTGCAGGTTTTCTCTTTTCAAATTAAAGAATAAATAGGTATATAATTTATCTGAACGTTTTCTGAAAACTTATTTAATTTAAAAAATAATTTTAAAAAAATTCTCGTTCTTTTGAAATATTTAAAGTTTAAATATACAGTTATTATACAGTTATACACTTAACAATTTACAACAAAAAATTTATTATGTACAAAAATTTATTGAATGTGGGAGCTTTTGTCCACGATTATAAAAGTAATTAATTAATTTACTATAATAATTTTTATTATAGTAAATAATAATAAAAATAGAAGGATTCAAAAATAATTTTAAAAAGTGTCAAGAAATAAAAAAAAAATGGTTGAAGAAAAAGATTGAAGAAATGGAAGAACAAAGTAAATGAACTGATTCAATCTCAGAAGTCAATAAGGAAAATGAAGAAGAAATATATGAAGTGTACAAAAACTTAATTTTGAACGTTTTCAAGATATACTGCAGATGATATAATCATGAAAATGATAAAGGAGTGAGTTCAAATTCTCAAGATTCAGAAGACCCTTTATGGATTTAATAAAGGTAATAAAATAAAAATATACTTTAACTTTTTTTAAACAACTTTTATATATTTTTAATTTTGTTTTTTTTTCAGGAAAAATTAGAAGTTTAAAGGATTCGATATTTAGCAATAGTTGATTATGATAAGTCTAAATAAAAGTAGCTGAACTCGGTAAATCCTCAAAATTCAGAAGCTACTAATGAGCTCAATAAAGGTATTAAAATCATAATAAATATAATAACAGTTTTTTAAGTACAAATTTTATTTATTTAATTGGTTATTTTTTAGGAATTAATTATGTTCATCAGATGAAAGAGTAAAAAGAGGATAAAATAATTCAAAAAGTACTTTGATATCTTCAGTGGGTCCAGGTATTGCTGATAAACTATCTTTGATTGTGAAGTTGATGTAATAGAGTGATCCGATACAACCCCAAGATTCAGAATTGCAGTGAACTCAATATAGGTAAATAATAAAATCTTATATAATAAAATTTAACTATTTTTAAAGTACAACTTTTATTTATTTACTTTTTTTTTATTTAGAAAAAGCACATTTATGTGATAGTGAGAAAAAGTGATCAAAAAATTTAAAAAGACCAGTGGTACCTTCGGTCGAACCAGCAAAACTTGAAGCAAAAACAGTTGATCTAAGGCGATATGTGTTTGATTCGAGAAACTTTACAGAAGATATACAAATGTCAATTGGAGTAGCTGCTTGAAACCAGTTTTTTGAACCAGACTGGAGAAGATTATTTGGGGTAAGTGATATTTATAAATCCAGATTAAAAAAATTTTTAGTTTTAAGGGGTTATAATTACTAGAAGGCCTTTATTCAGTAGCTTTAATTTTTTTTTAACACAACTTTTATATATTTAATTTTTTTTTGCAGCAAAAATTATAAGAAGATAAAAGTATTGAATATCCAGCGGTAGATGATTTTGAAGTCTAAGTAAAAATAGCCGATCTTGGTAAATCCTCATCAGAAGTCACTAATGAGCTCAATATAGGTATTAAAATCATATTAAATATTATAAGATTTTGAAGTTCAAGTTTTATTTATTTATTTTATTTTTATTTAGGAACAAAACTTTTATATGAAAAGAATGAGAATAAAGAGGTTAAAAAAATTCAATGATATCTTCAGTGGATCCAGCGATAACTGATTGTGAAGTTGAAGTATATAATAACCGAACTCAATATATAGGTAAATAGTAATCTTATATACTTAAATTTAACTATTTTTAAAGTACAACTATTATTTATTTACTTTTTCTTTATTTAGGAAAAGCACATTTATGTATAGTTAGAAAATGTGATCAAAAAATTTTAAAAGACCAGTGGTACCTTCAGTTGAACCAGCAAAACTTAAAACAAAAACAGTTGATTGAAGGCGATATGTGCTGGATTCAAGAAAGTTTACAGAAGATATACAAACCTCAATTGGAGTAGCTGCTTGAAATCAGTTTTTTTAATCAGACACAGGAGAAAATTAGTGAGGTAAGTGAAACTTATGAATCCAGATATATAAAATTTTTAATTTTAAGGGGTTATAGTTACTAGATATAATTATTTAGAAGCTTTTTTTTAAACACAACTTTTAAATGTTTAATTTTTATTTTTTTACAGAAAAATTATAAGAAGATAAAAGTATTGGATATTCAGCGATAGTCAATTATGAGTAAAGAGGATTGAAGTCTAAGTAAAAATAGCTGATCTTGATAAATCTTTAATAATCAGAAGTCACTAATGAGCTCAAAATAGGTATTAAATCATAATAAATATTAATGACAGTTTTTGAAGTTCGAGTTTTATTTATTTATTTTATTTTTATTTAGGAATAGAACATTTATGTGAAAAGAATGAGAATGAAGAGGATAAAAAATTTAATGAAATCTTCAGTGCATTCAGCGATACTTGATTCTGAAATTGAATTATAATAGCTATCCTCCGAACAACCCCAAAGTTCAGAATTGCAAGGAACTCATTATAGGTATGATAAAATCTTATACAATTTAACTTTTTTTGAAGTATAATTTATATTTATTTACTTTTTTTTATTTAGGTAAAACACATTTGTGATCAAAAAATTCAGAAAAAGCAGTTGTACCTTCCGCAGAATCAGCAATACTTGAAGCAACAACTGCTGATCAAAGGCAATATGTTTTGGATTCAAGAAAGTTTAAAGAAGCTATACAAATGTCAATTGGAGTATTTGGAATCAGCTATTTGAACCAGGCACTGGAGAGGATTATTGGAGGTAAGTGATATTATGTCAATGCAGATTAAAAAAATGTTTAGTTTTAAGGAGTTATATTAACTAGGGGCCTTTCAAAAAATTCATAAAATGAATTTCACTAAAAAACCCATCTATGCATGGCAGTTTAACATCAGCGTTACGTTTTGAAAACCCTTGTGATCGTTAAAAAATCTTATGTTACTAACATAAACTTTTTTAACTTTTTTATAAGCAGAAAGAGATTACATAACAAAAAAATTAAATGGTAACAAATTTATCTTAGTATATAAATAATGATATGGCATAATTATATGACATAAACTATTTAAATAATTTTTGGGTTTTTGGGAGTTGAACGATGATGGATACTTACTCCCCCAGCAAGCTTTGACATGTCTGATAACACATTTTAATAACATATCTACTTAACATATGTTAAAAATTAAAATTTTTATTGTTAAATTGAATTTTATGATAGAAAAAGTTAAAGTAACTAAAAAGTTACTCTTGTTCTTACACTGCTCTTAAATTTTTTATTTATTTATAATTTTTAGTAAAAAAAAATAATTAAGTAAAAAGTGTAAAAACAATATAAATTTGAGTAACTGCTGCTTAGTTAATAATTTTTTCTATCATAAAATTTGGTTTTCTGATGGTATAATGTAATTATGGTAATTATATACATATATTAAATTTGAATGTTTTTTTATCTTTAAAATATTAACTTTTTGGGTATATGAGATGCCCAAATGTTTAATTGTATATTTTATCTGACATAATTTGAGTCCTTTAAAAATTTTTTTTTATTTTTTACCTTTGGTTTTTTGTTCTATTTCGGTTTCTCATAGAGGAAATATAGATAAGTAATATAGATCACATAGATATTACTATCTATATAGAAATATAGAGGAAACATAGATAAATTGTTTTAGGTGAAATTTTGATTTTCGATTTCTTGGCATATAAGCACGTTTTGAGACGTTAGAAGGTAAAACTCAAATTACTATCAATAATTTTTAATTTTTAATTAATAAATTTAAGTACCTATTTTAAAATAAAATAAAATACTTATTGTTAGATTAAAAAATATTGATTAGTATTTCTACTTGATAATCAGATATTCAAACTAAAATTACAATTGTCAATTGAAAATTTTATTGCAATTTAATATTTTGACATACCTATATTTTTTGTACTTATCAAATATTAATTAATATTTATTTACAATACCTTAAGACTAATTAAAAGTAAAAAGAAATTTTTATTTTATTTACCTATTTTATTAATTGGTTTTATATATTAAATGATTTTACTTTTTATTTTAAGTTTAAATTCAGTATTGTACATAGATTATTTAAATAAAAAATGGAGGATTTATAATTACTGAAATATTTATGTATATAATAATTCAATTTCATAAAATTTAATATTTCAATATCAATTTTCTATTTTAAAATGTTTTTAATTTTAAAATACCTAGAATTTAAAATTTAAAAATTTTTCAAATATTACCAATCAGAGTTTACCGTTACTATCTATCTCTCTTTCTCTTGTATAATACCCTAGTTGGTGGTGGCGACACTCGTCCAATCATACTGTCACTTTATTGCAAACTGTCATGTCGTGCAAAAAGCACGTAAAAATTTAAAAGAAAGAGAAATTTTATTAAAATACCTAATTTGTTTCTTTTTTATATTATAAAGTAAAAGTTTATTTCAAAAGTATTTATTTTGTATTAATAATTAAATTTATTCAAAGTGTTATTCATTGTTGTCAGTTATTTTCAAAAAGTGTTTATAAAATTCATGGTAGCGTCATTTTTTATATAATTGAAATTTTTTAAAAATAACGTTAGTTAAATTGAAAAGTAATGTTAAAGTGCTTGAAATATACTAGTTTATTAAAAAAGTATAAGTTTTAATTTTAAAATCTGTATTGTTTTTTTAAATAAATTAAAATTTCATTTAGTTAATATAACCACCATTTTATTGTTTAATTGAATTTTATTAAAAATTTAAATAAATTAAAGTAGTTAAAATATAACTTATTAATAAAAATTAAATTTAAAATCAGTGTTTTATAATTTAAAAATGCTTATAAGTCAACAAAGAGAATATATTAACCTATGATCAGACCATTAAGTAAGTAACATTTTTTCTATTCATGTATTTTTACATTTTCTATTTTTAAAATTAGAAGGTTATACTTATTTATTAATTAATTTAACCAAATTTTCAATTATAATATTTTATTATCCGTTAATACAAAATCTCGAAAATTAATACGTGTAGGTACCTATAAAATTAACGTTATAAAAATTTTGAATTAGGTATATTACTTTCTATTTATATGCTAGTTTGTCATAGATATATTTTTATGTGCCTGCATTTTATAAAGAATAAAAGATTTTTAGTAACTAAATTTTTATTATTTGACATCTCTAGGTATTAACTACAATTATAAATACATTTTTAAAATTTAATTTATAATGAAAAGATAAAATAAAACCAAAAAATTTTTTAATGTCAAACTTCTTGTGCGCTAAGCATACTTATGAACCAAATGAAGTATTTACATAATCTATTTAATCTATTATACAAAATTAAAAAAATATTGTTCAATATTTAATAACTAACGTGTAAAGAGATATTCCGATACAAAAAGTTTTTCCAAAATGAAAATTTACAATTTCTTTTCATCGTTATGGGTTTCTATATGATTATTTGGAGTAATTAGATCATCATATAATTTTTTACAATATTTACACTTTTATCATTTACAAGTATATGAAGTTTTTCTGTAACATGCATGAAAACATGATCCATTAAATCTGATTCATTATTGAATTTCTTGTTACAATAATAAGAAAGAGAGTCAGCTTTATTTTCATTGTGAAATTCACTAACATGTTTTGATAAATCTAATTTAGTAGCACATTCTTCTTTACAGTAAGTGCATTTTAAAGAAACCTTTGTTTTAATTATAGTAGGGCAGCTTGAAGTCGAAATAGAATTTCTTTTAGTTCCGGAAGAACGCATAGAATCTTCATTATGAACACTAATAATATGACTCTTAATTTGCTGCTTGAAGCCAAATGATTTTTCACAGTGATTGCACTTAAAAAGTTTTTCTTAATGAGCTTTAATATGATTTAAATAAGGGTGTAAGCGTTCAAACTTAACTTTACATATTTTACAAATAAACTTTTTGCATTTTTGATGTTCGCATCTTCAGTATGTAATTTAAGATTATTCAAACTATTATGACGTTCATCACAAATTTCACAATCAAATGGCTTTTCACCTAGATGAGTTTTAAAATGACAATATAATCTTATTTTATTTCAAAATTTTTTTTCACAACAAGTACATTTAAATACCTAAATAAATTTTTTTATGATATGTTAGATTTTTCTTTGTTGATTACATTTAAATACCTGTATTTCTGATTTTATTACTTTATCAGTCATTTTTAACTGAACTTAATTATACAATAATTTTATTATTATTTTTTAGCAATATATTTTCTATTTTTATAATCTTTATTTTGAAAATTATATTCTATATCCATAAACATATTTTGTAACCTGACGATCCAAAAATTATTCATATAAATCTTGATGTGAAATAAAACAGCCACTGAATAATGCCTATATCTGTGAAAAAAAATATCTTGATTATACTTTTATTGCATTACGTTATAAATATGAACTCAAAAGAAAAATAATTATTACAGAGTAATGTATTTTTTGAATCGCAAGAATTGTATTTGTAAAAATTTGCTTCTATTTTGCCTGAGTGTATTGAAAAAATATAAATTATGGTTCATATCAATTTTAATTAGTATTAGTGTTTTGCTTCATAATATCAATGTCTTTTGATCCTTAAAAGAAATTGCCATAATAATTGCTAGAAAATTTTTGAGATTAGACTTTTATTCAAATTAAAATTTATTTATTTTTAAACTTACATGCTTTATTAATAGAATAAAAATGGTCCAAAAATATTTTTATAGAAATTACAGGTGTGTTTTGCACAATTCATGTATTTTATTTTTTAATTCTTGTAAAATACCAACAATAAAAAAACATGCAACTAGTGTACCTCGGTTAACTTAGCCCCCCAAAAAAATTAATTTATATTTTTTATAGCTCAAATTAATCCTTTTTAATTGTACTAAAT
Organism: Anagrus nilaparvatae; assembly: GCA_022575985.1. Classification (NCBI taxonomy): domain Eukaryota; kingdom Metazoa; phylum Arthropoda; class Insecta; order Hymenoptera; family Mymaridae; genus Anagrus; species Anagrus nilaparvatae. Next base: position 29,884,396 of record JAKSXM010000231.1, on the reverse strand, counting down.
GTACATCGAATTTATTTTTTTGTGCAAAATTGTGCTTTTCTGCAAAACGTATAAAACAGGCGGGGGGGTAAAAAGTTAGCCCCCCAATTGATAAACTTATTTTTCTGCTGAACTATGCAATGCACAATTAAAAGCTTTAGTGGAATAAATGTACAAATAATTGTGCAATGGGCTTGTGAAAAAATATTCACTAAATTGTTGACTAATAAAAAGTTATTAACAATTAAACCAGATTAAACAAATTATTTCATTTAAAACGTGTACACCATACTACTGCCATCTTACAGAAGACTTGGAAGTATATAGGGCGCTTGTTTTAAATATTTTTAGTTTACTATATATGTTACGCCCGAAAAGTTGATATTTACTTAACTTGGGATTCGACTATTCTCGAAAATATTGATCCCAAATTATTTAACAATAAGTGAGGTTTTATAACTTTATTTTTATTATTTATTAGAGCCGATTGACCTCTCAAAACTTAACCCGGGTCAAAACTTATCCGTGGGTTTATGGGGAAGGATAAGCTTTACAAACATTTTTTCAATTAAGTCGTTAGTAAAATTTCCTGCTGAAGCCATTCCTGACGTTATTTTTTCGAAAAATACTCGTTAAACCCCAGAAAATTGGAAAAACCAATGAAAATCAAGATATTAAAAAAACGTGATAAAAATTGCCCGGAATTTCGGCTTTATTACAAGAGCGTATAATTTAAATATTTATTAATAAAATAATTAAATATTAAAAATTATTTTAATTTTTTTTCTAAAATTAATTTAATTATTAGAAACAAAGTAAATAAATCATAGCGTTAAATATCGTATATTAGTTTTCAAGGATTTTGAGAATCTTGGCAGGGTATTACCCTGAATTCGTTTTTACGATATAAATCTAATCATGTGCCAAGACTCCCAAAAAATTTTTGAGCCCATTTCAAGGGGGTTAAGTTGGTCAAATTAAATTGATTAAAGATTGGTCATTTTGGGAAAAACAGTTTTTTAGATTTTCAAGGGATCTGATCCCACCTATTGTTTTCTTATGTTAATTAAAATATGTTTCTCAATACTCAAAAAAATTTTCGAAATATTCCTAGGTGGTAAACTACCTTAAATGCGGCTGCGAATTAAACTAAATAAAAATCGTATTTTAGTTTTCAAGGATTTTGAGAATCTTGGCAGGGTATTACCCTGAAATCGTTTCTACGATATTAATATAATTATGTGCCAAAACGTCCAGAAATTTTTTGAGCCTATTTTAAGGGGTTTAAGTTGGTCAAATTAGATTGATTAAAGATTTGTCATTTTGGGAAAAACTGCTTTTTTAAAATTTCATTGGATCTGACCCCAATAATTTTTTCTGACCCCACTAATATTTTCATGTGTTGTTTGAAATATGTTTCTCAATACACAATAAAATTTTGGACATATTCCTAGGTGGTATACTACCTCAAATGCGGCTGCGAATCAAATTACATAAATATCGTATTTTAGTTTCAGAATCTTGCCAGGGTATTACCCCAAATTTGTTTCTGCGATATTAATCTAAGTATGTGCCAACACTCCCAAAATTTTTTTAAGCCCATTTTAAGGGGGTTAAGTTGGTCAAATTAAATCATATAAAGATTGGTCATTTTGGAAAAAACAGCTTTTTTAGAATGTCAAGGGATCTGACCCCAACTATTATTTTCTTATGTTGATTGAAATATTTTTCTCGATACTCAAAAAAATTGTGCACATATTCGTGGGTGGTAAACTACCCCAAATGCGGCTGCGAATCAAATTACATAAATATCGTATTTTAATTTCCAAGGATTTTCAAAACCTTGGTAAAGTATAATCCCGAATTCGTTTCTACGATATTAATCTAATTATGTGCCAAAACGTCCAGAATATTTTAAGCCCATTTTAAGGGGTTTAAGTTGGTCAAATTAAATTGATTAAAGATTGGTCATTTTGGAAAAAACAGTTTTTTAGATTTTCAAGGGATCTGATCCCACCTATTGTTTTCTTATGTTAATTAAAATATGTTTCTCAATACTCAAAAAATTTTATACATATTCCTAGGTGGTAAACTACCGAAAACGTAAAATATGTTTCTCAATACTCAAAAAAATTTTCGACATATTTCTAGGTGGTAAACTACATTAAATGCGGCTGCGAATTAAATTACATAAATATCGTCTTTTAGTTTTCAAGGATTTTGAGAATCTTGGCAGGGTATTACCCTGAATTCGTTTCTACGATATTAATCTAATTATGTGCCAAAACGTCCAGAAAATTTTTGAGCCCATTTTAATGGGTTTAAGTTGGTCAAATTAAATAGACCCCAACTATTATTTTCTTATGTTGAATGAAATATTTTTCTCGATACTCAAAAAAATTGTGGACATATTCGTGGGTGGTAAACTACCCCAAATGCGGCTGCGAATCAAATGACATATATATCGTATTTTAATTTCCAAGGATTTTCAGAACCTTGGTAAAGTATAATCCCGAATTCGTTTCTACGATATTAATCTACGTATGCAAAAAAAATTTGGAGCCCATTTTAAGGGGTTAAGTTGGTCAAATTAAATCGATTAAAGATTGGTCATTTTGGGAAAAACAGCTTTTTTAGAATGTCAAGGGATCTGACCCCAACTATTGTTTTCTTATGTTAATTAAAATATATTTCTCAATACTCAAAAAAATTTTCGACATATTCCTAGGTGGTAAACTACCTTAAATGCGGCTGCGAATTAAACTACATAAATATCGTATTTTAGTTTTCAAGGATTTTGAGAATCTTGGCAGGGTATTACCCTTAATTCGTTTTTACGATATAAATCTAATCATGTGCCAAGACTCCCAAAAAATATTGGAGCCCATTTCAAGGGGGTTAAGTTGGTCAAAATAAATTGAATAAAGATTGGTCATTTTGGGAAAAACTGCTTTTTTAGAATTTCATTGGATCTGACACCAACTATTATGTTCTTATGTTGTTTGCAATATGTTTCTCAATACACAATAAAATTTTGGACATATTCCTAGGTAGTATACTACCGCAAATGCAGCTGTGAATAAAATTACATAAATATCGTATTTTAGTTTCAGAATCTTGGCAGAGTATTACCCAGAATTTGTTTCTACGATATTAATCTACTTATGCGCCAAGAAACTCAAAAAATTTTTGAATCCGTTTTAAGGGGGTTAAGTTGGTCAAATTAAATCGTTTAAAGATTGGTCATTTTGGAAAAAACAGCTTTTTTAGAATGTCAAGGGTTCTGACCCCAACTATTATTTTCTTATGTTGATTGAAATATTTTTCTCGATACTCAAAAAATTGTGGACATATTCGTGGGTGGTAAACTACCCCAAATGCGGCTGCGAATCAAATTACATAAATATCGTATTTTAATTTCCAAGGATTTTCAGAACCTTGGTAAAGTATAATCCCGAATTCGTTTCTACGATATTAATCTAATTATGTGCCAAAACGTCCAGAATATTTTAAGCCCATTTTAAGGGGTTTAAGTTGGTCAAATTAAATTGATTAAAGATTGGTCATTTTGGGAAAAACAGTTTTTTAGATTTTCAAGGGATCTGATCCCACCTATTGTTTTCTTATGTTAATTAAAATATGTTTCTCAATACTCAAAAAATTTTATACATATTCCTAGGTGGTAAACTACCGAAAACGTAAAATATGTTTCTCAATACTCAAAAAAATTTTCGACATATTTCTAGGTGGTAAACTACATTAAATGCGGCTGCGAATTAAATTACATAAATATCGTCTTTTAGTTTTCAAGGATTTTGAGAATCTTGGCAGGGTATTACCCTGAATTCGTTTCTACGATATTAATCTAATTATGTGCCAAAACGTCCAGAAAATTTTTGAGCCCATTTTAATGGGTTTAAGTTGGTCAAATTAAATAGACCCCAACTATTATTTTCTTATGTTGAATGAAATATTTTTCTCGATACTCAAAAAAATTGTGGACATATTCGTGGGTGGTAAACTACCCCAAATGCGGCTGCGAATCAAATGACATATATATCGTATTTTAATTTCCAAGGATTTTCAGAACCTTGGTAAAGTATAATCCCGAATTCGTTTCTACGATATTAATCTACGTATGCAAAAAAAATTTTGAGCCCATTTTAAGGGGTTAAGTTGGTCAAATTAAATCGATTAAAGATTGGTCATTTTGGGAAAAACATCTTTTTTAGAATGTCAAGGGATCTGACCCCAACTATTGTTTTCTTATGTTAATTAAAATATATTTCTCAATACTCAAAAAAATTTTCGACATATTCCTAGGTGGTAAACTACCTTAAATGCGGCTGCGAATTAAACTACATAAATATCGTATTTTAGTTTTCAAGGATTTTGAGAATCTTGGCAGGGTATTACCCTTAATTCGTTTTTACGATATAAATCTAATCATGTGCCAAGACTCCCAAAAAATATTGGAGCCCATTTCAAGGGGGTTAAGTTGGTCAAAATAAATTGATTAAAGATTGGTCATTTTGGGAAAAACTGCTTTTATATTTTTGATACCTATTTATATTTTTATATCTTGTTTTTTTATTTCTCAGGCCTTTTGGACTGTATTTGTTAAGGTTTTTCTCTATTTTACATATTTTTTCATTATAAGTAAACTTGTTTTATAAAAATTTTAACCTATTCAAATGGTTTCATGAAAGTGGATCCACCTTTTCTAAATATACAATAATTTTAATACTTTTTTAATTTATTTATATCTTGTTTTTTAATTACGCTGGCCTGAAGGGCCGTATTTGTTTTAGTTTTCCTCTACGTAGAATATTCTCTTATTATTAGTAAACTTGGTTTATAAAAATTTTAACCAATTCAAATGGTTTCATGCAAGTAGATCCAAAGATTCTAAAAATACAATATTTTTGATACCTATTTAAATTTTTATATCTTGTTTTTTTATTTCTCAGGCTTTTTGGACTGTATTTGTTAAGGTTTTTCTCTATTTTACATATTTTTTCATTATAAGTAAACTTGTTTTATAAAAATTTTAACCTATTCAAATGGTTTCATGAAAGTGGATCCACCTTTTCTAAATATACAATAATTTTAATACTTATTTAATTTATTTATATCTTGTTTTTTAATTACGCTGGCCTGGTGGGCCGTATTTGTTTTAGTTTTCCTCTACATAGAATATTCTCTTATTATTAGTAAACTTGGTTTATAAAAATTTTAACCAATTCAAATGGTTTCAAGCAAGTAGATCCAAAGATTCTAAAAATTCAATATTTTTGATACCTATTTATATTTTTATATCTTGTTTTTTTATTTCTCAGGCCTTTTGGACTGTATTTGTTAAGGTTTTTCTCTATTTTACATATTTTTTCATTATAAGTAAACTTGTTTTATAAAAATTTTAACCTATTCAAATGGTTTCATGAAAGTGGATACACCTTTTCTAAATATACAATAATTTTAATACTTTTTTAATTTATTTATATCTTGTTTTTTAATTACGCTGGCCTGAAGGGCCGTATTTGTTTTAGTTTTCCTCTACGTAGAATATTCTCTTATTATTAGTAAATTTGGTTTATAAAAATTTTAACCAATTCAAATGGTTACATGCAAGTAGATCCAAAGATTCTAAAAATACAATATTTTTGATACCTATTTAAATTTTTATATCTTGTTTTTTTATTTCTCAGGCCTTTTGGACTGTATTTGTTAAGGTTTTTCTCTATTTTACATATTTTTTCATTATAAGTAAACTTGTTTTATAAAAATTTTAACCTATTCAAATGGTTTCATGAAAGTGGATCCACCTTTTCTAAATATACAATAATTTTAATACTTATTTAATTTATTTATATCTTGTTTTTTAATTACGCTGGCCTGAAGGGCCGTATTTGTTTTAGTTTTCCTCTACGTAGAATATTCTCTTATTATTAGTAAACTTGGTTTATAAAAATTTTAACCAATTCAAATGGTTTCATGCAAGTAGATCCAAAGATTCTAAAAATACAATATTTTTGATACCTATTTAAATTTTTATATCTTGTTTTTTTATTTCTCAGGCTTTTTGGACTGTATTTGTTAAGGTTTTTCTCTATTTTACATATTTTTTCATTATAAGTAAACTTGTTTTATAAAAATTTTAACCTATTCAAATGGTTTCATGAAAGTGGATCCACCTTTTCTAAATATACAATAATTTTAATACTTATTTAATTTATTTATATCTTGTTTTTTAATTACGCTGGCCTGGTGGGCCGTATTTGTTTTAGTTTTCCTCTACATAGAATATTCTCTTATTATTAGTAAACTTGGTTTATAAAAATTTTAACCAATTCAAATGGTTTCAAGCAAGTAGATCCAAAGATTCTAAAAATTCAATATTTTTGATACCTATTTATATTTTTATATCTTGTTTTTTTATTTCTCAGGCCTTTTGGACTGTATTTGTTAAGGTTTTTCTCTATTTTACATATTTTTTCATTATAAGTAAACTTGTTTTATAAAAATTTTAACCTATTCAAATGGTTTCATGAAAGTGGATACACCTTTTCTAAATATACAATAATTTTAATACTTTTTTAATTTATTTATATCTTGTTTTTTAATTACGCTGGCCTGAAGGGCCGTATTTGTTTTAGTTTTCCTCTACGTAGAATATTCTCTTATTATTAGTAAATTTGGTTTATAAAAATTTTAACCAATTCAAATGGTTACATGCAAGTAGATCCAAAGATTCTAAAAATACAATATTTTTGATACCTATTTAAATTTTTATATCTTGTTTTTTTATTTCTCAGGCCTTTTGGACTGTATTTGTTAAGGTTTTTCTCTATTTTACATATTTTTTCATTATAAGTAAACTTGTTTTATAAAAATTTTAACCTATTCAAATGGTTTCATGAAAGTGGATCCACCTTTTCTAAATATACAATAATTTTAATACTTATTTAATTTATTTATATCTTGTTTTTTAATTACGCTGGCCTGAAGGGCCGTATATGTTTTAGTTTTCCTCTACGTAGAATATTCTCTTATTATTAGTAAATTTGGTTTATAAAAATTTTAACCAATTCAAATGGTTTCATGCAAGTAGATCCAAAGATTCTAAAAATACAATATTTTTGATACCTAATTAAATTTTTTATATCTTGTTTTTTTATTTCTCAGGCCTTTTTGACTGTATTTGTTTAGGTTTTTCTCTATTTTACATATTTTTTCATTATAAGTAAACTTGTTTTATAAAAATTTTAACCTATTCAAATGGTTTCATGCAAGTGGATCCAACGTTTATAAAAATACAATAATTTTGATACCTATTTAAATTATTATATCTTGTTTTTTTATTTCTCAGGCCTTTTGGACTGTATTTGTTTAAGTTTTTCTCTATTTTATATATTTTTCTATTATAAGTAAACTTGGTTTATAAGAATTTTAACCAATTCAAATGGTTTCATGAAAGTGGATCCACCTTTTCTAAATATACAATAATTTTAATACTTATTTAATTTATTTATATCTTGTTTTTTAATTACGCTGGCCTGGTGGGCCGTATTTGTTTTAGTTTTCCTCTACATAGAATATTCTCTTATTATTAGTAAACTTGGTTTATAAAAATTTTAACCAATTCAAATGGTTTCATGCAAGTAGATCCAAAGATTCTAAAAATACAATATTTTTGATACCTATTTAAATTTTTATATCTTGTTTTTTTATTTCTCAGGCTTTTTGGACTGTATTTGTTAAGGTTTTTCTCTATTTTACATATTTTTTCATTATAAGTAAACTTGTTTTATAAAAATTTTAACCTATTCAAATGGTTTCATGAAAGTGGATCCACCTTTTCTAAATATACAATAATTTTAATACTTATTTAATTTATTTATATCTTGTTTTTTAATTACGCTGGCCTGAAGGGCCGTATATGTTTTAGTTTTCCTCTACGTAGAATATTCTCTTATTATTAGTAAATTTGGTTTATAAAAATTTTAACCAATTCAAATGGTTTCATGCAAGTAGATCCAAAGATTATAAAAATACAATATTTTTGATACCTATTTAAATTTTTATATCTTGTTTTTTTATTTCTCAGGCCTTTTGGACTGTATTTGTTAAGGTTTTTCTCTATTTTACATATTTTTTTATTATAAGTAAACTTGTTTTATAAAAATTTTAACCTATTCAAATGGTTTCATGAAAGTGGATCCACCTTTTCTAAATATACAATAATTTTAATACTTATTTAATTTATTTATATCTTGTTTTTTAATTACGCTGGCCTGAAGGGCCGTATTTGTTTAAGTTTTTCTCTACGTAGAATATTCTCTCATTATTAGTAAAATTGGTTTATAAAAATTTTAACCAATTCAAATGAATTCATAAAAGTGGATCCAAAGATTCTAAAAATACAATATTTTTGATACCTATTTAAATTATTATATCTTGTTTTTTTATTTCTCAGGCCTTTTGGACTGTATTTGTTAAGGTTTTTCTCTATTTTACATATTTTTTCATTATAAGTAAACTTGTTTTATAAAAATTTTAACCTATTCAAATGGTTTCATGAAAGTGGATCCACCTTTTCTAAATATACAATAATTTTAATACTTATTTAATTTATTTATATCTTGTTTTTTAATTACGCTGGCCTGGTGGGCCGTATTTGTTTTAGTTTTCCTCTACATAGAATATTCTCTTATTATTAGTAAACTTGGTTTATAAAAATTTTAACCAATTCAAATGGTTTCAAGCAAGTAGATCCAAAGATTCTAAAAATACAATATTTTTGATACCTATTTATATTTTTATATCTTGTTTTTTTATTTCTCAGGCCTTTTGGACTGTATTTGTTAAGGTTTTTCTCTATTTTACATATTTTTTCATTATAAGTAAACTTGTTTTATAAAAATTTAACCTATTCAAATGGTTTCATGAAAGTGGATCCACCTTTTCTAAATATACAATAATTTTAATACTTATTTAATTTATTTATATCTTGTTTTTTAATTACGCTGGCCTGAAGGGCCGTATTTGTTTTAGTTTTCCTCTACGTAGAATATTCTCTTATTATTAGTAAATTTGGTTTATAAAAATTTTAACCAATTCAAATGGTTTCATGCAAGTAGATCCAAAGATTCTAAAAATACAATATTTTTGATACCTATTTAAATTATTATATCTTGTTTTTTTATTTCTCAGGCCTTTTGGACTGTATTTGTTAAGGTTTTTCTCTATTTTACATATTTTTTCATTATAAGTAAACTTGTTTTATAAAAATTTTAACCTATTCAAATGGTTTCATGAAAGTGGATCCACCTTTTCTAAATATACAATAATTTTAATACTTATTTAATTTATTTATATCTTGTTTTTTAATTACGCTGGCCTGGTGGGCCGTATTTGTTTTAGTTTTCCTCTACATAGAATATTCTCTCATTATTAGTAAAATTGGTTTATAAAAATTTTAACCAATTCAAATGAATTCATAAAAGTGGATCCAAAGATTCTAAAAATACAATATTTTTGATACCTATTTAAATTATTATATCTTGTTTTTTTATTTCTCAGGCCTTTTGGACTGTATTTGTTAAGGTTTTTCTCTATTTTACATATTTTTTCATTATAAGTAAACTTGTTTTATAAAAATTTTAACCTATTCAAATGGTTTCATGAAAGTGGATCCACCTTTTCTAAATATACAATAATTTTAATACTTATTTAATTTATTTATATCTTGTTTTTTAATTACGCTGGCCTGGTGGGCCGTATTTGTTTTAGTTTTCCTCTACATAGAATATTCTCTTATTATTAGTAAACTTGGTTTATAAAAATTTTAACCAATTCAAATGGTTTCAAGCAAGTAGATCCAAAGATTCTAAAAATACAATATTTTTGATACCTATTTATATTTTTATATCTTGTTTTTTTATTTCTCAGGCCTTTTGGACTGTATTTGTTAAGGTTTTTCTCTATTTTACATATTTTTTCATTATAAGTAAACTTGTTTTATAAAAATTTAACCTATTCAAATGGTTTCATGAAAGTGGATCCACCTTTTCTAAATATACAATAATTTTAATACTTATTTAATTTATTTATATCTTGTTTTTTAATTACGCTGGCCTGAAGGGCCGTATTTGTTTTAGTTTTCCTCTACGTAGAATATTCTCTTATTATTAGTAAATTTGGTTTATAAAAATTTTAACCAATTCAAATGGTTTCATGCAAGTAGATCCAAAGATTCTAAAAATACAATATTTTTGATACCTATTTAAATTTTTATATCTTGTTTTTTTATTTCTCAGGCCTTTTGGACTGTATTTGTTTAGGTTTTTCTCTATTTTACATATTTTTTCATTATAAGTAAACTTGTTTTATAAAAATTTTAACCTATTCAAATGGTTTCATGAAAGTGAATCCACCTTTTCTAAATATACAATAATTTTAATACTTATTTAATTTATTTATATCTTGTTTTTTAATTACGCTGGCCTCTAGGGCCATATTTGTTTAAGTTTTTCTCTACGTAGAATATTCTCTCATTATTTGTAAACTGGGTTTTATAAAAATTTTAACCAATTCAAATGGTTTTATGCAAGTAGATCCAACGTTTATAAAAATACAATAATTTTGATACCTAATTAAATTTTTTATATCTTGTTTTTTTATTTCTCAGGCCTTTTGGACTGTATTTGTTTAGGTTTTTCTCTATTTTACATATTTTTTCATTATAAGTAAACTTGTTTTATAAAAATTTTAACCTATTCAAATGGTTTCATGCAAGTGGATCCAACGTTTATAAAAATACAATAATTTTATAATTTTAATACTTATTTAATTTATTTATATCTTGTTTTTTAATTACGCTGGCCTGAAGGGCCGTATTTGTTTTAGTTTTCCTCTACGTAGAATATTCTCTTATTATTAGTAAATTTGGTTTATAAAAATTTTAACCAATTCAAATGGTTTCATGCAAGTAGATCCAAAGATTCTAAAAATACAATATTTTTGATACCTATTTAAATTTTTATATCTTGTTTTTTTATTTCTCAGGCCTTTTGGACTGTATTTGTTAAGGTTTTTCTCTATTTTACATATTTTTTCATTATAAGTAAACTTGGTTTATAAGAATTTTAACCAATTCAAATGGTTTCATGAAAGTGGATCCGCCTTTTCTAAATATACAATAATTTTAATACTTATTTAATTTATTTATATCTTGTTTTTTAATTACGCTGGCCTGAAGGGCCGTATTTGTTTTAGTTTTCCTCTACGTAGAATATTCTCTTATTATTAGTAAATTTGGTTTATAAAAATTTTAACCAATTCAAATGGTTTCAAGCAAGTAGATCCAAAGATTCTAAAAATACAATAATTTTGATACCTAATTAAATTTTTTATATCTTGTTTTTTTATTTCTCAGGCCTTTTTGACTGTATTTGTTTAGGTTTTTCTCTATTTTACATATTTTTTCATTGTAAGTAAACTTGTTTTATAAAAATTTTAACCTATTCAAATGGTTTCATGAAAGAGGATCCACCTTTTCTAAATATACAATAATTTTAATACTTATTTAATTTATTTATATCTTGTTTTTTAATTACGCTGGCCTGAAGGGCCGTATTTGTTTAAGTTTTTCTCTACGTATAATATTCTCTCATTATTAGTAAAATTGGTTTATAAAAATTTTAACCAATTCAAATGAATTCATAAAAGTGGATCCAAAGATTCTAAAAATACAATATTTTTGATACCTATTTAAATTATTATATCTTGTTTTTTTATTTCTCAGGCCTTTTGGACTGTATTTGTTAAGGTTTTTCTCTATTTTACATATTTTTTCATTATAAGTAAACTTGTTTTATAAAAATTTTAACCTATTCAAATGGTTTCTTGAAAGTGGATCCACCTTTTCTAAATATACAATAATTTTAATACTTATTTAATTTATTTATATCTTGTTTTTTAATTACGCTGGCCTGAAGGTGCCGTATTTGTTTAAGTTTTTCTCTACGTATAATATTCTCTCATTATTAGTAAAATTGGTTTATAAAAATTTTAACCAATTCAAATGAATTCATAAAAGTGGATCCAAAGATTCTAAAAATACAATATTTTTGATACCTATTTAAATTATTATATCTTGTTTTTTTATTTCTCAGGCCTTTTTGACTGTATTTGTTTAGGTTTTTCTCTATTTTACATATTTTTTCATTATAAGTAAACTTGTTTTATAAAAATTTTAACCTATTCAAATGGTTTCTTGAAAGTGGATCCACCTTTTCTAAATATACAATAATTTTAATACTTATTTAATTTATTTATATCTAGTTTTTTAATTACGCTGGCCTGGTGGGCCGTATTTGTTTTAGTTTTCCTCTACATAGAATATTCTCTTATTATTAGTAAACTTGGTTTATAAAAATTTTAACCAATTCAAATGGTTTTAAGCAAGTAGATCCAAAGATTCTAAAAATACAATATTTTTGATACCTATTTATATTTTTATATCTTGTTTTTTTATTTCTCAGGCCTTTTGGACTGTATTTGTTAAGGTTTTTCTCTATTTTACATATTTTTTCATTATAAGTAAACTTGTTTTATAAAAATTTTAACCTAATCAAATGGTTTCATGAAAGTGGATCCACCTTTTCTAAATATACAATAATTTTAATACTTATTTAATTTATTTATATCTTGTTTTTTAATTACGCTGGCCTCAAGGGCCATATTTGTTTAAGTTTTTCTCTACGTAGAATATTCTCTCATTATTTGTAAACTGGGTTTATAAAAATTTTAACCAATTCAAATGGTTTTATGCAAGTAGATCCAACGTTTATAAAAATACAATAATTTTGATACCTAATTAAATTTTTTATATCTTGTTTTTTTATTTCTCAGGCCTTTTGGACTGTATTTGTTTAGGTTTTACTCTATTTTACATATTTTTTCATTATAAGTAAACTTGTTTTATAAAAATTTTAACCTATTCAAATGGTTTCATGCAAGTGGATCCAACGTTTATAAAAATACAATAATTTTATAATTTTAATACTTATTTAATTTATTTATATCTTGTTTTTTAATTACGCTGGCCTGAAGGGCCGTATTTGTTTTAGTTTTCCTCTACGTAGAATATTCTCTTATTATTAGTAAATTTGGTTTATAAAAATTTTAACCAATTCAAATGGTTTCATGCAAGTAGATCCAAAGATTCTAAAAATACAATATTTTTGATACCTATTTAAATTTTTATATCTTGTTTTTTTATTTCTCAGGCCTTTTGGACTGTATTTGTTAAGGTTTTTCTCTATTTTACATATTTTTTTATTATAAGTAAACTTGTTTTATAAAAATTTTAACCTATTCAAATGGTTTCATGAAAGAGGATCCACCTTTTCTAAATATACAATAATTTTAATACTTATTTAATTTATTTATATCTTGTTTTTTAATTACGCTGGCCTGAAGGGCCGTATTTGTTTAAGTTTTTCTCTACGTATAATATTCTCTCATTATTAGTAAAATTGGTTTATAAAAATTTTAACCAATTCAAATGAATTCATAAAAGTGGATCCAAAGATTCTAAAAATACAATATTTTTGATACCTATTTAAATTATTATATCTTGTTTTTTTATTTCTCAGGTCTTTTGGACTGTATTTGTTAAGGTTTTTCTCTATTTTACATATTTTTTCATTATAAGTAAACTTGTTTTATAATAATTTTAACCTATTCAAATGGTTTCTTGAAAGTGGATCCACCTTTTCTAAATATACAATAATTTTAATACTTATTTAATTTATTTATATCTTGTTTTTTAATTACGCTGGCCTGGTGGGCCGTATTTGTTTTAGTTTTCCTCTACATAGAATATTCTCTTATTATTAGTAAACTTGGTTTATAAAAATTTTAACCAATTCAAATTGTTTTAAGCAAGTAGATCCAAAGATTCTAAAAATACAATATTTTTGATACCTATTTATATTTTTATATCTTGTTTTTTTATTTCTCAGGCCTTTTGGACTGTATTTGTTAAGGTTTTTCTCTATTTTACATATTTTTTCATTATAAGTAAACTTGTTTTATAAAAATTTTAACCTAATCAAATGGTTTCATGAAAGTGGATCCACCTTTTCTAAATATACAATAATTTTAATACTTATTTAATTTATTTATATCTTGTTTTTTAATTACGCTGGCCTCAAGGGCCATATTTGTTTAAGTTTTTCTCTACGTAGAATATTCTCTCGTTATTTGTAAACTGGGTTTATAAAAATTTTAACCAATTCAAATGGTTTTATGCAAGTAGATCCAACGTTTATAAAAATACAATAATTTTGATACCTAATTAAATTTTTTATATCTTGTTTTTTTATTTCTCAGGCCTTTTGGACTGTATTTGTTTAGGTTTTTCTCTATTTTACATATTTTTTCATTATAAGTAAACTTGTTTTATAAAAATTTTAACCTATTCAAATGGTTTCATGCAAGTAGATCCAACGTTTATAAAAATACAATAATTTTGATACCTAATTAAATTTTTTATATCTTGTTTTTTTATTTCTCAGGCCTTTTGGACTGTATTTGTTAAGGTTTTTCTCTATTTTACATATTTTTTTATTATAAGTAAACTTGTTTTATAAAAATTTTAACCTATTCAAATGGTTTCATGAAAGAGGATCCACCTTTTCTAAATATACAATAATTTTAATACTTATTTAATTTATTTATATCTTGTTTTTTAATTACGCTGGCCTGAAGGGCCGTATTTGTTTAAGTTTTTCTCTACGTATAATATTCTCTCATTATTAGTAAAATTGGTTTATAAAAATTTTAACCAATTCAAATGAATTCATAAAAGTGGATCCAAAGATTCTAAAAATACAATATTTTTGATACCTATTTAAATTATTATATCTTGTTTTTTTATTTCTCAGGTCTTTTGGACTGTATTTGTTAAGGTTTTTCTCTATTTTACATATTTTTTCATTATAAGTAAACTTGTTTTATAATAATTTTAACCTATTCAAATGGTTTCTTGAAAGTGGATCCACCTTTTCTAAATATACAATAATTTTAATACTTATTTAATTTATTTATATCTTGTTTTTTAATTACGCTGGCCTGGTGGGCCGTATTTGTTTTAGTTTTCCTCTACGTAGAATATTCTCTTATTATTAGTAAATTTGGTTTATAATAATTTTAACCAATTCAAATGGTTTCATGCAAGTAGATCCAAAGATTCTAAAAATACAATATTTTTGATACCTATTTAAATTTTTATATCTTGTTTTTTTATTTCTCAGGCCTTTTGGACTGTATTTGTTAAGGTTTTTCTCTATTTTACATATTTTTTCATTATAAGTAAACTTGGTTTATAAGAATTTTAACCAATTCAAATGGTTTCATGAAAGTGGATCCACCTTTTCTAAATATACAATAATTTTAATACTTATTTAATTTATTTATATCTTGTTTTTTAATTACGCTGGCCTGAAGGGCCGTATTTGTTTTAGTTTTCCTCTACGTAGAATATTCTCTTATTATTAGTAAATTTGGTTTATAAAAATTTTAACCAATTCAAATGGTTTCATGCAAGTAGATCCAAAGATTCTAAAAATACAATATTTTTGATACCTATTTAAATTTTTATATCTTGTTTTTTTATTTCTCAAGCCTTTTGGACTGTATTTGTTAAGGTTTTTCTCTATTTTACATATTTTTTCATTATAAGTAAACTTGGTTTATAAGAATTTTAACCAATTCAAATGGTTTCATGAAAGTGGATCCACCTTTTCTATATATACAATAATTTTAATACTTATTCAAATGGTTTCATGCAAGTAGATCCAAAGATTCTAAAAATACAATATTTTTGATACCTATTTAAATTTTTATATCTTGTTTTTTTATTTCTCAGGCCTTTTGGACTGTATTTGTTTAGGTTTTTCTCTATTTTACATATTTTTTCATTGTAAGTAAACTTGTTTTATAAAAATTTTAACCTATTCAAATGGTTTCATGAAAGAGGATCCACCTTTTCTAAATATACAATAATTTTAATACTTATTTAATTTATTTATATCTTGTTTTTTAATTACGTTGGCCTGAAGGGCCGTATTTGTTTAAGTTTTTCTCTACGTATAATATTCTCTCATTATTAGTAAAATTGGTTTATAAAAATTTTAACCAATTCAAATGGTTTCATGAAAGTGGATCCACCTTTTCTATATATACAATAATTTTAATACTTATTCAAATGGTTTCATGCAAGTAGATCCAAAGATTCTAAAAATACAATATTTTTGATACCTATTTAAATTTTTATATCTTGTTTTTTTATTTCTCAGGCCTTTTGGACTGTATTTGTTAAGGTTTTTCTCTATTTTACATATTTTTTCATTATAAGTAAACTTGGTTTATAAGAATTTTAACCAATTCAAATGGTTTCATGAAAGTGGATCCACCTTTTCTAAATATACAATAATTTTAATACTTATTTAATTTATTTATATCTTGTTTTTTAATTACGCTGGCCTGAAGGGCCGTATTTGTTTTAGTTTTCCTCTACGTAGAATATTCTCTTATTATTAGTAAATTTGGTTTATAAAAATTTTAACCAATTCAAATGGTTTCAAGCAAGTAGATCCAAAGATTCTAAAAATACAATAATTTTGATACCTAATTAAATTTTTTATATCTTGTTTTTTTATTTCTCAGGCCTTTTTGACTGTATTTGTTTAGGTTTTTCTCTATTTTACATATTTTTTCATTGTAAGTAAACTTGTTTTATAAAAATTTTAACCTATTCAAATGGTTTCATGAAAGAGGATCCACCTTTTCTAAATATACAATAATTTTAATACTTATTTAATTTATTTATATCTTGTTTTTTAATTACGCTGGCCTGAAGGGCCGTATTTGTTTAAGTTTTTCTCTACGTATAATATTCTCTCATTATTAGTAAAATTGGTTTATAAAAATTTTAACCAATTCAAATGAATTCATAAAAGTGGATCCAAAGATTCTAAAAATACAATATTTTTGATACCTATTTAAATTATTATATCTTGTTTTTTTATTTCTCAGGCCTTTTGGACTGTATTTGTTAAGGTTTTTCTCTATTTTACATATTTTTTCATTATAAGTAAACTTGTTTTATAAAAATTTTAACCTATTCAAATGGTTTCTTGAAAGTGGATCCACCTTTTCTAAATATACAATAATTTTAATACTTATTTAATTTATTTATATCTTGTTTTTTAATTACGCTGGCCTGAAGGTGCCGTATTTGTTTAAGTTTTTCTCTACGTATAATATTCTCTCATTATTAGTAAAATTGGTTTATAAAAATTTTAACCAATTCAAATGAATTCATAAAAGTGGATCCAAAGATTCTAAAAATACAATATTTTTGATACCTATTTAAATTATTATATCTTGTTTTTTTATTTCTCAGGCCTTTTTGACTGTATTTGTTTAGGTTTTTCTCTATTTTACATATTTTTTCATTATAAGTAAACTTGTTTTATAAAAATTTTAACCTATTCAAATGGTTTCTTGAAAGTGGATCCACCTTTTCTAAATATACAATAATTTTAATACTTATTTAATTTATTTATATCTAGTTTTTTAATTACGCTGGCCTGGTGGGCCGTATTTGTTTTAGTTTTCCTCTACATAGAATATTCTCTTATTATTAGTAAACTTGGTTTATAAAAATTTTAACCAATTCAAATGGTTTTAAGCAAGTAGATCCAAAGATTCTAAAAATACAATATTTTTGATACCTATTTATATTTTTATATCTTGTTTTTTTATTTCTCAGGCCTTTTGGACTGTATTTGTTAAGGTTTTTCTCTATTTTACATATTTTTTCATTATAAGTAAACTTGTTTTATAAAAATTTTAACCTAATCAAATGGTTTCATGAAAGTGGATCCACCTTTTCTAAATATACAATAATTTTAATACTTATTTAATTTATTTATATCTTGTTTTTTAATTACGCTGGCCTCAAGGGCCATATTTGTTTAAGTTTTTCTCTACGTAGAATATTCTCTCATTATTTGTAAACTGGGTTTATAAAAATTTTAACCAATTCAAATGGTTTTATGCAAGTAGATCCAACGTTTATAAAAATACAATAATTTTGATACCTAATTAAATTTTTTATATCTTGTTTTTTTATTTCTCAGGCCTTTTGGACTGTATTTGTTTAGGTTTTACTCTATTTTACATATTTTTTCATTATAAGTAAACTTGTTTTATAAAAATTTTAACCTATTCAAATGGTTTCATGCAAGTGGATCCAACGTTTATAAAAATACAATAATTTTATAATTTTAATACTTATTTAATTTATTTATATCTTGTTTTTTAATTACGCTGGCCTGAAGGGCCGTATTTGTTTTAGTTTTCCTCTACGTAGAATATTCTCTTATTATTAGTAAATTTGGTTTATAAAAATTTTAACCAATTCAAATGGTTTCATGCAAGTAGATCCAAAGATTCTAAAAATACAATATTTTTGATACCTATTTAAATTTTTATATCTTGTTTTTTTATTTCTCAGGCCTTTTGGACTGTATTTGTTAAGGTTTTTCTCTATTTTACATATTTTTTTATTATAAGTAAACTTGTTTTATAAAAATTTTAACCTATTCAAATGGTTTCATGAAAGAGGATCCACCTTTTCTAAATATACAATAATTTTAATACTTATTTAATTTATTTATATCTTGTTTTTTAATTACGCTGGCCTGAAGGGCCGTATTTGTTTAAGTTTTTCTCTACGTATAATATTCTCTCATTATTAGTAAAATTGGTTTATAAAAATTTTAACCAATTCAAATGAATTCATAAAAGTGGATCCAAAGATTCTAAAAATACAATATTTTTGATACCTATTTAAATTATTATATCTTGTTTTTTTATTTCTCAGGTCTTTTGGACTGTATTTGTTAAGGTTTTTCTCTATTTTACATATTTTTTCATTATAAGTAAACTTGTTTTATAATAATTTTAACCTATTCAAATGGTTTCTTGAAAGTGGATCCACCTTTTCTAAATATACAATAATTTTAATACTTATTTAATTTATTTATATCTTGTTTTTTAATTACGCTGGCCTGGTGGGCCGTATTTGTTTTAGTTTTCCTCTACATAGAATATTCTCTTATTATTAGTAAACTTGGTTTATAAAAATTTTAACCAATTCAAATTGTTTTAAGCAAGTAGATCCAAAGATTCTAAAAATACAATATTTTTGATACCTATTTATATTTTTATATCTTGTTTTTTTATTTCTCAGGCCTTTTGGACTGTATTTGTTAAGGTTTTTCTCTATTTTACATATTTTTTCATTATAAGTAAACTTGTTTTATAAAAATTTTAACCTAATCAAATGGTTTCATGAAAGTGGATCCACCTTTTCTAAATATACAATAATTTTAATACTTATTTAATTTATTTATATCTTGTTTTTTAATTACGCTGGCCTCAAGGGCCATATTTGTTTAAGTTTTTCTCTACGTAGAATATTCTCTCGTTATTTGTAAACTGGGTTTATAAAAATTTTAACCAATTCAAATGGTTTTATGCAAGTAGATCCAACGTTTATAAAAATACAATAATTTTGATACCTAATTAAATTTTTTATATCTTGTTTTTTTATTTCTCAGGCCTTTTGGACTGTATTTGTTTAGGTTTTTCTCTATTTTACATATTTTTTCATTATAAGTAAACTTGTTTTATAAAAATTTTAACCTATTCAAATGGTTTCATGCAAGTAGATCCAACGTTTATAAAAATACAATAATTTTGATACCTAATTAAATTTTTTATATCTTGTTTTTTTATTTCTCAGGCCTTTTGGACTGTATTTGTTAAGGTTTTTCTCTATTTTACATATTTTTTTATTATAAGTAAACTTGTTTTATAAAAATTTTAACCTATTCAAATGGTTTCATGAAAGAGGATCCACCTTTTCTAAATATACAATAATTTTAATACTTATTTAATTTATTTATATCTTGTTTTTTAATTACGCTGGCCTGAAGGGCCGTATTTGTTTAAGTTTTTCTCTACGTATAATATTCTCTCATTATTAGTAAAATTGGTTTATAAAAATTTTAACCAATTCAAATGAATTCATAAAAGTGGATCCAAAGATTCTAAAAATACAATATTTTTGATACCTATTTAAATTATTATATCTTGTTTTTTTATTTCTCAGGTCTTTTGGACTGTATTTGTTAAGGTTTTTCTCTATTTTACATATTTTTTCATTATAAGTAAACTTGTTTTATAATAATTTTAACCTATTCAAATGGTTTCTTGAAAGTGGATCCACCTTTTCTAAATATACAATAATTTTAATACTTATTTAATTTATTTATATCTTGTTTTTTAATTACGCTGGCCTGGTGGGCCGTATTTGTTTTAGTTTTCCTCTACGTAGAATATTCTCTTATTATTAGTAAATTTGGTTTATAATAATTTTAACCAATTCAAATGGTTTCATGCAAGTAGATCCAAAGATTCTAAAAATACAATATTTTTGATACCTATTTAAATTTTTATATCTTGTTTTTTTATTTCTCAGGCCTTTTGGACTGTATTTGTTAAGGTTTTTCTCTATTTTACATATTTTTTCATTATAAGTAAACTTGGTTTATAAGAATTTTAACCAATTCAAATGGTTTCATGAAAGTGGATCCACCTTTTCTAAATATACAATAATTTTAATACTTATTTAATTTATTTATATCTTGTTTTTTAATTACGCTGGCCTGAAGGGCCGTATTTGTTTTAGTTTTCCTCTACGTAGAATATTCTCTTATTATTAGTAAATTTGGTTTATAAAAATTTTAACCAATTCAAATGGTTTCATGCAAGTAGATCCAAAGATTCTAAAAATACAATATTTTTGATACCTATTTAAATTTTTATATCTTGTTTTTTTATTTCTCAAGCCTTTTGGACTGTATTTGTTAAGGTTTTTCTCTATTTTACATATTTTTTCATTATAAGTAAACTTGGTTTATAAGAATTTTAACCAATTCAAATGGTTTCATGAAAGTGGATCCACCTTTTCTATATATACAATAATTTTAATACTTATTCAAATGGTTTCATGCAAGTAGATCCAAAGATTCTAAAAATACAATATTTTTGATACCTATTTAAATTTTTATATCTTGTTTTTTTATTTCTCAGGCCTTTTGGACTGTATTTGTTTAGGTTTTTCTCTATTTTACATATTTTTTCATTGTAAGTAAACTTGTTTTATAAAAATTTTAACCTATTCAAATGGTTTCATGAAAGAGGATCCACCTTTTCTAAATATACAATAATTTTAATACTTATTTAATTTATTTATATCTTGTTTTTTAATTACGTTGGCCTGAAGGGCCGTATTTGTTTAAGTTTTTCTCTACGTATAATATTCTCTCATTATTAGTAAAATTGGTTTATAAAAATTTTAACCAATTCAAATGGTTTCAAGCAAGTAGATCCAAAAATTCTAAAAATACAATAATTTTGATACCTAATTAAATTTTTTATATCTTGTTTTTTTATTTCTCAGGCCTTTTTGACTGTATTTGTTTAGGTTTTTCTCTATTTTACATATTTTTTCATTGTAAGTAAACTTGTTTTATAAAAATTTTAACCTATTCAAATGGTTTCATGAAAGAGGATCCACCTTTTCTAAATATACAATAATTTTAATACTTATTTAATTTATTTATATCTTGTTTTTTAATTACGCTGGCCTGAAGGGCCGTATTTGTTTAAGTTTTTCTCTACGTATAATATTCTCTCATTATTAGTAAAATTGGTTTATAAAAATTTTAACCAATTCAAATGAATTCATAAAAGTGGATCCAAAGATTCTAAAAATACAATATTTTTGATACCTATTTAAATTATTATATCTTGTTTTTTTATTTCTCAGGCCTTTTGGACTGTATTTGTTAAGGTTTTTCTCTATTTTACATATTTTTTCATTATAAGTAAACTTGTTTTATAAAAATTTTAACCTATTCAAATGGTTTCTTGAAAGTGGATCCACCTATTCTAAATATACAATAATTTTAATACTTATTTAATTTATTTATATCTTGTTTTTTAATTACGCTGGCCTGGTGGGCCGTATTTGTTTTAGTTTTCCTCTACATAGAATATTCTCTTATTATTAGTAAACTTGGTTTATAAAAATTTTAACCAATTCAAATGGTTTTAAGCAAGTAGATCCAAAGATTCTAAAAATACAATATTTTTGATACCTATTTATATTTTTATATCTTGTTTTTTTATTTCTCAGGCCTTTTGGACTGTATTTGTTAAGGTTTTTCTCTATTTTACATATTTTTTCATTATAAGTAAACTTGTTTTATAAAAATTTTAACCTAATCAAATGGTTTCATGAAAGTGGATCCACCTTTTCTAAATATACAATAATTTTAATACTTATTTAATTTATTTATATCTTGTTTTTTAATTACGCTGGCCTCAAGGGCCATATTTGTTTAAGTTTTTCTCTACGTAGAATATTCTCTCATTATTTGTAAACTGGGTTTATAAAAATTTTAACCAATTCAAATGGTTTTATGCAAGTAGATCCAACGTTTATAAAAATACAATAATTTTGATACCTAATTAAATTTTTTATATCTTGTTTTTTTATTTCTCAGGCCTTTTGGACTGTATTTGTTTAGGTTTTTCTCTATTTTACATATTTTTTCATTATAAGTAAACTTGTTTTATAAAAATTTTAACCTATTCAAATGGTTTCATGCAAGTGGATCCAACGTTTATAAAAATACAATAATTTTATAATTTTAATACTTATTTAATTTATTTATATCTTGTTTTTTAATTACGCTGGCCTGAAGGGCCGTATTTGTTTTAGTTTTCCTCTACGTAGAATATTCTCTTATTATTAGTAAATTTGGTTTATAAAAATTTTAACCAATTCAAATGGTTTCATGCAAGTAGATCCAAAGATTCTAAAAATACAATATTTTTGATACCTATTTAAATTTTTATATCTTGTTTTTTTATTTCTCAGGCCTTTTGGACTGTATTTGTTAAGGTTTTTCTCTATTTTACATATTTTTTCATTATAAGTAAACTTGGTTTATAAGAATTTTAACCAATTCAAATGGTTTCATGAAAGTGGATCCACCTTTTCTAAATATACAATAATTTTAATACTTATTTAATTTATTTATATCTTGTTTTTTAATTACGCTGGCCTGAAGGGCCGTATTTGTTTTAGTTTTCCTCTACGTAGAATATTCTCTTATTATTAGTAAATTTGGTTTATAATAATTTTAACCAATTCAAATGGTTTCATGCAAGTAGATCCAAAGATTCTAAAAATACAATATTTTTGATACCTATTTAAATTTTTATATCTTGTTTTTTTATTTCTCAGGCCTTTTGGACTGTATTTGTTAAGGTTTTTCTCTATTTTACATATTTTTTCATTATAAGTAAACTTGGTTTATAAGAATTTTAACCAATTCAAATGGTTTCATGAAAGTGGATCCACCTTTTCTAAATATACAATAATTTTAATACTTATTTAATTTATTTATATCTTGTTTTTTAATTACGCTGGCCTGGTGGGCCGTATTTGTTTTAGTTTTCCTCTACATAGAATATTTTCTTATTATTAGTAAACTTGGTTTATAAAAATTTTAACCAATTCAAATGGTTTCAAGCAAGTAGATCCAAAGATTCTAAAAATACAATATTTTTGATACCTATTTATATTTTTATATCTTGTTTTTTTATTTCTCAGGCCTTTTGGACTGTATTTGTTAAGGTTTTTCTCTATTTTACATATTTTTTCATTATAAGTAAACTTGTTTCATAAAAATTTTAAACTATTCAAATGGTTTCATGAAAGTGGATCCACTTTTTCTAAATATACAATAATTTTAATACTTATTTAATTTATTTATATCTTGTTTTTTAATTACGCTGGCCTGAAGGGCCGTATTTGTTTAATATTTTCTCTACGTAGAATATTCTCTCATTATTAGTAAAATTGGTTTATAAAAATTTTAACCAATTCAAATGGTTTAATGCAAGTAGATCCAACGTTTATAAAAATACAATAATTTTAATACTTATTTAATTTATTTATATCTTGTTTTTTAATTACGCTGGCCTGAAGGGCCGTATTTGTTTAATATTTTCTCTACGTAGAATATTCTCTCATTATTAGTAAAATTGGTTTATAAAAATTTTAACCTATTCAAATGGTTTCATGCAAGTGGATCCAACGTTTATAAAAATACAATAATTTTGATACCTATTTAAATTTTTTATATTATGTTTTTTTATTTCTCAGGCCTTTTGGACTGTATTTGTTTAAGTTTTTCTCTATTTTATATATTTTTCTATTATAAGTAAACTTGGTTTATAAGAATTTTAACCAATTCAAATGGTTTCATGCAAGTAGATCCAAAGATTCTAAAAATACAATATTTTTGATACCTATTTAAATTTTTATATCTTGTTTTTTTATTTCTCAGGCTTTTTGGACTGTATTTGTTAAGGTTTTTCTCTATTTTACATATTTTTTCATTATAAGTAAACTTGTTTTATAAAAATTTTAACCTATTCAAATGGTTTCATGAAAGTGGATCCACCTTTTCTAAATATACAATAATTTTAATACTTATTTAATTTATTTATATCTTGTTTTTTAATTACGCTGGCCTGGTGGGCCGTATTTGTTTTAGTTTTCCTCTACATAGAATATTCTCTTATTATTAGTAAACTTGGTTTATAAAAATTTTAACCAATTCAAATGGTTTCAAGCAAGTAGATCCAAAGATTCTAAAAATTCAATATTTTTGATACCTATTTATATTTTTATATCTTGTTTTTTTATTTCTCAGGCCTTTTGGACTGTATTTGTTAAGGTTTTTCTCTATTTTACATATTTTTTCATTATAAGTAAACTTGTTTTATAAAAATTTTAACCTATTCAAATGGTTTCATGAAAGTGGATCCACCTTTTCTAAATATACAATAATTTTAATACTTATTTAATTTATTTATATCTTGTTTTTTAATTACGCTGGCCTGGTGGGCCGTATTTGTTTTAGTTTTCCTCTACATAGAATATTCTCTTATTATTAGTAAACTTGGTTTATAAAAATTTTAACCAATTCAAATGGTTTCATGCAAGTAGATCCAAAGATTCTAAAAATACAATATTTTTGATACCTATTTAAATTTTTATATCTTGTTTTTTTATTTCTCAGGCTTTTTGGACTGTATTTGTTAAGGTTTTTCTCTATTTTACATATTTTTTCATTATAAGTAAACTTGTTTTATAAAAATTTTAACCTATTCAAATGGTTTCATGAAAGTGGATCCACCTTTTCTAAATATACAATAATTTTAATACTTATTTAATTTATTTATATCTTGTTTTTTAATTACGCTGGCCTGAAGGGCCGTATTTGTTTAAGTTTTTCTCTACGTAGAATATTCTCTCATTATTAGTAAAATTGGTTTATAAAAATTTTAACCAATTCAAATGAATTCATAAAAGTGGATCCAAAGATTCTAAAAATACAATATTTTTGATACCTATTTAAATTATTATATCTTGTTTTTTTATTTCTCAGGCCTTTTGGACTGTATTTGTTAAGGTTTTTCTCTATTTTACATATTTTTTCATTATAAGTAAACTTGTTTTATAAAAATTTTAACCTATTCAAATGGTTTCATGAAAGTGGATCCACCTTTTCTAAATATACAATAATTTTAATACTTATTTAATTTATTTATATCTTGTTTTTTAATTACGCTGGCCTGGTGGGCCGTATTTGTTTTAGTTTTCCTCTACATAGAATATTCTCTTATTATTAGTAAACTTGGTTTATAAAAATTTTAACCAATTCAAATGTTTTCAAGCAAGTAGATCCAAAGATTCTAAAAATACAATATTTTTGATACCTATTTATATTTTTATATCTTGTATTTTTATTTCTCAGGCCTTTTGGACTGTATTTGTTAAGGTTTTTCTCTATTTTACATATTTTTTCATTATAAGTAAACTTGTTTTATAAAAATTTTAACCTATTCAAATGGTTTCATGAAAGTGGATCCACCTTTTCTAAATATACAATAATTTTAATACTTTTTTAATTTATTTATATCTTGTTTTTTAATTACGCTGGCCTGAAGGGCCGTATTTGTTTTAGTTTTCCTCTACGTAGAATATTCTCTTATTATTAGTAAACTTGGTTTATAAAAATTTTAACCAATTCAAATGGTTTCATGCAAGTAGATCCAAAGATTCTAAAAATACAATATTTTTGATACCTATTTAAATTTTTATATCTTGTTTTTTTATTTCTCAGGCTTTTTGGACTGTATTTGTTAAGGTTTTTCTCTATTTTACATATTTTTTCATTATAAGTAAACTTGTTTTATAAAAATTTTAACCTATTCAAATGGTTTCATGAAAGTGGATCCACCTTTTCTAAATATACAATAATTTTAATACTTATTTAATTTATTTATATCTTGTTTTTTAATTACGCTGGCCTGGTGGGCCGTATTTGTTTTAGTTTTCCTCTACATAGAATATTCTCTTATTATTAGTAAACTTGGTTTATAAAAATTTTAACCAATTCAAATGGTTTCAAGCAAGTAGATCCAAAGATTCTAAAAATTCAATATTTTTGATACCTATTTATATTTTTATATCTTGTTTTTTTATTTCTCAGGCCTTTTGGACTGTATTTGTTAAGGTTTTTCTCTATTTTACATATTTTTTCATTATAAGTAAACTTGTTTTATAATAATTTTAACCTATTCAAATGGTTTCTTGAAAGTGGATCCACCTTTTCTAAATATACAATAATTTTAATACTTATTTAATTTATTTATATCTTGTTTTTTAATTACGCTGGCCTGGTGGGCCGTATTTGTTTTAGTTTTCCTCTACATAGAATATTCTCTTATTATTAGTAAACTTGGTTTATAAAAATTTTAACCAATTCAAATTGTTTTAAGCAAGTAGATCCAAAGATTCTAAAAATACAATATTTTTGATACCTATTTATATTTTTATATCTTGTTTTTTTATTTCTCAGGCCTTTTGGACTGTATTTGTTAAGGTTTTTCTCTATTTTACATATTTTTTCATTATAAGTAAACTTGTTTTATAAAAATTTTAACCTATTCAAATGGTTTCATGAAAGTGGATCCACCTTTTCTAAATATACAATAATTTTAATACTTATTTAATTTATTTATATCTTGTTTTTTAATTACGCTGGCCTGAAGGGCCGTATTTGTTTTAGTTTTCCTCTACGTAGAATATTCTCTTATTATTAGTAAACTTGGTTTATAAAAATTTTAACCAATTCAAATGGTTTCATGCAAGTAGATCCAAAGATTCTAAAAATACAATATTTTTGATACCTATTTAAATTTTTATATCTTGTTTTTTTATTTCTCAGGCTTTTTGGACTGTATTTGTTAAGGTTTTTCTCTATTTTACATATTTTTTCATTATAAGTAAACTTGTTTTATAAAAATTTTAACCTATTCAAATGGTTTCATGAAAGTGGATCCACCTTTTCTAAATATACAATAATTTTAATACTTATTTAATTTATTTATATTTTGTTTTTTAATTACGCTGGCCTGGTGGGCCGTATTTGTTTTAGTTTTCCTCTACATAGAATATTCTCTTATTATTAGTAAACTTGGTTTATAAAAATTTTAACCAATTCAAATGGTTTCAAGCAAGTAGATCCAAAGATTCTAAAAATTCAATATTTTTGATACCTATTTATATTTTTATATCTTGTTTTTTTATTTCTCAGGCCTTTTGGACTGTATTTGTTAAGGTTTTTCTCTATTTTACATATTTTTTCATTATAAGTAAACTTGTTTTATAAAAATTTTAACCTATTCAAATGGTTTCATGAAAGTGGATACAACTTTTCTAAATATACAATAATTTTAATACTTTTTTAATTTATTTATATCTTGTTTTTTAATTACGCTGGCCTGAAGGGCCGTATTTGTTTTAGTTTTCCTCTACGTAGAATATTCTCTTATTATTAGTAAATTTGGTTTATAAAAATTTTAACCAATTCAAATGGTTACATGCAAGTAGATCCAAAGATTCTAAAAATACAATATTTTTGATACCTATTTAAATTTTTATATCTTGTTTTTTTATTTCTCAGGCCTTTTGGACTGTATTTGTTAAGGTTTTTCTCTATTTTACATATTTTTTCATTATAAGTAAACTTGTTTTATAAAAATTTTAACCTATTCAAATGGTTTCATGAAAGTGGATCCACCTTTTCTAAATATACAATAATTTTAATACTTATTTAATTTATTTATATCTTGTTTTTTAATTACGCTGGCCTGGTGGGCCGTATTTGTTTTAGTTTTCCTCTACGTAGAATATTCTCTTATTATTAGTAAACTTGGTTTATAAAAATTTTAACCAATTCAAATGGTTTCATGCAAGTAGATCCAA
Source organism: Anagrus nilaparvatae (assembly GCA_022575985.1). Lineage (NCBI taxonomy): Eukaryota > Metazoa > Arthropoda > Insecta > Hymenoptera > Mymaridae > Anagrus > Anagrus nilaparvatae. The sequence continues at coordinate 29,855,856 of JAKSXM010000231.1, read as the reverse complement.
AGATTCTAAAAATACAATATTTTTGATACCTATTTAAATTTTTATATCTTGTTTTTTTATTTCTCAGGCTTTTTGGACTGTATTTGTTAAGGTTTTTCTCTATTTTACATATTTTTTCATTATAAGTAAACTTGTTTTATAAAAATTTTAACCTATTCAAATGGTTTCATGAAAGTGGATCCACCTTTTCTAAATATACAATAATTTTAATACTTATTTAATTTATTTATATCTTGTTTTTTAATTACGCTGGCCTGAAGGGCCGTATTTGTTTTAGTTTTCCTCTACGTAGAATATTCTCTTATTATTAGTAAACTTGGTTTATAAAAATTTTAACCAATTCAAATGGTTTCATGCAAGTAGATCCAAAGATTCTAAAAATACAATATTTTTGATACCTATTTAAATTTTTATATCTTGTTTTTTTATTTCTCAGGCTTTTTGGACTGTATTTGTTAAGGTTTTTCTCTATTTTACATATTTTTTCATTATAAGTAAACTTGTTTTATAAAAATTTTAACCTATTCAAATGGTTTCATGAAAGTGGATCCACCTTTTCTAAATATACAATAATTTTAATACTTATTTAATTTATTTATATCTTGTTTTTTAATTACGCTGGCCTGGTGGGCCGTATTTGTTTTAGTTTTCCTCTACATAGAATATTCTCTTATTATTAGTAAACTTGGTTTATAAAAATTTTAACCAATTCAAATGGTTTCAAGCAAGTAGATCCAAAGATTCTAAAAATTCAATATTTTTGATACCTATTTATATTTTTATATCTTGTTTTTTTATTTCTCAGGCCTTTTGGACTGTATTTGTTAAGGTTTTTCTCTATTTTACATATTTTTTCATTATAAGTAAACTTGTTTTATAAAAATTTTAACCTATTCAAATGGTTTCTTGAAAGTGGATCCACCTATTCTAAATATACAATAATTTTAATACTTATTTAATTTATTTATATCTTGTTTTTTAATTACGCTGGCCTGGTGGGCCGTATTTGTTTTAGTTTTCCTCTACGTAGAATATTCTCTTATTATTAGTAAACTTGGTTTATAAAAATTTTAACCAATTCAAATGGTTTCATGCAAGTAGATCCAAAGATTCTAAAAATACAATATTTTTGATACCTATTTAAATTTTTATATCTTGTTTTTTTATTTCTCAGGCTTTTTGGACTGTATTTGTTAAGGTTTTTCTCTATTTTACATATTTTTTCATTATAAGTAAACTTGTTTTATAAAAATTTTAACCTATTCAAATGGTTTCATGAAAGTGGATCCACCTTTTCTAAATATACAATAATTTTAATACTTATTTAATTTATTTATATCTTGTTTTTTAATTACGCTGGCCTGAAGGGCCGTATTTGTTTTAGTTTTCCTCTACGTAGAATATTCTCTTATTATTAGTAAACTTGGTTTATAAAAATTTTAACCAATTCAAATGGTTTCATGCAAGTAGATCCAAAGATTCTAAAAATACAATATTTTTGATACCTATTTAAATTTTTATATCTTGTTTTTTTATTTCTCAGGCTTTTTGGACTGTATTTGTTAAGGTTTTTCTCTATTTTACATATTTTTTCATTATTAGTAAACTTGTTTTATAAAAATTTTAACCTATTCAAATGGTTTCATGAAAGTGGATCCACCTTTTCTAAATATACAATAATTTTAATACTTATTTAATTTATTTATATCTTGTTTTTTAATTACGCTGGCCTGGTGGGCCGTATTTGTTTTAGTTTTCCTCTACGTAGAATATTCTCTTATTATTAGTAAACTTGGTTTATAAAAATTTTAACCAATTCAAATGGTTTCATGCAAGTAGATCCAAAGATTCTAAAAATACAATATTTTTGATACCTATTTAAATTTTTATATCTTGTTTTTTTATTTCTCAGGCTTTTTGGACTGTATTTGTTAAGGTTTTTCTCTATTTTACATATTTTTTCATTATAAGTAAACTTGTTTTATAAAAATTTTAACCTATTCAAATGGTTTCATGAAAGTGGATCCACCTTTTCTAAATATACAATAATTTTAATACTTATTTAATTTATTTATATCTTGTTTTTTAATTACGCTGGCCTGAAGGGCCGTATTTGTTTTAGTTTTCCTCTACGTAGAATATTCTCTTATTATTAGTAAACTTGGTTTATAAAAATTTTAACCAATTCAAATGGTTTCATGCAAGTAGATCCAAAGATTCTAAAAATACAATATTTTTGATACCTATTTAAATTTTTATATCTTGTTTTTTTATTTCTCAGGCTTTTTGGACTGTATTTGTTAAGGTTTTTCTCTATTTTACATATTTTTTCATTATAAGTAAACTTGTTTTATAAAAATTTTAACCTATTCAAATGGTTTCATGAAAGTGGATCCACCTTTTCTAAATATACAATAATTTTAATACTTATTTAATTTATTTATATCTTGTTTTTTAATTACGCTGGCCTGGTGGGCCGTATTTGTTTTAGTTTTCCTCTACATAGAATATTCTCTTATTATTAGTAAACTTGGTTTATAAAAATTTTAACCAATTCAAATGGTTTCAAGCAAGTAGATCCAAAGATTCTAAAAATTCAATATTTTTGATACCTATTTATATTTTTATATCTTGTTTTTTTATTTCTCAGGCCTTTTGGACTGTATTTGTTAAGGTTTTTCTCTATTTTACATATTTTTTCATTATAAGTAAACTTGTTTTATAAAAATTTTAACCTATTCAAATGGTTTCTTGAAAGTGGATCCACCTATTCTAAATATACAATAATTTTAATACTTATTTAATTTATTTATATCTTGTTTTTTAATTACGCTGGCCTGGTGGGCCGTATTTGTTTTAGTTTTCCTCTACATAGAATATTCTCTTATTATTAGTAAACTTGGTTTATAAAAATTTTAACCAATTCAAATGGTTTCAAGCAAGTAGATCCAAAGATTCTAAAAATTCAATATTTTTGATACCTATTTATATTTTTATATCTTGTTTTTTTATTTCTCAGGCCTTTTGGACTGTATTTGTTAAGGTTTTTCTCTATTTTACATATTTTTTCATTATAAGTAAACTTGTTTTATAAAAATTTTAACCTATTCAAATGGTTTCATGAAAGTGGATACAACTTTTCTAAATATACAATAATTTTAATACTTTTTTAATTTATTTATATCTTGTTTTTTAATTACGCTGGCCTGAAGGGCCGTATTTGTTTTAGTTTTCCTCTACGTAGAATATTCTCTTATTATTAGTAAATTTGGTTTATAAAAATTTTAACCAATTCAAATGGTTACATGCAAGTAGATCCAAAGATTCTAAAAATACAATATTTTTGATACCTATTTAAATTTTTATATCTTGTTTTTTTATTTCTCAGGCCTTTTGGACTGTATTTGTTAAGGTTTTTCTCTATTTTACATATTTTTTCATTATAAGTAAACTTGTTTTATAAAAATTTTAACCTATTCAAATGGTTTCATGAAAGTGGATCCACCTTTTCTAAATATACAATAATTTTAATACTTATTTAATTTATTTATATCTTGTTTTTTAATTACGCTGGCCTGAAGGGCCGTATTTGTTTTAGTTTTCCTCTACGTAGAATATTCTCTTATTATTAGTAAACTTGGTTTATAAAAATTTTAACCAATTCAAATGGTTTCATGCAAGTAGATCCAAAGATTCTAAAAATACAATATTTTTGATACCTATTTAAATTTTTATATCTTGTTTTTTTATTTCTCAGGCTTTTTGGACTGTATTTGTTAAGGTTTTTCTCTATTTTACATATTTTTTCATTATAAGTAAACTTGTTTTATAAAAATTTTAACCTATTCAAATGGTTTCATGAAAGTGGATCCACCTTTTCTAAATATACAATAATTTTAATACTTATTTAATTTATTTATATCTTGTTTTTTAATTACGCTGGCCTGGTGGGCCGTATTTGTTTTAGTTTTCCTCTACGTAGAATATTCTCTTATTATTAGTAAACTTGGTTTATAAAAATTTTAACCAATTCAAATGGTTTCATGCAAGTAGATCCAAAGATTCTAAAAATACAATATTTTTGATACCTATTTAAATTTTTATATCTTGTTTTTTTATTTCTCAGGCTTTTTGGACTGTATTTGTTAAGGTTTTTCTCTATTTTACATATTTTTTCATTATAAGTAAACTTGTTTTATAAAAATTTTAACCTATTCAAATGGTTTCATGAAAGTGGATCCACCTTTTCTAAATATACAATAATTTTAATACTTATTTAATTTATTTATATCTTGTTTTTTAATTACGCTGGCCTGAAGGGCCGTATTTGTTTTAGTTTTCCTCTACGTAGAATATTCTCTTATTATTAGTAAACTTGGTTTATAAAAATTTTAACCAATTCAAATGGTTTCATGCAAGTAGATCCAAAGATTCTAAAAATACAATATTTTTGATACCTATTTAAATTTTTATATCTTGTTTTTTTATTTCTCAGGCTTTTTGGACTGTATTTGTTAAGGTTTTTCTCTATTTTACATATTTTTTCATTATAAGTAAACTTGTTTTATAAAAATTTTAACCTATTCAAATGGTTTCATGAAAGTGGATCCACCTTTTCTAAATATACAATAATTTTAATACTTATTTAATTTATTTATATCTTGTTTTTTAATTACGCTGGCCTGGTGGGCCGTATTTGTTTTAGTTTTCCTCTACATAGAATATTCTCTTATTATTAGTAAACTTGGTTTATAAAAATTTTAACCAATTCAAATGGTTTCAAGCAAGTAGATCCAAAGATTCTAAAAATTCAATATTTTTGATACCTATTTATATTTTTATATCTTGTTTTTTTATTTCTCAGGCCTTTTGGACTGTATTTGTTAAGGTTTTTCTCTATTTTACATATTTTTTCATTATAAGTAAACTTGTTTTATAAAAATTTTAACCTATTCAAATGGTTTCTTGAAAGTGGATCCACCTATTCTAAATATACAATAATTTTAATACTTATTTAATTTATTTATATCTTGTTTTTTAATTACGCTGGCCTGAAGGGCCGTATTTGTTTTAGTTTTCCTCTACGTAGAATATTCTCTTATTATTAGTAAACTTGGTTTATAAAAATTTTAACCAATTCAAATGGTTTCATGCAAGTAGATCCAAAGATTCTAAAAATACAATATTTTTGATACCTATTTAAATTTTTATATCTTGTTTTTTTATTTCTCAGGCTTTTTGGACTGTATTTGTTAAGGTTTTTCTCTATTTTACATATTTTTTCATTATAAGTAAACTTGTTTTATAAAAATTTTAACCTATTCAAATGGTTTCATGAAAGTGGATCCACCTTTTCTAAATATACAATAATTTTAATACTTATTTAATTTATTTATATCTTGTTTTTTAATTACGCTGGCCTGGTGGGCCGTATTTGTTTTAGTTTTCCTCTACATAGAATATTCTCTTATTATTAGTAAACTTGGTTTATAAAAATTTTAACCAATTCAAATGGTTTCAAGCAAGTAGATCCAAAGATTCTAAAAATTCAATATTTTTGATACCTATTTATATTTTTATATCTTGTTTTTTTATTTCTCAGGCCTTTTGGACTGTATTTGTTAAGGTTTTTCTCTATTTTACATATTTTTTCATTATAAGTAAACTTGTTTTATAAAAATTTTAACCTATTCAAATGGTTTCTTGAAAGTGGATCCACCTATTCTAAATATACAATAATTTTAATACTTATTTAATTTATTTATATCTTGTTTTTTAATTACGCTGGCCTGGTGGGCCGTATTTGTTTTAGTTTTCCTCTACATAGAATATTCTCTTATTATTAGTAAACTTGGTTTATAAAAATTTTAACCAATTCAAATGGTTTTAAGCAAGTAGATCCAAAGATTCTAAAAATACAATATTTTTGATACCTATTTATATTTTTATATCTTGTTTTTTTATTTCTCAGGCCTTTTGGACTGTATTTGTTAAGGTTTTTCTCTATTTTACATATTTTTTCATTATAAGTAAACTTGTTTTATAAAAATTTTAACCTAATCAAATGGTTTCATGAAAGTGGATCCACCTTTTCTAAATATACAATAATTTTAATACTTATTTAATTTATTTATATCTTGTTTTTTAATTACGCTGGCCTCAAGGGCCATATTTGTTTAAGTTTTTCTCTACGTAGAATATTCTCTCATTATTTGTAAACTGGGTTTATAAAAATTTTAACCAATTCAAATGGTTTTATGCAAGTAGATCCAACGTTTATAAAAATACAATAATTTTGATACCTAATTAAATTTTTTATATCTTGTTTTTTTATTTCTCAGGCCTTTTGGACTGTATTTGTTTAGGTTTTTCTCTATTTTACATATTTTTTCATTATAAGTAAACTTGTTTTATAAAAATTTTAACCTATTCAAATGGTTTCATGCAAGTGGATCCAACGTTTATAAAAATACAATAATTTTATAATTTTAATACTTATTTAATTTATTTATATCTTGTTTTTTAATTACGCTGGCCTGAAGGGCCGTATTTGTTTTAGTTTTCCTCTACGTAGAATATTCTCTTATTATTAGTAAATTTGGTTTATAAAAATTTTAACCAATTCAAATGGTTTCATGCAAGTAGATCCAAAGATTCTAAAAATACAATATTTTTGATACCTATTTAAATTTTTATATCTTGTTTTTTTATTTCTCAGGCCTTTTGGACTGTATTTGTTAAGGTTTTTCTCTATTTTACATATTTTTTCATTATAAGTAAACTTGGTTTATAAGAATTTTAACCAATTCAAATGGTTTCATGAAAGTGGATCCACCTTTTCTAAATATACAATAATTTTAATACTTATTTAATTTATTTATATCTTGTTTTTTAATTACGCTGGCCTGAAGGGCCGTATTTGTTTTAGTTTTCCTCTACGTAGAATATTCTCTTATTATTAGTAAATTTGGTTTATAATAATTTTAACCAATTCAAATGGTTTCATGCAAGTAGATCCAAAGATTCTAAAAATACAATATTTTTGATACCTATTTAAATTTTTATATCTTGTTTTTTTATTTCTCAGGCCTTTTGGACTGTATTTGTTAAGGTTTTTCTCTATTTTACATATTTTTTCATTATAAGTAAACTTGGTTTATAAGAATTTTAACCAATTCAAATGGTTTCATGAAAGTGGATCCACCTTTTCTAAATATACAATAATTTTAATACTTATTTAATTTATTTATATCTTGTTTTTTAATTACGCTGGCCTGGTGGGCCGTATTTGTTTTAGTTTTCCTCTACATAGAATATTTTCTTATTATTAGTAAACTTGGTTTATAAAAATTTTAACCAATTCAAATGGTTTCAAGCAAGTAGATCCAAAGATTCTAAAAATACAATATTTTTGATACCTATTTATATTTTTATATCTTGTTTTTTTATTTCTCAGGCCTTTTGGACTGTATTTGTTAAGGTTTTTCTCTATTTTACATATTTTTTCATTATAAGTAAACTTGTTTCATAAAAATTTTAAACTATTCAAATGGTTTCATGAAAGTGGATCCACTTTTTCTAAATATACAATAATTTTAATACTTATTTAATTTATTTATATCTTGTTTTTTAATTACGCTGGCCTGAAGGGCCGTATTTGTTTAATATTTTCTCTACGTAGAATATTCTCTCATTATTAGTAAAATTGGTTTATAAAAATTTTAACCAATTCAAATGGTTTAATGCAAGTAGATCCAACGTTTATAAAAATACAATAATTTTAATACTTATTTAATTTATTTATATCTTGTTTTTTAATTACGCTGGCCTGAAGGGCCGTATTTGTTTAATATTTTCTCTACGTAGAATATTCTCTCATTATTAGTAAAATTGGTTTATAAAAATTTTAACCTATTCAAATGGTTTCATGCAAGTGGATCCAACGTTTATAAAAATACAATAATTTTGATACCTATTTAAATTTTTTATATTATGTTTTTTTATTTCTCAGGCCTTTTGGACTGTATTTGTTTAAGTTTTTCTCTATTTTATATATTTTTCTATTATAAGTAAACTTGGTTTATAAGAATTTTAACCAATTCAAATGGTTTCATGCAAGTAGATCCAAAGATTCTAAAAATACAATATTTTTGATACCTATTTAAATTTTTATATCTTGTTTTTTTATTTCTCAGGCTTTTTGGACTGTATTTGTTAAGGTTTTTCTCTATTTTACATATTTTTTCATTATAAGTAAACTTGTTTTATAAAAATTTTAACCTATTCAAATGGTTTCATGAAAGTGGATCCACCTTTTCTAAATATACAATAATTTTAATACTTATTTAATTTATTTATATCTTGTTTTTTAATTACGCTGGCCTGGTGGGCCGTATTTGTTTTAGTTTTCCTCTACATAGAATATTCTCTTATTATTAGTAAACTTGGTTTATAAAAATTTTAACCAATTCAAATGGTTTCAAGCAAGTAGATCCAAAGATTCTAAAAATTCAATATTTTTGATACCTATTTATATTTTTATATCTTGTTTTTTTATTTCTCAGGCCTTTTGGACTGTATTTGTTAAGGTTTTTCTCTATTTTACATATTTTTTCATTATAAGTAAACTTGTTTTATAAAAATTTTAACCTATTCAAATGGTTTCATGAAAGTGGATCCACCTTTTCTAAATATACAATAATTTTAATACTTATTTAATTTATTTATATCTTGTTTTTTAATTACGCTGGCCTGGTGGGCCGTATTTGTTTTAGTTTTCCTCTACATAGAATATTCTCTTATTATTAGTAAACTTGGTTTATAAAAATTTTAACCAATTCAAATGGTTTCAAGCAAGTAGATCCAAAGATTCTAAAAATTCAATATTTTTGATACCTATTTATATTTTTATATCTTGTTTTTTTATTTCTCAGGCCTTTTGGACTGTATTTGTTAAGGTTTTTCTCTATTTTACATATTTTTTCATTATAAGTAAACTTGTTTTATAAAAATTTTAACCTATTCAAATGGTTTCATGAAAGTGGATCCACCTTTTCTAAATATACAATAATTTTAATACTTATTTAATTTATTTATATCTTGTTTTTTAATTACGCTGGCCTGAAGGGCCGTATATGTTTTAGTTTTCCTCTACGTAGAATATTCTCTTATTATTAGTAAATTTGGTTTATAAAAATTTTAACCAATTCAAATGGTTTCATGCAAGTAGATCCAAAGATTATAAAAATACAATATTTTTGATACCTATTTAAATTTTTATATCTTGTTTTTTTATTTCTCAGGCCTTTTGGACTGTATTTGTTAAGGTTTTTCTCTATTTTACATATTTTTTTATTATAAGTAAACTTGTTTTATAAAAATTTTAACCTATTCAAATGGTTTCATGAAAGAGGATCCACCTTTTCTAAATATACAATAATTTTAATACTTATTTAATTTATTTATATCTTGTTTTTTAATTACGCTGGCCTGGTGGGCCGTATTTGTTTTAGTTTTCCTCTACATAGAATATTCTCTTATTATTAGTAAACTTGGTTTATAAAAATTTTAACCAATTCAAATGGTTTCATGCAAGTAGATCCAAAGATTCTAAAAATACAATATTTTTGATACCTATTTAAATTTTTATATCTTGTTTTTTTATTTCTCAGGCTTTTTGGACTGTATTTGTTAAGGTTTTTCTCTATTTTACATATTTTTTCATTATAAGTAAACTTGTTTTATAAAAATTTTAACCTATTCAAATGGTTTCATGAAAGTGGATCCACCTTTTCTAAATATACAATAATTTTAATACTTATTTAATTTATTTATATCTTGTTTTTTAATTACGCTGGCCTGAAGGGCCGTATTTGTTTAAGTTTTTCTCTACGTAGAATATTCTCTCATTATTAGTAAAATTGGTTTATAAAAATTTTAACCAATTCAAATGAATTCATAAAAGTGGATCCAAAGATTCTAAAAATACAATATTTTTGATACCTATTTAAATTATTATATCTTGTTTTTTTATTTCTCAGGCCTTTTGGACTGTATTTGTTAAGGTTTTTCTCTATTTTACATATTTTTTCATTATAAGTAAACTTGTTTTATAAAAATTTTAACCTATTCAAATGGTTTCATGAAAGTGGATCCACCTTTTCTAAATATACAATAATTTTAATACTTATTTAATTTATTTATATCTTGTTTTTTAATTACGCTGGCCTGGTGGGCCGTATTTGTTTTAGTTTTCCTCTACATAGAATATTCTCTTATTATTAGTAAACTTGGTTTATAAAAATTTTAACCAATTCAAATGGTTTCAAGCAAGTAGATCCAAAGATTCTAAAAATACAATATTTTTGATACCTATTTATATTTTTATATCTTGTTTTTTTATTTCTCAGGCCTTTTGGACTGTATTTGTTAAGGTTTTTCTCTATTTTACATATTTTTTCATTATAAGTAAACTTGTTTTATAAAAATTTTAACCTATTCAAATGGTTTCATGAAAGTGGATCCACCTTTTCTAAATATACAATAATTTTAATACTTTTTTAATTTATTTATATCTTGTTTTTTAATTACGCTGGCCTGAAGGGCCGTATTTGTTTTAGTTTTCCTCTACGTAGAATATTCTCTTATTATTAGTAAACTTGGTTTATAAAAATTTTAACCAATTCAAATGGTTTCATGCAAGTAGATCCAAAGATTCTAAAAATACAATATTTTTGATACCTATTTAAATTTTTATATCTTGTTTTTTTATTTCTCAGGCTTTTTGGACTGTATTTGTTAAGGTTTTTCTCTATTTTACATATTTTTTCATTATAAGTAAACTTGTTTTATAAAAATTTTAACCTATTCAAATGGTTTCATGAAAGTGGATCCACCTTTTCTAAATATACAATAATTTTAATACTTATTTAATTTATTTATATCTTGTTTTTTAATTACGCTGGCCTGGTGGGCCGTATTTGTTTTAGTTTTCCTCTACATAGAATATTCTCTTATTATTAGTAAACTTGGTTTATAAAAATTTTAACCAATTCAAATGGTTTCAAGCAAGTAGATCCAAAGATTCTAAAAATTCAATATTTTTGATACCTATTTATATTTTTATATCTTGTTTTTTTATTTCTCAGGCCTTTTGGACTGTATTTGTTAAGGTTTTTCTCTATTTTACATATTTTTTCATTATAAGTAAACTTGTTTTATAAAAATTTTAACCTATTCAAATGGTTTCATGAAAGTGGATACACCTTTTCTAAATATACAATAATTTTAATACTTTTTTAATTTATTTATATCTTGTTTTTTAATTACGCTGGCCTGGTGGGCCGTATTTGTTTTAGTTTTCCTCTACGTAGAATATTCTCTTATTATTAGTAAATTTGGTTTATAATAATTTTAACCAATTCAAATGGTTTCATGCAAGTAGATCCAAAGATTCTAAAAATACAATATTTTTGATACCTATTTAAATTTTTATATCTTGTTTTTTTATTTCTCAGGCCTTTTGGACTGTATTTGTTAAGGTTTTTCTCTATTTTACATATTTTTTCATTATAAGTAAACTTGGTTTATAAGAATTTTAACCAATTCAAATGGTTTCATGAAAGTGGATCCACCTTTTCTAAATATACAATAATTTTAATACTTATTTAATTTATTTATATCTTGTTTTTTAATTACGCTGGCCTGAAGGGCCGTATTTGTTTTAGTTTTCCTCTACGTAGAATATTCTCTTATTATTAGTAAATTTGGTTTATAAAAATTTTAACCAATTCAAATGGTTTCAAGCAAGTAGATCCAAAGATTCTAAAAATACAATAATTTTGATACCTAATTAAATTTTTTATATCTTGTTTTTTTATTTCTCAGGCCTTTTTGACTGTATTTGTTTAGGTTTTTCTCTATTTTACATATTTTTTCATTGTAAGTAAACTTGTTTTATAAAAATTTTAACCTATTCAAATGGTTTCATGAAAGAGGATCCACCTTTTCTAAATATACAATAATTTTAATACTTATTTAATTTATTTATATCTTGTTTTTTAATTACGCTGGCCTGAAGGGCCGTATTTGTTTAAGTTTTTCTCTACGTATAATATTCTCTCATTATTAGTAAAATTGGTTTATAAAAATTTTAACCAATTCAAATGAATTCATAAAAGTGGATCCAAAGATTCTAAAAATACAATATTTTTGATACCTATTTAAATTATTATATCTTGTTTTTTTATTTCTCAGGCCTTTTGGACTGTATTTGTTAAGGTTTTTCTCTATTTTACATATTTTTTCATTATAAGTAAACTTGTTTTATAAAAATTTTAACCTATTCAAATGGTTTCTTGAAAGTGGATCCACCTTTTCTAAATATACAATAATTTTAATACTTATTTAATTTATTTATATCTTGTTTTTTAATTACGCTGGCCTTAAGGTGCCGTATTTGTTTAAGTTTTTCTCTACGTATAATATTCTCTCATTATTAGTAAAATTGGTTTATAAAAATTTTAACCAATTCAAATGAATTCATAAAAGTGGATCCAAAGATTCTAAAAATACAATATTTTTGATACCTATTTAAATTATTATATCTTGTTTTTTTATTTCTCAGGCCTTTTTGACTGTATTTGTTTAGGTTTTTCTCTATTTTACATATTTTTTCATTATAAGTAAACTTGTTTTATAAAAATTTTAACCTATTCAAATGGTTTCTTGAAAGTGGATCCACCTTTTCTAAATATACAATAATTTTAATACTTATTTAATTTATTTATATCTAGTTTTTTAATTACGCTGGCCTGGTGGGCCGTATTTGTTTTAGTTTTCCTCTACATAGAATATTCTCTTATTATTAGTAAACTTGGTTTATAAAAATTTTAACCAATTCAAATGGTTTTAAGCAAGTAGATCCAAAGATTCTAAAAATACAATATTTTTGATACCTATTTATATTTTTATATCTTGTTTTTTTATTTCTCAGGCCTTTTGGACTGTATTTGTTAAGGTTTTTCTCTATTTTACATATTTTTTCATTATAAGTAAACTTGTTTTATAAAAATTTTAACCTAATCAAATGGTTTCATGAAAGTGGATCCACCTTTTCTAAATATACAATAATTTTAATACTTATTTAATTTATTTATATCTTGTTTTTTAATTACGCTGGCCTCAAGGGCCATATTTGTTTAAGTTTTTCTCTACGTAGAATATTCTCTCATTATTTGTAAACTGGGTTTATAAAAATTTTAACCAATTCAAATGGTTTTATGCAAGTAGATCCAACGTTTATAAAAATACAATAATTTTGATACCTAATTAAATTTTTTATATCTTGTTTTTTTATTTCTCAGGCCTTTTGGACTGTATTTGTTTAGGTTTTACTCTATTTTACATATTTTTTCATTATAAGTAAACTTGTTTTATAAAAATTTTAACCTATTCAAATGGTTTCATGCAAGTGGATCCAACGTTTATAAAAATACAATAATTTTATAATTTTAATACTTATTTAATTTATTTATATCTTGTTTTTTAATTACGCTGGCCTGAAGGGCCGTATTTGTTTTAGTTTTCCTCTACGTAGAATATTCTCTTATTATTAGTAAATTTGGTTTATAAAAATTTTAACCAATTCAAATGGTTTCATGCAAGTAGATCCAAAGATTCTAAAAATACAATATTTTTGATACCTATTTAAATTTTTATATCTTGTTTTTTTATTTCTCAGGCCTTTTGGACTGTATTTGTTAAGGTTTTTCTCTATTTTACATATTTTTTTATTATAAGTAAACTTGTTTTATAAAAATTTTAACCTATTCAAATGGTTTCATGAAAGAGGATCCACCTTTTCTAAATATACAATAATTTTAATACTTATTTAATTTATTTATATCTTGTTTTTTAATTACGCTGGCCTGAAGGGCCGTATTTGTTTAAGTTTTTCTCTACGTATAATATTCTCTCATTATTAGTAAAATTGGTTTATAAAAATTTTAACCAATTCAAATGAATTCATAAAAGTGGATCCAAAGATTCTAAAAATACAATATTTTTGATACCTATTTAAATTATTATATCTTGTTTTTTTATTTCTCAGGTCTTTTGGACTGTATTTGTTAAGGTTTTTCTCTATTTTACATATTTTTTCATTATAAGTAAACTTGTTTTATAATAATTTTAACCTATTCAAATGGTTTCTTGAAAGTGGATCCACCTTTTCTAAATATACAATAATTTTAATACTTATTTAATTTATTTATATCTTGTTTTTTAATTACGCTGGCCTGGTGGGCCGTATTTGTTTTAGTTTTCCTCTACATAGAATATTCTCTTATTATTAGTAAACTTGGTTTATAAAAATTTTAACCAATTCAAATTGTTTTAAGCAAGTAGATCCAAAGATTCTAAAAATACAATATTTTTGATACCTATTTATATTTTTATATCTTGTTTTTTTATTTCTCAGGCCTTTTGGACTGTATTTGTTAAGGTTTTTCTCTATTTTACATATTTTTTCATTATAAGTAAACTTGTTTTATAAAAATTTTAACCTAATCAAATGGTTTCATGAAAGTGGATCCACCTTTTCTAAATATACAATAATTTTAATACTTATTTAATTTATTTATATCTTGTTTTTTAATTACGCTGGCCTCAAGGGCCATATTTGTTTAAGTTTTTCTCTACGTAGAATATTCTCTCGTTATTTGTAAACTGGGTTTATAAAAATTTTAACCAATTCAAATGGTTTTATGCAAGTAGATCCAACGTTTATAAAAATACAATAATTTTGATACCTAATTAAATTTTTTATATCTTGTTTTTTTATTTCTCAGGCCTTTTGGACTGTATTTGTTTAGGTTTTTCTCTATTTTACATATTTTTTCATTATAAGTAAACTTGTTTTATAAAAATTTTAACCTATTCAAATGGTTTCATGCAAGTAGATCCAACGTTTATAAAAATACAATAATTTTGATACCTAATTAAATTTTTTATATCTTGTTTTTTTATTTCTCAGGCCTTTTGGACTGTATTTGTTAAGGTTTTTCTCTATTTTACATATTTTTTTATTATAAGTAAACTTGTTTTATAAAAATTTTAACCTATTCAAATGGTTTCATGAAAGAGGATCCACCTTTTCTAAATATACAATAATTTTAATACTTATTTAATTTATTTATATCTTGTTTTTTAATTACGCTGGCCTGAAGGGCCGTATTTGTTTAAGTTTTTCTCTACGTATAATATTCTCTCATTATTAGTAAAATTGGTTTATAAAAATTTTAACCAATTCAAATGAATTCATAAAAGTGGATCCAAAGATTCTAAAAATACAATATTTTTGATACCTATTTAAATTATTATATCTTGTTTTTTTATTTCTCAGGTCTTTTGGACTGTATTTGTTAAGGTTTTTCTCTATTTCACATATTTTTTCATTATAAGTAAACTTGTTTTATAATAATTTTAACCTATTCAAATGGTTTCTTGAAAGTGGATCCACCTTTTCTAAATATACAATAATTTTAATACTTATTTAATTTATTTATATCTTGTTTTTTAATTACGCTGGCCTGGTGGGCCGTATTTGTTTTAGTTTTCCTCTACGTAGAATATTCTCTTATTATTAGTAAATTTGGTTTATAATAATTTTAACCAATTCAAATGGTTTCATGCAAGTAGATCCAAAGATTCTAAAAATACAATATTTTTGATACCTATTTAAATTTTTATATCTTGTTTTTTTATTTCTCAGGCCTTTTGGACTGTATTTGTTAAGGTTTTTCTCTATTTTACATATTTTTTCATTATAAGTAAACTTGGTTTATAAGAATTTTAACCAATTCAAATGGTTTCATGAAAGTGGATCCACCTTTTCTAAATATACAATAATTTTAATACTTATTTAATTTATTTATATCTTGTTTTTTAATTACGCTGGCCTGAAGGGCCGTATTTGTTTTAGTTTTCCTCTACGTAGAATATTCTCTTATTATTAGTAAATTTGGTTTATAAAAATTTTAACCAATTCAAATGGTTTCATGCAAGTAGATCCAAAGATTCTAAAAATACAATATTTTTGATACCTATTTAAATTTTTATATCTTGTTTTTTTATTTCTCAAGCCTTTTGGACTGTATTTGTTAAGGTTTTTCTCTATTTTACATATTTTTTCATTATAAGTAAACTTGGTTTATAAGAATTTTAACCAATTCAAATGGTTTCATGAAAGTGGATCCACCTTTTCTATATATACAATAATTTTAATACTTATTCAAATGGTTTCATGCAAGTAGATCCAAAGATTCTAAAAATACAATATTTTTGATACCTATTTAAATTTTTATATCTTGTTTTTTTATTTCTCAGGCCTTTTGGACTGTATTTGTTTAGGTTTTTCTCTATTTTACATATTTTTTCATTGTAAGTAAACTTGTTTTATAAAAATTTTAACCTATTCAAATGGTTTCATGAAAGAGGATCCACCTTTTCTAAATATACAATAATTTTAATACTTATTTAATTTATTTATATCTTGTTTTTTAATTACGTTGGCCTGAAGGGCCGTATTTGTTTAAGTTTTTCTCTACGTATAATATTCTCTCATTATTAGTAAAATTGGTTTATAAAAATTTTAACCAATTCAAATGGTTTCAAGCAAGTAGATCCAAAAATTCTAAAAATACAATAATTTTGATACCTAATTAAATTTTTTATATCTTGTTTTTTTATTTCTCAGGCCTTTTTGACTGTATTTGTTTAGGTTTTTCTCTATTTTACATATTTTTTCATTGTAAGTAAACTTGTTTTATAAAAATTTTAACCTATTCAAATGGTTTCATGAAAGAGGATCCACCTTTTCTAAATATACAATAATTTTAATACTTATTTAATTTATTTATATCTTGTTTTTTAATTACGCTGGCCTGAAGGGCCGTATTTGTTTAAGTTTTTCTCTACGTATAATATTCTCTCATTATTAGTAAAATTGGTTTATAAAAATTTTAACCAATTCAAATGAATTCATAAAAGTGGATCCAAAGATTCTAAAAATACAATATTTTTGATACCTATTTAAATTATTATATCTTGTTTTTTTATTTCTCAGGCCTTTTGGACTGTATTTGTTAAGGTTTTTCTCTATTTTACATATTTTTTCATTATAAGTAAACTTGTTTTATAAAAATTTTAACCTATTCAAATGGTTTCTTGAAAGTGGATCCACCTATTCTAAATATACAATAATTTTAATACTTATTTAATTTATTTATATCTTGTTTTTTAATTACGCTGGCCTGGTGGGCCGTATTTGTTTTAGTTTTCCTCTACATAGAATATTCTCTTATTATTAGTAAACTTGGTTTATAAAAATTTTAACCAATTCAAATGGTTTTAAGCAAGTAGATCCAAAGATTCTAAAAATACAATATTTTTGATACCTATTTATATTTTTATATCTTGTTTTTTTATTTCTCAGGCCTTTTGGACTGTATTTGTTAAGGTTTTTCTCTATTTTACATATTTTTTCATTATAAGTAAACTTGTTTTATAAAAATTTTAACCTAATCAAATGGTTTCATGAAAGTGGATCCACCTTTTCTAAATATACAATAATTTTAATACTTATTTAATTTATTTATATCTTGTTTTTTAATTACGCTGGCCTCAAGGGCCATATTTGTTTAAGTTTTTCTCTACGTAGAATATTCTCTCATTATTTGTAAACTGGGTTTATAAAAATTTTAACCAATTCAAATGGTTTTATGCAAGTAGATCCAACGTTTATAAAAATACAATAATTTTGATACCTAATTAAATTTTTTATATCTTGTTTTTTTATTTCTCAGGCCTTTTGGACTGTATTTGTTTAGGTTTTTCTCTATTTTACATATTTTTTCATTATAAGTAAACTTGTTTTATAAAAATTTTAACCTATTCAAATGGTTTCATGCAAGTGGATCCAACGTTTATAAAAATACAATAATTTTATAATTTTAATACTTATTTAATTTATTTATATCTTGTTTTTTAATTACGCTGGCCTGAAGGGCCGTATTTGTTTTAGTTTTCCTCTACGTAGAATATTCTCTTATTATTAGTAAATTTGGTTTATAAAAATTTTAACCAATTCAAATGGTTTCATGCAAGTAGATCCAAAGATTCTAAAAATACAATATTTTTGATACCTATTTAAATTTTTATATCTTGTTTTTTTATTTCTCAGGCCTTTTGGACTGTATTTGTTAAGGTTTTTCTCTATTTTACATATTTTTTCATTATAAGTAAACTTGGTTTATAAGAATTTTAACCAATTCAAATGGTTTCATGAAAGTGGATCCACCTTTTCTAAATATACAATAATTTTAATACTTATTTAATTTATTTATATCTTGTTTTTTAATTACGCTGGCCTGAAGGGCCGTATTTGTTTTAGTTTTCCTCTACGTAGAATATTCTCTTATTATTAGTAAATTTGGTTTATAATAATTTTAACCAATTCAAATGGTTTCATGCAAGTAGATCCAAAGATTCTAAAAATACAATATTTTTGATACCTATTTAAATTTTTATATCTTGTTTTTTTATTTCTCAGGCCTTTTGGACTGTATTTGTTAAGGTTTTTCTCTATTTTACATATTTTTTCATTATAAGTAAACTTGGTTTATAAGAATTTTAACCAATTCAAATGGTTTCATGAAAGTGGATCCACCTTTTCTAAATATACAATAATTTTAATACTTATTTAATTTATTTATATCTTGTTTTTTAATTACGCTGGCCTGGTGGGCCGTATTTGTTTTAGTTTTCCTCTACATAGAATATTTTCTTATTATTAGTAAACTTGGTTTATAAAAATTTTAACCAATTCAAATGGTTTCAAGCAAGTAGATCCAAAGATTCTAAAAATACAATATTTTTGATACCTATTTATATTTTTATATCTTGTTTTTTTATTTCTCAGGCCTTTTGGACTGTATTTGTTAAGGTTTTTCTCTATTTTACATATTTTTTCATTATAAGTAAACTTGTTTCATAAAAATTTTAAACTATTCAAATGGTTTCATGAAAGTGGATCCACTTTTTCTAAATATACAATAATTTTAATACTTATTTAATTTATTTATATCTTGTTTTTTAATTACGCTGGCCTGAAGGGCCGTATTTGTTTAATATTTTCTCTACGTAGAATATTCTCTCATTATTAGTAAAATTGGTTTATAAAAATTTTAACCAATTCAAATGGTTTAATGCAAGTAGATCCAACGTTTATAAAAATACAATAATTTTAATACTTATTTAATTTATTTATATCTTGTTTTTTAATTACGCTGGCCTGAAGGGCCGTATTTGTTTAATATTTTCTCTACGTAGAATATTCTCTCATTATTAGTAAAATTGGTTTATAAAAATTTTAACCTATTCAAATGGTTTCATGCAAGTGGATCCAACGTTTATAAAAATACAATAATTTTGATACCTATTTAAATTTTTTATATTATGTTTTTTTATTTCTCAGGCCTTTTGGACTGTATTTGTTTAAGTTTTTCTCTATTTTATATATTTTTCTATTATAAGTAAACTTGGTTTATAAGAATTTTAACCAATTCAAATGGTTTCATGCAAGTAGATCCAAAGATTCTAAAAATACAATATTTTTGATACCTATTTAAATTTTTATATCTTGTTTTTTTATTTCTCAGGCTTTTTGGACTGTATTTGTTAAGGTTTTTCTCTATTTTACATATTTTTTCATTATAAGTAAACTTGTTTTATAAAAATTTTAACCTATTCAAATGGTTTCATGAAAGTGGATCCACCTTTTCTAAATATACAATAATTTTAATACTTATTTAATTTATTTATATCTTGTTTTTTAATTACGCTGGCCTGGTGGGCCGTATTTGTTTTAGTTTTCCTCTACATAGAATATTCTCTTATTATTAGTAAACTTGGTTTATAAAAATTTTAACCAATTCAAATGGTTTCAAGCAAGTAGATCCAAAGATTCTAAAAATTCAATATTTTTGATACCTATTTATATTTTTATATCTTGTTTTTTTATTTCTCAGGCCTTTTGGACTGTATTTGTTAAGGTTTTTCTCTATTTTACATATTTTTTCATTATAAGTAAACTTGTTTTATAAAAATTTTAACCTATTCAAATGGTTTCATGAAAGTGGATCCACCTTTTCTAAATATACAATAATTTTAATACTTATTTAATTTATTTATATCTTGTTTTTTAATTACGCTGGCCTGGTGGGCCGTATTTGTTTTAGTTTTCCTCTACATAGAATATTCTCTTATTATTAGTAAACTTGGTTTATAAAAATTTTAACCAATTCAAATGGTTTCAAGCAAGTAGATCCAAAGATTCTAAAAATTCAATATTTTTGATACCTATTTATATTTTTATATCTTGTTTTTTTATTTCTCAGGCCTTTTGGACTGTATTTGTTAAGGTTTTTCTCTATTTTACATATTTTTTCATTATAAGTAAACTTGTTTTATAAAAATTTTAACCTATTCAAATGGTTTCATGAAAGTGGATCCACCTTTTCTAAATATACAATAATTTTAATACTTATTTAATTTATTTATATCTTGTTTTTTAATTACGCTGGCCTGAAGGGCCGTATATGTTTTAGTTTTCCTCTACGTAGAATATTCTCTTATTATTAGTAAATTTGGTTTATAAAAATTTTAACCAATTCAAATGGTTTCATGCAAGTAGATCCAAAGATTATAAAAATACAATATTTTTGATACCTATTTAAATTTTTATATCTTGTTTTTTTATTTCTCAGGCCTTTTGGACTGTATTTGTTAAGGTTTTTCTCTATTTTACATATTTTTTTATTATAAGTAAACTTGTTTTATAAAAATTTTAACCTATTCAAATGGTTTCATGAAAGAGGATCCACCTTTTCTAAATATACAATAATTTTAATACTTATTTAATTTATTTATATCTTGTTTTTTAATTACGCTGGCCTGGTGGGCCGTATTTGTTTTAGTTTTCCTCTACATAGAATATTCTCTTATTATTAGTAAACTTGGTTTATAAAAATTTTAACCAATTCAAATGGTTTCATGCAAGTAGATCCAAAGATTCTAAAAATACAATATTTTTGATACCTATTTAAATTTTTATATCTTGTTTTTTTATTTCTCAGGCTTTTTGGACTGTATTTGTTAAGGTTTTTCTCTATTTTACATATTTTTTCATTATAAGTAAACTTGTTTTATAAAAATTTTAACCTATTCAAATGGTTTCATGAAAGTGGATCCACCTTTTCTAAATATACAATAATTTTAATACTTATTTAATTTATTTATATCTTGTTTTTTAATTACGCTGGCCTGAAGGGCCGTATTTGTTTAAGTTTTTCTCTACGTAGAATATTCTCTCATTATTAGTAAAATTGGTATATAAAAATTTTAACCAATTCAAATGAATTCATAAAAGTGGATCCAAAGATTCTAAAAATACAATATTTTTGATACCTATTTAAATTATTATATCTTGTTTTTTTATTTCTCAGGCCTTTTGGACTGTATTTGTTAAGGTTTTTCTCTATTTTACATATTTTTTCATTATAAGTAAACTTGTTTTATAAAAATTTTAACCTATTCAAATGGTTTCATGAAAGTGGATCCACCTTTTCTAAATATACAATAATTTTAATACTTATTTAATTTATTTATATCTTGTTTTTTAATTACGCTGGCCTGGTGGGCCGTATTTGTTTTAGTTTTCCTCTACATAGAATATTCTCTTATTATTAGTAAACTTGGTTTATAAAAATTTTAACCAATTCAAATGGTTTCAAGCAAGTAGATCCAAAGATTCTAAAAATACAATATTTTTGATACCTATTTATATTTTTATATCTTGTTTTTTTATTTCTCAGGCCTTTTGGACTGTATTTGTTAAGGTTTTTCTCTATTTTACATATTTTTTCATTATAAGTAAACTTGTTTTATAAAAATTTTAACCTATTCAAATGGTTTCATGAAAGTGGATCCACCTTTTCTAAATATACAATAATTTTAATACTTTTTTAATTTATTTATATCTTGTTTTTTAATTACGCTGGCCTGAAGGGCCGTATTTGTTTTAGTTTTCCTCTACGTAGAATATTCTCTTATTATTAGTAAACTTGGTTTATAAAAATTTTAACCAATTCAAATGGTTTCATGCAAGTAGATCCAAAGATTCTAAAAATACAATATTTTTGATACCTATTTAAATTTTTATATCTTGTTTTTTTATTTCTCAGGCTTTTTGGACTGTATTTGTTAAGGTTTTTCTCTATTTTACATATTTTTTCATTATAAGTAAACTTGTTTTATAAAAATTTTAACCTATTCAAATGGTTTCATGAAAGTGGATCCACCTTTTCTAAATATACAATAATTTTAATACTTATTTAATTTATTTATATCTTGTTTTTTAATTACGCTGGCCTGGTGGGCCGTATTTGTTTTAGTTTTCCTCTACATAGAATATTCTCTTATTATTAGTAAACTTGGTTTATAAAAATTTTAACCAATTCAAATGGTTTCAAGCAAGTAGATCCAAAGATTCTAAAAATTCAATATTTTTGATACCTATTTATATTTTTATATCTTGTTTTTTTATTTCTCAGGCCTTTTGGACTGTATTTGTTAAGGTTTTTCTCTATTTTACATATTTTTTCATTATAAGTAAACTTGTTTTATAAAAATTTTAACCTATTCAAATGGTTTCATGAAAGTGGATACACCTTTTCTAAATATACAATAATTTTAATACTTTTTTAATTTATTTATATCTTGTTTTTTAATTACGCTGGCCTGGTGGGCCGTATTTGTTTTAGTTTTCCTCTACGTAGAATATTCTCTTATTATTAGTAAATTTGGTTTATAATAATTTTAACCAATTCAAATGGTTTCATGCAAGTAGATCCAAAGATTCTAAAAATACAATATTTTTGATACCTATTTAAATTTTTATATCTTGTTTTTTTATTTCTCAGGCCTTTTGGACTGTATTTGTTAAGGTTTTTCTCTATTTTACATATTTTTTCATTATAAGTAAACTTGGTTTATAAGAATTTTAACCAATTCAAATGGTTTCATGAAAGTGGATCCACCTTTTCTAAATATACAATAATTTTAATACTTATTTAATTTATTTATATCTTGTTTTTTAATTACGCTGGCCTGAAGGGCCGTATTTGTTTTAGTTTTCCTCTACGTAGAATATTCTCTTATTATTAGTAAATTTGGTTTATAAAAATTTTAACCAATTCAAATGGTTTCAAGCAAGTAGATCCAAAGATTCTAAAAATACAATAATTTTGATACCTAATTAAATTTTTTATATCTTGTTTTTTTATTTCTCAGGCCTTTTTGACTGTATTTGTTTAGGTTTTTCTCTATTTTACATATTTTTTCATTGTAAGTAAACTTGTTTTATAAAAATTTTAACCTATTCAAATGGTTTCATGAAAGAGGATCCACCTTTTCTAAATATACAATAATTTTAATACTTATTTAATTTATTTATATCTTGTTTTTTAATTACGCTGGCCTGAAGGGCCGTATTTGTTTAAGTTTTTCTCTACGTATAATATTCTCTCATTATTAGTAAAATTGGTTTATAAAAATTTTAACCAATTCAAATGAATTCATAAAAGTGGATCCAAAGATTCTAAAAATACAATATTTTTGATACCTATTTAAATTATTATATCTTGTTTTTTTATTTCTCAGGCCTTTTGGACTGTATTTGTTAAGGTTTTTCTCTATTTTACATATTTTTTCATTATAAGTAAACTTGTTTTATAAAAATTTTAACCTATTCAAATGGTTTCTTGAAAGTGGATCCACCTTTTCTAAATATACAATAATTTTAATACTTATTTAATTTATTTATATCTTGTTTTTTAATTACGCTGGCCTTAAGGTGCCGTATTTGTTTAAGTTTTTCTCTACGTATAATATTCTCTCATTATTAGTAAAATTGGTTTATAAAAATTTTAACCAATTCAAATGAATTCATAAAAGTGGATCCAAAGATTCTAAAAATACAATATTTTTGATACCTATTTAAATTATTATATCTTGTTTTTTTATTTCTCAGGCCTTTTTGACTGTATTTGTTTAGGTTTTTCTCTATTTTACATATTTTTTCATTATAAGTAAACTTGTTTTATAAAAATTTTAACCTATTCAAATGGTTTCTTGAAAGTGGATCCACCTTTTCTAAATATACAATAATTTTAATACTTATTTAATTTATTTATATCTAGTTTTTTAATTACGCTGGCCTGGTGGGCCGTATTTGTTTTAGTTTTCCTCTACATAGAATATTCTCTTATTATTAGTAAACTTGGTTTATAAAAATTTTAACCAATTCAAATGGTTTTAAGCAAGTAGATCCAAAGATTCTAAAAATACAATATTTTTGATACCTATTTATATTTTTATATCTTGTTTTTTTATTTCTCAGGCCTTTTGGACTGTATTTGTTAAGGTTTTTCTCTATTTTACATATTTTTTCATTATAAGTAAACTTGTTTTATAAAAATTTTAACCTAATCAAATGGTTTCATGAAAGTGGATCCACCTTTTCTAAATATACAATAATTTTAATACTTATTTAATTTATTTATATCTTGTTTTTTAATTACGCTGGCCTCAAGGGCCATATTTGTTTAAGTTTTTCTCTACGTAGAATATTCTCTCATTATTTGTAAACTGGGTTTATAAAAATTTTAACCAATTCAAATGGTTTTATGCAAGTAGATCCAACGTTTATAAAAATACAATAATTTTGATACCTAATTAAATTTTTTATATCTTGTTTTTTTATTTCTCAGGCCTTTTGGACTGTATTTGTTTAGGTTTTACTCTATTTTACATATTTTTTCATTATAAGTAAACTTGTTTTATAAAAATTTTAACCTATTCAAATGGTTTCATGCAAGTGGATCCAACGTTTATAAAAATACAATAATTTTATAATTTTAATACTTATTTAATTTATTTATATCTTGTTTTTTAATTACGCTGGCCTGAAGGGCCGTATTTGTTTTAGTTTTCCTCTACGTAGAATATTCTCTTATTATTAGTAAATTTGGTTTATAAAAATTTTAACCAATTCAAATGGTTTCATGCAAGTAGATCCAAAGATTCTAAAAATACAATATTTTTGATACCTATTTAAATTTTTATATCTTGTTTTTTTATTTCTCAGGCCTTTTGGACTGTATTTGTTAAGGTTTTTCTCTATTTTACATATTTTTTTATTATAAGTAAACTTGTTTTATAAAAATTTTAACCTATTCAAATGGTTTCATGAAAGAGGATCCACCTTTTCTAAATATACAATAATTTTAATACTTATTTAATTTATTTATATCTTGTTTTTTAATTACGCTGGCCTGAAGGGCCGTATTTGTTTAAGTTTTTCTCTACGTATAATATTCTCTCATTATTAGTAAAATTGGTTTATAAAAATTTTAACCAATTCAAATGAATTCATAAAAGTGGATCCAAAGATTCTAAAAATACAATATTTTTGATACCTATTTAAATTATTATATCTTGTTTTTTTATTTCTCAGGTCTTTTGGACTGTATTTGTTAAGGTTTTTCTCTATTTTACATATTTTTTCATTATAAGTAAACTTGTTTTATAATAATTTTAACCTATTCAAATGGTTTCTTGAAAGTGGATCCACCTTTTCTAAATATACAATAATTTTAATACTTATTTAATTTATTTATATCTTGTTTTTTAATTACGCTGGCCTGGTGGGCCGTATTTGTTTTAGTTTTCCTCTACATAGAATATTCTCTTATTATTAGTAAACTTGGTTTATAAAAATTTTAACCAATTCAAATTGTTTTAAGCAAGTAGATCCAAAGATTCTAAAAATACAATATTTTTGATACCTATTTATATTTTTATATCTTGTTTTTTTATTTCTCAGGCCTTTTGGACTGTATTTGTTAAGGTTTTTCTCTATTTTACATATTTTTTCATTATAAGTAAACTTGTTTTATAAAAATTTTAACCTAATCAAATGGTTTCATGAAAGTGGATCCACCTTTTCTAAATATACAATAATTTTAATACTTATTTAATTTATTTATATCTTGTTTTTTAATTACGCTGGCCTCAAGGGCCATATTTGTTTAAGTTTTTCTCTACGTAGAATATTCTCTCGTTATTTGTAAACTGGGTTTATAAAAATTTTAACCAATTCAAATGGTTTTATGCAAGTAGATCCAACGTTTATAAAAATACAATAATTTTGATACCTAATTAAATTTTTTATATCTTGTTTTTTTATTTCTCAGGCCTTTTGGACTGTATTTGTTTAGGTTTTTCTCTATTTTACATATTTTTTCATTATAAGTAAACTTGTTTTATAAAAATTTTAACCTATTCAAATGGTTTCATGCAAGTAGATCCAACGTTTATAAAAATACAATAATTTTGATACCTAATTAAATTTTTTATATCTTGTTTTTTTATTTCTCAGGCCTTTTGGACTGTATTTGTTAAGGTTTTTCTCTATTTTACATATTTTTTTATTATAAGTAAACTTGTTTTATAAAAATTTTAACCTATTCAAATGGTTTCATGAAAGAGGATCCACCTTTTCTAAATATACAATAATTTTAATACTTATTTAATTTATTTATATCTTGTTTTTTAATTACGCTGGCCTGAAGGGCCGTATTTGTTTAAGTTTTTCTCTACGTATAATATTCTCTCATTATTAGTAAAATTGGTTTATAAAAATTTTAACCAATTCAAATGAATTCATAAAAGTGGATCCAAAGATTCTAAAAATACAATATTTTTGATACCTATTTAAATTATTATATCTTGTTTTTTTATTTCTCAGGTCTTTTGGACTGTATTTGTTAAGGTTTTTCTCTATTTTACATATTTTTTCATTATAAGTAAACTTGTTTTATAATAATTTTAACCTATTCAAATGGTTTCTTGAAAGTGGATCCACCTTTTCTAAATATACAATAATTTTAATACTTATTTAATTTATTTATATCTTGTTTTTTAATTACGCTGGCCTGGTGGGCCGTATTTGTTTTAGTTTTCCTCTACGTAGAATATTCTCTTATTATTAGTAAATTTGGTTTATAATAATTTTAACCAATTCAAATGGTTTCATGCAAGTAGATCCAAAGATTCTAAAAATACAATATTTTTGATACCTATTTAAATTTTTATATCTTGTTTTTTTATTTCTCAGGCCTTTTGGACTGTATTTGTTAAGGTTTTTCTCTATTTTACATATTTTTTCATTATAAGTAAACTTGGTTTATAAGAATTTTAACCAATTCAAATGGTTTCATGAAAGTGGATCCACCTTTTCTAAATATACAATAATTTTAATACTTATTTAATTTATTTATATCTTGTTTTTTAATTACGCTGGCCTGAAGGGCCGTATTTGTTTTAGTTTTCCTCTACGTAGAATATTCTCTTATTATTAGTAAATTTGGTTTATAAAAATTTTAACCAATTCAAATGGTTTCATGCAAGTAGATCCAAAGATTCTAAAAATACAATATTTTTGATACCTATTTAAATTTTTATATCTTGTTTTTTTATTTCTCAAGCCTTTTGGACTGTATTTGTTAAGGTTTTTCTCTATTTTACATATTTTTTCATTATAAGTAAACTTGGTTTATAAGAATTTTAACCAATTCAAATGGTTTCATGAAAGTGGATCCACCTTTTCTATATATACAATAATTTTAATACTTATTCAAATGGTTTCATGCAAGTAGATCCAAAGATTCTAAAAATACAATATTTTTGATACCTATTTAAATTTTTATATCTTGTTTTTTTATTTCTCAGGCCTTTTGGACTGTATTTGTTTAGGTTTTTCTCTATTTTACATATTTTTTCATTGTAAGTAAACTTGTTTTATAAAAATTTTAACCTATTCAAATGGTTTCATGAAAGAGGATCCACCTTTTCTAAATATACAATAATTTTAATACTTATTTAATTTATTTATATCTTGTTTTTTAATTACGTTGGCCTGAAGGGCCGTATTTGTTTAAGTTTTTCTCTACGTATAATATTCTCTCATTATTAGTAAAATTGGTTTATAAAAATTTTAACCAATTCAAATGGTTTCAAGCAAGTAGATCCAAAAATTCTAAAAATACAATAATTTTGATACCTAATTAAATTTTTTATATCTTGTTTTTTTATTTCTCAGGCCTTTTTGACTGTATTTGTTTAGGTTTTTCTCTATTTTACATATTTTTTCATTGTAAGTAAACTTGTTTTATAAAAATTTTAACCTATTCAAATGGTTTCATGAAAGAGGATCCACCTTTTCTAAATATACAATAATTTTAATACTTATTTAATTTATTTATATCTTGTTTTTTAATTACGCTGGCCTGAAGGGCCGTATTTGTTTAAGTTTTTCTCTACGTATAATATTCTCTCATTATTAGTAAAATTGGTTTATAAAAATTTTAACCAATTCAAATGAATTCATAAAAGTGGATCCAAAGATTCTAAAAATACAATATTTTTGATACCTATTTAAATTATTATATCTTGTTTTTTTATTTCTCAGGCCTTTTGGACTGTATTTGTTAAGGTTTTTCTCTATTTTACATATTTTTTCATTATAAGTAAACTTGTTTTATAAAAATTTTAACCTATTCAAATGGTTTCTTGAAAGTGGATCCACCTATTCTAAATATACAATAATTTTAATACTTATTTAATTTATTTATATCTTGTTTTTTAATTACGCTGGCCTGGTGGGCCGTATTTGTTTTAGTTTTCCTCTACATAGAATATTCTCTTATTATTAGTAAACTTGGTTTATAAAAATTTTAACCAATTCAAATGGTTTTAAGCAAGTAGATCCAAAGATTCTAAAAATACAATATTTTTGATACCTATTTATATTTTTATATCTTGTTTTTTTATTTCTCAGGCCTTTTGGACTGTATTTGTTAAGGTTTTTCTCTATTTTACATATTTTTTCATTATAAATAAACTTGTTTTATAAAAATTTTAACCTAATCAAATGGTTTCATGAAAGTGGATCCACCTTTTCTAAATATACAATAATTTTAATACTTATTTAATTTATTTATATCTTGTTTTTTAATTACGCTGGCCTCAAGGGCCATATTTGTTTAAGTTTTTCTCTACGTAGAATATTCTCTCATTATTTGTAAACTGGGTTTATAAAAATTTTAACCAATTCAAATGGTTTTATGCAAGTAGATCCAACGTTTATAAAAATACAATAATTTTGATACCTAATTAAATTTTTTATATCTTGTTTTTTTATTTCTCAGGCCTTTTGGACTGTATTTGTTTAGGTTTTTCTCTATTTTACATATTTTTTCATTATAAGTAAACTTGTTTTATAAAAATTTTAACCTATTCAAATGGTTTCATGCAAGTGGATCCAACGTTTATAAAAATACAATAATTTTATAATTTTAATACTTATTTAATTTATTTATATCTTGTTTTTTAATTACGCTGGCCTGAAGGGCCGTATTTGTTTTAGTTTTCCTCTACGTAGAATATTCTCTTATTATTAGTAAATTTGGTTTATAAAAATTTTAACCAATTCAAATGGTTTCATGCAAGTAGATCCAAAGATTCTAAAAATACAATATTTTTGATACCTATTTAAATTTTTATATCTTGTTTTTTTATTTCTCAGGCCTTTTGGACTGTATTTGTTAAGGTTTTTCTCTATTTTACATATTTTTTCATTATAAGTAAACTTGGTTTATAAGAATTTTAACCAATTCAAATGGTTTCATGAAAGTGGATCCACCTTTTCTAAATATACAATAATTTTAATACTTATTTAATTTATTTATATCTTGTTTTTTAATTACGCTGGCCTGAAGGGCCGTATTTGTTTTAGTTTTCCTCTACGTAGAATATTCTCTTATTATTAGTAAATTTGGTTTATAATAATTTTAACCAATTCAAATGGTTTCATGCAAGTAGATCCAAAGATTCTAAAAATACAATATTTTTGATACCTATTTAAATTTTTATATCTTGTTTTTTTATTTCTCAGGCCTTTTGGACTGTATTTGTTAAGGTTTTTCTCTATTTTACATATTTTTTCATTATAAGTAAACTTGGTTTATAAGAATTTTAACCAATTCAAATGGTTTCATGAAAGTGGATCCACCTTTTCTAAATATACAATAATTTTAATACTTATTTAATTTATTTATATCTTGTTTTTTAATTACGCTGGCCTGGTGGGCCGTATTTGTTTTAGTTTTCCTCTACATAGAATATTTTCTTATTATTAGTAAACTTGGTTTATAAAAATTTTAACCAATTCAAATGGTTTCAAGCAAGTAGATCCAAAGATTCTAAAAATACAATATTTTTGATACCTATTTATATTTTTATATCTTGTTTTTTTATTTCTCAGGCCTTTTGGACTGTATTTGTTAAGGTTTTTCTCTATTTTACATATTTTTTCATTATAAGTAAACTTGTTTCATAAAAATTTTAAACTATTCAAATGGTTTCATGAAAGTGGATCCACCTTTTCTAAATATACAATAATTTTAATACTTATTTAATTTATTTATATCTTGTTTTTTAATTACGCTGGCCTGAAGGGCCGTATTTGTTTAATATTTTCTCTACGTAGAATATTCTCTCATTATTAGTAAAATTGGTTTATAAAAATTTTAACCAATTCAAATGGTTTAATGCAAGTAGATCCAACGTTTATAAAAATACAATAATTTTAATACTTATTTAATTTATTTATATCTTGTTTTTTAATTACGCTAGCCTGAAGGGCCGTATTTGTTTAATATTTTCTCTACGTAGAATATTCTCTCATTATTAGTAAAATTGGTTTATAAAAATTTTAACCTATTCAAATGGTTTCATGCAAGTGGATCCAACGTTTATAAAAATACAATAATTTTGATACCTATTTAAATTTTTTATATTATGTTTTTTTATTTCTCAGGCCTTTTGGACTGTATTTGTTTAAGTTTTTCTCTATTTTATATATTTTTCTATTATAAGTAAACTTGGTTTATAAGAATTTTAACCAATTCAAATGGTTTCATGCAAGTAGATCCAAAGATTCTAAAAATACAATATTTTTGATACCTATTTAAATTTTTATATCTTGTTTTTTTATTTCTCAGGCTTTTTGGACTGTATTTGTTAAGGTTTTTCTCTATTTTACATATTTTTTCATTATAAGTAAACTTGTTTTATAAAAATTTTAACCTATTCAAATGGTTTCATGAAAGTGGATCCACCTTTTCTAAATATACAATAATTTTAATACTTATTTAATTTATTTATATCTTGTTTTTTAATTACGCTGGCCTGGTGGGCCGTATTTGTTTTAGTTTTCCTCTACATAGAATATTCTCTTATTATTAGTAAACTTGGTTTATAAAAATTTTAACCAATTCAAATGGTTTCAAGCAAGTAGATCCAAAGATTCTAAAAATTCAATATTTTTGATACCTATTTATATTTTTATATCTTGTTTTTTTATTTCTCAGGCCTTTTGGACTGTATTTGTTAAGGTTTTTCTCTATTTTACATATTTTTTCATTATAAGTAAACTTGTTTTATAAAAATTTTAACCTATTCAAATGGTTTCATGAAAGTGGATCCACCTTTTCTAAATATACAATAATTTTAATACTTATTTAATTTATTTATATCTTGTTTTTTAATTACGCTGGCCTGAAGGGCCGTATATGTTTTAGTTTTCCTCTACGTAGAATATTCTCTTATTATTAGTAAATTTGGTTTATAAAAATTTTAACCAATTCAAATGGTTTCATGCAAGTAGATCCAAAGATTATAAAAATACAATATTTTTGATACCTATTTAAATTTTTATATCTTGTTTTTTTATTTCTCAGGCCTTTTGGACTGTATTTGTTAAGGTTTTTCTCTATTTTACATATTTTTTTATTATAAGTAAACTTGTTTTATAAAAATTTTAACCTATTCAAATGGTTTCATGAAAGAGGATCCACCTTTTCAAAATATACAATAATTTTAATACTTATTTAATTTATTTATATCTTGTTTTTTAATTACGCTGGCCTGGTGGGCCGTATTTGTTTTAGTTTTCCTCTACATAGAATATTCTCTTATTATTAGTAAACTTGGTTTATAAAAATTTTAACCAATTCAAATGGTTTCATGCAAGTAGATCCAAAGATTCTAAAAATACAATATTTTTGATACCTATTTAAATTTTTATATCTTGTTTTTTTATTTCTCAGGCTTTTTGGACTGTATTTGTTAAGGTTTTTCTCTATTTTACATATTTTTTCATTATAAGTAAACTTGTTTTATAAAAATTTTAACCTATTCAAATGGTTTCATGAAAGTGGATCCACCTTTTCTAAATATACAATAATTTTAATACTTATTTAATTTATTTATATCTTGTTTTTTAATTACGCTGGCCTGAAGGGCCGTATTTGTTTAAGTTTTTCTCTACGTAGAATATTCTCTCATTATTAGTAAAATTGGTTTATAAAAATTTTAACCAATTCAAATGAATTCATAAAAGTGGATCCAAAGATTCTAAAAATACAATATTTTTGATACCTATTTAAATTATTATATCTTGTTTTTTTATTTCTCAGGCCTTTTGGACTGTATTTGTTAAGGTTTTTCTCTATTTTACATATTTTTTCATTATAAGTAAACTTGTTTTATAAAAATTTTAACCTATTCAAATGGTTTCATGAAAGTGGATCCACCTTTTCTAAATATACAATAATTTTAATACTTATTTAATTTATTTATATCTTGTTTTTTAATTACGCTGGCCTGGTGGGCCGTATTTGTTTTAGTTTTCCTCTACATAGAATATTCTCTTATTATTAGTAAACTTGGTTTATAAAAATTTTAACCAATTCAAATGGTTTCAAGCAAGTAGATCCAAAGATTCTAAAAATACAATATTTTTGATACCTATTTAAATTTTTATATCTTGTTTTTTTATTTCTCAGGCCTTTTGGACTGTATTTGTTATGGTTTTTCTCTATTTTACATATTTTTTCATTATAAGTAAACTTGTTTTATAAAAATGTTAACCTATTCAAATGGTTTCATGAAAGTGGATCCACCTTTTCTAAATATACAATAATTTTAATACTTTTTTAATTTATTTATATCTTGTTTTTTAATTACGCTGGCCTGAAGGGCCGTATTTGTTTTAGTTTTCCTCTACGTAGAATATTCTCTTATTATTAGTAAACTTGGTTTATAAAAATTTTAACCAATTCAAATGGTTTCATGCAAGTAGATCCAAAGATTCTAAAAATACAATATTTTTGATACCTATTTAAATTTTTATATCTTGTTTTTTTATTTCTCAGGCTTTTTGGACTGTATTTGTTAAGGTTTTTCTCTATTTTACATATTTTTTCATTATAAGTAAACTTGTTTTATAAAAATTTTAACCTATTCAAATGGTTTCATGAAAGTGGATCCACCTTTTCTAAATATAAAATAATTTTAATACTTATTTAATTTATTTATATCTTGTTTTTTAATTACGCTGGCCTGGTGGGCCGTATTTGTTTTAGTTTTCCTCTACATAGAATATTCTCTTATTATTAGTAAACTTGGTTTATAAAAATTTTAACCAATTCAAATGGTTTCAAGCAAGTAGATCCAAAGATTCTAAAAATTCAATATTTTTGATACCTATTTATATTTTTATATCTTGTTTTTTTATTTCTCAGGCCTTTTGGACTGTATTTGTTAAGGTTTTTCTCTATTTTACATATTTTTTCATTATAAGTAAACTTGTTTTATAAAAATTTTAACCTATTCAAATGGTTTCATGAAAGTGGATACACCTTTTCTAAATATACAATAATTTTAATACTTTTTTAATTTATTTATATCTTGTTTTTTAATTACGCTGGCCTGAAGGGCCGTATTTGTTTTAGTTTTCCTCTACGTAGAATATTCTCTTATTATTAGTAAATTTGGTTTATAAAAATTTTAACCAATTCAAATGGTTACATGCAAGTAGATCCAAAGATTCTAAAAATACAATATTTTTGATACCTATTTAAATTTTTATATCTTGTTTTTTTATTTCTCAGGCCTTTTGGACTGTATTTGTTAAGGTTTTTCTCTATTTTACATATTTTTTCATTATAAGTAAACTTGTTTTATAAAAATTTTAACCTATTCAAATGGTTTCATGAAAGTGGATCCACCTTTTCTAAATATACAATAATTTTAATACTTATTTAATTTATTTATATCTTGTT
Source organism: Anagrus nilaparvatae (assembly GCA_022575985.1). Taxonomy (NCBI): domain Eukaryota; kingdom Metazoa; phylum Arthropoda; class Insecta; order Hymenoptera; family Mymaridae; genus Anagrus; species Anagrus nilaparvatae. The sequence goes on along the minus strand of JAKSXM010000231.1, from coordinate 29,821,492 downwards.
TTTTAATTACGCTGGCCTGAAGGGCCGTATTTGTTTTAGTTTTCCTCTACGTAGAATATTCTCTTATTATTAGTAAACTTGGTTTATAAAAATTTTAACCAATTCAAATGGTTTCATGCAAGTAGATCCAAAGATTCTAAAAATACAATATTTTTGATACCTATTTAAATTTTTATATCTTGTTTTTTTATTTCTCAGGCTTTTTGGACTGTATTTGTTAAGGTTTTTCTCTATTTTACATATTTTTTCATTATAAGTAAACTTGTTTTATAAAAATTTTAACCTATTCAAATGGTTTCATGAAAGTGGATCCACCTTTTCTAAATATACAATAATTTTAATACTTATTTAATTTATTTATATCTTGTTTTTTAATTACGCTGGCCTGGTGGGCCGTATTTGTTTTAGTTTTCCTCTACATAGAATATTCTCTTATTATTAGTAAACTTGGTTTATAAAAATTTTAACCAATTCAAATGGTTTCAAGCAAGTAGATCCAAAGATTCTAAAAATTCAATATTTTTGATACCTATTTATATTTTTATATCTTGTTTTTTTATTTCTCAGGCCTTTTGGACTGTATTTGTTAAGGTTTTTCTCTATTTTACATATTTTTTCATTATAAGTAAACTTGTTTTATAAAAATTTTAACCTATTCAAATGGTTTCATGAAAGTGGATACACCTTTTCTAAATATACAATAATTTTAATACTTTTTTAATTTATTTATATCTTGTTTTTTAATTACGCTGGCCTGAAGGGCCGTATTTGATTTAGTTTTCCTCTACGTAGAATATTCTCTTATTATTAGTAAATTTGGTTTATAAAAATTTTAACCAATTCAAATGGTTACATGCAAGTAGATCCAAAGATTCTAAAAATACAATATTTTTGATACCTATTTAAATTTTTATATCTTGTTTTTTTATTTCTCAGGCCTTTTGGACTGTATTTGTTAAGGTTTTTCTCTATTTTACATATTTTTTCATTATAAGTAAACTTGTTTTATAAAAATTTTAACCTATTCAAATGGTTTCATGAAAGTGGATCGACCTTTTCTAAATATACAATAATTTTAATACTTATTTAATTTATTTATATCTTGTTTTTTAATTACGCTGGCCTGAAGGGCCGTATTTGTTTTAGTTTTCCTCTACGTAGAATATTCTCTTATTATTAGTAAACTTGGTTTATAAAAATTTTAACCAATTCAAATGGTTTCATGCAAGTAGATCCAAAGATTCTAAAAATACAATATTTTTGATACCTATTTAAATTTTTATATCTTGTTTTTTTATTTCTCAGGCTTTTTGGACTGTATTTGTTAAGGTTTTTCTCTATTTTACATATTTTTTCATTATAAGTAAACTTGTTTTATAAAAATTTTAACCTATTCAAATGGTTTCATGAAAGTGGATCCACCTTTTCTAAATATACAATAATTTTAATACTTATTTAATTTATTTATATCTTGTTTTTTAATTACGCTGGCCTGGTGGGCCGTATTTGTTTTAGTTTTCCTCTACATAGAATATTCTCTTATTATTAGTAAACTTGGTTTATAAAAATTTTAACCAATTCAAATGGTTTCAAGCAAGTAGATCCAAAGATTCTAAAAATTCAATATTTTTGATACCTATTTATATTTTTATATCTTGTTTTTTTATTTCTCAGGCCTTTTGGACTGTATTTGTTAAGGTTTTTCTCTATTTTACATATTTTTTCATTATAAGTAAACTTGTTTTATAAAAATTTTAACCTATTCAAATGGTTTCTTGAAAGTGGATCCACCTATTCTAAATATACAATAATTTTAATACTTATTTAATTTATTTATATCTTGTTTTTTAATTACGCTGGCCTGGTGGGCCGTATTTGTTTTAGTTTTCCTCTACATAGAATATTCTCTTATTATTAGTAAACTTGGTTTATAAAAATTTTAACCAATTCAAATGGTTTTAAGCAAGTAGATCCAAAGATTCTAAAAATACAATATTTTTGATACCTATTTATATTTTTATATCTTGTTTTTTTATTTCTCAGGCCTTTTGGACTGTATTTGTTAAGGTTTTTCTCTATTTTACATATTTTTTCATTATAAGTAAACTTGTTTTATAAAAATTTTAACCTAATCAAATGGTTTCATGAAAGTGGATCCACCTTTTCTAAATATACAATAATTTTAATACTTATTTAATTTATTTATATCTTGTTTTTTAATTACGCTGGCCTCAAGGGCCATATTTGTTTAAGTTTTTCTCTACGTAGAATATTCTCTCATTATTTGTAAACTGGGTTTATAAAAATTTTAACCAATTCAAATGGTTTTATGCAAGTAGATCCAACGTTTATAAAAATACAATAATTTTGATACCTAATTAAATTTTTTATATCTTGTTTTTTTATTTCTCAGGCCTTTTGGACTGTATTTGTTTAGGTTTTTCTCTATTTTACATATTTTTTCATTATAAGTAAACTTGTTTTATAAAAATTTTAACCTATTCAAATGGTTTCATGCAAGTGGATCCAACGTTTATAAAAATACAATAATTTTATAATTTTAATACTTATTTAATTTATTTATATCTTGTTTTTTAATTACGCTGGCCTGAAGGGCCGTATTTGTTTTAGTTTTCCTCTACGTAGAATATTCTCTTATTATTAGTAAATTTGGTTTATAAAAATTTTAACCAATTCAAATGGTTTCATGCAAGTAGATCCAAAGATTCTAAAAATACAATATTTTTGATACCTATTTAAATTTTTATATCTTGTTTTTTTATTTCTCAGGCCTTTTGGACTGTATTTGTTAAGGTTTTTCTCTATTTTACATATTTTTTCATTATAAGTAAACTTGGTTTATAAGAATTTTAACCAATTCAAATGGTTTCATGAAAGTGGATCCACCTTTTCTAAATATACAATAATTTTAATACTTATTTAATTTATTTATATCTTGTTTTTTAATTACGCTGGCCTGAAGGGCCGTATTTGTTTTAGTTTTCCTCTACGTAGAATATTCTCTTATTATTAGTAAATTTGGTTTATAATAATTTTAACCAATTCAAATGGTTTCATGCAAGTAGATCCAAAGATTCTAAAAATACAATATTTTTGATACCTATTTAAATTTTTATATCTTGTTTTTTTATTTCTCAGGCCTTTTGGACTGTATTTGTTAAGGTTTTTCTCTATTTTACATATTTTTTCATTATAAGTAAACTTGGTTTATAAGAATTTTAACCAATTCAAATGGTTTCATGAAAGTGGATCCACCTTTTCTAAATATACAATAATTTTAATACTTATTTAATTTATTTATATCTTGTTTTTTAATTACGCTGGCCTGGTGGGCCGTATTTGTTTTAGTTTTCCTCTACATAGAATATTTTCTTATTATTAGTAAACTTGGTTTATAAAAATTTTAACCAATTCAAATGGTTTCAAGCAAGTAGATCCAAAGATTCTAAAAATACAATATTTTTGATACCTATTTATATTTTTATATCTTGTTTTTTTATTTCTCAGGCCTTTTGGACTGTATTTGTTAAGGTTTTTCTCTATTTTACATATTTTTTCATTATAAGTAAACTTGTTTCATAAAAATTTTAAACTATTCAAATGGTTTCATGAAAGTGGATCCACTTTTTCTAAATATACAATAATTTTAATACTTATTTAATTTATTTATATCTTGTTTTTTAATTACGCTGGCCTGAAGGGCCGTATTTGTTTAATATTTTCTCTACGTAGAATATTCTCTCATTATTAGTAAAATTGGTTTATAAAAATTTTAACCAATTCAAATGGTTTAATGCAAGTAGATCCAACGTTTATAAAAATACAATAATTTTAATACTTATTTAATTTATTTATATCTTGTTTTTTAATTACGCTGGCCTGAAGGGCCGTATTTGTTTAATATTTTCTCTACGTAGAATATTCTCTCATTATTAGTAAAATTGGTTTATAAAAATTTTAACCTATTCAAATGGTTTCATGCAAGTGGATCCAACGTTTATAAAAATACAATAATTTTGATACCTATTTAAATTTTTTATATTATGTTTTTTTATTTCTCAGGCCTTTTGGACTGTATTTGTTTAAGTTTTTCTCTATTTTATATATTTTTCTATTATAAGTAAACTTGGTTTATAAGAATTTTAACCAATTCAAATGGTTTCATGCAAGTAGATCCAAAGATTCTAAAAATACAATATTTTTGATACCTATTTAAATTTTTATATCTTGTTTTTTTATTTCTCAGGCTTTTTGGACTGTATTTGTTAAGGTTTTTCTCTATTTTACATATTTTTTCATTATAAGTAAACTTGTTTTATAAAAATTTTAACCTATTCAAATGGTTTCATGAAAGTGGATCCACCTTTTCTAAATATACAATAATTTTAATACTTATTTAATTTATTTATATCTTGTTTTTTAATTACGCTGGCCTGGTGGGCCGTATTTGTTTTAGTTTTCCTCTACATAGAATATTCTCTTATTATTAGTAAACTTGGTTTATAAAAATTTTAACCAATTCAAATGGTTTCAAGCAAGTAGATCCAAAGATTCTAAAAATTCAATATTTTTGATACCTATTTATATTTTTATATCTTGTTTTTTTATTTCTCAGGCCTTTTGGACTGTATTTGTTAAGGTTTTTCTCTATTTTACATATTTTTGCATTATAAGTAAACTTGTTTTATAAAAATTTTAACCTATTCAAATGGTTTCATGAAAGTGGATCCACCTTTTCTAAATATACAATAATTTTAATACTTATTTAATTTATTTATATCTTGTTTTTTAATTACGCTGGCCTGAAGGGCCGTATATGTTTTAGTTTTCCTCTACGTAGAATATTCTCTTATTATTAGTAAATTTGGTTTATAAAAATTTTAACCAATTCAAATGGTTTCATGCAAGTAGATCCAAAGATTATAAAAATACAATATTTTTGATACCTATTTAAATTTTTATATCTTGTTTTTTTATTTCTCAGGCCTTTTGGACTGTATTTGTTAAGGTTTTTCTCTATTTTACATATTTTTTTATTATAAGTAAACTTGTTTTATAAAAATTTTAACCTATTCAAATGGTTTCATGAAAGAGGATCCACCTTTTCTAAATATACAATAATTTTAATACTTATTTAATTTATTTATATCTTGTTTTTTAATTACGCTGGCCTGGTGGGCCGTATTTGTTTTAGTTTTCCTCTACATAGAATATTCTCTTATTATTAGTAAACTTGGTTTATAAAAATTTTAACCAATTCAAATGGTTTCATGCAAGTAGATCCAAAGATTCTAAAAATACAATATTTTTGATACCTATTTAAATTTTTATATCTTGTTTTTTTATTTCTCAGGCTTTTTGGACTGTATTTGTTAAGGTTTTTCTCTATTTTACATATTTTTTCATTATAAGTAAACTTGTTTTATAAAAATTTTAACCTATTCAAATGGTTTCATGAAAGTGGATCCACCTTTTCTAAATATACAATAATTTTAATACTTATTTAATTTATTTATATCTTGTTTTTTAATTACGCTGGCCTGAAGGGCCGTATTTGTTTAAGTTTTTCTCTACGTAGAATATTCTCTCATTATTAGTAAAATTGGTTTATAAAAATTTTAACCAATTCAAATGAATTCATAAAAGTGGATCCAAAGATTCTAAAAATACAATATTTTTGATACCTATTTAAATTATTATATCTTGTTTTTTTATTTCTCAGGCCTTTTGGACTGTATTTGTTAAGGTTTTTCTCTATTTTACATATTTTTTCATTATAAGTAAACTTGTTTTATAAAAATTTTAACCTATTCAAATGGTTTCATGAAAGTGGATCCACCTTTTCTAAATATACAATAATTTTAATACTTATTTAATTTATTTATATCTTGTTTTTTAATTACGCTGGCCTGGTGGGCCGTATTTGTTTTAGTTTTCCTCTACATAGAATATTCTCTTATTATTAGTAAACTTGGTTTATAAAAATTTTAACCAATTCAAATGGTTTCAAGCAAGTAGATCCAAAGATTCTAAAAATACAATATTTTTGATACCTATTTATATTTTTATATCTTGTTTTTTTATTTCTCAGGCCTTTTGGACTGTATTTGTTAAGGTTTTTCTCTATTTTACATATTTTTTCATTATAAGTAAACTTGTTTCATAAAAATTTTAAACTATTCAAATGGTTTCATGAAAGTGGATCCACCTTTTCTAAATATACAATAATTTTAATACTTATTTAATTTATTTATATCTTGTTTTTTAATTACGCTGGCCTGAAGGGCCGTATTTGTTTAATATTTTCTCTACGTAGAATATTCTCTCATTATTAGTAAAATTGGTTTATAAAAATTTTAACCAATTCAAATGGTTTAATGCAAGTAGATCCAACGTTTATAAAAATACAATAATTTTAATACTTATTTAATTTATTTATATCTTGTTTTTTAATTACGCTAGCCTGAAGGGCCGTATTTGTTTAATATTTTCTCTACGTAGAATATTCTCTCATTATTAGTAAAATTGGTTTATAAAAATTTTAACCTATTCAAATGGTTTCATGCAAGTGGATCCAACGTTTATAAAAATACAATAATTTTGATACCTATTTAAATTTTTTATATTATGTTTTTTTATTTCTCAGGCCTTTTGGACTGTATTTGTTTAAGTTTTTCTCTATTTTATATATTTTTCTATTATAAGTAAACTTGGTTTATAAGAATTTTAACCAATTCAAATGGTTTCATGCAAGTAGATCCAAAGATTCTAAAAATACAATATTTTTGATACCTATTTAAATTTTTATATCTTGTTTTTTTATTTCTCAGGCTTTTTGGACTGTATTTGTTAAGGTTTTTCTCTATTTTACATATTTTTTCATTATAAGTAAACTTGTTTTATAAAAATTTTAACCTATTCAAATGGTTTCATGAAAGTGGATCCACCTTTTCTAAATATACAATAATTTTAATACTTATTTAATTTATTTATATCTTGTTTTTTAATTACGCTGGCCTGGTGGGCCGTATTTGTTTTAGTTTTCCTCTACATAGAATATTCTCTTATTATTAGTAAACTTGGTTTATAAAAATTTTAACCAATTCAAATGGTTTCAAGCAAGTAGATCCAAAGATTCTAAAAATTCAATATTTTTGATACCTATTTATATTTTTATATCTTGTTTTTTTATTTCTCAGGCCTTTTGGACTGTATTTGTTAAGGTTTTTCTCTATTTTACATATTTTTTCATTATAAGTAAACTTGTTTTATAAAAATTTTAACCTATTCAAATGGTTTCATGAAAGTGGATCCACCTTTTCTAAATATACAATAATTTTAATACTTATTTAATTTATTTATATCTTGTTTTTTAATTACGCTGGCCTGAAGGGCCGTATATGTTTTAGTTTTCCTCTACGTAGAATATTCTCTTATTATTAGTAAATTTGGTTTATAAAAATTTTAACCAATTCAAATGGTTTCATGCAAGTAGATCCAAAGATTATAAAAATACAATATTTTTGATACCTATTTAAATTTTTATATCTTGTTTTTTTATTTCTCAGGCCTTTTGGACTGTATTTGTTAAGGTTTTTCTCTATTTTACATATTTTTTTATTATAAGTAAACTTGTTTTATAAAAATTTTAACCTATTCAAATGGTTTCATGAAAGAGGATCCACCTTTTCAAAATATACAATAATTTTAATACTTATTTAATTTATTTATATCTTGTTTTTTAATTACGCTGGCCTGGTGGGCCGTATTTGTTTTAGTTTTCCTCTACATAGAATATTCTCTTATTATTAGTAAACTTGGTTTATAAAAATTTTAACCAATTCAAATGGTTTCATGCAAGTAGATCCAAAGATTCTAAAAATACAATATTTTTGATACCTATTTAAATTTTTATATCTTGTTTTTTTATTTCTCAGGCTTTTTGGACTGTATTTGTTAAGGTTTTTCTCTATTTTACATATTTTTTCATTATAAGTAAACTTGTTTTATAAAAATTTTAACCTATTCAAATGGTTTCATGAAAGTGGATCCACCTTTTCTAAATATACAATAATTTTAATACTTATTTAATTTATTTATATCTTGTTTTTTAATTACGCTGGCCTGAAGGGCCGTATTTGTTTAAGTTTTTCTCTACGTAGAATATTCTCTCATTATTAGTAAAATTGGTTTATAAAAATTTTAACCAATTCAAATGAATTCATAAAAGTGGATCCAAAGATTCTAAAAATACAATATTTTTGATACCTATTTAAATTATTATATCTTGTTTTTTTATTTCTCAGGCCTTTTGGACTGTATTTGTTAAGGTTTTTCTCTATTTTACATATTTTTTCATTATAAGTAAACTTGTTTTATAAAAATTTTAACCTATTCAAATGGTTTCATGAAAGTGGATCCACCTTTTCTAAATATACAATAATTTTAATACTTATTTAATTTATTTATATCTTGTTTTTTAATTACGCTGGCCTGGTGGGCCGTATTTGTTTTAGTTTTCCTCTACATAGAATATTCTCTTATTATTAGTAAACTTGGTTTATAAAAATTTTAACCAATTCAAATGGTTTCAAGCAAGTAGATCCAAAGATTCTAAAAATACAATATTTTTGATACCTATTTAAATTTTTATATCTTGTTTTTTTATTTCTCAGGCCTTTTGGACTGTATTTGTTATGGTTTTTCTCTATTTTACATATTTTTTCATTATAAGTAAACTTGTTTTATAAAAATGTTAACCTATTCAAATGGTTTCATGAAAGTGGATCCACCTTTTCTAAATATACAATAATTTTAATACTTTTTTAATTTATTTATATCTTGTTTTTTAATTACGCTGGCCTGAAGGGCCGTATTTGTTTTAGTTTTCCTCTACGTAGAATATTCTCTTATTATTAGTAAACTTGGTTTATAAAAATTTTAACCAATTCAAATGGTTTCATGCAAGTAGATCCAAAGATTCTAAAAATACAATATTTTTGATACCTATTTAAATTTTTATATCTTGTTTTTTTATTTCTCAGGCTTTTTGGACTGTATTTGTTAAGGTTTTTCTCTATTTTACATATTTTTTCATTATAAGTAAACTTGTTTTATAAAAATTTTAACCTATTCAAATGGTTTCATGAAAGTGGATCCACCTTTTCTAAATATAAAATAATTTTAATACTTATTTAATTTATTTATATCTTGTTTTTTAATTACGCTGGCCTGGTGGGCCGTATTTGTTTTAGTTTTCCTCTACATAGAATATTCTCTTATTATTAGTAAACTTGGTTTATAAAAATTTTAACCAATTCAAATGGTTTCAAGCAAGTAGATCCAAAGATTCTAAAAATTCAATATTTTTGATACCTATTTATATTTTTATATCTTGTTTTTTTATTTCTCAGGCCTTTTGGACTGTATTTGTTAAGGTTTTTCTCTATTTTACATATTTTTTCATTATAAGTAAACTTGTTTTATAAAAATTTTAACCTATTCAAATGGTTTCATGAAAGTGGATACACCTTTTCTAAATATACAATAATTTTAATACTTTTTTAATTTATTTATATCTTGTTTTTTAATTACGCTGGCCTGAAGGGCCGTATTTGTTTTAGTTTTCCTCTACGTAGAATATTCTCTTATTATTAGTAAATTTGGTTTATAAAAATTTTAACCAATTCAAATGGTTACATGCAAGTAGATCCAAAGATTCTAAAAATACAATATTTTTGATACCTATTTAAATTTTTATATCTTGTTTTTTTATTTCTCAGGCCTTTTGGACTGTATTTGTTAAGGTTTTTCTCTATTTTACATATTTTTTCATTATAAGTAAACTTGTTTTATAAAAATTTTAACCTATTCAAATGGTTTCATGAAAGTGGATCCACCTTTTCTAAATATACAATAATTTTAATACTTATTTAATTTATTTATATCTTGTTTTTTAATTACGCTGGCCTGAAGGGCCGTATTTGTTTTAGTTTTCCTCTACGTAGAATATTCTCTTATTATTAGTAAACTTGGTTTATAAAAATTTTAACCAATTCAAATGGTTTCATGCAAGTAGATCCAAAGATTCTAAAAATACAATATTTTTGATACCTATTTAAATTTTTATATCTTGTTTTTTTATTTCTCAGGCTTTTTGGACTGTATTTGTTAAGGTTTTTCTCTATTTTACATATTTTTTCATTATAAGTAAACTTGTTTTATAAAAATTTTAACCTATTCAAATGGTTTCATGAAAGTGGATCCACCTTTTCTAAATATACAATAATTTTAATACTTATTTAATTTATTTATATCTTGTTTTTTAATTACGCTGGCCTGGTGGGCCGTATTTGTTTTAGTTTTCCTCTACATAGAATATTCTCTTATTATTAGTAAACTTGGTTTATAAAAATTTTAACCAATTCAAATGGTTTCAAGCAAGTAGATCCAAAGATTCTAAAAATTCAATATTTTTGATACCTATTTATATTTTTATATCTTGTTTTTTTATTTCTCAGGCCTTTTGGACTGTATTTGTTAAGGTTTTTCTCTATTTTACATATTTTTTCATTATAAGTAAACTTGTTTTATAAAAATTTTAACCTATTCAAATGGTTTCATGAAAGTGGATACACCTTTTCTAAATATACAATAATTTTAATACTTTTTTAATTTATTTATATCTTGTTTTTTAATTACGCTGGCCTGAAGGGCCGTATTTGATTTAGTTTTCCTCTACGTAGAATATTCTCTTATTATTAGTAAATTTGGTTTATAAAAATTTTAACCAATTCAAATGGTTACATGCAAGTAGATCCAAAGATTCTAAAAATACAATATTTTTGATACCTATTTAAATTTTTATATCTTGTTTTTTTATTTCTCAGGCCTTTTGGACTGTATTTGTTAAGGTTTTTCTCTATTTTACATATTTTTTCATTATAAGTAAACTTGTTTTATAAAAATTTTAACCTATTCAAATGGTTTCATGAAAGTGGATCGACCTTTTCTAAATATACAATAATTTTAATACTTATTTAATTTATTTATATCTTGTTTTTTAATTACGCTGGCCTGAAGGGCCGTATTTGTTTTAGTTTTCCTCTACGTAGAATATTCTCTTATTATTAGTAAACTTGGTTTATAAAAATTTTAACCAATTCAAATGGTTTCATGCAAGTAGATCCAAAGATTCTAAAAATACAATATTTTTGATACCTATTTAAATTTTTATATCTTGTTTTTTTATTTCTCAGGCTTTTTGGACTGTATTTGTTAAGGTTTTTCTCTATTTTACATATTTTTTCATTATAAGTAAACTTGTTTTATAAAAATTTTAACCTATTCAAATGGTTTCATGAAAGTGGATCCACCTTTTCTAAATATACAATAATTTTAATACTTATTTAATTTATTTATATCTTGTTTTTTAATTACGCTGGCCTGGTGGGCCGTATTTGTTTTAGTTTTCCTCTACATAGAATATTCTCTTATTATTAGTAAACTTGGTTTATAAAAATTTTAACCAATTCAAATGGTTTCAAGCAAGTAGATCCAAAGATTCTAAAAATTCAATATTTTTGATACCTATTTATATTTTTATATCTTGTTTTTTTATTTCTCAGGCCTTTTGGACTGTATTTGTTAAGGTTTTTCTCTATTTTACATATTTTTTCATTATAAGTAAACTTGTTTTATAAAAATTTTAACCTATTCAAATGGTTTCTTGAAAGTGGATCCACCTATTCTAAATATACAATAATTTTAATACTTATTTAATTTATTTATATCTTGTTTTTTAATTACGCTGGCCTGGTGGGCCGTATTTGTTTTAGTTTTCCTCTACATAGAATATTCTCTTATTATTAGTAAACTTGGTTTATAAAAATTTTAACCAATTCAAATGGTTTTAAGCAAGTAGATCCAAAGATTCTAAAAATACAATATTTTTGATACCTATTTATATTTTTATATCTTGTTTTTTTATTTCTCAGGCCTTTTGGACTGTATTTGTTAAGGTTTTTCTCTATTTTACATATTTTTTCATTATAAGTAAACTTGTTTTATAAAAATTTTAACCTAATCAAATGGTTTCATGAAAGTGGATCCACCTTTTCTAAATATACAATAATTTTAATACTTATTTAATTTATTTATATCTTGTTTTTTAATTACGCTGGCCTCAAGGGCCATATTTGTTTAAGTTTTTCTCTACGTAGAATATTCTCTCATTATTTGTAAACTGGGTTTATAAAAATTTTAACCAATTCAAATGGTTTTATGCAAGTAGATCCAACGTTTATAAAAATACAATAATTTTGATACCTAATTAAATTTTTTATATCTTGTTTTTTTATTTCTCAGGCCTTTTGGACTGTATTTGTTTAGGTTTTTCTCTATTTTACATATTTTTTCATTATAAGTAAACTTGTTTTATAAAAATTTTAACCTATTCAAATGGTTTCATGCAAGTGGATCCAACGTTTATAAAAATACAATAATTTTATAATTTTAATACTTATTTAATTTATTTATATCTTGTTTTTTAATTACGCTGGCCTGAAGGGCCGTATTTGTTTTAGTTTTCCTCTACGTAGAATATTCTCTTATTATTAGTAAATTTGGTTTATAAAAATTTTAACCAATTCAAATGGTTTCATGCAAGTAGATCCAAAGATTCTAAAAATACAATATTTTTGATACCTATTTAAATTTTTATATCTTGTTTTTTTATTTCTCAGGCCTTTTGGACTGTATTTGTTAAGGTTTTTCTCTATTTTACATATTTTTTCATTATAAGTAAACTTGGTTTATAAGAATTTTAACCAATTCAAATGGTTTCATGAAAGTGGATCCACCTTTTCTAAATATACAATAATTTTAATACTTATTTAATTTATTTATATCTTGTTTTTTAATTACGCTGGCCTGAAGGGCCGTATTTGTTTTAGTTTTCCTCTACGTAGAATATTCTCTTATTATTAGTAAATTTGGTTTATAATAATTTTAACCAATTCAAATGGTTTCATGCAAGTAGATCCAAAGATTCTAAAAATACAATATTTTTGATACCTATTTAAATTTTTATATCTTGTTTTTTTATTTCTCAGGCCTTTTGGACTGTATTTGTTAAGGTTTTTCTCTATTTTACATATTTTTTCATTATAAGTAAACTTGGTTTATAAGAATTTTAACCAATTCAAATGGTTTCATGAAAGTGGATCCACCTTTTCTAAATATACAATAATTTTAATACTTATTTAATTTATTTATATCTTGTTTTTTAATTACGCTGGCCTGAAGGGCCGTATTTGTTTTAGTTTTCCTCTACGTAGAATATTCTCTTATTATTAGTAAACTTGGTTTATAAAAATTTTAACCAATTCAAATGGTTTCATGCAAGTAGATCCAAAGATTCTAAAAATACAATATTTTTGATACCTATTTAAATTTTTATATCTTGTTTTTTTATTTCTCAGGCTTTTTGGACTGTATTTGTTAAGGTTTTTCTCTATTTTACATATTTTTTCATTATAAGTAAACTTGTTTTATAAAAATTTTAACCTATTCAAATGGTTTCATGAAAGTGGATCCACCTTTTCTAAATATACAATAATTTTAATACTTATTTAATTTATTTATATCTTGTTTTTTAATTACGCTGGCCTGGTGGGCCGTATTTGTTTTAGTTTTCCTCTACATAGAATATTCTCTTATTATTAGTAAACTTGGTTTATAAAAATTTTAACCAATTCAAATGGTTTCAAGCAAGTAGATCCAAAGATTCTAAAAATTCAATATTTTTGATACCTATTTATATTTTTATATCTTGTTTTTTTATTTCTCAGGCCTTTTGGACTGTATTTGTTAAGGTTTTTCTCTATTTTACATATTTTTTCATTATAAGTAAACTTGTTTTATAAAAATTTTAACCTATTCAAATGGTTTCATGAAAGTGGATACACCTTTTCTAAATATACAATAATTTTAATACTTTTTTAATTTATTTATATCTTGTTTTTTAATTACGCTGGCCTGAAGGGCCGTATTTGATTTAGTTTTCCTCTACGTAGAATATTCTCTTATTATTAGTAAATTTGGTTTATAAAAATTTTAACCAATTCAAATGGTTACATGCAAGTAGATCCAAAGATTCTAAAAATACAATATTTTTGATACCTATTTAAATTTTTATATCTTGTTTTTTTATTTCTCAGGCCTTTTGGACTGTATTTGTTAAGGTTTTTCTCTATTTTACATATTTTTTCATTATAAGTAAACTTGTTTTATAAAAATTTTAACCTATTCAAATGGTTTCATGAAAGTGGATCGACCTTTTCTAAATATACAATAATTTTAATACTTATTTAATTTATTTATATCTTGTTTTTTAATTACGCTGGCCTGAAGGGCCGTATTTGTTTTAGTTTTCCTCTACGTAGAATATTCTCTTATTATTAGTAAACTTGGTTTATAAAAATTTTAACCAATTCAAATGGTTTCATGCAAGTAGATCCAAAGATTCTAAAAATACAATATTTTTGATACCTATTTAAATTTTTATATCTTGTTTTTTTATTTCTCAGGCTTTTTGGACTGTATTTGTTAAGGTTTTTCTCTATTTTACATATTTTTTCATTATAAGTAAACTTGTTTTATAAAAATTTTAACCTATTCAAATGGTTTCATGAAAGTGGATCCACCTTTTCTAAATATACAATAATTTTAATACTTATTTAATTTATTTATATCTTGTTTTTTAATTACGCTGGCCTGGTGGGCCGTATTTGTTTTAGTTTTCCTCTACATAGAATATTCTCTTATTATTAGTAAACTTGGTTTATAAAAATTTTAACCAATTCAAATGGTTTCAAGCAAGTAGATCCAAAGATTCTAAAAATTCAATATTTTTGATACCTATTTATATTTTTATATCTTGTTTTTTTATTTCTCAGGCCTTTTGGACTGTATTTGTTAAGGTTTTTCTCTATTTTACATATTTTTTCATTATAAGTAAACTTGTTTTATAAAAATTTTAACCTATTCAAATGGTTTCTTGAAAGTGGATCCACCTATTCTAAATATACAATAATTTTAATACTTATTTAATTTATTTATATCTTGTTTTTTAATTACGCTGGCCTGGTGGGCCGTATTTGCTTTAGTTTTCCTCTACATAGAATATTCTCTTATTATTAGTAAACTTGGTTTATAAAAATTTTAACCAATTCAAATGGTTTTAAGCAAGTAGATCCAAAGATTCTAAAAATACAATATTTTTGATACCTATTTATATTTTTATATCTTGTTTTTTTATTTCTCAGGCCTTTTGGACTGTATTTGTTAAGGTTTTTCTCTATTTTACATATTTTTTCATTATAAGTAAACTTGTTTTATAAAAATTTTAACCTAATCAAATGGTTTCATGAAAGTGGATCCACCTTTTCTAAATATACAATAATTTTAATACTTATTTAATTTATTTATATCTTGTTTTTTAATTACGCTGGCCTCAAGGGCCATATTTGTTTAAGTTTTTCTCTACGTAGAATATTCTCTCATTATTTGTAAACTGGGTTTATAAAAATTTTAACCAATTCAAATGGTTTTATGCAAGTAGATCCAACGTTTATAAAAATACAATAATTTTGATACCTAATTAAATTTTTTATATCTTGTTTTTTTATTTCTCAGGCCTTTTGGACTGTATTTGTTTAGGTTTTTCTCTATTTTACATATTTTTTCATTATAAGTAAACTTGTTTTATAAAAATTTTAACCTATTCAAATGGTTTCATGCAAGTGGATCCAACGTTTATAAAAATACAATAATTTTATAATTTTAATACTTATTTAATTTATTTATATCTTGTTTTTTAATTACGCTGGCCTGAAGGGCCGTATTTGTTTTAGTTTTCCTCTACGTAGAATATTCTCTTATTATTAGTAAATTTGGTTTATAAAAATTTTAACCAATTCAAATGGTTTCATGCAAGTAGATCCAAAGATTCTAAAAATACAATATTTTTGATACCTATTTAAATTTTTATATCTTGTTTTTTTATTTCTCAGGCCTTTTGGACTGTATTTGTTAAGGTTTTTCTCTATTTTACATATTTTTTCATTATAAGTAAACTTGGTTTATAAGAATTTTAACCAATTCAAATGGTTTCATGAAAGTGGATCCACCTTTTCTAAATATACAATAATTTTAATACTTATTTAATTTATTTATATCTTGTTTTTTAATTACGCTGGCCTGAAGGGCCGTATTTGTTTTAGTTTTCCTCTACGTAGAATATTCTCTTATTATTAGTAAATTTGGTTTATAATAATTTTAACCAATTCAAATGGTTTCATGCAAGTAGATCCAAAGATTCTAAAAATACAATATTTTTGATACCTATTTAAATTTTTATATCTTGTTTTTTTATTTCTCAGGCCTTTTGGACTGTATTTGTTAAGGTTTTTCTCTATTTTACATATTTTTTCATTATAAGTAAACTTGGTTTATAAGAATTTTAACCAATTCAAATGGTTTCATGAAAGTGGATCCACCTTTTCTAAATATACAATAATTTTAATACTTATTTAATTTATTTATATCTTGTTTTTTAATTACGCTGGCCTGGTGGGCCGTATTTGTTTTAGTTTTCCTCTACATAGAATATTTTCTTATTATTAGTAAACTTGGTTTATAAAAATTTTAACCAATTCAAATGGTTTCAAGCAAGTAGATCCAAAGATTCTAAAAATACAATATTTTTGATACCTATTTATATTTTTATATCTTGTTTTTTTATTTCTCAGGCCTTTTGGACTGTATTTGTTAAGGTTTTTCTCTATTTTACATATTTTTTCATTATAAGTAAACTTGTTTCATAAAAATTTTAAACTATTCAAATGGTTTCATGAAAGTGGATCCACTTTTTCTAAATATACAATAATTTTAATACTTATTTAATTTATTTATATCTTGTTTTTTAATTACGCTGGCCTGAAGGGCCGTATTTGTTTAATATTTTCTCTACGTAGAATATTCTCTCATTATTAGTAAAATTGGTTTATAAAAATTTTAACCAATTCAAATGGTTTAATGCAAGTAGATCCAACGTTTATAAAAATACAATAATTTTAATACTTATTTAATTTATTTATATCTTGTTTTTTAATTACGCTGGCCTGAAGGGCCGTATTTGTTTAATATTTTCTCTACGTAGAATATTCTCTCATTATTAGTAAAATTGGTTTATAAAAATTTTAACCTATTCAAATGGTTTCATGCAAGTGGATCCAACGTTTATAAAAATACAATAATTTTGATACCTATTTAAATTTTTTATATTATGTTTTTTTATTTCTCAGGCCTTTTGGACTGTATTTGTTTAAGTTTTTCTCTATTTTATATATTTTTCTATTATAAGTAAACTTGGTTTATAAGAATTTTAACCAATTCAAATGGTTTCATGCAAGTAGATCCAAAGATTCTAAAAATACAATATTTTTGATACCTATTTAAATTTTTATATCTTGTTTTTTTATTTCTCAGGCTTTTTGGACTGTATTTGTTAAGGTTTTTCTCTATTTTACATATTTTTTCATTATAAGTAAACTTGTTTTATAAAAATTTTAACCTATTCAAATGGTTTCATGAAAGTGGATCCACCTTTTCTAAATATACAATAATTTTAATACTTATTTAATTTATTTATATCTTGTTTTTTAATTACGCTGGCCTGGTGGGCCGTATTTGTTTTAGTTTTCCTCTACATAGAATATTCTCTTATTATTAGTAAACTTGGTTTATAAAAATTTTAACCAATTCAAATGGTTTCAAGCAAGTAGATCCAAAGATTCTAAAAATTCAATATTTTTGATACCTATTTATATTTTTATATCTTGTTTTTTTATTTCTCAGGCCTTTTGGACTGTATTTGTTAAGGTTTTTCTCTATTTTACATATTTTTGCATTATAAGTAAACTTGTTTTATAAAAATTTTAACCTATTCAAATGGTTTCATGAAAGTGGATCCACCTTTTCTAAATATACAATAATTTTAATACTTATTTAATTTATTTATATCTTGTTTTTTAATTACGCTGGCCTGAAGGGCCGTATATGTTTTAGTTTTCCTCTACGTAGAATATTCTCTTATTATTAGTAAATTTGGTTTATAAAAATTTTAACCAATTCAAATGGTTTCATGCAAGTAGATCCAAAGATTATAAAAATACAATATTTTTGATACCTATTTAAATTTTTATATCTTGTTTTTTTATTTCTCAGGCCTTTTGGACTGTATTTGTTAAGGTTTTTCTCTATTTTACATATTTTTTTATTATAAGTAAACTTGTTTTATAAAAATTTTAACCTATTCAAATGGTTTCATGAAAGAGGATCCACCTTTTCTAAATATACAATAATTTTAATACTTATTTAATTTATTTATATCTTGTTTTTTAATTACGCTGGCCTGGTGGGCCGTATTTGTTTTAGTTTTCCTCTACATAGAATATTCTCTTATTATTAGTAAACTTGGTTTATAAAAATTTTAACCAATTCAAATGGTTTCATGCAAGTAGATCCAAAGATTCTAAAAATACAATATTTTTGATACCTATTTAAATTTTTATATCTTGTTTTTTTATTTCTCAGGCTTTTTGGACTGTATTTGTTAAGGTTTTTCTCTATTTTACATATTTTTTCATTATAAGTAAACTTGTTTTATAAAAATTTTAACCTATTCAAATGGTTTCATGAAAGTGGATCCACCTTTTCTAAATATACAATAATTTTAATACTTATTTAATTTATTTATATCTTGTTTTTTAATTACGCTGGCCTGAAGGGCCGTATTTGTTTAAGTTTTTCTCTACGTAGAATATTCTCTCATTATTAGTAAAATTGGTTTATAAAAATTTTAACCAATTCAAATGAATTCATAAAAGTGGATCCAAAGATTCTAAAAATACAATATTTTTGATACCTATTTAAATTATTATATCTTGTTTTTTTATTTCTCAGGCCTTTTAGACTGTATTTGTTAAGGTTTTTCTCTATTTTACATATTTTTTCATTATAAGTAAACTTGTTTTATAAAAATTTTAACCTATTCAAATGGTTTCATGAAAGTGGATCCACCTTTTCTAAATATACAATAATTTTAATACTTATTTAATTTATTTATATCTTGTTTTTTAATTACGCTGGCCTGGTGGGCCGTATTTGTTTTAGTTTTCCTCTACATAGAATATTCTCTTATTATTAGTAAACTTGGTTTATAAAAATTTTAACCAATTCAAATGGTTTCAAGCAAGTAGATCCAAAGATTCTAAAAATACAATATTTTTGATACCTATTTATATTTTTATATCTTGTTTTTTTATTTCTCAGGCCTTTTGGACTGTATTTGTTAAGGTTTTTCTCTATTTTACATATTTTTTCATTATAAGTAAACTTGTTTTATAAAAATTTTAACCTATTCAAATGGTTTCATGAAAGTGGATCCACCTTTTCTAAATATACAATAATTTTAATACTTTTTTAATTTATTTATATCTTGTTTTTTAATTACGCTGGCCTGAAGGGCCGTATTTGTTTTAGTTTTCCTCTACGTAGAATATTCTCTTATTATTAGTAAACTTGGTTTATAAAAATTTTAACCAATTCAAATGGTTTCATGCAAGTAGATCCAAAGATTCTAAAAATACAATATTTTTGATACCTATTTAAATTTTTATATCTTGTTTTTTTATTTCTCAGGCTTTTTGGACTGTATTTGTTAAGGTTTTTCTCTATTTTACATATTTTTTCATTATAAGTAAACTTGTTTTATAAAAATTTTAACCTATTCAAATGGTTTCATGAAAGTGGATCCACCTTTTCTAAATATACAATAATTTTAATACTTATTTAATTTATTTATATCTTGTTTTTTAATTACGCTGGCCTGGTGGGCCGTATTTGTTTTAGTTTTCCTCTACATAGAATATTCTCTTATTATTAGTAAACTTGGTTTATAAAAATTTTAACCAATTCAAATGGTTTCAAGCAAGTAGATCCAAAGATTCTAAAAATTCAATATTTTTGATACCTATTTATATTTTTATATCTTGTTTTTTTATTTCTCAGGCCTTTTGGACTGTATTTGTTAAGATTTTTCTCTATTTTACATATTTTTTCATTATAAGTAAACTTGTTTTATAAAAATTTTAACCTATTCAAATGGTTTCATGAAAGTGGATACACCTTTTCTAAATATACAATAATTTTAATACTTTTTTAATTTATTTATATCTTGTTTTTTAATTACGCTGGCCTGAAGGGCCGTATTTGTTTTAGTTTTCCTCTACGTAGAATATTCTCTTATTATTAGTAAATTTGGTTTATAAAAATTTTAACCTATTCAAATGGTTTCATGCAAGTGGATCCAACGTTTATAAAAATACAATAATTTTGATACCTATTTAAATTATTATATCTTGTTTTTTTATTTCTCAGGCCTTTTGGACTGTATTTGTTTAAGTTTTTCTCTATTTTATATATTTTTCTATTATAAGTAAACTTGGTTTATAAGAATTTTAACCAATTCAAATGGTTTCATGAAAGTGGATCCACCTTTTCTAAATATACAATAATTTTAATACTTATTTAATTTATTTATATCTTGTTTTTTAATTACGCTGGCCTGGTGGGCCGTATTTGTTTTAGTTTTCCTCTACATAGAATATTCTCTTATTATTAGTAAACTTGGTTTATAAAAATTTTAACCAATTCAAATGGTTTCATGCAAGTAGATCCAAAGATTATAAAAATACAATATTTTTGATACCTATTTAAATTTTTATATCTTGTTTTTTTATTTCTCAGGCCTTTTGGACTGTATTTGTTAAGGTTTTTCTCTATTTTACATATTTTTTTATTATAAGTAAACTTGTTTTATAAAAATTTTAACCTATTCAAATGGTTTCATGAAAGAGGATCCACCTTTTCTAAATATACAATAATTTTAATACTTATTTAATTTATTTATATCTTGTTTTTTAATTACGCTGGCCTGGTGGGCCGTATTTGTTTTAGTTTTCCTCTACATAGAATATTCTCTTATTATTAGTAAACTTGGTTTATAAAAATTTTAACCAATTCAAATGGTTTCATGCAAGTAGATCCAAAGATTCTAAAAATACAATATTTTTGATACCTATTTAAATTTTTATATCTTGTTTTTTTATTTCTCAGGCTTTTTGGACTGTATTTGTTAAGGTTTTTCTCTATTTTACATATTTTTTCATTATAAGTAAACTTGTTTTATAAAAATTTTAACCTATTCAAATGGTTTCATGAAAGTGGATCCACCTTTTCTAAATATACAATAATTTTAATACTTATTTAATTTATTTATATCTTGTTTTTTAATTACGCTGGCCTGGTGGGCCGTATTTGTTTTAGTTTTCCTCTACATAGAATATTCTCTTATTATTAGTAAACTTGGTTTATAAAAATTTTAACCAATTCAAATGGTTTCAAGCAAGTAGATCCAAAGATTCTAAAAATACAATATTTTTGATACCTATTTATATTTTTATATCTTGTTTTTTTATTTCTCAGGCCTTTTGGACTGTATTTGTTAAGGTTTTTCTCTATTTTACATATTTTTTCATTATAAGTAAACTTGTTTTATAAAAATTTTAACCTATTCAAATGGTTTCATGCAAGTGGATCCAACGTTTATAAAAATACAATAAATTTGATACCTATTTAAATTTTTTATATTATGTTTTTTTATTTCTCAGGCCTTTTGGACTGTATTTGTTTAAGTTTTTCTCTATTTTATATATTTTTCTATTATAAGTAAACTTGGTTTATAAGAATTTTAACCAATTCAAATGGTTTCATGAAAGTGGATCCACCTTTTCTAAATATACAATAATTTTAATACTTATTTAATTTATTTATATCTTGTTTTTTAATTACGCTGGCCTGAAGGGCCGTATTTGTTTAAGTTTTTCTCTACGTAGAATATTCTCTCATTATTAGTAAAATTGGTTTATAAAAATTTTAACCAATTCAAATGGTTTTATGCAAGTAGATCCAACGTTTATAAAAATACAATAATTTTGATACCTAATTAAATTTTTTATATCTTGTTTTTTTATTTCTCAGGCCTTTTGGACTGTATTTGTTAAGGTTTTTCTCTATTTTACATATTTTTCTATTATAAGTAAACTTGGTTTATAAGAATTTTAACCAATTCAAATGGTTTCATGAAAGTGGATCCACCTTTTCTAAATATACAATAATTTTAATACTTATTTAATTTATTTATATCTTGTTTTTTAATTACGCTGGCCTGGTGGGCCGTATTTGTTTTAGTTTTCCTCTACATCGAATATTCTCTTATTATTAGTAAACTTGGTTTATAAAAATTTTAACCAATTCAAATGGTTTCCAGCAAGTAGATCCAAAGATTCTAAAAATACAATATTTTTGATACCTATTTATATTTTTATATCTTGTTTTTTTATTTCTCAGGCATTTTGGACTGTATTTGTTAAGGTTTTTCTCTATTTTACATATTTTTTCATTATAAGTAAACTTGTTTTATAAAAATTTTAACCTATTCAAATGGTTTCATGAAAGTGGATCCACCTTTTCTAAATATACAATAATTTTAATACTTATTTAATTTATTTATATCTTGTTTTTTAATTACGCTGGCCTGAAGGGCCGTATTTGTTTAAGTTTTTCTCTACGTAGAATATTCTCTCCTTATTAGTAAAATTGGTTTATAAAAATTTTAACCAATTCAAATGGTTTTATGCAAGTAGATCCAACGTTTATAAAAATACAATAATTTTGATACCTAATTAAATTTTTTATATCTTGTTTTTTTATTTCTCAGGCCTTTTTGACTGTATTTGTTTAGGTTTTTCTCTATTTTACATATTTTTTCATTATAAGTAAACTTGTTTTATAAAAATTTTAACCTATTCAAATGGTTTCATGCAAGTGGATCCAACGTTTATAAAAATACAATAATTTTGATACCTATTTAAATTTTTTATATTATGTTTTTTTATTTCTCAGGCCTTTTGGACTGTATTTGTTTAAGTTTTTCTCTATTTTATATATTTTTCTATTATAAGTAAACTTGGTTTATAAGAATTTTAACCAATTCAAATGGTTTCATGAAAGTGGATCCACCTTTTCTAAATATACAATAATTTTAATACTTATTTAATTTATTTATATCTAGTTTTTTAATTACGCTGGCCTGGTGGGCCGTATTTGTTTTAGTTTTCCTCTACATCGAATATTCTCTTATTATTAGTAAACTTGGTTTATAATAATTTTAACCAATTCAAATGGTTTCCAGCAAGTAGATCCAAAGATTCTAAAAATACAATATTTTTGATACCTATTTATATTTTTATATCTTGTTTTTTTATTTCTCAGGCATTTTGGACTGTATTTGTTAAGGTTTTTCTCTATTTTACATATTTTTTCATTATAAGTAAACTTGTTTTATAAAAATTTTAACCTATTCAAATGGTATCATGAAAGTGGATCCACCTTTTCTAAATATACAATAATTTTAATACTTATTTAATTTATTTATATCTTGTTTTTTAATTACGCTGGCCTGAAGGGCCGTAATTGTTTAAGTTTTTCTCTACGTAGAATATTCTCTCATTATTAGTAAAATTGGTTTATAAAAATTTTAACCAATTCAAATGGTTTTATGCAAGTAGATCCAACGTTTATAAAAATACAATAATTTTGATACCTAATTAAATTTTTTATATCTTGTTTTTTTATTTCTCAGGCCTTTTTGACTGTATTTGTTTAGGTTTTTCTCTATTTTACATATTTTTTCATTATAAGTAAACTTGTTTTATAAAAATTTTAACCTATTCAAATGGTTTCATGCAAGTGGATCCAACGTTTATAAAAATACAATAATTTTGATACCTATTTAAATTTTTTATATTATGTTTTTTTATTTCTCAGGCCTTTTGGACTGTATTTGGTAAGGTTTTTCTCTATTTTACATATTTTTTCATTATAAGTAAACTTGTTTGATAAAAATTTTAACCTATTCAAATGGTTTCATGAAAGTGGATCCACCTTTTCTAAATATACAATAATTTTAATACTTATTTAATTTATTTATATCTTGTTTTTTAATTACGCTGGCCTGAAGGGCCGTATTTGTTTAATATTTTCTCTACGTAGAATATTCTCTCATTATTTGTAAAATTGGTTTATAAAAATTTTAACCAATTCAAATGGTTTTATGCAAGTAGATCCAACGTTTATAAAAATACAATAATTTTGATACCTAATTAAATTTTTTATATCTTGTTTTTTTATTTCACAGGCCTTTTTGACTGTATTTGTTTAGGTTTTTCTCTATTTTACATATTTTTTCATTATAAGTAAACTTGTTTTATAAAAATTTTAACCTATTCAAATGGTTTCATGCAAGTGTATCCAACGTTTATAAAAATACAATAATTTTGATACCTATTTAAATTTTTTATATTATGTTTTTTTATTTCTCAGGCTTTTTGGACTGTATTTGTTTAAGTTTTTCTCTATTTTATATATTTTTCTATTATAAGTAAACTTGGTTTATAAGAATTTTAACCAATTCAAATGGTTTCATGAAAGTGGATCCACCTTTTCTAAATACACAATAATTTTAATACTTATTTAATTTATTTATATCTTGTTTTTTAATTACGCTGGCCTGGTGGGCCGTATTTGTTTTAGTTTTCCTTTACATAGAATATTCTCTTATTATTAGTAAACTTG
Organism: Anagrus nilaparvatae; assembly: GCA_022575985.1. Lineage (NCBI taxonomy): Eukaryota > Metazoa > Arthropoda > Insecta > Hymenoptera > Mymaridae > Anagrus > Anagrus nilaparvatae. The sequence continues at coordinate 29,796,652 of JAKSXM010000231.1, read as the reverse complement.
GTTTATAAAAATTTTAACCAATTCAAATGGTTTCAAGCAAGTAGATCCAAAGATTCTAAAAATACAATATTTTTGATACCTATTTATATTTTTATATCTTGTTTTTTTATTTCTCAGGCCTTTTGGACTGTATTTGTTAAGGTTTTTCTCTATTTTACATATTTTTTCATTATAAGTAAACTTGTTTCAGAAAAATTTTAAACTATTCAAATGGTTTCATGAAAGTGGATCCACCTTTTCTAAATATACAATAATTTTAATACTTATTTAATTTATTTATATCTTGTTTTTTAATTACGCTGGCCTGAAGGGCCGTATTTGTTTAAGTTTTTCTCTACGTAGAATATTCTCTCATTATTAGTAAAATTGGTTTATAAAAATTTTAACCAATTCAAATGGTTTTATGCAAGTAGATCCAACGTTTATAAAAATACAATAATTTTGATACCTAATTAAATTTTTTATATCTTGTTTTTTTATTTCACAGGCCTTTTTGACTGTATTTGTTTAGGTTTTTCTCTATTTTACATATTTTTTCATTATAAGTAAACTTGTTTTATAAAAATTTTAACCTATCCAAATGGTTTCATGCAAGTGGATCCAACGTTTATAAAAATACAATAATTTTGATACCTATTTAAATTTTTTATATTATGTTTTTTTATTTCTCAGGCTTTTTGGACTGTATTTGTTTAAGTTTTTCTCTATTTTATATATTTTTCTATTATAAGTAAACTTGGTTTATAAGAATTTTAACCAATTCAAATGGTTTCATGAAAGTGGATCCACCTTTTCTAAATATACAATAATTTTAATACTTATTTAATTTATTTATATCTTGTTTTTTAATTACGCTGGCCTGGTGGGCCGTATTTGTTTTAGTTTTCCTCTACATAGAATATTCTCTTATTATTAGTAAACTTGGTTTATAAAAATTTTAACCAATTCAAATGGTTTCAAGCAAGTAGATCCAAAGATTCTAAAAATACAATATTTTTGATACCTATTTATATTTTTATATCTTGTTTTTTTATTTCTCAGGCCTTTTGGACTGTGTTTGTTAAGGTTTTTCTATATTTTACATATTTTTTCATTATAAGTAAACTTGTTTTATAAAAATTTTAACCTATTCAAATGGTTTCATGCAAGTGGATCCAACGTTTAAAAAAATACAATAATTTTGATACCTATTTAAATTTTTTATATTATGTTTATTTATTTCTCAGGCCTTTTGGACTGTATTTGTTTAAGTTTTTCTCTATTTTATAAATTTTTCTATTATAAGTAAACTTGGTTTATAAGAATTTTAACCAATTTAAATGGTTTCATGAAAGTGGATCCACCTTTTCTAAATATACAATAATTTTAATACTTATTTAATTTATTTATATCTTGTTTTTTAATTACGCTGGCCTGGTGGGCCGTATTTGTTTTAGTTTTCCTCTACATAGAATATTCTCTTATTATTAGTAAACTTGGTTTATAAAAATTTTAACCAATTCAAATGGTTTCAAGCAAGTAGATCCAAAGATTCTAAAAATACAATATTTTTGATACCTATTTATATTTTTATATCTTGTTTTTTTATTTCTCAGGCCTTTTGGACTGTATTTGTTAAGGTTTTTCTCTATTTTACATATTTTTTCATTATAAGTAAACTTGTTTTATAAAAATTTTAACCTATTCAAATGGTTTCATGCAAGTGGATCCAACGTTTATAAAAATACAATAAATTTGATACCTATTTAAATTTTTTATATTATGTTTTTTTATTTCTCAGGCCTTTTGGACTGTATTTGTTTAAGTTTTTCTCTATTTTATATATTTTTCTATTATAAGTAAACTTGGTTTATAAGAATTTTAACCAATTCAAATGGTTTCATGAAAGTGGATCCACCTTTTCTAAATATACAATAATTTTAATACTTATTTAATTTATTTATATCTTGTTTTTTAATTACGCTGGCCTGAAGGGCCGTATTTGTTTAAGTTTTTCTCTACGTAGAATATTCTCTCATTATTAGTAAAATTGGTTTATAAACATTTTAACCAATTCAAATGGTTTTATGCAAGTAGATCCAACGTTTATAAAAATACAATAATTTTGATACCTAATTAAATTTTTTATATCTTGTTTTTTTATTTCTCAGGCCTTTTGGACTGTATTTGTTAAGGTTTTTCTCTATTTTACATATTTTTCTATTATAAGTAAACTTGGTTTATAAGAATTTTAACCTATTCAAATGGTTTCATGCAAGTGGATCCAACGTTTATAAAAATACAATAAATTTGATACCTATTTAAATTTTTTATATTATGTTTTTTTATTTCTCAGGCCTTTTGGACTGTATTTGTTTAAGTTTTTCTCTATTTTACATATTTTTCTATTATAAGTAAACTTGGTTTATAAGAATTTTAACCAATTCAAATGGTTTCATGAAAGTGGATCCACCTTTTCTAAATATACAATAATTTTAATACTTATTTAATTTATTTATATCTTGTTTTTTAATTACGCTGGCCTGGTGGGCCGTATTTGTTTTAGTTTTCCTCTACATCGAATATTCTCTTATTATTAGTAAACTTGGTTTATAAAAATTTTAACCAATTCAAATGGTTTCCAGCAAGTAGATCCAAAGATTCTAAAAATACAATATTTTTGATACCTATTTATATTTTTATATCTTGTTTTTTTATTTCTCAGGCATTTTGGACTGTATTTGTTAAGGTTTTTCTCTATTTTACATATTTTTTCATTATAAGTAAACTTGTTTTATAAAAATTTTAACCTATTCAAATGGTTTCATGAAAGTGGATCCACCTTTTCTAAATATACAATAATTTTAATACTTATTTAATTTATTTATATCTTGTTTTTTAATTACGCTGGCCTGAAGGGCCGTATTTGTTTAAGTTTTTCTCTACGTAGAATATTCTCTCCTTATTAGTAAAATTGGTTTATAAAAATTTTAACCAATTCAAATGGTTTTATGCAAGTAGATCCAACGTTTATAAAAATACAATAATTTTGATACCTAATTAAATTTTTTATATCTTGTTTTTTTATTTCTCAGGCCTTTTTGACTGTATTTGTTTAGGTTTTTCTCTATTTTACATATTTTTTCATTATAAGTAAACTTGTTTTATAAAAATTTTAACCTATTCAAATGGTTTCATGCAAGTGGATCCAACGTTTATAAAAATACAATAAATTTGATACCTATTTAAATTTTTTATATTATGTTTTTTTATTTCTCAGGCCTTTTGGACTGTATTTGTTTAAGTTTTTCTCTATTTTATATATTTTTCTATTATAAGTAAACTTGGTTTATAAGAATTTTAACCAATTCAAATGGTTTCATGAAAGTGGATCCACCTTTTCTAAATATACAATAATTTTAATACTTATTTAATTTATTTATATCTTGTTTTTTAATTACGCTGGCCTGGTGGGCCGTATTTGTTTTAGTTTTCCTCTACATCGAATATTCTCTTATTATTAGTAAACTTGGTTTATAAAAATTTTAACCAATTCAAATGGTTTCCAGCAAGTAGATCCAAAGATTCTAAAAATACAATATTTTTGATACCTATTTATATTTTTATATCTTGTTTTTTTATTTCTCAGGCATTTTGGACTGTATTTGTTAAGGTTTTTCTCTATTTTACATATTTTTTCATTATAAGTAAACTTGTTTTATAAAAATTTTAACCTATTCAAATGGTTTCATGATAGTGGATCCACCTTTTCTAAATATACAATAATTTTAATACTTATTTAATTTATTTATATCTTGTTTTTTAATTACGCTGGCCTGAAGGGCCGTATTTGTTTAAGTTTTTCTCTACGTAGAATATTCTCTCATTATTAGTAAAATTGGTTTATAAAAATTTTAACCAATTCAAATGGTTTTATGCAAGTAGATCCAACGTTTATAAAAATACAATAATTTTGATACCTAATTAAATTTTTTATATCTTGTTTTTTTATTTCTCAGGCCTTTTGGACTGTATTTGTTATGGTTTTTCTCTATTTTACATATTTTTCTATTATAAGTAAACTTGGTTTATAAGAATTTTAACCAATTCAAATGGTTTCATGAAAGTGGATCCACCTTTTCTAAATATACAATAATTTTAATACTTATTTAATTTATTTATATCTTGTTTTTTAATTACGCTGGCCTGGTGGGCCGTATTTGTTTTAGTTTTCCTCTACATCGAATATTCTCTTATTATTAGTAAACTTGGTTTATAAAAATTTTAACCAATTCAAATGGTTTCCAGCAAGTAGATCCAAAGATTCTAAAAATACAATATTTTTGATACCTATTTATATTTTTATATCTTGTTTTTTTATTTCTCAGGCATTTTGGACTGTATTTGTTAAGGTTTTTCTCTATTTTACATATTTTTTCATTATAAGTAAACTTGATTAATAAAAATTTTAACCTATTCAAATGGTTTCATGAAAGTGGATCCACCTTTTCTAAATATACAATAATTTTAATACTTATTTAATTTATTTATATCTTGTTTTTTAATTACGCTGGCCTGAAGGGCCGTATTTGTTTAAGTTTTTCTCTACGTAGAATATTCTCTCCTTATTAGTAAAATTGGTTTATAAAAATTTTAACCAATTCAAATGGTTTTATGCAAGTAGATCCAACGTTTATAAAAATACAATAATTTTGATACCTAATTAAATTTTTTATATCTTGTTTTTTTATTTCTCAGGCCTTTTTGACTGTATTTGTTTAGGTTTTTCTCTATTTTACATATTTTTTCATTATAAGTAAACTTGTTTTATAAAAATTTTAACCTATTCAAATGGTTTCATGCAAGTGGATCCAACGTTTATAAAAATACAATAAATTTGATACCTATTTAAATTTTTTATATTATGTTTTTTTATTTCTCAGGCCTTTTGGACTGTATTTGTTTAAGTTTTTCTCTATTTTATATATTTTTCTATTATAAGTAAACTTGGTTTATAAGAATTTTAACCAATTCAAATGGTTTCATGAAAGTGGATCCACCTTTTCTAAATATACAATAATTTTAATACTTATTTAATTTATTTATATCTTGTTTTTTAATTACGCTGGCCTGGTGGGCCGTATTTGTTTTAGTTTTCCTCTACATCGAATATTCTCTTATTATTAGTAAACTTGGTTTATAAAAATTTTAACCAATTCAAATGGTTTCCAGCAAGTAGTTCCAAAGATTCTAAAAATACAATATTTTTGATACCTATTTATATTTTTATATCTTGTTTTTTTATTTCTCAGGCATTTTGGACTGTATTTGTTAAGGTTTTTCTCTATTTTACATATTTTTTCATTATAAGTAAACTTGTTTTATAAAAATTTTAACCTATTCAAATGGTTTCATGAAAGTGGATCCACCTTTTCTAAATATACAATAATTTTAATACTTATTTAATTTATTTATATCTTGTTTTTTAATTACGCTGGCCTGAAGGGCCGTATTTGTTTAAGTTTTTCTCTACGTAGAATATTCTCTCCTTATTAGTAAAATTGGTTTATAAAAATTTTAACCAATTCAAATGGTTTTATGCAAGTAGATCCAACGTTTATAAAAATACAATAATTTTGATACCTAATTAAATTTTTTATATCTTGTTTTTTTATTTCTCAGGCCTTTTTGACTGTATTTGTTTAGGTTTTTCTCTATTTTACATATTTTTTCATTATAAGTAAACTTGTTTTATAAAAATTTTAACCTATTCAAATGGTTTCATGCAAGTGGATCCAACGTTTATAAAAATACAATAAATTTGATACCTATTTAAATTTTTTATATTATGTTTTTTTATTTCTCAGGCCTTTTGGACTGTATTTGTTTAAGTTTTTCTCTATTTTATATATTTTTCTATTATAAGTAAACTTGGTTTATAAGAATTTTAACCAATTCAAATGGTTTCATGAAAGTGGATCCACCTTTTCTAAATATACAATAATTTTAATACTTATTTAATTTATTTATATCTTGTTTTTTAATTACGCTGGCCTGGTGGGCCGTATTTGTTTTAGTTTTCCTCTACATCGAATATTCTCTTATTATTAGTAAACTTGGTTTATAAAAATTTTAACCAATTCAAATGGTTTCCAGCAAGTAGTTCCAAAGATTCTAAAAATACAATATTTTTGATACCTATTTATATTTTTATATCTTGTTTTTTTATTTCTCAGGCATTTTGGACTGTATTTGTTAAGGTTTTTCTCTATTTTACATATTTTTTCATTATAAGTAAACTTGTTTTATAAAAATTTTAACCTATTCAAATGGTTTCATGATAGTGGATCCACCTTTTCTAAATATACAATAATTTTAATACTTATTTAATTTATTTATATCTTGTTTTTTAATTACGCTGGCCTGAAGGGCCGTATTTGTTTAAGTTTTTCTCTACGTAGAATATTCTCTCATTATTAGTAAAATTGGTTTATAAAAATTTTAACCAATTCAAATGGTTTTATGCAAGTAGATCCAACGTTTATAAAAATACAATAATTTTGATACCTAATTAAATTTTTTATATCTTGTTTTTTTATTTCTCAGGCCTTTTGGACTGTATTTGTTAAGGTTTTTCTCTATTTTACATATTTTTCTATTATAAGTAAACTTGGTTTATAAGAATTTTAACCAATTCAAATGGTTTCATGCAAGTGGATCCAACGTTTATAAAAATACAATAAATTTGATACCTAATTAAATTTTTTATATCTTGTTTTTTTATTTCTCAGGCCTTTTGGACTGTATTTGTTAAGGTTTTTCTCTATTTTACATATTTTTCTATTATAAGTAAACTTGGTTTATAAGAATTTTAACCAATTCAAATGGTTTCATGAAAGTGGATCCACCTTTTCTAAATATACAATAATTTTAATACTTATTTAATTTATTTATATCTTGTTTTTTAATTACGCTGGCCTGGTGGGCCGTATTTGTTTTAGTTTTCCTCTACATCGAATATTCTCTTATTATTAGTAAACTTGGTTTATAAAAATTTTAACCAATTCAAATGGTTTCCAGCAAGTAGATCCAAAGATTCTAAAAATACAATATTTTTGATACCTATTTATATTTTTATATCTTGTTTTTTTATTTCTCAGGCATTTTGGACTGTATTTGTTAAGGTTTTTCTCTATTTTACATATTTTTTCATTATAAGTAAACTTGTTTTATAAAAATTTTAACCTATTCAAATGGTTTCATGATAGTGGATCCACCTTTTCTAAATATACAATAATTTTAATACTTATTTAATTTATTTATATCTTGTTTTTTAATTACGCTGGCCTGAAGGGCCGTATTTGTTTAAGTTTTTCTCTACGTAGAATATTCTCTCATTATTAGTAAAATTGGTTTATAAAAATTTTAACCAATTCAAATGGTTTTATGCAAGTAGATCCAACGTTTATAAAAATACAATAATTTTGATACCTAATTAAATTTTTTATATCTTGTTTTTTTATTTCTCAGGCCTTTTGGACTGTATTTGTTATGGTTTTTCTCTATTTTACATATTTTTCTATTATAAGTAAACTTGGTTTATAAGAATTTTAACCAATTCAAATGGTTTCATGAAAGTGGATCCACCTTTTCTAAATATACAATAATTTTAATACTTATTTAATTTATTTATATCTTGTTTTTTAATTACGCTGGCCTGGTGGGCCGTATTTGTTTTAGTTTTCCTCTACATCGAATATTCTCTTATTATTAGTAAACTTGGTTTATAAAAATTTTAACCAATTCAAATGGTTTCCAGCAAGTAGATCCAAAGATTCTAAAAATACAATATTTTTGATACCTATTTATATTTTTATATCTTGTTTTTTTATTTCTCAGGCATTTTGGACTGTATTTGTTAAGGTTTTTCTCTATTTTACATATTTTTTCATTATAAGTAAACTTGATTAATAAAAATTTTAACCTATTCAAATGGTTTCATGAAAGTGGATCCACCTTTTCTAAATATACAATAATTTTAATACTTATTTAATTTATTTATATCTTGTTTTTTAATTACGCTGGCCTGAAGGGCCGTATTTGTTTAAGTTTTTCTCTACGTAGAATATTCTCTCCTTATTAGTAAAATTGGTTTATAAAAATTTTAACCAATTCAAATGGTTTTATGCAAGTAGATCCAACGTTTATAAAAATACAATAATTTTGATACCTAATTAAATTTTTTATATCTTGTTTTTTTATTTCTCAGGCCTTTTTGACTGTATTTGTTTAGGTTTTTCTCTATTTTACATATTTTTTCATTATAAGTAAACTTGTTTTATAAAAATTTTAACCTATTCAAATGGTTTCATGCAAGTGGATCCAACGTTTATAAAAATACAATAAATTTGATACCTATTTAAATTTTTTATATTATGTTTTTTTATTTCTCAGGCCTTTTGGACTGTATTTGTTTAAGTTTTTCTCTATTTTATATATTTTTCTATTATAAGTAAACTTGGTTTATAAGAATTTTAACCAATTCAAATGGTTTCATGAAAGTGGATCCACCTTTTCTAAATATACAATAATTTTAATACTTATTTAATTTATTTATATCTTGTTTTTTAATTACGCTGGCCTGGTGGGCCGTATTTGTTTTAGTTTTCCTCTACATCGAATATTCTCTTATTATTAGTAAACTTGGTTTATAAAAATTTTAACCAATTCAAATGGTTTCCAGCAAGTAGTTCCAAAGATTCTAAAAATACAATATTTTTGATACCTATTTATATTTTTATATCTTGTTTTTTTATTTCTCAGGCATTTTGGACTGTATTTGTTAAGGTTTTTCTCTATTTTACATATTTTTTCATTATAAGTAAACTTGTTTTATAAAAATTTTAACCTATTCAAATGGTTTCATGAAAGTGGATCCACCTTTTCTAAATATACAATAATTTTAATACTTATTTAATTTATTTATATCTTGTTTTTTAATTACGCTGGCCTGAAGGGCCGTATTTGTTTAAGTTTTTCTCTACGTAGAATATTCTCTCCTTATTAGTAAAATTGGTTTATAAAAATTTTAACCAATTCAAATGGTTTTATGCAAGTAGATCCAACGTTTATAAAAATACAATAATTTTGATACCTAATTAAATTTTTTATATCTTGTTTTTTTATTTCTCAGGCCTTTTTGACTGTATTTGTTTAGGTTTTTCTCTATTTTACATATTTTTTCATTATAAGTAAACTTGTTTTATAAAAATTTTAACCTATTCAAATGGTTTCATGCAAGTGGATCCAACGTTTATAAAAATACAATAAATTTGATACCTATTTAAATTTTTTATATTATGTTTTTTTATTTCTCAGGCCTTTTGGACTGTATTTGTTTAAGTTTTTCTCTATTTTATATATTTTTCTATTATAAGTAAACTTGGTTTATAAGAATTTTAACCAATTCAAATGGTTTCATGAAAGTGGATCCACCTTTTCTAAATATACAATAATTTTAATACTTATTTAATTTATTTATATCTTGTTTTTTAATTACGCTGGCCTGGTGGGCCGTATTTGTTTTAGTTTTCCTCTACATCGAATATTCTCTTATTATTAGTAAACTTGGTTTATAAAAATTTTAACCAATTCAAATGGTTTCCAGCAAGTAGTTCCAAAGATTCTAAAAATACAATATTTTTGATACCTATTTATATTTTTATATCTTGTTTTTTTATTTCTCAGGCATTTTGGACTGTATTTGTTAAGGTTTTTCTCTATTTTACATATTTTTTCATTATAAGTAAACTTGTTTTATAAAAATTTTAACCTATTCAAATGGTTTCATGATAGTGGATCCACCTTTTCTAAATATACAATAATTTTAATACTTATTTAATTTATTTATATCTTGTTTTTTAATTACGCTGGCCTGAAGGGCCGTATTTGTTTAAGTTTTTCTCTACGTAGAATATTCTCTCATTATTAGTAAAATTGGTTTATAAAAATTTTAACCAATTCAAATGGTTTTATGCAAGTAGATCCAACGTTTATAAAAATACAATAATTTTGATATCTAATTAAATTTTTTATATCTTGTTTTTTTATTTCTCAGGCCTTTTTGACTGTATTTGTTTAGGTTTTTCTCTATTTTACATATTTTTTCATTATAAGTAAACTTGTTTTATAAAAATTTTAACCTATTCAAATGGTTTCATGCAAGTGGATCCAACGTTTATAAAAATACAATAATTTTGATACCTATTTAAATTTTTTATATTATGTTTTTTTATTTCTCAGGCCTTTTGGACTGTATTTGTTAAGGTTTTTCTCTATTTTACATATTTTTTCATTATAAGTAAACTTGTTTTATAAAAATTTTAACCTATTCAAATGGTTTAATGAAAGTGGATCCACCTTTTCTAAATATACAATAATTTTAATACTTATTTAATTTATTTATATTTTGTTTTTTAATTACGCTGGCCTGAAGGGCCGTATTTGTTTAAGTTTTTCTCTACGTAGAATATTCTCTCATTATTAGTAAAATTGGTTTATAAAAATTTTAACCAATTCAAATGGTTTTATGCAAGTAGATCCAACGTTTATAAAAATACAATAATTTTGATACCTAATTAAATTTTTTATATCTTGTTTTTTTATTTCTCAGGCCTTTTTGACTGTATTTGTTTAGGTTTTTCTCTATTTTACATATTTTTTCATTATAAGTAAACTTGTTTTATAAAAATTTTAACCTATTCAAATGGTTTCATGCAAGTGGATCCAACGTTTATAAAAATACAATAATTTTGATACCTATTTAAATTTTTTATATTATGTTTTTTTATTTCTCAGGCCTTTTGGACTGTATTTGTTAAGGTTTTTCTCTATTTTACATATTTTTTCATTATAAGTAAACTTGTTTTATAAAAATTTTAACCTATTCAAATGGTTTCATGAAAGTGGATCCACCTTTTCTAAATATACAATAATTTTAATACTTATTTAATTTATTTATATCTTGTTTTTTAATTACGCTGGCCTGAAGGGCCGTATTTGTTTAAGTTTTTCTCTACGTAGAATATTCTCTCATTATTAGTAAAATTGGTTTATAAAAATTTTAACCAATTCAAATGGTTTTATGCAAGTAGATCCAACGTTTATAAAAATACAATAATTTTGATACCTAATTAAATTTTTTATATCTTGTTTTTTTATTTCTCAGGCCTTTTTGACTGTATTTGTTTAGGTTTTTCTCTATTTTACATATTTTTTCATTATAAGTAAACTTGTTTTATAAAAATTTTAACCTATTCAAATGGTTTCATGCAAGTGGATCCAACGTTTATAAAAATACAATAATTTTGATACCTATTTAAATTTTTTATATTATGTTTTTTTATTTCTCAGGCCTTTTGGACTGTATTTGTTTAAGTTTTTCTCTATTTTATATATTTTTCTATTATAAGTAAACTTGGTTTATAAGAATTTTAACCAATTCAAATGGTTTCATGAAAGTGGATCCACCTTTTCTAAATATACAATAATTTTAATACTTATTTAATTTATTTATATCTAGTTTTTTAATTACGCTGGCCTGGTGGGCCGTATTTGTTTTAGTTTTCCTCTACATCGAATATTCTCTTATTATTAGTAAACTTGGTTTATAATAATTTTAACCAATTCAAATGGTTTCCAGCAAGTAGATCCAAAGATTCTAAAAATACAATATTTTTGATACCTATTTATATTTTTATATCTTGTTTTTTTATTTCTCAGGCATTTTGGACTGTATTTGTTAAGGTTTTTCTCTATTTTACATATTTTTTCATTATAAGTAAACTTGTTTTATAAAAATTTTAACCTATTCAAATGGTTTCATGAAAGTGGATCCACCTTTTCTAAATATACAATAATTTTAATACTTATTTAATTTATTTATATCTTGTTTTTTAATTACGCTGGCCTGAAGGGCCGTATTTGTTTAAGTTTTTCTCTACGTAGAATATTCTCTCATTATTAGTAAAATTGGTTTATAAAAATTTTAACCAATTCAAATGGTTTTATGCAAGTAGATCCAACGTTTATAAAAATACAATAATTTTGATACCTAATTAAATTTTTTATATCTTGTTTTTTTATTTCTCAGGCCTTTTTGACTGTATTTGTTTAGGTTTTTCTCTATTTTACATATTTTTTCATTATAAGTAAACTTGTTTTATAAAAATTTTAACCTATTCAAATGGTTTCATGCAAGTGGATCCAACGTTTATAAAAATACAATAATTTTGATACCTATTTAAATTTTTTATATTATGTTTTTTTATTTCTCAGGCCTTTTGGACTGTATTTGTTTAAGTTTTTCTCTATTTTATATATTTTTCTATTATAAGTAAACTTGGTTTATAAGAATTTTAACCAATTCAAATGGTTTCATGAAAGTGGATCCACCTTTTCTAAATATACAATAATTTTAATACTTATTTAATTTATTTATATCTTGTTTTTTAATTACGCTGGCCTGGTGGGCCGTATTTGTTTTAGTTTTCCTCTACATAGAATATTCTCTTATTATTAGTAAACTTGGTTTATAAAAATTTTAACCAATTCAAATGGTTTCAAGCAAGTAGATCCAAAGATTCAAAAATACAATATTTTTGATACCTATTTATATTTTTATATCTTGTTTTTTTATTTCTCAGGCCTTTTGGACTGTATTTGTTAAGGTTTTTCTCTATTTTACATATTTTTTCATTATAAGTAAACTTGTTTTATAAAAATTTTAACCTATTCAAATGGTTTCATGCAAGTGGATCCAACGTTTATAAAAATACAATAATTTTGATACCTAATTAAATTTTTTATATCTTGTTTTTTTATTTCTCAGGCCTTTTGGACTGTATTTGTTAAGGTTTTTCTCTATTTTACATATTTTTCTATTATAAGTAAACTTGGTTTATAAGAATTTTAACCAATTCAAATGGTTTCATGCAAGTGGATCCAACGTTTATAAAAATACAATAATTTTATAATTTTAATACTTATTTAATTTATTTATATCTTGTTTTTTAATTACGCTGGCCTGAAGGGCCGTATTTGTTTTAGTTTTCCTCTACGTAGAATATTCTCTCATTATTAGTAAAATTGGTTTATAAAAATTTTAACTAATTCAAATGGTTTTATGCAAGTAGATCCAACGTTTATAAAAATACAATAATTTTGATACCTAATTAAATTTTTTATATCTTGTTTTTTTATTTCTCAGGCCTTTTGGATCTATTTGTTAAGGTTTTTCTCTATTTTACATATTTTTCTATTATAAGTAAACTTGGTTTATAAGAATTTTAACCAATTCAAATGGTTTCATGAAAGTGGATCCACCTTTTCTAAATATACAATAATTTTAATACTTATTTAATTTGTTTATATCTTGTTTTTTAATTACGCTGGCCTGGTGGGCCGTATTTGTTTTAGTTTTCCTCTACATAGAATATTCTCTTATTATTAGTAAACTTGGTTTATAAAAATTTTAACCAATTCAAATGGTTTCAAGCAAGTAGATCCAAAGATTCTAAAAATACCATATTTTTGATACCTATTTATATTTTTATATCTTGTTTTTTTATTTCTCAGGCCTTTTGGACTGTATTTGTTAAGGGTTTTCTCAATTTTACATATTTTTTCATTATAAGTAAACTTGTTTTATAAAAATTTTAACCTATTCAAATGGTTTCATGAAAGTGGATCCACCTTTTCTAAATATACAATAATTTTAATACTTATTTAATTTATTTATATTTTGTTTTTTAATTACGCTGGCCTGAAGGGCCGTATTTGTTTAAGTTTTTCTCTACGTAGAATATTCTCTCATTATTAGTAAAATAGGTTTATAAAAATTTTAACCAATTCAAATGGTTTTATGCAAGTAGATCCAACGTTTATAAAAATACAATAATTTTGATACCTAATTAAATTTTTTATATCTTGTTTTTTTATTTCTCAGGCCTTTTTGACTGTATTTGTTTAGGTTTTTCTCTATTTTACATATTTTTTCATTATAAGTAAACTTGTTTTATAAAAATTTTAACCTATTCAAATGGTTTCATGCAAGTGGATCCAACGTTTATAAAAATACAATAATTTTGATACCTATTTAAATTTTTTATATTATGTTTTTTTATTTCTCAGGCCTTTTGGACTGTATTTGTTAAGGTTTTTCTCTATTTTACATATTTTTTCATTATAAGTAAACTTGTTTTATAAAAATTTTAACCTATTCAAATGGTTTCATGAAAGTGGATCCACCTTTTCTAAATATACAATAATTTTAATACTTATTTAATTTATTTATATCTTGTTTTTTAATTACGCTGGCCTGAAGGGCCGTATTTGTTTAAGTTTTTCTCTACGTAGAATATTCTCTCATTATTAGTAAAATTGGTTTATAAAAATTTTAACCAATTCAAATGGTTTTATGCAAGTAGATCCAACGTTTATAAAAATACAATAATTTTGATACCTAATTAAATTTTTTATATCTTGTTTTTTTATTTCTCAGGCCTTTTGGACTGTATTTGTTAAGGTTTTTCTCTATTTTAAATATTTTTTCATTATAAGTAAACTTGATTTATAAAAATTTTAACCTATTCAAATGGTTTCATGAAAGTGGATCCACCTTTTCTAAATATACAATAATTTTAATACTTATTTAATTTATTTATATTTTGTTTTTTAATTACGCTGGCCTGAAGGGCCGTATTTGTTTAAGTTTTTCTCTACGTAGAATATTCTCTCATTATTAGTAAAATTGGTTTATAAAAATTTTAACCAATTCAAATGGTTTTATGCAAGTAGATCCAACGTTTATAAAAATACAATAATTTTGATACCTAATTAAATTTTTTATATCTTGTTTTTTTATTTCTCAGGCCTTTTTGACTGTATTTGTTTAGGTTTTTCTCTATTTTACATATTTTTTCATTATAAGTAAACTTGTTTTATAAAAATTTTAACCTATTCAAATGGTTTCATGCAAGTGGATCCAACGTTTATAAAAATACAATAATTTTGATACCTATTTAAATTTTTTATATTATGTTTTTTTATTTCTCAGGCCTTTTGGACTGTATTTGTTAAGGTTTTTCTCTATTTTACATATTTTTTCATTATAAGTAAACTTGTTTTATAAAAATTTTAACCTATTCAAATGGTTTCATGAAAGTGGATCCACCTTTTCTAAATATACAATAATTTTAATACTTATTTAATTTATTTATATCTTGTTTTTTAATTACGCTGGCCTGAAGGGCCGTATTTGTTTAAGTTTTTCTCTACGTAGAATATTCTCTCATTATTAGTAAAATTGGTTTATAAAAATTTTAACCAATTCAAATGGTTTTATGCAAGTAGATCCAACGTTTATAAAAATACAATAATTTTGATACCTAATTAAATTTTTTATATCTTGTTTTTTTATTTCTCAGGCCTTTTTGACTGTATTTGTTTAGGTTTTTCTCTATTTTACATATTTTTTCATTATAAGTAAACTTGTTTTATAAAAATTTTAACCTATTCAAATGGTTTCATGCAAGTGGATCCAACGTTTATAAAAATACAATAAATTTGATACCTATTTAAATTTTTTATATTATGTTTTTTTATTTCTCAGGCCTTTTGGACTGTATTTGTTTAAGTTTTTCTCTATTTTATATATTTTTCTATTATAAGTAAACTTGGTTTATAAGAATTTTAACCAATTCAAATGGTTTCATGAAAGTGGATCCACCTTTTCTAAATATACAATAATTTTAATACTTATTTAATTTATTTATATCTTGTTTTTTAATTACGCTGGCCTGGTGGGCCGTATTTGTTTTAGTTTTCCTCTACATCGAATATTCTCTTATTATTAGTAAACTTGGTTTATAAAAATTTTAACCAATTCAAATGGTTTCCAGCAAGTAGTTCCAAAGATTCTAAAAATACAATATTTTTGATACCTATTTATATTTTTATATCTTGTTTTTTTATTTCTCAGGCATTTTGGACTGTATTTGTTAAGGTTTTTCTCTATTTTACATATTTTTTCATTATAAGTAAACTTGTTTTATAAAAATTTTAACCTATTCAAATGGTTTCATGATAGTGGATCCACCTTTTCTAAATATACAATAATTTTAATACTTATTTAATTTATTTATATCTTGTTTTTTAATTACGTTGGCCTGAAGGGCCGTATTTGTTTAAGTTTTTCTCTACGTAGAATATTCTCTCATTATTAGTAAAATTGGTTTATAAAAATTTTAACCAATTCAAATGGTTTTATGCAAGTAGATCCAACGTTTATAAAAATACAATAATTTTGATACCTAATTAAATTTTTTATATCTTGTTTTTTTATTTCTCAGGCCTTTTGGACTGTATTTGTTAAGGTTTTTCTCTATTTTACATATTTTTCTATTATAAGTAAACTTGGTTTATAAGAATTTTAACCAATTCAAATGGTTTCATGAAAGTGGATCCACCTTTTCTAAATATACAATAATTTTAATACTTATTTAATTTATTTATATCTTGTTTTTTAATTACGCTGGCCTGGTGGGCCGTATTTGTTTTAGTTTTCCTCTACATCGAATATTCTCTTATTATTAGTAAACTTGGTTTATAAAAATTTTAACCAATTCAAATGGTTTCCAGCAAGTAGATCCAAAGATTCTAAAAATACAATATTTTTGATACCTATTTATATTTTTATATCTTGTTTTTTTATTTCTCAGGCATTTTGGACTGTATTTGTTAAGGTTTTTCTCTATTTTACATATTTTTTCATTATAAGTAAACTTGATTAATAAAAATTTTAACCTATTCAAATGGTTTCATGAAAGTGGATCCACCTTTTCTAAATATACAATAATTTTAATACTTATTTAATTTATTTATATCTTGTTTTTTAATTACGCTGGCCTGAAGGGCCGTATTTGTTTAAGTTTTTCTCTACGTAGAATATTCTCTCCTTATTAGTAAAATTGGTTTATAAAAATTTTAACCAATTCAAATGGTTTTATGCAAGTAGATCCAACGTTTATAAAAATACAATAATTTTGATACCTAATTAAATTTTTTATATCTTGTTTTTTTATTTCTCAGGCCTTTTTGACTGTATTTGTTTAGGTTTTTCTCTATTTTACATATTTTTTCATTATAAGTAAACTTGTTTTATAAAAATTTTAACCTATTCAAATGGTTTCATGCAAGTGGATCCAACGTTTATAAAAATACAATAAATTTGATACCTATTTAAATTTTTTATATTATGTTTTTTTATTTCTCAGGCCTTTTGGACTGTATTTGTTTAAGTTTTTCTCTATTTTATATATTTTTCTATTATAAGTAAACTTGGTTTATAAGAATTTTAACCAATTCAAATGGTTTCATGAAAGTGGATCCACCTTTTCTAAATATACAATAATTTTAATACTTATTTAATTTATTTATATCTTGTTTTTTAATTACGCTGGCCTGGTGGGCCGTATTTGTTTTAGTTTTCCTCTACATCGAATATTCTCTTATTATTAGTAAACTTGGTTTATAAAAATTTTAACCAATTCAAATGGTTTCCAGCAAGTAGTTCCAAAGATTCTAAAAATACAATATTTTTGATACCTATTTATATTTTTATATCTTGTTTTTTTATTTCTCAGGCATTTTGGACTGTATTTGTTAAGGTTTTTCTCTATTTTACATATTTTTTCATTATAAGTAAACTTGTTTTATAAAAATTTTAACCTATTCAAATGGTTTCATGATAGTGGATCCACCTTTTCTAAATATACAATAATTTTAATACTTATTTAATTTATTTATATCTTGTTTTTTAATTACGCTGGCCTGAAGGGCCGTATTTGTTTAAGTTTTTCTCTACGTAGAATATTCTCTCATTATTAGTAAAATTGGTTTATAAAAATTTTAACCAATTCAAATGGTTTTATGCAAGTAGATCCAACGTTTATAAAAATACAATAATTTTGATACCTAATTAAATTTTTTATATCTTGTTTTTTTATTTCTCAGGCCTTTTTGACTGTATTTGTTTAGGTTTTTCTCTATTTTACATATTTTTTCATTATAAGTAAACTTGTTTTATAAAAATTTTAACCTATTCAAATGGTTTCATGCAAGTGGATCCAACGTTTATAAAAATACAATAATTTTGATACCTATTTAAATTTTTTATATTATGTTTTTTTATTTCTCAGGCCTTTTGGACTGTATTTGTTAAGGTTTTTCTCTATTTTACATATTTTTTCATTATAAGTAAACTTGTTTTATAAAAATTTTAACCTATTCAAATGGTTTCATGAAAGTGGATCCACCTTTTCTAAATATACAATAATTTTAATACTTATTTAATTTATTTATATCTTGTTTTTTAATTACGCTGGCCTGAAGGGCCGTATTTGTTTAAGTTTTTCTCTACGTAGAATATTCTCTCATTATTAGTAAAATTGGTTTATAAAAATTTTAACCAATTCAAATGGTTTTATGCAAGTAGATCCAACGTTTATAAAAATACAATAATTTTGATACCTAATTAAATTTTTTATATCTTGTTTTTTTATTTCTCAGGCCTTTTTGACTGTATTTGTTTAGGTTTTTCTCTATTTTACATATTTTTTCATTATAAGTAAACTTGTTTTATAAAAATTTTAACCTATTCAAATGGTTTCATGCAAGTGGATCCAACGTTTATAAAAATACAATAATTTTGATACCTATTTAAATTTTTTATATTATGTTTTTTTATTTCTCAGGCCTTTTGGACTGTATTTGTTTAAGTTTTTCTCTATTTTATATATTTTTCTATTATAAGTAAACTTGGTTTATAAGAATTTTAACCAATTCAAATGGTTTCATGAAAGTGGATCCACCTTTTCTAAATATACAATAATTTTAATACTTATTTAATTTATTTATATCTAGTTTTTTAATTACGCTGGCCTGGTGGGCCGTATTTGTTTTAGTTTTCCTCTACATCGAATATTCTCTTATTATTAGTAAACTTGGTTTATAATAATTTTAACCAATTCAAATGGTTTCCAGCAAGTAGATCCAAAGATTCTAAAAATACAATATTTTTGATACCTATTTATATTTTTATATCTTGTTTTTTTATTTCTCAGGCATTTTGGACTGTATTTGTTAAGGTTTTTCTCTATTTTACATATTTTTTCATTATAAGTAAACTTGTTTTATAAAAATTTTAACCTATTCAAATGGTTTCATGAAAGTGGATCCACCTTTTCTAAATATACAATAATTTTAATACTTATTTAATTTATTTATATCTTGTTTTTTAATTACGCTGGCCTGAAGGGCCGTATTTGTTTAAGTTTTTCTCTACGTAGAATATTCTCTCATTATTAGTAAAATTGGTTTATAAAAATTTTAACCAATTCAAATGGTTTTATGCAAGTAGATCCAACGTTTATAAAAATACAATAATTTTGATACCTAATTAAATTTTTTATATCTTGTTTTTTTATTTCTCAGGCCTTTTTGACTGTATTTGTTTAGGTTTTTCTCTATTTTACATATTTTTTCATTATAAGTAAACTTGTTTTATAAAAATTTTAACCTATTCAAATGGTTTCATGCAAGTGGATCCAACGTTTATAAAAATACAATAATTTTGATACCTATTTAAATTTTTTATATTATGTTTTTTTATTTCTCAGGCCTTTTGGACTGTATTTGTTTAAGTTTTTCTCTATTTTATATATTTTTCTATTATAAGTAAACTTGGTTTATAAGAATTTTAACCAATTCAAATGGTTTCATGAAAGTGGATCCACCTTTTCTAAATATACAATAATTTTAATACTTATTTAATTTATTTATATCTTGTTTTTTAATTACGCTGGCCTGGTGGGCCGTATTTGTTTTAGTTTTCCTCTACATAGAATATTCTCTTATTATTAGTAAACTTGGTTTATAAAAATTTTAACCAATTCAAATGGTTTCAAGCAAGTAGATCCAAAGATTCAAAAATACAATATTTTTGATACCTATTTATATTTTTATATCTTGTTTTTTTATTTCTCAGGCCTTTTGGACTGTATTTGTTAAGGTTTTTCTCTATTTTACATATTTTTTCATTATAAGTAAACTTGTTTTATAAAAATTTTAACCTATTCAAATGGTTTCATGCAAGTGGATCCAACGTTTATAAAAATACAATAATTTTGATACCTAATTAAATTTTTTATATCTTGTTTTTTTATTTCTCAGGCCTTTTGGACTGTATTTGTTAAGGTTTTTCTCTATTTTACATATTTTTCTATTATAAGTAAACTTGGTTTATAAGAATTTTAACCAATTCAAATGGTTTCATGCAAGTGGATCCAACGTTTATAAAAATACAATAATTTTATAATTTTAATACTTATTTAATTTATTTATATCTTGTTTTTTAATTACGCTGGCCTGAAGGGCCGTATTTGTTTTAGTTTTCCTCTACGTAGAATATTCTCTCATTATTAGTAAAATTGGTTTATAAAAATTTTAACTAATTCAAATGGTTTTATGCAAGTAGATCCAACGTTTATAAAAATACAATAATTTTGATACCTAATTAAATTTTTTATATCTTGTTTTTTTATTTCTCAGGCCTTTTGGACTGTATTTGTTAAGGTTTTTCTCTATTTTACATATTTTTCTATTATAAGTAAACTTGGTTTATAAGAATTTTAACCAATTCAAATGGTTTCATGAAAGTGGATCCACCTTTTCTAAATATACAATAATTTTAATACTTATTTAATTTGTTTATATCTTGTTTTTTAATTACGCTGGCCTGGTGGGCCGTATTTGTTTTAGTTTTCCTCTACATAGAATATTCTCTTATTATTAGTAAACTTGGTTTATAAAAATTTTAACCAATTCAAATGGTTTCAAGCAAGTAGATCCAAAGATTCTAAAAATACCATATTTTTGATACCTATTTATATTTTTATATCTTGTTTTTTTATTTCTCAGGCCTTTTGGACTGTATTTGTTAAGGGTTTTCTCAATTTTACATATTTTTTCATTATAAGTAAACTTGTTTTATAAAAATTTTAACCTATTCAAATGGTTTCATGAAAGTGGATCCACCTTTTCTAAATATACAATAATTTTAATACTTATTTAATTTATTTATATTTTGTTTTTTAATTACGCTGGCCTGAAGGGCCGTATTTGTTTAAGTTTTTCTCTACGTAGAATATTCTCTCATTATTAGTAAAATTGGTTTATAAAAATTTTAACCAATTCAAATGGTTTTATGCAAGTAGATCCAACGTTTATAAAAATACAATAATTTTGATACCTAATTAAATTTTTTATATCTTGTTTTTTTATTTCTCAGGCCTTTTTGACTGTATTTGTTTAGGTTTTTCTCTATTTTACATATTTTTTCATTATAAGTAAACTTGTTTTATAAAAATTTTAACCTATTCAAATGGTTTCATGCAAGTGGATCCAACGTTTATAAAAATACAATAATTTTGATACCTATTTAAATTTTTTATATTATGTTTTTTTATTTCTCAGGCCTTTTGGACTGTATTTGTTAAGGTTTTTCTCTATTTTACATATTTTTTCATTATAAGTAAACTTGTTTTATAAAAATTTTAACCTATTCAAATGGTTTCATGAAAGTGGATCCACCTTTTCTAAATATACAATAATTTTAATACTTATTTAATTTATTTATATCTTGTTTTTTAATTACGCTGGCCTGAAGGGCCGTATTTGTTTAAGTTTTTCTCTACGTAGAATATTCTCTCATTATTAGTAAAATTGGTTTATAAAAATTTTAACCAATTCAAATGGTTTTATGCAAGTAGATCCAACGTTTATAAAAATACAATAATTTTGATACCTAATTAAATTTTTTATATCTTGTTTTTTTATTTCTCAGGCCTTTTGGACTGTATTTGTTAAGGTTTTTCTCTATTTTAAATATTTTTTCATTATAAGTAAACTTGATTTATAAAAATTTTAACCTATTCAAATGGTTTCATGAAAGTGGATCCACCTTTTCTAAATATACAATAATTTTAATACTTATTTAATTTATTTATATTTTGTTTTTTAATTACGCTGGCCTGAAGGGCCGTATTTGTTTAAGTTTTTCTCTACGTAGAATATTCTCTCATTATTAGTAAAATTGGTTTATAAAAATTTTAACCAATTCAAATGGTTTTATGCAAGTAGATCCAACGTTTATAAAAATACAATAATTTTGATACCTAATTAAATTTTTTATATCTTGTTTTTTTATTTCTCAGGCCTTTTTGACTGTATTTGTTTAGGTTTTTCTCTATTTTACATATTTTTTCATTATAAGTAAACTTGTTTTATAAAAATTTTAACCTATTCAAATGGTTTCATGCAAGTGGATCCAACGTTTATAAAAATACAATAATTTTGATACCTATTTAAATTTTTTATATTATGTTTTTTTATTTCTCAGGCCTTTTGGACTGTATTTGTTAAGGTTTTTCTCTATTTTACATATTTTTTCATTATAAGTAAACTTGTTTTATAAAAATTTTAACCTATTCAAATGGTTTCATGAAAGTGGATCCACCTTTTCTAAATATACAATAATTTTAATACTTATTTAATTTATTTATATCTTGTTTTTTAATTACGCTGGCCTGAAGGGCCGTATTTGTTTAAGTTTTTCTCTACGTAGAATATTCTCTCATTATTAGTAAAATTGGTTTATAAAAATTTTAACCAATTCAAATGGTTTTATGCAAGTAGATCCAACGTTTATAAAAATACAATAATTTTGATACCTAATTAAATTTTTTATATCTTGTTTTTTTATTTCTCAGGCCTTTTTGACTGTATTTGTTTAGGTTTTTCTCTATTTTACATATTTTTTCATTATAAGTAAACTTGTTTTATAAAAATTTTAACCTATTCAAATGGTTTCATGCAAGTGGATCCAACGTTTATAAAAATACAATAAATTTGATACCTATTTAAATTTTTTATATTATGTTTTTTTATTTCTCAGGCCTTTTGGACTGTATTTGTTTAAGTTTTTCTCTATTTTATATATTTTTCTATTATAAGTAAACTTGGTTTATAAGAATTTTAACCAATTCAAATGGTTTCATGAAAGTGGATCCACCTTTTCTAAATATACAATAATTTTAATACTTATTTAATTTATTTATATCTTGTTTTTTAATTACGCTGGCCTGGTGGGCCGTATTTGTTTTAGTTTTCCTCTACATCGAATATTCTCTTATTATTAGTAAACTTGGTTTATAAAAATTTTAACCAATTCAAATGGTTTCCAGCAAGTAGTTCCAAAGATTCTAAAAATACAATATTTTTGATACCTATTTATATTTTTATATCTTGTTTTTTTATTTCTCAGGCATTTTGGACTGTATTTGTTAAGGTTTTTCTCTATTTTACATATTTTTTCATTATAAGTAAACTTGTTTTATAAAAATTTTAACCTATTCAAATGGTTTCATGATAGTGGATCCACCTTTTCTAAATATACAATAATTTTAATACTTATTTAATTTATTTATATCTTGTTTTTTAATTACGTTGGCCTGAAGGGCCGTATTTGTTTAAGTTTTTCTCTACGTAGAATATTCTCTCATTATTAGTAAAATTGGTTTATAAAAATTTTAACCAATTCAAATGGTTTTATGCAAGTAGATCCAACGTTTATAAAAATACAATAATTTTGATACCTAATTAAATTTTTTATATCTTGTTTTTTTATTTCTCAGGCCTTTTGGACTGTATTTGTTAAGGTTTTTCTCTATTTTACATATTTTTCTATTATAAGTAAACTTGGTTTATAAGAATTTTAACCAATTCAAATGGTTTCATGAAAGTGGATCCACCTTTTCTAAATATACAATAATTTTAATACTTATTTAATTTATTTATATCTTGTTTTTTAATTACGCTGGCCTGGTGGGCCGTATTTGTTTTAGTTTTCCTCTACATCGAATATTCTCTTATTATTAGTAAACTTGGTTTATAAAAATTTTAACCAATTCAAATGGTTTCCAGCAAGTAGATCCAAAGATTCTAAAAATACAATATTTTTGATACCTATTTATATTTTTATATCTTGTTTTTTTATTTCTCAGGCATTTTGGACTGTATTTGTTAAGGTTTTTCTCTATTTTACATATTTTTTCATTATAAGTAAACTTGATTAATAAAAATTTTAACCTATTCAAATGGTTTCATGAAAGTGGATCCACCTTTTCTAAATATACAATAATTTTAATACTTATTTAATTTATTTATATCTTGTTTTTTAATTACGCTGGCCTGAAGGGCCGTATTTGTTTAAGTTTTTCTCTACGTAGAATATTCTCTCCTTATTAGTAAAATTGGTTTATAAAAATTTTAACCAATTCAAATGGTTTTATGCAAGTAGATCCAACGTTTATAAAAATACAATAATTTTGATACCTAATTAAATTTTTTATATCTTGTTTTTTTATTTCTCAGGCCTTTTTGACTGTATTTGTTTAGGTTTTTCTCTATTTTACATATTTTTTCATTATAAGTAAACTTGTTTTATAAAAATTTTAACCTATTCAAATGGTTTCATGCAAGTGGATCCAACGTTTATAAAAATACAATAAATTTGATACCTATTTAAATTTTTTATATTATGTTTTTTTATTTCTCAGGCCTTTTGGACTGTATTTGTTTAAGTTTTTCTCTATTTTATATATTTTTCTATTATAAGTAAACTTGGTTTATAAGAATTTTAACCAATTCAAATGGTTTCATGAAAGTGGATCCACCTTTTCTAAATATACAATAATTTTAATACTTATTTAATTTATTTATATCTTGTTTTTTAATTACGCTGGCCTGGTGGGCCGTATTTGTTTTAGTTTTCCTCTACATCGAATATTCTCTTATTATTAGTAAACTTGGTTTATAAAAATTTTAACCAATTCAAATGGTTTCCAGCAAGTAGTTCCAAAGATTCTAAAAATACAATATTTTTGATACCTATTTATATTTTTATATCTTGTTTTTTTATTTCTCAGGCATTTTGGACTGTATTTGTTAAGGTTTTTCTCTATTTTACATATTTTTTCATTATAAGTAAACTTGTTTTATAAAAATTTTAACCTATTCAAATGGTTTCATGATAGTGGATCCACCTTTTCTAAATATACAATAATTTTAATACTTATTTAATTTATTTATATCTTGTTTTTTAATTACGCTGGCCTGAAGGGCCGTATTTGTTTAAGTTTTTCTCTACGTAGAATATTCTCTCATTATTAGTAAAATTGGTTTATAAAAATTTTAACCAATTCAAATGGTTTTATGCAAGTAGATCCAACGTTTATAAAAATACAATAATTTTGATATCTAATTAAATTTTTTATATCTTGTTTTTTTATTTCTCAGGCCTTTTTGACTGTATTTGTTTAGGTTTTTCTCTATTTTACATATTTTTTCATTATAAGTAAACTTGTTTTATAAAAATTTTAACCTATTCAAATGGTTTCATGCAAGTGGATCCAACGTTTATAAAAATACAATAATTTTGATACCTATTTAAATTTTTTATATTATGTTTTTTTATTTCTCAGGCCTTTTGGACTGTATTTGTTAAGGTTTTTCTCTATTTTACATATTTTTTCATTATAAGTAAACTTGTTTTATAAAAATTTTAACCTATTCAAATGGTTTCATGAAAGTGGATCCACCTTTTCTAAATATACAATAATTTTAATACTTATTTAATTTATTTATATTTTGTTTTTTAATTACGCTGGCCTGAAGGGCCGTATTTGTTTAAGTTTTTCTCTACGTAGAATATTCTCTCATTATTAGTAAAATTGGTTTATAAAAATTTTAACCAATTCAAATGGTTTTATGCAAGTAGATCCAACGTTTATAAAAATACAATAATTTTGATACCTAATTAAATTTTTTATATCTTGTTTTTTTATTTCTCAGGCCTTTTTGACTGTATTTGTTTAGGTTTTTCTCTATTTTACATATTTTTTCATTATAAGTAAACTTGTTTTATAAAAATTTTAACCTATTCAAATGGTTTCATGCAAGTGGATCCAACGTTTATAAAAATACAATAATTTTGATACCTATTTAAATTTTTTATATTATGTTTTTTTATTTCTCAGGCCTTTTGGACTGTATTTGTTAAGGTTTTTCTCTATTTTACATATTTTTTCATTATAAGTAAACTTGTTTTATAAAAATTTTAACCTATTCAAATGGTTTCATGAAAGTGGATCCACCTTTTCTAAATATACAATAATTTTAATACTTATTTAATTTATTTATATCTTGTTTTTTAATTACGCTGGCCTGAAGGGCCGTATTTGTTTAAGTTTTTCTCTACGTAGAATATTCTCTCATTATTAGTAAAATTGGTTTATAAAAATTTTAACCAATTCAAATGGTTTTATGCAAGTAGATCCAACGTTTATAAAAATACAATAATTTTGATACCTAATTAAATTTTTTATATCTTGTTTTTTTATTTCTCAGGCCTTTTTGACTGTATTTGTTTAGGTTTTTCTCTATTTTACATATTTTTTCATTATAAGTAAACTTGTTTTATAAAAATTTTAACCTATTCAAATGGTTTCATGCAAGTGGATCCAACGTTTATAAAAATACAATAATTTTGATACCTATTTAAATTTTTTATATTATGTTTTTTTATTTCTCAGGCCTTTTGGACTGTATTTGTTTAAGTTTTTCTCTATTTTATATATTTTTCTATTATAAGTAAACTTGGTTTATAAGAATTTTAACCAATTCAAATGGTTTCATGAAAGTGGATCCACCTTTTCTAAATATACAATAATTTTAATACTTATTTAATTTATTTATATCTAGTTTTTTAATTACGCTGGCCTGGTGGGCCGTATTTGTTTTAGTTTTCCTCTACATCGAATATTCTCTTATTATTAGTAAACTTGGTTTATAATAATTTTAACCAATTCAAATGGTTTCCAGCAAGTAGATCCAAAGATTCTAAAAATACAATATTTTTGATACCTATTTATATTTTTATATCTTGTTTTTTTATTTCTCAGGCATTTTGGACTGTATTTGTTAAGGTTTTTCTCTATTTTACATATTTTTTCATTATAAGTAAACTTGTTTTATAAAAATTTTAACCTATTCAAATGGTTTCATGAAAGTGGATCCACCTTTTCTAAATATACAATAATTTTAATACT
Organism: Anagrus nilaparvatae; assembly: GCA_022575985.1. Lineage (NCBI taxonomy): Eukaryota > Metazoa > Arthropoda > Insecta > Hymenoptera > Mymaridae > Anagrus > Anagrus nilaparvatae. The sequence goes on along the minus strand of JAKSXM010000231.1, from coordinate 29,769,389 downwards.
TATTTAATTTATTTATATCTTGTTTTTTAATTACGCTGGCCTGAAGGGCCGTATTTGTTTAAGTTTTTCTCTACGTAGAATATTCTCTCATTATTAGTAAAATTGGTTTATAAAAATTTTAACCAATTCAAATGGTTTTATGCAAGTAGATCCAACGTTTATAAAAATACAATAATTTTGATACCTAATTAAATTTTTTATATCTTGTTTTTTTATTTCTCAGGCCTTTTTGACTGTATTTGTTTAGGTTTTTCTCTATTTTACATATTTTTTCATTATAAGTAAACTTGTTTTATAAAAATTTTAACCTATTCAAATGGTTTCATGCAAGTGGATCCAACGTTTATAAAAATACAATAATTTTGATACCTATTTAAATTTTTTATATTATGTTTTTTTATTTCTCAGGCCTTTTGGACTGTATTTGTTTAAGTTTTTCTCTATTTTATATATTTTTCTATTATAAGTAAACTTGGTTTATAAGAATTTTAACCAATTCAAATGGTTTCATGAAAGTGGATCCACCTTTTCTAAATATACAATAATTTTAATACTTATTTAATTTATTTATATCTTGTTTTTTAATTACGCTGGCCTGGTGGGCCGTATTTGTTTTAGTTTTCCTCTACATAGAATATTCTCTTATTATTAGTAAACTTGGTTTATAAAAATTTTAACCAATTCAAATGGTTTCAAGCAAGTAGATCCAAAGATTCAAAAATACAATATTTTTGATACCTATTTATATTTTTATATCTTGTTTTTTTATTTCTCAGGCCTTTTGGACTGTATTTGTTAAGGTTTTTCTCTATTTTACATATTTTTTCATTATAAGTAAACTTGTTTTATAAAAATTTTAACCTATTCAAATGGTTTCATGCAAGTGGATCCAACGTTTATAAAAATACAATAATTTTGATACCTAATTAAATTTTTTATATCTTGTTTTTTTATTTCTCAGGCCTTTTGGACTGTATTTGTTAAGGTTTTTCTCTATTTTACATATTTTTCTATTATAAGTAAACTTGGTTTATAAGAATTTTAACCAATTCAAATGGTTTCATGCAAGTGGATCCAACGTTTATAAAAATACAATAATTTTATAATTTTAATACTTATTTAATTTATTTATATCTTGTTTTTTAATTACGCTGGCCTGAAGGGCCGTATTTGTTTTAGTTTTCCTCTACGTAGAATATTCTCTCATTATTAGTAAAATTGGTTTATAAAAATTTTAACTAATTCAAATGGTTTTATGCAAGTAGATCCAACGTTTATAAAAATACAATAATTTTTATACCTAATTAAATTTTTTATATCTTGTTTTTTTATTTCTCAGGCCTTTTGGACTGTATTTGTTAAGGTTTTTCTCTATTTTACATATTTTTCTATTATAAGTAAACTTGGTTTATAAGAATTTTAACCAATTCAAATGGTTTCATGAAAGTGGATCCACCTTTTCTAAATATACAATAATTTTAATACTTATTTAATTTGTTTATATCTTGTTTTTTAATTACGCTGGCCTGGTGGGCCGTATTTGTTTTAGTTTTCCTCTACATAGAATATTCTCTTATTATTAGTAAACTTGGTTTATAAAAATTTTAACCAATTCAAATGGTTTCAAGCAAGTAGATCCAAAGATTCTAAAAATACCATATTTTTGATACCTATTTATATTTTTATATCTTGTTTTTTTATTTCTCAGGCCTTTTGGACTGTATTTGTTAAGGGTTTTCTCAATTTTACATATTTTTTCATTATAAGTAAACTTGTTTTATAAAAATTTTAACCTATTCAAATGGTTTCATGAAAGTGGATCCACCTTTTCTAAATATACAATAATTTTAATACTTATTTAATTTATTTATATTTTGTTTTTTAATTACGCTGGCCTGAAGGGCCGTATTTGTTTAAGTTTTTCTCTACGTAGAATATTCTCTCATTATTAGTAAAATTGGTTTATAAAAATTTTAACCAATTCAAATGGTTTTATGCAAGTAGATCCAACGTTTATAAAAATACAATAATTTTGATACCTAATTAAATTTTTTATATCTTGTTTTTTTATTTCTCAGGCCTTTTTGACTGTATTTGTTTAGGTTTTTCTCTATTTTACATATTTTTTCATTATAAGTAAACTTGTTTTATAAAAATTTTAACCTATTCAAATGGTTTCATGCAAGTGGATCCAACGTTTATAAAAATACAATTATTTTGATACCTATTTAAATTTTTTATATTATGTTTTTTTATTTCTCAGGCCTTTTGGACTGTATTTGTTAAGGTTTTTCTCTATTTTACATATTTTTTCATTATAAGTAAACTTGTTTTATAAAAATTTTAACCTATTCAAATGGTTTCATGAAAGTGGATCCACCTTTTCTAAATATACAATAATTTTAATACTTATTTAATTTATTTATATCTTGTTTTTTAATTACGCTGGCCTGAAGGGCCGTATTTGTTTAAGTTTTTCTCTACGTAGAATATTCTCTCATTATTAGTAAAATTGGTTTATAAAAATTTTAACCAATTCAAATGGTTTTATGCAAGTAGATCCAACGTTTATAAAAATACAATAATTTTGATACCTAATTAAATTTTTTATATCTTGTTTTTTTATTTCTCAGGCCTTTTGGACTGTATTTGTTAAGGTTTTTCTCTATTTTAAATATTTTTTCATTATAAGTAAACTTGATTTATAAAAATTTTAACCTATTCAAATGGTTTCATGAAAGTGGATCCACCTTTTCTAAATATACAATAATTTTAATACTTATTTAATTTATTTATATTTTGTTTTTTAATTACGCTGGCCTGAAGGGCCGTATTTGTTTAAGTTTTTCTCTACGTAGAATATTCTCTCATTATTAGTAAAATTGGTTTATAAAAATTTTAACCAATTCAAATGGTTTTATGCAAGTAGATCCAACGTTTATAAAAATACAATAATTTTGATACCTAATTAAATTTTTTATATCTTGTTTTTTTATTTCTCAGGCCTTTTTGACTGTATTTGTTTAGGTTTTTCTCTATTTTACATATTTTTTCATTATAAGTAAACTTGTTTTATAAAAATTTTAACCTATTCAAATGGTTTCATGCAAGTGGATCCAACGTTTATAAAAATACAATAATTTTGATACCTATTTAAATTTTTTATATTATGTTTTTTTATTTCTCAGGCCTTTTGGACTGTATTTGTTAAGGTTTTTCTCTATTTTACATATTTTTTCATTATAAGTAAACTTGTTTTATAAAAATTTTAACCTATTCAAATGGTTTCATGAAAGTGGATCCACCTTTTCTAAATATACAATAATTTTAATACTTATTTAATTTATTTATATCTTGTTTTTTAATTACGCTGGCCTGAAGGGCCGTATTTGTTTAAGTTTTTCTCTACGTAGAATATTCTCTCATTATTAGTAAAATTGGTTTATAAAAATTTTAACCAATTCAAATGGTTTTATGCAAGTAGATCCAACGTTTATAAAAATACAATAATTTTGATACCTAATTAAATTTTTTATATCTTGTTTTTTTATTTCTCAGGCCTTTTTGACTGTATTTGTTTAGGTTTTTCTCTATTTTACATATTTTTTCATTATAAGTAAACTTGTTTTATAAAAATTTTAACCTATTCAAATGGTTTCATGCAAGTGGATCCAACGTTTATAAAAATACAATAATTTTGATACCCATTTAAATTTTTTATATTATGTTTTTTTATTTCTCAGGCCTTTTGGACTGTATTTGTTTAAGTTTTTCTCTATTTTATATATTTTTCTATTATAAGTAAACTTGGTTTATAAGAATTTTAACCAATTCAAATGGTTTCATGAAAGTGGATCCACCTTTTCTAAATATACAATAATTTTAATACTTATTTAATTTATTTATATCTAGTTTTTTAATTACGCTGGCCTGGTGGGCCGTATTTGTTTTAGTTTTCCTCTACATCGAATATTCTCTTATTATTAGTAAACTTGGTTTATAATAATTTTAACCAATTCAAATGGTTTCCAGCAAGTAGATCCAAAGATTCTAAAAATACAATATTTTTGATACCTATTTATATTTTTATATCTTGTTTTTTTATTTCTCAGGCATTTTGGACTGTATTTGTTAAGGTTTTTCTCTATTTTACATATTTTTTCATTATAAGTAAACTTGTTTTATAAAAATTTTAACCTATTCAAATGGTTTCATGAAAGTGGATCCACCTTTTCTAAATATACAATAATTTTAATACTTATTTAATTTATTTATATCTTGTTTTTTAATTACGCTGGCCTGAAGGGCCGTATTTGTTTAAGTTTTTCTCTACGTAGAATATTCTCTCATTATTAGTAAAATTGGTTTATAAAAATTTTAACCAATTCAAATGGTTTTATGCAAGTAGATCCAACGTTTATAAAAATACAATAATTTTGATACCTAATTAAATTTTTTATATCTTGTTTTTTTATTTCTCAGGCCTTTTTGACTGTATTTGTTTAGGTTTTTCTCTATTTTACATATTTTTTCATTATAAGTAAACTTGTTTTATAAAAATTTTAACCTATTCAAATGGTTTCATGCAAGTGGATCCAACGTTTATAAAAATACAATAATTTTGATACCTATTTAAATTTTTTATATTATGTTTTTTTATTTCTCAGGCCTTTTGGACTGTATTTGTTTAAGTTTTTCTCTATTTTATATATTTTTCTATTATAAGTAAACTTGGTTTATAAGAATTTTAACCAATTCAAATGGTTTCATGAAAGTGGATCCACCTTTTCTAAATATACAATAATTTTAATACTTATTTAATTTATTTATATCTTGTTTTTTAATTACGCTGGCCTGGTGGGCCGTATTTGTTTTAGTTTTCCTCTACATAGAATATTCTCTTATTATTAGTAAACTTGGTTTATAAAAATTTTAACCAATTCAAATGGTTTCAAGCAAGTAGATCCAAAGATTCAAAAATACAATATTTTTGATACCTATTTATATTTTTATATCTTGTTTTTTTATTTCTCAGGCCTTTTGGACTGTATATGTTAAGGTTTTTCTCTATTTTACATATTTTTTCATTATAAGTAAACTTGTTTTATAAAAATTTTAACCTATTCAAATGGTTTCATGCAAGTGGATCCAACGTTTATAAAAATACAATAAATTTGATACCTATTTAAATTTTTTATATTATGTTTTTTTATTTCTCAGGCCTTTTGGACTGTATTTGTTTAAGTTTTTCTCTATTTTATATATTTTTCTATTATAAGTAAACTTGGTTTATAAGAATTTTAACCAATTCAAATGGTTTCATGAAAGTGGATCCACCTTTTCTAAATATACAATAATTTTAATACTTATTTAATTTATTTATATCTTGTTTTTTAATTACGCTGGCCTGAAGGGCCGTATTTGTTTTAGTTTTCCTCTACGTAGAATATTCTCTCATTATTAGTAAAATTGGTTTATAAAAATTTTAACTAATTCAAATGGTTTTATGCAAGTAGATCCAACGTTTATAAAAATACAATAATTTTGATACCTAATTAAATTTTTTATATCTTGTTTTTTTATTTCTCAGGCCTTTTGGACTGTATTTGTTAAGGTTTTTCTCTATTTTACATATTTTTCTATTATAAGTAAACTTGGTTTATAAGAATTTTAACCAATTCAAATGGTTTCATGCAAGTGGATCCAACGTTTATAAAAATACAATAATTTTATAATTTTAATACTTATTTAATTTATTTATATCTTGTTTTTTAATTACGCTGGCCTGAAGGGCCGTATTTGTTTTAGTTTTCCTCTACGTAGAATATTCTCTCATTATTAGTAAAATTGGTTTATAAAAATTTTAACTAATTCAAATGGTTTTATGCAAGTAGATCCAACGTTTATAAAAATACAATAATTTTGATACCTAATTAAATTTTTTATATCTTGTTTTTTTATTTCTCAGGCCTTTTGGACTGTATTTGTTAAGGTTTTTCTCTATTTTACATATTTTTCTATTATAAGTAAACTTGGTTTATAAGAATTTTAACCAATTCAAATGGTTTCATGAAAGTGGATCCACCTTTTCTAAATATACAATAATTTTAATACTTATTTAATTTGTTTATATCTTGTTTTTTAATTACGCTGGCCTGGTGGGCCGTATTTGTTTTAGTTTTCCTCTACATAGAATATTCTCTTATTATTAGTAAACTTGGTTTATAAAAATTTTAACCAATTCAAATGGTTTCAAGCAAGTAGATCCAAAGATTCTAAAAATACCATATTTTTGATACCTATTTATATTTTTATATCTTGTTTTTTTATTTCTCAGGCCTTTTGGACTGTATTTGTTAAGGTTTTTCTCTATTTTACATATTTTTTCATTATAAGTAAACTTGTTTTATAAAAATTTTAACCTATTCAAATGGTTTCATGAAAGTGGATCCACCTTTTCTAAATATACAATAATTTTAATACTTATTTAATTTATTTATATTTTGTTTTTTAATTACGCTGGCCTGAAGGGCCGTATTTGTTTAAGTTTTTCTCTACGTAGAATATTCTCTCATTATTAGTAAAATTGGTTTATAAAAATTTTAACCAATTCAAATGGTTTTATGCAAGTAGATCCAACGTTTATAAAAATACAATAATTTTGATACCTAATTAAATTTTTTATATCTTGTTTTTTTATTTCTCAGGCCTTTTTGACTGTATTTGTTTAGGTTTTTCTCTATTTTACATATTTTTTCATTATAAGTAAACTTGTTTTATAAAAATTTTAACCTATTCAAATGGTTTCATGCAAGTGGATCCAACGTTTATAAAAATACAATAATTTTGATACCTATTTAAATTTTTTATATTATGTTTTTTTATTTCTCAGGCCTTTTGGACTGTATTTGTTTAAGTTTTTCTCTATTTTATATATTTTTCTATTATAAGTAAACTTGGTTTATAAGAATTTTAACCAATTCAAATGGTTTCATGAAAGTGGATCCACCTTTTCTAAATATACAATAATTTTAATACTTATTTAATTTATTTATATCTAGTTTTTTAATTACGCTGGCCTGGTGGGCCGTATTTGTTTTAGTTTTCCTCTACATCGAATATTCTCTTATTATTAGTAAACTTGGTTTATAATAATTTTAACCAATTCAAATGGTTTCCAGCAAGTAGATCCAAAGATTCTAAAAATACAATATTTTTGATACCTATTTATATTTTTATATCTTGTTTTTTTATTTCTCAGGCATTTTGGACTGTATTTGTTAAGGTTTTTCTCTATTTTACATATTTTTTCATTATAAGTAAACTTGTTTTATAAAAATTTTAACCTATTCAAATGGTTTCATGAAAGTGGATCCACCTTTTCTAAATATACAATAATTTTAATACTTATTTAATTTATTTATATCTTGTTTTTTAATTACGCTGGCCTGAAGGGCCGTATTTGTTTAAGTTTTTCTCTACGTAGAATATTCTCTCATTATTAGTAAAATTGGTTTATAAAAATTTTAACCAATTCAAATGGTTTTATGCAAGTAGATCCAACGTTTATAAAAATACAATAATTTTGATACCTATTTAAATTTTTTATATTATGTTTTTTTATTTCTCAGGCCTTTTGGACTGTATTTGTTAAGGTTTTTCTCTATTTTACATATTTTTTCATTATAAGTAAACTTGTTTTATAAAAATTTTAACCTATTCAAATGGTTTCATGAAAGTGGATCCACCTTTTCTAAATATACAATAATTTTAATACTTATTTAATTTATTTATATCTTGTTTTTTAATTACGCTGGCCTGAAGGGCCGTATTTGTTTAAGTTTTTCTCTACGTAGAATATTCTCTCATTATTAGTAAAATTGGTTTATAAAAATTTTAACCAATTCAAATGGTTTTATGCAAGTAGATCCAACGTTTATAAAAATACAATAATTTTGATACCTAATTAAATTTTTTATATCTTGTTTTTTTATTTCTCAGGCCTTTTTGACTGTATTTGTTTAGGTTTTTCTCTATTTTACATATTTTTTCATTATAAGTAAACTTGTTTTATAAAAATTTTAACCTATTCAAATGGTTTCATGCAAGTGGATCCAACGTTTATAAAAATACAATAATTTTGATACCCATTTAAATTTTTTATATTATGTTTTTTTATTTCTCAGGCCTTTTGGACTGTATTTGTTTAAGTTTTTCTCTATTTTATATATTTTTCTATTATAAGTAAACTTGGTTTATAAGAATTTTAACCAATTCAAATGGTTTCATGAAAGTGGATCCACCTTTTCTAAATATACAATAATTTTAATACTTATTTAATTTATTTATATCTAGTTTTTTAATTACGCTGGCCTGGTGGGCCGTATTTGTTTTAGTTTTCCTCTACATCGAATATTCTCTTATTATTAGTAAACTTGGTTTATAATAATTTTAACCAATTCAAATGGTTTCCAGCAAGTAGATCCAAAGATTCTAAAAATACAATATTTTTGATACCTATTTATATTTTTATATCTTGTTTTTTTATTTCTCAGGCATTTTGGACTGTATTTGTTAAGGTTTTTCTCTATTTTACATATTTTTTCATTATAAGTAAACTTGTTTTATAAAAATTTTAACCTATTCAAATGGTTTCATGAAAGTGGATCCACCTTTTCTAAATATACAATAATTTTAATACTTATTTAATTTATTTATATCTTGTTTTTTAATTACGCTGGCCTGAAGGGCCGTATTTGTTTAAGTTTTTCTCTACGTAGAATATTCTCTCATTATTAGTAAAATTGGTTTATAAAAATTTTAACCAATTCAAATGGTTTTATGCAAGTAGATCCAACGTTTATAAAAATACAATAATTTTGATACCTAATTAAATTTTTTATATCTTGTTTTTTTATTTCTCAGGCCTTTTTGACTGTATTTGTTTAGGTTTTTCTCTATTTTACATATTTTTTCATTATAAGTAAACTTGTTTTATAAAAATTTTAACCTATTCAAATGGTTTCATGCAAGTGGATCCAACGTTTATAAAAATACAATAATTTTGATACCTATTTAAATTTTTTATATTATGTTTTTTTATTTCTCAGGCCTTTTGGACTGTATTTGTTTAAGTTTTTCTCTATTTTATATATTTTTCTATTATAAGTAAACTTGGTTTATAAGAATTTTAACCAATTCAAATGGTTTCATGAAAGTGGATCCACCTTTTCTAAATATACAATAATTTTAATACTTATTTAATTTATTTATATCTTGTTTTTTAATTACGCTGGCCTGGTGGGCCGTATTTGTTTTAGTTTTCCTCTACATAGAATATTCTCTTATTATTAGTAAACTTGGTTTATAAAAATTTTAACCAATTCAAATGGTTTCAAGCAAGTAGATCCAAAGATTCAAAAATACAATATTTTTGATACCTATTTATATTTTTATATCTTGTTTTTTTATTTCTCAGGCCTTTTGGACTGTATATGTTAAGGTTTTTCTCTATTTTACATATTTTTTCATTATAAGTAAACTTGTTTTATAAAAATTTTAACCTATTCAAATGGTTTCATGCAAGTGGATCCAACGTTTATAAAAATACAATAAATTTGATACCTATTTAAATTTTTTATATTATGTTTTTTTATTTCTCAGGCCTTTTGGACTGTATTTGTTTAAGTTTTTCTCTATTTTATATATTTTTCTATTATAAGTAAACTTGGTTTATAAGAATTTTAACCAATTCAAATGGTTTCATGAAAGTGGATCCACCTTTTCTAAATATACAATAATTTTAATACTTATTTAATTTATTTATATCTTGTTTTTTAATTACGCTGGCCTGAAGGGCCGTATTTGTTTTAGTTTTCCTCTACGTAGAATATTCTCTCATTATTAGTAAAATTGGTTTATAAAAATTTTAACTAATTCAAATGGTTTTATGCAAGTAGATCCAACGTTTATAAAAATACAATAATTTTGATACCTAATTAAATTTTTTATATCTTGTTTTTTTATTTCTCAGGCCTTTTGGACTGTATTTGTTAAGGTTTTTCTCTATTTTACATATTTTTCTATTATAAGTAAACTTGGTTTATAAGAATTTTAACCAATTCAAATGGTTTCATGCAAGTGGATCCAACGTTTATAAAAATACAATAATTTTATAATTTTAATACTTATTTAATTTATTTATATCTTGTTTTTTAATTACGCTGGCCTGAAGGGCCGTATTTGTTTTAGTTTTCCTCTACGTAGAATATTCTCTCATTATTAGTAAAATTGGTTTATAAAAATTTTAACTAATTCAAATGGTTTTATGCAAGTAGATCCAACGTTTATAAAAATACAATAATTTTGATACCTAATTAAATTTTTTATATCTTGTTTTTTTATTTCTCAGGCCTTTTGGACTGTATTTGTTAAGGTTTTTCTCTATTTTACATATTTTTCTATTATAAGTAAACTTGGTTTATAAGAATTTTAACCAATTCAAATGGTTTCATGAAAGTGGATCCACCTTTTCTAAATATACAATAATTTTAATACTTATTTAATTTGTTTATATCTTGTTTTTTAATTACGCTGGCCTGGTGGGCCGTATTTGTTTTAGTTTTCCTCTACATAGAATATTCTCTTATTATTAGTAAACTTGGTTTATAAAAATTTTAACCAATTCAAATGGTTTCAAGCAAGTAGATCCAAAGATTCTAAAAATACCATATTTTTGATACCTATTTATATTTTTATATCTTGTTTTTTTATTTCTCAGGCCTTTTGGACTGTATTTGTTAAGGTTTTTCTCTATTTTACATATTTTTTCATTATAAGTAAACTTGTTTTATAAAAATTTTAACCTATTCAAATGGTTTCATGAAAGTGGATCCACCTTTTCTAAATATACAATAATTTTAATACTTATTTAATTTATTTATATTTTGTTTTTTAATTACGCTGGCCTGAAGGGCCGTATTTGTTTAAGTTTTTCTCTACGTAGAATATTCTCTCATTATTAGTAAAATTGGTTTATAAAAATTTTAACCAATTCAAATGGTTTTATGCAAGTAGATCCAACGTTTATAAAAATACAATAATTTTGATACCTAATTAAATTTTTTATATCTTGTTTTTTTATTTCTCAGGCCTTTTTCACTGTATTTGTTTAGGTTTTTCTCTATTTTACATATTTTTTCATTATAAGTAAACTTGTTTTATAAAAATTTTAACCTATTCAAATGGTTTCATGCAAGTGGATCCAACGTTTATAAAAATACAATAATTTTGATACCCATTTAAATTTTTTATATTATGTTTTTTTATTTCTCAGGCCTTTTGGACTGTATTTGTTTAAGTTTTTCTCTATTTTATATATTTTTCTATTATAAGTAAACTTGGTTTATAAGAATTTTAACCAATTCAAATGGTTTCATGAAAGTGGATCCACCTTTTCTAAATATACAATAATTTTAATACTTATTTAATTTATTTATATCTAGTTTTTTAATTACGCTGGCCTGGTGGGCCGTATTTGTTTTAGTTTTCCTCTACATCGAATATTCTCTTATTATTAGTAAACTTGGTTTATAATAATTTTAACCAATTCAAATGGTTTCCAGCAAGTAGATCCAAAGATTCTAAAAATACAATATTTTTGATACCTATTTATATTTTTATATCTTGTTTTTTTATTTCTCAGGCATTTTGGACTGTATTTGTTAAGGTTTTTCTCTATTTTACATATTTTTTCATTATAAGTAAACTTGTTTTATAAAAATTTTAACCTATTCAAATGGTTTCATGAAAGTGGATCCACCTTTTCTAAATATACAATAATTTTAATACTTATTTAATTTATTTATATCTTGTTTTTTAATTACGCTGGCCTGAAGGGCCGTATTTGTTTAAGTTTTTCTCTACGTAGAATATTCTCTCATTATTAGTAAAATTGGTTTATAAAAATTTTAACCAATTCAAATGGTTTTATGCAAGTAGATCCAACGTTTATAAAAATACAATAATTTTGATACCTAATTAAATTTTTTATATCTTGTTTTTTTATTTCTCAGGCCTTTTTGACTGTATTTGTTTAGGTTTTTCTCTATTTTACATATTTTTTCATTATAAGTAAACTTGTTTTATAAAAATTTTAACCTATTCAAATGGTTTCATGCAAGTGGATCCAACGTTTATAAAAATACAATAATTTTGATACCTATTTAAATTTTTTATATTATGTTTTTTTATTTCTCAGGCCTTTTGGACTGTATTTGTTTAAGTTTTTCTCTATTTTATATATTTTTCTATTATAAGTAAACTTGGTTTATAAGAATTTTAACCAATTCAAATGGTTTCATGAAAGTGGATCCACCTTTTCTAAATATACAATAATTTTAATACTTATTTAATTTATTTATATCTTGTTTTTTAATTACGCTGGCCTGGTGGGCCGTATTTGTTTTAGTTTTCCTCTACATAGAATATTCTCTTATTATTAGTAAACTTGGTTTATAAAAATTTTAACCAATTCAAATGGTTTCAAGCAAGTAGATCCAAAGATTCAAAAATACAATATTTTTGATACCTATTTATATTTTTATATCTTGTTTTTTTATTTCTCAGGCCTTTTGGACTGTATATGTTAAGGTTTTTCTCTATTTTACATATTTTTTCATTATAAGTAAACTTGTTTTATAAAAATTTTAACCTATTCAAATGGTTTCATGCAAGTGGATCCAACGTTTATAAAAATACAATAAATTTGATACCTATTTAAATTTTTTATATTATGTTTTTTTATTTCTCAGGCCTTTTGGACTGTATTTGTTTAAGTTTTTCTCTATTTTATATATTTTTCTATTATAAGTAAACTTGGTTTATAAGAATTTTAACCAATTCAAATGGTTTCATGAAAGTGGATCCACCTTTTCTAAATATACAATAATTTTAATACTTATTTAATTTATTTATATCTTGTTTTTTAATTACGCTGGCCTGAAGGGCCGTATTTGTTTTAGTTTTCCTCTACGTAGAATATTCTCTCATTATTAGTAAAATTGGTTTATAAAAATTTTAACTAATTCAAATGGTTTTATGCAAGTAGATCCAACGTTTATAAAAATACAATAATTTTGATACCTAATTAAATTTTTTATATCTTGTTTTTTTATTTCTCAGGCCTTTTGGACTGTATTTGTTAAGGTTTTTCTCTATTTTACATATTTTTCTATTATAAGTAAACTTGGTTTATAAGAATTTTAACCAATTCAAATGGTTTCATGCAAGTGGATCCAACGTTTATAAAAATACAATAATTTTATAATTTTAATACTTATTTAATTTATTTATATCTTGTTTTTTAATTACGCTGGCCTGAAGGGCCGTATTTGTTTTAGTTTTCCTCTACGTAGAATATTCTCTCATTATTAGTAAAATTGGTTTATAAAAATTTTAACTAATTCAAATGGTTTTATGCAAGTAGATCCAACGTTTATAAAAATACAATAATTTTGATACCTAATTAAATTTTTTATATCTTGTTTTTTTATTTCTCAGGCCTTTTGGACTGTATTTGTTAAGGTTTTTCTCTATTTTACATATTTTTCTATTATAAGTAAACTTGGTTTATAAGAATTTTAACCAATTCAAATGGTTTCATGAAAGTGGATCCACCTTTTCTAAATATACAATAATTTTAATACTTATTTAATTTGTTTATATCTTGTTTTTTAATTACGCTGGCCTGGTGGGCCGTATTTGTTTTAGTTTTCCTCTACATAGAATATTCTCTTATTATTAGTAAACTTGGTTTATAAAAATTTTAACCAATTCAAATGGTTTCAAGCAAGTAGATCCAAAGATTCTAAAAATACCATATTTTTGATACCTATTTATATTTTTATATCTTGTTTTTTTATTTCTCAGGCCTTTTGGACTGTATTTGTTAAGGTTTTTCTCTATTTTACATATTTTTTCATTATAAGTAAACTTGTTTTATAAAAATTTTAACCTATTCAAATGGTTTCATGAAAGTGGATCCACCTTTTCTAAATATACAATAATTTTAATACTTATTTAATTTATTTATATTTTGTTTTTTAATTACGCTGGCCTGAAGGGCCGTATTTGTTTAAGTTTTTCTCTACGTAGAATATTCTCTCATTATTAGTAAAATTGGTTTATAAAAATTTTAACCAATTCAAATGGTTTTATGCAAGTAGATCCAACGTTTATAAAAATACAATAATTTTGATACCTAATTAAATTTTTTATATCTTGTTTTTTTATTTCTCAGGCCTTTTTCACTGTATTTGTTTAGGTTTTTCTCTATTTTACATATTTTTTCATTATAAGTAAACTTGTTTTATAAAAATTTTAACCTATTCAAATGGTTTCATGCAAGTGGATCCAACGTTTATAAAAATACAATAATTTTGATACCTATTTAAATTTTTTATATTATGTTTTTTTATTTCTCAGGCCTTTTGGACTGTATTTGTTAAGGTTTTTCTCTATTTTACATATTTTTTCATTATAAGTAAACTTGTTTTATAAAAATTTTAACCTATTCAAATGGTTTCATGAAAGTGGATCCACCTTTTCTAAATATACAATAATTTTAATACTTATTTAATTTATTTATATCTTGTTTTTTAATTACGCTGGCCTGAAGGGCCGTATTTGTTTAAGTTTTTCTCTACGTAGAATATTCTCTCATTATTAGTAAAATTGGTTTATAAAAATTTTAACCAATTCAAATGGTTTTATGCAAGTAGATCCAACGTTTATAAAAATACAATAATTTTGATACCTAATTAAATTTTTTATATCTTGTTTTTTTATTTCTCAGGCCTTTTTGACTGTATTTGTTTAGGTTTTTCTCTATTTTACATATTTTTTCATTATAAGTAAACTTGTTTTATAAAAATTTTAACCTATTCAAATGGTTTCATGCAAGTGGATCCAACGTTTATAAAAATACAATAATTTTGATACCTATTTAAATTTTTTATATTATGTTTTTTTATTTCTCAGGCCTTTTGGACTGTATTTGTTTAAGTTTTTCTCTATTTTATATATTTTTCTATTATAAGTAAACTTGGTTTATAAGAATTTTAACCAATTCAAATGGTTTCATGAAAGTGGATCCACCTTTTCTAAATATACAATAATTTTAATACTTATTTAATTTATTTATATCTAGTTTTTTAATTACGCTGGCCTGGTGGGCCGTATTTGTTTTAGTTTTCCTCTACATCGAATATTCTCTTATTATTAGTAAACTTGGTTTATAATAATTTTAACCAATTCAAATGGTTTCCAGCAAGTAGATCCAAAGATTCTAAAAATACAATATTTTTGATACCTATTTATATTTTTATATCTTGTTTTTTTATTTCTCAGGCATTTTGGACTGTATTTGTTAAGGTTTTTCTCTATTTTACATATTTTTTCATTATAAGTAAACTTGTTTTATAAAAATTTTAACCTATTCAAATGGTTTCATGAAAGTGGATCCACCTTTTCTAAATATACAATAATTTTAATACTTATTTAATTTATTTATATCTTGTTTTTTAATTACGCTGGCCTGAAGGGCCGTATTTGTTTAAGTTTTTCTCTACGTAGAATATTCTCTCATTATTAGTAAAATTGGTTTATAAAAATTTTAACCAATTCAAATGGTTTTATGCAAGTAGATCCAACGTTTATAAAAATACAATAATTTTGATACCTAATTAAATTTTTTATATCTTGTTTTTTTATTTCTCAGGCCTTTTTGACTGTATTTGTTTAGGTTTTTCTCTATTTTACATATTTTTTCATTATAAGTAAACTTGTTTTATAAAAATTTTAACCTATTCAAATGGTTTCATGCAAGTGGATCCAACGTTTATAAAAATACAATAATTTTGATACCTATTTAAATTTTTTATATTATGTTTTTTTATTTCTCAGGCCTTTTGGACTGTATTTGTTTAAGTTTTTCTCTATTTTATATATTTTTCTATTATAAGTAAACTTGGTTTATAAGAATTTTAACCAATTCAAATGGTTTCATGAAAGTGGATCCACCTTTTCTAAATATACAATAATTTTAATACTTATTTAATTTATTTATATCTTGTTTTTTAATTACGCTGGCCTGGTGGGCCGTATTTGTTTTAGTTTTCCTCTACATAGAATATTCTCTTATTATTAGTAAACTTGGTTTATAAAAATTTTAACCAATTCAAATGGTTTCAAGCAAGTAGATCCAAAGATTCAAAAATACAATATTTTTGATACCTATTTATATTTTTATATCTTGTTTTTTTATTTCTCAGGCCTTTTGGACTGTATATGTTAAGGTTTTTCTCTATTTTACATATTTTTTCATTATAAGTAAACTTGTTTTATAAAAATTTTAACCTATTCAAATGGTTTCATGCAAGTGGATCCAACGTTTATAAAAATACAATAAATTTGATACCTATTTAAATTTTTTATATTATGTTTTTTTATTTCTCAGGCCTTTTGGACTGTATTTGTTTAAGTTTTTCTCTATTTTATATATTTTTCTATTATAAGTAAACTTGGTTTATAAGAATTTTAACCAATTCAAATGGTTTCATGAAAGTGGATCCACCTTTTCTAAATATACAATAATTTTAATACTTATTTAATTTATTTATATCTTGTTTTTTAATTACGCTGGCCTGAAGGGCCGTATTTGTTTTAGTTTTCCTCTACGTAGAATATTCTCTCATTATTAGTAAAATTGGTTTATAAAAATTTTAACTAATTCAAATGGTTTTATGCAAGTAGATCCAACGTTTATAAAAATACAATAATTTTGATACCTAATTAAATTTTTTATATCTTGTTTTTTTATTTCTCAGGCCTTTTGGACTGTATTTGTTAAGGTTTTTCTCTATTTTACATATTTTTCTATTATAAGTAAACTTGGTTTATAAGAATTTTAACCAATTCAAATGGTTTCATGCAAGTGGATCCAACGTTTATAAAAATACAATAATTTTATAATTTTAATACTTATTTAATTTATTTATATCTTGTTTTTTAATTACGCTGGCCTGAAGGGCCGTATTTGTTTTAGTTTTCCTCTACGTAGAATATTCTCTCATTATTAGTAAAATTGGTTTATAAAAATTTTAACTAATTCAAATGGTTTTATGCAAGTAGATCCAACGTTTATAAAAATACAATAATTTTGATACCTAATTAAATTTTTTATATCTTGTTTTTTTATTTCTCAGGCCTTTTGGACTGTATTTGTTAAGGTTTTTCTCTATTTTACATATTTTTCTATTATAAGTAAACTTGGTTTATAAGAATTTTAACCAATTCAAATGGTTTCATGAAAGTGGATCCACCTTTTCTAAATATACAATAATTTTAATACTTATTTAATTTGTTTATATCTTGTTTTTTAATTACGCTGGCCTGGTGGGCCGTATTTGTTTTAGTTTTCCTCTACATAGAATATTCTCTTATTATTAGTAAACTTGGTTTATAAAAATTTTAACCAATTCAAATGGTTTCAAGCAAGTAGATCCAAAGATTCTAAAAATACCATATTTTTGATACCTATTTATATTTTTATATCTTGTTTTTTTATTTCTCAGGCCTTTTGGACTGTATTTGTTAAGGTTTTTCTCTATTTTACATATTTTTTCATTATAAGTAAACTTGTTTTATAAAAATTTTAACCTATTCAAATGGTTTCATGAAAGTGGATCCACCTTTTCTAAATATACAATAATTTTAATACTTATTTAATTTATTTATATTTTGTTTTTTAATTACGCTGGCCTGAAGGGCCGTATTTGTTTAAGTTTTTCTCTACGTAGAATATTCTCTCATTATTAGTAAAATTGGTTTATAAAAATTTTAACCAATTCAAATGGTTTTATGCAAGTAGATCCAACGTTTATAAAAATACAATAATTTTGATACCTAATTAAATTTTTTATATCTTGTTTTTTTATTTCTCAGGCCTTTTTGACTGTATTTGTTTAGGTTTTTCTCTATTTTACATATTTTTTCATTATAAGTAAACTTGTTTTATAAAAATTTTAACCTATTCAAATGGTTTCATGCAAGTGGATCCAACGTTTATAAAAATACAATAATTTTGATACCTATTTAAATTTTTTATATTATGTTTTTTTATTTCTCAGGCCTTTTGGACTGTATTTGTTAAGGTTTTTCTCTATTTTACATATTTTTTCATTATAAGTAAACTTGTTTTATAAAAATTTTAACCTATTCAAATGGTTTCATGAAAGTGGATCCACCTTTTCTAAATATACAATAATTTTAATACTTATTTAATTTATTTATATCTTGTTTTTTAATTACGCTGGCCTGAAGGGCCGTATTTGTTTAAGTTTTTCTCTACGTAGAATATTCTCTCATTATTAGTAAAATTGGTTTATAAAAATTTTAACCAATTCAAATGGTTTTATGCAAGTAGATCCAACGTTTATAAAAATACAATAATTTTGATACCTAATTAAATTTTTTATATCTTGTTTTTTTATTTCTCAGGCCTTTTGGACTGTATTTGTTAAGGTTTTTCTCTATTTTAAATATTTTTTCATTATAAGTAAACTTGATTTATAAAAATTTTAACCTATTCAAATGGTTTCATGCAAGTGGATCCATCGTTTATAAAAATACAATAATTTTAATACCTATTTAAATTTTTTATATTATGTTTTTTTTATTGCTCAGGCCTTTTGGACTGTATTTGTTTAAGTTTTTCTCTATTTTATATATTTTTCTATTATAAGTAAACTTGGTTTATAAGAATTTTAACCAATTCAAATGGTTTCATGAAAGTGGATCCACCTTTTCTAAATATACAATAATTTTAATACTTATTTAATTTATTTATATCTTGTTTTTTAATTACGCTGGCCTGGTGGGCCGTATTTGTTTTAGTTTTCCTCTACATAGAATATTCTCTTATTATTAGTAAACTTGGTTTATAAAAATTTTAACCAATTCAAATGGTTTCAAGCAAGTAGATCCAAAGATTCTAAAAATACAATATTTTTGATACCTATTTATATTTTTATATCTTGTTTTTTTATTTCTCAGGCCTTTTGGACTGTATTTGTTAAGGTTTTTCTCTATTTTACATATTTTTTCATTATAAGTAAACTTGTTTTATAAAAATTTTAACCTATTCAAATGGTTTCATGAAAGTGGATCCACCTTTTCTAAATATACAATAATTTTAATACTTATTTAATTTATTTATATCTTGTTTTTTAATTACGCTGGCCTGAAGGGCCGTATTTGTTTTAGTTTTCCTCTACGTAGAATATTCTCTCATTATTAGTAAAATTGGTTTATAAAAATTTTAACCAATTCAAATGTTTTTATGCAAGTAGATCCAACGTTTATAAAAATACAATAATTTTGATACCTAATTAAATTTTTTATATCTTGTTTTTTTATTTCTCAGGCCTTTTTGACTGTATTTGTTTAGGTTTTTCTCTATTTTACATATTTTTTCATTATAAGTAAACTTGTTTTATAAAAATTTTAACCTATTCAAATGGTTTCATGCAAGTGGATCCAACGTTTATAAAAATACAATAATTTTATAACTTTAATACTTATTTAATTTATTTATATCTTGTTTTTTAATTACGCTGGCCTGAAGGGCCGTATTTGTTTTAGTTTTCCTCTACGTAGAATATTCTCTCATTATTAGTAAAATTGGTTTATAAAAATTTTAACTAATTCAAATGGTTTTATGCAAGTAGATCCAACGTTTATAAAAATACAATAATTTTGATACCTAATTAAATTTTTTATATCTTGTTTTTTTATTTCTCAGGCCTTTTGGACTGTATTTGTTAAGGTTTTTCTCTATTTTACATATTTTTCTATTATAAGTAAACTTGGTTTATAAGAATTTTAACCAATTCAAATGGTTTCATGAAAGTGGATCCACCTTTTCTAAATATACAATAATTTTAATACTTATTTAATTTGTTTATATCTTGTTTTTTAATTACGCTGGCCTGGTGGGCCGTATTTGTTTTAGTTTTCCTCTACATAGAATATTCTCTTATTATTAGTAAACTTGGTTTATAAAAATTTTAACCAATTCAAATGGTTTCAAGCAAGTAGATCCAAAGATTCTAAAAATACCATATTTTTGATACCTATTTATATTTTTATATCTTGTTTTTTTATTTCTCAGGCCTTTTGGACTGTATTTGTTAAGGTTTTTCTCTATTTTACATAATTTTTCATTATAAGTAAACTTGTTTTATAAAAATTTTAACCTATTCAAATGGTTTCATGAAAGTGGATCCACCTTTTCTAAATATACAATAATTTTAATACTTATTTAATTTATTTATATCTTGTTATTTAATTACGCTGGCCTGAAGGGCCGTATTTGTTTAAGTTTTTCTCTACGTAGAATATTCTCTCATTATTAGTAAAATTGGTTTATAAAAATTTTAACCATTTCAAATGGTTTTATGCAAGTAGATCCAACGTTTATAAAAATACAATAATTTTGATACCTAATTAAATTTTTTATATCTTGTTTTTTTATTTCTCAGGCCTTTTTGACTGTATTTGTTTAGGTTTTTCTCTATTTTACATATTTTTTCATTATAAGTAAACTTGTTTTATAAAAATTTTAACCTATTCAAATGGTTTCATGCAAGTGGATCCAACGTTTATAAAAATACAATAATTTTGATACCTATTTAAATTTTTTATATTATGTTTTTTTATTTCGCAGGCCTTTTGGATTGTATTTGTTTAAGTTTTTCTCTATTTTATATATTTTTCTATTATAAGTAAACTTGGTTTATAAGAATTTTAACCAATTCAAATGGTTTCATGAAAGTGGATCCACCTCTTCTAAATATACAATAATTTTAATACTTATTTAATTTATTTATATCTTGTTTTTTAATTACGCTGGCCTGGTGGGCCGTATTTGTTTTAGTTTTCCTCTACATAGAATATTCTCTTATTATTAGTAAACTTGGTTTATAAAAATTTTAACCAATTCAAATGGTTTCAAGCAAGTAGATCCAAAGATTCTAAAAATACAATATTTTTGATACCTATTTATATTTTTATATCTTGTTTTTTAATTACGCTGGCCTCAAGGGCCATATTTGTTTAAGTTTTTCTCTACGTAGAATATTCTCTCATTATTTGTAAACTGGGTTTATAAAAATTTTAACCAATTCAAATGGTTTTATGCAAGTAGATCCAACGTTTATAAAAATACAATAATTTTGATACCTAATTAAATTTTTTATATCTTGTTTTTTTATTTCTCAGGCCTTTTGGACTGTATTTGTTTAGGTTTTTCTCTATTTTATATATTTTTCTATTATAAGTAAACTTGGTTTATAAGAATTTTAACCAATTCAAATGGTTTCATGAAAGTGGATCCACCTTTTCTAAATATACAATAATTTTAATACTTATTTAATTTATTTATATCTTGTTTTTTAATTACGCTGGCCTGGTTGGCCGTATTTGTTTTAGTTTTCCTCTACATAGAATATTCTCTTATTATTAGTAAACTTGGTTTATAAAAATTTTAACCAATTCAAATGGTTTCAAGCAAGTAGATCCAAAGATTCTAAAAATACAATATTTTTGATACCTATTTATATTTTTATATCTTGTTTTTTTATTTCTCAGGCCTTTTGGACTGTATTTGTTAAGGTTTTTCTCTATTTTACATATTTTTTCATTATAAGTAAACTTGTTTTATAAAAATTTTAACCTATTCAAATGGTTTCATGAAAGTGGATCCACCTTTTCTAAATATACAATAATTTTAATACTTATTTAATTTATTTATATCTTGTTATTTAATTACGCTGGCCTGAAGGGCCGTATTTGTTTAAGTTTTTCTCTACGTAGAATATTCTCTCATTATTAGTAAAATTGGTTTATAAAAATTTTAACCATTTCAAATGGTTTTATGCAAGTAGATCCAACGTTTATAAAAATACAATAATTTTGATACCTAATTAAATTTTTTATATCTTGTTTTTTTATTTCTCAGGCCTTTTTGACTGTATTTGTTTAGGTTTTTCTCTATTTTACATATTTTTTCATTATAAGTAAACTTGTTTTATAAAAATTTTAACCTATTCAAATGGTTTCATGCAAGTGGATCCAACGTTTATAAAAATACAATAATTTTGATACCTATTTAAATTTTTTATATTATGTTTTTTTATTTCGCAGGCCTTTTGGATTGTATTTGTTTAAGTTTTTCTCTATTTTATATATTTTTCTATTATAAGTAAACTTGGTTTATAAGAATTTTAACCAATTCAAATGGTTTCATGAAAGTGGATCCACCTCTTCTAAATATACAATAATTTTAATACTTATTTAATTTATTTATATCTTGTTTTTTAATTACGCTGGCCTGGTTGGCCGTATTTGTTTTAGTTTTCCTCTACATAGAATATTCTCTTATTATTAGTAAACTTGGTTTATAAAAATTTTAACCAATTCAAATGGTTTCAAGCAAGTAGATCCAAAGATTCTAAAAATACAATATTTTTGATACCTATTTATATTTTTATATCTTGTTTTTTTATTTCTCAGGCCTTTTGGACTGTATTTGTTAAGGTTTTTCACTATTTTAAATATTTTTTCATTATAAGTAAACTTGATTTATAAAAATTTTAACCTATTCAAATGGTTTCATGCAAGTGGATCCATCGTTTATAAAAATACAATAATTTTAATACCTATTTAAATTTTTTATATTATGTTTTTTTATTGCTCAGGCCTTTTGGACTGTATTTGTTTAAGTTTTTCTCTATTTTATATATTTTTCTATTATAAGTAAACTTGGTTTATAAGAATTTTAACCAATTCAAATGGTTTCATGCAAGTGGATCCAACGTTTATAAAAATACAATAATTTTATAATTTTAATACTTATTTAATTTATTTATATCTTGTTTTTTAATTACGCTGGCCTGAAGGGCCGTATTTGTTTTAGTTTTCCTCTACGTAGAATATTCTCTCATTATTAGTAAAATTGGTTTATAAAAATTTTAACTAATTCAAATGGTTTTATGCAAGTAGATCCAACGTTTATAAAAATACAATAATTTTGATACCTAATTAAATTTTTTATATCTTGTTTTTTTATTTCTCAGGCCTTTTGGACTGTATTTGTTAAGGTTTTTCTCTATTTTACATATTTTTCTATTATAAGTAAACTTGGTTTATAAGAATTTTAACCAATTCAAATGGTTTCATGAAAGTGGATCCACCTTTTCTAAATATACAATAATTTTAATACTTATTTAATTTGTTTATATCTTGTTTTTTAATTACGCTGGCCTGGTGGGCCGTATTTGTTTTAGTTTTCCTCTACATAGAATATTCTCTTATTATTAGTAAACTTGGTTTATAAAAATTTTAACCAATTCAAATGGTTTCAAGCAAGTAGATCCAAAGATTCTAAAAATACCATATTTTTGATACCTATTTATATTTTTATATCTTGTTTTTTTATTTCTCAGGCCTTTTGGACTGTATTTGTTAAGGGTTTTCTCAATTTTACATATTTTTTCATTATAAGTAAACTTGTTTTATAAAAATTTTAACCTATTCAAATGGTTTCATGAAAGTGGATCCACCTTTTCTAAATATACAATAATTTTAATACTTATTTAATTTATTTATATTTTGTTTTTTAATTACGCTGGCCTGAAGGGCCGTATTTGTTTAAGTTTTTCTCTACGTAGAATATTCTCTCATTATTAGTAAAATTGGTTTATAAAAATTTTAACCAATTCAAATGGTTTTATGCAAGTAGATCCAACGTTTATAAAAATACAATAATTTTGATACCTAATTAAATTTTTTATATCTTGTTTTTTTATTTCTCAGGCCTTTTTGACTGTATTTGTTTAGGTTTTTCTCTATTTTACATATTTTTTCATTATAAGTAAACTTGTTTTATAAAAATTTTAACCTATTCAAATGGTTTCATGCAAGTGGATCCAACGTTTATAAAAATACAATAATTTTGATACCTATTTAAATTTTTTATATTATGTTTTTTTATTTCTCAGGCCTTTTGGACTGTATTTGTTAAGGTTTTTCTCTATTTTACATATTTTTTCATTATAAGTAAACTTGTTTTATAAAAATTTTAACCTATTCAAATGGTTTCATGAAAGTGGATCCACCTTTTCTAAATATACAATAATTTTAATACTTATTTAATTTATTTATATCTTGTTTTTTAATTACGCTGGCCTGAAGGGCCGTATTTGTTTAAGTTTTTCTCTACGTAGAATATTCTCTCATTATTAGTAAAATTGGTTTATAAAAATTTTAACCAATTCAAATGGTTTTATGCAAGTAGATCCAACGTTTATAAAAATACAATAATTTTGATACCTAATTAAATTTTTTATATCTTGTTTTTTTATTTCTCAGGCCTTTTGGACTGTATTTGTTAAGGTTTTTCTCTATTTTAAATATTTTTTCATTATAAGTAAACTTGATTTATAAAAATTTTAACCTATTCAAATGGTTTCATGAAAGTGGATCCACCTTTTCTAAATATACAATAATTTTAATACTTATTTAATTTATTTATATTTTGTTTTTTAATTACGCTGGCCTGAAGGGCCGTATTTGTTTAAGTTTTTCTCTACGTAGAATATTCTCTCATTATTAGTAAAATTGGTTTATAAAAATTTTAACCAATTCAAATGGTTTTATGCAAGTAGATCCAACGTTTATAAAAATACAATAATTTTGATACCTAATTAAATTTTTTATATCTTGTTTTTTTATTTCTCAGGCCTTTTTGACTGTATTTGTTTAGGTTTTTCTCTATTTTACATATTTTTTCATTATAAGTAAACTTGTTTTATAAAAATTTTAACCTATTCAAATGGTTTCATGCAAGTGGATCCAACGTTTATAAAAATACAATAATTTTGATACCTATTTAAATTTTTTATATTATGTTTTTTTATTTCTCAGGCCTTTTGGACTGTATTTGTTAAGGTTTTTCTCTATTTTACATATTTTTTCATTATAAGTAAACTTGTTTTATAAAAATTTTAACCTATTCAAATGGTTTCATGAAAGTGGATCCACCTTTTCTAAATATACAATAATTTTAATACTTATTTAATTTATTTATATCTTGTTTTTTAATTACGCTGGCCTGAAGGGCCGTATTTGTTTAAGTTTTTCTCTACGTAGAATATTCTCTCATTATTAGTAAAATTGGTTTATAAAAATTTTAACCAATTCAAATGGTTTTATGCAAGTAGATCCAACGTTTATAAAAATACAATAATTTTGATACCTAATTAAATTTTTTATATCTTGTTTTTTTATTTCTCAGGCCTTTTTGACTGTATTTGTTTAGGTTTTTCTCTATTTTACATATTTTTTCATTATAAGTAAACTTGATTTATAAAAATTTTAACCTATTCAAATGGTTTCATGCAAGTGGATCCATCGTTTATAAAAATACAATAATTTTAATACCTATTTAAATTTTTTATATTATGTTTTTTTATTGCTCAGGCCTTTTGGACTGTATTTGTTTAAGTTTTTCTCTATTTTATATATTTTTCTATTATAAGTAAACTTGGTTTATAAGAATTTTAACCAATTCAAATGGTTTCATGCAAGTGGATCCAACGTTTATAAAAATACAATAATTTTATAATTTTAATACTTATTTAATTTATTTATATCTTGTTTTTTAATTACGCTGGCCTGAAGGGCCGTATTTGTTTTAGTTTTCCTCTACGTAGAATATTCTCTCATTATTAGTAAAATTGGTTTATAAAAATTTTAACTAATTCAAATGGTTTTATGCAAGTAGATCCAACGTTTATAAAAATACAATAATTTTGATACCTAATTAAATTTTTTATATCTTGTTTTTTTATTTCTCAGGCCTTTTGGACTGTATTTGTTAAGGTTTTTCTCTATTTTACATATTTTTCTATTATAAGTAAACTTGGTTTATAAGAATTTTAACCAATTCAAATGGTTTCATGAAAGTGGATCCACCTTTTCTAAATATACAATAATTTTAATACTTATTTAATTTGTTTATATCTTGTTTTTTAATTACGCTGGCCTGGTGGGCCGTATTTGTTTTAGTTTTCCTCTACATAGAATATTCTCTTATTATTAGTAAACTTGGTTTATAAAAATTTTAACCAATTCAAATGGTTTCAAGCAAGTAGATCCAAAGATTCTAAAAATACCATATTTTTGATACCTATTTATATTTTTATATCTTGTTTTTTTATTTCTCAGGCCTTTTGGACTGTATTTGTTAAGGGTTTTCTCAATTTTACATATTTTTTCATTATAAGTAAACTTGTTTTATAAAAATTTTAACCTATTCAAATGGTTTCATGAAAGTGGATCCACCTTTTCTAAATATACAATAATTTTAATACTTATTTAATTTATTTATATTTTGTTTTTTAATTACGCTGGCCTGAAGGGCCGTATTTGTTTAAGTTTTTCTCTACGTAGAATATTCTCTCATTATTAGTAAAATTGGTTTATAAAAATTTTAACCAATTCAAATGGTTTTATGCAAGTAGATCCAACGTTTATAAAAATACAATAATTTTGATACCTAATTAAATTTTTTATATCTTGTTTTTTTATTTCTCAGGCCTTTTTGACTGTATTTGTTTAGGTTTTTCTCTATTTTACATATTTTTTCATTATAAGTAAACTTGTTTTATAAAAATTTTAACCTATTCAAATGGTTTCATGCAAGTGGATCCAACGTTTATAAAAATACAATAATTTTGATACCTATTTAAATTTTTTATATTATGTTTTTTTATTTCTCAGGCCTTTTGGACTGTATTTGTTAAGGTTTTTCTCTATTTTACATATTTTTTCATTATAAGTAAACTTGTTTTATAAAAATTTTAACCTATTCAAATGGTTTCATGAAAGTGGATCCACCTTTTCTAAATATACAATAATTTTAATACTTATTTAATTTATTTATATCTTGTTTTTTAATTACGCTGGCCTGAAGGGCCGTATTTGTTTAAGTTTTTCTCTACGTAGAATATTCTCTCATTATTAGTAAAATTGGTTTATAAAAATTTTAACCAATTCAAATGGTTTTATGCAAGTAGATCCAACGTTTATAAAAATACAATAATTTTGATACCTAATTAAATTTTTTATATCTTGTTTTTTTATTTCTCAGGCCTTTTGGACTGTATTTGTTAAGGTTTTTCTCTATTTTAAATATTTTTTCATTATAAGTAAACTTGATTTATAAAAATTTTAACCTATTCAAATGGTTTCATGAAAGTGGATCCACCTTTTCTAAATATACAATAATTTTAATACTTATTTAATTTATTTATATTTTGTTTTTTAATTACGCTGGCCTGAAGGGCCGTATTTGTTTAAGTTTTTCTCTACGTAGAATATTCTCTCATTATTAGTAAAATTGGTTTATAAAAATTTTAACCAATTCAAATGGTTTTATGCAAGTAGATCCAACGTTTATAAAAATACAATAATTTTGATACCTAATTAAATTTTTTATATCTTGTTTTTTTATTTCTCAGGCCTTTTTGACTGTATTTGTTTAGGTTTTTCTCTATTTTACATATTTTTTCATTATAAGTAAACTTGTTTTATAAAAATTTTAACCTATTCAAATGGTTTCATGCAAGTGGATCCAACGTTTATAAAAATACAATAATTTTGATACCTATTTAAATTTTTTATATTATGTTTTTTTATTTCTCAGGCCTTTTGGACTGTATTTGTTAAGGTTTTTCTCTATTTTACATATTTTTTCATTATAAGTAAACTTGTTTTATAAAAATTTTAACCTATTCAAATGGTTTCATGAAAGTGGATCCACCTTTTCTAAATATACAATAATTTTAATACTTATTTAATTTATTTATATCTTGTTTTTTAATTACGCTGGCCTGAAGGGCCGTATTTGTTTAAGTTTTTCTCTACGTAGAATATTCTCTCATTATTAGTAAAATTGGTTTATAAAAATTTTAACCAATTCAAATGGTTTTATGCAAGTAGATCCAACGTTTATAAAAATACAATAATTTTGATACCTAATTAAATTTTTTATATCTTGTTTTTTTATTTCTCAGGCCTTTTTGACTGTATTTGTTTAGGTTTTTCTCTATTTTACATATTTTTTCATTATAAGTAAACTTGTTTTATAAAAATTTTAACCTATTCAAATGGTTTCATGCAAGTGGATCCAACGTTTATAAAAATACAATAATTTTGATACCCATTTAAATTTTTTATATTATGTTTTTTTATTTCTCAGGCCTTTTGGACTGTATTTGTTTAAGTTTTTCTCTATTTTATATATTTTTCTATTATAAGTAAACTTGGTTTATAAGAATTTTAACCAATTCAAATGGTTTCATGAAAGTGGATCCACCTTTTCTAAATATACAATAATTTTAATACTTATTTAATTTATTTATATCTAGTTTTTTAATTACGCTGGCCTGGTGGGCCGTATTTGTTTTAGTTTTCCTCTACATCGAATATTCTCTTATTATTAGTAAACTTGGTTTATAATAATTTTAACCAATTCAAATGGTTTCCAGCAAGTAGATCCAAAGATTCTAAAAATACAATATTTTTGATACCTATTTATATTTTTATATCTTGTTTTTTTATTTCTCAGGCATTTTGGACTGTATTTGTTAAGGTTTTTCTCTATTTTACATATTTTTTCATTATAAGTAAACTTGTTTTATAAAAATTTTAACCTATTCAAATGGTTTCATGAAAGTGGATCCACCTTTTCTAAATATACAATAATTTTAATACTTATTTAATTTATTTATATCTTGTTTTTTAATTACGCTGGCCTGAAGGGCCGTATTTGTTTAAGTTTTTCTCTACGTAGAATATTCTCTCATTATTAGTAAAATTGGTTTATAAAAATTTTAACCAATTCAAATGGTTTTATGCAAGTAGATCCAACGTTTATAAAAATACAATAATTTTGATACCTAATTAAATTTTTTATATCTTGTTTTTTTATTTCTCAGGCCTTTTTGACTGTATTTGTTTAGGTTTTTCTCTATTTTACATATTTTTTCATTATAAGTAAACTTGTTTTATAAAAATTTTAACCTATTCAAATGGTTTCATGCAAGTGGATCCAACGTTTATAAAAATACAATAATTTTGATACCTATTTAAATTTTTTATATTATGTTTTTTTATTTCTCAGGCCTTTTGGACTGTATTTGTTAAGGTTTTTCTCTATTTTACATATTTTTTCATTATAAGTAAACTTGTTTTATAAAAATTTTAACCTATTCAAATGGTTTCATGAAAGTGGATCCACCTTTTCTAAATATACAATAATTTTAATACTTATTTAATTTATTTATATCTTGTTTTTTAATTACGCTGGCCTGAAGGGCCGTATTTGTTTAAGTTTTTCTCTACGTAGAATATTCTCTCATTATTAGTAAAATTGGTTTATAAAAATTTTAACCAATTCAAATGGTTTTATGCAAGTAGATCCAACGTTTATAAAAATACAATAATTTTGATACCTAATTAAATTTTTTATATCTTGTTTTTTTATTTCTCAGGCCTTTTGGACTGTATTTGTTAAGGTTTTTCTCTATTTTAAATATTTTTTCATTATAAGTAAACTTGATTTATAAAAATTTTAACCTATTCAAATGGTTTCATGAAAGTGGATCCACCTTTTCTAAATATACAATAATTTTAATACTTATTTAATTTATTTATATTTTGTTTTTTAATTACGCTGGCCTGAAGGGCCGTATTTGTTTAAGTTTTTCTCTACGTAGAATATTCTCTCATTATTAGTAAAATTGGTTTATAAAAATTTTAACCAATTCAAATGGTTTTATGCAAGTAGATCCAACGTTTATAAAAATACAATAATTTTGATACCTAATTAAATTTTTTATATCTTGTTTTTTTATTTCTCAGGCCTTTTTGACTGTATTTGTTTAGGTTTTTCTCTATTTTACATATTTTTTCATTATAAGTAAACTTGTTTTATAAAAATTTTAACCTATTCAAATGGTTTCATGCAAGTGGATCCAACGTTTATAAAAATACAATAATTTTGATACCTATTTAAATTTTTTATATTATGTTTTTTTATTTCTCAGGCCTTTTGGACTGTATTTGTTAAGGTTTTTCTCTATTTTACATATTTTTTCATTATAAGTAAACTTGTTTTATAAAAATTTTAACCTATTCAAATGGTTTCATGAAAGTGGATCCACCTTTTCTAAATATACAATAATTTTAATACTTATTTAATTTATTTATATCTTGTTTTTTAATTACGCTGGCCTGAAGGGCCGTATTTGTTTAAGTTTTTCTCTACGTAGAATATTCTCTCATTATTAGTAAAATTGGTTTATAAAAATTTTAACCAATTCAAATGGTTTTATGCAAGTAGATCCAACGTTTATAAAAATACAATAATTTTGATACCTAATTAAATTTTTTATATCTTGTTTTTTTATTTCTCAGGCCTTTTTGACTGTATTTGTTTAGGTTTTTCTCTATTTTACATATTTTTTCATTATAAGTAAACTTGTTTTATAAAAATTTTAACCTATTCAAATGGTTTCATGCAAGTGGATCCAACGTTTATAAAAATACAATAATTTTGATACCCATTTAAATTTTTTATATTATGTTTTTTTATTTCTCAGGCCTTTTGGACTGTATTTGTTTAAGTTTTTCTCTATTTTATATATTTTTCTATTATAAGTAAACTTGGTTTATAAGAATTTTAACCAATTCAAATGGTTTCATGAAAGTGGATCCACCTTTTCTAAATATACAATAATTTTAATACTTATTTAATTTATTTATATCTAGTTTTTTAATTACGCTGGCCTGGTGGGCCGTATTTGTTTTAGTTTTCCTCTACATCGAATATTCTCTTATTATTAGTAAACTTGGTTTATAATAATTTTAACCAATTCAAATGGTTTCCAGCAAGTAGATCCAAAGATTCTAAAAATACAATATTTTTGATACCTATTTATATTTTTATATCTTGTTTTTTTATTTCTCAGGCATTTTGGACTGTATTTGTTAAGGTTTTTCTCTATTTTACATATTTTTTCATTATAAGTAAACTTGTTTTATAAAAATTTTAACCTATTCAAATGGTTTCATGAAAGTGGATCCACCTTTTCTAAATATACAATAATTTTAATACTTATTTAATTTATTTATATCTTGTTTTTTAATTACGCTGGCCTGAAGGGCCGTATTTGTTTAAGTTTTTCTCTACGTAGAATATTCTCTCATTATTAGTAAAATTGGTTTATAAAAATTTTAACCAATTCAAATGGTTTTATGCAAGTAGATCCAACGTTTATAAAAATACAATAATTTTGATACCTAATTAAATTTTTTATATCTTGTTTTTTTATTTCTCAGGCCTTTTTGACTGTATTTGTTTAGGTTTTTCTCTATTTTACATATTTTTTCATTATAAGTAAACTTGTTTTATAAAAATTTTAACCTATTCAAATGGTTTCATGCAAGTGGATCCAACGTTTATAAAAATACAATAATTTTGATACCTATTTAAATTTTTTATATTATGTTTTTTTATTTCTCAGGCCTTTTGGACTGTATTTGTTTAAGTTTTTCTCTATTTTATATATTTTTCTATTATAAGTAAACTTGGTTTATAAGAATTTTAACCAATTCAAATGGTTTCATGAAAGTGGATCCACCTTTTCTAAATATACAATAATTTTAATACTTATTTAATTTATTTATATCTTGTTTTTTAATTACGCTGGCCTGTTGGGCCGTATTTGTTTTAGTTTTCCTCTACATAGAATATTCTCTTATTATTAGTAAACTTGGTTTATAAAAATTTTAACCAATTCAAATGGTTTCAAGCAAGTAGATCCAAAGATTCAAAAATACAATATTTTTGATACCTATTTATATTTTTATATCTTGTTTTTTTATTTCTCAGGCCTTTTGGACTGTATATGTTAAGGTTTTTCTCTATTTTACATATTTTTTCATTATAAGTAAACTTGTTTTATAAAAATTTTAACCTATTCAAATGGTTTCATGCAAGTGGATCCAACGTTTATAAAAATACAATAAATTTGATACCTATTTAAATTTTTTATATTATGTTTTTTTATTTCTCAGGCCTTTTGGACTGTATTTGTTTAAGTTTTTCTCTATTTTATATATTTTTCTATTATAAGTAAACTTGGTTTATAAGAATTTTAACCAATTCAAATGGTTTCATGAAAGTGGATCCACCTTTTCTAAATATACAATAATTTTAATACTTATTTAATTTATTTATATCTTGTTTTTTAATTACGCTGGCCTGAAGGGCCGTATTTGTTTTAGTTTTCCTCTACGTAGAATATTCTCTCATTATTAGTAAAATTGGTTTATAAAAATTTTAACTAATTCAAATGGTTTTATGCAAGTAGATCCAACGTTTATAAAAATACAATAATTTTGATACCTAATTAAATTTTTTATATCTTGTTTTTTTATTTCTCAGGCCTTTTGGACTGTATTTGTTAAGGTTTTTCTCTATTTTACATATTTTTCTATTATAAGTAAACTTGGTTTATAAGAATTTTAACCAATTCAAATGGTTTCATGCAAGTGGATCCAACGTTTATAAAAATACAATAATTTTATAATTTTAATACTTATTTAATTTATTTATATCTTGTTTTTTAATTACGCTGGCCTGAAGGGCCGTATTTGTTTTAGTTTTCCTCTACGTAGAATATTCTCTCATTATTAGTAAAATTGGTTTATAAAAATTTTAACTAATTCAAATGGTTTTATGCAAGTAGATCCAACGTTTATAAAAATACAATAATTTTGATACCTAATTAAATTTTTTATATCTTGTTTTTTTATTTCTCAGGCCTTTTGGACTGTATTTGTTAAGGTTTTTCTCTATTTTACATATTTTTCTATTATAAGTAAACTTGGTTTATAAGAATTTTAACCAATTCAAATGGTTTCATGAAAGTGGATCCACCTTTTCTAAATATACAATAATTTTAATACTTATTTAATTTGTTTATATCTTGTTTTTTAATTACGCTGGCCTGGTGGGCCGTATTTGTTTTAGTTTTCCTCTACATAGAATATTCTCTTATTATTAGTAAACTTGGTTTATAAAAATTTTAACCAATTCAAATGGTTTCAAGCAAGTAGATCCAAAGATTCTAAAAATACCATATTTTTGATACCTATTTATATTTTTATATCTTGTTTTTTTATTTCTCAGGCCTTTTGGACTGTATTTGTTAAGGTTTTTCTCTATTTTACATATTTTTTCATTATAAGTAAACTTGTTTTATAAAAATTTTAACCTATTCAAATGGTTTCATGAAAGTGGATCCACCTTTTCTAAATATACAATAATTTTAATACTTATTTAATTTATTTATATTTTGTTTTTTAATTACGCTGGCCTGAAGGGCCGTATTTGTTTAAGTTTTTCTCTACGTAGAATATTCTCTCATTATTAGTAAAATTGGTTTATAAAAATTTTAACCAATTCAAATGGTTTTATGCAAGTAGATCCAACGTTTATAAAAATACAATAATTTTGATACCTAATTAAATTTTTTATATCTTGTTTTTTTATTTCTCAGGCCTTTTTGACTGTATTTGTTTAGGTTTTTCTCTATTTTACATATTTTTTCATTATAAGTAAACTTGTTTTATAAAAATTTTAACCTATTCAAATGGTTTCATGCAAGTGGATCCAACGTTTATAAAAATACAATAATTTTGATACCTATTTAAATTTTTTATATTATGTTTTTTTATTTCTCAGGCCTTTTGGACTGTATTTGTTTAAGTTTTTCTCTATTTTATATATTTTTCTATTATAAGTAAACTTGGTTTATAAGAATTTTAACCAATTCAAATGGTTTCATGAAAGTGGATCCACCTTTTCTAAATATACAATAATTTTAATACTTATTTAATTTATTTATATCTAGTTTTTTAATTACGCTGGCCTGGTGGGCCGTATTTGTTTTAGTTTTCCTCTACATCGAATATTCTCTTATTATTAGTAAACTTGGTTTATAATAATTTTAACCAATTCAAATGGTTTCCAGCAAGTAGATCCAAAGATTCTAAAAATACAATATTTTTGATACCTATTTATATTTTTATATCTTGTTTTTTTATTTCTCAGGCATTTTGGACTGTATTTGTTAAGGTTTTTCTCTATTTTACATATTTTTTCATTATAAGTAAACTTGTTTTATAAAAATTTTAACCTATTCAAATGGTTTCATGAAAGTGGATCCACCTTTTCTAAATATACAATAATTTTAATACTTATTTAATTTATTTATATCTTGTTTTTTAATTACGCTGGCCTGAAGGGCCGTATTTGTTTAAGTTTTTCTCTACGTAGAATATTCTCTCATTATTAGTAAAATTGGTTTATAAAAATTTTAACCAATTCAAATGGTTTTATGCAAGTAGATCCAACGTTTATAAAAATACAATAATTTTGATACCTAATTAAATTTTTTATATCTTGTTTTTTTATTTCTCAGGCCTTTTTGACTGTATTTGTTTAGGTTTTTCTCTATTTTACATATTTTTTCATTATAAGTAAACTTGTTTTATAAAAATTTTAACCTATTCAAATGGTTTCATGCAAGTGGATCCAACGTTTATAAAAATACAATAATTTTGATACCTATTTAAATTTTTTATATTATGTTTTTTTATTTCTCAGGCCTTTTGGACTGTATTTGTTTAAGTTTTTCTCTATTTTATATATTTTTCTATTATAAGTAAACTTGGTTTATAAGAATTTTAACCAATTCAAATGGTTTCATGAAAGTGGATCCACCTTTTCTAAATATACAATAATTTTAATACTTATTTAATTTATTTATATCTTGTTTTTTAATTACGCTGGCCTGGTGGGCCGTATTTGTTTTAGTTTTCCTCTACATAGAATATTCTCTTATTATTAGTAAACTTGGTTTATAAAAATTTTAACCAATTCAAATGGTTTCAAGCAAGTAGATCCAAAGATTCAAAAATACAATATTTTTGATACCTATTTATATTTTTATATCTTGTTTTTTTATTTCTCAGGCCTTTTGGACTGTATATGTTAAGGTTTTTCTCTATTTTACATATTTTTTCATTATAAGTAAACTTGTTTTATAAAAATTTTAACCTATTCAAATGGTTTCATGCAAGTGGATCCAACGTTTATAAAAATACAATAAATTTGATACCTATTTAAATTTTTTATATTATGTTTTTTTATTTCTCAGGCCTTTTGGACTGTATTTGTTTAAGTTTTTCTCTATTTTATATATTTTTCTATTATAAGTAAACTTGGTTTATAAGAATTTTAACCAATTCAAATGGTTTCATGAAAGTGGATCCACCTTTTCTAAATATACAATAATTTTAATACTTATTTAATTTATTTATATCTTGTTTTTTAATTACGCTGGCCTGAAGGGCCGTATTTGTTTTAGTTTTCCTCTACGTAGAATATTCTCTCATTATTAGTAAAATTGGTTTATAAAAATTTTAACTAATTCAAATGGTTTTATGCAAGTAGATCCAACGT
Source organism: Anagrus nilaparvatae (assembly GCA_022575985.1). NCBI lineage: Eukaryota > Metazoa > Arthropoda > Insecta > Hymenoptera > Mymaridae > Anagrus > Anagrus nilaparvatae. The sequence goes on along the minus strand of JAKSXM010000231.1, from coordinate 29,733,673 downwards.
TTATAAAAATACAATAATTTTGATACCTAATTAAATTTTTTATATCTTGTTTTTTTATTTCTCAGGCCTTTTGGACTGTATTTGTTAAGGTTTTTCTCTATTTTACATATTTTTCTATTATAAGTAAACTTGGTTTATAAGAATTTTAACCAATTCAAATGGTTTCATGCAAGTGGATCCAACGTTTATAAAAATACAATAATTTTATAATTTTAATACTTATTTAATTTATTTATATCTTGTTTTTTAATTACGCTGGCCTGAAGGGCCGTATTTGTTTTAGTTTTCCTCTACGTAGAATATTCTCTCATTATTAGTAAAATTGGTTTATAAAAATTTTAACTAATTCAAATGGTTTTATGCAAGTAGATCCAACGTTTATAAAAATACAATAATTTTGATACCTAATTAAATTTTTTATATCTTGTTTTTTTATTTCTCAGGCCTTTTGGACTGTATTTGTTAAGGTTTTTCTCTATTTTACATATTTTTCTATTATAAGTAAACTTGGTTTATAAGAATTTTAACCAATTCAAATGGTTTCATGAAAGTGGATCCACCTTTTCTAAATATACAATAATTTTAATACTTATTTAATTTGTTTATATCTTGTTTTTTAATTACGCTGGCCTGGTGGGCCGTATTTGTTTTAGTTTTCCTCTACATAGAATATTCTCTTATTATTAGTAAACTTGGTTTATAAAAATTTTAACCAATTCAAATGGTTTCAAGCAAGTAGATCCAAAGATTCTAAAAATACCATATTTTTGATACCTATTTATATTTTTATATCTTGTTTTTTTATTTCTCAGGCCTTTTGGACTGTATTTGTTAAGGTTTTTCTCTATTTTACATATTTTTTCATTATAAGTAAACTTGTTTTATAAAAATTTTAACCTATTCAAATGGTTTCATGAAAGTGGATCCACCTTTTCTAAATATACAATAATTTTAATACTTATTTAATTTATTTATATTTTGTTTTTTAATTACGCTGGCCTGAAGGGCCGTATTTGTTTAAGTTTTTCTCTACGTAGAATATTCTCTCATTATTAGTAAAATTGGTTTATAAAAATTTTAACCAATTCAAATGGTTTTATGCAAGTAGATCCAACGTTTATAAAAATACAATAATTTTGATACCTAATTAAATTTTTTATATCTTGTTTTTTTATTTCTCAGGCCTTTTTGACTGTATTTGTTTAGGTTTTTCTCTATTTTACATATTTTTTCATTATAAGTAAACTTGTTTTATAAAAATTTTAACCTATTCAAATGGTTTCATGCAAGTGGATCCAACGTTTATAAAAATACAATAATTTTGATACCTATTTAAATTTTTTATATTATGTTTTTTTATTTCTCAGGCCTTTTGGACTGTATTTGTTAAGGTTTTTCTCTATTTTACATATTTTTTCATTATAAGTAAACTTGTTTTATAAAAATTTTAACCTATTCAAATGGTTTCATGAAAGTGGATCCACCTTTTCTAAATATACAATAATTTTAATACTTATTTAATTTATTTATATCTTGTTTTTTAATTACGCTGGCCTGAAGGGCCGTATTTGTTTAAGTTTTTCTCTACGTAGAATATTCTCTCATTATTAGTAAAATTGGTTTATAAAAATTTTAACCAATTCAAATGGTTTTATGCAAGTAGATCCAACGTTTATAAAAATACAATAATTTTGATACCTAATTAAATTTTTTATATCTTGTTTTTTTATTTCTCAGGCCTTTTGGACTGTATTTGTTAAGGTTTTTCTCTATTTTAAATATTTTTTCATTATAAGTAAACTTGATTTATAAAAATTTTAACCTATTCAAATGGTTTCATGCAAGTGGATCCATCGTTTATAAAAATACAATAATTTTAATACCTATTTAAATTTTTTATATTATGTTTTTTTTATTGCTCAGGCCTTTTGGACTGTATTTGTTTAAGTTTTTCTCTATTTTATATATTTTTCTATTATAAGTAAACTTGGTTTATAAGAATTTTAACCAATTCAAATGGTTTCATGAAAGTGGATCCACCTTTTCTAAATATACAATAATTTTAATACTTATTTAATTTATTTATATCTTGTTTTTTAATTACGCTGGCCTGGTGGGCCGTATTTGTTTTAGTTTTCCTCTACATAGAATATTCTCTTATTATTAGTAAACTTGGTTTATAAAAATTTTAACCAATTCAAATGGTTTCAAGCAAGTAGATCCAAAGATTCTAAAAATACAATATTTTTGATACCTATTTATATTTTTATATCTTGTTTTTTTATTTCTCAGGCCTTTTGGACTGTATTTGTTAAGGTTTTTCTCTATTTTACATATTTTTTCATTATAAGTAAACTTGTTTTATAAAAATTTTAACCTATTCAAATGGTTTCATGAAAGTGGATCCACCTTTTCTAAATATACAATAATTTTAATACTTATTTAATTTATTTATATCTTGTTTTTTAATTACGCTGGCCTGAAGGGCCGTATTTGTTTTAGTTTTCCTCTACGTAGAATATTCTCTCATTATTAGTAAAATTGGTTTATAAAAATTTTAACCAATTCAAATGTTTTTATGCAAGTAGATCCAACGTTTATAAAAATACAATAATTTTGATACCTAATTAAATTTTTTATATCTTGTTTTTTTATTTCTCAGGCCTTTTTGACTGTATTTGTTTAGGTTTTTCTCTATTTTACATATTTTTTCATTATAAGTAAACTTGTTTTATAAAAATTTTAACCTATTCAAATGGTTTCATGCAAGTGGATCCAACGTTTATAAAAATACAATAATTTTATAACTTTAATACTTATTTAATTTATTTATATCTTGTTTTTTAATTACGCTGGCCTGAAGGGCCGTATTTGTTTTAGTTTTCCTCTACGTAGAATATTCTCTCATTATTAGTAAAATTGGTTTATAAAAATTTTAACTAATTCAAATGGTTTTATGCAAGTAGATCCAACGTTTATAAAAATACAATAATTTTGATACCTAATTAAATTTTTTATATCTTGTTTTTTTATTTCTCAGGCCTTTTGGACTGTATTTGTTAAGGTTTTTCTCTATTTTACATATTTTTCTATTATAAGTAAACTTGGTTTATAAGAATTTTAACCAATTCAAATGGTTTCATGAAAGTGGATCCACCTTTTCTAAATATACAATAATTTTAATACTTATTTAATTTGTTTATATCTTGTTTTTTAATTACGCTGGCCTGGTGGGCCGTATTTGTTTTAGTTTTCCTCTACATAGAATATTCTCTTATTATTAGTAAACTTGGTTTATAAAAATTTTAACCAATTCAAATGGTTTCAAGCAAGTAGATCCAAAGATTCTAAAAATACCATATTTTTGATACCTATTTATATTTTTATATCTTGTTTTTTTATTTCTCAGGCCTTTTGGACTGTATTTGTTAAGGTTTTTCTCTATTTTACATAATTTTTCATTATAAGTAAACTTGTTTTATAAAAATTTTAACCTATTCAAATGGTTTCATGAAAGTGGATCCACCTTTTCTAAATATACAATAATTTTAATACTTATTTAATTTATTTATATCTTGTTATTTAATTACGCTGGCCTGAAGGGCCGTATTTGTTTAAGTTTTTCTCTACGTAGAATATTCTCTCATTATTAGTAAAATTGGTTTATAAAAATTTTAACCATTTCAAATGGTTTTATGCAAGTAGATCCAACGTTTATAAAAATACAATAATTTTGATACCTAATTAAATTTTTTATATCTTGTTTTTTTATTTCTCAGGCCTTTTTGACTGTATTTGTTTAGGTTTTTCTCTATTTTACATATTTTTTCATTATAAGTAAACTTGTTTTATAAAAATTTTAACCTATTCAAATGGTTTCATGCAAGTGGATCCAACGTTTATAAAAATACAATAATTTTGATACCTATTTAAATTTTTTATATTATGTTTTTTTATTTCGCAGGCCTTTTGGATTGTATTTGTTTAAGTTTTTCTCTATTTTATATATTTTTCTATTATAAGTAAACTTGGTTTATAAGAATTTTAACCAATTCAAATGGTTTCATGAAAGTGGATCCACCTCTTCTAAATATACAATAATTTTAATACTTATTTAATTTATTTATATCTTGTTTTTTAATTACGCTGGCCTGGTGGGCCGTATTTGTTTTAGTTTTCCTCTACATAGAATATTCTCTTATTATTAGTAAACTTGGTTTATAAAAATTTTAACCAATTCAAATGGTTTCAAGCAAGTAGATCCAAAGATTCTAAAAATACAATATTTTTGATACCTATTTATATTTTTATATCTTGTTTTTTAATTACGCTGGCCTCAAGGGCCATATTTGTTTAAGTTTTTCTCTACGTAGAATATTCTCTCATTATTTGTAAACTGGGTTTATAAAAATTTTAACCAATTCAAATGGTTTTATGCAAGTAGATCCAACGTTTATAAAAATACAATAATTTTGATACCTAATTAAATTTTTTATATCTTGTTTTTTTATTTCTCAGGCCTTTTGGACTGTATTTGTTTAGGTTTTTCTCTATTTTACATATTTTTTCATTATAAGTAAACTTGTTTTATAAAAATTTTAACCTATTCAAATGGTTTCATGAAAGTGGATCCACCTTTTCTAAATATACAATAATTTTAATACTTATTTAATTTATTTATATCTTGTTATTTAATTACGCTGGCCTGAAGGGCCGTATTTGTTTAAGTTTTTCTCTACGTAGAATATTCTCTCATTATTAGTAAAATTGGTTTATAAAAATTTTAACCATTTCAAATGGTTTTATGCAAGTAGATCCAACGTTTATAAAAATACAATAATTTTGATACCTATTTAAATTTTTTATATTATGTTTTTTTATTTCTCAGGCCTTTTGGACTGTATTTGTTTAAGATTTTTCTCTATTTTATATATTTTTCTATTATAAGTAAACTTGGTTTATAAGAATTTTAACCAATTCAAATGGTTTCATGAAAGTGGATCCACCTTTTCTAAATATACAATAATTTTAATACTTATTTAATTTATTTATATCTTGTTTTTTAATTACGCTGGCCTGGTTGGCCGTATTTGTTTTAGTTTTCCTCTACATAGAATATTCTCTTATTATTAGTAAACTTGGTTTATAAAAATTTTAACCAATTCAAATGGTTTCAAGCAAGTAGATCCAAAGATTCTAAAAATACAATATTTTTGATACCTATTTATATTTTTATATCTTGTTTTTTTATTTCTCAGGCCTTTTGGACTGTATTTGTTAAGGTTTTTCTCTATTTTACATATTTTTTCATTATAAGTAAACTTGTTTTATAAAAATTTTAACCTATTCAAATGGTTTCATGAAAGTGGATCCACCTTTTCTAAATATACAATAATTTTAATACTTATTTAATTTATTTATATCTTGTTATTTAATTACGCTGGCCTGAAGGGCCGTATTTGTTTAAGTTTTTCTCTACGTAGAATATTCTCTCATTATTAGTAAAATTGGTTTATAAAAATTTTAACCATTTCAAATGGTTTTATGCAAGTAGATCCAACGTTTATAAAAATACAATAATTTTGATACCTAATTAAATTTTTTATATCTTGTTTTTTTATTTCTCAGGCCTTTTTGACTGTATTTGTTTAGGTTTTTCTCTATTTTACATATTTTTTCATTATAAGTAAACTTGTTTTATAAAAATTTTAACCTATTCAAATGGTTTCATGCAAGTGGATCCAACGTTTATAAAAATACAATAATTTTGATACCTATTTAAATTTTTTATATTATGTTTTTTTATTTCGCAGGCCTTTTGGATTGTATTTGTTTAAGTTTTTCTCTATTTTATATATTTTTCTATTATAAGTAAACTTGGTTTATAAGAATTTTAACCAATTCAAATGGTTTCATGAAAGTGGATCCACCTCTTCTAAATATACAATAATTTTAATACTTATTTAATTTATTTATATCTTGTTTTTTAATTACGCTGGCCTGGTTGGCCGTATTTGTTTTAGTTTTCCTCTACATAGAATATTCTCTTATTATTAGTAAACTTGGTTTATAAAAATTTTAACCAATTCAAATGGTTTCAAGCAAGTAGATCCAAAGATTCTAAAAATACAATATTTTTGATACCTATTTATATTTTTATATCTTGTTTTTTTATTTCTCAGGCCTTTTGGACTGTATTTGTTAAGGTTTTTCACTATTTTAAATATTTTTTCATTATAAGTAAACTTGATTTATAAAAATTTTAACCTATTCAAATGGTTTCATGCAAGTGGATCCATCGTTTATAAAAATACAATAATTTTAATACCTATTTAAATTTTTTATATTATGTTTTTTTATTGCTCAGGCCTTTTGGACTGTATTTGTTTAAGTTTTTCTCTATTTTATATATTTTTCTATTATAAGTAAACTTGGTTTATAAGAATTTTAACCAATTCAAATGGTTTCATGAAAGTGGATCCACCTTTTCTAAATATACAATAATTTTAATACTTATTTAATTTATTTATATCTTGTTTTTTAATTACGCTGGCCTGGTGGGCCGTATTTGTTTTAGTTTTCCTCTACATAGAATATTCTCTTATTATTAGTAAACTTGGTTTATAAAAATTTTAACCAATTCAAATGGTTTCAAGCAAGTAGATCCAAAGATTCTAAAAATACAATATTTTTGATACCTATTTATATTTTTATATCTTGTTTTTTAATTACGCTGGCCTCAAGGGCCATATTTGTTTAAGTTTTTCTCTACGTAGAATATTCTCTCATTATTTGTAAACTGGGTTTATAAAAATTTTAACCAATTCAAATGGTTTTATGCAAGTAGATCCAACGTTTATAAAAATACAATAATTTTGATACCTAATTAAATTTTTTATATCTTGTTTTTTTATTTCTCAGGCCTTTTGGACTGTATTTGTTTAGGTTTTTCTCTATTTTACATATTTTTTCATTATAAGTAAACTTGTTTTATAAAAATTTTAACCTATTCAAATGGTTTCATGAAAGTGGATCCACCTTTTCTAAATATACAATAATTTTAATACTTATTTAATTTATTTATATCTTGTTATTTAATTACGCTGGCCTGAAGGGCCGTATTTGTTTAAGTTTTTCTCTACGTAGAATATTCTCTCATTATTAGTAAAATTGGTTTATAAAAATTTTAACCATTTCAAATGGTTTTATGCAAGTAGATCCAACGTTTATAAAAATACAATAATTTTGATACCTATTTAAATTTTTTATATTATGTTTTTTTATTTCTCAGGCCTTTTGGACTGTATTTGTTTAAGATTTTTCTCTATTTTATATATTTTTCTATTATAAGTAAACTTGGTTTATAAGAATTTTAACCAATTCAAATGGTTTCATGAAAGTGGATCCACCTTTTCTAAATATACAATAATTTTAATACTTATTTAATTTATTTATATCTTGTTTTTTAATTACGCTGGCCTGGTTGGCCGTATTTGTTTTAGTTTTCCTCTACATAGAATATTCTCTTATTATTAGTAAACTTGGTTTATAAAAATTTTAACCAATTCAAATGGTTTCAAGCAAGTAGATCCAAAGATTCTAAAAATACAATATTTTTGATACCTATTTATATTTTTATATCTTGTTTTTTTATTTCTCAGGCCTTTTGGACTGTATTTGTTAAGGTTTTTCTCTATTTTAAATATTTTTTCATTATAAGTAAACTTGATTTATAAAAATTTTAACCTATTCAAATGGTTTCATGCAAGTGGATCCAACGTTTATAAAAATACAATAATTTTAATACCTATTTAAATTTTTTATATTATGTTTTTTTATTGCTCAGGCCTTTTGGACTGTATTTGTTTAAGTTTTTCTCTATTTTATATATTTTTCTATTACTAGAAACAACTGCGCTTCGCGCAGAGAATGACTGCCTTTTATTCATTATCAAGCAATTATTTATTAAAAATATTTTAAATTATTATTTAAAAACAGATAAAATATTGTAAATGATAAATTCTAATTTAAGGCGTACCTCTGATTTTTTAAGTAAAAAAAACGCACTTTTAAATTTGTAATAATTTTTTTATTTTAATATTTATTTAAAATTTTTTTTTTTTAAATGAATATATGTCTTAATATACATTTTTTTTTAATTATTTTTTTTTTTTATTGATCCGTCTTGGAATTATGGACCGAAAATTTGAAGGTTGTTATTTCGCGGTGACCAGGATATCTCTACTCCAGGTACCCTGATATAAAAAAATCGAACGAGGTTATTTTTAGAACCGTTATACCGAGTCGGTAAACCAACAAAATTTTAAAATTTCAAAAAAATAAAAATTTGGCCCGTAAAATAAAAAAAAATTCTATTTTTGCGCACGGAATTGGACCTTATACGTTAAAAAAAAAGTGCAAAAAAGGTAATTTTATAAATTTTTTTTGGTTCACCGACCAGGTATTTAGTTAATAAGAAAAAAAAAAAAAATGTAGTCAATCCAACCAGTATTTTTTGAGCAATCGTGGTCACCGATTTCAAAAAATGGTTTCGAGATAAACGCGTTTAAAGTTTTTTTTTCCTATTCACAAGCCTGGTTTCCTGCATACAAAAACTTTAATATCTTTTAAATGGTTATGAATGTTTATTCAAAAATTTTTTCTCATATTCTTGAAATATTTTTACACCAAAAAAAAAAATTAAAAAAAAAATGAAAAATTTTTTAAAATTTTTCAGAGGTACCCCTTAATAAAGTATCTCAATTTTTTGCGGTGACATTTAATTAATATGTTCAATAATTTCATTTAGTAAAAAGTATAAAACTTAACCCATGCAATTACTAAATAAAAGTCCATTTTTACGTTTTAAAGTTTGTTCCTATCTTGAAAATTTAATTTTAATCCATAGGATTTTTTACCCAAAGTAATTATTTTCTTTCATGACTTTTAAAAAGACCCCGCTTAAAAGGATAGGAAATGAAGTTTCAGTCAAATTGTATGAATTTTTGAAATATTGTAGGTTTCGTCATTCTATCCAAAAGTCTCCATGAGCACAAAGCTCCAAAGTCTCAACTTTGGCTTCTAGGAACTTTCTTTTAAAGCTCCATTATAGTAATATTTCTAATTTTAATATTTGTTACGTCCAATTAATAAATTTATAATAAAAAATTTTTTACGACCTTGTTGGACCAATAATAAATCATTTCGATTTATAACTATGAACTCACATTGTGATACGTGGATATAATCTATATCTCTTTGAATTAACGTACCCAGTAGTTTGTTATTCACCAAAGCGACTTTTTTATTGAAAATTTGATTTTAAAATTTAGAAAAAATGAAAAATTAAAAAATAGAAAATAAAAAAAAAAAATAAATAAAAATTGAAATTATGAAAATTACCAAAAAAATTTTGCAAAATTGGGTTATTTCAGCTTTCTTAAGTGATTAACCAAGCTTCATCAGTACGAAAATCAAAAATCTTTTTTCTTTTATTTTTAAAGTATAGCTTTATGTTTTTGAGGTCGCTAATTTCGAATCTGATGCCAAATTGATGAGATTGTCAATTGATGGCTGCAATTAGCTGTAAAAACTCTTAAATATCGTAAAAAACTTTTAGTTTTACTGGGGTTAGCGTTTCTGAGGTCGGTGATTTCAAATCTGCGGTTAGTTTAACGCAATTTTCATTTGATGGCTGTCAATTTGCTTTCAAAACTTTAAACTATCGTTAAAAACTTTCAAGTTAGGCTGAAATTTACATTTTTGAGGTCATTGATTTTGATCTCCATAAAGTAAGTATCTGCTGAACTTTAATATTTTAAACAATAGATTTAGATTTTTGACAGCTGATTAACAGCTTTCGATAAACAATCTTGTCAATCTCATATCAGATTTGAAATCAGCGATCTTAAAAACGTAAGTTCCAGCTAAGCTTTAAAGTTTTTACGATATTTTAGAGTTTTGACAGATAAATCACAGCTATCAATAAACAATCTTGTCAATCTCATATTTCATTCGAAATCAGCGACCTTAAAAACGTATATCCCAGATGAACCTTAAAGTTTTTGACGATCATTTAGAGTTTTAATAGTTAAATGTCAATTGAAAACCTTACCAATTTGACATCAGAATCGAAATCAGCGTCCTCAAAAACATAAAAATATATACTTTAAAAATAAAGAAAAAAATATTTTTAAGCAATCTTGCTATGATGAAGCTTTAGAGCTTTCAAGCTTTGTAGCAGCCAAAGTCGGAGCTTTGTGTCCAAGCCCATGGAGACTTTTGTGAAGAATGATGAAACCTACAACATATAAAAAATTTAGCCAATTTGACCTAAACTCGGTTTGCTTTCCTTTTGTGCGGGGTCCTTCAAGTGCATCAGATTGTATTTTAGTTTTAAAAAAATTGACAATATTAAATCTTAAAGTTAATTGAAAGATCATTTCTTAACACTCAAAAAAAAATTATATTTTTGAGTTACCGTTTTTACTTCTTAAAATAAATTTGTATCTCCATTATGTTAGGAGTGAATTAGCTACAAAGTTTAAGTGTAACCGAAAACAGGCCCTTTTTTAACCAGTATTTCAGAAAAAACTTGTTAGTTTTGAAGTATAAAAATAGATTTACATATTTATACAAATAACTTACGTGTAAGATGTTTATGTTTACTGACTACTTATCTATGGCAAACATTCTAACTTTCTAAATTAAGTACCTTGTACTTACGTATTAGTCCCTAAACCCGGATTTTACTTTTCCTGAATCCAAATGATTCTGAATCGCTAAGTCCGAATTATTCTTAGTCCCTAAACAGAAATTATTCTAAATCCCATTTGAACCCTCCGCCTCGATTTTCAGGCCTTCTAGGATACCTCTTCTTATAAGATTAAAACCATATTTGTTGATAAAATTGTATCACTTAAGAATCTGAAAATATTTTTTATTTTTTTATTTTTAGTGTTTTTCTTTATTACCGGAGGTTTTTGGATCTGTTTGATAAAATGTAATTACAAATCACTATTAGACATAAAGCGTTAAAATTAAACCCAAAAAAATTCGTTTAAACTGTTAAAATGTTAAATTACGTAATTTAAATTTTTATCATCCGATGTTATTTTAAATATTATTTTCAATAATTTATATCAATCTTTACGGGTATTAAATCGATAATAGAATTATAAAAAATGTTATCTATACATCTAAGCTGTTATCTAAAATTTATTTTCTCAGAAAATAGTGTTGATATCTCTCTGGTGACCCTTCCATATGTACTGAAATGCTCTCATTTAAGCAACTGAGCTAAGGAGACCAGCAAATCAGCTTAGAGTAATTCAAATCACTCTTGATTTATGGTCATATTTAATTCACTTAAATAAATAAAACGTATGCCTCCTTCGGCTTTCGACAATGATTAACCTAACCTAAGTACGTTAATTTATTTAAAAGCTTAAAAAGAATTTTCATTCTCTGTGATTAATTAATTTTTGTCCAAAAAATAAGTTATAAATGTTTAAAATTGGATATAATATTCTTTTAAATGAACTTTTGCACAAAAAAACAAATTTAATCGTTTAAACCATTTGAACTAAAAATTGGTATGGAGACTTATCATTAGTTGTACTTTTGGGAAAAAATAGTTTGGACCCATTTCTGAGACCCTTCATTTCAACTTGGGCCCAATTGGTATGGAATCCCTCATATAGTTGTTATTAATTTATGTTTTTGTTATTTATATTTAAAAACTTACAACTGGTTTGTGTTCTCACACAACCAACGATCATGTAACATGTTCACTTATAAAAGTTTTAACGTATACTCCCGAATTATTATTAAGTCCTAAAACAAAAATTACAATAAATCCCAAAATATAAATTAACCTTAGTCCATAATCCTAAAGTATTTTAAGTTCTTGTTTTTATCAGACTCTGATCAGGCCCTGACTCCCACTTCAAATTATTCTAAGTCCCTAAATCGAAAATATACTAAGTCCATTTCACCCCTCTCCCTAAAAACGTCACTTTTTCACCCCTTCCTAAAACGTCAATAATTCGACCCCTCCTGCCGAGCCGGACATTTTCAAATACCTCATCCAATGAACATGTTCCATGTTAATAAATTGATGTAATAAAAGTGTATAAGAGTAGTTAAACAAAATTAGTATATTCAGAAAAAATAGTTTTCTCCAGTAAATAAAATTTATTTGATCAGTAAAAGAGCTACTTCACAGTGATCGGAGAAGTCTATTAAAGATAATTAATTTTTATTCTAAGAATTTTAATATTATCACAAAAATAGTCATTTTTACTCTTTGGTACTGATTATTAATTTTCGCTAGTTATATCTTCAAAAAGCTACATTTACTTGTTTTATCATTCATGAAACTGCCTTTCTGCAACTAATTTTTACTCTACAGCTGTTTTTGAACCACCAAATTTTAGTCTTAGTTCAAAAACCTATTTTTATTCATTTAGATTTAATGAATCGCCTATTTTTTTCCATTGCCCAACCATTATTTTCGGCATAAAATATAGGGTTCAATTATTCTATGCTTGTTTCACACCGTCATGGAAAGTTAAATATATTAACTAAAAATTAAAAATTAATTACCTATATTTTTTTACACATTTAATACATAGATATTTTTTGCTTTTTCAGAATTTCTATCCAACAAAAATAATTTTTACCTATAAAAGATCTAATTTTACTACCGGAAATCCATTTAGGTCTTTTTTCTTTCCACAATTTATCTACATTTTTGTAGGTATAATCTATCTTATATCAAATTAGAGATTGATCCAGAAAATTTTTGAATAAAAATTACTCATACATGCTCAAGTGAAATATATTCTAAACTCCGAAATAATATACTGGTTCTTGGAAGGGGTAAACAAATTTTTATTAATGATTTTTTTGTAAGTAAGTGCGTTTTGAGACGCTCAGATGCTAAAAAACCGATTTTTAAAAAAGTCCGCATTGTGCGTGTTTTTGGGGATCTTATTACGGATTAAAACAAAATTTTTGTCTTAAAAAAAACGGAAGCTACCCTTTTTTTATTCCTAATTTTTTTTATTAAAGTATTATAGATTCCAAAAATTTTATTATAACTCGGTTTTTCTTATCAGATACCTGAAAGTTTGATAATTTTAGTCTTATCATTTTTATAGTAAAAAAATATAAAAATAATATCTCTTTCTTTTTCTAAGAGAGTTCTAATTTTAGGAAATTTGTTAAAACCATAGAAGTTAAGGTTAAAACATTACTTATTTTTTCTTTTTGTTCGTGCAATATATTTTACGGCAGAGCTATTTGTCCAGAAAATTTTTATGTAAAATTTACTCACACATAAACAAAAGTGTGAAAATTATTTTTAACCTCAATATTTTTTAGGAGTAAAGTTATGCTTGCATTCCTGCACTCTGCACTATTTTTTGAAAAATAATTAATTCTTAAATTTTCTAATCTTTAAAAATTGTTAATTTATTAAATTCTAAATTAAATTATATTTTTATTCAATAGAAACCTTTGAATAAAGTTTTGATAATTTTTTGGTTATTTGACCAGAAAATCTAGTTAACCAGAAACAGTTGAAAATTTTCTGGACAAATAGACCTGGGAGTATATAACCTATAGTACCAATAACTTGATTACTTATTAATTCTATTTAAAAACAGTTTTTTAAAGTGCCCTATAAATAAACATAGGTACTTAATTTAATTTTTATATTTTATAAACACTATTTTATTTGGTACAATAAATTTAGAAGGATCGGATTTTTTCGCTTTTTTTAATTAACTGCACATTTTTTGTATAAAAAAAAGTTTTATTATTAAAAAATTCAAAAATTATTTTTGGTATTTATACTAAAACAAATATGACTAAAAATTATGAGGTTTTATATTTAAAATTTTGTTTTTATCACCTGCTATAACCTAACTTCATAAAATTATAAATAAATTTTCAAATTTAAAATAAAAACATTTGAGCAATGCATTTTTATTAACCAATCAGGAGAGGTTTTTAGCTATAACAATGTACATAGTTACTGTATCGAAGACATGTACTTTTTAGGATAGGATAAGTAAACTTGGTTTATAAGATTTTTAACCAATTCAAATGGTTTCATGAAAGTGGATCCACCTTTTCTAAATATACAATAATTTTAATACTTATTTAATTTATTTATATCTTGTTTTTTAATTACGCTGGCCTGAAGGGCCGTATTTGTTTTAGTTTTCCTCTACGTAGAATATTCTCTTATTATTAGTAAATTTAGTTTATAAAAATTTTAACCAATTCAAATGGTTTCATGCAAGTAGATCCAAAGATTCTAAAAATACAATATTTTTGATACCTATTTATATTTTTATATCTTGTTTTTTTATTTCTCAGGCCTTTTGGACTGTATTTGTTAAGGTTTTTCTCTATTTTACATATTTTTTCATTATAAGTAAACTTGTTTTATAAAAATTTTAACCTATTCAAATGGTTTCATGAAAGTGGATCCACCTTTTCTAAATATACAATAATTTTAATACTTATTTAATTTATTTATATCTTGTTTTTTAATTACGCTGGCCTGAAGGGCCGTATTTGTTTAAGTTTTTCTCTACGTAGAATATTCTCTCATTATTAGTAAACTGAGTTTATAAAAATTTTAACCAATTCAAATGGTTTCATGCAAGTGGATCCAACGATTATAAAAATACAATAATTTTGATACCTAATTAAATTTTTTATATCTTGTTTTTTTATTTCTCAGGCCTTTTGGACTGTATTGGTTTAGGTTTTTCTCTATTTTACATATTTTTTCATTATAAGTAAACTTGTTTTATAAAAATTTTAACCTATTCAAATGGTTTCATGAAAGTGAATCCACCTTATCTAAATATACATTAATTTTAATACTTGTTTAATTTATTTATATCTTGTTTTTTAATTACGCTGGCCTCAAGGGCCATATTTGTTTAAGTTTTTCTCTACGTAGAATATTCTCTCATTATTTGTAAACTGGGTTTATAAAAATTTTAACCAATTCAAATGGTTTTATGCAAGTAGATCCAACTTTTATAAAAATACAATAATTTTGATACCTAATTAAATTTTTTATATCTTGTTTTTTTATTTCTCAGGCCTTTTGGACTGTATTTGTTTAGGTTTTTCTCTATTTCACATATTTTTTCATTATAAGTAAACTAGTTTTATAAAAATTTTAACCTATTCAAATGGTTTCATGCAAGTGGATCCAACGTTTATAAAAATACAATAATTTTGATACCTATTTAAATTTTTTATATTATGTTTTTTTATTTCTCAGGCCTTTTGGACTGTATTTGTTTAAGTTTTTCTCTATTTTATATATTTTTCAATTATAAGTAAACTTGGTTTATAAGAATTTTAACCAATTCAAATGGTTTCATGAAAGTGGATCTACCTATTCTAAATATACAATAATTTTAATACTTATTTAATTTATTTATATCTTGTTTTTTAATTACGCTGGCCTGGTGGGCCGTATTTGTTTTAGTTTTCCTCTACATAGAATATTCTCTTATTATTAGTAAACTTGGTTTATAAAAATTTTAACCAATTCAAATGGTTTCAAGCAAGTAGATCCAAAGATTCTAAAAATACAATATTTTTGATACCTATTTATATTTTTATATCTTGTTTTTTTATTTCTCAGGCCTTTTGGACTGTATTTGTTAAGGTTTTTCTCTATTTTACATATTTTTTCATTATAAGTAAACTTGTTTTATAAAAATTTTAACCTATTCAAACGGTTTCATGAAAGTGGATCCACCTTTTCTAAATATACAATAATTTTAATACTTAAAGTTTTTTTAAAGTTTTAAAATTAAGTTTGACAATAATTTATATTTTTAGATTAATGGACAAGTTGGAGAAAATGGCAATTCAAATTTTCAGGTTATTATTGTGCTTTTAAAATTTTTATCTCTTTAAATTATTAAATAGCATATTTTTAATACTTAAAAATACGTTTACTTTTTCGGTAACAACAAATTTTAACCATTTTGATAAGCAAATTAGCTTTTTTTTGCTATGATATAACTTTTTTTTCCGCGTACTGTAAGATAACAGAAATGTAAAAATGCTAGACTTGGATTTTATAGTATCAAATTGTTTTCAAATTGATGCAATCGGGTTTTATTGTTTTATAGGTACGTGTCAAAATTTTCTTATTTTTTTTTACATTATAAGAACATTATAGCTGCTTTTTATTAACACTCTTATTTAAATAATACCTAATTAATGTCTGATATTTACCTGTAATTTGTTTGTGTTACAGTTCGATGAAATTTTTGAAATTGAATTTGCGGAAAATGGAGGCATTGTTGTAGCCACTGATGTAGGCATAGGCACGAATTAAATTTGGTAAAAAAATAAATGGATTTGGTGAGAGACGAATTTTGGGAAAGATAATTTAAAGTAATATAAATAAATTACTTTTATCATTAAAATTTTCTTCTTAGACAAAATAAAACTATAAAAAATCATATTCTTTTTACTTTTTTAATTACCTAATCAGCAGAAATAATTTGAGGCGAACTCCGGAATAAATTCAAATAAAATAAAAATCGGTTAAGTAATCGAATTTGTATCGGATTAATTTAAATAACATTTGATAAATCATTTTAATCTGAAAAAGTCAATTTTGTATAAAATTGTATTTGATAAAAAAAAAATAAGAATAAAAATAAAAAATTTTTTCATTTGTTAAAAAATAAAAGAAATGAAAATTATATTGTTTAAATTTTATCATTGATTAATAATGTGTAAACGTTAAGACAGCTGATATAGGTAATTCAAGTAAATTTTATCTGAAATGAACTGTTAATTATATATAATTTATTTTTCTTCAACTTTTTAAAACAACTTTAAAAAAAAAGAAAAAAAATGAATTACTAAAAAATATCAACTAATATACGAACTGAAACAAATCTTCTAGCCGCGGATTTCTGTTTGTTGCTTGCGAAATCCCATTTCTCAATAGAAGAATTCCGCTTGTTGCTAGTGGATATTTTTTTTGTTTTAACGGTTGCAAATGTCTCGAAACGTAAACGAATTTAAAACCAAATTCTATTCTCGTACTCAATAAAACTTGATAAGTCTGAAAAGTTTATTTTCAACTCATTTGCAATCGTTTAAACATTAAAAAAATCGTTTGTCGCAAGTGGAAATTTTTGGAGAAAAATAACAAAAAATATGTATAAAGATTACACTGTAAAAAGTAACTTTTTTATATTAACAAAAAAATTAGATCATTTTCGAAAAAGTTTGTAAATATTTCGAAAAAAATCGTAAATTTACTAAATTCAGTATATTAACAAAAAATTCGATAATTCTCGATTTTTTTTTTGTGAATTTGCAAGAAAAATGGATAATTTATAATTTTTTTTCGAAAATTTACAAAAAATAGTTGTAAATTTCCGAAAAATAGTTGTGAATTTACAACTTTTTTCGTACACGCAAAAAAAACAATGGTAAAATTAACCTCAACGAATTTAGTAAACAAAAATTAATAAATATTGGTAAATATAACCAAAAAATTAGTAAATTCTACTGAAAAAATTTAAGTTTTAGTTTTATAAACAAATTTTATTAGTGAATTTTACTAAAAATTTATCGTGACTTTTAACCACACTGAACTTAGTAAACAAAATCGTTATTTTGGTTATATTTACTAATTTTTTATATGCGTGTAATTTCACAAAAAAAAAATCGAGAATTCTCCAATTTTTCGATAATATACTAAATTTAGTAAATTTACGGTTTATTTCGAATATTTACAAAAATGTTTGAAAATTCACTAATTTTTCGAAAATATTCTAATTTTTTTGTAAATCTAAGAAAGTTATTTTTTACAGTGTATAATTATATCCGTCATATTTTATAATAATATATTATATTATATATTTTTATTTTATATATTTTAATTTTGAGGTTTATTTCTTTCTAAAATCATTTAATTATTAATAGCTGTAAAATTTACTTTAGGATTTTATAATAATTTATTGGAATGCACTCAACTGATTTATTTTAGGCCTCATATGCTAATGTGCTATGTAAAAGAAAAAAGAATCATAATGACTAATTTAATTTTTTATCATACCTGAAAAATCGTTCTTTTTAGTAACATCACATTTAAAATATCCAAAATGAACGTTTTCAAAATTTTTTCCTAAATTTTTTAATGCTGTTTTTACGATTTCTCTATTTGGTTCGTGGATATCAAAAATAGCAACATACTGAAAAATTTTTTTAATTTATTTATTTTAGCAAGCATTAAATGCAAGCAAATTTTTGAGTTTATTAGTTCAAAAAAATAAATATAATAACATTTATCAACCTTAGCGTTTTTTCTTAATAAATGCTGAACAATTTCAAAACCAATACCCCTTATACCTCCAGTTACAATGGCAGTTTTACCTTTAATTTCCATATTATAAAAATCAAAATTTTAATTAATTCTTTAAATTTTAAATATAAACTGCCAGTAATTTTTTAAAGAGTTTCAAATTTATATAACTACGTGAAGTAAAAATAATTATCTTTATTTACATAAATGACTTTTCCTCTTTCTTATAAATTTTTAATAAGAAAAAACACAGTGAAATTTTTTTATCTTTACTGATTACAAAATTTATTTATGAACTTTTATATTTATATGCGAGTTGTTTATTTACTTGTGTAATAAAATTTATATGATAAAAGTTACTATAAATAATTTTAATCGAATTTTAAAAATTACGCGCATTGCGCTACCTTACCATATATGTTGGTAAAACAGTTTTAGTTAGCGTCATCTAGTTATGAAAATTCTTAATAAAAATTGTAAACATTTTTAAATCAAAACCGTTGTATTCTGGTTTTATTTTTTGCAAATAAATTTAGTCTGCAGTTTATTATTTTTCAAATTGGTTCTTTCATTTAATTAATTATTAAATATATTTTTTTAAAACGCAAATGAATTATTATTTACTTATTTTTGCAAATTATTTTAGTGATAAGTAAAATTTAACAATAAAAAAGTGTTTAAGAAAAACATTAATTTATATACAAATTATAAAATGGATATTTATATTTTTAATAAGTCTCTTCAAAAGAGACAATCAGAATTTACAAGTATTTTATCAAGTCGAGATGAAATTGTACCAGCCAGTAGGATTCAATCCGAATGGTCATATCATGTTGAACTAGTATTAGAACCAGTTGGTTGGCAAGCGTTATGGAAAATACCTCGTTTGACTTGTCAAGATTTTGGAGTACATTATCCATGTATTGTTAAAGTTGAAGTAGAACATACTGAATTTACTGATCTTTCTGCTTTGGTAAAAATTATAGCAGTGCAAGAAGAAATTCATTTACCAGACAAGTATGATGTTCCGTTAATAGAATTGTACCCTATTCAAAAACAAGAAAATTCTGCTGTAGCTATTGATTCTACTGCTGAATGTATAGATCAGTTAAGATTTTTTTATAATTACTTATGGATGCCATGGGATGGTAATGATGATGATACTGTTGATTGGGTAGAAAACCATTTAGAGTTAAGATTAAGACTATTTTTTGATATGAAAAGAGGTGATATTTGCAAAAAGACTTGTGATATTATAAGAACTTTAATGAGGGAAGGACATGACATACAATCCAAAATTGGAAAATTAGAATCTGAAATGTCGGATGACGAAAGTGATCATAATAATATAGATGAAGTTAAAACATGCAAATTAATGAAATTACACTTTCGTTTGCAACAAATTAAAAATGAAATGGAAGTGCTTGAAAATCCTGAAATGAGAGAAATTTTAGTTAAAAATCAAAGTTTGATTGCTAATGAAAAAGAGTTCAAACGTAGAGAAAGTCGAGGAAGACAAATAGAAGCGCATTTTGTATGGCTTGGTGGATCCTTAGAAGAAACTTTAGAAGTTTTAAACTCAACAAAGAAATTTTTACCATCTAACATATTTATGAAGTATAGTTTTTTGCTAAAAAGTTTTTTATTTAAATTTTTAATATATTAAAGTATGTTAATTTCTAGAACAACTAATAATTTACAAGAAGCTTTGGAGTCATCCCACACTGGTGACATTATTCTAGTAGGAAACGGGGAGCATCAAATTAAAGGATCTGGAAATTTAGAAGATGGAGGTACAATAAAAGGATTAAGTTCTGCAGAATTTACTGTGGTAGTTCCTGAAGAAACTTTACCAGGACCAACTTTATTAGATTTTTCTGGAAATGAGGTAACAAAATTTTTTTTTTATTTAAAAAATTTATAGAACCACTTTTAAACAAATAATGATTTTTAGATTGTTCTTGAAAATCTTACAATTGACTTAAAGGAACTACAAGCAGGTATTATAGTCAGAAAAGGGACTTTAAAATTAATTAATTGCCGTATGGTTGTTTTTCCACAAAGAGTAACAAAATTAGGAGTAATTGTTTTGCCTGGAGCAAAACTTATTGCAATAAATAGTCAATTTATTGGTTTGGGAACCTGCATAGACATACACAATTCTGGTGAAGCAGTTTTATCTGAATGCTTATTTCAACAGAGTGGAGATGGATTCCAGGTAAATAATATAAATAATTTTCATATTCTTATTGATATTTTTTTTTTTTATATTTTATATTTTATATTTATTTTTCTTTTTCATATTCTTAGAAAATA
This sequence comes from Anagrus nilaparvatae, assembly GCA_022575985.1. NCBI lineage: Eukaryota > Metazoa > Arthropoda > Insecta > Hymenoptera > Mymaridae > Anagrus > Anagrus nilaparvatae. The sequence goes on along the minus strand of JAKSXM010000231.1, from coordinate 29,712,981 downwards.
ACTTTAAAATATTAAATTTCAGCTCAACTGTAATTCAAAATTAAAAGCAACTAACTGTACATTTTCCAACATAAGCGAATATGGAATTCGTGTAGAAACAGAAAATGAATATTTTTCTGAAACTAAAGTAGGAAATTTAGACTTATTAGGAAATATAAATAATATTTTAATTGAAAATTGTAAATTTAATAATGTTACTAAAGGTGTTGTTAGTTTAAGACCTAGTGCATCTATGTCATTATCTTCTAATGAAGATATGATAACTTCGTAATTATTTTATAATTAATTTAATTTATTATTTTTTTGATGTTGACTGTAGAATAATGGTCCATTTATAAGCTGTGGAAATTTAACAAAATAAAAAATAATGTTGATTTTTATATTTTTAAATGTTAAAATAAAAAACTAATAATTTTTTTCATAAAATTTTCAAGTGTTTCATTTTTTTGTGTTAAAAATAATATTTAACGTCTTTGCCGCCGTATTATATTTTATATATATATATATATAACAGCAGAAGGTAAAGAAAACGAAATAAAAAAACGTGCTTTTGTTTTTGTTTATATTTCGTCTGGTTCTTTATTTGCTATTCATTATTAAATTATTAGTTTTTGTTTTTCATGAAAAAGTATAGTGATTTGATTAAATTTGTAAATAAAAAAGTACGTTAAAAAATTATACTAATTAATTGGATATACATATTTATTATTAACTATAGCATTTTTAGATTAATAACCTGAAAATAATACAGTTTTGCAACTTTTTAAAAACATTTATTGATAAAAGCTATACTTAAATTTTGTGATTTCCTACATATTTTTTATAATACTTTTAAAATTAATTTTAATTTTATTATAAAAAATAATAATAGATTAATTAAAATTTTAATTAAACAAAAATTAATTTAACTTAATACTTATATTTTATGTTTATTTTAGTTTTATAATCTTCACAAGAGCCATAAAAACAATAATTTTCAATATTTAAAATATAAAAATAATTTTAATACTGCAAACAATTCTATAAAAGTGAACTCGAGATTAAATAAAATCATGATTGAATCATCAGTGAATAAAAATTTAACATGCAATAAAGAAACTCAATTTGGCAATACTAGACATTTTGAAAATCCGTCTGACTGCATATTTGTTTTCAAGGATGTGCATTCTGATTATGAAGAACCATCATCAGACACAGAGGTAAGATTAAATATATTAAATAGTATTTAATTTTACTGTCAAACTCATTTAAAAACACGATTTTTTGGCTAGATTTTAATTTTATAAGCAATTACTAAATGTTCTTTGTCATTCTTAAGACTTTTCTTGAATCGCTGAAATTAAATCAATTAAATGGTAAAGAGAATTTAGAAAAATTAATTTTTGGAGTGATTATAATTAGTTTAGAAATGTAAGATATCCATTTACCTGTGTGATTTAAAAAATGCTTTGTGTCTCGCTTTGTGTCGATTAATATTCTTTTAAATATTAATTATTTAATAATGGTTAAATAGATGTTATAATTTCTTTCCATTAAGCAAAAATGCTTGCAGTAATGAAATGAGGAAATCATATATTAGAATTTTAGATAATTTTAATCATATTGTTTCTATAAATTTATAAAAAAAATAAAATTTGGCATAATAAAGTATAAAGAAGAGAATGAGTTAGGTCAGTTGAACAAGCGTGAAAGATTTTTGGATTTGTCAGTGATGCGTTAAGTACCGCCTCTGTCTTCACTCATCTTATATGTACATGCAAGTAAAATTTTTTTTTCTTGGTTTATAAACTAAAGAAGACAGACTGACAGAGCGGAACGACGACAAAAAAAAATTGAATTTAAAGAGAAATTTGGTACTGTGTAAGATGAACAATGAAAGAAATATACTTACCATCTACTATACTTCATGTGATTCTCAAAATATCTAAAGTGGATGTATGCAGTGTGTGGTTACTGGTCAAAAAGAACTATCAATCACTGCCTGAAGTGGAAAGATATAGCTCTATATAATAGCCAAAATGAAGTTTTTTTTTTCTTTTTTCTCTTTCTTGTATTTCTAAAATTAACTCAATAGATAAATTTTTATATGTATTTTTATTATTTTATGCTTCATGCTTTAGATGTTAAAATCTTATTTAAGTGTATCTACTAAAATTTTAGATTTAAAATTTTATTTTTTCATGAATGACAAGCTGTCTATTTTTGTTTGATTTAAAACTTACGTGATTTAGTTTTGTCAATGGTTTATAATTTTAAAATAGGCGTTTAGTTTAGAAATATAAAAATATTTTTAAAACACTTTTGAAAAATTATATAATAAGATTTAGAATAATGTTTTTTTCAAACAAAATTTAGAACAAAAAATTTAATTGTTTAGCAACATTCACATTATAGTTTTAAAGACTTTGGTTTTAAAATAATAAAAAAAATATTTATTTATAAAAAATTTCTGATTAAAAACAAAATATTCTGATTTTAGTATGTTATGCAAGATGTTATGTTACACAGTATTTTTAAAAATTTAGGTAAATACGAAAATGTGTTAGCTTAGAAAATAATCTTAAAACCATTTTTTTGGATCTTAATTGTCATAAAATAGATTTTTTGAAACGTTCAATCAGTAGGTTTACCATTTATTCAAAACCCTTAAAATTTTTAATTAATTATATTTTAAGCTATCAAGTTTTATTACGATTGAAAATTTTATGATTAATGGATAGAAAAATATTTAGCTTGAAAATTCTAGTTTCCTAAAGTACCTTGTAAACTCAAATAAGTCTAATTTGAATTATTCTAAGCCCCTAAATTGAAAATATTCTAAGACCATTTTATCCCTCCCTTCAAAGCGTCAATTTTTCACCCCCCCTGCATTAGGGGCTTTTTTCAAATACCCTCCTTATGAACTCTGTTATGAACATGTTCCACGTTAATACGAATTTTTAAAAAATATTGCTTACTGTGTCAAATTTTGGTATACCCCTTCAATTTTCAGGGCCGCTGATCAGGATTACAAGATCATATTTAAAAAATTTTTAAGTATGGACTCAAAATCACTCAAATCACTCAAAATCACTAATAACCTTCAAATCAGTAATTTAAGTTTTTTGAATTATTTTAAAATTAATTTGGAAGTTTTTTTTAAGCAGATCAAAAATCTGATTGGTTCGTGATCAGAGACTGAAACAGCTTGTAAATCAAATTTAAAATGTTTAAAAAACTCAAACAATTGACTTGAAAATTAGAAATTCATAATTCGGAGTCCATATGATTTTAAAAATCTGATTCAGTTTTTCATTAATTTAATGCTCATGAATTTAAAAAAGAAAAATTTTTTAACAATTGTTAATTAAAAATATATGTAATTTAATAAGTAATAAAAATTGCATTAATTAAACATAAAAAAATAATAATAATAAAAAAGTTCTTATCTATTTGAATATAGTACACATAAAATTTTCTAGAAAATTTTAATATACCAACTACTGACCTTTTTCATTTTACATAGAAAAGTAAACTTTATATATTATGTCTATATTAATAAATATGGTAATTTAAAGAGTTTTATTACTGTTTGCATGTATCTTTGCATTAGAGTTTTTATTTTTTTTTTTATCAACTTGATAATTACTTGAGTAAAAGAATTCATTATTTTAAAAGTATACTAAAGAAATTTTTAATTTTCTTTATACATTTTTTTAATGTTAATTTATTATGAAATAAATTGGTTTTGTTTGTTTGGTTATTAAATAAATTGTTATTTTTATTTTTGTATAAAGTATATTTAATTTAAGTTTAATTTTATATTTGAAAAATAAGTAAGCTAGATTGTAATTAAAATTTGTTTCTAGAAATTGAAAATAATATAAGGGAATAAATAAGTTTTTGGTTATCGGAGGTAATAATATTTATTCAGAGATTATTTCTAATTTTTTTTTTAATTTTATAGTTATGACAGCTTTGTTAGTCTTAATTAGTCTTTACCATAAGGTGGCTCTAAAGAGACCACCATACTAAAATATGCATAAATATTATATTTTAATAAATTCTACATCGTAAATCGTTATAAAAGGCAAAATAATTATCGTTTTCTTTAATTTTATACTTCCATATTAGTAGTAAACTTAGTGGAAACTCAAATCACACGTTTTACCACATATTTAACAATTAGCTTTTGATCCTGTTTTTTTAATGTTAAAATTACAAATTATTTTATTGTACTTATAATTTAGTAATTTGATAAGTGCTTAAAATGTAAGTCAAGTTAAATTATTTAACTATATTTAATTAAAATATTATACAAAAGATTATTATACATGAATATTTCTAAAGTAAATAATATATAAAATAATAAGGGATGCCATTTCTGACGAAGGGTTTCTTCCACGTCGAGACGTCTAGAAATTTCAAATTCCACATAATAATTCATGTAATTAATTCATGAGTTATGTGTATTTGAATGTATATTCATTTCGTTTCGATATTAATAATATTAATAATTAAATATTTTATCAGGTATTTTAAAAATATTTTGAAAATCTTTATCATGAACTATAAAAAAATTCTGCCCAATTCAATATAGTGAAAATTTTCTAGAATATTTTTTACAAATGGACCTGTTTTGGTAACTAAAATGGCCTGGTTTTTTTAACACAATTTTTAGCAAAAAAAAGCATCTCCTCCGCTGGGCTTCTATTAATACCCGCAAAATATCAAACCATAAAAAAATTTCAAAATTAAAAAAAAATTTTTTGTTTCAATTTTTCTACGTTTCAATATTTTGCGGGTACTAGTAAAAGACCGGCGGGGGGTCCTTGGATTTCATAAAATTTATAAATTACCGATTTAATTAAAGGTAAAAAATTAGTTCTTAATCATTGACACGAATATCGTGTTTGGTTTTCCAAAAACTTGACGCGTTAGCTACTTTGCATTTGAAATAGTTTTTTGTCTGCAAAAATATTTTTAATTTAAATATATTATAATTTATATATTATATAAAATAAAATAAACTTTATTTCAGTTTATTTAAAGTTATTCTTATATTTTATAAATTGTAAATCTTCTTTCCAACATTTAAAATTTCATCAAGATACGTACATATACAACATTTTTTCAGACTTAAAAGAAAAAAATAAAATATTTTTTAAAGCATAATAAACTTTACCAAGACGTATAAATGGGCAACATTTAATTTCTCGTAATAAGATATTAATCGTTTTTAATCTGTTTTTCAGTAGAAACTATAGATATAGTATTAAGTCACTAAAAATTAAAAATATTTTTTAAAATAAAAAAAAGAAAAAAATTATAAGGCACAGTTTTATTTTATACTTTTGTATTTGTATACGTCTAATAAATCCAAAACAATTGTACCATGCGAATGCATTTATTGTCAAAAAATTTTGTTGGCAAATTTTCAGTTTTTCTGCCTTTCTTGACTATTATTATCTCTTTTTTTTCTTGAATATTTATAAACTATAGTAATTTTCTATTAAAACAATTAATATTATATAATATAGAGTTTTAATTTTATTTATTTAGTAGATTAAAAAAGTTCTATTTTTTTTCCTTTTTGAGATAGTAAAATTTTTTTCTATGGAAGTACTAGTTTTAGAAATACCGTTTTTAGTCGTTTTTATGGATCTGGTACCTAATTTAAAAAAAATTTTTTTTTGAAAACAGTAAAAAAAACGCTGCCAAGTGATTGGCACTATGGTTCCTCATCAACAATAGCAAATTATTTATAATGGTCTACTTTATCTAATAAAAATGATGTTTTTTTAATTTTTTTATATGAAAAATATTCAAAAAAAAAATTTGAAAAATTACGTATCAGATGGAAAAAATCCTTTAAAAACAATAATTCTAGATATTAGTACTTTCATAGAAATAAATTAAGTACTACATCCAAAAAGAAAAAAAAATTATTGTGTTTTTTTAATTTCTTTATACAAAAAATTTTGAAAAAAAAAATTTACAAAAATTACGTATCAGATGGAGAATTCCTTTAAAAACGATAATTCTAGATATTAGTACTTTCATAGAAATAAATTAAGTACTAAGTCCAGAAAAGAAAAAAAATTATTGTGTTTTTTTAATCTTTTTATACAAAAAATTTTGAAAAAAAAAATTTCGAAAAATTACATATCAAATGGAGAAATCCTTTAAAAAAGATAATTCTAGATATTAGTACTTTCATAGAAATAAATTAAGTACTACGTCCAAAAAGAAAAAAAATGATTGTATTTTTTTAATTTTTTTATTAAAAAAATTTTGAAAAAAAAAATATCGAAAAATTACGTATCACATGAAATAATCATTTAAAAACGATAATTCTAAATATTCGTACTTTCGTAGAAAAACATTAAGTACTACATCATTCCTAAAAAAAAAAAAAAATTGGCATTTTTTATATTTTTTGGTGGCAAAAATTTTGAGAAAAAAATTTTCAAAATATTAAGTATCAGGTCCAAAAAATCACTTTTATAGAGGTTCTTAAAACTAGTACTTCCATGGAAGCAAATTATGTACTACGTTCAAAGAAAAAAAAAAAATTGGTGTTTTTTGTATTTTTTTATGACAAAAATTTTGGGAAATAAATTTTCAAAAAATTAAGTATCAGATTCGAGATATCGAGTAAAAACCATACTTTCAAATATAAGTACTTTCGTGGAAATAAATGAGGTATTACATCCAAATTAAAAAAAAAAAAAAGTACCTCGAGCTTTTTTGGTGAAAAAAATTTTGAAAAAAAAAGTAGGTCTTAATGTCGTGTTGGCTGTGAAATATCACCGGTTACAGTGCGACATACATACATACATACATACACACACACACACACACATACACACACACTGACTTTTTTAAAAAACCGGTTTTTTAGCTTCCTGAGGTCTCAAAACGTGCTTATATGCCAAAATATCGAAAATCAAAATTTCACCTATCACAAAGGTTCCTCTATGAGGAACCAAAATAAAAATATTACAGATTTTTTAATTTTTTTGTTTTTTTAATATTGAGAAAAAAATTTTGAAAAAATTCGCTATCAGATCCAAAAAATTACTATGAATAAGCTTTCTAAAACTAGTACTCTCATAGAAATTAATTAGGTACTACGTCCGAACAAAAAAAAAATTTGGTATTCTTTGTATTTTTTTGTGAAAAAAATTTTGGGAAAAAAATTTTCAAAAAATTAATTATCAGATTTGAGATATCGAGTAAAAACCATACTTTCAAATATAAGTACTTTTATGGAAATAAATGAGGTATTATACACCTAAATTAAAAAAAAAAAAAAGTATTTTGAAATCTCTTGATGAAAAAATTTTTGAAAAAAAAATTAGATCTTAATTCCATAATGGTTGTTAAATACCACCGATTGCAAAATTTTCAAATATTAGTACTTTCATGGAATTAAAGGAAGTATTACACTAAAAAAGAAAAAAATATTACAGATTTTTTAATTTTTTTGTTTTTTTAATTTTGAGAAAAAAATTTTGAAAAAAAAAGTATCAGGTCCAAAAAATTACTGTAAACGAGGTTCTTAAAACTAGTACTTCCATGGAAATAAATTAGGTACTACGTCCAAAAAGAAAAAAAAGTTTCGTATTTTTTGTATTTTTTTATGACAAAAATTTTGGGAAAAAAATTTTCAAAAAATTAAGTATCAGATTCGAGATATCGAGTAAAAACCATACTTTCAAATATAAGTACTTTCATGGAAATGAATGAGGTATTACATCCAAAATAAAAAAAAAAAGGGGGGGGTTTGAGATTTTTTGATAAAAAAATGTTTGGAAAAAAAATTAGGTCTTAATTCGATAATGGTTTTGAAATATCACTAGTTAGAATATTTTCAGATATTAGTACTTTCATAGAATTAAATGAGGTATTACACCAAAAAAAAAAAAAAATATTGCATTTTTATTTATTTTTCTATTTTTTTAACTTTGACAAAAAAAATTTTGAAAAAATTAAGTATTAGATCCAAAAAATAACAAAACAAGGTTCTTAAAACTAGTACTTCCATGGAAATAAATTAGCTACTACGTCCAAAAAGAAAAAAAAAATTAGTATTTTTTGTATTTTTTTGTGAAAAAAATGTTAGAAAAAAAATTTTCAGAAAATTAAGTATCCGATTCGAGATATCGAGTAAAAATCGTACTTTCAAATATAAGTACTTTCATGGAAATAAATGAGGTATTACATCCAAATTAAAAAAAAAAAAAAGTAGTTTGAGATTTTTTGATGAAAAAATTTTTGAAAAAAAAATTAGGTCTTAATTCCATAATGGTTGTGAAATTTCACCGGTTACATACATACACACACACACACACACACACACACACACACACACATACAGACTTTTTTTAAAAACCGGTTTTTTAGCTTCCTGAGGTCCCAAAACGTGCTTATATGCCAAAAAATCAAAAATCAAAATTTCACCTATCACAAAGGTTCCTCTATGAGGAACCAATTATAACCAGTTTATATAAACACAACCTGGAACATGTTTACTTCCAGCTGAGAGCTATGTATAACACAAATGTTACGCAAAATTACCATACAATTTGCTATTTTTATATTTTGTAATTATCACCTTTACTAAATGTTAGGATTCTAAACGCGAACTAATCTGATTCCTTAAACTTGTATTGTTTTAATTCCCTTAACCTAAACTATTCCCTAAGTCCCTAAACACGGATTATTCTAAGCCCCTAAATCGAAATTATTCTAAGTCCCATTTGACCTCCCCTCCTTCCTTAAATCGGACACTTTTGATATGATATATATAAAACAGTAAAAATTTTCAACTCATATGAATTTAAAAAATTTTTGTCATTGCTTAAGGAACTGCAGTACTAATAATTTGGCAGCGTATTTTACTTTTCTTCTTTTTTAATTTCTAGAATTACGGTAGAAGACTATGAATTCTATCGAAGGGATGGGGGTATATCACCTACCACCACCAAATTCGGTCTATTATAGGTTTTTTGGGTCGCTGATCACGAATTTCGGGGTCTTTTCTATGAAAAGTTAATATTTCACTTCTTAATTAGCAAAAAATACCCCTAAAATTTTGCTATTTTGGCACTTTAAGCGTTCAGAAATGGTTTTAATGAGTTTTTTGGGTCGCTGAACAAGAATTTTGGGGAATTTTTTGTTAAAAATTAATTTCTCACCCTTAAATTAACAGAGACTACCCCTAAAAGGGGGTGTTTTTGGTGTTTTCGCATTGTCAGTTTTAAAATTCGGTTTACCTAGGTTTTTTGGGTCGCTGATCACGAATTTCGGTGAATTTTTTTATTAAACATTAATTTTTCACCCTTAAATTAGCAAAACTACCCCTAAAAAGTTGTTTTTGTTACTTTCGCTCTTTCAGCGTTCAGGTTCGGTTCAAATGGGGTTTTTGGGTCGCTGAACAAAAATTTCGGGAAAATTTTTGTGAAAAGTTAATTTCTTACCCTTAAATTAACAGAAACTACCCCTAAAAGGAGTGTATACAAAAAAATTTTGTTTTTGCTAACATAAGGGTGCTAAATTAATTTTTTGCAAAAAATTTCTCGAAATTCTTGATCAGCGACCCAAAAAACCCTTATGGACCAAATCTGACAGCCCAAAATTCGAATACATCAAAAATACCCCTTTTTAGGAGTAGTTTTTGCAAATTTAAGGGTGTTCCACCAATTTCTCAAAATTCGTGATTAGCGACCCAAAAAACCTATAGTAGACCAAATCTGGTGATGGTAGGTAATTATAGCCCCAAAACCGTATATGGACTGTAAAATTGCGATATGAGGACAATCGAAAAAGACAGTTTAATTTTTGAAAAGAAATGAAAACCTCAAAAAATTTCATTCCAACCCTTTTTTACTGTCAGAGATTTTAAAATAAAAACAGAAGATAGTAAAACTAAAAGCAAAAAAAAAAATTAATTATCATAACCGCAAAGTATTCCTTATACAATTAATAAGTAAAATAAAATAATGACTTTTTCTGGAAAAAGAAAAAAAAAAATTTTTATTTAAGCCTGGCTTGGCATAACAATTACAATGTTAATTTAAAATTGATGATTTTTGCATAAAAAATGAAATGAAGATTATCTTATTTAATCTCTTTTTCATTTAAAATTCTTTAATATTTGTATATGCATAAAAGCTCTTTTATTATATTTTTACATACATTATATGAATTTTAAATATATTTATGTACACATAAAATTATCTTGACTTTTATTCATGTATCTTTTGTTCTGTTAATTAGACACTATAAACTCAAAATCTTATATTATATTTTTTAGTATTCAAATTATTTGGCAAAAAAAATTTTTTACATTAAGATTATTAATTTAATAATATAATTTTAAAGAAACTTTACTCTATATTATGTCTGTCAGTTTTTTTAAAAGAATATTAAATAAAAATTTTATACGGTTTATTTTTTATTTTTTTAAATAAGATTGATTAATTACATGATATTTTCATAGTTCGTATGAATGAAATTTTTTAAAAAAATAATATACGAACTGTTCAAAAATGACATAAAGGAAATTAAAATTTTTTTTAATTCTAACGAGTCTATTAATTTTATTTTTTTTAACTCACGTTTATCGTTACATTGTAAAAAGATTTAAAAAAAAATAATTCTTATATATAATTTATTTATTTAACGAAATAAATGAAACACGCAAATTAAAATTTGTCTAAATATTTTTATTTTAACTTGTCAGTTTTTGATATAAACGCCAAATAGGAAATTCAGTAAATTTAATTTTTTTTTTAATACCTTTTAAGACGTCTTTTTATTGATTGGTTGATATTATATACATTAAGAAAATTATGAAATTTGGCATTTATTCAAAAATAATTAAAATTTTACCTATAACATTGTTGTGTATATAATTATTTTAAAATACATTATTTAGTCTACCAGAAATTATGTAATTTTTTTAGTTGGTTTATTTTTTTGGTATTAAAGAATTATTCGTAAAGTCACAATATTGATTTTCGTTAAAATAGACTTCTGGTAGTACAGATATTGCTTTTTTAATAGGTCAGTGCAGTGGAGTTTTGAAATCTAATCTCGCCTTCAATTTGTAGAAAATACGTTTGTATTTTAGCTATACTTTATGGCAACTCAAAAGTATATCTCGTTATACATTTGGTCCTCCTGTTCCTTTTTTATGATAAACTTTGCGACCTAAAGATTTCATTATCAGATTTTATTAAACAAATTTTTAAGAAAATTAAAATTCGAATTAACTAAGCAAAATCTTAAATTTTGAGGTTCAAGTACTTCATTTACAAGATGGTACTCTTAATTCAAAAGTATTTTCTTACTGAAAATTTTGGATAAAAGAATCAATGAAAATGTATAAATTATCAAGAAATATAGCTTTCTCCACTATTGGGAAATTTTGAATTTCTCCCAAATTATTTGTAGCATTGAGGGTATTTAGAGTTGTGTATATTTTAATTATAATTTTTTAATTATAATTTATTTATACTTAAATGAACTCGATTATTATTAAAAAACACTTTTGTAGCATATATGTTTATTGCTACCAGTCATTCAAGTTGCAGGCTTCTTTACAAATGATGGCAAATGGTTTATGAATTTCTAGAAAAAAGTTATAATCAGAAGTATCTGGTAAAAATGCAGGACCTGCTTGTAATAGAAAATCTCCAGGGACATTAAATTTAAATCTAGTTGAGTGAATTTGTGTTCACCAAAGGTTAGGACAAGAATGAACGGGTCTCATATGGATCACCTCCTCAGATCTTTAACTTGATTTCATTATTTTAAAAAAGCAATCCGCAAAATGAGTGAAATTGAAAAAAATTATTTTATAACCAATCATTCTTTTTAGTATGAATAAATTTGATTCCAAATCTTATTCTAATGTGTCTGATTCAATTTAAATTTTCATTCTACAAAATTTAAAGCTTATTGCAGGTAAACTGTATTTATTTAACTTTGTAAAATCGCGCAATGTAAATATCTTCACCCATAAATATGAATTTCATGACAAGACGAATATTAATACAAGCAAACATATTTATGTAAATATTTCTAAAAAGAGTATAATAATGAATTTTAAAATATATCTAAAAAATGATGATTGACATAGAAATCTTGTGAATATTAAATTTGAAGAAATAAAAATTAATGTGTATAACTTTACAAACACTATGACGTCAAATTTATGGGTTAGGAATGTCATGAAACTATCTACGTAGTTATTTGTGAAAATTTTACTATTTAAATTATATAATCTGAAGAAAATAAAAAAAAATAAAAAATGGTTTAAAGGAGAGAAAAAAAAAGAAGAGAAATGTAATTTGAGAAAAAAAAAAGTAATATTGCGATTGCTGATTGGATTGTCAAAATTAAATTACAACGACTATTTCACAGTTTTATATACTGACACTTTGGAAAAGAAATGGAAATTGTGAAAATGAAGTATTTCTTGGTTGTAAATCTAGTTCTTGTCGGATTTCATAATATTTTTCTTTACTTAAATTCATAGCAGTTTTTTTTTCTTTATTTAAATAAAAATTTAATTTCATTCTTAAGTAGTAATTTAAAAATAATTTTTTTCATGATTAAAGTTAAGTCAATTAATTTATTTTCTCTTCTTTTTTTTTTATTTTAACATCAACAAAAATTAAAGAAATTTTTATTTTATTATTAAATAGAAATAATTATTTATTTACTATAAAACCGCCTTGAACCGGCTTCATTCGGGTTATTGTAAGAATTTTTTTTTTAATTATCTTTTAATATATTTTTCTATAATCTGAGTTTAGCTCTGAGAGTAAAACTTGATTATTGTTAGGATTACCGTGCGAGCAATAGTAATTCATTGGAAAATGTATAAGGATTCAATTTAATATTAGCTTTTTAGTCCTGATTTAGTATTAAGGTGTATTACCTGATCCTTTTAAGGATGAACCTAAAAGTATAGAAGGAGCTTTAAATAGTCCAGAAAAAAAATTTTGGAACTATCTACACACTAAACTTAAAAGAATTTTTTGTTACCCAGAGAAGAATGATTGTTTATTTAATTCTTTAGAGCGGAATTATTTTGAGGTTAATATTTTTAAAAACAATTATTTTCAATTTAATTCTTTTTGAACAGAATTAAAACAAAAATAATTGTTTTTAAAAGAATTAACCTCAAAATAATTCCGCTCTAAAGAATAAATAAACATTCATTCTTCTCTGGGTAACAAAAAATTCTTTTAGGTTTGGTGTGTATGAACCGAAATATGAATAATCACAGAAAAATGGTACCTAGAATCTTAATCCCAATATCTCATTTTCCGTATAGATCATAAATATAGCATTTAAAACAAAAATATAGCATTAAAACAAAATATCTATTTTAGATAAAACTCATCTTTTTAGTATCTGAAACTTCAAAATATAAGATTATTTTGATCGTAATAAATTTTATAGCTATACTAAACATTATTTGTATCAAAATACAATGTGCAACTTGTTAGAAACTATTAAATTCGTTGTTTATAACTTGTCACGATTTCTGTTATAAATATTAAATCGAAAGAGACTGATATCTATGTGCAGGGACTCTATAATAAAATCCGATAAGAAAATGTCTCGGAAATTATAATATACTAACTTTCTGCCCTGGGTTCATTATCTGAAACTTGGTTTTTTCACAAAATGTAAATAATATTTTAAAATTTTTTGGCAAAATATTGGCGTTTTTCTAACCTAAATTATTTTATCATTCAAAAAGCAAAATTTGATATATTTTTACTATAAGCCTTAATTTTACTATACTCTAAGTTTTTGGGTCGCTGAATCCTAATTTCAGATAGTTTTTTATAGAAAATGCGCGGTTTACCCTTACATGAGCAAAAACTACCCCTAAAAACGAGCCTGAAAAGATTGTTTTAACATAGAACATTTTTATAGGGAGGGTGTACCTCAGAACTTGAAAATTAAGGAGGGGGTTAAAATTTGTCCGGATTAAGGGGGGGGGGTCAAATAAGACTTAAAATAATTTCAATTTAGGGAATTTGAAAAATCTAGGGTTAGGAACTTAGAATAATACAGGTTTAAGGACTTAGAATAACTCAGCTTTAGGGACTTGGAATAATCTGGGCTTAGGGAATTAAAATAGTTTGGGTTTAGAATCTTAACAGCTAGTAAGGTGATAATTACAAATTACAACAATAGAAAATTGTATTGTAATGTTGAGTAACATTTCCATTATACCTAGCCCTTAGCTGGAAGTAAACATGTTCTATGTATTTAGGTTGTGTTTACATAAACCGGTTATAAGTTTTTTGCTTTAAATATAATTTCTCTTCTTAAGTCTTAAATGATATAGAAACTAGGGATAGTGTTTGCTAATTTTTCTTGTAAACCAAATTCATTGGTTTTATCTGATTTCGCTTCAATGTTTTCTCCAAAATATACACTTTTCTGATTTAAAACCATTTAACTTGAAATGATGTTATTTTTAAACATGCATTTCCACATAAATTCATAAGATTAACCAACTATTCATTTATGACAAGTGTTAATAAAATAAATTTAAAAAAATGTACATACATAAATATACATCAATTATAAAATCATAAAATTATCTTAAGCTAAAATGCAAACAAGATATAAAGTAAAATTCATTGATGTCTGTATGTATAAATATAAGTCATTTCGCTTCGTTTCATCCTGCTAACTCATGTCCGCAGATTTCCGGAAGCTCTCTCATATTGCATTTTACAAATATTACAAATATATATATATAGGTTATAATATAGAGTGTACACAAAGTATATAATTCACTAGACCTATATATGAAAGCCGATTTCCGGTTAGCCAAGCGTAAAACGTTTCTTTAGTGTTTGTTATTTGAACGTGGTCCTTGACCATTAACGAATAGTTTATGTTTGCAAGTGAATATAAAAAAAAAACTTTTTTACGTATATTCAGCTATAATTTTTGTATTTTTTTGTTGTTATAACTATGAATGTGTGTTTAATTAATAATGAAGTTAATTTGTAGATTTATACATTTTTTTAATATACATTAATTCAATAAATTATACTGATGTTTATATATGAAACAGCAAAATTAATGCATTTAATTGTTGTTTTTCATGCTTTATATTATAAATTTAAATGTTATACTATTTGAGCTTGTATATTCTTTTTGAGTTAATTTAATAACGTAATATACCTTTGAATATTTTTTGTTTGATAATTTTTCATTTTATGTATTATGGGGAATTTTTTACAACGATATTTTTTTCATAAATACATAATATTATTTTCTCGTTATTTTACTTTTTTGACCCTACAGCTATAAATATTTTAAAAAATAAATTTTATTATTGTTATGCACAATGTTAAAATTACTTTGTTTTATTACGGTTTGTTAGGGCGTATAATGCTCTAATATGTAAAGGTTTAAACTCAATTTTTAGAAGTCTCTTTGAAAAATAATAAAAAAATAATTTTATAATATTATAGTATAGGTTCATTAAATGGCGGGCAATTGAAACAACTGGAAGCACTAAATCATAAATTTTTTAGATTTGCTGCTTTTAGAATTGGGTCGCCAATGTCGTACACTGATCATGATTATACTGGTGTGGCGGCGAAATTGGATATCTCTTCAATCACTAGTGCTTTGAAAAGAATTGATTTAATTTATTTAAGTAAAATAGTTAATAACTTTATCGATTGTGAAAGTATTTTATCTAAACTACTTTTACATGTTCCTCAGCGTAACCTAAGATCAGTTGGGTATGTTTTCAAAATGCCGTATCATATGAATCCCTTTTCAAATAAGTCTGTTACTATTCGGGTTTGTAACCTATACAATGATAATAAAGATTTGTTTGATATATTTTGAGACGGTTACCATATAACCCCTACATTTAATAAAAAAATATACTATAAACAAAAAGATGTTTATGTAGTAACCCTCTCACGGCACCCATACCAATATAAAGTTATAAATAAGTGAGAGAATCTCGCGCATACAATATAGTCAGCTGATGCGCGCGCTCCTCTCTATAGAAATAACATTAGATACATATATAGTACAAAGTATTACTTTTTATTTTTTACTTTTATTAATTAAAAATTAATTAATTTGTTTAAATAAATATATTAGAATTAAGTATAAAGAATAGTGAATCGTGTGATATTAACTATTAATAAACAAAAATATAGGAAGGGTAAGAAACCAAGCTCCAAAATTATTATATTTTCTTTTCTTTTTTAATAGTATGTCGCGCACTTTCTTATACATTGTAAAGATAGGCACGACAAACTATAAATAGCGAACGATTTCTACAATCGTCCTGATTTGCTCTGTGTTCATTGCACAAGCAAGTTATCTAGTGCCCGCTTGGTATTCCACGGCTCCTCTAGGTAAATCTGCCTCTTGGTAAAGTACGGGTTGGGACTACGTCGAGCTGGCATTCCTCTCGATATAGTCAATCCACTCATACTCCCAAGCAGTACAATTCTTAGAGTTGGTATTCCACTCTAGGAGTTCTCATCGTGAAGAAGACGGGTTGGGACAACGTCGAGCTGGTATCCCTCTCGATTTTGTCAATCCACTCACATTCTTCTGTTTGGTTTATTAGGGTTGGTAGTCCACTCTAGAAACCTGGTTAGTAGAAGAACGCGGGTTGGGACAACGTCGAGCTGGCAGTCCTCTCGACTTTGTCAATCCACTCATATTCTTCAGGTGGTGCTTTTTGGGGTTGGAAGACCACTCCAGGAACTTCTTAAGGGTAGATCTCAAGCTGGGACATCTCAGGGTTGGTAGTCCACCCTAAGCGGTCAATCCACTTGAATCTCCCTTGTAACGCATGTATTTAGTGGCTTTGGCTGTTGGCTTCGCTTTTATACATTTTTTTTTATATATTTAGTTTATTTTGCATTTGCTTAGTAATTATCTTTTGCATTATATTTTTTCTATTATTTTATAAATAATTTAATTTGTATCTCTGCTTATATAATATTTTGCATTATATACATTTTGCTTGCTTAAAATTTGCATTATAAATAATTTGTAATTATTACTTATTCTTTTGTTAATTTTATTTTTATAGAAAAACTGCTTGTAAGCAAAACAATCAAAGAAATTTATTTTTTGTTTAATTATTATTATAAATCAATGACAAAGTGTAAACACAACGTAGACTTTTATATTCAATAAACTTTATTATTTTCGTTATTTTTCATAAATAATTAAGTGTACTCATTTATACCTGGTCCATCTACAGTGTATCCTATAGTCAGTGTACGAAAAGAACCTCGACTATTCACCCCCCTGGGTGACCGTCTCAAATGGTGCCGAAACCCGGATACACTGTATTTGGTTAAGGTAATAGTGCGTGAAATTTTGTGTTAAATTTCTCTATATTTAAAAACTAGTGAACAGTGCGCGTAAACAGTGTGTGTGAGTGCAAAATGGAGCCACATAACGATACTGTGGCACTGGACAATGTTGTATCTATGGAAGCTGATATGCAACGATTAAATGAAGATGTCAAGAAAATTAAGTCATCTATGCAAGAGTTAGTCGAAATCCATAAAAATACGTTTCCAGAACCTAGCTTAATCAATGTAGCAGAAAATCCAGAGTACGCATCCGCCAGTAGTCTCTTATCTTGGCAAAAATCTGTTACCAAAACAGTCAGTCATTTAATTCAAGTAGCAAATAAATTCGACGAAAATTTTTTGCATGTCCCTACTGATCAAGATGTACAAGCATACGTCAAACAGACGAGTAGCGAATTGCACAGTAAATTAAAACAACATTTTAATTACAACAATACTCAAATGGACACAGTTATGCGCCGTCTTGACACACTGGAAAAAGATTCCATGGCGGACTGCCAAAATTACAACGCTATAAAGAAACAACTTGAGGAAAATAACCTCAAACTAAATCAACTTTCCATTGGCAATGCCCATCAAAATGAATTATTTCAACGGTCCTCAACACTATTAAGTGGGGTAAGTTCAATCCCTTTTAGTAACAACGAGCGACCACCGATTTTTAAGGACGAGCCACTGGAAAAACCAATTAAGTTTTTAAATGAACTTAAAAGATATATCGACTTCATACGTCCAGATTCATCAACAATCAATTATTATTTATCAAAAAGCCTCCAAGCAGAAGCGAAGACATGGTGGTACTTGGTACAAAATCGGATCAAGACGTGGGAGGACTTCGAAAGGGAGTTTCGAGATCGCTATTGGAACAACATTGTACAGCACGATCTACGATGGAGGGTAGGGCACGGCCACTACCAACCTAATTTAAAAGTCACACGCGTTCAATACGCTACTCAAATATTGAGTATTGGTCAAGATTTAGGTTTAGAAGAATCCAATATATTAGCCATGCTGCCAAATCATTTCGAGCGAACTGTGAAACCCCTTCTCTATAGTCAACTCACAATGAACGATATGATGAAAATGCTCGCAAACTTCGATTCAGATGACCGCATTCAACGTGCAAAACAAAGTAGAATTCAAGGAAATGCTAACAATGAAGCTTCAACGAGTTCTACAAATCAAAATAATAAAGAACAAGCAAAAGTTCAACAAATTCAAACAGGGTCGTCAAATGAAAAAACTTCCCAGCAGAAAACCAATACAAGAAAAAAACCCCCTCAAAAGGGTAATTCAAATAAAAAAGATCAAGTTGACGTAAATTTAATACGACCACTTTCTCCAACAGTTGAAATATGCAATAATCAAGATTTTCCGGATTCGGAAAACTAGAGGCCGTTGCATTAACGACCTCGGAGATTAATGTTAATGCAACGATAAATACTATTTCTAGTGATCCAAGAGAATTTTACGAAGACGACGAAGATAAAAATTTTGTTCCTCGTAAAAAATTGAGATGCCCTCAAATCAACATAAAAATACAAGGTTTAAAAGTTCGTGCACTAATCGACACAGGAAGCATCATTTCCTGCCTCTCCGAAGATTTTTACAAAAAAAATCAAGATCACTTTAAAAATATACCAAAATTTCCACTTGTGGGTGTTCAAGCGGTAGGTTTCAATGGAAGTAAGTCCAATAAACTAAAATTACAAATATTAGCTAACGTGTACATTGGTTCATGTCAAGATGAAATCATTTTTCTGGTCATCCCAAAATTAGTTCAAGAGTGTATCTTGGGATTTGATTCATTGTCTAAATTCGGTATTATAATTGATACTTCTGACTCTACAATACGTTTCAAAAATTCACTGAACGAGATCATTAGCACGGAAAGTCAAGAAATCGGCCAAGAGGATCAGAAAATAATAAACTATATTACAGAAGAATTCTTTTCAATCTTCGGTGAAGAAGCTATCATCCAAGAGGTCCAAGCATCAACGACAAATGATTTCTTGCCAAGCGAGGAAGAAATCAAACAAAAAATGTTTGAAGCAACAGGTCTCGACTCCTATCAAATGCAACAAATGCAGCAGTTAATAATGAGTTATCGTGATACGTTTTCTAGAAAAACCGGAAGACTTAAGAACTTCCAATATTCATTTATTGTTAAAGATCCGAATCCGTACTTCTACAAGACATATCCTGTGCCAGTAAGATTTCGTGATAAAGTGGACATCGAGATAGAAAAGATGTTAGAAGATGACATTATAGAGCCTTCAGCCAGTGAATTCATAAATCCATTAGTGGTAGCTCTAAAACTTAACGGCGACGTGAGAGTTTGTCTGGATGGACGTCAGATGAATTCTTTCCTCCAAATGGATCATGAAGGGCCAGAAACAATCGAAGAACTTCTAGCACGATGTTCCAATACACGCTTTCTAAGTTCATTTGATTTAAATATGAGTTTTTGGCAAATTGAATTAGCTGAAGAATCCCGCAAGTATACAGCCTTCTTATACGAAGGAAAGTGTTATCAGTTTAAAGTGGTTCCGTTCGGAACAAAAGTGTCTGGCGCAGCTTTATGCCGAGGTACAAGAATTGCGTTTAAGAATATTCTAAAATTTTTATTAAGTTTCATAGACGATTTATTGTGCATCTCACCTACGTTTGAACAACATTTAGAGCATCTTAGCATGTTATTCCAAGCATGCAAAGAAAACAATTTGACATTAAACTTTAAAAAATCAAATATATGTCGTTCCGAAATGAAATTTTTAGGATACATCCTGACCACAAAAGGGCTGAAGACAGACCCGAAGAAAATCGACAAAATTCAAAATTTTCCAGCACCAAAGAATATTAAACAATTACGTGGCTTTTTAGGGTTAATTAACTTCTACGCACGCTTCTCTCACCAACTAGCAGAAGAAACCGTTCCTCTACTAGAACTTCTTCGAAAAGAAACAAAATGGAAGTGGGATCAACGTTATCAAGAAGTCTTTGAAAAGGTAAAAAAACTCTTCATTGAAACTGTAGTGTTGCACCATCCGCTCCCAGATAAAGCGTTTCAGTTACTCACAGATGCCAGCGATTACGCACTGGGTGCCATCCTGACACAAGAAAACGACCAAGAAGAAGAAAAAATAGTGGCATGCGCTAGTCGTACACTAAAAGGTCCAGAATTAAATTTCTTTACAAGTGAAAAGGAATTATTAGCGATTGTGTGGTCTTTAGAAAAATTTAAAACGTATTTATTCGGAGCAAAAGTAATAATAAAAACTGATCATAAAGCATTGTCATTTATGACGAAATGTAAATTCTTAAGTTCTCGCCTCATGAGATGGGCTCTATACATACAGCACTATGACTTGGAAATCCAATACATAACTGGTAAAGAAAATATAATTGCTGATCTGTTTAGCCGCACGATATATGGCGACGAAACTATCAATAAAGAAATCAACTACGACACACTCGTAGCTTCAATATTAGCTAAAGATCCATCAAATGAAATAATAGCAAAACTGAAAAACATCGCTATACTTCAAGACCAAGATCCAAAGCTATCAAAAATTAAGTTAATGATTAAAAATAAATCAAAAGTAAGAAAAGGATTTGAAATCCAATATAATATTCTGTATAAAGATAATAAAATTGTAATTCCGAAATCAATAATTTCATTATTAATAAAAGAAATCCATGAAATATATGGACATATCGGTAGTTATAAGTGTTTTAGAATATTCAACGAATCGTTCATCTACAATAAAACAAGAAGAAAAATCTCAAGAATTTTAAAGTACTGTGATTCGTGTCAAAGAAACAAATACTACCAGTTCAGTACTGCAACTCCACCACAAGCAATAATAGCAAGTAAACCAAATGAATTACTAGCCATTGACTTTATAGGTCCTTTTCCTACATCAACAGGAGGTGTAAAATACATCTTAACAACTATTGATGCCTTTTCAAAATTCGTCGTGTTATATCCAATAAAGAAACACAACGGAAATATAGTGATCAACAAACTAAAAAACGATTACTTTGACAAATATGGTAAACCGGAGCGCCTACTTTTTGATAATGGCACTCAATTTACTTCAAAAAAATTCATAAATGAAATACAAAAAATGAACATAAAACCGTCTTTCGTGTCCATTAGAAACCCAAAATCTAACATAGTGGAACGTATACACAAAGAAATTAATCGTTTCTTTCGCAGTTTGATTAAAAACAAACACACAGAATGGGCAAAATGGACCGAAATAATACAGAATTGTATAAACGAGTCTTATCACGACACGACGGAATTTTGTCCGCTTGAATTACACTTAAACATAAAACCCCAAAGATTTTGGGAAACTTATTTTAAAATAAAAAAAGTAGACTCTAACGCGCGCGAACAAAAACTAATGTTAGCTGAAAATAGAATAAAAAGAAAAGCAGCAATTAGAATGAATAATGCAAAAATAACAAATAACATAATTAAATATAAAGTCGGCGACTTAGTATTGGTCAAAGCGCTAAATACGTCTGATACAAACACAAAAATGGTAGCCAAATTCATGAGTATCTATGAAGGGCCTTACCTAATAACCCAACAAATTGGAAAATCAACTTTTATATTAATAAATCCTGATAATCTTTCAGAGCGAGGTACATTCAACTCATTTCAATTGATTCCATATTACCAAGATGTCAAAAAAAAGGAACCAAAGGAAGGCGAAACTGTACGAAGCCAAACAAAAAAAAGTGACAAATGTACCAAGCCAGAAGGATGCTCAACAAACGGTGGTGGTGAACCAATCATCACAAGTCCAACAACAGACGGTGGTAGTGAACCAGTCGACACATGTGCCGAAGTCTATAGTGGTCCAACAACAAGAACAAGATCAAAAACCAGTAAAAAAGACGGAGGAAAACAAAAGTCAACTGATAACCAACCAAAAAAGAAAAGGGGAAGAAAGCCCTTACGGCGAAATACAATCGCATAAAACACAACCGTGTAAAATACCAAAGAAGGAGAATAAAGAAAAGAAGGATGAACCAGAAAAAAAAGATGAGCCTGATAAGAAAAAGCCCATCGTAAAACCAGCGGTGACACCAAAAACTAGTTGTAAGAATGACAAATTAATAATTAAGTCAATAGTAACTATTCCAAAGTCATCTGCACTATATAAAGTAAACAAGAAAGTTCCTATTCAACATGACCGAGAATTACTTATTCCTTTAGGAAAAAAAATCTCAAAACAACAAAAATTTGTGCCTAAAACACCAAATCCTTACCAAGATGAATACGAAGAAGAATGGCAAAATGTGGTACGGGAAGCAATCCCTGACATAACATCCGATGATGAGCTATTCAAGCCGGATGAAATTAAAACAAAAAAAGATGTCATAAATACCAAACTCGCCAACAATAAAAAAGAAGATCTGCAACCAATAAAACAAGATGCCAGCACCATTACTATGTTAACTATGGCAGACATCGAAGCTTTAGAAAAAAATCAATTTAACCCAGAAAATGATCCAACTCGTCGTAAAGCAACACGTCCAAAGAAGATTAGTGTTGCGCCTAAAAAATTAGTGTTAAAAACATAAAGACTTTAATAAGTGTTTATAATTAAAAATAAGTTCTTGTAATCAAAAGACTGATTAATATAAGTTAAAATTTTTTTATATAAAACAAAATGTTAAAAGACGATAAGTCAAAAGTATATTTTTTTTTATTTTTTATTATTTTTCAAAGAAAAATTTAAATAAATTTTTATTTAAAAAAGGGGGGGGCTATGAGACGGTTACCATATAACCCCTACATTTAATAAAAAAATATACTATAAACAAAAAGATGTTTATGTAGTAACCCTCTCACGGCACCCATACCAATATAAAGTTATAAATAAGTGAGAGAATCTCGCGCATACAATATAGTCAGCTGATGCGCGCGCTCCTCTCTATAGAAATAACATTAGATACATATATAGTACAAAGTATTACTTTTTATTTTTTACTTTTATTAATTAAAAATTAATTAATTTGTTTAAATAAATATATTAGAATTAAGTATAAAGAATAGTGAATCGTGTGATATTAACTATTAATAAACAAAAATATAGGAAGGGTAAGAAACCAAGCTCCAAAATTATTATATTTTCTTTTCTTTTTTAATAGTATGTCGCGCACTTTCTTATACATTGTAAAGATAGGCACGACAAACTATAAATAGCGAACGATTTCTACAATCGTCCTGATTTGCTCTGTGTTCATTGCACAAGCAAGTTATCTAGTGCCCGCTTGGTATTCCACGGCTCCTCTAGGTAAATCTGCCTCTTGGTAAAGTACGGGTTGGGACTACGTCGAGCTGGCATTCCTCTCGATATAGTCAATCCACTCATACTCCCAAGCAGTACAATTCTTAGAGTTGGTATTCCACTCTAGGAGTTCTCATCGTGAAGAAGACGGGTTGGGACAACGTCGAGCTGGTATCCCTCTCGATTTTGTCAATCCACTCACATTCTTCTGTTTGGTTTATTAGGGTTGGTAGTCCACTCTAGAAACCTGGTTAGTAGAAGAACGCGGGTTGGGACAACGTCGAGCTGGCAGTCCTCTCGACTTTGTCAATCCACTCATATTCTTCAGGTGGTGCTTTTTGGGGTTGGAAGACCACTCCAGGAACTTCTTAAGGGTAGATCTCAAGCTGGGACATCTCAGGGTTGGTAGTCCACCCTAAGCGGTCAATCCACTTGAATCTCCCTTGTAACGCATGTATTTAGTGGCTTTGGCTGTTGGCTTCGCTTTTATACATTTTTTTTTATATATTTAGTTTATTTTGCATTTGCTTAGTAATTATCTTTTGCATTATATTTTTTCTATTATTTTATAAATAATTTAATTTGTATCTCTGCTTATATAATATTTTGCATTATATACATTTTGCTTGCTTAAAATTTGCATTATAAATAATTTGTAATTATTACTTATTCTTTTGTTAATTTTATTTTTATAGAAAAACTGCTTGTAAGCAAAACAATCAAAGAAATTTATTTTTTGTTTAATTATTATTATAAATCAATGACAAAGTGTAAACACAACGTAGACTTTTATATTCAATAAACTTTATTATTTTCGTTATTTTTCATAAATAATTAAGTGTACTCATTTATACCTGGTCCATCTACAGTGTATCCTATAGTCAGTGTACGAAAAGAACCTCGACTATTCACCCCCCTGGGTGACCGTCTCAATTTAGTGATTCAATATACACTGTAAGAGGATTAACTTGTAAGTTGCTTGATTTCGGTTAAGATATTGATATATTATTATATAAAGTTAAATAAATACTTGTTTTGCTCTAAAGATCAATTAAAAAATCTAAATTAATACTAAAATTCTAAAAAAAAAAAATTTTTTTTTATAAAAATTGTTTTATTTATGAAACTAATTTCATTTTTACTATATACTTTTCTTTTTTTTTTACTTTTAATTATTCTGCTAGTTTATAATTATATTGTATTTCTTATTATGCTTTTTTTTAATATTGTAATTATAGGATCATTGATCCTGTTGAAATAAATAAATAAATAAATAAATAAATAATATTATTATGTTACTATATTATCTGTCTATTAATACAGACAAGTGCTGTGATAAGTTACTTTCTTACCATTTTATCAAACATTCATTCGAAATAATAGGACTTAAAATTTGTTATTACCGTATGGCCTATAGGTTCTATTATGGATTTCATGTTTGGTGGAAGAAACATTATTTCGACGTTTGGGTGCTAAAAACTCTGATCGATGGTTTTAATAGGTAGGCAGCCCATAACAAATTGGGTGACTTTTCTGAAACCGGAAAGAAAATTATATTATTCCAACTCGGACAGCTTTTAAACTACTATTTGCTACCAAGATAACGCATTTATAAACTTATGGCCAAAGATCTTTTGTCCCAACGTAAAAACTTGCTACTTTCAGAAAGTCACCTGGGTGATTCTCTTGAAACTAGTCAGTCTAAACTCTTACACTTTATTCTACGAAGCTTTTTGATAACATACCCAAAGTTTAGCCTAAGCCCCATTGTCCTGTAGGGAGGTACACCTTTCCCTGAAATCTAAGTCACCCAGTTGACCAAATTGAAACCAAACTAGATTTTAATACTTGATTCTCATTATCATAAAAGACCTATAGCCAAAGCCAATATTACGGAGAAGCTGCCCTGAGCCTCGTAATACGGCCGTATTTTAAGTCACCTGGGTTAATCTCTTTTAACCAGGCTAAAATTTTATACATTACTCTGCAAAGCTTTTTGATAAAGTAAGCAAGCCTATGCCTTATTTCCCTGAAGGGAGATAAAGCCCCCTCCCCAAATTTAAGTCACCCAGGTGACCTAAATGAAACCAGGAAAAATTTTACACACGTTTTATTTTTACGATCACAAACGTATATTTCTAGTATGACCTATGCCAACCTGTCCAAAGGGGTGATTTTGACGGTATTTTGCCTGAAAACTATTCAAAAAGTCAAATTTCCCATGTTTTTCTTCTAATTTTTTACAAAATTGAGTTAGTGAGAGGGTAAAAACACGCGAGTAAAATTGGACCTATTTGTGACTTAAATTTTTTTGGAGGGAGGAGGTTGAAGTACCCCCTTAAATACTTTTTTTAAAGAGAAAACTGAAATTTAAAAACCTGTTTTTTCATTGAAACCTTCTTATTTTAGCTCAATTTTCCATTAAAACTCTTGCCTCATTTTAGCCCAATTTGGTATTACAAATAGTGCATTTGTAGCCATCCGAGAGGTTTCAAAAAAGTCACCCAACTTCTTTATTGGCTGCCTGCCTATACCGAAAGTCTCATATATATATATATATACAGCACTGAGCACTATAAGGTTTATACTATATATTGATCCTCTTCATCAGCAGATATTTTTCCAGTGTATATCAAACTAATTGCGAAACCAATTTTAACGAAGCTTTAAAAAAAAATTAAATAAATAACTTATAATTATTTCATATGAAAATTAAAATTTAAAACAACATTTTAATTGCTATTATAAACACTCTGAAACCCTTAAAACTCTTTTTTTCCTTTTTTTTTGCAATATAAAATTATTTCACAATTCTCACATTACATTTTAAATATACTTTATGAGAAAATCGTGTATATTTTTATTATTACATTGAGAAATTAAAAGCATCTTTAATAATTATACTTTCTCTATTATACATTATATATTTTTTTTACTGTATAAAATATGGAATCTAAAATTACGTAAAAGTTTATATTTTTTCATAATATTTAATTGTATATAATTAAATATTCATTATTGATGATTTTTTTAAAAATTGTTATATGATTGAACATTTATTACATTATCGAATAAAAGAAAATATTTCAAAATTTAGAAAACGCAGTAATTTTTTTAAAGAATTAATTTTTTTTTTGTTTGTTAAAAAAAATCAATGTTATTTTATTTTTGGCAAAGATTTTTTTTTTGTAGACTGTACTATATATATACTTGTTCGACATCTGATAGTCTTGATCTTGGCAATGTACAGAAACAAAACAATCAAACTTACTTTTACTAACTGATTATACAGTATTTATATTTAAATGAATCATTTTACTTGTACTTTTATTTTGTCTGCGTTAGTATTTTATGATTCAAATACTTTTTTTTTCAATTTAACTTTTTGTTGGTGTAAAACACTTTATTATTGAAATTGATTAGAAAAACAGACGTCGACTTAACTAATATCTATATTTTTCAAGTTTTATGATATTCAACGTAGATATATATCTTTCAATATTAAGATCTGTCCTAAGTATCACCTGATGAATAAAATCTAAATTAAAAACGATAAAATTCCCCTGTATCCAATTCCCCTGGTTTTCTTGGCTTAGAGGTAAAAATTTTGAGAAATTTGAATTACTAAATTTGAAATTTAATATTGGCTCTTATAAGAAATAAATGATTCATGACATCAGACAGATATACACTGAGTCTATGATAAAAGCGTAAAACTGAGCTAACTTTACCTACTCTAAGAACCTTAGTTAAATTTCTAATTTCCTAACTCAAAATTTTCAAAAATTTCAGCTCATAACTAAATAAATAAAAACAATACCAATGAATTCCTAAAAAAAGAAAAAGATAACTAATTGAAGTTGATAAACAAGTATCTGCAAAAAATGAAGAATTATTAACGATTACTTAAAAATTAATTATTTTATTAATTGGCTAATAAAATTTTGTTTAAAATATATTATTTAAAAAATCATCTTTAATTATATTTCTCACACTATAAAATTAAAATACTTAAATAAAAATTAATGTTTTATTTATGTATTATATTTTTTCTTACCAACCTAATAATATTTCACAGTATAATTATTATTATTACATAATAGCCATATAAAATTATAAAAATTACCTAAATATTATAAAATCAAAAAGTGAAATATAACATAATTACTTTTCTTTTTCTTCTCATATCCACTCAAAGTACATTTTCTCATAATAAAAAATTATAATTTACATCTTTATTGTTTATATATCACACGTAAATTGAAAAAAATAACACATTAAAAAAAATTTACTTAATATAATATCTTAATTATAAGATAAATATTATCATTTAGTAAAAATCATTAAAAGAAAAAAATTGAAAGTTAAATTTTACGTGTAGGGAAGTTTTGTAAATAAAATGCATTATAAAATAAGCCTTGAACTAGAAAATAAATATACATTCATCAAATTGCGTATATATATGTTTATATCAAAACTAGTCTTTATAATAATATTATAACAACTAATAGTTTGTTTCTTCTTCTTGACGATATGTCTATAGTTACGATTAACCCGTTAACCTATATTAGCTTCTTTTTTTTTATTATTATTAATGATGAGTTTTAATTGCTTATACGGATTTGTTTTTTTTTTATTTACAGTCTTATTGATGTGTGCTACAATAAATTTTTATTTTTTGTGCAGAAAAATTCTTGCTCGATTAGAATTTTTTTGCCTTTGAATTTGTAGTTCGATTGAGAAATCAATTACCTTAGCTAGACTTATGAATATTGCAAAATTCATAAATTTATTTAATACCATTAGTTTTTCAATAAATCGTGCACAATAGTCATCCTATTTTAGGCTATGGTTTTGGGTTGTAAATAACTCTTACGAACCTAATTTTTAGCTTTCTAGCACATCATATCGTCAAAATAAGGTTTTTTGAAGCTCCAAAAAAGTTTAATTCTAAGCCATTTTTAAAATCACGCCAGTCTCTCATATTTCAACTAATATACTTTCGGTAACTCACATTTTTGTGTATTAAGTTTCAAATTTTACTAAAAAATTTTTATCATCAGGAAAATCAAAATTTTGATAAAATTCAGTTTCTTTTAAAAACCGCTTATCGTAAAAAATTTGCGACCAATCGGAACAAATTTGATTAAAATGTAAGGGATCGGGGTTTTGATTTGAATCAGTACACGTAAAAAGTGTAATATTAACCTGTTAATAGTAAAAATATTATTTACATCAAATTTTTATAATTCAATAATTACAGTAAAACATTATCCTAATTCGTGAAATAATAATTTATATTTGATAAATGTTTCACTAAAATAAATATCAATTTTTTGCTTTGTTTGTTTTAAAACGATGAATTTTTATTTTTGACAGAATCAATATAACATTGAAACTCTGACAGCGTCTGACAGCAAGTGTATCATTTTTTTTTAAAACTTTTTTTTTTGTATTGTATAAATAGACTAAAGCTGGTCTAAAGTAAAATTTTTTTATGTACTGTTTATTATACTTGGCTCGAAGTTTTAAAAAGTATATTTTCATTATATACATTTAAAATAAATGTTTTACTTATATGTTTATTTGTGTGATTTAATAAATTGATTTTATTAAACCTTAATGTAAAACCACAAGCTTGATTGATTGAAACTTTTTTTAATGCTTTAATAAAAATATAACGTATACAATAAAATTTTAGTATTATTTTTAATTTTTCTGCTTGATAATTATTAGAGAAATTTTGTTTACACTGTTATTAAGGGTTGTAAACAAAATTTTTTGAGGCTTCTTTTTATTAACTATTAATCAAAAGTTCTGCCATTATCTCTTTGATTTTATTAACTTTATCGATCCAAGGAACAAATATTTGAATATTTGTATACACTTCAGATAAATGCTTACGTCCAAATTCTATATCCCAGAATACAAGACCAATTAGAATGCAGCTTCTTCATACAGCCATCGTTAAAAGATCTCCGCAATAACCCTAAAAAAAGAAATATGGTTCATTAAATACCAGAAATAGGAAAAAAAACTTATAGTAATAAGAAATAAATTATAAATCTATGAGGTTTTTCACGCCAACTGAGTTCAAGTCAGAATTGGTACATTCTATACTTTTTTGAAACTGCAATTCATCTATTTTTAGTTCTGCCTGAATTTTGGTATCCATCCTTAATCCTTAGTTTTTCAATCTGCACCTAAATTATCTGAAAATTTTTTCCCACAACATGATTTATTTGAATCCCCTAAACTTGAAATATTGTATGTCCTTAAACCTGAATTATTTGAAATCCTTAAAATAAAATTATTCTTAGTCCCATTTGGCCCCCCCCCCTTAATGTTCAGATTTCTGGGATACCTCTTCCCTTTAAACATGTTCCATGTTAAAAAGAGCAAAAACAAATTTCGTTGTGTTCGGTCAGCGTCCAAGATTAATTTATTTTTGATTTAATTTAAACAATTAAAACGTTAAATATATTTTAAATTAAAATTGTATGACTATTAAATTTAATTTTAGTAGCAAAACTACTCAACTCAAGTGGTTTAGTATAAATAATTTTAGCGCCAAGCTACTAGCGAATTTAAGAGCTGTTTTAGGTACTCTGGTAAATAATTTTAGCCATCACCAAGCTATTACCAAATTTAAACAGTGATGGTTACTCTATCCTATTTTAATACCAACTGATGTGAGGAACAAGCTTCAACTCAAGTCCTAAAGCCTTATTTACGTACTAATTTGAAATTTGCATCAAATAGTATCTAATTAACCATAATAAATAATATTAAGTTTACTTTTTGAAGCTTTTTACAAATTCGTACGTAAAGAAAACCTTCGGACTTAAATGAAGCTTCGGAACAATATTAACCACAGCTGGGCGTATTAATTAATACCTTCCCTACCTTCCGTAATACCTTGCTTCACCATCAACCACTTGTTAATTGCGTAATATGGCAACTGAAAATTATTTGTACCGAGCTACAGTAAATTCAACTAATATGGCTGCTGAAAATTACATTAGTAATCTCTTAAGTTGAGTAGGTTGCTAAATTTTATCCCTCAAAGAATAAAGAAAAATAATTTAAAAAAAAATAGAATAAGAGTAATAAAAAAAATGTTTATAAATACTGAAAAAAATTTATTGAAAAAATTATTATTAAATAAAAAATAAATAGAAAATAATTAATATAAAGGTTTGAAAGTTCTTGGATGTCGTCCGCTTGAAGTCAGAAACGAGACTGACGAAGTTTAAGGCCGGCTGATATTTATATACTGTTTAGGCCACGCCCACTTTTAATCACGCGCGCTTTAATATTCTATTGTACTTATATTAAGTATCGTGCGCATGCGCATGTTTTAAGGCAGGTGTGGGGTATCTTAAGCATGGGGGGAGGGTGAAATGTACATACAGGGCGATCCGGAGCGGGACGCATTGTTTGTTTATTAGTTAACCAATCGCAGCTAAGATTACAATCATCAACAAATAGCGATGCGTCTAATAAAATAAAATGCACGTCCCGCTCGGGATCACCGTGTAGAATAATTTCATTTCAGAGACTTGAATAACTCAAGTTTAGAGACTTAGAATAATTTCAATTTAGGGACGCAAACATGTTTCATGTTTTGTTGTTTGTAAATTCACAAATCGGTTTTATTCTCTATTTTTTCTAAAGTCTACTTGTTTGAGTAAATGATTTTTTTATTGTTTGAAAATTGACTGCAAGTTGTTATTATTAATACCAAAATTGGTTCTTTTATTAATAATTCATAAACAAGCACTATAGATATTCAATTTTATGCATAGAATATTTTTTTATAGGAGACAAAATTTTTATTTTTAGATTATTACACTTTTTCTAGGGCCTCTTTAGAAATTCATCAAAAGCCTACTGTACGTATATAAAATAAAATTTAAAAAAATCATTAATTTTAATTAGCGCAAGTTAGCGTAACATAAATAAAAATCATTAAGTATTTATGTATTTTCAATTTAATTAATTTAATGTATGCGCATCGAAGCGCATCACTTACTTCGCGTCGTGGGCTCCTTGGAAATAAATCTTCTAAAAGGGCCATTTCATAGAACATATTTTTACTAGATTCTAGGGGCGCTAGAGTTGATACACTTAATTATCACTTAAAATCTATTAAAAATCTGTTCGAGCAGTATCCACGAGATCTTTCAAACAGAATTTTAATAAATTTTTAGTGATAATTACCAGAGTACAATTTTTGAAACTCTAGAGTTTCCGGAATCTAGTAAAAAATGATCCATGAAATCGTCCTTATATTTTTATACATTTTGCCCGTCTAGTTTGATCATCTATAGAAAGAGACTCTGGTAATATTGAAATTTTTGGTTCGAAAGTTTTTTTTTAAATAAGGCTCATATAGTTCATAAGGGTCTAAAACGAGAAAATAACTGCTAATATTTTTTAACTTTACAATGCTTTTTACACGTCTAGTTTGATCATCTATAAGGACCTTAGTAATATTGAAATTGTTGGTAAAAAATTTTTGAAACTTGAAAATAATTGTTAATATTTTTTTACATTTTACCCGTCTACTTTGATCATCTATAGATAGAGACTAATATAGAAATTCTTGGTATGTGAGAAAATATTACATCAATATTACTGGCACGTAATCGGGATTTTTGTTCGGAGAGGGCTTGGTGGGGGGGGGGGGGGCTCTAATGTAAATTTTCACCCTCCCAACTTCATTTTACCCCCACTATTGAAAAAAAATATATTTAATAAAAAAATTCGGGGGTGGGCAGAGCCCCCCAGTCCCCTTTCTGGCTACGTGCCTGTATTAGATTGGCCTTTATTCCATAGAATACACGAATCAATTTACTGCATGATCTACACTTGAATAGTATAGAATCTTATTGAATTTTCACTCAATAATGTCCAGTCTAAACTATTATTATAGAAATAAGGTATTCAACTAATCGGTGCGGTGTATTGAGTATAGCACCCTTATAAGCGTACGTCATTATTATTTACTGTACAATGGTCTATTGAGATGAGGCTATAATTTTTATACTTCTATTAAATTTAATATTCGAATAGAATATGTAAATTTATTATCTAAATTTATACATTATTATATGCATATATTATATTTACATAATATATTTAATATAAATTATACATGTCAGTATACTTGAAAGTATTATATCGATCGGTATACATGATGGAGTAAGCACAAGCAAGCAATGATTACAGATATACTTAATAATATGATATCATCTCCAGAATTTTCTTAGTAATTTATTCAAGCATTTATTTTAAAATAAAGTAGATTATATAATTTTCATAAGCATTTATATCTGATAAAATTATGAAAACACTTCTAGCTTGTTTTTAGAAATTTATTGAAATAAGGATTTGCAAAATATGGGAGCTTAATAAATAAAAAGATAGGATCCCAAATTTTAATCAGACTATTGTAATTTGATCCCTTAAGGACATTTTGTGAATATAAGTAATTATTAAGTCTTAATTTAATTTAATCATTTCAAGTTAGTTAGTATTTAATTTACTTTAATCGATACTTTAATCTAGGTGTACCCTAAGAGTCCTTTTCAGTAGGAGGGGGGAGGTGAAAATGTGACTTTTTTAGGGAGGGGGGTTAAATGTACTTGAAATATCTTTTATTTAGGAACTTCTAGGGACCCTAGGATACTTTAAGTTTATGGACTTAAGGGACGATTTCATGGAGCAAATCTTTACTAGACTCTAGGGACACTAGAGTTAATACACTTAATTATCAATTAAATCTATTAAAATTCTGCTCGAGCAGGATCCAGAAAACTAACTTCAAGCAAAATTTTAATTAATTTTTAGTGATAATTACTGGAGTTCAATTGGAATCAACTCTAGTGACCCTAGAATCTAGTAAAAATATGCTCCATGAAATCGCACCTTTAAGGGACTTATAGATGATACAATTAATTATCACACAAAATCTATTCAAATTTTTTGAGCAAGATCTATGCAAATGCTTCCAAGCAGAATTTTAATAATTTTTTAGTGATAATTACTAGAGTTCAATTGTGTCAACTCTAGATTCTAGGGGCACTAGAGTAGAAATAATTAATTACGACTCAAAATTTATTAAAATTCTGCTTGAGCAGGATCCAGAAAACTAACTTCAAGCAAAATTTTAATTAATTTTTAGTGATAATTACTAGAGTTCAATTGAAGTCAACTCTAGTGACCCTAGAATCTAGTAAAAATATGCTCCATGAAATCGACCCTTTAGAATAATTTCAATTTAGGGACTTCTAGGGACCCTAGAATACTTAGGGACAGAATAATTTCTTTCCGTTCTGGAACTTTAATAATTAGGAAACGTTTGTTAATAATGTTATGTTATAAGTGAACATGATCCTTGCTCGTTGGTTTTGTGCACATACAAAACATTTAAAAGTATTTTTTTATACTTATCGATAAATTTTCTATTAGAATGATAACGAGTGTTGGAAAACAAGAAACTTAAATACTATTTTTTTAAAAAAACTTAGTTTTTACAACTTTTCCCTTATTCTTTTGTTATACATCTCTTTTGAATATGTGTATCAAACTTTTATACCATAAAATTCAGAGATTATTATCCCTCTGACTAGTTAAGGTAGCTCTTTCATGAGCACTATAGCTAGCCATTTTTTGGAACTGAGATATTTGGCCATCCAACAATATATCCTATGATTAAACTTGTGGGATTTATTCTTTGCTAAAAATTTATGCACATGCCTCCAATCCTAAAGTTATTACCAATAAAGCGATTTATACATTTTAATGTCTACATTGATTTTCATGGGAATTACAGCAAAATATGTGGTTCCAGAGCTGCAAATACAAATTTTAAAAACGATTTCCATCATAATAAAGATTTAATATGTTACGTAGGTAAATAGTAAAAGCCTGTAAACTTAAAATTAATTATAAATTATAGATCAATTTAAATAAATTAATTACCTTAAGTACACCATTCTACTGGGCTTTTTTGGCTTAGATTTTGAGTTATCTTAACCCAAATGTCTAAGAACCTGCTGGATAAAATCATTTTAAAAAATTCCGGTTACGGCAAGCGAAAAACTTTTCACCCTTTTTTTGAATTAGGCCTAATTATGTAACACAAAGCAAATATTTAATTTTTTCAAATTAAAATTATTTTATAATTTTTTGAATTAAAAAAAAATATATGCAAAATTACACCATTATTTAAATATTAAAAAAAATTCATATGTGAGTAAAAATAAATATTTACTATAATTATAATCCAGGATAAGTATATTCTATTATAGCAAGTAAAATGATTGTATAAGAATATAAAATACATAAGAACAGAACATTTCCCGGGTCACCACGTACTATATATCTAAATATAAACGAATCTTTGCAATATTCTTATTTTACATTATGGATATATGAAATATTTCATGTTAATCTATAGCCACTTGAAAATTTTAGTTTTTATTTTATAGAGAAAAGATTTCGCTCATTGCTCATATAATTAAAATATTAGGTTAAAATTTTTGGTTTTCCAAAATATTAGTATTTACGAAACTATAAAATAATACACAATTGATTATAATTTTGTGCGAATTATTCAAACATATTGCATAAACAAAAGTTAAAACTATTAATTATGACGTAAGTTTTTTAGTTACAAATTAGTATTAAGTAAAGAAAATAATCCTGAATTAATTAGACTGCTGCTCAAGATGTATCAAAGTAATTATTAGAGTTGTACGGTTACCCAAAATTATTCTCGGGACAATTTTCGGTGAAAAAAAATACAATATTCATGTTCATTGATTTATTTGTAATGGAAAAATTTCATGGATCTGTATTCACAAAAAAATGGAAGCTTACATCTACACTTTTGAAAAAATTTATAGTTAAAATATACTTGCAAATTTTTCTTTAATTTTCTGTATATTAAATCATAAAT
The DNA here is from genome assembly GCA_022575985.1 of Anagrus nilaparvatae. Lineage (NCBI taxonomy): Eukaryota > Metazoa > Arthropoda > Insecta > Hymenoptera > Mymaridae > Anagrus > Anagrus nilaparvatae. Next base: position 29,677,306 of record JAKSXM010000231.1, on the reverse strand, counting down.
TTGAATTTTTTCTTTAATATTACGTTCTTGAGCTTGCATGAAAGTTTCCATATTGTGCATAAATATAAACATAAGTACAAAATTCAGTACTATAAACTACAAAGAGTCTTTGAATTCGCGTTCGTCAAAATAAAAATTGCAGATACATATATTATTAGTTGCATTTTATATATATTAGCCTAGAAGTTATTTTAAAAATTTGGATATTTTTTGGTTCCCTTAATTTCTGAAAACCACGCTGAGCTTAAAAAAAAAATTGAATTGACCCAGTACACACTAACTGTGGCAAAATATTCCAGTATCTTAAATGATGAGATCGTGAAACCCACAGCAGTGAATATATAAAACTTATAACCGGTTTATGTACACACAACCAAAATGCATGGAACATGTTTACTTATACATCTGAGCATAGACACACGAAAAACAATACAATTTCCTATTTTTATAATTTGTAATTATCACCTTTAATAGATGTTAAGATTCTAAACCCAAACTATTCTAATTCCCTAAACCCGGATTATTCTAAGTCCCATTTGACCCCCCCCCCCTTAAATAGGACAAATTTGAACCCCCCTTAATTTTCAAGTTCTGAAGTACCCCCTCCCTATAAACATGTTCCATGTTAAAAAGTAGTCTTTTGAATGGAAGTCAATTCCTACTACTGGATTTAACGAAAATAACCAATTTTAGATTTTTCAGAGTAATAAAAATTTTAAAGTAACGTAAAGGCTAATATATTTACAAATAAAGTAAAAAAAAGCAAATTGTAAAAGACTCTTATATATACCAAATATAATATTTCGAAGTGTATACGAAGTGTATATTATAATAAATCATATACTAAAAAAATTTGAATATCTCTTTGAGAAAGAAAAAATTGACATGATTACTTTTTTTACGTATACACAAACACCTAATAAATGGAGTTATCAAAAAGTAGAAAATTGTATAAAATAAAACCAAAGAAAAAAAATATATATAAAAAATATATATAAATTCTATGAGATTCAGATTTTTGTAAAAACTGTATCCTTAAGTTATAGGTAAGTTAATGCTAATTGAGTTATAATTATAAGTTTATATTAGTTAGTATACTTAGAAACTTTGATAATTGTTAAAATTAGATTTTCTTCTTCAATTATAAATTTTCATATACACTCTCTCTCTCTCTATCTCTCTCTCTCCCTTCAAAATTATAATTATACATTTATGAATGTTTTTTAAAAATTATTGGCATTAATAAAGTAAAAAAATATTTCATTAAACCATAAGATAATAAAACAATATGAAAAATCTAAATTTAAATAATGAGGTCAATATCGTTAAATAATATTTAGAAAATTATAATAAAGGTAAAAAGCGTAAAATCTTAATTGTTTTAATTATATAATATCTTCTTTATTTTTGGCTTGCATTTTAATCTTTTATGTTTATTTGTATTATTTTTTATAATATTAAAATAGTATTGTTTCTCGAGTGACCAAGTTAATTAACAACGCAATATAAAAATACAAAATTTTTTTATACGTTTATAACCTATAGTATTCATATCTTGCCTTATTATTTTATCAGGTCAAATAAAAAAAAAAATTTTAAGCTTCTTTAAATAGTTTAATTTATGGAGAGATTTTGTTCTTAAGTTTCCTTCATAAATATTTTTTTTCTAATTGCGTCTGATTATACCTGCGCTTGCCATGACATGTGGTGTCTATTTTAGAGTGCCTTTTAAAAATGCCCTACAAATCTTCTGATAGAATTCCTTCTAGTTTTGTCACCCTTTTTACTCTCATTTGCGGTATTCTTTTCATCTAATCTAATTAGAATTAAAAATATACAATAGGAGTCTGTAAGGGAGTTGATTATGTGTGCCATATTAGCTGTTTTCCTTAGGAATTGTTTAACTCACTGACTCTGATAGGATTTCATTCTAATGCAATGTCTCTTGTCCGAAACCCGATGTATAATACCACCCAATTTCTGGAAGATAATTTCTAGCTTCCATTTATGTAAAAAAATTTATAAATGGTTTGCGTGTTCATACAACCAGCGGTCATGGAACATGTTCACTCATAACAAAAATAAATAGTCCCTAAATCAAAAATATTCCAAGTCCATTTCATCCCCGCCCCTAAAAACGTCACTTTTACACCCTCCCCCTCGCTGTCGAGACAGAATTTTTCAAATATCCCATCCAATGAACATGTTCCATGTTAATATAAATTAAATTATAGAAATAAGCAATTGAAAATAACCACCTATACAAGTTTATATAGGGAGGGATACCTCAAAAAGCCTGAGAATCTAGGGGGTGTGATCAGGTGTGACCTGATTTCGATTTAGGGAATTAGAAAAATCCACGTTTAGGGACTTATTTGATTGTATACGGTGCTTTAGGAAGTTAGAATGTTTGTAATAGACAATTAGTCAATAAAAATAAAGAGGTTCGATGCAAATTGTTGGCGTGCATATGCAAACCTGTCATAAGTTTTTTTATAATCAATGAAACTATTTTTGTTAAAAATGAATGCGATATTTATAAGCCCTTAACATTATTAAATTACGCCAACTCTTATAAAAATAATTACAAGTCTTCGTAATAAGTGACGAATTCATAGTAGGAGTTCACTGAGTGTTTTATTTTAAAATATATTTAACAATTATTTGTATTTTATTAAATTTATGATATATTTAGAAACACCCTTGAATTTTTCAAGTTTCTTTAACTTAAAATCTTTCTTACTTCGTTAATTCTAAAACTAACTTTAGTAGTATGTAAAAATAAATAAAGTAAGCGTCACGTGCTATGTAATATATTTAATTCATTTGACTGTTTAATATAAAAAATTTGAATAAAGCTTTTTTTATTTTTTCTCAATCTTTTTGCTTAATGCTTTTGCTTTGTTACGGTTAATTTCTGTCCCGCCGTATTTGTCTCACTTGCCAATTGCATGCCGACAATATACTCGAGACGTGAAAAGAGGGACACTAAGATCAAGAATACATTTGTGTATATTAGGGTGATTCATTTTTTCTTGAAAAATACAATAAATAATATTAAATTAAAATATTTGATTTTTGAGCTAACAATTATTAGCTTTATTTTTTCAATAAGTATTTTTAATAAAGGATTCATAGGCTCATTATCAATTTCTATACCTCGACTATTTATTTCTCGGTTACATTTTTTATCTGTTCTTTTAATACTAACACTTCTAGCTTTTTTTTTTTCTAATAATTTTTTTCTTGTAAAATCAATCGCGTAAAATTAATTTGATAATAATGATTGAAAAAATAAATGAAATTTGAAAATTTAAAAATCAAATGCTCAAAATGATGTCAAATTATGACTGGTTAGTAAATCTCACGTTAAAGTGTCTCACAATTTATTGAGTATATGATCAATAAATAAAATATTTAAAATATTTATATTACTATAAGCAAATAAATTAAAGAATTTTGCACAAAAGCAACACAATTTCTTAAAAAAAAAAATTAAATTTTTCAGTAAATCATTGATAATTTTTGTTAAAATGAGTCACCCTAATGTACATGCATTTGTCAGATGCATACGTATTTGTATATTTATATATATAATTACTATAAGGGATTTGAAATTTGTGCAAAAGCAGTTTGTATATATTACATATAAAGGAGATGAGATTATATCATAAGAGCATTGGATTTACAAGTAGCAAACTATAGATGTTTAATGCGGTCAAAGACCTGATTTTCCTGTATAAATAATGTCATAGACTTGAAGTTCTTGATACATAACAGATAATTTTAAGATGTTTTTATTGTGTTAGAAAAATTAAGAGGAAAAAGTTTTGATAAGCATTTTTAATAAATACGTGTTTAATAAAGTCATATTTTTATAATATTAGTGGTTCTTGAAATATATCGACGTCTAGACACTTTTTTCTATAAAATAAAATTTTAATGCTTTATTTTGATCATACGTAAATTTATTAAATGTATAAAAATTAAATGTATTAAATTTATAAAATGTTTAAAATGTTAAATAATCAATTAATCAAGAACTCATTTTTGGCCCAAAACGACCAATTTTATCCTAGAATATCTTTATGGGGATAGATGAGATTGAAATTAAAGTGAGTGTGGTGAAAAGTTTCTGAGTTAAGGAGATGGGTCAAAGATGTTCGATCTTAGAGGAAGAGGTGGATTTTGAAGAATCTTGAATATGGGTTAGAAGAAATAATTAAATATTTTTGAGGTATTTAGGATTTTTTCACCGCTACAATAAAATTATTTGAAACTTTTTGCATTTAAGGTTCATTTTTGTCCAAATACGTAACCAAATACGTAAAATATCAAACTTCTTTGGATAGACCTTCAAAAGGGCTGATTTTCCGCGTTTTAGGAGGTAAAAAAAAATTTTTTTAATACCATGAACTGATTAGTTTTTTGATTCTAAGATGAAAAGTCGAAACGACATTTTTCAAAAAAATGTTTTACTTCCCAAACAACTCCTCCCTCCATCAATCCGATGAAGTTTCATAAGTTACCTTATGGAACAAAATTAACCGAATGCAAAAAGTTTCCAATGATTTCACTGTGGCTTTGAAAAAATGGTAAGAAATATAATAACACCAATTATATACTTACCCTCATAAATGAAAGTGGAGTCCTGGGCGCTGTAAAGTGGCGATAACTCGAAGCTTCATTTACAAAGTGAGAGAAACGTTGATATCCACTTTACACAAACTTTACAGCTACCCCCACTCATGATTTGAAAGTGGAATCAACCTACATGCTCACTTTCAAATCGTGAATAGGGGTAGTAGAAGGGGTAGCTGAAAGTGGATATCAACGTTTCTCTCACTTTGTAAATGAAGCTTCGAGTTATCGCCACTTTACAGCGCCCAGGACTCCACTTTCATTTATGAGGGTATTTCTTCTACTATTATGGAAAAACCTTGAACAACATGAAAAATCGGTTTGTGTAAATACGACCTATAATTTGTAATTACCAACTTTACAAGATGTTAAGACTCTAAATCTAAATTAGTCTAATTCGCTAAACTTGTACTATTTGAAGTACCTAAATCGAAGTTCTTCAAAGTCCCTCAAACCAAACTATTCTAAGCCCCCCCACGTAAAAGGATTAAGCTTAATTTTGGTTAAGCTTAATGAATTAAGCTTACTAACCTAAAAAAGCTTAATTTTAAAAATTAAGTCTTTTTAGGTTACTCCGTAAGCTTAATTTTAAAAATTAAGCCTTTTTAGGTTAGTCCGTAAGCTTACTTCAGTAAGCTTAATCCAGTAAGCTTACTCCAGTAAGCTTAATTCATTAAGCTTAGCCAAAATTAAGCTTAATCCTTTTACGTGGGCCTATATAGAAATTATTATAATTCCCTTATCCCGAATTATTCCAAGTCCCATTTGAACCCCCCCCCCCGAAATTAAACACATTTGACCCTTCCTGCTCTTGATTTATGCATTTTCGGTACCCTTCCCTATGAACATGTTCCATGTTTTAGGGGTCATATTTTGTGCTTAATCTCATGCTTACGTTTCTCTGAAAATCAAAACCTATATATTTTATTCCTTGTTTAAAAATTTACTATTATAAATATATGAATAATGAGGAGATAATAAATACAAATAAGACTATAATAACGGTAATGATGCAGCCTAAAAATTGTTATACTATTCTTGTTTATGTATTCATATTGAAGTTGTCAGTTATAACGATATGACTTGAATCTTAACTTACACATAGTAATATTTTACATGCTCCTTATTATAATTATTATTCCTTTGAGAAATATCTATCTAACAGATGTTAATTTAAATAAAGTTATGAGCAATTAGTTTTTGACAAAATGTAATTAAGATTTTATTTAAAATTATTATTATTAGTATTTGCAAGGAAAATCAAGATAATAAAAATTTTTTGATAGGATTAGAGTAAAACAGCGTTTTAGTAGCCTATGAATAAGATGCCTGGATGTTGAGTGGAGACGCTCCATATAGAGTCACTAAGAATCAATCTTTTATTTTTAAAATATTTTATTTAAGGTATTTAGAGAGTATTAATCTTTTTTAGAGACTAATGTATTATCGACGCACTATATAGATGTTACACATCAATTACATTTTTTATGTTATACCCCAAACGTGTAATTGACCATTTCATGAATTGGTCAGAAATCTTTAATTTTTTTAAATATTAAATTTGATGTAAACAAATTAGTAACTATATTAGTTTAAAATTAATTTTTTTTTTTTCAGAATAATATATTTTTGATACATTGAAATGAATAAAAACAATCAAAGTGTTAGTAAGATTTATTAAGTTTTTTTATAAAAATTCAATAATTTAGTTAGCATTTATTATAAAAATAATTCTTCTTAGTAAAATTTTAATAAATGTTTTGGTTATTCATTTTTTGTAATTATAAATTATTTAAATTAAATTATATCTATATAAATAAAGTAATACTTAAAGTAATCTTTTAATTATTAAAAAGTTTTTTTTAATGAAAGTTTTATAATTGCATAAAAATAAAAATAATTTTTAAAGTTGAAAAAAAAAATTAATTTTTTTTCTTAATTTAAAGTTTTACATGAAAACACAATTTTTTTTTAGTATAAAATATTAATAGCATGAAAAAAAAATTAAAACTTATAAATTGACAAGTAGTAATTAAAGTTATAATTTATTTTATAATAATTTAAAATAAGCAAAGGCTCAATGTACTTTATTACATTTTGTCACATCAACAAAAAAAAAAACTTAATTTTCATTTTTTTAATAACTTTTAAGTTATTATATATTTTTAAATAGAATTGCACTTTTGACATATAAATTTAAAAAAATTGAATTAACGAAATAAAATTTTAAAAAAAGTATATATATTTGTTCACCCAATTTGTTGTATTGAAAAAGTCTTAAAATTTATGAACGAAAAACCTTGTATACTTGTATGTTCTGCAATGCAGTATTCTATAAAGGATATATATATATATATATATATATATATATATATATATATATATATATTTAAGTGTGTATTTTTCAAATAGTTTTAGAGCTCTTAAGCACGAATTTATATATTTCTATGCATTTGTCTGCATAGTGTATAAATTTAAACCATACATGGACATAAAATACATGCATGTTCAAAGTTTTATTCTCACTTGGAAAATTTCTATACTTACTTGATTTGTCTACAAAATCATATAATATAATTCCTTACGTGCTCGATAACATTGAACAGTCAAGGACTCTAGTTTATCCATACATATATGGAGCGTTTCGTGATTATGTACCTAGATTAAGAATAGGGTACATTATTTTCAGACTTCTAGATGAATTCGGTTACTAAAGAAACTATCAAATGTGTGATAGAAATGAGAGTTTTGCCTAAAGAAAACTATATCACTATGTAAGGGGTATTCTAAAATGGCCGCCATCTCGAGGAGGGGGGTGAAACGGAGTTTTGGTATAATTAGAAAAATCTTTTCATTAAAAAAATTGCATATTGCTATCGGGTAATATAGTGGGATCTTGTTTCTGTAGTCATATGATAGAAAGAGAAAGATTCGGTAAATATATCTTTTATCCACACCATGGTTGTCAACATCCTTAAAATTGCATTTTCCTGAATGTATATTATAACAGCAAAGACAAATGCTAAGCTAAAACATCCCGAATACGTGAATTCGTCCATATACAAAAAATATTTTTACTTGTTGCAAATATACAAGTTTTATTATATTTTCATTTTATTTAAAAATAGCCAAGAAAAAAATGTTTTTTATTTTATTAGAGCAATAATATGTTTTATAACAATTTAATCATAAAATAATAAAATAAAATAATGAAAAAAATTGTAAAATAGTATTCCAAAATCCGTATTAATACAGGGTGAGTTATTTTAAACGATGCACTCAAATATCTCGAAAACAAAACAAAATAATTAAAAATGTTTGATATAAAAGTTATTAGTTTTGGAGGGGACATCTAATTGGGGAAATTATAATCGGATATTATGGCCCCATTGGTCCCAGCAAAACCCAACTTAGAAATTTTTAATGGGAAGTATACTTTTTTATTTCAAATTCAAATTCTGCAGCAAATTTTAGGTCCAGATACAAATTTAGCACACCCCCCCCTAAAAATGTCAATTTTTCAAAACCCCCCTATCGAGCCAAACTTTTTCAGATACCCCATCTAATGAACATGTTCCATGTTATTAAAGATATTTTTGGTAGGTACTACCATTTTTATTCTAAGTTTTTTGTGGTTAAAGTTTATCAGTGATTTTCTGAGATTTTGGGTGCTAGACCTTAATGGACCGAATTTCGCTTCTTACAATCCTAAGTTTCTTGTGGTGGAAGACCTTTAAAGATTATCTGAGATTTTGGGTCCTATTTGTTGTGGTGGAAGACCTTTAAGGATTATCTGAGATTTTGGGTCCTAAAGACCTTAATGGGGTCAAATCTCAAATAATCATCAAAAAACTTCCCCCACAACAAACATGCAATAAAAATGGTAGTAAATGGTAGTAAATAGTAAATTCAGAAACAATTTTTTTGTTTGTACTGAGCTTCATTAAAGAATGATGGACCCTAGAAGGCCCATTAATGTCTGTAGGACCCAAAGTCTCAAATAATTACCAAAAATCTTGCCCCACAATAAATATATAATAAAAATAGCAGTAACGACTAAATTGAATCCTTTGGTCAATTTTAAAGGTTATTTTGACATATTTGAAATTGTAGGTCAAATTTTAGGTCTCATAAACATAGTTCCTATTTTAGGACAAATTTTAGGTCCTATTTTAGGTCAAGTTTTTAGGGCTCGATGGGTCTCGAATTCAATTTAAAATATGTTCTATTTAGGCTAATCCAACTAATTTCAACTGATAATTTTTTTTTTGGTTTTGGTAATATCTTTTGGTTTTTTTGTTTCTTTATTATTAATAAAATTTTTATTATATATTAAACTAAAATATTAAACTAAAAATGACCAAAAAATACAGTTTTTCGGTACTAGGCTAACTTCTACATTCTAAACAATTCCCAATTTATTAGAAACATTTCTAATTGTCCTTAAAATGATAGGTAATTGATTTTCGAGGTCGATATATTAGAATATTAAGATCCTGACCTGAAAAATTTCCAAAATTTCAAATGATGGTTAGTATGTTTTTAAAGCCAAGGTCTAAATATTCTTATTTAACGACCTCAAAAACATATTACTTATCATTTTGAGAACAATTAGAAATGTTTCTTTTGAAATATGTCAAAATAACTTTCAAAATTGATACAGTTTTTTAGTAGTAGGGCTGTTTTCTTGGGGCCGGGATCTAAAAATTTGAAATCAACGTATCGAAAAATTTACCTATCACATATATGAATCTAACATCAGAGATGAGGCTAACATATACGGCTTCTTGACTATTGGTTAAAAAAATATCAATAATAATAAAATCATTATTTTTAATAACAAAATATAAAAGTACAATAAGATAAAATATAAATAGCCCAATTTATTTAGTTTTAATAACGTCAATTGACCATTGCGTTCGATTTATATGATATAATAAACAATAAGAATTTAAAAAATAAATACAATAAATAATGACGTCAAAAAAAAATTAAAGTCTCATTAGATAATTTTAAACATCTCTATTTATTAAATATATAAATTTCATATCATTTTAAAATTGGACATGTACACTGAAAAAAAATCCTGTTTCGTTTGCTGCGAGCAGACATTCCGCTTGCAGCTAGCGGAATATTTTGCCCTTGCTTAAATGATTGCAAACTACTTGACGCTTAATGAAAATTAAAAAAAAAATTTGTTTTTTTTCTTTTAAAAAAAATTATTTGCTTGAATTGCTCGCATATCCTAAATCAGCGAAAATTTTTTTTTTAATTTTCTTTGTGTTTCAAGTCGAAATCGTTTGAACAAGAAAATAATATACGCTAGCCACAAGCAGGATTCGACTAGCTGCAAGTGTAAATCCGCTAACACGAAAAGATTTTTTTTCAGTGTAGTAAAATTACTCATTGATAAAATTATATTTTTTTAATTTAGCCATAAAAAAACGTTTAAATCATTTTCTTTAATTCACGTAATATAGATTTAAATATATTATATTTTCTTTTCAATTTATTAAGATATTAAAAATGAAGAAAAAATAAAAAATATTGATTGATACTTCCGTTAGTTGATGTTGGCATTTCAGTTTACTTATAATATGAAATATTTATTAATGTCATCACTTTTAAAAAATTTTTTTAAAAAATATTCTTTTTGTTCAGTAAATTGATATTTAATACAATTTTTAGCTTATTAATTCTTTTTTTTTACTGTTTTTCTGTAATTTTTTTATATAATACTAATAACAATAATCTTTATTTTTTACTTGCACGAAAATCTATTAGACAGTAATTAAGGAAAACAGAGTTAAAGTAAATTAAATAATTAAAACTTTATTACATATTATTAGTATACCACGGTAATTTGATCATGTAAAAGTTATTTTTTGAGTATTTTTGACAGAAACCCTATTTAGAAAACTGTTCGAAATCTGATAGTGATGAAGTGACAAATATCAAATATTTTTAACGCGATAATAGTTCTCTTAATTTCATCTAAAAAATTATTCATTTTAGGTTAATTGCTAAAGTAAATAACATTTTTATTATCTCTGTTTTATTTTCTAAATTAAGGCCCCTCTTAACAGCTAGTAGAGGTGATAATTACAAATTATAAAACTTATAACTGGTTTGTGTAAACACTACCAAAATGCATGGAACGTGTTTACTTACTTTAATGCATAAATGTTATGCAACCTTAAAATAAAATTTTTTATTTTTATAATTTGTAATTATCACCTTTACTAGATGTTAAGATTCTAAACCCAAACTATTCTGATTCCCTAAAAGCGTATTATTCTTCTAGGTCCTTAAATCAAAAATATTCTAAACCCCTAAAACTGAATTATTCCAAGTCCCTAAATCAAAATTCTTCCAAGTCCCTAAACCTGAATTATTTTAAGTCCCTAAATCGAAATTATTTTAAGACCCCAAGCCCAGATTTTTCAAAGTCCCTAAATTAAAATTATTTTAAGTCCCATTTGAGCCCCCTTTAATTTTAGCCCCTCCTAATAAATATGTTCCATGTTGAAAATTGCAAATTGTATTAAAATGTTGCGTAACATTTATGCATTATACCTAGCCTTTAGCTATAAGTAAACATGTTCCATGCATTAAGGCTGTGTTTAAGCAAACCGATTATAAGTTTTTTTTTTGGAGGAATTACACATTTTTATCAAACTGTTTGAAGTACCTATCCTCCCCCAATCTAAAAAATGTCTCATCTAACATTTGTATATGACAATATGCATAAATTAAAAAAAAAAAATCAAATTTTGATTTAAATTTATAAATTGAACAATATTATAAGCCTAGAGGCCTATTTTGTAGTCATTTTTTTGCTGATAAGTCAGTTGAATTTTCAAACGGGTCCTAATGTTTTTTGGATCACTGAATAGGGTTCTGTTATCTGTTTTTACCCCAAAAGCTCCAGTAACCCATAATAGACAACTTTAGATAAAAATTTAAAAATAACCTAAAATTGCATAGGTTTGAACCTATTGCGGTAAAAACTGATAATAAAACCGTATTTAGTGAACCAAAAAACATAAGGACTTGTTGGAAAATTCCACGGGTCTATCAGCAAAAAAAAAAATGACTACAAAATAGTTCCTGCGGTAGCTACACCTACACTAAAAATAAAATAAAAAAAATTAAATAATACAATGATTTGAAAATTGCTTATACAAGAAAATATTTTTATGCTAATTAAACATTTTAAGATAAAAAATATAGTTATATATGCATATATATAAAATTCTCAAGCTATTGTTTTAAGGTATAACTCTTAATTAAAATAATTACATACCGTTAACTGAAAGTTTCCACTTTAGTAAACAATCTTTGTTTTTGTTAATTGACCTTTTTTTTTCTTATACACAATGTATAATAAAATTTTTCTTCTTTGAAATTAAAATTTAAAAAAAAATCTGATTTATAAAATTTTAGATGAGATGACGAAAAAATTATTACTTTTGTAGGTAATTTAATATTTATAAATTTTTGTAAAAAATAAATAAAGATTCTTCAAAGCATAAATTTTCAAACTTATTGAAAGCTCGACGACAGCTGTTTTTAAAATAAATTTCACGTGTAATTTGAAAATTTTTACTTCATTTTTTCTTTTTCTTAATTTAGTACTTACAAAAATAGAAAATAATCTTTTAAAACTTCATAAATAAAATAAAGTACATAATTTATATTCATATAATTATATGAATCATGAAAATTGAAGTTAAAAATTTTAACAATCAAAGTATTGTATTTAATTATAACTTAAACAAAATGATTATAATTATGTATTTATATAAACTTAGGAGAGGTTAGTTTTAATTTAAAAGATTTATTTCAATCTTATTGCTGTGTCTTCTAGAGACATTCAGGTTAATTTTGATAGAAATTATTTATATACGTTTTCTAAAGAGTATTGTACAAAGTAAACTTATGTATATTAACTTGGATATTAATTTTGGTAATTTTATTACTTTTCGTTTCATTTTTGGTTCTACTTACTTCTAATTCTTGGTAGTAATTTTTTGTAGGTTTTATAAAAAATAAATATTTTAAAATACTTTTCATAGATTTTTGTGACTGAAAATTAAAAAAAAAAAATTTTTTTGCTACTTCCAAGCTAATGTACATATTTTCAGTAAGAATTTTCTAATTTTATATAGTTAGTTACTTGTCTGCTTTTCTATTCATTGGTTGAATTAAATTACAAGATGGTATAACAATTTTTATTTTAGAATAATCAAATATTTTTATTTTTATTAAAAAAACAATTATTTTTCTTCGAGTAGTAAATTATGTAACCTTGTACTATAAAATATAAAATTATTGTCTATAATGCACGCATATCGATATGATCAATTCTATCTTAATGCCACTGGAGTTAGATAACAAATGGATTTATTTAAGCATAGGAAAAATTTAGTAAAAAATTCAGTTCCTGAAAGTTATTTTACATGTCATGAGTAGTTCTAAGGAAAAAAAATAGTTGTTTTTTTTTTAGACAAAAAGTACCCCAAATGGATATTAACTCCCCCCTTAAATCGAACACATTTGACCCCCCATTGATTTTCATATTTCTAGAGTACCCCCTCCCTATAAACATGTTTTTTGTTAAAATTCAGAAATCAAACAAGATACTAGGATTATTTGTATTTTTATTTAAATAATTTCCCTATTTCACAACTCAAACCCAAAAATTTAAATCCACGTTTTATGGTTTGTCCATACTAACTGGACACATTCATATAACTTCAATAAAGATTTAATAAATAGATATATATTTTATAAATCAAAACGATAGTATACATTGATAAATTATGCTATATTTTATTGAATTTTTTTTTGTTTTCTTGATCAAATGATGATAATTTTACAAAAATGTGATAAGAAATCATTTTATATTAAAAAAAATCTTTTCATCTATAATTTTTTACATAATATAATTGTTATTTATTATTTTTTTATTGACATATAACCAAACAATAAATTATATTAAATTGAATAATACCATCTGTATATTTCACTTTAATTTATTTATTATTTATTCGTTTATTTAATATCTTAAATAATTCATCTTTCATCAAATTTTCATACATGTATATTATTACTTATACGCAGTTACTAGGAGTTAATATTATATTAAGTACCATATACAGTAAAACTTCTAGTATCGGATATTTTTTATGACACTTTTTAAAATAGTTTATATTTTTATTTGGAACAACTTGTCAGAATTTTCGGGAGATGCAACGGTAACGCTGATGGTTGAATTTTTAGTCAATTGGTTGATATTCAACCAAATGCTAAAATATTAAAGAAAATTGATGAAATGCGAATTTTGCATGGTTCGGTTGCTTGGTAGCAAATGCTTGTTATTTCAAGCATACCCAGTTCCTGTGCAGTTACGAATTTTTCAACTAGGTACCAAAATTTGTTAACCCCTCCCCTCTCAGGTCGGATCAGGTCCTTTTACAAACCCATTTGGAATTAGGTTCTGGGGAGTGTATTTAAGGATATCCCAAATTTTCGAACGGTTAGAAAATTTTAACCTGGGCGATTTTTAGCTATCCAGCCTAGGCAAATTAGGATAACCAAGGTTCTTAACATATTACTCAGTAGGCATCCTTACATAAGCAGCTGTGTCCATTTGTAATTATGTTTGGTTAGTCAAAAGTTCACCCTACATCGCATGGGCTCTGCTACTAATCGTACACACTCCTATTACAAAAGGTAGTCGATTTCTTGACAAACAAATACATGCCCAATGAATATACACTCAACTTCTTGAGATTTTACTGTATGTAATAATTCAAATATTACATATATGTAATATAAATTTTCTTGGCATCAATAAATAAATATTTGATACATGTAAATAAATCAAATATTAATTTCTATGTTTTTATTATTACTATTAAAAATTTAAATTAATTGATATTATATAAAACTAATTTTCCTTTAGGATGTATTCATGTAATTTTTTTTATATTTAATTCTCTATAAGATATACCTACACACAAATCGAGACACAAGTTGAGAAGCTGTATATGTTCAGCAATTATTATTTTATTAAGACTTACTTTATTTTAATGATTAGTGCTTCAAAGATTTATTATATATTAAAGTAAAGAGACAATAAATTAAATGACAAAGTAAAATATGAATTAGTTTGATTTCATAGCTTATAAAGCATAACTAATTCTCAATTATTTTTATAATTGTATAGTACTTATATATTATTAGTTTTTGAGGTTAAGTTTATGAATTAATTTACTTAATTAAAATTATACAATAATTAACTGCTATAAAAATATACTGAAAAAGAGATTTTGTTTTATAAGATTAACAATATTTTTTACCACGTTTATTTTGGTATAATCATCATTAAAAACCATCTGTGTTGATATTAAGACTTTGCGTCGCATTTATATCCTATTTAATCAACAGACATAATACTTTTAAGGTATTTGATGACTTTGTTTTCAAACTTATTATCTAGCTTATATTGTTCCACTTTAATTAAGCAGCTCTGTTGTGTACTTGTGTATTTTCACTAAAACACTTATCTATGTTAAACAGAGCTTATTGTTTTTGTTAATCAAATGTTGGATCAGCTGCCAAAAACTTTTAATAGCTGAGCTTATGTTACGAATAAATTATTCAAGAGACATAAGAATTTTTTTATTAAAGAAATCCAAAAATTTAAGCTTTCTTCAGAGTCATTTGATGGCATATAGTGATTGTTGAAAGTTCTAAAATTGCTTTATCCTAAATGTGGTAGTTGCTTTATGTAATAGATGTTTGTGCACTGCTCAATTCCCATATTGCAAAGTCATTCGTGCGAAATGCAAAAGTCATCGATTCCTGTAATTCTAGGTTTACTTGGTTAGCAGAGCAATGTTTGACTTTGTTTCAAGCGCAATTTAATCCTATAGTTAATCAACAACTCTTACCTGATTATTTTAACATGGAACATGTTAAGGGGCGGGGGGGTCACAAATTGAATTAGGCGGGGGGGGGGGGTCAAATGAACTTAAAATATTTACGATTTATTGATTTCTAGGGACCCTAGAGTACTAGATTTAGGGACTTCTAAAGACCCTAAAATATTTCTTGTAGTAGTAGTAAGAAATAAATAGTTATTAATACAATGTATAAAGTAACTTCCTTAGATTAACAAAAAAAATTGAATTTTTTCGAAAATTTACTAATTTTTCGAAAATGTTCTAATTTTTTTGTTAATATAAGGAAGTTACTTTTTACAGTGTAGTAATAATTAGGTTCGTTGAATATACTTTATACAAAAAAGGGTCTTGGCGAGGGTAGTCGAAGATCTATACACAGAAAAAGGAAATTCCAGTTGCGGCAAAATGAAAATTGTTAAAATAACTGAATCAAGAATAGAAAATAATTTAAAAGTTTTAACTGTCTTTATTTATAATAAAAATAAAATTCTTTTATTTGCAGATAAAATCTGATAAACCTAAAGACAGTTTCGCAGTATAAATATTTTCGCAGTATAAAACTTGATATTATATTAAGTATACTTAAAACAGATAAATGATAAGACTTTTGTAATGCACCCAAAGAAAATTTCAAGAAATTAAAGTTACTTTACTTGAATCGTTTCTTTACAAATCACCAATTAATTTCTAGAGCAAATATTTTAAAAATCATTATTTGGCTAAGTCTGAGTCATAAGTACACATTAAAATAAAATAATAAAATTCGGCTATTTTCCATCTTCTAAAATCTAAATACGTCTCTTTTAAATGTATATAACATATATTATATGTAAAGTTCCACTTTCATGGTATGAATATTAAGCTCTTCTGTGATCTGCCTCTCTGTTCGTCCCGCCTTAGGTTAATTTTAAGCTTTAACGATTATATAAATATAATAATATAATTCCGTAAGAATAGGTGTATATGCAACCAATCTGCATAATAGAAAACTATGCGCGAGAAGTATAACAAATGGAGGAAATTCTTTATTATCCTAATATATTAGCCTAGACGTTATTAGAAAAAAATTAGCGTCGTGTTTCCTTTGCAGAGTAATAACTTTACAAATATTTTATGGCACCGTTTCAAATTGGATTTTCGGGGTTCAAATATTCAGGTTAATTACTGCTTATTGGACAGTACTCATTATTAGCATGTTAGTTTTTTGCATTTGGTTAGGAAATTTTAAAAATAATATCCAGGCTAATGTTTATTAAATTTACATTCAAACGAGATTTTATATGACTTGAGAAAAGTGTAAATGATTTATATAACTTAAAATGAGGATATTTTTGTAATATTTACAAGAATTCATTAAAAGTGCGTAAAGTTTATTATACTTTTTTACTTGATTTTTTTTAAGTTTAATTTTTTTAATTTTAATTTTATAACTAAATAAAGAAAAAAAAAATAAAATATAATAAATGAAAACCATTTGTTGTAGTTACAACCAGAAAGTCTTGTTTTACAATAATGACACGATATATCTCGTGCTTGACTTTTAAAATAAATTTCTATACATTTTTATACTTTAAGTGACGAAAGGGTGACGATGAATTTTCTTTTGTATTCATGTGACAATGTATTTTTTTTTTTTTTTTTTGTAGTTGTTTGTATTTATTTTTATGATAAATGTTTTTACGGTTTGGAATATAAAAGAAAAAGGGAACTAGAAAAATTTTTAATAGAGAAACAGAGAAATAATGATTTTTTAAGACTTTATGTTTTGAATTTTTAAAGAAAATTTACTAAATTTTGTTTATGATGCGTAATTGTTATTTATGACGGTGGCTACATTGTAATTTTAAAACTTTTCTTAAACTTATAATTAGTCTTTAAGTATATTTTTTTTGAATAATTTTTCTTAGACAATTTTTTTGCACGTTTTTTTTTTATTTAATTAAAAATTATTTAAATAAAAAATTGGGTGTTTTTGGCGGCAGTGAGAAAGCAGTGAATTTTTTCAATAAACTTTGAATAGGAAAGTTTTAGGTTATAAAAATAAACGTTTTTTAAACTCTTGGGACCTACTAGGTTTCCTAAATTCCAAATTATAAAAAAATCCGAAAAAAACGTCAGAAATTAAAAGTTGAACTAATAATTTGACAGTTTACTTGTAGGCTCCTTTTTGCAAAAAAAGGAAAATAAATAAATAATAAATAATAAATAACGCCTATATTTTTTTTGAATTTTTCGTCAACTTTAGAGGAATAAAAAGAAATAAAAGAACAGCGGGTTTTTGGGATTTTATTGAGCTTAGCGAAGTAAGAAGTTTTTTGTCCAAGAAATCACCGAAAAAACCTCTTTGGCTGACCAAAAGTTTTGAAAATTTATGGTCATTGCTTTTTGATTAAAACATCCTCCGTGTTTAAATTTCAAAATAGTTTGACTTTAATTTTTGTCATATTCTTTTACAACACGAAACCTACGGTACCTATAAGGTTCCACAGATCTTAAAAACGTTTTTTTTTAAGATCTCTAACTTTTCCATTTTAATCATGCAAAAAACTTTACCACTTTGCCGGAATAGCCGAAAACTGTTTTTCGATGGAACTGATCTTAGCGGTCGAAGCCAGCGGACAAACGTAAGACGTAACAAAAATTCAAAGTTAGAGGTAAATTTAAATTTTCGGAGTTTTCATAAAGAAAATTTACTACCTAGATGTTTTAGAGCTTGGTAAATTCAAATATGACGTCAAAATAGTGAAAATTCAATATGGCGACTGGAAAATCGTAATATTTTCCACAAACAAACTAATAATTTCTTTTATTTGAATTAATGACTTCAAATTTTACTCATGGGTTTTTGAGGTCGCTAAACTTGTATTCATTGAAAAAAAAAGTGAAAATCCTCAACTACGGTCGGAAAATACTTGAATTTTCCGCAGGAAAAATTTTATTTTTTCATCTCTTGCGCTATTGGCATAAAATTTTTTACTCTGGGGTTTTTGGGGTCGCTAAACTTCAATTCGTTAACAAAAAGGTGAAAATACTCAACCATGCTCGGAAAATCTTTGAATTTTCCGCAGGAAAAATATTATTTTCTCATCTCTTGCGATATTGGCTTCAAATTTTTTACTCTGGGGTTTTTGGGGTCGCTAAGCTTGAATTCGTTAAAAAAAAAGGTGAAAATACTAAACCATGCTCGGAAAATCGTTAAATTTTCCGCAGGAAAAATATTATTTTCTTATCTCTTGCGATATTGGCTTCAAATTTTTTACTCTGAGGTTTTTGGGGTCACTAAGCTTGAATTCGTTAAAAAAAAGTAAAAATACTAAACCATGGTCGGAAAATCTTTGAATTTTCCGGATAAAATTTTTATTTTTTATCACTTGCACTATTGACTTATTATTTCTAAATCAGGGGTTTTAAGCTTATTTTCATTGAAAAAAAAGAAGAAAATTCTCAAATACAGTCGGAAAATCCATGGAAAATTATATACTCTTCGTTTTGGTGCTATTGAGTGCAACTTTTTTATTCGGAGTTTCTAGAATTGCAGATTCATTGATTAGAAAGAAAAAATCCACAACTAGCCAAAAAAGTTTCTAGCATACGTTAAAACTCGTGAAATTTCTGCTTGGCGATATAAAAATTAAATATTTCTGGCGTCATCATAAAAATGTGGAATCGCTTAACACGTAATAGGTTAATTATATGCATAGACAGTATGTTCCAACATAAAATTCCGTGGCACAAATTATTCAAACCCTCGTTAACCAACTTAGAAATTCTTATTTTTAATCGGTATTTTGCCGTAACAAGATTTCAAAAATTGCAAATATTTTATGCGTGCAAAAAATACTTGTGCCACGGGATTATGGATAGAATTCAACTGTTTATGCATTTAGCTAACCCCAAAAATCCTGGATTGATCAACATTTTCATGCGTATAGCCTACAAAACGAGTTTTCGGCTTACGTTCAAAGTAGCAAAATTACAATTTTGCAATTTTATAATTCATCGCCCTTCACATACGCATGAAAATTAGAACTTGCTAAACTCGTAGTTGGTTAATTATAAGCATAAACAGTATGTTCCCTTACAAAATTCCGTGGCACAAGTTATTTGAACCCACATTAACCGACGTAGAAATTTTTATTTTAAATTCGGTTTTTTTGGTAACGCGGGTTCAAAACAATATAATTTTTTAAGCGTGAAAAAAATACTTGCGCCACGGTTTTAAGGATGAATTTCAACTGTTTATGCATTTAATTAACCCCACAAATCCTAGATAGATCCAAATTTTCATGCGTACAGCCTAAAAAACGAGTTTTCGTCTTACGTTCGAACTCGTGAAATTACAATTTTGCGATTATAGAATTCTTCGCCTGTCGCATACGCATGAAAATTTGGACTTGATGAACATGTTATGGGTTAATTACAACCACAAACAGTATGTTCCAGCATATAATTCCGTGGCAAAAGTTATTTAAACCTACGTTGACCGAGTTAGAAATTTTGATTTTAAATTGGGATTTTTTCGTAACGAGGGTTCAAAACAATATAATTTTTTAAACGTGAAAAAAATACTTGTGCCACGGATTCGTAAATGGAATCCAACTGTTTATGCATTTCATTAACCTCACAAATCCTGGTTTGACCGAAACTTTCATGCGTATAGCCTACAAAACGAGTTTTCGGCTTACGTTCGAAGTCGCAAAATTACAATTTTGTGATTTTATAATTCATCGCCCTTCATATAGGCATGAAAATTTGTACTTGCTGAACACGTAGTTGGTTAATTATAAGCATCAACAGTATGTACCCATACAAAATTCCGTGGCACAAGTTATTTGAACCCGCATAAACCGACTTAGAAATTTTTATTTTAAATTGGGTTTTTTTGGTAACGAGGGGTTCAAAACAATATAAATTTTTCAGCGTGAAAAAAATACTTGTGCCACGGGTTCGTAGATGGAATTCAACTGTTTGTGCATTTAATTAACCCCAAAAATTCTGGATTGATCAAAATTTTCATGCGTATAGCCTACATAACGAGTTTTTGGCATGAGTTCGCACTTGTAAAATTACAATTTTCCGATTCATAAATTCTTCGCTCATCGAATACGCACCAAAATTTAGACTTGATGAACACGTTATGGGTTAATTACAACCATAAACAGTATGTTCCAACATATCTTTCCGTGGCACAAATTATTTAAACCCACGTTGACCGCGTTAGAATTTTGATTTTAAATTGGGATTTTTTCGTAACGAGGGCTCAAAACAATATAATTTTTTAAGCGTAAAAAAAATACTTGTGCCACGGTTTTATGGATGGAATGCAACTGTATATACATTTAATTAACCCCACAAACCCTAGATGGATCCAAATTTTCATGCTTACAGCCGACAAAACGAGTTATTAGCTTACGTCGGAACTCGTGAATTTTTCGCATCGCAATATGAAAAATCTTTGTTTCTGGTATACGCATGCAAATTTGGATTGAATGTACATTGGAAGGGTTAATTAAGTGCATAATCAGTATTTTCCAACAAAAGACTTCGTGGCACAAGTTATTTGAACCCGCGTTAACTTAGTTAAAAATTAATCATTTTATAATGAGATTTTGCGGTAACGATGGTTCAAAAATTAAAATTTTTTTATGCGAAAAATTAATTTTTGTGCCACTGCTTTTATGCTAGAATTAGACTTATTATGTATTTAATTAACCCTTCCAATCCTTGACAGACTCAATTTTTCATGCGTATAGCCGACACAACGAGCTATTAGCTTACGTCGGAACTCGTGAAATTTTCGCATCGCGATACGAAAAATCTTTGTGGTTTGTAGTATGCGCATGAAAATTTAGACTGAATGTAGATTGGAAGGGTTAATTAAAAGCATAATCAGTATATTCCAACATAAGAATTCGTGGCACAAGTTATTTGAAGCCGCGTTAACTTAGTTGAAAATTCATCAATTTAAATGATTTCGCGGTAACGAAAGTTAAAAAATTATTTTATGCGAAAAATTACTACTTGTGCCACTGGTAATATGATGGAATTAGACTTATTATGTATTTAATTAACCCTCCCAATCTAAATTCAGTCTAAATTTTCATGCGCATACCACAAACCACAAAGATTTTTCGTATCGCGATGCGAAAAATTCACGAGTTCCGACGTAAGCTAATCGCTTGTTGTGTCGGCTATACGCATGAAAAATTGGGTCTGTCAAAGATTGGAAGGGTTAGATAAATACATAATAAGTCTAATTCTAGCATAAAAGCAGTGGCACAAAAATTAATTTTTCGCATAAAAAAATTTTAATTTTTGAACCATCGTTACCGCAAAATCTCATTATAAAATGATTAATTTTTAAAACTAAGTTAACGCGGGTTCAAATAACTTGTGCCACGATGTCTTTTGTTGGAACATACTGATTATGCACTTAATTAACCCTTCCAATGTACATTCAATCCAAATTTGCATGCGTATACCAGAAACAAAGATTTTTCATATCGCGATGCGAAAAGTTCCGACGTAAGCTAATAACTCGTTTTGTAAGCTGTACGTATGAAAATTTGGATCCATCTAGGGTTTGTGGGGTTAATTAAATGTATATACAGTTGCATTCCATCCATAAAACCGTGGCACAAGTATTTTTTTCACGCTTAAAAAATTATATTGTTTTGAACCCGCGTTACCAAAAAAACCGAATTTAAAATAAAAATTTCTACGTCGGTTAATGCGGGTTCAAATAACTTGTGCCACGGAATTTTGTAAGGGAACATACTGTTTATGCTTATAATTAACCAACTACGAGTTTAGCAAGTTCTAATTTTCATGCGTATGTGAAGGGCGATGAATTATAAAATTGCAAAATTGTAATTTTGCTACTTCGAACCTAAGCCGAAAACTCGTTTAGTACGCTATACGCATGAAAATATCGGTCAATCCAGGATTTGTGAGGTTAATTAAATACATAAACAGTTGAAATCCATCTACGAATCCGTGGCACAAGTATTTTTTTCACGTTTAAAAAATTATATTGTTTTGAACCCTCGTTACGAAAAAATCCCAATTAAATCAAAATTTCTAACTCGGTCAACGTGTGTTTAAATAACTTGTGCCACGGAATTATATGTTGGAACATACTGTCTATGGTTGTAATTAAACCATAACATGTTCATCAAGTCCAAATTTTCATGCGTATGCGACGAGCGAAGAATTTAAGAATCCCAAAATTGTAATTATACAAGTTCGAACGTAAGCCAAAAACTCGTTTTGTAGGCTGTACGCATGAAAATTTGGATCCATCTAGGGTTTGTGGGGTTAATTAAATGCATAAACAGTTGAAATTCATCCTTAAAACCGTGGCACAAGTATTTTTTTCACACTTAAAAAATTATATTGTTTTGAACCCTCGTTACGAAAAAATCCCAAATTAAAATAAAAATTTCTAATTCGGTCAACGTGGGTTTAAATAACTTGTGCCACGGAATTATATGTTGGCACATACTGTTTATGGTTGTAATTAACCCATAACATGTTCATCAAGTCCAAATTTTCGTGCGTATGCGACAAGCGAAGAATTCTATAATCGCAAAATCGTATTTTACGAGTTCGAACGTAAGCCGAAAACTCGTTTTGTAGGCTGTACGCATGAAAATTTGGATCCATCTAGGGTTTGTGGGGTTAATTAAATGCATAAACAGTTGAAATTCATCCTTAAAACCGTGGCACAAGTATTTTTTTCACGCTTAAAAAATTATATTGTTTTGAACCCCTCGTTACCAAAAAAACCCAATTTAAAATAAAAATTTCTAAGTCGGTTAATGCGGGTTCAAATAATTTGTGCCACAGAATTTTATGCTGGAACCTATTGTTTATGCTTATAATTAACCCATAACATGTTCATCAAGTCTAAATTTTCATGCGTATGCGACAGGCGAAGAATTCTATAATCGCAAAATTGTAATTTTACAAGTGCGAACTGATGCCAAAAACTCGTTATGTAGGCTATACGCATAAAAATTTTGATCAATCCAGAATGTTTTGGTTTAATTAAATGCATAAACAATTGAATTCCATCTACGAACCCGTGGCACAAGTATTTTTTTCACGTTTAAAAAATTATATTGTTTTAAGCCCTCGTTACGAAAAAATCCCAATTTAAAATCAAAATTCTAACTCGGTCAACGTGGGTTTAAATAATTTGTGCCACGGAAAGATATGTTGGAACATACTGTTTATGGTTGTAATTAACCCATAACGTGTTCATCAAGTCTAAATTTTGGTGCGTATTCGATGAGCGAAGAATTTATGAATCGGAAAATTGTAATTTTACAAGTGCGAACTCATGCCAAAAACTCGTTATGTAGGCTATACACATGAAAATTTTGATCAATCCAGAATTTTTGGGGTTAATTAAATGCACAAACAGTTGAATTCCATCTACGAACCCGTGGCACACGTATTTTTTTCACGCTGAAAAATTTATATTGTTTTGAACCCCTCGTTACCAAAAAAACCCAATTTAAAATAAAAATTTCTAAGTCGGTTTATGCGGGTTCAAATAACTTGTGCCACGGAATTATATGTTGGAACATACTGTCTATGGTTGTAATTAAACCATAACATGTTCATCAAGTCCAAATTTTCATGCGTATGCGACGAGCGAAGAATTTAAGAATCCCAAAATTGTAATTATACAAGTTCGAACGTAAGCCAAAAACTCGTTTTGTAGGCTGTACGCATGAAAATTTGGATCCATCTAGGGTTTGTGGGGTTAATTAAATGCATAAACAGTTGAAATTCATCCTTAAAACCGTGGCACAAGTATTTTTTTCACACTTAAAAAATTATATTGTTTTGAACCCTCGTTACGAAAAAATCCCAAATTAAAATAAAAATTTCTAATTCGGTCAACGTGGGTTTAAATAACTTGTGCCACGGAATTATATGCTGGAACATACTGTTTGTGGTTGTAATTAACCCATAACATGTTCATCAAGTCCAAATTTTCATGCGTATGCGACAGGCGAAGAATTCTATAATCGCAAAATTGTAATTTCACGAGTTCGAACGTAAGCCGAAAACTCGTTTTTTAGGCTGTACGCATGAAAATTTGGATCTATCTAGGATTTGTGGGGTTAATTAAATGCATAAACAGTTGAAATTTATCCTTAAAACCGTGGCACAAGTATTTTTTTCACGCTTAAAAAATTATATTGTTTTGAACCCGCGTTACAAAAAGAACCCAATTTAAAATAAAAACTTCTAATTCGGTCAACGTGGGTTTAAATAACTTGTGCCACGGAATTACATGTTGGCACATACTGTTTATGGTTGTAATTAACCCATAACATGTTCATCAAGTCCAAATTTTCGTGCGTATGCGACAAGCGAAGAATTCTATAATCGCAAAATTGTAATTTTACAAGTTCGAACGTAAGCCGAAAACTCGTTTTGTAGGTTGTACGCATGAAAATTTGGATCCATCTAGGGTTTGTGGGGTTAATTAAATGCATAAACAGTTGAATTCCATCCATAAAACCGTGGCACAAGTATTTTTTTCACGCTTAAAAAATTATATTGTTTTGAACCCGCGTTACCAAAAAAACCGAATTTAAAATAAAAATTTCTACGTCGGTTAATGCGGATTCAAATAACTTGTGCCACGGAATTTTGTAAGGGAACATACTGTTTATGCTTATAATTAACCAACTACGAGTTTAGCAAGTTCTAATTTTCATGCGTATGTGAAGGGCGATGAATTATAAAATTGCAAAATTGTAATTTTGCTACTTTGAACGTAAGCCGAAAACTCGTTTTGTAGGCTATACGCATGAAAATGTTGATCAATCCAGGATTTTTGGGGTTAGCTAAATGCATAAACAGTTGAATTCTATCCATAATCCCGTGGCACAAGTATTTTTTGCACGCATAAAATATTTGCAATTTTTGAAATCTTGTTACTGCAAAATACCGATTAAAAATAAAAATTTCTAAGTTGGTTAACGAGGGTTTGAATAATTTGTGCCACGGAATTTTATGTTGGAACATACTGTCTATGCATATAATTAACCTATTACGTGTTAAGCGATTCCACATTTTTATGATGACGCCAGAAATATTTAATTTTTATATCGCCAAGCAGAAATTTCACGAGTTTTAACGTATGCTAGAAACTTTTTTGGCTAGTTGTGGATTTTTTCTTTCTAATCAATGAATCTGCAATTCTAGAAACTCCGAATAAAAAAGTTGCACTCAATAGCACCAAAACGAAGAGTATATAATTTTCCATGGATTTTCCGACTGTATTTGAGAATTTTCTTCTTTTTTTTCAATGAAAATAAGCTTAAAACCCCTGATTTAGAAATAATAAGTCAATAGTGCAAGTGATAAAAAATAAAAATTTTATCCGGAAAATTCAAAGATTTTCCGACCATGGTTTAGTATTTTTACTTTTTTTTAACGAATTCAAGCTTAGTGACCCCAAAAACCTCAGAGTAAAAAATTTGAAGCCAATATCGCAAGAGATAAGAAAATAATATTTTTCCTGCGGAAAATTTAACGATTTTCCGAGCATGGTTTAGTATTTTCACCTTTTTTTTTAACGAATTCAAGCTTAGCGACCCCAAAAACCCCAGAGTAAAAAATTTGAAGCCAATATCGCAAGAGATGAGAAAATAATATTTTTCCTGCGGAAAATTCAAAGATTTTCCGAGCATGGTTGAGTATTTTCACCTTTTTGTTAACGAATTGAAGTTTAGCGACCCCAAAAACCCCAGAGTAAAAAATTTTATGCCAATAGCGCAAGAGATGAAAAAATAAAATTTTTCCTGCGGAAAATTCAAGTATTTTCCGACCGTAGTTGAGGATTTTCACTTTTTTTTTCAATGAATACAAGTTTAGCGACCTCAAAAACCCATGAGTAAAATTTGAAGTCATTAATTCAAATAAAAGAAATTATTAGTTTGTTTGTGGAAAATATTACGATTTTCCAGTCGCCATATTGAATTTTCACTATTTTGACGTCATATTTGAATTTACCAAGCTCTAAAACATCTAGGTAGTAAATTTTCTTTATGAAAACTCCGAAAATTTAAATTTACCTCTAACTTTGAATTTTTGTTACGTCTTACGTTTGTCCGCTGGCTTCGACCGCTAAGATCAGTTCCATGTTTTTCGGACTTTTTGGTTCTCCCCAAAACCTAATTAGTTCAGCTGGTTGGGTTACAAATTGATACTCATTCAAAAATAAACTGCTGAAATGCTTACGCATTGAAAAAAAATCAGGTTTTGGTTACCGGAATTCCGATTGCAGGGGCAAAAATTTTTTTTCAACCAGGAACATGTTGGGGGTACCCTAGAAATCTGAAAAGCAGGAGGGGTCAAATGTGTCCGATTTAAGGGGGGGGGGGGGTTTATTGGGACTTGAAATAATTTTGATTTAGAGACTTAAAATAATCAGGGCTTAGGTTTAGGGACTCGGAAAAATTCAAGTTTAGGGATTCAAAAAAATTCATTTTCCTATCAGGTTTTATGTCGTACTAAAGACTGATTAAAGATGTCACTATTTTATAATATAATGTACCTAATATAATGTTATTTAATTATAATACTTTAATGTGTGTTATATTTTTTATTTTTTCTATTTTATTATTATTTTTTTTTAATTGACCTATACACTATCTAATAAAAATAAAATTAATATTTTATTATAAGTATTTTAATATAAAATTCATTTTTAGTTTAGACTTGCAATTGTTTTTTTTATTAATATGCATTTTGAAATATTAAGGTGTTAGGATAGTAAAAATTTATGATAACAGAAATGAATGAAACTTATAAAATATAAAGATAAAGTCTTTAAAAAATGAAATAAACTTTCTTTGACAACTTTGGTTGCCTAATTATTATTTAATCAAGAAAAAAGTGTTGGTAGTTTAACATTGCTCTTATGGAAAATCATCTTTGGAGCTTGTGAAAAGTATGATTACGATTACACAGATTAATGAAACTTAAATAATATGGTAAATAAAAGCTCAAAGATTAGTCGTCTCAAAAAATTTAAGATTTCTGACCAATTCATAAAATGGTCTATTACACGTTTGGAGTGTAACATGTGCATTAATTACATCAGAATTTGCTACAAACATAAATTGATTAAAATATTTACCAAAAAATAAACCAAATTAAAATTTTAATTTACTTTAAATATTCTAAAAACTTTTTTAATAATTTTCCATTTTTTTTTTGTTTCAGGTAAGTCAAGCTCTCATCTACTACACTGATTTAAATTTGATATTAAAACCCAATTTAAAATCCTGTAAGTGAGTAAAATTTTTTTTTCAAATTAACTTTATATATAGACACTAATTAAACTGAGAAAGGAAAAAAAAAATTATTAATTTTATCATTAGAATAATTTGCATAAAAATTATAAAATTATATACGTAATATCCATTTTATTTAAACCGCATCGTGGCTTTTGGGGTTATAATAAAATTTACAAGTCTTTATTAACATGACCTTATAAAAAAGTTTTTATATTTTTAACAATGATGCAATTACTTTAGTAGTAATTTGATTACAATTTAAAACTGTAAAACAAAAAAAATTTACAACTTAAAAAAAAATAATTTTCAAAGAAAAAAAAAGTCTAGAATAAAATTGTATTATAAATACACAATAAATATATTCTTGAAATTCTCAACTTACTTCGCCAATTACTCTAAAAGTTTAAAAAGGTTTAAAAAAAAGTCTAAGACGAAAATCGAATAAATAAAATAAAAAAAAATAAGGTAAAAAAATAAGAATAAAAGGTATCGATCTTTTATTTGTTTTTTAACATTTTCTTTTGTAAATATATATATTTTCTTTCTTTTCTCTTACTTCTTTTACTTTTCTTTATCGATATAAGTCCGAATATAACTGAGTCAATGAGACTAACATATAGAAATTTTATGATAGTAGTTGTTAAAAGGGCTAGCTACTACTGTTATATGTAGAATGACAAAGTTAAAATAAAAAACCAAAGGAATACTATTACATTTATTTTCTTAGACCTCAAGGGTATGCCTGAATTCTAGATTTTAGTAATTCAAAGTAATGTTTTTTGTTACAATAGTTTTCAACTTACAAAATAAAAAGTTATAATAGAAAAACATTAAAATATTTATTGAGTTTTAGATTTTTCGGCATGAAAATAAAATTTATAATTTAATCAATTATTTATGATGTCATTGAAAATTAGTACCAGGTAGTACGCTAATTTTTCCTTTTTTAGAGGTTACAGGATTTTCAAGAATTCTTAATTTAAAATTTTAACGTTGATTTTTAATTCCTATAATAAGACCTATATTTAAATATATGATTTAAGGCTTCAATTTCTGATATTTTCACATTTCCAAGTGATTTCATTAATATTTCACCGAAATATTAAGCTATACTTTTTGTATCGAATAACAACTGTATTACTAGAAATATCCATGATTATTGGCAGTGAAAATTCAATCATAAGAAAGTTATACATCCTTTGTAATTTTTCAATACATTGTCCATTAATTGCACATAATAGAGTACTTCTAAGTAATTCTTCATTCGAACTTTTATGTATCGATGTATATCGATCACTCACTTTGAAAACGCTCGCTCATGTTTCTCGAAAGTAAAAAGACTTTTTAAAAATATATAAGTCATGAGTCAAATGAAAATTTTAAGTTGCTTAAACTAAGGTCGCTAAACCAAAGAAATTCCAAATAATTAAATTATTTTTTTATGTTATTTTAGATGATGCACAAAAATTTTGACCCATGCAAGCCACTCTCAATTATTTAAATTTTTAATATTTAAGGACCTGGAATGCTTAAAAAAAACTTTTAAGCACTATTTTCCATACTCAAATTTCCCTGGCTATTCAATTATGGCATCGGTTTTAATTTTTGCAACTTACGAATTTTCAAATTTTCCCCTAATTTTTTAACAAATTTTGCGAAACAAATTCATTAAAAATTATCTATTTAATACCATAGCCAGGGAAATTTGAGACCTTAATTAAGTACTTAAAAGTCAGTTCAAGTATTGTGAGACCCAAAAATGACTTGGAAAAAACTCTATTTGGGCAAAAAGTGTTCAACGGATGTAAAAATTTTTTGGCTTAAAAAACTCGTAAAAATTATACTTAAAACTTGAATTTAATATTTTACATTTGAATATTTTTTATTTGTATTTGTATAAAAAAAATGTAATTATTTGATTCTTAGGGTATACCTTATTTTCTAGGGGTTATATGTAAAAACAGACTTCAAAAATGAAAATAGCGACCAAACCTACCTCCTGGATGACAATTTTAGCCCAGAATATTCATTTTTTCTTTTGCGCTAAAAATCCACCGCTTAACCCATTCAAGGGGCTGATATATTGGCATAAAATTATTTTTTTTGTGTCTCTCATAGTCCTATATTGAGTTTTTAATGACATGATACTTTTTTTATGCGCACAGTATCAATTCAAGTAGCGCATCAAAATAGAAAATTAACCCCATATTTAAGGGATGATATTACATTTTTGGGAGGTGAACGTAAAAACGGACTTTAGGAACTAAAAGAGCACTTCCAATTACCTAACAGGTGACACTTTTAGCCAAAAATATTGGTTTATGATTAGTTATTGTTGTTAAACCTCGTGTTAAACCTAAAATTCAAGTACTGTCGTTAATTTGACTATTTTCCTTCAATTTTAATACCAAAAACATTTCCTTTTATGGCAACATCAGTGATATTTTTCGAGCAATTTCCTTGCAAACATCAAATAAATTTCTGCTTTGCTTTGATGACGCTTTAAATACAGTATCAATAAAGTAAGTAAAATATTCTTTGTCGGTTTCGGAAATAAATTCTGTAAAAAAATATTTAAAACAAATATTTTTGTTAATTTTTCTTTCATTATGACTTGACATTTTTTCATTAAACTAATCTGTATTGAATGTGGCCTTTTTCGAACCTTTGCGGCTGGATGAACATTGTCATTACTGTCGATACCTCTCAATTCATTCCGCATTATATTTTCTGGATGAGTGAGTTTGATCCATAAAAAATAAAAATTTATCTGAAATATTTTTAAAAATAAGTTTGTTTAGACACATCAAGGGAAAAAAAAATTTCTTTGATATTTTTATTTTTTTTTAAATATAACTTTATTACCGTAGTTAAATAGTTTTAACAGATAAGCAAAGAAAGTGAAAAAAATTAGCATTCAAAACATTTACTGCATATAATAATTCTTAATGAAGTGAAGGGATATCTTAATTATCCTTGAAAAAATCATAAAGTAAAAACTAATAAATAAACGTTTCAGGTAAACCCAAGCTTTAAAAAATTTTCTTTGAAACTCTCCAAAAAAAATTTTTTTTAAATTCATAAAAAGTGCATAGAGAAAAAAAAAATTGTAAATATTTATAAAGCATAAATCCCACAATGTGCTTTTTTTTCATAAATGAAGCTTGCGCCGGCGTATTTTGAAGCAAATAATAACTCTCTCGCTCTCTAACAATTTCGAACATGTCTCTTTACGTCTTTTCGTCTGCTTCTCTAATAATATATATATATATATGTAAAAAAGCTTATAGGTGTATATTGCATAAAGTTATATTCAGTCTTAGCGACGCGTTCGCCGCGTTAACGTCGCTCATTATATATATATATGTATATGTATATATGTTGTTGTTATTTATACATTTTTTTGTTTTTTATATATATGCTATTTATAAATAATATATATATGTAAATGAAACTGTTTTTATTTAAATTATAAATAAATTATTAATTAATTAATTTAAAAAAAATTTTTTTTTTTTAGTTTTTTTTTTTTTAAGTTTTTGCTCGTTAGTAATTGTAATGTATAGTTTTTGAAATACTGAAGAAAAGAAATATTTTTTGTGTTAAAAAATTAATATTACATAATTCAAGGGTATAGAAAAGTAATGTGAATTTATAGTAATAATTATTCGTATATTAAGTTTATTTAACAAAAATTAACCACGTGTTTTTCTAAATTTTTATTAAAAATTTTTAAATTTAATAACTGTCAGTAGTTTATATTATCAATAAGTTATTTATCAAATTGCATTAAAAAAAAATTCTGCATATATATAGAGTGTGAAAATAATTATATTTAATATAAATAATAATCGATGTAATAAAGAAGAATGCAAAATAATAAAATAAAATCATGTGTTTGTGCGCGATCATAATTATGAAATAGAAAAAAAAATTATTATGATTAAAAAGAAATGTCAATGCACTCGAGAATCATAAGAAGAAAAATAAAAATTCATATATAAAGAATTTTTTTTTTTCTATTTTTGATTCAATGAATGGCATTGTTTAATCGATAGCGTTTTTTGAATTTTATTTTTTTTCTATTATGTTTGTTAGCCTGGCAGTTATTTTGAAATTTTTTTCGATTTTTGATTACCGGGAGGAATGAGTTGCCAAGAAAAAGATTCCTAAAATTATAATTCGTGTAATCACTCGGAAGTGAATTGCCAGTGAGCACGTGAAAATAACACTGTTTTCATGGGACCAAAAATTTTCTCTGCAAGAACCAATGTATTTGGTGGCAATTATACTTGAGAGTGATTAAACGAATTCGGGAATCATATTTTGCAACTTTTTTCATCCAGTATAGGAAAATCCAATCAAATTTTGAAAATAATTGCCAGGCTAATGTTTATAGATAATTTATTTATTTATAAATATGCATTAATTTAGCATGGATTCAAAAAAGTGATTACAAAATAAAATCAAAAATTGCAAATTAAAAAAAAACTGAAGAATCAAGTTAAAAAAGTGAAAAAAAAAACAAAATAATTTTTTAAAAATGCACCATACAACACCATGGTATTTACCTTGGGGCTTAAAGCTCGTACCATTATCGTTACCACCAGCTCACCCAGCATCAGGGATACCAAATCCTGCGTTACATTTACTTGCACCTTTACCTGGTATTTACGCTCCGGAACCAAGAAAGGTTAGTTTAATGTTTATGTACATCTTGAGAGTACTTATGATAATGTTTTTTTAAATATATTATAAGAGCTTGTTAGAAAAAAAAACGTGTAAAAATAAGTAGCTTTTTATACATAGTGAACCTACTAAATAAATAAATAATAAGCTTTTTTGATGAAAAATATCTTGAAGATTCAAGAAAAACATTATTTGCAATGCAAATTAGGTTTAATGAGTTAGAAGTGGAATATGACTGAGTAATGAGAAGATTTAAAAAAGAAAAATTTTGCCGACGTTTTGAAGACATTGCTAAATGTTTTTATAAAATTTGATGATTTTATTTTAAAATTAAATTTTTGCTTTATATTTAAAAAATTTGTTTAAATGAGTTATTTTTTTATTCGAGTTTGTTTTGAAAAATTTATAGCTTGTTATACATTTATTGGAAAATTGTTTCTCACCGCGAAAACATTTACGTATCAGCCAGAAACATTTATTAACTACATACAAAATGTTGTCAATCAATTTTCCTCTAATCTGACTCTAATAATTTATTCCTGTAACAAAAATTTATTTTATTTAAAATCGGAATCAACAAATTATTTATTTTGCATTGTTATACAAAAATTTTAAACTTTTACTTATTTTTAAAAAATTTCGAACTCATTAAGTAAAAAAATTTATAATTATAATTTACTTTGCATAATAATAATAATTATACAACTTTTTTGCTTACTTTTGTGTTCTTAAACTTTTAAAGAATTTATTAAAGTTTTATTTTCAAAAAAAATGTTAACTTTTAAATTTTCAGTAAATTTATTTTTTATTTTTTAATTAAAATACATAATTTAATAGTATAATAAATAATTTTTCAAATAAAATTTTATTTACGATATTTTAAATTTCAATGATTTCTTTAATCCGGAAGAGTACTATAAATTATAAGTTTACATATCTATCGAGAAAAATGGTAGATCGATCGCTTGATGTTATCAAAAAGTACTAAAATCGCATAGTTTGTTTGACCCTGGCAAAACTGCAGGATCCTGAGGCCTCGAGGTGATGAAATCGCGACTCAAAATTAAGTAATTTGTGAGCGGATCTTATCTTCGAACGATCGATTGACCGGTTACTATAGATTTAATAAATAATTTATAAAGTACTTTCATTTATTAAGCCTAGTATAGTAAATAAAAAATATTCAAATGTAAAAAATTATTAAAAAAATTAGTTTCGCGAAGCCTTTTGCTAACTGGTACCCGCTAATCACTTGCGGAAAATAAAAAAATTTATTTAAAAAAAAATTAAATTTTCTTTTAAAAATTCATAAAATTCTTCTTGCTGCTTTATTATTATTCGGTATAAATACATTTCGAATAATTATAATCTTGTTATTTCGGTCTAAACTGATTTTTTTAAAAATCTTAAAATTGCTCATTTTTACAAAAAAAAAAAAAAAAAAAAAAACTGAAACAGATATTAAATTTTTAGCGCACTATGCAGCTTAATTGACTTATTTATGTAATTAACAGTAAAAAGAATAAAATTTATCTATGCCAAAATTCAAATTTAAAAAAATTTTTTTTGAAGCTAATTAATCATCTTTTTTCTATAATGTGTGAAAAATTTTTTATTAAATTAATAATTACTATTAAAAATATTTTTCATTATTAATAAAATAAAAATTTTTGATAAATTTAGCTAATTTCCCTTCTATTTAATCCTATACAAAACCTTATATAGATATATATTTATAAACGCAACAACAGAAAGATTGACAAGCTCCTGTTTAAAAAGTCACTCGATCAATGACTAAAAACTCAAAAATAAAAAATCAGTATAAACAACAAAATAAAAACTGTGTCAAATACATTCACATAAATTTACGCGTCAATCGTTCTTTTTACAGTATAAAAAAAAATTATTATTACAATTAAAATTATTTTCAATCTATGTATGTGTGTGTGAGTTAGAAATGACAAATTACGCTTGGGTAAACATATATTTTATAATCAAAGATTCCTTTCCTTTCTTGTATTTATAATATAAAACTTTATGGAATTACACATGATATAGTATAACTTTTATAAACTTAATATGGATTAAAACTTTGGAGTTAGAATAAAAAAAGACTAAGAACTTGTATTATAATATGTAAGATGAAATAATATACTGTATGAAGTAAAGTTTTTGAACAAATTCCGAAGTCTTAAATTTTCATTTAAATTTTGTGTAACCAAATTTTAACTTAATTTTATCATTTAAAAAAGTAAATACTATTTCAAATCAAAAACTTTAGAGCCCATTCTACATCAGATTAAAAATCTGGTAATTTTTAAAATTTATTAGTGCGTAGTTTGGAGTTATTTACGATTATTCATTAAAAATCCCCAACTACACTATATTTTTAATATTGACTTTATCCTGATGTAGAAAGGACTTAAGGAACAAAAATAATTAAAAAATCACAATAGCACAAGTAAAAAATTATTTATATTAACCCAAGGACTCTTTTACATAGTTTTAACATTTTGTAATCTAAGATGGTATTACAAGTAGAATAAAGAAAAAAATTTTTCTTCTTATATTTATTATAAAGTAAATAACCGGTTTTAATAATATATAATTACAGATCAGTGACTTTTTTTTTTATATAAAATTATATTTTATTTATTTAACTTGCATTTTTTTTTATTTATAGAGATATTTATTAAAAATTATTATACTTTGAAATTTTATTTGATGACATAAGAGTCTTTTGATATATTAAAAAATCTAAAGATTAAGGACATAACCTCAGGGCATTATTATATAAAACGATTTTTATCATATATAAATTTTTATTTATTATTTTTATAAATAATAGTCGAACTAAAGTGGAACCCTGTTTTCTAGTCACTTTTTATTATTTTTTTATCGACGGAATTTACTATAGTCTGTTTTTGCAAGTATCGATTTAGATTTCCATAATATACAATTATTATTTAATTTTAGCGCTTTTATTGAAATTTTTGCCTGTTTTCCGTTTTTTGGGTTACTGAAACTGGAATAATAAAGGTTCGGTAGAAAAATAAAAAGCGTTTACAAAACAGGGTTCCACGCCAGGCCTACGTAATATATTACATAAAATTTTAAATAAATTTGTCAAATTTTTGATATACTAATAAAAATATAGACTAATAAATTAATATATAATAAATTTACTATATTAATAATTAACAAAGTACTTTCAATTTATAAATGGCTTCTGTATGATATATTACAACTTGCTTGTTTAATCAGATTCGCAACTTACATGAATCCTTATAATAAACATTCTTTATAATATAATAATAATGTTAAAATTTTTTAACTCTTGTATAATATGCTTGAGAAAATTCATTGTATCTTTTAATGTATATTACTTTCCTAACCTTAAATTTAGTTAATTGTCTATTTCTTTTTAATAAAATAATTGTGTGAATTTTATTTTTATCATTTATATTTTACAAATTTAACAAGAACAAAAGTATAATTAATAAGTATGTTTATAAATTTAGTTTTTTAAATTCAGCAATCATTTGTTTTTCATACTGTTTTATAAAATTTTTATTTTTTTTTCTCGTTAATGAGTATTGTGCTTTTGAAAAATCATAATAATAATTTAAAATTTAGTTCTGGAATATAAATACATTGTTTGAAAAAAATAAAACTCTTCTACCATACGTGGGCCGAAGTATATTCCATATTCGTCGCGGAGAAGTCTTTCCGATCACCTGGATTTTCCTCAACAGGAGTCTTTACTACAGAGACTTGGCAGTTGTCTCACTTTAATTGTTTCGTTCCTTCTTATTGCTAACCGTGCAGAGCAAAATAAGTTATTTGAGAGTAGAATACAACTCTGTGACAAAAAATTTATAACCGGTTTGTGTAAGCCCAACATAAATACATGGAACATGTTTACTTCTAGCTAGGTATAATGCATAAATGCTACACAACATTAAAATACAATTTGCAATTTTGATAATTTGTAATTATCACCTTTACTAGATGCTAAGATTCTAAGCCCAAATTATTCGGATTTCCTAAGCCTGAATTATTCCAAGTCCCTAAACTTCAACTATTCTATGTCCCTAAACCTGACTTATTCTAAGTCTCATTTGACCCTCCTCTCTTAAATCTGACATATTTTATCCTTCCCCCTTTAATCAAAAATTTTCGATCCCCTTTCGATTAAGATCGATTTTAAAGTCCCGTCTGTATGTGTGTATATGTGTTTTTGTGTATATCTGTGTGTATGTACTTAGAATTTTCTCCCATTCTAACATGTATTACAAAAATTTTTTCCCCTAAAAAAACAGAACTCTTTTTCTAATAAAGCACTTAATGCAGTCTTCAAAAATTCTTTTTTTTAATTTTATTTTTGGTAGGTCCAACGTTCTTACATAATATAATTTTGGTATAGGATTTACTTAGGACCAATTTTATATAAAAAGAATTGAAAATAAATTCGTATAATCGACAGTGATTTAATTTTTAGCGTAAAAATTTATTATAAAAATATACACAATGGAATAGAACTATCTCTTTGATTTTTTTAATTCTATCAATTCAAGGAACAAATTTTTGAATATTTGTATACACATCAGGTGTATCAGCAAATGCTAACGTCCAAATTATTTACCCTAGGATATGAGTCCAGCTACAACGTATCTTCTTTCTACTGCCACCTTTAAAAAGACCTCCGGAAAAAAGAAATATAATACATTAAAATCAAATAATTCAATTAAGAGGAAAAAAATTTTTTAATCCAGAAATATACAAAAAACTGCAAATTATAAGACTATGATGTTTTCCACACCAATTGGGTCCAATTTAGAATTTGGTACATTCTATTTTTTTCTGAAAGTGCATCTTATCTATTTTTAGTTCTGCTTTTTCGGCATCCATCGTTATTCCTTTTAGTTTCTCGAACTGAACCCAAATTACCTGAAATTTTTTAAACCAAAAAATAAATAATTTTTTTTAAAGTAAAAAAGAGAATGTATTTTCAATATATTAATTATGTATTTCAAAAACAATATATTTGAAATATCTTCTCTTTTCACTTGGGGGCAACAAGTTTTTTTTTGTAGAATTACTGGTTTTAGGAATATCGTTTTCAATCTATTTCTTGGATCTGATACCTAATATTCCGTAAAAAAAAAAATGCAATTATTTTTTTGCGTTTATTATTTATTAGAACGCGTATTTTTTTTCATCTTATGCTATAAAAATTTATTTAAAAAAAAGATGAAAAATTAGAATTTAATTTAGAATTAAAAAAAAAAAACATTCTTTGTGTTTGGCCAACGTCCAATTATCTAATATTTAAAATCATTACATTTAATTTTATTAGTAAGACTACTCAACCTAAGTGGTTTAGTAAAATTTTAGCGCCAAGCTACTAGTGAATTTAAGAGCTGTTTTAGGTACTCTGGTAAATAATTTTAGCCATCACCAAGCTATTACCAAATTTAAACAGTGATGGTTACTCTATCCTATTTTAATACCAACTGAAGTGAGGAACAAGCTTCAACTCAAGTCCTAAAGCCTTATTTACGTACTAATTTGTAATTTGCATTAAATAGTATCTTATTAACCATAATAAATAATATTAAGTTTACTTTTTGAAGCTTTTTACAAATTCGTACGTAAAGAAAGCCTTCGGACTTAAATGAAGCTTTGCAACAATATTAACCACAGCTGGGCGTATTAATTAATACCTTCCGTAATACGTTGCTTCACCATCAACCACTTGTTAATTGCGTAATATGGCGACTGAAAATTATTTGTACCCAGCTACAGTAAATACAACTAATATGACAGCTGAAAATTGTTTTAGTACCAAGTCCACTAGGTTGAGTAGTAAATCTACTGAATCTAACATTTAGTCCCCCAAAAAATGAAAAATAAAATATTAAAAAAATAAGA
Source organism: Anagrus nilaparvatae (assembly GCA_022575985.1). Classification (NCBI taxonomy): domain Eukaryota; kingdom Metazoa; phylum Arthropoda; class Insecta; order Hymenoptera; family Mymaridae; genus Anagrus; species Anagrus nilaparvatae. Next base: position 29,638,740 of record JAKSXM010000231.1, on the reverse strand, counting down.
ATAAGATAATAAAAAAAAAAGACAGAAGCCGAAAAAAAATTTATTAAAAAATAATTATTGATTTAATAAAAAATAGAGAAAAATTAATGCTATTTATTATGTACGTTCTAAAGTTCTTGGATGTTGCTTGCTTGACTTAATGGCTACTGAATATTATTCTATATCATAATAAAATTAGGCCCGTGATGAGTTTTTGAAATTTTTTTAAAAATAAAATAAAATATAATACTTTATAAGGAATTAATTATATTTAATTAATATGTAATAAAATATTTCATAAAATAAATTTTTTTAAAAATAATTAAAAATAAGTTTTTCTAAGACCGAAAAAATGAATAAAAACGATATTTCCGCTCGAAAATTCTTTAATGTAGACCTCTGGAGTAGCCAAATAAGACTGAGCGAATTTACGCACTGCAGTTAATTATATAGTAGACGCCCGCCACGCCCACTTTCGAATTTTATTGTATCCCCACTATTATAAAATTTCGCATGCAATAAGTTTTGTTTTGAAAAAATTATTTATTTATTTAAATTTTAAGTAATGAAGTAAATTTGTACTTTTAGGGTGAATTTAGATGGGCTTCTTATCTTCCTACTTCTTATGCTTTTTAGCGCTAAAATTTAAACTAATTTTATTAAATTTTCCAATTTTCCAAATTTTCCTACGGATAAATGTTTATTATTTAATTTTAAGTTAATAATTAATCAAATAAATCATTAAAATTAATTTTTTAATAAGTTTTAACGTAATTATCAGTATAGCAGAAAGTTAGGTTATGTGTTTGAGTAATTGTAAATAAATGATTTTATTTGTCATTATTAATAAAAACTTATGCTTTTATTGTTGTTTTAAGTCTGCACTTTGCAAAAAAACATTTTTTAACAATATATTTTAATTTTATGATGCAATTTTTGCAAAAAAAGAAATTAAATTCAAATTTTAGCGCGCTAAAATGCATAAGAAGTAGGAAGATAAGAAGCCCATATAAATTCACCCTTAGTGACGCGCGGTTTAAAATTTTGTTGTAACCCCAATATTGTAAACTTTAGTAAACTGTAAATTTAAAAATTGATCTCGCTATTTAAAAAGTTTTGTAATAAATAATGATAAAAATTATTTAAAAAAAATAATAATACATAAAAAAACTGAAAAAAATTTATTAAATACAATAAAATAATTTAAATAAACTCTGAAAACAGGTTTGAAATTTTTTAGATTTCGCCCGCTTGAATTTAGAAATGATAATAACGTGCGTGAATTTTAAGGTCGGCTGATATCTTATATACTGTATTAGCCACGCCCTGTTTTAATGCGCGAAGACAAGTAAACAGATTATAATTTTAGTGTAAAATTTATAAAGAGATATTACTTAAAGTTAATATAAATAATTGAAAAGGTACGAGTAAAGAATTTTTGAAAACTTGATGCTATTTTTAAGAACTATTAAACTTAATTTCGTGAAAAATTACAATTTTGACAGCAATCTATAAAAACTTATAACCGGTTTGTGTAAATACAACCTAAATGCATGGAACATGTTTACCTACAGCTGAGGGCTAGGTATAATGCAAATGTTACTCAACATTACAATACAATTTTCTAATTTTATAATTTGTAATTATCATCTTTACCAGATGTCAAGATTCTAAACCTAAACTATTCTGATTCCCTAAATGCGTACTTATTATTCTAAGTCCCTAAATCAAAATTATTCCAAGTCCATAAACCTGTATTATTTTTCCCTAAGCCCAGATTTTTCAAATTCCCTAAATTGAAATTATTTTAAGTCTAATTTTACCCTTCCCCCTTAAACCGGACAAATTTGACCCCCCCCCTTAATTTTCAAGTTCTGTGGTATCCCCTCCCTATAAACATTCTATGTTAAAATTGTGCATTTTGGGCCAAGAATGACCATTTGGTTAATTGGCTATAGTGATGAGAATATAATTGATAATATGCGGTTTACGGGACTTGAAGGGTAACACATAAAAAAAATGAGATCGACAAGAATTGTTTTGGTTTTGGCTACTTTGAAGCCGTAGCGTACGAAAAAAAAAGTCAAGTGGAATTTCGGTTGCGGCAAGCAAATTTTTTTTTCATCTAACACATACTATTTTTTCATGCTTTAAATAGTAGATACATTATTTTTCACAAAAGAATTTAAAATTAAAAATAAATCAATTAAAATGAAATTTGTTTCATTGAATTAATATTGTACAAGTCAATCAAAATTTGATCCAGAATGCATTGATCACAAGAGAATTAATACAGTTGTACTATATATGTATGACCCTTTTGTATGCATTATAAATGATACAGTTGACTAAATATGGCAATCAATGATGGAGATACTAAACTAATAACACATATATTAAACATCTATTTGTTTAATATCGAACAAAAAAAGTCAGTTTGTAGAAAAGCTTTAGTAGTAGATTTAACAGAACAGTAATTAATTGTCACAAATTTTGAATAAAATTTTAAAATTTCATTAATTTCTGTAAAGTATTAAATAGTTTCAAAAACTTACTTAAATCGTAGATTGTTATAGAATTTATAAAACCATATTTATAGAAACAACTCAAAATATTATTGCAACAAAACCAAAACAAAACTATGTTTTAAATAAAGTTATTAAACGTTTAATTGTTTAATGCCAATAAAACAAGCATTTCTTGTTATTCAAATATGATTTATTATAAACTATTTGTTTAAATTTAATCAAACTTTATTAAATAATTTTAAATAAATTTTATTATCAGATGTCAATCAAAATGAAAATTTATATTACATTCGTATATCTCTAAAAACGTATAAATATAGTTCGTCAGTTTTATTTCATATATCTGTATAACATGTAGAGAAATTTTTTTTTGGCTAAATCTAGACAGATAAAGAAGATTGAAATGAGACGAATTTTTGGCTATTAGCCATGTAAACTTTTTTTTTAATGCATTAAATATTATTTATATTATTTTTATTTATCATTGTTATTATTATGTTTATGTAATCATGAAATATCCGCAGTGTGAAATTGAGTTATAGCATACGTACATGAACTAATCTGCAAAAATAACTGTTTTATATGATTGTTGTATCAAAAATGCAAATACAAAAAAAATGGTATAGAATATTTTAACTGTTTAATTAAGTTGTCTATTGTTTCAGTAGCCATTAAATGGATCCACCTCAGTATAGATCACGCGTATTTTTGGTCACTGAAAACGATTTTGAAGGTTGCAGTTATTTACCAAATGCTAGTTTTGAGTGTTTAACGCCACATTGCCCGAAAAAGCAAAAAATACAAATTTTTGAAAGATATTGCTGATTGAGCCAAATTTGAGCCAAATCCTGATCGGTAATTTCAGTTATTTCAAGCATTTTATTTGCGAATTTGAGAATGTTTACAGATTCATACCTATTTTTACGAACTAAACTTAGTCCAATGGCTCGGTTTTTTAAAAAAACCAGGAGACTTTGACCTACCCCTTAGGTCAGTTTCACTAATTGTAAGAATTACTCATATATCAATCCTAGAAATTATTTACAAAAAAAATGTTTATGCCTTAGACTGTTAGGTACTAAAAATAGAGGGTCATAAAAAAGAGCATATCGAAATTTACAGCTTATATAAGACTAATTTTAATTTTAAATTTTGGTAATGAGATGACATAAATATACTACTGAATTTTAAAACTATTTAAAAACAAAGACGCTGTAACTGCATCTTTCTTTAAAAATAATTTTATGGTCCAATATTTTTATGCTTTATTTTATAAAAAACAAGCAAAATTTATAAATAATGTTCAGGTCGTATATATAAATTATATTATTATTATATTATGCAGTCTAGTTTATGTACATACTTTAATACTTTTGTGGCTTCAAAATGCAGTAACATTGATAAACTATTTTAAAAAATATATTATTAAAGATTTGCCTTGTTTGATTATCTGCCATATATAGATTGATAGAAAATAATAATTTAAATTTTTTACTAAAATTGTTTTTATTTACTTATCATATTTAATTAGTATTTAATATGTAAAAAAAATATAAAATAAATTTAAATATTAAAATAAGAAGGAGTACTTATTATATTGAAAAAGCTAAGTGCACCCTTTAAAGGTTTAAAAATAAAATCTGACATTTTATATTAAATAAATCAGTAGCAGAAAAATATATATTCTACAGGTTGATGGTATATTAAACTATTCTGGTTCACTTGAAATTTTCCTTCTTCTTTTTTTTTTATTGTATCGATTTTCCATTTTGTCATTGTAATACACAAAAAAATTTTTTCTTCATGTAAAACATGACTATATATAATTTGAAAGAAGTAGCTATGGGTACAATAAATTTTTTATATTTAAAACTTTTTACATATGTTTTATGTAATATTCTGTAGTATATTTAGTACTTTTCATTTTTTGAGTTTTATAAGGGTAAAGTTTAAATTTTTTGATGCCTAATTAAATTTATATTTTTGGTATTATTTAATATTTTTAAAGTACCAATCTGGGCAATTTTTTCCAGTATATATTATATAGATTGGACTAGAAAAATAAGCATCAATTTTATTAAGCAATTTTGTCTATTTTCCATTAAAGCAAATAATTTTTGAAGGGTTAAAATTTTGTGATCAGACTTATTACTTGATTTCAAGCTTATTTGGAAAAAATAACAGATTTTTAGTTATTTTACCTCAGCCCTCGCTTCAGACTGAATCAATTTTAAAAGTAAATAGAGCACCTAAACGTTTGATACTCTCCTTGTTAAATTTATATAACAAAATATAAATTTACATATAGATTAATTTTTTTCTTCTTTTTTGCGTATTACTGCACTAAAATGAAAAAGTATTTGACTCTTAAAGATTATCTGATATATTCTAAATTGTATCTACGAAGTTATAAAACAAAATTTATGATTTACATTTTGAATTTATTTTACAAAAAAAGAAATTTTTTTTTTTCGAAGACACTGTAAGTTTTCAACTGCATTATGCTACTCGAATGCTACTGCAATTCTTTACATAATAAATTTATGATTTTATATATATGTGCATATATATATCATCATTTTACAAAAATTTTATTTTTACCTGGTAAAAATCTGTCTAAATATACAATAATTCAAAAAGTTTATACATTATAAATAATAACTTTTTTCCATTATGCAGGTGTTGTACTTATGAATTTTAGAAAAAATATAAAATTCCTAACTTTATATTTCGGATTTTTATTTTATTTAAATTTTTTAAATCCTTTTAAATTAGATATTTTTATTTGCTAAGCTTATATTTTGTTTTTTTATTTTATTTCTGAGTGTGTGTTTTTAAAACGTGTTTTGAATATTAATTAATTATTGTGTTGAGTTTTGCATTTGATTAAATTGTAGTATAATATAATGCATTTTTTATTTGCCAAAAATGGGTAAAAAATTACAAAATTTTGATTTGCTTATGTAACTTTCTTTTATTGAAAAATGTCTAGTCTAAATACACTGTAAAAAGTAACTTCCTTAGATTAACAAAAAAAATAGAATATTTTAGAAAATTTGTAAATATTCGAAAAAAATCGATGTTATCGAAAAATTGGAGAATTTTCGATTTTTTTTTGTGATTTTACAAAAAAAGTTGTAAATTCACAACTATTTTACGGAAATTTACAACTATTTTTTGTAAATTTTCGAAGAAAAAAATTATAATTTATCAATTTTGCTAGCGAATTTACAAAAACAATCGAGAATTCTCCAATTTTTCGATAAATATCTATAATTTAGTAAATTTACGCTTTTTTTCGAAGTGTAGGTTACTTAGAAAAATATTTCAAAAAAGAATCAAAGTTTGCACCCTTTCGCTACAGATAATAAGACATTTTAAATTAGAAATAGCTTGAAACTTTTTTTAATTTTCGATGTCAAAATTCACATTTAGGTGATCCTTAGGAAGCTTAGACACAAAAAACTTGAAAAATATCAGACACCCTAACATATAATATACATTTAACAAATAAATAAACATAAAAGTTTAATACTGCAATTGCAATAGCCAGAATATCATAATAATTTTATTAATTTAGTAAAGTCAATATTCGAAATAATTTTCCAACCAAATATTATTGCATTTTTTTATCAAACTATAACAATAATAATAAGTTTCAGATTTTAATACCTCACAATCTGGTAGTAGCATGTGGGTTAAAAATAAAAAATTATTTATTTATACAAATATTACAAAAAACTAAATTTTATACTAAAAAATTTATTTTGTATTTTCAAACGAAATGAAATATAATTCAAGTATCCTTACTCAATTTTCAAACATAAATAATTCACTTTTCTCTATTTATTCATATAAAAAATAGTACTGATTTAATTTCTATATCATAATTTTATTATGAAATCTCTTCATATTTTTATTAAATATTGAGTGCTAGCACAGTATTATCTCATAAAAATAAAATACTTCTATATAATATAAATCTAGCTTTAAAAATTTAGTTATTATGATTTAAATCATCAATTTATTATGATTTATAAAAAAAAAATGCTACAAACAGAATTATATTCATTTTGCTTATTTCTTCATTATTTGCATTCGTACATTCAATTATATTCACATAAAATACACTACTATGTATAAGCAATCTCAGCAATTATCGTTAATTTAAATTTTACTATGCTGTTACTGTACATAACTCGAGACATAACTCATATAATTGATAAAAGATATTTCATCAATTTTTTTTTTTTTCATCATAATCATAATTTTATGTTCATATTAAAAAATATATGATGGATGAGTAATTTTTAATATTAAAAAGAATTTTTAATATATCATTTAAATTTTTTAAACTATTTAGCTTTCTATCTGGGTAATTGTTGAGTATAAATTTTTTTTATGCTTTAATGATTTTTAAAATTATATGATAAAGAAAAATTATGCAGTTTTATTGTTACAAAATAAAATTTTTTTCTTTTATTATATTTTGATAAAACAAAAGAAAACTGTTATGCAAAATTACTCGAATACTCGAAATTGGATATGAAATATGAAACTGAATCGATATCGAGCAACCGAATGTACAATTAATTACCGACAATTATAGTGTATTCGTAGAGCCCTATTTCGTAGTCAATTTTTTTTTTGCTAATAGATCCATAAAATTTTCCAACGTATATTTATTTTTTAATTTGTGTCTCTTAACATGAATGAAACATCCGTTTTTACCTAAAATTCTCTAATTGCCCACTGCAAGTAACTAGAGGTCATTATTTTTAGTTTTTTTGAAATTTCCTATTATGGGCAACTGAAAAAATTTAGGTAAAAAGGAATATAATATTCTTGTTCAGCGACCCAAAAAACATAAATATTCATTGGAAAATTTCATGGACCTATAAAGCAAAAAAAAGTGACTACGAAAAAGGGCTCTAGGAATACACTATTACTGACTCTCAAAAAATAAAAATCCGTATCAAAGATCGTGCATTATTTACTCACCCCATGTCCCCGTATAATTCTAAAGTAGTTAATACATGGGGGTATTTCCTTTCCTCTTTTACGCTTTTGTCGGTAAAGCAGCGAGGTACCGCGGGACAAAAAACTTTTTTACCGACAAAAACCCGTAAAAAGGGGTAGAGCAAGAAAAACTTGAAGAATAAACCCAACAGTACGTCTGGTTTTACAATAACTGCAAAAGAAAATTTGCTTGTAAATGTTTTTTTTTTCTTTTTAAATGTTTTAAATGCAAATTTAAACGTTGCTAATCTTTTTAGATTTCTTGCCAAACTTTTAAATTTATACTTTGTGGTATTATCTGAAAAAATTTTTTAACAACATACAAATACTTGCAAGAAAATTTGCATTAGCAGATTAATGGTTGCTACCACGTACTACATATCTTATCGAACACTGCAGGCATATTTTTGTAACTTCATGACTATCAGTCAAAGAGAGGCGAAATTAGTACCTCGATCTTGTCTCGTTTAATCCCTGAGCAGCCTTAGTTACTCCAGGGATATTCAAATATAGCTTTAGAATATTTTTTCTATGATCAACTTAAAATCCCTTAAAAAAATTTCAAGAATTTACGTTCGATTCCAGAGCAGCCTTAGTTACTCCAGGGATATTCGATACAGTTTTAGAATATATTTTTCTATGTTCAATTTAAAATACCTTTAAAAAATTTTTTTAAATTTACCTTTTCATAGGATTTACTCATATATGCTTTTTAAATTAACTCATCTATTTTTAAAATTAATAATAATAAATGATTTTCAGGTAATTAAAAAAATTCATTAAAAACTAGTACATAAAATTTTTAAAAAATTCTTGCATTTGATACTTTTACAAAGCTTTATTATTATTTTTTTTAATTTAACGACTAAAAAAAAATGAATGAAAACTTTGACAGATTATTCAACTAAAGTTCATGTAATACATTTTGTTAGTACTGAAAATGGCAATTAAATACTTTTTAAACTAACAAATATCAAAAAAACAGTGACGTCTATATAATATATTTTATAATTAAAAATAGCTTTATAGAAATATGTCAGTCACATTTCATTAGTTTTTAAAAAAATGTATAATTTAAATATAATTAAAAAAAAATCTACAAAATAACACCCTAGCAATAATCATTTAACGTCATCGTGATCATTAAAAAAAAAGTCATAGATTAAATTGGCTAGTATATCTTCATAATACCCAAGTGCAACTTTTAAAATACATAGAGACAAAATAGAAAACCTACGGGAAGTTATTCCGGGCATATTATCTCACTTATATTCATTTAACGTCTTACACACATACACATATATAAAATCATCTTGAACTTTTTCCAGTGTAGTATTTAAAGTAAGATGCCAAACGCATTTTAAAGCTTTTATGTAACATTAAATTTTCATGAAAATTATATTATACGAGTAAATCTCTAAAGAGTTCTTGATATTAGTTTCTTCAAAAATTGTTGAGTAACTTTTGAAATAAGGCATTCTGGCATTTATGAAAATATATATGGTTAATGTTGTAACATTTTATTTTTTGGTTAAATTTCGTATCGATTTCCTTTAAATTGGTCCATAAAAATTAATGGTTTATTCAGTATTAAATACTTTGAAATTTCATATAAAATTTCTGAAACAAAGAAAATTTCTAAATTCTTTCTATTAAAAATCTTTTAAAAACTCAATAATTCATAATAAATAAAGTAAAAAGCTTATGTTATATAAATTTTATAAAGAAAAAATTGTTCTAACAATATAATACATTTGTAATAAAGTTATTATTTTTTTGAAATTCAAGACATAATATATTTTTATAAATAAAATGTAGCTAGAATATCAAAAGCAAAAATAGCTTGATCTTGAGTATATGGTTTCTTTCTATATAATATCTAGTATATATTTTACTTTATCAGAGGTTAGTTTATATATTTTAGTTTCGACAGCACATAATTCTTTGAAAGCTTTATACCATATATATGTATGAACTTACATGTATTGTGTATTCATTTTTTTTTCCTTTATTTTTTAGTTTCTTTGATAGAAAATTTTACTTATAAAGTATTAGAAAATTATTACATTTTTAAAATAATTGGTTTCATTTTTTATGAATCAAAAATTTATATTTATTTATTAAGTGAGTAATGTATATTATAAAAAAGGATGTTTTGTAATATTTTTATAGAATAGTTATAGAATGAGAAGAAATTTTAGTACATTTACTTTATAACCTTATCTGAAAGTCATCTAAGACGCAAGTCTTAATTATACTCTATTTCATTTAATATTCAAATGAATTCTACGTATAAATCATTCTGATAAAAATCTTATAAAATCATTTTTTATTTAATTGTGGACTAATAGTTATTTCTTTGCAACTTTAAATTTTATTAATAAAAACTTATAACCGGTTTATGTAAACACAAGCAACAGCATAGAACATGTTTACTTACAGCTGAGGGCTATAATGCATAAATGTTACGCAATATTACAATGCAATTGCTATTTTTATAATTTTCAATTAACACCTTTACTAGATGTTAAAATTCTAAACCCAAACTATTCTGATTCTCTAAACGCCTAATATTCTAGATCCCTAAATCGAAAATATTTAAAGTCCCTTAACCTGAATCATTACAAAACCATAAACCTGAATTATTCCATAATTATTCTAAGTCCCTAAACCCGGAGTATTCCAAGTCTCCAAATCGAAATTGATCTAAGTCCCTAATCCTGAATTATTCTATGTCCCTAAATCGAAATTATTCTAAGTTTCTAGAACTGGATTAAGTCCCATTTGATACCCCCCCCCCCCACCTTGAAACGGACAAATTTGATTACCCCCTTGATTTTTAAATTTCCAGGGTACCTCCTTTCTATAAAAATGTTCCATATTAAAACATAAAAAAGGATTTAATTCCTATTGAGTAGAGAACCGCTAAATATCGAAGGAGGGGGTTATAAATATTTTCCCTAAGGGAGCATTTAGACGGAAAACAAATTTTTAACCACCACCTCCAGCTTGCTTAGAATAGTTAATTTTTACCGAACTTATACTTTTAGTAACGCGCGGTTTAAAATTCTGTTGTAACCTCAATATTATAAACTTTACTTAATTTAATATACAATCCCGCTATTTAAAAACTTTTGTAAAAAATGAAGATTAGAATTTAATTTAAAATTAAGAATAAAAACATTCTTTAGGTTTGACCAACGTCCAAGATTAAATGACTTTATTTCCAAAATATAAAAAATCTAATATTTTAAATCATTATATTTAAGTGCGATAACTAGTAAATTTAGTTTTATTAGTTACTCAACCTAAGTAGTTTAGTAAAATTGTAGCGCCAAGCTACTAGTGAATTTAAGAGCTGTTTTAGGTACTCTGGTAAATAATTTTAGCCATCACCAAGCTATTACCAAATTTAAACAGTGATGGTTACTCTATCCGATTTTAATACCAACTGAAGCGAGGAACAAGCTTCAACTCAAGTCCTAAAGCCTTATTGGGAAGTTACGTGACCGATGCGACATCTATAAAGTCAATGTTAATTTTGTATTGAACTAAAGAAGGCAATTGAAAAACCTTCTAACTTTAGTTCAACACAAAATTAGCATTGACTTTCTAGATGTCGCTTTTCTCACGTTACTCCCCAATTTACGTACTAATTTGTAATTTGCATCAAATAGTATCTAATTAACCGTAATAAATAATATTAGGTTTACTTTTTGAAACTTTTTACAAATTTGTACGTAAAGAAAACCTTCAGACTTAAATGAAGCTTCGCAACAATATTAACCACAGCTGGGCGTATTAATTAATACCTTCCGAAATACGTTGCTTCACCATCAACCACTTGTTAATTGCGTAATATGGCAACTGAAAATTATTTATACCCAGCTACAGTAAACACAACTAATATGACAGCTGAAAATTATTTTAGTACCAAGTCCACTAGGTTAAGTAGTAAAGCTACTGAATCTAACATTTAGTCCCCCAAAAAATGAAAAATAAAATATTAAAAAAAAAAGAATAAGAATAATAAAAAAAAAGACAGAAGCCGAAAAAAAATTTATTCAGATATAATTATTGATTTAATAAAAAATAGAGAAAAATTAATACTATTTATTATGTACGTTCTAAAGTTCTTGGATGTTGCTCGCTTGACTTCATGGCCACTGAATATTATTCTATTATAATAAAATTAGATCCATGATGAGTTTTGGAAAATTTTTTTAAAATAAAATTATATTTAATAAAATATTTCATAAAAAAAAATTTTTTAAGTTTTTCTAAGACCGAAAAAATGAATAACAACGATATTCCCGCTTGAAAATTCTTTAATGTAGACCTCTCGAGTAAACAGATAAGACTGAGCAAATTTACGCGCTGCAGTTACCTATATAGTACACGCCACGCCCACTTTCAAATTTTATCCCCACTATTATAAAATTTCGTTTACGATGAGTTTTGTTTTGAAAAAATTATTCTTTTATTTAATTTGTACTTTTAGTGACGCGCGGTTCAAAATTATGTTGTGACCCCAATATTGTAAACTTTAGTAAACTGTAAATTTAAGAAATGATCTCGCTATTTAAAAATTTTTGTAATAAATAAAGATAAAAATTATTTAAAAAATATAATAATACTAACACAAAATAAATGTTAAAAAAAACTGAAAATAATTTATTACAAAAAAAAATGATGGTACAAATCGGGCGAAAGCCAGTTTGAAAGTATTTAGATGTTGCCCGCCCGAATTCAGAAATGACAATAAAGAATTCTAAGGTTGGCTGATATTTATATACTGCGTTAGCCACACCCACTTTTAATGCATGCGCTTTAAAATTGTATAGCTACTATTATAAAGTATCTTGCGCATGCGTATAGAATTTTAAAACTTAAGAGTTCTGCCTGGACGCCATTTTATTTTTCAAATTTTTTATTTCTTTTTCGTTTTTTTATTAAATTAGAATTTTTTTTGCATCTTATCAGAGTTGTCCCGCATTCTTTATTCAATTTAGAAAAGTTTGGCATAAACACTTTTTTAATTTAATCAAAAATAAGGACATGATTTGGTGAGAAAAATTTTGAGTAAACTTTTTTCGACAATAAATTTTTCTCACCAAATCATGTCCTTATTTTTGATTAAATTAAAAAAGTGTTTATGCCAAACTTTTCTAAATTGAATAAAGAATGTGGGACAACTCTGATAAGATGCAAAAAAAATTTCTAATTTAATAAAAAAATGAAAAAGAAATAAAAAATTTGAAAAACAAAATGGCTTCCAGGCAGAACTCTTAACGACATTATGTACAAAGCCATTCGACAAAAATTTGACAGCATTAGAACCCTAAACTGGAATTATTCTAAAGGCCTCGACAGATGCGTGTACCGTACCGTATCGAGAGGTTGGAAAGCCAAGCAAATTTGGCGTACCGAAGCGTACCGAGATTTGATTGGTTTCCGATCTCTCGGTACGGTGCGGTGCGCGAGCATCTGTCGAGGCCTTAAGTCCCTAATGAAACACTCTAAGTCATTTGAACCCCCCCCCTTGATTTTCAGGATACCCCCTCCCTACAAACATATTCCATGTTAAAACAATACAATAGAAGATTATTAAAATTTTGATAAATATTTTTGCAAATCTTTTTTTAATGTTGTAAATTAATTTCAGTACTATAAAATTCGATATATTATAAAAATAAACATTGAATAAAAATTTACACAAAATTATGAACTTTTATTCGTAAATAAAACAAACAAAACAATTTAATAAAAATAAAATAAAAAAGTATATGCAATAAAAAGTGTAAAAACAAATGTTAAAAGAAATAAAGTACATTGTTATTATTATTATTAGTAATATTGAAAGAGAGATTAATGAAAATAGGGTCGAGTCGTCGACGGATTCATTGCTTGTTGCATTGCTAAAAATTGATTTTTTTTGGCTTGGCTTTGCTACAATAATATTATAACAATGAGCTTGTTAATATACTGCGAAACAAATCTTATATATTTAGAACCTTGGTCTTTCGTTAAAAGGTCTATAATTAATACAATAATTTCGTGTATTATTTATTGAATCGGTTTAAATATTATTTTTTATCAAGGATAAAATAATGAATTTATGATTTTCTTTAGTTTTTTTTATTATTATTCTTTCTTTTTTTCATTTATTTAAAAGTTTTGAAATTTAATTTTTTAATTGAATATTTTATTTTGAGGGTTCAATATAAAAATTGATATTTTATCGCAAGTTTCAAAGAAATAGTTTTGTTTAATTCTGTTTTTCTAAAATACTGTAAATCGATACGTGGTAATTCAAACTATCAATGATATTCATAGTTCATTATTTTTATTGCGAAATTTATCTGAAAACGCACGTAGAAATAGCTTGGTATTTTTTTTTATAAAATTTTTTAGTTACTTGTTTCTCGCCATTAAATGAGTTTTGAGCCAATGTACTTTGTTTTGAAATAACATTTTCTTTGAATTTTTAGTGACGTAAGACGAATGAAAAAATCATTGTTGTAACGTAAGGAAAAAAGGGGACTAAATGCAAGGAAATTTCGTTCAAAGTCTCTAAATAAGGTTTCATTGAATTTAAAAGGAGCCTTAAAAACGCAATTACGTAATGAATTCCGCACGTTTTCACTAAAAGTGATATTACATAAAAGTTGTGTTTTATTCATACCGGTGTGAAACTTATAATAAAAAAAAAATGAAAAATTACCAACTAATGTTGTATAATTTATACTTTCGAATTGTTTATAATTGATTGAACATTTTCCAGATTTTTTACTATAATAAAGTAAGGCAACAAGTGGAGTTTCTAAAAGTTTCATTGCATTAATACACAAGAAAAACTTTTCCAAGAACAATTAAATTTAGATGAAGAAGATTTATATTCTGTAAAATTATTATTAATCCTTCAAACTTTAATTATGCTTTAAAATCTCGCTCAAATTATTTAAAATAAAAATTTCAAAAAAAAGCCAAAAAGTAAATAATTATTTTCAATTAACTTTTTTATTTGAGATTTTATTGAAAATAAAAACGTGTCTATGTAAAATAGCAATATAAAAAAAAATAGATTATTTTAAATTGTTAAAGTTCAAAAATGCGTAAGAAGTGATTGAAATATTTTTATTTAAATCGTTGATATTTTTTGTTGTTTATATTTTATCCTATAAAAACTATAACTTGTTTATTGTTTGTTGCTTCTCTAAAATAAAAAAAATAGTTGATATCAATTTCGATCTCTGTATGTATTTTTATTCATGCATATTTTTTTTTCATTTGGCTTTTATCACTCGAGATTTTTATTTACATAACCTGAAAAAAAGAATGGATTATTGAATATAAATTTTTTAACTTAATTTTTAAATTTTATTTTGTAACTAATGGATAAAAAATTCTAGGAAAATGTACGAATTGAAGAATTTAAGAAATTTTTTTATTTTGTGAAAAGCTTTTTTAATGGCGTAGCTTGAATTTTTAAATAAAACTGAAAAAATTTAAATGGATGTATTTGTTTTAGGTACTTGAAATACATATGTTTTATATATTTTAATTGAAATTTTATATTTGCTTACCTTTATTTTAAAAAAAATTCCACTTTTCTAACATGTAAATTAAACATTTTTTAAAAATATTTTAATCTTGTGTCAAATCTAAAATCTACTGCGCCTTTATGTTAATCTCATAAATCTTATAGGCCTTAAATAGCCAAATTCAATATTGTTAAATACACTGTAAAAGTTTTTGCGGTTAAAATTACAAACAGGAACTAGGCTGCTTTCAGAGTTAGCGTGGAAAAGCAACGTACTATATCTTTATTTTCGTATACTCTTATAGAAAAGGTATAGAGATTGCGTGCGCAATATTAGATGCATGCGCACCACCTATTTCTTTTCTATAGGAGTATATGTTCGTAAAGATATACGCAAAATATATGTTGCTTTTCCATGCTAGATCTGAAATCGGTCTTATTTTAATAAGCCGTTATTTTAGTTATTATTCATCGATTTTGCATAGGGTGACCCTCATAAACCCCATAAAAATGTATAACCGGTTTATGTAAATACACAACCAACGAGCATGGAACATGTTTACTCATAATAGTAATAAATCCAAAAACCGAAACTACAATAAATCCTGAAATATACATACTATCCTAAGTCCATAAACTTAAAGTATTCTAAGTTGTTGTTGTTATCAAGGCCTGACTCCCACTTCAAATTATGTCCTTAAAGTTCCTAAATCGAAAATATTTTAAGTCCATTTTACTCTCCCCCCTAAAAACGTCACTTTTCACCCCGCCCCCCTAAAATTAAGCGTCTATTTTTCACCCCCTCCCTGCTGAGCCAAACTTTTTCAAATACCCCATCCAATGAACATGTTCCATGTTAATACCCCTAAAATTTAACATTTTTAAAGAACGAGTTAAAGAAGTCAGTGTGGAACAGATTCAAGTACAATCACCCTGTAGATGGTGCAGAAAACTCGTCGTTTTTCACCATTTGTACACAATTAATAGCTATTTTTCACTCACTTCATTAATAACTTTTTGCTCCAAAAAATTTTCAATACATTTTTTATCACAAAAATAGGAACAATTAAAACAAAAACAAAAAAATGATATTTTTTTAAAGATCATTAAAAAAAAGGAAAATAGAAATTTTATTTATTAAATAAACCAAACATTTTACATTATGCATGGATATTTCGCATTAAAGTTTTTTTTTTCTTAAATTATGAGATAACGAGTATATAAAACTCTTTTTTATTCTCATTATAATAAATATATAATAATAATAATGATATCATTGATAAAAAAAAAAGAAATAAGTAGAAAGAAAATAAAAAAAAATTCAATTCATGATTCAAAAAAACTTTTTTTACTTTCATAATCTTTTCACGTACTTATTCTTTTTTTTGACAATGCATCAAATCGATGAATTGGGTAAAAAAAAAATAAAAAATCTTCTATATATATAATGTAAAATATGATTTTTTTTCCAGATAAATAAACCGTATAAAAAAAAAAATGAAACTTTTATGACAATAAATTTTTCATATATAATAATATGAAAAATTTATATTTTTAAATATAAGTTTACGAGTTTATAGACTTTGAAAAAAGAAAGAGTTTTTATAATAGAATATAAGAATAAAAGTCTAGGTGAAAATTTATGGGCAGACGGTTATTCCAGAATGGTTCGAATATTACTGTCAATAAATATTATATACTTGTGCTGTTAACTTGAATATTGATAAGTATTCAGGATAATTTATTATGGTTCCTTAATCGTTAATCTTTTTTACAAGACTGTATTAATGAAACTCTTGATAATAACTTAGATTTTTGGGGAGAATCGAAAAATCTTGGCTAGTCTCCATGGTTTTTCTACTGATAATTTATCTTTGTCACCTTGGAGATTTAAAATCCGGTTACTACCTTATTGCATCAATTTAAAGGGATGGGTTTAAGTTTCCAGAATTTACTCTTAATGCTGTGATTTGGCCATTTTAGAGTTCATTTTAGCAGAAATTTAAAAATTGATAATTTTGGGACCCAAAATGGGCCTTTGGTATATTAAATATCACGATGAGAGAATTACTAATAAAAAATTGTAATTTATGAGAATTTAAAGTTGTCTCTTTCACATAAAAATTAGACCAACTGGAAGTTGATAGATTATGAAACAAGGCTGCAGATATATTTTTAAAATAGCAAAAAAACCTTATTTAATAACATTGAGTCCTGCGTTTCTAAGCCCAGGGGGCCCGTTAGTATAAACTGTGGGTAGTATGCATGATTTATCAACATAAAAAACTCATCCGTAACCATTTTGAGTTCCAAAAATATTTACTTTCCTTTGTCAGGATAAATAGATTATTTTTATTAAATATTGATGAAAAAAAAAGTTAATTGTATATTTTTTTTTGTTTGTTTCAGGTACGTTTTATGATTGATCTAATGTTTAAATTTTTGACATTCCATAAAATTCTGTAAGTAAATAAATTTTAAAATAATTCTTAAATTAATGTAGGTTGAATTCCCCTATTTCATATTCGCACCAAATTCATACTTATATTTTTAGTTCCACCCTGATAGTATTTTACCTTTTTGATGTATTCGTTCATGGATCCAAAAATAAAGATTGTTCCTATTTTTTAAAATACGAGTTATAAGCCTTACCAAAATAAAGATATAAGAAAATTTTTTACATAATCATTTAATAATTTTTTTCCATAAGCATAAAATATTGTAAAGTTTATTGCATAAAAAACTACAGAAAAAAAACTTATGAAAGTGAAAACATCATGAGAAAAAGTTTTATTTACTTTAAAAAACTATTGATGAGTAATAAAATCTGTTACTAAAAAATTTTAAAAAAAGAAGTTAATATTAAAACTGATTTTAAATTTTGATAAATCGTTTTTTAAAAGTTTAACATTTTTAACCTAGTTTTTTTTTTTATTTAAAACAATAATTTTGCTATGTTATTAAAGATTGATTTTTTTTCAAATGTCAATGTCGATTTTTTACTTAGAATAAAAATAAAAAGTAAAAGTAATTTATATAATATTATGAAACATGAAAAATAATTAAATTTAAAAAATAAATATATACATAATCATATCGATCAAGATATGGAATATTGTAGTAAACAAGAAAATTAATAATTTGATAAAAAACAATATTTTATGATTAAAAAATTTAATTACCTATCAAAATCCATTAATCTTAATCTACTCTAGATTTTTTAAATTGATAATGAATTAAAAGGTGATGTTTTGATAATAATAAGTAAGAATTCATGAGAGTAATTATCTAATTACATAATGTAATGTAATTTTATTAACAAGGGAAGGCCAAGGAATTTGGGTAACCAAGTAATACTTGATAAAAGTTAGAATCAGCTGATAGTTTTGAATCCACCATTTATTATAAAATTCATGTTATTAATCGAAGCTCTGAAACTACCCCCAAAATTCCACCTTGCTACCTAAATTAGAAAAAAAACGTAAAACTTAACCTCATTTTCTTAATAACGCTGACTTTACCGCACTGTAAAAAGTAACTTTCTTAAATTTACAAAAAAAATAGAATTTTTTCGAAAAATTAGTGAATTTTCAAAAAATTTTGAAATATTCGATAAAAATCGTAAATTTACTAAATTTAGTATATTATCGAAAAATTCAAGAATTCTCGATTTTTTTTGTGATTTTAAGAAAAAAGTTGTAAATTCACAACTATTTTTCGTAAATTTACAACTATTTTTTGTAAATTTTTGAAAAAAAATTGTAAATTATCAATTTTTCTTGCGAATTCACAAAAAAAAAAACAAAAATACTCGAATTTTTTGTTAATATACTAAATTTAGTAAATTTACGATTATTTTCAAAAATTGACTAATTTTTCGAAAATATTCTATTTTTTTTGTGAATCTAAGAAAGTTACTTTTTACGGTGGCAATTTTAAAAATTAAATTTTTTCCAATCTGAAATATGAAAACGTTTTAATTACAGTAAAATAGAAAAGAAAATATTTTTGACAGTATATTTTGTCATAACTAATATTAAATATTAAATTTTCAAACATCAAAAGAAATTTATTAAAATTTATAGTATCATCGTTTCAAGCATCGTTTACATTAAAATTTTTAACGAAAAAGTAATTTTTCAAAAGTAATTAAAAAAAAAATTTCTTTTTACAAAAAAGGATTTTTCTTTTGATAAAATGTTCGATAAAATGTTAAAAATTTTATTTTTTTTGAGAATTTATATTTTTTGTAAATTGCAAAATTTAATACTTGCAAATATAATTATACTAAAAAGTACGAAAAATTAAAAAAAAAAATTAAAGTAGAGACTAATTGGTCAAAAAAACCTGGGTAAAGGTAAAATTTTTTCAGTTGAATTAGTAAATAAAACATTGCTATTTGCTAAACAAAATGCTTAAAATTAATGATTCGTTAATGAATAATGTACACGTACGTAGTAAAAACTTTTTAATTTAAATTTTTCAAGCTCTTATATAATTTAAAGAAGAGGGTGAAAAGGAAATTGTAATTGATCGTATTTATTTTAAAAAAAAGTTTTATGCTTGATTAAACTTCATTGCTTACGTCATTATAGTGTAAAGCACAATTTTTATTTTGTTTTTAGCTGCAAAATTTTATTAATGTGTGCTAAATATTATTTATTAAAATTCGTTATTTATTTTGAAATTAAAAAAGTTTTCAAACATAAATTATTTAGTGCTAAGTCGTACGTGTATATGGGATATTCCATACCTGGATTGTATTCAACAATTTAAGGATATAAATCGAATATCAGTATTTTTTTATACTATTAGGTTTACCTTGATGCCGATCGAGGGGTTGACAACTCAGAAGTTCACCGCACTTCTAAGACTTCTATGCACTTCTACCGAAATCTTTAAAAATAAAAAAAAAAAGGTTTTAAACATATATCTAGGGGTTTTTGGGTGTACTGAGTCCGAATCTGGCAACCGAATTCCAAAATTCGAAATGGCGGCCTCACAATTGGCCAATTTTCGAAAAAAAAACATCGAAATTTAAAATAAAAAAAAAAAGATTTTCAATGCATATCTGGGGGTTTTTGGGTGCGCTGAGTCCGAATTTGACAACCAAATTTCCAAATTCGAAATAGCGGCCTAACAATTGGCCAATTTTGAAAAAAAATACCAAATTTTAAAATAAAAATAAAAAGATTTTAAATGTATATCTGGGGTTTTTTGAGTGCGCTGAGTCCGAATCTGACAACCGAATTTCAAAATTCGAAATGGTGCCCTCGAAATTGGCCAATTTTGAAAAAAAATACCAAATTTTAAAATAAAAAAAAAAGATTTTAAATGTATACCTGGGAGTTTTTGAGTACGCTGAGTCTGAATCTGACAACCAAATTTCCAAATTCGAAATAGCGGCCTAACAATTGGCCAATTTTCGAAAAAAAACATCGAAATTTAAAATAAAAAAAAAAAGATTTTAAATGTATATCTGGGGGTTTTTGGGTGCGCTGAGTCCGAATTTGACAACCAAATTTCCAAATTCGAAATAGCGGCCTAAAAATTGGCCAATTTTGAAAAAAAATACCAAATTTTAAAATTAAAAAAAAAGATTTTAAATCTATATCTAGGGCTTTTTGGGTGCGCTGAGTCCGAATCTGACAACCAAATTTCAAAATTTGAAATGGCGGCCTCACAATTTCCCAATTTTGAAAAAATAAATACAAAATTCAAATAGAAAAAATAAGGTTTTAAACATATAATTGGGGATTTTTAGTTGTTCTGAGTCAGAATATTGCAACCTAATTTTTAAATTCAAAATAACAGCCTCAAAATTAAACAATATTTCAAAATAAATAAACCAAATAAAATGAAGAAAAAAGGCTATAAATGTAGTTCTGTATATTTTCTGGTATGTTGACTCTAAATCTGGCCAATTTACAAAATTCAAAATGGAAAGCTTAAATAAGCCTATTTTTTGAAAAAATAACGCCAAATTTATAAAATGAATCACATTTTCTCATATTTTCTATTAGGGTTGTAGTAGTTTTAGAAGGTTTTTTTCCATGCTTCCTGGTTGTGTTTAGACAAACTCTTTATAAGATTTTGCGAGAGACTTTGATTAGGTATTTAACAAAAAATGTGAGATTAAAATAAAAAAAATGTTTTTATATATGTTATTTTATGTACACGTAAAAAAAATATAAGACAAACTAAACGTATTACGTTACTGAAATATGATTAGTATTGTAAGTTTGTTGAATGGAAAGATTAAACGTTGAATTGTCAAATAAAAACATTAAACCAACAAATACTTTGTTGATTCAAGCAAAATTAAAATTGTTAAGTTAACCACTTAAATCTTTGTTGAATCAACATAGTGTTAGATAAACCAACAACCTAAAACATTAATATGATTAATTTTAATAGTTAGGTCAATGCTTTTTCTTTTATATTAAAATATTTATTCATTCTTTCTCTTTCTATCCTTTTATATATTTAACACCGCGGCCGGCGACAAGTCGAAACCTGTTCTTCAGCAGCGCGCTTTTGTTTATATTATTATTCAATAAAGAAATGGAATTTCCTAAAAATTTTTAATGATAGTTTTAAGTATTATTTTTAAATATTAATTTCACTGCGGGTATGCATAATTTACTTTTGCTTATATTATTATTCATTATTATTATAATAAAGAAATGGGATTTCCTAAAAATTATTTATGATAGTTTTAACTATTATTTTTAAATATGCATTTCGCTGGGTATGTATAATTTACTCTGCATATAATTTCGAAAATTATTATCTGTAACATATAGTACTTAAAATTTTTTTATTAAATACAACTGTCCTGTTAGCAGAATGGATAATCACGCAGTCTCGGAAGCCGCAATACTCAGTTCGATCCCAGTAGCAGTCAAAATTTTTCTTCGGTTTTTTTTAACAGATTTTAAATTAATAAATATTAAATAAATATAAAAAAATAATTATAAAAAAAAAAATAATTAATTTAAAAAAAATAAAAAAAATAAAAAAAAAAAATAAAAAAATAATTTTTTTTAAATAAAATTTTCACTCTGTTTGAATCAACTAAGTAACTATGACAATTCAACAAATACTTTGTTGGCATATTTCAACAAAGTTATTTGTCAATACAACTTAGAATTTTTTTCCGTGTATAGGTACATATAATTATCTATGAATACAAAATTTTTTATATAATTTTTACCTTATTTTTAATAAAATCATACACAGAGTCAGGAATTACATCTCTTTTACCACTTATAATTTAAGGATTATAAACTTTTAATTTTTTTTCAAAAGATGTAACTGCAAACCACGTTGCTGCCACACCTACTTTCTCTTTATTAGCTTCTGTAAATTTAATGCATTGTTTTTTATAAGCTGTTTTTTTCCAATTATTTTCGTTCTAATTAGCAAAGCCTTTGATCAATCAAATTAGTAAATGCGACTGTTTTGGTATCTGAAATAGACAATAATCCCCAATAGAAATTTCTTCTAGTTCTTCGACAGCATTTGGAATTTCAGAAATATGTAATTTTCTTATGACCAAAAGCTCGACCAAAAGGGTTTAATCGGTTTGATCGAATTAAATTAAAAAACAGAATAGCAAATAAATTTGGGTCTTCTACAGCTGAAAATATAGACTCTTTTACCTAAAAAAGTCTAAAACTACTACAACCCTAATAGAAAATATGATTTATTTTATAAAATTGGGGTTATCTTTTCAAAAAATAGGTTTATTTAAACATGCCATTTTGAATTTCGAAAACTGGTAGCCAGATTTGGACTCAATATTCCAGAAAATATCTAGACCTATAAAATGTTTAAATTTACATTTACAACCTTTTTTTCTTAATTTTATTTTGTTTATATGTTTTGAAAAATTGTTTAATTTTGAGGCTATTATTTTGAATTTCAAAATTCGGATACAAGATCCTGACTCAGTACACCTGAAAATCCCCAATTATATGTTTAAAACCTTTTTTTTTTTATTTTAAAATTTGATTTTTTTTTCAAAATTGGCCAATTTCGAGGGCACCATTTCGAATTTTGAAATTTGGTTGTCAGATTCGGACTCAGCGCACTCAAAAACCCCCAGATATACATTTAAAATCTTTTTTTTTTTATTTTAAATTTCGATGTTTTTTTTCGAAAATTGGCCAATTGTTAGGCCGCTATTTCGAATTTGGAAATTTGGTTGTCAGATTCAGACTCAGCGTACTCAAAAACTCCCAGGTATACATTTAAAATCTTTTTTTTTTATTTTAAAATTTGGTATTTTTTTTCAAAATTGGCCAATTTCGAGGGCACCATTTCGAATTTTGAAATTTGGTTGTCAGATTCGGACTCAGCGCACTCAAAAACCCCCAGATATACATTTAAAATCTTTTTATTTTTATTTTAAAATTTGGTATTTTTTTCCAAAATTGGCCAATTGTTAGGCCGCTATTTCGAATTTGGAAATTTGGTTGTCAAATTCGGACTCAGCGCACCCAAAAACCCCCAGATATGCATTGAAAATCTTTTTTTTTTTATTTTAAATTTCGATGTTTTTTTTTCGAAAATTGGCCAATTGTGAGGCCGCCATTTCGAATTTTGGAATTTGGTTGCCAGATTCGGACTCAGTACACCCAAAAACCCCTAGATATATGTTTAAAACCTTTTTTTTTTTATTTTTAAAGATTTTGGTAGAAGTGCATAGAAGTCTTAGAAGTGCGGTGAACTTCTGAGTTGTCAACCCCATGATGCCGATTAAACCAGGATCCCTTATAATTAATATCGCTAAAACTTGAAGCAAAAGGAAATTAAATTTTTTTATTTTGAAAGTACATTGTATTTTAAAATTTCAGAAAACTTCCATGTGGAATTTTTGTATTACCTAAAAAAACTAAAAAAAACTCTAAAAAATACCGTCAGAAGTTATAATGAGTAAGCTTTTGAATGGCATTTTACAATGTAAACTTCAAATATTACTTTATCTTGATTAAAATCAAAGTCAGAAATATTATTTTTTATGATGTTTTGCAACAAAAAAGCCACTTCCTAATGATTTGCCAAATTATCCATCAAAAAGATATAAATAAATATTTGAACTTTTTTTATATTTTCACGTGACATGAAATTTTAAATAAAAGTTAACTTTGCTTAAAATAATAAAAAAAAATGAATGATAAAAATTTTATCTAAAACATACGTTTTCACGCGTTACAAAAATTGATGATTGATAACAATTGACATGTATTTTTCAAATATTTGTCTATACAGCAATAGTTTTTATTTTTTAATAAAAGTCATACTGTACATTTGACAAATGTATTTTTTTTGTGTGAATAATTCACTTGATAACAATAATTAACAGATCAAATTTATTTATTTTTTTTAAATTTGATATTTACGTATTTATTTACTAAATTCATTTTTAATTTTAATTTGTTAAAAATTTTGAATAAAAAAGATTATGTGACTCAAATTTTTGTTTAAATATGTACGTATTTCATTATGATGTGGTAATTTTCTATGCGACTTTCTTTTAAGTTTTATAAAGGAAAAAGAAATGTAATAAAACTTTGAAAATAGTATTCTAAATTAAGAAATTAAGTCTTTACTTGATGATAAATTTTAGGTGAATTTATAAAGCTTAAAAATTAAAATTTCTTATTATTTACATTTAAAATATTTGACTTAAATTTTTTTAAATAATACATCTATTTGTCCGAAGTAAAAATACACTGTAAAAAGTAACTTTCTTAGATTTACAAAAAAATTAGAAAATTTTCGAAAAATTAGTAAATTTTCGAAAAAATTTGTAAATATTCGAAAAAAATCATATATTTACTAAAATTCGAATTTTTTTGTGAATTCGCAAGAAAAATTGTTAATTTACCATTTTTTTTCGAAAATTTACAAAAAATAGTTGTAAATTTCCGAAAAATAGTTGTGAATTTGCAACTTTTTTCGTAAAATCACTAAAAAAATCGAGAATTTTCTAATTTTTCGAGAATACACTAAATTTAGTAAATTTACGATTTTTATCGAATAATTACTAATTTTTTTGTTAATATAAGAAAGTTACTTTTTACAGTGTATTTAAAATTTTATACCTTTGAATTACGATTCTGAAGCTATTTTAAATTTTCCAAGATTCAAGTTTTTGTTTGGCAAGTTTTTGGTTCCTTTACAGTCTGCGAAACTGCTATTATTCAGTAAATTATAGAATTAAAAATTATATAGAGCATCAATTCAAGGGTGCAAAAGTTTTGACACTAGCATACGTGCCCAGAAAATAAATGATCGTTATTGAATCAAAAGCTTTTTGTCCATGATATATACTTAAGTTTTTTTGTTTGATTTAGTACACTAAAAGTGCGGAAAACACCATACCAAATTTTCTCAGATATTTTTTGAATATTGCCCGGGTTTGAAAACATGCCGTTGTCTTTGTTTAAATTACTAATATTATTAAAATGTAAAAAAAATTTTGTAACAATATTTCTTAAATATAGTTTTTAACACCTTTGCTTGGAAAAGTCTTAAAATTTTTAAAAGAGAAAAAGTTTTCAATGAGTTTTGCGGTGATAATAAAGTTCTTTTTTCGTTGTATCAGTTTTTTTTACATATCAGCTTACACACTTATTGTAAAAATTAGTTTACTTTTATAAAAACTAGGTGAAAATTGACTTATCAACAAGTAATTTGAAGAAAAATTTTTTTTTACAAATTTCAGTTTGTATTTTCTTGATTACATTTTACTCTCTGAAAATAAAAATAATAGAAGAATTTCATCCGGTCATTTTTAGAAATTTGGAATAAGTGTCCTAGTTGTTATGCTGATTATAAAGATCAATATTTGACCCTTTATAACCTTTTATGGTAAGTGAATTAATTAAGAATTAAATAATGAAACTTCAAACGCGAAATCTGGTACTAAAAATTTTTTAAACAAATAAAATTTTAAAATTAATTTCTAGGCTGATATTTGTAAACTTTTAATAAAAAGAAAATTATCTGATACAAAATTTTTTTTTTCTTCAAGAAATAAAGTTTCTCAATTAAATAAAAATAGAAATTATATTAAATAATAGTTGTTTAAAAATATTAATTCATGATTAAATTTGCATTTAGGGAAAAAGCTTAAATTCAAACGATTTTTATACAAGCCTTAAGGTAAGCGTACCAGCACATAAACCCTGACATAAATTGTTAACAATTTTAAATCATTAAAAATATTTAATAAATAATCTTATTTATGGCAAAATTTTTATTTTTAATGGTTACTTTGGACTGGGGGTGTGCGGCTACCCAGCCCGAAGCTTCGGGCTTTTTAACTAAAAATTTGTTAAATAAAAATATTATAAAAATATATATGTAATCGTAATGTCAGAGAAATGTTTATTCAAAACTGTACTTGCGGATCTCTATAGCTTTTCGGTATACCCAAAAACCGCCCCAATCAGAAAAAAAAGCCCGAACTTTTGGGTCGGAGAACTGGAAGTTCAGCTAACTGCACGTTAGTGGAGTCCCCCTACTTTGGGCCCTTACCAATACGGTAAAAAAATTTTTTATCAAGTGATTTTCACGACATGTTTTTTGCACCAGCACATGAACGATAAAGTTTTAAATGATAGTTACTGGTACTAGTACCTTAATTTTTGAATTATTAGATCCAACATAGGGAATTATTTATTTATTTTAAAAATATTTTCTAACATGAACTATCTAGTTCGAAGCCCTTTACCTTATGAATAAAAAAATGATAGATTTGCAAAGAAAATAATATTTTTGCTTATTTAACTTGATAATATACATCACTGTCTACTTTTCTTTTGTTTTTTCTTTATTATATTTATTTATATATGCATAATAACAACAACAGTAACAACGTTATTCCCTGAAGTATCGTTATTCTTCAGCTACGTAGACATAGTCGTAGATACACAGTCACATACACCTTACGTTTTACTTTCTTCTACATAAAAAAAAGAAAAAGTAAATGTGAAAAAAAAAATATTTAAAATAATTTTAAGTCATAAAAAAAAGTAATTCTTAAGTTTTATTTCAGTATCGTTTTTAATAATAAAGCTTTTGTGTCTGACTATATTGTAGATTCTTACTACTTGACGATAAAGAATTTATTCCTTTAAATGCATATAATAATTGTCTGAGAATGAATGCGATAAAAAAAAAACTAGGTTATCAGGATATAATGAGAAAATTAAAGATTGCTTTTTTTTTCTCTCTTAATTGCAGAAATAATTTGTACGAATTTTGTTTTAAGATAATTTAATTAGTAATTTCATTTATTTTTCTTTTTTTTAATTTTTTTAATTAAATTTTTAAATATCAGTGGTATTTTATTAAAAAATGGCTTCTTAAATTTATTATTGGTTTTATTTTAAATAGCACATTTATTCTTCTATATAAAACGTGATTTTAGTTATAGTTTTATGAATTTAAATAATGGTAGTTAGAAATAAAGGATACGTGCTAGCATAAAGTTACTAAAAAATGCAAATAAGCATTATTATATTTGTTTATATCGTCAGAAAAATCAGGTTAGATTATCCAAAAAGATGTGTTTTGAGGTATTATAAGTTTTATTAGAAAAGTTAGTGCTGATCTCAAAACTTTGGAGTTTTCCCAAGATACTTATATGTGGTAAAACTATATGATCGACAGGATCAGTAATCGAATAATGCTTTTACTTTTTTTTTTTAGGATTCAAAGAGCCTTTTCTCGTACTTTACCGTAAGGAACGAGTATCGGAGTAAGCGGCTTAAGTTTGAACTTGGATTAAGTGGTGTTGTCTTGAGTAAGAGAGATTACACCTGCCCTATAGAATTGCGTTTACACTCTACCAGTTGTACCTACACTGGGAAACTTGACGTTGATCTGAATGCCAATTACAAAACGTCAAACTCACGAACTAAAATCAGTTAGACTCTCCGTTTCGGGAAGTCTAACACTCGGTTTCGAGGAGTGAAATTGTTATTTTTCAATGAGTGATATGTCGCGCATTATAATAATTTAATTTTTTTAATTTAAAACTGAACTTTGTTAAAAATTTATATAATTACCAATTACTGTAAATTATTGTTATATTTTGTATAAAAGTATAGCATATATAGTAAAGAAATACTTATAATTATTTATTTAAATATAATAATATATACAACTAAAACATAAATTTGGAAATAAAAATTTTCAGGTTATATGCAATATCGAAGTCCGAAGATATTTCCGTAAATAATATAAATAAAAAAATACAATATTTTTACATTAAAAATGAATAAAGATGGGCGATGGGCGATGGCTGAAATTAATTTATTCTAAAAATTTTTCCATTTAAATAAATTATCACTGATGTTTAACTCCAAACTCCAATTAAAAAAATAACGTTGACGTTACCTATTGTTGTTAAGAAACACATGTTATGCAATGGGGGTTATTTTATAAAGTCAAGCACATTGAAATCCACATAAGTCTATCTCTTTCACTCTCATGGTTTTTAGCTTTACAAAATAACCCTCAATATAATATACGTAACTGTTATAATATACTATCATACTATTATATACTTTGATATTAGTGTGTCAAACTGCTTTTTTCGGGGAGTCTAATGTCCGGAATACGGGAGTCTAACTTATTTTAGTTTAGGCATCTGACGCTTGGCACGGGCGCTCAGATCAACGTCAAGTTTATCAGTGTACGAAATTCCAGTTATGGCAGATAGAATGTTTTTTTTAAATTGGAACATGTTCATTGGATGGGGTATTTAAAAAATTCTGGCTCGGGCTGAAAAATTGACGTTTTTAGGGGGGGGGGGTAAAATGGACTTAGAATATTTTCGATTTAGGGACTTAGAATAATTTGAAATGATCAGGCCCTGATAAGAATTAGAACTTAGAATACTTTAGTTTTATGGACTTAAGATAATTTATATTTCGGGAATTCTTGTAATTTCGGTTTTTGGATTTTTTACTATTGAACATATGTTCCGTGATTTTTTGTTGTATGAACACACAAACCAGTTGTAATTTTTTTAATTTAGGTTTAATATCATTTTCAATCATTTAAAAGAATAAAAAAATTCCGTCTGCCCTAACCGGAATCCCGGTATCGAGAACCGAATTTTTTTTCAGTGTTAATAAATAAAAAGTTTCAAACAAAATTTCGTTTAATCTTTTTTCTTCACAGCTATATAATAATTGATTTAAGTTAATCCTCAAAATAATCTCTTTTTTTAAAAAAAAGTTAAAGACCAGTAAAGTAAAGATTGAATTACCCAGTAAAAAAACAATAACTAAAAATACCTTGGAGTATTTTATTATAAACATTTAAACTATTTCAATATTAAATAATTAACAATTATTTGTATCGAATTAATTTCTATCAAAGTATTTCTAACCAAGAATAGATAAAGTTTTGCTTATTTTCAATAACAAGATGCATAGTTTAAGAAAATATTAGTGCCTGCATACAAAACAGTTGAATATAATCTTTAATAATAATATTGCATTATCAAACAATACGAATACTTGCGGTCAGTTTAAACAGTTACATAATATTATTATATAGACCTTATAATTCTTGCATTTAATTTTCAAATATTTTGGCATCGATATAACTCTCTAGGCTCTTTCTATAGAACTTACTTTTGAAATTCTAATACATTTATATGCACTTTATGTGTATAGCTATAAGTTTTCTCGAGATTTATGTATATGTATGCGTTTTAACCATTTCTATTTACATATTTTATAGAGAATTATAATATGCATATCTCTTCTCTATATATGAAGTATTTTATGTCAAATTGGCTCATAGAAAAATAGTTTTAATTAATTTTATATAGCTTTGAGTATTTTTCATTTCACTTTTCTAAATAATGGATATTTAAATACTACCGAATAATACTTTATTTGAGCAGCGATCTTAGTCTATTAATCTTAGTCTACGTGCAAGCTTTTGTTTGCTTTATTAATAAAATTAGATTTTTTAGACTATATTTAAACCCTTTCTAGAACTAATTAATTTTTTTTTGGTCTTGTAATCTTTGATTATACTCTTTGGTATTGTAAAAGCACATGGAATTCAAAAAAAAATTTGTTAGGTCTCGAAAGGGCTTTAAAAAAATATACCCTACCTTGATACAGGTTCCATTTTAACAGTGCAAAAAGTATAGAGTAAATTGTTACATTACCATTTAAATTACATATTAACCTATTATCCGCCAACTAGATTGTTTTACAAACGCTTGGTTTTTTTATTTATAGAAGCCATTTTTAAATACTGACTAATAGTATTGGAAATATGCTTTCAGAATCTGAAAGAGTATGTCTTTTTAACTATTCAAAAAAATTCATTTTTTAACCTTTTTTGAAGCGAAAAACCAAATGACTACCTAAAATTCACAATTTGACCAATATAAAATACCCCATATAGAAAATGAAAGTATATTAAGCAGAAACAGCAAATGAAGATGTTGATGTTAATGATCGTGTTGATCGTATTGATGATTTTAATTAAAGGCATTTTTTTTCGAGTAATTTGTTTATGTAATATTAAAAAAATAATATTACTAATAAATTTAACAGTTTTTAAAAAAGATTTATATAAATAAAGACTAAAATTAAATTTTATTTGTCTGGAGCCAAAATAAAATGATGTTATACATTAAAATGAGTTCATTGCCAAAAAAGAAAAAAAGCTAAAGAGAAATATTTTTCTGTGGTCATTTTTACTTGATTATTATAATATGCATAGAGAGATTGCATATTTAAATTATAATAAAAAAATCTAAAAAAGAAAAGATTATTATGTGCGGTTTCGGTTTTAATATTATAATGGAAAAAAAAATTAAATGAATTCTTTTATTTTATGAATTATGTATTATATAATATTTTTTAATAAGAAAAATTGTCATTTTTTTTTTATTATTAATTTTTTTTTTTTTTTTTAATATTGTGTTTTAAGAGTTTAGTAGTGGATTTGGTTTGTAAAGATAGAAGAAAAAGAAGTTTTTAAATAAAAGTACATATTTGCATGATTCTACCCATGAGAATTTTTTCTTTTTATTTTCTTAGGAATTTCAAATTTGAATTTTAGATCTTATTGAACTTGTTAAACATGGATATACTTTTTTACTTGTTTAATGTATTTGTGGAAAAATTCCGAATTTTACTCTAATAGCTCAACATTTAGAAATTAGGAACTAAATTTTAAGCCCTAGTAAAAATTAATACCGAAATTCGGGTAAAATCGACAAAATCGAACGTAAATTATCATCAAGGAAAAGTTGTCGTATCCTGACCTCTGACAAAAAAAATGTAATCTATTATTAAAAGAATCAAAAATCTTCAATTAATTTTTTTAGTTAAAAACTCCCAAAAAATAAAAAAAATTATCCATATAGGTATACAAACTTTTAAAATTCTTAATTAATTGTAAAATAATTAATAAAAAAAAAAAAAAAAGAAAAATATTTCAGCTTTTTTTAATCCTCAGATGGTTTACAATAACTTGATTACAGTAAAGTATATTTATAGTTTTGAAGTTTTTATACTTTTTCTTTGGTTAAATCTTATGTTTAGACAGACTAAAATTTATCATGTTTTTCTTTTTCTCTTTATAATCTCAAGTACCTACATATTCTTGTTGAACTTTTTCGTAATTTACTTTAATATTCACAAAACTTTCAAAATATTAATTATAAAAAAAAGAAAATTAAGTTATTATTTTTTTTAACGTTAAATAAGTAAGAGTAAAAGATAGTTAGGACGCTAGAGCAAAATGTGCTGTTTTATTGTTGGTTCCGGTATGCGGTTTGTTTCAACCGAATATTTACGATGCCCTTTATGGCTTACGATTAATCAGTGTATTAATGATGTGAAAATCATCAGAGTCTTTCTTAAAACTTTCATAAAATTAATATAACCTGAAATCCAAATATTTATCCGATATTGGGGGGAATTTAGGATTAATATAAGTGTTTTTTCTAAAAATTGTAGTCTAAGCACCCTATGCAGAATAATTTATTAACCTTTATTAACATAGAACATGTTTATAGGGAGGGGGTATCCTGGAAATCTTAAAATCAAAGGGGGGGGGGGCAAATACACCGTCATCCAGAGCAGGACGCAAATTTGCTTTTATCTGAGTGAGTCTAGGGGAGAGTGACGCCATAGGCCCAACAGCCGCCATTAACCGCCGAACTAGCCCATAAGAAATACATGGGACGCCATTAACCGCCTTAGTAACATTTTAGTAATAGGTACCAGCGTGTCGTCACTTTCTCTAGACACACTCTGGCTTTTATAAGGCGCAGCGCTATTTGTCGATGCTTGTAATCTTGACTACGATTGTCAACCAATAAACAAACAATGCATCCGGCTCTGGATGACGGTGTATATTTAATCAAAGAGGTGGAGGGTCAGAGGTGTCAGAGGTGTCAGATTTAAGGGGGGGGGGGGTAAAATTAAACTTTCTAAAATAATTTCGATTTAGGGGCTTACAATAATCCAAATTGAAGGATTAAGGAGAGGGTACCCTGGAAATCTGAAAATCAAGGGGGAGGGGGTCAAATATGTCCGATTTAAGGGGGGCCAAATATATCTAATCAAATTGGCGGGGGGTCAGAAGTGCCAGATTTAAGAGTGGGGGTCAAATGAAACTTTCTAAAATAATTTCGATTTAGGGGATCACAATAATCCAGATTGAAGGATTAAGGAGGAGGTACCCTGGAAATCTGAAAATCGATGGGGGGGGCAAATATGTCTGATTTAAGGGGGGCCAAATATATTTAATCAAAGGGGCGGGGGGGTCAAATAGGACTTTCTAAAATAATTTCGATTTAGGGGCTTATAATAATCCAGGTTAAGGGACTTAGAATAATTTCGGGGACTTTAGCTAGCATACTTTTCATAGCTCAGATGAAGCAGTGCTTTGCACTTTCTTGATGTTACACTTTGTTTAATGTTGAGCTAACTTTGATTTTTCTCTTTTTGGTCAGGGACAGACACAGGGAAACAAGTTGTACAGCCAATTTCTTTGGAAATTTTATATACTTTATGATTATGATTTCAACTAAGTCGGTTATTTTAAGCTTCAGTATAGGGATCATATCCCAAACTTTGGATCGAGGATTTTCTGCCACTTAGACTTCCTCCTGAAATTTTTCAGCAGCCCCCATCGTCCCCAGCTCCATAAGAACACTAGCCTCGCAAATTTAGCTTTTGCTTCCAAATTCTCGAGCTTTACTCTCTTCTTGATGTTAATTAACGTTTGATCATACATAAAACCATCTCCTAATTTTGTCAGCAAATACTTTTTTTTTTAACCTACGCTTCCTTACCTTTTCTTTTTCTTTTTACGCAGAATTTCCAGTATGCTGCATTTTGTTCTTGAGTTTCCTTCTCTTTCTTTGCTCCTTTTCTTGACCTTGTTGACTTTCTTGCTACTTCTAGCTGAACCTGTTGCTTGTGATTGACCCTGCCTTTCAGTTAGTTTTGCTATTTGAGCGTTTTTTTCTGCTGTTCAGTTTGCTTCTTACCTTTTTTTTAGCTCCTTCCTTTCTTTTTTGATTTTACTCAGGCTCTGAATCCTTTTTATGTTTTTGCTTATTTGAAAATACTATTCTGCATGTATGACTAAAAATTTTCTAATTTTATAAAATAATTTCTGGGATTTTTAATTTTCTGTTAAGACGTAAGAACTAACTACTTGTTAGATAATTATTTTAAATGTAGGTTAAATGTGAGTTATTTTACATTTAGGTTAACTATGATGATTAAATTCCACATAGATTTGTCCTCAGTTATTCTAAGAATGTAGCATATTTATGCAAGAAAACTCTTGAGATAAAAAAACTCGTTATTTTTTTATTTTTCTAACCAAGAAGAATAAATTTTTTTGAATTTATGAAAGAATATTTCTACTTTTAAAATAACATTAAAATCATTGATTTATTATTTGATTTTTATTTCTGAATAGATTACAGTACTTTTTTTGTTTCATTTTTATAACATCAATAATTCAAATTTTATATTTTTTTGTTGCATTTATGATTTATGCAAAAAAAAATTTACTGTTTTTCAAAATTTAATAAATAAAACAATAGTATTGAAGTTATTTTAAAAATTAACAAAACAAAAAATATTAAATTTTCGTACCAAAAGCAAATAAAATGTATGTTTTTATTCAATTATAAGTTTTATAACACATTTAGTACTTTATAGAAATTACAATATTATAAATTTATTCAGTAACAAAAGTTGTATAAACTCTATAAGCTTATTTCAAAAATATTATTTGTTAAATTAAAAAATTTCCATTTCACAGGATGAAAATTCTAAACCAATAAAAAAAAATAACATACAATTTTAAAATAGCTTTTGGTCAATAGAATTATTGACTTAAAGTAGTATTAGAAAAAATTGTTTATAGTCACGCAGGAAAAAAAAGGAAAAATAATTGTCATTGACTTTTATCTACACTAAAAGCATTTTTTTATGCTTGTATTGATTTGCAAAGTGAGTAGTTTTTTTTCCTGCATAGGCTTTTTACATTTTCTTTTTAAAAAAAGTAACTTGGCGTTTAAGGTGTGGTTAAATCAATTTATTTAAATAATTAGCTTAATCTAGAGTAATTTTTTTAAGACTGATATTAAATAAATGTAGATTTTTTAAAAAAAGCCTAAAAAATGTCATTTTAATTTAAAATTTACGTACTGACTAAGATTTCCTATGGGAAAATAAGAAAGTTAGCTTTAAAAGGGATAAGACATAAAAGAGAGGACGTTTGCTCTTACTACGTTCATTTGGGAATTTTCTTTGGACTGGTTCTAATATGCTTTGGGAATTTACTAACCTACTGCTTAGGCTATCTTCATTTTTTAATTAGAAAATAACACAATTTTATTCAATAAATAAAAACTTATTTTTTCTTGTTTAACCTAAAAGTTTAAGTTTTTTAAACGAAAGAATTAAGTGAACCGTTGAGATTTTTTGGATTTAAAACTTTTTGTTATGTTTTATAAAGCTCAGTTGCAAGTAAAACAATCTTAAGAGGACTTGGAATTCAGCAAGAACCGGAAGAAAAGAGTCAATGAAAAAAAAAATATTTTTCTATATAACACGAATTTTCTACTTTTTTTTTTCTTGGCAGCTTTCAAGGCTCTGTGAATCCGATTTTCTTTTGTTCTTTTATGTTTTCAAGATGCTTGCTTGTATACGATGAAAATTTTATACTTTTAAGTAAAAAAAAAAGGTGACCGGAAGCAAATGAAAGACAAAAAAAATCACTTTTTTTTTTAAACTTAAATCTGCTGTCATCCTGTGCTCTCATATTTTATATAAAATGACTGTTATTATTACTTTTTTTCTGAAATTTATCAAAGAAAAAATAAATTAAGAATATTGAAAAAATCTTTTTACTAGTTAAATTTTTAATATTAAAATTTTCTGACGTAAACACTTGCTTTTAAAATTAAATTAAAAATAAATTTTTTATATTATAAAATATTTATAAATAAAAATCGAGATACAAGCATTATTTTGATTAGCCCCTCTAGTCAGTTCCAAATTAGATAATTATAAAAAATTTTGGTTAGTATTTATAAATAAATATTTAATGACTTATCCTCTTTATTGAGTGGGTGGTCAACACTTTCTTTGATAATTATTTTAAAAAATTATATGGTTTACGTTGTTTATTTATATTTTAAATTATTTTTATGCAATGTAGCAATAATAGCTGATTAATTATTTTTTAATTTAACTTTTTTCAAGTATAAATTACCCTCTAGATTATCTTTGCCAAAACTGAACCTTCTTCTGACACTTTATATCTATAAGAAAATGTGTATTATGCTTGGTTTGTAGGTGCTTTATCTGAACTCTGTTAGATTATATCTAATTTACCTAAAAATAAAAATATTGTGAATTATTATTAATTGTTTTATTAATTTACGCTTCAATGTCTAATATAATCGTTATAATTTAGTTAGAGAATGATCAGATACGTATTTATTGATATAATAGAAATCGATTATTGTTTAATTGCTTATAAAATTCATAATAATTGAATGATAATAACCAGGATAATAATACAATTATACCATATTATAAATTTATACATGGCTTGTTTGCGAAAAATTTGAGCTACCAAGGATGGATCTATAAAACTATAATGAGTAAAATAAAATTTTTTCACCATTTTATATGGTCAATTGCCCCCAGTGACCCACCTTTGGATCCCGCAGTAGCTACGTTGTTAAAAGTAGCTCCTGAAAGTAAACAAAAATTTAGTCTTTTAGGAAAAGCTAGGTAGTTATTCTTCGAAAAAATTTATATTGTGAATTCAAAATTATTTTTCGTAAATTTGCAAATTTTGTCGCAATTTTGAGAAAAAAAATTTGTTTCAGTATACATTAAAAAATATTTAGCACTAACGTTTTCTTTGCCTACTATAAAAATATTTGAAATTTCAGTACATTTAGTAAATTTATGAATTTGCGAAATTGCAATCTACATTTCACAAAATTTTTTTAGCACCGTAATTAAGAAAAAAGTTTTTTTTAACACCTTTAAAACTAGAATTGTTAAAATTGCTCAATTATGTTTTCTGGATTTAAAATTTTTCCTTGATTAATTGAATTGAATAAAACAAAAAAAATATATAAAAGTTACCTTAGAGATAAAAAATTAATAAGGATCATAAATAAAATAGATCATAGATAAAAAAATAATTATATTTTTCCAATAATTTTTATAACTAAAAAATCTATAATTAGTTCCAGCAGACACAAAACAATATTAATAAATTTATATATAAACCAATTATATTCATAAATCAACATAAATCACTATTAAATAAAACTATAAGATTGATAAAATGTATATTTTCATTTGGTTACAGCATAATCTTATACAATCAATCTAATTAATTATATTTTCATATTTATGTTTTATATGTTTTTAATTTAAAAAAGAAAAGAAAAAATAATAAATAGCAGATTTCTTTTTTATATACTTGTAAATTAAATCTGTCGAGTAACATTTTTTTTGGCAACAAGCCATATTTATATCGATATAAATTTTATTGAAAATTTTTTTTTTTAATATGTAAAACATCAAAGGCAATTATTTAAATTTAATTTTTATTTTAAATTAATTTAAATTTAATATACAAAAGATTGTTACTAAAGATTTATGAATAGAGAAATGTACATGGGTGGTTCTTGTGGGCACAAATTTTTAAGTCTATGAAATGAAGGATATGGTTTTTTTATAATTCTAACTGAGAATAGGAGATAAATAGGAGATTAGGAGGCGATATACTGGAGCAAGATTTTGCTAGATTTTTGTTGATTGCTAAATTTCAATTGTTTTAACTTTAGGGATCCTAGAATTCTAGTAAAAATCTCTCCAAGTTCGATTGGGTCGATTTCATGGAGCGCATTCTTACTAGATTCTAGGGGCACTAGAGTATAAATAATTAATAATGAAACAAAATCTATTAAAATTCTGCTCAAGAAGGATACATAAAATTGCCTCTAAGCGAAATTGTAATAAATTTTTAGTTATAATTAATAAAAAAAAAGAACTAAAGTTCAATCTTATTAACTCTAGAGTACCTAGAATCTAGTGAGAATATGCTCCATGCTCTTCTGGATCCTAGGGGCACTAGAGTAGAAACAGGTAGAATTAATTAATTATGACCTGATTATGACTCAAAATTTATTAAAATTCTCGTCGAATAGGATCCATAATATTGCCTCTGAGCAAAATTTTAATTAATTACTAGAGTTCAATCTATCAACTCTAGAGTCCCCAGAATCTAATAAGAATATGCTTCATAAAATCGACCCTGATTTCTTGAAGACTAGTCTTCATGGTCGATTTCATGGAGCATATTCTTACTAAATTTTAGGGAAACTAGTGTTAAAATAATTGGACTTTAGTGAATACCACCAAAAATCTAGTGAAGTCCTGCTCCAGGAAAACTCTCCTTTAAGAATTTCGCTGCAATTCTAGCATTGTGTTAATTTTATTGTCCCTGAAAATCACTAGAAACCAGGCTGAAAACCTAGTAAAAATATTGATAGTTTCAGCTCAAAAATATAAGCTTTTTAAAATTTGTATTCTAAATTCCCAATAACCCATAAAAAAAATTAAAAAAAAGTATCTTAAAATGTCCCATGTATACTCTAAAATATTCATGTAATAATTTATGTTACATTATAATATAAATATAATTTTAAGTGATAAAATGATACATTTTTATTTGCTTAGAGATTTTAATGTTTGTATGCTATAAAAATAAATCAAAACTTTATATATACATAAAGTCGTAAACATTTTTTTTTTAGTTGTCAACCTTCTTCTTTCTTTTTTCACATTATTCTTTATAATTATAATATTAAAATTTTTCATGTTCGTATAAAAAAAAATGTAAACAAACAAAAATAAAATTATTGTTATTTCATTATCATCATTTTGTAGAAAACAATGAAATTTAGATTCATAGCTTTAGCTTTTTGTCTTGGGCTGTCAATATTACGAACATTTCTATTGTTATCAAAAAACTTTATGTTAACAAAATCGTGCAAAGATCATAATGTAAATACTTGATAATTTTCCTCAAACAAGATAAAATAAATAAGTTAATTAAAAAATAAATATTTCTCTAGTTAAATTTTAAAACACGTATCTAATACACTTTAAATCAACTCGAATTATATACTAAGAAGGAAAATAGCTATTACTTATATGTAGATCGATTACTAATATTACTTAGAGCACATACATACAATAGATTTTCTTGCAGCTTGGATTTAATCGACCAAGAAACTTATATTATAATTTAATGTTCACGTAGAATCATAATAATATACGTTAATGAGTTATAAATCTTAATACGGATGGATTGACTCACATTATAATATGTAGATTTTAATGGATTGAAATTATATACTTTTGGATTTTGGGTGCTAAATTTATTGTGTGTAATATAAATTGGAAAAGGGCTCGATTTCATCTAAATTGGTATCAGGTGAGATTTAGGTGTTTGCTATGAAGAATTAATTTTATTCATTGGCATTTGAGGGTCTCATGTCGATGGGTTACTGGGCTTCTAATTTTAAGAGGGCTAGATGGTAGCCATTTTTTTAGGTGTCAGTTAATCAGAGACTACATAGAATATTAATTTTGGTCAAAAAATATGGCTTTAATTTTCCCCTCTCTCGCCACTGTCCCCACTTCATATCAATATATTTTAAATTAATTATTTATTATATAATACTTTAATTTTTGTATTATATTCTGATTATATTTTATTTTTAATAGATAGTGTTTTTTTTATTGTGTTAGTTTTTTTTTCTTTTAATTTTATTATTATTTATGCTTTTTTAATTTACCTAAACACTATCTATTAAAAATAAAATATAATACAAATTAGTATTATAATATAATAAATAATATAATATATAATACATTTTTAATTATTAATTATTAAAATTAATACCGATTTCTGTATAATTAAATGTTATTTTTATAAATTCTAAAATTATTTACCAAATTGTGTAAAAAAATTGAATATTTCTGACCAATTCATGAAATGGTCAATTACAAGTTTGGGGTGTAACATATATATAGTATAGGAAATGCATTTCTCTTTCGAGAGTAATTTCATTTAGCTAACATCTCATGATTCTAAAAATATTCTGTTACTTTATTTTTAATTTAAATTAAATCTATAAAGAAAATATTTTTATAATTAGGATAAGTCTAATATGTTTTTAATTAAAATACTGCTTTATTCAAAATATTAAAAATATTTAAAACTTGATTGACATAGATTACAAGAATAATATTTGCGATGAAATTGATATGTAACATCAAATGTAATATTTTAATCACAGAAATTTTAAAATTACACAAATTTTTTAAAGAAATATTCATTTTGATATTCATTTTAATTAACTAATAGACGTGTAATATGGAAATCTTGATTAAGGTATTTGTTAAATCGATACTTATATAAATTTTTGGAATTTCTGTAATTTAAGTAATTTATTTCAAATAAAAAAAATAAAACATCAATATTTTACACAGTAATGTGCATAATATTTTATTGGTTATAGTAACTTATGCTAGGATAACAGTGATATTTATTATTAAAAATTTTATGATTGGTTCTTGTAAAATTAATCAGTGCTAATAAATTTAAATATTTCTGTCTTAATTATGATGAATCGAAAGGCAAAACTTATTTGACATAATATTTTTCTTGTCAGCGGCCAGAAAGCACGTATTTCCCGGCCGCTGCGCGACCGGAAAAGACGCGTTTTCTCGCCCCTGACGCAGAAAAATCGTATACGACCATTGTCCATAAATAAAGAATGACCCAAATCGCAGTTTACCAACCTCGGCTTCGCCTCGGACGGTAATTTACATGCGATTCGGACCATTCTTTACTTTTCTGGACACGGGCTGTAATATACATTTCATACATACATTTCATGCGCAAAAATCTTTTTCTTGTTAGTGTCCAGAAAGTGCGTGTTTTCTGGCCGCTGCGCTATTCGAAAAAACGCATTTTCTCGGCACTGAGCAAGAAAAATTATGTTTTGTCCTTGGCCACAAAAAAAGGATGCCCCAAATCTCAGTTTACCATCCTCGGCTTCGCCTCGGACGGTAATTTACGTGCGATTTGGGCCATTCTTTACTTTTGTGGCCATGGGTAAAAATATACTA
Organism: Anagrus nilaparvatae; assembly: GCA_022575985.1. NCBI lineage: Eukaryota > Metazoa > Arthropoda > Insecta > Hymenoptera > Mymaridae > Anagrus > Anagrus nilaparvatae. The sequence continues at coordinate 29,597,908 of JAKSXM010000231.1, read as the reverse complement.
TATATCCCGAGAAAGAAAAATTTAGCTATGGCCACATCGAATCAGATGTGATTCATTGATGCCATTTGCACCTTGTATGGTTACCCCAATTTTCGGGTACTCTATCCAAAAGTTTGTTTTTTTCGGTACGCGTCGGGACGGGTAATCTATATTAAAAAAATAATAATTTATTACCTATAATTAACGAAAATTTTTCAAAAAAATGTTCACGTAATCGTAAAGTCAGAAAAATTTCCATTTCAAGGCGGTACATGCGAAATGCCCCCCCCCCCCTAAATCTTAGTCCTACCAGACCCAACCCGAAGAAAATAACCTGAGACTGACACCACCTGAAAATTCTGGGAATTCTGGCACTCTTATTTACTCTACCAAAAATGACTTTGCCATGCCGTCTTAAATTGACGTGGTCCACTGGCGGATGAAAGGCATTGGGCAGGTGGGCCTCCGCCGCCTCGTCATATTAAAGTCGCAAGTCGCCCATCTTGCTTTCTTGGATATTTTCTATAATTAACTTGAACCTTGATTGATATTAAGGAAATGCTTTAATTTTTGAAGAGTGCAACTCAAAAAAAATTATAAAACAATTTTATAAAATAGATTTTATCCATTCTATAAAAATGATGTAGAATCCCAATTTATTCGAATACTGTGTTAAAAAGTTATAAAATATAACACTGAAAAAACGTGATTTTTAAAATTCTTAGGATACATTATCGATTTTATTTTATCAATTTACAAAATAAATATACTCAAAGTAAAAAAAATCTTTAAAAATCCAAGACAAATAAAATATTACAAAAAGCAACGATAAAGTAATGACTTTAATAAAAACAATGTATTAAAATTTGAAATAAATCAGTTTATAAACTAAAGCTAAGATATTTCTAAACCTCAAAATGTTTATTCGATTTCCAGTTGAGTGAATAAATCCTAATACATAATTTGGGATAAAAAATAACGCTTGAATTGAAATAACAAAGTTATTGCTTGTTTTAAAAAAATGTTTTTTTTTTTTTTAACAAAAAATTTTTTCTTTATTTTTATTAAGTGAATATTATATATTTCCTTCTTTGTTTATTATTAAGTGATATGCAATTATGAGTTAACATATAAATAAATATAAATTAAATTTTTTCGTTTTAGTACAAAAGAGAATAAAAAAGTTTTATATTGAAATACAAACAGAGAATTGAAAAATTCTATATTTTTTTAATAAAAAACCTTTTTAATTTGTTTTTTATAGACATAGTTTCATTTTAAAGAGTTTTTTATTTCAAGTAAGAGAAAATCTTTTTTTATTTAACGTAATTTTCTTTGAAGGATTAAAAATAAAAAATTTTTTTAATTTTTTATCAGAATTACTTTGCACGCGATTTTTTTACTTTTTTTTTTAAATGTCAAAGCTGATTAGAATTCAATGGTGATTGAGTTATCTTTTATTTTTACTTTTCCTTTATTTGACTTATTTAGTGAATATTTTTCAAGTTTTATTTAATTAACCTTTAACCGAGAGGACATTTAAATAGTATTGGGATAATTTTTTAAAATTATTTTAATATACTCACAAGGGTAGTTTACTACATTTGGAACAACAAATTACACTGATTGGTTACTGATTACAGTTTATCATGTTGAAAAAATATGCCGACTACCCTTCGTTCATGCCAATGGTCCTGATAGGCTTAGGAATGCAAGGCTCAATGTTGTAAAAGTGAACTAAAACACTTCTGATTGGTTTTATTTTTTTGTTGTAAATGTTACCTTTCAAGTTTCGTAAACCACAATTTTTTACGAACATGGGTTTTAGAGGTGTCAAAAATTTTGTATGAGATCCAAATTTCTAAAATTTGTATACTGATCTCATTTCTTTGGTTCTTTTTTGAGAAATGGCTCCACAAAGTTAGTGATGAGTTTTTATAAAAAATCATGAAATAAGGATTTTGGCCTTAAGTTAATATACCTGAAAAGGGACGAGTAAAGAGTTTTTGGAAAGTTGAAGTTTGTAAAAAATTGTTGAGGCATGTAAAACCTATTTTGGTAAAAAAAAAACAATTTTGGCAGTAATTTAAACATTTTTTATTTTCGGCCGAAAATTGGGCTTGAAAGTTGAAGGCCCATTGGCATAAAAGGCTGGTAGTTGGCATGTTTTCTCAACATAATAAACTCATTCATAACTATTTGGTGTAATTTGGTGTTTCAAAAATAGTGAACTCTCTTAGTCAGTAAACTCATACAAAATTTTGTTTACCAGTTTTTTTTTTTCAAAATAAAATTTCTATAATTTACCAGTTGAAGTATTCGAGATGAAGGCAAATAATTTTAACTACACAGCATAAAATCTACTTTTTATGTAATTTTTTGCATTTTATCTCTTTACTGTTACGTGCTTTAAATTTAATTATTGTTTACACTGCAAAATATTCCTTCTCGTGATAATAAAATAATTATGCATAATGACAATAAGTTTGCGTACAGAATTTGTTACAGTGTATTTACTCGATTCAAAATAATACGATTTACCTTAAGTCAGTTGGCAGAAAAATCTATAATTCTACAACAAAGAAAAGAAAATCAGCAATTAGATTAGAAAATAAATCCATCTTTAAATTGTGTTTTAAAAATTGTAAATAAAAAAATAATAATAATGAAATTGAAAACATAAATCTCAATTTACCATATTACAATATTGCTCTAAAGAGATTTTTTCTTATAAAAACTGCAAATCTTAGCAAAATAAAAAAGAAATGATAAAAAAAAGTAGATATTGCAGCTTTTACTAAATCAAGTAAAAAAAGAAATATCAGAATAAAGAGAAAGAAATGTTTAAAGATATAAAAAAAAGTAAATTAAGAAAACACTGAACAAAAAAAGACAGGATAAAGTTTAATAAAATTAAAAATAAAGAGAAAATTTTTATAATTTAATTTTTTATTGATTATTATGCTTTGAATATAATCTTTGATTTTTTATTATTTTAACAATTTCAATGTATATTTGAAAATCCAACATTTCTAAATTGAAGATTTTCAAGAGAGAAATTTCCGGTACAATATTGCAATGATCGGTCTTTTAACCATTTCTATCTTTGCAATATATAAAGTTGATCATTCGAATGCTTGTAGTTGGTTAATTTAACAACTTTCTGTCTCTCTTTCTCCCTTTCAATGAACGAATGTATATATCAATTGTATTAAAAATTCTCATACTCAATTAACAATTTAATCCGTGATCAAAGTTGTCAAATGAATATAGCAAATTATCAAAGGGATAAAACAGAATATTTTTTTTTAATTACTACTTTATGCATTCTTAAAATTGGATTTTGCAAATTGCAATTAAAAATTAATAATTTTAATAAATTCAATTTTTTTAATGGCGTGTGCATTTGTATTAGAGGTGTGCTTGTGTATGCTTATTAGTGAGCGTGTACGTGTACGTGTACGTGCACGTGTAATGGAGTTTATTTTTTAAGCAATTTATACAAAGAATTACCGAAACACATATGGTTATTAGAGACAGTCAGAGTACGCTGCTGCCTATTGTTTAAGGTAATTTTTACTAATTTGCGTTTGTAGAACATCCCTAAAAGAGTAGTCAGAACAAAAACATTATTTAAAAAAAATTACGCTGACCCCAAGACCCAAATAATCAGCTTAGATTCATTTATTATTTTTCAAAAGTAGTTTCATTAAGAAATAAAAAGATGACGATCTAAAACCGTACTCATGCAATTACTAATCCCATACCATCTGAGCTCGACCTCTACAGTAAATAAATTATTAAATAAATAAAATGTATTTTTCCATAAATAAATAAATATAATCTTTATTTCATTAACCTAAATTTTTCAACAATTAAGAGAAGTTTTATATGCGCATATAAAAAATGTAAAAATTATTTTTACTGTATACATGTAACTATAAATTAAGAAAAAAATTTAATCTGTCAATTTTAGATCGTAAAATGTTAGATTTATAACGTCATAATATATATATTATATATATAATATATTATACTCATTGGCTAATGCAGTAATCATCAATTTTATATCTAGTTTATACTATCTCATTGATTTTCTATATAAGTCCATATATATATTACATATGTTTAAATGTATATTTTCTTTAATTTTTAACTATTTATATCTCCATGTATATTATAAAGTTATAATTACTGCTGCAACAGCTGCCCCATGAGACCTTTGGGCCAAGATAGTCCTTTTGACCCGGGAGCATCTTTTGGTCCAAGGGATCATTTTACATTGCAATACTTTAAAAAGATCAACATTCAATAATTATAATAATGAACCCAATGATATTTCTAATAAGGATTTTGAGGCTCTAAAAAGTTTAATTTTAAAATGGATCCTTGGGCCCAGAGGATCCTTTTAACTCCAAATTGTCCTTTTGACCCAGGGAATAATTTTGGCCAAAAATGGTCTTTTCGGCCCAAGGAGATTTTATAGCTCGCGGATTTTTTTTTACCTAAAACTATCCAATTTTAGATCCATAAGTAACAACTAACTTCACATCATTCTTTAACTCTGCGAGGGTTGGCACACGATGGACGCAGGGGTTGAAGCCTCCTGTTATATCTTACTACTCTATAATTATAGTTGAAAATTTTTTAAGGCCGCAGCCACTGTCCTTCACTCTGCGGGAGTTGGGGGACGAAACACGCAAGGGGTGGAATCCCCCTAGTATTTATAAATACTTGTATTATTAAAAATATAGAATTGTTTTTAAAATTTGTTTATTTTATAATTGCTATTATTAATAAAATTTTGTATTAATTATTATAGTGTACGAGATAATTTATAACCATAACCCTAAGGGGCCAAAATAACTTGGAGTAAAATTTTTTTTCACTTTCTTTTAATTTTTCTATCTAATACTTTTAAAGCAGCTAAAAGGAAATTTTAATTATGCCATTAAATATGATTAATGGCTCTAAAATCTGACCAATTTTTCTTGAATCGTTTTACAATGCATAAATTTAAAAATTTTTTTAAAAATCTTCACAATAACATTACTTATCAAATATTAAATGGGATTCCCATGCCAGTATTAGATAAATTTAAATGCTGAAGTGCGCAGAGAATGCGCACTTATGATGATAAAATAATTTAAAATATTATGCATATGAATATATGTATATAGGTTAATTTATTCATGGATCAAAGCAGCTTTATAGATGTTCATTTGATTCATGATTTATATATAGTTTAACAAGACCAAAGAGACTTCCAGGAATGAAGTGTAAAACATCGTATTGAATAGAAAGTTGACAGCGTTTATTAGGTGGTAATCAGTAAACCGATGGCGAAAAGCTCAATGGAATAACTAACTTTAGAGTGTATTATGAGATGGTTCGCCTCAAGATATGCTATAAAAGATACTTTTTGGTGAATAGCAAGCTTGCATGAGGTCTATAAAGATTTTAAACTGTAGTCCCACTGGCTGCAACTGTGGCCATTTTGCTCCTTTATAAAAATATAAACACCTACGTTAGCGAATTTAAATAAAACAAAAAAATAAGTATTTAATATTTTTTTATCTTCATTTGAAGAAAAAAAATCCGGAATGTTTTCAATTTCAGCTACCGGAATTCCTGTTGAGGCAGCCGAAATTTTTGTTTTCTTTTAAATGGCTGCAAATGACAAAAAACATAAAGAAAATTTTGAGAAAATTAAAAAAAAAAATTTGTTCATAAATTTTTGCCTAGTCCTACGGTGCTCGCATTTTAAATGAATGAAACACTTCTTTTTTAAACTTTTTTTACGTTTTAAACCATTTGCAACCGTTAAAAAAAAACATGCTTGCTACCACAACTGGAATTCCAGTTGCCGCAACCAGAATTTTTTTTTCAGTGTAGTTTCAGATTATGCAAAAAAATTATAAAAATTCCAACTCATTCAAGCCCCTAATTTATAGTAAAAAATAATTTAAATAGAATAGAAACTATTTGAATTATTGAAGATTTTCCAGAATGTATCATTTTAATTCTAAATAGTTCCAGAATAATTTAACCCAGAAATGATCATATCTAGTAACTAAAAACTTAAGCCGCGTTTGTATACGTACACAAACAATTTGCATAGAAATGTTTAAATGTTTACTGAATACTTTACTGAATACTTTTACTGAATACTAATACTCTCGTGAATAATTATCTATTACAAACATCCTAGCTTAGTAAATAACCTTTTAAACTCAAATAAGTCCCTGACTCGAATTATTCTAAGTCCTTAAATCGAAATTATTTTAAGCCCCATTTGACCCCCCAACCCTCAATTCTCAAGCCTTTTGAGGTACCCCTCCATATAAACCCGTTCCATGTTAAACAAATACAGTTTTTGTAACAAAAAAAATTTATTGATTAAATTTAGGTACGATAATAACAATAACATACGAGTATTTAATTAAAAAGTTTAGTTAAAATTTTCACTTAAAAAGGCAAACCTGTTTTGTCTTTTAAAAGTAGTTAAAGTCCACTTTAAGCAAGACTTGTTATAATTATACGTCTATGAGTATGTGTGTATGTGTGTATTATTATGTTTATTATGTCTTTTGAGAATAAACGGGTAAAATTAAAAGATATATAATAGGATAGGAAGTATGAGAATAAATTGTGTATGCATGCCTTATTTATATAAATGTATCATATATGGTGTAAACATCAAAGAACTTTTTATTATTTTTTTTTGTTTAAATTTTTTAAATTTTTTTATAAAAAAATGTTTTTTTTTGTATTAAATTAATATATTTTTTGAATATTATGTTACATGATGTAAAAAAAAAATATTTACATGCTTTTCATGCATTCAAAATTTTAGTTTAAATTAATTTTCATTAAAATATTATTTAACTTTTAGCTACAAAAATTATATTCATTAAATTTACATTATGAGGTAAAATTAAAAATTTTTAAATATACGAGAAGATTGACAATGGGTAATTCTTTATTATATAACCACTTACTTCATGAGGAAATAGTATATATCGTCACGAGTTGCGATACAAAGCTTTTATCGTAGTATGGCGAGAAAAGAAAAAATTTTTTGTTTATTTTTTCTTTTCCCGCCATACTGCGGTGAAGGCTTTGTATCGAACGAGTGGCGATATATTTTTTTTTCAACAATATTCGAATATTCATCGTTTTTTAGACAAAAAAATAAATATTACTAAAAAACAAAACTTTTTTTTTATACACTTTATTTATTTGCACATATATACATTCATTTTTAATAAGTTAGAAAAAATTACATTTATTTCGGCATCTATATTATTATTCTCGTCTATTAATAAATTTTCATCTTCTTCTTTAACATTATTTTCCAATATTTTATTTTTTAAACAAAAACACGCTCATGCGTTCTATACAACGGCCACGTTACAACTAAATTTTATTCGGTTCTTCATCGAACTTTGATCATGCGCAGTCTCTATTTCGGTCTCTACTATTACGATAATACTTTTATACATACGAGTAGACTCTATATCGTAAGAGTAGAAGCCCTCTTGCGATAAAGTACCTTTATTTCATATACTACGGACCGTCTATAAACGATACATATTCGAATAGCGTTGTAAAAAAACTTTTTTGCGTGTCAAAGACCATATAGGTCAGCTTCACTGAAATAAATCCTGTCGGGGTATTTACTATGATCTGAGCTAAAAAATTTCTCTACACTTTTTCTTTTGCTACAAACGCTCCCCATAAACCCTGTGGGCATTTTGGATTTAAAAAAAAAGACCATTGAAACTTAAATACTTAAATATTTTCGTATTTACGATGTAAAAAAAAAAATTTCTAGGGGACTAAACCCAATTTTTAAAAAATATTGTTAAAGTTTTCACCTGGCCACAAGCAGAATTTTGAATTTTTAAGATTTATTTACCAACCATTGATTTTTTTTTTCAGTGTAGCATCAATTTTTAAGTATGGTAAAATTAGGAAAAGTAACTCAGATACAAAGATTAAAAAGTAATTCCAATAAACTTTTAAAATTTATATATTATTAATTAATAATTTTTAATTATAACAAAAAATAAATTTTATTATTAAAAAAAATTTATTATCGACGTAAAAATAAAAAAAGTAAAAAATAATTTAAATTTGAATAATTTTCATACTAAAATGGTTAATTAATTATTTATAAATATACAGTTTTACATTAAAATTTTTATTTTAAATAAATTATTCATTTAAAAAATAAAATTGAATGAGTAATTTTGACAAAATAAATTTTTTAATTAAAGTACTTATAATAGATTAAACCGTCACTTAAAAAAAAAAAATATTTTTTTTTAAATATATCTTAAATTTTGGTCGAAAATAATTGTTTATTTCCTATGAAAAATAAGACTTCCAAAAATAGCGACAGTTTACATAAGGGTAATAGATAGTATATTCATAGAAATAAAATTAAATTTTGATCAAATTTATTTTTTCCTATTTATTTACTAAAATATCACCTTTTTGCATTATCATCGTCATCAGCATAGTATATAATATTCATTTGATTTCACTTAAATGCATTAAAGCATTCACATATTTTATAGTCAGAGTTCAAAAAATACTTTATATTTCATTGCATTTTTGAATAGTTAGATTCGATTTTAAATCATATTTGTATATATTTTTTGATATTAAAAATGCTGCTTTCTTCAAATATGAAATGATGCAGATAATATAAAAATCGATAAGGAAATAAATAAAAATATATTGAAAATTCATATTTTTTCGAATATTTTTTGAAAAATTTAGTATTTTTATATATTTGAAATATGCTAGGTAATTTATGTTTTCTAAGTAGTGTAAGTCTACGTGTGTTACGAAATTATTTTTCTTGTGAGTGGAATGTAATATCTATTACTTTTAATGCCTTAAGGGGGCAAGTGTCCTTAGAATTTTTTGAAAATCGATTTTTTGTTTTTCTTTTTTTTGGGTTCGAAAACATCTTAAAAATATTGAAATAAATTTTTATAATGATATCTTGAATAATAAGAAAGTTATAGAAGATGAAGCGAGACATCGCTATAGAAGTTATACGTTTCACCGAAACTTTAAACGCGTTTATCTCGAAATAACGTTTTTCGAACTTGTGGGCAAAATAACTCAAAAAATAATTAAGATATCTTTCTGATTTTTTGGCTACTATTTTAAAATATCAATTATCTTCTGGATTGATGGAATGATTTTTCCAAAAAATGTCCCATTTTTTTTTTTCAAAAAAAATAAGTGAAAAAAATGCAGTTTTTAAAAAAAATTGAATAATTTTCACAATTTTCCATTTTCCGAAATTCCATTCCATCAATCCAGAAGAAAAATACTTTAGAAACCTAAAATTTTTTATTTGGTCTGTTTCGGAACAAGTTGGAGGCTGCAATTCTGCCCACAATCAAAAGTGAGGCCTAACTTTGAGCACCTGTATTCGGGGTCATTTTGAAAAAAAAAAAATTAATGTTTAGTAACTTATGATCTAATAAACTGCCAATTTTGAAGAAATTATCTCAATTATTTCTACCCGAAAACCTCTCCACAAAAAGACACCTTTTTTTCTACGCTAAGGACACTCGCGTGCTTAAGGGGTTAAGCTAAAAGGAGGTAAATGACGAACTGCCCTATTTAGGAGCCATAATCTGAAACTCCTTTTTTTGCTTTTCAAAACAAAAATAAAACCGAAAATTGTCAAGGTGTAATTAAGTGCAACTTCTGTCCATTTTTTGTTGGAAATTACTGAAGTTTGAGTTTTTTTAAATAAAAACTAATACTTATTTTAATATATGGTTCACAATTTGCAAAAAAATATTCAAATTTTAATTCATGCTTGCAAGCTCCCTACTTTCATGAAGCTTAAAAAGATTTTTGCTGCTTTTGAACATGGAACATGTTTATATGGAGGGGGTGCCCTGGAAATCTGAAAATTTGGGGGGGGTAGAAAGTGTCCAATTTAATGGGGGGGGGGGTTCTTAGAAAAATTTCGATTTAATGACTTAGAATAATCCGGGTTTCAGGACTTGTAATAATTTAGGTTGAGAGATTAATGCATTATACCCTCACCTGTAAGTAAACATGTTCCAAATAAATACCTAAATTAATTGTTATACATTTTTTAGTTTCATGCATAAATTGTTAAGATAAACCAAATTCTAAACCCAGTTCAGACTGGTTGATATATATCTGCCTTAATATGCTTACTTGCCAATGACCTGTTTCCCAAGGACTCTTATAAATTCACACCAAGAATCCAAAGATTAAATTCGAGAGTGGTTATTTCAATTCCTTCTTTGAGTATAAAATTGCCCTAAACTTTGTATTTCCACATGAACGAAAGTACAATGTAATATCACTTTATCAATAGATTTTCACACAAAAGATTCTTTAAAAAATTTCGACATTGCTTTCTCAAGTTTCATACTGACCAGTGAACAAATTTTATATCAGAAAAAAGTACAAATATTTTAGTTACACGTTTGATTGAGCAAACAATATTTTTGTAAAAAATTTGAAAAGATTTCAGAAAAGAATTTTTTTCACTTTATCAATACTGTTAATTAAAATAATTTTCTTTATCACCATTTCAAAAATAAAACAAAATTTAATTACAACATAAATTACTTCGCAATATCGATTTTTAATAAAAAAATAAATAATAATTAACTTGTATTGTATCAAAATTAATTTGATATCTTTATTAATACACAGTAGTGTTCTTAAGTTACAATAAAATTTGATTAACTCGATTATTAATATTGATTTAATAATTAAATAAAATAATAAATAACAATAAAAAATTAATTTTATTTATAAATAAAACAAACCAAAAAAAGTCTTGATGTAATCAACTAATGTACTTTTTTTGCATTCAATTATACTTAAGTATAAAAATGAAGTTATTGTCCAGCAAGGTATCCTCAATTATTCTTGTTTTTTCTTTAATGCACGAGTACACTAAAAGCTAAAGCTAACCAAGAGGGAGAGAATATAAAAAAAGTTTTTCTTATAAATATAAAAGGGTTGGTTTATAATGCTTTCATGCTTTTTTATATGTGACATTTTTTTTACCCTTTTTTTGTATCTCGAATACTTTCTTACGTTGTTAACATAACACACCTATTTTAAAACAAAGGTTTTACGTATCGTATTATTATTATTATGTGAAGTAAATTTTTTAAATTTAAATGCAACAGGCTTTTTTATTAAATATGTCAGTTTTGTAAAGAAAAAGAAAAGTTTTAGGTTATGGAGCACTGCCAAGTTTTTTCTTTAAATTATGCATGATTATTTTTTATTATTATAGATATTTTTGTCTCGAGTTTAAGTTACTTATCATTATTTTTACATCTTGTATTTTTTTTTTAAGTCTATTGAGATTTTTCGTGTGAGAAGTTTATTGTATTTTTTAAGAATTTTTTACAATGTAAGAATATATTTTTATTTTCATGTTTATTTAATGTAAATGTCAAATTTAACAATTTATTTACATTTTACAAATAAATAAAGTTAAATATTTACTTGTATTGATAGATTCAAACATTTAATACAGGGGAGGATGGAACTAATGGGTACAAGTATATGCTTACGTTAATTTTCCTCGATTTATTATTATCAAATTAGGAAAATTTTCTCTGATCTCTTGGTCTGGGGGGTTTTCAACTCGGTTTTCAAAGAACGAGCTGTATATTCGAATATTCAAATTATCGCAAGTTTTTTTTTGCGCTATGCCCATCACTGGCTCAGAGTAATATTAATAAATAGTAATAATCAATAGTTATAAATTATATATTCAGGAGATCTGGTTACTAAAACCATGAACAGCAAAATTGTAAATTATTTCGTACAATTTATGTATTATACCAAGTATTTAGTAAACATGTTTAATAAATTTTGGTTATGTTTATACAAACCAGTTATAAGTTTTTTAATGACTTTCAAGGAATTTTCTTCGATATACCCTTACTTCCCCTATAATTGAAAATCATACTAAATTTGGAAAATAAAATCTATTGTTGTCAAAGTTTGAATACAATTTAATTAATTTAACAATACGTGCTTTTCACATGAATTTCATATGTTATATCTATACAATGGAATAGAACTTCTAAGAGTTTTGCTATCCAAAATATATAGTAAACATGATCTTGTATATTTAATACTAAACATACATAAACTTTAAATACGAACATTATTTCTTTATGCATAAAATTTCTAATAATCTGAAAGATCTTAAATTTTGTAGAATTAAGACATAAAAACATTTAGTTTTTTCATATTTTTTGTAATTTATACTTTATCAATATGGGTTGTTGAGTTATAATTTTTATAAGATAAGTAAAGAATTTTATTTGTTATCAATAAATATTTCAATTTATTAATTATTTTCCTCGTTGTTTTTTATTATTTATTTAAAAAGTACCATTCATAAGAATTTATGACTGGTTGGTGTAAACACAACCAAAGAGAATGTAAAATGTTTACTATACAACTATCTAAATACTGAGAATAATATAAACATATTAAGTTTTAGAGAGTAACAATAAAATTTCACCGTTTAATTGTAGTACGCGGTTTTGTAGGTACTCAGGTGTGTCGTAATTAAAATTCTTAATTATTACCCTTTATCAATATTATTTAATATTGAGAAATTGTTGATTTTATTCAAATAATTACTATACAGAATTTTATAGTCCATTTCAACTATATTTCACATGTACCCAAACACACAAACGCATGCACACTCACACTCACATCTATATTGATAAATTTTCAAACATATATGGAGGCAAGATATTTTTGTATTTCTGTATTAATTGCATTTTACTATTTTCAACTACCGGTTAATATAACCATATACATTTAGAGCTCGAAAATTTGTTTTTTTTTTTTTGGGCAGGTCGGGTCAGTTCTTTTTTTCAGAGGTCCTCAGGTACAGTTTTGAATCGGAAATTTTCGCATTACGATTCTATGAATATTTTTATTTTAGACATTTTTTGGTTTTGCTTAAAAATAGGAGAAATAGTAAAAAATTAACTAACAAAACTAAAAGAAGGCCAGGGAAATTTCCGATTCAAAGCTGTGCTTGCGAAAATTTAAATCTTTTTAGATATACCCGAGGACCGACCTGACCCGACCCGACCCAAAGTTTCAGGTCGGTTAACCGTATTTCATATAAAAAATCTTTGTTTTTAAAAAATTTAAGCCTATAAAAAAAATTTTTTTACTAATTTGAGGTTTTTTTGTTTGTTTCAGGTACGTTTTTATGATATAATAGTCTGTTAATCAAATAGTTGAAATAAACTGAGATTTTGTGAGTATTTTTAAAATATTTTTCAGTAAGATTTGTTGCTCATAAAATTTAACTTCTGAGCATAAAGAATTTTGCTAACAAGATAAGTTTTCATTTACAAAAAATTTTATACATTTTAAAGATCAAACAGTTGCAAAAAAAATACAAACTTTTACCAAAAGAATAAGCCCATAAGCGACCTAAAATTTACCTTATAAAAGCCTATGAATTTAGTAAATATTACACTGTAAAAAGCAACATTCTTAGATTTACAAAAAAAAAAGAATTTATTCGAAAAATTAGTAAATTTTCAAAAAATTTTGTAAATATTCGATAAAAATCGTAAATTTACTAAATTTAGTATATCATCGAAAAATTCGAGAATTCTCGATTTTTTTTTTGTGATTTTACGAAAAAACTTGTAAATTCACAACTATTTTTCGGAAAGTTACAACTATTTTTTGTAAATTTTCGAAAAAAATTGTAAATTATCAATTTTTCTTGCGAATTCACAAAAAAAAATCGATGTTAACATACTAAATTTAGTAAACATACGATTTTTTTTGAATATTTACAAATTTTTTCGAAAATTTACTAATTTTTCGAGAATGTTCTAATCTAATTTTTTTGTTAATATAAGAAAGTTACTTTTTACAGTGTACTTAATGGTACCTAATTTCACTTAGGAACCAAAAATCCATGTGATTTATTTTCTCTCTTCTTAGTGAAGATCAGTTTAAATTAGTTAACCTCAAAAAAAAACTAAAAAAAGTACCAAAATACTTGCTAAAATAATCCCAATACCAGGCAATAAATATTTTTCCAATCGATAAACATCGATATATAAATTTTTCACATAAATAATATTTTTTTCAAAATAATTAAAAGATAATAAAATAAAATATATATCACTTATTTACTTTCACTATCATAAAAAAAAATGAAGATTATTATCAACATAAAATATGAAATTATTTATTAGTTTATGACGTGTAAAATACGAAAAAAATATTATTATTATCAGTTTATAATCCATGTAACATACAAAGAGTATAAAAATAAAAAATTTTATTTATTTATATGTATTTATCAATAAAATATTATTATTTTTTAGCTCTTGCAAATCCCAAAAAAAATAAAACCTATATATTATCTAGGTATTTAAAATTTATATTTTCATTGATATAAAAATAAAAAACAATATTTTTAGTTTAACAAAAAAATAATAATTTATATAGTACAGTTTTTATCGATACCATATTGTTATATATTCATTTTTATAACTCTTTCTTTATACGAAACATAAAAATAGTTACTGCATTTGAGTATTAAAAAAAACAAACAAAAAATAATAATTTTGTTTTTTTATTAAAAAATTTTTTTTTATGAAAATTGAGTGAAAATGTAACAAGAGTATTGTATAGTAAAATGAATTAATTAATCTAAGCACGATGCACTACTGTTAATAATTGAAACGTGATGGTAACTACGTTTATTGGTATTACTGAAACTACTCTCTATACAATATTACCTACCTATTGTACATAATACAACCTACTATTTCTGATTCTACGATATTGTCCCACCAGTAATTTTAAACTTCTGCTTTTGTGTTTATTTGTTTGTTTATATTTAATATTTATACAACGTCTATTAAATTTTATCATTTTTATTTTTCAATTTCGAATGATACTTGTTGAATAAAATATTAATATTTATGAATTTAACTATTGAAAAAATTACAATGTTTTGTTTTAATCTCTTGTCCATTGGTTTTTAATTAAAATACACGAACTGTTGAACAAAAATTTATTTATTATTATCCTGTAAAGAGGATTTGCATTTTATTGTTTTAATTAAGGAATTATGTACTATAAGAGTCTAATTAATTACTTAAGATATATATTATGCAATTTAGATTACTGACAGATGTAATTATACAACAAAGCTTTAGTTGTTGGTTGTAATTTGGTGAATTCGATGCTTCGTTTAATATTGTGGTTAAAAACCAATATCAAGTCAGTATGAGAATATCCTATCCTGAAGAATTGACTCCTTTTTTTAAGCATGGAACATGTTCAGAAAGAGAGGAATACTTGAAAAACTCAAAAATTGACGTTTATTTTAGGGGGAGGGTGGGTCATATGGACTCGGAATATTTCCATTTTAATCATCCAAAAGGATAAGTGGGTGAATTATTTTAAACGATACACTTAAATATTTCAAAAAAAATCAAAATAACAAAAATATTTCATATAAAAGTTGTTAGGTTTAGAGGGGGCCATCTTATGGGGAGCATTAGATTTGGGACTTAGGCTCCTCATCGGATCCAGTAGGAACCTTACTTCGAAATTTTAATTAGAAAGTATACTTCTTTACTTCAAATTCAGATTCTGCAGCAAAGTTTAGGTCCAAATACGATTTTGGCTAAAAAAAAATACAGGACCCATTTTTTAGACCCAAAAAAGTTTTTTACTTTAAAAAAAGGTGGTTTTGGTAGTTACTTCCATTTTTATTGTAGGTTTGTTATGAGGGAAGGATTTTTGTGATCATTTGAGAGATTGGGTCCCACAGACCTTCATGGGCCCAATTGGGCTCTTTTTAAAGCTCTATACGAACAAAAAGATTATTTTAATGTTTAATAACAATTTTGATGTAAGTTTAATGTGGGGGGAAACATTATATGAGTATTTGAGATTTTGGGTCCAAAAGAGCTTAATGGGCCTATTAGGGCACAATGATGCTTTCGAGAAGCTCATTACGATCAAATAAATTTTCAAAAATCTCAAATAATTACTAACAGTCTTCTACCACAAACAAAATTAGAACAGAAATGATAGTAACTATCAAAAACATCTTTTTTATTTACTTTGAGCTTTAAAAAAAGACCGATTGGGCCCATTAAGGTTTGTAGGACCCAAAATCCCAAATAATCGCTAACAATTTTCTCCCAAAACAAACTTAGAATAAAAATGGTAGTAACTACTAAAAATATCTTTTTTGTTCAAAGTTTAAGCCTTCCAAAAATGAATACATAAGTTCGCAAATGGAATCAAAAGATTACGTTCTTTAATTTAGCAATTTTTTGACTGTGAAATAATTTAAATATGAGGTTAATAATCTTTATTCAATTAAAAAGTCAAAATTCTTTAGAATATATTTAAAAAATAAAGTTCTAAAAAACAAATTTTAAAGTAGTACATTTAATTTCCATAAAAAATTTTAAACATAATCGATTTGTATGTAAATAATTTGTTTATATTAAAAAAAAGTTGAATAAATTTTTAAACTAGCTAAATCACGTTTCACTTTTTTTTTTTTAATCTTAGTATATTATATATAAAGTTGTATTAAAAAACTTTTATAAAACGTAAAAATATCTTGAGAGATTATCGTTGAAAATATAAGAAAAGCACAAAAAAAAATGAAGGAAGTAGAGTTTCAGGGAATGAAAAAAAGTATAATAACATACTCTTCACGCGTTGAAATTTCTAAAGTGCTTAGATTTATATAAATGAGTAAATTTATATTTGTGTGTGTGTAAAAGTAATACAAAAATTTCTATATATAAAAGCTCACCTTTTACAAGAGATTTAAAGGGTAGCTTATTTCAACTATAAAAAGTTGGAGATATAAATAAAAAAAATTTTTATAATCTCGAGATAAAAAATCAATATTTTAGAAAAATCAAATATTTTTTTGTGGTTTTGTATAACATATGTAAAATATTTTTTGATTTTTCATTTAATATCTTAATATATATACGTTTTTTTAATATAAACCTAAGCTTTTAAACATTTATACTACATGAAAGAAGACTTTGATATTTATTTGGAATATACATTTTGAAGTAACATAAGCATTTACATATATTACTGTTATATGAATATATTGCGTGATGTTTGGTTATTTAAAAATGCTTATGTGGATTTATATGTTGATATTATAAATTTTACTTATTTGTATATTAGTCTAGACGTTAGTTTTCTAAGCTTTGAGATTCAAAAGTATTTTTCAAGAAATGAAATCTCAAATATTTAATATTTTGTACCAACAAAATTATTTTCAAAAAAAAACCAAGAAAATTTTTTTAATACTTTTTTGCTATAGCTTAAAAAAAAGTCGAAAAAAAGTAAGAAAATTTTAAAAGTAATTTCCAGGCTAAATTATAAACAAACGTGACTTGTTTTTCTTTATTATTATGAGAATAATTATTTCATTTGTATGAAAAAAATTCAATACTTAAATTTTTAAAATAAATATTAAGTATTTTTTTTACGTTTTTTTTCTTTTCTTTTAATGATTATTAATTAAGTAATTATATGCTTTATTTATAAATACACGCACAGTGCAACACATATATTTACAATTTATTAAAAGGTTACACGATATATTAACACTTTAATGAACGTTTTTCATAATAATTTAGAAATACTTATTTTAATAATAGACTAATAAATTTTAGAAATAAAAAAGGAGGGATAATTAACATTTTAGTTATGTATTTTTTTATTAACTGATTATTTTTTATAGAATTTATTTTTTAATATTAAGTTATGTTATATTTATTAAAATTTTTAAGGATAGAATTTTTTATAACTAATAATTTTCTAGTGAAAGGGGCAAAAACTTTAATGAACTTTATGGTATATCCAACCTAAAATACTGTTCAATTATGAGTGGTTAAGAATCTCGGAATTAAAGGGTCTGGTAGTTAACTAATAATTTAAATATAAAGAATTTTTGGGACTGGGTCAAATAAAATGTATAAATGTAGAAATGTTCCTAATGTACACGGTTAATTATTTATTATTTTTATTATTTTTTGTCCACTTTACCCCCAACCCCCTAAAAACGCAAATTTTTAAACTCCCCCTCCTCCCCTGCGGAAAGGGACTTTTGGGTACCTCTCCCTATGAACATGTTCCATGTCAAAAGTCTCTGAATTATTTTCCGGACAGTTGGTTACCTCATATTATGTATATGATTTTTTAGGACTTGGATTGATTCGGAGACTTTCTTAAATTAGTACATCGTAGCTTCAAAATGTTCTCACAGATATCCTTAAATCCATTAATCTATAAAACACTTATTTTTAATGGATTCGACGTGCAATTAAATAGTTTTATGAAGATAATGAAAAACAATTTAACTACCATACATAAATAAAAAAATTTATAAATTACATTTAAAAAAAAAATAAACTGTAAACGTATAACGTCTTGTTTTACTTCTAAAATAATATCGAAAGACATTATACAGCAAAACAGTATTTTCATCCTAATGAAATGATCTTCATCTGTATAAAATACACTATACTGTTTTTATTTGATGACCTAATTAGATATGTAATAGTATACTACATATTGTATTCTATTGTTCTATAAGGGAAAATTATTGATTGTTTTATTGTATTATGTACGTTAAAACCCGTGTATATAATAAACTCTACAGGTATATTTTCTTCCTTTTTCCTTTTTATTTATTTATTTTATAACGAAAATTTTATATATGGATGATTCTTTGTGAATTTGAGATTGATCAACCAAGTTTGAAAATAATCGTATAAGAATATGCAAAATTATAGTCCCAAAATTATGATTTATCCATTTATGTAAACGATTTTATCAATCTGTGATTTTTATATTTAAACTTACCCTAAAATATTTATAATTTTTTGTCCTTCGCCATTTGAGTTTCAATTTAAATGCTTTTATGAATTGCTCTTTACAGAAGCTCCTAATTATCTTGAAATTTATACGGTGTTTTTTATGGATCATTTTATAGACAGGAGGGAGGGGGGTACTTGAAACATGTCAATGTTTTGGAGATGCTCAAATGGACAATGGAGAGTAATCCGGTTTAGGGACTTAGAATAATTTCATTTTAGGGTTCCTTAGAATAATTTGAATTTAGTGACTTAAAATAATTTTGATACAATACAAGGATATAGAATAATTAGGGTTTTAGTGGCTTAAAATTATTTTTTTTGACTTAAGGACTTAAAATTATAAAGGCTTCCATGTTCGTTGTAAATTCACAAACCGGTTGTAAATTTGTGTACATTAAAAACATTACTTATACTTAGTTTGAACAATATCTGTTTTGTAATTGCTCCGTAAGTTTACATCCTTAAAATTAACTTAATTACCAAAATTTTGATGTTTCCTAATGATAGAGTAAAACAACCAAATTTGGAAAGAAACACCCATATATAACTGTACAAGATAATATAAAAATAGATTTATTTTCGTTAAAATAAAGTATTAAATTTATTTAAAATAATATCAGTTAATATTTCTTCTTTCCTTTTATTTTTAATACGATATTTTATTAAACTACGTGTGATATGTATATTTTTTTTTCTCTATACTTTTTTTTTACAGGATAAAAGTTAATTTTGTAGGATTTTTTTTTATATTATATTGGAAATATATATTTTATTATGTGCAGATATCTTTTTTTTCATTATAAAAGTCATATGTTGTTACAATATATTGGTTATTGATTTTCTTCGATAATTTTATAATTATAATTAATTTTAAAATAATATGAAAAATTAAACCTGGTATTACTATGTTTATTTTAGATAATTAAATTGAAATTTTTAATTATTTGTGACAATACTTTATCGGTTTTCAAAAAATAATAAAAATTAAAAAAAAAATCTTTTTTATACAGATAATGAGATTTAGTTTCCTCCCCGCGAGAGGGCCTGAGAGTGAGAACGGTCTTTTATTAAGCTCCGTATTTTTATTAAATTTATAAATTAAATAATTAAGTTTTTTACAAAAAAATTAGTGATTAGTGGCCCTTTCAATTCTATTTATAATTTTTCTATATAAATTCGTATACAAGTTGTGTGTTAACATCATAAAAATGCCAAAGAATAAAAATAGTCCAAGCGTAACTTGTATCAATAAAAGCGGGAAAGATCTCTCCACACACGTTGAATTAACAAGTGATGATGTAAAGTATATATTAAGCCTTAAAACAGGATTCATAGAATGTCAAAAACAAGTATTAGAGTCCTTTACAGTTTTTGGCAGAGAAATAGATAATTTGAGTAAATCTCTTGATTCCACAAAAAAGGAGTTACAAGAGCAAAAAAATGAAGTTCAGAAATTAAAAGAAACAGTTAATAAATTAATTAATCATAACAACAATCCATCATCATCATCAACATCAATAAGTGAACTTCAGCAACGTGTCGATAGGTTAGAAAGTCACAATTTATCAACAGAAATTATCCTGAGTGATAAAATGATAACTGAAATAAGCAATCGAATTCATAAAACTAGCAATTTGCTAATACACGGGGTTCCAGAAAAAGAAACTAAAAATAATAACTTCAATCAATTGGTGAAAGTGATCAAATCTATTGATAAGACCTTTGACAAAAAAAGTGTAACCCTAGAGAGAATAGGCTTACAAAAACATAACAAGGTTCGTCCTATAAAAATTCATTTTAAAAATAAGAAAAGTATTCCTCAAATTTTAAAGCACAAAAATTTGTTTCCTAAGGAATATGTCGTTACTCAAGATAGGACAAAGAAACAAAGGGAAGAATATAAAAAACTGGTGAAAAGTGTAAAAGAACTTAATAATTTGAATTCAAGTGAGAAAAGATCAGTTAAATATGTTAATGGGATACCCCAAATTGTTCCCGATATGGTCAATAGACCTGTCAAGTACGTTGGTGCTGCAGGGGATGAAAATTCCACGAGTGGCACGAAATATTTCAGTGATACATCTGAAACATCTCCAATGTGCGGTGAACAATTGTGTAAATGATAAAAACTATTTATTATCCATAAAGAACATTTAATGTAAAAAATGAAATTAAAAAATGAAAAATAAGTTATTTAATTGTGATAATATACTTTAAATTTAAATTTATTTTTAAAAACCTGTTTGAAGAGAGATATTATCAAAATTTTGTAAATATTGTGATTTTAAAATTTGTTTTTATTTGTTTAAATTAGAATATTAGTAAAATCTATAAATTTAATATTTTAAAATAATTAAATTATTATATCAAATTTTGACCAGTCATCCTCTTTTTAAAGTTTATAAATACTAATTTTGTGATGACCTTGACTATATGTATTGTAAAAAGGGCTCTATAGCCCGTGTATCTTATGTATAAAGAAATTTGTAATAAAGAAATTTAGTTGGATGAAAATAGTTTTATTATCGAATGTATAAAATTTATTCCATTTTTTTTTTATTTAAATTTCATGTTTGCTCTTTTTTTTAATCGATTGATATTGTATGAAAATTTCATTTTTATTTTATCAAAAAATAAAAAACGCAAAAAATAGGATTAATTAATATGTGCAGATATTTACATATCCATGTGGAAAAGTTCAAATAAAGTTGAGATTTTTATACATCAACGTTTTGAAATTAGTACTTTAAAAATTTAAGGAAATCATTAAAAAAACTAAGTCTGATACTGAGAAACTGAATTTTAAAATGGTTACTGATAAATTACAATTTTTTAAATATTTTTTATATACTTGCACTTTGAGTGTCCAGATTTGACCCATAACGGTTTTTTGAGTAGCTGATCAAGAATTTTGTTGATTTTTTTAGGTAATATTAATATTACATTCTTAAATTATAGCTCAAGTTGCGAAAATAGCAAAAACAACCTTTTAGGGATAGCTTTTACCAATTTAAGGGTAACATATTAGTTTTTCAATACCCCCGAAATTTTTGAACCCAAAAATCCTATACTATACCAAATCTGACAAACAAACTCATACTTTTACTGGACTATATAATATTAATCATGTTACTACTTATAGCCCTCCTGATTCAGATGACATGAGAAATTGACTTGATATTATTAGCGATGACAGTTACCCAGGCACGTATCCAGAAAATTTTTTCGGGAGGGGCCAAAAATTTTGGAGGGGGCCAAAAACTAATGAAATTAAAATTGATGGTTCTTAAATATCAATAAAAATTTAATTGTTTCGTATTTTAAATTGTTTATAAGCAATAATTGTTTTTAAAAAATTAAAAAATTTTTAAATTAAGGTAAAAAATGCTGTTATTTTTTCAAAAATTTTTCATTTCGGTGGGGCTATAGCCCCTTGGCCCCCCCTCTGGAGGCGTGCCTGCTGAGTTACACTCCCTCTGTAAATCTTCCCTTAAAAAACAGCTAAAATTTGGGCAAAATTAGGTAAAATCATCCTTAATTCAGTTCTAAAATCGAGAAAAATGAAATCCAAAGCTATTTTTCTGAAAATATTATAATTTTGGCAAAATAAAATAGAAACCCAAAATTTGTATTTTTTGCTAATATATCAAAACATAAAATTCTATACTTTCACAGTTTGGTATCTGAAGTTATATCACTAGATGTATTTTTGTTGGCAGAAAAAAAAGTTATGATTATTATTTTCTTTAAAATTCTTTTGTTTTAACACTTTATGGTACCTCACTTGACGCACATAAATTTTAAAAACATTACATTACGTATACGTATTTTCATATAACTCTTATATTTAGCAAGTTTACATAAAACCTTTTTTTTAACCGCAAAAAAATAAATTCTCTTTATATATTTTTTAAAACATTTATATAAAAGGTGATGACATTTAAAAAAAAAAAAAACATACATTTCACACCTGTATATCCATATGTGAGAAAATGTAATAATATTCAATATAATATTTTTTTTTTTTAATCTTTTTTTTAATGCAAAAAACACAAGGATTATTTTTTCTACTTTTTTTTTTACTATACTTGGTACTGTAATATGAAATGCAAAGAAGAAATGACGCATTTGAGATACATTCGAAACGACCTACTTCAAGATGAAATGAAGAGACTATTTCTACAAATTTTTTTAATCTAGGTAAAAAAAAAACAGACAGGTTGAATGAAAAAACATTGCATTTTTAAAAAAATATAAATAAATGCATTCTATTGTATGCTTATTAATCTTTTTTAAAATTTGATATTTCAATATGTATTATAAATTTTATTAATCAAATTAATTTAAAAAAATATAATTTTTGTTTTTGTTTGTACACGTTAAATATAATTTTATTATGTGAAAATATTTTTTATATTATTTTTATATTTTACAAAGAAAAGAGTTTAATTTAATTTTTCTGTGTTTATTTTACACACACACAAAAAACAACGTAATTTTGATGCCAAAGTAAAATTACAAAAAAGCATTTTTGCAAAGGCTTTTGTATAATATTATTATTTTATTTTAAAATTTACTAATTATAAAATACAGAAAAAATTTTTGACTTTGATTATTTTAAATGTATTTTTAAAAAGGAGAAAACAGTATTCAACCAACTGAAAACTCAATGTGGAATTGCACCAAGTTGCAAATCAAGAAATTGGTAAAAACTCATAAATACTTTAAAAAAGCAAAAATTATCCTTAAAAATATTTAGTTTAGTAATTAGAAATTTAATAAGGAATTCCCAGTCTTTGTTGAGAATTGGTTAATGCATTTTTTAAATTTTTGAAAAGAATCGCCCATATACGTATAATTAAATAAAATTAACTGCACATTAAACAGAAGTCTTTACATTAATATCTTTGTTTTTAAAACTCTTTTAATGTTACATAAAAATAAACTACATTAAACAATAAAAGCAACTAAAAAGCGTAAAAAACAGTTTTTTAGAAAATAAAAGAAAATAGAAAAAAATTAAAATATCTCGTAAAATATACAGGGTTAAGGATGGGGTGGTTGACATGGATGGAGTTTTGCTCACTTATTATATTGTTTTATGTAAATAGAAGCTAAATAAGAGAGCCTTGGTAGCTCTGTGGTTAAAAGGATAAGGTTCGAGGTTCGATTCCCGGCTATATCAACATCAAGTTTTTTTCTTTGCGAAAAATTCTTGATGTTCTTCTACCGTGGGTTCTAGGACAAAAAAAAGAGCACTATAAGCCAGCGTGGGGTTTGGGAGAGGTCGCGTACCTCCTGGACCATAGGTTCAACGCTCATAGCAGCTACACTGACACTCAAACAATTATACAATAACTCTTCACTAACAATTTTCAAAAGGCGCTTTCACATCCTCAACCCATTAAAATAGATAAATAGAAAAATTAAAATAGTGCAGGGTGTGATAGCATGGGCAGTTGTTGGTGACCTCTGTCATAACATCCGTATGGAAGTTTAAGATAGAGGTTAAACAAATACCAATACCAATAGAAGCTGAATAACTAAAAATTCACTATGAAAAAAAATTTGTTTTGTTAAGAATTTTTTTTGTTAGTAACTAATTTTCTGTAATTTAATTCAAAACCCCGGTTTTTTCGGTATTTAATAATAAAACATACTCAATATTTAAAACAGTATTTTAAATTCATAAATAGGTTTCTTACCGTCAATATTTATTATTAACTTAGTATTATAAACATTTTGGGGTCGAAAACTTCTTGAAATTCTACACCGGTTTAAAGCATTTAATTTTTTAACTGTGTCAAAAACCACCCCCTCAACCCTAATTTTTAATTGTATCTCGTAGAAGTTTTTTTTCATTTTTAAAAAAATTTTATTATAAATATTTATCAGATGGTGAATTTAAAAATTTAACTAAAGTATGTACACACCAAACGCAAAAGAATTTTTTGTTACCCAAAAAAGATTGAATGTTTACTTAATTTTTTTAAAAGGAATTATTTTGAGTTTAATTCTTTTAAAACATATGATTTTCATTTTAATTCTTTTCGGAATTTATTTTGACAACAAAACCTCAAAAAGAATTTCTTTTAAAAAAATAACTTTTAAAAGGTTTAGTCGGAATTAAAATTGAAAGAAAATCATTTAGAAATTAATTTATTCATAACCCTTTTTTAAATAGGTTATAAACAACGAGTTTTTATTTGAATTATAATTATTGCTTAAATGCTAGCAAAAAAAGAAGTTTTGGATCTTAATTAATAAAATTGTTATTAAAATAACGTATTTAGTGGACGTTGTGTTTCTAAAAAAAATTAATTAAAATAAAAAATCTTATGGGATTAACATTTGGAGATGTAGTTTGGGAAATATTAATACCCATTTTGGTGAGCATATTACTTTTAGTTTATTGCATATTACTTTTAGTTTAATTTTTTAAGCATATTACTTTTAATAGGTGAATTTTTAAAGTTAATAAATCATTTTGAATATTAAAAACTAAAAGTAGTATGCTCACCAAAATGGGTATTAATATTTCCCAAACTACATCTCCAAATGTTAATCCCATAAGATTTTTTATTTTAATTAATTTTTTTTAGAAACACAACGTCCACTAAATACGTTATTTTAATAACAATTTTATTAATTAAGATCCAAAACTTCTTTTTTTGCTAGCATTTAAGCAATAATTATAATTCAAATAAAAACTCGTTGTTTATAACCTATTTAAAAAAGGGTTATGAATAAATTAATTTCTAAATGATTTTCTTTCAATTTTAATTCCGACTAAACCTTTTAAAAGTTATTTTTTTAAAAGAAATTCTTTTTGAGGTTTTGTTGTCAAAATAAATTCCGAAAAGAATTAAAATGAAAATCATATGTTTTAAAAGAATTAAACTCAAAATAATTCCTTTTAAAAAAATTAAGTAAACATTCAATCTTTTTTGGGTAACAAAAAATTCTTTTAGGTTTGGTGTGTATAATAGACACATACTATATTATGGATAGAATCCTATCTCCGGATAAACCTAGATCTATCTGGATAATGCTAGATTTACCCAAGTGGTGTTCCAACATCCATAAAGTTAGATTCTTGATATAGTTTTCATATTTTTTGCTCAACTTTATCCGCCAGTGCTTGAATAAACCTAGCTTTATCCAAGAGGCTTCGATAAAGTCCATTTAGTAACAAATGTGAACAAGCCTGATACACAAATTTTTTATCCCATTTTTTCAATTTTATAACTGTTCACATTTTTTACTAAACGGACTTTATCCAAGCCTCTTGGATAAAGCTAGGTTTATTCGGATAGATCTATGTTCATCCAGGGGTCGAACTCTACCCGTAACATATACATATATATAATTAAATATATATACATAGTACATAAAAAAATATTACCTTTATATTAACTACTGTACTTAAAACTTCTCTTTAGTACTTAAAATAACATAACAGAGAGAAAAAGTATTCTCATACATACATACCAAACAACTAAAACATGAGTTTCCATTAGAAAATGAAGGTTTTTGTACTTACTTTGTTAGAATGTTATAATATAAATTGTGGAAGATATTTACTTAGATCATTTGTTATATGCCTCAAGTACAAACAAATTTATAATGATCATAATCATACATTTTTATATAAATTTAATGTTCTATGACATAAACTTTTAGAGAGATTCTGATTTTCTATGATGCATTAAAATTGTAAGAAGTTTGATAACATATGAGCTTGTCTCATTTTTTTTTGTTGAATTTTTTCAAATTGAAAATTTTTAGGCATGTTATTTGGAATCTTATTGGATATTTTATTCTAAATAATGATTATGTTTACTTGGACAGAGGTTTAGTAAGTCATAAACTAGCATTTTCATTAGTCAATATTGTTTGAAAGTTAATGCACAGCCAATCAAATAGCTTGTTTCGTTTAAACCTCTGTCCATTTAAACTTAGTAAATGTTGTATTCAAGATATCAAAAACTATGGTTTTATTTCAAAATTTGAAAAAAACATTTAAAATATACTTTTTAAAATTTTTCTTTGGATTAGTTCATATAGGCTTGAATGTAATAATATAATGAAACTTTTTGTGTTATGTAAATTACATTTAACATAGATGTAAAGAAGATCACTTCTATTACATAATTATATAGCATAACTTAAAGTTTCCTCAAAGTTTATTTTAATATTTTATTTAATAATTACAAAAGTTTGTAATCTTAATATATTATTTTAAACTCATAAAATATCGTTTTTTAGTATATTTTTTAGCCTATTTTTCTTGGGTTAGTTGAATTAGTCTGAAACCGGTGTCAGTTAGTTTTAAACAAAAGGCAATGTGTGACAAAAATTTAGAACAGCTTAATTCTAAAAAATAAATTAACTCGTTTTTTAATTAAATTTTTCTTTGTTTTTAAAGCATAAAGTTATAAGTCGCTGCATTCTTTAAAAATGGCGCGAAAAATCATAGAAAAACGCCCACCAACATATCAGACAGATATGACATGAAGAACTTTCCACGTCGTTTGTCTCTTGACATTATTTCCATGGTTCCTACACTGTAAAAAGTAACTTTCTTAGATTTACAAAAAATGTAGAATTTTTTCGAAAAATTAGTCAATTTAAAAAAATTTTGTAAATATTGGATAAAAATAGTGAATTTACTAAATTTAGTTCATTAAGTAAAAATTCGAGAATTATCGATTTTTTTTTTGTGATTTTACGAAAAAAGTTGTACATTCACAACTATTTTTTGTAAATTTTCGAAAAAAAATTGTAAATTATCAATTTTTCTTGCGAATGCACAAAAAAAAATATAGCATACTCGAATTTTTCGTTAATATACATTTAGTAAATTTATGACTTTTTTCGAATATTTACAAATTTTTTCAAAAATTTACTAATTTTTCGAAAATGTTTGAATTTTTTTGTTAATATAAGAAAGTTACTTTTTTACAGTGTATTTAAAGCCCTTTTTTCGAAATTTTTTTTTTTAATCCCGCGTGTTTTGACTATAACAAAGCGCTATAGTACAAGCATTTGGTATTTAAAAAGAATAATCTAGTCTAGAAAGGGCTTATTACAACAATAGTATCTCAATTGACTAGTAATACTAGTAAAAGTTTGAAAAAATCTTGCATAAATGAAGATACCATGTTAACGACGAAGTTTTAAATTTCATTTACATTATTCTGCATTCACTTGTTTCAATGAATTCGTAAAATACAATATCATATAGTTTTTAATATTTGTAAAGTAGTATTTCAAGCCCTAAGGCAATAAAGTAAAATGCCTTTTCTCCAGGGATTATTTTACACTTTAGAATGTGAAATATTAATCAACACATGATAATATGACAAAAGTTTATATGTAAAGATTTACTAACTATGGTTTTCGACTAGGGACCTTAATTTAATAAAATTTTTTTTCATATTTTATATAGATTTTTTACAATTATTATTTTCGTTTTTGATAAGAAACTATTTTTTAAAAAATGAAAAAAATATTGGAGTTGAATTTTTTAAAATACGGTTTGTGCTGTTTTCAATACATCAACATGGAAATTCAAAACCTATGTTTTTACATTGTTTAATATAATTGGCAATTCAAGTTACACTTTAATCACTAAAACAAGAACTTTTCAAAAAAACTATTGCTCAATTATACGTGTGACAATGTTTTTGTGATTCATAATAATATATAAATTAAACATAAACTTATAAATAATTTAAAGCAGTTTTACTTTGAACAACCTGAACTACACCATTTTGGTCACATTAATATTATTTTAAGAAGAGTTTCAAATGTTTGATAGAATAATTTGTATGAAACTTTCAGAAATTCAAAAAACAACACTCAACTTTCAATATAATTAACCAAAAGTACATAGTAATCAAACTCAAGTTCATAACCAATATTCGCTAAAATTTATTTACAAATTTATTTATTCTTGGCTTCTAAAAAAGAGCTCGTGTTATGTTACTAAATAAATTACGATCGCAGTTCTTATCTTGTTCAATAAATCGGTGTACAAGTTATTATCTGATCGGCAGAAATCAGTACTTATTGATAACAATCTACCTTTTTGGCTGAAAATCTAAACTTCTTCAAGGTTTCGTCCCTGACCCTCTATTATTTTTGATTTTTATAAATTAAGTCAAAAGATATACAATTTTTGCAAATGTACTTGAAAATTCCAAATTATTAAAAATTTTATTTATGCAAGCAATTTCATTAAAAGCATATAACATTTTGCACTAATAATACACTGTAAAAAGTAATTTTCTTATATTAACAAAAAAATTACAATATTTTCGAAAAATTAGTAAATTTTCAAAAAAATTTGTAAATATTCGAAATAAATCGTAAATTTACTAAATTTAGTATATTAACAAAAAATTCGAGTATTCTCGATTTTTTTTGTGAATTCGCAAGAAAAATTTACAATTTACCATTTTTTTTCGAAAATTTACAAAAAATAGTTGTAAATTTACGAAAAATAGTTGTGAATTTACAACTTTTTTCGTAAATTCACAAAAAAAAAAAATCGAGAATTCTCCAATTTCGATAATATACTAAATTTAGTAAATTTACGATTTTAATCGAATATTTACAAAATTTTTTGAAAATTTACTAATTTTTCGAAAAAATTCTATTTTTTTTGTAAATCTAAGAAAGTTATTTTTTACAGTGTATCTCTAAAATTTCACTTTATGTAAACACCACTTAATAACTTCATTAAATCTAATAAAATATTAATTTTTGCATATATACAAAATGTGTATGAAATTGTGTAAATGAAAGAATAATTGCATAAATTAAGTAATGTCAAATAAATTAAGTTAAATTAAGTGCTAACAAACGTAAACAACAATAATTTCTAATTTTATAAATTAAAACAATTTTCTCGAAAAATAGTACAGTTTGAGAATTACTACCTGAAGGTATATTAAACATAAAAGGAGAAAATGAATAAAATAAACTTTGAAATATTTGCAAATTATCATGTTTTTCTATATTTATTATGGTCCTTTCTAAAATTTAAGTGAAAATAACTGTAGAAACCCAAATTTAATTAGAATAAATATTAAATTTGCATTGGAATTTTAAATGAATTAAAAAGTAGGGAATCCTAACATAAAAACAAATAATATAAAATTGAGTAACAGTTAAAACATTTAATATTTTTTATGTAATAATCTTATAAAAAAGTTTTTTAAATTGAAAATAATAAAAAAAATATGAAACAGTTTATTAAAGTTAATTTAATAGTTTTTTTTTCACACAGATGTTAAAGTCGTTGACTACTATATATATACTTTACTACAATGTCTGTCATTTTTTATATTTATATAGTAAATAAAAAGTTATTAGTTACATACATGTGGATCAGTTGTGAAAACAGATGACGCGATGTAGAGAGCTATATAAACTTAACTTTTTTTAAAACTTATTTTCATTTTAAACTTTTAGTTGTTATTTTTTTTTTATGTGAATTTTTTTGCATATTATGTAGAAAAATTTTTTTTTTATGCTGTTTTAATATTTTTGACTTATTTGTTTTTGTATGTATGGAAAAAGTTAATGAAAAATAAAAATATAGGAGTTTAATACTTGGTTTAATGTGTATAATAAAAACATGAAAAATTGTTTTTTTTTTTTATTTAGTTTTTTCAGTGTATGGTAATGGACATAGAAATATTTTGATATTAAATAAAGATTAATAATAATTAATGTTAGTATTTAAAAATATTAAGATTAATTGAAAAAAATTAAACATCAATTTTTACTGTTCATTAATTATCTTATTTAACTTTTATATTTGAATGACCACAGTTATGCTACTTGTTATAATTTTTTCAATCAATAATATTTAAATAATTTTTTTTAGTCAGAATCAGAAGTTACACTTAATTAAATTCAAATCTCAATTACACATTACTCTACAGCATCTAAATCTCCTACATATCTTCCAATATAAAAAAAAATTAATCTTAAAATAATAACCAAAAAAGATAAGATAAATATTTAATTGTAAAGATTTTTGAAACGATATTTTTAGTTACTATATATAAACAGCAACTTGTAATTATATTTGGATGTAATATATTTATACACATGTTTATTTGAAATTAGAACCTATAACTACAAAATTTAATAAATTTACCAAATGTTCTAAATTTTACAGACAGTTATGTGTGGTATTGACATTTCTCAACTGTCAGGTTAAAATCTAACATTTCTTTTGGAAATATTTATTATTAAAAGGTTGCAACATATTAATTTATTAATTACTTTTTGATATTTTAGAAATGAATATTTTCAAAGTTATTTAAAATATTATAATAATTTTGTTAATTATAAAAATATTTTTTACTCCAGTCAAATCATTGCGAAGGAAGGGTGGGGGGGAGGGGGGGTTTAGTTACTGGCCATCATGAGCTTTGATCTACTATGAATCATGAACTGGGTATTTTTCGAGAGAAAATGGGGGAATATCCTTAAATTTGCAAAAATTACCCATAAAAAAGGATATCTTTGATGTATTCCCACATATTCGATTCAGTCAATATGGGTTTTTTTGGTTGGTAATCACGAAATTCTTGGATTTTTTTTTGAAAAATTAATATATCACCCTTTAATTTGCAAAAACTACTCCTAAATGGAGTATCATACTATTTTGGCACTTCCAGTGCCCATATTTGACTGATTACGAATTTCATGGTCCTGTCTACGAAAAGTTGGCACTTCACCCCTAAATTTGCAAAAACTTGAAATATATAGAAAATACCTCTTTCAGAGGTAAATTTAAGGGTGAAGCCCCAATTTCTCATAAAAAAGATCCCGAGATTGGTGATAACTAAACACCCTAAACCGCGATTTTACTGGAGTATTTATTTAAAATTTTTAGAAAAATGATTTTTAAGGCTTCTACTGAATTTTTTATAAGATAATGGATTCAGGGGGGGCTAATGGCAACACTGCGGGTAGGAATCAGCCCTCAGGGCAAAACTTGCCCAATTTTTACCTAAAGGGCTGAATCTTGCCCGTAGAGTTGCCGTTGCCCCATTGTTAACTTTGAAATTAATTTATTTGAATTTATATTTAAAAAATATTAAATAGTGAATTTAAAATTTCGTAAACATAAAATTTCAAAAAAAATAATACCCAACCTAATATATATCTATAATAATAAATTATGGTGACATATTAACAAAAAGTAATTTTTTAGATGATATAATCAAGTCTTATGAATAAAAAGTTTCTGAAGTATAAAAAATAAAAAAATTTTTTTTCTCACTTTCATACATTTTTTTTATCACATTTAAAATCAGAACACAAACTTTATATAATATAGAGTGAATTTTCATAAATATTAACCACGTGATATGATATTATATTGTATAAAATATAAAAAATATATGAAATTGAGAAGCAGATTTTATATTTGAAAATTTTTTTTTGTATATTATGTAACAATAATACAGTGCTATTGTAAGTCGTTGAAAATAATATGAACGTATTATTTAACACTTTTTTTCTAAAATTATTTTTAGCACAAGATAAAAAAAAAACTATTATTTTAAACCTGTTGAAGGCAACTCTTTCTTTCTTTTTTTATTAGATTATTATATGTACACACCAAACCTAAAAGAATTTTTTGTTACCCAGAGAAGAATGAATGTTTATTTAATTCTTTAGAGCGGAATGATTTTGAGGTTAATATTTTTAAAAACAATTATTTTCAATTTAATTCTTTTTGAACAGAATTAAAACAAAAATAATTGTTTTTAAAAGAATTAACCTCAAAATAATTCCGCTCTAAATAATTAAATAAACATTCATTCTTCTCTGGGTAACAAAAAATTCTTTTAGGTTTGGTGTGTAGATTTAGAGATAACAATGGAATAAAATATGTTTTTGAATTAATGAAAAAATGCCCCCTTAATTTTTTTTTAAAGAGTTTATTTTTCAAAATCACTATAATTGCACCTTTCGCATTTTCTGAACCTGAACCTCTGTTAAGCTTACGCCCAGTGATAAATTTTAATAAACTTCTTTTAGATCAATTGAAACTATTACTTCTTACTTAAAATTTGACTTAATAAGTAGTTGAATTTTATTTAGATTTATCTGTATCCAGTGAGTAATTTATTTTACGTCAAGTTTATCGTATAAGATTAAATAAGAATAACATATCGTTCTTCGAATCCTACTTCTCAATGTATTAACTTCTACTGATATCAGTTTTTTTTTAAAAAGGATTAGGTAAACCTTTTATTCATGCTGAATCGTATATATGTTAATCTTATAACGTTCGATTCTAACATTTTTACGAAATTTAGAGAATATTATTTAATACTAATTCGGTGTTAGAAACAAGTCATTTTCATAATAAATTATTTACAATTCATCTTAGGATTCGAGATAATAAAGAAAAAGCCCCGGGACCACTACAGGAGTTATTTTCATTGAACCGATTAATAAATTACAATAATTTTCATTTCCATTAAGATTTTAAAAAATGACTTAAATAATTCAAAAGTCCAATTTTTCTCTTTTCTAATTTAAATTTTCATATTTCTTTTTTTATTTTTATTATACTGAGCAACGTTAAAAATTTCATATGAATTTTATATTATACAAAAGTATATTTTTATGCACATATTACCCTACGCTACAAATTTACGGAAGGAAAAATATGTCTGTATTGTAATATAAGTAAAGTTTGTGTCATGTAATCCGCTGAGAATAAGATATATCCATGCGTATATTAGGGTAACCTAAAAAAAATTTAATCAATAAAATTGCATCTTAAACGCTTAAAAATATTCTTAATTATACATGGAATTATGTAATATAATAAATTTTAATTATAAAAATATTTATGCTTTTTTTTTACTTTTTTGTTGCTGCACTGTTAAAAGTATCTCCTGTGAATTTACAAAGAAAGTAATTAATTTGATAATTAATTAGTAAATCAAAAATTTATTAATTTACGACAAAAATCCAAAATTCTCAATTTTTTTTTTCGTTTATAAAGGCTATTTCCGGATAAGTATAATAAGCTGGCCCCCGAAACGAAACTTAACCTAAGTAGTAGCATCCAAAAAGTTATCAAAAAACTCGTTATTTCCCATTAGAATTAGACCTCTAGGCCACGACTGACTCCCAAAAAGCTAAAAAAAACTTTTTTTGCGGGGGTTTTTTAGATTTTATTTAATTTATACAACCTAAAAACAGATAATACTCTGCTCACTAATAAACTTTAAAATTTAACCACTTTTCAAAAAAAATTTGTTTGCCCCTTTAGGGCTCCTTTAAGACCCCGAAACATAATTGTAAATTTTTTGAAAATCGGTTTTTGATCATAAAAAAAATATACTATCCTTAAAATTTTTTTATAGTCCTAGGAGGTTAGAAAATCATGTTTTTAAACTTTTTATAAAATTTTCTAAGGGGAAACCACTTTCTAATACCCAAAAATCTTTTACTGCCGTTTACCCGCGCTTTTTCTAGTTAAAAAATAGTTATTTAACTGATTTTTATCAATAGCCATCATTCTGCAGTCCCAATCATCCTATTCCGCACCGCCGTTTGCCCACGCTTAATTTTTAAAATGCATAAAGCGCGGGTAAACGGCAGTAACAGAATTGCTTGAATGAGATTGCAGAATGGTGGCTACGGATAAAAATCAGTTAAATAACTATGCTTTTGCATTGCTGGTACAATAATAAATTGTTTAACTTAGCAGTACGAGTAAACGACGGTAGAAGATTTTGAATTTTCGGGTATTAGTGTTTCCACATTCAGGAGATAAACTAAAAAATTAAAAATATTGTTTCTCATCCCAACAAGAGAATAAAAAAAAATTAAGGATGGTATATTTTTTTTATGAATAATTCAAGTTTTGAAAATAATCTGGATTTAGGGACTAGAATAGGGTTTAGAATCTTAAAATTATAAGTGGTTTGTGTTTCCACACAACCAACGATCATGGAACATGACCACTTTGAACAGTTTTAATGTACTAATTATTTTAATTAAATAGCAAATATAGCCCTCAGCTATAATAAACATTTTTATTGTGTTTACACAAATTTTTTTTTATAAGCCTGTCTAATGTACAAATACATGTTTGCTTTAATACATCACATAAATTATGTTTATGCATAAATATTTCATTTGAGAAAATTCATCTCATATAAAAAATATTTTATCTGTTTTAGAAAAATAAAATACATATAATTTATAACTTAGTAAACTAAAAAAATGATTTTCTGTCCTTTTATTGTTCAAACTTTATTTAGGTTAAAATCTTTTCTATGTCATTGATATTAAATAATTCTAATTTTAATATAATTATGTAATAAATTTAATTTTACACTAATTAACTAAAGAATAGTGTTTTGTATTTATAACTGTAAAATATCAAATTGAATTTATCAGAACCATTATAGTACAATTTGATCGAGAATTTGATTATGCATGGATATTTTACCATATAATTCTACACGTATTTAATTTAATAGCCTAGAGAAATAAATATCATTTTTATGCATTGAAACTCAATCATGATATTCATATCATAGCAAAAAATATGATTTTATCCATAAAAAAAATATATTTTTTTTCTTTCAATACTTTTTATTAAATTTTATTTATAAAACATACGAATATACGAGAAAATATGGCACTGCTTACCAAGTTGATTTGTCTAATCTACTCAAAATTAATCAACAAATTTGTACATTAATGAGAATTATGTTTCAGGCTGATTGGGTTTCAGAGTAATAATCAATAAATTTAAAAATACACACCAGTCCTGAAAAGCATTTTAGTTTCACGAAAGTAACATCAAAAATTTAAGGCAGAATGGTCATTAACAGTAATATAATCCTCTTACCAGTAAACCAACCAAAGTATTTTACTCAAAATACTTAAAAAAATAATAGTTATATTTATTGGTAAGTAGATTCTGTCCCTAAAAGCATTGCAGTTTTTGTCTTAATTTTTGGTAAACTAAAATGCTTTTTTAAAGAGGGGCCTACAAGTATGAAATAAGAGTAATACTATAGGATTTCCGCATATAATGACTAATTTTTAAATTCGTGCCAAAATTATAATTTTAAATAAAAACGACATTTATAAAAGAGAATTCTTTAGACTGAAGGGTCACCGAAATCATTCCAAAATATTTTTTTCCAAAATTGTAACTAAAAATTAGTTCTTCCTTCCAATTTTAGTTTTTTGGATTCGAACCGATTCAAAAATTTTGAAAAATTTAAAATTTTTTTTTTTTTTTTAAATACCATTTTTTCATCTATGTTTTTCAAATTATAGCTTATTTTTTGAGGAGGTAACATTAAGTTGGAATGGAGCTTTTTCCCTCGAGATTTATTAAAATTATTAGGAATCCACCAACTAGCAAATATTTTTCAAAATACATCAAATTTTGAGAAAAAACTTATGACCGGTTTGTGTAACTACACAACCAACGAGCATGGAACATGTTCACTAATAACTAACACTGATAATAAAGTATCTATTCTGTTCATAATATCAATATTTATATACAAGTATTTCTGCACTAAAGTTCTTTAGAGACTTCTGCACCAATGGTCCCTAGGTACTTCTGCACCAAAGGTCTTTAGGGACTTCTGCACCCTAGGTACTTCTGCACCAAAGATCTTTAGGGACTTCTGCACCATTGGTCCCTAGGTACTTCTGCACCAATGCTCCCTAGGTACTTCTGCACCAAAGGTCTTTAGAGACTTCTGCACCCTAGATACTTCTGCACCAAAGGTCTTTAGGGACTTCTGCGCCATAGGTCCCTAGGTACTTCCACACCAATGCTTCCTAAGTACTTCTGCACCAAAGGTCTTTAGAGACTTCTGCACCATAGGTCCCTAGGTACTTCTGCACCAAAGGTCTTTAGGGACTTCTGAACCGTAGATCCCTAGGTACTTCTGCACCAACGGTCCCTAGGTACTTCTGCACCAAAGGTCTTTAGGGACTTCTGCACCATAGGTCCCTAGGTACTTCTGCACCAATGCTCCCTAGGTACTTCTGCACCAAAGGTCTTTAGAGACTTCTGCACCCTAGGTACTTCTGCACCAAAGGTCTTTAGGGACTTCAGCGCCATAGGTCCCTAGGTACTTCCACACCAATGCTTCCTAAGTACTTCTGCACCAAAGGTCTTTAGAGACTTCTGCACCATAGGTTCCTAGGTACTTCTGCACCAAAGGTCTTTAGGGACTTCTGAACCGTAGATCCCTAGGTACTTCTGCACCAATGGTCCCTAGGTACTTCTGCACCAAAGGTCTTTAGGGACTTCTGCACCATAGGTCCCTAGGTACTTCTGCACCAATGCTCCCTAGGTACTTTTGCACCAAAGGTCTTTAGGGACTTCTGCGCCATAGGTCCCTAGGTACTTCCACACCAATGCTTCCTAAGTACTTCTGCACCAAAGGTCTTTAGAGACTTCTGCACCATAGGTCCCTAGGTGCTTCTGCACCAAAGGTCTTTAGGTACTTCTGCACCAATGGTCCCTAGGTACTTCTGCACCAAAGGTCTTTAGGGACTTCTGCACCATAGGTCCCTAGGTACTTCTGCACCAATGCTCCCTAGGTACTTCTGCACCAAAGGTCTTTAGAGACTTCTGCACCCTAGGTACTTCTGCACCAAAGGTCTTTAGGGACTTCTGCGCCATAGGTCCCTAGGTACTTCCACACCAATGCTTCCTAAGTACTTCTGCACCAAAGGTCTTTAGAGATTTCTGCACCATAGGTCCCTAGGTACTTCTGCACCAAAGGTCTTTAGGGACTTCTGAACCGTAGATCCCTAGGTACTTCTGCACCAATGGTCCCTAGGTACTTCTGCACCAAAGGTCTTTAGGGACTTCTGCACCATAGGTCCCTAAGTACTTCTGCACCAAAGGTCTTTAGAGACTTCTGCACCCTAGGTACTTCTGCACCAAAGGTCTTTAGGGATTTCTGCACCAATGCTCACTAAGTATTTCTGCACCAAAGGTCCCTAAATCGAAAATATTCTAAGTCCCATTTGACCCCCCCCCCCCTTAAAAAGGACAAATTTGACCCCCCCCCCCTTAAAAAGGACATATTTGACCCCCCCCCCCCTTAATTTTCCAGTTCTGAAGTACCCCCTCCCTATAAACATGTTCCATGTTAACAATAGAGAAAGTAGAGAAAAAAAGTTTGTATAAGCATCATATAAAAGCAATATAAACGTCAGGTATTCTACTATCTACTACAAAAAAAATATATATATATATATTAGCCTGGCAGTAATTTTAAAAAGTTGTTTAAATATTCGATTACTAAGGAAAAAAGTTGGCAATTGCTAAAAAAAGAAAATTCTTAAATTTGTCCAATCACTCCTGTCATGGAATCTTTTATCAAGGAGCGAATTTTAGGTCTCATAAAAATTGTAAAAATTAGTTTTATTTTTACTTCTTCAAAGGCAATATTTAAAAGTGATTGAGCGAATTTAGGAATCAAATTTTTATTGGTAACTATAACTAATAACATAGAAACATCCTTAAGCAAGTTTTTAAAATAACTGCCAGGCTAATATTTACAAACATTTTGTACGATCTTTAACACAACAAACTGTCAATATAATACAAAATCGTGACATGAATAAAATATTTGTTTCCAAAGAGCTATTTTTTAAATAAAAAAAAAATATATTTAATTTTTTTAAATTTGGTTTAAAAAAAAAAATTAATTACTTTTTGTGATTTATAAAACAAAAAATAATTAAAAAAATAAAATCACGTATTAAAAAATATTTTTTATATTTGTGTTAGAAAATCATAAAGGAATTATTATAAAGGTAAAAGATTTGAAAGTGTGAATTTTGCTTAAGGGTGTTTGCGGTTATTTTGAATTTAATAACGTTTTCTGTAGTATATAAGTACTTTATGTTTTATACACACTCGATTCTTTTAAACTGCGTTTATATGTGCAAAAGCGTGCAAAAGCTTTTATTCAACGTTGAAGGGAAATATTTTAATTTAATAATGTTTTTTAATTTTTTTTTTATTAATTTTTTCATTTTAATTTGATTTTTTTATACTGGCAGGAATTTTTTAAATTTAATTTCTGTCAATTTAAAAAAATTTTTGAATAAAAGTAAAATTATTTACCTAGCCACAAAAATTTTACTTCATTCCAAACTTATAAAATGTGCTTTACAAAAGTTAGATGTTAAACTTAAATAATAACTTGAAGAAAAAAAAATGTTTTTAAGTATAAGAATTTTCGATATACTTCAAATAAATTATTCATTAAATTTTTAAAGAAATTTAAAGAACTAAAATTTTAACTCACAAAACATAATTTACCCTAAAAATATACTTAACCAAACAAACAAAATACTTGTTTAATAAATTAAATAATTAGACTTAACTGTTTTCTTTTTGTTTATTTTTCTCCCATTTATCTCACTTAATTTATAAAACCTATAAAACTATTAACTTTATATATTAGACAAACGTAATTTATTTGAAATTAAATACAAATTGATAAATTGAAGAAACTTTAAGGTTGAGAACCTAATAGAAGACTATACCCTCTTTTGATTTTAATTGTTATAAAGGTAAACTTGAGACTATTATACATCTTAAACTTTCTTATTGATTAATAAATAATTAAATTTGATTGATAATTTTTCTATTTTGAATTTTATTATTATGTACACGGAAAATTTTTTGAAATAATTTATTGCTAAGAAAAGTATTTTAATATTATAATACTTTAATTTGTATTATATTATATTTTTAATTGATAGTGCTTAGGTAAATTAAAAAAAATAAATAATAACAAAAAAAATATGTATATATATAAATTAAGTATTATAATATAAAATACTTTGATATGAAGTGGGAAGAGTTGCGAGAGTGGGGACAGTAGGGACAGTGGTGAGAGTGGGGATCACGTACTTATGACGTCACTATTTTATATTATAATATTATTTATTATTTTACAATACTTTAATGTGTATAAATATATTATATATTTTTTTTTCTATTTTATTATTCCTAAACATTACCTATTAAAAATAAAATATAATATAAATTAAAGTATTATAATATAATAAATATCATATTTGCATTTTTTGATTGGTGGACAATACGAAACCACGTGCTTGTCTAGCAATCTCTGTTAATCTATGGTCTCTAACTAACTCGAACAACTTGTTTTAACAATTTACCATAAATATATATTTCACGCGTTCAGAGATATCGCAAAAATTTTTTGTAAATTTAGTTTCTAATAATCTTCTTAAGGATGATAACTACCAAGCTGGGGATAATAGAAATAAGAAACTATTACTCTCTCTTTCTATGATATTACTATAGAAGCGAGAACCTTGCGTGCGCACAACTATACGATAGCATTGTTAAATAAACAAAATTTTCGTTATAAACAAACCACCCTAGTCTAAAATAAATTGAATAATTATATTCTACGATATGTTTTTTATATGTTATAATTTTTTTATCAAAAACTGTACGCAAAAAATACTTTAATTTTTTATTGTAAAATGTCGTCCCATAAGAATCACATGTATAAGATGCTCGGAGAACCAAAATTATTTTTAATTATTTAATAATGAAGGAGTCACCCTAGGATCTTATAATTTTAAATATGTATTTTTTAATATGATTTCTTGTTATATACCACACGGTAGAGCTGCTTTGGTTGAATATTCAACCAATTGGTTGAATTTCGCAGTTTTTGGTTGAATTTTCAACCAATTGGTTGAATATTAAACCAAACACTGCGATTTTCAACCAAAAACTGCGATATTCAACCAAAAACTGCGAAATTCAACCAATTGGTTGAATATTCAACCAATTGGTTGAATTTTCAACCAAAACTGGTTTAATTTTCAACCAAAAGCTAAAATACAAAATAAAAATGATGTTTTTATAGTACAGGGTAAAAAATGATCAGGGCATCCATTAAAAGTGAATGAATTTTATTATATTATTGTAATTAGTAATTTTTTATGTACTACTTCTTTTGGCTTTGAAACTGAGGAATGATTAATTAAAAAGGTTATCATACGATATAGAATAACAAAATGGCGGCTACCTAGAGAAAGTTAAAATGAAATAAAAAGCCTTTAATTTTCGAGCAAAAGTAGCTGTAAAATTTTTTTTAAAACATAAAAATACTAAAACTCGACGACATCCCGAAATTAGTGCATTCATTAAGTTACTTAGTAAGTTTAAAGTAAATTGGTGCAGATTTTATCGCGCAATCGTGTGCATTACTTTTCAAAAACGTTGTTTCGAGTAAAATGGCTTTAAAGTTTTCGATGAATTTTTTCGGTACTTTTAGTTATTAAATTATTTATTTTAATGCAAGAGATCTGATCAACACAAAATTATTCGACACATTAATGATTCTACACAAAAAAGTTTTTCGGAATCGTTCTATACCGAAAATCGTTGTCCTAATCGCTTACTTGGGATATGCGTATTTCGGTATGACGAGATTTGAGAAAATTTTGGAAAAAGAAAAGAAAAAATGTTTTTTTTAAATTTTCTTTACGTTTCAAGTCATTTGCAATTGTTTGCAAAGAAAAAATTTGTGTTGATCTTTTCGGTACAAGGATTTTCGGTGTAGAACGATTCCGAAAAACTTTCTTGCGTAGAATTATTGATTTGTCGAATAATTTTGTGATGATCAGATCCCTTGCCTATTTTAACATTGAACATCTTCGTTAGATAGGGTATTTGAAAAAGTTTGGCTAGGCAGGGGGTGTGGTGTGAAATGGACTTAGAATATTTTTGATTTAGGGACTTAAAATAATTTGAAGTGGGCTTACGATAATTTATATTTCAGGATTTATTGTAATTTCGGTTTTTGGATTTATTACTGTTATGAGTGACATGAACATGTTCCATGCTCGTTGGTTGTGTAGTTACACAAACCGGTTATAAATTTTTTTATTTGTTAGAGAAATTTATAACAGAAAACTCTAGATCAAAAAAAATAAAATCGGTCACGTAGTTTTAGAGAAATCTTAATTAGAAGGTGTAAAAACATAGTTTTCTAAATAAGAATACAAATTTTTTTTTGTATATTTAAGTATAGACTTATAAGTTATCAGTTATTTTTTAGCCATAAAGTTATCTTTTTGGTTTTCATACTGAACCTGTAGCTGATTTTACCCCTGCTGCTTGTCTGATTTGCCATTTTTTACCATTTTGGCAAGGCTAAATTTGGCGTCATAAACAATCGCGAATATTAGCCAACTTTGCTCATAATTTCTATCAATGACCAGTTCCGACATAATTTCTAACTATATTTAACAAGAAGGATTTGAAAATAAATTTTTTTTACATACTCTTGAGACATATATAAAGTAATTAATAAAAAAAAATAATTTGATTATTAAAAAAAAAATTAGGTAAAACGACAGGAAGTTAAAGCATACAATATTAGGTTTAAAAAAATTTATCATACTATGTACATAAAAAATTACTAATTACAATAATATAATAAAATTCATTCACTTTTAATGGATGCCCTGATCATTTTTTACCCTGTACTATAAAAACATCATTTTTATTTTGTATTTTAGCTTTTGGTTGAAAATTAAACCAGTTTTGGTTGAAAATTCAACCAATTGGTTGAATATTCAACCAATTGGTTGAATTTCGCAGTTTTTGGTTGAATATCGCAGTTTTTGGTTGAAAATCGCAGTGTTTGGTTTAATATTCAACCAATTGGTTGAAAATTCAACCAAAAACTGCGAAATTCAACCAATTGGTTGAATATTCAACCAAAGCAGCTCTACCGTGCAACTTTTATTAAAATCTATACGCAAACAAAAAAGGTGAGCAACATCCTTAAATGACTCAATATAAATTTTAATTCATTTTCCGGTTATTAATCTTAATAGAATTTTTAATTTACTTATAAAATTTAAATTTTTGACTCTTTATTAAAAATTAATATAATTATAAGTAATAATTATAAGTAATAATAGTTTTTTAGGTTATATGATACAGCTTAATAATTATGATAAAATTTTTTATTAAAAAATATAATATAAAACTATTTTAATATTCTATTATTATATGAAACCTACTCTTATCTCCTTTTATTATAAACTTTTAAAACTTTCAGAATAACTTTATTAATGAAAGTATTTTGTTTTTAGATTTAATTTAAGATATTATTTACTTGTTTTACTCAATTTAACGAAAATAGTAAAACTTTTTTGCTTCTTAAAATTAAATAATATTTGATTTCTTTAGTTTTATTTTGAAGAAACAATTCAAAAAACTTTTATTACAATTTTTTATTGAAGACTTTATTAATTTATATGCTCCTTTTACAACTAAAGTTATAACATGCTTGAACTAAATTAAGGGTATTTTCAATAAAATCTTACAATAGTTTAGAAGAGAGAACAATTTTTTGTACGAAATTAGTCTAGCATTTTTATACTCTTAAAAAGTTTCTTTAAAATTTTTAATTGCGCGAAACAGTTAATGTCGAGTTGATGTAATCATAAAGTACAGGATGTATTCTTTATTTTATATTAAAATTCTGTTATTCATTTAGTATTTGTGAATTATTTGAGCATCTGAGATAAAATTATTTATGTAAATCAGAGTCGTACTTAAGGACGCTCTGGCCAATGAATTCCCCAAATAAGACATATACTGGTTATTAGAGGAAAGTCTCAGGAATCGAATGGTATGGGCCTTATAGTCGATAGTCGTGCATAATTTTGAGATATTAAGGTCCAAAGATAAGTAAATATTACATTAGTCTTATGGGAAGAATTCAGGAAGTTGATTATTTTTACCATCAAATCGCGAATTCCCGAATGCAGATAGTGATAAATTGAAAGTTCAAAGCTTAAAGAATTTATTGGTACTTTCCAAATATGAGGTATACGTGGGAAATTTCGTGTAATCAAACGAAGAAAATTTTATAACGCAGTTTTAGCAGCAAGGACGCCATATTGTTTGTTTATTATACAAAGCGCGCGCACTAAGGTTATAGTAAATAAAAACACAAATTTAATATTATTCTTTAATTCGTAATTTCATATTTATTAATTAAGTAATAATTTATTATTTTAAAATAAATTTTTTTCCATAAAATAATTTTTTAACTGCATTTAATATTAAATATTTATATTTTTTTGATAAATATATACACGGAAGTTTAAATTTGAGTTTTGAATTTGTTCTACTTGCAGAAGTACTGCGTGATTAAAAAGTAATAACACATTAAATGGAAATTAGTAAAATTAAGAGATATTTACCATTAAATTTGTAAATATTATTTAAAAAATTAATTTTTTGAATTTATAAAGTATTATTTGTATTATTTAAATAGTTAAATGTGTATTATTTTTTTTATCACTGAACGACTTGGGATTCAAGGCCAGAGCGTCGTTAATCAATGTCTCTAAAACTGGTATGGCTTTTTTATACTACTTGTGTTTTAAATCTAATACTGTCATTACTTAAAAATTAACACTCATTCTAGTATTCAATGTGTGTTTCGTATACTGCGTGTTTTAAAATCAGTCAGACAATGAAAACATACAACTGCTCCTATTTTTTAATATTATACAATTTTCTGTTAATTAGGCCTGCATAATTGTACCAAGTTATTAAATTTATAAAATTGCGTTAGGGCATAACCTATAGATTTTATTAAATTGTTGTGTAAGTTCAGCTAGTAGTAGAGTAAATCTAGTTTTGCCTTAATTTAATATTTAATTTTTATAACTCTATAGGTAATGTAAATTCCTACCTTAGCATACTATAAGGTATATATT
Source organism: Anagrus nilaparvatae (assembly GCA_022575985.1). Taxonomy (NCBI): domain Eukaryota; kingdom Metazoa; phylum Arthropoda; class Insecta; order Hymenoptera; family Mymaridae; genus Anagrus; species Anagrus nilaparvatae. Next base: position 29,553,092 of record JAKSXM010000231.1, on the reverse strand, counting down.
TCTTTAAGGGGCCGGTAAGGTAGAACAGTTATCGACATTAGTTTTTTTACACGTTATTGTTGATAAAGCGGCAAGGTCTCGAAGTACAATTAGTAATTTTTACGGGAGGGGATATTCTTTTAAGGTAAAAGCGAGGTCTTGAGAAACAATTAATGATTTTTCCGGAAAAGTGGGGTTAATTTTCATTAAATAAATTATATGAACTATAATTTAGATTAGTTTATGCAAATCAACCCCGATTTCTCCGGAAAAATCATTAATTCTTTCTCGAGACCTCTCCGCTTTACCAAAAGATAGTGTAATAAGACGAGAAAAAAGAACTTGTCATTACAGAATAAGCCCCTGGTAAAAACTGAAGGTAATGGCATAAATTAAGCAAAGTTATAGTGGAACTTAACTTATTTATTGAAATTAACCCCAGTTTTTACAGAAAAAGTATTAATTGTTTCTCGAGACCTGCGACGAATACGTGTAAGAGGAAAATAAAAAATAACTTTACTGATGAGAACAGCTCACTATTAAACGAAATACTTATTAAAATAAAAAATGTTTTAGTAATCGAACAAAAATTTTCCAGAGTAAATGGAATACCTGTTTAAAAGTTATATGTTATTTAAATTCGATAGTTTTAGGTATCTACATACTTTCAGAATCAAATTTTTCAGACAATTTAGTCATTATTAAAAATAGACGTACATACAATTTATTTAAGAATAAATAAGGTCTTTTATTTATTTCAAAATAGATTACAATTTTGTATTAACAGGATATGAGCAATAAAATACAGTACATTTAAAAAATGTAATAATAATTTTAACATTTATTATCCGGATTGTATAATAAATCAGCTGCTTTATATATTTATATATGTAAAGTCTGTATAGTTTTAATATTAAGGTACATTTATAAAATAAATGTTTAACAATTATTATGGTCAATTTAAATTGTCGAAAATTCACTTATTATGACCTATTCATTGTGAATTCTTTAAAATTAATGATCCATTAACATGAAATTCGCTTCATTACCTTTAATTTTCTGTTAATGTTCATTTTACAAAAGAAAATTTCAATTTTTAATACTTTTTTTCCAAATAACTATTTTTTTTTTTAAATGTTTAATATAAATTTACAATTTCATTTATTTTTTCTCTTTTTTGTAATTTAACAATATTTCATCAAAAGTATATAATTTTTTATACAGTATAATTTTTCATGCTTGTTAACTTTATATGTTTGACCTATAACCCAAAAAATATATCAAAGAATAAATAAAATTCGATAAAATTTTTTACTTTATTCAATTTTTTTACTCTATTATTTTTCTAAATCACTTGTCCTTTTTAATTATAATCCTCTTCTAAAAAAATGAAAAGGTAATCTGTCAGTAGGTTTTGGCGGTTTCACGATGTGCTTATCCTTGAGCAGGATTTCCGAGCTTTTTTTTTATTCAACTCAACGATTTCAGTCTATTCATTTTTCTTTTTAGAGATTTTTATTTAGCTTTTTTTGAGGTTAAAAAAAACGATTTAGTTTCTAGTTGAACGTTTTGTGTTGATGCACATGTGTATATAATCTTCTTTTTTGGGGGGTTTTTAGTTTTATAGCATATAAAGAAATTCGCTTTTTTTTTATTGGGTATTTTATAAATACGTACAAGAGTATATGAAGATGATAGGACAACGATTTTTTTAATTGAAAGGAGAAAAAATCCTGGCAACAATTCAAATACTTTTTTTTTAATTATTATTGTTATTTATTTTTTTTTTCATGTTTTTTTTATTTTTTTGTAACTTAACAACGTGTTTGAGGTATTTTTTTTTTAATAATTCTTATGCATAAATCTATGTCAGTAAATATTGATTTTATATAAATTGAAAAAATATTCATATTTTAATTATTATTATTATTATTATTATTATGTGAATTATTGGTAAAATTTAAATTATTATTATGATTAAACAACTTTTTTTTTCGAAAGTTTCAACAAAAAAAAAGACTGAAATTTTTTTTTTAAGTTTATTTTTTCTATATAATTATTCCATAGTCCATTGTAAGTTATAAAAAAAGCGAATCATAAAAATTATAAGCTTTAAAACTAATAACAGACTATTCTTTTTATTATTCTATCCATAAAAAAAAGAGTAAAACTTTTTCTTAAACTTTATAGGTAGCTTTTTATTTTTTGTATTTTCTTACATACTTTTTTTTCTTTCTTTTATTTCCATGTATTATTGAAATAAAAAAAAAAAAATTTTTACTTCATTTCTTTCGTTAAAATTAAATTATTTTTCATGAATAAAATAAATTAAAAGAACACGAAAAAAAAGAAATTTAATCTAATTAGATTGAAAAAAAAGTAAAGATACAGTTTTTTCTCGTTTGTCTAGGTTTTTTCAAATGATTAAATTATAAATTACTGGCATTCATTTATAAATTATAATCCAATAAGTTTTTTTACTGCTGCTTTTAATTACTGTAGGACACTTTAAATTTGTACTATTACTGTTTTTTTTTTTAATTATTTCCTTGGTCATACCGAAATTTAATTTAATATCTCAGGTTTCGAGACTTCTCTGAATGCTAGTCCAGAGTTATTGAAAGGTCTAATGTGCTAGGAAGTGGTATCCTTAGAAAGCCAAGTAACCATAGGGGAAAGGGTTCAAATGGGACTTAAAATAATTTCGAATTTTGAATTTAGTGAAATCTGGGTTTAGGGACTAATGAGATTTTAGAAGGTACTTTAGGTAGGCTAGGGTGTCTCTAATAACTTTTTCTATAATCCAAAGCAAGTTTTTCAAAATTACCCATATCTTCCAATAATAAATCCTGCATATAACAAGATGTTACTGTACTTGAGTCTTTATAAAATTATAAAAAATGTTTAATATCAATTTCATGATACATAACCATTAAATAAAAAAAAAATTATTTTAAACAATTATGTACACTTTTGTCCTTCTAAATATTAGAAAAAATTTACTTAATTTTTATACTGACAAAAAAATGTATTAAAAATTATTATTACTAAAATCAATAATAATCAGCATAAATAATCAATTAACCTGAAAAAAAGCAAAAAATCATTATAAAAACAATACTAATAATAATAATCAAAAATATTAAGATAATATCCAATTTTTATTTTACAAATTACATAATTTAAAAAAAAATTAATTTGTTAATGACCTAAATTTTCAAATTTTTTTTATAAAAAAAAGTCATATAGTAATATACTGTAACAATTATATTAAACATTTGTATTATTGCGTGATGCAGGTATGTTGTCCTTGAAAAAAAAAAGGAAAATAAAAGTTTAGTATATAAGAAAACTGTTTAATATCACGTTAGTATAATTTTTTACCTATTATTAAAAAGTACGAAAAAAATAAAATCAGCTAATCATACAATCAATTAGTTAATTACTTTATGGCATATTAGTATTTATTTTTGATTTATTGAAATTTTTTTTTTATTGAGTCATAAATTATTCATTTTTTTTATTATTTAATAAATTGGTTTTTCTTTTAAAAATATGTTAATGTGTTACAATCAATTTTCACGATCAATTTTTCTATTTTTTTTTTAGCTCGTTTTCATTTTATAGTGGTAATTTTTTCTTTAATTGGTCTTTTCTTGGAGAAGTGACAAAAATTACTTTAAAATTATTAAGCAGTATTATTTAAATAGTTTTTAAAATTTTTTTATGGATTAAATTTTTAAGGGAAAAATAGAATTTATAGTAAATACATTAAATGTGTTTTAGCCAGGGCTTAAGCAACACCGAAAAGAAATATTCGGTTGCCGTTAACGATATTCCGTTAGTGGTAGTCGATTGGTTTATTTTAAAAATGTGCTATATTTGGTAGAAAGTCCTGTGGAAATTTAAGCACCAAATTTTTTGAAAAAAATATTTTAAAATTTATTTTTAAGTAGATTATTACAACATAAAACAATTTCATACAAAATGACTTGAAACGTAAAAAAATTCAAAAAAATGAGTTTCAGTCATTTAAAATGTGGGAATTAAAAAAAAATTTTATCACCTACAAAAAATTTTTATTTAAGTTTTATTTGATTTGCAACCATTTAAAAGAAAAAAAATTAGAAATTGATTATCGAGCAGCCGGTTGTATAACCGGAATTCAGGTTCCGGTGACCAGATTTTTTTTCAGTGTTATAAATTTTTCAAAATAACGTGCAGGCTAATATACTTTGAAAATGCATACACTATCAATTCTAAATTTCAATAATAATTATTTTTTTCTTGTGAATAATTGAAAAACACAAATCAGATAACAAAAATACATCATAAATCTGTATGCTAAATACAAAAAATTCAATAAATATTAAAAAATTCTTGAATAATGTTCTTTTATTCATTCATATTTTTTACATATTAGAATAGTTACATTGTCATCACTTAGTTCGTGCAAGCGCGAAATTTTTGCGTGTTTTAACGACATATATAAAAAACAATAAATTATATATAATAATAAATGATTGTACGTGACCTTGTCAAATTACAGATGAGATAGTAAATTTTCATTTTTTTTTACAATAAGAATAAAAGTGAAAATTATAATAAAAAATATGTAATTCAATAAATGTAATTTTTCAGGGTTAAATTTTTTTACTCTGAGGTATTATGGTCTGTTGCATATATTATTTTTGAAAAAAAGGGATAACATTGTAATTTACTTTTAGTTTTTAGAAAAATTTTTGTTCACATATGCATCAAAGATCCTTTTTTTAAATATGAAAAGATATATTTTTGATTAACTCTTTTAAACTGATTTTATTGATAATTATAGTCATAACCTGCAAATTTGTTCAAAATTTTCCATAAAATAAAGGTTAAAAAGGATTTAATTTCAAATAAAATCATTTTAAAAAAAATTAATCAAAAATAAATCTTTCCATAGTTTAAAAAGGATCTTTAAGATTTGGTGTGTATGTATTATTTTCACGTTTCAGAGTATTTTAAACACACTGAGCCATATTTAAAAAAAAAATTTTTGTACCAGTAATTTCTCTATCTCCGTGGTCCCTGTCTATGCATATTCAAAATATATTGGAAAAATGTAAAAATAAATAACTGTTATTTTCACGTTTCAGAATATTTTGAAGATACTGAGATATATTAAAAAAAAATTTGTTACCAATATTTTCTATGTCTCTATGGTCTTGTATAAATAACCAAGCTGCATCGAGAAAATGTACAAATATATTATAAATAACACGAAAATTTAAAATTATAATTAATAAAGTTTTTTGTAACTGAAAGTAATTCGTAAAATACTGAAAGTTACATACTAACAAAGACCACTTTTTAATTTTGCTTTTGAAAAATTTTTTTAAAATTTTATTCTAGGGATAATAAAGTTTATTTGATTAGTAAATACATGAGTTAAATAAAATTTTCTAGATAATTTTGTTTGTTTACTTACAGAAAGTTTAAACTAATAGTACAAAACTAAAACTTCTAATTTATTTTATGATATGCAACTATAATAATATAAAGTTTGATTAATAGTTCAACTGTATAAAAATTTTTTATTTATTTTTATAATAAAACTATTTTATTAATATAAATGATAACTAAGCAAAATATTGATAATCTTAAAAGAGGCAAATTTAGTCTGCGTTACTTTTTTACAAAATAGATTCTCAATCTCAATGTTAGGTTACTTTGCTTGAATTTTCAAGTAAAGCAACCTCAGACACACTCTAAGCAAATTAACCGAGTATTTAAAAAAACCTAATAGAAATTTGAATTACAACGGTCTGGTAAAATATCTGCGAGTAACCAGGCTTAAATAGAATGATTTTGAACAAAACAGGTCCCAAGGCTTGCGTGTACTTTAGTCATTTTTCCAAATTTAATCAATTATCAAATTAATTTTTTAATTTGAATCAATAATAATTTAAGAAATAAAAAAAACCGACACTTAAAATTTCAGTTATTTCAACATAAAATAAATCTCATTATCATCAAATGTTTTTTCCTAACAAAGTATCCCAAAAAAAAAAATAAAGATTATTGTCCAATTCATTAAAAAAAATGACTCACTGTAAAAATTTATATTACAACTCCTAATAAAATAAAAAAAAGTTTTACAATTTAAAATAAAAATTAATTATTATCATGTTTTATTATTATCATTATTTTTTTTTCTTTTTTGTTTAGGTTGAGCTTAAACCATTGAGGGAAACTACAATAGCTGTACCAACTCCAAAGATAAATGAAAAAAGAAAAGCTGAGGATGCAGATGCTAGTAAAGATTTAAAGAAGGTACATAATAATAATAATAATAATAATATCATCATCATTTTTTTTTTCTTATAATAATATAATAATAATAATAAATTTTTATTTTTAATTATTATTTTCCTTAAAAAAAGAAGAGCATTTACGTTGACTATCACCTTCTTGTGCATTTCTTTGCCAATTAATGCTAATGAAGATTTTCAAACAAACTAGGAAATTACATAGTATATTTTATTATACCTTGTTTTTCTTATCGTTTATATACACTTTGAAAAATAATTGAACAACTTTTTTATTGCATAGAAATTTTTTTTTTTTAATTTTTCTTTTTAACGTGACTTTTTTATGATGGTATTTTTTTTCTCTCTTTTTAAGATTTTTTAAATTAATTACGAGATTAATTATTTATTTTTATTAATTTATTTTTTTAAAATTAATTGAAAAATATTTAATATTAAAGCATGATTATTGTATAGGGATTTAATTCATTTAAAATGAACAAGTTTTTGCCAAGAACAAGTATAGAAATATTGATTTTATTTTTATCGAAAAAAGTTTTTTAAAATTTGAAAAATAACTGATTGTGTAATTTCTTAATTAAAAAAAACTATTATTACGTTTATACGGTTACTCACAGGAAACATTGGATCTTATTTTATCGGCATCCGATAAAGGCTTTAAATTCCATAAAGTTTTCGTTTAGTACGTGATGTAAAATTACATTACAAAAAGCCGTCGAACATTTAAAGGACAAGCAGGGTTATTAACGGAATTCCTCGTACTATTATTGCAAAATCTCTTTAACTGTAAGTCCTCATCTAGTTCCTATTTCAACATTACCTTCTAGTAGAGGAAATCATTTCATTAAAATGAGGTAATTCCCAGTTTTCCACCAACACCTAAAAGTGATCTCAATCTTTGTGGAATTTGCTTCAGTAATACCTGGGCTAAAATGTTATGTGATTTAAAATTTGAAGAAGCTCGATTGGGGTTGATTTGCCCCTGCCTGGGGGTAAAATACAATTTTAAAAAAAGTGATTGTAATCGATTGATTTTTGCATTCTAAATCGAGAAGGTGAATATGAATTTTTTAATTAAATACACCCCTTTCAAGTTACAAACCTTAAAACTTTGATTTTTTTGAATGAAATACTTAGAGTAATCAAAGTTTTAAGGTCTGTAACTTGAAAAGAATGCATTTAATTAAAAAATTTTTATTCACCTTTTCGATTCCAATGACCCTAAAAAAATTTTTTTTTCCTTCAAAAAGGAGCAAACTAACCCCAATGGAGCTCCGTCAAGAAAGTTTAAATGCATAAACTTTTTGGCTAAGGTAATACTGAAGCGAATTTCACAAATATTGAGGTCATTTTTCTGTGTTGGTGGAAAACTGGAAGGGTCTGTAATGATTTCCTCTACTATTCTATATTTCTTCCATTTGTTCAATTAATTATTTAGCAGTACAATCCAAAACTATTATTGTTTGTACTGGTTTGTACAGAAGATAAATCAACCTATATAAAAATATAAAAATATTTTTAACGTTTGACCACTTAAAAAAATATAAAAAAAATAAAAAAATTCATTAATAAAATTTATTATTTATAACACCATTTTATTTTTAAAAAGAAGTAAATGATATTTTTAATTTATTTTATTAATATTGCCAAATTTCAATTTACATCAAATTTATTTAAATGTTTTAAACAAAATAATCTTTGTAAAATACTTAGTTTAATTTAATTCGTTTATATTTTTATTTAAAAACAGTGTTGTGTTTATTTAATATTTTAAATAAACAAGAAATTTAATTAAAATTTTCTTAAAATAAATTTTTTAAAAATATACACGATTATTAACTTTTTAATATATTTTTTAGGTGGTTAATATAACTACTTCCTCCTACATCATTGTCTAGCGTTAATAGTACCTGGGCCTAGATTCTGCATTTCTATCCTCTATAACATATCACTTTTATAACCAAACTGTTTTGCGAAAAGTACTAGCATTTCTAAAATCATCTGTTTTGCATATGCGCAGTACCACATATTGTGGATGGTGTGGCAGCTTATCACTGTGATGTGAATGCTGAATCGGGTCCCTGGCAGATGGTTCACTTATCGTGTTAGCTATTAGATAAATAGCAGACAATACTAGTTTAATCTTTAAAAAATTACTAATTCCTAATTACAATTTAATGAATTGTTGAAATATATACTTGGATCTTAAGTACAAAATCATCTTAATTTTATATGAAATTCTATTACGTATTCCAAAAAAAAATTTTAAGTAACGATTTTCTGCCTCAGAGGACCTCGTAAAAACATACACTACAAAAGACTTTTGAGAGCATTACATTCAATTTTTAACTTGGAACATGTTCATTGAATGTGGTATATGAAAAAATTTGGCTCGGCAGGGGGGAGGGTGAAATGGACTTAGAATATTTTTGATTTAGGGACTTAGAATAATTTGAAGTGGGAGTCAGGACCTAATCAGGCCCTGATAATAACAACAACTTAGAATACTTTAATTTTATAGACTTAGGATAGTATATATTTCAGGATTTATTGTAATTTCGGTTTTTGGATTTATTACTATTATGAGTAAACATGTTCCATGCTCGTTGATTGTGTAGTTACACAAACCGGTTATAAATTTTTTTTTTTTCAACTGCCTCTGACTATCAAAATTCCGGTTGTGGCCGCCATGTGGCCTTTTTCTTTTTTTTCTTTAAAATAGTTACAAATGAGATAATATCTCAAGAAAGTTAAAAAAGAAATTTTTTTAATGTCTCATTATGCCATGATGCTCGCATTTTTCAGTGAGTGAAATTATTTTCTTAAATTTTCTTTAAGTTACAAACTGTTTGCAATTATTTAAACGAATAAAAAATTCTGGCTGCCACAACCGGAGTATGTTAAGCTACTAATTAGTTACTTTCGTTATCTCGCATAAAATCATTTAAGTAAATGAAGTAATTATTATTGTGTATGCTGGTTCAATAACACAAATATTCTTCAAATGTACTGATTAATTTTAAAAAAATTTTCTAGGTGTGTTCAATTTTTATTAATTATTAAAAGTGCATTTGCGTGAGCTTATTTTTACAATAGTAATAATAGTATACTCTATACTATGTAGATAAAAAGTTGAATATCTAAACTGTTCTATAGTTGCAATTTATTATCACTTCTTGATTATAAAAATATAAAAAGGAGATATTAAAATTTTTGTTTATAAAGTGAATATTTAATCAAATATTTTTTTCATTTATCTGTTTAATTCATTTGAAAGTAATGTCCTTGATGAACCCTAACAAATTATTTTTACTCCAAGTTTTACTAAAAACCTGAATAAAAATCTATATTTTAAATTTCAATCACAAAAAAAAATATTATCTCAAAATAATCAAGTTTCTAGACGAACAAAATCTAATAGGCTGGCAGCCCAAAAGAAATTTGGGTGACTTTTTTGAAACCACTCGGGCGGCTTCAAATGCTCTATTTCCAACTAATATAACGATTTTCTAGACCTTTGGCCAAGGATCCATTGTACGAAACATCCGAAACTAGTTTCAGAAAGTCACCTGGGTGACCCTCTTAAAATCAGGCTAAACTATTACACTTTATTCTAGAAAGCTTTCTGATAGTATACTCAAAGCTTAGCCTATGCCTCATTGTCTTGAGGAAGGATGTGGTCTCCCGAAATTTAAGTTACCAAGGTGACCCAAATAAAATTAGGCCAAATTTTACACACGTTCTCTTTTCACCATAATAAAAAAATATTTTAAACACGGCCTATGTCAAATTATCCAAAGGGCTGAGCTTAAAGTTATTAACATGGAACATGTTTATAGGAAAGGGTACCCTGGAAATCTGAAAATCAAGGGGTGGGTCTAAAGTGTCCTATTTAAGAGGGGGGAGGGTTCAATGGGACTTATTCGGGTTAAGGGACCTAGAATATTTTCGATTTAGGGACTTGGAAAAATCCTGTTTAGGAACTTGTAATAATTTATAATTAGGGACTTACAATAATTCAGGTTTAGGGACTTAAAATATTTTCGACTTAAAATAACCTAAATTGAAAGACTTGGAACTATTAACATGGAACATGTTCATTGGATGGGGTATTTAAAAAAGTTTGGTTCGGCAGGGGGGGTGAATAAGTGACGTTTTTAGGGGGGGGAGGGTGAAATGGACTTAGAATATTTTCGAAGTGGGAGTCAGGGCCTGATCAGGAACTGACTCCCACTAGAATTTAGAATACTTTATGGACTTAGGATAATTAAGAAGTTTATGGACTTAGGATAATTTATATTTCAGGATTTGTTACAATTTCGGTTTTTGGATTTATTACTGTTATGAGTGAACATGTTCCATGATCGTTGGTTGTGTAGTTACTTAAACCAGTTATAAATTTTTTGATTTAGGGACTTACGAGAATAATACAGGTTTAGGGAATCTGAATTTTTTAGATTTAGAATCTTAACATCTAGTAAAGGTGATGATTACAAATTATAAAAATAAAAAATAATGTAATATGGTAGTAGATTTCATAGTTTATATAAACTCTTATTATTTAATACCTAAATTTTGACTAAAAATCATCTAAAAAAATTCTAATAAAATATGAAAAGACAAGAAAAAAAAAATCTTAAAAAAACTTTTTATTTCACGTCATAAGTCACGGTACATTACCTTTAGCAAACTTAACATATTTAAATTTTATTTTTTGGTTTTACAAAGTATGTATATTTTTATTTGAATATAAACTTTTTAAATATAAAATAACTGGCGCGGCGCCTATACCTACATCAATTACAAATAATAAACATAAAATTTATAATTGTTGTAGTAAATAAATAAGGTCAAAGTTTTAATATCAAAGTAATTAGGTTTTTAAATTATACAGTTTAAGTATAAATCAATAAAATAATCTAAGATTGTAATTTTTAATCCATTAATAATTTGTTATAATACTCTATAATTATAAAATTTAAAATATATAGAGCTAATTAAAAGTTAACTAAAAAATAAACTAAAATAAATGTAAATATAAAGTTAAACATTAAGGTAATTAATTAAAGAGTTGCACGCCCATTTCATCGAAAATCGTTCATGTATTCATTTGATGGTTTACGTGGTTACCCGATACAAAGTGCAAAACGTCGCCTATATACTGCATATATACATACTAGTATAATGCACTTGAGACTCTTGTCACGTACCATTAAAATGCCATGTATATATAGAAGAAATTGTTCTGTCGGCTTTTATATATATAGATGAAATTTTTTCCTTTTTTTTCCTTTTTTTTGGTATTTTTCTTATTCACAAAATTTATTATTATCTTTTCTTCTTCTTTTTTAAAAGTTAAATTTACTAGTTTAGAAGATCTTTTTCATTTCTTGTACTATAAATAATGTAATAAAAAAAATTTTCTACAAAATTAATTTATAATATGCAATTTGTAATTTTTTTTCATTTCAAGTTATTGATAAAAATTGATTTTACTTAAATGTATGAATTGAAAAATTTGAAATGTCACATACTATCGAACTATAAATTTAATATCAGCTTTTTTTATTAAATTATCAAACTTTTTTTACATTTAAGTTTACGTATAAATTTTTTGTTTAGTTTCTGACATAATTCACAAAAATTTAATATGAGTGGCATTTACAGTAAAATCATATTGAGTATTGACGTTTCTTTTCTTAATATGATTAAAGTGCAAAGTAGATACGTGTTAATTTTTACGAAAGGATGTGGAATAATTTTTAATACTTCTTGGAGGTCCTAAGACTCGGGTAAATGTTTTGGTGAGACCTGTAATTTTGTGTGGGGCGCAAATGGATCTGGTATACTGGTGACTATTTGAACAGTTCGCTCCTTCCTGCGTTCACGAATGGAATAACATTCTATTCTTTTGAATTATATAAAAAGGGCAAAAACTTGTTTCAAAACAATTACTTCAATCCTTTTGTTCTGTTGATGAATTTAGTTTCTTGCAGCCGCTCTCTAAGTTAGTTATTTAGTTCATTAATAATCTCTATATAATGTGATGTACAAAAATGATAAGATAAATGGAGTATTTTAAATTTTTCAAAATTTAACTATTAGTGTAAAAATTGTTTAGTTGCTTAATGCTGTGAAAATGTCGTTATTGCTAACCGAGTTGCTAATGTAATAAATCCTTCCTTTATAAAAAAATATTCATTTTTGATGCAATTATTTTTGTTGATAATTTTGCATTTCATTTATTTCATGGTTAAGCTGACTATAAAGAACTTAAAAATGGTTTGTGAACTCATATGCAGCGAATATGGAAAATGTTTAAATTTTAATCCAAAAGCTTTTATAATTATAAGTCCTTAAAATCCCTTTTATCGAAATTATTTTAAATCCCTAAATTGAAATTATTCTAGTCCATTTGATTCCCCACCCTTAAATTATAGCAAATATGGCATGTTTGACCTCTCCACAAAAATGACAAGCTTGAAATATACCCCCTGCTCAATTTCTTGATACTCTTTTGAGCTGAAAAATCAGCAGTTTGCAAAAATTTATTTATTTATTGTTGACATTAATTTAGACTTTTATTAAAATTGTGATCTGGTTAGAAGAACCAGTTACTATCAATTTTCATATTGCACACTTACCATCCTTGTATACATACCTATATATTTATCTATTTAAGTACATATGTACCTAGATTTTAGGTACATATGCACTTTAGGTAATCAAACTGGCAAACAACAAGATTTAAAATAATTTTTCTTTTAATTCATCTTAAAATGTCTTTTCTCTTCTTTAGGTATTGTATTTTCCTATTTATTTTGTTTGTTTGTTTGTTTGTTTTTTTTAGCACATCTTTAGGCTTCATTGGAATAATCAGAGGGTATTGAATTTTTTTAACATGGAATATGTAGATAGAAAGAGGATACCCTGGAAACCTGAAAATCAAGGGAGGCGTCTAAAGTGTCCTATTTATGAAGGGAAGAGGTCAAATGGGACTTAATATTTTGAGAATATTTTGGGTTAAGGGACCTAGAATATTTTCGATTTAGGGACTTACAAAAATTTAGATTTAGAAACTTTAAATTATTCAGGTTTAGGGACTTAAAATATTTTCGATTTAGGGACTTGGAATAATCCGGGTTTAGGGACAGACTAATTTTGATTTAGGGACTTAGAATAATTCAGGATTAGGGACTTAAAATAACCTAAATTGAGGGATTTGGAAATATTTTGATTTAGGGACTTATTAATACAAGTTCAGGGAATCAGAATAGTTTAGGTTTAGAATTTTAACATTTGGTAAGGTGATAATTACAAATTGAAAAATAGCAAATAGTATTGTAATGTTGGGTAACATTTTCATTACACCAAGCTCTCAGCTGTAAGTAAACATGTTCCATGAATTTAGGTTTTGTTACCTAAACCAGTTATAATTTTTTCATATAACTGACTGATGCTTAACGATATACTGTATTTTGAATTTTTTAAGGTACTGGCCTCTCTTTTAAGATACTTTTGCATAAAAAGCTTAATTAGCAAATGAGAATTAAAATTTTGTTTATTAATTTTAAAATGTCTTTTCATAAGTAGTTCAGTCAAAATAAATAATTATATCTCGAGCTTTAAAAGGGATTACAAGGATCACTTACCCTATAAAGTCAAAGATTAAGATACATATCTAAAGCTTACACATTTAAAAAAATATAGATTATTCAACTTGCTAACTAACTACATTAAATGCAAAATTTTATAAAAATATATCATAAAAATGCATGAATTTTTTATTTAATTTAATCTTCTTCCTTTTTCTTTCTCTAAATGTATGTAACAAAAAAACATTTTATACACATTATAGTGAAGTCATATTTTTTTCATTTTTTATTTAACTATGTCCTTCGTATATAATATACGAACGTGATCGAGGTTATACGAGGATTTTAAATAATAAAAAAAAAAGAATACAAAAAAAAAAACACAACTTTCTTTTTATTATTAATCTGTAAAATTGTATTCTTTTCTTCTCTACAGATATATACATATTTATAAACGTAACAGTATTGTAGTACAGCAACAGGCGACATTGTCTTTTGCACGATTCTGCCCTACATATTCTATCTTAAGTCTGAACTTTTTTTATTTTAAGAATCGTATTACAAATACAAATAAAAAATAAATAAGAAAATCGAAGAAAAAAAATTTCACGTACTTATATCAGTTACGTTAAATTCGACAGGTGTTATCTAAGATTTTTTTTTTAATCAATACGTTTTAAGATTTCATATTGTTATTATTATTTCTTAGAATCCTTTAGCTACAGAATCTCATATATATATTTAAAGAGTGAAAAGTATCTTGAAATTATTGCTGCTCAAGCATTTTTTTCCCTTTTATTCTTATACGTTCTTTTTTTATATTATTCGTAAGAAAGCTTTATTTCAGCATAAACGGTATACGTGCTTTGAAATTATTTTAAAAAAATATTTTTCTTTTTGGTTTATAATAAGTAAAATAAGTTATAGAAATTTTTTTCTTCGATTTTTATATTAATTTTCTTCTTTTATATATTAAAAATAAATGAAAAGGTTTTTGTAAATTATTATTTTTATATAAATTAAAAATTTCTTTAATATTTTAAGTAGTAATACTCGAGAAATGATCAGACGCAAAAGAAATATTTACTATTTATTGAAAAAATTGATTATTTTTAACTACTTACTAAAAGAAATTTTTTTAAATATTTATTAAAACAGCTGCAATATTTTATTAAAATTATTTTAATACTTCATGTCGTTATAATATTAAAAAATTATAATAATTACTAATAATTATTAAAAATTTTGCAAGCTGTTTAATTAATGACATCATTTCCTTTTATAATAATTTAGTACTTAAATTTCAAGTATAAAAATCTAATATCAATTAATTTTTGCATTTAATATTAAAAAATTTTATCTTAAGAAGTAAAGTTCGTTGACGTTAAAAACTGTCAAGATAATAGATTCACCGTAAAATATAATTTTTTGTTGAAAACAGTTTTAATTAATAAAGTCTTAGACCATTAACAATTTTTTTTTGGCTTAAATTATTTTTTTTCTTTCTATAACCTGTCAGTCTTTCGAAAATTTGTTGATATTTTAAATTTTAATTAAGATAATACATTTTTAATGCATAAATTGCATAAATATTATAATTTATTCATATAATTAAAAAGTTAGTTTAATGCCAATTGGACTTATGAATTTAAAATTAATGACTTTAAATCAAAATTTTTGACAGGTTAAATTATGAATTTAAACTGTAATTAAGAATAAAATTTTAATTGTCATATTTTTTTATTTTTAGATAAAATATTAACTTGATAAATATTTTAATTTTTGTTTACTAAACAGACCAATGAACTTTTTAATTCAAAATTAATGAGATATTTAAGGTAAATGATATACATTTCAACAAGTTATTGATTTTTCTTATTTATTCCAGTTTTTTTTTGAGGTTATAAAAAGAAATCATAATTATATATAAAAGTTATTTCATTAAATTACAATTAGTACAAAAAGTTTTTTTTAATTTTCAAGACATACTTTAAGTTTCATTAAAATAAATATATATATCTTACGTTTTAAAAGTAAGTTTCCTCATAATGAAAAACAGTTCTGGTCTTCTTTATAGCTTTCTTTACGTCATTTTTAAAGCAAAGAAGATATCTTTACTTTATAATTTAAGTATTCTTATTGGATTGACACTCTTTTTATTATTTTTCTGGTTGGAACTTTTTTTAACCATTTTTACTCAAAACTACTTTAAGTTAAATTGCATTAACTGATTTTATCTAGACATATGCGGACTTCTGTTTTTCGTTAATTCCTTTATCTTTCTCAAGAACTTTCTTTAAAAGTTTACTATCTTACTTTACTTTTTTATTTTATCACATTTTCACCAAGACGATTGTACTCACTAAATTTTCTACTATTTAATGGTATTCCTGTTCGCATAATAAAACTGCAGAGTTTTCTAATCATTTGTTAATGCCTTTTATTTTTATTTGTATTTTATTTAACAAGTAACAAGTTTTACAATAATAGAGATAAGTTTTACATGATTTTCAAAGACCGCTTTTTGGAGTTTTCGTAAAAAATGCCCTAAAGAAGAGGCCCACATTTTCATTATCACATTACGTAACCTAAACTTTAACAACTATAAAACTAAATGTTTGAATGACTCACTAAAGTTTTAAGTATTTTCTCTCTCTCTGTATATAAAAGTAAATTAGTATAGAATTTCAATGAGTACGCGATTTACGTGATCGTTTAATATTCATGAATTGTAATGGAGCAGCTTTGAAATCCATGTATAAGGTGCTAATCTGAATGAAGATAATTTTTGTAAAACTTGTATTAAAAGCCTTTTTTTTTTAGTTTTCTTAAACTTTTAGAAATACCAAAGCCGTTAATATCTCCTTTATGATTTTTCGAAATTTTTAATTGGTGAAAGGAAACCAGGCTTTAGAAATGCTAAATTTTTGGCCAAATTTATTATAGTAGATTATTATAGTAGTAGTAACTTTATTCTTGTCAAATTATATACATAATTGTAACAAGATTGAAATAAGTTAATACAAAATTTAAAGTATAAACTTAAAAATTATTTAGAGAACATGTTTTGATTTTAAAGTAAAATTACATATGAACTTAAAATTAGAAAAAATTCTTCAGATCTATTTCTTGTATTTTCTTCATTTTTCCATTAATTTGAATTTCTTTGCTTTTTTAATTTTTCTTTTTAATATCTTTTGAAAATGATCACTAACAATTACATATGCTGGCACATCACTGCGCTATTTTAATTTATTTCTCAAGGAATTTCTATTAAGAATTCCCTTTTTCTATTTTAATGGGTTGAGGATGTGACAGCCTTTTTGCAATCGCTGGTGCTGTTTTCATGATATATCTGTTTATATTGTTGTGTATTTATTGTTTTAAATTGCTGTTCGCTTACAAATTCACTTCTTTTCATTAGTAAATGATACGATGAGAAATTTATAAGTTACTTACTCTGTTTTCATTTCTTCTTAACGAAAATTGCCATTTTCCCCTTTACTATTCAAAATAAATTTTTGGGATTTCTCCCTATTTTTTTTTCTTCAATATTCAATATATTTTAAACAAAAAAAGGCATTTTCATCAAGACTATTTTTATTACTGTTTTCAATATCTATTATTATATCAATTGTTTATATATTTTAAACTCTTGTGTTATAAATACTATATTTGATCTATACAAGCCACATTTCTAACCTAACTTTTTCTCAACTTTTTTCTTTCTTTTAATCTTGATTTAATTTTTATGCTGGAGTTTTTCTTTTATTTTCATTTATTTAGTTTTATTTTGACACTTGACCGATTTTTCTGGTATTTTTTAAACTTTTTCTGTAAATAATAACTATTTTTCACGCAGCTATTTTATAACGTGACTATGCGCTTTCGCGCCCATACCCTCTTAATTGATTATTATAAAGGTTGCTGTATCTGCGTTAAAGTTTTAATGTTTACTTTTTGCTAAACCACTTTGTAAAATCAATTAAGTCCCTAAACCCGAGCCTAAACCCGAATTAATCTAAGTCCCTTAATCGAAAATATTTTGAATACTTAAACCCAAATTATTGTAAGTTAAATAAAAATTATTCAAAAAATTCTTTTTTATCACCCCCTACTAGATTGTGACCATTTCAACCCCCCCCCCCCCTGATTTCCAGGCCTTCTTAGATAACCCTCCCTATAAATATTTTCCATGTTAATATTCTTAATATTTTGTTTAGATATTCATTCAAAATCACCTTTACGATAATCTATCTTTGTAAGATGAACTATTTATATATTGTATTAATCTCAAAGATTTTAGATTAAATTTTCATTAGTTTTTACCATCTCCATGCTTTTCAAGACGTATTATTAAATAGCTTATAATTAATAAATAAACTATATCTTTCAAAATATATAATCCAAGTTTATAAATTAATTCAATTATAAATCCTATTATTGCTTTAGAATTGCTAAAACTTATCAATGACAATGTACCATTCGATTTTATGTTCTGACTTAAAACCAATAATCAGGTTAAATATGTTTAGTAGAAACTGCTGCACATTCCAGATACTTCTTATAGCCTTTTGTTGGATTGTAAGATTTATTGCTCTATTTCCTTTTCTCTGGAAGTAATTTTTAATAATCTGTAATACAGTAAAGTATTTTTGGCTAAAGTTATATTTTATATTGCCAATTTATTAATATACTTACGATTGTTAAAATAATTTAATAATAAATTGTCACAAGTTACTTAATTAAAAAAAATCTTTAAGAGTTTATAAGGAAAGATTCTATGTCAGCTTTGCTCAAGTTGGACAAAGCGGCTACGAAAATCAAAATATTTTGGCTTAAAGTGCATCTACAATTACGTAGTCCTACCAAGTTTAGCTTTGTAATTCAAATTTTCCTCGTTAAATTATTTGAACAAACAACAATCTGATTTCAAATTTTGATTCCTCAGAAAATTTAAAAGAAAAGAGTTTGTATGGAAATAGGGAAATTGTTAATTAGAAATTTTAGCTTGAAAATTTCACAAATTGAAAGATTTAATTTTAATTGCACTTTCAACAAAAATATTTTGTATCAATATGCCCGACCTTTCAGTCTAAATTGGGCTCGGTTGGCGTGGAATCTCTCGAATATAAAAGCGAAATTTCATTACCCAAATAATAAAATTCGCATTTAATCCTGGCTTCAGTAATAGCAAATATTTTTTAAAACCTAGTATAGTAGCATAAAATCTCAATTCTTTCAAAGCGAAAATAAAACCTCTATTGTATTTTACATCAAAAAAGTATCTATTTCAAACAGGATCTCTCAATGTTGTAAAACTTGAGTACTTAAAAAAAAGTTTATCCAGAGTATACATGCATACTTTAACGTATATTTTCATGCTTGTAAAAGCTCAAAGTTCTGCACCTGTGAATTCGCGTTGATAGCCTAAATAAAACACCGAATGCTTTATTGAACCTTTGTAAGACTCTAAAAAAAAATTTTTTTTATACCAACATCATTCTTTAAATCCTTTTATTTAATTTTCCTTTTTTTATGTTACTTGTATCTCTTTATTTTTTTTTTTAGGGATTTTTTTTATACAATAAAAAAATATATAACATAGTTCATTTTTCTTTACCGTCACATGATGAGTTTGTTTTTAGACTTTTTTTTTTAATCAGCATTATTTGCTGTTTTTTGTAAATTGAAATTTCGCCATCGGTATCCTATTTTTTTATTTACAAATTTTTTTTTTTATTTTATTTATTTATTTTTTTTTTTGTTCCAGGCGAAATTGGAAACGAAGGCATTGAAAGCGAAAAGGCCGGGATTCACGGATGAGCGGTACAACGAAACAAGCTACTATGTAGAAAATGGTTCGTATACTTTTCTGTTTTTTTTTTTGTTAAAATTTCTGTGTGTACGTTTATGTACACAAATATAATGCAAAAAACGTATTTATATTATTATTTCATATTATTTTTTGTTGGTACTAATTGAAAGAATGAAATTGATAGTGTTGATGTCTTATTTTGGTAAAAATTCTATTTTTCAATAGAAAATAATAGCACATATTATTTAATATGCAAGTAATTAGTATATCCAATTAAAATTAAAATAATCATTAAATTATAATGTTGAATTATGAGAATTCGACACAAATTAAATCAGCATTTTAGAAAACATACATTTTTTAACAATTTTTTTATTTTTTTTACTTGTTAACATAAATTGAGTCTATGAAAAATAGTTGCTAAATACAAATCAAAATCTATTTCTTTGACATACGTGTGAAAATATCGAGAACCGATATTTGCTCTACATTTCAAGAGACATGTCTTCGTTAGTTAAAGTATACAAGTTTATTAACTTTATTTTGACGCACTTGTAAAATATATTTCATTGATTACTTTTTTTTAATGTTTTTACTTTTTTTTTTTAATTTAAGATAAAAACAAAATAATTAAATATTTCAGTGAACAACAAATTAATCAATTAAATGTTAAATTTAATATGGTGTTAAGATGTGAGCTTGAATGTTTTTGAGAAATTTCGATAGTTAGGTATTAAATTTATATTGATTGGTGCTTTAGTTTTATGAACTTTCGATAGGGTAAGAATTATTAAACAAAGCTTGATAAAATAATTTTTGCAACAAGGCTGGCGTTTCCCTTTGGGTTCATTATTACAAACAGTTAAAAAAATGGAGCTATTATTTATTACCTTCAACCAGGATTCTCATATTTTTTTTTCACTATCTTGGCCAGTTAAAATAAACAGACGAGGCGCTGTGGGCCCACACCACCGAGAGGTGCCCCGCGGGTAGACCAAGCTCTCAATGAGAGCCGGTCTAGCAGTAGTGGTGTCCCTCCGCAAAACCCGAATGATCTTTCCACTAACGAGTAATATCATGGTGTAAAGGCCCCACAGGGATCTCTAGCGGGTAGACGGTTTTTCCTGGCTTGATTACCTGAGGTCCGGTGTAGCGGAATAGTAGATGGGGCTCCGTAGGGTCTCGGTCTCTGGACCGTAACTTGGGATATGTCCCGATATGGTGCGCTATGCCCGTATAAGACACTAGTTGTCCTGGCCAGTTAGTGGATCTGAAAAAGCCAAAAAATTGGATAAATAAATTTGGATACTTTTGGCTAAAATACTAGTATCATTGGGACAAAGGAACCTAATTATGTTTGATTTTCATCTGAATAAGTTCCTCTGGCAGAAACCATCCAGATATCTAGAAACCGACGTAAAGTATCACCAACTCTGTTTTTTAATCAGACTCAACCAAAATTTTGCATTAAAGATATTATAACTAACATCAATAACTTTCAAAATATATTTCAAAATCTATATTTCAAACAATAAAATAACAAGTTTTTGAATCAGCATTAAAAGACAAAACTTGTTTAAAACTTTCAAGATACTTTCAAGATATTGGAGCTAAAAGCAAAATTTTAAATGAATATTCGTTTAGTCATTTAAAAGCTTCCTGCTGATATAGAAATTTTTTTAAGCAAGTTAAATGAATTTACGGTTTATTTAAAAATAAAATTTAATAAAAAATAAAGTTATTATGAAAGTACAATATTTAAAAATATAAAAAATAGGGTAAAAGCCCTTTATTAAAGAACTAGTAAAAAGTATACAGGAAATTTTTTTTTTAGTGAAGAATAAAAGGTACAAAGGCACTTAGATTTGTTAGGGTACATGCTTTTCATAAAATAAAAGCTCTCTTTTATTAAAATATTATTAATCCCTTTATTAAATAAAAAATATTACTTTTACGTTCAAATAATAATTTACATCTTTTATTATACACGAAATACAAAACTTACGCAATAAAAAAAAATGGTATTTAAAAATAACGAAGCTTTATCCAAAATATAAAAATGTAAGATTAAGAAAGTATAAAGTAAAAAGAGGTATTTTCTATTACCGAGAAAAAAAAACAAACTTGCAAGCTTTATGTGAGTTAGTAAAATTTAGTATATATTTGAAGAATAAAACGTTTAAATTTTGGAATTATGCCAACAAAAAATTATTTTATTATATTAAGTGTATTCTATATGAAAAATAGGTTTACTTTTATAATAAACCGACCGTATGTTGTATATACTCTGTGTACTTTATTTTTTAAGACTGGGTGCAAGCTGTATCGTATCAAATATATATTTTTTTTATATATGGGTTATTTTACTTCGATTGGTCATTTTGGATAAATTCATTTTTTTAAACGAATTACATTTTTTTTGTTATGTTTAGTTACTATTAATTAATTTAGTTACTATTAATTAATTTAGTTACTTAACTTTGAAATTTTATCATTTCTACTCAACTAAATTACCGTAATTATGTAATTTAAAATGTGAAATGACTCTATGAATAATTTAAATTTTCGATCAGATTTTCATTTGGTAATGCAGACTTGGTGGGAAATTTAAAATTTGTAAAATATGATTTTTTGGTCCCAGGGCTTTGAAAATTAAGTTCCCCCAAAAATAGATTTATAGAGGCAAACCTTGAGGCAAACATAGTAATTTAAAACCAACAGTAAGAAAATTCAAGCTCCTAAAAGGAAAAAAAATAAGTGGAATAAGCATGTCTAAAAGTTAAAAGTAGTTCAAAAAATGAAAAATTTTAGAATCTCTGTAAAAATGAAAAGATGATTTCTAAAAGTCTAAAACTAAAGGAAAATTATTTTTTATTTACATTTTTAAGGCCCGATTTAAAAACTTGACCATACAACTCATAATACACTTTAAAAATATCTGCCCAGGTATAAAAAGATATTAGTGAACCAAGGGTTATAAAAACAGATTTATTTATCAGAAAAAACGAATTGGATATTAACACTTAATGACCCAACCATAAAAAATATCTGCAAAACCATTTAGTCGGGACTGCATAAAAAATTTTATATTGATACAAGTATAAAACATATTTTTTATATTAAAGGATTATAAATTTCATAACTTTAAATATATAATCTGACATTAATAATGGCT
This sequence comes from Anagrus nilaparvatae, assembly GCA_022575985.1. Lineage (NCBI taxonomy): Eukaryota > Metazoa > Arthropoda > Insecta > Hymenoptera > Mymaridae > Anagrus > Anagrus nilaparvatae. The sequence goes on along the minus strand of JAKSXM010000231.1, from coordinate 29,530,214 downwards.
TGCAAATAAATGAAAAAAAAAAAGTTTAAAAGTTTTCTTTTATTTTTAAGTGACTTAAAAAACTCTCTTTATTTCAAATAATTGGGATCAGCGATGCTTTTATATTTTGGATTATTAACTCTTCTTTTTAGATATTAGATGGCCTTTATTATATTTATATATATGAAAAACGTGCTTTGAATAAAACTTTTTTTTCAACTTACTTTTTTTTTGCAATAAAATGAAACTTTATGCTCAATTTCAAGCCGAGTTGAAAAAAATACTATTTTTTTTTCTTCTTCATAACTTCTTTGTAAAAATTATATTTAAAAATAAAAATATAGTTCTAAAAAATAGTAAATAATGCGAGCTTTTTTTTATTGCAAATAACGTGCATGTAGACATTTAAATTATTGCGTTTTATTATCAGCATTTGTAATAAATTATTTTGTAAATACCTAGGTGTACAGTATTATTTTATTATTATCATTTTTTTTTTATAATTTTAAAATTGACGAAGCATAAAATATAGCATATAAAAATAGTAATAACAAATATGTATTGTGATATATGAGTGTGTCTAGAACTTTTTTCAAAAATTTGACTGATTTACAAATGAAAATGAGAAATTTTGATTTGTATGTATCATTGAAATTAATTGAAGAAGCTAATATTTTTGAAAATACGTGTCCAAACCAAAAAGAAAATAATTAAATTCTAATAAAAATTATCCTTTTAAAGTGACTATGTTAAAAAAAAATCCGCTATAGACCTGATTTTCAAAATTGTTACTTATTCTAGTAAAGAAAAACCTGGAATTTCCAAAAATATTGAGCTGTATTTAAAAAAAAAAAAAATTTTTACTAGCAGTTATGTTCACTTTTGTATTGAGTTATATTTTAAAAAAATTTTTTGAACTAATAATTTCAATGTCTCTAGGGTCCCTGTCTAGAGGCAATCAAAATGTATTGGTAAAATATAAAAATATATTAGCATTTATTTTCACGTTTCAGATAGTTTCAAAAATACTGAACAATAATAAAAAAAAATATTGAACTAATAATTTTAATGTCTCTTGGGTCCCGGTCTAGAGCTGATCAAAACATATGTATAAAATCTAAAAATATTAATATTAATTATTTCAGTACTTATTTTCACGTTTCCGATAATTTTGAACTAATTATTTGAATATTTCTAGAGTCTACGTCTAGATAAACTAAAAATAAATGAGTAAATTCTAAAATTAAATTAGCAGCTCTTTTTAGGAATTTAGACAGATTCTAACCTAAATTTCAGGAACCCAGTTTTCGATCCGGAAAGTTTTGACTCAAATTTTCGATTCTTCCGAAAATTATATTTTATTTCCAGTTTTCTATTGTTTTTTACACAGCATTTCAGAAATATTTTTGGATGACTTTTGCAAAATTTCGCCCTGAAATCGCCTCGCATGGAATTAGTTTGATCGTCTATTTTTCTTCTAATTACCTGATTTGATTTTAGAATTTTGAAATTCGAGGTTCACAGATAAATAGATATAAATTACCCGGGTATCTTGCCAAGCACATGAGGCTTAAAATAATCTTACGAATATTTAATATTTAATTGTAAATTTTAGTCTATTTTTGAAAAAATATATTATTGAAAAAGTATTGAGCACTCCCATGTAGAAATATTTTCCATAAGTAAATTATAACACGAGAGTAAAAAAATAGGAAATTATTGCTCACTACGTAACAAATGTCGTAAAAAATATTCAGCCGTAAATTATTATTTACCATTTTTTTTGTAAATATAAAAAAATATATGGTGATGCACTTAAAATATTTTTTACAATATTATAAAAAAGTTGTAAAAATCCATACTTTTTTTGTTACTTTATCACCTAAACCTCCTCTTTATTAAAAAAAAAAAGCTTTCATACAAACCCACTGAAACAAGAAAATTTTACGTCAAAAATAAAATAAAATTTTTATAAATAAATAATGTCAATTTAATAATTTAATACCTTTTCTAAACTTGATATACACTTTTTTTTTCAACTCCTTAACTTTTTTTGTCGTAAATATTTTATAATATAAAAAATATTATATTATCAAAAAATTTTTTTACCTCAAGAAAAAGAGAAGAAAAAGAAAAGTTAAAAAGTCCTTATTTTAATATTTACAAGCTTGCAAAAAGCATCCAAGTATTCATAAATACAGTACATCATGATAAAGAGATAAGAAAAACTTTATTATATCTTCAACGAATGTTACATTTTCTTTTTCTAACTTATATATAAATTGTTCAAGTTTTTATGGGAAAAAAAAAAATTTACTTGACAAAAAAAATGAAGAAAAGAACTTTTTAACAACAATATCTAAAAAAATTTTAATTTATTTATAAAAAATATTAGAATTTTTCAAAAATATTTTATTGATAAAAAAAAGTTTTTCTTTTGTGTAGTTTTAGATGTACAACAAGTCCCCTTAGCTTTGTTCAAAACATGCTTTAAGCGAGAGAAGGCTTCTTATAAGTCTTATATACATGAATTTAACTCTTAACACTTGGTTGCTAAAGTGCATGAGAAACTGAGAATTTACTGAATAGATGTTTTATATAATACTTTTCTATTCATCTTTATGTATTTTAGTGGTTTATTAAAACTATATATATTTACTTGAAAATAACATTTTATTCTTATGAAAAATAAAAAAAAAATTTTTTATGCTAAAATACATTTGGAAAAGGTTTAGAAAAGTGAAAAACATAGAACAAAGATAATTTACTTTTTTGTCTACTTTTAGCAAAAATAAAGTCAATACAGAATCCTAAGTGCTAAAAATAGCTAATTAATATAAAAAATAACAAGGGGCGAAATAAACATTGATTTTTACCTTTCATGCAGTTGTGTGCATCGAGTTTAGATAAAACCAATCGTATATGCAGTATAGATTTTTAAAAAAATATAATTTATTTTGATTTCTATAAATTTTCACAAATTTACAGTTTTAATTAACTTAAAATTTTATATTTTAATTAAAACTATATAAAATATTTAATTAAAAGTACTTCATTTTATAAAATTGAAGTTGAATCGAAGTATAAAACATTTAGCAAAAATAGAAAATGCTTTAATTCTGTAGAGATTTAGAGAAAATAATTAAATTAAATTTTCAACATTCATTAAAATTCATTATTATTTTATAGTTCAAATTAAATAATTTTAATATGAAAATATATAAAATGCTAGTTAATTTTAAGAAGCTAATTAAATTTCTATTTAATGTGATTGCATAAATTTTGAAATTAGATTTTTATTCAAAAAAAGGAAAATTCAATTTTTTTAAAAATGTATACAAGTAACAAAAATAAAATAAATCAGTGAGTTATTTTTCAAAAAAAAACTAGGTCAAATAGGGAATTTAACAAAAAAAAAAAATTCTATTCTACATAGATTTTTATTTATTTTTTTTAATATAAAAAAAGAAGAATAAGAAGAAATTTGTAAATGTAAATCGAAATTGAATAGGTTGTGTTTATTCCATCATTCTTGAATATATGTACAAAAAATTCTTAAAAAATAGAACTGCAAACTAGAAGGAGTAACTGATTTTTTTTTTATTGCTTTATTTTTATGCACATATAGGATTTTTTTTTCTTATTTTATATCAAGAGACATCGTTCCTTCAGAAAATTTTATTTCTTATTTTTTTTTTAATGAAACACGTTTAATATTAAAGAAAATCTTGAAGGGGGTTAGTTACATTTTAAAGTATTTTTTAGTAAAATGTTTTTCAAAATTATAAAAAAATTAAATCTAATTTCTAGGAAAATAAATTTTCTTTTCTTTTCCAGCAATGGGTTGTAATTAGGGGTTTGAGTTACCCGAATGTCAGGTGGATTAAATTCGGCGTATCCAAGTTGTGTGCTTGTATAAATTATCATACCTAAAAAAAAAATTAATTTAAAAAAAAGGTTAAGTTAAATGTCAAGTAATTGATTAAAAATTAAAAAGTATAGAGGCGGTAAATTTTAATTGGATATTCTCTTTATTATACTTAAATAAAACGTGAGATTTTAACTACTGATAAAATATCAAAAAAAAAATTTTTTCAAAGAAGCTTTTGAATATGTCTGAGACAGCAAAAAAAATACTTTTTTTTTTAGTTTTTTTTAGATATACAAGAGAATAAAAATTTATAACCGTTTTGTGTAACTACACAACCAACGATCATGGAACATGTTTACTCATAACAGTAATAAATCCAAAAACCGAAATTACAATAAATCCCGAAATATAAATTAGCCATAGCCCATAAACCTAAAGTATTCTAAGTTCTTGTTCTTATCAGGACCTGTTCTAGGCCTGATCAGGCCCTGACTCTCACTTCAAATTATTCTAAGTCCCTAAATCCATTTCACCCCTTCCTCCCTAAAAACGACACTTTTTCACCCCCCCCCCCCTGCCAAACTTTTTCAAATACCCCATCCAATGAACATGTTCCATGTTAAAAACTTATAAACGGTTTGTGTAAACACAACCAAAATGCATGGAACCTGTTTACTTCCAGCTGAGTAATAACCCGGGCTATTCCAAGTTCCCAAATCGAAAATTTAAGTCCCTAAACCTGAATTTTTCTAAATCCCAAAATTGAAATTATTCTAAGTCCCATTTGACCACCCCCCACCACCCTTAAATTGGACAAATTTGACAACCCCCCCCCCTCTTAATTTTCAAGTTCTTGAGGAACTATAAAAATATTCCATGTTAATACCGACTTACTATCTGGTACGTACAGATATATAATGTTCCTCCAGGGTAACCCAGTACTCAGATTAATGCTTATTTAAAAGACTTTAACATTTGTAAGTCTCTCCCACCTATATCCTATCAGCTTTACGTTTTTTTCTAAACGACCCCAATGCAGAATAAAATAATAACAAAGTTTCGTGAATAACTTAGTATAATATTTGTTATATAACCTTAATATATAACCAAGTATTTGTGAACTTTTCAAAAATAATATAGTAAAAAATAATATAGTAAATAATATAGTAAAAAAAAATTTTTATCCTTTAAATACCTTAAAATTAAGAATATTGAATTATCGCATAAATATTTTTTAATATAATTAAGTTTAATATTAATAAACAAAATAAATTTAAATTTACTCAGGTACATTAAATAATTTATTAATTAAATATTCGCAAAACTATTCATGCATATTTTAAGTAGATTAAATTTTATGAATAAAAATAAAAAACAATGTAAATAAACTAAAAAAAAATTTGTTTATAAAATATATTAAATGAATAGATTTAACTGTTATTTATTCATAGAAATGAATAAATAAAAAAAAAGTTGCATTGAAAACTTTTGTATAAAAAATTTTTGTTTCATTTTCTATTCATTACGAAGTAATGTTTTTATTTTTTAAATAGAAATGTGAATGTATAGTATAATTTACATGCTTTTTTCAATAATTTATAAAATTAAAAAATTTTTTAATTTTATCTAAATAAGCCCAAAATCAAATATTAGGTAAAAACTATGTTATTGACAGTAATAACTACATTGTAAGCTATATACTTTGAAAAATGCATAGTCAACTCAAATATCTATCAAACAAAGTTTTCAACAGTCTCTAAAACTTTTCATCTTACTTTTTCTTAATCTCTACAATTTTAACATGATTAATCCTCTAGAATCTGACATTTTTTTTATCGACAAATAATACGTATTACCAATGTTAACATTCTACGGATAACACATATATGTTTACATTCCAAGATAAATTACAAACAAATTACTGTAACTATTTAGGGGAGACTCTTACAAAATTGTATTTTACATAATATTGAGTACATAGAAACGATTTTATTATTTGATTTGCTCTGTGAACTTGTTTACCTTGATCGGATCTTGGACTAAATTTTGTCATTAAATTAGAATACTTGAAAGTTACAAAATCAACACTAAATCTGAAAACAGAATAACATGAGTTTCTAGAATTTTCCACACAAAATTTAAGATGATTCCATTTGCATGTTCGTTGGTAAGACAGTGATAAAGAAGAAATCAAGAGGGAAATTAAAAAGTTTCTCGGAGTAAACTTAGTCAGACTGGGTTGAATTTTCAATATTATAAAATGATTTTGACTGAAGTTTCAATTAAAATTTATAAAAATAAAAGCAGATATTCTTTGGAAAATTTTTCAACTGTTTTGCGAAATCTTTTCTGTTACCAAAATTCCGCTTGATGCTAGCGAAATTTTTCAATTCCTTGCTCAAAGATTGCAAATGACTTATAGAAATATAAAATTTTTTTAAAAAAATTTCTTTTGCATTGTACCGCTGCGCGCATATCCTAAATGAACAAAAAAAAATGTTTTTTCTATCTAATTTTTTTATGTTTCAGATCATTTGCAATCGTTTTTGCAAACTTTTTGCATTTGCTTCATTTTGGCCCCCCAAGTAAAAAAGTGAATATATTATCAATATATTGATTTTGAAATATATTGTCAATATATTGTGAACAATATTTGGGAAAAAAAATCAAAATTTTTAAGTTTAAAGAAATGATTAATTTAAAAAAAAAGATTTTTACCTTAATTTTCATTATTATTTTGTCTGACAAATTGTAATTTTTTATTATATATAATGAAAATTAAGGTAATAATTTTTTTTTGTTGAATTAATCATTTCTTTAACTTAGAAATTTTGATTTTTTTCCCCAAATATTGTTCACAATATATTGTTCACAATATATTGACAATATATTTCAAAATCAATATATTGATAATATATTCACTTTTTTACTTGGGCCCAATCAATTATTTAACATATCAAACTTCTTTGGACGCACCCCGAGGGGGGGAGCTGATTTCCGCATTTGGGGGGTTAAATAATTTTAACATGGAACATGTTCATAGGGAGGGGGTACTTCAGAACTTGAAAATTAAGGGGTGCGGGTCAAAATTGTCCTATTTAAGGGGGGTGGTCAAATTTGTCCTAATTAATGGGGTGGGTCAAATTTGTCCTATTTAAGGGGGGTGTGACCATTTGACAATGAGACTTAGAATAATTAGGAATCTTTGAAAAATCTGGGCTTAAGGACTTTCGGATAATACAAGTTTATGGACTTAGAATAATTCAGTTGTAGGGAATCAAAAAAGTTTGGGTTTAGAATCTTAACAGCTAGTAAGGTGATAATTACAAATTATAAAATTAGAAAATTGTATTGTAATGTTGAGTAACATTTTTATTATACCTAGTCCTCAGTTGGAAGTAAACATGTTTCATGCATTTAGATTGTGTTTACACAAACCGGTTATAAGTTTTTTGTTAACACTACGAATCGGTCAATTTTTTATTCAAGACGAAAAGGTGGATAAAAATTTTTCAAAAAAATGCATCCCTTGCAAGTTACAGTCCCCAGAAATTTAATATTTTGGTTCCAAAATTCCAAAAAATATCAAACTTTTGGGGGCTGTAAATTGCAAGGAGTGCATTTTTTTGAAAAATGTTTATTCAATTTTTTGTTTTAAAATAAAAAAAATGATCGATTTGTAATGTTTGAAAAAAAACAGCCACTCCCCTTGGGGGTCCGTTCAAAGAAGTTTCATATGTAACATTTTTGATTGATGCCAAAATGAAGCGAATGCAAAAAGATTCAAATGGTTTCACTCAGAACGTAAAAAATACTTTAAAATCCTTAAAATCAGATAATTTGTTGTTTTATATATATGGGGAAAAAATGTAAAAAAAAAAACAATATAAAATATCTGTTTTTATTTATTTTATTATTTCACTGCCAGTTCACCCTCATTCTCGTAATCATTTATTTAAAAGAATTTAATAAATTTTGCAAGTCTCGCGAAAATCTTCATGAATGTCATAATCTAATTTCACTCAATAGCATTCAACCCTATACTAAATAAAGGATAAGAATTCTTTCAAAAAAAATTTTTTATTTCTTTCTTGCAAGCTTCAATATTTTCATAAATGATTTTTAAGTCATTTTAAGAGTATCAGCAAAAAATTTAAAACTTTATCTTAGATGTTCAGTACTAAAATTTAGTACAACTCTTATTAATTAAGATTTTATTCCTTTGACATTCTCTAACTAAGCTGATTATAAATTAATGATTACTATTTGTCCTATCCATTTATTCTCAAACATCTAAAGATTTCTAGCACTAACTCAAAGCATCAAATAGTTTTATAGTAAGAAAAATGGATTTTTACCTGAGTCATCTAGAATTTAAAAGTTATTATTTTATAATAAAATCTTTAATTGATTTACCGAAACTGTATTCTTACAACAATAACCTGGCGCATACAAAGAGTCATTTTGAGGAGATGTATATTCATTATCGACATATTAATGCTGTTAGTTATATCAAATCTTACACAGCTTGAAAACTAAATCTGTCCATAGATTAGAATATCCTGGTATTGACAGCCCTGATTGTCATATTACAAGTAAACAATTAATTTATCAAAGCTTAAAATAATAAATTTACAAAAATAAATAAATAACAAAAAATTATTTTACAAAATTGTATTTACAATTTTTCTGTAAAATTAGGTCATCATAATATGCACACATTATAGTATTTGACTTCATATTATACCAAAAGGAAAACCTTTTTTTTTTCTTTTGAGGTTCTTAAGTCTTTCACGATTGTCTTTTTCGTTCCAATTCTCTGGAGTGACATTTTATATACCATTGCATATATATAAAAGATAATGCCATATACAGAAATAAAAAGAAAATGCAATTCTAGGAAAAATAATATTTTTTTGCTTTTCTTTTTAATTTTAACTTTAGATCCTTTTTTCTCTTTATTTTTATTTATTTTTAAAAACATTTATTTAAAATTACTTTATTGTTATTGGCTATGGTAGAAAAATTGAAAATAAATATTTCAAGTATTGTATAGCTTCAATTTTAATGCAATAAACTCAAAATAAATTTTCATGTAATTTTTCTACAAATTTAGAAATTTTTGGTTTTTAAAATGGCTTATTTTGTATTCAAAATAAGCGAAAATTAATCATTTGAAGAAATTTGATTATTTTATAATTTAGTTAGATTCGAGCCAAGGGAAGCTTCGCTTAGAATATAGTTAAATGCGACCAATGTGCCCAAAATGAACGTTTGAGAGAACTCTACTAAGCAATTCACAAACTAAAAGGTACGCTAGGGACACAAACTTCGTTATTCCCTTGATGTACCGAGAAAAATCAGAAGGATAGCTTGCGATTCTTATTTCTCAAATATATTTTAACTACAGAACAACGCTAAAAAGAATTTTGTTCCTACGTTTACACTTCTAAAGCGTTTACTTTAATAGAACTCTTTCTTTCATAGTAGACTTAATAAGGTACCTCTTGATGTGAGCAAACAATTTGTGAATTTATTTTTCAAGAAACATCCAATGATTCCAGAATTGGGCTTTATCATGAAAAAAATTTTTAAATTCTATTTGGTTGGTTTTGTACCTGACTTTAATATATTTGATACGTATTCTTTTATTTTTAATTTAAGCGAAGCTTAACCCAAGACATAATAGATTTAATTTTTAAATTAGCTATGTGACGTCAAAAATTAATACAGAATTTTTTGAAGCGTTTTTAACAAAATGGTGTCGCTACCCCCCACCACAAAATTTTTACGTTTTAATTTTTAGAAGGTTATTAGACAGAAAAAGGTTCTGTGAATGAAATTCTTAATAATTAAAACGAATAAAATAACTTATTTAAGAGGAGATCGAGCACTTATCGACATTTCGCCGCTGTCGGTAAATCAGTTTAGTAGTTTCCATTTTTTTACTTTATTTTTTTTTATTCCAAATTTTAAATTCATAATTTTTAGTATTATTTTTAATCGTCCATTTTAAAATAAATTTAAGTTATTTAAAAAAAAGATCAGTAACTTTTACGGTAACTGTAACATAGTTTATGTCAATGGCAGCTCTTTTTCTAAAAGAATAATATAGTATTCAAATTTGACTTTTAATATTTTGACTTTTTAAAAATTTTTTTTACAAATCGATATGTATGTAACACAGTCGGTGCGACAAAATAATCATAAATTTACATAAATTTGTGTTTAAAAATAGCGCGATTTTGAGTTTTAACAAGCTAATTTTTAAATGGTTTCTCTATTATTTCAACTCCTCTAAAACAAAATATACCTTAAAGTTTGACAATTAAATAAAATTTTTAGTTTACAACATTTAACTCTAATTTAAAATAAAAAAGCATTAATTAAACTATTTAAATAAATTTCATGAAACATTCTGTTTTAATTGTCAAAAATTAAAGTATTAATTTTGTTCAACTGTAAACATTGTAATACATTTAGTAACGTTATGATAAATTAGAGACATAAACCTTACATTATATTATATACAACTTCCTTTCTCCTTGTAATGTATGTCCAATTTAAATTTACAGTTGTATGCATCTGAATTGCTTCTAATCACCATCCAAATGACAAATAGCAGGTTCTGATGACTTTATAAAGTTTATACTATAAATTTAAACTCATTTCGTTTCTAACGTCTTTATATTATTTTACTAAATATAAACTTTAAATGAATTTCTTAATATTATTTGCAGAGTAATTTTTTTAAACTCTTTAAAACAATTTATATTTTTACTTGAATAATAAATTCTAAAGTGCAAACTTGTTTACAAATTACCAATTACAAAAAAGGTTAATATATTTTTTTCTGGAGGAAATTAATCTAATGAATAATTTTCTCTACTGTTAATAATAGGTTATGGGCCTGCTAAAAAGAAAAGAATATGCCTACAAAATGGGTCCTTGAATAAATTTTAAGCGTTTTGAAAAAACCAACAAAAAAAATGTTAACCTTAAAACCTATACGAAAAAATTAATTAAGTACTTCAGTTTTCAAAGTACACATTTGCTTTAACATCTGTATCCTAGTTTAAATTAAAACTCTAACCAATAAAAGAATTAACAAAAAAAAAAGTAACAAATTCAATTAAAGTCAATAAAAAATTCAGAAAATTAAGATTTTAATTAAATTTCCCCACAAGGGATGCCAAGAAAAAAAAATAAATGAAAATGCAAATTTTTTTGTTACCAGTAGTAACTATAATAAAATTAAATTTAAGTTTTTGTGAACAGATAATATTCAACAAAAAATCGCAAACTCATCTAATTTAAAATGAAATTTATATTTTTAGAGAAATAAATCTGTAAAATATCTTACAGACTCACAGACGAAAAAAAACAATTTTTTTTTATTCAGAACTCATACTGACAATCGTATTAATTCATCAATATTAACAAAGCTAATACTAGCTATTTTTTTAACTTTATACTTTTTTTCTAACTGACCTGATAAGTTTAGGGCTGATTAAGAAAAAAAAGCTAGTTGAAACTGTAAAAATAAAAGAAAGTAGATAGTAATAATAAAAAAGGTACCTACTATCAGTTTAAAAAAATTAGATGACAAGAGCTTGACCACATTAACGTGCATAGAACAAAAAAATAAAGAAGCTTTATATATAGTCTGCGATTTTTTAAGTTAATTGAAGTCATCCAAACCAAGTATAAAAAACACAAACAATCGTTTTTTTAAGTAAAAAAGAAACCCTTACGAAAATAAATGATCCTTTTTAAAGGCTAAAGTAAATACCAAAACGAAGACATCCACTTTAATTTCGTTCTTAAAGTACCTACAAAACGACTATTAAATTTTTTTTAACAATAAATATAATTTTTAATTTTTGTTTTAGGTTTACGAAAAGTATATCCATATTATTTTACATTCACAACATTTACAAAAGGTAGATGGGTTAATGAAAAAATATTAGAAGTATTTGCACGTGAATTTCGTGCACATCCAGCTGAAGAATATGAAAGATGTATTAAAGCTGGTACATTAACTGTTAATTACCAAAAAGTTGATGTTGATTATAGATTAAGACATAATGATCTATTGGCTAATGTGGTACACAGGTAAATATCAATTTTATTTATTTTATCAAATATTATACTTAAAATATATCCTTTTTATAGATATTGAAAATATAATAAAAATCTTTTAAATGTATGAATGAGGAATTGAATTGAATGTATGAAAAAAAATATTTATGGTAAAAATACTCTTATTTAATGATTTTTAAAAATATTTTTTATATTAAACTTCATAAATACTTATAGAAATTCAATGCTTTTAACCTAAATATTATATTTACTTTTTCTAAGTATTTTTTCATTTTTTTTAATATTATACACCAAAAAAGTGTAGGTATCTTGTTTTTTTTTTTGAAATTTATAAAATGAAAAATTTTTTACAAAGACAATTTTCGTGCTTTATCATAAATTGCATAAATCGAATCTTATATGAAACGTGAGGTTAAAAAAATAGATGGATAAAAATTTTTTTTTCTTATATAAAAGAATATTTTTTTTTTCTTATATATAAGTGTACATTAGACCCCTTGAATATTTTAAAGATTTACTTTAATTTTATTTAGTCTGAGGAGGGTATCGAAAATCTAAATATTCCAGAAAATTTCAATAGATTTTTAAAATGAATTAAAATGATAATTTGTTTGCTGTACCCTGAATAAATCATTTATTTAAACTGCGAATTTTAGTTATTTCATCAATAATCATTTATAAACCATGTATTGTTGTGTAAACCTTGGTTAATTAGGTAACCTTAGTTATTGCCAAAATTTTCATCGATAGTTCGTTCAAAATATGGTAAAGAGAAGTCTTATAAATCTTGACCTTAAAGTTCATTAATTATCTGCTATTAAAAATTAAAGTATTAAACTAAAAACATTTAGATCGCGTGACTCTTAGTATTGAAACAAGTTGCCAACATTTATGTTTGTATAAATACCTGCACTTTTGTGTTCTCACTCTGTGTCTTTTTCTTTGTTTATTTATTTTCATTTAGCCTTTTTATTGATAACTTTTTATGTCAAGAGTGAGTCATATCAGAGAATAGGTCACGTTATCGGAAAAACTGCAGTTACTGATTTAACTAACTCCAGGAAATTTACGAGTTTGGGTGTATAATTCCTGGACAGCATCGGATTTAGTTTAGTGTAGGTTTTTTGGGTCACTGAATCCAAATTTCAGTTAATTTTCTATAAAAAAATGCTTGATTGTCCCTTAAATTATCAAAAACCATTCCTGGGAAGGGTTTTTTGCTATAATCTCAATATAAACCTTCATTATTTCATTAAATATTTCTAATACATTTTTAAAATTTAAGTACCAAATTATTAATTCAACCAGAAAGTATACATTTTTCACGTCAATTATGAAAAAAATACATTCTTTGACCTAACTGCTAAATTCATGAAAAATTTCAAAGTTTAAAATTTTAATAAATAATATACAGCTAAACGAAAAAAAATTTGTACAAACTTTATGGACAGCCCATTTTTCAACTTTTTGATTAAAACGTAAAGTGAAAAATTAGTTTGTAACTTAAAAGCTTAATATTTCGTCGAAGGTTTTAAAATTCGAGGAAGCTTCTAAAAAAAAAAATGAAAAGCTCTAAAATATAAACACACTCAAACACATAAATATTTATAAATTAATACTTAATGAAAATTCATGTGCATTTCCTTTGACTGAAAACTTTATTGTTATTATTATTATTATTAAAAGTTGGAAAAAATATATAACTTTTACTTATAATGTCCATTTTTTTTAGAAAATTGCCTTTTTCCATTGGTATGACGTTTTTCTTTTATATGTAGGTATATGGAACTTTGTTTATACACATAAATAAACTTTTTATACAACATATGTGTGTTTAGATGAATTTTTTGAATTGTAGTGTAAAAAAGTTTTTCTATGCTTTTAACAAAAATTTTCCCTATGGCGTTGTATGAACATGTAATTTTTTCTTTGTAAAAAATATTTTATTTTTACAAACAGATTTTAGAAAAATTTTGTTTGATTGTGAAGATATTTTATGTTAATTATTTTTTAACGATTTTTGGTCAGCAGAAAAGATTATGAAATTCTTAGGAAATATCTGGGTGTTAGGATTGTACAGAATATGATTTTACAAGGTGGTATGATTTATGGAAGATTTTTCAAACAATAACAAAAAAACTTTAAAGAACGTAAAATGTATTAAAAACATAAAAATCTGTACAATTAATTCCCTATGGTAAATCATAAAAAAATTTCATTTCTGCATAAGTCCAAATTTGCTAAATAATTATTCTTGTGTGTCAGTACTGGTTGACAATTTGCTATCACGACATATTATTAGTATTCAAAAGTTCCTGCAAACATTAAAAATTGATTATATTCCAATCACAAAAATAATTGACTGCATTAAAGTAGAAAGAAAGAAAATTTACATTTAATTCACTAATATCTTTATCCCAATTTTCTTGACCAATTAATTCAACAGTTTTGACTAACAAGCCAGTAACATTTTTAATGTTACTCTTGAATAATTTAACAACATCACTTGCACAAACTTGATCTTCTGAATCTTTCCAACAATCATAATCTGTTGCTATTGCAACTATCGAATAAAGTAAGCCAGCCTCTTTAGCTAAACACACCTAAACATAAAGAAAATAATCAAAAAAAATATAATTTTTTTTCGAAAAATAATTTTATTAACCTCTGGACAAGTCGTCATGTTAACTAAATGACCACCCAATAATCTGAACATATTACTTTCAGCTTTTGATGAAAAACGTGGTCCTTCTATTGTAACAATTGTTCCACCATTTTTAATTGATAAGCCTAATTCGTTTGCTGCCTTTTCCATTAATTTTGACGTCTTTACATTAAATGCTGGTTCCATAGGAGCATGCAATACCCCTGAAAACAATTTTTATTTAAAATTATTAAAAACTATTTTTAATTATTTCGAAATATTACCTAGATAATTTGTGGATGTGCCATCAAAAAATGTATTTTTTCTATGAACTGTCCTATCGATAAAACTATTTGGAATGACTAGTTGTCCTTTGGGTATCGATTCAGATAAAGAACCACATGCTGTCGATCCAATAACGTGTGTACAACCAATTTTACGTAATGCTTCGATATTAGCACGATAATTAATATTTGTTGGATTTACTTTATGGCCACTTCCATGTCTAATAAAAAATTGCTCATATAGCGTAAAAAATAAAATAATAAAAAAAAAATTTAATTACCTTGATAATAAAACAACGTCTACACCAGAAATTTGCCCTACGTAAAGATCGCTCGTTGGTAACCCGTAATCATTTAATAATAATTCTTTTTTTATTTCTCTACGATCTTTTAATAAATGATTTTCTGGATCTTCTAGACCTGAACCACCAATAATTCCAACCTATTTTTTTTAAATTGAAAATATAATAAATTTTAAAAAAATTATTTTAAACAAAAATATTTTTACCTTAATTTTGAGACTCATTTTGAAAAACGATGTTTACTCTTCAAAGTAAATAGCTAGATTAAATTAAAAATGAATATACTATATACTATTAGTGTTATGTTATTATAATATTCGTTGAAATTATCGTATGGAAATATTTGGGTTATATGTATATGTCGCAGTCGTTTTCTTGAATTTCGTCACTTTATAAAAAGAGTAAAAGTAATCTTTTTTGCTCGCTACAAAATGACTAATATTTTCGTTATTTTTATGGTAATTTTAATCTAAAATGTAGAGTGCTTAATGGGGCATTGTCAGTTGATAAAAAGCCTAGTCTATTTATAAAGTAACGAAATTCAAGAAAACGACTGCGACATATACATATATTATTTAAATTTTTTTTTTGAAAGTTTAGAAGAATTAGAAGTATAAAAGAAATGGAAGGAACTTAATCCTTTAACTTTATGTTATTGTTTTTTCATATTTTTTGTATTTTAAAATTATAATTTAGTTAATCTCTTAAAAAAATATTCTGTTTTTTTGATAAATAATAACACATTTCTAGTTCAAAGATAATTTAGTTACTAACTCTTTTATTGAAAATAATCTTCAATTGAGGTACTTGTCACACGAGAGTAGATAAGCAGTGGGAGACAATATTATTTATAAACAGCCTTGAAAATAAAATTTTCAAGTAAATAATATGTTTTCTGTCTATTTTATAAAGTAGGTATACTGAGATATTTAAATGACAAACAACTGTTTCTAAAAAAATTTTTCTTTACCAGCGCGTATTATTTCATTGTTTGGAGCGATGTAGAGTAAAGATATAAATAATTTTGAAAAAAAGAAGATAGAATCTGTAATTTATTTAAAATTTGAAAATTTTCTGGGAGTACACTAAATATTACGGTAGTACACTGAGAAAAAGATTTTATTAAATCAATAATATTTGTTATTTAATGATTAGTATATTAAATGGTTGAATATCGGTATATCGAATTACAATATTTAAAAACTTGGATTCTACACTATAAAAAATGTTGGTGTTTTTTCGTTTTTTAAAATTCAAGAAATACATATAAATTGCAAATTATGCTCAGCCAACTAGTTTTAAAAAAAAATTGAAAATTATATTTCGGAGTCTTAAAGGGATCCAGAAGATTCAAACTTGAAAATTAAAAGTATGTTAATATTTTTTCAAAATTAAATGTTCAAAATTTTATCTGTTTAATTGAATTTTGGTTTTAAGATTTAGTTTCGGAGCCTGCTATTCTAATAAGTGCGTGTGAGTATATGACTGCTGAATTTTTGCTTAGAGATTGTTAAGACCTAAGTATACCCACAAATTTATGGGTCTACAAAGTTGACCATTTTATCGCAAAAAAAACTAGCCTAGATTTTTAATGGATGTCAACGTGGCCACACCAGGTTTCTAACTAGTACCCCTCGTAGTACCCGCGGAACATTAAGATTTAGAAAATTAAAAAAAAAAAATTTTTTTAATTTGAATGCAATTTTCTACAAAAAAAAAAATCCCTCCTAATTCCCCTGCTAGGCTTCTACTTGTACCCGCCGTTTACCCGCGCTTAAAATAATTATATAAAATAAAAGCGCGGGTAAACGGCGAGCTTTAATGTTCCGACATTCCTCTCCAGAATCAAAGAAGCGAAAAATCTGAATTACAAACTTAGTATATTTTAACCTAATCTAAAAATCTAGGCTATTCCTGGATGTCATACATACAGTTTTTTTTTCCGAAAAATTGTTCAACTTTGTAGACCCATAACTTTTTCCAAGACCAACGGCCAAAAAAAACTAGGATAAGAAAGTGGGTATGTTTTGGTCTTAATAAACTCTAAGAAAAAAATCAGCTGTAATACTCACTCGCTTTTTTGTGACAAATTACTATGCTTATACGGCAATAACATTTTAAATTACTCTGATTCGAGCCCTAATTTATCAATTTTTATTTTTTAAGACATAAAATAAGCTTTCTTATTGATAAAAATAATAAAAATGATAAAGAGAATTATTTAATGTATTACATAAAAGGCCATTAAAGACATTAACAATATATTACTTATATTTTATAAATAGATCGTTCAACCAGGTTCTATATGTCATTAACCTATAAATTGCCTCCTATATAATAATAATAATATAGTAGTAGTTACTGTCTTTTACTTAATGCGTTCACGTGCAACTGTAAGTTATAAATCAAACATGCACATAAATACACGTGTTCATAGAAAAATGATAAGGATTTTTCTTTATTATTATTACAATTTTTTTTTCCTTTTTTTGCTAACATATGAAGAAAAAAAAATTATACTTCTAAACAGGAATTGATGATGTTACTAAATAGTCAATGAACTTTTATTATAAAATATCATTTTTTTTACTTTAGAATTTAGGTCTAGGCTAACTTGTTTCAGGAACAGCAACTTGTGTACAATTTTTATCCTTGGCATCAATTTTGTTTATACATGGTATTAATATAAAGATTTTTCCCAACTTGTCAACTTCTCGCATATACGAATCAAAATATGAATTTATGATTTTTTTAGGATATGTTAAACTTGTTCAACTGGCTAATTGTAGACAACTAGGTAATATCTAGCAAAAATAGATTACTTATTCGCGATCTCTATAAAAATCTTTAAAAAGCCTAAAATATAGGCTAAAGTTTCTGTTGCAGGCAACTAGACCATTTTCAGTGAAAACTTCAGTAAAAACGGATATTCTAAGCGTATTCAAAGACTTAAAAATAATAATCCAGTGTAAACAACGGTCCTTAAAATAAGTTCCAAATCTTTTATTCTTTAAAAGCTTATTTCCTTCAATTTTTGGGCCCTTGAATCACAAGTTCGGAATTTTTTTTGGGTTGGATTTCGGGTAAAGCTCAAAAATTTTTGAAAAAAGTTTGTGGATACAGCTTTAATCCAAAATATCCCTTGTTATATGAGTTTATTAATATTTTTTAAAAATTATACATTTACAGCACCTGCCCTGAAAAGTAAAAAATGGCTCAAATCGTACGTTAATTACATGTAACTTATGGTAAAATTTTTTTTTCGTTACAAGCAGTATAAAAAGTTAAAATTTAAATTTTGAAAAAAATATTAACGTATTCATGTAACCAAGAATACTTACGATTCAAAATTGTACCTCCAGACCTTCGAAAAATTCGGGCCTTACCCAAATTTGAGTTTACCCAAATCAGAAAACCTGAGTCCGTCCAAATATTCGCAAGATAGATTCTAATTTATTAACGAGCAATACATAGTAGCAAATCCATATTTTAACTCATATACCTAAAATCATCTTATTATAAAAGACATAAATATTACAAAATTTTTGGTACAAATAAGGTAATACTGTGAAAATATCTAATTTTTATATAATATAAAAAACACGATTTATGTGACTTGTTTTATTCATGTTTTACAATTTTGGAAAAAAATGTAACTTTTTTTTTTGCTGAACCAAAAAAAAAACTAATGCTCGTAATTATTATGTATTATTCATGATCATTAGTCAAGTTTCCATTATTTTACGTTAAAACTTTTGCTATTTTGATTTTATTCTAGGAATATAAAATATCAAGGTCTCCTGACATTAATTAATCTATTGGTTGCAATAAAGAATTAAGTTATTTTTCTTTAATTATTTTTTTTAAAATCTTTTATTACTAAATCATCACTAATTTACTTATTATAAAAGTACTAAATTGAATAATAGTAAATAAATTTAGTTCTTGCATTGTTTTAAAATTAATTAAAATTTTTAAAACGTTTTTTTTTTAATATAATACGTCTTTAAGAAAAAAAAAGAAAAATTTAACATTTTAATCACTGTGAAACTATTAAATATAACAATTTAATTAAAAAAAAAAAAAAAAATTATAATTAAAACTTAAAATGAATATAATGGCAAGTAGAATGGTATACACTTATATTGAGATTTTCAAAACTTTGTTTTCAAGTATTTAACTTGGAAAAATAAATAAGTTGCTATTCGGAAAATTGTGCTTTCTTATAATACGAAAAATAATATGAAACGATTTAAAATAACGATTTCCTTTAAAAAAAATAGTTTTTTAAGTATTTATTTTGGAACTTAGACATTTTCTAGTTTTATTATTAAACTTAAATTATGCTATTGTTAAGTATTCTGCTGAGTTTCTTTGCAGTAAATTTTGTGGCCGTTTGAATACGAGAGTTCGGTACACTCACTCAGGGACCCAATAGCATCAGAATTTATATTTTGTGAATTTTATCTATTTCTTTCGAAAATTATCTGCAACCCAAAGCCCTTTCTAGACTAGATTAATTCTTTTTAATCATGTGTGCTTTGACTATACTCTTTGCTATAGTAAAAGCACATGGGATTAAAATATTGATCTAATCTAGAAAGGGGTCAAATCCTACTTTTGGATTCAAAAAATAAAATTCATAATAAAAATAACTGTGTGTCCTTAAAAAAAAAATAAATATCATAGAGGCAAACTTATTTTTAACATATAATTTTAAAAACATATTTTCATGATGCTGTATATATATATACCTTCACAAAATTATTTCACTTACGAGAAAATATAGTCAGAGTCTCTTATGAACGAAATACTTTAAATTTTTCATTCATTAGGTATACAGGGACCTGATTCAACATTCATATCACAATGATAAGTATCCGTACCATCCACAATATGCGGTACTGCGCATGCGCAATACAAATGTTTTTAGAAATGGTAGTACTTTTCGCAATACAGATTGGTTATAAAAGTGATATGTTATAGAGGATAGAAATGCAGAATCTAGGCCCTGCGATATAATTTATATGATTCCCAAATTCCAATCAAAAATAAATTTAATATAAATTATTCTACTTAAATTATCTAAATTTATTTAGATATCCTGAATACCAAACTACATATATTCGAATTTTTCTATTAAATTGATTCAACTCAAATTTTTACGAGTATTTATAAAATATAACTTAAACAGAACTTAAAAAACCGGATTTTTTTGCCCTAAATTATTAAGTAAATACAAAAGCAAAATTTCTCAAAATGTAAAATAATTTAGAATATGTATAAATACCATAAATATATTATTAAGAGTATGACAAACCTTGTTAACAAAAACATAATCAGCTTATTCTTCTGTAACAAGGCTGCTGTAACAAACCTTGATCGTCTTACGTCAATCCTTTAAACATACACACACAGTTTTAACAAAATATGTATTTTCTGTAAATATAATCATCTAAGTTGAGAATGTTAGGTATACATTATATAAACTCCATACAAACATTATTATTATAAGGGTAACATATTAGCCTGGAAATTTTGCTTTACTTTAAAAAAAAAGAGCCTAAAAATATTTTAACCTTTGGATTTAAAACCAAATAAATAATACCAATGTTTATGCAGAAAAAATTTTATATCATATACAACCCTCAACCAACTTGCATTCCCTACATATGGGAATATGAGATACATAGAAATGTATAGAACTCTGGTTTTTCGAGTTAGTTGAGAATTATAGAGGCATTTTTGGATTTAATTTCCCATCTATTTAAAATGACAATTTTGCCAAAAATTGTTATTCACTTATTTTTTCGTTAAATAATCTTATTTAACAGTCAAAACATTAAAAACAAAGTTTGAAAAATAATGTCCAGACTAATACACATAATACTAAAATTTATCTCATAATCAAAATGTACAAACAACAATCCTACTAAATATATTATAAATTCATCATTATCAATCTCTCTCCTTTTCTCATTATTCAAATATATTAAAACAACATCTAAGATACATCAATTCAATCTGCTTTGACAATTAGCAAACACATACACACACATATACACAGAATATAATTTCTAAAGGTCCATATTGTATATAATGTTTCTGAAATTCATCTTATCTGTTATATTTTGGTTTCCGGTAGATTTAATAACCAAAACATATAACTAATCAACCCTCTTATAAACAGATGCTTTTGAATTTTAGTTAATCCTTTATTGATTGTGTAACAAGTTATATTATATGGGTTCAAAGTTTTATTTACATTATAAGGAATATATAAGTTAATAGAAATTTTATTATTTGTTTTTTTTTTGTAAAATTATTCAGTTTACTAGAATTATTTTTCTTTTACAACATAAACATGGCTATGATAGACCTGACGTTTTTTTTTTAATTGAAAAAGTTTTTTTTGACTTTAAGTAGTTCAATTTATTGAAATATATTATGTGGCTAATTTTTTTGTAAAATTGAATATAAAATGGCAAATAGTTATTTTTTTTTTACTATAAATTGATGATATATTAAAAATAGTACTTACTTTTATCCTAAATTGATTCATAAATTTATTTAAGAAACGTGTATTTATATTAAAGTACCTATTATTACTATCCTATTATAAAAATGTAATTTTAGATAAGTGAAATGATGTACTTTAAATATAAGTATGTAATAATTTTTTTTTTGATAGGATTTTTTAATGTCAATATTAAGGGCAAAAATTTTATTACTATTTTCGTATCGATTAATAGAATATATATTTAGATGACAAATAAATCATATAAAAAATTCAGTAAAAAGCTCTGACTCAACTGAGATTTAATATTCCCTATATATATTTTAGTATACAATGTAGACGGCGCTTCTAGAAAAATTATTTTAAAAAATTTTTTAAATGACGTAATAACTCGATATAAACTAAAATTAATAGAGAAAATA
Source organism: Anagrus nilaparvatae (assembly GCA_022575985.1). Classification (NCBI taxonomy): domain Eukaryota; kingdom Metazoa; phylum Arthropoda; class Insecta; order Hymenoptera; family Mymaridae; genus Anagrus; species Anagrus nilaparvatae. Next base: position 29,508,092 of record JAKSXM010000231.1, on the reverse strand, counting down.
TTATTTCAATGGGCTTAAGGATTGCTATAATTTTTAAAATGCTGTTAATTTTTCAAAATTATAAAGCAATTTAAGCCCTTTCTAGACCTAATAAAATTTTTTTAAATTCTATGTGCTTTTACTAGATGTGCTTTTACTCATTTTTAATAGATGTAAATTAAAAAAAAAAAAATAATAAAATATAATAATAAAAATAAAAAATGTATAACCGGTTTGTGTAACTACACAACCAACGAGCATGGAACATGTTCACTCATAACGGTAATAAATCCAAAAACCGAAATTACAATAAATCCTGAAATATATACTATCCTAAGTCCATAAACTTAAAGTAATCTAAGTTTTTATTGTTATCAGGGTCTGATCAGGCCCTGACTGCCACTTCAAATTATTCTAAGTCCCTAAATCGAAAATATTCTAAGTCCGTTTTACCCACCCCCTAAAAACGTCACTTTTTTACCCCCCCCCCCCCCTAAAAACGTCGAAGGTAAAACCCATTTGTGCAAAAAGGGAAGTAAAAATGACAAAAAGGCTCAATAGAATTAAAAAAAATTTTTTTGAAAAAAAAATCCCTTTTTTGAACAAAATGTAATTTTTATTAAATAGGAAATTGTATAGGAGTCAAATTTAAATATACAAAAAACAACTATAATATATTACAATTGTTTCAAATTAATTAAGATAAAATGTATGATTATGGTATTTTAGGTAACTTGAAACTATTTAATATAGTCTGCTGCAAGCATAAAGGTATCTTTAATATATATAATGTAAAATCAAGTAATAAAGATTTAGCAAACTTTCCATATACAACTATGAAAACAGATCCATAATCGATGGTTTTGAATTACTTTAACTAGATTCTATAGCTACTATAATTATAAAATAACTTTTCAAAGTGTCCAAAACGAGCTATTCATTGATATATAGAAAATTCAATACTGTTTATTATTATTTAGTATATACTGAATAAAGTTTATCAAGAAACTGGAAACTAACGAGATATATAATATTAAAAAAATATTTAAACTTTTTCAAATTTCAATCATTTTTGACATTTTTTTATTTTGAATTACACTAAAAAAAGTTGATTTTACTCGATTTTTTTTTTTAATTCAGTTGAAAAATGTTTAAAAACTATAAAACCGTAGGTAAAGGATCTGAAGCATAACATAACCTAAAAATTATATAAAAAAAACTTACAACCGATTTGTGATCTCATAAAGAACGAACATAGAACATGTTTAAATGTATATTTTTAAGTCCTTACGCCAAAAAAAATTTTAATAGCTCCTAAAATTCTTGTTATTCTATACATATACCTCATTATCGAAATTATTCTAGGTACCTAAATCAAAATCATTCTATAAGTCAGATTATTTTAAGTCCCTAAATCTATATTATTTTAAGTCTATTTGACCCCCCCCCCCCCCAAATGATATACTTGAAATACACCCCTGCCTATAAACATGTTCCATGTTAATATTAAGCAAGTCACAAAACTTAAATACTCGGTGGAAATTCCATAATGAATAAAAAGTATCTACAAAGCAGGGGTCCACGACCGGACTTTATATTTTTCGTTTTCATATTTGAGTTTCTTGCACCATTTTTGAACATTATAATAATATAGATCCAACTACTATAATGGATTAATAAATATTTTAATCTGAAAGTACATAGAATATTTTTTTTGAATTGCATGTTATAACAAAAGCTTTTAATATAATATAAATTTTTTTTCTAACCTTTTAAAATGTAGCTACTTATTTCAAAATTATAGTTTAAATAATATCGTCAACATACATTCAAATGATTTATTTAAATTATCACAATTTTTTTATCGTTTCAGTTGAAAAAAAGTTAAAAGCTTTATAAATGCATTAATTATTGATCGATTCGAGAAACTTTTTTTCTGTGGTTATATTTTTCAAGAAAAAAGTATTTTTTATATTTTATTTTATTTTACATCTTTGTTAAATTTAAGATTCTGATCCCATGCTAGTATATGTTCTTTTTTTTATGTTTTTTCAATGACATTCCATAAGAATAACAAAGAAATAAAAGGGTTGACGTTAGGTATTACTCTGAAATTTGAAATGTAAATCTTTTACCTTATAGATCTAAAAAAAAATAAAAACTGTTAAGGTATAATTTAATACATTTATAAAAATTTAGTATTTTTATGTTTTATATGCAAATATTTTTTTTCTTATTCTAAAAAAACTGTGTTAATGCGCATAAAAGTTTTGATAAATAATTTATCTTGTTTTGTATTGTGACTTTTCTGACAACAAGAAAAATGCATTGTTAGAAAACGTATTTCTGATATTATCAAGATTCAGAAAAATAATACTTTTTTGAATATGAAGAAAAAAGTTATATGAAATTTCATGAATTTATTTATTTTTTTGTATTACTAGAAGTTATTTAAATTTTTAAGAGCTAATGAAATAATGGGGTTAAACTGCTTTAAATTTTTTTATATTACTCCAGAAGATTAAAATTAGGAGAGTGCTTTTAAGCAAAATGGATAACTAATCTAAAAGTTTGGGATTTTTTTTTGATCAGGTTAAGTTGGATAAGTTTTAGGTAAATTCTGTAATCTCCCTTGCCGAATTTTCGAACAATATTTGATTCTGCACTTTTAAAAGAAACAAAACTTTAAAGCCTGTAATGAATTTTATTTAAAAATAAATAATTGGCTAGTAAAGCTAAAATAATTAATTATAAATTATAAAATGTTATCTACATAAAACTAGAAAAAAATTAAAATTCTAATTTATTTAAATTTATGATAATTTAAATATTAAATTATCTGTTCATTTGTAATTAAAGTTAATTAAAAAAAAGTATAAACTGTGTAATTCTGAACTATATGTAGAAATATTCAATTATTAAAGAAAAAATTTTTTAGAAGTAATTTTGACATATAAAATATCTAACGTACATAAAATAAGCTTTTTTTACTAGCAACTTCTTAACTTTACTTTTTCTTTTTATAATATCTTTGAAACGCACGTATTGAAAAAGTATACTTTTTTTTAAGAAAAAGGGAAGTAAATGACCAAAAAGGTGACGATTTCTAATGAAAAAGATTAAAAATGACTTTTTTTTGAAGTTTGTTTGAGAATATACTTATGTGTTTGTAAGTGTTAAAAGCTGGTGTATATGCTACCGTCAAAACTTGAATTTAAAACTTTGAAAACAGGGAGTTTTAGGGCTTTTTATGTTTAATAAAGCAGCTTTTTGAGGCAAAAATCAGTCCAAAAATTATTTTCTATTTAGAAATATTAATATAAAGCTAAGGAATCAGATAAATGAACTCGGCTAAATTTTCAATCAAATCTTTAATATTATTATAATATATAGCCTTAGTACTGGCATATTTGGTAAGAGACCATTGTAACCTTGCTGATGAAAGGGTTGGTGGTCAAAATGGTCAAAATTTCTGTCAAAGCCCGTAATCAGAGCACTGTAAAACTTAAGTTACAAAGGTCTCTTCCTTTTAAATTCACCATGCATACAGATCTTATGAGCCCCATCTAGACTAGTATGCCTGTTACCTTGCTAAAATTATTTTTTTTACTCATCTTGCTTTTACTTTTGTAATTTAATCTAAAATAGTGTTTTGCCTATAACATATATAATCTCACTGAAACATAATTATATTTTGGCTAGATTACAAAAATTATTATACCTAACATCGAAAGAACATGTCACATACCTTTATTTGTAAATTTTAATGTATAAAGAAGATCATGTTAGATTACACGACTATGTATACTCTAAGTATCTCTCTAAGGTTAATTAAGTCTTTTTATTTTTTTTTATTTTTTATTACACATTTTATATACTTTATATACTAAATTTAATGTCTGAAATATTTTATTTTTATTTATTATCATTTTTTCCCTCTCTCTCTCTCTCTCTCTCTCTCTCTCTCTCTCTCTCTCTCTCTCTCTCTCTCTCTTTAATTAAAAGTAGTATCATTTTTTCTTTTCATAATGTAATTAAATTTTTATACGATATTTAAAAAAATAAATATTTTAATAAATATGAAAATCAATGTAAATTAAATTTTAAAAAGTTTTATAAATAATTGGGCGCTTTTTAGCAAGTAAAAGTATACATTTCTTTTAGTTTTTAATAAACAAAAAAAAAACGTATTTTTTTCTCTTTGAATCTATGTAAAAAAAGTATAATTTGGTAGACTGAACGTATATATTTCAATTTATTTATTTATTTTTAGAAAAATATTTTTTTTGCATTATAATTTCTTGATATAAAATAATTAGGAAATAAAATATTTTTGATAAAATAAAAAATTCTTATACTATTTTTTTTTATGTACATTTAATTAAAATTTGTAAAATTATTATTTGAAATTTATATTTTTTTTAAATAGAAAATAAGAGATCTTCTGTTATTTGATATTTTTTGATTTTAATGAATATTTTTTTGCATCATTAAAAAATTTAAGTAAAATCATAATTTATAAAGTTTCATATTTTTTTATGTTTTGAATATTTTAATCATTTAAATCTTCTCGAGTTCTTGTTACCATTGTTCTTTATTTCAGTGATAATTTTGGTATAAAATTTTGGTTTCCATTTGATTTAACTACGCTGTAAAAAGTAACTTTCTTATATTTACTAAAAAAAATTAGAACATTTTCGAAAAATTAGTAAATTTTCAAAAAAATTTGTAAATATTCGAAAAAAATCGTAAATTTTTTAAATTTAGTATATTAACAAAAAATTCGAGTATTCTCGATTTTTTTTTGTGAATTCGCAAAAAAAATTGATAATTTACGATTTTTTTCGTAAATTCACAACTTTTCGATAATTTACTGAATTTAGTAAATTTACGATTTTTATAGAATACTTTTTTGAAAATTTATTAATTTTTTGAAAACATTCTATTTTTTTTGTTAATCTAAGGAAGTCACTTTTTACAGTGTATACAAACATTCAAAATTTCAAACTCTTGTTGTTTTTTTCTAATGTTAAACGTCATTCATTAATGCGATAAAATTTTATTTCAAATAATTATAAAATAATTATTTAAATTTTAAAATAATCCTCATTTTCAGACAAATTATAAATATTTCAGAAATGCTGTAAAAAATAAAAATAAAAACAAGAAAATTTCATAAAAATTTTTTTTAAATATAAAATTTTTGTACAACCCAAAAAATCAATTACTTTTATGATATTTTTTTAGTAAGGATAACAATTTTATTAATAAAGCTAAATTTTTTCAACAAAGAATGTACAAAGTATTTTCCTGAAAAACTTTTATTTATATTAAAAAGTATAATATATTTTTTTTATCTCATTTTATTAAACTACTCGTTATAACAACTAATCCCTATTTAATGAAGTGCTTATGTATATATAATTTTATTTTTAATAAACATAAAACATAACTACGTTATAACGCACTTAAAAAAAAATTATTAATCTATATATATATATGGGCAATTCTTTCTCAATACAGCCACCCAACCCTGTCAAAAAAATTGGTAGAAAAGGGGGTAGTTTTTTATTCCAATTGACCTTTTAAACTCTATGACTTGATTTAGTGTTTTCAGCACGTTAAATACATCAATTCAGATAAAATAAATTCAAAAAAAAAGTTTTGTGTCTGAAAATTACTTTTTTGTGTTCAAAAAATTTTGTGCTTGAAAATAAAGTTACCTGTAAATCTAAAGCACCAATTTTATAGCATTTATTATAACTATCTAATATTTTATTTTAAGCTCCTGGCAGTAGAGCCTGCGTGACAAACAGACAGGTTAAAAAAGTATGAGGTGCCACCCAAAATAAAAATCTATATACTTTTTCCCAATTTTTGAGACCCTTACGTCTTTATAACGTTGCGTCAAATTTTCAACAAGTGGGGTGTTCGATTTGAAAAAGAAATGGCCATATACATAAATTTTAATAAAGCTTTTATTTCAAGTTTCGTTTTATTATATTATTAAAAAATTGTATCTATCTAGTTGTATATACAATCTACTCGAAAGTATATTATTATATACTTGATCAATAAACATCAATGAAAAATAAATATATTATTATTAAAACTAGAATGTATTAAAATTCATAAATCAAAAAGTTATTTTTAATGAAAAATTTATCTATTTATTATTTATTAATTTATTATTCTATATATTGATTCATCTATAAAATTTTTTCAGACATATTTTCTTTTTAAAGTATAAAGTATTTTCTTCTTTATCTGTTCTGTATTTTCAGCAATCTTAAAAGACACTGTAAAAAGTAACTTTCTTATATTAACAAAAAAATTAGAACATTTACGAAAAATTAATCAATTTTCAAAAAAATTTCTAACTTCGATAAAAATTGTAAATTTACTAAATTTAGTATATTAACGAAAAATTCGCGTATTCTCGATTTTTTTTGTGAATTCCCAAGAAAAATTGATAATTAACAATTTTTTTCTCGAAAATTTACAAAAAATAGTTGAAAATTTCCGAAAAATAGTTGTCAATTTACATTTTTCGTAAAATCACATAAAAAATCGAGAATTCTCGAATTTTTCGATAATATGCTAATTTTAGTAAATTTACAATTTTTATTGAATAGTTACAAAATTTTTTGAAAATTCACTAATTTTTCGAAAAAATTCTATTATTTTTGTAAATCTAAGAAAGTTACTTTTTACAGTGGAGATAAAATGGATTTATGAATATATTGTGAAGATTGGTTTCTGTTTATTCTCTAAAATCGATGCGCCTTGAAAAATTACACACCAAAAAGAATTTTAATAGCTCAAATAAAAATTTTGTCCAAAATAATTATCTGAATGCCTCCTTACTCATAAATTACCCTCTAATACTGTAAATAAATACTTACTTAAAATGATGACATTTACTTAATAATCATTCCTTCATCATATATACATAAATGTGAATTTACAAAATTGATTTGTTTATTCAGCACTTGGCAATTGCATAATTATATGAAATCTTTATCTTTGCTATATGATTTATGCATAATATAACGTATAAATTATGTATGTACGTATGCATGGGTGTTATAAGCTTGTTATCATATTATGAGGATGATACTGCACTGCAGTAAAGATTAAATAGTAATTTCTTAAATTCATTTTCTTTATTAAACGATATAAATATATGTATATATTTAAACATTAATAATTTTTTATTATACTTTGATACTATATCAGAAAATTTTATTATTAAAATATAGTGCATCTCTTGTTTTTATATCTAAAATTTATTTTTATTAATTGATTTGTTGTTTTCTTAGTAAGCCTGGTCGCTACTTTAGAAAATACTTGGATAATATTAAGTACCAGTTAACAATAAGATTGTTAGAATTATAGTCAAAAACAAGGTCGTATACATGGCTTTTTATTGAGTAAATTTTCAGTCATGCAAAAAATGTTTCATTAACTTTCAATTATAGTGCTTATAGAAATAATTAAAAATGAGATAAAAATTTCAGGATTGTTTTATTTATTTTTAGCTCAAACGCATATGCATGCCTAGACCCCTATTTCGTGGTTACTTTTTTTGCTAATAAAGGTCCTTAAAATTTTCGAACCAGTGCTTTAGTTTCGTGGGGCGCTGAATGTGAATATGAAGTTTGTTTTACCAAAGATTTTCCAAGCGCACACAATAGGAATTTTGAGATTATATTTTGCGGGTATTTTAAACATTTTTATATGTTACTTTTGTTTTTTCATGGGTTTTTCGGTCCCTGAATATAAATATGATATCTGCTTTTACCTAAAATGCTCTAGTTGCCCACAAGAGGAAATATCTAAAAATACCCTAAACCCTAACAAAAAATAACCTAAAACTGTTTGTTTCGCTCGACTCAGCCGTTTTAGGTAAAACCAGATATCATAACTGTTTTTAGGGACCGAAAAAAAAGTAAGTAACAGATAAAAATATTTAAGATACTCTCAAAACATAACCTCATAATTCCTATTATGGGCACCTGGACCATTTTTGGTTAAAGCGAATTTCATATCTGCATTCAGCGCCTTAACAAATTAAAGCACTGATTCGAAAATTTTAAGGACATATCAGGAAAAAAATTGACTGCAAAATAGGGGTTCAGGCCTACAGTATAAGGCTAATTTTGGAAAACTTAAATTTTGTTATACTCCTGAATTTGAATCATCTGAACTCTCTATATTTCTGTACTGTTTTTGAAACTTCACATACTTTTGCCTGAAACAAATACGAGATGGGAAAATAAAATGAATATCTGTTCAGTTATATAAACTAAACCCTAACTTAATTTAGTAATTAAGTTGTCATTCAATGCATCAAAAACATCAGAACTATATCTGCGATGTCATTTTGGTGCATTGTCATTTTAATATACGTACTCATTAAACGATATATCACATACATATTCGATATTCTATTTATTAAATAATGAATATTTTTTTCTAAAAATAGTATTCCATAAAATTTATTTGATTTCTAGTAAATTTTTGGCTATAACTATAAACATAAATTAAGATAATAAATTTACAAGTAACTTAAAATGTAATAAAATTTTAACTTTGATGATTTAAAAAAATATATTAACATTTATTTATGAAAATTAGGAGGCATGGTTTCTAACCTTAAATTCAATCTCAAAAAAGTAAAACGTCTAATAATATAAAATTTTAAAGACATTTATTTTAGTTTTTGGGTTTTAAGACACACATTTTTAAAATAATTGTTAAACAAAACTTGCATTTTAGAAAATAACTCTAACGTAAAATAATGTTGACATAAAAATATGTATATTTAATTAAAATTAAGACAAAATTCTGTTTATGAAGTATATAATAAGCAACGTGAAGAATTAAGAATGAGTTTTTTTTTTTTTTAATTATATTAATTTATTTAAATTTTATTTACATAAGCAAACACAAAAATTTTATTTAAATTTCTACATACATTTATTGAAGAAATGAATGAATTCAGAAATAGTATATTTTTATCCTAGGCCGCAAAAATAAAGAATAGCCCAGATCGCACGTAAATTGCAATCCGAGGCGAGGCCGAGGATGGCAAACTGCGATCTGGGACATTCTTTTTTTACGGCCGAGGCCAAAACATAATTTTTCTTCGTCAGTGGCTAGAAAAAACGTATTTTCGAATCGCACTGCGGCCGGGAAATACGTGCTTTCTGGCCACTGACAAGAAAAAAGAAATAGTATATTTTTACCCATGGCCACAAAAGTAAAAAGGCCCGAATCGCACGTAAATTACCGTCCAAGGCGAAGCCGATGATGGTAAACTGCGATTTGGGGCATCCTTTTTTTGTGGCCAAGGACAAAACATAATTTTTCTTGCTCAGTGTCGAGAAAATGCGTTTTTTCGAATAGCGCAGCGGCCAGAAAATACGCACTTTCTGGACACTAACAAGAAAAAAATTTTTCTTGTCAGTGGCCAGAAAGCACGTATTTCCCGGCCGCAGTGCGATTCGAAAATACGTTTTTTCTAGCCACTGACGAAGAAAAATTATGTTTTGGCCTCGGCCGTAAAAAAAGAATGTCCCAGATCGCAGTTTGCCATCCTCGGCTTCGCCTCGGATTGCAATTTACGTGCGATCTGTGCCATTCTTTATTTTGCGGCCTAGGATAAAAATATACTATTTAAATAAATTGTATTTTGTATGTAAAAAAATAATTTCTGTACCAAAAATTTTTTAAAATAAATAAATAATCAAAGATATTTGATAGCATAAGATAATGAGAGAGAAGGTGTGTAAATAGACCAGAGAGTTGATATTCGAGTTGGTGGTCGAGTTGGAATACATTGAAAAATGAACTTTCTTCGTTACCAGGAGGTTTTTGAGGTCGAGAAAAAGAATTTCAGGTGGAAAAATTTCACCCTAAAATATTTTCTGATTATAAAAATAATAAAAAATTTAAAAATGATTTCTCATCGTTACCAAGGGGTTTTTGAGTTCGAGAAAAACCAATTTCAGGTGTAAAATTTTCATTTTTTAAAAAGTTCATTTTCCAATATTTTTATTTCCGCCATCTTGAAAATATGGAAAATATTTTATGGTGAAAAATTTTCTTGATCTCAAAAAGCTCTGCGTAAGAAAGTTAGAAAGTTCATTTTCTAATGTATTCCAACTCGTCCACCAACTCATCTTCATTAGATTAAAATTTCAATTTGAGACTTTTTTTCGAAAAGGATTTAAATCATTTTATGTATAAAAAATAATTCATATTCTATTTGAATTTATTATTTACCAAACTCAAAGATCTAGTAAAAAAAAATTATCAATTTGCCGCAAGCGGATTTTTTTTTGAACGATTAGAAATTACTTGAAACATAAAGATAAATTGAAAAAAGAAAAAAAAATTCGTTTTACACTTGAGTTATTTACAAGCAATTGTTTGATAAAACTTTAAAAAGGAAAGAAAAAAATTTTTTATTTTATTCAAGCATCAAAAACATTTGAATCGTTTAAAAAAAACGAAAAAATTACGCTTGCAGCAATCATTTCTTCCGTATAGATTAAAGTTTGTTAAATTTAGACCTGTAATTTAAATCTGTAATGGAGCAGCGACTAAAATTTAAACTTAGTCCCAAATCTTATCCCAGGTATAAAATTTTCAATTTTGAAGAATAAATTTTGATAGCTCTAAACATTTCTTATATAGTAAAAAAAAAACTTCATTAAAAGCACTAACCTATATTTCATAATCCCCTATAAATTTTATTTAAAAAGTATGCAAAGAAAAAATGTGCAAAAATTTTTTTATGTGTTTATTATAATACGGATAATATCATGAAAAGCACATACTTGTTGTTAAAGTGTCAACAATGTTAACGTCAAGGGCACCTACTAAATACATGCACACTTATTCATAATATTATACATAAAGTCTTTTGTCTTTTTAACGTTCGAGTAATACCTAAATTTCTGTGTGTACTCAACAGAGATAAATTACCTAAAGCCTCATTTTCGTATACCATACTGTTTTTCATGTACCCAATTCACCTTTTTTTTTTTTTAACTCATTCTTTATCTTCCTTTTTTTCATATAATTCTCTGTGTTTTTCTATTTTTTTTTCATCAAATGAAAAAATATTACGCTATGGGACACGTACGGCTAATTTTTTTTTCAACAACTTTTTTTTTAGGATACCTGGAATTAGTGAGTTTAATCTAGTTATAAAATGAAATGCAATTATTTTCAACGAGAATTTTGATTTTATTTATATGCCACGTGTGTCTTTAACATAAAGATGTAATAAAAAATGTTCAGTTTTGTAATTGAATCATACTTATTTCATAAATTTACTATTTATTTAATTTGATTAAATAAATAATTTTAAGGCACGAACACCTTATACATAAAAATATATAAAAATCAGGTCTAATCAGAAAATGGAAAAGCTCCAAAAAGAGTCAAATTAGTGGAAAAATTTTGCTGTTAAATAATTTCGATGCCTCTAAAATAATTATATTGAATAATATGTGTAGTTATGAATTTTAGAAAAATTGTATCCAATAAAACTCTGAACCTTTTTGGTGAATTAAAAAACGCTCTAGAATAAAGTTTTTGAAATGAGAAAAGAGTTGCAAGGTTTCAAATATGAAGTCATTTCATTCGGTCATTGTCGAGGAATCGTTAAATAACTATAGGTCTTAACGTTCAAAAATTAGAAAAAAAAATGCTAAAAATTGGCTTTAAAAAATAGTTTTTTAACAAAGGTGATCTAGAATAAAAAAAGTTAGTGCTCTCCAATTAAATAAATACAATTATCATTTCGTAATATCTATAAAAATACATCTATAAATCCGATCATAAATGAAGTTTAGAACGTTCCAGACAGGACAAGGAATCTGTCGTTAGGATTTTTCCTGAGTTTTTGCCGAAACTTTCCGAAAATTCTTTCTACTTGGAATACTTTTATATTCTGATATACCCAAAAAGGCGGTGGAGGATGCCTAGTCGAAACTCACAAATAAATGAGTGATATCAAGTTTAAAATAAAAAAGTAGCTTTTTTTATGAGAACTCATCAGTTCGATTTTTTTCCTTAAAGTTATTAACTAACATTCCTTAAAGCCACTAACTAACTTAACCTAGAAGTTAATTTATTTATCATAATTTTTCATGCTTTCCAGTACATTAATAATTTAATTGTTGTGAAACTTCTTTGATAGTATAAGAAACTTTAAATTAAATTAGTTTACAAAATATCAATTTTCATAACAAGGTTAAAAACTCAAATTTAAGTTAAACTAATGCCTACTGGCTTCTATAAAATAATTTATCAAATCTGTTAGGGTTATACGCATGTCAATTCAATTAAGTAGTTATTTGTTGTTCAAGGGAAAAAAGTATTATATTTTTAACTTGCAAAATGTAGATTATTTTTGAAGGTCAAACAATAGCAAATAATTAAAAAAATAAAAACTTATAACCGGTTTGTGCAAACACAACCAAAATGCATGGAACATGTTTACTTACAGCTGAGGGCCAGGTTTAATGCATAAATGTTACGCAACGTTACAATATAATTTTCTAATTTTCTAATTTCTAATTATCTCCCTTGCTAGATATTTAAATTATAAACCCAAACTATTTCGATTTTCTTAACACGTATGATTCTAGGTTCCTAAATCGAAATTATTCTTAGTGCCTAAACCCGGATTATTCTAAGTCCTATAATAGAAATTATTTTAAGTCCGATTTAACCCCCCCCCCTTAAACCGGACATATTTCACCCCCCCTTGATTTTCAGATTTATAGAGTACCCTACAGAAAAAAAAAGAATGGCCTAAATCTTGCTTAACTTTTTAAAAAAATTTTAGATGCAATAAAAATTTGTGATATGCAACTTAATAAAAATAAGTAAATATTCTTTAATATAGCAACCGAAGTCTATATTTTCAATCAAGTTATCAACAATATATTACTAAAATCACCATAAAATTTATCTCAAGACTAAAAAATATTACTTTTCAGATAATAAAATTTCTTATATAAGGGATTTCCAAGGATAAAAATAATTTGGTCAAACACCAAGTGGTGCCGATAACAGGCAAGACATAATTCACCTTGCTAAAACATATCGCGTGCTAAAAATGGTTTAGCTGTTGAGTTCATAAAAATACAAGAACATAATATACCCACTCTTGAAAATTTCATTTAGAAACACTTATTTTTTGCAAAAAGATTTATAATACACAAATTTAGGTTTTTAAAATTTTGTAATAAAAACTTTTGTATAAAATAAAAAAGAAAAATTAATTTTCAGTGTTTATTTTAACATATTTTTTAACGATGATAGATAAGATTTTTTATAATATTGAAATAGCTCTTATCAAATTTAATTATTTTTATATGAAAGCTTAATTAAAAAAATGCTATGTAGAGTCAAGAAAATCTAGATAAAATAAAATTTTTATAACAGAGCGTACAATAATAATTCAATATTTTATTAAACCAACAAATCCACTTTAGAAAATAAATTCTAAAAGAAAAAAAATTTTTTAAATAAGTACCCAAGTAAATACGTTTATTAGTTGTTAAAAAACAAATTTCTACATGGTAAATGCGTAAAATATAAGTTAAGTGCCCTTTAAAGTGTAGATTGGCAAAAGTTTTCAAGTACACATACATGTATTTAATACATTAAAGCTTATGTGTATGTACTACTTAGTTTGTGTAATATTCAGAAAAAGTGAATTTTGTTTTAACGTTAGATTAAATTTTCCGATAACATTTTTTTTTTTTGCATATTTATTAACATTCAGAAATGTCGTTTACATTTTCATTTAAAACAAATATTTTTATGTATTTATTTTTAGGTTAAATGTATAAATCATGCGTTAAAATAAAAAACAAACAATAATTTTATAAATTTTCGATTCATTTCGTATATTTGTGCATTAAAAAAAAATTCTGTAAATTCTCATGGGGATTATGGATAAAATATGTATTAGGCTGGTTTCAATTTTTTTTTCAACTATCAACTGGCTATTTTAAATTTATTGTTTTGATTTTATTTGCAAGTAATATTTGTAATTTTTCGTATTTGTTTTGAAATTGTTTAAAAATTCAAAGAATTTAGGCTAAGCAAGTTAGTAAATTAAAAGTTAAATTATTAATGTTTTCTTGTTTTTGCAGCTAGTTTTAGCAAGATCAGGGGTGATTCTGAAAATTTCCCAAATTTGACCAATAGTTTTGAAATCCCAAAATAATCTTAAAAATAAATTCAAAATTTTGCCTTGCAAACAATTTTTCAAAGAAAAAACAACAAAACGCGTTAAAATTTCATCCCTTAAAAAAATATCGAAGCAGCCTAATATACAAAATTATAGAAAAGTAAAATGTGTGCAATGAATATTAGGTTATCGAACTAAATTTTAATGGATTCGCATATACAGAAATTTATTATTATTATTTATATGTTTTAATAATAATAAATGAAATTATCATTCAAATCAAATTTATATGCATCTTCTTGTTGATATACAGAAAAAGATAAAAAAAAATTTTATTTAGTAAAACGAAAAAGCTATATTTTATATGTACATATATTAAATAAATCAATTCTACGAAGAGGAAAAGTTTCTCTATGTACTTTTATGTATAAAAATAAACAACTTAAGCCAAATATGATTTTTATACAAAAAGAAAATTTAAATTTTAAAATTTTTTATATGAATAAATCGTTGTATTACCATGTAGAGAAATAAACGGAAGTTCAGGATTTTTTTCGGGTCGGGATTCGGGTTAATCTGCAATTTTTTGAAAACAATTTCAGTTATAGTTTCAAATCGTAAATTTTTCTGATTTTACGGTTCTATATGTATATTTTTTAAAAAACATTGTTTCTTTAGTCACAAACAGCAAATTAAATAAATACTTAAAATAATATTTATTTTTTGGTTCCTCATATAGAGGATCCTTTGTTGTAGGTCATATTTCATTTTTTTTATTAAGAAGAACCAGTTTTGATAAATTCTTTGTTACTCGATTTCCCGGATCAATATACCAAAATTAAAAAAAAATTTTTTCTCAAAATTTTTGTCATCAAAAATTACGGTAACCCAGTTCTTTTTTTATTTTTGGACGCAATACCTAGTAATACCTTATTTTATTAAATTGAAGTACTTGTTTTAAAAAATTCGTTTTTACTCCATTTCCTGAAACCAATACTTAAACGTGTAAAAATTTTTGTCTGTAAAGATATTTGCAATCAAAAATGAAAAAAAAGAAGCTATTAATATTTTGTTTTTGGATGAAATAACTAATTGTTATCCATTGATGAAGATCTAGCTCAAGAAAATATTTTCCTATTGTTGAAGAACCTCAATGCGAATGGTTTCGCAGTGTTTTTTAATTTCTTATGTTAATTACCTTTCTTCGATTTTTAAATCTATAAACATAAAATTTTCAAAAATATTTATAAATTCGCATAGCCAAGAAAATTTCCTATTCAAAACTGTACCTACAGACCTTTTCCAACCCAAAATTGGGCTTATCCGAAATCCGACTCAACCCAGGGCAAAAAATCCAAGCCCGATTCAATCCGAAACTTAGGAGTAAAAATTTGTATATTATTTATTTGTATATTATTACAAAAACTAAATTAGTTAACATTTCAACCCTAAGTATTTTTTTATTTACTTGTAAATAAAATAAAAATTTAAAGCTGTTTAATATGTAAATTATGTAACATCATTTTTTGCTTGAACTTTTTAATTCAAACTTTTATTAGACAATATAAGTTTATTTGTTTAACATTTTTATATGGTTAAAGGATACACATTAAAAGTTTCTTATTTTCAAAAGACAAATAGATTATAATTTTATATAACTTTTTTATTTTTTATTAAAAATTTAATAATAAACTTTTAAATATTACACAACTTTATTATTTATTTATTTTTACTAAATTAAAAAATTAAAAATTTTTAAAAATTTACTGTTAAAAGGAATTGCCATAAATGTACGAAAAAATAGTTTACATATTTGCAAAAAATTTTAGAAATAGAGTTTGTAAAAGTACTTAGACTGAAAAAATGTCAAATGTGACAAAGTCTGAATCAAAGGGAAAAAACAAATCTATTGAATTTTAAAGTATAAGGTTGTTATTGTTTCTCAAATGCAAATACTTCTAAAGTAGAGCTAATAAATCAACAGGTACTTTGAAGTTTACATTATGCTTGAAAAAAGAGATACTTGAAAATTACTCAGTTGAAAAACAAGAAAGCTATTAAAAAAATTTGATCACAGAGTAGACCAAAAAATTCGCAAAGAATACGTTTACAGCTATTAAAACAAAGACGTTAGTCTAATCATAAACATGGAGGTTTAATTAAAATTTATCTTAGATTATTATAAATAAATATATAAATTCTTAAAAGTTTTCTAATGGCATAATAATTTACATATTATCATTTTATTTAATAATTGATATATAATTACTAAAGTTTTATTATAAGAGACGTTTAAGTAGTATTATGTGACTACGATATAATAAATGAAAAACTTTTAGTTTAATTTTTAAATATTTAAATACTCATATAAGTTTAGTAAATGTATATGGCTAAGTCTCTAAGTATTTTCAGTATAAGCTGCATTTAGGATTTTTGAGAATTTTCGTTTTTTTTTTCCAGGTATTTACTCCAGTCATAGTACGGATTTGGTTGTTCAGTTACTGACAACCACCAGATGGACTCATACAGGTTTTCTGGGCGTTGATCATGAATTTCGGGGTCATTTGGTTAAGAAATTTGAGCTTCAGCCTTAAATTAGCAAAAACTACCTCCAAAATGGGGTGTTTTGAATATTTTCGCTCTTCAAGTGCTCAGATTTTGCACCTAGGGGTTTTTGGGGCCGCTGCTAAAGAATTTCGCTAATGTTTTTATGAAAAATTAATATTTTACGCTTAAATTATCAAAAACTACCCTTAAAAGGGTATCTTTGTTATTTTTGCACTTTATGCATCCAGATTTGGCACGTAGGGGTTTTTCAAGTGATCAATCATTTTTGAGATTTTTTAAGGTAAAATTAATATTTCATCCTTAAATTAGCTAAAACTATCCCCATGTATTTATGAAACATTAATACTTCACCCTTAAATTACTGGATCAAAACTGGATATAAAAAATGAGAAAATAACAAAGACACCCTTTTAGGGGTAGTTTTTGGTAATTTAAGGGTTAAATATTAATTTTACATTAAAAAATTACTAAAATTCTTGCTTCGAGACCTAACTAACCTCTGGGTGTCAAACCTGGGCACTCAAAGAGCAAAAATATTGGTAAAGTCCAAATTCCTTTACCAAATAACCCGAAAATTCATTATCAGTGACCCAAAAAACCTATACTAGACCAAATCTGGTGATTGTCAGTAACTATACAACGTATTTAAAAATATTTTTTATATGCGGAAAATAAGATTTAAAAGTTTTAAAACTAAAATAAGGTTAAGTAAAAAAATTTTGTCAAAAATAGCAAGAAAAATTAATTAATCAGGCCAAAGGAAAATTTTATCTAAAACCAAAAAAGATAATTAGCCAACTTCTAAAATTTCTCAAAGATTTATTCATATATTTATAATATTAAATAGGCTTAAATATGCATATGATTAAAACTTGTTCGCATATTATAATTTAAAATTCATAAAAAATTAAAAATTTATACTTCAATTTAAACCACTTTAATTTGAAAAAATTTAAAGAACTTTTAAGAAATTTAAGCGAAAATAACAAGTATAAGAATTTCCTCTTGAATATAAACTTGTTAGATAATAAGAGTCTTCAGTTCGTCTCAATTCAATATAGATTATCTAGGACTAATTTGAAATAAATTTTTAGAATTCAACAAGACACTTCAAAAATTACTAAAAATGATATATTAATCAAAATACCCAACCATTTGTAAAATCAAAAAGAAAATCATATAATTTCCTAAATGAAAAAAAGTAAATTACTTTTTTAGTCTAAAATATTTGAGAGTTAGTTCGAGAGCTTTTCAATTATCTTGAAATCATAGAATATTATGATTATGTAATTATAAAATATTCTCTCTCTAATTATACATATTGACTTTAGAAGCCATTAAAGTTCGTTATCCAGTTCGTTATATAAATTTTCCATATTCATGTGTGTCGAATATGCATACTTTAATATACACGTGGTGATGATTTCTGTTTGAAATTTGTTACCTCCTATAGCTCATCATTTCCGCAAAAGGCTTGCATATACACTCGTCCATTTCCTTTATAGCATTCGTGTTAATTTAGACCTTTTGATTATTCGATTTATTATTCAATATTCTCATTTATGTATCTTAATTTATAATAATCACTTTTCTTTTTTTTACAGTGTGTAATTTTTTTTTGGTAATATTTACTTTGGCATAATAAGGAAATTAAAAGAGTATACTGAATGAGTGTGCAAGTATGAATGCAATTAAATTTTATATTTTCAATATCTATAAATAATAATAAATAATAATTATATTTAATTATTAAATAAAGCTTATATTTTAAAAATTTGAACCCATAAATAAACTCTTTTTAAAAATAAGCAAATTTTCATAATAACAATAGCGCACCCTAATATGTATACATAAATTTTTTTACTTCAATTATTTAATTATCCTTTATATTATCGTATATAATTTAATACTATTACTAATTATTCAACGTGATAATTTAATTTGTCAACTTTTTTTTTAAATGAGTTTTATTTAATTTTTATAAGTAGATTTTTTATCGATTTTTTAAAATACAAAAAATACGTAAAATTTACTAAATTTTTATGTCAAGTTTATACTTCCAAAAAAAAATATGTTTCATTTATTTTATTGTTTTTAACAGAATAGATATAATTAAGAATTTAACTAATATTTCACATTTGTATACGAATACTCCAGCCGATATACGGTTTCATCGGTATTCTTTCCGATCACCACCAGATTTGATATACCATATATTTTTTGAGTCACTGATCACGAATTTCAGAGTCTTTTCCGAGAGAAATTTGCGGAAAATCCTTAAATCGACAAAAACTACCCCTGAAAAGGGGTATTAACATGAAACATGTTTATAGGGAGGGGGGTCAATTTGTCCGGTTTAAGGGGGAGGGTCAAATGAGACTTAGAATAATTTTTATTTAAGGACTTTGAAAAATCTGGGCTTCGGGACTTAGAATAATATCGATTTAGGGACTTAGAATAATTAAGGTTTAGAAATAATTGGAATAATTTTGATTTAGGGACTTAGAATAATACGCGATTAGGGAATCAAAATAGTTTGGGTTTAGAATCTTAACATCTAGTAAGGTGATAATTACAAATTAGAAAATTAGGAAATTGCATTGTAACGTCGCGAAACATTTATACATTAAACCTAGCCCTCAGTTGTAACTTAACATGTTCCATGAATTTTGTTTGTGTTTACACAAATCGGTTATTAAGTTTTTTTTATAGTCCTAGTAGGTCTATAGTTCTTATTGTCCCTATTTTGTTACCTGTTCTATTTCGTTACTGTTATTTATTCTCACATTACGCATATTTTTGCTTTGTAAATAAGCACCTTCACGGGGAACCACTTTCTAATACCCAAAAATTCAAAATCTTCTACCGCCGTTTACCCGCGCAATATTAACTTTAAAAACGAAAGCGCGGGTAAACGGCTGTAAAAGTTTTTGAATTGTTGGTTATTTCACAATTTTTGGTTTAATTAAACAGTTTATTGTTGTATCAAGAAAATCATTAGTAGCTACAATAATACAGGTTTATGGACTTAAAATAATATTGATTTAGGAACTTAGAATAATTCAGGTTTAGGGACTTAGAATAATTTTGATTTGGTGACCTAGAATAATAGGTCAGAGTTGGTTCACACGGGTTTTTTGGGTCGCTGATCAAGAATTTCGGGGACTTTTTTATGAAAAGTTAATATGTCATCCTAAATTAGCAAAATATACGAAAATATCAAAAACAACCTTTTAGGGGTAGTTTCTGCTAAGTTAAGGGTGAGAAATTAATTTTTAACAAAAATTTTATAAATTTTATAAATTTTTGTTCAGCGACCCAAAAAACCCATATGAACCAAATCTGAACACTGAAAGTGCGAAAATATCTAAAACACCCCTTTTTAGAGGTATTTTTGGCTAATTTATTCCTCACATTTCTCCCGGAAAATACTCCGAAATTCGTTATCAGCGATCCAAAAAACTTATGGTAGACCAAACCTGGTGGTAGCCGGAAAAAAGCAACACCTCCTCTCCATACGTAGAAATTAAAAAAAAAAAATAATCTGTTCTGTTATTGTATTTTTTTTTAATTTTATTTTGTATTTTATCTTGCATTTAATTACTAACATTTAATTTTATCTATTAAAATAGTACACAATTATTTAACTTAAGTATTATAGTAAATTACTCCCAGATAAAAATTGCTAAATTTATTTACCTTTTTGGATAATAGTCGTGTTTTTTAGTAAAAACAGCCACATTAAAATTGAAAATACTTTATAAGAAAAGTACAATCTTACAGTGAATGAGTTGCTAGGGATTTATTCAAAGAAATTACGAAAAGTAACACTTTGGATGGGTAATAGAATCTAATGATTTTTTATCAAGTATTTCTACAAATTTTAAATTTGTAAATTCCATGTTTTATTTCAAGCCAGTTTTCAAGATGTTTGAATTGCTAAAAAGTATCTGCCTTGTAAAGACATTATGTTTGTGGTGTTTTTTATAGGAAATTTTATTTGGGCTCAAATTTGAAGAATCAGTTCAAAATTTTATCTAAAAGAGAAAATTTTCCGAAATTTTTATCTCATAGAAAATTTTTAATTTAGCAATCATAAATTGACCCTTATTACTATAATAAATCTAGCAATTATTATCTGGGATTAATTATTCGTAAAATTCTTAAAAACAGACAAAGATTTTCATCCAAATTTTCATAAACAATTATTTAACAATAATATTGTGAAATTTTATTCAGTATTATATAAGGTTAAGCTTTTTGTTTCGTCCAAATAATTACATTTAATAAGTACAAAAATTTCACATAAATCTTTAAAATTATGTTTAAAAGCACAAAACATGAAATCAAAAATTAATAGGTATATTTATATTAATAAAAAAATTATATTTTTAAAAGTAATTTTATCTAACGAATTCCAAAATGAATAAAAATTAAAACTCTCATAATAACCTATAAGTATTTGATAACTGTAAGTTGGTTGTATGTTACGTGTTCCAGATTCGGTATATTTTGTTTTATTAACTTTAATTTACTTTATTTTTTAACCACGTCCATAAATTTTGGATTACACAGATTAAATATTTAAATTTTTTATCTTGTATGTCTTAAGTTTATTACTTTTTTTTTATATAATTATTTTAATTTATAGGTACTTTATGTTTGTTGGGTTTATGAGTTTTCAATTTATAGGCTTAAATTTACGATCTACTGTTTCTAAAGTTTTATAGCTAACTATTTTTTGTATTTTTTCGTATTTTTTATATACGTCCTATTTATCTATAGGGTCTTTTTTTAAATAAAAATATTTCTAGTTAAAATAATATAACGATTCGTGTCCTAAAAGTATATATAAATTGAATTAAAATTAATATTTTTTATTCATTTATGAATTACGTCAAAATAAATATTTACCTCAAATTAGGTATTGATTTTTGAAAATTTCCGAATTACTACAATGTTATGTTTGAAACTTTTAATTGCAAATTTTTATGTATGAAAATTTAATATTATTATAAAAATAAACTTTTTTTATGCAATGAAAATTCACCATTCTAATCGATTTCATATTATTAGTTATATTTCTATTTACATTAAACCATTTTTGTTGTTTAAAAAAAAAATATTACTTTTCGTTTAAATGTCAAGAATGGCTCAAATCACACATTAATTACCTTCCAAAGCGAAGACGAGGATGGTAAACTGCGATTAGGGGCATTTTTTATTTGTGGACAAGGGTCGTATAAAATTTTTCTGCGTCAGTAGCAGAAGAAGAAGTTGTCAAACGCACTGCGGCCGGAAAATACGTATTTTTCGGGCCACTGTCCAGAAAATATTGTTTTAAACTTGTTATAAAAAATTTTAATGTTCCGAATGCGAGGTAGTTAAAATTTTGGCCTTATCTAACCCTACTTGTGTAAAAGGGTTGAAGGTGGGGGAGGGTACACTCGTCAAATCCACCTGAGGAGAGGGGGTTTCGAAAACAGATAGAAAAAACGACTACTATAGTATTTTGGGTCTCAGAACACGAAAATTGTGATTTTGCCCCCCCCCCCCCACTTAATATTTTGACCTAATATATCTTTTTGGGATCCGAAAAGACGAATCGATACGAAAAGTTTCAAAAACATATTTAATTCATGAAAACAACCCTAAAAAGGTGTGTATTTTGTAAATTTAATGGTATTCTTCAAATTAACCACGGATGAATTCACGATTACTATAATAAGCGGCAGATTTTTAACACGTGAAACAGAATTTGGGGGGAATAAATAGAATATCTTAATTTTTCTACCAAACCCAATTTTAGACAATTTATAGCAAACATTTTTTCTACTTATTTATAATTAAATATAAATATACCTATCATTAATCCAATAAGTACAATAAAAGTAAAAAAACTATTCAGCGTTTTTTTTTTTAAATAAAAAATAAAAATATATACGTTAAAAATATTTCGTATAAAAAAAAAAAATAAAGCCACGTTTAAACTGGTGCTGATTGGTGTGTTGCAGACACGAGGTGCCAGTCACCTCGGAGCCGATCACGGTGATACATATGGACGAGGACGTTGTCGTGGTCAACAAGCCTGCCTCCATCCCTGTAAGTGGTGTACTGACAGGACTATGTACTGCCAGAATTAAAAAAAAATTAAAAAATAAATATAACTATTTTTATCATGCTTATTTTTTTTTTTTTATTTATTTAATTCTATGCATTTTGTAGTTGTTTATGTATTATTAATTTTATTGGGATATGTAATAAGCCAATTATTATTATTTCTCTTTTCTATTATTAATTCTATATATAGTATCTTGCTTGATTATTGTGTTGTATTATTTGTTTTTGCATGTCATCATAAGTTATAATTTTTTATTTTTTTTTAAATTTCATGCATGCGAAGTAATAATTTATATTTTTTTTACAATATTTGTGCCATATTTTTTTACCTATATATTAGTCTGGATATTGTTTTAAAAATTTATCAATTTTCAAAAAGGTGTCATGTATGAAAATTTAGCAATAAAATTGTTAGCTCTCAAAAAATTCTAAAGAGCTAAAATTGTCAAATTTTTTATCTTTTTATAAAAAATAAAAAGAGTAAAATTTTAAAACGAACATCCTGATTAATATATATATATATATATATATGCAAATAGTATTCATAAGTACAAATATTTGTATATACTAGGGGGCTCCGCCCCCTGCGCGCTCCGCGCGCCAACCCCCGTAGAGTGATTGAAAGAGTGGGTTAGTCATGAGAACAACAAAATTTTAAATGCAATTTTAATAATTACTTTCAATTAAAAATATTTCCGCGCGCCAACTCCCGTAGAGCGCGAACAGTTTTTTAAATATATTATCCTTTTGGAATATGTTTCTTACTTAAATACATCATTTGAACAAAATTATATCAATTTGGTTTAAAATTAAATTAGTTTATTGTAGGTTCATATTATCATTTTATTTCAGTTTTGCTAAAGGACCCATGCGTCATTATGTTAGTGATTTTAACTTAGATAATACTGACCATAGTAAATTAATATAAATATATAGTCAAGTAATCTAGTTTAGACTAAAAGGCGTTAATCTTCATAGTGTGTTATCTGTCGTTCATATGTAAATTAATATTTATAAAATTATATTTTTAATTATAATGATTTACTTTTATTTATTTTATAAAAATAAATATGGGATTAATAAAAATTTCATAATTATATTAATATTTTTATTTTTTATTTACAATAATTTTATTATAAAAAATATTTTAAAAAATTGCTAAAAGTATAAAATTATAAAAAAAAAAAATAAGGTCACTATGTAGGTCATATTATTTGATTCAATTACTGTAATTTAGATTTATTTATATTATATTCAGTATCGAAATCTATATTACCTCGAAGACCTCTCGACCTCTCAGACCTCAGTCTTCTCGGTCCATTGGCACAAAAGGTCCATTTTGGCACAAAAGGTCCATTTTGGCACAAAAGTCTCATTTTGGCACAAAAGGTCCATTGGCACAAAAGGTCCATTTTGGCACAAAAGGTCCATTGGCACAAAAGGTCCATTGGCACAAAAGGTCCATTGGCACAAAAGGTTCATTGGCACAAAAGGTCCATTTTGGCACAAAAGGTCCATTGGCACAAAAGGTCCATTGGCACAAAAGGTCCATTGGCACAAAAGGTCCATTTTGGCACAAAAGGTCCATTTTGGCACAAAAGGTCCATTGGCACAAAAGGTCCATTTTGGCACAAATGGTCCATTTTGGCACAAAAGGCTCATTTTGGCACAAAAGGTCCATTGGCACAAAAGGTCCATTTTGGCACAAAAGGTCCATTTTGGCACAAAAGGTCCATTGGCACAAAAGGTCCATTTTGGCACAAAAGGTCCATTTTGGCACAAAAGGTCCATTTTGGCACAAAAGGTCCATTTTGGCACAAAAGGTCCATTGGCACAAAGGGCTCATGCGACAGCGGCGGCAGCGGCGGCAGCGGCGGCAGCGGCGGCAGCGGCGGCAGCGGCGGCAGCGGCGGCAGCGGCGGCAGCGGCGGCGGCGGTTATAACTTTATAATATATAGAGATAATTGAATTTTACATTTTATCAACAAAATTTATTCGATAATAATTATACGAATACAAAAAATTTTTGTTTCAAAAAAAAAATCATTATTTTGAAATATTCGAATCCAGAACCTTCATTTTCTGTGTTATGTTGGAGAATATTTGATCATGCGAATAAGTAAACCCAAAATTTAGATAAATAATCTAATTGTTTTTAATACTCATAGAATTTAATGAAGAAATATTTTAACGTATCATTTTAACGATTAAAATTTGTCAGTTTAAAATTTTATTATTGTAGATTAATAATTTTTGAAATTAAAATGTCATGTTAAGTAAATTATATTAGTATTTAAAAAGGGTTAAATAGTAAATTATTTTTTAAACATTATGCTTACATAAATGCACAAATAAAACATTTTTATTATGGTAAATCTTATGCATACTGTAATAAAATTTTTGGACATTTTAGTATCTCGTTACTTATAAAATATTTTATTATTATTTAGATAATAGCAAAAGTACACATTTGGTTTAGTTTATTACTTTTAATCCATATTTCAATTAAAAAGATATTAAATTCTATGCACGTAGAAGGAAAGAAAATTTCACCCCATATCACATAACTTAAGTACAAGACTTATCAATTGATAGTTCTACATTGAAAAAAAAATCTGGTCCTGCTACCAGAATTCCGGTGTGTCAGCCGAAAATTTTTTTATTTGTTTAAACGACTGCATATGGCTTGAAACGTAAATTTTAAAATTAGTTTCACTCATTCAAAATGCGAGCATCACGGCATGGTGGGACTAAAAAAAAATTTTGGACCAAAAAGACAAATTTTTTTTTCTTCAACTTTATTAGATTTTATAATATTTGGAACAATTTCAAAAAAGAAAAAAAAGATACCGGATTTTTTTATCAGTGTACTTTGATTTTAAATTTGTCATTTTTGAATCAAATATCTAGCAAAGCCAAAAATTTATAAAAAATTTAAATTAATTGATTAATTATAAAACAAGTTCTATAAAAACTTGTGAGTAAATATAAAAAACTCTAATTTAGTATTTTTAATTAGACTTTTAAAACTTTAATAAACAAATAAAGAAAATTTTAAAAGAAAAGTTTTTCTTACAATTTACGTACCTCCTTGCTATTAGAAAATTTAATTTTTAATTTGAAAATATATAATCTGAAATAAAAGCTTTCTTTTATGTAATAAAAAACTTATTTTAAAGTATAAAATCTAATCTTTTATTTTATAATAGTAATTAACTTCTTTTTTGTAATTATTTAAGGTAAAATGCATAAAACTGAACATGTGCCAAATTACGTGGGTATTGATTTTAAAAATTTTTATAATTCTTGAATATTTTTTATTCGATTTTCAATGGGTCGGATGCAAATTATTATGACTTAATAAATTTTTATTTTTACTAAGTGAAAGGAAAGTAAATTTAAATAAATATTAAAGCTGTATATTTTAGTTTTATTTTTAGGCGGAAGAAGCAGTCCGGGCTATTTAAGTTAATTTCGTGGCTCATTTTTTGACTCTTTTTAAAATAAAAAGTAATTTAAAAATTTACAACAATTCATTGCCAGGTTGCAGTGCTTGAATTTTTAATTTTCAAAAATCTTGAAAATTCACAAATTCGAGCAAATTTAAGCACATCAATCTGACTGGTTACATTCAAGCAAAGATTTAAATTTCAAGCTACCTTCTTTAAAATAAATGTAAAAGTTACGCTTAAATTTTCGCCAATAAAATCTCTTTACGCATTTAAACAAAATTAGAATTAATGTAATAAATTTCTTAAAACATGAATAAAAATTTTATACATAAAAATATTTCTCTCTATAACTATAAAATCAAATAATAAAAAAATAACTAGAAAAGAAATTAATTTTATTTTTCAAACACCTAACAAAGCATTTTCTGTTTTTTCCCATATGTTTATTTATAAAGATTAAAATACCAAATGATAATATTTGAAGAAAAAAAAATTTTTTTTTTATTGGCACACAAAACTTAAATATAAATAAAATGTTAAAATATATGAGTTTTCTTTAGAAAATTCTCAGACTTATAAATTCGCCCTAGAAATAATTAAATAGACAAACTGCAAGAAAAAAAGGTTATAGGTAAAATATTTTATGCCGTACATGAAGTTTCTAAATTTATTTATTATACGAATGTATTCTGAGAAAATGACTAAAGAGTTTTGTTTTAGTTTTCTTGGCACTAATATTAGACTAGACTTATGAAAGATAAATGAATTTTGAAATTTTTTACTTTTTTACCTTTTTTTTTTTTGTTATATAATTAATTTTTAAATTTTATATTACTTTTTTTAGACAAAATATAAATTTAAAAAATCAAGGATTATTTATTTTCAGAAAAGTCTGATTATTTAAAATTTTATAAAAAAGCTTGTATTTAAGATTCATATTTTAAATGATAGAGAAAAGATTTTAATTTTCACCTTGACTTAATGAAGTAGACTGTAAAACTATGTGTGGTTAGTTATTTTATTTTCATGTATTTATGTTAATTTTCAAGCTTTTTCTAGAAATTTTCATTTTTGATAAAATTTTATAAACAGTTTTAGATAGATTTATGGAGTTTATTTATATCAACTGAACTATAAAGGCAATTTTTTTTTAAATTTTAGTCGTTATAAATATAAAATTAATGTTTTCATTAGATACAAATTTAATTATAATTTAAAACTTATTTGAATGGAATATTTCTCATTCTATAATATACTAAAAGCCTGAGTTATTTAGTTAGTTATTTATTTATTTAGTTATTTACCCAAGAAATATTATAATTTAATTAGAAATACTGAAAGCTAAATTATTAAATTTTGATGCAAGTTTGTTTTTGAATCCATCGCCAGATCTGCCGTACAGCTAAAGAATCCGGAATTTGTAGATAGACATTTTTTAGAATATAATTATTCTAAATAAGACCTATCTACAAAATTGAGATAGTGCTTTTCCTCAGCCGTATGGCAGAGATAGCCTAAAGGCATTTTGGCCCTTTTTAAAGTTCAAATTCATGTTTAGATAAACAGACCAAAGAGGACGTAATTACATCGTTTATTCAAGGCGTCAACAATTTCAAATGAAACAAAAAATTTTAATTGAAGAAAAATGTATCTACCTCAGTCCTGTAACGCCTTTTTGGCCAATAAAAACAATTTTAAAAAATTTTCAACAATTTTCTGATGGCTAGTTTTGAAAAACTAACGCTCTGTTACCCAATATTGGCAAACAATATGTTTGCAGTAACCAAAATTGTGTTAGATTTACTGAGGTGGAACCAATTTACTCCATTTAAAATTTTTGAATGCATATTACATTGATGGCACCTTGACTTATGGTAAAAAAGTTTCATAAAAAAGCGAATATAATTAAGGAACTGTTTTGTGACCCCACCCTCCAATTTAAATACCTTACGTATTTTATGGACAACCCATAAAACTCAATTCATCAAATCCTATATAAATTAACCCAAATCCATTACAGTAACCGGATTCATTTATGTTGACTTATGTTTATCACACATAGAAAGACGAAATATGCAAGAATATTATGATAGATTATAGATGTTATACCCCATTTCATGAAATGGTCAATTATTCGTTTGGGTTGTAACATAGATACATTGGAAAAAAATTCCGATTGTGGCACCCTGTATTTTCGTTTCTAATTAAACAATTGCAAATGGCTTAAAACGTAAAAAATTTACTCATTTAAAATGTAAGCACCGTGACATGATTTAAGATAAAACAAATTTTTTCTTGATCTTTTCTTTACATTTTATTGCCAACAAAAAAAAATACTAACTGCTACCACCGGAATTTCAGTAGCTGCACCCAAAATTGAATAGACTTTATTTATTAAATTTAATCACATAGACATGTATCCACATTTAACTAATAACGAAATTTTCTATCAACGAATTTAAACTATAAAGAAAATGCCTAATAAATACTATTTCCATAATCACAAAGACTTTCAAACCCTCCTAATTTTTTGAATCACTGAATCTTTAAAAAAAATAATTTAAAAAAAATATTTTGTGTTGACAGCTGTAAGAATAAGACATCAACATATGTCAGTTAAGTTTCCAATAGAGATAAAATGTAATATAAATTATAAAAAGAAATTTTATACTCCCTTTTTCTTCTTTTTAACAAAAAAATATATATTTATGATGTTATATAAACAAAAGGATTTTCAACTTCAACCATGGTATAATATCTTTTTGATGTATTTTTTTAAAAACTTTATTCTTTTGAAAATCATATTATATGACGTCAATTCTTAGATAAAGGTTTAAATAATATTTTTTTATTTCTCTTTTTGTGTCTACACACGAAAAAGAAAGCTCAATGTAAACTTTTTTTTTATGTATAAATAATGTTAGTTATTCTTGAAGAGAACCGGAAATATTTTATTTTTTATGGACGAGAAAATCTTTTTAAGATTAGTTGCATAAAATTTTTAGATGAGATTATGACAAGTATTTCCGGCATGTTTTTATTATTATTTAAAGAAAAATTTAGTTTACTTAGTAAAAAATTTTCTTTATTTTTTTTTTCTTTTTTTATTTTAATTTTTTTAATATACAAGAATGAATATTTTATTGACATGTTTAATCTAACGTTAAAATAAACGAAAATTTTATTATTTATGACATAATATCTCGTAGATGATTTACTTTTTTTATTAGGAAATTACTTTTTCATTAAATTTTAATTTAAATAATTAATTTCTGTTTATTTATTTTGTAGCTTTTTTTTAATAATTCACGTGTAATAATATCGTATAATTTTATGCATTTTATTTTTTAAGACACTTTAATCGCAGCTTTTATCTTATAAATACTTTCATTTTATTTTCAAAGGAACCAAAATGATTAAAACTCCCGAAAAAATTCTTTTAAGTCTTTTAAATGACCAAAAAAAAAAAAAAAAAAAAAAAAAAACTGAATTTTAAAAACATTTTGAGATAAAACTTAAAAAATTTTCTTTTCCTCAATTTAAAAATAAATGTTAAGAAATTTTCAAGCTTTAGAGTTTCTAGAACAAATGTTTAATTGATTAGCCCAAGGCAGATTAAGTACAAAAGTTTTTATTATCTAACCATTTAAAAAATCGCCTCTAGCAAAGTCGTTTAAAATACTTATTTCCATAAACATTTAAATAGTTAGGTCAAAGTAACTGGGCAAAAAAGTATAAATTAAGTGTCAGTTTGCACCCATAACTATTTCAACCATAATTATGACCTGTCAATATGGCCAAAACCTGCCAGAAAAAATGTTCACTTTACTTCTACAAGGGTTATTATAATTGACACTATTTATAGGGTTATTTGGTAGATAAAAATTTAATTTTCAAAAATGCATAAATGTTAGCTTCTCCAAAATACTCTTTGGTATTTCAAAAACCACCAGCCTTTGAATTTTTTTCCTTCGAATATTGTGATAACTTTTGGAATTGCTAGTTTTTTTCTAATTTTCATAAAACTGTTATATGCAAAAAAATTATACTTGTAAAAATATGCATTTTAGTAAAAGAGTAAAAAGTTTTCATGAATACAGTTTTAAATTACTTCACTTGAATTATTTATTAAATAAAATTTCTTAAAAACATTATTCATAAAATGTGTCTATAATATTTGAATGTTGGAGCTTATAAAATTATAGCCTTAGCATATCTTGAAATTTAACAATACGAATCTTAATTTTTTTATCAAGTTAGCTAATTTTTTTTACAAAAATCTACATTCATTTTTTCTATGGAATGAAAATATGGAAAAAATTTCGTTATTAAAATTATGATACACCTTGTTAATTCATAAAATGATATAAAAATTTTACATTTTTTTGAGTTAGATAAATTGTATGAAAACTTTTTTTGAATATACAATTAATAAATATTTATGTTGCTTGATTATATTATGTTTTCCTTTTTTTCGCTGCTGAATTACTTCATTATTTAAATAAAATAATTTTTTAAATTCCTTTTTTTTTGCATGAAATTAACATATTTTCGCACGATGCTAAATAATTGTATTAAATAACAATTTTACATTATTGGCTTTTAATTTTTGTTAAATAACTTTAAAGCCTTTTTTTGCATGCATAATTAATTATTGTTTGCTTTAAAAATTTGTCATTTATAATAAATTAGCTATTTATATTCAAATTTTATTATTTTGCATCTGTCAATTGGACATTTTTTATCTTAAAAAACTCGTTCCAGTTGATATTTGTTGATAAATATGTTTAAAATTTTAAAAAATGCAAAAAATTAATAAAAAATTTTTTTCATGTCATTTTACAGGTACATCCATGTGGTCGTTATCGTCATAATACGGTAGTTTTTATACTTGCCAAAGAATACAATTTAAAAAATCTTAGGACAATACACAGGTTAGATAGATTAACTAGTGGGATATTATTATTTGGCAGAACACCAAAAAAAGCAAGACAAATGGAACATCAGATAAGAAATCGACAGGTTGGTTTTTTAATGTAATTAAACATTTTTTTTTTTTTTGTCATTTTGAAAGACACATTCAAGTTATATAATAAATTATTAGAGAGAAGAAAATTTTTTTTATTTTAAAAGCGTATTTTTAGATTTTTGTGGCTCTAATTACACTTTTTTTCCTGGAAATTTTAAAATTTTTTAAATAATATAAAATCGTGAAAGTATTTAACTAATTTTAAAAAGATGAAAATAATTATCATCATTTAAATGTTGACCTAAATTATTGTGCATTAATTATAATCTTTTACGATAGATAAAGATAAAGATAAAAATTTCAGGTTTTGCACGATATTTACCTATTGGCATATTACAAAATCTCGAAAGGTTTTATGAAAATTGAATTTAAATACTTGCTAATTATATTTTTTAATTTTCTTACATTTTCGAGCAGCAATTAGTACACTGAAAAACAATTCCGATTGTGTGAGCTGAAATATTGGTTCCTCATAGAGGAACCTTTGTGATAGATGAAATTTTGATTTTTGATTTTTTGGCATATAAGCACGTTTTGGGACCTCAGGAAGCTAAAAAACCGGTTTTTAAAAAAAGTCTGTATGTGTGTGTGTGTGTGTGTGTGTGTGTGTGTGTGTGTATGTATGTAACCGGTGAAATTTCACAACCATTATGAAATTAAGACCTAATTTTTTTTTCAAAAATTTTTTTATCAAAAAATCTCAAACTACTTTTTTTTTTTTTTAATTTGGATGTAATACCTCATTTATTTCCACGAAAGTACCTATATTTGAAAGTACGATTTTTACTCGATATCTCGAATCTGATAACTAATTTTTTGAAAATTTTTTTCTCAAAATTTTTTTCACAAAAAAATACAAAAAACACTAATTTTTTTTTTCTTTTTGGACGTAGTACCTAATTTATTTCTTTGAGATTACTAGTTTTAGAACTATGGTTTATAGCATTTTTTTGGACCTGAAACCTAATTTTTTCAAAATTTTTTTCTCAAAATTTTTGTTGCCAAAAAATACAAAAAATGCCAAAATTTTTTTTATTTTAGGACGTAATACTTAGTTTTTTTCTATGAAAGTACTAATATTTGAAAATTTTGCCATCGGTGGTATTTAACAACCATTATGGAATTAAGATCTAATTTTTTTTTCAAAAATTTTTTTATCAAAAAATCTCAAACTACTTTTTTTTTTTTTTAATTTGGATGTAATACCTCATTTATTTCCACGAAAGTACCTATATTTGAAAGTACGATTTTTACTCGATATCTCGAATCTGATAACTAATTTTTTGAAAATTTTTTTCCCATAATTTTTTTCACCAAAAAATACAAAAAAAACTTAATTTTTTTTTATTTTTGGATGTAGTACCTAACTGATTTCTATGAGAGTGCTAATTTTAGAAATATCGATTATAGTAATTTTTTGGACCTGAAACTTAATTTTTTCAAAATTTTTTTCTCAAAATTAAAAAAACAAAAAAATTAAAAAATCTGTAATATTTTTTTTTTTTTTAGTGTAATACTTCCTTTAATTCCATGAAAGTACCAATATTTGAAAATGTTGCAATCGGTGGTATTTAACCACCATTATGGAATTAAGATCTAATTTTTTTTCAAAAATTTTTTCATCAAAAAATCTCAAACTACTTTTTTTTTTTTTTTAATTTGGATGTAATACCTCATTTATTTCCATGAAAGTACTTATATTTGAAAGTACGATTTTTACTCGATATCTCAAATCTGATAATTAATTTTTTGAAAATTTTTTTCCCAAAATTTTTTTCACAAAAAAATACAAAGAATACCAAATTTTTTTTTGTTCGGACGTAGTACCTAATTAATTTCTATGAGAGTACTAGTTTTAGAAAGCTTATTTATAGTAATTTTTTGGATCTGATACCGAATTTTTTCAAAATTTTTTTCTCAATATTAATAAAACAAAAAAATTAAAAAATCTGTAATATTGTTTTTTTTTTTAAGTGTAATACCTAGTTTATTGAAATTTTTTTCTAAAAATTTGTTAAATAAAAAACATTAAATCACAGAAACATTTTTTTTCTTTTAAAATACGGTATTTAACTTTTTTTTATGAAATACTGATATCTCAAATTATCATTTTTATTAGATAAAATAGACCATTATAAATATTTTGCTATTGTTAATGAGGAACCATAGTGCCAATCACTTGGCAGCGTTTTTTTTTTTTGTAAACGATAGCAAACGTTTTGAAACGTAAAGAAAACCAAAAAAAAAATCTTATAAACGGTTTGTGTAAACACAACTTAAATGCATGGAATATGTTTACTTCCAGCTGAGAGCTAGCTATAATGCAAATGTTTAGCAACGTTACAATACAATTTTCTAATTTTATGATTTGTAATAATCACCTTACTAGATGTTAATATTCTAAACCCTAACTATTTTGATTCCCTAAACCCGGATTACTCCAAGGCCCTAAATAAAAATTATTCCAAGTCTCTAAATCGAAATTATTCTAAGTCCAAAAGCCCAGATTTTTTAAAGTCCCTGAATTGAAATTATTAGAAGTCTCATTTTACCCCCCCTTTTAAACCGGACAAATTTGACCCCCCCTTAATTTTTAAGTTCTGAGGTACCCCCTCCTTATAAACATGTTCCATGTTTAGCATTATTTCCCCAGCTGGAAACAGAATTTTGCTAATCGTAAACGAAATAATTTAGCTTCTGGCAACCGAATTTTTTCGCAGTGTAGATAATTAAATAAAACTTTTGTTATACACACAGTATATGTAGAACATTAAGTGATTTGATCAATTTCTGGATTGTGGTTTTCCAGTGTTTGATTTTTAATTGCAAACTTAATAAAAACAGCACTTTACTCATCATCATGCCTAGTTGACTTTAATAAATGTTTAAAATTATTTCACTTTGTACTTAAAAGCTTTAAATCAAATTTTTAAAATTGTTCAATTTTCATTCCATAAAAAATAATATTATTTATTTTCGTTATTTTGAATTTGATGGGAGCATTATAAATAAATAATTTAACAAATGAAATTACAACTTTTAAAATGAGAATGAGTCTTTTTAAATTTAAAAAACAAGACTTCTTTACGTTAAAAATTTTGAATTTCAAATCATTTTGCTAATTTTTTAATAATTCCTGTACTTAAAAAAATTTCTGAATACTTAATTAAATTACTGAAAATAAATACTTATTTGTTTTTTTTTTTAATTTTAAGGAAGCAATACAGTTTAATTTTCCATCATTAATAAATATTTCTTTTTTTTTTGTTTTTAGGTACAAAAACAATATGTCTGTCGAGTAGAAGGCGAATTTCCTGAAGAAGAAATAGTATGCACAGAGGCAATTGAAGTTGTGTCTTATAAAATTGGTGTATGTAAAGTATCAGAAAAAGGAAAAGATTGTTTAACAAAATTCAAACGTCTAAGTTACAATGGAAAATCATCAGTCGTTTTATGTAAACCACAAACTGGAAGAATGCATCAAATTCGTGTACACTTACAATACCTTGGTTATCCAGTAGTTAATGATCCATTATACAATCACGTAGTATTTGGACCAGAAAAAGGCAAAGGTGGAAATATAGGTAAAACAGATGAACAATTGGTCAAAGATTTAATTGGTATACACAATGCTGAAAATTGGCTCGGTATGGATGGTGATTCTGAAATGAGTTTATTTAAACCAAAATTAGATATCGAAGATAATGGAGTTCACAGTCCAAGCATAAAAGAAGGTTCACCATCATCAAATACAAGTGTAATTTCTGAAGATGATCCACAGCAGTCATCGCAACCACAAATGCAACCACAAGCACCACCATCAAAAGTAACAGTAGCAACTCAAACTGGTTCAGAACCACCAGATTCAACATTTTCTAATGACAAAGTAACAGTCGATCCACATTGTTACGAATGTAAAGTTAAATATAGAGACCCAAAACCTAGTGATCTTGTTATGTATCTTCATGCATGGAGATACTGTGGTCCTGGATGGGAGTATGAAACTCCATTACCAGCATGGGCAGCTAGTGATTGGTTAGGTGATGAACGATAGTTTTATCATAAAGAAAATAATTAATTATAATAAATAATATTTATATATAATAAAATATGTATAAATATTTACCCCGTGCCTTCCATCGGTTCGAGAGAATTTAGAATATAATTATTATTGTAATAAAAAGTCAAATATTGTGTGATATTATATGCACTCATAATTAGACTTTGTGATCCCTTTTCTTTATTTTTTTTTCTTTCTTTTCATTTTGTATTTTCTAAATAATTTAAATGTACTTTTATTTTATAAAAATTATGCTTTTTAGATAATAAAATAATATGGTATTCATACCTCTAATAACCAAAACAATTATGTTCAAACTGACACAAAATTAAAAAATAAAAGATTTGTAAGCAAAAAAAAAAAAAAATTGGTGAATTTTGGTGAGATATGAATATTATAAATAAATATTAATCATTTAGGGATGGGAACTGTTTCTAATTTTTTCTATGTAGACTATAGCGTTACTAAAATATTATAATTTTTTGTTTTCTTTAAGTACGTTAAATGAATTACTTAATTTTAATTTTTTTAGTTAATAGAATTTTTTTTTGACATTAAAATATGTAATTATTTTGCTGATTTTCTTTTATATAGAATAAATTAATAATGTGATAAATGTAGTAAGACAAAAAATAAAAAATATCCATCAAGACAATTTATAAAAATATGTATTTTAACTTATAATAATAATAATAAATATTTTTATGTTTTTACTTATTATCAATTTAAAAAAAGAACAACAACCTTATATCAAAATACATATCTTATTGTTTAATATAATCAAAAAATAATGAATAATCAAATTTTTATCAGTTACTCATCCCTTTTGCTTTTATTATTGTTTAATTTTAAGAATCAAAAAGATTTTTTTTTGTTGAAAGTTTAAGTAATTATACTTATTATGTGATTTGATATGTATTAAATAAGCAAATCAATCAAATGATATGATAAAAAAAAGTGATGAAAAAAAATTAATATTTAATAATAAATAAAATAATCAACTGTGGTGGGATCAATCAGCGCTTGAGTTTTTCCCTCTTGCCTGTATTAAGATTCTTTTTTTTAAATAATTAAATTTTTCAATTTTTTTTTTTTGTAGGATATTCCAATTTTTGAGAGACCAATGCTTTATGTATGACTTTTACTAATTAATTTTCAATTATTATTAATTATTGTAGAAATATTTTTAAAAAAATGGAAGCTTTTAATATCTGAAAATTTTTCCATTTTTTAGTAGACTTTATTGAAATTATTGTGAAAATTATTATAATTATATTATTTTTAAAATAATAATAGAATTTATGTTGCATGTACATGTCTTAATAATTGTATAAGTTCAAAAGTAAATGTGCCGATAAATAAATTCTGCTATTTATTAAAAAAAGCAGCTGTGAAAATTCAATCATATTTGCATAAATGCATGGATTAAAATATGCAGTTGTTACAACTCTTGCAAAATGACCTCTTTTTGGTGTAAACTTGAAATCTTGGATACGATTTTATAATCTTAAAATCAACATAAAATGATTTCTTTACAAATTTTTAGTCTTAAATGTGCAAAATTTTCAATCGTTTTTCAATTTTATTTTTTAGTAAAATGTAAAAATTTTTAGCTAAAATTTTATTTGGTTGTAGAAACTCTTGTCACTTCATCTTGTCTTGTCATCACGTTTATATTTCAATATATGTATACTCAAAAAAAGTTTCTACAACTAAACACTGCAAAATTTTATTAGAAACTCTTGAAACTTGAATCCATTTGATGGTAGTAATATTACTCTTGAAATAATATATAAATTAGATGCAGAAATAACTATAAAGTCAAATAAAGATATCTCGATATTTCTTTTAATGATTTTAGCTAAAAATAAATTGGGATAGCAAATGAAGAAAAAATTCAGAGGTAAAAAAGAAAAGAAGTAGCAAAAATTCCCTATATTTCGTAATTTATTTAAATTTTCAATTCAGCTAAATTATTAAAAGTTCTTGATTTTGAAATAACTTGGTCGAATTTGATTATAAAATTTTTTTCCTTTTTTTTGGAGTATTTTATTTTTTATTTTAAATTTTTTTCTATAGTTTTTTGATTAAAAATTTATTACTCTTACTTGAGAATTTTTTATCAGTTAAAATATCATTAAAAAATAAAAACAGAAATAAGTCTCTTAAAATATGACCATTTAAAATTTAAGGTTTCATATGAATCTTTTAAATATTTATCAATTTTGAATGCAGTAAGTAAAGGAATTTTTAAGAAAATTGAATATAATCATGATGATGTTCCCACGCACCAAAAGATAAAACTAAGTAGGAATTTTTCCTATAGACTTTTTGAAATTAATTTATTTAATTTTTTATATCAGTTTTAGCTAAAAACTAACTTGTAAACTGCAATAAAGATTTTTGAATCTTAAACAGATTTAAATTATGGGAAAAATCATAATTTACAATAATTATAAAACTGTAAACAAAATTTAAAGGTAACCAAAAGAGGCCATATTACAAAAATATCTTCTGCCTGTTTTTACCCTCAAATTATTATTATTATTATTATTTTATTATTATTGTTAGTCTCACAAAAAAAAAAAAACTGAAATTATGTAGACAATGTAATTTCTGTATAAAATGCATTATAATTAATTGTATGTACTTAAAAGAACTGTGCTCTTAAATGTTAGTCTATAAATTAATTAAAATGATGAAATAAAAATAAAATATTTTCAAAATACAAAAAACAAAATAATAAACGGCCATATACATTTTTAAAATGCATAATCAAAAAAAAAAGAATAAGAAATTCTTTGGTAAAAGAATAACGATAGCCTAAATAGATTTTATTTGTAATATTCGCTTACATAAAATATGTCAAATAAAAGATTCTTAAAAAAATACAGATTATTTTGTGTGTTTGCTATAAAAACAATCATTTTATCAAAAAGAGAAATTGTAAATAAATATATTGATCGCATAATAAAAAAAAAAACATTTTTTTAACGATATTAAATAATTAAGCAACCGACCGATAACTTGATAAAAAAAAATTTATATATTAAATATTTCTATATGAAAAATTGTTGTAGCTTCAAAATGTAGTTTATAAAGATAAAAAAAGTAATGTCAAGTTATTAAATCAAATATATAAGAGTGTTTATTATAAGAGCTTAATAATGATATATAAAAAATATATAGCTCTAATTAACTTTCTTATAAAAAATAAAAATAATCAGTAATTATTTTTTGAAATTTTGACCAGAAAAAAAAATACATATTAAAACAGAAAAAAATATAATAAATATACATCACTGTTATTTTGCATCGATAAAAAAGAATATATTTAAATAAATAATAACGGACCTAAAAAATAAAAGCATATAAATTTGATTTTTGAAAGAAAAATATGCATGCAAATATTATTTAAAATTTTAAGTAATTATTATAGTAGCACAAATCAGTCTGTATAAAAAATCTGTGAGCGCTTAAATTTGTGTAAATATAAAATGATGTAATTTTACGCACATAGTAATTTTTAATTGTGACAAAAGTAGATGGATTTTATGTATTAATTTTTTTTTCTTATTAAAAATAATTAGAAAACAAAAAAAAATATAAATCATGATTGTTCGATATTTTATCCTGTACTTTTACCAATAATTATGTTTATAAATATTTATAGCTTCCTCTCTGCAAAAATACAAATTTGACTTATTTATGAAAAAATTTTAAAATAAAATAAAAAAAGGCTTATATAGTAAAAAAACTCTTTATTTTTTTTTATTCCATCTTTTTATTTTTATATAAATATATTATAAATTTTAATTAATACATAAATATTTACTATACAAACATTTTTATAAAAAAAAAAAATTTTTTAAGTTAAATTATAACTATTTGAATAATAATAAAATTATACGATTTGATTTTATATAAATAAAATTCTAACATATTAAAAGAATATGTGAAGAAGAACTTTTTTTAACAGATTATAATAAGGAATGATGAAATAATTAATCCTTAACAATAAATCACAAGAATTTTTTTCTTTTTTACGAGCCCCTGAAAACAAAAAAAGAATTGCTATTTAATTAAGTCTTTTAAAAATTTATTTAAACTTAGTTTAATCTAAAGATTTTGATAAATTATATATTAATATCATTTTTCTGTAAAAATATAACAATATTATTTTGTTAAAATTAATAAATTGTTAAGATTTAATTTAACATAATTAAAAAAAAATTCTAGCTAATTTATATTTTAATTTAAAGATTATTGTGCAACTAGATTAGCTATTATGAAATTTCTGAGTAATTTGTTTTCTTTGTTAAAATTTTTACTGCATCTTAATTATTCATTAAAGTATTTCAATCAAAATTCTTATAATTTACTTTTTAATTTAAAATTTAAGTTAGTATTCCTGCATTCTTCCTTACTTGATATAATTTACCTA
Source organism: Anagrus nilaparvatae (assembly GCA_022575985.1). Classification (NCBI taxonomy): domain Eukaryota; kingdom Metazoa; phylum Arthropoda; class Insecta; order Hymenoptera; family Mymaridae; genus Anagrus; species Anagrus nilaparvatae. The sequence continues at coordinate 29,468,216 of JAKSXM010000231.1, read as the reverse complement.
TATTTTTTTTTGCAATTTGCAGTTTATTATCAAAATTTTTTAAGGTTTATAGATCATATATATAATTTAAAATTAAAAAATTAGAAAACATTATATGAAGTTTAATTTATAAGTTTGACTGACATCCAAAATTTTTATCTGGCAAAACCAACATTCATTAATTTAAAAGACCTCATTATTAATTCATTGTATTCAAAAAATTCTTTTAGTTTAGAAATAAATGATATGGGCATCAGATTTGCTCCATAAATAAGAAAAAAATGAAAGTATTCTTAATTTTTGTTTTTCCTGAAGTAATTGAAAGCTTAATTTATACAAGATGAAATATAATACAATAGTGAGGTACAGGTAGGTGTAAGAAAGTTTAAAATTAGTTAGCTGCTGAAACTACGTAATGGAACCAGTGCTCAAACTAGCCCCTTTGAGTATGATTGATAGGTTTGTATAATTTAAATCAAATTGATAAATTAAAAAAAGATTTTTAGGATCATAAGATATTTTTGGCAAAAATCTAAAAAAATTTAATTTACAAAGAATATGAATAAAAGTTTACGTACAAAATATATGGGAAGACTATTCTTTTTTAAATTACTTTCAAGAGTATGATTATATTTGATGTTTGGATTGACCAAGTATAAATGAGAGGCAGCGTTTTATGAGAGCAACAAGAATTTCAGTCAGATTTATAAATTTTATTGGTTCAAAAATGCTATAATATATTTCTTAAAGAAAAATTTAAAAGTTTATGGAGTTTGATCAATGAATTTAGAAAAAAATATAATATTAAAATCCATATAATGGAAGAAACGTTTAATCCTTCATTTTAATTTGCGTACATCAAATCAATTAAAAAATTTGACAAAATATAAAATGAAAAATTATGAAAAAGAAAACTCAAAAAATAAACCAAGATTGATTAAAAACTGCTTTTGACTTAAGTATTTAAATTGATTCTGCTGTTTCATAAATAGTAATTTTTAGCATCTTTTAAGTAACAAGTTTTTTAATACGTTTGCTGCGGCATGGGTTATATTGACCCATGGTACCTGTATTTTAAATGGGTCTTCAAATTCTATCACAGCCAATGTATTAACTTACTAATTATAGCCATAAAATAAAAATTTAAAATGAGAATTTTTACTTACACAATAATATTGTTAATAGGAATGTGAATTAGTTTTACGAAAAATCCAATGAATCCCATTATGCAGAACCCGATTGCAGTAGCAATAGCAATTTTTTGGAATTCTAAACAACAAATTGTAATATAGAATTATAAGCTATTAATCGACAAGACATTTTTAAAGCACTCTTAGCATTTATACCTTTTCGATCTGGCTTTGTACATCTTTTTACAAGACGGATGCTATCTTTGGCGAATTGCCTGCCTGGTTCTACAAATTTCTTGATTTGATCCATTTTTGTTCAGAAAGTTATTTCTTTACTACTTCTAAAAATATAAATTTTCACATTAATATGTTATTGTAAATGAATACAAAAATTGAGGTTAACTTGTTAAAATAACTGCGTATTTTTTATTTTAAATATTAATTCGAATAAAAATAATATATAAATGATTTAATATTAAATTTTATTCCAATTTTATTAATTTATTGATAGTATAAACAAAATTACAATAATAATTTCTAACAAAATCTATATTAAGTTAACAGATGTCAAGCAAGTTTCTCAAAACATTGAAACTCCGATTTTATTAACAAACTTCAAGGATTACATTTGGTTAAAAAACTATAAATAAAACCAATTAAACAAAAAAACATACAAATAAATAAAAAAAAAATGTAAATATAAAGTTTTTACTCACATTAAATTGAAAAAAGCTTAATCGATAAATCCTGTTCAACAGTTATTTAGCAACTGGAATGCTAGAGGGGAAAAGAAGGGAAAGGGGGAGCCAATGAACTAGACCTGTATTATGTATATGTTAGTGTACACATATTGATGACGTGTACGTAGACTTTTTTCGTGTAAACACAATCGCAAACTAATGTACACGTATGTAGGGAGAAATGACGTTTTGGGCGTCATTTCCGGCAAAATTATTTAAAAAATAGTAATAAATAATTCTGAAACATAATGAAAGTATTAAATAATGGGAAAATTTACACCAATAATTTCAAATATTTAATTAGAAAAGATAGAAACATCATGACGATCGTAATAAATTGACCCAATTATTTCTAATTTTATATGATTATACCTGGAACGTTAACACAAAGGAAGATACAAACAAAATTTTAAATGTTTCCTCATTATTAGATGCAGTACCTAATTTGTATCAAATATCTAATTATTTAAAATTTGCTATTTAGTTAATAATTAAAAAAAGTTAGGAAACTTATAAATACAACTGAAAAACAGGATGCAAGTTCAAGTTTTTTGTTACTTAAATTTTTGAAACAGTCTCTGGGATATTATAAATTGAAATTAAAAATTATTAAAATGAGAACTTATTTAAATTTTTTAGTATTTATATTTTTATTAACATTTACCAAAGCTGCAGAATTTATTGATTGTGGTAATTAACAAAAATTGACTAGCCCTAAAAAAATTTTTTATTAAAAATATGAATAATAATTTTAGGATCTTCAGCTGGAAAATTAGAAAAAATTGAAGTTGCAAACTGCAGGGCAGATAACGCTTTTTGCAATTTACTAAAAGGCACAGATGCATCAATAGAAATAAAATTTACTCCAAGTAAAGTCAAATACTTATTTAAAATAATTTAAAATAATAATATTTATGAGAAAAATGTTAACAAGGTGAAAACATTTTTAGATAAAGAATCAACTTCTGCATTAGCTGTTGTTCATGGATTAATTGAAGATATGGAAATTCCTTTTGTGTTACCAAGTGCAGAAGCTTGTCATAGTCCAACAACCGGCATTAGCTGTCCATTGCAACCAGGAGTTGAAGCAACTTATCGAGCAACTTTACCAGTATTAACAACTTATCCAACAGTTAAATTTGTTTCTTTTTATTTTATTGTTCAAATTTAGACCAGGTATATTTTTTATTTTTTATTTGTTTTAGGTATCTTTGAGAGTAAAATGGGAATTAAAAGATGAAAATCATGATAATTTAGTTTGTGTTCTAATTCCTGTCACTATTAAGTAAATTTTGCGAAGTTTGTTTTTGTATTAATTTTTAAGATAATTATTTTTAATAAACTCTATTGTTACTATGAAATCAGATTTATTTTTATATATTTTTTTTATGTTATAATTTACTATACACCTACTTTTTTTTCTCTATTTTTTATATTAGTAAAAATTGATACTTTATAATGATTAATCAAAAATTTGAAATGCTACAATTAAATGTTAAAAAAATAAAAAACAATATTTTCGTGATTTATTTTTGCTAATTATTCAAGTCACGAAGATTATTACTTTTTTTTTCTAAATTTTTTATTTTTTTTGCTCGTAAACAGATTATATTTAAATTATGCATCTTCTATATTTCTTATTTAAAATTTAATCTTCTTAGAAGTTACATTGAAGTTAAATTAGTTAAGATACATTAAAAATTTTTAATTTTTTTATCATGGATCGATTTTTAATATCTCTTTTAATAATTGGTTCATTTAGTTGTATTATTGTAACAAATGCTGTTGAATTTGTTAATTGTGGTAAGTTTAATTTAATTAAAAGTATAATAAATATTTTAAATAGTGGTAAATTTAGGTAAAATATTTTGGCTTCAAAATTTTTAAAATTATTATAAGCAGTTTACAATTTTATACTAAAATTAATAAATTTTTTTATTTTAGTTGTTTTTTAATATTAAAAAATGAGGGATTTAATTCTGTTTAAAAAAAATACCTATCAAAAAATTTTAAGTTTTTCCATTTAGTCTTGTGACCAGAATTAATATTGTCAATTAATAAAAAAAATTTTATTTACAGCAAAATAATTTTCTGAGTTAAATTAAAACTTATTGTTAGTCTATAGAAAATTTAAAAATTATCTAATTTAAGTAATTAACTAAGAAAACTTTTGACAAATATTAGTTTAAATCGCACAATTAAATTTTATATCTATTTTTAATTCATTACATAAATAAAATAGCAAAAATGTTTCATGCTGATAATAATAGGTAATTTTTTTTTAATAGTATGTTTATTTTTTTAATCATTAATTGCATTTCATCATAAATGAAACATGTGTGTGCAATTATTTAATTTGTAAATAAAAATTTTATTTGTTTTTGCTAATTTTTATATTTTAGGATCTAAGGTAGGAAAATTAGATCATGTGTCATTTGCTGGTTGTGAAGCAAATGCTACCAATGAAGAATATTGCGAAGCTAAAAAGGGTACTAATGCATCGATGGAAATTCATTTTACTCCAAGTAATAAATTACAATATCGGTTGAAAATATAAAAGTTATTTAAAATATATACTTATTTAATTCTAGATAAAGACATAAAATCTGTCGAAGTTGTTATCAATGCAATTATTTTGGACTTGGAAATTCCTTTTGAAAAAAGCAATTCTGAAGCATGTCTTGATTCTGGTTCTAATTTAACTTGTCCTTTGAAATCTGATGTTTCAGTTAATTATTATACTGAATTATCCATACTACCGATATATCCAACAGTAAATTTTATATTTTAATTTAATTATTTTTATCTTTTGCATAAAATTCTTTTTTTTTTTTTAGATGTCTTCAAAAATGAAGTGGCAATTACAAGATGAAAATGGGGATGATATTATTTGTATCATTATTCCTGTGTATATTAATTAAAAGGGGCTTTGTAAATTAAAAACAATATTAATTAATAAAAAAGTTTATTATTTTAATGCTTACAATATGAAGTATTTTTGTATTATATTTTAAATTTCGTACTAAATTATTTTATTTAAATTACAGATTACTTCCTACGTAATTGTTAACATATTAATACTCTCTTTAATTCTTAAAATGTCATGGCTTGAACACATTATTTTTTGCGAAGTCTAGGAAAAAATTATGAAGTTTACGTACAAAAAATACATTTATAGTTTAATATTTAAAGGATATTTTATAAAAATTATTATTTAGAAGAATTAAATGAATACAAATATGTCAATTAATAACTTTTAAGCAGTCAATAGTTTTTTTTTATGGCAAACAAAAAATTTCTTTAATAATCTATTTAATACTGGTATTGCAGTAAAATATTATTATATTAATTAGTTAAATATGTAAGGACACTTACTTACACGAGAAATTTTAAGTTTTTATATATTTACACTTAAGTAATAATTTAACTGTATTTTATATTAAAAAAAAAAATTATTATATTATATATAATAAACTTTTTTTATTCACAAAAACATTTTGATTTAGTTAGTTCACAGGCTGATACGTTTTGATATTTTTTTTGTTTCAACCAAGATACTTTATACTTTTTTAATTTTTTTATTGTTAATTAGAAGACTTTTAAAATTTTATAATTTAATTTTATCAACAAAAAAAAAAAGAATAGATATATTTTTTTTATAAACCCATAAATGCTTTTAATATTCATAGATTAATCAATTTTGTAAATTCTTTTTGAAGTCATGGACGTCAATGTTGAAACAGACGTATCATTTTAATAGTTTTTTGAACAAAAAATTTTTTTAATAATATACAAAACTTAAATTGAAGATATAAATTTTATTATTTACTTATTTAACAACGTATCATAAACTGGTAACAAAAAAAAAAAAAAAAAAAAAAAAAATTAAATTTTCTATTAATCATTATTTAATCTCATGCATATTTCATAATATTTTTCACTGTACAAAACGCACTTAAATTTTAAAGTATTTTTTTTTTAATTGAAAATTTGAAATAAAAAACTTGAATTTGAACGTTTTTTATTTATTTTTAAATTATTAATAAAAATATTTAGTCTTTTGGTAACTTTGGCATATTTTACCGTTTAATACAATCAACTGTCCATTGCTTCGCCTGAATTTTCATCGTTTTCATTTAAATCGTCACCTAAAAGTAACTTTCTTTTAAGCCTTTGTTGATCTTCATTTTTTGATGTATTTTGGGCACGATATATTGGTTCATATTCTCTTAATTGTGACATGAAGCCCTCATTTGGATTTATGCAAAATCTTTTTTGTTGAACTATGGCATAGGCTTTCCTAAATTGAAGGTGAAAAGGTGAAAAAAGTGAACCTTTTTTTTTTTCAAGATAATAAAAGCAATAAAAACATATTACTCACTTTTCTGATAATCCATAAGTTTCCATTAAATAAGCTAAAACAAGAGCGGCTGATCTTGAAATTCCAGCATTTCCATGTATTAAAACTTGGCCACCTGAATTTATACCATCATCAATAAAATTTTTTACAGTTTTGAAATGTTGTATAATATTCTCTGTTGCTAAATCTGCTATATCTAACACTAAATATCTGTTTAAAAAAATTTATTAAACACTTGCTTTAATCAAAATTTAAATTTGAATAATTATGTACTTACTTGAAATGTTCTGGAAAATTTGGCCTTATAAGATTTGCTTCTATATTTTGACGAACACAAACAATGTGAGTTATACCAAACGATAAAAGAGATTCTAATTTTGACTTACTAGCTGCACTATATGGTCCCAGATATAAGCCTGGAACAATTTCCTAAAAATGTTATAAATTACTTTTAAAATTGTTTCATATACATATGATTAAAATTTATCAGTTACATAATGCTGATGGCTTACTTGCATGCTTCTTCTCATGGTATAAGTCCATTCTTTTGGAGCATCTAATGATGCAATTGGAGGATACTGATTCGAATCACCATTGCTCATGTGTTCCTAGTGTACAGAAAATGAATAAATAGAATATAAATGACATATAGTTTTGCAACAGGTTGCATGCATTGGAAAAATGTAATATAATAAACTTTATGATTTTAAAAATAAAAAAAATGATAAGAATAACTTAAAACATTGCTTCCAAAATTTAAAAATAATTATGAGTCATAATTAAAGTTGCCATTTATGATGACAATTAAAATATATGTTTGTAACTTAGATTATAAACAATGATTTAGTTAAATAAAAAATTTTTCAATGAAATAATGTTCAAACAACAGCTATTTTAATGAAAACAATTAATTTTTTGCTTTGCAAAAATAGTTTTAATTTATAACCTGAAATTGCAAAATAGAAGAAATTTATAATTAATACAAAAGGAAAACTAACCTCATCTTCAAAGACAGCATTATCGTAAGACATCATAATTTAATTTAATTGAGGTAAACTGAAAAAATTATAATAATTTCAAAAAATTTTGAGCGCAAAATTATAATATTTTTGTTTGTTCTTTACATCCACCATTTTTTTTATGCCGAAGATATGTCCCTCTCTTTTTGCGAGCATGCTCTCAAAAAAATCAAGTAATCTATGCGCGGGAGTTTTTTGAATTTTGATTTTATTTTTCATTATCGTTTATGAAAAATTAACCAAAATAGATAGATATATAGAAAGAATTTTGAAACAATATGAAGTGATGCGACAGAATCACAGATAAGAAATCTGAAAATAATATCTGAAACTATAAAATGTATATAGTTTTTAAATATTTTTAATGATTTTTTAATGATTTAATGAGATTTATACTATAGTAGTAAAATGGTGGAAAAAGGATTTATTCAAATTTTGACTATCCTTAAGGACGCTCTGTCCACCACTGGGTGTTTTTTGCGCAGTATATTTGTAACTAAAATATTTTAACCATGTATTTATTTATGATAATTTTTTAATGAAAGAATCAATGCTTTTCAGTATTTAGTACAATAATATAAAAAAAAAATTAAAAATGTTTATTTGTTTAAACAAATACGACCTGTAAAATTTTTGAAATTTTTGGGCCATAAAAGCCTGAGTTCCCAAATCTGGGCTACTTGTATCAAAATTCTGCTTGGCTCATATTGAAGATCATTCAATTCTAGGTGGAGGTATCGTGGGAAATTTTTCGCTAAACCTTTTGAGTAGGGGTGTGCGGTTACCCGACCCGAAGCTTCGGGCGGTCTTGGATTTTTTCGGGTCGGGTCGGGTCGGTCTTCGGTTATACCCGAAAAGCTTCAGGGGTCTGAAGGTATAGTTTTTAGGTGGGAAATTTCCCTGGCATTACGATTCTATAATACTTTTTGCGAAAAATTTCCATTCGCTCGTAAAAATGAGAATAAAAGGGTCAAAAAATGACTTGCTAAAAAAAGGATAATTTTTATTAACTTTAAGTTATTATTTATTTTTTTATGTAAATTAAATAAATAAATAAATAAATTTGCATTTTTTTAAACATTTTATATGCTATGTTTTTAATTATAAAAAATAATGAAACCTATTCCCAAATTAATCGGTCGGTAATCCCCTCCTCCACTTGCCAACCCGCGTCAGTTTTTGGACTTCACTTAGAAATTATTATAAGAAGAACGTGACTTTACATCGGGATGCGAGAGGTCTCAAAAAATTTATAATAATAAAATACACCTAAAAAAATTTTTTTAGACAGGTTTGAACGCGATTCAACGATAAAAATTCAAAAAAAACGCTTTTTCGGGTATAACCGAAGACCGACCCGACCCGACCCGAAAAAAATGAAATCGGTCTTTCGGGCGGGTACCCGAAAATTCGGATAACCGCACACCCCTACTTTTGAGTAATGAGTTATACCTATTTGTTTATAAATTGTAGAGCATTTTTAACTTTTTTTTTATAAACAATTAGCTGTAACTCATTACTGAAGAGGTTTAGCGAAAAATTTACCACGATACCTCCACCTAAAATTGAATGATCTTTAATATGAGCCAAGCAGAATTTTGATCCAAGTAGCCCAGATCTGGGAACTCAGGCTTTTACAACCCAAAAATTTCAAAAATTTAACAGATCGTATTTGTTTAAACAAATAAACATTTTTAATTTTTTTTTTTATATTCTTGTACTAAATACTGAAAAGTATGATTCTTTCATTAAATAACTAAAATATACTTCGCAAAAAACACTCAGTGGTGGACAGAGCCCCCTTAAACGATTTCCGAACTAATTAAATGATTTCTATAATTTTCTAATGATTTTTTTCACAATTTAAATGATTTTTTACTATAGATCCAATCTCTAAAACTATAGACTATTTAATTATTTTTATTATTTCTAATCATTTTTAAATTAATTTTTATGTTTTTAATGATTTTAATGTTTTTTTTTTTAATTCAGGACTCAACACCTGTCCAATTTCTAGCACGAAGATTATTCTGCTTTTGACTTAATCCTTTAAATCCCAAAATTGAAATCATTCCAAGTCCCTATAATCAGATTATTCCTTATATTTGAGACCTTAAACCCAAATTATAATTTACAATTACTATTAAGTCAACTAATTAAAAAAAATTAAGGGAAAAGAGTGTCAACCACCCAGGTCAAATTTGTCCTATTTAAGAGGAGGGGGGAGCGTTAAATAGAATAATTATACAGTTTAGGGACTTAAAATAATCCGATAGAGTAAATTGTGCCATGTTTAAGGGGAGGGGGGTGGTTTAAATAAATGGGACTAAATTCCAGGGACTTAGAATAATTTCAATTTATTTAAAACAGCCATTAAAACTATAATATATTATGGAATTGCTATAATTTATAATAATTATTTTATTGGCTTTTTTGGACGTAGTAGTAGTTGTACCTCATTTTTTTTCTATGGAAGTACTAATGTCTAGAATTTGGTTTTCCTCATTATCTCCAATCCAAAACATAATTTTTTGAACATTTTTGTCTTAAAATTGAATATTAGATAACAAGAGTGTGAACATGCAATTCGTGTATTTAAAAAATTTTTAATTTTGTATAAAATTAATGGTTTATAAATTATTTTTTTATGCCACATAAAATATAATAAAATTTTCTACGGTGTATAATAAAAAATTTTTTTTATATAATTTTAATTTTAATAATGAAAGGTATATAAAATTATATTATAAAATAAAAATTTGCGTAAAATTGTAATGAAACACACGCTATATTTATATATTGAAAAAAAAAAATTATTATTGGTAATCATATTCGTCGCTTCCGTGCACACCTATTTACTAAAATCGCGAAAATATAATTATTACTTTTGCATATAAACCTAAATATTATTAACATTTTCATGTACATATTTGTATAATACTTCAGGAAACATGCGGTTTATCGAAATATTTATATCAGATTTTAACTTTTACATAATTAACGTAACTTTTTATAAAAAATTTTTTTTTATGATATTACGTTTTTTATAATTATTTATTAAAAAATAAGTTTAAATGTTAATAAATTTCTTTTAATATGATATTTTATTTATCATATGTTAAAAGAGTTTATTATATTATTGATTAGTTAAATATTTATCTAACTGTAATAGCGTTCTAATTGGATAGATAACAGTCTATAATTATATTTTAAAGCTATCATAAATATTATCAATTTAAAATGTACCTTGAACTACTGACTAAACCATATATTTATTATTTATTATCTACTTTTTCAAAGTACAATAATAATTTAAACCCTTAATAATCGTTAATTTTTTTTCTGTTAAATGGGGTCAAAAAATGTCGAAGTAAATACTTTTATACTTTTTACACTAATTCATCTATCTAAAAATACTCTATTGAGAGACTTTAAATTATTTCGGTATTTCATCCGTTTTTGTGAATCGGGAAAGTGTTCGAAAAATACTGCTCCATTTTCCCTAGCACTGGCAGTCAGCATTTTCTGCCACACTTTGTCCTGTTAACCCTTTGCTAATACTTAAAGCGTAATTAGGAAAAAAATCCAATCCAGTAATTCAAATAAACATTTAGGTCCAAACTAATTTTTACGAAATATTTTTAGCAAAATACTATTCTTGACAGGGGCCAGAAACAAATAAAAACGTGTTTTCTCGTAACGGACGAAAAAAAATCGCACACGACCCTTGACTTTATAATAAAAAAAGGCCCAAAATCGCAGTTCACTACATGATTTGATTTGATTTGGAAAAAATAAAAATTTCCCATTTCTTTTTTGCGAACTCGTTGCAAATTTACAACTATTTTTGTGAATTTACAAAAGAAAAAAAAATGCTGCCAAATTATTGGCTCTATGGTTCCTCAATGTCAAATATTTATATATAAGTTGAAAATGTTTACTATTTTATGTATCATATCTGACAAATAAAGTGACAACAAATGTATTGCTACTAGAACCCCGGTGCAAAAAGTTAGGCATCAAGCCAACAAAAAAATAGAATGGAATTTTTTTATTTTTGGTCCAAATAAATTTAAATGCATAAAGTACGAATTATAGAGAAATAACGAATTTCTTGAAACTAGAAGTCCGATGGGAAAAATTAGATATTGCATCCAAAATGAAAATAAATAATCTTGTTTTTTCTATTTTTTGACGCGTAAAATTTTGGGGAAAAAAATTTTTAAAAAATTAGGTATCAGGTCCAAAAAATCGACTAAAAACAGTATTTCTATAACTAGTACTCCCATAGAAAAAAATTATAAGTACTAGATCCAAAAAGAAAAAAAAATTGGTATTTTTTGTATTTTTTGGTGAAAAAAATTTTGAGAAAAACTAATCATCAGTTCCGAGATATCGAGTAAAATCGATATTTCTAGAATTTAATACTTTCATAGAAAAAATGTGGTATTTCAATGGAATGAAAATAAAAAAGTATAGTTTTAGAATTTTACACATCATACACAGAAACACACACACACACACACACACTCACACACACACACACACGTGTATACTTTTTTTTTAAAATCGATTCTTGAGCTTTCTGAGGTCTTAGAACATGCTTATTTTCAAAGAAAAAATCAAAACTTCACCTAACACAATGATTCCTTTATAAGAGGAACCATTTCTTATCTTTTAATAGTAAGTATCATTAGTTCCCAACATAAAAAAAAGTAACATTGTGTATTTAATAGATAAAACTATAAAGATAAAAAAAAATTGCATTTGTTCTAATTTTACAAAATAATTCTTTGAAGTGTGTAATATAAGCATATTAAGTATGCCATAATAGTAATAAAAAATTATGTAACAATATATCATATATTATTTTTGACCTATAATTCAGATAAATAAAAAATAAAAACATAAGACCATAATAATTATTGTGTGAAATGAATTTTATTCTTAAACCTATTAATTTTGTGAATTACTCGCAGATGATAATTAAAAAAAAATATGCAGTTTATTGTGAGCATGATATCGATTTAATTGTACATTTCTGGTTTATATAAAACTATTTTTGCTCATTGAAGTTAATGATACATGTTGTGGCTCATGTAAGAAAAATTTTTTGTCTACTAGGTCTCTTCAACCTAGTCGCAATTTGGGGCACTTATGCTATAAATATGTAAGTTTATCATGTCGAATGCGATTACTGATTCTCAGGGCAGAGTTCTTAAACTTTTGCATTCGGCAAGAATAAAATTTTGCACATCGAGTTAGAAAATAGCTATTTTTAACTAATTTGTGGAATGCTTGATCATGATTTTTGGTAGTCATTTTCTTTTCTTGACTATTTTTAAAAAAGTTCTTATTTATTTTTGCAAACCAAAGAATGAAAAAATATGCGGTTTATTTAGTGGAATTACTAAACAACATAGTTGAAGAGCTACGTATCTATAAAAGTTGTCTTCTTACCCCAAACATACAATGTAAAAAGTAACTTTCTTATATTAACAACAAGTATCCGCCACTGAAATTAGAACATTTTCGAAAAATTAGTAAATTTTCAAAAAATTTTGTAAATATTCGATAAAAATCGTAAATTAACTAAATTTAGTATATTATCGAAAAATTTGAGAATTCTCGATTTTTTTTAGTGATTTTACGAAAAAAGTTGTAAATTCTTAACTGTTTTTCGGAAATATACAACTATTTTTTGTAAATTTTCAAAAAAAAATTGTAAATTATTAATTTTTCTTGCGAATTCACAAAAATAAAATCGAGAATACTCGAATTTTTTGTTAATATACTAAATTTAGTAATTATACGATTTTTTTCGAATATTTACAAATTTTTTCGAAAATTTACTAATTTTTCGAAAATGTTCTAATTTTTTTGTTAATATAAGAAAGTTACTTTTTACAGTGTAGTTATAGATCTATCAGAGATGTAAAAAGTTATAAATTCACGAGTTTGTTTTCATTACAATTGTAGGTTTAGGTTAGGTTATAGTTTTAGGTTTAGGTTTATAGGTTTATATTAAATTTTTTTCAGGTAAAAGTTTTAAAATTTAGCCACTCTCGTTTTAGAGTGTGATTCATTATTATTTGACTATTAATATTGGTTAATTTACATTTAAATTTTACAATAGTTTAGGTATTAGGAAAATACCTCGTAAAATACATTTTTTAAGATGAATTTAGAAATAAAATGCGTAACCCTTTTATGGTTATAAAAGTTCAAAAATTTAGCTATTGAGAGTATTGTATCAGAGCCAATTCCGCAACCTTTTTTCGCTCAAAACAGTCGCAGATTTAGTTATTTTAAGATGCATATAGGGTATAGATTCACTAGTGAATTTTCCATAGTGTGTAAAGCGAGTGATCAATATACTGTAGATTTTAACCGGATATTAACTGGTGAATCTATCTAATATATAATAAAAATTTTTCCTCATATAGGTATATCAATATCCTTATTCATATTTTTCCTTAAATTTTTTCAGTTTACATATTATTATTATTACGTTTTCACCACTGTACTTTCGAATTTTACACTAAATTTAATTTTTAGTATATTAACAAATTCCATCGAATAGTTCACTTGCATTATAATTTTATTTTACATATATGAGCATAAGTTAAGCAATTTTACTTGTTTGAATTTTATTTTTTATTTTTAATTTCCTTTATGAACATTAAAGTTTACAATTAATTTTTAAGCAATACAAAATTTCATTTTATGTGTATTAGGATTATATTTTTATAGGTCTTAGTGCCTAAGTTTAAATTTTGTTTAAAAAAATTCAACTATATTATATACTTATAAGGTACCTATCTTATATTTAAATTAATGGACCTGTCATTTTCCTATATTGCTTCAAAACACTTTTTACCCTTTATGTGAATTCCGAAAAGCTCCATAGTAGATATCATAAAGCGGGCTGTTTATTGAATCGAATCGTGACACGTTTCAAAGTGTTGCTAATCGTAATTTTAAAAAAGTTTCAAGAAAATTTTTAAAAAAGTACTATTGCTAAAAATTTCGGTCTAAATTTTTGAGATTGAGGACATCGAGGGAAGTTCTATAAAAAGCGATGCTACTTGAAATTTCAGATAATCATTAAATTACGGCTCAATATAGGGTTCTAATTAACTTTCGAAGTTTTCTTTATCACAAACACTCAGGGACAGATCCAAGGAGGGGAATGCCCCCCCCCCCCCCTCAAAGTAGTCAACTCAGCTTACATTTTGAATCGGGATCTAGTTTTTATGTAACTTATAGGTTAAATTAGGTTGGGTTTAATTGTACTCTGCCCCCCCCCCCAAGCCTGAATCCGCTCCGGTTTGTGTAAACACAACTTAAATGCATGGAACATGTTTACTTCCAGCTGAGGACTAGGTATAATACAAATGTTACTCAACATTACAATACAATTTTCCAATTTCCTAATTCGTAATTATCACCTTTACTAGATTTTAAAATTTAAAACCCAAACTATTTTAATTCCCTAAACCCGTATTATTTTAGGTCCCTAAATCAAAAATATTCTAAGTCCCTTAACCTGAATTATTGCAAGTGATCGCTAAACCTGAATTACTCTAAGTCCTTAAATCGAAATTATTCTAAGTCCATAAACCTGTATTATTCTAAGTCCCTAAGCCCAAATTTTTCAAATTCCCTAAATTGAAATTATTCTAAGTCTCATTTGACCCCCCCCCCTCAAACCGGACAAATTTAACCCCCCTCCCTTAATTTTCAAGTTCTGAGGTACCCCCTCCCTATAAACATGTTCCGTGTTGATAAATCAGAAAATAAGATTTATTATGGTTAATTTAGGACATATTCTGGACTCTTTATATAACAGAAAATTTAATATATTTTTTCAGTATAAGATCAGGTCTTATAATAATGTTCAGAATCTTGTTATTTTGGTATAAAATGGGATATTTTTAAATCCAATAATTAGAAGGCCATAATTTGGTTTTTAGTCTGAGTGAAGCATGCTTTATTCAAGATATATTCCTGTGGGATAATGTCATTTAACTGAATTAGTTTTTCTTTTTGATGCAGAAAAATCGTATACGACCCTGGGCCATAAAAAAAGAATGGCCCAAATCGCACGTGAATTACCTTCCGAGACGAAGCCGAGGATGGTAAACTGCGATTTGGGGCATTCTTTATTTTTCTGGCCATGAGTCGTAATATACTATTGTTGGTACTGGTTTTGAATTACTTTAAATTTTTATATTTCTGTTCTAAATTTATTTGGTTGTTGATTTTTTGGAAGAAAAAAATTACTTTTATGGATAAAATATTCAATAATCTGAAGATTAAAAAAAAAAATTGTTTCTAGTTACAAGTATTTAATTACATAACAACTGCATAAAGCATAAAAAAACAAGAATTTTATGCTCTTAATTTCATAGAATGAATTCATGAATTTTAAAGTTAAGAATTTAAATGATACACTTATAGATTACTTTGCTTAAATCCAATTAAAACTATGTAACAGTGTAATTATATTAATCAACAAACTAATAAATTGTAAATAGTAAAAGTTAATTTCTTCCTATTATATTAATATAATAAATGAATAATATTTTTATTATTTTATTTATTAATATCTTCCGTGTTATCATCTTTTTGCATCTTAACACTCATATTATGTATACGGATTTGAATAATTAATATATGTATTACATGCAAACACTTTAGCATAATATGTGTAACAAATTAAAATGCTTTCACATTTATTAAGGCTGACTTTTCATTTTTTTTGAATTTTAAACATGTTTTTATTTAATCATTTTATTATACAAGTAATTCAATTTTTTTTTAATTTTTACATAACTATCAAAGAATACATTTTATAGAGAGCGTTAAAGTAGAGGCTGAAAAAAAAACGGTTGCCATCGCAACGTCTATTGTGGGCATCCTAAACAAAAAAGTAAAAAAGCGTTTTATTCTCTACAGACTTTTCAAGAAGCTTGAACCAAAAATTAGCAAAAAATTCCAAAAATTGACTATTTGGTGTACCAAAGACGAAAAATATCGGGTTTTAAGTCCAAAATGCACCTAAACCAATCAATAAAAAATTTTCTGATGCACTTTTTTTGATATTGTTGGTTCAAGCATTGGACACTTCAATAACAAAGAAAATGCACCAAGATTTAGGTCCAGAGCTTAATTAGCTTTTGAGTTAGAATGGCAACTGATTTCAAAAAGTAGTTTTGAGAAAAACGCGTTTAAAGATTTTCGTTTAGGTCTCGTACTAAGTAAGTAGACTCCTGTAATTCAAATTATTAAAAAAAAGTCGGTAATACAGTATGCTTTCCACGGTGAAAAAAGAAACGAGAAACGTATCCAGTGCTTCACGCGAGACGAGAGAGACGAGATTTGCTCTGATCTCGTCTCGGTCTCGAAAAATCTCATTTTTTGCAAGTCTCGTCTCGTCTCGTCTCGCCTCGTTCTCGATCTCGTCTCGTCTCGTCTCGAAAAAGTCTCGAAAGTCTCGAAATCTCGCCTTAGCAAAATAATAAATTAATAAATTTTTTTTTTAAATCACTTGGTAAAAATGATCAATTTTTTACATTCAGGCGATTATTGTTACGCTTATAATGAAAAAGCATGAGTTGAGTAATGGGAAAAAAATATATACCTATAGGAATTTTACTGTCAATAAAACTGCATTTCAAGTTAAAACTCATTTTTCCTTTTGTTTTATAATTAGATATAAACGTACTAATTAACTTTTTTTTCAACTTTTCATTTTTCAAAATGTGATTTTTTTATTTTTTGAAAACATTTTGTAATTAAAATTATAACATATATTTGAATGAAAACTATGTAAACTTGAAATTATTTTAAATAATAAAATTCAAATTATTTTTTAATTTTTTGCGTATGCAAATAAAATCGTTAAAAAAATTTGTTTTTGATTTTATAATTTTTAATTATTTACTTATTGATAAATAATAAAAAAAATTTTAAAGGAATTATTAATTCTCGGTATGCTTTTGATGTATAATTTTTGTATAATACATTATTATTTTATACTACCGGTAATAAAAAAAGAGAGTTTTTTTTTACAATTATTAATGAATAGAGTATCATAAATATATTTATAAAACACCTTTATTTAATATTAAAATACATATATTAATGTTGTTATACATAATTGAGTCACAAAACTTTTATTTTTTCTTGAAAAATAAAAATAAAATCAATCCAAAAAAAAAAAGATTTTATGTGAATAACTGTTATTTAATTAACACTTTATTACAAGATTCAGTTGAAAAAAATATGGGATGACTTTTTTTTATATTACCGTTTGCCTTCAATTTCTAGTTTTTTTTTTGTATAGGAAGCTACAGGGTTGTAAAAATATGACATAATAATAATACTCATTTAAATTTTATTTTGTTATACATGAATTTAAAATTTTATAGTTTTTATAATTTTATTGAAGCTATGTCCTAGATTAATAATTCTTAAAAAAAAAACTTTCTTATTATTAAAAAAATTTTTATTATTGAATCATATGGTTTTTACAATACATATTTATGTAATTTCGTATAAATCCTGTAGAAATAGCTAACTAATATTTTGGTCAAAAAAATTTTTATTTGAAGAAGCGTTCAGTTCTTAAACTGCTTTAAACCAGTAAATTTATATTTTAAATTTATTTTTGTATGTTAAAATAAAATTTTGAAAAACTGTTTGTTTAAAATAATACACACATATTTAAAATTTGTAAAAAATAGTTCATAAAATTTTTTTGACAATAAAATTTGGAAATCGTTGCCATTTAAAATAATTCTTTGCTTATAATAATAAAAAAGAAAAATTAGTATTTTGAAAAATGAAACGAGGAAATGATGGGAATGTGAAAAATAAAAAAAAAACAAATAGCAGAGATTCTTCTGTTTTAAATGAAAATGCTCATGAAAATGAAAATAACCAAAGTACAGAAATGATAAATGTCGATAGTGGTAACAATAGTCTTGACATTAATCATAGTGAAGAAGATGTTCAAACAAAGAAAAAAAAGCAAATATCTTTATATGATAAATATTTTGAAACAAAAATTGAAAAAAATGGTGATTGTTACGGAGTCTGTATACTATGTAAAAATTCAGGAATAAACAAACGCATATCACGAAAGGATAGAAATACATCAGGTTTAAAACGACATTTAGCTACTAAGCATAAAATATCCGATAAGGTTACAAGCGATGCAACATACGTATTGAAAAATCAAAGGAAAATTACTGATATTAAATATGTAAGTTATTCACTTTTTAAAAATTATATTGTTATGTTATAAATATTGAATAAATCTTTAAAACAATTTCGCTTTTTTTGATTAATTACAGGGAAAACTTTGTGACAAAGATTTAGAAAAATTATGCGTTGAATGGTTAGCTATAAAAAAATTACCGCTAAATTTTTTTGATGATAATCCCACACAAAATTTTTTTAAAATTATTAGTGATAATAAATATGCAATGCCTTTAAGAAATAAAACGAAAAACCTTGTTATGAAGTACTACGAAGAAATGAAAAATAAATTCAAAATAATGCTAGCTAAAAATGATTCAAAATTTGCTTTTACTGTAGATGGCTGTACTTTAAATAATTTAAGATCATTTTATGGGATTACAATACATTTTATTGATGAAGACTGGGAAATACAATCTATACTTCTTGATTTTATTCCTGCAAAAGCTCAACATGCTGGAACTGATATTGCTGATTTTTTTTTGAATAGTATTTCTGAATTTAAAATAGAAAATAAAATACAAGGAATAACACTAGATAATGTGTCTGCTAATACAGGCTTTGTTATTCAATTAGAAATATTACTTAAACAACGTGGAATTGAATTTAGTTCAATAGATCAACATTTTCGATGTGCAGCTCACATTTTAAATTTGGCTGTTCAAGATACGTTAAAGTTATTAAAAGTGAAAATAAATGATAACGATGACATTTATATTGAAGAAAATGATGTAACTGACGATCTTGGTCATGCAAGTCTAATTGAAAATGCGGAAAATAACGAAAATTTAGAAAATATTATCGATAATAGTGATGATTCAGAATATTCAGATGACGATAATGACTGGAATGATAATTTATTTAATGAAGCTTCCGGTGAAGAAAAATGGGCAACAATCGTATCAAATATAAGAAATATAATGAAAAAAATGAAAAGATCCGAAGATTTAAGAATAAAATTAAAAAACTGTTGTAAAATAACTGAAGAAAAATACAGGGCTCCGTGCATCGATGTTAAAACACGATGGAATAGTACATATTATATGCTCGATGTTGCATTTAAAATGAAATCAGCAATAAATTTGATGACAAATAACCCTGAGTTAAATCCTTTCCAATTAAATGAAGAGGATTGGCTTAGTTTAAAAAGGATACTAAAATTTTTGGAAAATTTTAAAGAAATGACAAAGTTTTTATCGTATGAAAAAAAATCTACTTTACCTTCAGTTATTGTGTCAATAAATTTACTATTAGATAAGATTGAAAAAATTACAAAGGATTTAGATGAATTAAAAAATAGGACTCCGAGTGATGAAACTCTCCTTTTAGCTTTCCAAGCTGGGAAAGAGAAATTATTAAAGCATTATCGGAAAATGAATTGGGTATATTGTGCTGCGCTAATTTTAGATCCACGACATAAGCTTGAAACTTTTAAATTAACTACTTGGGGTAAAGATTTAGAAAATGCCTCATATGAAAAATTTAAAGAAATTTTTGAAAAAAACTATTGTGAATTGGCCGAAGAAAACTTTGAAAATAACAAGAAATCAAACGAAGATGATGCATATACAATAGACTTTCAGTCTATATATGTGAAAAGTAGTAAAAAAAACAATGGTTGGGCTGAAGAGCTTGAGGAGTATTTAAATCAAAAAAGAGAAAATTATGATACAGATATATTAATGTGGTGGAAATTGCATCAAAAATCATTTCCGCGACTAGCTAAAATGGCCAGAGACATACTCTGTATTTGTGCTACATCTGTGCCAATCGAACGAATATTTTCTACAGCGGCATTGATAGTGACTGATCACAGAACATCTCTTCGTGATGATTCTATTAGGGCGTTAATATCCATTCATTCATGGATGAAAAGTAAAATAAAAAAATTAATTTTTAGCTCAAAGTTATAGTTTTAATTGTATTTATGTAAAGTTTAAAAATATTATGTAAATGATATGTATATATATATTAAAAAAATATATATAAATAATACGTTTCTACAATAAATATTAATAATCAAACTTATAAGTAAACTGCATTTACAGATTAAAAACTTTAAAATATGCATTTTGTAGATAAGTATTATATTATCGAACAGAGCAGTGATTAAATAAAAAAATGCAAAATAAAAACTGTATCAGAAAAATGCATGATTGGAGTTTTTGATCTGGAAGACAGTAAAGTTTTGAGTTTTTCCTTATTAATAACTTAAATTAGATACTTAAAAAATTTTCATTTTAAAAGAATTTTCTATTTGTAAAAAAAAAGTTTTTATATAAATTATTTATTCTGTGAGAAATTTTCGAGACTTCGAGACTTCTCGTCGAGACTTTTTTAAGTCTCGGTATCGTCTCGCAATTTTTATTTGCAGATCTCGTCTCGATCTCGTCTCGGTTTTCGAGACGAGACCGAGACGAGACCAAAAAAATCTCGGTCTCGCGTGAAGCACTAAACGTATCTGTTATACTGAAGCAGAACTGAAGCTTTGCTTTCATACTTTGCTTTGAAGAAAATTTTTTGTTTTTGTTTTTTGTAAAAATTTCATCAAATAAACGTTTTTCAAAGCCATGTTGTATACATATTTTTGTTGGCTCAAAAAAAAATTTGAGCCAAACAAAATAAGAAAAGCAACAAAAAAAATCGCTACTGAAAAGAAAAGTAAAAAAAAATTTAGCTTGCATGAAAAAAGTCCAAGCTAACCAAAATAAAAATTTCTTGCTTATATTATATCATCTAAAATTTTGCTATTTCGTTATATGTCATATACTATTTTCTTATATGCATATTTTTCTTTGCTCAAAAGAAATGTTGAGCAAGAAAAAAAATCAGAATAGCAAAAAAAAGTTTGTTTTTTCAAACAATAATATAACAGTTTTAGTTTGCATGAAAAAAGTCCAAGCAAACTAAAATAAAAAATGTTGTCTATTATTATATCAACGAAAATTAAACAATATTTTTCTTTTTTATGAAATATTTTCTCAGCAGTATATTTTTGTTTTCTCAAAATAGCAAAGTAAGAAAAGCAATAAAAAAAAGTTAGTTTTTGGAAACAAAAGTATAAAAATTTGGATTTGCATGAAAATATTCAAGGAAACCAGAATAAAGTTTTTTTACTCTTATTAAATTAATAAAAATTAAACTTTTCTTTTTTTCTTTTATTTATTTACCAAAAAAAAATGTTTGAGCAAAACAAAATAAACTTTTTAGCAATAGTTTAAGCATTGTTCAATAATCACACAAATCTCATGCAATAAACCCCACCTGAAATCGTGAATTACAAGCCAAAATTATTTATTATGTATTTATTTAAAAATACTTAATGAAATAAATTTTTAATTCAAAAAAATCATGCATGAAAAGAATTTAAAAAAAATAAAAAACGTTGCGTAGAGTACATATTTTAGCTTCATCTTGGTTTAAGATTCTTAAAAGGGTTATTCGACGATTACTCTTTTTAATAAGTAAAAATCTTCCTGTTCTTCTTCAGATTTTAAACTCATTTTATCTAAATAAAAATAATTTTAATTAAAAAATAAATTCTTACAAAAAAAAATTTCAAATCATTTTACCAGATAAATCAATTTCGGGTGATAAAAGTCCACTTGAAGAATTTCGCCTAAGAAAAGAACCTTGATCAACCTTAATTTTAGAAACATCTGTTGATGGTGTTGTACCGATTGTACTAAGAAAAAAAAATAATATACATTACACATTCTTATTATTTTATACATTCACTAAAAAATATATCTTTTCATAAAAAAGCCAAAATTTCTATTATTTAATTAATTTGTAACTACATAGATTCTAAATTTATCTAGTAAGTATTAAACCTAATCTAGTGAAAAGCTTTTATGATAATATGATAATTTTTATAAATATCGAACAATTTTTCCATACTAAAAATTAGTTAGCATGCATAATTAAGCACCGTTAAATAAAAAATTGATTTGTCTACATTTTTTTAAAATAGTTATAAATTATTTTTTTAAATATTCTTTATATACCTATTAAATGAAAGACTGGATATTGTTGGCTTTTGCTGATAGAAGAAAAAAGATGAGCGGGACTCCTTTTAATGGACTTAATGCACTTAATTTGACAAATTTTTCAGTATTTAAAGCACTAATTATTGAATAATTTAAAAAAATAAATATTCAAAAATAATATTCAAAAGTAAGTGTGTTTAAAGGTGCTTTGCATGAATTGTTTATAATTAAGTATAAACTTAACATGCAATTTTAAGATATATGATAATGCTATCATATTTTTATAAATTTAAAAAGGGCAATTATGCCCGTCTAATATTAATAAATAAATATAGAACTGAAATCTGATTGCGAACTTGAATTGCAGCAGGAGTATCAGAATTATCGCTTAATTTATCTATTTTTGTTAATTTTTTTCTTTTATCAACTGGTACAGATATACTAAGATTAAAATTTAAAATAGCTGGTAATCTTGAAAGTTTATTTTTGCTAAAATTTTAAGTTAAATAATTAACAAAATTAAGTAATTATGATGGAAAAAGGTATTCTTACTCATAAAGGAAAACATCGTCTAATCATTTCGTTGCAGAAGCTCTTACATTTATATCTACTTCAAAGCACCGAAGTATAAAATAATTTTTTGCTTTAGTAGATAACTCCAATGGTATTTCAGAATGAATTGTATATTGTCCAACTTTACTAAAATAAATACTATCAATATATTATTTTCAAAATTTGCTTTTTCCTTTCTTTAAAATACCTCAAAGACTGCCTCTGAGGTGAACCTAATTCAATAAGAGGAGGTCTTTCAGTAGCCATCTAAACAATAGTAGAATCCAGATGCCAAATATAAGCCTAGAGTAAAAATATTTATTTTTTATTTTTTATTTCCATAATTTTACTATCCACGTTGACCCTTATAACTTCAGGTGCCATATAATGTAAAGTTCCCGATAAAGTTTCTGTACTCAGACACAAGCCTGCTGATCTTTTTGACATAAAAAATTCTGATATTTTGACAATTCCGCTACAAGTATTCACCAAAACATTGTCATTAAAAAAAAAAAAAAAAATTGTTTTTAGTATGTTAATATAAGGTAATATAATTTTAATATCTTTAATATCTCTGTAAATAATTTTTGGATCATGTAAATATTTTAATCCTTCTAAAATTTGTTTTGTGCAATATGATATCCTCGATTCATTTTCTTTTAATGGACCCCATTTGGGACAAAGTAACGCTAACAAAGTAGAAATAAAATTTTTTTAATTAGAATAAAGAATTCAGGATGATTTTTCATAAATGCAACTTTTTTTTTTAATATTAACCTCTAAGACTTGTTTCACAAAAATAATTATCCTTATTGACTGAAGCTAAATATTGTACAACATTTCTTTGTTGGAGTTAACTATGTAGTTTGACTTCTTCATAAAGTTGTACGTTCCCTATATTTTTTTCACGGACTTGTTTAGCTGTTAGCAACAAAAACACTTCCATATGTTTCACAACCAAGAATAATATGTTTATTTTCTAATCATCTAATTCATATTAAAACTAAAACAAATAATTATAAATAAATTTTTTAAATCATCAAAAAATTAATTATTAATAAGCATAAATAATATTTACTTTAACTTTTGGAGCATCATCTTCCTCTTCCATGTAATTATCAAGATCAGTAACCATACATAACCTTCTTGATCCCTAGTAATTTCTAAAACAAGTTCATACTTCATATAAACTTTGTCTATGTTTAACTGATGGTAAATACATTTGAAAATTGTCTTAGTTCTGATTGACAGTATGAAAATAGACATTTCTCATCGCTCTTATACACACTAATACTACGTTTCATATTGGCTGTATCGTGAACTTGTTTATAATTATTTTTTAATGTTTCTAAACATAAATTTGAAATTTGTATAGATCTTTCTTCAGCGCCAAGATTTTCTATTAACTTGGAATTAAAATTTTTGTCCGCTCTAATACTAAAACCTTTTTGAAAAAAAATGCATATTATAAAAAATGAATAAAAAAAAATAAAAAAATATAAACTCACTTTGTTAAAGGTATATAACGACTGCTAAGTCCAATCTTGCTCCTGGTGATCCTGTATAGTTATACCTAACCTAACACATCACTAGGAGTACAAATACTTTCTTTATCTGATACACATTCGATTCCTACACAAAAATATTAGCTTGCAAAAACTTAATTATATTAATATATCTAATCTTACCATTATTTCTAAGACATGGCATATTTTTTATATTATTTAATAAATAATTACGCAATAACCATGCACATGCACATGTTATGACTTATGAATTTGCTTCACAAAATGAATAGCAGAAGAATAAAAGAGAAAGAATGAGAGAGAGGGAACGACTTTAATTTATATCACGTGGTGCAACAAAACCGGCAAAATAAACAATATTTGAAAATATTGAATATATATGGTTATTGCCAATAAGTATTAATTATTAATATGTATACAGAAATAAAATAATAAAAAGTAACAATATCGTAAAATAATTCTTTTCTTAAATCTATTAATTTTTCCCTTGCAATCAGGCGAGGATAACATCGAAATGACAGCACATGCACATTAAAATAAAAGATAAATAAAGATGCATATAATTACCGTGGAATCACCTGGAACGTTGGAACAACAAGTACACACTAACACATACAAATATTTAAGGTCGATAAAATATGATAAAAATCGGTAATAATCAATAATTATTTTTTTTAATTTTTTATAAATTTTCCAACGGCAAGACATTCCTAATATAAAAAAAAGTAATAATCTAGATTTTCATCGCTTTCCGATTTTTACTATTCCCGTCATTTTGGATCTTGATATGTTATCTCAGATCTCTAATAAAATTTGTTATAAATTATTAAATTGAACGAAAATTGGCTTGAATTATTTCTAAACGATTAATAAAGGTCTTCCCGTTTCCAAATTTTTAAAATTCCTTCCCAATATTTCAAAAATTAGCAAAATATGAAAAAATTACAGGAATCTACTTTTACCCGCTTTCAAATTCACTTAAGCAAGAAAATAAAAAAAACATAAAAATATATAAAAAAATTTCAAAAATGAAAAGTCAGCCTTAATCTGAGTGAAGCTCATATCAACGGAAAAGCTTTTAATATGGAGCCAATTCATAGCCAGAGATATTTCAAAAAGGTTCTAAAAAAAAGGTGTTAAATTTATAAAATAAGAGAGGGTAGGGGGTAAACAAAATATAGAATAATTTCGGTTTATGGACTTCAAATACAATATAAATTCATTTCAAAAACAAAGAGGTTCTAAATGAACAATAAGATGATTAACCATGCAGTAAATCGTTCACTATTATTTTATACAGTAATTATAAAATTTATATGCGTGAATACAAATACATATAGAAAAAAAAAATAAATAAATAAAATAAAAAATTGTTAATTAAAATTGACAATTTTAATTAAATAAAATATTTCATAAATTTAAAATCTTCTTTCTGTAGTTAACATAAAGGTTTTATGCTCAAATTACTCATTTATAAAAATAAAATATACTACATAAATAATTCAAATCTAGTATAAAGTCAATAAATCTTATATTTTTTCTTCTTTTGCTTCTTTTTTTTTACAGTAATTAGAAGACTACACGTATGAAATACTGATGTTTTTATATTTATAAAAAAGTGACATTATAGAAAAAAAATTGGCATTAAAATTTATATAAAACAAAGTTATAAACAATAATGTTTATATGGGCTAATCTGATAAATCAGAACGTACTGAAAATTTGTTTTTTTTTCCTAGAATAATATCGAAGAAATTTTAGTTTTACTATATGTAAAAATATGTTACCTTACCTCTGTTTAAGGTTCTAAATTCAAAGGTTATGAAATGGCATCTGTTTTTCAGAATAATATTTTTAAGCGAAATCTGAATTAAATTTTCTGTTTTAATTTTAACCTAGAACATGTTTATAGGCAAGGAAAGTATTTCAAGTATATAACTTGAAGGGGAGAGTTCATATTTGGAGGGGGGTCAATTGGACTTAGAATAATTTTGATTTAGGACTTCTAATAATTTCAATACAGGGGTATAGAATAATTAGGATTTTAGGAGCTTAAAACTATTTTTTTTTGGCTTAAGAACTTAAAATTATAGAGGCTTTCACAGACTCGTAGCCAGGATTTTTGTTCGGGGAGGGCTTCGGAAGGGGAGGAAGATTCTAACGTAAATTTTTACCCAACCAACTGCATTTTACCCCCATCTTTGTAAAAAACTTATAACTGGTTTGTGTTTTCACACAACATACGATCATGGAACATGGAATCCCTAATTATTATAAATCCTAAAACCGAAATTACAATTAATCCCGAAATATATGTCGTAGCCCCATAGGATAGTCGGTTTTATAGGCTATAAGCCGGCCCATAGAGTAATAATGCTCGAGCAAGCCTATTTCGCTATGAAGCGGGGCGCTCCAGTTTTATAGCCTATAAGCCGGCTTTTAGCGTATAAAGCTGAAAGATGTCAGCTTCATAGACAAATATGAAAATTTCGAAACTCTTAATTTTAAATAATATAAATTTACCAATATTATGTCATGAATTGTTTATATTTATGTTATAGCTTTATTTACATTATATTTTACAAATTATAATAGTATTGTAAATATTTTTAGATTATCTTTATTTTCTTTAAAATTAGTAACAATAAAATAAATTGATAATTACACCAATTTTGAGTACTTTCTTGTACTTTAGTCCACACTGACTTATTACCACGGCGAGTAGAGTAAAAATCATTAATTTTTTTATTAAATACAACACGATCAACACTAACTTCTTGTATTTCACTATTTAATTTTTCCATGTTAATAATAAAAAAGTTGATTAAGAAAAATTTAGAATTATATGATATTAAACAACATTCACGTTCAAGGAAAAGCGATAAACTAAAAATATTTACAATAATATAATATTTTCTTTCAAATATAAAATTATAAAAATTTATTAATATTATTATTATATTTATTATAATAATTGATAGAATTTAATAATGTAAATAAAGCTATAAGATAAATATAAAGAATTCATGACATAATATTGGTAAATTTATATTATTTAAAATTAAGAGTCTCGAAATTTTCATATTTGTCTATGAAGCTGACATCTTTCAGCTTTATACGCTAAAAGCCGGCCTATAGGCGATAAAACTGGAGCGCGCAGCTTCATAGCGAAATATGTCTCGAGCATTTTGCTCGAGCATTTTTACTCTATGGGCCGGCTTATAGCCTATAAAACCGATTATCCTATGGGGCTACGACATATACATTACTATGTCCATAAATCTAAAGTATGCTTAGTTCTTGTTCTTATCAGGGCCTAATCGGGCCCACTTCAAATTATTCTAAGTCCCTAAATCGAAAATATTCTAAGTCCATTTCACCCTCCCCCCTAAAAACGTTAATTTTTCATCCCTCCCTAAAAATGTCAATTTCACCCCCCCCTCCCTTCCTGCTAAGCCGTACTTTTTCAAATACCCCATCCAATGAACATGTTCAACATGTTTCATGTTCTTTGGTTGTGACTTCACAAACCGGTCTTTCTACATTTTATCGCTTAAGTTAATTCTGCCACTTGTTTTTTGAAAAAACCTGGAGGAAACCGGAAGAATAGGAAGCTTTCAAAATTAAGCAATACTTTTTTTCTAATGGACCTTAAAATTTTTAATTTCCAAACAACTTTTTAGTTAACAGTTTTTGAAAAAATATTTTAAGTACTTAAAAACTTAAAAACGAATTCATATTTATCTACAAAAACGCTAAATATTGTACGTACTGACGAGCCTATATTTTGTCGATATTGTATAGATCCAACCATATATATTTTATTTGATTTATAATATAATGTAAGAGTAATTAAGAATAATTTAAAAAATGAATTATTGGAATAATATGTATAAAAGAACGAGTGCAAGGAGAACCAACGAAGAAGATAATCTTTATATTGTAAATCCATGGTGTAAAAGAAAAGTATAAAAGTAAAACTGGAACAAAGTTTGGTCATTATAAAATTGCATATATAGAACTTATTATAAAAATACGTCTGAAGAAGTTCCCTTAGGCTATTACTGACTTTGATGATTACACAATATTATATTTATTATAAAATTATTTATAAAAAAAAAATCAACTATAAATTCTTTTATTATATTTGAGAAAAAATTTTTTTGTAATTAAAATAATATTAATGTATATTTCATGCATATACTTAATTATATAATTATTACATACAAAATTTTGCATATACCTATTTTTTAAAAAATATTATATTTTATAATCTGTCAAACAACATTAGATTATTACATGAATTTATTATAAAATATGTAACTGATTAAGTTGTAACTTTTATTTATTATTATTATTTTTTTTTTAAGCAGATATATTTAGTGAAAGTAATTTTTTTTTTTTTATTTCTCTTCTTTTTTTATTAAATAAAAAATAAGGCTATAAAAAATTTATAATTAATTTGTAAAAGTGCATATTATGTACACAAAGTGTGTATTTTTTAAACACACATACAAATGTATAAAAAATTGTTGTTGTTTTTTTTATTATGATATAATAATTAAATGTATGAATTTTTATAATAGAAATGAAATTTTTTTTACAGATAAATATCATATGTGAAATTTATTTTTTTTTATAATTGTGTATTATCATGAGCAAATAATTAATTGACAATTGAATTTTTTTTTTTTAATCAGATTGTAGTTAAATGATAAGTTTATAACTATTGTTTTGAAAATTAATTCTTATATTTAAGATTTTTTAATTATTTTATTTTACTATTATTATAATTCTTAAATGGAGATATTTTTGTATGATTTATAGATTGCTTATTTAATTATGATTTAATTATAAATAATGACATAATTTATAGATTAAGCTTTTATGCATGTGTATTTTAAAAACTAAAAAATTAATTTTTTCTTTCGCAAAATTTATTAGTCATGCCCTGGACTTTTATTTTGTAGTCACTGGGACTTACTTTTTTATCACCATATGAAAATTTCGAAAAATTTTGATTTGATTTTTGGATTCCTAAATTTTACCATAATCCCCCTTTTCAAACAAATATTAGATATTTCTAAAACGCTTTACAGAAGAAAAGAAAAGCTGTGTAAACAAGCTGGAATAAGTTCATATTTGGTGCCCAAAAAAACACAAATGCTCGTTAGAAAATTTTGTGGTCTTATTAGCAAAAAAGCGAGAAAAAAGGGTCCAGTCCTGGATACTGATAAAGGCTATTTATTATAAGTATAGTGGTTTGACCCCAGAAACCAATACAAACATTAGTAGAAATATCCAAAAATGAATAAAAAAACTCAGATTCCCGTGGGAATCAGATCTCTGAGCTACCACAGGCCCTTGAAAACCTAAAAAACCGTTTTTTGTGGTTTTTTTTTAGATTGTATTTAATTTTTCCAACCTTTAAACAGATAATACTCTGCTGATAGGCTGGGAAACTTATCATTTCACCAAATTTCAATTTTTTTTTTTTGGACTTTAGGTCTCCTTTAATATACCCCAGATTTGTTATTAGACAATTTATTGTTTATTCAAACAGTTTATTGTTGTACCAAAAAATGAAAAAATTATCAGTAGCCACAATTTTGCAATCCCAACCGTGCTATTCTATCACTGTAGTTCACCCGCGCTTTATTCATTTTTAAATACGTTCAAAAGTAAAATATCTAAAAAATATAAAAAATTTTAATATTGGATCTGGTATTCCTTGATTCAGCACTAATTTATATGAACAGTCATAATGAAGTGTCAAAATAAAAAAAAAAGTCTGCGGGTAACATAGGCCATTGTTTTGGGCAAAAATAAATTTTTTTAAAAATTTGATTAAAAAGTTATCTTATATAATTATATGATAAAATTTCGGGATTGGACATAGCCTCTTTAATACCTTTTTAAGTATGTTTCTGTAATTAATAATTATAACTTTACTGGGGTCAGAACTAGGCTCCTCTAAAAACTTTGAATGTGTTTGCATAATTCTAAATTTGCAGTGAAACATGATTTTCTTAAGCAACAGAAATAAAAGCGAAGAAACAGTTCCATGTTAAAAATCAGCAAAATAAACTAAAACTTTCCCTTCATATATTAAAATATGTACTTATTTGTAAAAGAAAAACCCAAATAATATTGATTTCTTCTCAATTAAGATATTACTGTAACAATAATTTCATTTCGAATAATAATTACTGAAAACAAGTCCTTATTAAAATTTAATGATGATTACTGTTTAAAAATTCTTTTCATATTCGCACAAGTACGAGAAAGAATTACATAAAAAAAAAAAACAAAAAACACGAATAAACAAGGTTAATTTTATCAAAATTGTACTTTATTATATCATTAAATTTATAAAAAACTTCAATAAAAATACTAAGAAATCATTGATGAATTTTTTTGTGTCTTAAACTGCATTTTATTCATTAAATTCATTCATTACATCTTAATAAGGTTAAAATTTGTTTTAATTTAAATACAAATTAACTTTGAATTATTTTATAATTGACATTTTTTTTTTACTTCTCATAATATTTTGAAATACTTAAAAAAAAAAAAACATAAAATAACATAAATTTTTTTATCTTTTAATTGTACAAGTAAAGAAAATAACAATAATAGAAAGATGATTCATTGCAGTCTAGTATATAAATTATAGAGTTATAAACAACAACAAAAAATAAACTTTTTGATGAAATCTATCAAGTACATAAAATACAGAGATAAGACTAATTAAAAAGTTAGAGAGAAAAAAAAAATTTACAAAGAGTCATTTTTTAAATGAAAAATAATATTCTCATAATATTTAATTGTGAGATTAAATAATTATATGGTTTTTGTAAATATAGTTTATGGACATTTGTTTTTTTCTTATATTTATTGATAAGAAATTTTATAGATATTTCTCATGATAAGAAATTTTGTATTTTTCATTTAAATGTTAATGTTTATTATATATTGCATTATTATTGTGTGAATATCACCCATATTTTTATCCCTCTAATAGGCAGGCAGCCCAGAAGAATTATCTGCAATCGAGATAACTAAGTTCTAGACTTTTGGCCAAGGTTCCATTGTACGAACGGAAAACCTGCTGGTTTCGGAAAGTCAACTGGGTGGCCCCCTTGGAACCAGGCTTAACTTTTACTCTTTATTTTACGAATCTTTCTGATAATATACCCAAAGTTTAGTCTATGCCCCATTGTCCAGAAGGGAGGCAAACTGCTTCAAAGATTTAGTTCATCCAGGGACCAAAATGAAACCAGGCTAGATTTTTTTGAATAAGGTTCATATTGTTTAAAATGGTCTGTAACACAAAAATAGCAACTATTATCATTCTAGTTTGGTTATCTATCGATAAGAAACTTGGTAATATAGAAATATTGATTCCAAAATTTTCTTTTTTAATAAAGCTCATATTGTTCAAAATGGTCTGAAACAAACCCATATTTAAAATATAAACTAAATTTTAATAAATTCTATTACACACCTCAATCCATAAAAAAATAATTAAATTTAAAACACACATGTTATGCCTTAAAAAAAAAACAATTTTCACAACTTTTCTAAAACAATAAATAATAAAAGAAAATATAATTATTTATTTATATTTCAACTAAGTAATGATTGTATTTACAATTTTTTTTTTTAATTATTTCTTTAAAAAAAAATATATAAAATATCTTCACAGAACATTGTATGAATTATAATTGATCGTTATCTTATGTATTGCATAAGATGTAAAATAAAATTTTCATGAATTTTTTTATATTTTTATTTTATTTTCATATACTATAAATATTCATTTTATATATATTTTATATACAAAGTAATTATTTAATATGATAATTTATATAAAAAAAATGTTTTTTTTTTTTTTAATTTTTTAAAAAATACAAGTTGAAATGAAACAGCAAAATCATTTTATGTATTATATATTTTATACAACAAAATTATTTAATTAATGAAAATCATTGTATTTTTATTTGGGTAATTATGTTACTAAAAAATATATAAATTTTATTCTTGGTTTAGATTTTATGTAATTTTTTTTTTTATTATGTGAATATTATTTTCAGATGTGTGCAATTTTAGGTGTGTTTAATTTACAGTTGTTTGATAATTTTATTATGCTAGTAAAGATTTTAAAATTTATAATTTATGGGCTGTTGAAAGTCAAAATTAGTACTATTTGTAATGACCTGAGTTTGGTTATTTTTTTATTTATAACCCACTGATAACCCTATGTAAAATTTTTACTATAATATGGCCATAATTTATGGTGATGTTAGGGTTTATGACTATATGATCAACGTTAGACCATCATTTTTTTATTAATTTTTTAACATAGAATTTGTTTATAGGGAGAGGGTACCTCAGAATTAAGTGGGAGGGAGTTAAATTTGTCCAGTTTAAAGGGGGGTCAAATAAGACTTAAAACCATTTCAATTTAGGGACTTTAAAAAATCTGGGATTTGGAACTTAGAATAATACAGGTTTATGGACTTAAAATAATATCGATTTAGGGACTTGGAATAATTTTGATTTAGAGCCTTGGAATAATTCGGGTTTAGGGACTTAGAGTAATTTTGTTTTAGGGACCTAGAGTTTAGGGAATCAGAATAATTTGGGTTTAGAATCTTAACAGCTAGTAAGGTGATAATTACAAATTATAAACTTAGAAAATCGTATTGTAACTATTGATAGCGAATTTACTATCGAATAACGAAAATATTCTGAGTCAATTTGACCCCCTCAATATACGTCAAATTTTCACCCCCCCCCCCTGAATTGACGAGTACCATTTAAAATTAGGTAGTTTTATTAGTTTTATTAATACGATAAACTTACTTCTTGCATAAAACCAGTTAAAATAACCATCGACTAATTGTTATCAGCAGTCAAGATAGAATACCAAAAAATGGAAACGTTAGTAGAGGAGGACGGTTTTTGAAGTGTTCAATTCGCTAAATCGTTAATTGTTTTGCAAGGACTTCTAACGGTTGCGATTTCATAAATATAATTTTTACAAAAGTTTTTTTTACTTTTTACTTTTTTTTCAAGGGTTTAATCAAAAAAATACTTTTTAATAAATATTAAGAATTATTTACGAACTAAATTTTTAGATAAAAAAGAGCTGCTTAGTTTTTGAGAAAACTTTTTTAAAGCAAACTAATTTTAAAATGTAAAGAATCTAAAGATTTCTTTTAAGATTCTATATCAGTAATATTCAGCTATTTTTTTACAAAGATATCAACAATGATTGATATTTCTAATCTTTTAAGAACCATAACAAACATATTATTTAAATGCAACAAAACTAGTATATGAATAAACATGGCACATAGTACTTAATAATATTAATTTATTTATGAAATAAAAATTTTGTAATAATTTATGCAAATAGAAGTTTATAAAATTTACAAATAATTTATTTTATGATATGATATATTTAAAATGTCAATATACAGCTAAAAAAATTAATATGAAATTTTCTAATAAAAATATATTTATTAATATTAATAAAATATTAACTATTAAATTTACAAGGTTAATCATTTATTTATTTATAATACATAAACAAAAAGGAATGTTGAAAAATTATGCAGTAAGGAAAAAATAAAATATTAAATCTGTTATATTTAAAATTAAAACATATAAACTTTAATCATTATGAGTTTAAGCAATAAATATATCGACTTTTCTTTAACTGTTCAGAAACTGTATGTACTTAAAAAATCATCTGTAAAGAAATTTGGTAAATCTATTTAACACTCAGAAGCACAAATGCAGGGGGATGAAAACTTAACGTTTTTAAGGGGGTTGGTAATAATGGACATTTTCAGGAGGAGAAGGTCAAAACTTGACGTTTTTATGAGGGGATCCAATGGATTTAAAATAATTTTGATTTAAGTTCTTAGAATAATTTTGATTCAAAAACTTAATGCGGTAATAGGAACTTACAGGTACATACCCAGATATAGCGTGGGGCCGTGCTTCCCTCCCTCCTTTAAATAAAAATTTTTATAAAAAATGTCAATATTTTTTGTCTATTTCTGAAAAATTGCAAATTATTTATGAACACATTTAATGCTGAAGATTTCACGATGCCATTTCCCTGGGCGTATTTTACCCGTACTGCACCGAATGGAGGAGTATTTGAAAAAAGCTCCTTATTCAGGAGGGAGGGGGGGGGTTGGTGAAATTTTGACGTTTTTTTAGAGGGTCAAATTGACTTAAATATTTTCGATTTAGGGACTTAGAATAATTTGGATGTATCGAGTTACTACGCTGATTTCAAATTTTAAGGTTCCATTCCAACCTTCTAAACTTTCTCTGAGAACCATTCTAGGGATCTGTAGGTCCAATTTTTGCGTTTTTCCTTATATTACATAAGATATTTATTTAATTTGCATAAAAATAACTTTCCCGAGGTTTGTGGGGTCACTAATTTCAAATTGTTAGGTCTTGTCCTCGAAAAATTAGCCCGAGAATTAGCCCTAATGCCGAAAAACCGAAGCTTTTGGTCAATTTTGAAGATTATTTTGACATGTTTGAAATTTTAGATTAAATTTTAGATTCTATAAATAAAGGTCCTATTTTAGATAAAAATTTTAGGTGAACTATTTTAGGTCAAATTTTAGGTCCCATAAAATATAGGTCCTAGTTTAGGTCCAAATTTTTTAGTGAAATTTGAGGTCCTATTTTAAATCAAATTTTTAGGTCCGGAATTCAATTTAAGAAATATATTGTAAATGGAATATCTAATAATCCAACTAATTTTAACTGATAAGTTTCTTTTTGATTTTAATAATATCTTTAAGATATAATTTTTATTATTAATAAAATCTTTATTGTATATTAAATCTAAAATGCAATATATTAATATGTCAAAATAATGGTTTTCGAGGTCGTTATATTAGAAAACTTATAACCGGTTTGTGTAAACACAACCTAAATGCATGGAAAATGTTTACTTCCAGCTGAGGACTAGGTATAATACAAATGTTACTCAACATTACTATATAATTTTCTAATTTTCTAATTTGTAATTATCACCTTACTAGCTGTTAAGATTCTAAACCCAAACTATTTTGATTCTCTAAACCTGAATTATTCAAAGTCCCTAAACCTGAATTATTCCAAATCCCTAAATCGATATTATTTTAATTCTATAAACCTGTATTATCTTAAGTCCTTAAGCTCAGATTTTTCAAAGTCTTCTAATTATTCTAAGTTTCATTTGACCCCCCCCCCTTAAATAAGACAAATTTGACAATCTCCCTTAAATAGTACAAATTTGACCACCCCCCTTAAATAGGACAAATTTGACCCCCCCCCCTTAATTTTCAAGTTCTGAAGTACCCCCCCTATAAACATGTTCCATATTAATATATAGGTCCTGACCTGAAAAATTTCCAACATTTCTAATGATGGTTAATATGTTTTTGAGACCAGGACCTAAATATTCTTATTCAACGACCTTCAAAATATATTACTTATCATTTTGAGGACATTTAAATGTGTTTCTTTTGAAATATGACAAAATAAATTGCAAAATTGATACAGTTTTTCAATAGTAGGGCTGTTTTTTCGGGGTCGGAACCTAAAAATTTGAAAACAGGGTACTGAAAAAGTTACCTATCACATATAAGTAGTAGCCTTGCACAAAAATTATAAAAAAAATGCATAGATCTAACATATATGCTTCTCGACTATGTTAATTTTTACATTAAAAAAAAATAATTTTTTTTTTATTATTACTATCTGTGATTAATTAACATAATAATAATAATTATATATTTTTTTGTTTTTTAATGATTAATAATTAATATTTCTGATTAAAACAAGCTTGTAGATTTAATATCATTTTGAAAGTAGATTTTATTTTTTTTTTATCATATATATTTCTAAACACTTGGGTAATTTTTAGTAGAATATTGTGAAAAAAAAAAAAATAAATAAAAAATATAATTGAAAAATAAAAAAAAAAATTATTGGATTACAAAACATTTTATATCTATTTAATAAATTTATAAAAACATTAATTATTAAATTAAATGCATTTTTTTTCTAATTAATTATAGTCTAGGCCTGATCCCCTGTTATGTAGACACTTTTATTCTCTGATAACCACATGTTTTTCGGATCGCTGAATACGAATATAAAGTCGAATTTTACCAAAAATGACCCAGCTACGCACAATGGAATTTTTCATTTTACGGTATTCTCAAATATACCATTTGTTACTATGATATCTATTTTTACCTAAAATGGTTCAGTTTCTCTAAAACCAATTTTAGCTTATTAACATGGAATATGTTCATTGCATGGGGTATTTTAAAACGTCTGGCTCGGTAGGGGGGGTGAAAAATAAATTTTTTTAGGGGGTACGGTGAAAACGCTTTTATGGGGTGAATGAGTTTTTTTGGTAAAACAAAACAACACGAACTTGATAGCAAAAAAAAATTACTACAAAACATGGGCCCAAGTCTGCACTATTACAAAAAAAAAAAATATTAACTTACAAAGGCATAAAAAAATTACAAATTAATCTTGATTTATCAAAATAGACATTAAGTATATTATTTTGATGTTAATCATCTAACAATATATAAAAACTGTAATTGATAATATTATTAAAAAACAAAAAAAATGATTTTTTATAGTGTGCATTAAATTTATTACTGTAATTCACAATAAAAATAAATCTAATAATAATCAGTAAAACTCGTTTTCTTACAAAATAAAACTATAATAAATATTTTTTGATTTAAGATTAAGATATATAATATAATCCCATTTGCTTTATTTTTATCAAATTCTATAAGATTATGTCATATACTTAACGTATCAAAAAAGATAAAAAATTTTTTTTAATTATCTATCAAATATATTACTATTATCTAATTTACATAATGCAGCTTGTACCTGTAGCAAACTATCGATATTGTATAATTAAGCATCGTGCGATAACAGTTTTATTTATTTATTTTCAAACTAATTTAAATCAGTACAGTGCTCTGTAAAACGTCTTTTGATGCAGCAGACTCTTATATAAGAATGATTTATTACCTAGTAAAACCATTTAAAATACAAAACTACAGCATATAGTTGTAATTAAATAATAAGTACATTGATTATTGTAAAAAAAAATTAGTTCAAAAATGTATGATAAAAAAATAAAAAATCTGAGCCACTGTTGCTATTACACAGTAAAAGAATTTTGATACGACTATACTGATTTTAATTCTGAAGTGGGGCATAAAATACTCAAGCAGAAGAATGATATAGCAATGAAAACATTCATTGTCATCTTGTAAAGTTAAATTCTTTAAGTATATATATGGTCATTTTTAACTAAAATCGCCTGAAGGAAATTTCAAATAAATTGTTTTTCTCGTTATTAAGCTTTAAGTAGCTATTTTGCAATTTTGTCGGGATTTTTGATTTATTTAATTTTTTTACAATACAATTTTTCTTTCATCGCATGATTATAAAGAACTTTTTTTTTTAAATTAAAATTTTGACTTTAACGAAGGTCATCAGGAACTTTTAAGTAATATTTTTTAAATTAATAGTATATTTAAGAATATTAAAGAAAATTAATATCATCAAATTACAACCTATAGGTATGAATAAGTGTATTATTGAAAACACGTCTTTGATACGCTCCATTTATTTCAATGAGTCTGCTAGGCTTTAAAATATAAAAATTCGTTTTATAGGACTCTTAATATATTTTCCAAATAATGGTTTTGAATTGTTTATTAATCAAAATTTTACCAGTTTTGAAATTACAATTTTTGACAAAAATGGGTTTTATAAATTTCAAATTTTTTTTTGCAAATTTTTACTTGTCCCTTTTGCTTAAGTTGTAGGGGTGTGCGGTTACCCGAATTTTCGGGTACTCGAGTTTTGGGTCGGTCTTCGGGTATACCCGAAAAGTTTCAGAGGTCCGAAGGTACAGTTTTTTCATATGAAATTTCCCTGGCATTACGATTTCCTTGTTTAATTTACAAAAAAAAGTTACGTTTATGGATTAAAAATTTTTTTTCTTGTTAGTGTCCAGAAAGTGCGTGTTTTCTGGCCGCTGCGCTATTCGAAAAATAGTACATTTTTAACCAAGGGAGCAAAAAAAAAGAATGGCCCAGATCGCACGTTAATTAGCATCCGAGGCGAACCCGAGGATGGTAAACTGCGATCTGGGGTAGTTTTTTTTTGTTCCCATGGACAAAACGAAATTTTTCTTTCTCAGTGGGGTGAAAACGCGTTTTTTTCGATCTCGTTGCGGGGCGAAAAAAGTGTTTTCGGCCCGCTAGGAAGAAAACGCATTTTCTCGACACTGAGCAAGAAAAATTATGTTTTGTCCTTGGCCACAAAAAAAAGGATGCCCCAAATCGCAGTTTACCATCCTCGGCTTCGCCTCGGACGGTAATTTACGTGCGATTTGGGCCATTCTTTACTTTTGTGGCCATGGGTAAAAATATACTATTTTTATTTTACCTCATTTTTAAGCGCCAACGGAAAATTCACTGAAAAATATTTATGGAATCATAATTCCAGGAAAATTTCGTATGAAAAAACTGTACCTTCGAACCTCTGAAACTTTTCTGGTATACCCGAAGACCGACCCAGCCCGACCCGACCCGAAAAAATCTGAGACCGATAACCGCACACCCCTATTAAGTTGTTTCCGAGATATGGCTTTACAAAAGTAGTAATAAAATTAAATTTATAACATGGAACATGTTTATAGGAAGGTGGTACCCTGGAAATCTGATAATCAAAGGGGGAGGGGGTCAAATTTGTCCGATTTAAGGGAGGGGGGTCAAATGGGACTTGGAATAATTCAGGTTAGGGATTTATAATAGATCAAAGTTTAATGACTTAAAATAATTTCGGTAAGGGAGTATAAAATAATAAAGATTTTATAAGCGTTAAGGACTTTAAATTATAAAGGTTTCAGAATTCAAAATATAAATTTAAACATGTTCCATGTTCATTGGTTGTGAGTTCAAAATACGGTCCTAAGTTTTTTTTTTAAACTGAAAATTTAATTTTTATTTTATTAATTAGTTAAAAATTTTTTTAAAATACTTTTAAATTGAAACCCTAACTTTAAATTATTATAGGTCACAAATAAATAATAAAAAAGGTACGAATTAAAAACTTATGGAAAGTTAATATTTTACAAAATTTTTGAGACCTAGAACAGTTGTTTATGTTAAAAATTGAAACTTTGGTTGCAATTTGAAAATCGTTCATTTTGGACAGCGTTATTTTGTAAAAAAAATAAACTTCTTATTATGGAACCCGTATTTTAAATAAGTTACGGAATCAATATTTTCAATAAATAGGCCCAAAAAGTCCATTGGAATATTTGGTGGGGATCAACTAATATATTTAAAAAAAAAAATAATAATTACTTCTATTATAAATTAAGCGTAGAAGTAATAATGCAAAAAGTTCAACGAAAATGATTAATCATGAATTAATTCAAAAAAGTAATTTAAAAATCATATGTAATATTGTCAACTGTAATATCAAAATTAATGTAAGGCAAAAGTTACATTATAAAAAAACTGTAAAAGTTTAAGTGTATTAAAAAAAACACAAAATTACGTCCGTAAATATAACATTAATTTATTTATTATTCAGTAGATTTCAGGTTTAACAAGTTAAATATAATTTTTTATTTACGTAGGTGTATTAGAAGTAAATTAGAAGTTTTTTTTAGAATATTGTAAAAAGTTATATGAATTAATATATCGCAGTATAATTACAACTAGTTTTATAGTTTCAAAAGATTTATAAAAATAATATTATGTACATGTATGTGTGCCTAGTTTAATACAGATGTATTTTGCATAAATCTTAAAAAATATTAAATTATCTATTGAAAGGCAGTAAATGATTTTATTGAAATTTAAATGCATTACCACAGCATTCGCAATATGATAATATTACATTGTTATCTTACAAGATAAAAATAAAATAATCTATCATGCTTAAAGTTTTAAATAGTTAAAATATAATGACAAAGCAATTTAAATTTTCATTTTTTATTTTTTTTCTTAAAAAGCTTTTTGTATTAAAATAATATTAAACCGTAATGTGAATTATACGAGTTAAAAGATTTTTCATTCAATATATATGCATTTAAAAGTAAGTAACTGCATATGGTCAAGTCTTTTAATATTCGAACTTTTTCAAAAATTATTCTTCGATTTTTCAATTTTAGTTTTTATTTCAATTTTTTTTTAATTTACAGATATGAATATTGCAACCTTAAATTTGCAATAACCACCCCTAAAAGGGGTATTTTTGATATTCTCATGCTTTCATTGTCCAAATATGATTCACATGGGTTAAAATGAAAATTAAAATTAAAATGACCCTTCTAAATTTGCAAAAACATGAAATACATAAAAAATACCTGTTTTAGGGGTGGTTGTTGCAAATTTTTATGTCAACATGAAACATGTTATAGAAAAGGGTACTGGAAGTAAGGCGGGTAATGGAACTTAGAATAATTTTGAGTCAAGTACTTGGAAGAATCCGCGGGTTTAGGGATAAATTTGATATTACAAAATACTTTAGGAAGCTAAAATGTTCGCAAAATCTATAAGTAAACATTAGAAATAAACGCGTTTCATTGCAAATCTGTTGTAAGTTTTATTTTTTAATTCTTGGACAAAAAAAAAATTTCTTTGTTAAAAATATTTTTAATTTTAGCCCATTAAAATCACTAATTCTTAAAGATACTCCCATATACATTATGATAATATCTTATAATATATTGATAAAACGCACATATATACATAAATTTCGCAAAAAAAAAAGAAAAAATTATATCAGATTTGATACTTTATTTTTTATTATATTATACATTGCATTAAATATTACGTAATTTTTGTTAGTAAAAATCGTAATATTTATTATTTATCATACATATACTTAATATAGGCTATATGCATATATTACACACATATATATAACGTTGTAAACACTAATAAAAGTAGAGTAAAATTAACTTTTAGGCAATAAAAAAAAATTAAAAAAACAAGTAATGTAAATGAACATTTTTATAAACTCATAAATGCATTTAATTATAATGTAATCTTATGGGATATGCATAAAACAGATTATTTTTTCCTTATTAATTTTTTTTAATTTTATAGCATTTAAAATATAATTATTTCGTATCTTTTCGCAAATTGTTTTTATTTTTACTAATTTTTATATGACGTCTTATTAAATTTATATTTATATGATAATAAGTTACACATCATTATTAATTTCTTCTTTATTTGATGCCTGGCTTGCAGGCATTATTAAAATACTCATAGCAGAGCCTGGGCTTATGGAGATAAAACAACACCGTGGGTACAATCTTGAGTTACTTTTTGGATTATTTTTGAAAAATCGTGCTCTGCAGCAATATTTCCGTGCTTAAGATATCTTTATAGCCACGTCCTTATTGTTTAATTTTACTCCATGTTTTCTTACGCTACTATTAATGGCATTAAGGGAAGTATTGTTAAGGTCCCTACTATATTAATGTGAGTGGCCAACACTGACTACTCCATATGTACACGCATACAAAAAATTAGTAAATATAACTAAAATTACGATGTTGTTTACTAAATTCAGTTTGGTTAAAAGTCACTATAAATTATTAGTAAAATTTACTAATAAAATTTGTTTATAAAACTAAAACCTCAATTTTTTTAGAAAAATTTACTAATTTTTTGGTTATATTTACCAATCTATATTAATTTGTTTTTACTACATTTTTATAGGTTAATTTTACTATTCTTTTTTTTGCGTGTACATATATCCATATGGCGCTTTTTCTTTTGATTTTGTATTTGGTAACCATGTTAGCTTTTTGAAAATAGAAGAACCACTAATTTCTCATCTGTGACATAATACTTGATTGTGATTGGTCTGGAATCTTTCCTTAAAGAATGCCTTACTTTTCCAGCTTTACAGATGATTACATAACCCAGAGCCAGACACGCCCTGAAGACTTTTGTAAGAAGGCCCACCAAGTGAGGCAGGTCTATTTGAAGAAGCACTGAATAAATTTTCAAGGAACTTATAGCGTGAGAACAAGTTTATCACCCATACAACTTTAGCTGTTCTGACAGTTTCATGAGCCATTTTCAATCAGTTCTCCTATTTATATTTTATTATCAGCAGCTTTGGGAGATTGTTCTTAAAAAACATTAAAAAAGTCCTGTATAATAATAAGCCTAAGTTTCTCTAGGGAGTTTGTAGGAGAATTTCTATTCGGTCTCTTTATCAAGTCCGAAGCCCAGATCCCGTTATTATACAGTGATCTTAACAGTCTGGGAATTTCAAGAAAACACTCCATTTCTCTAGTTTTTAAAAATAAATAAATAAATTTAAATAACTAAATTTTTCTAGTTCACCTTAATTTTTTTAAAAATAAAGTTAGGGTTTTGAGAAACTCGTTCCTAAAAACAGCTTTTAATTAAAGGTCCAAAATTTCTTTTTCAGCTCGTCCTTAATAAGCCAAACGTCAAATTCACTTTGATATATCTGAGATTCAAGGGAAAATTAGTCTTGTAAGGTACCACGATAACTCTTGTCATATTTCTTAACTCCAGTTCAATCTCCCTAGAAGTACCATGTTTCTTGAAGAGTTCCAATTTTAATTTAGAGATACACTAAAAAAATATGATGCTTACATGAGTAGATAACTAAATTAAAAAAATGGGTAGTTTTATAACCAATTCTTTGAGTTTAATAAATTATCAGTGATCACCTGGATTACAACCTGTTCATCTACATTAGTTAAGAATCACTCATATACTAAATTGTAAAAACAGTAATAATAAAAAAACAGCAAGAATAAAAAAATAAATTTTAATTGATTAATATAATGAGTTAAGGTGACAAGTAGTAGTGTATAATTATAAGATGTTTTGGCATATATGTTCAATTTTCTGGTCTTACTTTAAAAGGATCTTTAATATAATTATCTATATAAAATACGCACATATATTTCAAGTTTAAAATTAAATAGAAAAATAAAAAAAAAATACCCTAGTCAATTTTAGAAAAATCATGCCAAGGCGTATAACTCTATAATAACTGTTCCATAAAAAAAAAAGAATTAAATAATATAAGTAACCTTCAATTTATTTTATATAATTTAATGTTTTTTTTATTTATTCTCAAATAAATTGACATTTACCTTAATTTTTTAATTGTAGCAAAAATTATTTTTATTTTAAAAAATGTCTTAATTTATATAAGATAATAAATAAAAATATCTTAAGTAATAAATATTTAAAAATCTGTTAACAAATATGTAAAATAGAAAAAAATAAAAAATTGCAATGTTTATATCGTTCATCATTATTATTTTTGAAATATACGACAGGTAGGCAAAGTTATAATAGGGAGGTTTAATAAAATACGAGATATTACATCGTTGCATTATAAGTGCACTGTTGAGTGTATATGATAGTGAAAGGGGTCTTGGTTCCTCCTTCTCTCTTAGATTTTATATGTTTTACCTTTTTCTAGATTCTAGGTCTAATCAAA
The DNA here is from genome assembly GCA_022575985.1 of Anagrus nilaparvatae. Lineage (NCBI taxonomy): Eukaryota > Metazoa > Arthropoda > Insecta > Hymenoptera > Mymaridae > Anagrus > Anagrus nilaparvatae. The sequence continues at coordinate 29,424,054 of JAKSXM010000231.1, read as the reverse complement.
TGTTATTATTATTTTTATTATTTTCAGAAGGGGCCTTACCTTTTTATATAAAAGCTAAGAAACTTTGCTACTTTAAATCAGTTTGTTTATTTACTTAGTCGTGTTTACAAGACAAAGTTCTTTTTTTAAATCAACAAAATGAAAATAATCGTAAGTTTATTTAAAAATTATTTTTAGTTTTTTTTTTTTTTTATTTATTGTGTTTTAAAGAAATTGAAAGCAGAAGGATTTATTAAAGGATATTTGGTTCTGAGTGTTAATAATTTTTTTTTATAATTTTTTTAATTTTTTGAAGAAATTTAAAAGAACTGAGAATTTAAGATGCGAAATAATTTGTGTTTTTACTAAATTTGTGAATAAAGATTTTATTTTTTTAATTTATTGTGAGTGATAAAATACAAATGTTAAAAATATTTTGTTAATTTTTTTATTCAACTTTTAAACAAAAGTTTTTTATTTAAAAACTTCAAATTTTAAATAAAGACTAAAAAATAATTAAGATTCAAATTAATTAAATTTTTAAATAAAAAACTACAAATTGCATCTTAAAACGATCTTTTAAATTTCTTTCCAAATTATTATAAAAAATTTATTCTCGCAAACGAAATGCGTTTGGAAGAATATATAAGTTTGAATATACCTTGGTTCGAACTCAAAATAAAATCTAAAGAAAATTAATAAAAAAATTAATTTATTAAAAATTAAATTTATAAAGTTGAATACTATTTTTCCTGAGTGAATTTTAGATATAAATTACCTTTAACAGGTTCTTTTGCTGCTTGGTAGCAAAGCATTTTGATAAGTTTTTCAAATTATTGAAACTTGTGCAAATTCTTTTGTTAGTATTTGCATTGAATTAAAGTTACAGAATAATTTTCATTTACTCAACTTCATAATAAAAAAATACCATCACGAAAATAATAAATTAAATATAAAAAAAATTTAATTATAAAACATATTTATTTTTAGATTGCATTATTCGCTGTTATTGCTGCAGTATTAGCTGCACCATCACCATACGCTGGACATGTAAATAATTATTTTTTTACTTATTTAAATAATAATAATTAAGTAGTATTAGTAGTAGTATTTAAATGTAGTGTCTATAGTAAAAGGAATTATTACATAAATATTTATTAAAAATAACCATAATTAAACTTTCATAAAAAAAATATTTTTTTTACATAATTAACATTTTATTATATAAATTTACAAATGCTTTTAAATACATTTAATAGTGTATAATCTGTTGTTAATACTCAATGGATTTTTAGTTTTAAAAAAACTAATATTTTTCATTTAAAAATAAAATGAAAAATTAATAAATTAATAAATAAATTCAAATCGTAGTAAAATTTCGCAAAAATAAAATACACCTAAAATTCGGTTTCAAAATTACTAAATTTTTCTCTTTAAAAATATTAACTTGTAATTTATTCATAAGTTTTTTAAATAAATTACTACGCCTAATAACTCATGGGAGATAAAATAAAAAAAAAATTAGCATTGCTTAATAAAAAATGATGGATTACTAAATAACGAAATTTTTTAACTAACAACAACAACGTTAAACGTTTCATAAACACATAAATTTATTTTAATCATTAAATAAAATAACAAAGACTTATTGTTTAAAATAAATTTTCTCATAGGTGAAAAAATCAGATTTTAAATAATTTTTTATTCAAATAACATTCTAATAATATTTATTTTAAAATTGAATAATATTTTTACGCTTAACAGAAGACTATTAAGCGAAATTATTGCTTTGTAAAAATCTTTAAATTTTGCGCAGACCGCCGGCAATTTTATTTTTTTCTTTCTAATCATTTTTTTCAAACGTTTATCTCGCTAAATGCGACAAAAAAGGAATGTGATTTTACGATGCAATTAAAAACGATTTATTAGTAGTGTCAAATATGTGAAATAGCAATTTCTAAGATAAACAAATATTGATATTTATTTTTATTAGAAATTTTTTTATCGGTTGTTTTTAGAGATTTTGAGTCTGTTTTTAAATTTTATTATGTAAATATTTGCTTTATTTTAATGAGTTTTGTTAGTGTTTCGGTGAATGTTTTTAGAAAAAAAGCATCAAAATCGTGAAATTCCTTGCGAGATAGCGTAAACTCAGCTATGGGATTTTGTGAAAAAAAATTAAAACAAACAAAAAACCTAAAAAAAAAATCATAAAAAAAATCTCAGGTGAGCGATCCATGGCAACAACAAAATCTTTGGCAGGATCCATGGAAGCAACAAAATGTTTGGCAAGATCCATGGAAGCAACAAAATGTTTGGCAAGACCCATGGAAACAACAAAATAATCTTTGGCAAAGTAATCCTTGGCAAAGTAATCCATGGCAAGCAAAAAATCCATGGCAATCAAATGATCCATGGCAATCAAATAACCTATGGAAACCAAAACATGTAAAAATTTATTTACGATAAAAATAAATAATCAAACTCAAAAATAAAAAGCATTGCCAAATAAACAAATAAACTGGCCAAGATTCGTCAGGGCAATCGCAAATCATGCATTTTCCATATTCATAAAAATTAGTACCGTTTAATAAATTCGATATTTTATAAACAGAATTTCAAATAATTGAATATACCAATAAAATTTATACTTTTTTATTCAATATTTATTTTAATTTTAAGTTAGTTATTTCTTACTTTAAGTTAGTATTCTATTAAATAAAAAAATTGGAAGTAACTTAAATTTCAGCTGTATTTTAGACAAAAATACTTCCAATTTTTCCTTAGCTTAAAAATATTAATTTTAATTTTAATAAATTTTTTTCTTTAGGTAATCGATGCACACCAAGTACCTCAACCACACCCAATTCCACCTCTTCATCCAAAACCATTACACCTTAAAGTACATGACGAATCTGTCAAACTTCCATTCCACCCCCCACATGTTCACACACCACATCTTATTGGATTCGAACACCACGTTGAAGAACCACAAATCAAACATGTATCCCATCATGGATGGTAAACAATAAAGGAAAGGAAAAGAATATTTTTTTAAAATGGATAAAATTGATCAACAAAATTAATGGCCAAAAACTCAAGTTGAAAAATTATTCAATCAAAAACGAAGAAATTTCATCAAAATTTAAATACGATCTCATATTATGAACACCTACAAGATTTATTTTAATTGAATAAATAAATAATTAAATAATTTGAATTTTCATTGATTTACATTGTGTAATTATTTTAGTTGTAAGCATGTTCATTTTTTTTAAATTCAAATATGGCCTAAAATGTATAGTTCTTTCTATATAATTAATAAGCTTTTCAAAATAAATACTTTTTTTTTTTTTTTTTTGTTTTGTCACGCAAAATTGTAGCTTTGAAAGAACAACTTTTGTTTATTTTTTTAATAAAAGTCAGACAATGCTCAATGTCTTGAAGTATACCAAGCAAAATATAAGCGTTTCATTTTCCTGTTTAATTACACTTTAAAACAATAAAAATATATTTAATTTGCAAATTTAAAAATTCTTTTAAAATTTCTTAAATACACTGTTAAAGTTACTTAACTATAGTATGTGATTTTACAAACTTACTTAACATAGTTATACTATAAAACAAATAAAATAAATTTTTTCGAAAAATTTGTAAATTAATAATTCTTTTGAAAATTATCTAATTTTTTCTTAGATTTAAAGAAGTTACAATTAACAGGGTATGTTTTTGAAAATTAAAAGGATATCTTTATTTTTTCAACAAAAAAAATTTCGATATGAAAGTAACTTTAGAGTTGTTTGTTCAGAATATGAATATTGGACTTTACAGTACCTGAAATTTTTTAAATACTAAAAAAATTTTTTCAATTTTCAATTTTTTTTAAATCTTTGCTAGCGATTCTTTTGTTATTTAAACGTTTACCTAGGGTCAAATCGTATTCGTTCGCTGCTTTTTAATTAGTTAACTTTATAATATCAAAAAAATAGTGAATCGCGAATCAGGTGCAACAAATAATCATAAAAAAAATATGGAATTTTATGCAAAATTTCGCGAGTTATGGACAGCGAACAATAAAAATTCAGGCCCTGTTTTAAAATTTTAAAATATAATTTAGAGTGCTAGTATTTTCAATTGTTTTTCTTCTATTAATAAATATCCCTGAGTCTTGCATAAATTGCTGACATTAAAATATACCTACGTCGGCCCTTTAAATTTTTTCTGTAAATATATAACTTAAAAGTGAAATCAAAGTTTATCTTGCTGTTGAATATAGTTTAAAAAGCAGGAATTTAAACATTCTGAGCCATATTTTTGAAAAAAATTTTGTACCAGTAAATTCTCTATCTTCTCAAAGACTTGCGCAAGAAAGTGAATAATTTAATTTATTTTAATAAAATGTTTAATTTTTGCAATTTATTCCTCAATGAGGAACCATTGTGATGGGTCAAATTTTGGTTTTTGATTTTTTGGCATATAAGCACGTTTTGAGACCTCAGGAAGCTAAAAAACTGGTTTTTAAAAAAAGTATGTGTGTGCGTGTGTGTATGTATGTAATCGGTGATATTTCACAACCGTTATGAAATTAAGACCTAATTTTTTTTTCAAAAATTTTTTTACCAAACATCTCGAGGTACTTTTTTTTTTTAATTCGGATGTAATACCTCATTTATTTCCACGAAAGTACTTATATTTGAAAGTATGATTTTTACTCAATATCTCGAATCTGATAATTAATTTTTTGACAATTTTTTTCTCAAAATTTTCGTCACAAAAAAATACAAAAAACACAAAATTTTTTTTCTCTTTGGACGTAGTACCTAATTTATTTCTATGAGAGTACTAGTTTTAGAAAGTTCGTTTATAGTAGTTTTTTGGATCTGATACCGAATTTTTTTAAAAATTTTTTCACAAAATTAAAAAAACTGTAATATTTTTTTTTTTTTTTTGAGTGTATTACCTCATTTAATTCCATGAAAGTACTAATATCTGAAAATATTGTAATCGGTGATATCAGTGGCATATTAATTTATTAAGCTCATTGTTTGAGGAACCTTAGTGCCAGGTAATTGGCAGGGTATTTTTATTTTAGATACATATTTGGATTTCTAGTGGTCTGGACAGCAAAAAAGGCGCGGTTATATAAGATATAAATTTTTTTGTGGAGAAACTATCAAATAATATAAATGAAGGAGTAGAAGTACAAATTCTCTTTCAATAACACCAAAGAATATATTTTTTGTTATATTGATAACACGTAGCCAAGTCATACAGTATTTGTTTAGGGGCTTATTACATTGAAAGGAGTAGATAGATATAGTTGTAACGCTTGTCTTCAAAATTCAAGTGTAAATTATTGAAAATAACTGGTTTTTATTTTTTAATTTTTTGATACTGTTAGAGATCTTCCAATTTTATCATCTCATGCTAAGAGCTAGGATGCTGGTTCAACAAAAATGACTGCCAAAAATTGAGGATTGAGCCTTTGAAGCTAAATTTGGAACAGAGGCTTCACTCTTTATTTCTCGAATTTTTTTATTTCTAGTTTTCAAAATTAAATTTTTTTTTTACCATATTATTATTTTGCAATATATTAGAATTGACTGTAAAATTTTTTTATTTTTTTAGGAACCTTAGTGTAATAATAGTTTTCATAAATAATATGAATATGTTTAAAATTAAAAGACTCGTGCTTTTCCTGGTTTGCTTCTTGACAAACAATATTGTCTAATTTTTATTTAAAAATTTAACAAAAGTATTATTTACAAGTTTTACCGACAAAATTCTAAAAATAAATAATTTAGTTTAGTTAAAAAGCTTAATTAAGCAAACCATAATGGAACTTCTGCACTTTTTGTTGAATAATTTTCCAACAAGAGGAACCAATTTGTTATAATTTCGGTAAGGTAAAAATTTACTAAGAAAGATGTAAGATTACTATAGCAGTATCTTGGATATTTGTATGCAACTGGAGCTGGATATGCTGGACATAAGTCAACGAAATCTTGACTATCCTAAAAAAATAAATTATGAATTTATTATTATTTATTCTTACATTCATTTATTTTTTGTTCATTAAGCATTCTTTTTTTTTTTTTATATTGAAGAAACAATGCAAAAATAATTAATTTTAATATTAGTTAGAAGTGGAATTCTACTTTATTGAATTTTAAACAAGAAAGGAATTTTTCATTTACATGCCCAACTTAAGGTGATGGTGAAGCGACTGCTTTAGAAATGACATCGAATAATGCGATCTGAAAATAAAATTATACTTTTGTCAGAAAATTTTTTTGATATAAATAACACAATTTAAAGCATGTCACTTTTATGAATTTTGGATAAACTAATTTAATACTAATAAGTATTAAAAATTTGATTGCTATTTTAGAAAAAAAAATAGTATATTTTTCATAAATTTATATTTTAATATTGACTAAGTTTACAAGCGCTGCAGTTAGGCATTTTTAGCTAACTTGATCGTCCGTGTAAACGCAGATAGTTTAAAGCGAAGTTAAGTTAATAAACTGACTTATGTTAACTAACTTTACCTAAACTGCAGCGCCTGTAAACTTAGTCATTATTAATTAAACATAATGCCATTATAATATCAACAATGTTATACCTATTCTTCCTGAAATTATAGTCCTGTCGCCCACCATGCTATTTAATGCCATAAAAGTTCCATGGAAAAAAATGGTTGGTATTTATGTTTTTTGACCCGCTAAACACAAATCCGAGGTCCGTTTTGCAAAATTCGTGGTCAATTTTTTGTTATTAACAATTTATTGCAAAATTTGACAACAATCTAAATGTTAAATATCCTGTAGCTAAAACAATTCAAAATTTTGAAAAGCCCTTGATTTTATTATACATATTTTGACTCACTTAATCCAAATTTCGAATTTATAAGCTCGTATGATTAATTGTTTAAACAATATTTAATTGTTAATAAATTGTTTAAACGATATTTTTTTGAAAATTACGTGTGACACCTTTTTATATGTATTTTTTAACCCTCTGATCACGATTTTCAGGTTATTTTTTTCATAAACCTTACTTATAGTAATTGTTTAAACAATTTTAATTTGTTTATAACCCAGAATAAGTATATGTTGTTAGGTAAAATTCCAATTCTTGAAATATATTGGTATTTAAGTTCATCCAAATGCTTTTTTTACTTTAGTAAAATTTATGTTTATACAAAAAAATGTAATAATACATTAAATAAATTATCTTCCATACTACTAACCCGAGAGTTAATTTTATTTATTATATGATTTTAAAGTAGTGCTTCACGCGAGACCGAGATTTTTTTGGTCTCGTCTCGGTCTCGTCTCGAAAAGCGAGACGAGATCGAGACGAGATCTGCCAATAAAAATTGCGAGACGAGAACGAGACTTAAAAAAGTCTCGACGAGAAATCTCGAAGTCTCGAAAATTTCTCATAGAATAAATAATTTAAATATAGTATATTTTTACCCATGGCCAGAAAAGTAAAGAATGGCCCAAATCGCACGTAAATTACCGTCCGAGGCGAAGCCGAGGATGGTAAACTGCGATTTGGGGCATCCTTTTTTTGTGGCCAAGGACAAAACATAATTTTTCTTGCTCAGTGTCGAGAAAATGCGTTTTTTCGAATAGCGCAGCGGCCAGAAAACACGCACTTTCTGGACACTAACAAGAAAAAAACTTTTTTTTTCCAATCAGCAACTTCTTTAAAAATTAAAATTTTTGGAATCTTTATTAAGTTATTATAGAAATAAAAACATGTATTGTAGAAACCATATAATAAGTTTTTTTTTTAAGAATTCATAAAATTAAATAAAAACCATAAATCCGTAAAATAAAATTTAAAATAATATTATTATTATAATCATCATATTTTTACAACCCTGTAGCTTCCTACAAAAAAAGACTGGAGATTGAGGCCAAACAGGAATATAAAAAAATTTAAATAAAGGTATTCAATATTTTTTCAATTGAATTCTTTTTTTTGAGATTGATTTTATTTTTAATTTACAAGAAATAATAATAAAAGTTTTGTGACTTGTGTAACATAATAAATAACTACATAAATACATATATATTTTAAATATTAAATAATGGAGTTTTATGAAGGTATTTATGATACCATATTCTTTAATAATTGGAAAAAAAACTCTTGTTTTATTACCGGTAGTATAAAATTTCAAATCAATTAATACCCAAAAATTGTACATCAGAAATGTATACCGAGAACACTATTAAATCCATTAAAATTTTTGTTATTATTTATCAATAAGTAAATAATTAAAAATTATAATATAATTTCAAGTTCACATATAGTTTTTATATGGATTTCATTCACTTGAGATTGTAATTTCGATTACAAAATTTTAACAAAAAATAAAAAAATTGTAGATGGCTACAATTATATTATTTATATTTGATTTATATTATTATATCATATTTTTATCGATGAAAAGTTTAAGAACTATGAAAAGTTAAAAAAAAAAGTTATTTATTTTTTTAGTGCGTTTTTATATTTGAAAAATAAGATTTGACTGCAAATGCAACTATATAGGCGGTCAAATTTCTATATATTTTTTCCGTTAATTAACTCATGGTTTTTCATTATAAGCGAAAACAATAATCACTTGAAGATAGAAAATAGATCAGTATTACCAAGTATAAGGCAAAAAAAAATTTTATTTTTGTGAGGCGAGATATCGAGACTTTCGAGACTTTTTCGAGACGAGACGAGACGAGACCGAGATCGGGACGAGACGAGACGAGACGAGACTTACAAAAATTGTGATTTTTCGATACCGAGACGAGATCGGGGCAAATCTCGTCTCTCTCGTCTCGCGTGAAGCACTATTTTAAAGTTTAAATTGTTTAAGCAAATAATAGGGTTGGTTTTTTGAAAAAAAGAACCTGAAAATCGTGATCAGAGGGTCAAAAAAAACATAAACAAAAGTGATTTTCAAAAAAAATATGTTTAAACAATTTATTAATAATTAAATATTGATTAAAAAATTAAACCTATGACCTTGGGAATTTAAAATTCAGATTCAGCAAGTTAAAATTAAAAAAAATTATCGATCACTTTTTGAAATCACGAAATCTGTAAGCCACGAAATTCATGTTTTTGTCAAATTTTACCCAGCAACATACTTATTCTGGATTTTAAACAAATTAAAATTGTTTAAACAATTACTATAAGTAAGGTTTATGAAAAAAATAATTTGAAAATCGTGATCAGAGGGTTAAAAAATACATATAAAAAGGTATCACACGTAATTTTCAAAAAAATATTGTTTAAACAATTAATCATACGAGCTTATAAATTAGAAATTTGGATTAAGTGAGTCAAAATATGTATAATAAAATCAGGGGCTTTTCAAAATTTTGAATTGTTTTAGCTACAGGATATTTAACATTTAGATTGTTGTCAAATTTTGCAATAAATTGTTAATAACAAAAAATTGACCACGAATTTTGCAAAACGGACCTCGGATTCGTGTTTAGCGTGTCAAAAAACATAAATACCAACCATTTTTTTCCATGGAACTTTTATGGCATTAAGTAGCATGGTGGGCGACAGGACTATTAGGTCTGTTCTTTTTTCCCAAAAAAAGTAGAACTGGAGTTAAACAGAGAAAAAAAATGCCCGCTCATTTCAAACATTTTGTAGGTTAGATTGTACTTTATTTAAATTTTTATTAATTTTTTTTATTTTAAGTAATAGATTATTTACTGCTAAATGATAAAAGGCTATATTAAACATGTTTTCACATTTAATTTTTAGTAAAAGAATTTTATCCCAAAAAAACGTTTTGCTTTTTGAATTACCGCCATTACAAAGAACGCGCGTTCTGCCCCAGCGCGAGTTTTACCCCAGTTTTGCTCCAGGTTAACATTTTTGGGAAAAAAGAACAGACCTATTAAAACTTAAAAAAAAAAAAATCAACTGATTGTTAGTATACAACATTGACATTTGTATGAACTTACTATATTCTTAAACATTTTTTGTCAAAATTTTTTTTTAAATTTAATTCTAGTCAATTAACATATTTTACAGTATGCAATGTGGTATAAGTTTTTATCTTAATTTTACGAAATTAACAAAGGAAGCCCTAGAATTTATAAATACAAATATCTCTTTTTCTTTTTCATTTTCAGGTTTCAAGATTTTAAATTTCGTGGCTACGCACAGTGTTTTTTTTAAGGAAATTTTAGAACTGCACAAATCACAAAAAGGGGAGGGGAAAAGGGGGTGAGGAATACTAATTTTGCTCATTTATTTACAAAATATTATCTCTTAAAATTTTGAAAAAGTACCTCAAAAATTACTTTTTATTAAATTTATTGAACATGTAAATACCTCAGCTGCAGACAGCTCAATTTTCATTTTGTTGGTCTCAAATTTTATGTTTTCTCATATATTTTTTTTGGTAAATTTATTTTAAAAGCACTAAAATTGAAAAATAGCGATTTTTAAAAAATCATTTTTCACAAATTTTAAATTTCCCGCAAAGTCACGTAACCAAATGAAAATCTGACTAAAAATTTGGATTTAGCGGAAAATTTTACATAAGGATACCATTTTCTGTCTTTTTTAAATAAATAGTTTCTAAGATATCCCATTTTAAAGATAAAAAGTAAAATTGACTTTTTTAAAAAGCCCTAAATATGGGACTCAAATTATCATATCTGCTAAACAAATAATTATAAAAAGAAAATCACTGGCTACGCATGCGTTTAAGTTAGATTTAAATATTTACTTTAGCTCGACTTTAGCTTTAGTTGATGAGAGGTCGTGACAAATGAAATGAACAAAAATTTTTGGCGGTGTTATTGTTTGGCGTGTAGAATACGCTCGATTTCGGCGTATTTTAATTTATAATAAATAATTACAAAAGTAAACAAATTGATTTATACAAAAACTATTAAATTTATCGTTTGTCATTTAAACTTTTAAATAGTAATCAGATAACTTGCATTCTAGAAAGTATAGTTAAATTATTATAGTAAAGTAGTGCAACTATGTGATTAACCTCGTGTTTAACTTTAATAAAAAATTTAAAAACTTTATCATTTTTACGAGCATTTGCATTGAATATTTTACTAACAACTAAAAATATTTTTTTAATAAAAAGTAAGTATAGCTTTTTAAAATTCAACAATTAATAAAGAAATCATTTACTCTAGTCCCCTTGTATTTAATTTGTGAAACAGCGATTTTATTACTTCAGCAAAAGAACCTTATAACCGGTTTGTGTAAACATCAAAATTCATGGAAAATGTTTGCTTGTTTCAAGAAACGTCTCCAATGTCTTTACCGTCGTTTTTCGTGTTTTGGTGCTAATAATAAGCAAAATTTTGATTTTTTTTGCATTCAAGCACGTTTTGAGACTCCACGAAGCTAAAAACTGGTTTTTTACCTTATTCTATAATATTTTTTTACAATAATTCTTAGCAGTAATCCGAATTGCAGTTTTAGTGCAAAGGAACTAGAGTGACTATTATTTTTTAGCAATATAAAGGAAAATAAAATTAATCTTTATGCTTACAGTGGCTGAAAATACAAATGCAACTTCAATAGAAATGCTTATTGATGATTGTTTATTAGCTGTTTTTCGTCATTTACCTATTGCTGACAAAATTAAGATCGAGAGGATTAATAAACACTGGAATAATTTAACTACATCTTTCTGGAGCAATGTAAAAAAATTAGACCTTCATCTACCATCTTTGGGCCTTAAACCACGTGGATCTTTGATTGATGATTCAAGATTGATTTCTTTCTGGGAACTTCTGACAGTACTTAAAAAGTGTGGAAAATTTTTAGAAGATATCGATTTAACTGGAATTAATCAGAATACGACAACAAATGCTCTCATTTTGATTGCACGTGTTTGCCCAAATATTAAAATATTTAAAGCTGAAATTGTTTATAATGAAAGTATTTATGGATTAGCTGAACATTTTAAAAATATTGTTGAATTAACATTAAGTGATTTCGTTAAGGGAAATTTGGATGATAACAAATTATCTTGTTTATTTATTAATAACAAAACCATAAGAAAATTAAAATTAGAAAATTTTAGAATGATTAGTGGTTCATGTTTAATAAATTTACCATTGTTAGAGAGACTTGAATTAAATCATGTACTGAATTTTCGTGGAGAGGAGCTTTCTAAAGCTCTGAAATTAATGAAAAATTTAAAAACATTTAAAATTGTTTTATTGGTAGCCTCCATGAGTTATATGTTAGATGCACTCAAGATATGTTCAAGCCTTGAAGAGTTAGATTTAGAAGGTTATGAAACAATATATATACTAGATACAGATTCTAAATTAGAGGCAATATTTAAAAATAATAAAAATCTTAAAATCTTATCTTTAGGAAGATTTGGTATTACCGGAGAATGCTTAATGCATTTAACCGTTAGCCTTAAAGAGTTAACTTTACATTATGTTCAAAATTTTGAATTGAATTATTTACATGATTATTTAATTAACTGCCAAAATTTAAATAAATTTGAATTTATTCATCATGAAATTGAAGTTATAGATTACAACAAATTAATAGATATTATTCCTTCGTTGAATGGTTTAAAACAATTAAGAATAACTATTGATAAAATTATTGATAGAGAGTTGTTAAAAAGAGTTGTTAAAAATTTGACTTCAATATCATCATCATTAACAAATCTTGAAGAATTAACATTGAAAAATGTTACTTTAACAAATAAACGTTCAATATTATTTGAAAAGAATTTTAAAAATCTTAAAACATTATTTTTAGATACTTGTAAAATTTCTGATATTGCTCTTTATTTAATAACAACTAGCTTAACAAAATTAGAAAATTTTTATCTCACAAGAATGGATAATGATACTTTTAATAAAATGCCAAATTTAAAAAAAATAAGATTTTCTGAATGTCCTAAAATAAAAACCGATTGTTTGAATCAGATATTAACAGAATCAGAAAAACTTGAATATCTTTTTATTAATAATTGTTTTGGTATTGATAAGAAAAAATTTTTATTATTTGCAAATGAAGCAACAAGAAAACGTAAAAATAATGTCATATTGTATGTTCATAAAAATATTTTTGAGAATCTTAATGCTGATAATTTAAATACTGTTAAAAAATCGCCATTCTTAGAGTACACTGATATTGATGTTGTTAGGCATTACATTCGCACTGTATCTCCAATTAATTACTTTGGTGGATATTAAATCCTGAAATATCTAAATAAATAACTTGGAGCATATTTTTAATTTATTATTTCAATTTCACAACGGGGTAAGCTCTTTAAAAGAAGAATATTGCCATTGGCTAAAGTGACTGAATGATTAGATTCACATAAAGTTGTGAAAATATCAGCTATTTTTGAAATTATAATATTCTGATATTTTAAAGTGAAATACGGATACCCACGTAAAAAGATTAGGCTTACCCAAAATTAAGTTTACTGATAGATTAATCTTTTTACGTGGTTAGATTAAGATTGTTGTTTGTTTGTTTTTTTTTTCATTTTGCTTGACAAGGAATCAGAATCAGGATTCATAACTTAAAAGGAGATTTTTATTTTATAATTGTAAAAAAAAAATTTTTTTTAGTAACATAATAATCTGTATAAATTTTTGATGCAAATGTAAATTATTAGCTGAATAAAAAATAAATATTTTGAAAATTATTTGCAACTTCTCTGGCAGGCTGCTGCATTGAATTTTGCATGAATTGTTTGAATTTTCAAGCAAAACTTACGTGACATTATAAAATCATTTTTTTTTTACGGATAATTAAATCATGAAACTTTATGTTTATTTGCATATTTTATTTTTTACTTTATTGTAGCAACTGGATAGTTTTAAGTAGTTGCTTAATTTTTCAAGCAAAAAAAATTAACTTTGTTTGCATTACTTTAAAATTTAAGCAACTGAAGCAAAATTCAAACGCAGCATCCTGACATTGATAATTTTATAATTCGTTATCCATTATATAAATAGAATCCAATAGTCCAATCCTAGACTTTTATAATCTAGATCAGTTTCAGTAAGGTACTTTTCTCATCTTCAGATTTAAGTAATAAATTGTATTTTGAAATTTCCGCGATTGAAAATAATTTAAAAAAACTTTCGATCCAATTAATTCTTCAAAAAATATTTTATTGACTTCGATTGAGTAATATTTATATAATAATATACCCGAGAAAAAGTTTTTTTAACACGGAACATGTTCATAGGGAGTGGTAGCCGAAAAATCCCTTTCAGCAGGGGGAAGGGTATGGATTTTAAATATTTTTGATTTAGGGACTTATAGGGACTCTAGAATACTTTAAGTTAATGGAGTTAGGATAATATCAATTTAGGGACTTTTATCATTCCAATTCTAGGGCTAATAATTAGGGAGTATAACCAGTTATAAGTTTTTTTCTTTAGTTATCCACATGGTTAAGTTTCGTTGCTTGAAACAGGGGGCTTGAATGTGACGAAATTATAACAATTAATTTTTTTGCATAATATGAAATTATATTAAAAATAATTAGAAACAAATTCTTTTTTTTTTCAAAAAAAAAAAATTTTTAATTTATGTTTAATTTTTACATTTTAAGGGGGCGCCAATGTCCAAAGGAATTTTGATGTTCCTGTTTTTCAACCCTTCAAGTGTGCATTATTCTGCATTAAAAAATTCTTATACTTGATATTAGGAGCAATGATAATTATGACCAGTGAATGGCACCCTTGTAAGAAATTAAGAATAGTATCTGTGGTACCCCTGGATGTAACTGCGTAACTAAACAAATCAACCTAACCGTGCATCTTTTTTTAAATTAAAAAAAATACCGAAAAAACTTTTAACCAAATTAAATTTAAAAATAAAGAATCTAGTCTATTCTATAGCCTACATTGAAATTTATTTTCTTAATTATTTTTTCTAAATTAAATTCTTATTTAAAAAAATATATTACTTTAAACATGATAATAAAAATTGATATTCTCAAGGAAAAAACAAGTATTACTTAATATTTTTTTTTATAAACAATATATTTTATATACTTATACTAAAAATATTACAGATGACAAAAGGAAAACTTGTTAAATTTTAAATTAGGTGCTCGACTTGACTGTAAAATTCCCAATATTTAAAAGATTTTAAATACTACACAAGTAAAAATGTACATTATGATTCAAAAATCATAAAAACTTTTTTTTAGAAGATAATTTATAAAAATTTCGAGGATTTTTATCTTATCTTTTTTAATCTTTCAAAATAGTTTGCTTGAAATTTGCTTGAAACAGTGAGGTTCTAGCAAAAAAGAGTATTTTTTTATTTTTAATATAATAAACAATAATAAACTCACCCTCCCCCCAACTACCTATTTTTTCTGTACTTTAATTATTAATTACCTGCCATTTTTAATTTTTATGAAAAACAAAAAAATACGTATCGAATATTTTTTTAAATATTTTTAAAATATCAAATAACCTTAATTCCCTGATACAAACCAATTTTCAAGCATAACAACTTTATATACTAAATTTTCCTCTTGGCTAACAGCAAGTCGATCTCAATTTTAGTAAAAACAATAGTAAATTTTTCATGATTTCATTTTTTATTAATATTAACAACTTTATACACTGTAAGTAATTTTCTTAGATTTACAAAAAAAATTGAATTTTTGTAAATAAAAAAAAATTTTTTGTAAAAATTTTGTAAATATTTGATAAAAATCGTAAATTTACTAAATTTGGTATATTATCAAAAAATTCGAGAATTCTCGATTTTTTTTTTGTGATTTTACGAAAAAAGTTGTAAATTCACACCTAATTTTCGGAAATTTACAACTATTTTTTGAAAATTTTCAAAAAAAAATTGTAAATTATCAATTTTTCTTGCGAATTCACAAAAAGAAATCGAGAATTCTCGAATTTTTTGCTAATATACTAAATTTAGTAAATTTACGATTTTTTTCGAATAATTACAAAATTTTTTCGCAAATTTACTAATTTTTCGAAAATGTTCTAATTTTTTTGTTAATATAAGAAAGTTACGAAAAAAAATTTTTTTAATGATTATTAGTATGCAACATTGACATTTGTATGAACTTACTATATTCTTAAACATTTTTTGTCAAAATTTTTTTTTAAATTTAATTCTAGTCAATTAACATATTTTACAGTATGCAATGTGGTATAAGTTTTTATCTTAATTTTACGAAATTAACAAAGGAAGCCCTAGAATTTATAAATACAAATATCTCTTTTTCTTTCTAATTTTTAGATTTCAAGATTTTAAAATTCGTGGCTACGCATGCGCTTAATTTAGATTTAAATATTTACTTCAGCGTTAGTTGATGAGAGGTCGTGACAAGTGAAATAAACAAAAATATTTGGTGGTGTTGTATGGCGTGTAGAACACGCTCGATTTCGGCATATTTTAATTTATATAAAATACAATAAATTACAAAAGTGAACAAATTGATTTATACAAAAACTATTAAATTTATCAATTGTCATTTAAAATTTTAACTAGTAATCAGATAACTTGCATTCTAGAAAGTAGTTAAAATATTACAGTAAAGTAGTGCAACTGTGATTAACCTCGTGTTTAACTTAAGAATTTAAAAACTTTATAATTTTTACGATCATTTGTATTCAATATAGGAATTCGTTCAATATATTAGTAAAAATAAAAAATAGTTTTTAAATAAAAAGTAAGTATAAAGCTTTTCAAAATTTTAAAATTAATAAGAAAATCATTTACTCTAGTCCCCTTGTACTTAATTTGTGAAATAGCATTTTTATTACTTCATCAAAAAAAACTTATAACCAGTTTGTGTAAACACAATAAAAATTCATGAAACATGTTTACTACAGCTGAGAGCTAGGTATAATGCATAAATCCTACCAGTAATTTCTAATCCTACGCAGCAAGTCCCTTAATCCGAATTATTACAAGTGTCTAAATTTGAATTATTCTAAGTACCATTTGACCCTTCCTTAAATCGGTCACATTTGCCCCCCCCCCCTTTATTTTCAAATTTTCAGTGTTCCCCAAACCTGTTACATGTTAATATTTACATATCTTTTTTTACCCAGGGAAAAGGCTTTTTTGCCCATTACATGTAAAACTGTGTTTTAAATCACGGGACAAAATATGGAGCTCGACTTTTGCAAGCTGTCTGTACTCGCTCGTGCATAGTCAAAAAAATATTATGCCCCTTGATTTAAAAAGAGAGTGTCGACTCAGCACGAAAACACTAAACACCACAGTAAAATCAAAAAACATCAATTTCAGGAAGAAAAATTATTACTAACCAGAGGCGGATCTAGAAAATTGTTTTTTTTTGGGGGGAGGGGTTAATTTGAATAAAGTTAAAAAAAATTTTCTAAAAAACTTATAACCGTTTTGTGTAAACACAACCTAAATGCATGGAACATGTTTACTGACAGCTGAGGGCTAGAATATAATGCATAATTGTTATTCAACGTTACAATGCAATTTTCTAATTTTATAATTTGTAATTATCACCTTACCAGATGTTAAGATTCTAAACCCAAATTATTTTAATCCCCTAAATGCAAAATATTCTGGGACCCTAAACAAAAATTATAAGTCCCTAAACCTGAATTATTTTAAGTCCCTAAATCGATATTATTCAAAGTCCCTAAGCCCAGATTTTTCAAAGTCCCTAAATTGAAATTATTCTAGGTCTAGGACTAAGTCTTATTTGACCCCCCCCCCCCTAAATAGGACAAATTTGACCCCTCCTTAATTTTCAAGTTCTGAAGTACCCCCTCCCTATAAACATGTTCCATGTTATAAGGTCCTTAAAATTGGGGGGGGGGGGTCAAAATGGGACTTCGCGTTAATTATGTAACGTAACATTAGTTAAAAAAAGGTGAAACTGGCCGATGGGGGGGGGTAAAGTGACCCCTTTGACCCCCCCGCCCTATATCCGCCACTGCTAACGAAATTTAACAATTTGAAGTCAGAAATGTTCATTTTCATTAATATGTTGACGCACGGAGCTTTCGGCTACCTCTGGCTCCCACCATGACAAGCAGATTTTATAAATGGTAATGAGGGACCAAAGGCTCCGTGTGCCAAAATAAATGAAACTGAAAATTTTGAACTCGAAAATGTATTTTGCTAAAAATAATTTTTTCGTGCATTACATTTTGTGATTCACGAAACAATTTTCCTTTTGAGATGATGTTTCTTTTTTTCGTATTTCACGGAAAAAAAATTTTCTTCAGGCGAATTTCTTTTGTGTTTCAAGAAACGTCTCCAATGTTTTTACCGTTTTCGGGTTTTTTGAGTTTTGGTGCTGGTAATAAACAAAATTTTGATTTTTTTTTCCATTCAAACGCGTTTTGAGACCCCTCGAAGCTAAAAACCGGTTTTTTGCCTTATTCTATAATATTTTTTTATAATAATTCTTAACAGTAATCCGAAATGCAGTTTTAGTGCAAAGGAACTAGAGTGACTATTATTTTTTCACAATATAAAGGAAAATAAAATTAATCTTTATACTTACAGTGGCTGAAAATAAAAATGCAACTTCAATAGAAATACTTACTGATAATTGTTTATTAGCTGTTTTTCGTCATTTACCTATTGCAGATAAAATTAAGATCGAGAGGGTTAATAAACACTGGAATAATTTATCTAAATCTTTATGGAACAATGTAAAAAAATTAGACCTTCATCCACCATCTTGGGGCATTAGGCCACGTGGATCCTTGATTGATGATTCAAGATTAATTTCTTTCTGGCAACTTATGAAAATACTTAAAAAGTGTGGCAATTTTTTAGAAGATATCGATTTAACTGGAATTGACCAGAAGGCGACAACTAATCCTCTCATTATGATTGCATATTTTTGCCCAAATATTAAAATATTTAATGCTGAAATTGTTTATATCGAAAGTATTACTGGATTAGTTGAAAATTTCAAAAATATTGTGGAATTAACATTAAGTGATTGCGACAAGGGAAATGAACACACTTATTTGAATGATAATAAATTATCTTCTTTATTTATTAATAACAAAACCATAAGAAAATTAAAATTAGAAAATTTTCAAATGGTTCGTGGATCATGTTTACTAAATTTACCATTATTAGAGAGGCTTGAATTAAATCGTGTACTGTATATTTGTGAAAAGGAGCTTGCTAAAGCTTTGAAATTAATGAAAAATTTAAAAACATTTAAAATAGTTTTATTGGGAGCCGCCATGAGTGGTGTATTAGATGCACTCAAGATATGTTCAAACCTTGAAGAATTAGATTTAGAAGGTTATGAAACAATATACATACTAGATAAAGATCCTAAACTAGAGGCAATATTTAAAAATAATAAAAATCTTAAAATCTTATCTTTAGGAAGATTTGGTATTACCGGAGAATGCTTAATGCATTTAACCGTTAGCCTTAAAGAGTTAACTTTACATTATGTTCAAAATTTTGAAATAAATTATTTACATGAATGTTTAGTTAACTGTCTAAATTTAAATAAATTTGAATTTATTCATCATGAAATTAAAGTTTATGATTACAACCAATTAATAGATATTATTCCTTTGTTGGTTGGTTTAAAACAATTAAGAATATCTATTGATAACATGATTGATAGAGAGTTAGCTGTTAAAAATTTGATTTCAATATCATCATTAACAAATCTTGAAGAATTAACATTGAAAAATGCTACTATAACAAATAAATGTTCAATATTATTTGAAAAGAATTTTAAAAATCTTAAAACGCTATTTTTAGATAATTGTAATATTACTGATATTGCATTTTATTTAATAACTAGCTTAACAAAATTAGAAAATTTGTATCTGACAAATATGAATAAATTAACTAATGATGGTTTTAATAAAATGGCAAATTTAAAAAAAATAAGGTTTTCTGATTGTCCTAAAATAAAAACCGATTGTTTGAATCAGATATTAACAGAATCAGAAAAACTTGAATATCTTTTTATTAAAAATTGTTCTGGTATAGATAAAAAAAGTTTGTTGTTATGTGCAAATGAAGCAACAAGAAAACGTAAAAATAATGTTATATTATATGTTAATAAAAATATTCTTGAGAATCTTAATACTAATAATTTAAAGAGTGTTAAAAAATCGCCATTTTTAGAGTACACTGATATTGATGTTGTTAGGCATTACATTCGCACTGTATCTCCAATTAATTACTTTGGTGGATATTAAATCCTGAAAGATCTGAATAAATAACTTCAAGCTTATTTTAAGTTTATTATTTCAATTTCAAAACGTGGTAAGCTCTTTAAAAGAAGAATATTGCCATTAGCTAAAGTAAGTGAATGATTAGATTCACATAAAGCTGAAAAAACATCAGCTATTTTTGAAATTATAATATTCTGATATTTGAAAGTGAAATACGGATACCCACGTAAAAAGATTAGGCTTACCCAAAAATTAAGTTTACTGATAGCTTAATCTTTTTACGTGGGTAGATTAAGATTGTTTGTTTGTTTGTTTTTTTTTTCATTTTGCTTGACAAGGAATCAGAATTCATAACCTAAAAGGAGATTTATATTTTAAATAAAAAAATATTTTTTTTTAGTAACATAATATAATCTGTTTAAATTTTTGATACAAATGTAAATTATTAGCTGAATAAAAAATAAAAAATAAATATTTTGAAAATTATTTGTAACTTCACTGTCAAGCTGCTGCATTAAATTTTGGTTGAATTGCTCGAATTTTCAAGCAAAACTTATGTGCCATTATAAAATCATTTTTTTTTGTACGGATAATTAAATCATGAAACTTTACAATGATTTGTATATTTTATTTTTTAATTTATTTAATATTTGTCTTTTTAGTAACTGGGTAAAGTTTTAAGTATCTGCTTAATTTTTCAAGCAAAAAAAATTAAACAACTTTGTTTGAATTACTTGAAAATTCAAGCAAAATTGAAGCGAAATTCACTCGCAGCAGCCTGACATTGATAATTTTATAATTTGCTATCCATTACATAAATAGAATCCAATAGTCCAATCCTAGACTTTTATAATTTATCACTTTCAGTAAGGTACTTTTCTCGTCTTCGTATATTTATTAAATAATAAAAAGTATTTTGAAATTTTCGCGTTTGAAAATAATTTTAAAAAACTTTGGGGCCAATTAATTCAATTCTTCAAAAAATATTTTATTGACTTTGATTGAGTAATAATACCAGAGAAAAATTATTGGTTCCTCATAGAGGAACCTTTGTGATAGGTGAAATTTTGATTTTCGATATTTTGGCATATAAGCACGTTTTGAGACCTCAGGAAGCTAAAAAACCGGTTTTTAAAAAAAGTCTGTATGTGTGTGTGTGTATGTATAACCGGTGATATTTCACAGCCAACACGACATTAAGACCTAATTTTTTTTTCAAAATTTTTTTTACCAAAAAATCTCGAGGTACTTTTTTTTTTTTTTAATTTGGATGTAATACCTCATTTTTTTCCATGAAAGTACTGATATCTAGAAGTATCGTTTTTACTCGATAAATCGAAACTTATAATTTATTTTTTGAAAATTTTTTTCTCAAAATTTTTTTCACCAAAAAATACAAAAAATGACAATTTTTTTTTTCCTTTTGGACGCAGTACTTGATTTATTTCTGTGGAAGTACTAGTTTTAAAAATATCGTTTATAGTAATTTTTTGGACCTGATACTTAATTTTTTCAAAATTTTTTTCTCAAAATTTTTGTCGCCAAAAAATACAAAAAATGCCAAAATTTTTTTTATTTTAGGACGTAATACTTAATTTTTTCCTATGAAAGTACGAATATCTAAAATTATCGTTTGTAAAGGATTTCTCCATCGGATACGTAATTTTTCGAAATTTTTTTTTTCAAAACTTTTTTCATAAAAAAATTAAAAAAACACAATAATTTTTTTTCTTTTTGGACGTAGTACTTAATTTATTTATATGAAAGTACTAATATCCAGAATTATGGTTTTAAAGGATTTCTCTATCTGATACGTAATTTTTGTAAATTTTTTTTTTCAAAATTTTTTGTATAAAGAAATTAAAAAAACAATATTTTTTTTTCTTTTTGGACGTAGTACTTAATTTATTTATATGAAAGTACTAATATCCAGAATTATGGTTTTAAAGGATTTCTCTATCTGATATGTAATTTTTTTGAAATTTTTTTTTTTCAAAATTTTTTGTATAAAAAAATTAAAAAAACATAATAATTTTTTTTCTTTTTGGACGTAGTACTTAATTTATTTATATGAAAGTACTAATATCCAGAATTATGGTTTTAAAGGATTTCTCTATCTGATATGTAATTTTTTTGAAATTTTTTTTTTTTAAATTTTTTGTATAAAAAAATTAAAAAAACATAATAATTTTTTTTCTTTTTGGATGTAGTACTTAATTTATTTCTATGAAAGTACTAATATCTAGAATTACTGTTTTTAAAGGATTTTTTCCATCTGATACGTAATTTTTCAAATTTTTTTTTGAATATTTTTCATATAAAAAAATTAAAAAAACATCATTTTTATTAGATAAAATAGACAATTATAAATATTTTGCTATTGCTGATGAGGAACCATAGTGCCAATCACTTGGCAGCGTTTTTTTAATATGGAACATGTTCATAGGGAGGGTATATTAACTTAAAATATTTTTGATTTAGGGACTTATAAGGACTCTAGAATACTTTCAGTTTATGGACTTAGATAATATCAATTTAGGGACTTTTATCATTCCAATTCTAGGACTTATAATAATGGATTATAACCAGTAATAAGTTTTTGCATAATGTGAAATTACCTATATGAAATTATATTAGAAACGTATTTTTTTGTTTTTCAAAAAAAAGAAAATTAAAAAATTAATTTCATATTAATTACATTGTAAGGGGGCGACAATGTCCAAGGGAATTTCGATGTTTCCGTTTTACAATCCTTTAAGTTTGTATTATTCTTATACTTGATATTTGGAGCTCTAAAAATTGGCCCAGATGGACAACGATAATTATAACCAGTGAATGGCGCCCTTGTAAGGATATAGTAAACTAAACAAATCAACCTAACAATGCACCTATTTTTGAAAAAAATACCAAAGAAACTTTTAACCAAATTAATTTTTAAAATAAAGAATGTAGTCTATAAATTGAAGTTTATTTTCTTAATTATTTTTTCGAAATTAAATTCTAATTTAAAAAAATATATTACTTTACACATGATAATAAAAACTGATATTCTCAAGGAAAAAACAAGTATTACTTAATGTTTTTTTTTATAAACAATATATTTTATATACTTATACTAAAAATATTACAGATGACAAAAGGAAAACTTGTTAGTCATACCTATACAGACACTATACTACTCATAATTTAAACGCATTTTTATAAAATACATTAAGGTCAGTTACAAGAATAATAGATCTTCTTATAATATTGTGTAGTCTTATAACAGTACAATGTGCATTAAAGAATAATAAATAAAAAATTTTTTTTACTCAATCTGCAATTATTTTTTAAATAATTTTTTCATATTTTTTATTTGCAATTGAACTATCGAACGAATAATAGCCTTTGATAATTAAAAAGTAATTTGTATTAAAAGATAATTTTTATTCATGATAATATGATTATCATTATTATAAATTAAAGTGAAAAGTTAATAATTTAAAAAATGTGCATGTGTTGGTGTAATTTTGAGTTTATTGGAAAAATAAGTAAACATGAATAAGTGACAATTATCAACTTGAATGCCATAATTACATATTAATGAGTATGTGATAAAATTGATAATAATTAACAAAACATGTAATTAAATTATTTTATTTATTCGTTTTAATTCAAAATATAATTGTCAATTATTATTTATTTTTTTTAGGTCAAATAAATCAAATAAATTTAATAAACAATTACATTATATTTTATTAGGAATTCTTATTGTAGCATTAATAATTGTTTCAATATTATGTAAGTTACGAGTAAAAATTAATAAGGAGTATAAATTTTTTTTTTAATAATGACCTATTTTAATTTCTTATATTTAAAATTGGTACTTAATGTCATTATAATTTACTTGTATTTACTGCAAAATGTTTTACCTTAATTTGAGCCAATTTAATAATCAAATTATCCTAATAAAAGCATTTATTATTTCTGTGCTATTAAATAATATCAGGCTATTCATATATTTTTTAAAAATACTAATATTTTTATGCAACCAGAAACATAGATACAAAATTTAGAGAAAAGTGTTTTCCGGCAAAAAAAATATTTTGCAACCGAATATGCTCACTGTCAGATTGCTGTGCTTGAGTTTTATTTGTGTTTATGAATTTTCAAGAATTTTAGGAAGAATTTTCTTTAATTTTCAAGTAGTTTGTTTGAATTTTTAATCAATTCACTTGAATTCAATCAAAATCCAAGCCCAGTAACCTGAAAATGGTACACAAATTTTAAAAAATTGTTGAAGTAATAATTCTGTAAATCTTATACTCCGAAACTGTCTATAATACAATTTTCCGAACAAATTTCACAACAATTTGTATTAAAAGATAATTTTTATTTAATTTATAGATTACCATTCTCTAATTAATAATTCTACGAGTAATTCTATATCGATATGTGATACTGAGCATTGTTTAAGTATAGGTAAAAAATTTCAATTTTATTTCATTTTCTATTTTACTGCAGTTTTAAACAACGTTTTTTTAGCTGCAAGTTTAAAACAATCTCAAAATAATTCGATTGATCCTTGTGATGACTTTTATAAGTAAGAAATTAGAAAAACTTTTAATTTCATGATTAAATTTAAAAAATATATTATTTATTTATAGTTTTGTGTGTGGAAAATGGTCAAAATCATCAATACCGATATGTTTAAGCATAGATTCAGAAAATGTATATAATTGGTTTAGTAAACAACAACAAATATATTATGCAAGAATAAAAGAACTATTACTTGAAGATAATTTAAATATTAACGATGAAATTCCTGAATCAATAAATAAAGCTAAGATTTTATATTCAAGCTGCTTGAATACAAGTATTCATTTTTATAATAAGCAAAGTTCACCTAATTTGAACTGAGAGGTCACGAAAATTGGCCCAAAATACATTTTTCTGAAAGTAAAACTATAAATAAATATGCGTAGTTTATTTTAGCCCTCAAAGTTTAATTCTAAATTCTGATCATCCATTTTCTGATTTTTTTTCTCAAACTCTTATTTTAGAGAGAAATATATTTTCGTTTTAGGTTCAGTTTTAGATAAATTTCTGTAAAATTTGATTTTGGAGTCCAAAAGTTCATTTGGACAACACATCTGAGGAAATTGAATTAAAAACCATAAGTTATTGTTAAACTCTAAAAATTTGCTTGAATTGAATTTTACAGGAAAGGTTAAAAGGTTAAACTTACAATTGCACTCTCAAGAAAAAATATTTTGGGTCAATTTCAGTTAGTGTAGAGTCTTACGAATAATTTTATATTTTTACATTGTTTTAGCAAGTTGGAGTGATTTTGGTTTGAAACCATTATTTTTATTGCTAGAAGAATTAGGTTTACCAAAAGTACCATCATTATTTACAAATAATAATGATATGAAAACAAATTTAGTATTAACAATAGCAAAATTTAAAAGAATATTAGCCAAAGATATTTTATTTAATGTTAAATTAACAAAAGATTTAAAAAGTAATAACAAAAATGCTATTAGATTTAATTATCCAGAAAATGAAATTTCAACTGTAATAAGGTATTAAAGTTACTTGATTGCTAAAAGCATGCCTTGATCAAACCTTGATCAAATAGAATACTCACATCCTATAATATGTAATTTAATTAAAATTATTTTTTTTACAGAAATAAAAAATTATTTGATCCTTTATTACAATCATCATTAAAGACAAAATCAAAAGAAAATAATAATAATAATAATTTGTATGCATACGAGATAATCAAATATATAATTAAATCAGAATCAAAAAATACTTTCTTGAGTATCAAAAAATTCAAGCAATATGTTGATGAAATATTATTATTTCAAGATGAAATTCATACTGTAATGAGATATTTAATTATTTTAAAAATGAGTTTGGTTTAATAAAATTTAATTTTTGTAAAAAAATTTTTTAGCTCAAATTGTTACATTTAATAAATGATAAAGAAGCTGGTATAGAAGATGATGATGAAGATGATGATGAAGAAGATGACCTAGAAAGTTATTACTTCAAAGTTGATGATTTACAAAATATAACAAATGATTATATTTACAAAAATAATAATAATAAAGTTAAAATAATTTGGAAAACATTTTTAAATAAATTATATTATAAAATTAATGATTTTGATGTTAAGGAAAAAATTTTAGTAGTCAATATTGATTATTTAAAAAATATATCTAACACGCTATCAATTACTGATGATAAAATTTTAGGTAAAATTTTTTAAATATTTTTAAAACTTGTTTTTAATTTAATAAACTAAGTCTTGTTTTTATTATTGCAGAAGCATATTTTTGGTGGAAAGCAATTGAATTTTATTTACCGTATTCAACAAAAGAATTAAGAAATATTTATCATTCGTATCTTGATGAAAAATATCCTATTGGTGATTGGGAATGTCATAGTTCTATTACGTGTGCATCTCAAGTAACTGAACTTATGGGTAATAATTAAGTTTATTATTTTTAAATTTGCTTAATTTGTTTTTAATTATTTATTTATAATTACTGACAATTAGTAGAGGAAATCATTACAGAACCTTACGGTATTCCACCAACACCAAAAAGTGATCTAAATTTATGTGAAATTCGCTTTAGTACTACCTTAGCCAAAAAGTTTATGCATTTAAACTTTCTGGACGGAACCCATTGGGGTTGGTTTGGTCCTTTTTTAAGGGGAAAAAATTTTTTTTAAAGCTATTATATTGGAATCGATTAATTTTTGCATTCTAAAACGAAAAGGTGAATATAGATTTCTTAATTAAATGTATCCTTTCCAAGTTATAGACCTTAAAACTTTGATTACACTAAGTATTTCGTTCGAATTTCGAAAAAATCAAAGTTTTAAGGCCTGTAACTTGGAAAGGGGTGGTTTCTACTAAAAGGGTGCATTTAATTAAAAAATTCATATTCACTTTTTCGATTTAGAATGCAAAAATTAATCGATTACAATCACTTTTTGAAAAATTGTGTTTTACCCCTAGGAAGAGGCAAACCAACCCCTATGTCCAAAAAGTTTAATTGCCACAATTTTTTGGCTAAGGTAGTAGTATAAAGTAAATTTCACAAAGATTGGGGTCTGCAGTTTTAGATGTTGTTAAAAAACCGCTAATTACCTCATTCTGATATAATGATTTCCTCTACTAAATGTTTCTTCTTCAATACTGGGTTAATCGTACTAAAAAAAATTCCGTTTTGCGCAAGTGGAAATATCTTTTCTGGGCATTTCATCCCACTCATGACCTCTACGGTAACACTGCTGTGGAGGATAGTTCAAAAAAACAACATCAAAATAACACATTGTCACATTTTAACATGTAACATATTAATAGGGAGAAGGTACATTAATACTTAAAATTTAAGGGGGGGGGGCTTAGAATAATACAGGTTTATGGACTTAAAGTAATATCGATTTAGGGACTTGGGATAATTTGATTTAGAGACTTGGAATAATTCGGGTTTAGGGACCTAGAATAATACGCTTTTTTTTATTATTTTTCCTTTTTTTTAAGCGTGAACGGAAAATTCCCATAGCATGAAAAAATATTTATGGATTCATAATACCAGGGAAATTTCAAACGAAAAAACTATACCTTCGGACCTCTGAAGCTTTTCGGGTATACCCGAAGACTGACCTGAAAAAATCCAAAACCGACCCGAAGCACACTTAATACCAAGTTTTATTTTTTATTTATTTTTTTCTTATGGTAGACGATTAGTCACTAATAGGAAAAACATTGGTCACTAATTAGTACAGTCACCCTACATTGAAATAATTTTTTCAGATAAAGCAATTGCTTGGCTATATGAAAAATCATCAATAAATGAAGAAGAAAAAATAAAAAAATCACATGATATGATTAATAATATCAGAGGATCATTTTTGAATTTAATTAATAACAAAAACTGGATGGATGATAAAACAAAAAAAGCAGCTTTAAATAAAACTAAAAAAATGAAAATATCTATTGGATTTACAGAATGGAATTTAAATAAAAACATTGATGATTACTACAAAGATGTAAATTTAATTAACCAAATATAAATAATTTTTCATTTCAGTTTTAATATTTTTTATAATTTTTTTAGATAAATATCTATAATAATACGTATTTTGAAAATATATTACGATTAACGAAAAAAAATAGTTTATCCAGTTTACTGCCTGATAATAATGACGGGTAAAGTATCAATTATGGATTTAAATTTATAATTACAATTCTAAATTATATTTTGTATAAATTTTTTTTGAAGATCTAGCGATATTATGAATCAAGTCAATGGTCGATATTTATATCAAAAAAATGAAATTTGTAAATAATTTAATGTTTAATTAGGTGTTCGACTTGACTGTAAAATTCCCAATATATAAAAGATTTTAAATACTATATATATGTAAAAATTTACATTATGATTCAAAAATCATAAAAATTTTTTTTTAGAACATTATTCAGAAAAATTTCGAGGAATTTTATCTCATCTTTTTTAATATTTTAAAATATTTTGCTTGAAATTTGCTTGAATTTGCATATAATATCCGTTTTAATTTATTTTTCTTGAATTCTTAATCAATCCAAGCAATGAGCTTCTAGCAAAAAAAAGAGTATTTTTATATTTTTAATATAATAAGCAATAATAAACTGTAGAAATAAATTACCTGTGACGTTACAACTCAGATTTCCTATACTTTGGACGTCGCCCCCCCCCCCACTACCTGCTTTTTCTGTACTTTAATTATTAATTTCCTGCCATTTTTAATTTCTATGAAAAACAAAAAAATACGTATCTTGATGCGTATCGAATATTTTTTTTATATGTTCAGAATATCAAATAAACTCAATACCGTGATACAAACCAATTTTCAAACAGAACAACC
This sequence comes from Anagrus nilaparvatae, assembly GCA_022575985.1. NCBI lineage: Eukaryota > Metazoa > Arthropoda > Insecta > Hymenoptera > Mymaridae > Anagrus > Anagrus nilaparvatae. The sequence continues at coordinate 29,394,964 of JAKSXM010000231.1, read as the reverse complement.
TTATACATTTTAGCTCACTGTAGATTACTTTCGATTCCCTAAATTTTCATCTTGGCAAGTCGACCTCCTTTATATTTTGAAGAAAAAAAATTTTATTAAATTAAATTAATATTTTTTAACAATTTAGTTGTACCAAATGCTGCACTTCAATTTCCATTTTTTGGTTCAGGTCTTGAGTAAGTAAATTTTAAATTAAAAACTTTTTACGCAAATTATACAGTAAATAAACTCAATAATTCCATGTTAAAGAGACCTTATCTTCAAATTACACAGAATTTGGAGTTATTGAATTTTTTTTACATAAATAGTTATTAAATAAATACTGGTTGGGGACGTACAATTTCGAAATATTGAGGTTCGATAAATTTTATAAAAAAAATAACGATATATATAAATTTTTTTTAACAATTGCAGAGTTTTAAATTACGGTGGAATTGGAACAATTTTAGGCCATGAACTAACTCATGGGCTTGATGATGCTGGTAGATATTTTGATGGCGATGGAAATTTAAACGAATGGTGGTCCAATGGTACCTTATCAAATTATAAAAATATATCAAAATGTTTAGTTGATCAATATAGTGAATATTATGAGTCACAGGTACTCTATTATATTAAAAAAATGAAAATTACCTTAAAATAAGTAAAGTATATTTTTGCATCGTATTCCAGTTAAATCGCGGCTCAGGGTATACAATTACTGGCCATTGTGAGCTTTGATCTACTATAGGTTTTTTTGGGTCGGTAATTGCGAATTTTGGAATATTTTCCGGGAAATATTAGGGGAACACCCTTAAATTTGCAAAAACTACCCCTAAAAAGCTGATCACGAACTCAAGGCGCTGTCTACTAAAAATCGGAACTTCACCCTTAAATTTGTAAAAACGTGCTTATTTAAGGCTGAAGCACCAATTTAGTAGACAGTAGGGCCCTAAAACTCGTAATCAGTGACCCAAAAAACCGTTATCTACTAAATCTGGACACTTAAAGTTGGAATAAATTAAAAATAATCCTTTTTAGGGGTAGCTTTTGCAAATTTAAGGGTGTTCCCCTAATATTCCTTGGAAATGACTCCAAAATTTATGATCAGCGACCCAAAAAACCTTTGTATATACCAAAGCTGATGACGGCCAGTAACTATGTATATACCCCCCCCTTACCGCGATTTGTCTGGAGTACCAGTCTAGACTTATTTATTAGGCGGGATATTTATCTAAAGAGCTAGGGCGGATATTTTGTATTCAATTTGGCCTGCGAAAAATTTTTAAATAAAAGCTCTCAATATTTTTTGCAAAATTAGAGAGGTCTAATAACAACTCGAATAGCAACCATTCACTTTTTTGTGTTTAAAAATTTACTAATAAACTTTTCTGAATGCAGCTCTTTGTAAAAATACGCATATTGTTAGTTATAAAATCGTGCTCTTTGTAAGATATTTTACATAAATCTATGCATATTTCCAGATTGATGAGTATGTTGATGGAGAATTAACGTTGAATGAAAATATAGCTGATAATGGTGGTTTAAAATTAGCCTTTAAAGCTTATAAAAAATGGAAAACTGAAAATCCCAAAGAATACAGTCTTCCCGGGTTTACTAAGTTTAATCAGGATCAACTATTTTTTTTGCAATACGCTCATGTAAGTCTTTTTCTAAATTCGGTATTAAAAAAAATTTTTAAACTTTTTTGATAAAATAGAAAATATGAATTAAGGTTTGGTGCGAATCATATACATCTTTAGGATTAGAAGTATTACTTCAAGATAGCCATAGTCCACCTCATGTTAGAGTAAAAATGGTCTTAAAAAATTCTAAAGAGTTCAGTCAAGTATGGGATTGTTCAATTGGATCAAACATGAATCCTGAAAAAAAATGTGATTTATGGTAAAAAAGAATAAATATTTGAGAAAAAAAATGTATCAAAAGTCGCTGGTCGACCAAAGAAATTACTATTATATAAAGTTTTTTATTTGTTTTGTAAATATTCTTCTGATTATGAAAGAATTTAAAAAATAAAATTATTTTTGTTTCACAAGTTATTAAATTTATTTATTTTTTTTAAGTTACTAAACTCCGATTTTTTATTCATCAACTTATTATTGGTTACTAGTATCTAAGATCTGAAAACAAGTTATTTAAATCTTATTAGTTTCATTAGAACTTTTGGGACTTAATTCACTAGTGCGCTGTATATTTTTAAAAACAACTGAAGAAGCCTTGCCCGAATTTGCAAAAAAGACTTTTATATGAATAATTCTTAGAGAAAATGAACTAAAAGGAACGCGAGAGTCTAGGATTCTTTAAAAAACCGATTAGCCTGGGTTAAGTATGTAAAAATATGAATTTCACACTAGTTTTCAAGGTTCCGAAATTGCAGCTGTTTTTCGATTCTAAAATATTTTTAAAATTCTGAGCTAAATTTTTGATTTTAATTTTTTTACCTACAAAAGTTGGTAAAAAATTTCCTTTTGAAGTCGATTCTGCCATCATTTTTTTTTTGGAAAAGTAAGAGGAAGCCCGGAAAAGCAGAAAAACTGACGTGAACCTTAAGAACGAATTTCTTACAAAGCAGGTAATTTTTTTTTTTTATTGTCCTGAAAATTTGAATTTTCTTATGTTCTTTTTAAAGTTAAAAAATCAAAAAACGAATTTTTATAATTTTTCGTTTTCTGAATGTTTGAAACATTATGTTTCCATTTTTAGTCATTACCTGTCACCCAATGGAAATTCTGGATCAATTTTCAAGTTTTTTGGAAAATTTTACTACAAAATGTTTATAGAGAAATTTTGGAAAGGATACTTCCGGATGAGTACAGTGATTTGGCCCCCGGATCAAAACCTAACCTAAGTAGTAGTATTCAAAACTCACTGATTTTCGTTGGGATTAGATCTCTAGGCCACTACAGACTCGGAAACCCTAAAAAAACCGTTTTTTAAAGAGTTTTTTAGATTTTATTTGATTTCTCCGACCGTAAACCGATGATACTCTGCTCATAAGCTGGAAAACTTAACATTTTACCACTTTTCAAGAAAAAATTTTTTGAGGGCCTTAATTAGGAAGTATTTTTTAACGTTTTAGAAAATCTCCTAGAGGGGCAAAAAGAAGAACTACTTTATATTACCCTAAAACTTTTTAAAATAACAATTTGATAGCAGTTAAAAAAGTGTGGATTAGTGGTAGATGTTTTTGAATTTCAGGGTATTAGAATAAGTAATTCCCCTCCAGATTTTCCAAAAAGTTAAAAAATATGGTTTTTCAACCTACCAGGACCATAAAAGAAATTTAAGCATGGTATAATGGTGTTTTTTATGTTTTCGGGGGCCTGTCGTGGCCTAGAAGTCTAATTCTAACGGGAACTAGTGAATTTTTAACATGGAACAAGTTTTTTTTTTTTTTTTTTTTTTTTTATTTTAAATCTGAAAGTTAAGGGAGGGGGTCAAAAGTGCCCGATTTAAGGAGGGGGGGTCAAATGGGACTTAAATTAATTTCAATTTTGGGGTTTTAAATAATCCAGGTTTAGGGACTTGAAATGGTTTCGATTTAGGGACTTATTGTTGGGAATATTTTCGATTTAGGGACTTAGAATAATATGGGTTTAGGGAATCAGAATAGTTTTGGGTTTAGAATCTTAACAACTAGTAAGGTGATAATTACAAATTAGAAAATTGGAAAATTGTATTGTAATATTGCGTAACATTTATGCATTTTACCTAGACCTCAGCAGAAAGTAAACATGTTCCATGCATTTTGGTTGTATTTGCACAAACCTGTTATAAGTTTTTGATAACTTTTTGGATGCTACTATTTAGATTAGATTTGATTCCGGGGGCCAAATCACTGTACATATTCGAAATTATAGCCTTTCTGAAACGCTTTACAAATTAAAGACAAGTTTTCAAAATCCTAGACTTTCACGTTCTCTACAGGTCAGGTTTACTATAGTATAATATACAATTTTTCAGTTGTCTGTAGTTTTAATCTCGGTTTTAATATCTAACTCGATAAATAAAATTATTCATCAACGATAAATTGTTTGTGGTTTCAATTTAAACATTTATTTATAAAAATTTAAAGTTTATAATTAGAAATAATTTATTTTTATTATTACCTCATAAAAAATAGTTATGATTTTTTTAAATTTCATTCAGTTTTTTCGGTATATTATATTCATAACATTGAAACCAAAAATGATATGCATAAAAATAAAACAAGTCATTTATGCTATCATGATACCCATAATAATAATAAAAACGCAGAGTCAGCACATTTTACAACCCATTGATAAAAATAAATGTGTTACTTTTTGTAAAAATTATACAAGTAGACCTTGTTATAATTTTTAAAATGATATATTACACACTACTGACATACAGAAGAATAATCGATGACAGGTAAATAAACCATAAACTTATGAATATATCTACTTTTTTTTTGTTTAAGAAACTTAATTATTATGAATATATGGAACATTTCGTATTATTTAAACTTAATGTTGTTAGATACGAACGAAAAATTATAAAAAATTATGTTAATAACTAAATTATAATAATTACTGATACATAATAAAATAATTTTTTTTTTGCATAAAAAAAATGATAAAATAGTTGAAAGAGGTCATGAACTTTATGTCTGTATAAATAAAGATCTCGTGACATGAACGACAATCGTGAATAAAAAAGTTTCCTTTTTTTGTATATATTTGTATTTCAATAATTATAATAAAAAAAAATAAAAGTTTGATTTGTATAGATATTTTTGCACATTTGTGTAAAATGTATATTGACGTTTTATTGTAATTGTGTACTATAATTTTTTACAGATTTAATTTAGAAATTTAAGGTAATCACACACCTCTACTTTGTGCACAGTAGATATATTGAACGGCGAAATCATGTCCCAGTACGAAATTCTAGAGAATTAAAATCACAGGATGCCAAGGCCAAAATAAAGGATAATTAGAGCCGAAAATTCTACGCACCTGCTTGCACCATATTATAATTAAATAAATTTGCAAACCTGAATTTTCGGTTCCAATTATCCTTCTTTTTTTAGTTAATATTCAATTCTTACTAGGACAGAATTTCTCAGTTTTATAGATGCCTATTAATTACTTATTTATTAACCTAAAGTAAACACCTAATACCTCTAAATCATTCTAATTAATTTGACTCCCTCCCCAAAAACCGCCTATTTTTCACCCTCCTTGCTCTGCTTTGTTTTGGCATAGTATTTTCTAAAGTTCCTCATCTATTTTATTTATGTTAAAAAAAGACATTCATGTTACGAAGCAAAGGAGTTAAAATGGTATATCGTCAACTGCTTCAGGGTTATTGACGTGTTAAAAGATCGTTTGATTTAAGTGATAATTTTTAATCAGGTTAACAGTTATTGATAAATAATATTAAATATAGGTCATTATAACATAAGCCAAAGTAATCATGTCGAACATCACAAACCACGATACTATCGCGATGCACACATCTCTGCCTAATTGCACTATCAAATTTTCAATAGACACGTGGAAATATTATTTTAAAATGAGTACATTACTACAATAAACTATTGATATACATTGAATCAATTTAATGTTACCCAGGTAACGTAGAATTCAAACATGTAAAAATATACTGTAATAATGTGTGTTTAATATTATTATGATGAATACATAGTTGATGGTTATATATTTTTTTTAAATAAGAATTTTTTTCTTCTTTTTTTTTTATTATTTTATTATTAATTTTGCTTCTTTTATAAAGAGGGCGAGACTTTATGTTTTTTTTTTTTCATATTTCTAGAAAAATATTTTTACAGAATAGCTTTAGTTGACTTGAAGAATTAGATTGATATTTATGGTTTAGAACCATTAGATTCATAACTTTTGATTCCAAAAATACCTCCATGGTATCTTAAATTGTTAGGATTAGTTTTAAAGCCTTATTTTTGCTTCTAAAAGGTAGGTAAATTAATCTATAATTAATAAATAATTAGTCAAAGGAAAAAATTTAATAAAATATTTAAATTTCTGTAAAAATTATAATGGTTATTATATACTAAATATAAGAAATATAGATCACAGAATGGTACAGAAAATATTGTTACAGGAAATAGTTTGTGAATATATTACATTATCATAATTATTGAGTGGGTCCGGGTTATGAAAAAAGTAACTGAATTTAGAATGCAAAAAAAGATACTAAGGTATGTAAAATTTTTTGCATACTATTTTATGACAATTTTGTCATTAGTTTTTTGGAAAAATTTCGAGGAAAGCCGACAAACCTGGAAAAATTGACAAAGTTCTTTTGTAAAATTTTCCGAAAAGTTCGTGAGTTGAGACAGAATTTTCAATTGGTGATAGAAAAAGCCTGAAAATAGAAAATTTTGAAAAATAAAAAATTATGAAAATTTGTTTTTTGAACTTTATTTTTTTATAAAACTGTTAACCAAATAAAGATATGCAGGGAAATACAAATATTAAGATAAATGAGAGCAATTAAATTTCCCGATTTTTAAAGTAAAATTTTTTTCAGTTATTCACTGTTTTAGCTTTCTCCGATGCTTTTCCAGAAACTGATGATAGATGTATTTATGTACACTAGAGTGGACCTATTTTTGGACTTTGTGGAAAAACTTTGCTCCCCGGGTTTTTTTGTGAAGTTTTGGTAATAAAAAGTTCCCAGTTCCAAGGATTTTGCTTTAGCCTTACAAAGACACGTGCCTGTAACCACATCAATTTTCCCATTTAAATAACATGGGAATTTTGAGTTCTTAGCTATACAAATTTTCACAAAAGCCAAAAAGCGTTTTAAAATGCTAATTTTTACTGGAAAACATACTTTTATATGTTGTAAAGACATACAAACCCCCCTGTATTCATTCCAAAGGGAATTTTGGGGCTAGAAACGCAAATTTACATGTTGGCTCAATCTAATAAAACATGGTTTTTCGGTAATTTTCGATAAAAAGCTACAATCTCAAAAATTAACCAAAACACTTCTGGTTGGTCTACTTTTTTTTGTATAAGTGTCACCTTTTAAACGACCTAAGCCGTATATTTTTATCATTGTTTCTCTTAGCGCTATACTCAATTAACCTACTGGTAATTTTTGTCCCGAAATGACCAATTTTTAAGTTTATTTAAATTGCTGCCAAAATTGTAATTTTTGGCGAAATTGAGATTTAAAGGCCTTAAAAACTTTTTACAAGCTTCAAGTTTCTAAAAATTTTTTACTCACCACTTTTTAATAAAATATTTACTAGATATGATAATTTAAAGTCAGAGTCCCAATTTCAGGGTTTTCAAAAAAAGTCAATTTTTATCATTATCTTTGAAAAGCAATATATTAAAAACTAATTAAAGCAAAGAGACGAGTAACAAATTTTTGGAAACTTAAAGCTTGTAAAAATTTATTAAGGCCTTTAAAACTCAATTTCGTCAAAATTTACAATTTTGGCAGCAATTTAAATAAATTTACAAATTGGTCATTTCGGGTCAAAAATTACCAGTAGGTTAATTGACTACACCGCTAAAAGAAACAGTGATAAAAATATACGGCTTACGTCCTTTGAAAGGTGACACTTATACCAAAAAAAGTGGACCATCTAGAAGGGTTTTGGTTAATTTTTGAGGTTGTAGCTTTTTATCGAAAATTACCGAAAAACCATGTTTTATTAGATTGAGCCAACATGTAAATTTGCGTTTCTAGCCCCAAAATTCCCTTTGGAATGAATGCAGGGCGGTTTGTATGTCTTTACAACATATTAAAGTATGTTTTCCAGTAAAAATTAGCATTTTAAAACGCTTTTTGGCTTTTGTGAAAATTTGTATAGCTAAAAACTCAAAATTCCCATGTTAATTAAATGGGAAAATTGATGTGGTTACAGGCACGTGTTTTTGTAAGGCTAAAGCAAAATCCTTGGAACTGGGAACTTTTTATGATTAAAACTTCACAAAAAAACCCGGGGAGCAAAGTTTTTCCACAAAGTCCAAAAATAGGTCCACTCTAATGTACACTGTAAAAAGTAACTTTCTTATATTAACAAAAAAATTAGAACATTTTCGAAAAATTAGTAAATTTTCAAAAAAATTTGTAAATATTCGAAAAAAATCGTATATTTACTAAATTTAGTATATTATCGAAAAATTCGAGAATTCTCGATTTTTTTTTGTGAATTCGTAAGAAAAATTGATAATTTACAATTTTTTTCGTAAAATCACAAAAAAAAATCGAGAATTCTCGAATTTTTCAAGAATATACTAAATTTAGTAAATTTACGATTTTTATCGAATACTTACAAATTATTTCAAAAATTTACTAATTTTTTGAAAAAATTTTATTTTTTTTGTAAATCTAAGAAAGCTACTTTTTACAGTGTATATACCAGATATATATACCAGATACTTTGATTTTTAAAATTAAAATTAAAAAATTAGCTCAAGAAAATACTGTCATTTCAAAACTTCTGTAAAATTTAGAATCTTTGAAACTGTTGTTTCTAATGTTTATTTTTTTAAAATTCTTGACTTTCATAAAAGTAAAAAATTTTTTAAATTTAATTGAACATATAAAATTATTAAATTTTTCATGATAATTGATTAGACATACATTTGTATAATAATTGTGTATACAATAAAATATAAATTAGTTAAATGATAATGAGTCTATAATAGTATATTTTTTAAAAAGGATTAAATAGCTTGGCAGACAATATCATGGCAAATAAACTGAATCATAGTTTTATTAATATTACACATTTTTTATTGCTAAAAAAAATATAATATAAAATTTATGAGCACCATTTTTTTACGTCATATGTTCCACCTTGTTCTTAAACACTATGTAAAAGATAAAGGATATACCAAAATCAAGACCATTTGGTTGTCCTTAAGTTCATTTTCCACCAAATACGCTAAAATAAGGCCTGAATTTCTCACTGAATTGAATATTTATAATAGCTATAATATATGATTATTTCTTTTACTAATTTATTTATATACTTATTTATTGCATCTTAGAAACTGAATATTTATTTACATATTTTATACCTGCATGCGTCATTTATTTATTTTAATGCATTTATACAGGAAGCGGAATTAATATTCACTGATAATTATTAATAAATAAGGATGATATCTTATAATATAAATGGTTTTTTATTAGGTTTTTTTTTTCTTTTTCTTTTTCTCTAGTTGACATCATGTGTAAACAAAATCAAAATTTTTAAATGCAGAAAAATAACTCAGTAACTTTTTCTTATCGTGATTAGAAGTTTATATGATTTTTCAATTGACAAGTTACTTTTTAATTATTTTGAAATTATTTTACAATTTTATTATTATTATTATTATGCAAATAAGAAAATTTAATTTAGTAAAAAATAAACACAAATATTAAATTATTTGTATTCAGTGTAATAACTATTATAACGAGTCTATTTAGACGGTCACGTTTTATCTTTTTTGATTTTCGCGATATCTTTATTAAAAAAGTTTATTTCTTAGAACTTTTTTTAATCACATGCCATAATAATTACGAATCCTATAATAAAACATCAAATTAACAAGTTTTTTTTGCATGCCGGTGATTCATGTTGAAATAAAAATAGGCGCAGTCATGATATTTGGTTTTCAAGCTATAAAGAAAAGATTGAAATACCTAAAGACGAGTAGGACTGGTTTTTTCAATAATTTAAATTTTTCATTGTAGATTTCGATAGAATATAATAAACTATTGCCATTCATATAAATATAACGAATTTTAAATCAGTGAAAATAAGTTTAGGCGTAATTTAAACATCCAAAAATCAATGGGAACAAAAATGCTGTTTTACTTTGTAAGTAAAAATATCAATTTTTCAAATAATTGAATTCCTCTTAAAGATTTTATCAAAAAATATATAATATTAACACTGTAAATGCTAGAAAAAAATATAAATTGTAGAAATAATTTATTTTAAAGGAAGTCAATTTAAAATATAGGTCAAATTATAATATAAATTAAAGGCATGTAAAATAAATGCTTTACTTATATTCAAATTTATAATTTTTTCTCTTATTTTAATTCAGGGATTGTTTTTTTTTTTTTTTTTTTTTAATTAATTTAATTATCGCGTGCTTAATTTCATTAATATTTTTTTACGATTATATAGATCATTATAAATAATTTTTATTTTTAACAGCTTTACAATACAAAATATTAATTTACACTTTAAAAAATTCTGTTTAGGTATGGATAGTAAATATTAATAGTAAGCATTTCTTTACGAATTACAGAGAAAAAACTTGTAACTGGTTTATGTGTTCATTTACGAGCATGGAACATGTTCACTTATAACAGTTTTAACATTCAAGTTTCAACATATATTCCTTAATTATTACTATTTTCCCTACTACTACTATTACTATACTATTGTTACTACACTGTAAAAAGTAACTTCCTTATATTAATAAAAAAATTAGAAAATTTTTGAAAAATAAGTAATTATTCAAAAAAATTTGTAAATATTCGAAAAAAATCGTAAATTTACTAAATTCAGTATATTATCGAAAAATTCGAGAATTCTCGATTTTTTTTTGTGAATTCGTAAGAAAAATTGATAATTTACCATTTTTTTCGAAAATTTACAAAAAATAGTTGTAAATTTCCGAAAAATAGTTGTGAATTTACAATTTTTTTCGTAAATTCACAAAAAAAAATCGAAAATTCTCCAATTTTTCGATAATATACTAAATTCAGTAAATTTAAGATTTTTTTCGAATATTTACAAATGTTTTTAAAAATTTACTAATTTTTCGAAAAATTTCTAATTTTTTTGTTAATATAAGGAAGTTACTTTTTACAGTGTACTAGAAATATTCTAGGGTCCCTAGAAGTCTCTAAATCTGGTATTCTAGGTCCCTGGAAACCAATAATACGAAAATATTTTAAGTCCATTTTACCCCTACTCCCCCCCCCCTAAAAACGTCAATTTTCGTTCCCCCAAAAAATTTCACTTATTGATGGCCCCACCTCCCCCCCCCCCCCCACTGAGAGGAACTTTTTCGGGCACTCCTCTCTATGAACATGTTCCATGTTAAAATAAAATTTCGCAGTAAATTGATAGTTAATACCTGGACAGAATTTTGAACATAGGAAACGTTTGATGAATAATAAACCATCCACAAAGATGGGTGGAGGGGGTATTTCGTAAAGCTGGAAATCAAGGGGACAAAGTGAAAAGTATTCTATATAAGGGTTCTTCAAAGAAGTATTTAAATTTGTTTAATTTAATGGGAACAGGATTTAAAATAAAAGCATTAACTGTGCCTCTGGTACAGTTGAGATCTATATGTTGTTTATCTTACGTAAACCAATTACTCTAGTCTAGTTATATATCTTCTTAGTAAGTAACAATTCCTCTATTTTTGAGCAAAACAGAAAGTGACGGAAACATGTTTGACATGTAATAATATGGAAACTTCCTGTTTTGTCTACCATTTACCAGCGATCCTTTTTTTATTGCTAAACTTTTACTATGAGGTTATACTACTGCAGCCGAGAAAGGGGGATTCACTAAAACATTTTCCGTCCTAATTCCAAAAATTTTGCTCGTGAGGATTTTAACTTAAAATTTTAAATTAGCAAAAAATACCTCTTTTTAAGAGTGTTTTTGCATAATATATAACTGTAAAGAGATTTAACCTATTTCCGAACATATTTCATATATTTTTGGTGTTGCAAATTACGAATTTGGGAATTCCGTGCATTGAAAGTGACTGAAACTTTCTTGAATTGGGAAAGTACGAGTGACCAAATCTTGTTATGGATCGTGATTATTGCAAAAAATACTCCAAATACTTACACCCCTAGTAATGAGTGTATTTTCTTAATTTAAGTGTATTTGACTCATTTACAATACAAGGACCTTGAAATTGTTAATTAGCGGCTCCAAGAACCTATATAATGGGTTAAATCTTGTTACAGCTTAAAAATATTGCAAAAACCACCCTTAACACATTTGCTGTGGTATACCTAACTTAAAATATATGGGACTATGGCCACTATGGGCGTTTTGCGTCCATGCCACCGCGATTGTTTTAAAAAGGGGTGTTTTTTGCTAATTTAAGGGCGTTTCCATATTTTATAGCTACTCAGAACCCCAAATTCGGATTAAGCAACTAAAAACCTATAGTAGGTTTTCTAAGCCTGATTGTCGATTCCAGAACCCTCACACCACATTATGATTAGGGTAGAAGACTAATTTGGTAATCAAGTAGATTGAAGGGTATTAGGGGTGGGGAGGATATTTTATTGGTGAGTTCTGAAAAAACCACATAACAAAGATTTTGTAAACAAAATTTTTTGTTGATTTCCCTTTAGTAAAAAATTCTGAAAAAATTAACAAGGTTGCAAAAAGGGGAGTAAATTTTTAGTTTTTTTCGGTTACTCGTTGCTAAATCTAAAATTAAAATGTATATTTTATTCAATTGTGTTTTTTGTTTCAGTTAAACTAAAACCCAGGAATAAAATATGAAGAAATTAAAAAAAGAAAAAATTACAAGATTTTGAATAATTTATCATACAATTCTAATAAAGATTTACTAGCAATCAGGAGAGTTGAAAAAAAAACATGCAACAATTTACAACAGGACAGATTTAATCTTTCGTTCAATAATAATTTTTCAATCGATTTTTCTGTTTTATACATTAAAAAGGAAAAAAAAATACTGTGCAAATACAAAGATAAAAGCATGTATATTTTTATATAAAAAAAAGAAAAAATAGTTATAAGTAACATTAGTAATAATATGTAAACTGAATATAATAGTTATACTCGTCGAATTGTCCACATGCGGACACTCAGTTCGATCTGGTCACTGGGCTATTCAGCATGAACAACCAGCGCAGCGACTGTATGTAAAAAAAAATTATATTGTTATTTATTTATTTATACATTTTTTATGCAAATGTTTTTAGAATTTAAAACTAGCACACTTGTTATTGTTTTGTTTATTATGTTTAAAAGAAAAACTGGGTAAAGATGTTTATGAATGAAAGCAAATTTTTTTATGTAAAGTTCATACTATTTGAAAATAAGGTTGTTATACTTAGTTTCTATAGGGTATAAGATGAATTTTTAATTGTTTGTTTAGAGTACACGAGTGTATAGACTATTTTTATTTTTTTGTGTTATAAAATAAAAATTATCCAGAAATTTAAATTTGCTTTTGTGTATCATAAACTTGTACTATGAGAAAGCTCTTATAATGGTTGGTTCAAAGTATGTTTAGCTAATTTAACAAATGATCTGTTAAGCTCAAATTTTCTTTAAAAATTAACCTTTTGGCTTTTACACTGTTTAAATATTTCACATTTTTTCAAAATTATAACATTTTTAAATTTAATCAAAAACTTATTTTGTAATTTTTTTTTTAATTATTTAGTTACTTAGAAAGTTTGAAATAAGTTTTAATTATACAAATTTAAAAAAGTTAACTAAAAATATGATACCTAATTATAAAAAAGTTAATTAACTTTCTATTAAAAAAAAAAACCTTGGCTAATTCATTAAAAAAAAAAAAAGTTATAATTTTTACATTGATTTTTTATTGTATTTATTACTAATTTTCTAAACACGCAAAGCTTTTAATCTGCATTAATAAAATTTTTCTTTTAAATAAAATAAGATTAACGAAAAAACAAATATAATTAAATAATTTATGAATATATAAAAAATTAAATTAAATATGATTCATTATTTTGCGGAAATTGTTTTTATTAAAAATATTAGTTTTCAGTAATATTTAAAATATTAAGTCACGTAATAATAATAATTTTTTTACTATGTATAACCGTAGAATAATTCAAGGATAATAAAACATCAAAAAAAAATTTATTAATAATTATTGTCTGTTATAAATAAGCTTTCTTTTAAAATTTATATGAATAATTTCATGCCAAATATGTACCAAAATTTATTGAATTACCCTAGTGTTAGGTTCTAATATTTTTATAAAATTTTTTGAAAACTCGTTTAAAAATTTTATTTGGGAATAATCGAATCTTTGAATTTGCCATTCCCTGATCAAAATCTTTTCATTTAATATTTTTTGTTTAGAATTTTTAACTAATGAAACCTCAAATTATGACAATTGATTTTACCTTCTAAAAAAGAATCTAAAATCTCTCTGTCTCTCAAAACCGACCAAAAATGCAAAATTTTAAATTTTCATTGTTAATTTGACACAGAACTAAAGTTTATCGTAATACAATTAGTTTTTCTAAAAAAAAATTATTTCTAAAAGCAGATAACACAAAGTGGATTTACTAAAATTTGACAAAAACTTACCAAAATTTATTTAAAAAAAAAAATACAAATGTATCATGCAAAAAATATATTTCTTGTTTCAAAAAAAAACATATTCCCTTTCTTTTTTAGATACTAGCGAGGGAAAATTGGGTACAACTCAATTACTGTCCATAAAATAAATACCTTGATCCTGGTTTACCACCCCTGTTTTATCTAAGTAATTTATATGTGACCTGGGATATTCTTTATTATTCTGGACACAGGGCGTAATATACGATCCCTCTCTGAGTTAAATTAAATTTTTTTTTTCTTATGATAATTTTTTTTGATTTAGTATTCTGTAAAATATATTAACTTCTAGCTCAAATCTCGTTCACGTTTAGAAAAAGAATTTTTTAGACTATCATAAAATTAGGACTACAGTACATTACCAAAAATATAAAGCGAAGCTCAGTTTGGTAAGCTGCAATTTTGGGAATTTTTTTTACATTCTAAGGCGATTGTATAGTTGGGAGAGACATGAATTTAGCTATGCTGATAAAAAAATAATTCATCTAAAAAATTGCTATTCTAATTTTACCAAATACCCATTAAGCAAGCCTCCACTCAAAATTGACCTTATTTTCAAAAAAATCCACTCTTTTGAATATAATGCAAATAAAAATCCAGCGGTGAAATTATTCATATACCAATTTAAACCAAAATAAAAATAATTTATATAGACAAAAAAATATCACAGGATTAGAATATTTTTTATTTCTAAAAAATAAATAAGAAAGATAAGAAAATATAATGTGTGTCAATTGTCATAGTTTTTAATGAGTTTAGTATTTATATGAAAATGTATATTGTTATGTAAGTTATACTTTATTTATTTATAATTACATGATTGTTATTTTTTTTTTTTGCACTATTTTTATTGTTAAATATATGTGTGCCTATAGTGTTTTATAATAAGGAAAAAAAATGTATAAAAAAAATAATATCAATTTATTAAATTATAAAGTAA
Source organism: Anagrus nilaparvatae (assembly GCA_022575985.1). Classification (NCBI taxonomy): domain Eukaryota; kingdom Metazoa; phylum Arthropoda; class Insecta; order Hymenoptera; family Mymaridae; genus Anagrus; species Anagrus nilaparvatae. The sequence goes on along the minus strand of JAKSXM010000231.1, from coordinate 29,379,665 downwards.
AAAATTTTTTAGTGGCCGACTCACAACAAACGATTGATTCATCGATATATGCAATAAGTTCAAGTGATAAAAATCTAGTCTCTGTTAAATCAAAAAGTACTTTGTAAGTTTTTTATTTATAAAATTGGTACTAAAAAAATATTTACTATTTTTGTTTTTTTTTTCAGTTTTAAAAAAAAGCATAAATTTCGTCCAATAGTTATATTATTTGTTATTTTATTAATTATAGCGTTGACTGTAGCTTTAATTATTATTTCAGTATTATGTAAGTTTTTTTAAATATAATTAAATTAAATTTAAATTTTAAATTAAAAAATAAATTTATTTTACAGATTCTAAAAGTCCTGTTGAATTATGTGATAATGAAGATTGTATGCGAATTGGTAATTTATTTAATTAATTTAATTTTTATTTTTATTATCAAGATTTTTTTATTATGTTTATTAAATAATTTTTTTTTTTCAGCTGCGAGTTTGAAAGAAACTATGAATACGTCTGTTAATCCATGTGATGATTTTTATGAGTAAGCAAAGCCTTTTTAATTATTTTGATTTTGATTTTTTATTTTTCAATTATTATATTTTTTATTATTTTTTATTTTCTTTAAGAGATGAAATAATTAATAGGGTTGTGTAATGCATTTCAGATTTTTTAATATTCTGAAATTAGACAAAAAAATTTATAATTTATTTGTGTGTTCACACAACCAACGAGCATGGAACATGTTCACTCATAACAGTAATAAATCTAAAAACAGAAATTACAATAAATCCCGAAATATAAATTATCCTAAGTCCAGAAACCTAAAGTATTCTAAGTTCTTGCTCTTATCAGGGCCTGATCATGCCCTAACTCCCGCTTCAAATTATTCTAAGTCCCTAAATCGAAAATTTTCCATTCCAAAAGTCCATTTCACCCCCCCCCCCCCTTATTTTACATTGATAAATATTTCCTTTTTGGGTATTTATTATTTGGAATTTCCAGTAGAATTCGATTTTGGGGTTCAAATTTTTTCATTTTTGAGATTTCTCTAGCATGCGCAATCCAAATAAACTTTTGGATGCCGGGGAAAAATTTGATTTCGGGGTTAAATAATTAAATACTTAATTTGGCAGCAATAATAAGGAAACGACTGCCAGAAATGATATGGTCCTTAGAAGCTTAAAAGTAGTGAAGAAGTCTATTTTTAGTTTTCCTCTAGATGAAAAAAATTTTAGTCTGATTTTCACGATCACGGGCTGGACGCCCTACTTGGGCCATTGCATGAAATCTCTCAGCTATAGGTAAAGACAAATTTTGCGTATAAGTGCGAAAAAAAATAACATTTAAGAATTTAAAAACACATTCATTTTTAAATGGATATTTCTCAAAATTTTTTTAATATTTCGAAAAACAGTAAGATAGAGTTGAATCCTGATCACAGTTTTTACTCCATAAAAATGTTATATTAAAAAAAATTTTCAACTTATGATTATAATGAATTCTTATAAAATTTTCTTTTGATTTGCCTTCATCATATAAATTATTATAAATTTAATGGGTCAAGTTTCTTAATAATTATTTATTCAAAAATAATATAAAGTGTAGGATTCTTGGTAAAAAACTTACATAACAAACCATAGTATCAAATTACAATAATTTAAAAATTTTATTTTTTTTTTTCAATTACCTATAAAAAAAGGAAACAGGTACATTAAAAAATTAAATTAATTTTTTTATAATTGTGATTTTTCTATTATATAAAACTTAAATTAAAAAAAATTATGCGTTTTTTTCTTATTAATTATACAACAGCAGTAAAAAAAAATGCAATAACTGTTTATTAATTTAACAAATGCAAGTTAATAAAAAAGTTATACAATATTTCTTATCAGGTCTGTCGAACCAAAATTATTTAAATTTGGGTCCAATTTTAAATGTTAAAACAATAGGGAATCTGGATTGTGACATCATGTGTAATTTATTAAACTCTTTATCTCACCGTTTAAACATTGTTTAAATGAAAAATAAAAAAATACGTATTTAATATTTTTTTACTAACTACAAAACCAACTAAATAGAATTTCAAAAATTTTTTTATACTAAATCCTTATTCTAAGATTTTTATTGAAACTTTCAATGCCTCCTCCTCTAAGATAGAGAAAATTAAAAATTTCAATTACATTTTTTAATATGCTGAAGAAAGAATTTTATTCGAAATTTTAAAGTATTTTGGCCTTCTTCTTCTCCTTATTGTCTCATTTAGCTTATAGGCAATCCCTTTATTAACAAATTTTTATCTTCAAAGACAGATTGATTCGATGAATGATATAATTAATTAATTAAAAATTAAATTTTTCTAGCTATGTTTGTGGAAGATGGCCAAATGTACATGCACCAATGTGTCCCTCAATAATAAGTGATCAAGCTCACGATTGGTTTCGTGAAAGAACACAATACAATTCTAGAATAATAAAAAATTTATTACAAAATTCTGATCAATATGAAAACGTTCCTTATTCTGTTAACGAAGCTAAGGTTTTATACAGTAGTTGTATAAATACAGGTAATTAATTTCCTTAGATTAATTTTATTTGAATTAAATATTAAAAAATTAATTTTTTGTTTACAGAAACTTGGGATGAATTAGGTTTATATCCAATATATTCGTTGCTAGAAGAATTAAGTTTGCCACAAATACCACCGTTGTTTACAAATGTTAAATCAAATTATGTCATACAGTTGGCTAAAATTAAAAGGATATTAGGTAGCGACTTATTTTTTGGTGCATTTGTTGATTTGAATCCTAAGAATAGTAAACAAAATATTGTTATACTTGGACCACCACAAGAAGATGATCCATTTCCAAGGTATGATAAACTAAAAATCTCGCTAAAAATATAAATGGTTGATTCCATTACGACTCAGTCACTCCTCTTCCTCTTATTTAAATATTAAATCAATGTATTAGAATGCAGATGGGCTTAAATGAGGTAATAAAGATCTAGTATTAATTCCTTTTTAAATTCAAACAATTTTCGGTTTTGAAAGATTTGCCTATATTGTAGCTGTATGAGCTACAAAACTAAAGTTTCTCAGACCAAAAAATAGATCTTTTTTCTTCTCGTTTAAATCGTACTGGATTTTTAGGCATTTTTTTCGGAAAAGTAAGGGTTCGAATAAGCAGATTTAATCAGGAAAAATTTTTTTATGATGAAATTTTAATTTTTCAGCAACAAAATAATGAAAAAAAGATTAAAAAAGTTAATAAAAGACGATAGTAAACTTCAAGATGAAAATGAAGAAGAAGAAGATGAAGTATTAGAAGATATAGAAGAATTGAATTCCGAAGAAATTGAGGAAGAGTTAAAAATAGAAAGATTGTTATTCACAAAAAGATATACAGTAGAGATAATAAAATTTATAATAAGTAACGGTACTGTTGATAATCCTTCGTGTAAGTCACGTGAGCCATTTACTGTGATACCAGAATTAGATTTAGATGATGCTGTTGATAAAATTATTAATTTTAGTAATATGTTAGATGAGGTAAGAATATTTGTGAATTTTTCAATTATATTTATTTTACCCAATTTCTTATTCAGCTTACAGAAAGTTACAATAATGAAACAATCGAAGAAGAAGATGTTGATGATGTTAATTATATGAAAATAGAACAATTGCAAGAAATAATTGATGAGCATATTAAATTAAATGGTGATAATTTAACGTCGAAAATAATGTGGAAAACATATTTTGAAGAGTTGTTTTCTGATATCGATGGTTTTAATATCAATGATAAAATATTAGTTACTGATATTGATTATATTAAAAATATATCACTTATATTAGCTGAAAATGACGATGAATTGTTAGGTATATTATTAAACTTGTTTTACTTTGAGAGTTTTTCCCGCAGTTAACATTTTTTTTAAATTAAAATAGCTGTAAAATTAGCTTGAAAACAATTGTTTAGACTTGGTTTAACTTTATCGATACACTGATTTCAAATTTTCAGGCTCCAACCCAAAAAAAATTACAACCGGTTTGTGATATCACAACCAACGAAAATGGAACATGTTTAAATTTATGTTTTGAATCTTGAAGCTTTTATAATTTTAAGTCCTTTATAATATTAATCAAAAAAATAATAATTTTTAGCTCCTAAAATTCTCATACTTCTATACCCCTTTATCAAAAATATTCCAAATCCCTAAACTGAAATTATTTTAAGTCCCTAAAATTAAATTATTTAAAATCCCTAAATCGAAATTATTCTAAATCCCTAAAACCATGGATTATTTTAAAAGCCTAAATTGAATTTATCGAAGTCCACCCATCTCCCCCCCCCCCCCCAAGTATGGTACTCCCCTTCAGTGACATGTTTGAAGTACCTCATGCCTAAAAACACGTCCCATGTTAAAACCTAGCTCCAATATTGAAAAACTGTATTTTTCTTATTCAATATTTTTAAATCCAGAATCAAAAAATTTGCCTTGATATAAAAAAACTGTATTTTTTGGTCGATTATGAAAGATTTTTTGATGTACAATTTTATAAGAAACTTTTGCAGAGCAAAAATGTTTATTGTAAATATTATTTACAACGTTTCAAAGATAATAGTTACCTAGAATAAACTAAAAAATACGATTTTTCACTATTAGGGCTAACTTTTTAGGGTTGGGTCCTAAAAATTAGAAATCAGTGTCGATAAAGTTACCTAGAATATATACGTAGCCTTCGACAAATTTTAAGAAAAAGTGCATCTAAAATATTCAAATTCTAGACTCCTTATATATAAATAAAAACAAACCTCAAACTCAAATCAAAACTATATAAAAGAAATTTTAAATCCAATACCTGAAGTTTGAGGATTATCCCATATAACATAAAAATAATTACCTAATTAATTTATGCCAATAAAAATAAAAAAATTTATTTTTAGAAACGTTTATATGGTGGACAATAATAGATTTTTGTGTACCTTATTCAACAAAAGAAATGAGAAAAATATACACATCTTTTTTGAATGACCTTATGGCAGGTGATTGGAGCTGCCACAGGTCAATGCACTGTGCTGATGATGTTAATGAACTGATGGGTAAAAAGAAACCTTTTTTTTAAATATTTTTTTTTATATTATTTTAATTAACGGTTATGCAAATTTATGTTATAAAACTGCGTAGTTAATTTTTAATATAAAAAAATATTCTTTCAACAGGCATGGCAGTAGCTTGGTTATACATTAATCCATTGTTAATGCATAGCGATAAAGTACAAGAAATGTTAAATAATATAAGAACTTCATTTTCGAAATTTGTTTATAATGTTGACTGGATGGATTTAGAAACAAAAATTGCTACTTTAGAAAAAAATAAAAAAATGACCTCGAAAATTGGTTATCCTAATTGGTTATTTCAACCTGGTAGATTAGACGAGTATTATAAAGGGGTATAGTAGATAAAATAAGAATTTTATTCGAGATAAAATTTTGAGAATACTATAATGTTTTTTTATTGCATTTTAGATTAATATGTCAGTGAATACATATTTTGATAATATGTTACAAATAATAAAACTAACAAATTATAATAAATTATCATTGCTGTCGCCAAATAGAACAAAATTAGATGATGAGTTAGTAAATTAGTACTTTTTAATGCGCTTTAATTCATTATTCATTATTACAGTATTGCAAAGTAGGTGAAAATTCTTTAAAACAAAATTAAGAATTTATTTCCAAAAAAAATTATTTTACATCTTTTCAAATTAATTAACTCGATTTATGAATCAGTTAAATTTTGACCCTAAATATGAAAAATTCAAAATAGGGGTAATAATATGCGAAAAATAGAGCATAATAATTCTAAAATTAAAAGTACAAGTGAGCCAACTTTGCAAAACTGTACAGCGTGTAATGAATATTTATTTTTAATCGATTGGTTTTTTCCTTATAAAAAATTTAAATTATAAAAATAAAACTAATTTTAACACGGAACATGTTTATTAGAATAATTTTGATTTGGGACTTAAAATAATTTCGATAAATGGGTATAGAATAATGAGGATTTTAGAAATTAAAAATTTTTTTTTGGCCTAAGGACTTAAAATTATAAAGGATCAAGATTCAAAATATAAATCTAAACATGTTCCATGCTAATTCGTTGTGCGTTTACAAACCAGTTGTATTAAGTTATTTTACACATTTTTTGTACGGAAAAATACAATCGACTCAAAATAAATTTCAGTTATTATAATACTGGATTTTATAAAAGTAAAAATTTTTTATAGATGGCAAATGGATCCTACCGAAGTTAATGCTATTCATATTTATCAAGCTAATCAAATAAGTATGTAGTTTTTGCATAAAAAATTTCTAAGCAATAATTTCTTAATAATCTTTTTTTATAATTCAGCGGTACCAGCTGCCATTCTTCAATTTCCATTTTATGGCTTAGGCCTTGAGTAAGTAAAAATTTGTCTAGAATTTTTTTGCTCAACCTCTTGTCTAAAAATTAAGTCGTAAATAATTTAAAATGTTTTAATTAACATCTTTAAAATTTGTTTTTTACATTAACGATTTTTTTAAAATATATAATATTATCCTATAATTTATTTAAACTATTCTTCAACCCATTTTAGTAGGACTTTGTAACGAATATTTTTTGGAAAATTTTGTAACGTTATTCTTTCAATACTAGTAATTTTCGAGCCAAATTTTTCCTTTTTTTTTACCTTTACAGATGTTTAGCAATATTTTCTTTATCCTTTTTTAACAAATTGACTATACCTTTCTTTAGTAATTTCCTATTGTAAAAAAAGAAATAATTATTAATATTTTTTGCAACTAGGGCTTTGAATTACGGAGCTATTGGTACAATCTTAGGTCACGAACTTACACATGGATTCGATAATACGGGTAGATTATTTGATAGTGATGGAAATTTAAAACAATGGTGGTCAAATCAGACTGTTGAAAAATACAGGGATATATCTCATTGTTTTATTGATCAATATGGAAGTTACTATGAGAAACAGGTAAATAAACATAAAAAAGTTTTTTTTTTTGGAATAAATACTATGTATTATTTTCATAAACTCTACTAAATATATTTTATACTCAGGACTTATAATATTATTTTCAATGTCTTTTTAGATTGACGATTACGTAGATGGAGAAATGACTTTAGGTGAAAACATAGCTGACAACGGTGGGTTACGACAATCATTCAATGCATACCAAATTTGGAAAGAAAAGCATGGAAAAGAACCTTTACTACCTGGATTCACTGAATTTACACATGATCAATTATTTTTTTTAGGATATGCTCATGTAAGTTCATTTTAATCTACAATACGTTTTAATGTATGATATGTTTACAGGCAGGAGGGTAATTTAAGTATGTCACTTAGGGGTGGGGTTAAATGTTTCATATTTGCAGAAGGGGGGGGGGGTCAAATGGACTTAAAAAAATTTCGAGGGATTTAGAATAATTTGAGTTTAGGGATTTAGAATAATTTAGATTTAGGAACTTAGATTAACTTTTGTTTAGAGTCTTGAAATAATTTTTTTGCAGCGTATAAAAAAAAATATTATAATACTTTTTAATAAATAAGTACCCTAATTTTAAATAATAATTTAAAAGTCTAGGTGATTAAAATTTTTGTCCTAATGTGGAAAAAATCTGAAAATATCAATACTTATTCAAAACTGAGATCTTAACAATAGTTATTTACTTCCGTAATTACAAGAATCCAAATTTATCCGTAATATTTACAAAACTTACTTCCCTTCAAGTGGGATTAAGATTTTTAATAAATCATTCAAGAAATATAACGTGAGATGTATTAAATTAATAAGTCGCAAAAATCATTTCTACTTTCATTTTATGATTCTTATACTTTTAATTTTATTTAAAAACTAAATTAAAAAACCAAATTATTATTTTTTTGAAAAATTAAAAATTTTATAAATGAAGAAGATTTGTCATGATTTCTACTAAAAATTATTTTTATAATACTTAAGGCTTAAAATTTAGTAATTTATAATAAATATCTGGTTATGCTAATTATAAAATATTTTTGCGATTTGGAAGTATTATTTTTTTTGGCTAACTATATTTTTAAATAAAAATGAATCAGTATTAAAAAATCTATGAAATTTTATAATTTATTTCAGATTAAACAAAAAAAATTAAAGCATTAAAAAAAAATTCAAATCCTAAATTTCACCGAATTAATAAATTAATCAAAGTTAATAAAAATTTTAATTTAAATAATTTTTATTATTTCTATTTATTGTTCACATTTTTCAAATATTTATTAATGATGGATTATATAGAGACTATAATTATTATAATCCATCGTTATTAATAATAATCGTCGCTATATAATCCATCTTTATTTTTTAATTTTGTTTTTTTTTTTCAGATGTGGTGTGAATCATATACAGAATTAGGATTAAAATGGATGTTAGATGATACACACAGTCCAGGACACGTAAGATTACGCACAGTACTTCAAAATTCAAAAGAGTTCAGTAATACATGGAATTGTCCTGCTGGGACAAAAATGAATCCATTAAATAAGTGTCAATTGTGGTGATAATTGAATTTTTTTGTGATTTAATTTATTATCTATATATATTTTTTTATATTACTAAAGTGTGTCGTGTATATATATTATAACAAGTTTATTTATTAAAATATTATATAGTGATGATATAATAATAAGAAATAAAAACAAGTAATTTTTTTTAATAAAGATATTTTATATTTACTTATAAAACTTGCTATTTTTTTAAAATTTAACATAAATACATATACATATTCCAAATTTAGTGTTTACCTTGAATACTACTTTCTCACAATTATACAAAAATTGAGCTTAAAAAATATTTTAGCTTACGACTTAATACTAAAGTAAAAATTAAACTAGATAATTATACTCTAAGTAAATAAAAATTTACAAAATTTTAATTTTTTTTTACATTCATGCATTCATTAAGTCATTCATGCATTCAAAACAAATATATAACATTCAACAATCAAAATATACATTAAGTTAATTATACAATTTAATAGACATATCCACCATCATTGTCAATCAATTGGCTAACTTCTTTAATGTGCTGTTGATACTGTGTTTCGTGAAGGTTAATGTTATTTGATGAGTGAGTTTCGACGGTATGACTTGACGAAACTTCAATAGCTGGTCTTGGAGCATCAAAAACTAATTTTTGCATTTGTTTGTATCCTTTTGATTGATAATTCTTTTGATGATTATAGGTAATTGTGTTTGCTGAGGCGGCTGCTGCTTCTTGATGGACTGGAGTACCATATTGAACGTGTGGTTGAGCTACTGCAACTGGGTTGCTTTTGTAAACTGTTTGCAATTGTTGTGGTTGCTGGTATGTCACCTGTTTGACAGTTTCAGCTTTTTGAGTGAGTACGTTATATGTTTGATGTGGTACTTGAGTTTTTTGCTGTTGCAATACAACAAAATTTTGTTGAGGTTGAACTTTTTGTTGATATACTACTGCTTGCTGTTGGACTGGGGCGCTGAAACTTTGGTGTGGCTGAATTTTCTCTACTTGCTGAGTTGCTTGAACTTTTTGTTGTTGTACAGGCACGTAAGTTTGTTGAGGTTTCTGTTCATAAACTACTTGCTGTTGGGTTGGGGCTCCATAACTTTGATGTGGCTGAATTTGTTGCACTTGTTGGGTTGCTTGAACATGAACTTTTTGCTGTTGTACAGGAACATAAGTTTGTTGAGGTTGTGATTTTTGTACTTGGATTTGAACAGTTTGAGCTGGAGCTGGAGCACCATAAGTTTGATGTGGCTGAGCTTTTTGCTCATATACTACTGCTTTCTGTTGGACTGGGACTCCGTAACTTTGTTGTGGCTGAATTTGTTGAACTTGTTGAGTTGCTTGGACTTGAATTTTTTGTTGTTGTACAGGTACGTAAGTTTGTTGAGGCTGGGATTTTTGTACTTGGATTTGAACAGTTTGAGCTGGAGCTGGAACTGGAGCTGGAGCACCATAAGTTTGATGTGGCTGAGCTTTTTGCTCATATACTAATGCTTGCTGTTGGACTGGGACTCCATAACTTTGTTGTGGCTGAATTTGTTGAACTTGTTGGTTTGCTTGAACTTGAACTTTTTGTTGTTGTACAGATACGTAAGTTTGTTGAGGTTGAGATTTTTGTACTTGGATTTGAGAAGGAGCACCGTAGGTTTGATGTGGTTGAGCCTTTTGTTCATAAACTACAGCTTTTGTTTGAGATGGAGCACCGTAATTTTGAACTTGTTGTACTTGTTGAGTGGCCTGAACAAGAACCTTTTGTGGTTGAGCAGCTGGTGTGCCATAAGTTTGATGAGGTTGTACTTGTTTAATGGCAACAGTTGGTTGCGCTTGTTTAGCTGGAACGTATGTTCTTTTAGGTTGTTCTACGGGTAGTGGTTGGGATGGTTGAGCAGCTGGTGCGCCATAAGTTTGATGTGGTTGCACTTGTTTAACGGCAATAGTTGGTTCTGGCTTTGGAGCTGGAACGTATGTTCTCTTAGGTTGTTCTACGGGTATTGGTTGGGATGGTTGAGCAGATGGTGCGCCATAAGTTTGATGTGGTTGCACTTGTTTAACGGTAACAGTTGGTTGTGGTTTTGGAGCTGGAACGTAAGTTCTTTTAGGTTGTTCTACAGGTACTGGTTGAGATGGTTGAGCAGTTGGTACTCCATAAGTTTGATGTGGTTGTACTTGTTTAATTTCAACAATTGGTTGTGGTTTTGAAGCTGGAACATATGTTCTTTTAGGTTGTTCTACGGGTATTGGTTGGGATGGTTGAGCAGCTGGTGCGCCATAAGTTTGATGTGGTTGCACTTGTTTAACGGTAACAGTTGGTTCTGGTTTTGGAGCTGGAACGTATGTTCTCTTAGGTTGTTCTACGGGTATTGGTTGGGATGGTTGAGCAGATGGTGCGCCATAAGTTTGATGTGGTTGCACTTGTTTAACGGTAACAGTTGGTTCTGGTTTTAGAGCTGGAACGTATGTTCTTTTAGGTTGTTCTACGGGTATTGGCTGGGATGGTTGAGCAGCTGGTGCGCCATAAGTTTGATGTGGTTGCACTTGTTTAACGGTAACAGTTGGTTCTGGTTTTGGAGCTGGAACGTATGTTCTCTTAGGTTGTTCTACTGGTACTGGTTGAGATGGTTGAGCCGTTGGTACGCCATAAGTTTGATGAGGTTGTACTTGTTTAATGGCAACAGTTGGTTGCGGTTGTTGAGCTGGAACGTATGTTCTTTTAGGTTGTTCTACGGGTATTGGTTGGGATGGTTGAGCAGCTGGTGCACCATAAGTTTGATGTGGTTGCCCTTGTTTAACGGCAATAGTTGGTTCTGGCTTTGGAGCTGGAACGTATGTTCTCTTAGGTTGTTCTACGGGAACTGGTTGAGATGGTTGAGCAGTTGGTGCGCCATAAGTTTGATGAGGTTGTACTTGTTTAATAGCAACAGTTGGTTGTGGTTTTGGAGCTGGAACGTATGTTCTCTTAGGTTGTTCTACTGGTACTGGTTGAGATGGTTGAGCCGTTGGTACGCCATAAGTTTGATGAGGTTGTACTTGTTTATTGGGAACAGTTGGTTGCGGTTGTTGAGCTGGAACGTATGTTCTTTTAGGTTGTTCTACGGGTATTGGTTGGGTTGGTTGAGCAGTTGGTGCGCCATATGTTTGATGTGGTTGCACTTGTTTAACGGTAACAGTTGGTTCTGGTTTTTGAGCTGGAACGTAAGTTCTTTTAGGTTGTTCTACAGGTACTGGTTGAGATGGTTGAGCAGTTGGTACGCCATAAGTTTGATGAGGTTGTGCTTGTTTAATGGGAACAGTTGGTTGTGATTTTGGAGCTGGAACGTAAGTTCTTTTGGGTTGTTCTACAGGTACTGGTTGAGATGGTTGAGCAGTTGGTGCGCCATAAGTTTGATGAGGTTGTGCTTGTTTAATGTCAACAATTGGTTGTTGTTTTGGAGCTGGAACGTATGTTCTTTTAGGTTCCTCTACGGGTACTGGTTGAGATGGTTGAGCAGCTGGTGCGCCGTAAGTTTTGTGTGGTTGTGATGTAGGAGTAAAAGTGTTTTTCGGCTTTTGTACTCTTATTGGTTGAGTCTGTTGTGATGCTGGTACACCATAAGTCTTTTGTGGTCTACGAACAGATTCAGCTGTTTTTTTGGGAGTTCCATATGTTTCTTGTGGCTTTTGAAATTTTTGAAAAACTTGAGTTGATTCGGGAGTTCCATATTGTTTAAGGGGTTGACTTTTTATCGATGTTTCTGCTTGTAAACCTTCAACATTCTATAAAATTTTGATTTTAAATATTAATAAATATTAAATATAAATAAATTTTGGTATTAAATATTAATATTATTTTAATATAAAACAAAACGTATTAAATCATAAATGCAATTACAAATAACTTACATTTAAAGGAACTTCATAAGAATTTGCAGGACGGGATATAATCTCAGTTTCTGCAGTTGTTGGTGCAACATACTTGGAACTTATTTTAGATGCCTAAAAATTAAATTCTGTATTAGTTAATTCATTTTTTTATATAATTTTCTTTACCTGACCCAGTATTATTATCGTAGCCAATTTATCAAATTTAATGAATTTAAAATACAGATGAACAAAAATTTAAGAATTAAAATACTGATTTTTTCAAGAATAATTAAAATAATTAGAAGAGAATCAATAAAAAACTAGTCAATAATCAGAAAAAAGTATTGACGTAGTTACAAAAATCTTAAGATTTAATCAAAATGATAAAAAAATTAATTGAAAATTAATTGTATTTAACTTTTTTGCTGAATAAATTATAAATTTAAATTGTAAAAACAAAAAAATTTAATCTATAATTTTAAATCTTAAAAATATATTATTCAATCATAACAAAGAATTCAAAAATAATAAATAAAAATACTTAAAAGCTTATTGATTAGATAACTTTAAAGAAAAATAAAAAATATATCTTTACATAAATAATATTACCTGATTGTTGTTAAATGGACTTCCATAATCTTTTGATGGCAATAATTCGACAGAATCATGTAATTCAATATTTTTTGATCCTGAATTATATTCAAAATTTTTACTTGGTTTTTCGTAATCATAACCATCGTGATTATTTATTTTTTTACCATAACGTGGATCACCTGGTAATATATCAGCATAAGTCAATGACACAAAGGCCTATAAAAAAATGTAATAAAATTAACATGGATTTTCGTGTAATTTGATAAGAATCATTTTGAAAAAGTAAGACGCAAATTTTTATGTCGGTTTTAACATAAAAGTGCATAACAACATTTTAAGCACTCGATAATATCGCATACAGCAAAATTTTGGACTTTAGGCTATTTATGTGATTTTTTTTACAAAATTTTAATTATTTGATTTTCTTCCACTACTATAAAATATTATACACGAGTTACATACTTTATTTTTTAAAACTTTGAACCGAAAATGGAAATACTAATTATAGAAAAGGTGTAAATTAAAAGTATAAAGAATTGCTGATTCTATTAGATCAAAAAATGTAAATAAAAAATTATGTCTAGACTTTAGGGCACAAAAAAAATATATTTTAATAAATCTAATACATAATTAGCAAAACTTTTATGAATATAAAAAGAAATTTTATTCGCCATAATAAATTTTGAATTTATAAATTACTGATTTATTATTTAATCAATCATATTTAGCAACGATCCTTACAAGACATTAAATAATTACTTTGTTTTCTATAATAAATCAAAATAATTTAATTGATTATTTTTTTTATTAATAAAAAAAAATGTAAAATCTTGTTATAATTTTTGTTTGATACACCGGAAAATATTATTATTAAGGGTATAATATTAAAAAAAGTGAGAACTTTCATTAAAGTTACGTAAAAAGAAGATGTATATCTGCTTTTATAAAGATGTGTCTTTAATAATCCTTTCATATTAAAAAAAGGATCACTACATTTATTTTTTTTTTCCGAAGGTCGATTTTAATAGCCTTAAGCAAATTCACGTATATAGTGTGTCCATTTTTATTAATATCAAAAGTCATAAATTTAAAAATATATGTAAAAAAATAAATTGTATCAAAAAGAAATTATATTATATTTTTGCGTTTTGCCATGTAACCGTTTAAAAATTTATTATTTTAGAAATTTTTTTTGACAAATTTTTATGGGATATTAATTATAAAGGATATAAAATTAATAGCACTTAGGTGATTCAGCTAAAATTTTTATTTTGGGTCCTATGAAAAAAAATGTAATAATTATAGAATTTGGGAGCTGGAATCTGGGCAGATGCTAGGTAAAAATAGACTCAGTTTTTTGTCATAGGATGAAAATTTCGAAAAATTCTGGCTGTATTTTTGAATTTTTCGGAAATTTTATTCATAATTAAATTTATTGAAGCTATTTTTGAAACGTTGTACGAAAAAAATAAAATAAAAAAATATGTATAACATTTCATCATATTTTTAAAAAATATGATTTTTGTGTTCAGATTTTGGAAATACCTATTCTAAAAAATGTATTTTTAATAAATTTTTAAGAAAAATTCGAAAATCGAGTCGGAACTTTCCGATAACAGAATAGTTGGTCCCAGAATCTGCCCAAATCCTAGAAAATCTGTTGTTTTTATGTTATTTATTTTACCAGGGTCAATTAAAAATTTTAATTCTCCCTCTTTTCATACAAAATTTATAAATAAAAAAAAATAAAATTTAAATAATCTCAGCAGCAGGAAATAGTTTAATAATTTCAAAAATTTACAAGATATACAGATTTTATTTATTCCAAAATTTTTTTACAAAAATACCATTTTTGCATAATCATCCCCCTCTCTTGTCCCATTAACAAAGATTTTCTGAATCTAATTCTGTTTTCAAAAATTTAACATGTATGTGTTACAATTTGAAGACATTTAAATTAAAACAAGTGAACCAATTCACCCCACACTTAAAGCACTAATGAACTCAAAAAGAAATTTTTAAAATTTTATATTCTTAAAAAAAAAAACATTTTTATTTTTTTATTTTGCTAATTATTTTTTAATATCTTTCTTTTTTTTTCAAAAAAGGAGAAATAAATAAATTGATGAGGTACTTATTTATTTTATTGTCATTAACATGAATTCATATGTATAATTATAATTGTGAACAAGTTTTTTAATTACATGTTTTCTTCTTTTTTTTTGGTACTTTTATTTATTTATGGACATATATTTAACTTTGTTATGTAAGAAATATTACATTTACAACAAATTTTAGTTTCAAACAAGGGGGACAATTATTATCAGCCTCCGAGTTAAAACGCGTCGAAACTCTTAGAACTGTTTATATTAGAACTAATGTTTAGAACCTTTAACAAAATTTGTATAAAAATCTAATATTTAATTTGAAAGTTTGCCACGAACAAGCATAAATTATGTTCAAAGTATTATTCGCATAGTAGGATAGTTATTTATTAATATTTTAGAAAGTTTAGGATCTATGAAAAATCTACCGCACAAATTAAATGCACGTTATTGCGAAAAAATAATAAAATGCTGAAAATTGATTGTAAATTTTTTCTAACTTTTAAAATAAATATTTTTATTTCAGAATTAATAACGTTATTATTTTTAGAACTATTAAATATTTAAAGTTATTGAAAAATGTAATTTAAAAAAAAATACATAAAATTTATATTTGAATCGAAACTTCTCTATTAAAATAAATTTAAATTGTTTATAATTTAATTAGTTTCACTTGTAAAGAAGTTTTAGTTTTTGAAAAAAATTTAACATTTGACATTACTAGCTGATTAAAATAAGAATTGTTTTCAGTGTATCTAAATAATTTATTTATTAATAATCACTTTTTTTTAAATTATCACTTTTGAAAATAAAGTCTCAAAATTGATATTAAATCACTTTTAACAATTTTCCAATCAATTTTCACTATTTTAAAAAAAAGAAAAATTTTTTTGTTTATTTATAACATTTTGTTTATTTATACGCAACGATTTAAAAATAAATGTAAAAAGACTCAATTATTAAAACTCACCGCTATTGTGAGAAAGAAGAGCCTCATATTCGTTGGTTCAATAAACACTAAATTCAAAAGTAAACTGACATTAAAAAAAAGCAATTCGATCTTTTATACCAAAAATTTTTACGATGCTCCTACTTAAAAACCCATTGAATTTCGCAATATCTTGTCCAGTGGCATTGACGAAAACTAGATTTTTTTTTTATATACCAGCGTTCTCCACGTACTTTTTGGTTCCCTAATTCTTTATTCTGATTCGCTCAGTTATTTTTTTTAATTCGAGAGTCCCAACCACTAATTTTACTTTTATTTTTTATTATTGTGTATGTATTGTGCATGAGTTAAAATTTAGATGTTAAATATTTTAATTATTGATGATATTTTTATAAATTAAAATTATATTTACTTTTTTTACTTCCTTTAAATAGAATTTCGATAAATAAATAAGCCTCAGGGTTTATATTTATAAGTTTCTTTTTATAAAAATCATTTATACTAAATAATTATTTTAATTATTTGGTTTTCAAAAATTTTAAACTCATTTTCTAAATTAGAAAAAAAGAAGTTTATATTTTTCTTTTTAACATAATTATGTTACAAGTTCAACGACATTATTTTTAACAGCACAGGCATACAGTTAAAAATGAAACGGTCGACCCATCAACATGATTATTTCCTAATTTCGAGAATTAGTTACTGTTTGCTGCAGCAAATTTTGTTGTACGTTTTTGTTCATCACGTGACTATTTTCAAACATGCTATAACTTGGATTTTTATTTATGACTGATTCTGAGTGAAATCATCAAAGGCTTCCAGCTCAATACGTGTAAACGAGCTGAATATTTCAGAATGTTTTTAGACACTTAATATAGGCCTTCCCTCAAATTTTCAAACCTTGATACTCAAAATAAAAACCAGGGTTAATTTAAAAAAAAAATTCATTTTAAGCATATTTTAGTTACCTTTTTCACGGTACGTTAGACAGAAAAGATTTTATGACGATGGTAAATTTTTCTTAGGATTTTGTTGCCTTTATTGAAAAAGACAGAAAATTAAATAACTACAGTCGGAGTGAAATCACTTTGAAACTTTTTGCATCCGCTTCATTTTGGCCCCAATTAAAAATGTATTTATTCTTTGGACAGACTCTCGAGAGAGGGGGGGGGGGGGCAAATTCCCTCTTTTGGGGTGTAAAAATTTTTTTTTTAATTCTGCGAATCAATTAATTATATGATTTTAAGATGAAAAAGTGGATAAACATTTTTCAAAAAAAATTCATCCTTTGCCATTTACAGCCCGCAGACGTGAAATTCAAGTGATTTCAACCAGACTATTAAAAATACCCAAGTTTTGTGTTTTGTCATTATTTCTTCTACTAATTGATGTGTATCAAACAAAAATTTAAGTATAAATTTAATAAAGAAATAATCTCAGAAATAACTTCCTTGAAAGATTTGTTTTTCAACCCTAAAATTGAAAATTATGCTGTTTTGACATAGTCTTCTAAAAATATATGAAAGTTACGTACGTATTTTGCCTATTAAAAATATCGAAAACAATTATAATAACAGGTAAAAGCACATTTAATACCAAAGAAGATATATTTGTTTCCCCCTAAACAAAAACTGACCATTTCATGAATTAGTCAGAATTAATTGGTCAGAAATCTTCAATTTTTTAGACGATTTGGTAAATAATTTTAGAATGAATAAAAATAATATTTAATTACTTAATAGTCGGTATTATATTCCTGAATTTTAATAATTAATAATTAAAAATGTATTTTATATTATAATATTATTTATTGTATTCTATTTTATTTTTAATAGATAATAGTAAAAAAAGTTAAGCTCTTTCTACTATGTGATAAATAGTGTTTTTTTTATTGTGGGGTGTAACATATACATATATACAAATCTTCTTTGGTAATATAAGTGATTTTAAGAGTAGCAACTTAGATTTATGTGAAAATCTATAAATGTCTAAGTTTTCCAATTTCTCTAACATTTTTCGAGCTTATTCCACCTCAACTTGATCCAAGTTGAACTGAAGGGTCCCAGAAATCGATCCAAACTATTTTTCCGAAATAACATCTAAAAATAAGTACGTTATCATAATACGTCTCGGTCAATGAGTTCCCACGTAAAAAGATTAAGCTTAATTTTGGGTAAGCTTACTGAAGTAAGCTTGTAATTTTACATCGTTAGTCCGTAGACTAACCTAAAAAGGCTTAATTTTTAAAATTAAGCTTACCCAAAATTAAGCTTAATTTTTTTATATGGGTTAGTTTTTTAAGAAAAATCCTTGATTTTAGGCAGCAAATTTTGTGCTTTCAGGCTAGTTCGGTGAATTCAGGGGTGGATTCAAGGACAGGGGGTATGGGGGCCATGCACATCCAGGGCAAGAATTATCCAAAAAAAACCACGCAAATTTAAAAATTTATTTAAAATATAAATAAAAAGTTAACAAATAAATTTCATTTTCTAAAAAAATTATGAAATTTAAGCAACGACAGTTAAATACAATAAACTCTATAAAGCAGAAAAATATTAATAATTACGTCCATTTGAATATATTTTATTTTATAGATGGTATACACAAAGAATTTATTAATTAAAAAAAAAAGTTTATGTAATAAAATATTTTTAAAAAATTTACATAATTATAAAAAAAATTTTTTCAAAATTTTATAGCCTCCTAGAAAGTTTTTTTTTTTAAATTATAATCAATACATTTTTGATGTTCTCCCATAGATCAAAAAGAAAGAAATATTTTTAAAGAAGAAAGTGATCTATAATTGATTAAAAAATTTGAAAGTTTTTTTTTTTAAGTTTTATAAGAATATTATGACATTTATTATTATTAATAATCTTTTTTTTTTCTTTTTTTTTTTAAATATTTATTAAATAATAAATTATTTACATAATATTTAAAAAAAATGCAATTAATTTATTAAAATTGAATCTTATGTTTAAAATTATTTTTGAATTCAATTTATTTTAAAAATTCATTACAAATTTTTAATAGAATTATATTTATTTTATTAAATTATTACTATACAGTTTTTTTTATTTTAACTTCATATGGAAATTTGATGTAAAATCTGGTACCCGCAGTAAAAAAATTGACTACACTGAAAAAAATGGCCCGGGATGCAGAGACCGAGGAATTCCAGTTACTACAAACGCAAATTTTATTTTCCAAAATCAGGATTCGGGTTGTAAAAAAGGATTTTTAGAATTTTCATTTTTTCATTATTATTTTTTTTTTTCAGAAATAAAATAGGTTTTTACGATTAGTTTTTTTGTAAATGGAATCCCATGACCTAAATAGTAAAAAAAAAATACTAAGACTTAAATTATTCTAAAAACATTTGAACTTCCTCCATAAAAATCCCTTATCCCTGTATCAGCCCCTTCTGATAAGATAAAATGAAAACCCTTTGGGCAAATCCAACCCATTTTAAACATTTCAAATTAAGAGGATATCTTTGTAAATTTAAATAAATTTGTAATATTTAAATAAATTGGGACCACCTACAGGCTTTAAGATTAAAAATTTTGCCCGTGCAGGTGTTATAATACAAGGCCTTTTTAAAAATTTGTACATGCTTATCGGATATTCTAAACGATTGAGCATAGGCTTATTCCTTCATTTGACATAACTTAAAACGCATTGACCTATAGGAAAACTTTAAGAGTACTCAGATTTTAACTTAGAATTTTAGTTAGATGTCGGCTGTCCTAGGTATAAATGATTTGTTTGCATATTAGCACATTTTGTGGCCCTCGGACGCAAAAAAAAACTTTACATCACAGCTGTATTTATATGTATGTGTGTATAATCTCAAAATTTTTTTAATTCTTAAAACGTATTCAAAAAATTTTTTCACCAAAATATACAAGATTATTTTTCTAGGCACGATCACCCTATGTATACAATACATAGATGAAATCATGCCTTATAAGTTTGTCAGGTCAAAAATGGAAAAGTCTTTAAATTGTCCAATTCCTGAAGAAATTCGATCCCCAGATTACTTCGATGCCTCTACATGCTTAAACTGCCTTGATGTGTGTAGGGAATCTCAGAAATCTTGTTTGCAGGGTTTCCAATCTGAAGTGATTTTATCTAGTACTTGCAGAGGAATGTCGAAAATACCAATTTCAAATACCAAAATATGAAGTAAAAAATGATTAAAATGGTAAAATATCAGGAATAAATCAATGAAACGAAAAAAAATTAGTACAAAATTTTTCAAATTGTATTTAGTTGTGCCTTTTCCATTTTAATTAAACTTTAATTATATATAAATATTTAACCAACTTTTTAGCTGTAGGAAACATGTTCTATGTCTCTAGGTTGTAGTTACACGCACAAACCAGTTGTGTGGTTCAAAATATAGCAAAATTAATTTTCACGTATAACATTTGAAAGCGTTTCTACATTTATGCAAGATTGTAATAAATTTTTTTTTGAGTGTGTATTGTGCAAGTTTTATAAATTTATTTACATGTAATATACATACAACAAATTTTTATATAATATTAATATACTTTATATTTATGACTTTGTATTTAAAATTTTATTATACCATTAATTTTTCAAAAATAATATTTTTATACGTCTTTTCGTTTTTTTGTTTGTTTTTTTAAATTTTTTTTTATTTTTTTTTCAGAAATAAAGAACAGAAAATGAGAAAATTATTTTTAAATTTAAGCGGATCTTAAATATCGTGTATGTATATCGTAGGTGTAACATGGTGGGTGTAAAAAAATTTATGGTAGATATAATAATATTTATGGGTTGTTTTATATTTTGATTTACTTTGATTTATAAGAAATGAGGGTCATAATTTTTTAATATTTAAGCATTAAGCAGGGTTTGTTGCCTCGGCTCAGATCTTTTTTCGAATAAACCAAAAAAGTTTCAGATGCCTGAAGGTACGGTTTTGAATCGGAAAATTTTACACCATTTTTGTCAATTATAGGTAATAAGTTATTGTTTTGGTTCCTCATATAGTGATAGGTGAAATTTTGGTTTAAAAAAAAATTATGTATTACGTGAGTGTGTGTATGTATTTAACAGGTGATATTTTACAATGGACTTAATATTTTTTTCAAAAATTTTTCCATCGAGAAATTTCAAGCTACTTTTTTTTTTTTAATTTGGATGAATTATCTTTTTTACTTCATATCTCGGATTTGATAGTTAATTTTTTGAAAATTTTTGTCTCAAAGTTTTGCAATCAAAAAATACAAAAACAATTTTTTTTTTTTCCACGTAGTAATTAATTTTTTTTTCATTTTACTCGACTTCTCGGATCTGATACCTAAATTTTAAAAAATTTTTATCTTGAAACTTTTGTCATATCCATTTTGGATTTATCCAAAAACTGACACGACTCTACCCGAAAAAAGGCTGATCTTTCTGGACAGGTACCCGAAATTTTGGGTAACCGTATACCCCTAATTTTAATATTAAACTTTTATTACTTCAAATAAAATTTTACTAACAAGCAATGTAACTCAAAGTAAAAATTTTTTATCATAATACAATTTTACCAATATACCTGACTTGGAGCTTGAAGCCCTATTTCGCAAACACTTGTAATCTTTTATAGGTTGATAAAATTCCCCATCGGTTATTTACGTTCTTTTAGTTGCTGAATATAAATAAATATACTCGTTTTTACTGATTAGACCAGTTGCTTACAATAGAAATTTTTAGGTTATCGAGAGGTTATTTTTTTTCGGGTTTTTTAAGATCTTTGGGTAACTTATAATTTTTGGGTAGCTGGAAACGAATATGAAATCCATTTTGACCTTGAATAACCCAGCTGCCCACAATAAATAACTAAATAAAGTAATTTTACGAATTCTTATAGGTATTTTCTATATACAATATTGTATTCTACATATTCTAAAATATTGTAGATAATTCGAGCATTTTAGGTAAAAATGGATTTCATTTTCGAATTCAGCATTCCAAAAAAAGCATGTAACTGGTAGAAAATTTCATCGACCTTTTGCAGGGTAAAAATGTCTACAAAACAAGGCTCTTCACAGCAATATAAAAATTGGAATTTAAAAACTATTTAATTAACTGCTAATATAATAAATACTTATGAATATTCTTGAGTTTATAAAAAAAATAAAAATTAAAAATACATACTTGGTTTCTTGAGTTCTTTTATAGCGTTCATTGAACCAAAAAAACATCAATTCATAGTTATTTTTTTATTAACATCATTGATTTTTTAAAATTTTATTTTATTTTGTTTAATTTTAACACGTAAAAAAGTCTTAGCTATCTTTAGAGAATGAAAGGTTTTCCCTTATATTTCAGTATTGATAACTATAATACTTTGTGAAAATTTTGAATACAGCATGCAAGTTTTTAATTTTTCAAAATTATTGCTTTAAAAAAAAATTTAGAAAAACTCACATTGTATTTTTTGCCATGTAGAGTTGTATAAAAATACTTTACTTTTATATCATCCTTTTATTTAAAATTCCATGTATCAATGAGCAAGAAAACGTGTATAAGAAATGAGGATCCACTAGTACTATATGAATAATGACTGATTTGTTAGGGTAACTCTAGCTAGATTAGATAATGGTTTACTTTTACTTGATTGTTAAGTACACCTGGAAAATAATTTTGAATACTTACAAGGGGAGTTCAATACATTTGGAACACCGAATTACACCAAATGGTTATGGATGAGTTTTTTATGTTAAAAAAACATGCCGACTACCCTCCGTTCCTTCCAATGGGCCTTCTGGGCCTAGAAACGCAGGGCTCAATGTTATAAAATAGGATTTTATGGTAATTTTCAAAGAAACGCAAAAACCTCGCAAGTTAACCAAAACTCTTCTGGTTGGTCTCATTTTTTTGGTTTAAGTATCACCTTTCATACGCCGTAAACCACAATTTATTATCACTAATTCTCTCATCACTATAGCCAATTAACCAAACGGTCATTTTTAGCTAAAAATGACCAATTTTTAAAATGCTGCCAAATTTGTAATTTCTGACGAAAATGGGTTTTATAGGTCTGAAAAAATTTGTACAAGCTTCAAATTTCCAAAAATTTTTTGCTCGTCTCATTTCCTTGATTCGTTTTTAAGAAATGGCTCTTCAAAGTTAGCATTAAAAATGAGCTTTTTTAAAAAATAGTAAAATTGGGACTGTGACTTCAAATTATCATATCTGGTTAACAAATAATTGCAAAAGGTAAAGTCAAGAAGTTTTGGAAACTTGAAGCTTGTACAAATTTTTTCAGACCTATAAAACCCATTTTCGTCAGAAATTACAAATTTGGCAGCATTTTAAAAATTGGTCATTTTTAGCTAAAAATGACCGTTTGGTTAATTGGCTATAGTGATGAGAGAATTAGTGATAATGAATTGCGGTTTACGGCGTATGAAAGGTGATACTTAAACCAAAAAAATGAGACCATCTAGAAGAGTTTTGGTTAACTTGCGAGGTTTTGGCGTTTCTTTGAAAATTACCAAAAAATCCTATTTTATAACATTGAGCCCTGCGTTTCTAGGCCCAGAAGGCCCATTGGAAGGAACGGAGGGTAGTCGGCATGTTTTTTCAACATAACAAACTCATCCATAACCATTTGGTGTAATTTGGTGTTCCAAATGTATTGAACTCCCCTTGTTAGTTGCCCTTTCTAAAAAGGTGAAAAAGCTAACAATTTATTTTCTACAAACTTAGGTAAAATTTATTTACTTTTCAAGTTCTAAAATGTATTTGAAAAAAAAATTTTGTCAGTACCAGTCTTTAAGAACAATCTTGTTTATCCTATGGATTAATTTATAAACCCAAAAAGCAACATGAATCAAGAATTTATGTGGGTGTAGAAAAATTGTACAAACAGATGAACTTATGTTATTAGCCTTGAATACCTTCGATCCTTTTTTGTAAGTGTGTAATAAATTGCTCTAATATCTAAAATAAACTTACGAAACAAAAAACATCCTAAAAACAAAGATTTTTTACTCTACCATGTATTATAAAAAATGTTATATCCTTAAATAATATTTAATAAAATAATTAAAATTTTATTTTATATGGCAGACAAGAATAAATAAAGAATTTAATTTAAATATTTTAAATTTACTTTATTCATTAAGGTGTACTTATAAGATTCACAATAAATAATTTAAAATTATAAAACCAAGACATTTTTAATAATAATTTAAAGTTTTTAATAAAATTCTTATCAATATAAAATAAATTAAATCTTAAATATAAGATAAAATATTAATCGTTACTCAATTTTTTTAATTTAATTTTAATTTATTAACTGTTATAACTATACATATTTAAATTTTTTTAGTTTGTGTTTACATTTATTGTGTCCTTCAATTTAAATACTATAAATATAAATATTGAATACCAAACTACTTGACAGTATTTGACCTTCCAGATCTGGATCATGTTTTACCATAACTTAAATGCTCTTGGAAATTTTAATCAAGATTTCAAATTATCTGAGTAAGTTGATAAGTATCAAATTTTTTTTAGTCGCCTTAAGTTTTGAAAAAACAGGCTTAATTTTACTGATGAATGCTTGCAAAATATTCTTTGAATAAAAGGAGCATATTAGCCAAAGTCCCAGCAATATTAATTTAATGGTCGGAAATGAATCTAACTCAGTGTATTTTATCAAATTTCTGGCTATTAAAAACGATTTTGAAGATTTCGTTTATTTTCGAATGTCAACTTTGAGTGATCAACGCTGTATCCCCCAAAA
The DNA here is from genome assembly GCA_022575985.1 of Anagrus nilaparvatae. Lineage (NCBI taxonomy): Eukaryota > Metazoa > Arthropoda > Insecta > Hymenoptera > Mymaridae > Anagrus > Anagrus nilaparvatae. The sequence goes on along the minus strand of JAKSXM010000231.1, from coordinate 29,354,832 downwards.
TAAGGAAAAAAATTTTCAACAAATACACATTTTTCAAAAGTATTGCTGATTGAGTTAATTTTTGGTACTGGTATAATTTGGATTCACGACAAAATTTTTTTTTCTCAAAATTTAAGAAAGGATCGAAAATTGACTTAATCAGCAAACTTTTTGCTTAATTAGAGCCAGAAAATAAATGAAACTGACGTGGCTCTATTTTCGTCCGTACAAATTTTTTGATTACATTTAACACTGCTGTCGCTTTGAATATAATATTATTATATTTAAGTTTCTAAATTTAATATTTAAGTTATTAGAATAACTTCTAAATTTTTTTGATAAATTCTTATTTAAATTTTAATTTATTTCTAACTTTTTCAATCAAACAAAAAGAAATTCAGATATCTGGAGCTAATTTTTTGTTTACTCTAAGAAAGAACCTTATAGTAGTACACACACATGCAAACGCAGCATGAAAATAGGATTTTTAGCATCTCGGGATCATAAAACATGCAAACGTGCAAAAAAATTAAATCCTTATAAGCAACAAAACTAATGTAATGTATTAAATTTATAACAAAAAAAAAAAATTTCTGTGTCATTGGTATCGTCCTTTTCAATTTTCAAAGCATATAGTTTCCTTTAGCCCGTAAACCTTGTCATAATGACATTACAGGCCAATTAAAAAAAAAATGTAGTTTGAGATTTTTTGATAAAAAATTTATCATACATTGTATTTGGTGCAATAAATTGAATTTACAAAAATATTACATGCTTGTTTAAATAAAATATACACATGTTACACATACTCAATAGCCCATGAAAATTAACGTTTATCAATATTATAAAATTATATCAAATTTTACAAATATACTAAATTTGAAATATCTTAATAAACAAAATTTTTTTTATATATAATTAAAAAGTCAGTAACCGTTAAATATAAAGTAATAATATAATTTGAATCGAAAATAATTATTGCAATTTAAAATAAAAATTACCTTGAGAAAAAAATAAAATAAAGGAAAAGTAGTTTTAAAAAACGATATTTAAGAACAAAATAAAAATATTTTTTTTTTTATGTTTCATGTGTGTAGGGTATTTTTTTTAATGTAAAAGTTTATACCTTTATAATTGAATGGTCATTAAATGTTATGTAAGTACATAAAAATTCTGTGTACTTATTAATAAATATGTGTATACTGTTTCGATTGATTTTTACCTTGAATTAAATTTATATTTTATCAAGAATTTTCTACATGATACAAATGTTAAAATAAAGGGAACGTATAATTATGAGGCAGGTTTGAAGGTATGAAATCCAGAAAAATCATAAAAAATAAATGAAAAAAAATATGTAGTTATTAAGAAATCAATTTTGTTATTTTCAATGAGCAAGTAATTATAAAGAAATATTTAATTTATAAACAATTAGAAAAAAATTTGCTACTGTCTTGAAAAGGAAAGGAAATGGAATTTCTTATTAATTTTTAATGCACAAAATTTTGAGAGAAAAAAATTTTCAAAAAATTAGGTATCGAATCCAAAAAATCCCTAGAAGTCCCCAAATCAAAATTATTCTAAGCCCCTAAACCCGGATTATTCCATGTCCCTAAAACGAAATTATTATGTAAGTACCATTCGATCCCCCCTTGATTTTTCGATTTCCAGAGTACCCCCTCCCTATAAACATGTTCCATTCAAAAATTTGGTACTAGTTCCAAAAAGAAAAAAAAATTATGTGTTTTTTTTATCGTTTGGTGGCAAAAATTTGGAGACAAAAGTATTCAAAAAACAAATTATCAGATTCAAGATATCGATTAAAAACCATATTTTCATGTCAGATATTAGTACTTTCATAGAAATAAATGAGGTATTACATCGAAATTAAAAAAAAAAAAAATAAAAAAAATAAAATATATCAAAAAAAATTTTTGAAACAAAAAACTTTTTTTAAAAACCGGTTTTTTAGTTTCCTGGGGTCTTATATGCAAAAAAAATAAAAATTTCACCTATCATAATGGTTCCTTTATGAGGAACCCAAAATTTTAAATAGTTTTTTAAAGATAATTTTTTAAAGATAAATTTTCAAAGAAAAAGTTCTCTGAGCAAACATACTATAAAAAGACCCAAACCCACAGTTTTGAATCCGCCAAAGTCTTGGCAATGTTTTCCTCTTCTTCGATTTTCAATTTTTTGTTAACATTTTCTGAAAATTAGGTTTTTTCAAAAAAGTCGGATTTTAATCTGTACTTCCCCTTAAGACGTATAGCGCTTAAATTTGGTAAGCTTACTTTCATGCGCGTTTGAACCTCTATGATTATCTAGATTGTCAGATTGCTTAAATAGACTTGAAAACTTAATCAAATTGCTTTAAAATTCTTGAAAATTAAAAATTCAAGCACAGCAATCTGACATAGTGTACTCGCTAACTTTGAAAATTCAATCTGGCAGGTAGAGGTTATTTCACAAATTTTGCCTCATAAAGAAAAAAAAATTATTTTTGCTTGAATTAAGTCAATTTTTTACTTTTACTTTTAGTTCTTTAAATTATACAACTTTTATCATTTTTCATAAGAAAACCCATCTGAAAACCCAGAATTTTTGTTGTTGTTAAATTTTTAGAAATTTATGGATTTTGTAATTGAATAAGAATCAGATCACAGAAATTCTAAAGATTTAATATACGGATTAGAAACTAGGTAGTAAGGTACTATCAATAGGGACAAATTTTTCCCTTAAAAATATAAGTACTCAGTATAAATTTGATTTCGAAGACGAAATGAAGCTAGATGGAAGGGGGAGGTAAGACCCACAACTTTTTTTCTCTAACTATTTGTTTAAATTTTAATAAATTATTTAATATACTAAATGTGATAAAAAATTCTCTATTCAAAATTAAAATAAAAAAAAAAAAATTTAATAAATGTGCGAAAATCTTTTTTATATTGTGAGCATGATAAAAACTAAAACGCTTAAAGAATTACGTCATATCTGAGTTTATTAATTATAAAGTAATCTACCCTTCAAAATTGATCATTCCTTCCTGTATACATAATTTATTTTACTGACAGAAAATTAATTTATTTTAAAGATCAAAAATGAAATAAATTTTTTATAATTTATGAGACAATCTGTATTAAATTGATTTTGATAATGATAATAACGCATAAATGTTTCAATTACTATCCAACTCACTAAAGTCTTAGTAAGTTTTTCTTGGGAACGCTTACGAAATTCTAAAAATTTTTTATAAAAATTCTTAGAAAAATTTACTGACTAGTGAATTTACTAATTTTTTTTACTTAAACGATTACCGACCAAAATAGTAAATATTTCAATATTTTATCATTTTAATCATTTTTAATGTTCATTTTTTTGTAGAGTTTCTAACTGAAATTCTAAAAATGTTGGCAGAAGGAATTATTCATCTTTTGGCTATCCCTGATTCCCAAGATATCCTAAAACCCTCTATTTCACAATATGCGAATATCTGCGTTTCTAAGTTCAGAGGGCTCAAGTACGTTCAACATATTTTTTGAATATAATAAATCAATCCATATAAACCTTAATTTATGGTGTAATTTGGTGTTCCAATTATACTGTACTCCCCTTGTTAATTCTATTTTAATGAACCTAATATTAAAAAAAGCGAAACGATGAGCAAAACTAAACAATATAATATGCATAATTGTGTGAAATATCGCTACTTTCACAAGAATTATTTACTCTAATCCATCCTTATAAATATCAAGTATTACAAAGTAAACAGTTATGTGTTTAATTATTACGTAATTTTCTCGATGATACATAATAATAAAATATTCCATTTATAAAAAAAAAAAAACACGTTACACGTATTTTAATAGCCTTTCATCGAAATTTAAAAATTTCTACCTGCAAAAATAAAATTTTGCCTTTTATCGTAATGTATAAAATAAATTCTTCCTTTCTTCAGTATTGTAAGTATGTTATTTTTATTTTTTTAATATTAATTAATTATATTTTTTTAAATATTATAGTTTCTTGAACTCAATTTCACCTGATTCTTTTTTTTTATACCTTTCATTTTTCATCTGTTTTTTTTTTAAATATATTTAATATTTTTTATAATTTATTTCATAGACTTTTTTAACGATAAAATATTTTTTTATTTATTTATATGAGTAATTCTAAGTGAATTTGACCTTAGCATTAGATGAAAGTCAAGGATTTTGAAAAAAATTATTGGACCAGAAAAATGATTTTTCATTTTTTTTATGAATAAGTTAGTAATAATTCTTTCAAATTAAATAATTATTATTGATAAATAAAATTTTTTGTTTTTTGTATTAATAGGTTTTAGTAGGTGGATTACGTACTTACAGGTCATGGTGTTCTGGAAACCGAAAATTAACTCAAAACTTTGATTTAGGTATAAATAAAAACGAAAAATTTAAACATTATGGAAAATCAAAATTTTGGTTTTTACGAAAAAAAAAAATATTTTACTTTTTTTGAGAAATATAGTTTTTTAATAGAAGCCTTTCTTTGATTGGCCATAACTGGGACTGTTTATGACCTAGAAACCCAAAAATTTCTGGAGTTTTCTATCTTTATGTTATCAAAACATGGAAAAAATTTGGGATGAATCTGATGACCCGACCTGCCCACTATTTCTGTTTTAGCAAAGAAAGATTCATTGGAAACTTAATTATTATCGATTTTGATGCTTCCCAAGGAATTTTTTGTAAAAATGAAAAAAATAATAAAATTCACATACTCTTAACGCCATCCCAAATGTGTCGGTAAGAATTTCTTAAATATCGGCTTTCTTTTTTAAGCCGTAGCAATAACAAAAAAAATATTTTAGGCTATAAAGAATGATTTTTCCAAGGGAATGAATCAATATGAAGCCACAAATTTTATTAGAAATGGATTGGCGACCTTTTTCAAAATAAACTCTGCCTTACCGACTCAATGTTAAAAACATAGGGGTTTAGGATGGCGTTAAATAATATGGTGACATGTTTTCATTCTAAAAAGACATTCCATCTAGACTCTTACTCTGCAAGTGGGTTTACCTCTATGAAATGACTTAAATAGTAGCCAGAGAAAGGAATTTGTTATCAAATACGAAGTAATGTGACAAATTCTAAAAATTATTATCATTTTTTTTGAGTCACTCTGTGCTTTGAATTACCATAGGATACTGCAAGGATACTGTACCAAAATTACCGTATAGGGCAATACTGAGCTCAAGTGATTGCAATCTGGGGGATCTCTTATTTTTCTGGCGATGGATAGCCAGTGTATACCAGAATAAATTTTTTCTTATGAAGAGAAAAGACTACTCAGTTAAATTTTTTTAAAAGCTTACAACAGTGCAAGTTAAATTAAAAATCATCTTTTTTATGAATATATTATTTCTACCTACATTATTTTATATAACTCGATATATTTTATCGTGTCCTTGATAATTTAATTTTTTGTTATTTAAATTTTGAGACCCAAGTGAAAGCAAAACTTCGAAAATTTTACATCAGATTATAAAAATGAAGTTACATAGATTTATTTAAATTTAAAATGACCATAAATGATAGAGAAAAAAAATTTATAAAAAAAAATATTCATGTACAATTGTACATTAATCATTCAAACTTTAGATAAAAATGTTAAATGGAATTTAAAAATTTGCCATTTTGGACCAAAAATGGCCATTTGGTTAGTTGGCTGTAAGGATGAGAGAATTAATTTCGAAAAATTGCGTTTTATTGGGCTTGAAAGGTGATACTTACACGATTAAAATTAGACCCACCAATAAAAGTTTTGGTTAACCCATTAACACCAAATCAATACATTCAAGCCATTTGAATATTTTTTGATGAAAAAATCAATATTTTGTGCTAAAAATTTCACCTCCCAGATATTTCAGATCTGCATGTTCCATGCTCTTAGCCTTTATAGAAACTAGTTATAAGGTTTTTAATTACAATTTGTGATAATGCAAATAGTAAATGACTATCTTATCTTCTTTTGTTTAAAAAATTTATTTAAAAAATTCAAAAAATAACTGTAAACAGATACCTAAACAAATACCCATTATTTATGCATATTACAAATCAACTTTTTGTTTTGCATTATATGTTCTTGTAAATCGTTAAAATCCAGCCTATTGATTGTCATCAAGTTGCGCATTCCGAATAGACAATTTTTAGTTGCCTAAGAAGTGGAAATATCTGTTTATTAAAAATATTTCAGAAACAACAAAAACTAAGAAAATTTTTGAAGACAGGTTAGTTGTTGATGAAAAGTGAGTTATTAGGCTAAAAAATGGAATGCGTTACTTGGTGAGATTGCTTGGGCTGATTTACACCCCTATTAAGAAAATAATGAGAAAAAAAATCTTTAAGAAGGTTTATAGACCTGAAAGGCAGTAATTGCATTTGAAACAATAAACTTTTTTCACCACAAACGTTAAAAATGATTATCATTCTTTTAATAGGCGTTTGATTTTATTATTTCTGAAACTATACTGGGAAAAATATGAGTTTTGACCAGTGGCGGATCCAGAAAAGTTTTGCAAGAAAAATTTTGTATGTTTTGTATACAAAAAACGTGCAATTTCTTTATCAAGATATCAAGAGGGCGGTCGCCCCCTCCCCCCTCTAAATCCGATCTTGATTTTGATCTTTGCTTATACTACAAAAACACTGTCCATTATCCCCGAATTTCGTTTGTATATAAAAGGAAAAAAAGACAGATTAGGATATTTGTCCTAAACATTTGTAATACATGCGTAACAAATCATGTATAATGTAAAATTATATTATAATTTTACATTTAAAAAAAATATAAATATAAAAATGTAAAGTTATCATTTTTTTCTCGTTTCAAACCCTTTTAAACCTTATAATCCATATAAAAAAGCTTTTATTTTCACGTTCAAGATGATTTTAAACATTATAAGCCAGATTTTTTTAAACTTTCTAACTTGTTTTAAACTTTCTAAGCCATGTTTATAAAAAAATTTTAAAACGATAATATATTTATCTCTAAATCAACAATTCTTTTCTTAGAGTTCTAAATTTACAACAAGCAGTTGTAAATTTAGAAAAAACAACAAAATTTTCGAACATTTACTAGTTATTTCGTAAGTTACCCAATTATTGTTTTTTAATTAACAGGAACTACTTTTAACAGTGATACAACAGATTTTTTTCTTTTTTAATTTTAAATTTAAACTATCAATACCTGTTATCATGAGGCTTGGGATTGAATTGAAATATTAAGTTTTTACCAGATTTTTCGTCCATTATTCTATTCAATGGATTATCATCTCTTACTTTGAATATTACACTTATAATTTTAAAATAATTTATTTAAAAACATAACCATAGAGACGAAAAATAAATAAATTTTTAAATTTTGAATCTAGACAATTTTTTCAACAAGCTAAACTATTCATCATCATTTTCTTTACTGTAGTTGTCATTTTCATTGTCATCTTCTTCAATATCATCTTCGTAATTGTCATTTTCTTTATCTCCATTATCATTTTTATCATCATTATCATTGCGAAAACGTACATCCCCTAACATTCTATTGTTGACTGATGTAGATCCAACATTTGTTAAATTATTTTTTAAGAAATTATAATTAGCTAATGAATCCGTTGTTATTGGAGCCATTGGAAATGGAATAACAATTGGTTGTGGAATCATAACTGGAAATGGAATAATTTTATGTACTGGTACTGGAATTGGTTGAGGTATTGGTATGACTTCAGCATTCAAATATCTATCTTCAAATTCATCTTTACCATGAACATGATCAATATGAGTATGGTTTATATTTATTGGATGATCTATAACTGTTTTTTCTATACCTCCATCTTTATATTTTTTATTTGAAAAAGATCGCATTCGTGGTTTCATATATTCTAAAAAATTAAAAAAAAACTAGTAAATGTAAATTTAAAAATACATTTAAATAATATATAATTTATTTTATTAACTCTTAGAATGAGATAGGTATTTAAAAATTAATGATTAGCTTAGCGCCTTAAAAACTACAACCGTAAATACTTTTTCAAAGAATGGTAATTAAAATAAATTATTAAATAAAAAATTACCTTTATACACTGTAAAAGGTAATTTTCTTATATTAACAAAAAAATTAGAAAATTGTCGAAAAATTAGTAAATTTTCAAAAAAATTTGTAAATATTCGAAAAAAATCGTATATTTACTAAATTTAGTATATTAACAAAAAATTCGAGTATTCTCGATTTTTTTGCGAATTCGCAAGAAAAATTGATAATTTACAAATTTTTTTCAAAAATTTACAAAAAATAGTTGTAAATTTCCGAAAAATAGTTGCGAATTTACAACTTTTTTCGTAAAATCACAAAAAAAATTGAGAATTCTCGAATTTTTCGAGAATATACTAAATTTAGTAAATTTACGATTTTTATATATCGAATATTTACAAAATTTTTTGAAAATTCAATAATTTTTCGAAAAAATTCTATTTTTTTTGTAAAGCTTAGAAAGTTACTTTTTACAGTGTAGGTATTACTAATAGTATATTTTTACCCATAGCCACAAAAGTAAAGAATGGCCCAAATCGCACGTAAATTACCGTCCGAGGCGAAGCCGAGGATGGTAAACTGCGATTTGGGGCATCCTTTTTTTGTGGCCAAGGACAAAACATAATTTTTCTTGCTCAGTGTCGAGAAAATGCGTTTTTTCGAATAGCGTAGCGGCCAGAAAACACGCACTTTCTGGATACTAACAAGAAAATGGGATTTTTCAGACATACTAATTTACCTTAAAAATAATTGAGATTAAATTTAATTAATTTTTATAATTTAAAGTTAAATTTAATGAACATTCAAGGAATTTAATTTATTGACGTCACTGAAAAAAAAATCTAGAACCCCGCTTGTGACAAGCGATATTTGGTTTTCTAACTCAATCAAAATGCAAATGAAAAACTTTTTTTTTTCGATTTTCTTTACGTTTCAACTTTTTTGAATCATTTGCAAATCGTTTGATAATAAAAAATTCTGCTTTCTGCAAGCGGAATTCAGTGGATCCTGGGATAAAGGATAAAAAATGAAACAGCAAATTAAATGATCGCCAATGAATTTGAACCTAAAAAAAAAAAAATGGAAAAAAAATTTTCAAGTCATTTGCAATTTTTAGCTGATAAAAAGCCCGAAATATCTAATAACATCGAGGCTCGGTTTTCTGTGCTAAGAGGCCTATGATCTTAAACTTGAGATATTAAAATTGGTACTCTTTTCAGGCAACTAAATTTTTTTTTATTTTTAAAGTAAACATTTTTAATATCTTAAACTCAAAAAAATATTTAAAAATTTATTTTTAAGTATATTAATTATCTTAAGCTGAATAAAAATTCCGGTTGTGGCAACTTTTAAATGATTACAAATGGCTTGAAAGGTAAAAAAAAATTAAATAATGAAGACAGCATGATAGAATTAAAAAAAAAATTTTTTTGGAACAAAAAAATATTTTTCGGATTGTTTTTTCATTATAGGACTTAAAACATAATAAAAAAATTATGTGATTTGTATAAATATTATTGGACCCTCCTGCTTCTGACAAGATGAATAAAATAAAATTTTAATTTTTTGTAATCAAATACTCTATTAAAAATCTCGTACAGTTAATTTGCAGTAACTTCAATTTATATTTTAACTACTTATTCAAATTGAATTTTTGAAATCAAATTGAAAAATTGATATAACAAGTAAAACAAACCAGATTCAGAATTATCACCATCTTCTTCATCATTTCCAGCACCAACGTTTTGTACTTCACTACTCAATTCATTTTGACTATATTCTGAATTATTAATTATATCATCATCTTGATCATATCCGATAAAATCTGGCTGCCTTTTTTTAACTGCCGTACCTTGTGCTTCCATATTATGAAATTTAGATCCTTTGCTTTTACTCATTTTATATGATTGCTCTATTATTTTATTAATACGATTAAAACGTGTATCAAAACTTGGTCTTCCTGATACTAAAGTCATTATTAATATAAAAATCATCATCTATAAAAAAAAATAATAAATTTAAAAAAAATATTAACGACAAAGGAAATTGTTATCCATCAATGAGTTTAATTTTTTTTTTAGGTATACCATAAAAAAGTATGTCATTTTCTTTTTCAAACACAATAACTAAATAAAATTTATAAATAACTAATAAAAATAATAATTGTTGAAAACTATTTCATTTACTAACATAAAAAATTACTGTAATCTCTAAGTATTTAGCTCATTTGCTGATTTCACCTTTCTTTTGCGATTAAAAAAAAGTAAATAATTTTATTATTATCAGAAAAAAAAATTCCAGTTTTATTGTAAATCTTAAAAGTATATAGAGCAGAAAAATTTTTATATACATGATTAATAATTTGAATAGTACATTATAGATTTTTTTTTAAATTAAAAATTTCTAAAGTAGATTGCTAGCCCTAACGTAGTTCTAACAAACTACTGATTCCAAATAAATGAGGATTATTAGAGCATCTTTAATGATTGTGGTGGCTTTAAGATGGTGAATTTTTTATCTAAATTTAATACCGAAATACAGAATTTAAATTTTATGCAATTGTAATTTTTGCCTTTTGTTCAAGATTCAATGTGTTTATGACCTTTTTTATTTAGAAGTCGAATCGAGCTAAATTAAATTAGTGGGGCCAAAATTTAGCGAGGGATAGGGTAATTTAGCAATCCCTACTCAAAGCCAGATAGAGTTAAAAAAATTTAATTTTCTTTTTTTTAAAATAATTTTTGTTTTTTATAAATATTTTTATTTATTTTTTTGAATATAATATAAAAGAAAATTAATCGACTTTTATTTTATTAATTATATATTTTTTCATGAATAAGATATGGCTTGTTTTAATCTCAACGCGTGGTTTCAGTGATGATTTCCTGAGTAAAACAGGAAACGGCAAAATTAGAGCTCAATTAACTTTGCGGATTTTGTGCTCATAATCTGCTAGTGCTCAAAACACATGAATACTCTGGTTAATAAAATTATTTTTCCAATAAACAAGTAATGTAAAAATGGTTTATTTATAATAAAAAGATTCATGCATATAATTTTTTTTGCAAACAAATTTTAATAATTACGTTTTTATACAGCTGTAATCTCAAAATCTTTTAATTATAATTGTTTAATAATACGTTGATTTCAGCGTCATGTATTACCAGTAATACATCATAAAATACTATCTAAAAAGTTGTAAATTTTTTCTATACTTTTTTTATGATTACATGACAAAATTTTAAAATAAAATATACATAAAATAAAAGGTAAAAAATGTTCAAAACATTACACTGTCCAAGAAATTTTGTACTCACATACACTATTTTTTTGTCTTAAAATGATTTCATCAGTATACTTATAGTTCTTAATTCACACTCAAAATAGATCACATTTTCTTTTTTAATAAATTAAATGTATTTAAATCAAGCTATCGCTACACAGCAGCGAAAAATTTTTGTATTAAAAATTTATCAATATTTGCGATGGCAGTTGGTGTAATTTTGGTACTAATATTAATTTTTTCCTCTATTAGCCATCTCTTTTTGACGTCTCTGATTGTCTTTCAAAACTTTAGTTTTTAAATGCTCTTTGTAATCTAATATATTTCCTTTCCACTTAGTAACAGTTTCATTTTCACAAACCCAAATTTCTTCAGCCACCTAGAAAATTTAAAAAATTTAATAAATTGGATAACAATTAAGGAGGGTAAAATATTAGCAATTACGGCATTTTTTAGTGCCATATGTTTCAATACAAGTCATATGTTTCTTTAAATTTATTTACCTGATTTATCAATCTAAAATCGTGAGAAACTAAAACCATTCCACCATCAAAATCATTTATTGCATCTGCTAAAGCATCAATAGTCTCCATATCTAAATGATTAGTAGGTTCATCAAATAACAATAGATGAGGAACTTTCCAAGCTAACCATGCAAATACTACTCTACATCTTTGTCCATCAGATAATTGACGGATTGGGCATACCTATTTATAAACATTTTATAGACAAAGTTTATTAATATCAAAAAATATTTATTTTCAAATAAAGATTAATAATAAAATTATAAATAATTAATAAAATTAAGTAAAGTCCTTCCTCCATTGCTTAAAAAAAATTAATACACGTGTGCTTTGACTGTAGCATTTAATATAGTCAAAGCACACGTGTATTAATTTTTTTCAAGTTGGTGGAGAAAGGGCTTAATACCTTAAAAATAATTATTTTTTTAAATAACTTACTTGTTGTCTGCCAGTGAGACCATAACGTCCAATTATTTTTCTCATTTCTTCTCTTTCTTTTACTTCTGGAAAAGATTTTAACATGTAATCTAAGGGGGACATATCAAGATCAAGAAGTTCGTGCAAATGTTGATGGTATCTTCCTATTCGAAGATGACTATTTTTTCTAATCATACCACTACTTGGAACTAACTGTAATAAAAAATATATTTATTTATCAATAAAAAATTTTAATATAAAAATAAGTTAACTTTTTAATTTACTTACTTCTCCATAAAGAAGTTTTAAAAGAGTACTTTTACCAGCCCCATTAGGGCCAACAAGAGCAACTCTAGTATCTAAGTCAATACCAAACTCTAAATTTTTATAAATCCATGGACTATCATCGTTATATCTGAAACTAACATTTTGTACCATAATAACTGGAGGTGGAATTGTTCCACATGATGGAAAATAGAAATTAAGAATTTTATCGCTAGTAACTTTTTCAGTAAGCCCTTGAGCAACCATTTTAGCTAATGTTTTTTCTTTTGACTGAGCTTGTCGAGCTAATTTAGCTGATCCATGACCAAACCTTGCTATATAATTTTTCATATGAGCAATTTGATCCTGTTCCCAGTTATATTGCTTAGCTTGATTTTCCAATAATTCCATTCTATACAAAAAAAAAAAATATATTTTTTAGCATAGACATATATAAATTATATTAATACTATTAATTACCTAGTTTTAACAAAAGCCTCATAGTTTCCAGTGTAATATTTTAAGCGATTTTTATGAAGATGAATTGTATTTGTGCATATGCCATTGAGAAAATCTTGTGAATGTGATATTATTACTAAGATACGTTTGTATGTCTTTAATTCTTCTTCTAACCATACACAAGCATCCAGATCAAGATGATTTGTCGGTTCATCGAGTAAAAGTAAGTGAGGTTTTACATATAAAGCTCTGAAAAAAGTTTAGTTAAATACTAATTTAAGTTACCAAATTTAATAAAAAAAACTTTACCTAGCAAGTGCAATTCGCATACGCCAACCTCCAGAGAAATCTTTAGTTGGTGTGCCTTGCATTTTTGCTGTGAATCCAAGACCATTTAAAATGTGAGCTGCTCGAGCTTCTGCTGTATCTGCTGACATATCATCTAATCTTTCATAAATATCCATAAGTTGCTCCTAAAAATTTAAATTAATTAACAAAATTAATAAATTAAAATTGAATAAGTTTTTATTAGCGTACCTGTGCATCATCATCAGGACAGTCAACTAATTCTTCAGCGAGCTTTTCCAATCGAACTCGTTCTTCGTCAACCTCCATTACACATTGTAATGCTGATTTGTTACTTGCAGGCATTTCCCTAGTCAAGTGGAAAATATCTATTGAATCTGGTATGGGTACTTCACGATTTCCAAGAACAGAAAGTAAAGTAGATTTCCCTGAACCATTAAGACCTAATAGACCGTAACGCCTACCACAATTCAATTCTAACATTGTATCTTGCAAGAGTTCACATCCATGAAAAGTTATAGAAAAGTTAGAAATTTTTATATCTCGACTACGAGGATGAGATGCTAGCGATCCAGTACAAGCTCTTGCTTCAGCATTTAAACGAGCATCTGCTTCTAATTTCATACATAGGGCTTCTAAAAATTTTTAAATTATTTATTAATTTATGATAATAACTAATTAAATTTAAAAAAATTTATTTAACAAAATTTATTACCTTCTTCACTGATTGCAGTACCATTGGTACCATTTTGACGAACTTCAACATTAGAAGAATTATCTTTTTCTTCCTCTTTTGAAGTTTGATTAGATTGTGTAGGTTTTTTTCCAGATTGTCTTGCTTTTGCAGCCTCTTTCTTTTTTTGCATTTGCTTTTTCTTGGCGTCTGATGGCATCTTGACCTGAATAATAAAAAATATTAATTTTAATTTTTATTTGAATGTCATGAATAATTTCTTTTCAAACATCAAAGATCATATAATAAAAAAAAAAGTATTAATAATATTTTTAAAGACTAATTAATATTTTTGAGGGCAGTAGGCAGTAATTGAAAATTTATTATATTCTAGGTTATCGCAATTTTTTTTTAATTTTTGAATAAAATATGTGTAGTCAAAAAAAAAGATTCGTGACATTAAAATAAATAAATAAATTATTAACAATAAATGATCAACAAGTATATTATTTAAATAAATAATGATTCTTACGCTTTTTATTAATGAAAAAAATTAAAATTTATAAAATACACGTGCATGTATGCCAGTAAAATTTGGTTGAAAGAGAAGTAATATAAAAATGCTATTAAGTGTACTGCTATATAATATATAAATGCTTGTAATTTAATATTGGAAGTGGAAAATTTTTTATAATAAATTATCTTAAAGAGTATTCTTACTTTGTCTATTAAACTGGAGCACTTGAAACTGATAAATAATTTTCTACTTTTTTATAAAATGAAATTGCAGAAAAAAAGGAGTCAAATATTAATATAAATAACTAATCTAAAAATTGTCGTTTTGTGGTTTGTGGGTGCGCGCAACACGAACCTTTAATAATTTCCGAATTCCATAAACGAAAAAGAGCACGATGGAGAAATGCGCGCGCGCGGGATAAAATGATGGTTCTCAGCTCTCTCTCTCTATGTATATTGAATTTAGAAAAAATAGAATTTGCAAGATTAACACGGTTTTAAGATTAATGTAAAAAACCAGAAATGATTATTCCATGGACTAGAATTTTCGTATGGATAGCACAATATTTAAATATTAAAACCAATTAGTTTTTTGTTTTCCAAATTATTTTTTTCAAATTTATCATTTTTGTCTGTCATCTACAATTTCTACGGCCGGTATAGAGGAAATCTATAAAGACACAAGTGCATGAACCAGAGACTGCAAATGAACTCATTTATTATGTAAATTGTAAAAATAAATATAAGGATATGATTTAAATAGATGAAAAGAAGGGTGAAAAATTCTCAAAATTTGTTGTATTTGGAAAATAATTATATTCAAATACGTATTTCTAAATAAATATTAAAATTAACATTTTTACATTATACATAATAACCATCGGTAGTGCTATTTAGTGTGGAAAGAAAATTACTCTTTTATTTTTGACGTACATTCAAGACCAATTTTAAAAATCTTTATTTTTCCTATTTAAATTTTCAAATTACTTTCACTTATTTCAAACAAATACCTATATAAAAGTGCTTTCTGCAAATTATTGCAAAAAGAAGTATAATAAAAAAACGACTTTACGTTAACACATCTGGTGAATATAAAATCAGATAAAATACGACATATATATTAAATTATAACTACGTAATATCATGTTTGTATATATGTATATATTATATCAACAATTAATTAAAATAATATAAGAAAATAATAATAAAAATATTGTTCTAATTTTAAAGTGCAATAATATACTATATAATTATACTATTGAGTGTTACTATCAGAATATATAATTCTTCTTCGAATTGGCATAACCTCGCACATATGAAACAATGACGTGGTTCTGAAAAAAACATTTAAAGTTCATAATTGCCTGAAACGAAGTAGGTATTTAAGATTAAAAATGAAAGTTTTTTAACAATAAAATATTCTTTCCTTTTTTTACTACTCGATTAAAAAGTACCAACAAAAAAATCGATAGTAATTTTTTTTGCACCAATAAAATTAAGTGATAATAAATAGTGTTTAAAAAAATGGAAAGTTAGTGTTTTTTCTATAAATAAAAAAAAGTGTTATCGTATTGTTTTTTAAAATTCTTATCATATTTTAAATCATTCAAATAAAAGTTTCAAAAAATGAATAGAAAAACAAATAGTGCAACTGCAAGATTGAAACAAGACTACTTGAGACTGAAAAAAGATCCTATTCCTTATGTACAGGCTGAACCAGTTCCAGCAAACATTTTAGAATGGTAAATATTTCAAAATAAGCTCAAAATATCAGTATTAATGCATAATTTATCATTTTTACAGGCATTATGTTATTAAAGGACCAGAAAATACTCCTTACGATGGAGGTTTTTATCATGGAAAATTAATATTTCCTCGAGAATTTCCTTTCCAACCGCCAAGTATTTACATGACCACTCCAAATGGTCGTTTTAAAGTAAATACAAAACTCTGTCTTTCAATATCAGATTTTCATCCAGATACATGGAATCCAGCTTGGAGCGTATCAACTATTCTGATTGGATTACTTAGTTTTATGGTAAGTTAAATTTTTTAAATAAATTAAAACTTTCTACTGTACAAAAGCTTATTTGAATTTATTTAATTTTTGCATCATATTATGTACAATAATATAAGTACATTTATTTGAATTCATTACTATACTTGTTGCTACATAAATGAATAACACTGTTTATGAAAAAAAAATTTGAATAAATTATTGCTTATTTAATTTTAAAAGAGAGTTCCTTTGTATTTTAATATGTTTTATTTTTTAAGGTAATTATTTATTTATTTTAAATTCTTTCAGATTGAAAAAAGTTCAGCATTAGGAGCTATCAAAACATCAGATTATGAGAAAAAAGTTTTGGCGCTCCAAAGTCTTGAATACAATTTAAAAGATAAATTATTTTGCGAATTATTTCCTGATACAGTTATGGTAAGTCTTTTTATATTTATTTAAATTTATTGCTATTGAAATTTTAGGGTGTAAATTTGAAATTTTTATAAATGCATGTTTTTAAGTCTTGACTGTACATAATGCATTGAAGTAAAAGTTTTTGTTATGTGCAGTTTAAGATCTTAATTTTATTGCAATATTACGTTTTTTAATACCCAGTATAGACTTTTTAATGTATTAATTGGTTAAAAGAAATAAATTTTTATTTATTAATTTTATTCAGGCTATAAAAAAAGAATTGGAACATAGAAAAGAATTAGAGCAGCAAGCAAGGCACCGCTCAACTTCACCAGAAGGTATGACATTAATAACAGATGATAAACAAACAGAACAAAGTCCACTTCACAGTGCTTTAACAAATTTAGCAATGTTTTTTGGAGTTGCTATATTTGCTTTCACCGTTAAATATGTTTTAAGGAGTATTGCCACTCAAGAATATTATCAAGAGTAAATATAGTGTATTTTTATTATAAATTATTTATATATATATATATATATTTATAGGTATATGTATATGTATATATATAAACACTGTGATCTTATATATATATATATGCTTCTATATTAATTATAACAGCCTAAAAAAAATAATTTTGACTGTCGTAAGAATTCATGTTTTTTAAAAACCACCATCGTATATACTCATTTTTAAATAATAGTTTTGATATTATAATACTGACGTTGGTGTGAAGAAAACCTGTAACTGACATTTTGAGTTCTGGGTCGAAGCGCCGTGCTAACATACAGACGTTTACATTTCAATAAGCGTAACTCAAAATTTCAGTTAAGGATTTTCTTTGTTCCTATGGCAGAATAGGGTGTTATACAAAATTAATATGCACAGAAAATTATTAATATTTTAAATACGAAAATTGTACATGGTATTTGAACTTTACAGGTGCTTTGATATTTATTAACTATTTATTTTAAAAAAAAATTAATAAGCTGATTTAAAAAAGAGTTTATAAAGAATTTGTTTATAGAAGAGCTTGTATCTAACACTTAATTATTTTTTGAGTGTTAATGAGTTGATTGCATAGTTAAAAAAAAATAAAGCAATTGAATTGAAAATTCAAGCATAGAAAAAGAACATAACAGAATTTTTTTTTAATTTTTATTTGTTAAGAAATTGATGTTATGATGAAAAATAAGTTACGTTTCTTTTCTTTTTTTATTATTACTTTTTTAAGTTTTTATAAATAAGAAAAAATAATTTTATTAGCAAGTAAAATTATTTTTAATTCATTCCGTAAGTAAGTAAAAAATCAAAAATTTAAATTTTGTTAATTCTTATTTTTACAAAAATTATAATATATAGCGGATTCATATTTTTAAAATGTTTTGTGCATAAATTTATAAAAATATTTGAATATATTCTGAGAATATCATAATACACAGTATAAATTTATGTATATATAATAACTGTAAGTTAAAATAATTCAAACTTGCAAGATAATCCTGCTGTGGAATCTCTTGATTCATTTGTACCTTTTATTGCTTCTGTAGGATGATGAAACTATGCATCGGTATTTTAGTTTTTATCATATTTGTTTTATTCGGAAAAAGGTACAATTTTTAATTCTTGCTCACCATATTTCTATAGGTTATATATTACATTTTTCATAATTAAAAAAATCAAATAAAACTCCTTTTTGATTGAAATGGATATGATATTTAATTATTCATGTTTTTATAAGCTAAAGAATAAAAGAGGCTGATCAAAGAATTCATCTTCCTACTAAAACGAAAATTCAAAAAGTACCTACAAAGTGAGGATCCACAACAGAAAAAAAATAAAAATGTTGGCTTATAAAAAATAAATTTAAAACATAATCTGCCTTTAATTAGTAATGAATTAATATACAAAAACTAAAAATTATAATTATTATAATACATAAAACACTAATTTAAATTGTAAAAAAACTATATTTTATTCGAGTAATTTCTGTATGCAAAGTAATTAAATAAAATAAGATGTATATAATTATAAAACTTGGGATTCCTTAAATATATTAAAAGAAAAATATACTAAAAAAACAATAATTCTTGTATTATATACTGCCAGAGAAAACAAGAGAAAACATTTATTAAAGTTTTGGGTTTTATTAACATTATAAATATAAATAAATATATAAACAATTTTATGTAAAAAAAATACCAATATATTTTAAACCGTATTTTTAACTATGTGGGGTTTCTCTTATTTCCTAAGGTTAATAATATAATTTTTAAATAAAAAAGTATATAATATTTTAAACTAAACAATTTTATTAAAAATAATGCACAGAATGCACTTTGAAATTATATATTTTTGGAAAACAGAAAAATCATACCGATTAATAATATATTTAAAAACTAGTTTTTATTTTTAAAGATTTCTGTATATTAAAAAATTATTAAATATTTTCTTCCTTTTTTTTTATTTTCATTTTTATCAAATAAGTATTTGTATATTTTTTAGAAACATTATAAAAAAAAAAGGTTCTTTGAAAATATCGATATGTTTGTAATAAATAATGAAAAATACACATATTTATTTATTTGTTTTTATTTAAAAATATAATGCACAATTACTTATTTGTATTCAGTTTAATTTATTAATAAAAATATATTTTTAGTTAAAAATAATTTTTTGTAGAAAGTTTTTGTAGATACCAGGGTATTCCATGCAAACTGTTATAAAGTTGAAATAGGGTGTTTTTATGGATTTGGTCAAAAATATTTTCCTTCATTATATGCTTAAGCAATGATCTGATTTCCAAATTTTTTCGTTATTGATGAAAAATCATGAGCTAAATAACAGGAAAAATGTATGTGAAGTCAGAATCTATATTTTTTCGTTTTTATTATCAAACATCCATTGCATAACTGGAACAGAAAACGATTACTTTTAAACCCGGATAGGACGTCTGTTCTATTCTTTTTATATAAAACATTGCAATCAACTTGTTATAGGTATAAAAAATTTTTATTTTGAAAGCGATTTTGGCTTTTACTTGTGTTAGGCAGATACAATGGAACTTTGATAATTTTATTTTTTCACCTTGCCCCAAAATCATAGTTTTTATAATAAGCGACCTAAAAAATCTATAGTAGAAATAATAGTAGGTTTTTAAAAAACAGCCGCAAAACGTTGAATCGACTGAAATAAATACAATTTCATGATATTTACAAATAAATTTTTGAACTCCCTGGTAACAATAGTAAAGATATTAGAAAAAGTTTAAAAATGAAAATAATTTTATTTAAAAAGTTTACAAAATCGTACAAAAATTATTCCTATAATATCTTTAAACTTAATTAATTACCTATAAAATAATTATTTGACTAAAAAAGTTTACATATTTACAAAAGTACTATAGTACATTATTTAAAATTAAAATCCAATTGAATCTTAATATTACAATTATAAAAAATAAATTTTTGGTCATTTACATCAGTTTACATAAAAAATACATGAAATGATTATATAAAAAAATTTTTCCTTATTGAACTATACCTATAAAATTTAGTTAAAAAAATAATTAATTTTTATACATTGATATAAAATAAAATTTTTTTATACGTTCGAGCCAATGTATTAACTTTCAATATATTATAAATAAATATGAAGAAAGTTAATATTTATGAACACAGGGTTCAAATTAATATTTGTACATTTTTAAGAGTACATAACTAAATTTATCAAAATTTAACAAGCCTTATTCATATAAAAATTTGCTTAAGCATTAGTTATTTCAAAGATTTATGAGAAACGCATTTGAAAATATGCGAAAATTTAATGATAATGTCTTAACCCTGAAAAACTTAATATTATTTCAAAATATTTCTTAAAAATTAAATCATATTTCCATGTGAGTGAGAAGCTACTGATCTGGAAACAGATACTCTTCTATTTGTATTTCTGTTCGAGTCATATCGTCGAGGTAAATTCAAAAAATCGACAGTAGTTCTTCTTTTGCAATAAGAAATTATAATTATTGACAAAATTATTGTGATAACTAATAAAACTCCAAATACAATAGCAAGATATTCTGATGTATCCCAAACTAAAATAAAATGACAAATATTTAAAAAAATTTTAATTAAAAATTGGTATTAAAATTTTTACAGATAAATTAAAAAAAAAAAATTACCTCCAACTTTTACTTGTAATTCATTTCTGCTTCTATCATAACTCAATACTTGAATCGTAACATCTCTATTGCAACAATTATTTGTGTAATAAAATTTTACTTTATTTGAAGCACCATTTCTGTATTCATCTATTGAAAAAATTCCTTTTGGATTTGATGTAACACTTTTTATCACTAAAATATTAAAAAATTTGTTTAGGCTAATTTTTTTTGGTTTAATTTAAAATATAAAAATTATTTTATTTTTTTACTTGAATCAAAAGTTTCAATTTCGAGGTCCATGCTCCATGTAGATTTATTACACGTTTCTTTGCTTGTTCGACCTGCACAATTATTGTTGAACCAATAATTTATACTTGGGGTTTTATAACTTTGGAACTAAAAAAAAAATTAATTTATACAGTGAGTTTATATTATTAGATGATTTTGTTAATAAAATAAAATATCTTACGTTAGTCGAATAATCTGCTAGTAAAAGAACACTTTTTTCGAATTTGCTATCGACCGATAATGTCAATTCAGTATTTCCAAGATAATTCATGTTCTGATCGTTATTATTTAAGTCAGTGACAAGATATAATTGCATAGTTAATCCAGGACCTAGTGTAATCCTATAAAATTTATTTAAATTAATTTTTCATTCTTTATTTAGATATATTATACAATGAGAAAATGATCCTTCTCAAGCAATAAGAAATAATCATAAAGTCAGACTCAAAATAATTTTCTATTCGACACAAAAGGAATTCTTTTGACCTAAAAAAAAATATTTTTTGCGGTAAAAAAACATTTTCCTGCAAAAGGATTTCTTTTGTATAAAATAGAAAATTATTTTGGGGCTGATTTTATTTTTGTCTCAAAAGGATCGTTATTTTAGTGATATCTAATGAGCCATTTTTTAGAGATTAAGAGACCATAGTATAAAAAATTCATATAATAAAAATCCAAAAAATGATGAAAAAAAAATTAAATTCCAACCAAAAATTAAAAATTAAGGCATGCAATTTTAAGTAAATAAAATAAATTTTTGAAAATAATAAAATAAGACTTCAGTAAGCCAAATTAATATTAATATTAAAAATTAAATAATAATTTCAGTAACTTACTCTGCAGCTTCAGCAATCAAAGGACTATTACCACCTACTGGAAGTGCAAAAACTGAAAGCCTATTATTATCAGTTTTAAAACTTATAACACTTCTAACTATTGAGTGGTAATTATTTGTTATGTCAAAAATTATTGGATTCATCTGGTTAGACCTTGCTAATATTGAACTATCTGGATTAAGTTCAATTAGCAATTTTTTACCAAAACGTAAATCACCTTCATCGACTTTTGGGGATACTATTCTTTCACTTCTCTTAGCTAACAAATTGCTATTTACTTTTGGATACGTTGATTTTTTATCCAATGAATTCTAAAAATTGTATCATAAAATTATTCACTGTTTATATTTTAAAAAAATTTTTAAATTATTTTTACTAATGAATTAAATATTCTATTACCTCAAAGTTTACAGCCTCATCTGAAAATAATTAAAATTATTTATTAATATCATAATATTTTATAAATAAAATTTTACAATAAATGTAATTTCACATTTCAGTAAAATGTTTAAGCTCAAAAATTGATTTTCAAAATTATTTTTATTCGAACTACCTATTTAAAAACTTATGCAATTATGTTAACAATTTTTTTTTTTTAATTTGTTTTTTTAAAACAAGAGGTCCAAATTGTAATGGATTTGAGAATTTAAGGTCAACAAAATTTTAAATTTAAAAATATGAAGTCATGCTATTTATTTTTATAATTTTGAAATCTCAAATTTAAGTGATCAAGAATAAAATTATATCGCTGCCTCATTTCAATATTTTACTGAATAAAGAAATATTTTAAAATGAACCATAAATTTATTATGCATTATTAAAAAGTTCAAATATCAATTAAAAAATAATTAGAATTAATTGAAAGTATATAACAGCTTTGACTTAACGCATTATTGAAATAAGGTGGCGATAAAAAAATTGCAATTATGTATATTTAGAAATTAACTGAACCATCAACCCATAAAATTTTTAAAAATTGAATAATTACCTTTTTTGTCACCACTTGACCCATAACTATAAGCATTGCTATACTCAAAAATTGCATAAAAGCAAATTGTAAAAATCACTAATTTATTGCACTTCATGATTAAAAAGATTTTTTAACAGTTTTTAAATAAAAATTATTAACTTAAACAAATTTTTTTTTATGTTAACTGGTCAAAAAATTCAAACTAAATGATGAATAAATTCAAAAATATTTTACTTTAAATAATGGACTTGATATCTTAATTAACCATAACAAGATTTTATTTATATTTACACCTAATAGATAATAGTTTTTTTTTTGGAAAATTTAATCTATGAACTAAAAAAATTTTATTTACCTAGTTTTTTTTTATCGTTTATAAAAAACTTATCACCTGTACAAAAAAAAAAATAAAAAAATTTTTTTTAGATAATTTAAATTTCTTTTCTTATCATTCAATTTGTATACAACGAAAAAATGTAATGCGTTGCTTAATTTCAAAACTAAAAAAAAAAACACTTTTGGAGAAATCTAAATTAATGTAATAATCAATTTCTAATCATTTATACCTGAATTTGAAACCTTTATTTTTTATTTTTTTAGTTCTTAAATAGGTCATTATTTTATTTTATAAGCACACATAAAAAATTTTATTACGTAAATGCACTTAAGTTTTGTTTGGATAGAGGAACCATGATATGTCGCCCAATTGGACCATTCGAGGACATAAGTTCTGTGGGTGGTATTTATGTTTATTGTTTTCCTGAAACTGAGTCCAGGGTCCATTTTTGCCTAAAAGTAGCAGATTAATTAATAGCATAAAATTTTTATTTTTCTTTCTTTGGTCCTATTTTAAAATTTTATAAATTGTTAATTTCAATCTTCAAATTATGGCCAATTTTTGCAATAATTTGTTAATAACAATTAATCTGTCACTTTTAGACAAAAACGAACTCAAGATTCGCTTTCCACGCATTGTCTATCAGGCGGCAGGACTAATATTGGCTAGTGAAACCTTGATTCATGATTTTATAAGACTAAACTGATTGTGATAAGTAAAATAATTTTGCATATATTTTTATATCCATAGATAAAATATTGATTTATTATTAAAAATGAAAATGGCTGATAAAAAATGACATGGAAAATTTTTTTGTAATTCTTCTGAAAAAAAATACTTTTAAACCGTTCTAAAAACCCGTCTATTAGATATGGTAAAAATGTCTTGAAAATTCCTTAAATTATTATTTGAGCCTTTTGTATTTTATTTTATTGTTATTCTGACATAATCTTGAAAAAAAATTTTTTTTCATGTCTATAGAATTTTTCGAGGGATCCGAATTCAATTTAAAGTCTATTAATTTATCTTCAATAAAAAAAAAATCTTGCAGTTTTCCTCTTTTTGAAATATTATTCAATGTATTAAAATATTCTGCATTTTGGTTAACGGAATTCGGCTTGTGAGATTATTTTTTTTTTGCTCAAATTTCGCTAGCCATAAGCAGAATTCCGTTTGCAGTTAGCGGGAAACATATAGAATCTGAAGTAAGTAAATACCAATTTCGTTTGAGGATAATAAATTTTTTCCATATTTGCTTTACCTTAATTAACAACAAAGTCCAAAGCATTTTTCCTACAGATCCCCTAGTTTTTTTATAAAACTCCTGGGTTAAATATTTAATCCTGAGGTAACAATAGCCTTCAAGGAAAAAGAAGAGCATATCACAAATTTTTTTATTTGCGATATTCCCCACCCTGCTCCAAAGGAAAAACTCCAATACTGAAAATGGGTTTTATAGAGATACAAAATATACTACTAGAGTAAATATTTATCGTTTAACCCAAAATTGCTGCCAAAAGATAAAATTGGGGTTGAAAAAATTGATTTTAGATTACCTTGGATTTAACATAAATGTAAAAGGTGTTTAGGGGAAAATTAATGAACTCCCATTCACTAATTTTGCTCCTGTTAGCAAAAATTACTCTGGAATTTAGTTGTATCCCCCAGATCTACCTTTATATAATAAGTCTAGAGACACTCAAAATAATAAATTTTTTTGGATTTTACCATAGTTTAGCTTTCAAGGGGGGAGGAGGGAATATATGTAGTATGGCTATAGCTGTGAATTTTTATAAATTTCTATGTATCACCTGGAAAAATCTTTTATATACACTGTAAAAAGTAACTTCCTTAGATAAACAAAAAAAATATAATGTTTTCGAAAAATTAGTAAATTTAGTATATTATCAAAAAATTCGAGAATTCTCGATTTTTTTTTGTTGTGAATTTACGAAAAAATTTGTCAATCCACAACTATTTTTCGTAAATTTACAACTATTTTTTGCAAAATTTTGAAAAAAAAAATGTAAACTATCAAATTTTTTTGCGAATTCACAAAAAAAAATCGAGAATACTCTAATTTTTTGTTAATATACTAAATTTTAATATTTGTTACGTCCAATTTTAAAATTTAAGTTTTTAGTTATAAATCGAAAAGATTGGTCCAACAAGGTCGAAAAAAATTTTTATTTTACTAGTAAATTTACGATTTTTTTCGAAAATTTACTGATTTTTCGAAAAGGATCTAATTTTTTTTGTTTATTTAAGGAAGTTACTTTTTACAGTGTACATACATGGTTAGGTTACTTTTCTTGAAATTTCAAGCAATTGGCCTGCTATTTTAAGCAGTTTGATTGGATTTTCAAGCAACTCAAGCAGGTGCTTGAAATTTCAAGCAAAGTATCCTAACCGTGTATGAAAAAACTAGCCCACCTCCGAAAAATTTTCTTTTTTTCTGATTCTGACAGCTTAGTTTTTGGAGATAATTTTGGCCCCAGGGATAACACCGTGAAACTCATTTTTATTCTACAAATCCGGTACGATCCTTGAAACTTAAATTTTTTTCGAATTTTGCAAGTTTTGTATTTGGGGAGCAACTTTTACGCTAAGGGTTAATATTTACACTGGGAGTCTGTGATTATTGTCCTATTGAAACCATTTATACATTATAAGACTATTTTACTCTTGGTGGAAAATTTTAGCCCCACGAGGTAAATATTAACTTCAGAAGTTTGTTTGCACTCTTTGTACTGACATAAAAATCCAATGCAACCTTCGAAAACCAATTTTTCTCAGATTTTGCTAGTTTTGCCCTAAAACTAAATATTTATTATGTGAGTTTTCATTTTGTAATTTTTCGATTTTTTCGGGTGTTAATATTTCGGGATTCTCACCGAAATGGTTAATAAATTCGATTTAAGCAGTTAAACCAAGAGTTAAAACTTTTAAGCAAGAATTAAAAAATTAGTAATTAACACCACAAAAAAACTAAATAATGAAATGAGTTTTAGTTAGAATTAAGAAACAATATTTAAATTAATATGTGAAATAATACGCCAAAGTCGATCAAAATTTGGCTACAGCAAATCGGCTGACACTATTCTCCAAAAAATGATAAGCAGCAAGTTTGCTATCAAAACATTAATAAGATTATATTTATAACGATAAAAAGGTGTCTTAGTTACATCGGGAATCTGCAAATTTAAAAAAACCTCCAAAATTAGATAAAAATGGGGTAGTGGAGAACTTAGCCATTTTTGAAAAAAGGGTCAAAAGATTTAATGAAGATGCTAAGAAATTTTAACTCTATAGTGTGTATAAAAATTATGAGTCACCACTAGAAAATATAATGTAAACTATAATAATAAAGGCCAAATTTTGGGGTGGGTAACAGAGTATATTATTTTTTTGCATTATTAGTCATACTAAAATCTGTTGCAATCGGATGCAGTTGAAAAAAGTTAATTAATTAGGCTTCGTTCATAGACTTTAATTTTGTACTAATTTTTCTGAGTGTAGGAATTTAAACATTTGTAATGAAATTGTTAAAAAAAAAACTTACAACCGGTTTGTGGAATCGCAAACAACTAACATGGAACATGTTTAGATTTATATTTTGAATCTTGAATCCTTTATAATTTTAAGTCCTTAAGCCAAAAAACTAAAATTCTTATTATTATATACCCCTTTATCGAAACCAATCTAGGTCCCTAAATCGAAATTATTTTAAGTCCCTTTATGACCCCCCCCCCCCTTGATTTACAGTTCATTGCTCGGTTTAATGTAAAAAAAAATCGTTCCGTTAGTTCATTAAAAAAAATAATTAAAAAATTTTAATTTTCTGGCGTGATTTTTTTTTTTATTTATCTCATATCATTACTGTTTCCATAAGCGTCATAATAAAAAAAAACTTTATATAATAGCCTGATAAATTAAAAATTTAATTTAATTTCACTAAAATTTAGATATCATCGTATTTCATAATTAAGATATAGATAATTTAAATTTTTGTATTGGACACAAAAGCATAAAAATTATGATACAAACAGCGTACTTATGGATAATAATGGTCATATTTATCTTAAAAAAAAGATTTGTTTCTTTTCTTTATAAACATGATGTAATTTGTATTATCTAATGATAAGAAATACCCAAAGGATGAATCCTAAAGATAAAATAAATAATTTAACATAAAAACTAGTTAAAACTATTTTTAAAAATAATAAGATAAATTAAAATGTGTGATTACAAAAATGGTTTGTTTTTCTCTCTTTTTTTTTTTGAAAATTTAATCAGTGTATTATGATAATAAATTTCTATGCTCGTAGTTTTTGGTTACAGGTAAAAAAGTATCATTTTTTTTCAGTTAGTCGTTCTGGTCGCATATCAGAGTTGTAATTACAATCTTTTGAGAAATTAAACTTGTGTTTTAAAATTTAATTTTTTGTTTTCATAAAAAATAATTATGATGAACAATATTTTTGTGATTTTTATGTGCTTTCAAGCATTAGCTGATATGACAAGTACTTATACTTTTGGATTTGGAGATAATATAGGTATTTTGAAAGATTTTTATTTGTTTAATTAATTTTTTTTATTAAGGGTCGATGAAAAAAATATTTAATGCTGTTAGCAGATTTGTTTTTTCGTTAGGAAATTTTTTTGTAGCAAAAATGTTATTTCTTAAAGAAATCTTTTTGGTATCAAATCTGCTGATAGACAATAATCTTGTGCCCAGCATCAAAATATTTGTTTATTTGGGGGAACAATTTTATTTTCAGTCACATTTTCTGAAAATTTTCAATTTAATTAAAAACTTGCATAATTCGTTTGAAATATTAAACTTTATTGGCTTAAGCTAGTTTTTAATTTTTTGTTTAGTGTAATTTATTAAGCTACTTGATCTTAGGACATTAAACAATACCTAAATCCAAAAATTAGCAATTAGGCCAACTAAATCTCAGAATCTTTTTTCAATTTTCTTCTGAAAAAAGACTTTTATAATTTTAAAATCTTTTTTATCAAAGAATATAATATACTCTAAAATGAGTTATCTTTATGGATTTTTTTAAAAAATTTTATAGTCTTTCGGTTTTTTTCAAACACTGTCTACCACGACTGAGATATTTTGTAAAATGTTGAATTTTTTTTAACTTTTAATCTGTAAAATTTAGAGCGTCAAAATTTTCAAAAACTTTAAAAAAACTGAGATCAAATTCAAAGAGAAAGCGTATCAAACAATCTTAATATAATAAATACATATCTTTAAATTAAAATAATTTTTTTATATTTATTTTTTATTTACAGAAATTGACAGTACACTATTACCTACTCGATTACCTATAAACAGCATCGATTCAAAGGTAATAAAATTTTTTTTAACATCATAATTAATTCCATTTACAACTGAGATAATTCATAATTAAAAAAATTTTTAGGTAAATTCTGTAATATCAATTTCACCAAGGGATCTAAACCGTCGATTAAAAAGATCATCGATACATGACATACTATCAATTTTTAGTGATGGGTTAGTTTCCTTACACAATGTCAAAAATAAAGCTTCAAAAGACAATAAAAATAATTCATTGAACGAAAATAAGGTACCTTAAATTTTCTTACTTTTTAAACATAAATTTCTATTATTTCATATATATTAATAAATAAATTTTTTTGACTCCAGATATTATCAGACAATAAAACAAATGACATATTATCAGTAATTAATGATACTCTCGAACAGAAGATTCACAAACCATCAAAAAGATCAATAAATAATATATCAAATGAAAAAAAGGTATAATTTTAAAAAAATGTTTTTAAAAAAAAATTTTTCAATTTCAAGTAAACCTAATTTTCTTGATTTCAGAAACCATCAGAGAATAAAACAATCAACATAATATCATCAAGAATGAGTAATGATAAAAATGTTAACGAAAGACAAAATTCTAATTACAAAAATGATTACGAATACAGAAAATCTTTATTAGTCGAAATAAATTCACAATCACAATTAATAGCCAATTTCGTAGGTACCACTACAGTTATATTTGATGTAACAAATAATGAAAAAATTGAAGTCAGTTACAGTTATCAATTTGATACTCCATTTATACTAACGAATCAAATATTACCTACAGGAGGGTAAGTAATTTTTATTATTTTTATTGTTTTAATTACTTTATTTTTAAATCTTATAATTTTTATAGCTTCTTCTTAAGACCTGGAGAAACTAAATCTCTTACTGCTGATCTCATAGTTCAACGAAATCAACAAAATTTCAACTTGAATGATAATTATAATTATGTAACTTTAAGAGTCTTTAATTATTATCATCATGAATCCAAAAAAGCTATTATTACCATGCGAAAATCAATTACGGTAAGATATATTTTAATATTTATACTCGATTATTTATTGATAAGAAAGATAAATTAGTCAATTCTCTTTTAAATTCTCCGAATAAAAAATACACTGACTAAAAAAATTCTGGTTGTGGCAGCCGGATTTTTTTTCGTTTGAACGTATGCAAATGGCTTAAAACATGAGGAAAGTTAAAAAAAAATGAATTTGACTCATTTAAAATGCGGCATTTTTTTAATTAGCGCCTAATCGATCATTCTTGGACAGATGAATTTCAATTAAAAAAATGAAATATTTGGGCTAAAATTGTCTCCCAGTATGTTTTTTGGGTTGCTTATGTCATTTCTAAAGTCAGTTTTTATCATCAATACCTAGAAAATGCGATGTCAATCATTAATGTAGGGTAAATCCTAAAATATTTATATGTCCAAGAATAGTCGATTAAGCGTTATTGCCCCGCGCACTTTTGAACTGTGCCGGCCAAGTATGGGCCGAAGTTCGGGCGACGTTCGGCAAAACGCTCTGCCGACGTGTGGCGCACGTATAGCATACGTCCTTTGGTACACATCTCAGCGACGTATGGCACATACTTCGGCCCACGTATGGCAGAAGATTTTTATTTTTTTTTTAGTAAAAAAAAAAAAAAAATTTACTTGGTTCAGGAATTGAACCAGGGACCCTCTTTAAAATTTTAAGAGGGTCGAGGATTATACGAGCGCGGCCAACCCTCGTATTTGAAAGTTATTGCATAAATGACTGTAAAATGTTGTATCTTATTGTATTTAAATTAAATTGATATCAGATTTTTCAAGTTCATTTAGAAAGTACTTCGTACAGAAAATGATTGTTTTTCACAACTGGAATATTTTCCAGTTTTTCCAAGATGGCGAAGTATATACTAAAATACTGATCTAAGATCCGTAAAATAAGGGCAAGCGCAACGATATAAAATTTAGTTCAAAAATTTTTTTGGTTTTTCCAATATGGTGGACCATAAAATTTATTTAAAAACTTCTATAAATTATAAATATTTTTTTCAAATTAATTCGATAATTGATACATTATTTTATTTAAGAAGGGTAATAAAAGAAATTTTTTTTAAACAGATTTTTTTGTTTTGAGGTCCGATTTAAAATTGTATTGTACTTGTTTTCTTATAATATCCTAATTTGAATATTTATCTGACTTAATTTAAAATGGGCCTCTAAACAAAAAGATTTGTCGCGAGTCACTTAATCCTAATTATGCTACACGCCCACCTCTAGATTTAATCTCTTAATACTCTATCTTTTTTTATCTATGCACATTCGAATTAATTTGAAAAAAATATTTATAATTTATAGAAGTTTTTAAATAAATTTTATGGTCCACCATATTGGAAAAACCAAAAAAATTTTTGAACTAAATTTTATATCGTTGCGCTTGCCCTTATTTTACGGATCTTAGATCAGTATTTTAATATACACTTCGCCATCTTCGAAAAACTGGAAAATATTCCAGTTGTGAAAAACAATCATTTTCTGTACGAATTACTTTCTAAATGAACTTGAAAAATCTGATATCAATTTAATTTAAATACAATAAGATACAACATTTTACAGTCATTTATGCAATAACTTTCAAATACGAGGGTTGGCCGCGCTCGTATAATCCTCGACCCTCTTAAAATTTTAAAGAGGGTCCCTGGTTCAATTCCTGAACCAAGTAAATTTTTTTTTTTTTTTTACTAAAAAAAAAATAAAAATCTTCTGCCATACGTGAGCCGAAGTATGTGCCATACGTCGCTGAGATGTGTACCAAAGGACGTATGCTATACGTGCGCCACACGTCGGCAGAGCGTTTTGCCGAACGTCGCCCGAACTTCGGCCCATACTTGGCCGGCACAGTTCAAAAGTGCGCGGGATGGGTTAAGTTTCTTTAGGTTTTATGTCATTTTCAACCTTTTTAAAGAAGAAAAAGTTCTGGCTGCCGCAACCATAATTCCGGTTTTGACCGGAAATTGAAATTTGGAAATCTGGATTTTTTTTCAGTGTATTTAAATAAATACATTGTATCACTTTTGCAAGACATAATCAAGTGTTTACATTAGGGGTGTGAGGTTACCCGACCCGTAGCTTCGGGTCAGGTCGGATCGATCTTAGGTCCGCAAGTACAGTTTTGAATCTGAAATTTCCCTGGCTTCATCGTGGCTTCATGATTCCATGAAAATATTTTTTGATAAGTCAAGTTATTATTCTTTTAATTGTATTCTAAGCAATTTTTTTACTATTTCTCCTATTTTTGAAGCGCAAACAAAAATCTTCAAAATTAAAATATTCATAGAATTGTAATGCCAGGGAAATTTCCGATTCAAAACTGTACCTGCAGATTTCTGAAGCTTTTCGGGTGTACCCGAAACCGACTCGACCGACCCGGAAAAAAAAGATCGAACTTTCGAGTCAGGTGCCCGAAAATTCGGGTAACCTCACACCCCTAGTTTACATTAATGATCAAAATTATCTAATTTAATTTATCTAAATAAACTAAATATACTACTAAATAAGAAAAACCAAAAAAATAATTTTATTTCGTAAAAAGAAATCAATTAGATAATAATAAATTATTTATTTTATATTAATTACAGCCTTCCGATGGTTACGGACCGTCAATAAATTATTGGTTTAATAATAACTGTGCTGGGTATACAAGTCAAGATAAATGTATGAAAAGTACTTGGAGTATTGATATCGAAGTTCAATCAGATAATGGTAAAAAATCATTATTTTTTATGTGATAAAAATAATTAAATTTCAATAAATAATACTTTAAAAAAAATTTTTTTAGGTATCAAAACTGTTGAATCAAATCCAAGAGGCATTTATCCAATTTCTCCATACACAAGTGGTATTTCATCATTGGTTAAATTTTTTTATACAAATAATTGTTGTAAACCAGTCGTTGATATTCAGGCAATTGATATTTCAAATAGAATTTACCACAAAAAAATAGATGTCGAAGGTAATTTTATAAATGTTAATTAAAAAATATTTTTAAATGAACAAAATTTATGATGAATTTTTTTTTTTTTAATTTTTTAGTTTGGTACAATTTTGTAAGAGGAGAAGTTATTGCATTAATATTTATAATATTATTTATTATTTTACTTGTAATACTCATTGTTACAATAATTTTTTTTAAAAGAAATACAAGTGTTGATTTTTCACATTTACAACGTTACAACAGTTCAAATGGTAGGAGATCAGTGGTCGATAATTCGTAATTGTTTATATTAGTTTAAATCATTAAAAAATCTTACATAAGATCTGTGCATTAATATATTTTATTTTTATGTGAACAATAATTAAAAAAAAAAATCTTTTAGTAATTTTTGTACTTATAGTAGGTAATTAATAATTTTTGTAAAATTTAGGCTAAGAAATATCATGACATTAGGTTTAAATGTAAAAATTAACTGTTTTGGTATGGAAAAAAGTAATGTAATTTATTTGCTTTTCTTTTTATTAGGGTTGATAAAAGTAGTAAGCAAAAGAAATATTTAAAAATCAGTGTAATGCTAGTTACATAATAATTGAATTAACTGGTCAAAATCGAAATTTAAAAAATAATTTTTTCTACAGAGCATTTATGGTATTAAAAAAAATTGGTTTAGTTATTGATGTCAAACTGAACCAATGGATCATATAAGATCTCAATTAAATTTAATAAAAAATTTATTCTTGAGGTCTAAAAACAAATTAAATCTTTAATTTAGAGTATAATTCTACACTGTAAAATTATTTTATAACTTTTAACTTATTAATTAATTGTAAATGTAAATATAGTTTTAAATTATTTGAGATTCATAAAAAACATATTTTATAATATTATTTAAATAAGTTTTATATATGTATAATAATAAATTTTTTTAAAATAATTTAATCAAATATTATTCTTTTTTAATTTTATAAGCCTGCTGCAGCCTAAATTGAGTAAGAATAAGGGTGCATTCGAGCTGAATTTGGTACCTATTATGTATTTTAAAAAATTTTATTTTTGATATTCATATATCTGTAGTTATATGATTGAAGACAATATTTTTTTTCTCGCAAATGAAATGACTTTTTCGAATACTCACTAATAAAATTTTTAATGGTCACTTTCATATTTTGGCTCAAAGGCATTTCAGTATTTTTTATGTCAATACGTGAAGAAAGTTGCCCCAGCTGATTTGCAATGATATACGCTATCTGGTGGGGTTGACTGAATGATTCTATTTATTTAGGTATACTCCAATACTTAGGGTGTTCATATAATCCAGAGTAGAACTGATAAAATTTATTCTTACATATCAAAATGTATTTAAAGAGTACCAATTAAAAAAATTAGCTTATGACACAGATTACTAATAGGATTTATGATATTGATCATCGCAATTATTTGTTTAGACAACCTTGGCCACTCAAGTTTCAATAGGGTCTGAGATTATAAAAAAAAAAAAAAAAAAACAGAATTGACTGAGATTAATAAATGCGCATAAATAGGTTTTTAGTTTAGTGGTTTTGAAATGACTCGGAAATGCCAACTGTTTTCGAATTTGAAATAGAAATTTGAGCCAAGTTTTCGATACGAATCTACCATCAATTTTCGGAAAAACTATAAGAAGATCAAAAATTTGGCTAATTTTTTTCTTTTGACAATTTTTTTAATTTAATGAATTTGGAATAACCCATTAGATCCTAATCAGTGTAATACTTGTTATCGCGGTTTAGGGTGCATAGTTACTGGCAGTCATGAGCTTTGGTCTACTATAATATTTGTTAGTTTTTGGGTCGCTGACCCATTTTAGGGTCTATTAGGGCACACCCATAAATTTGCAAAAACTACCCGTAAAAAAGGTTTTTTTTTATATATTCGAACTTTGAGTATCTAGATTTGGTCCATATATGGATTTTTTGGGTCGCTGATCAAGAATTTCAGGGCCCTGTCTACTAAAAATTCGCACTTCACCCTTAAATTTACAAAAACATGAAATATATCAAAAATACCCCTTTTGGTGGTAGATTATGTTAAATTAAGGGTGAAACGTAGATTATTAGTATACAGAAACCTG
Source organism: Anagrus nilaparvatae (assembly GCA_022575985.1). NCBI lineage: Eukaryota > Metazoa > Arthropoda > Insecta > Hymenoptera > Mymaridae > Anagrus > Anagrus nilaparvatae. The sequence continues at coordinate 29,319,882 of JAKSXM010000231.1, read as the reverse complement.
AAATTCTTGATCAACGATTAAAAAAATCTATATGGACCAAATCTAGACACTCTAATTGCGAATACAAATAATACCCCTTTTTAGGGGTAGTTTTTGCAAATTTAAGAGTTTTTCGCCAATATCTCCCGGAAAAGACCCCAATATTCAGAATCAGTAGCTCAAAAAATGGACCAAATCTAGACACTCAAAGTTCATGTCATAATTATAAATAAATGATAGAAAAACTCTGAACCCAGGAAAAAATTTTATTTACCCCCAATTCCATTGAAAATTTTTAAATATCGAAAAATATAACTGCAATTTTGAAACCTTTAGGAAAATTTAGGACTTTAAAAATGGACTTGGTGTCACATTAATATTTAAAGCTTCGTTCCTGCAATATCTCAGTAAAATCGGTAATTTTAAAATTGCAAAGAATTTTACCTTGTTTTATCTCAATTTTATTAAAAACTGCTGGTATAACACATTTTCCCTTAGCATTTAAAATTTCTTGTTTCAAAGCTTGCTCTCATTCGCCAAATTATTTATTTTAGTCTTTGCTTTTATGGTATCTGGCTACCCTGGAGAATACCATGTCAAGTTTTTTGTAAAATTTGCAATTCTTCAAATTGATTGATTGTTAAAATATTATGTTTATCACATTTTTTTCAGTCGTGAAGTAATTTTAGATTTCTATAATAAAAAAAATAAATACAATTTTTTTGCGAATCAGAATTACAAATTATTAATCAATAAATCAATAAAATCAATATTTTGAAAATTTAGTCACCAAATGATTGTACTAAAAATAAAAATGATAAAATAAAATAAACATTGTATAATTAATGAAAAAATATAAATGAGGAATAGCAATATCAATTGGCGATTGTTTGACTCATTAAATAACATTTAAAATTTGAGTCATTATTCATGATCACTTTATTCAAAGAAAGGAAGATAACCTATATCAATTTTTTTGGGAAATACGTAAATTCATATAGATAATAAAGAGTTGAAAATAAATTTATGAATATGTACTAACAAATGAAATACAACAATCTTATTATCTATACACGTGAGAAAAAATATAAACGTTATAGGGTAGATTCACCAGTGAATGACCGGTTACAATCTAGTAAATGACCACTCGTTTTCCATAAGAAATACATGGTATTGGTCATTCACTGGCGCCGGTCATTCACTGGTGCATCTACCCTAAGGATAATATTTTTCAAATATATATAAAATATAATCTTTGTAGACTTTTGTTATCAAAAATATATTAAAAAAAATGAGATAAATTAAAAGTGTGAGTCAAAGTAAAATTATTTTTATTATTATCAGTTTAAAAATATTAATAATCACTTCCTTCCTATAAGACACAAAACTTTAGTCAAGTAATAATAATAATTGTACATCGTAAAACATATATCTTACGTTTAGTTAATTTCTTATCATTCAGTAAAAGTCATTTGTATCGTAAACATCTGAAAACGTTCTACCTTTTCTGTATATTTTGACTTTATTAGTGTTAAAATTATTTTTGAAACATGAAGTGTAATTTTGTGATCTTTTTATGCTTTTATGCATTTTTGGGTTTTGTCAATGTTTTTGGTGCTAGTGAAAAAAAAGGTAAGTCTGAATTTTTATAAATAATTGAATATTATTTTTTTTAAAGTAGTGTAGTCAAAATGCATATCTTTTATCGAGAGTATGATACTGCAAAATTTTCAAAAAGTCATAATATTGCCAGCAGGTTAATTATTATTAAATAGAACGTAATTTATTATATAATTGTAAATATATTGGGAATATTTTTGGTATTACATAAATGTGGCTTTTTAATTCTTGAATTGAATTAATTTTAATTTTCATAGATAAATCAAAATAACAAATTTTTTTGTCTTAAAATCACGATTTGAAAATCATCAAAATCACAATTTTTTGATAAAATAAATATTTAGACTGCCCAAAAAGATAAAAAATTACTAAATAAAATATTTTTGCACAAAAAATTAATTATAATTAATTTTATTAAGAATAATTACTCAAAAATTGTATTATCACTAGCTATTAGTCATAAAATTTAATATTATCAGATTTATAAAAACATTTTATTTTTATCAAATGCTAAACAATATATTTTAAAAAAAATATTATTACATACACCTATATTTGATGTATGATATCATTATTTCCGTTTTAATATTATTCTTTACTTAACTAAAACATTAAAAATAAAATTTCGTATAAGATAATCTTTATGATACATCATGATGTTTACCTAAATTAAAAATTTTTAATTTATTTTTTACAGATAATTTTTATGACGATTTAATACCACTTGGTTCAAATAACAATAATTTAACAAATAATAATAATGGAACAAGTATATCAACGAGATTTGGTGAAAATCCATATTCTAGTTTAAGTGATAATTCAGCTGTTTTGGAACACGTTAAATTATTTCAATCTAAATATTATAAAAATGAAATGCCATTGAGAAAATCATTATTGATTGAAGTTAATCCGATATCAAATTTAATAACAAGGCCTGGTGTTAACCATCAAATTTATTTCAACGTTACGAATAATCATAGAAGTAAGGCTTTTTATAATATTTATGCTGTTAATTCAAAAAATCCATCTGGAAGTCAAGGAGATTCGTAATTATAACTTTTTTAAAATTTTTTAAATTGTTTAAGGAAAATAAAAATAATATTTTTTTTTTAGTTTTACTTTCGCTCCTGGAGAAACTAAAATTATTCCTGTATTTGTAAATGTACCACAAAGCTCAAGTCAATATGAAATGTCAGTAACTTTAAATGTCAATGGAGCTGAATATGGACAAAAAACAGCTAAGATCTTTGTGTCTGAAGAAAAGCTTGTAAGATTCTTTTAATTTTTTATATTTTTTACATTTTCGTGTTATTTACAATTCACAGATTTTCTTAAAATTTTTTAAATGGCAAGTTCTTGCAAATATAAAAAAAACATAGGCCTAACTTCTGCCGCAAACATGGTTATTAGTTTTTATGGACTGTTTTTCGATCTCAAATTTCCCCGCTTATTCAAATTTTTGAACATTTTTGCAAAAGTGCAATTTTCTTAAACTATAATAACTCGAATAGCCATATTTAAAAGTTATTTTCCAATTTTTATCTTGAGATGTTAAAGGAAAGAAATCCCGAAATGTGGGGGCAAAACTTTAAAAAGCATTTGCGCAAAAAGAGCCAAGCCAAATTTTTTTTTTTTGATCTCAAAATACCAAAAAAAAAATAATTTTTTTTATATGCAAGAATTGCTCATTTAAAACATTTTATTTAACGCCATGAATTAGTGAACTTTAAAACTTAAGAGTTTAAGCTATTCAAAAATAGATCTTTATGATTTCGTGATTTGAGGAGCTAAAGGACACGTGTTTAATATAGGGAATCATGGCAACTTTCATAAGTGGACTTTGAAAAGTTGTATAGAATTGCGGGATTATATATATTTCCTAAATTATTAGCTCAAAATACTATTTTTTTACAAAATATTTTCAGCATTTGTAAACAATTAAAAAAAATGTACAAAATATTACTACAGTTAATGCTTGTAGCAAAGTAAAAATTTATTTATTTTTCACTCAGAACTGCTTTGATTGAATATATAACCAATTGGTTGAAAAGCAACTATACCGTGGGTGTCTGGGTGAAATATAAATAAATTTTTAATTTACTACCAGTGTATATAGTAAATTTACTACAAATCGTTGTAATTATACTACACTTGTAGTATTATTACTATGAAATAGTAAAATTACTACAATTTGTAGTAAATTTACTATTTTTTTAGTAATATTACTAAATTGTAGTAAAAGTACTAAACTGTAATATTCTGTACATTTTTTTTACTGTGTATGTAAATGATTGATGGCATTTATAACTAATGTATTTTTTAGTACTCCAGTCAAAATACGGGGGGGGGTTGTATTTTTACTGGCGAACATGAGATTTGCTTTACTATATGTTTTTTGGGTCGCTGAACACGAAAATCGGGGTCATTTCGTAAAGAAATGGGGGCTTCACCCCTAAATTTGCAAAAAACTACCCCAAAATGGGGTGTTTTTTACATAGTTGCACTTTGAGCGCTCAGATTTGCACCATATGGGTTTTTTGGGTCGCTGATCAAGAATTTCGACTTCTTTTTCATAAATAATTAATATTTCACCCCTAAATTAGCTAAAATTACCCCCCAAAAGGGGGTGATTTTGCTACTTTCGCACTTTGAGCAACCAGGATATGTCCATATAGGTTTTTTGAGTCGCTAATTAAGAATTTCGACTTGTTTTTCATAAATAATTCAAATTTCACCCCTAAATTGGCTAAAATTACCCCGAAAAGGGGGGTGTTTTTGCTATTTGGGCACTTTGAGCAACCAGGATATGTCCATATAGGTTTTTTGGGTCGCTAATCAAGAATTTCGAGTTATTTTTCATAAAAATTCAATATTTCACCCTTAAATTAGCTAAAACTACCCCTGAAAAGGGTGTTTTTGCTATTTTCGCACTTTGTGCATCCAGGATATGTATATATAGGTTTTGTGGGTCTTTAATCAAGAATTTTGACTCTTTTTTCATAAATATTGAATATTTCACACATAAAACTACTCCTAAAAGGTGTGTTTTTGCTATTTTCACACTTTGAGCATCCCGATTATGTTCATTCAGGTCCCTGGGCCGCTGATGAATAAAAATTTGTTATTTTTTTTAATAAAAAATTAATACTTACCTGAAAAATAAATTATTATAGTGAACGTAAAAATGAATAAATAAAACTTAATATTTTTTTTTTTATAATGCATGCTCAAGAAATACTTAAGAAAAATAAGTCGAAATTCTTGATTAGCGACGGAAAAAACCTATATGGACATATACTGGATGCTCAAAGTGAACAATTAGCAAAAACACCCCTATTAGGGGTTGTTTTAGCTATTTTAAGGGTGAAATATTGTATATTTATGAAAAATAAGTCGAAATTCTTAATTAGCGACCCGAAAAACCTATATGGACCTATCCTGGTTGCTCAAAGTGCCCAAATAGCAAAAACACCCCTTTTAGGGGGTATTTTTAGCCAATTTAGGGGTGAAATTTTAATTATTTAAGAAAAAGAAGTCGAAATTCTTGATCAGCAACCCAAAAAACCCGTATGGTGCGAATCTGAGCGCTCAAAGTGCAACTATGTAAAAAACACCCCATTTTGGGGTAGTTTTTTGCAAATTTAGGGGTGAAGCCCCCATTTCTTTACGAAATGACCCCGATTTTCGTGTTCAGCGACCCAAAAAACATATAGTAAAGCAAATCTTATGTTCGCCAGTAAAAATACAACCAAACCCGTATTTTGACTGGAGTATAGTAAAAATTTCAGAATTTACTTGTATAATCACACAATTGTACTAATTTTTAGCTTTAGGATAAGCTCAGTAGTTAGATGACTGGTTTCTTAGAAGTCTTAAAACGAATGGTGCAAAAACATCTCAATGATTCCCTATATTTAACAAGTGACTTTTGATCCTTTTGACCTAAAAAAATTTAATGTAGATACAATTTTTTTACTTGAGAAAGTAATAAAAGTTTTAAAAAAAACAATTAAATATATAAGCCAATTTATTATTAAAATATTTTTCATTTTTAAATAAATTTTTCATTTTTTTTTAGCCATACAATTTTGACGGTCCAAAAATTCAATATTGGTATAATAATAATTGTGCTGGTTTTTCAAGTCCACACAAATGTATGAAAAGCACTTGGAGTATTGATTTAGAAATTCAAGCTAAAAATGGTAAAAATTATTTTTATACATTATTTTTTTAAACCGAAATGAATAATTAATAACTTTTGGTTGGATGTATTTTTTTCTTCACAATGTCTATTTTTGTGGCGTTACGGCAAAATCCCATAAGCCACAATTTTAAGTTTTCGAGTAAATCGAGTTTGAAATTTTAAAACTAAGATTTACTCATTTACTTACTCTAATTATACTTAAATTTTATAGTTAAAAATAATTTTTTTTTAAATTTCTATTTTTATAAAAAAAATTATTGATTGAAGAATCAAAAAAAAAAAAATTCAAATTGTGAGTTATGGGGTTTTACCGTAACGCCACAGATTTATAACTAAATTAACGACGCTCTGTCCACCACAGGGTGCTTTATGTGCAGCATATTTGTAACTAAAATATTTTAACCATATATTTATTTATAATAATTTTTTAATGAAAGAATCAATGCTTTTCAGTATTTAGTACAAGAATATAAAAAAAAAAGTTAAAAATGTTTATTTGTTTAAACAAATACGACCTGTTAAATTTTTGAAATTTTTGGGTCATAAAAGCCTGAGTTCCCAGATCTGGGCTACTTGGATCAAAATTCTGCTTGGCTCATATTGAAGATCATTCAATTCTAGGGGGAGGTATCGTGGGAAATTTTTCGCTAAACCTCTTCAGTAATGAGTTAAAGCTATTTAACAGCTATTTGTTTATAAAAAAAAAGTTAAAAATGCTCTAAAATTTATAAACAAATAGCTGTAACTCATTACTGAAGAGGTTTAACGAAAAATTTCCCACGATACCTCCCCCTAGAATTGAATGATCTTCAATATGAGCCAAGCAGAATTTTGATCCAAGTAGCCCAGATCTGGGAACTCAGGCTTTTATGACCCTAAAATTTCAAAAATTTAACAGGTCGTATTTGTTTAAACAAATAAACATTTTTAACTTTTTTTTTTATATTCTTGTACTAAATACTGAAAAGCATTGATTCTTTCATTAAAAAATTATTATAAATAAATATATGGTTAAAATATTTTAGCTACAAATATGCTGCGCAAAAAACACCCTGTGGTGGACAGAGCGTCCTTAAAAACTACGGTTTTAGTAGCAATTTAAAAATCGATCACTTTTAGCCAAAAATAGATGTTTAATTTTCAAGCTATTTTGGAAAGAGAATAACTCATAAAAAATTTAATTAAATATTTAGATGAGAACGTTGTCTTTAAAAATTACTCAACTCAAATCATGGGGAATAGGGGTTGTATACACTGAAAAAAAATTCCGGTTGCCGCAACCGGAATTCCGGTTACCGCAACTGGATTTCCGGCTGCCGCAACTGGAATTCCGGCTGCCGCAACTGGAAATTCCGGTTGCCGCAACTGGAATTCAGGCTGCCGCAACTGAAATAATCCGGTTGCCGCAACCGGAACAATTCCGGTTGCGGCAACCGGAATTTTTTTTCAGTGTAGTTACTAGCTACCACTAATTTTGGTCTACTATGGTTTTTTGACTCGATGATCACGAATTTCGGGATCATTTATAAGAAATGCGCGCTTCACCCTTAAATCAACAAAAACTACCTCTAAAAAGGCGTAATATTGATGTATTTGCACTTTAAGCGTTCAGATTTGGTATATATTGCTAATCTGTATTTTTAGGGTCGCTGATCACGAATTTCGGGGTCCCAGCTATAAAATTATTAAAAACTGCCTCTAAAAGGGGTATTTTTGAAATACTTCACGTTTTTGCAAATTTTTAGACAGGACCCTGAATTTTGTAATCAGCGACCCAAAAAATCTAAATTCACTAAATCTAAACGCTCAAAGTGCGAATACATCAAAATTACCCTATTTTAGGGTTAGTTTTTGCTGATTTAAAGGTAAAGCGCGCATTTCTTACATAAATGACCCCAAAATTCTTGATCAGCGATCCAAAAAAGCTATAGTAGACTAAAACTGGTGGTGGCCAGTAAATATTTACAGTTATACAACCAAAACCGCGATTTGACTGGAGTAAATATTAAAGCATTAAATATTTTATTTACAAGAAATGAATTAATTATTTTAAAAAATTTTTTAGGACTTCTAAGTGTAACATCAGAACCAGAAGGAATTTATCCAATCAGTAGTTATGATAGTGGTACTGATTCAGCAGTAAAATTTTATTATACAAATAATTGTTGTCAGGAAATTGTCGTAATAAGTGCTACGGATATTATGAAAAACACTAGTCAAAAAGCAATATATGTTGGAGGTAAAAAAATTTATATCTACTAGGGGGCAAGCCCCCTGCGCGCTAAAGCGCGCCAACCCCCTCAAATTCAATTTGAAATGAGAAACAATTTAAACTAAAGTTTAAAATTAAATTTAAAAACAAATATATAATTAATAAAACATATTGTCTATTTTATTTATTTATAATCTTCATTACAATCTTCATTTTTAAGTATAAGCTAATTATTCGATTGATAAAAAATGGCTATAATTGACGAATAAAAAAAAGTTATTGCTATAAAAGGAAAATAAAAAAGAAATTTATTTTTTTAAGTTACTTTTACTCAATGAAGGGTTACTTTAACGCACTTTTAAAATAAAATTATGTGTGAATTAACCCTTGATATAAATGTATATTTTACCAATTATGCGATCACAGTCCCTCGGTGCTATGCACCTCGGGACCTGTATACACCTTCCCATTTGATGTATCCCTCATAAAATAACTAATTTTTTATTTAGCCAAAACGTGAAATTTATCAAAAATACCCCTTATTCAGGTAGTTTTTGCTGATTTAAGGGCGAAGCGCTCATTCCTTAAATAAATTACCCCGAAATTCGTGATCAACGACACAAAAATTTATTGTAGACCAAATCTGGTGGTGACGAGTAACTATACTATAACTTTTATTTTATTTTTATTAAATTTCATAAGTTTTAAAAATTAATTTAATGATAAAATTTTTATATATAAAACATTTAATTAAATATAAATAAACATTTACAATAAAAGTTACTTTTTATATTGTTATTTATAATATATAAATAATTTAATTTAAAAACAATTTAAAAATGCGCGCCATTAAAAATAACAGAACAGTTTAAGTTTTAATTTGTACACCGCAAGAGCGCGCTAGTATTAATTTCTAAATAAATAACAGCTGATGGGAATTGACCAATCGGAATTAAGTGCCTCAAAATTCATCTGACATTTCTCGATTTTAATAGAAGATAAAAAAAATAAAAAAATATTTATTTAATTAATATTATTATTTATTTATATTTTTAGCATGGTACAATTTTGTCAGAGGAGAAGTTGCTGCACTTGTATTTGGAATAGCATTACTTATGTTAATAATTGTATTTATTCTTACTGTTGTTTACTATAAAAAAAAGACAAATCTTAGTTTATAAAAATATTTGATAACAATTTTTTAATTTTGTCTCTCATTATAGTTAAAATTTTATAACATTCGTCCATTTATAGGTCTTAAATATATAATAGTATTAAACTCTATAGTATAACTTATTAATAAACTATTGTAATTTAAAAAATAGTCTTAAGTATTTTTATTACTTTTATTGTCTTTTGTATGCTGTAAGAATTTTATACTGTATTATTTTGATTATTCATGTACAATTGTATAGTTGTATAGATAATAAATTTTTATAAAATTTTTATATTACACAAAAATAAATAATAAATATTTAAATATTATTTCATTTTTATATTTTCAAAAAAATAAAGTAACGTTTAAGATTATAATAATAACACCTAGTAAATATGAGTAAATTTGAATCAAATAAGTTTCAAACTAGTTGTGGGGTCTACATATTGATTTTAAATTGAGAAACAAATTTTCAAAAAAATTAGGTGCCAGATCTATAAAAGCAACTAAAAACGGTATTTTAACAAAAAAATTTTGTACTTTTTCGAAAGGAACGAAAATGTAGCTTTGTTTTTTAATGTAAAGAACAAATTAGGTATACGAGATTTAAAAGTAACTAAAAACGGTATTTTTAAAACTAGTTTTTCCATAGAAAAAAATTTGGTATTATCTGGAAAGAAAAAAAATGGAGCTTTGTTTTTACTTTTTAATGCAAAGAATTTTGAGGAAAAAATTTTCAAAAAATTAGGTACCTCATTAAAAAAATCGTTCAAAAACAGTATTTCTGAAACTAGCCATTTGATAGAAAAAAATGAGACACATAAGTTCAAAAAAAAAAATCTTTTTTTATTTTTTGATATAAAAATTTGTTAAGCGAAAACATACACACATAATACACCCACCCACACACACATACACACACACACACACACACACATACTTTTTTTTAACCAGTTTTTTAGCCTTAGGGTCTCAATACGTACTTACATATGCAAAAAAATAAATAATAAAAATTTCACCTATCAAAATAAATCTTAATTTCATCAAATTGTAAATGAAGGGTTCCACCCCAACTTGGCCCAAATCAAACTGAAGTACTGCAGTAATTGGTCCAAACTAATTTTTTTTCTAAAAGAACAATTAAAAATAAGTTTTCTCAGCCAATTTTAGCTTCCTATGTTAAATCCTTGATTGTCGACAAATATTTTTTGGCCTTCTTTGATAAATTGAATCAAAATATTCTTTTCTTGTCTCGCGACCGGAAAAGACGTGTTTTCTCGCCACTGACGAAGAAAATCGTATGCGACCCTTGTCCATAAATAATGAATGACCCAAATCGCAGTTTACCAACCTCGGCTTCGCCTCGGGTGGTAATTTACATGCTATTTGAACCATTATTTGCTTTTCTGGACACGGGATCGTACACTGAAAAAAAAATCCGCTTGCCGCAAGCGGAATTATTCCGCTTGCGGCAAGCGGACAATCCGCTTACGGCAAGCGGAATTCCGCTTGCGGCTAGCGGAATTCCGCTTGTGGCAAGCGGAATTTTTTTTTCTTTGCAAACAATTGCAAATGACTTGAAACGTAAAGAAAATTTAAAAAAAACATTTTTTCTTTTCTTTTTCCAAAATTTTCTCAAATCTCGTCATACCGAAATACGCATATCCCAAGTAAGCGGGAAAAAATTTTTTTTTTAATTTTCTTTACGTTTCAAGTCATTTGCAATCGTTTGACGAGAAAAAAAATTCCGCTTGCTACAAGCGGAATTCCGCTTGCGGTAAGCGGAAATCCGCTTGCGGCAAGCGGAATTCCGCTTGCCGCAAGCGGATTTTTTTTTCAGTGTAATATACTATATTTTTGCTGCCAAATTCTTATTTTACATATCTAGCGTAAAAAAGCCTATATTTCCTACCCTAGGAAGACGGATTTTTTGCCCGTTATATGTAAAACTATATGTTTTGAATCACGGGAAAAAATATGTGGTTCAACTTTTGCATGCTGTCTGCCCTTACTTGCTATAACTGCGTGCAAATTCATCAAAACCAATATTTTGTTCCTTGTTTAAAAAATAGCTAGCCTCCATGGCTATTACGGTAAAAAATATTTCTCTTTTAAATGGTTTCAAGAAAAATAACCGCAGATTTCAATTTTGAGGTTCAAAATTTGATTTAGACTGCGCATGCGCGAGACAGAAATTAATATTTTATCACTACGCTTCTTAGCTACAATATAGAAAGATAAAATTTGACCAAACAAATTGAATAATTTCTGAAAAAAAGACCCCTCACAAAAGGATATAGGAAATGGCCGTTCGGTCCAATTGGCTGAATTTTGGATATGTTACAGATTTCACCATTTTGAACAAAAGTCTCAATGGGCACAAAACTCAAAAGTTCCAACTTTGGCTGCTACGGAGCTTGAAAGCTCCAAAGCTCCATCATAACAAAATTGCTTAAAAATCTTTTTTCTTTTATTTTTAAAGTATATCTTTGTATTTTTGAGGTCGCTGATTTCGAATTTGATGTCAGATTGACAATATTGTCAATTGACAGCTGTCAATTAGCTGTCAAATCTGTAAATCACCATGTAAAACTTTATAGATTACCTGGTATTTATGTTTTAACACCAATTTCGAATTTGATATCAGATTGACAAAATTATTACTTGACAGCTGTCAACTAGCTGTCAAAACTCTAAAATATCGTAGAAAACTTTATAGATTAGCCCAGATTTATGTTTTTGAGATCGCTGATTGCAAATCTGATGTCAAATTAACTTTCAAATAGCCAAAAAAAAAATAATATAACAATAGATTTTAAAAAGATCTTATGTTTCTAATGTCACTTATTATGAATTTGTCATCGAATTGTCAATGTTAACATCTGACAGCTGTCGATTAGCTACCAAATGTTTAAAAAAAACTTTACATTTTAAAGGGAGTAAATATTTTTGAGGTTACTGATTAAAAATTAGATAATAATTTGAAGAAAGTTGACAGTTGACAGTTGACAACTGTCAATTACCTTTTAAATAATAAAAAGCGATTAATCAGCCATCCATTATTTTTTGTAAGTTAAAAACCTTTATACAATACCGTACGTTTCTTATTAGTTATTTTAACTATTATTTGACAGCTGACAACTGTCGAATTCTTGATTCGTAATCGAATTTTAACTTTTACACAGGGATCAGTATCCGTCACGTCCGCGTCGTTGGTCCTGGGTAAAGCTAAAAATGCATTTTTATGACTAAAAAAGTCATTTGACTTTAATGGGCTATTTAAATTGACAGCGGTCAACTGTCAACTTTGCCTAGTATGATATAATATAATATTTAACAATTAGTGACTTCAGAAACATAAGATCTTTTTAAAATTTATTTGTTATATTATTTTTTTTTTGGCTAATCTATAAAGTTTTCTACGATATTTTAGAGTTTTGACAGCTAATTGACAGCTGTAAATTAATAATTTGTCAATCTGATATCAAATTCGAAATTGGTGACCTCAAAAACATAAATACCAGGTAATCTATAAAGTTTTACATGGTGATTTACAGTTTTGACAGCTAATTGACAGCTGTCAATTGACAATATTGTAAATCTGACATCAAATTCGAAATCAGCGACCTCAAAAATATAAAGATATACTTTAAAAATAAAAGAAAAAAGATTTTTAAGCAATTTTGTTATGATGGAGCTTTGGAGCTTTCAAGCTCCGTAGCAGCCAAATTTAGAACTTTTGAGTTTTGTGCCCATCAAGATTTTTGTTCAGAATGGTGAAATCTGTAACATATCCAAATTTCAGCCAATTTGACCAAACGGCCATTTCCTATCCTTTTGAGCGGGGTCCTTTGTAAGTAATATATTATATAATAATTATGTACTTATAATTACAGAAAAATTCACAGAATTTAAAAAGTTTGATGAAAGATTCAAGAGAAATTCACTAAATGATCACTTTATCAATATTCCATCAAACATATTTTACCTTATCCTGTTAGATATTTAAAAAAAAAAAAAATGTATATTGCCCTACCATATAATATACACTGTAAAAAGTAACTTTTTTAGATTCACAAAAAAATTAGAATATTTTCGAAAAATTGGTAAATTTTCGAAAATAATCGTAAATTTACTAAATTTAGTATAGTTACAAGAAATTCGAGAATTCTCGATTTTTTCTTGTGAATTTACGAAAAAATTTGTAAATTAGCAAATATTTTTTGTAAATTTTCGAAAAAAATTTGTAAATTATCAATTTTTCTCGTGCATTTACAAAAATACCCTGCCAACTAGCTGGCACTGAGGTTCCTCAAACAATGGTCTTTAAACTTCAATATGCAATAAATATTATTGATTACAACCATGCAATTATACATAAATTTTTCTTTTTTACTATGTAAAGAAGACCATTAAGATCATTTTGTTATTAAAGTAAAAATTCTAGCGTCCATGGATTGATCGCGTTTTGCATAATTAAAAAGAGATAAATATAAAAAAAGCTAATTTTATTAGAGAAATGCAAGCATAACTTTACTCCTCGAAAATATTGAGGTTAAAAATATTTTTCACTTTTGTTTAAGTGTGAGTAAATTTTACACAAAAATTTTCTGGACAAATAGCTCTTGCGTTTATAAAATTTGTACTCTCATTAAATTAAATTAGATATGTCCAATACGAAAAATAAATTTGATGTTTTATGTATTTTTTTGTAACGAAGATTTTGAAGAATAAAATTTTCAAAAAATTAATTATCAGATTCAAGATATCGAGTAAAAACCATACTTTCAAGTATAAGTACTTTCATGGAAATGAATGAGGTAATACATCCAAATTAAAAAAAAAAAAGTATTTTGAGATTTTTTTAATAAAAAAATTTTTGGAAAAAAAAGTTAGGTATTCGTTCGATAATTGTTTTGAAATATCACTAGTTACAATATTTTCAGATACTAGTACTTTCATAGAATTAAATGAGGTATTACACAAAAAAAAAAAAAATATTGCAGTTTTTTTTATTTTTCTTTTTTTTTAATTTAGATAATAAAAATTTTGAAAAAATTAAGTATCAGATCCAAAAAATAACAATAAACAAGGTTCTTAAGGAGTTAGGAGGGTAAATAAAAATGATGACAGAACTGAATGAAACAGGAAAATTATTAAAGCTAAACATTTTTAAAATTGAATTAAACTTGATTTTATATACCTTACCACATTAATTTTTTTTTAATTGAAAAATTAAAGTCGGCAGCTTAACATTGCTCTTATGGGAAGTCTTATTTGGAGCTTGTAAAAAGTATGATAGTGATGATACAGGGAGATGAAACTAATTAAATATCATAAATAAATTGTCAAAGATTATATTTCTAATTTATTTTATCTAGGTTACCACATTCAATTATTAATTATTCGGTAAAAACCAAGTTTTAGTAAGTAACATAACCTAAAATAATAATGTTTTTTCATAATTTATAAAATTAAAATAACTTTTTTTTGCAATAATATTACATACATACACATTTTTTAATATATTTTTACGACTAATTTTATTTTAAACTGCAAATTATAAAATAAAAATAGCGTCGGTAATGTGGATATTGATTCAAATTTTCTATTTACCCTCCTAACTCTTAAAAACTAGTACTTCCATAGAAATAAATTAGGTACTACGTCCAAAAAGAAAAAAAAAATTAGTATTTTTTGTGTTTTTTTGTGAAAAAAATTTTACAAACAAAATTTTCAGAAAATTAAGTATCCGATTCGAGATATCATGTAAAAACCATACTTTCAAATATAAGTACATACTTTCGTGGAAATAAATGAGGTATTACATCCAAATCAAAAAAAAAAAAAAAGTACCTCGAGATTTTTTGGTGAAAAAATTTTTGAAAAAAAAATTAGGTCTTAATTCCATAATATTTGTGAAATATCACCGATTACATACATACGTACACACACACACACACACACACACACACACACACATACAGACTTTTTTTAAAAACGGGTTTTTTAGCTTCCTGGGGTCCCATAACGTGCTTATATGCCAAAAAATAGAAAATCAAATTTTGACCTAACACAATGGTTCCTCTTTGAGGAACCAAAAAATCGGAAATACGGGGGGGGGAGAATTCCACAAAAACTGGGTCCGAATTCAAATAAAGGGTCGCAAAAATTTGTCCAAAGATTGAAATATGTTATAAAAAAACTTATAACTGTCGGTTTTTGTCGTGGTGTAAACACAACTTTAATATACATGGCGAGATACATGGAACATTTTTACTTACAGCTGAGGACTAGGTATAATGCATTAATGTTGAGCGAAATTCCAATACAATTTGCTATTTTTATTATTTGTAATTATTACCTTTACTTACTAGATTTTAAGATTCTTAAAATCCAAATTATTTTGATTCTTGAAACCCGTATTATTACCAAGTCCCTAAATCTAAAATAATCTAAGTTCCATTTAACCCCCCCCCCCTTAAATCGACCTTAAATTTTACCTCTTCCCTTAAATTGAACACATTACCCCTTCCTTGGATTTCCAGGGATCTTTGGATTTCCAGGGTAGCCCTCCCTATAAACATGTTACCTGACAAGACAAAATAAACAAGACCCTATAAACATGTTCCCTTACCTGACAAGATAAAAAAGACAAGAAATTTAAGCCTAAATTGAAACAAATCCAACCTGCTCATTTTTTTTATTTAAGCTGAAAGACATAGAGATGAAAACAGTTATTTCTCACGCAAATAAAATTTCGTACCCCAGAATAGGATTCTGCGTGAAATTTTCTATAAGCACCTGAAAATAAAATACTTTTTATTGTAAAATAAGCATTTGGCAAGAAATAAGAATATTTTGGTGCTAAATGGCTGCCAAAAATTAAGGATTTGACCTAGAAGGCTAAAATTGGCTGAGATTATTTATTTTTAGTTGTACTTTCAGAAAAAAATAGTTTTGGACAATTTCTGTAACTCACCAGCCTAAATCCGGTACCTAGAAAGCAATTAGAGGATTTCATTGGTTATTTTTTTATTGTTTTTAAAAAATTTTGCAAAAACTATTCTAGAATAGTTTTTTCTTTTTTTATAGGATGATTGCTGATATTTTTATTTTCAGAGACCTTAAGTTTTAAATTCAGTGGTACAAAAAGTATATTTTGGAATCATTTTTAAAGTACCTAGAGTCCCATACACTAACTTATTACGATTCAAACTTCTGATCTCTATAACGTAATTAAATAGGCTCTAAAAAGACATGGTATCTTTTATTTCGTCTATAATCATTAACATTCCTCAAATAAATTTTTTAATGAAAGATTAACATGTTGACTGTGGCATGACCCACATTTGAAGGAGCTGCTCAGGCCCTGAATGACAAGCAAAAATAGGTTCCATAAGAAGTAAATTTAAACATTTATGATCATGATTTATGGTCAACATTTATATGACTTATAACGCACACAGTACCTAATTACAGTTTTTACTCTGGAAGAGAGCGCTTTAAATTAAAGTATTTTAAGTAGCAAAAAATTTTTGCATCGAATTTATATACATATTAAAAGCCCTGAAAAAAAAAACATCTGTAGAATTTTCTGGCTATTATTTTTTATAATTGTTTTTATCTATAAAAGAAAAAGAAAGCCAGTTTTAGCGAAAAATTTTTCATTAGGATAGATTATAATGATACTCATATAAAGTATAACATTCAAAGCTATAAGACATGTGATGAGTAATATCGAATTATCAAACAAACGGATGCATTTGCTTAATATTATAATAATTCACACCTTTAAAAAATTTAACCTTTATTAGATACTGAGGTTTTTCCAAAGGTTTGCCAAGAAAAATTAAAATATCAAATGTTAAAAACCAATATTTGTCATTTAATGATTCGTCCTATTATAGACAAACTTTAATTTACACGGTCACTTTTTATCATTCAAAAAATTTTTTTGTTTCATTTCGTAAACAATAAAATTGTGTAGTATCCTTTTCTGTACTATATGAGACAAATGACACACGACAAGTAAGAAAAAAAAAATAAAAGAATTGATAAGAAAAAAAAAAGAATTTTTTTTACGTAATGTATGTGTAGACATTTGTAATCATGTAAATATTATGTATAAAAATGAACTAAAATGACCTGAAATAATAAAAAAGATAAAATATAGCTAAATAAAAAAAGAAATTTTTTTTTTTTCACAATTCTTATCAGTTAGAATATTAATAAGTACTTCCTTCCTAAATAAAAAAAAACAGAAATATGAATTTCGGTCAAGTCACGATAACAGGTTGAAAATAAATGTATATCTATGTGAAACAAGTAAATTTTTATGTCATTTAACTTATGCAATTTGAAGTGAAAACATGTTGTTTTAATATATCACTAATATTTTTTTTTTTATTATTTAATTTATTTTAAGAGGTTTATGTAAATTTATTATTACTTTTTTTTATTTTATTTTTTTTTAGTTCTTTTGTATTAAATATGAAGTGCAACAAGTCTGTGATTTTTATATGCTTTTGTTTAATTGCTGATTTTACGAATATTTTTAGTTTTGGGTATACTGTTAAAGGTAAGATTTTATCATTTTGATTTATTTTATTTTTAGTCATTTTTTGTGCAACTTTTTCTGTTAGGGTTTTCATAACAATATTTGTGAATTTGTGGTGATTTTTGAATGTAGCATTATTTTCATTGTTTTCAGTGTAGTGTATAAAATTAGAACTAAAAAATAGTGCTAACATAGCAGATTTCATGTTTTCAATTTTTATTTATGAACTGGAGAAAACTTACGAATTACGTTAAAACGACCCTCTTACCATCAATAATTATGGAAAACAAAACTCCTTAAACATATAAGAATTTCTAAATCTGTTTATATACACTTTTTAACTTTTATTTGGAAAGAAAAATTTTTTAAAAGAATTTTCAAAAATAAAGGAGCTGTCATTGTAAAAAGCACAAATAATGTAAAAATTAAATAAAAATTTAATAGACTATTATTTTTTTTTGCAAAACATTAATTTTTAACCAAAATTATGTAAATTAGACTTTTTTATATTCCATTATCTTTACGCAATAAAGATTAATTAATGATTGTAAAAATTTAAATCTTGCTATCAAAATTAAGTTTTAAATTAAAATTATCTGACTTATTAAAATTTATTATGTTTATTTTCTTTACTAAATATCATTTTAAATTATTAATAATTATTTTATCTCTTACTTTTTATTATCAACTAAATATTTAGTTTTTTTATTTACTAATTGGAACCTGTAGCTTGCAAAATAAAAAATACTCAAATCGTTTGAACAGGGATGAAATTTTATGGTGAATCATGAATAGTGAAGAAAAACTAGTACATTTACTACTATCACTATATTGATAATTTTTTAGGACCTGATTTCTATACTTTTAAAGACTTTTTAGTTTTTAATTTTTTTAGTTTGCTAATCATATCATAATGTTTTTTATGTTTTACCATTTATTTTCTGATAAAAATTAGTGAAACGTTAGAAATTAACAAATTGGATTTGATAAGCCAAATATGCGCACTTTAACAAGTTACTCGAGTTGTCAATTTAAAAAAAAATATCAAAAAAATAATATTGCATTAAAAGAATTTTAAGATTCATATGAAATATTTAAAATTGGTCATAAATCAAATAATATAAAAATATATTTAAACAAAATAAAAATAAAAAAAATTAAAAAATTTTGTTTTATGGTATAGGTACTAAAAATAAAACAAAATTTGACTCATTTATTTATCATAAATTAAAAAATAAAAAAAATTGTATTAAATAAGTGTTATGTAGGTAAGCAAAAGGACATAAAAAAAAGTTCTAAATAATAATATAATTAGAGATAGCAATATCTATTTCCGTTAATAATTACCACACCTAAAATATTTAGTCCTTGCGTATTTAAATGCATGATTATTTTATTTATCAGTTTTTTTTTTCAATTATTATATGATAAAAATAGATTATCTTTTTCTTGGGTTTATTTCATTATGTGTATTGTATTTAATTTGATTTATTTTTTGGACTTTTTAGAACATTTCAAAACCCGATTTAATATTCTTATAGAATATCAATCTTATAATTCATAATATCTATATCACACTTTGCATTGTAGATGGCGCTTTTTCGTACTAATGAAAAGTATTTTGTATTCTATATAACCCTTAATTTATAATGTTACCTTTATAAAACCTTACACAAAAATTATAATAGATATACTTTAATTATTGTATATTCATGATTTAGTATTTGAATAAATATTTTGGTAAAGCCGCTTTATAATTTGATTCAAGTGTTAATCGATTAGGTTCTGCGTCTTTTACATTAATTTGTTACATTAAATTTATTCATTACTTGGCTTGCTTGAAACTTGGTAATTCTGAAAAAAATTAACCAAATTTAAAGTAACCCGTCATAAATTAGCTTCTCAAAAATGTTTTTTCTTTTTTTTTCACTTTTGAGGAGCTTTAAAGCTTCAGAGGTCCGCAGGTACAGTTTTGAATCGGAAATTTCCCTGGCATTATGATTCTATGAATATTTTAATTTTGAAAGTTTTTTTTAAAAAAGAGGAGAAATAGTAAAAAATTAGCTAATACTAATAAAAAATAATGACTTTTAATGACTTATTAGATGAAATTAACGACAAATTTTAAAAAACATTTTCATGGAATCGTAAACCCAGGGAAATTTACGATTTTAAACTGTGCGTACGGACCTTTGAAGCTTCTCGAGTAAACCAAGACCGACCGGAAGCTTTGGGTCGGGTAACCGCACATCTTGATTTTTGATAAGCTTTAATTCAGACTCTATATACTTCAAATT
This sequence comes from Anagrus nilaparvatae, assembly GCA_022575985.1. Lineage (NCBI taxonomy): Eukaryota > Metazoa > Arthropoda > Insecta > Hymenoptera > Mymaridae > Anagrus > Anagrus nilaparvatae. The sequence continues at coordinate 29,299,854 of JAKSXM010000231.1, read as the reverse complement.
TGGTTCATTTGTTTCAGAAATATCGAGGTTCCTAAAGTGAGCTAAAATTCATGCTTTTTTGCGATTACTCTTTTGTTTTTTTATAAAAATCAAATAATTTAAATAAAAAATAATTTGATACTTAAGATAAGTATTTATTCAAAGAAATGTACCTAAGTTTTATAGAAAAAATAGTATCAAAAACTAATGAATTTCATTTTGTCATAAGTTTATTTTTAAAATTTAAATTGAATTTATTAACGTGAGGATAAACGATGGGATAAACATGAGAAATATGAAAATTTAAAAAGAAACTAGGAATTCCAAAAAAAAGTATTAAGAAAAAAAAAATTTTTTATTTGTTTAAAATTGTTAAATAATTTATTCAGTACCACACCTATTTGCAACCTTGGCCTTATTGATAGAAGTTTGTTTAAGAACTTTAAACAAAATAAATATAAACCTGCGTGTATGAATAAGTTTTTAACAATTTTTAGTTAAACTAATATTAAAATAATATCTCATTTATTATATTGTTTTAGTGAAATTTATAATTTTATCAATTCTTTTTCTGTTAATTTTTTAAAGAAGATTTTTTTTTTTTACAGATGAAACTCCAATTTCAGAAACTGACAATATTAACTCAGAGGTAAAAATTAAAATTTATTTTTTATTATGAAAATTTTTCTTTGTTTGCTTTTCTTAAATTGCTGTGTTTTGAGGGTTAATCTTATGTTTTTGGGTTTGAATTCAATTTTTGGTATTTTAAATATAAAAAAAACATATTCTGTCTTCTAAAAATTAACTTTGTTACAAAATGATAATCATAATGATAATTTTTTTAAATTATTGTAATTTATCATTGAGCTACAGTCAAAAGAAATGTTATATTATTTATTTTATCGAACTTTTACGGTTTTGATTTTAAAGTTAATTTTTATTAATTAATATTATAATTTAGATTATTTCAGTAAAGAAAATGGTGCAATGGGACAAAGTTCTATCACAAAGTATACGTAACGATTATCCAGGTAATAGGAATAATGAATTTGATTCTTCAAATGAAGACTCAATATATTTTCCTTTAGATAATGAGTTCGTTACGAGCAATGAAAAGGTAAATATTTTTTGTATCCACGACAAAAAAATATTTTTTTCTGACCTATAAAACACGTCTTTTTCGCCCTTCATAGTATATAATATATTTTATCAAACTGGTTACAAAAAGGTTTATTATATCGAAAGCTATTACTGACTCTCGGGCCTGTAAACGCATTTGCCAAAAATAAACTTTTTTGCAGTATTTGAGTTAAATATTATATTATGTTTTTCAAAAATTTTTGGTTAATCAATTAAAAAAGAAAAAAATTATTTAGGAAAATGGTTTTGAGAAAGCATCAAATGTATCTTCGAGAATGGGTAATGATCGTATCGATGAAAGAAATTATTTAACAAACCCGTATTTTGCTGAAAAAGTAAGATACAAAGATGATTTACCATTTAGAAAAAAACTTATCGTTGATGTTCATCCCCAATCATCTTTATTAGCAAGACCTGGTGTTGATCATGAAGTTGTATTTCAAGTTACAAATAATCATAGAGTTGCTGTTAAACATTTTTTTGAAATTAAAAGTTCACAATTTTCAATTTTAGCTATTTTTCCACAGGAAAGAACGTAGGTTGATTCGGAAATAATTATTTCAATTAATTTTCATATAAATACATTTTTTAGGATCATAATAGGACCTGGAGCAACTGAAATTGTCGCAGCTTTAATATTAATACCACGAATACCACAAAATTCAAATTCAGAAAATATTGAGAATTCAGTAACATTGAATATCCAAGGAGTAGAACTTTTACAAAAAACAGCTATAATTTATGTACAAAATTCTCTAAGAGTGAGTTATATTTTTCTAAGTTTATTAATTTTATAAAAAAATATTCGTATCTAACTAAATAATAATTTTTTTACAGCCTTTTGATGGTTTTGGACCTACAATACGTTATTGGTTTAATGATAATTGTGCAGGAAAATCAAGTAAAGAAAAATGTTTAAAAGGTACATGGAGCATTGATATTGAAATTCAATCCGAAAGTGGTAAGCATTATTTATTATTAAGTTTTTTTTTTAATTAATGGTATTATACATTTTTGGTTGCAAATCCCAAATTAAAAATTATAAATAAAGTTAGTTTACATATATAACTTTTAAAACTTCCATTAACTTTCAGAGGATATTTCCGGATAAGCTTAGTCACTTAGTGAATTGGGCACCGGAATCAAACTTAACCTAAGTAGTATCATCAGAAAAATTATCAAAAAACCCACTGATAACCATTGGAATTGGACCTTCAGGGCACGACAAATGTTTTATGGGGTTTTTTAGAATTTATTTAATTTCTCCAACCCGTAAACAGATAATACTCTCCTCATAGGCTGAAAAACTTAAAGTATCAGCAATTTTCAAAAAAAAAAAATGTTTGGGTTTTTAGGATCCTTTTGAAACTTCGAAATATAATTTTGAATTTTTCGAAAATCGGTTTTTTGAGCATAAAAAAAAATATACCATCCTTAAATTTTTTTTATAGTCCGGGTAGGTTAAAAAATCCTATTTACAATTTTTTAAAAAATCTTCAGGAGGGGGAATACCCAAAAATTCAAAATCTTCTATCGCCGTTTACCCGCGCTTAAATTGAAAAATCTGCTGTGAAATTTTCATGTTAAACAGCATTGTGCCAAAATGTAAAGTCATAATTATTAAGTTGATTTTTATCAATAGCATTCATTTTGCAGTCCCAATCGTTCTATTCTGTTACCACCGTTTATCAGGTCCAAATTAAATTAAATCTAAAAAAACCCCAAAAAAAAAACGCCTATCGTGGCCTAGAATTCTAATTGCAGCAGGATTCAGTGAGTTTTTTGATAACTATTCGGATGCTACTACTTAGATTAAGTTTGGTTCCGGAGCCAAACCACTTAGGGGCTATCCATATATTACGTAAGACAATTTTCGGTGTTTTTTTACCCCCCCCTCTCCCCTTTGTAAGAAAAAATAAGAATTTCACCTACCCCCCTCCCCCCTTTGTAAGATCTTACTCATTTATCATAAAGTTTTTTTTAACCATTCAGTAATTTCCCCTCAAACTTTTAATCAGACTTGGGACTGTTAATACAAATTTATGTATTAGTGTTTTAGGCCCTCTCTACACCAGCAAATAATCATTTATATGTGCTAATCATTTATATGTGTAGAGAGGGCCTTAAAAATTACTGATTGTTTTTTTTTATAATTTTTTAAAAATATTTTTAATTATAATCTCCGAACCACTTTTAGAATCTATTGGATATTTTAAATCTAGAATCTTAATTTAAACTAAAATTAAATAATTCATAAAATTTTATATATTTATTTAACTTATTCAAAAAAAAATTTTTCTTTTTATTCGGTTAAATTCATAGATACAAGAGTTCTCCTGTATCTATGGTTAAATCTTAATCTCTTAAATATACTCATAATAGGATTCGTTTATTTTTATAATCTGAAAGGTAATTTTAAAATTTTATAAGCTTGTATCTTCAGACAATAGAATATTATTTTAAATCTTAATTTTTAACCACCCTTGTCTATTTTAAAGTAATACCTATTGTTAAAATTATTTTTAAATAACGTTTCTTAATATTTTAAAGGTCATTATACTGCAATTGGCGCCAAAGGTGTCTGGCATATTTTTGGAAAAAGCCAACGGATTAAATTTTAAATTAAATAAAAAAAATAATATAATATTCTTACGTAAGATATTTTCAAACCCCGTACCCTCCTAAGTAAGAAAAAATAAGAAAATCGTAACCCCCCCTCCCCCTTTTTTGCCTTACGTAATATATGGATAGCCCCTTATCCGTAAATATAGCCTTCATTAAAGTGAAATATCCATTTTTCAAGATCATTGAAACAAAGACCCTGCACCTTAACTATTTATTTTATATGAGCTTCATTAAATAATTAATTATTATTTCAATAAATATGATTTTAACCTTTGAGCCTACTCTGTAACCAAATTTTTATTAAAATTACTTTAGAAACAAAAACATCTAAGATATATATTTTTCCAAATCTAGGACTTAAAAGTGTCACATCTGAACCAAATGGAGTCTATCCAGTTTCTCAGTATACTAGTGGTACTTCAACACCAATACAATTTTATTATGCAAATAATTGCTGTAATAGAAGGGTTATAATTAGTGGAACAGATATTGGTGGAAATTTTAATAGAAGAGCAATAGATGTAGATGGTAAATAAATTTTTTTTTGTATGTTGGCATGTATCTAGGATTTTTTAATTAAATGTATTGAAGTTACTTGTGTTACTTTTTTTAATTAGACATAATAGTGTATAATTTAGCGTTACCCGCGCACTTTTGAACTGTGCCGGCCAAGTATGGGCCGAAGTTCGGGCGACGTTCGGCAAAACGCTCTGCCGACGTGTGGCGCACGTATAGCATACGTCCTTTGGTGCACATCTCAGCGACGTATGGCACATACTTCGGCCCACGTATGGCAGAAGACTTTTATTTTTTTTTTTATAAAAAAAAAAAAAAATTTACTTGGTTCAGGAATTGAACCAGGGACCCTCTTTAAAAATTTTAAAAGGGTCGAGGATTATACGAGCGCGGCCAACCCTCGTATTTGAAAGTTATTGCATAAATGACTGTAAAATGTTGTATCTTATTGTATTTAAATTAAATTGATATCAGATTTTTCAAGTTCATTTAGAAAGTACTTCGTACAGAAAATGATTGTTTTTCACAACTGGAATATTTTCCAGTTTTTCCAAGATGGCGAAGTATATATTAAAATACTGATCTAAGATCCGTAAAATAAGGACAGGCGCAACGATATAAAATTTAGTTCAAAAATTTTTTTGGTTTTTCCAATATGGTGGACCATAAAATTTATTTAAAAACTTCTATAAAGTATAAATATTTTTTTCAAATTAATTCGATAATTGATACATTATTTTAAGAAGGGTAATAAAAGAGAGCGTATTAAGTAGCGGGTATATAACATAATTAGGATTAAATATCTCGCTACAGATTTTTTTGTTTTGAGGTCCGATTTAAAATTGTATTGTACTTGTTTTCTTATAATATCCTAATTTGAATATTTATCTGACTTAATTTAAATTGGGCCTCTAAACAAAAAGATTTGTCGCGAGACACTTAATCCTAATTATGCTACACGCCCACCTCTAGATTTAATCTCTTAATACTCTATCTTTTTTTATCTATGCACATTCGAATTAATTTGAAAAAAATATTTATAATTTATAGAAGTTTTTAAATAAATTTTATGGTCCAACATATTGGAAAAACCAAAAAAATTTTTAAACTAAATTTTATATCGTTGCGCCTGCCCTTATTTTACGGATTTTAGATCAGTATTTTAATATATACTTCGCCATCTTGGAAAAACTGGAAAATATTCCAGTTGTGAAAAACAATCATTTTCTGTACGAAGTACTTTCTAAATGAACTTGAAAAATCTGATATCAATTTAATTTAAATACAATAAGATACAACATTTTACAGTCATTTATGCAATAGCTTTCAAATACAAGTGTTGGCCGCGCTCGTATAATCCTCGACCCTCTTAAAATTTTAATGAGGGTCCCTGGTTCAATTCCTGTACCAAGTAAATTTTTTTTTTTTTTATAAAAAAAAAAATAAAAGTCTTCTGCCATACGTGGGCCGAAGTATGTGCCATACGTCGCTGAGATGTGTACCAAAGGACGTATGCTATACGTGCGCCACACGTCGGCAGAGCGTTTTGCCGAACGTCGCCCGAACTTCGGCCCATACTTGGCCGGCACAGTTCAAAAGTGCGCGGGTAACTATAAAGAATTAAAAATTTATAATTAAAAATACAAAAGAACCTAAAATTACAAAAAAAAAACCACAAATATTGAATCGATCCATATGGGGGTTACTTTTAGACATATGGGAATATGATGGTTCAAAAAAACTTATAACCAGCTAAGGGCTAGGTACATAATGCATAAATATTACGCAACTTTACAATACAATTTGCTATTTTTATCATTTGTAATTATCACCATTACTATGTATTATGGTTCTAATCCAAGCCCTGATTCCCAAAACCCGGATTATTTCAAGTCCCTAAATCGAAATTATTCTAATTCCCTAAACCTTATAAGTTGTTAAATCTGAATTATTTTAAGTAAAATTTCGAAATTCTTCCTAAATCGAAAATATTTTAAGTCCCTAAACCCGGATTATTCCAAGCCCCTAACTCGAAATCATTCTAAGTTCCAAAATCGAAATTATTTTAAGTACCTATAAACCCAGATTATCTTAAATTCCTAAATCGAAATTATTACAAGTCCCTAAACCTGAATTATTCTAAGTCCCAAAATTAAAATTATTCGGTCTCATTTGACCCCACCCCCGCCCTTAAATAGGAAAAATCAGACGAATTTGATACCTCCCTTGATTTTCAGATTTCGAGGGTCCCCTCTCCCTATATAAACATGGTCCATATGTTAAAAGCCGGTTAAAAGTTCAAAATTAATACAGTTTTTTAAAAAAACTAGGAATTTACTACCAAGTCAATTGAAGACCAAAGACTGTGACAACTTAATTTCCTATTAATATCCTACGTATTTCTAAGGGTTCAATGAAAGTTATGAAATAGCCTTCGACATTTAATTGAAATTGTTTTATTTTCAATGGTACTAGAAGTATTCCTCCTCAGTATTTTTCGAAAGTCGACGAGCAAGAATTTTTACTCATCTCACAATATTCTACTTAATTCAAAAACTTCTAGCTTCCATCGTTTTTAATGAGTACAATAAATGTTATTTGCAATGAAAAATAATACAATTAATATTACATAAATTTTGAAAAGTTTAAAAAACACAAATAATTTGGTTAACCAAAAAAATTTTAATAATTGGATTAATCAGTAGAACCAAGTGAAATGTGTTGATTTAAAAAATTTATCAAATAGTATAAAAAAAAAGTAATAAAAAATTCTGACCTAACCGCGGATTCGTGGATTCACGTGTACCAAGTTCCACGAATAACAAAGTTATCCTGTAAAATATAATTGAATTTGGATAGTACGAAGGAACTTACGCTGAGCCACTAGATACATGCCTATACAAGAAATTATCATTTTTGTTGAATAATTTATAATTTTTTTAATTAATTTTTTCAGTCTGGTACAATCTAAAAACAGGAGATATTTTCGCCATAGTATTTGCAATTTTATTTATAATTTTACTAATAATACTAATTATTACAATAGTTCATTACAAAAGAAAGAATAATATTGATTTGACATATTCACAAAGATATGGATCAAGAACTGGACCTCACTCATAAAATTGGTCATAAATATAAATTAAACAGTTTTGAAAATATAAAATTAGATTTTATTTGTATTTGTATTATATACTTGCATAGTTAATATAGAATAAATATTTTGGTATATTTTTTATGATAACATATGATATCAAAAATATTTTCATCAATAAGCTTTAATTTTTTGATAATTGAATTGTAAATGATAATTCATTTGTTAATTTATAAAATTATCTTGAGAATTAACAGAGAAGCGAACAATTGAAAAGTATGAAGCATTTATTTATAAACGGTATTTTCATTTAAAATTTGGTTATTCATGTATATGTTACGTCCAAAATGAGGTAATGGTCGGTTCCGCAGAATTCATTCTAAAATTATTGATCAGATCGTGTAAAAAAATTGAAGATTTCCGACCAATTCATGAAATGGTCAATTACACGTTTGGGGTGTACCATAAATATCGCTTCATTTTATAAAATAAAAAACTAATTAGAACAAAAATCGTGTATTAACGTATTTAATTGGTAAGGTTTCAAAGTTAGTATTAAATACAAAGCTTTTACTATAATAATAAGACTATGTAAGATTATTTTTAGCCAGTTTAAAATATTTTTCAAATATTTAAAATAACAAATTTCTTTTTATTTTTTTTTAATTTAAGTATAATTTAATTTATTACGAATTAGTTAATAAGTATATTAAATTTAATTTTGTATTGATAAAATTATAAATTGTAAATAAATATGAATGAAATTAAATAATAAAAATATTAAATAATAAATATAAATATTTAATGTAAAACAAATTTTTGTTAAAAATGATTTATAAAATAATAATTTTTATTTTAGGAACAATTAAAAGTCTCGATATTAAATCTAGCCTAGCATTATAATGCTTACAATTCTTATATAATGCAGTAGTAGTTGGGAGTTAGGCCCTCTCTACACCAGCACATAATTATGTTTTATGATAATCATGTTTGTTGGATATTTTTTTCCCAGCTACACTGTACTAAAAACATAACCTCAAAATTACATATTTAAATGATTATAACCCACTAAAAACTTATTAGTTACATAAATTGTTTATAATTTTTATAATAAATAGCTGAATCTACAATTAAAATACCATTTAATTACATTTTATTGCTTAATTTTTATTAAAAATATTTACTGATACTACTAGTGGCGCCATTTTGTAATAACTTTAATTTCGAATATCCCAGCTACACCACAAAATATCTAACAAACATGATTATCATAAAACATAATTATGTGCTGGTGTAGAGAGGGCCTTACTCACTGTTAATCGCTAAAAATCCTCAACTACACTATATTATATCACCTATAATTTTAAACTAGATTTAATCTTCTAGTCATTGTTTCTACACTGAAAAAAAATTACTGGCCACGCGCCTAGATTGCTAGTACAGGCGTAGTGCCTGTTTAGCGAGACCGGCGAGGGCCTCGAACGAACTGGCGTTTCACGCGTTTGGAGAGGGGGCCCCAGCATTTTCTCTTTGTATTTTTTATATGTCACGTGATCTAAACGTGTGAAACGCAAGTTTGTTCGAGGCCCGGAGCCCGTTCTCGTTAAACACGCTCTGCGCCTATAAAATTCTAGGCGCGTGGCCAGTAATTTTTTTTCAGTGTAGTCAAAAGATTAAAGAAGTAAATTAACTTTATGAATTTAGACTTGTTATAGACAATTTCGAATCATTTTTTTATGGTCTTAATATGCTATTTACGGGTCAATTAAAAAAATAAAAAACGACTGAACTATATTCGTATAAAATTTAATACTATTAATCAAATTTTAAAACAGCAGAATTAAAAAAAAAAGTATTATTTTTTCACATAACTAATTGGCCTTGAATATATTTTCGGACAAAATAAATGTCTATTCTTAAAACCTTAATTTATTATAAAATATAATGAATCGATCCCCAGGGCTAAAATAATTTATTAATTAAGCATCCAATATAAGTAACTTTTAAATCAGCGGAATTACAGTCCCTCGTACACTAAAAATTTAAGGTCCTTCTTACAAACATTTTTAATTTTTGATTTATGAAAAACTAATATAATAATTTCATATTTCAATCATCACGCTAAAAAAGCTCATTTTTTCAACTTTGAAATCCGAAGAAGTTCCCATTCAGCAAATATATTGTTTAATGATCCAAAATTACGAATTATTAAAAAAAAAATTATTAAATACCCTAATTGCATTTTTTTAAAAATAATTTTAATTCAAAAGAAGTAACAATTTCGAGCACTCGAGATAAATACAGATACACTTGCCACTTCGTAAAAAAGGGCTCAAAAAGGGTCTAAAGAATATTTTTTTGTTGGAGAAACCATTAAAAAAAGTGATAATAAAATAAAAATTTTTTTATTTCTATACACTTTTCAAACCTCTGATTTTTTATTTGACTGGATTATAAAAAAATGAATATTTTATGCTACTAACAATAAATTTTATAAATTTTTTTAGCCACGTCTAAAAATTATGTATCTTTTTTAGTTTTTATTTTTTTTTTTTATTTTTGTATAAAAGAGCATTAAAAAAATACTATTTTACTTATACATTTGAAAAAAAAAAATAATGATAATGAGGAAGCCGTCGCGTCTTACTTCTCTGAAGCGTATCAAGCGTCGCATATATACCCTTTTTTTATATACTTGTATAATATTTTAAAAATTGCATTGACATTAAAAATATTTTATCCTAAATATATTTTTTTTTTTCAGTCTTCATTTTTTGTTTGTCTTCCGTATTTATTATTTTAAATATTAAATTTCATACACAGATTTAAATAAAGGCTCAAAAGTACATTGGGATCAGTCACTTGTAACGCGTTTTGGTACATATATTTTCATTCTGTGAGTTTTGAAAGCTCGCCGCTTAGAAGAGTGACTATATGATACGGTAGTTAGATTTCGTAGTTAGTTCTTTGGTTACAAGATATTCCTGTCAATCTTCTAGGTCTTTGATTTTAACAATCTCTGTATAGATATAAAGAGGAATTATATAGATAAATTTTTTTTAATTCTTTGAATCTCATTTAAATCTACTGTCTGACAGCTTACAATCATATTAATGAAGTTCTTTGATGAGTCATTAAAAGAGATCAACTTGAAATCTATCAATTAGCATGAAATAAGGGGTACAAATTTGACTAATGTCTATGGTAGAGAAAAACATAAATATTTGTAACTATGCAATAAAGGAGAAAAAAATGTTCAGAAGCAGGAATTTTCTTTTTTATTAGGGAGTATCCATTAATAATGTCCCCCAAAATTCAGGAATTCTAACTCCTCTGTACCATTTCGTCACATTTTTTTCGGATTTTTTCTGCATTGAATTTTTTGTAAGATATAGAGGTTCAGAGAAGCTAATGGCAACCCCATGTGTAAGAATCAGCCCTCAGGCCAAAAATTGCCCATATATGGGCAAATCTGCCCAATCTTTAAAAAACCGATGTTTAAAGCTTGTGCTGGATTTCTTTAATGATAATCGGTTGAAAAGGGGCAACAGCAACTCCATGGCGAAAATTGCCCCCCATGGGCAAATCTGCCCGATCTTTAAAAAAATGATTTTTCATTTTTTGTAAACTATTGGGCAGTTTTCAAGTAAGAGGCAATTTTATATTTTGCAGTGCTCGTTAGAAGAGCATCATCAAAAATTAATTTTTTTTTGTCTATCCTGTTTAACACTTCAGGGACCAATTACGGTTCTTAGGGTTGTCATTTATCCGTGGAGTTGTTGTTGGTCCTCCTAAACCGATTATCATATAATAAATTTAGCACAAACCTTAAAAATTATTTTTTTAAAGATCAGGGCAGTTTTGCTCATGGGGTATTTTTTTTTAAATCAACGATTATTTTGTGAATTTATTTGTATATCCTGATATTTATTTCAACCTCCGTGGCCTAATATTTAAATTAACTCGCTGAATTTAGGGAGGGAGTTATAACTCTCTGATTCAGGGAGTTGTTCTACATGGTAATTTTTGTTAGACTTAATAAACCAAAAACGTTGCCAAATAATTTTCACAAAAATTACAAATTTAAATAAAATTTAATATAGTAATATGGGTTAATAATAATATAAGAAACCCATAGGTATGTAAAAACATTTTGAGACCCATAAAACCTATTTTTGTTAAAATTCAAGGATAGCAATTTTCGCTACAACAGGGGTTGTCGAATGGTATTAAGATTATTTGATATTCTGAAAATATATTAAAAAATATTTGATACGAATTTTATTATTTTTCATAATAATTAAAAACAATACAGTAATTAATGAGGTTTTTAGCCATTAAAAAACGATAGAAGTGGTAAATGACGTCATCTCGTGAAAAACGCTCTTATCTAACTCTATGCAGCGGTATGGCGTCATAATAATAAATACATAATTAAATTTAGTGTCTTTATTGTTTATTTTATTTTATTAGAATTTATTAGGCGCAGGCGTGGCCGATGCGCAACAATTTACAATAGTTTACAGTAAAAAAAAATTAATTTGAGTACATATGCGTATGAGTACTTAGAATATAAAAACAGTATAAAATTATAATACAATTACAATTGAAAATATTAATACAATAATAATGTATGATATAATAATTAAGATAAAATAAAAAGAAAAAATTAATTATACATAATTCTGTACATAAATTTAGAAAATTAAAATAAGTTTTGATTTATATAAAAATTTATAATAATTTGATTATTTATTTTATAGAATAATTAAATTTAAAGATAAATATAATTAAATACATAGACATTTAAAGTATATAATAATACATTGAAAATTCTTTTGTAGACTTTTAGATTCATTAATTGAAAAATTAATTTATAGAAATTATTGTAATTTAATTATTGATTTTTAATTAAATTCTCCTAAACGTAAATTTTGACATGAAAATAAAAATAAAACTAAAAATAAGTGTTGATTTACACACCAAAAATTCATTTGTATGCTTACAGAAACATAATTTAGAATATTTATCATAATTTGACTATTTTGTTTTGAATTGAAAATTTAAATTTAAGAAAAATATAAAGTAAATAAACTAGATTTAAAAGTATATAATAGATTGAAAATTTAAATGCATAGTTAAAGATAGGATACTTGAACTAAATATTAATAATATTAAACTGAAACTTTACTTGTAAAATTATAGATACAAGAATTGAAATATTTTATAGAAATTATCATAATTTAATTTTTGATTTTTAATTAAATTCTTAATAAGTAAACTTGAAGAAAAATTTATAATTAATGAACGTAAAAATAAAAATTACTTTAAAATAAATTAAATAAATTTTCAAGATCAGTAGTTGGCGTGATAGGCTCAGATGATTGACCCTTTAGCTTTGCAAAAATGGCACCTTCATAAGAATACACGTATACATCTTTATTATTCTGGAAATGCTTTTTGATGCGCTGATATTCAGTATATAATTCATTACTTAAAAGATCATTACAATATATTTTCTTATTTGCTTGTACATGAGATACAAAAGCTGAATTTAAAATATCTTGAAATGTTATTTTGCCATGACGGCGCTTGAGATCCATGACAAACTTACGAACTTGTGACGACGAAAATTTAATAACTAAATTTATTGAATTATAGCTCTGATCTGATTTCTGATTGTTAGCTTTGAATTGTCGGATATTTAAAATGTGAGAAGTCAAATAGCCTGCACCAATTTTATTCAAAAAGTTGAAAACAATAGTCTGGTTATCTAAAGAGCAATCTTCTGGTAAACCGGTTAAAAGGACTTCAGTACAATTATAAGAAAAGTCTAAATTTGAGCAAATTTGATCTATATTAGTTTCTGCAACAATGATTGCTTGGCGAAGAGTTTTTATTTCATTATTTGATGAAGAAATTTCTTCTATATTTTTCAATACTTGAGAATTAACATTTTTTAATTCTTGAGCAATTTCTTGTAAGGATATCCCAAAACCTTCTAATGCCTTATAACATCCCTGAATAAGTTGTTTGATATCACTATTTAATAAAAGTTCTTGAAGCTCAGTCATTGCAAATAATTTATGAGAATTTAATCAATATTTCAAATATATAAATTAATTAATTAAAATAAATAAATACTAAGAACTAATGTAAATAAGTATTTATCATTTGATTGTCGATAAGTTAGAAAAGATTTATTTTATACAATTATACAATATGAAATTTAACACTATTTGAAGTTGATAACCACTGACATGAATTGCATGAGGCTTAAACTTTTTTACTGATTTTTTCAAAACACTAACACTTTTTATGCCTAATTATCTGATTAAATTATTTCACTATCTTAAAAATATATTTACATACACTTAGAAAAATTATTTAACACTTAGAGAAGTAAGAAAAAATAAAAATTTGAAGAGCGATTTAACAGATATGTTTGTACTCATACGCACATGCGCTCATTCATTCATTCATTGTTTAAATTGCAAATAAAAAAATACGCCTCTAATATTTTAATTTTAACCAAATAGAATTTCAAAAATTTTTTGATGCAACAACCCTATTTGAAAAATATTTGGTTTTTACTAAATGGCCTATCATGCATAAAAATTAAAGTATTTTGGTTTTTGTGAGAGATGTAAGGCTTTGCTTTTATCTCTTGTTTGTTTTTGCTTGTTGTATGATTTTTTTAGTTTTTTCTCGATTTACTATGTGGCTTTTTTTATAAGGTCTTTCCTCCTTAGTGTGTGCGAGTTTAAATGTTTGTGTTATGTGGATGTGTTATGTGCGTTGTTAACTTGTGGCCTCAGAGAATCACACAATTTCTCCTGTCCCCATGCCTGCTTATAGTGCACATGGTCGCACTTCGAACTGCGTTATCTACATAATGCTAATTTTTTTTTTTTTAAACATTATGCGGATGCCTCAGTCCTAGAGCAATGATAGATATAATTTCAGAATTTAATCTGCTCAGAAAAAAAACGGAGATTATGTCCGGGTCGGGACGCGAACCCTTAACGTTCAGATCGAAAGGTTGACGCGCTACCGACTGAGCTATCAATGCTCATCATAAAAATTAAAGTATTCATGCAATTTACCTAGTTTAAAAGTAGACCTTTGCATAAAAAATTGCTATCAGCCATAATTTTTTTGGTGATAAAATAGTAGGTTAAAGATTTATTTTAGAGATTAAATAACAACCCTATATTATAACATGGATTTTTTTTTATTTATCCAGTAAATAGGGCTATTTTTTGTTGTGTTATATGCATGAAGGATATTTTTTCAGTTGCATTAAACTATATTTTAAAAGTTTGGAGCAATTTAAGGACCTATAAAGATCACAGGGTCTTCTTGTGAGAATAGAATACCGTTACTAACCTTTTAAATTCGTGTCCTTCTAAATCCTGATGTGATAATTAAAACTATCAATGATGTGACAATTAGTTAAACATTCAATCAGCATAGCTTGGTCGCTTCAAATCTTTTTTTATTCAATTTTTTTACCAATGCATCCAGTTTTTCATTTCTGAAAATAAAAAATAATTGAATCAATATTAAAAAATATTTAAGATTTAAAATGTCTAATATATTTTTAAATTTATCATAAAAAATAAAATATGCATAAAACAGAAGTTTTACTAGCAGTCAGGAAATGAAACGTAAAATATATATAATTTGATTCCATGAATTTTAGCATATTAACAGTCGCAGCCGATTGATGAATTTTTTTTTAGTGTATTTTTGTTTTTTATGAATGAATTGATTCGCGTGGCTCTATACTATGTATTATTTTTTATTTTATTTTTTTTTTTAATACAAAAGTTCATTTATGCAGAAAGATTTTGTGAATCTTTTTGTGGCTTTTGACTTTTTCAAGCATTCATTTTAAATGATTTTAAAAAAACAACTGAAGAGACCTTTATATACTTCCGGTCTAACTTTTTTCTAACCCTTTTTTGTGGCACATCCTTGTTTTTTTAGGACCATTAATTTTATTATTAGTTTTTGCTTTAATTAAATTTTTGTTTTTTTCCTTATTAAAATATATTCTTATACTGTTTAATAAGTAAATTTCAATTATTTTTATTTTAACACAATAAATTTTTACTCCAAAATATATAAAATCTATCAAGATTAGCTTCCGGAAACATATTTTTTCTTAAATTTCATTGACTCATAAATTTTACGATTCCGAATTATTTTCTATAATTAAAATAAAGAATTTTAAGCACTCAAGTTTTAAAAAGAAAATATAAAGGAAATTATTTGTAATATTAGAATATCAACAAATGCTAAAATTAGGGGTGTGCGGTTACCCGGAGTTTTAGATCGGATTTATGCGACAGTTCTTTTTTTTCAGATAGGAATTAGGTCATTGCAAATCTAGAAATTTTTTTTGGGGTGTCAAATGAAATCAAATTACAAAAAATTTGCTAAAAAAAGGTTTAAAAAAAATTATAACCGGCTTGTGTAACTACTCAACCAACGTGCATGGAACATGTTCACTAATAACAGAAAAAAATCCAAGAACCAAAATTACAATAAATCCCGAAATATAAATTATCCTAAGTCCAGAAACCTAAAGTATTCTAAGTTCTTGTTCTTATCAGGCCCTAATCAGATTAAGTCCCTGAATCGAAAAAATTTTAAGTCCGTTCCACCCCCCCCCCCCTCTAAAAACGTCAAATTTTCACACCCTTCCCCCTAAAAACGTCAATATGTCACCCCCCCCCCCGCCCCTGCCGAGCCAAACTTTTTCAAATACCCAATCCAATGAACATGTTTCATGTTAAAAATTTTTTTTGGAGAGGGGAGTCAATCTAGTGTTTCTCATTAATTGTGTATCAAAAAGTTTTCTAAAAAAGGTAAAGTTGACGGGTGAGGGGGAGTCAGTTGACCCCTTTGGCCACTCCCTGATTTCGCCGCTGTAATTAAGTTTAGGGTAAAACTAGAAATTTTTCAACAAATAACTGCAGTAATAGCGTTAACCGCAAATTTCTCTGACTAAAAATCCAAAATACACAAAAAACCTAAATTTTTGAGCTGGATACCCGATATTTCGTATAACCGCACACCCCTACGTACAACTAGTATAGTAAATGTTTTTTACGCAAAAATAATTCAATAAATTTTTAGTTCCAAGTATTTAACACATGAATTTGCATAATTTTAATCTACAAGTATATAATATATGTATACTATTATTATAGTAAGATCTTACTCGAGTCTTAGAAATGTTTATTTTGCTAATTAACAGAATATAGAGCTTTTTGGATAATGAATGAGAAGATTTTAGAGAATAAAAAGTTTTTCATTGGTACATTTATGTCTGATTGGTAAAGAAATAATCATATAGCTTATTATTTGATAAATAAAAGTTTGGACACAGAGTAATTGAAGACCTTTAATTTCAGTTTTCAAAAACACATTGTAGATATATTATTCAAATTTTTTTTGGTCTATGCACTATGTACGTCTATGCAAACACAGTTCTCAATATTATTATTTTTAAATTTATTTTTGACTTTTGACAAATACAAAAACTGTGAGAGTAACAAGTAAGGTAGCGCTTGATCTAAAAATCTGATCTAAACATCCGGTTCTTAGATTCATCCTACTGATAAAATTCATAAAAATGTCCTAATGACATCGTTAAACTAAATGAAGCAGTAAATACAGACCTACTAAATATGTCTGTCAAGCTTCTAGAGATTTTATGTTTGATTAAAATCTTTAAAAAAAATAAAAATCTTCAAGTATTCAGACATTTAAAAAAAAAATTAAGGCTATGCATATGTGCATACATTTTATTTTTAAATTGTAAAATAGTAATTTTTTGGTCGATTAATGTCCCTAACAGATTGAAAAGCCTATATAATATTTTAAGCATAAAAAATCGGCTTTATCCTCGGATTTTTATCAAAATTGGTAATTTAAACGTATCTTTGGTCATTCCTTTTTCTTCTGGATACGAAACAGTATTGAAAACACTATTTTTTTTTTTGAAAAACAATTTTCTTAACTCTTAGTTATATTTTTTTAGTTAGTATATTATTAATATCCTAAATAAAAAATAGCACATAAACTTAATTAGAACAAAAAAAATGTTTCAACCAGATACTATTGTTTTTTATTTTCACCTGAACAAGTAGTAGGATCTGAAAAGTTATAAAAAAACTTAATGATTCCTGTTAGAAATAGACCTCTAGGGCACGATAGGCCTCCGAAAACTTATATAATGTTTTTTTTGGCGATTTTTTAGATTTTATTTAATTTCTCCGACCCGTAAACAGATAATATTTTACTCTTAAGCTAAAAAACTTCAAATTTCACCATTTTTCAAAAAAAATTTTTTTGGGTTTTTAGAGCCCCTTTAAGACCCCGAAAGTTTCTCGAAAATCGGTTTTCTGAACATACAAAAAATATACGATCCTTAATTTTTTTTTATTGTCCTGGAAAGATGAAAATATATATTTTTCAATATTTTAGAAAACCTCCTAGAGAGGGAAAGCACTTTCTAATACCAAAAACATTTTCTACCGCCGTTTACCTGCGCTTTTTCAACTGCTATGCATTTTTTATTTTAAACAGTTTATTGTTCTGCCAAAAATGCAAAAACATACTTATAAAACTGATTTTTATAAGTCTCTTATTCGGTCATTGCCGTTTATATTCTCTCTAAACTTTTTTCTGAAACCAGCAGGTGTTTCGTTCGGAATATTTTTTATGAGAAATGTCAGAAACACCCTTAAAGAGGTAAAAGGGGTTCTCCCCTAAAAGAGGTATTTTTAATATATTTTTTTTGTAAATTTAAGATGCTATTCTTATATTACCAAATTTATCTTTAATGAAGTACCTATTTTTCGTAGATAGGATACTGAAATTCGTGACCAACAACCCAAAAAACCTAGGTGGACCAAATCTGGACACTTAAAATTTGGATATATCAAAAGTACCCTTCCAGGGGTAGTTTTTGCTAATTTAAGGGTGAAGTGCAAATTTTAGTAGATAAGATCCCAAAATTCGTGATCAATTACGCTAAAAACCTAAATGGGCCAAATCTAGAGACCTAATTTTCGAATACATTAAAAATACCCCTTTTTAGGGGTAGTTTTTGCAAATTTAAGGGTACTTAATACATCTTTCGTAACTGATCAAAGAGTGTGTAAAAATAATCTGATTTAAAAAAATTTATAGTTAAATTTAAAAAAAAAAAGTAAGAATACTAATATAAAAAAGATTTTTCCAATTTATTATTATTATAAAATATAAAATCAATAAAAGTTTTTTAAAGAATTTAAAAGAGACCGTTACCATTTAAATTAAGCAAAATTTAAAATATTTCATTAGCATAAAATATATTTTAAAATAAAGAAAAATAAAATTTAAATAAATTATTTATGCTACAGAGATTTAATAAAATATTATATATTTGATCTGCGTAAATAAATAAAATATTTTAAAAAATCTCATAAATTTTAGTGAAATTTTAAAGTAAAAATATAAAAGGCATGCACATCGGGTATAGAAAAATATTGGAAAAACCAAAAAACAAATATAAATATGAAAAAAAAACTAACATTTTGCATAAATGAATATTTAAATATTTTAAAATATATAATTTTTAAGCTTATAATTCGGAGCATGACTGAATTAAAAATATTGTAATATTTTGGTTTTTCCAAAATTAATATACAATTGATGTTATAGGTACTACCAGTAAAAATATCATAATCATCCTTATCCTAAAATTTACTTGAAATATTTCTATTATTTTTAGTCACGGCTTTTCTTTTATTTTATTTTGCCACCAGAAATTTTAAAACCGGTACCTATCGTGAGAATTTTAATATAAGTAATATATGCACATGCATTTTTTTAAATTATATTTCGCCCATTTAAATTTTTAGATATTTTAGAAAATTTAGTTACATGCATGAATTTTTATGTATAAAATGCTTTTTTAATGCATCTTTGTTGAAAACATACAGATTAAAAAAATGATTTTTTTTTATAATTCCAAAAAATCACCCAGATTTATGAAAAAGTTAAATTTTTTTCATTTCTGGTGCAATTGCTGTCAGGCATAATTAGCCCCTTTTTTTAAAAATAAGGGGAAAAAAAGGAATTAAATTGGCAATAAAGAGGAGGATGCACTATTTTTTATCAATGAGGGCGAGGATAGAAAGTTATAAGGTAAAAAATTAAAGCCTTTTTTTATTTTAAAATTTCATTAAGTCATCTGAAGATTACACTTAAGTAGATTTTAATTAAATTTTATTAAATCAATTCTACAACTCTAGTAGAATGACCATCGCCCTCAAAATTTTTGTATGTTATGGTGCATATGAAATATGATTCCTCCTAACTTTTAAGGTACAAAATTATCCAATTTAGGCTTGTTTAAATTTTTTGGAAATTTTTCAGTTTTCTTTTAGCCCTTTTTTGGTAATAAATTTATAAAACTGACTAAATGTAAAATTTCTCGATTAATGCAATTTGTTGGTTAGTTTTAGCCTATAATGCGAGGCAATTTTTCCCATGGAATTTTTCTGCTATGTTCATAATTTGCCAAAAGTTTCACCAACTTAAAATATGTACTTTCAAGATTCTCTGGTTCCAGTTAAAAGGTTGACTAATAGACTTTTTAGAAAATCAAACTAGGCCATCAGCGGTAAAATTCTTCTTCATCCGACATCCTGACGCATTACCAAATGGTAATTTGAATTTATTCAAAAATTCAAATAGGTCAATCATTTGGTCAATTTTGCACCTAGAGGGCTAAAAAGTTGGGAGGAATCATATTACATATATAAAAACATATAAAAATTTTTGGGGCAATTGGCGAAATTTTTTCTGCAAGAGTTTTACCTCTCAGCTAATTCCACCAATTTATATTTTTAAGTAATTTTTTTTAAACTGGAAAAAGGGGAAAAATTTGTAAATAAGGGGAAAAAGAGTGCATTTATTAAAAGATAGAAAAAGCAAAGGAATTAAGTACTGAAATGTTAATTTTATTCATTCTAAAATTATTTACCAAATCGTATAAAAAAATTGATAATTTCTGACCAATTCATGAAATGGTCAATTACACGTTTGGGGTGCAACATATATATATTTGAAAATTTATTTGTGTGTCTGTCTTTCTGTCTGCCTGTACCCTAATAACCCAAGAACCGCCGCACAGTGGCGCCGAACCAAAAGACAAGAAACCGGTGTCAAAATATAGAAAAAAAGTCTGCGGATGACATAGAGCATAAATTTTTTGCTCAGATATCGTAGTTTTTGAGATATTTAATTTTTTGTGTTTTTGAACTTGGTAAAATTTTTAAAAATTTTTAACAAAAACTGAAATATCACGAAACTATCGTAAAATTTTACCGTCACGCTTTGTAGTATTCGATTCGGCATCAATTCTAACGTATTCCCTTAAATTTTTATTCAAAACGGGGGTATCTTAGGAAAGATTATAGTTAAAAAAATTTTTTTCATTTTTTTATTTTTCATGGTATTTTTAATAATTTATTCGTAGATCTCGAGGTGTGCCTATGTGTGTGTGTGTGGGTATTTTTCATCATCCAGGTCGCATCAATGAAAATAAAAAAAAAATTATTAAAACCGATATCAAAATAAAGAAAAATAGTCTACGGGACATAGTCTATAATTTTGCGACTCATAGTTATCGTACTTTTGGATATATTCAATTTTCACTATTTTTGAAAAAATAAAATTTTTTGAAAATTTGATTTGCGTATCATAATTTAATTTTTTTACGAGTTTTTGGCTTAAGGACTTACAATTATAAAGGCTTCAAGTCTCAACATATTTTAAACATGTTCCATGTTCGTTGGTTGTAAGTTTTTTTAAATGTATTTGGGTGTAGTTGGGAGGGGGGAAATTTACATTAGAGCTCCCAAAACCGTCCTCGAACAAAAATCCTGATTACGTGCCTGATAATAAGTATGTTTTGGTGTTGGCTATATTTCTGCAAAAATTCAGCTGTCATTTTTATCCGCACTTTTTACCATATATAGTCCCTAAAAATTTGCCTATACTGTATTTTTTACGAAAATGACTAACTTGAATCAGATTTTTTTCCTGGCGCAAATGAAACATAACTCATTAAAAAATTATTTATATTTTAACTTACTATTAATGCAATTTTTTTCAAAGAATCGTTGCAAATAAAAAAAATATTTTGACAAGAAAAAACTGCATTTATTTATTTATATTACTTGGAAAACTCCATATTAAAACGTTCATACATGTGATAAAATAAACAGAATTATATTAATCGTATATATGAGTAAAAATATAAACTTGCGATGGAATTGTTACCGCAAGCTGACATTTCATGCATAGACGTCTTACGTCTTATCCATTAGGCGCTTGAGATGGCCATCTAGAGACCTCAAAAATATTTTTCCTAATTTTTCAATGTTATCAGTATCTTTATCAAATAATAGATCTAACAAGGATAGCTCACTATCTTTGGAGCACCAAATTATAACATATAGGCAACAAAGCTTCACTGAAAAAAAAATCCGCTTGCCGCAAGCGGAATTATTCCGCTTGCGGCTAGCGGAATTCCGCTTGTGGCTAGCGGAATTTTTTTTTCTTTGCAAACAATTGCAAATGACTTGAAACGTAAAGAAAATTAAAAAAAAACATTTTTTCTTTTCTTTTTCCAAAATTTTCTCAAATCTCGTCATACCGAAATACGCATATCCCAAGTAAGCGGGAAAAAATTTTTTTTTTAATTTTCTTTACGTTTCAAGTCATTTGCAATCGTTTGACGAGAAAAAAAATTCCGCTTGCTACAAGCGGAATTCCGCTTGCCGCAAGCGGATTTTTTTTTCAGTGTTTTTATGATACTCAAAAACGTAATAAATCAGTAAATAAATAAAAACATATACGGAATAATCTAACTAAAGCAAGGCGAAAGCTCAGAAAGACTACTGCGGAATAAGGTATGGTTTCCGGCCCCAGCATATTTTTCGCATTTTTTTGGCTCAATTTGATGATATATGATAAAAAATAAGATTCCGAGGGTCGGCACCCCCCCACCCCCCCTGCGTTACCCCTGGGGGGTTGAAACGTGTTTTTCACTAAAAATTAATATCTCCGGGCCGAATCATCCGATTGGGACGTAGTTGGTATCAAAATTTTTGTTTTGAAAAAATACACCAAAAAAAAATTTTTTTTTTTTATTTTTGAACTCATTTTGAGGTTCAAAACTTCGAAAAACCTCATTTTTGGCTTTTTTGACGGTCTAAAAATTGAGATATCTCAGGATAGAGGAAAAACTCCTTTTTTTCGCGCTCAGGGGAACTTTGTCTAAGACTACTTTTCAAAATTCCGTCGGAAAAATGGCAACTTTTACGGTGCGTCACTCGCAATTGACGATTATGTAAAAAAATCGTGTTTTATTTTTTGCTTGTTTTATCATACCATCTAATATTTTATTTTAAATCTAAAATTAGCTTTTTTATGGTCTTTTTTATGTTTTTCTCATAATTTTTTCATAAAAAAAACGATATTTCACCTATACTCTACCAAAGGACTTCATTTATTTCATGAAATCTCTTTTAATTTTCGCAATAATCAATAGGATGATCATCTTTTTGAAAAAAAAAAAAAATTGAAGGCACACCTTACTGATACCTTTCTTTGTGTATCTTAGACCATATAAAGTGATAAATAAGCTAGGTATAGAAAAATTTTTGTTCGCCGCATAGTTTTTTTTGAGTTGACAGCCTCAGAATCACGTTTTTTCAATATGTATTTAAAAAAACCAATTTTGGAATTTTTTTGTTATAAATTAAAATTATTTTTTAAATGATGGATTTATGTTTTTTCACTTTTCTTACATTGACAATTTACTAAAAAGAGTATATTTAAGACCAAAGAATACAAATTTTCAATTTTCAACGTCTTGGAGCAGTTTAAATGTTAGATATTGGGTTTTTTAATAATTCATCAACTGGGGATTTTTCTAACAGATTAAAATGATGTTAAAAACTGGACTAAAAACATACTTCGTTTTAATTTTTCCTGTACAATCTAAATTCACTATTCATTTTAACATTTAACGACGCTTTATAGGAGAAAAATTCATTTTTTTAGTTTTTAGGGCCCCAATTTTCAGGGAGCCAATGTTTAAAGTTTCGCATTTTTTAAGAAAAAATTTTCTGAATAATATTTGCAATTTTTACTTATATTTTTTTTCCTCAGGAATTCGATGTAATGTTGATAAAATCATTTGAATCTGCTAGGAAAATCCCAAGAGTATGAATTTTAAAAAACCCCAATATTTACCTTTTGAGCTGCTTCAAGAAGTTGAAAACTGAAAATTTGTGATTTTTGGTCATGTATATAAAGAAAAGGGAGTATACTCTTTTTAGTAAATTGTGAATGCAAAATAAGTGAAAAAACATAAATCCATCATTTAGAATAATTTTAATTTATAAAAATATAATTCAGAAATCGGTTTTTTTTAAACATCGAAAAAACGTGATTTTGAGTCTTCCAACTAAAGAAAAAAAATATAGGGCAAGCAAAATATTTACTGTTTCTCACTTCTTCGTCTTTTTCTATGGTCTAAGGAACCCAAAGAAATGTAACAGGAAGGTGTGCGTTTAATTTTGTTCTTTAAAAAGTTGATCATCCTAAGCGCAATCTTTCTGCGGATTTTCCATATAATAGTTAAAAATGAGGTTTTATGTTCAAATAATTATATATTTCAATTTGTTAATTAATTAAATTTATCGTTATTTATGAACTAATTTAATACATATTTTAAGAATAAATAACTTTCTTTAAAACAATTATTTATAATAAAAGTGTTAGTATTTTAATTATTATATTAATAAGGAAAATAGATATTATTTGCCAAAATTAAAAGAGATTTCATGAAATAAATGAAGTCCTTTGGTAGAGTATAGGTGAAATATCGTTTTTTTATGAAAAAATTATGAGAAAAACATAAAAAAGACCATAAAAAAGCTAATTTTAGATTTAAAATAAAATATTAGATGGTATGATAAAACAAGCAAAAAATAAAACACGATTTTTTTACATAATCGTCAATTGCGAGTGACGCACCGTAAAAGTTGCCATTTTTCCGACGGAATTTTGAAAAGTAGTCTTAGACAAAGTTCCCCTGAGCGCGAAAAAAAGGAGTTTTTCCTCTATCCTGAGATATCTCAATTTTTAGACCGTCAAAAAAGCCAAAAATGAGGTTTTTCGAAGTTTTGAACCTCAAAATGAGTTCAAAAATAAAAAAAAAAATTTTTTTTGGTGTATTTTTTCAAAACAAAAATTTTGATACCAACCACGTCCCAATCGGATGATTCGGCCCGGAGATATTAATTTTTAGTGAAAAACACGTTTCAACCCCCCAGGGGTAATGCAGGGGGGGTGGGGGAGTGCCGACCCTCGGAATCTTATTTTTTATCATATATTATCAAATTGAGCCAAAAAAATGCGAAAAATATGCTGGGGCCGGAAACCATACCTTATTCCGCAGTAGTCTTTAAATTTTTATAAAATGTACACTAAATAACGAGGGTGTACATTCTGGTTAAAAAATCCGTAAATTTAACTCTAAAAAATTCGCAAAAATTGATATTTTAACTCATGTTTACCGATTCATTAATTATGTAATTTTTTTTTTCGTGTATACACTGACTAAGATTAACGTTTATAAAAGAAGATAATAATTTTTCTTCTTGAAACATTTTTTTTATTTTTATTACTTTGTACACCAGTCACTATTTAAAAGCTTTATATAAATATTAATGTGTATATATTTTTTATAACGAGGTAGTAGTTTATATATATTTTGCTTTTATAGTTATTATTATTTTTTTTAAAATAAACTAAACTTTAAACGTAAACGTTAAAATATTCACACGCTTCGGATACAGTTTATATATACCCAAACGTTTATTTACTAACGCGTCAAAAGAAATAACCCGAAGGAAAAAAAATTTTTTTACTACTATTGATCTTTTTTTTTTTTCTTTTTTAAACAACTAAACATTTTTTGTTCGAAAAAAATTAATTACCAAAGAAAAAATAAATAAAGATGAATAAAAAGTAATGATGAGTTTTACCAAAAATTTAATTTTATTTTTTATCTTTTAAAACAAAGCTAAAAAGTCAATAGAAAAAATTTTTTTTCATTTAATTTTTCTTTTAAAAAAATTTGTATTTTTATACCTGAATAAATATTTACCTGTATAAATATTTTCAGATATTTTAATACACCAAAAACAAGTACTGAAAACAAATATTTTTTTTTTTAATATTCAATACCCATAAAATTGGTCACGCGTTTTTATTTATTTTTGTACTTAAAATAATTTTTAACAATGAAATAGTACAAGCGAAGAAATAGTTTTTTGTAAAAATTAGATTTAAAAACACTCAAATTTTTTTATCTTTTAAAATAATAATCAAATTTTATTTAAATAATAATTAATTTAACAACTTTTTACAACCTTAAAATATATTTACAAGAATTTTTAATTCTAAAAAATTTTTTTCTTGTTAGTGTCCAGAAAGTGCGTGGTTTCTGGCCGCTGCGCTATTCGAAAAAACGCATTTTCTCGACACTGAGCAAGAAAAATTATGTTTTGTCCTTGGCCACAAAAAAAGGATGCCCCAAATCGCAGTTTACCATCCTCGGCTTCGCCTCGGACGATAATTTACGTGCGATTTGGGCCATTCTTTACTTTTGTGGCCATGGGTAAAAATATACTATTTGAGGCTTATAATTAATGATATTTTATGTAAAGGAATGAATTTTTTCTTATTAATTAATTCACATAGTTTTTTTAAATTAAAATTAAAATCATAAATAATCTAATACATATTTACAAAATAAAAACTACGTTAAAATTAATAATTAATCCTTAAAAAATATCTTTCATTTTTTATTTTTGGACGGTACTTATACACAAAAAAATGATAGAATGTTCTATAAAGACATAAGTTTTTTATAATAAACACTGAGAACTTCTGTCCATAACACAAAAAAAAACTTAAAAGTTTTATATCATTTTGATAATTGTAAAAAAGAAACCTACTAAATATAAAAGATTCTATGTGATCTTTGGCACTTTAACTGTATGGCTTGCGACACCAATACTACAGAATCGCGCTCTAATGAGTTGGTTCAGTTTTATCACTTATTTTAACTATAAAATATTATCTTACATATTTTTTTACGACATTAATTTTTGCATGTAAAAATAAAATCTTTTAATCTAAAAAAAGATTTATTTTGTTATTGGTAAAATTTTTTTAAGGCACATTTTATGTAATAATTTAATTGATTTTTAAAAACTAAACAAATAGTTAATAATTACCTTTGCTAAACTTTTAGTTTAGTAAGGAATTACACTTATTTTATATATCCAACAGTATTTTAAGTATTAAGGGCGCAAAAGTTTGGGTACTAGCGTGAACACGAGAACGAGTTTAATGCGTTCACGTTAGTATCTAAATTTTTGCGCCCCTTGTGCTTACGATATTTTTTGCCTGCCCAGGCGTACAAAAAGTGCAGGAAATACCAGGCCAAGTTTTACAGCCAGGAGCCCCGGACGCCAATTTTTTACACGCGCCTAGGCAGGCAAAATTTATAGTAATGAGCACAAAATTTTTATGCGATAAAACACATAATTTAGAATTATTTTTTCAATTCTTATAAAATATTATAAAAATTCTATAAAAACTTAGTATAAGATTATAAAAAAAATTGTTTTGATAAAAAACGCATATAAAAAAATATATAAATATTAATATACTAAACTGCATCTTAATTAAATTATAAATTATTTTTCTTTTATATACACACACGTATTTGTAATAGAAAATATTAAAATTTTAAATATTAGCATATTGGCTATTCATTCTCCATACTCTAAATGCATACGATAATCTTTCTTGTGCAACGTAACCATTTGAATTTGATGTGATTTTTTTAGCATCTAATAATGCTTTTGCTGGTCCTTCGGTTACTGAAACAAAAAATTATTTAAAAAATTATTAAAATTTTTCTATAAATTAGATTTTTTTTTAACTAAAAAATATTTTAAAAAAAATTATTTTCATGTATAAGAATTAAGAAAATTTTTAGAAGAATTTTAATTATCGCGTGAAAGAAACCGGCATCCGGTTTAAATCTTGACATGTATAACCCTTTTTTATGTGAAAAAAAAAATAAAAGCTCTTCTTTAACTAGTTTTATGTAGTACTTGACTTTTAGCAAAAGTAAATAATCTGCGCGTCATTTATAAGAGTAGGTGTGGCAATTAATCATAAAATATTAAAAGCTTCTATTATAGAAATCATTTTTTTTAAATAATTTTTTTTAAAATATAAAAAATACAAAAAAATGAACTTACTTATATCTTGTCCAGTTGGATTCTCTGGATCGCATCTTAAAACTTGATATAAAAAATCAATATAACCAGTTGCAAGTTTTAATGTTTGTATTTTACTTAATTTGTCACTTGGCAATGTTGGAATTATTTTTCTTAAATTTGCAAATGCTTCGTTTAAACTTTGTGTTCTTTGTCTTTCCCTAACATTAGCCATGTTTCTTTGTGCTTGTAAATCTTCTTCGTTAATATTGCTGCTGCATTTTCTTCTTATCTTAAGTCTGTGTTTATGACTATTTTCATGAGTTAATAAACACGAAGATGAACAAGTTGACGATGACGATGAAATTGAGTTTCCATCATCCGAATCATTCAAATTCTCATTATTGCTGATACTTAATTTTCTTTTCCTTTTTAATGTCGGTTCGCAACTGTCTTTATTGTTTGAAGATGTGCATTTTGTTAATTTTTTACTAATGTTATTGTTGTTGTTGTTGTTGTTATTATTATTATTTAAATTAACAGATCTTTGTACTCTTGGTACTTTTATTGGACGTCGCTGCTGCGTTTGAATCTGTTGTGTTTCAAAATTTTGATTTAAACAAACAGATTGCTGCTCATTATGTTGAGTATTATTTGGACCACCAATGCTAACTTTATATTCTACTGGCTCTTCTTTACATTCTATTGGATCATTTGCATAATATGGTTCAGGAGCTTGATGATGCTGGTGATAATTTTGATCATTGTCTGATAAAAAACCTGGTGACTTATTATCATATTTTTCTAAGTTATTATCATTATTGTCATAATATCTTGCATATTTCATATCATCTATTACTGGTTCAATATAATTTGGTAAATTTGGATTTGATGATTGATAAATTTGGTGATGGTATTGAAAAAATGAATGATGCTGATGATGTGGTGTATATTGATATGGATTATATATTGCTGGGTTATAAAAATTTGGAAACCTTTCGTCGCTGTTATTATTGCTAATATTTGAAGCAATATTTTGTAAATGTTGAATTTCTTGAATTTGAGGTGCACTTAAATCCATTAATTGTCCAGAAGGTGAAAAACAACGATCGATGTAATGTTCTGAAGGTGAATTACTTGCTGAACTTACATCAATATTTTGAACATTAGAGTTATCTAATGAATAGATGCTGTTTGTAACTCGAATTTGATTATGAATTGGTTGAGCTTGTAAAGTAGCCATGTTTTTCAAATTTTATTTTTTCAGAATAAATTTGGTTTCTTTATCATTTGCACAGAACTGTTTATTTTTAACACTTGTACATTTGCACTCACTAAATTTTTTTAATACTTGTACTAAAAATCGTAAAAATCTTGTACTCACACTTTATTAAATGAAAATTAAAAAAATAAAGAACAGTACTGTACTACATAAAGAAGATCTGTACCCCAAGAAGATTAGGACTTATCTGATGAAAAAATGCAGCATTTCGATAGTTATGTATTTTTGAAAAAACTCCGCCTACTTGTAGATTTAATTCCCCTCTCTAAAAGGAAGAATCTTTTATCTTTGCGACAGAAGCCCTAGTAGAAACGACAAAGTCAGAGACCCCTCCTTTTTTTGGAGGAAAATTTACTGAAAGAGAAGGGAGCGGCAAGTTTTAAAAGGAGGGAAAAAATAAAGATGATGCGACGAAAAAAGATGGTAGAAGATAAAAAATAATCTCTGCATTTTTTATTCATTTACAATAAAATTTTGCCTATTATATAGATGATGAAAAATTATTTTAAAATTTTGCATAAATTGTTTTTAAATAATTTATAAAATAGTTAAAATTTTCATCTATATTCAAAAATACCTTATTTTAAATTCAAAAAAAATTAAGGCCACATTAAACTACTTCTATTAAAAATTTGAGCGAAAAAGTTCGATATGAGAAATTTCTTTAAGGATTTTCAGATTTTTTTTTACGCCCATCAAAATTTAAAAATTTTGATTACAAAAAAGATTTATTATCCAACAAGGTCGAAAAAAAGTTATTAAAAATAATTCTTGACCCAACATTTTTTTTACTATACCTTAGATTTTTTTAAATCTTTTTTATTGGATTTAAAAATTTTTTTTAATTTTTAAAATAAAAAGTTGTGAAGTAAATAATTATGCATAAAATAAATATCAGGAAAGAGATTTTAATCTTTACTGGTGCTCAAACCATGAACAAATTTTATACATGGAATTAAAATAAAAGAATTTTATTTTCTAAACCAGATATTGAAATTATTTTGAATTATTTACGCATGCACAAATTTATATAGTTCATCCATTTTTAAATGTATTAAAATTTTTTTTTTTAATTTTATAAATTGTTTATTTTTGTTTGTTCATAAAATTTATTTGAAATTTTTCGAATAAAAATCTAAGATATTTTTTGAAGACTGAATTCAAACAAATTTTTTGAGTTGTATCAATTTGGTTATTTCAGTTGCATTTTTGAAAAATACGTCTAAAAATCGTAAAATTGCCAAAAAAATGATAAAAAACATAAAAAATTTACGCTCTGGAGTGGGCGATCGCCCATCGCCTCCCCCCGCCCCTCTGATTCCGCCACTGATTTTTGTGCACCTTTAGTTTTAGGAACAGCTATGGTAACAAGTGAAGTGCCGTATATAAGAAGTCAAGAACCATGTATGAAATTTTTATTGAGTTAAAATTGGTTAAAATTAAAAAATAAAAATTCGCGTAGGGCCCTTTCTACACCAGACATTATAATTTTATTTTATGATTACGTTCCCATTTAAAATGTATAGAAATGTAATTTTAAAAAAAGATAATCTTGTCTGGTATAGAGACGGCCTAGGCCATATTTGAAATATGCGTTTGTAATAGTGAAAAGAAAACATGTGTAAAACTTGGCCTGGTTTCATTTGCTTCACCTGTAGGACTTAAATTTTGAGGGGGAGGGGTAGTGTATCCACCCTTAGGACAATGGGGGATAAACTAAATTTTGGATATATATTATCCGAAATCTTTGTAGAATAATGTTAGTCTGTAGAATAAGTTTAGCCTGTTTTCAAGAGAGTCATCCAACTGACATTCTGAATCCAGCAGGTATCCTAAATTTTTATGTGCTGCCTGCCTACCCACGTAAAAAGCTTACCGGCAAGCTTAATTTTGGAAAAGCTTACCTAATAATGCTTAACAATTTAACCAATTTTTCGAAAAATATTTTTGAGCTGAAATTTATTAATTTTTCGTGAAGACGCCTAAAAACACCTAAAAAAAAAAGTCGTACATTTTTTTGCTGGAGTTTTTAAAATCTAGATTAATTATGTCTTTTTTCGAGAGGCCTAAGACTGTCAATGCAATTTTTTTTGTCGTTTTTTTAGCTTAAAAAATTTTTTGCGCGGAGATTTTGCATATACCTATTTGAAAAAGATTAATTTTCTTCTTTTGCTTTCAACAGTTTTAATCTCACATTTTAAAAACTTAAACACCGTTAAGATTAATTTTTGCTTGATAATTTCTTTTTTTTTTAAATTAAAACAACTTTAGCAAAAAAAATGTATGATTTTTTTAATTTTAAGTATTTTTAATAAATTAATGAATTTCAGGTCAAAAATATTTTTCGAATAATTGGTTAAATTAATTGGTAAGTTTCATCTTTTTAAGTGCTTATATGATTAACCAAAAAAAAAACTATAAGATTATAATATCACCTTCAAATAGCCTAGATTTTAAAATGAAGCCAAAAAATACACATTAATTTTAAGATTTAGGCGCGGGTAAATGGCGGAACTTTAATGGCCTGACAAACTCCTCCAAAACCCAGATACCAAAAAATACTCGAAAAAATATCAAAAGTACTACATATTCTTTAGGCTAATTTAGAAATCTAGGCTATTTTGAGACGTAAAACCTTTACTTTAGTTCCGAAAATTTTCCAACTTTTTGGACCCATAAGTTTTTCTAAAATCTGAAGAAAAAAAAAATTTTCTGCAAAAGATGGTTATTTTCAGCTGCCATTATCACATGCGCTTTTTGCCAGAGCTATAATCCATCAGAATCGAATCCGGTTTATGGTGCGGGACATACAATTTTTACATGCTATCTGCCCTCAAATCTGAAATTTTCTCGAAAGATTTCTATTATTCTCCCAAAAAAACCGAAAATACTCAAAAACAA
Source organism: Anagrus nilaparvatae (assembly GCA_022575985.1). Classification (NCBI taxonomy): domain Eukaryota; kingdom Metazoa; phylum Arthropoda; class Insecta; order Hymenoptera; family Mymaridae; genus Anagrus; species Anagrus nilaparvatae. The sequence goes on along the minus strand of JAKSXM010000231.1, from coordinate 29,267,936 downwards.
ACTACGCTAAAAAGGAAATAAATAAAAAAATTTTGTATTCGAAACCTATTCTATAAGAATTTCAAAAAAATGACTCACTAATTGTTTTTATTAATTTTCTAAAAATACACCTATTATTTGTGTTTTTAGTAGATTTCAAACCCTTGAGAAATTTTAAAAAATAAGGATATGTTATTTAAAAAAAAGAGAGGTACTTTTTCCCTTCCTTTGTAGCTAATAATAGAAAATAAAAAAAAAATTAAAAAAGTAAAAAAAAAAAAGATATAAAATGCATCCACATTTTAACACATCTGCTCTTTTAATAAGCATAATGTAAAAAAAAATTTTTTTTGGAAAAATAAAAAGCCGTTAAAAATTATATAAAAAAAAAGCTAAATTATAATTAAAAAAAATCGTGACTTATATTTAACAATAACAATACCTGCAGTGTCATAAGCAATAAAATATTATAAAAATTTTTAAATATTAATAAATTCACAAGGCATAGGTATTGTAAAATAACGCATATGTTTGACATATGAACTAAATCAATGCGTTTAATTTGATGACTATATATGAACATTTTTAAAATATGCATAAATTAATATTTTTAAATAGGTATGTCGTATTTTTAAATAAATAATAATAAAAATTTAAAGTCAAAAAATCTGAAGAAAAAAAAATATGTCCAACATATGTCTGTATAAATTTAAGGTGCGCGTATTAGAAAAAAAATCATATTTAATTTATTTTGAATAAATTAGAAATTTGATACTATATTTTTTGATTTATTAAATGGCAAAATTATTTATGTCTGTTTGACACAGTCTCATTTTTTTTCTCGCTTGGGGATTTAAATTCTATTATTTTCATAAAAATTAATTTCAATTTGAAAAAATCTATTTCTTTTTTAATTTTTCATTTAAAAAAATTAAAAATATGAAAAAATTAATTGACTGCTATGGGGTGAAAAATAATATTCTTAATTATTGAAAGAGTAAATTTAATTATATTTTCTTATCAGCTGGCAAGAAGTTATGTTATTTTACGGTAGTAAAAAAATATGTCTGTTTATAGTTAGACATGGATTATTAAAATAGCTTAACTATGAAATGTGCAAGACATATGTACATTTTCTTATTTCAGGTGAAAATTCAATTTTTCAAAAATTGACAGAATATTGTTTAAAAAAAATGTGTTTATTTTTAATTGCTACTCAAAAGCTACTGTTAGGAATGGGCCCAAGGTTTTCAGTTTTTTTAACCATTAATAAAGAATAATTCACATTTGTTAAAAACGGTTTTTTGTATTTAAGTGTCCATTTTTAAATGTTCTAATTTAAATGTCCCTTTTCAAAAATTTTTTATGATTTTTAAAAGTCTGGTCTTAAATTCTGATTTCAAAAAATTTTTACGTTTAAAGTTTTTGTTTTTCAAGATTACTTGTTTATCTAATTTATAACTAACAATCATTCTATTCACTATAGGGGGGTGGAGGGACGGTGTTAAGTTTCCAGCCACCACCAGATTTAGTATTTAGTCTACTATAGGATTTTGGAGTATTTTCTATGAGAAATTTGGACTTCACCCTTAAATTCGCAAAAGTTTCTCCCAAAAAGGGCTTTTTTTTTATAATAAATTCGTACTTAGATCTCAGATTTAGACCATATGGGTTTTTGGGTAGATCTAATTTTGAGTCGCTGATCAAGAATCGATGTTTTTGTTATGAAACATTAATATTTCATCCTTGAATTATCAAAAACTACCCTACATTAAGATGAAAGATTAATTTTTAATTTCTTCTTTAAAAAATTACTGAAATTCTTAATTAGCGACACAAAAAGCCCTTGTAGACCAAATCTGGATCCTCAAAATTCGAATACATCAAAAATGTCCTTTTTTAGGGGTAGTTTTTGCAAATTTAAAATTGAAGCCCTAATTCCTCATAGAAAGACCCCTAAATACTTGATCAGCTACCCAAAAAACATTTAGTATACCACATCTGGTTATGGCTGGCAAAATTTTACATTGACTAGAGTAAATTAGAAGTTTAATAAAATCAAAGTATTGTCAAATTATTAAAATAATTTTACTAATTTTCAATTGAGAACTTTAAAAATAAATGGATTCCAGGCAAAAAATTTAGCAGGGTTAAAAGATAAAATCTCTAAAATTTGCCTTCAGGATACTGTTTTGCTTCCGTCAATCGTCGTTTACTTATCAAATTAATTATTTTCAAATGTAATATATTTTACGCACCTTAAAATAATGTTTTCATTTTGGAAGCAATCATATGTTGATAATTATGACAATAATATAGAGCTCATAATCTCATGAAAATTGTCAAAATAATTATTGGTACATATGTTTTGCATGCTTTAAAAACTTGTCATCTTTATAAAACGAGACATAATATTATATTTTCTATCTTTTTCTAATGTAATGCTTTAAATAATTTCATACTTGTTGTAGAAAATATAAAACGTCTGGATGATGTATTGCACACATATGTGCATATTTGTATTTAAAATATGTAACACTTGTTTGTTAATAAACACTTGACTTGACTCTTCTAACAGGTATTTATTTACATTTTTTGTCTTTTATGCAGATGATAAAAATTTTTTTTATATATTTATTAAATTTTCAAAAGGGTGAATTTTTTAGGCTTGTTTCGCAAAAATTTCAAAAAAATCTTATAAAGTTTAGGTTTAAAATTTCAATCTCATGAATATATTAAATTCTTATAAATTGGGTTTTTAATTCTTGGATTGATTGTTGCAATTTTTTCATGTTAAAGGGGGGGGTGAATATTCGGCGAAATCTGCTCTGGAGAGGAGCGACTTGAGATTCTCAGGAAATGGTGCTTTTTTGGTGACAAAAAACCTACCGAAGTCGGTTTTTAATTTTGATAACCGGTTTTGACGATATTGGCCAAAATGTGCTCCATTTAAATAACATTAGAAACGTGGTTTTTTGAAAATAGCGCGAAAATTTGGGGGGGTTACACTTTTCTAACATATACTAATCGACTCGAATATCAATTATCTTCAATCTCCATATGATAAATTGAGGGGCAATTCGTGTGCTCATACTTTTTAAAGCTGTTTTCTGAGCGGAATTTTTAGTTTTTAATTTTTAAAAATTCATCACGCCAAATAGAAACAACCGATTTGGACGTGCAAGTTCTCAAAAATTTATGAAAAAAAAGTCGAAATTCTTGATTTGTGACCCAAATAACCCATATGGGCATATCCTGGATGCTAAAAGTACGAAAATAGGAAAAACACCCCTTTTAAAGGTAGTTTTAGCTATTTTAGGGGTAGTTTTAGCTCTTTTAAGGGTGAAATATTGATTATTTATGAAAAAGAAGTCAAAATTCTTGATCAGTGACTCACCAAAACCGAATGGTGAAAATCTGAGTGCTCAAAATGCAAATATGTTTTAAAAAACCCCTTTTTGGGGGTTGTTTTTGCAAATTTAATGATGAAGCCCCCACTTTGTTTACGAAATGACCCCGATTTTGGTTTTCAGCGACCCAAAAAACCTATAATAGAGTAAATCTCGTGTTCGCCAGTGAAAATACAACCAAACCCGTATTTTGGCTGGAGTAAAACTCGAAAAAAAACATTTATTTTTAACGAAAATTAAAGTTTTGGAGGTTAGGATGTCCCAAATCAAAAAAAAAACTTTTTTCACGTGAAAGTACGTGAAAAATGTGTAACTTCTAGAAAAAAAAAATTGGGGGGTCCCATTTAAAAATTTTTAGCTGCGTAAGCCCAAAGTTAGAAAAAGGAAGATTTTTTACCTTGCGCTGTCAATAAAGCAGTGATTTTTAGCAAAAAATAGGAAAATCTTTTTCTAAAAATTTGTAATTTTTTCCTGTTTTTTCAAAAAATTTATATCTACTGTCCATAAAAAAATTTTAATGGCAAAACTGCCATTTTTTAGGGTTTTTCGTCGTTTTTTGCAATTTTAGGTTATCTTTTGCAGAGGTGAGTCAAAAATAAATAAACCACAAAAAAGTAGACCCTTTGACAAAATTTTTGAGACCTTGCACGTCCAAATCGGTTGTTTCTATATGGCGTGATGAATTTTTAAAAATTAAAAACTAAAAATTCCGCTCAGAAAACAGCTTTAAAAAGTATGAGCACACGAATTGCCCCTCAATTTATCATATGGAGATTGAAGATAATTGATATTCGAGTCGATTAGTATATGTTAGAAAAGTGTAACCCCCCCAAATTTTCGCGCTATTTTCAAAAAACCACGTTTCCAATGTTATTTAAATGGAGCACATTTTGGCCAATATCGTCAAAACCGGTTATCAAAATTAAAAACCGACTTCGGGAGGTTTTTTGTCACCAAAAAAGCACCATTTCCTGAGAATCTCAAGTCGCTCCTCTCCAGAGCAGATTTCGCCGAATATTCACCCATCCCTTTTTTAATTTAGATTTTTATTTAGTTAAAAATGTTACTAAATAATCTCACTAAAATGTATATTTTAACCTATTGCAGGAATATTTAGAGGAAAACAATATTAAGAAAAATACTGTTAACATAAAATGATCAAATATTTTATTATTAAAGATTCATTTTTGCGGTTTGAAATCTATAAAAATAAAAAAAAAATTAACTTTTAAGGGTCCCTAAATTTCTATTAACTTTTTTAATATTTTATATTTATGCCTTGAATCACAGTAAAATATATTTTTTGAACATAGAAGGTTGATTTAGACTTATGGATATAGACAAGAAATAGAAATTAACCTGTTTTCCCCGAAAGCTCTATATTTAAATAATCCAAGATTGTTAAAAAATACAACGTTTATAAGTTATTTCGAGTGCTAATATTTTCTGAACTAAAAAAATTTACCAAAAAAGTATTTTTTTGAAGCTAAGAGTTAGGGAAATGCGGTTACCCGAGCTTCGGGTCGGTCTTTGATTTTTCGGGTCTGTTCGGTCCGGTCTTCGGGTGTTCTCGAAAAGCTTCAGAGGTCCGAAGATGTAGTTTTTTCCTCAAAAATTTCCCTGGCATTACATTAAAAATAAATTTTAAAACTACATTGTAAACAGTAACTTTCTTATATTAACAAAAAAATTAGAACATTTTCGAAAAAAATTGTAAATAGTCTAGGCGCCAGCCATACTAATCACGCCCAAAAATTAAAAAATTAAATTTCTTTTTCCGAGGATAAAAATAGGTGGTATTTATGTTTTTTGACCCGCTGAAAACGAATCCATGATCCGTTTTGCGAATTTCGAGGTCAATTTTTTGTTATTAACAAATTATTGGCCAATTTTGCAATTATTTGTGAATAACAAAAAATTGACCACGAAATTCGTAAAACGGACCCCAGATTCGTGTTGAACGGGTCAAAAAACATAAGTACCACCTATTTTTATCCTCGGAAAAAGAAAAATTTTTGAACGTGATTAGTATGGCTGGCGCTTGTATTAAAATATTCGGAAAAAATCGTAAATTTACTAAATTTAGTATATTAACAAAAAATTCAAGTATTCTCGATTTTTTTTGTGAATTCGTAAGAAAAATTGATAATTTAAAATTTTTTTTCGAAAATTTTCAAAAAACAGTTGTAAATTTACGAAAAATAGTTGTGAATTTACAACTTTTTTCGTAAATACACAAAAAAAAAATCGAAAATTCTCGAACCTTTCGATAATATAATAAATTTAGTAAATTTACGATTTTTATCGAATACTTACAAAATTTTTTGAAAATTTACTAATATTTTGAAAAAATTCTATTTTTTTTGTAAATCTATGAAAGTTACTTTTTACAGTGTAATTTAAATGTGCGGGTAAACAGCGATGCTTAAATGGCCCGACATACTCATCAAGAACCCAGATACCGAAAAATTTCGAATGTAAACCAAGTATGTTTTTGCCTAGTCTAAAAATCTAGGCAACTAAAAAGTATTAATCTAATTAGTAATCACCCTCGTTACAGGATTCTTAACAAATGGTTGAAAATTAATAGTTCTGGGCGCCATAACAAATCATATATATATCTAAAGCTTATTTGGTTAGAAAAAATCACCCAGGTGAAAAAATCTTTGGCGGTGAATTTTACCCCTCGACTGAAATCTGAATTTTTTCACCAAACAGTTGGTCCGGATTAGAACATATACTACATTTGGCATGTGTATAAATTAGCCAAAGTTCTTTGCGGTTACAATTTTTCACCCTGGGTCGAAAATTTTTTAATTCCTTCCCCCTAAGGTCGCATCAGGTTTTTTACAAACCGATTTGGAATTAGGTTTTGGGGGGTGTATTTAAGGATATCCTAAATTTTCATCCGGTTAGAAAATTTTCACCTGGGTGATTTTTAGGTAACCAGCCTAGGCAAATTAGGATCACCAAGGTTTATATGTTCGATCCATTAGCAATTATGTTTGGTTAGTCAAAAAATCGCCTTACACCTCATGGGCTCTGCTACTATAAAAATATATTGCTGAATCTATCTGCAGTAATTTTAATTCACTTTTAGACGTTCTAAATTTCCTTTTTTAAATAATATTATACAAATATTTATAATAGGTAACAAATAAATAAGTAAATTATAATTGCAGATAGATTCATAAAAATACGACGTGGCTGTATCTTAACATGAATATTTAAAATTGAAATTTGAATAATCTTCTTATACTTAATCTGCAGGTATTCTACATGTATGTACAAATACAAATTTTTAGCGAAAAACGCCTAAAGTACCAGTAAATGTCATTTTATTTGTATATACTCCCATATATTGATTTTAAATTCTATTATTTTCGTCACGTACTTTTTAATAATACACCAGTAAATATATCCGCCTACATGCTTAATTTTAAGATTATATAAATAATACAGTTATAAGGGTATAGAAAATAATAATAATAATAAATTTATGTTTTTAAGAAACAATTTAATTTTTTTTGGAAATACCATATTTTTTATTGTGCTTTTTAAAAGTATAATATTTTGACAATTTTTAATAATTATTTGTTTAGTATTAACGAGGGCGTTAACGAATTTATTATTGTTTATTTTTGGAATTTTTAAATTTAAGCTGTCAAATTTTATTTTTGAAAATCTGTACTAAAACTTGATTGTATGTTTTTTTTTTTGCCAACGTCCAGAAAAATTGCATTTTCTTGAGAAAAAGACGTATTGCTGAACATAATTTACGTCTGATCTAAGCAAATTTTTATTTTTTTAGCTGTGGGTAGACATTTTAGACATTTAGACCCATTTAGACTCACCCTAACTCTTTCTTGCTATAATGAAAAAAAATTAAAATGGAGACCAAAATTACAAACAATTTTGTCCTGTCAAGCCCTTTCTAGATCTAATAAATTTTTTTAATCCTGTGTTCTTTGACTATATACTCTTTGGTTTAGGAATTAAAAAAAAGCTGTTAGGTCTAGAAAGGGCTTTAGTTTCACCGAGAAAAAAACTTACGAAAAAATATAAATATGATGGGAATATTTTTTGGGTGAAAATTCAGGTCATACTAGGTACTGGGAATTGAATATGAAGAATTTATAGATTTTTAATAGGTAGGTATAAATTCTAGTAACATGTCATTTTATAAAACTTTCATTAATTTCACCAAAAAATAATTTTGGAAATATAAATTAAAAAATTATTGAAAATGATGATTAATATTATAATTTATAATTTAAAAATTGTATTTTTTACTTTTAACATTTAAAATTTCTAAATAAAATATTTCCTTGTGGGGGTTAAAAGAGAAAAAAATAGAAAAATACATGCATAAACTGAAACCTTATGTCAAACATATGTTGTTAAACTGTTCATGGGACCTTTGAGGTGCATTTTTTAAAAAAGTAACGTTTTTTTATTTTTTTCATTAGTTTTGATGTTTTGTTTTAATGCAATCCTTGTAAGATATCAAGAAATGCATTTTATACTGTGGGAAATATTTAAAAAAATATAATACATACAAATTCTTGTAGCAAAAAAAAAAGAAGTTAAAAAAATTAAGAAAAATTATATTTTATGAACAAATGTGCAGATTGTAACAATAAAACAGAAAAGTAATAAAAAAAAATGAAAAAATATCTGTTTGAAGAAATAAAATTTATTTAAAATTTTATTATTTTTTGTCCTTTACCTCCAATTTACTTCGGATTAATATTAAAATATATTAAAGTGACAGATTTGTGGCACGCGTACTGCCTACTGCATAAATTTTCTTATTTATAATAATTTGAAGACAATAGCCCAGGTAGGAAGGTAGCTTCGAGAAAAATATTCTCATAGAATATTCTTTGCTTCATAATTTATGCTCAATTATTTACGCTGACTTATAAATCTCAGCAAAATTTTTATTTAAACTGTAACAAAATAGATTTAAAATTTAAAATTTTTTGGGAATTCCGCGAATGAGAGAAAATGAAAGAAAATAAAATAATTAGTCAGATGTTTTTTTATTATTTAAAATTTTTAATTGTTTAAAAAATTTTAACTGTTGAAAATTAAATTGTTATTCTATACCAATACTTTTATTATTTTCAATATGGTCACGTGTGAAGACTTTGGTTAACTTGTTATTGTTGTAGGATCTAAATTTTTAATAATATATTTTTTTTTAAATTTCATACATGAGTTAAATACCAGTAATGCAATTTAACGCTTTTTTATAATTTTGTATTGAATGAAAGGGGTAAAATTTTTAACACTTAAAATTGAAATTTCATGTGTGGGCACTTTTGTGTGAATGACAATACTTCAAGTTTAAAAAGTATATTTGAATATAGGTACCTATTTTGAACATGAATATAAATTTTGTATAATTTATGTCAAGATAAAAAGCTAAAAGAATTATAAACCCTAAGGCCCTCTCTACACCAGCACATAATTATGTTTTATGATAATCATGTCTGTTGGATATTTTGTTGTGTAGCTGGGATATTCGAAATTAAAGTTATTACAAAATGGCGCCACTAGTAGTATTAGTAAATATTTTTAATAAAAATTAAACAATAAAATGTAATTAAATGGTATTTTAATTGTAGATTAGGTTATTTATTATAAAAATTTATGTAACTAATAAGTTTTTAGTAGGTTATAGTCATTTAAATATGTAATTTTAAGGTTATGTTTTTATTACAGTGTAGCTGGGAAAAAAATATCCAACAAACATGATTATCATAAAACATAATTATGTGCTGGTGTAGAGAGGGCCTAATCGAGGCCCAAATTCAAATCTTTTTAAATCTTATATTTAACTTGATTAATATAACTCAGATTTTTGCACCATTTTTTATTTGTCAAAAACCTGTTTTTGGTTATAGATTTTTGGCTCAATTAAAATATATAATAAAATGTAAGAATACAAATTAGTTTTTTTGTTAAAAAAAATAGATTTACGAAAACTAGGAATGCATTTGAGTATGTATCAGAGGATTAATAAGAGAACTAGTATCTTTTGATTTATCTTTATTGTTTTTGATGATTGTTTTTTTTCGAAAAAATATAGCATGATTCCCTCTTTAGCCTATTCTAGGCCTTTTAAAGTTTCTTTTAATATTTCGTGGTAATGACTTTAATCTTTGGTGGTAATGAATTTAATCTTTTTTAGAAAATTGGTATCCCCAAAACTATTAAAAAAAGAAAAAAAAGATTTGCACATTTATTTAGGCCAAAGGCATCAGATATCAATAAAAATATTAATAGTGCTAATTATTTGTAATAGAACCTGAAATATTGAAAAAATTCCAAAATATCCAAAATCAAACCAAAAAGTTAAATACAATAATTAGGGGTGCATGGTTACCCGACCCAAAGCTTCGGGTCGGTCTTGGATTTTTTAACCTGAACAATATTTTAAAAATTTACTTACTCACAGAATCTCAGTGAATTTCAACTATTTAATTAACAGACTATTCACATCATAAAAACGTACCTGAAACAAACAAAAAAAAACCTCAAATTAGTAAAAGAAATTTTTTTATAGACTTAAATTAAAGAATCTTTTATAATTATATATTTAGGAGTGAACGGTTAACGGACCTGAAAGTTTGGGTCGGGTCGGGTTGGTTTCCGGGTATACCCGAAAAGCTTCAGAGATCCGAAGGTACAGTTTTTTAGTACTCTTTTTTAAATGTAAACGGGAAATTCTCGAAAAAATATTAATGGAATCGTAATGCCAGGGTAATTTCAGACGAAAAAACTATAGCTTCGGATCTTTGGTGCTTTTCGGGTATACCCGAAGACCCGACTCGAACCAAAACAATCCAAGACCGATCCGAAGCTCGGGTTCCCGAAAACTTGGGCAACCGCACACTCCTAGTAATAATTTTTCTAAAACAGGACCAAAACCGTAATCAGGGCCCAAGAACTCGATAATATAATATTTTTAAAATTCTAATGCTCATACGAATCTTGTGAACTGCCATTTGGCTATGATACAAAAAATTAAACCTTAGAAAAAAAGGTGAATAGAAAAACTATAATCTTTGCGAGATGTATTCAAAATATTATTGTTTTTTACCAGTCTAAAAAATAAATAAGTAAAAAATATGAGTACTGGTGTGGTGCTGGTATATTACTGAGTTAATATAATATCTAGCTGTAACTAATTCGGATTAAAATTTATGTTAATTATTTTAAAAATAAAAGATCTTTTTAAAAAGATAAAAATTTATGGATACCTAAAACTACGTAGTACATGTAAGGAACACCAGTAAAATTTAAATTAGTCTCGGGTATCAATAAAATATATATTTATTTTAAAAAAGATTAAAATTTTCTGGGATTTCCACAAAAATTTAACATAAATAAATACCAAAATACAAATATCTTTTGTTGATTAAATACTTTTTAGCAATTAATTTTTATTCAAAAATAGTATATTTTTAAAGTTTGTAGAAAAGATTAAAAAGGTTTTTCTATTATAATCCTATTTAAAGAGACTCTGCGTTGTAAATTATTTTTAATTTTTGACTTTTTTATCTAATTAACATTTTATTTTTATTTATGATCTATTATTATTTAAACAAGTATTTAAAATTATTTTAAATTTGATGTGACCCAAAAATTTTTCTTATGAATAAAATTATTATAAAATTAGATTCAAAAATAGTTTATTAAATAAAAAATATTAATTTTTAATAGTTCAACATCTGTTTCGAATCATTTTTTTTTTTTTTTAATTACCTGATCTGGACGTCTTTTCTGTCCTTTATAATTATCATAACATATTTTAATTTGCTGAAAAAAAGTTTATTAGGTTGAATGTGTCCCTCGGGCCTGTAAACCTCGGCATTTCGAACTTGAAAAAAAATCCGGTTGTAAGCAAATAATTTTATTTGTTTTAACTGTTGCAAATGTCATAAAATATAAAGAAGTCTTTTTTTTAAATTCAATTTCCCGACATACCTATTCGGAACCCGGAACCAAAACATTAAATATGAACTTTGTACACGTTGGTCTATTAATCTAAAAATTGGGAAAAATTGAGGCTATTTCCAGCTGTCAGTTTTCAGTTTTTTTTCGAAAATTGTCCAACTTTGTGGAACAATTTTATTAGTATATTACGAGCCCGTTTCCAGAAAAGTAAAGAGTGCTCGGCTTTGCCTCGGATGGTAATTTACGCGCGATTTGGGTCATTCTTTATTTATGGACAAGGGTCGTATACGATCGCCGCTGTGCGACCAGAAAAGACGTGTTTTCTGGCCCTGACAAGAAAAATTTGTTTGAAAACTAAGATATTAATTGAAAATTCAACTCGAAATTCAACAAGTTAAAAAATCCATTTGCTGTTATCATAATTCCGGTTGTGGAAACAAGAATTTTTTTTTCTTTTAAATGGTTGCAAATGGCATAAAGCCTAAAAAAATTTTGAAGAAAAAATATGTTTTTTTGGTAAAAAATTTTTAAAAAATTTTATTTCGAGTAATTTACAATCATTTTAAAAAAAATGCATTTTACCCTCGATTTCTCCGTTTATTGACTTATTTTTTAATATTTTTTTCTCCTTTTTCCAAGTAAAAAACCAAAAGCCTTTTTTCATATTTTAAAACAATAAAGCAGAAAATAAGGACATCCGGTGTTTAGAAATTATCTTTTACATGTATAAAAAAAAAACTAATAAATAATAAACAGAAGTCATAAGACATAATATACCTTTTGACAAAAATAATAAAAATCCTTGAAAAAATTAAAAAAACGTTTATAAAAAAAATAATCAAGTAGCATCCAATATATACAAGTGACGAATGAAAGATAATAAAACTACAAGAAAAATTTTTTTTGTATTCATTGTATTACTTACATGTCGTATAATAAAAGTTAAAAGTCGTCTGGTGAACATATGTGTCACCACTATATTATATACATATACTTAAACAATTGTTATATTCGTTATTTTATAATGTTAAAATGCATACAAACGCCTTTTTTTCTTAGACACGTATGACTATTTGCTCAGGTCGTTAAAATCACATGAAAAAATGGCAATTTTTATAAATATATTGAGAAAAATTCCTATATACTGAATATTTTTCTTTTCATAAAACGTGGAGCAAAATGACGTTAATAACATCATGTTAGCCATGCTGGAGGCTGGTCACGCAGAAGGTATTGGTAAAAGAACTATGGGAGCAAAAATTACAAATTATAATGGGCCTAGCCAAACGAAGTCAAAGTACACTGTAAATGAAATCTGCTTGTGGATAGCAAAATTTTTTTTCTTGTTCGAATTATTGCAAATGACCAAAAAAATAAGATCAGGAAAACTGCAGCCGTAATAATCAATTCTACAATGGGTTTCGATTCGGACAAATTTCGATAAAATTTTATCATATTTATTAGATATTTCACTTTTTAACCAAATTTTTAAAAAAATTATTCTTTCCAATAATAGTAAAAATTGAATATCTTCAGAAGTACATTAGCTGGGTCACAAAACTAAGGCCTATGTCACCCGCAGACTTTTTTTCTTCGTTTTGACACATTTTTTATGTAGATTGGTTCGGCGGATCTTTAGTTATAAATGGACAAACACTGTGACAGACAGCAAGAAGATAGATTTTAGCTCTAACATGAAACATGTTTATAGGGATGGTCTAATATCAAGGGAAGGGAATCAAAACTTAAATTTAATGGTTGCAATCTAGGAAGAGATGGGTCAAATGATACTTAAAATAATTTGGATTTAAGGGTTTAGTAATTGCATCACATTCAATTATATTATCAATTATAAATTTTCAATTTTTTAAAAATAATTTATAATCAAAATATTTATGAAGATAAATAATACACAACTGTACACCCCAAGAACTAGGTATGCCAAATATTTTAAAAACATTTTCTTTAGTATTTTCTTGTAACATTGAACTTCAAAATAATATAAATACACAAATTAAACTATACATATTAGCATTATGTTGTCATGTTTATATATACTTGTATAAATTATTTAAAAATAACTATATATAAAAGATATATTTAAACATTTCATTTCATCTTCTTAAAAATCGTCTTTTTTGAGAATCATAATATTTTATAAAAAGTTGCTAGTTTCATGTGTGGTGGTTTGGGCAAATATATGAGCAAATCCATCAGACTAATTTAAAATGACATGGATCCAAAATTTAAAATTTTCGCTCTTTTGCACATTAATAACATTTTTAGTAATTTTTTATTCGGGTTATTTATAAACTATGCAATATAAATGATCAAACAAGCAAAATAGAATTTTAACATGGAACATGTTCATTGGATGGGGTATTTGAAAAAGTTTGGCTCGGCAGGGGGGGGGGTGAAAAAGGGACGCTTTTAGGGGGGGGGGGGGTCAAAATTGACGTTTTTAGGGGGGGTAAAAATTCAGGCTTTTAGGGAGGGTGAAAAAGTGACGTTTTTAGGGGGGGGGGGGTGAAATGGACTTAGAATATTTTCGATTTAGGGACTTAGAATAATTTGAAGTGGGAGTCAGGACCTGATCAGGCCCTGATAACAACAACAACTTAGAATACTTTAAGTTTATGGACTTACGATAATTTATATTTCAGGATTTATTGCAATTTCGGTCTTTGGATTTATTACTGTTATGAGTGAACATGTTCCATGCTCGTTGGTTGTGTAGTTACATAAACCGGTTATAAATTTTTTATTTAGTTACAATGAATCGAAAAATGTGAAATTATTCTAAAAAAACGCCCATTATAGAATGATTGAAATCCTTTATGATTCTATATCCCTTTATCAAAAATATTCTAAGTCCCTGAATCAAAATTATTCCCTAAGTACCTAAACCCGGAATTATTATAAGACCCTAAATCAAAAATATTGCAAGTCCCTAAATCAAAATTATTCTAAGACCAATTTGAAACCCCCCCCCCCCTCCGCCAAATGATAGGGTTGAAATAACTACCTGCCTATAAACATGTTCCATGCTAAAATCCGACTGCCACAACTGGAATATCGGTTGAGGTGACCGGAATTTTTTTTTCAATGTAGTATATTTTTGAGGCCACTGATAGAGCTAAATTTTTGGGGTAGACACCTCAACGTATCGAAAAACTTACTTTGCACAAACTCGATAAATGATCAGAAGGTGAAAATGCTCATATACATAATTTTAAATACATTTAACCCCTACTGAGTTAACTCTAGTTTTATGACATTTTTTTAAAAAGATGCCACTACGTTTATATAAATTCAGATATTAGATGGATATTAGCATTTTTAATATTCAAAGACTGATGCATACGTTTTTTATATTACATTTATAAATAATTAATAATTATATTAACGCACTAGAAAAAAAAAATTTTTTCTAACATCAATGTAAGTCTAATTCTATCCAATACAATTTTTTTTCTGTTATATTCGTTTTTATGAGAAATAATATTATAGCATGCAGCTTTGCATGGGGTTAACATTTTTTTGTTACTAATTTTAATTTTTAAAGAAAATGATTGACACTTGAGAGTAACTTTTTGCTATGTAATTTTTAGAATTTATAAAATTTTTTATGAAAATCAACCATATATACGCAAAAAATGAGATTCTTTTTAAGCCACGAAAACAATTTCGATTCTCCACATCTGGCTTATATTTTAGTTATGTTTACAGAATTCGCTACCCTGTTAGTTCTGGGCTTTGATAACTAATAACCCTAATAACTAACCAAGTTATGACAGATAAAATTTGTTTAACCACTCAGTCAACGATTTTCAAAAATAAATAAAATAAGTTCCAAAAAAATGTCTCAAATATAGGTCCAAAGAGAAAATTTATCTCATTAATTTCTAAATTTGTATATAAAACCTAAAGAAGAGAAAATTTTTAGGTGAATTATTACTTTGTTAATTTTAGATCCAGGAAATAATGAAAATCTTATAGCAGAAAATTTTGTTATGTTGCAAAAAATACTACCCATACGTCTAGTTTTCATTGGCTTTCTGGGTCTAGAACTACGAGCCTACGAGTCTCAATGTTAATAAATAGGAGTTAAGTTGCATTTTTTTGTATAAGTATCTGTAGTCTAAAACGTCGTGAACTGAATTTTTTTGCCAAAAATGGTCATTTGGTTAATTGGATATCACAGTGAGTGAATCGGTGATTAGAAAATTCTGTTCACGGCAATTAAAACTATAGATACTTAGTATAAAGACTAAAACTTAAACACATTCCAAGTCCATAAACCCCAATTATTCTAAGTTTCTATCCTGAATAATTCTAACTCCGGATAATTCTAAGCTTCTAAACCTGAATTATTTTAAGTCCCTAAAAATTATTCTAAGTACCATTTGACCCCCTCATCAATTTTCGGCCAGTTTATTAACATTGAGGGTCGCTGGTCTGGGCCCAGATGGCCTATGAGATCAAACTAGATCTATATGGGGAGTATTTTTTAAAATAAGTATAAACGCTCTCCGAAAAGGGGGTCAATATCTGGCAGATCCAATTTGTACACTCCCCTAAATTCCAAAGAAAGCTATATGTAGTATTATTATTAACGTAATTTAATTACTGTAAATTTAAAAATTTTGGCACATAATTAATTATGTATGAGTATAAAATAAGTATAAAATATGAGTAACCTTGAATTTTTTACAATTTAATTTTCAAGTTGAATTTAGTTTTTAAATAAAAATAATAATAATATCCTAAATAATCCTATTACTGGTTTTAAAATAACTTAATTAATCACTTGAAATTCTAAAAAAAAAAGCAAGATTTTTTTTTCATTTTAAAATAAATGACTGATTTATTTTAAGTTAATCACCACAGAATAAATTTTTTTTTATTTTTTACTCCCTTTCAACAGAAATTTAAATTATAACACTCCATTTTTTATTTTTTTTAACTTTCTTTTTTTATTTAACTCACATTATGTAACAGCTTTTATGTAGTATAGGTAAGATAAAAAGGTAAACGCGATTGGTTAAAAAATTCAGGTAACAAAAAATAAAAACGCCCATCTCAGAATGATTGGTATATAGAAGGGATAGTTAAATTGTAATTTTATTCTTTTCAAAAAGTCTTTAAAAAACAACGGGAATTACAGTTTTTTTATTTTTTTTTTTTTGTCTATTGTATTATTGATTGGTAAATTTAAAGGTAAATAATATACTTAAGTAAATGTCCGCCCAAAAATAGGGGGAAATCACTGGAAAAAAACACAAAAAGAATATGCTCTTCCCATCAAATAGGCATTCTCCAAAAATCCATTGACCCGACGATTTTTTTCAGAATCTAATAAACGGCCATTAACTGTATTTTTTTTAAATTATTTTATTTATCAGCATTTTATTTTTAAATTTGAATGAACTATAATTTATGTATGTTTATTTGTTCAAAAAACAGTCAATTACATTGTTAGCATTGTAAGGTCATGTGAATCATCACAAAACCATTTAAATTTTTCTTCATTAGCACAAATTTTAGTTACTATATCGGGAAGATGCATGTTTGGGTCATAAAAAGGTCCAAATTGAAGATTCTGAATTCCTTCTCTTAAGCAGTATCTTGCGTTAGATAAAATTATAATTTTTTCATTTTCAAAAGAATGTTTCTTTAAATTTTCACAGTAATTAACATAATCAGAATAACTCATTGTTTGGTAACTATAGTAATTGTATATTTTTTCTGATAATTCAGCTGCTTTATCTCTAAAATTTGGCACATTTTTAGCGTAACATTTTTCTGAGTACCTTATAGATACATCCATGGAGTACCATTCACTTTTTTTACAACTATCGAAAGTGCTCTTCAAGTTAGACAGTAATAATTGAGCCTCCTAAAAAATTAATAAAACTTGATTTAGATAATTAAAATTTATTCTTCTTTTCTAAAATAATAAAATTAAAAAAAAGCAAAAAGTCAAGCAAAATAAATAAAAATTACAAAGATTATTTCAACTTTTTACACATTTGAAAAGCATTTTACCCTGTAAGAAAGTATTGTAAGCAAATTGTCCGATTTAAGGGAGCGGGGGGAGCGGGGATCAAATGCGACTTAGAATAATTTAGGTTAAGGGACTTAGAATAATTTAAGTTCAGGGACTTAGAATATTATACGAGTTTAGGGAATCAAAATAATTTGGGTTTAAAATTTTAACGATCTAGTAAAGGTGGCAATTAAAAATAATAAAAATAGCCGAAAAATAGCAAATTCTATTGTAATGTTGAGTAACATTTGAACGTTATATACCTAGTCCTAAGCTGTAGTAAACATGTTCCATGCATTTAGGTTGTGTTTACTCAAACCGGTTACAAGCTTTAACATAGATCATTTTAATTGGAGGGGTATTTGAAAAAGTACGGCTCGGGGGGTGGGATGACTTAGAATAATTAAGAACTATAAAATAATCATAATTTTTAACGTAATTACCTTTTTAAGCAATTTATGCATTGGTATTTGTTTATCATTTTCTGCAACAGCATCTTTGAATCTACAACGATTAAACTCATTTTCAATCCATATTCTTGATTGATCTGCTTCACGTTCTGATCTCTCATAGCATCTTTTCGGCATCTTATGATCCATGCTCATTAGTTCCTTAAAAAAAAATATATTCAAAAGTAAATAAATTATAGCTACCTTGTTTAAAAATTTTATTGTCAATGGCCAGATAGCAAGTATTGCAAAGCCACTGTGCCTTCATCAAAGACGCATTTTCTGAAGAAAAATAATATAAGACTCTTGCCCATAAAAAAAGAATGCCCCAAATGAAGTATTATGATTCTTGATTTCACCCTGGATGATATTTTAGCCAGTGATTTGAGCCATGCTTTATTTTTCTGACCATTAATCGTAATATACTACACTTTTATGAGAAATTGTGAGTTAATCCCACCTTACCTTAATTTCATTTAACGTTGAAATAAAACTAACTTCTGGATAATATTTGCAAGACTCATGTGGATTATTAAGTGGTTCCTTACTATTTAAATATTTAATAACTTCCTTATCAAATGCATCAATTATCGAAAAGAACAATGTTTCCTGTAACCTATCACTTTCATCAACATATGGATAACTTTTTCCATCCTGTAAGTTAAAAATTTAATATTTATAAATCTAATAATGAAATTATCAAATCATAAATTCTTAAACACCTTAAAAGAAAACACAATAAATAAAATTAATATAAGAAAAAATTTCATTTTTATAATAGTTTTTATAAAATACTTTTGTATAATGTCAGAATAATATAATATCAGTAATTAAAACAACTTTGTATTTGCAACGACTTATATACCAAATTTTTATCACAATTAAAATATTTTTTATCATCGATATTTCTTTATGCGTTGTAATTTTATTATAAAATTTAATATATAAAATGAAATTTTTATTATTTTCCAACACTTTATAAATTAATACTGTATAATAAATATTTTAATTATTAAAAACATTTAACATGTAATATGTTTATGGAGAGGAATATTTTGAAATTCAGAGAGGGCGTTGAATAGAGGGGGGGGGGGGTTAAGGGACTTGAAATATTTTCGGTTTAGAGAGACTTAGAATAATTTGAATTTAGGGAATTAATTTAAATTAATTTGAATTTAGGGAATTAAAATAATTTCGGTTCTAAGACTTATAATAATATGAGAGTGTAATAAGTTAAAACTGCTACAAGTCATTATAAATTTTAACATGGAACATGTTTATAGGAAGGGGGTACCCTGAAAATCAAGGGGGTGGGTCAAATGGTTCAAAAGGCACTTAATGGAACTTAAATAATTTCCATTATTGGACTTAAAATAATCTGGGTTTAGGGTCTATATTAATTCAGATTTAGGGACTTATAATATTTATTAAGGGACTTAGAATAATTTTAATTCGGAGATTTAGAATAATTAAATTTAATAATATATAATTTATTAAAAACATACTAAGAGACTACTTATCAGGGAAACATTATCAGCTTCAGTATTGAAATTTTTAGTGACCGCTGTGGTATATAAAAATAGACATACCGACCTCAAATCTCATGTTTATAAAGTTTATAAAACTGATATTAGTTTTATCTTTATTTTCTTACATTATTTGCATATCAAATTGATGCTTACATACTTTATATTATATAGACTGAAAGTAACTTTTTTTTTTTGATTTATACTTACATTCATTTTTTTAATTCTTAACCGGAGCCACTTATTACGAAAATAAGGTACAAAAAATATGTATACCTTTATTTACTCTGTTATGTAATTTGGCTCTATCCACTATATTATTTGTTTCAATAAAATGAAGCATGGAGATTAAAAAAATAGATACTAAGCCCAAAAATTAAAATAATTAGGATATTCTTTGTATATTTTGATGGAAAAAATATTGAGATAAAAATGATAAAATAATTAATTATCAGATCCAAGATATCGAGTAAAAACAATATTTCTAAAACTAGTACTTTTCCATAGAAAAAATTAGGTACTAAACTGATAGAAATATTTTGCTTTTTCTCGGCTTTTTCTTTATTCCATTTGGTCTATAAATTCAATTTATTCTGTAATTTATGTATTAAATTATTTCTCTTATCTAGCTGAATTCTTATATTATTAGGGACATTTCACAAATTCATTCATAAATAAATAAATTGTTCAAAAAATATTTTTTTCTAATATTACATGTTATTTTTATTTTGTTTTTACTAATATTATGTTATTTTATACAATTTATTCGACCAATACATTACATCAATTAAGAAAAAAAGTTGGTAATTTTTGGTACGCTATATAATCCACCATTAATAAATATTTGAAAAATTGTGAACGATAAATATAATTAATAAAAAATTTACTTTTTTCGTTTTAATTTTTTATCTTGGTATATTAATTAAAATGGATTTCCGTTTCGTCTTTATAAATCAATACACATTGGTACGGTTTTTCATGAAATGGTCCAAATTTATGATTTTCAACTGCTCGTTTTAAACAGTATCTTGCATTAGATAATATTTTAACTTGTTCATTTACAAATGAATTTTTCTTTAAATCTAAACAATAATTTTTATAAGCATAATAATCCATTGTTTCGTAGTTGTAATAATTAAATATTTTTTCTGATAATTCAGTTGCTTTCTTTCTAAAGATTGGTAAATTTTTGGCAAAACATTTTTCTATGTCGTTGGTGCTTTTTTTACAATTATTGTAGATACTCTTCAAAACAGATAATAAATTCTTAGCCTCCTAGAAAAAAGATTTAAAAAAATTAGTTTTTCACAAAACCATAGATAGCCCAATGCTTGGGAATAAAAAATTCCGATATACTCCTTACCTTTTTGAATGATTTATGAATTGGTTTTTGATTATCATTTGCTTCAACTGCATCTTTGTCTATACAACGTCTAAATTCATTTTCAATCCATAATCTTGATTGACTGGCTTCCCGTTCAGACTTTTCGTAGCACCTTTTTAAAATTTTAGGACATCTATCCATCATAAACTATTAAGAAAAATATCACAAAAAATTATTTTTTAAAAAATTTTATTCGTATTAATTTTTATTTCGAATTGTTTTTACCTCTACGTCATTTAAAATTGAGCTGAAATTAACTTGAGGATAATGCGGTAGAATATCATGTGGATTTACAGTTAGCGGTTCTTTGCTATTTAAAAAACCGATTACTTCTTTATCAAATGTTTCTAGTAGTGATGTGAAAAGAGTTTCTTGATACTGGTCACTTTCGCCATTGAATGGAAGACTTTTTCCAACCTTTAAGTTTAAAAATTTATTTAAAACAATCTATAGTTCATAGACCTAATGATGAATTGAAATTTTGAAGATTTATCTTACCTTAAAAGAAAATACTGTTAAAAAAACTAATATGATAAAAAATTTCATTTTTATATAATTATAAAAAAAAACGATTATACAGGAATTTTACTCGGAATTTTATAACAACTATGAAGATATTTTGTATTTTCATCGACTTTTATAATAAATTTTTATCAATGAAGTTTTTTTATGATTAACATTTATTACTTCATTTTATTTTGTTATTCAAAAAGTAAATTACTATTTTTAATTGTTTTCTCACATAGTTTCTCACGTTATAAATTAGATAAAAGTAAATATTTCAATTATCACAATTATGTAATGAACAAATCGTTGATAAAAACGTGGAGATAATAAAATCATGTTGAAACGAAAACTTTAATAATTGCTTAATTTGAAAATAAGATATGCCTTGTCAGCGGCCAGAAAGCATGTATTTTCGAGAAAAGGCGTGTTTTTTTGCCACTGACGGAGAAAAATTATATACAGCCCTTGTCCATAAATAAATAATGACCCATTGGGTTCGCCTTGGATGGTAATTTAAGTGTGATTTAGGCCATTACTCCATAATCATAATGCGGGGGGAGGGGGCTGAAATTGACAACCAGCATGGTAAAAGGTTTACTATAGGTTTTTTGAGTCGTTGGATCCAAATCAATGGTCCAAAATGGCTGGAAAATTGAAGAACACCCTTAAAACATTAAAAACTACCCCTTTTTTAGAACTTTTTAAAATTATTTTTAAGCAAAAGATTGAGATTTAATGGCTAATTTTTGGGAGTAAAAACTACACAAAAAATAAGAAAAATTACAAAAAACATGATGTACATTTATTAACATGGAACATGTTTATGGGGAGGGATTTTTGAAATTCAGAGAAGGCGGGGGAGGGGGGTTAAATAATTAAATAAATTTGAAATATTTTTAATTTAAGGACTTAGAATTTAGGGAATTAATTTAAATTCAATTGAATTTAGGGGATTAAAATAATTTCGGTTCAAGACTTTCAATAATTAGGGAGTATTATAATTCAAAACTATTATAACTGATCATTTTCCATGCATTTTAAGATGGAACATGTTTTTAGGGGGTGGGGGCCCTGAAAATCTGAAAATCAAGCGAGGGGGTCAAGTGTCCGATTTAGGGGGAGTTCAAATTTGCCCTATTTAAAATGGGGGTCAAATATGTATGATTTAAGGGAGGTGGGGCTTTAATGGGACTTAGAATGATTTCAATTTTGGGACTTAAAATAATCTGGGTTTAGGGACTTATAATTTTGATTCAGGGACATGTAGTAATTAAGGTTTACGGACTTGTAATAATTCAGGTTAAAGGATTTAGAATAATTTCGATTTAGAGCCTAAAATAATACGCGTTTAGGAAATCAGAATAGGTTGGGCTTAGAACTGAAAATTACAAATTATAAAAATAGAAAATTGTATTGTACTGTTGCGTTATGTTAACATTAAACTTAAGATTTGAAAAATTGGGATGCTTGAAAAAGAAAAAAACAATTTATGGTCAAACTTTTGGGCCAATTTTTTTTACTCAAATTTAAAAATATGGTTTTATAATTAATAATTATACATACATATTACAATTTTTGATATACAATTACAACGATATTTTTAAAATTTAACAACTTATCATAGTCTCTGAAAAAATTTAGTTATTTAAAAAAATTTAATAATTTACGTCGGTTTTCACGATGTAAGCATTCTATTGCGTTATTTTGTAGAGTTTCCTTTTCTTTTTTAAAAGAACTTTCTTTTTTGATTAGGCAGTAATTTTTAAATTTAAGATAACTTTTGTTATTTTTGTAATAGTCACTAATTTTATGTTTTAATTTATTTAAATTGCATTTAATAAAATTTCCATTTTTTACAAAACATTTTTCCATTTTTGATACTACTTTATTCTTGCATTTTCTAAGGTATAATTCGATTGAGGATACTAAATATTTCGTCTCCTGTAAAAAATAATTTTTTAAAAATTTATTTTACCCAAAAAATTGTAAATTATAACTTACCTCAACAAATAATTTAAATAATGGTTTTTGTAACTCATTGGTTCTAAATGCATCTTTGTTTAAGCAGCGATCAAATTCTTTTAATATCGAATCTTTGGTTTTATTTGCATATTGCCTTGACTTTTTGTAACAGATTTCTGGCATTTTATATATTTTTTCTTTATCGATATAATACGATTTCTATAAAAATATCACAAGAATTTATTAAAATATACACAGTAAAAAGTAACTTTCTTATATTAACAAAAAAATTAGAACATTTTCGAAAAATTAGTAAATTTTCAAAAAATTTCATAAATATTCGATAAAAATCGTAAATTTACTAAATTTAGTACATTATCGAAAAATTTGAGTATTTTCGATTTTTTTTGTGAATTCGTAAGAAAAATTGATAATTTACAATTTTTTTCGAAAATTTTCAAAAAACAGTTGTAAATTTACACCTTTTTTCGTAAAATGACAAAAAAAAATCGAGTATTCTCGAATTTTTCGATAATTTAATAATAATTTTTCAATAATTTACTAAATTTAGTAAATTTACGATTTTTATCGAATATTTACAAAATTTTTTGAAAATTCACTAATTTTTCGAAAAATTTCTATTTTTTTTGTTAATCTAAGAAAGTTACTTTTTACATCAGTGTACTTAATTTAGTTACTTAATTTTATGTATACAATTTTACCTTAATATAATCCAACGTTGAATCAAAATGAACAGAAACATCGCTTTCAATGTCGTATTGGATTGGTTTATCGACTGGTTTATTCTCAAAAAGAACTGAAATTATTTCTGATTCAATTTTTTTCTTGTACAAATTAAACTTTTGCTCGTAATGCTGTATTAATTCGTTTCTTCTGTTGTAATTATGACATTCTCCAACCTTAAATTATTAAAAATAATTAAAAATTAAATATTACATTTTAAAATAAATTTTATAAGAATTCAAACTTCATTCTTACCTGAAAACAAAAGATCACTAATAATGCTACTGCTATAAAAGATTTCATTTTTGGTAAAAAGTTTATACAACTTTATGAAGGTATTTTTGCAATAAAAAAAAAGTTTCAATAATTTTTAATTCAAAAAACTTTAGGAGTTGCATTTATAAATTAATATTAATTACTGGCATATAGTTAACATAATTTTTAATTAAAACTTCTTTTTATCAACATGAAATTTTTAATCAAAACGTGAGATTTTCACAAATATCCATCAATCATTTTATAAAGTTTTGGAACAAATAAATTTTAAAAAGAATTTTTAGTACGCAATATATTTATTTTATTGAAAAGTCATTGTTTAAAAAATTTTTTTGAATCTAGTCACATTTTCTACAGATTAGATTAATAAAATTGATAATTAAATTTTTGTCTGTAGTAAAATTATAAAAATTAAAATTAAAACTGACTGCAATATTATCAGATATTTTTAATTTGACCTTAATTTTTTCTATATATCTTTTTTTATTTTTATTTTTCTTCTTTACGTGACAATCGAAATTTTTTAATAATATTTTAAATTAATACAGATTGGAAATACAAAACTAAATCACTATGATATGAAACATGGGGAATCCGAAAATTTAAAAAAAGGTGGCCTCCAATTTGACCAAATTAAGAGGGAAGAGGGGTCCAATTTTCTTTTTTTTTAATATGGCTCAATATTTTTAAAGTGATCTAAAACGTTAAAACCACTAATAATCGGCTTTGCCTCGGAAGGTAATTTACGTGCGATTTGGGCCATTCTTTATTTTTCTGGGCATGGGTCGTAATATACTATTTTGGAAATATAACTTAAAATGTTTAAAATGATCTGAAACGTTAAAATAATAGCTAATATAATTTAAGTTAAAATAACAGGTAATATATTTTTACATTTTACCAATACATTTTGATTGTTTCTAGGTAGGGACCCTCGATAATATATTTTAAAATTTTACTCTTATTTACTTATATTTCTTTACTAAATAAATTTTTTAAAAATTTCAAATAAAAAAAAAATTAAACTTTGTTAAATAGCGAATCGTAGCAGGAACAAATACTTAAAATAGGGATTTAATTGAGAAAAAGAAATTAATGTTTAATGTCTTATAAGAATTATATACATTTATTCATATTTTTAAACAATAATATATAAATTTTTTAGAAACAGTACCTATTTTAAAATTTTTATATATAATTTTTTTATACAAATAATTACATTAATATTCAAAAAATAGGTACTAAATCATTACCTATAAATGTTGACGTATAAAAATTTCAGGAACTTTACGTTTACGCAGTACCTATTAGTGCTTCACGCGAGACCGAGATTTTTTTGGTCTCGTCTCGATCTCGTCTCGAAAAGCGAGACGAGATCGAGACGAGATCTGCCAATAAAAATTACGAGACGAGACCGAGATTTAAAAAAGTCTCGACGAGAAATCTCGAAGTCTCGAAAATTTCTCATAGAATAAATAATTTAAATAAAAACTTTTTTTTAACAATCAGCAACTTCTTTAAAAATGAAAATTTTTGGAATCTTTAAGTTATTATATATAGAAATAAAAACATGTTGTAGAAACCATATAATAAGTTTTTTTTTTTAAGAATATTAAATTAAATTTATAAGTATAGCTTCATAAAATTAAATAAAAACCATAAATTCGTAAAATAAAATTTAAATAATATTATAATAATAATCATCATATATTTACAACCCTGTAGCTTCCTACAAAAAAAGACTAGAGATTGAGGGCATTATAAAAAAATTTAAATAAAGGTATCCACTATTTTTTTCAATTGAATTTTAAAAATATTCTTTTTTTTTGAGATTGATTTTATTTTTAATTTACAAGAAATAATAATAAAAGTTTTGTGACTTGTGTAACATAATAAATAACTACACAAATACATATATATATTTTAAATATTAAATAATGGAGTTTTATAAAGGTATTTATGATACCATATTCTTTAATAATTGGAAAAAAAACTCTTGTTTTATTACCGGTAGTATAAAATTCAAATTAATTAATATGTGTATCCATGATTAATATACAAAAAATGTACATCAAAAATGAATACAGAGAGCACTATTAAATCCATTTAAATTTTTGTTATTATTTATCAATAAGTAAATAATTAAAAGTTTTCAAGTTCACATATAGTTTTTATCATGGTTTTTATATGGATTTCATTCACTTAAGATTGTAATTTCGATTAAGTGGTCAAATTTGTCCTATTTAAGGGAAGAGGGGTCAAATAAAGTAGAATAATTTCAATTTAAAAATCTGGGCTTAAGGACTTAGAATAATATAGGTTTAAGAATTTAGAATAATATCCATTTAGAAACTTGGAATAATTCAGGTTTAGGGACTTGGAATAATTTTGATTTAGGGACCCAGAATAATTTGCATTTAGGGGATTAAAATAATTTGGGTTTAGAACCTTAACATCTGATAAGGCGATAATTACAAATTATAAAATTAGAAAATTATATTGTAATGTTGAGTAACATTTGTATTATACCTAGTCCTCAGCTGGAAGTAAAAACATGTTCTATGCATTTAGGTTGTTTTTACACAAACCGCTTATAAGTTTTTTCATTATAAGCGAAAATAATAATCACCGATAGATAGGCAATAGATCAGTATTACCAAATATAAGGCAAAAAAAATTTTTTTATTTTTGTGAGGCGTGATTTCGAGACTTTCGAGACTTTCGAGACGAGACGAGACGAGACCGAGATCGAGACGAGACGAGACGAGACGAGACTTACAAAAAATGAGATTTTTCGAGACCGAGACGAGATCGGGGCAAATCTCGTCTCTCTCGTCTCGCGTGAAGCACTAGTACCTATACTTATCTAAATAATATGCATTATATTATAAGTATTTATTAAAATGTATAATAAATACTAGCAATAAGACTTATAACCGATTTGTGTAAACACAGCCAAAATAAATGGAACATGTTTACTTACAGCTGAATGATAACCAAGGTTATTCCAAATTCCCAAATCAAAATTGATCTAAGATTCTAAACCTGAATTATCCCAAAATCAAAATTATTCTAAGTCCCCCACATGAACCCTCCCCTTAAATCGGACAAATTTGGTTTTTTTAGTTTGGAATGTTTATTTTTGGTTACAAAACAAATACAATTGATTGTCAAAAAAATCATACAAATGCCAAGAAAATTTTGTAAAAAAAATATTCCAGGCTAATAATTTAGGAAATTTTGGTAACCACGTAATTCTACAGATTCTAAGCTTAAAAATTTTTTAATTCTTTGCTTGAAATCCCATTCTCAAATACCTTAGATGCATGGTTTCTTAAAACCAATGGCTCAGAAAAATTGTTATGGTTCCCTAATACGTGATCATTTGGCCCCTTAAAAAATGTTACCTTCCCGAAGACTGATAAACGCATTTATATTTTAAAAATGAATATTAATAAATTTCAAAATTTTCACTTAAATATGCTACATTTAATAAAATAATCCGTTAGTGGAAATTTTTTTTTAATTAAAAAAAGTAGCTTGTTTAAAAAATAGTTATTTCATTCATTTGAAATATATAAAGCACTCCGGCATTACGAATTTTGGTAGTATAATCACATCTGAAAAATGGTAAATTTACAAAAAAAAATTGTAAATTTACGAAAATTTTATAAAATTATCATAGGGTATTTTTAATAGTGTACATGATAAACTTACTCAAATTTAAGAACTCAAATTTTGGGATTTTTCAACTTTTATTAAATCTATTTTTTCAACAAATATTTTAAATATCTCAACGTATTTACATTATAAAAAAAAAATAATAATTATAAATTACCTATAAATGCATATCACAATTATAAAATTTCTGATATTTTAAATAAACTAATAAGGCTAAACTTGATAATTACATCATTATTAAATGGAATTTCATATTCGTACAACATAAGTAATAAAAAATTAAGAACAATACTTAATAAACTTAAACTTACAAAACTTCTAAATGCTAAAATAATAAATTAGTTAATAAAAATTACTCATGCTACAAAATTATCAAAAGTAGAATTTTTTCACTTCAATTGATCCTCTGTGATAAAAGAAGATCAAAATGTATAAAATAACTCTCTTAAGGAAAATTAAAAACGTTATAAAGATTAATTTTTTTTTTTGCGTTACATGAAACATTTAAATTAAGTTCTAAATTCGTTTCTTTTAACATGTATCCTGTCAATAATTTCTTCGTATTTATTGTAAGGCTTTGTATGTCTGAAAAACATTAAAAACATTTAAGGTAATGATATCTAAAGAGCTCAAGTCAGCAAATTTTTTTTAATTTTACCTTTCATTCATTACATTCTGAAAATCAACTTTAGAAGCATTAAGCTTTGATAAAGTATTCCGTTTCCGAGGGACATACTGCGGCCTTTCTTCAACTTTTTCAAAAACTTCAATTGATTCATCATCGGTAGTGTTATCAGAATCGTCATCAATATCTGAGACACTTGGTTCATTTGAAATTACTTTTGCCTTTTTTTTAAAAGGTTCGTAAGAGCATGAACGTTCTTCATGTACATAAATTGGTGGGAATGTTTTTGATTTTAAAACGGAAATTTTTGTATTCAAATATTCTAAAAAAAATGATCTAAATTATAAACCATTTGAATTTTTAAATAAAATTTTTTAAATTACACTCACCACCAAATTTTATAAAAAATACTTTAATAGATTTAATTAAATCAGAAATATGAGCAATAATTCTAGAAGCAAATGATTTTTTACATTCACTTAATCTTCCAGCCATTATTGAGTTATCAGTCAAAAATGAACTTTCTTCTTTTGTTAAATTTCCAAAAATTCTTTGATTATACAGAGGAAATGAATTTTGTTCAACAGTTTTCTTCTGCTCAACAAAAGAATCATTTTTTCTTGATTTGAAATAAATTATTAATCGTATCAAAAACTGAACTATTAAAAAAAAAAAACAGAATTATTATATTATGCTTAAAATATTTATAATAAAATAAAAAATCTTACATCCTGTGATAAACAATAAGATTATAGTTAAAGAAGTAAAATCTAGAGATGCCGATGCTCCATGTTTTAAATAAGAAAACAAATTTAATGGAATGATGCTTACTAATGAAAATTTGGTTAGACTAGGCAAGTTTAGAAATGATCCGACAATCATTCCAAATATTAAGTAGATAAAATGCAACATGAAAATATAAAAGATGTTAAAACTTTCTTCTGCAAATAATTAAAAACCAAATATTAATATATTAATTTTAAAAAATATTTAATTTTACTGAGTGCAAAGTTACCTGAAGTACCAATTACTAATGTAATCCATTCTAATTTTTCTGTTATATCGGTTTTAAGTTTATGAGACAATTTTAAGAGATCATCAATTGTTTTATGAATTTTTTCAAGTTTATAAAGTGCACCATCATAATTATTAATTATTTCTTTATTTTGTTCAAGAATTCGGTTTGAACTTATTTCAATTTTATTTAAAACTGAATTTGCCTGATAATCAATATTCTTAATGCCTTCTATTATTTCTTGATAATTATCAGCAATATTTTTAGAATGTTCAAGCAAGTTATTGCTCATAATTTCTGTTATTACATAAAATTAAAAATTACATAAAAATAATAAATATAAAAAAAAAGATAATAAATTTTTACCTAAACTAGTTCTTAAATTATTTGTTAATTTAATTAATTCATCATGATTGTTACTAATTAATTCTTTTTCTTGTAAAATGTCTTTAAAATTTGATTCTACGATATTATTTAATTTATTTATTTGCTCTTCTAGAAAACCATGACTTTCCTGTAAAATTGAAAAAATTTGTACATTCTTAATTTAAGTTACTAAATTTTGTTTTATACATTACCTTCATAGAAGCTAAAGAATTTAATTCTGTATTTGTAACTTTCATTAATTTATTGATAGATAATTCAGTTAATGCTCTAAATTCAAGATTCCTTAAAGAATAGCATAAAGCTTTTGCTCTATTAGTCATTAGATGATAAGCATTCCAAGTCTCCGGATCCATAGTTGCTGTACAATCTTTTAATGACTAAACAATAAGTAAATAAATATTTTTTTTAATTCTAATTAAATTTCATTATAAAAAATTTTAAATTACCATGCTTTCTGAACAAGGAAATACTTTTCTTCCTTCAACTGCAGAATGACAATTCAATAATTGGATGCTCAACCTAGCAAGTTCTTCTTCGCTTAATTTACTGCATGTCGATTTAATTCTTAATATAATTTTATGCTGACAAATCTCAAGAGGAGATGTTAAATCAGTATCTTTAAGAAAAACTAAAGCTTCCTCTAAGAATTTTTCATCCTGTGTTGACATTTCAAATGGTACATTAACAAAAGGAACTTTATTGTTGATTAAATCTGTATCTTCATTTTCACCCCATATCCAACCAAGCATTGACGTTGAATTAACATTTATTATATTTTTTCCTCCGATGAGTAAAATTACATATATTCTAAAGAAACTTATTTGTTTAATCATGACTAGTGAAGATTTTTAAATTTTTTCAATTTAAAATGATTTCTGGACATACAAAAATTTAAATAATTATTATTTTTACAAGGTAATAATGATGTTTTAAATTTTAAGCATTACAAATAGTTTCTCTTTACTTTTTCTAAACATTACAAACGAATGCATAAATTATACAATAGGATTTTGATAATTAAAACTATTTACTAATTAAAAATAACACAAATTGATAAATAACATTTTAAAAATGAAAGTTATTATTTACCATAGTAAAATAAAAGTTATAATAAAAAATAAATATTCCTAAAATATTGATTTTAAGAATTTTTAATAAACGTATTAAATGTCGACTTACGTGAAATGGAAATAACTTTTTTATGAAAATGTACAATCAATTAAAAAAATTGGCAACAATTATTTAGAATAATTTTTTACATAAATCTACGATGAGTTATAAATATTTTTAAGACAAAACGTCACAGACAAGATTCAACAAGTAATATTGTGTTGCAATGCTAAAAATAAGAATACAAAAATCAAAATATATTTTTAAATTAAAATGAAATAACAAATCAATAAATAACCTTATTATACGGCAAAACTATTCTTTTTACAATTTTTAAACCACATCACAATATAAATTTAATAAAATAAAATTAGTATGAAATAATAAACTGTAGTTTTTATAACTGACAAAATCGCATTTGTTATATTATTGTATTCACGCACGTGTATGTGAAAAAACGTGTGTTTTTGTTTTTGCACTTTTACCGCGCTTTATAAACTATCCCAAATATCCCAATTCCAAGGTCAATTCCAGGTATGTATACGCTTACGAACTATTTTAGATCCCTCTAAAATTTTTTTTGTAAACTATTTTTTGAAGAAATTAATAAGTACATAATATATTTTATCTATTTAATATTAATTAGTTTTTACAATTTTTATTATAATTTCAAAAACAAAACAAAAATTTGTATTTTCACATACCAATGTATTGAGCTAATAATGCGCGCTAATTTCAAAATTTTCCTACCCCCGAAATCATATCATATTTTTTATTAAAAATCAATTATTGAGATTTCTGATAAAGTGGAAAAAAATAAATTAATGAAGATTTTGAGTTTAAAGAGTTTCAGGTAATAAATAGTATATTTTTACCCATGGCCACAAAAGTAAAGAATGGCCCAAATCGCACGTAAATTACTGGTAAACTATTATTGGTAAACTGCGATTTGGGGCATCCTTTTTTTGTGGCCAAGGACAAAACATAATTTTTCTTGCTCAGTGTCGAGAAAATGCGTTTTTTCGAATTGCGCAGCGGCCAGAAAACACGCACTTTCTGGACACTAACAAGAAAAATAATGTAAAATATGCTGGTTTTTTAAAAGGAGGCCAAAATCATTGTTTCACAAATTTCCTAAAAAATTGCTTTATGAACTTCTCTTGCAATGAACTCAATATTTATAGCTCACATCCTATTGTATTCCTCAAAAAACTATCTAAAAAACCACTCTCCAAAAATTTTGAATGGCCTAACTTATTTCAAGGTTCCATAAAATTTACTTAAAATATATAGGCATGTGCGGCATATACGATTACAAAGAGGTATTTTTTGTACTAGCAAGTAAAAGTTATAAAAAAAAATTCAAATAACTATTTTCTTTACTTTTCATTTGCATTTTCTCATATAATATCGTTCATAAATATTTATCAAGAAATAGTTTCTATATATACTTACTGATAAGAAATACCTCTTTTTTACTTTTAATTTTGACATTGATTCATGGGCTAAACTTTAGGTACATTATTAAAGAAGTTTATAGAAGATATGTCTAAAAAAGTAGTCAATTTGCAAAAATGCTCTTGTCACCTTTTTGAAACCAACAGGTTTATATGACATATTACTGAAAGCTCAAAATTGTATTTTGAGTGTATGAACTGCATGAAGTTTCGGACAAAGTACCGGAAAAATTTCACAGGGTTACAATTAGCCTTATTCTTTACAAAGAATATAAATATATTCCTAGTAAATTTAAAATCTTTCCATAAAATAAAACAAAAAATTACAAAAGTAAATTCTGTATATATTTGAATTTACACAGTAAATAAAATAAAATAACAAAAAAAATAAAAAAAGAATTTACAATTCATTTAAATTCTACCTTTTTTGTAACTATAGTAGAAAATTTATTTTTTGTCATGTATAACTTCACTAATTCCATACATTCCAGCAAGTAATTTTCCATGAGAAATAGGAACTGGTTCTTTTGGAGGTAGATAAGGGCCTTTTTCTCCAACATAAACATAACTATATTTTATGGCTTAGAAAAATATAACAATGTTTTAGATTAAAATTGATTTTTATACATAAAAGGATACGGAAACCTAAGAATCCAATATGCACTTTGTGATAATTTTATTGGTTCTTCAGAACCTGTAAAAAATATTGGACATGGTGGAGGTCCTGGTTGAACACGAGGATTTAAAGTCACATGAACTGGAGCTTTTGGTGTAACAATGTGTATTCTCATTAATTGAGCAATAAGTGGTTTTTGCTGCCTAATAAAATTAAATATTTTTTATTATTTTACAAACATGAATGTGAAAATTATACCGTTATTTTACAATGACTGTTACTAAAATATAGTCAATTACATGATTATTAGTATAAGTCTGAAGGTATAGACAAAAAAACTAGGTACCAAAATTTATACAATAAAATATACTAATTGTTATAAATAAATACCTGCATGGACAAGGAAAGTATAATGGCATATCTGTTGTACTTGAAGTTACTTTATTTGCATTATCTTTAACTGTTCCTATACCTGAAGCTTTTAAAACTTTATCAGGAGAAGAAGCCATAAATCTGTGACCTCTTGGACATTCATATTCAACACCAATAAAAATTTTGACTAATAATTCTTTTCCTTTTTTTGATTTCCTATTTCTCATAACATTAATATTTTGAAAATTTTTTCCACCTCTGAAATTATGACTTTCGTTTGCTGCTGGCCACAGTGAATTTTTATCTTTTTGATGATCAAGTCTGAATAATATAAAATAAAGTATATTAGCTTTAAAAACATTTTTTTGAAGTCTAATTTCCAATATTAATATTTTTTTGTATCTTTTACCTTACAGTTACATCCCATGGAAGAAGAAAAGCTGAATTTGATAAGACGCCAGATTGATGTTGCAAACCAATATTATGAGAATATATACTACTTGATCCCAAGCAAATTAACGACCAACTGGAAAATCTTGGTAACAAACCAAGTGGTGATTCTGTATTTAACATACTAGGCAAGTATTCAGTTGTTGAAGGTTGTTTATTTAAAGATTTTTCTTTAGTATTTTCTAAATCTGTAGTTGCAGCAGTAATTACAATTTTGTTTTCGTCACTGGTAGTGAGACTTGTTTTAGTTTCACTTAATCTTTGGGGTTCTTCTTCAACATGATCACTAGTATTTCTTGGAGACTGACCTCCACTACGATAATCTGTAATTTCATCTAAAATGTTAAAATTTTAACTCAAATAAAAATTTTTTTTATGAGAACTCAGAAATTTTTTTATTTCATCATTAAAATTTATTTTTATTTATATTTATTTTATCATTAAAAATATTTTACCATTAACTCCAAGACTACAAATTTGAGCTTGCCCTTGATTTGATGAAAGCTCTTTATGAGAAACAAAATCTTTTCTATTTAACTGAGCAGCTCTAAAATTTTTTAATAATTAAATAAATCTATTTTTTATTTTTAATTTAAATTTAATTAATAAACTTTTTATTTAGTACCGAAAATTATGTGTGCTTGGTTGAAAAACTGTAAATTGTACACTTTCAAGCTGATTGCAGCCACATTGAATAGCTAACATTTGAAAATAATCATAATTAGCCTGTTTTAAACTAAAAGGATCTTCTCTTGACCCTTGACACCGACCGCAATTACAAGCGCAAACATATCTTACACCACTACAATGCTCCATTGCTGGTAGATCTCTATAAAAAAATTTTTTTTTTTCATAAGCTTAAGATATGATATTTTTTTTAATTAAAATTTCTTTTAGATATTTTAAAATTATTTACTTAAAATCTTCTCTATTTTCTAGAGGTTCACCTCCTCCAGCTCCTTCTCCACCACCTACATGTATGGGATTTGTACAAGGATTGCCAGTCAGAGAAAGAACTTGACACATTTGACGCCCTGAATGCCAATGTTTTTCACATTCATTTTGTAATTTTTCACTAAATTCATCGAATAAAGGACCTCTTGCGTGCATTTCAAATACAGCCATAGCATGAGCTAATTTTGATTCATGGTAGGCTCTTTAAATAAAAAAAAACTTGTAAATTTATCATTAAAAAAAAATTATTTTATGAGAGTATTATTTGCTGAAACCTTGTATAATGCTGAGGTAAATTTTCTTGATAAGCTTGAAAAGCTCTAGGTAAGACTTTGGTACATCTACTTTTACTAAATTTAACATCCGTATTAAGAAGGCCATGGAGAGTTGCAAGTTCTTTATCCGAACTTTTAATAAAAAAATCATACACTTTATTTGCAACTTCAAAAAATAATTTTAAAGTAGGAGTCTGCAATACAAAGCATAAGTATTAAAAACTAATACTTTTGTACTGTTTAAGAAAAATCAATATTTTGAAAGTAAAAAATTATACCTCAAAAGGTGCTGGTAGTGCATGTCGACCAACATTATCATCAAATCCTTTTGTCAAAGCTAGATTTACATGTTGTCGAAGAAATTGTGAAAATACATGAGAATCTGTAAAATTAAGATTGAAAAAAAGAAAATAATTTATTTTATTTGAATATTTAATAAATAAATTTTTATACCACTACTGCCATAAATATTAGAATTAAAATTTGAGCACGCAGAATTTTTTAATTTTGTAGAACTTAAGCTTTCTGTACAACTTTTAATTAATTCTCTTGTCATATAAGCAAGTAAATCACGCTCTTCAATTACTTCTGTACACATAAATACAAATTCTTGATTAGCTGGGATAGCAAATAAAGAGTTGGCACTATAATATACAAATACATTTTTATTTTTATGCTATTTTCAATTTAAGAAATAAAAAAATTATACCTAATATTTGTTACAATTCGATTTTTTCTTAAAACTTGATATATGCGATCTTCTAATGTATGTTCTAATTTTTTAATATTTGCTCCACTAGTAGGATCTTGAAAAATAGGGGGGCAAGTTTCAAAGTAAAAAAGCATTCTAGGAGAACATGGTCTACTATTAGCTATCCAATCTTTTGATAAACCAGGTATTGAACATAAAATTTCTGACAATTGTGGAGAAGTTTTTTGCCTAAACATTTTTCAAAGAAATTTTAATTTTAAAAAATACAATAAAATTTCTTTTTTAAATTATCTTACCGAACAATTTCTAAAGCTCGAAATA
This sequence comes from Anagrus nilaparvatae, assembly GCA_022575985.1. Lineage (NCBI taxonomy): Eukaryota > Metazoa > Arthropoda > Insecta > Hymenoptera > Mymaridae > Anagrus > Anagrus nilaparvatae. Next base: position 29,231,707 of record JAKSXM010000231.1, on the reverse strand, counting down.
AATTAATATAGCTATAATCAAAAGAACTTGCTGGATGACTTAAAATAATAACATGTGAAATATGAAATAAAACTAATAATCCTTTAGCATATTTGTTTTTCATATGTGCCCAAACACTAAGAAAATCTTTTCGATCTTGATTTTGAACAAAATCATCATATTCTTTAACTAAAGTATATGTATCCAATAATCCCTTTAAATGCAAATATACTGTCTGTTCTTTTGAGTCATAGTAACCTTCGATTTCACACTAAAAAACAACAAATTAAATAAGTGATCTAGGTAAAAAAATAAATTAGACTATTGAATATTTTACAAAAGAATCTTTGTCAATAGTTGGTTCCTCGAGGGAATTCACTTGAAGAATAGAACTAAATATATTAGCCTTGCATCCTTTAGCTAAATATTGGCTCTTACCAAATACAGAAACTACTACGACCTTTTTATCTAGATTTACAAGACTAAAAAGAAGAAAAAAATTATATAATTTATAAAAAAAAATTATAAATAAATCAAGTATTTTACCTTTCGTAATTACAAGGTAATTTAAATATTTCTGGCCGCATATTGATGTTTAAAATTTTAAATGCATAAATGTTTTAATGTATAATAATAAGTCACATAATTATTAATTCATATCGTTTTTTAATAGTTGGTAAAAGTTTTTAGGGTAGATTTCATTTTTTAAATTAATTGTTTTAAATTAATAAATTCTTAAATACATATTTATTTTTACGTATATACACACAACTTATTGGTTAAAAACTTAATAGGTAATTGTTATTGTAAAACAGCACCAGCTGTGATTTTTGTCTGCTAGAATCATGGTATTTTTTAATTCTTACCATGGAAAGATGTGGCGCGAGTGTCGCCGGGAAATTTGCAGACCGGAACTTGGAAGTTAAAAACAAAAATTTATTAAAAAATAATATTCCCACTTGAATAACTATTTTTATTTTATTTATATTTTTTTTAATGTTTTCTAAATGAGTCCGGCCCTTTCCCAGTTTAAAAGAAAATTGGAGCTGTGAAACGGTGATTTTTAATAATAGATAAATTTTAGATCCGGCTTAAATTGAAAATAAGTATAAAAGAACTTTTTTTGGGGGATTTAAAAATTAAACTAATTGCACAAAAATCATCTTTTCAACCCTTAAAATTTCTAGGAAAGTACAATAAAATAAATTACAAAAAAAAACATTATTTTTAATTTTTAGAAGATTTTAGCTAAACGTGCCCTTATAATTAAACATACCCTTAAAATTTATAACATCTACTTTCAGCAAAAAAAAATATTTGTATACTTTTTATCAAAAGCCATTAATATTATTAAGTCAATTAAGTTTTTTTTATTGCAAAAAGTTTAAATTCAACAAGTCAATAATAAAACAATTTATTAAAATATTAATAAAAATATAGAATATATTTGGCTCAACATTTATTATATTTCATCATAACAAATTTATAATGATAATATATTTACAACACCTCTTTTATTTTTGCGTTATTTGTAAAAAATATAATAGATTTGAAAGTTTGAGTTGAAGGGGCCAAAGGTCACGTGTTGAACATAAGGAATCTCACTTGAAAGCTAAAAATCGGTAAAATTGCATGATTGTAAATATTTTCTAAAATTTGCAGTGCAAAATACATTTATATAATTAAATCATTTTTTTCGATTATAAATGTTTATTTGGTTACAAAAACAAAAATAATTGATTGTCAAAAAAATTATAAAAACAGAAAATAATTTGTAAAATAAAATATTATGAGCAAATGATTTAGGAAATATATATTATCGAGCAATTCTACGGGATTCTAGCTTTAAAATAAGCCTGTCTACTAATACCATTGGTGCTTGGTTCCTTATAGAACGAATGGTGCAAAAAAATCGCTATATATGATTCCCTATTCAACACGTGACCTTTGGCCCTCTAAATTTAATATATTGAACGCATTGTATTCTACATAAAACAGTTTTTTTTTTTTTTGATTAAATGCAATATTATTTACAATACAATTATACAATTTGATTTAATCTAGTCATATTAATTAAGTATACTTTTTCTAATTATAAGTAGATATAATTATACTTATAAGTATCAAAAAAAATTTATATATTCTAATTTATAGTAAAAATGTTAAAATCATAATCAGACGGATTTAAAATTTTAAAATTTAATAAAAACGTCTAAAAATTGATAAATTTGTATTTATAAAATGTGATAAAAATATTTTAATTTAATTTCTGCTTAATTTTATTGAATCTTTTAAATTGGATAATATACATGCAACATCTGCATAATATATTTAAAACGAACTCAAAATAGATCTCAAACATTCGTCAGCTTATATTTTTTGTTTTTTACCCCAAAATATCTAAACGAAAAAAAAAATTAAATTCATTTCTATAACAATAATAAATTTTTTTTCCTTTGATACTTTGTTAATATATATATTTAGAAAAAAAAAATTATGTAAACAGCTACATTCTTCAATTAAAAAACTATTAAAAATTTTTAAGTGAAATTCATTCTTTTTAAAAATTTCAAAATTGTCTTCTTTATCTAAAAAATTATGTACACAAATTAACTTCTTTACATACACAGCCATTCAATATAAAGTTTTTAGTATTTAAGTATAAAATAGTACGTTTTTAGCAAACCGTTATCAAAAAATATTTTATATAATATTATATAATTTTACTAATTGTTTCAAATTTATTTCTAAATTTTTTGTTTACTTTTAACCTTCATGTAATTTAATACAAAAATCTTAATAATTTAAACTGTTTTTCTTTTGATAACTTAATTTTATACATTATAATTACACATAAAAAAACTTGAATGTCTTGTAAAAAGTATCCAATAAACCTAAGCATATGATTGTAATTTTACACAGCACATTTTCATTCAATTTTGACACTTTAGTCTATTTTATCCGTGACTAATGGAAATCTAATTATCCTCAATTGTCTTCCAAAATCACAAACAATGCTGTCATGAAGAGGTAATATTTGTTTGACAAAGATACTGCTATCTTTATGGCCCAGTCTTACTTCTCTTATAGGTTCACCTGTTCTTACATCCCAAACTACAAGTGATCCCTGCAATTTAATTTATATTTAATTTAAATTATTACAAGACTTTTTGCCTAAAATTTCTTTACCTGATTACTAGTAATAAGTAAATGATGTGTAAGCATAGCAATTTGTAAACTATATGCGGCTCTGTGAGCTGGGAGAGCATGCAATAAATGACCTTGAAATCTTTCCCAAACACATAATTTTTCATCAGTACCAATACTGATGACATAAGAAGCTGAGCATGTTAATGCCGCAACTGCTCCATTATGAGCTTGTATACTGTACATACAAGTTCCTGAAATTTTTAATAATAAATAGGTAAAATTTTTATGCTTCTTGATTCATATATTTTTCTAAAATAATTTATTTTCAAATTTGTCCAATGTGTAAATAAATTAGCAAGTATTTTTTAGAATTCTTATTTTTTTTACTTTACATTTTTTTTTGAAATTATTATTATTATTCTTTTAGTTTCATAAAATTATTAAGCGCAATTATAAAATTTTCTAAATCTGTAGAAAAAATTTTTAAAATAACAGTACCAGTAGAAAGATCCCATACACAGAGTAGTCCGTCCTGGGAACCACTTCCAGATGTCATAGGACTCAGTCTATCAATAAAAAGGCAAGTGATTGGTCCACAATGACCATGCAAAGTATACAGTGGCATTTGATCCTCAACTCTACCAAAATAATATAATTTTATTTTTTTAAATTAGATGTTTTATTCTAAAAACAAGTTTTTTAAAAAAAATAATACCTGTATACTTTCAGAGTATGATCTTGACTACCTGTTAATACACGCCCACCTTCGCTATCTAAAACAGTAATAGCTTGTTGATGAGCTCGATGAGAACCTATTTTAACACATCTTAAATCTTCTTCTATATGGACACTATTAAAATCCATTGGAGATCCAGCGCTACCAGTTCGAACATGTGCTGTAAATAAATCATATTTTAAATTAAAATAAAAAATAAAACATAGGAAGTTTACTTACTTCGTTTATAAGACCGGAATCCCCAATCAATTTGTTGACCTTGGCTATAACTCTCAAGTTGTAAAAAATCTAAGGAGCCATTTAATTTAGCTACAACTACTCTATTACCAATGAATTTTAAGGCCGATATTCCTAATCCAGACCCGTCATCAAATAAACACTTGAAAAAAAAGTAGCATTACTTTACAATATTTAATTTAAATTTATTGTGAAATGGCTAATCCAATATTTTCGTTATTTATAATCTTAAAATTTTTTTATTAAACCAACCTTAAATTTGCCTGTTGACCCTTCCCAAAACTCTAAGCTACCATTATCACAACCAATAACAATAAGATTTGCTTGATAGTCCATGCACCATATTGAGGGAATTTCATTGTTACATAGCATTATTTTATCATTACTTAAAGAATTTACACTATTTGATAAGTCATTTGTACACATATTAATGTTCCCGTTTATTTGAGGATCACCATTAACAGATTTTTGATGCTCATCATAAATCTGTTTATACAAGTCACCAAAATCATAGCCTTGCTTATAAGTTCTTGGTTTTGGGGTTGCTTTCATTGCAGAAAATTTAATATTTATTGCCGATCGAAAATCAGGAAAATCATAAGATTGATGCAATGTTCGATTATGTACCAATCTAGAATTATCCAAATTTGATTCATTTATTTGATAGTCATAATAATCTGATAAGGTGTTTCCAGTAGAATATCGTTTTTTTGATAAATTTTCATCAAACCTGTTATGAATCGTTGAGCAAGGAGATTTGCGTTTTTTCATTGCTGTTAAAATATTAGAGTACATGTCATTTGAAGCATCTATTTCTTCTCTAGATGGAGGTGAACCACTTTCATAATCAGACATTAAATCTTCCTATAAATAAAAAAAAATTTTCTTATTAAATAATTTCTAGTTTTATAGCTTAAAATGATATAATTTTTTAAACAAATTTTTGTTTTCTTAAGATTTTCAGATCTTATTAAATTTTTTGTCCAACAAAAAGTACAAGTACAAAAGCATAACATATATTCAGCTAATTCTGACTAATTAGGGGGTCATTGATTCCTTAAATACCATAAATTCAAAATATACAATTTACCATAATTTTGATTAATTTCTAAAATAATATAATTGATAATTTAAAAATCAGAAAGAATAATTAAGGCTAAACTACTAAAACATTAACTTTTGTGTTAAAAATTGAAAATTTTTGTTTAGTTAAAAAAAAAACAGAAATAAGTTTAAAGCACTTTTCTGTGAAGCATTAAAATTGTTTCAAGAAATAGCCTTACATTTGGATACTCTGAATTCAGAACCAGTAAATCTAAAATACTAGACACTTATATGTACAATGAAATTTAAAAAATCTTATAATTAAATTTGTCGATTCTCTCGCCTAGAATCTACACATTAAATTATTTATATTTTGGGACGTTTTTAAAATTAATTAAAGAATCAATGTTTATTGCACCTGCACACCTTTTCAAACATACAAAATTAACATTATTTAAATACATTTAAAACATCCATTAATAAATTAAAATAATAAACTTTAGAATAGTAAAACAACTTGTTCTTAGTCATTTTTATAACCCAATTATATAATATTGTTAATTTTGTATGTTTGAAAAGGTATGCAGACGGCACACGAAACGTCACAAAATTTAAACAAATTATTTTTTTTATTTATCGCCCTCTTGGTCGAGAAATTCTTTGTTACAATTATTTAAAAAATTTTAGAAATAAATAAAAATCAAAAGTCGATTAATCCAGCAAAAAATTATATTTATTTAAATTTTTTTGTAAATTATGTAGCTAACATCATTGTTTTTAAAGGATCCGAAAGAATCAAAATGTCAACAACATTTTTTAAATAAATATAATTTTTTTCTGGAATAATTAACTTTTGCTTTTTATTTATTTTTAAAAAATGTCTAGGTACAAAAACGTAATTCCTATAAAAAATTTTAGTATTTGATTTTAAAGCCTTTTCTCAAATATGAGTAATTTTAACTCTTGTTAAAAAACTCCCCATTTTTAGTATAATTTAAATAAAACTAACACTCTTTAGGGAGAATTAAAAATTAAAAAAAAAATCTTATTTAACCATCACTAGCTTTTTTTCAATGATAAAAGATTTTTTTTTTTAATCGTAAAAAAAAACAACCACTCATTTTTGGTGGCTAAAAGAAATTAATACAAATTAATAAAAGGAATTAATTTACATACCTGATCATTTAATACTTGACTACATTCTTTCATTTTGTTAGAAAAAAATTGTCTCCGATCAATATGAGTTAATTGCTCTCCTGTTGCTGAATCCCAAACTTTGATATGTCCTGCTAAACATGAACTTGCAACAGTGTTACCATCAGTTGCAATGCATTCAACTTCTTGAATATGCCCCTCAAGTACTAAAGGAATAGCTTCAAGAACTAACTGTGTTGTTGAATCATGAGCTTTTTCTTGTTTAGACCAACTAGCTCGCCATTCTGCATAATTTCTTGAACATATGCAACGATAAAGAACAACCATAGTATAAACTACCACAATGACACTGGTTAAGCATAGCAGTGTAGTTAAAAATATTTCCATTGGACTTGAAGGTACAAATGGTGCATCTGAATAAAATCCTCGTCCATCTATTGGTATTGTCTCTTCCATGTCTAAAAATGTCCATAATTATAAAGTTTTTATATCATTAAGAAGCATATTGCTGCTTAAAATCAAATTTTTACTTACCAGAGAAATCTAAAGGATCAAGAGCCGCCGTTGCTAAGCTTTGCCACTGAAAATGTTGAACATCATTTGGATTACTGACTTGTCTAGCAATTTCAGGATTAACTGCATGAGAAAGTTTGATTGTTGGCAAAATTGTAATTCTTTCTCCTGCCATTGAGATATTATAAGCCGATAAAATTGAGGACCAATGATATAAGGATAATCTTTTCCAAGGTGGAAAATCTACTGGACGAAGTTTAGAAAATTGATCATTTAAATTATTAGATGATGGTTTCTAAAAAAATAATAGTTTATCAAATACATTTTTACATGAGCTAAAACGATCCTAGTACCTGTTCGTTAACATTGTTTGAGCGCGACGTTGTAGAGGGTGACATCATTATTTTAAAAGCATCTAATTTAATGTAATCAGCCATCGATTGAGATTTATCAATAGTATAACTATCAATATCAGATTCTGACTTTAGAGTTTCTCCAAGGTGAATTAATTGTTCTACAATAGTTGAATTGTAAACTATCATACTAATCCACACAACCATCCATACCATAAATGCACGTTGGAAAATTCTAGTTTTTGCCCAAAAATGAACTAATCTTAACCGCTTAGGAATTTTTACAAGTGTCAATGTATTTTGATTATTAGGCGCTATTACATTTGTTGGTCCCATTAAACCATTAAGTTTTGGATGAGATTTTGAGCGAATGATATTAGGTTTTTTCGTGATCGGTGTTATATATTGCTGTTTACGTAAAGGTTGATTCATTTGTAAATGAAACTTGGAATTTTCTCCTGCTAATTCTGATCTTCTAATATCTACAGCAAGTATTGTAGAAAAAAGAAGCATTTGCAAAAAAAAATCATTTAAAAGACCAACTATTGCAAATATACAAAATTCTTGAATAGCTGGTACAAAAGTGAAAAGTCCAATGGTTAAAATGGTAACTTCAGTTAATAGATTTTTTGTTATAGACCAACCCTCCTTTGATAACCCTTGAGCAACACGTATTTTTGTATCTAAATGTGTTTGAGTACTAACCACACTTTTTGTTAATACTAAAACATTCTCCAATCCAACAATAATTACTAAATATGGAAATACTTCTTTACCACTCAAACTTAAAGTTAAACCAAAAAAGAAACATATTCCTACACTCATTGAAAGAGATGCTATAACTGTGAAAGTTGCACACATAGCGACTCCAAATTTAGACTTAATCAATTCAATTTTTCTTACTGAAAAGTATACATATACAAACAAAGCAACAAAAGTCATTGTTAACGGAAAGAAATCACTGTAATTAAACACTCCTGGGTAAAAAATATGTAAGATTTCATCAGTAGGAATAAGGTATGATTCATTTTTATCTGCCTTTTGATGCAAAGAATAGTAAGATGTCAATCTTTGTTTTAAACCCTCCATAAATCTATTAAAATAAAGTAAATAATTAAAAATTAGAAATAATGATTAATAATAATAATTATAATACTTACTCAGGATCATAATCTTTTAAAAAGATTGTCACTGCATATTGTAAAATTCTTTGACGAACTCGCAGTGGATAACGTTTAATACCGGTTTCTTTTAAACTCATGCCAAACAACATTTCTGATAAACTAATTTTTCCTTTTTGAAGATTCTAAATAAAAAAATATAGTTATTAAAATAAGGTTTTAGATATTAAAATTAAAAATTAATTTACCTGATAAGAGAAAATGGTATTAATAATATTAGTATCTTTATTAAAAGATTCTATACTTCTTTGCCAAATATTTGCTGGTGATAAAATGAGACAATTATATTCAGGTAAAATTTCTGGTTTTTTAATAACTTTTTTTCTAACAGCTTCTACATGTAAACAAAGTTGTCCTAAAGATCTGGAACTAATAAATTCATTTAATTAAATTGTAGTTTAAATATAATGAGCAAAGCTAATTATTAATACTTTGAATCTTGGTAATTTTGAATGATTTCCAAAAGATTAAACATTTCATTCAATGGACCTCTAAAAGCATCTGATAAGGCTAAGTCATCTGCCCAAGGTACTACACCAGTTCGAAGAACTACTTGCTGAACAAAAATCATTGGACTTTCGGTTCCATTTAAAGAACCTACAGTACCATTTATTACAACTGTAGGAGTTGCCCCTGGCATTGGTAAGTGTACCAATGGAAAGCTAATGATAGAAATAAAAAAAATTTATTGTATTTAAAGTAAAATATTTTTTTTTTTAATCAAATGGAACTTACCAGCATAGTAATATAATTGATATAGCAAATGAAATAACAGCTATCGGATGAGAAGTACAAAAAAGGCCATGGGCATAGTAAAGCCCTGCCACTCGATCTGGCAGGCTCCGAAACATTTCACTTTAAATATTTGTCATGTCATTATTTCTTTCTCAAAAATCATCACTTAAAAATTAAAAATTTCATTTCAGTCAAGAAATAATTATAATGTTAATTTTATTCTTAAAAATTACGCAATTTTAACTTATATCATTTTACTGATATCATTAATAAAGCTTTGGCAAAAACATTTTTTGATATAATAAAGCAATGTTATCAAAAAAATTTTTACACAACAAATTTTGTATGCAATATGTAAAGAATCTTTTTAATTCAATAAATTATAAATCTATATTTAATTTAAATATTTTAATTCATATTGTAAGCCCATTGCCTATGTATATTACTGTAATACAATAAAGAACAAAAATTTAGACAATAAAAGAAAATACGTAATTTTGACCTAATTAAAAATAATTAAATCTAATTTATTTCTCAAATGATACAACATAAAATTCACCTTAAATAATCTACTCATTCTTTAAATTTAAAGTATTTTGTATTTTTTTTTTTTTTTTGAATTTTTTTAAAGAAGTTTTTAAAACCATAAAGAATTTGCAATTAGTATTATAATGGGATAAAGTAAATGAAAAAATTGTAGCCAAGTATACATCGACCGGCTTAAAAATAAACTTCAAGAACAAACCGGCTCAATTAATTGCATATTTTATTTTGTGAGATATCAATAGTGCTTTTCATTATATTTTTCATATTACATTGTAAAGTGAAATTAATTTGAGGTTATGATTGTCATTATCAATTAGAAATGTGTTTTAATTATTTTCTGCTTGAATTATTATTACACAAAAATCACAAAATAATTGATAAAAGTTTATCCATGATAAGAAATTTTACACACAAATAAGACACTTTTTTAAAATTTTTTCTTGATCACATTTTAATTTAGCGAATTAAAAAAAAACTTGTTTTTGTATATTATTTTATTGATTGCTGATTACATCAGCATAAAGTACATACCGGCGGGAAAATATTTTCTTTTTTACTCTAAAAACATGCATGTCTAAAAACTTTATAATCGTAATTTTTACGTATAGAACTAAAATTTTAATAAGAATTAAACATAATAAAATGAAACATTAAAACATTAATCTAAACTTTCCATAAACTTTCTTAAGAGGAGCTCGTTAACCTTGAATTTTGATTAAATATTTTTTTTATTTGACAAAGCGCGATAGCATGAATTCCGAGAATTCAATATGTATAATATATTAGAGTAATTTACAGAATATTTTTTTTTTCTTTACATTAATTATAAGATACTGATAATAAATATGAAAGTTAAGAAGAAAGAAATATAAAAAGAATAAGAGAGAAATATAATATCTTTAAATTCAATCAGTTATTAATTCGCTTTACTATAATTCTTTTCATTTTAATAAATAACTGACTCATCATAAGCATCATCGAAGATCCAATGCGCACAATTGCTTCTAATCAAAAAACATTCTTGCAAAAAATTTATAAATTTTGAAAATATTTTTTTGTAATAAATAATTTAAATTTTTACCATCATTAGGTAATATTTTATCATTACTGGAGGCAAAAATTACAAATTTAAAAATTTCGGAGTCATCTTTGGCACATTTTTCATTTATAGTTTTTATATTATTTTTTAAATAAATCACTTTCTTAAAACTAAACACTTGTTAAAATATTAATTATCATGTCACAAAATATCTTGAATATTCACACTAATTTAAATATTGAATATAAAAACACTTAAATTTTGCACAAAATTCATAAAAAAGTTTGATTAAAACTTTATATTTTTGATGTTTGTGCGGTGCCAAAACTAATATATTTATAAACTTAGATATTGTCCAATGTCCACTAAAATATATGTTAAACTTTACATATCAACAAAGTCGTTTGATAAAAGCCGTAAATTTGTATATTTGTGTCTTTATTAATATTTGAACATGCATGCTTGCGATTCATGCACTCGCGCCGATACAAATAATTAATAAAATAACCGATAAAAGTGGGAGAGAATTCTATACTCTTAATAAAGTTCAAGCATCAAAGAAGCCTCTCTCGACATCAATTTCAAATAATAAATAAAAAATTATTTTTATGCGAATAGTACTATACAAGTTTATAGACGCAACAAATACATATTGCGCGAAAAGAACGAGCCTCCCGATTTGCGTGTCAGACGTAAAGACGCTTGTGGGCTTTGAATTCCGATATATAAACAATCTTATTTGCAACAAACTAATACTAACTGATTAAATAAATTTGTACAAGCTTAAATATATTTATAAAAAAAGGGGGCAAGAAAACATTATGAATAATATTTTTAGACGAAACTTCAATAAATTAACAGCTTTTCTTTTTCTTAATTAAGTAAACCAATTAATTATTTTTAGTTTATTTATTGATTGTTAAAAAAAAAGCAATTTTTTGTTTATTAAACTTAATTTAATGTTTTTTAATTAATTGTATAATTATTTATTCTGGGTATATTTTTGAGCAAAATTTATATGAAAATTAAATTAGTAAAGTTTATATGGATAATTTCATGTCAACTGATCTAGTAGAAATTAAATTTTTTTATGGATAAATATTTATTTAAAAAGAGGTTTTTCAGTCAACTTTTCCAAAGAACCCAGAAACAACAGAAACAGCTATAACGAGAATTCTGTTGCTTATTTTCTCTTTTTTACTAGAAATCCTATAAATGCCAAAAAATAATATTAAAAAAATGTTTTTAAATTTTCGTAAAAATTTTCAGTACACTGAAAAAAAAATCCACTTGCGGCAAGCGGAATAATTTCGCTTGTAGCTAGCGGAATTTTTTATCTCGTCAAACGATTGCAAATGACTTGAAACGTAAAGAAAATTAAAAAAAAAATTTTTTCTCGCTTACTTGGGATATGCGTATTTCGGTAAGATGAGATTTAAGAAATTTTTTGAAAAAAGAAGAAAAAAAATGTTTTTTTTTTAATTTTCTTTACGTTTCAAGTCATTTGCAATTGTTTGCGAAGAAAAAAATTCCGCTAGCCACAAGCGGAATTCCGCTAGCCGCAAGCGGGATTTTTTTTCAGTGTAGGTAAACTTATTTGGTGTTTAGATTTTAAAAGATTTTGAGTAATTTTTTTAGTCTAGGCGCCAGCCATACTAATCACGCACAAAATTTAAGAATTTAAATTTCTTTTTCCGAGGATTAATTTTTGGGCGTGATTAGTATGGCTGGCGCCTAGACTATTTGATATTGGGCACTAAAAATATAGTAATTTTTCTTATAAGGTATAAAGTGAATCTTGTCGATAAGAAGAATTTTGAGGTAAAACATACCTCGGGTAAAACCTAGCGCGAGCTTAGAGTTTTCGATTTAAAACTTTCAGGATCTTTTTTTTTTTTTTTTGATACAAGGAAATTTTTAGGACCCTGATAAATGAGATTTTTTTTAAGTAACCCCCTGCCATATATGCTATAAGTTGCAAAATTAATTATATCATTTTAAAATTTTGTTAAAGATCGTATATCTTTAAATAAATTAAGAATGTTTTTATTTAGAGTTTTAGAGCACCTGCATGAAATGATTTTTTTCAAACTTTAAATATTCCCGAAGCAATGAAATTCTGTAAAATAAAATATATTGACATTGTTCTTTTTTTAAAACATGGAACGTGTTTATAGGAATGGGTACTCTGAGAATTGAAAATTCAAGGGAAGGGGTCGAATTCGTTCGATTTAAAGGGGGGGGGGGTAAACGGGACTTAGATTAATCCTGATTTAGGAACTTTTAATAATAAGGGTTACGTTCTGCTTACACAAATCGGTTATAAGTTTTTACTAAAAGGTAAAAAAAGTAGTTTAAATTAGAATTTTCAACTTCAATAACATGGAATGCTCCAGATATAATTGTTATATCTTACAAATATTGAATAAAATTGTTAATATGTATATAACTTATTTCAATAATAAACGTCAATTCATTACGTAATTTTGTATATATAATATGTGCTATATTTCTTGTTATTTTTCAATTATTTTTTCTTTTATGAAAACTTTTCAATCCCCTTCAATCAAAACTCATAATTTTCAATAAATAAATTTTTAGGTGAATATACGAAGCTATATTGTAAATTTACAAAAAAAAATCGTAAATTTAAAACAATATAATAATTATATGGAATTTTCCCTGAGGAGTAAAATTAGCAGCCAGGGTGAATAGCAATATGATTTGTAATTCTAAAATAAGCAAAAAATATATATTGTAAAAAATTGTAACATCGGAATTTTTTTTTTTATTTAGTCCATTTTCAAAATTACTGCTTATAATTATAAGGCTATAAATTAATAGGATAAAAAATCTATTTTAAACTTATAATTTTGGGGATGCCTATGGTAAAAAGTTCGTGTGAGTACACCTAAATTTTTCACATAAAGATTGCAAAGACCAAAACTTACTGAGTTTCTTATAATAATTTTTTTGGTCGCGGATCAGAATTTTTTTAGATTGAGTCTAAATTGGTTCACACTTGGTATATTTCGGTTTCTGGGTTCAAGAAGGGTATATCGTCGGACTATTGAAGGTCTAAATTTAAAAATCAGTTTAAAAAAAGATGCAGGTATACGGGAAGACTTCAATGGCCCAGCATACCCCTCCAGAACCCAGATACCAAAAATTCTCAATGTAAACCATGTATATTTTGGTCTAATCTAAAAATCTAGGCTATTACAAGAAGTCAACTTTGTGGATCCATACTCACGCGCACTTTTTATTTTGCTACCCCCAAATTATTTTACAGCATACCCTTTTACACAATAATAATCTTATGTATAATATAAAAATTTGTAGTTAATTGTAAGAAAAATGTTAACCTACTTTAATCTTATTTTTATACTATAATTATGTGCAAGTAAATACATTTTTTTTAAATTAATATTTTTTGACATAATTTTTTAAAATTTACCATATCAGGAACGTATCCAGAAATTTTTTCAACAATATTTTTAAAAATTAAAGTTAGAAATATTGATATTTTGGCCCTATCCCCCTTTCCATGTGATTGTATACATGTTATGTGCCATTAAAATTTAATAATCAAATATTATAAAAGTTTATAATAATTAATGTAAATATTTTTTTTTTGTTGCTCATCGTTACATGAATAAAAAGTTCAAAACCTAAAATTTAATTTTTAATTACATGAATTGTAAGCAATGACAAAATTTTTATCAATATTCATTTCCGTAAATTTCATGAAATTATACAAATATAACTCTTGAGACTATTTTTAACTTATACTGATGAAATCCTTTAAGAAAATTATTTTTTGGAAATATATAATTTAATCTATTAATAAAAATTGAAATTAAATTAATTAAAAATGAAGTATTTGCAAAACGAAGACAATTAAAGGGTCCTTGCTAAATTATATACATTGAAAAAAATTTCGGTTGCCATACCGGATTTTTTTTTTTGTTATTTTGAACGATTGACATATTACAAACGCAATAAAGATAAATTAAAAAAATAGTATATTACGGTCCTAGGCCAGAAAAATAAAGAATGGCCCAAATCGCACGTAAATTACCTTCCGAGGCGAAGCTGAGGATGGTAAACTGCGATTCGGGTCATTCTTTGTTTATGGGCGAGGATCGTACAAAATTTTTCTGCGACTGTGGCGAGAAAAGACGGCTTTGCCGGATGTGCAGCGTCCGGGAAATACGTATTTTCGGGCCGCAGCACAGAAAAAAGTTTTAGTCATTTAAATGGGAGCACAGTGAAATGGTGTCTTAAAAAAAAATTTCGAACCAAAAATAAAAAGTTTTTTTTTTATAATTTTCTTCATGTCTTATGTCAATTGCAACTATTTAACCAAATTTCGGCTGCCACAACAAGGGACAAAATATTGGTCTTGAGTTTGCATGCAGTTGTATGCACGATCAAGCGTAGCGAGCAAGTGCAGAGAGCATGCACAAGTCAAACTCCATATTTTTTCCCGTGATTTAAAACATAGTTTTACATAATATAATGGACAAAAAAGCCATCTCCCTAGGGCAGAAAATAGATTTTTTTTGCACTAGATATGTAATAGTACATTTTTAACCAAGGGAGCAAAAAAAAAGAATGGCCCAGATCGCACGTTAATTAACATCCGAGGCGAGGCCGAGGATGGTAAACTGCGATCTGGGGTATTTTTTTTTTGTTCCCATGGACAAAACGAAATTTTTCTTTCTCAGTGGGGTGAAAACGCGTTTTTTTCGATTTCGTTGCTGGGCGAAAAAAGTGTTTTCGGCCCGCTAGGAAGAAAAACAATTTTTTCTTACTTGCATATAAAAATAAAATAATTCAATAATTCAATAACTTTAATCCAACTGAATTTTCAGTCAAAATTTAAATTTAAATATTATTATAATGTAATTATCAATTGTCTCCATTTACAGACGTTTTTATTTTAATTACATAGTACTCTCTGATTTTTTAATTATATACTTGAGCTTATATAGTCCATATTATAATAATTTATTACACTTTGATGTATATGTTACGCCCGGAACGAGGTAACGGCCGGTTCCGCGGAATCGGTCAGTAAACCGGCCGGTTCCGCGGAACGGGCCATCAAATTAAATAAATTAATACATTGAAAATCAGAAAATTTTTTAAGAAAAAAAATTTTTGTTTAATTTCTTTTACATTTAAAATACATTTTTGAATGCTACTGATTAATTATAAGATAAAAAATTTGTTTGACTAATCAAATTTTATTCATAATTTCATTAAGCCGGCTGATGGCTGCCCCATTCCGCGGAACCGGCCGTTACCTCGTTTCGGGCGTAACATATATAAATCTTATGTAGTTCAATTGTATGCATAACTTTATATAATATATTGATCTATTACACATTCGTTATAAGAAATGTGTATACTTACTTACTAGTATGCAATTATTATATAATAAAAAAAAAATTACAAAAAAACTTACATTTTTAAAAAATAATTTTTTTGTTTGTAATTTGAATAAACTTGACCTTTATTTATTAAATGTATACTTGTGTTATGTACTTAAAGATAGTATTATTTGTATATGCGAGTTTTAAATAATTATGTTTACTTTTTGTCAAATACTATAATTATATATTAATTTTTTACTGATTGCTAATCAAGTTTTTTGGTACCTACTTCCTGCAAGAAATATTAAAAAAAAATTTTTTTATACATTTTTAGAGAATTACCACTTTTCGTTTTAAAATAAATTTTCAGTGATTCAAGTAATTTTAATGTCTTTGTACACTTATTATTTTTTGCTCTCTCTTTGAAGTAGTTTCAGTCCTTTTTGCCCACCCAGCTGTTAGATCCACTAATACCATACGTCGTAAAAAATAAAAATCAGTTTTTTAGCATTTTAGGGTCCCAAAACGTGCTTATTTAAAAAAAATGATGCCTTTCTGAGGAGCCAAGAAATATTGGATTTTAACTAAAATATGAAATAGTTTGAGAAAGTTTAAAGAATGCCATTTTCATTTATTTTTAATTTAAAACTAAAATTTTGAAAACTTTTGCCCAGATTTTTTTGCACAATTTTTTCTCCTATGAAAAAATTAAAATTTTACTACAAAATTTCTTACATATATAGTTTAGAATCAAATTATGATTATATGGCAAAAAAATAAAAAAAGTTAGTTCGTAAACAATTTTTCTTATTAATTTACACGTGCAACAAATACAAGGTTCAGAGTATAAATCCGGCCACCACCAGATTTGGTCTATTACAGGCTTTTGGGTCGCTGATTAAGGGCGGGAAATTAATTACAAAAAACCAGTATAGTCCAAACTGAAAACTTACTTTAAAATAGAAAAAAAAACTTTTTAGGGGTATTTTTTGCTAATTTAGGGGTGAAATATTAACTTTTCATATAAAAAAACATCAAAATTCTTGATCAGCGACTCAAAAAACCCATGTGAACCAAGTTTAATAAAATTTAAAATTCGAATACCACAAAAATACCCCTTAGGGGTAGTTTTTGAAAACCTAAGGGTAAAACTCCAATTTTTCATGGAAAAGACCCAGAAATTCATTGACTAGAGTAATAATGTAAATATTTTTTATGAATGGTATTTTTTCTTAGTTTTCGCTAATATATATTCATGTTTATAAATTATCTCATCACGCAAATAAATATGTATTTTCTAAAAATAGTACATTTTTTAACACTGACTGATTGATGTTGCGTTGACAGTTATTCAGTAAAAGATGCATTAATAAAGAGAATTCTCGTTGATAAAAGACTAAAATACTTTTTTAACTATAAAAACTGTTAAGATTTGGTAGCTGCAGTACACTGTAAAGATATATTGCTTGAAAATCTTAGTAATTGCTTTATACATTTTATATATGATAAAATCAATTATTTTTTTAGCGCAGTTTTAAGTAGAAAAGTTGCTTAAAAATTCAAGGAATATATTTTTACAGTGAAGACTTTATAATATATAATTTTTTAGTACACTGAAAAAAAATTACTGGCTACGCGCCTAGATTGCTAGTACAGGCGTAGTGCCTGTTTAGCGAGACCGGCGAGGGCCTCGAACGAACTGGCGTTTCACGCGTTTGGAGAGGGGGCCCCAGCATTTTCTCTTTGTATTTTTTATATGTCACGTGATCTAAACGTGTGAAACGCAAGTTTGTTCGAGGCCCGGAGCCCGTTCTCGTTGAACACGCTCTGCGCCTATAAAATTCTAGGCGCGTGGCCAGTAATTTTTTTTCAGTGTATACAATAATATTTTCTTATTTCTACGGCGTATTTTTTTTGCCTAAAGTTCACTGCAACAATTTTCGCGGTCAAAATGATTAATCATAAGTAAAACTGACACGTTAGTTCTAATAGATTAAAAATTGGAAAAAAAAAAAAAAAAAAATTATTTTCTAAACATTAGAAAATAAAAAACTAATATTCTCTACATTAAAAAAAAAATTACGTTTTTACCTAACTAACGTATAGTATTTTAATTGTCAATAAGACATTTACATACTTGTAAATTAACATTTTCAAATTAAAAAAAATATATATATAAAATTATATAGAATTTTTTATAAACGGAAAATATTACTTGCAAATGCAGTGTATTTTTATTTGTAATGTAATTGTTAAATATTATAATTTTCATTCAGCTAACAAACTATAATTTTTAAAATGATTTTTACGAGGGAATCGTCGATTTACCATAACCGTTTTAACATTATACTCCCTAATTATTATAAATTCTAGAATCGAAATTTTAAATCCTAAAATATAAATTATTTAGGTCCATAAGCCTAATTTATTCAAAGCAGGTCCTGACCAAGCCCTAACTTCCATTTAAAATTATTTTAAATTCGTTTTAACACCCCCCCTCCCTCATACTGCCAGGGACTTTTCCGAGTATCCCTCCTTATGAAAATGTTGCATGTTAAAATTTCGCAGAGACTTTTAAAATTTATATATACTTTAAAATTTCTCAGCTTACCTTACCTCCTGAGCTTGAAACAAAGTTAAAGTCCCGATTTATGAAAATTTAGTCTCTAACATTATAAAGATTTATCTCAAAAACGATACACGATTTTAAAATTTAAAAATTAGAAGAGTTAAAAAATAAATTTAGACCTGTAAAAACAAATGTATGAAAAAAAAAACTGGTAAAAATTTAAAAGCATTTTAAAAATTGCTATTAGGGTGACTGTACCAATTTAATGACCATTCCCCAATGGCCAATTAATGTCGAAAACCATGTTATTCTTATGGAAGAGGAGTGGTCGTTAATAGGGAAAGCTTTGGTCCCTAACTTATACAGTCACCCCACAAAAAATATATTTCATTTTAATACATATATTTCATTTTAATATATTTTATTCATACTTAAAAAACAAAAACAGAGAAAATAAAGGAAAAGTAATAAAATTGTTCCCTAACTGGTACCAATTCTCGAGTCTTGTATTAATTCTGTGAAGAAAAGCGTGAATATAATTTCAGAGCATATTCCATTTGTATAACCCCTTGTACTAGACTACCAAACATACTTTAAAATATAAAATATAAAAATATACTATTACAATATTGAACTTTGAACTAATAAACTAAAAAATTTGCCTTGCATTTAATTTGCTAAAATAATTAAATTAAAAAAATTTTTTTTTCCTCGGCTTTGCTATGGAAGGTAAATTATGTACTTGCGATTTGGGCCATTATTTTATTTTCTGAACAAGGGTTTGTAGTATGCTACTACGTTTAAAAAAAAAAAATTTTTAAGAAAAAGTTATTTAAATATTATAATTTAAATTCTTACAATAATTAAAGATCTCTTATTACTTTTATACATAAATTCTAAAACATTTAGGTATCATTATGGAGTAAATATTAAAATATTTATGAATAAAAAAAGTTTAAATAGTATAAGTAAACACGAAGTAAACATAATTAAATAAATAATTATGAACAGTTGAAAGTAAATTTTGTCCTCATAAATGTTAATTATGCATATTACACAGAATAAAATAATTGATATAATTATAAAGACTGAAATTTAAAAAATAATCAAAGAGGCGTTGATTTCAAGAGGGGCTATTATAATTATCGCAACTACTTTACGAGTTTTTAAAACCAAAAAAAAAAACTATTAGAACATTTATTATTTAAATACCTTAATTGAATTTGTTAGAGACACCTTGAAGATGTATCAGAACAGCTATTTTTGATCAATTTCACAATCAACTATATCTAGATCCCCTGAAGACATTCAAGGATTTATTGGAATTTATTTGCTTTTGTTTAAGAGACTTTGAAGAGACTTTTAATATACAAATGAGCTCTTTCTGAATACCTATAAAGAAAATTGTAATAATCAATAGCTGTTTAAAAAAAAAAATCTAAATTACATTATTTTAATACCTTTGCTTAATTTATTACCACCTTCTCTTGAGATGGTTGCGAGATCAGCTAATTTTACTACTTTTGTTTATTATATAACGCAGGATGCAAATATAAGAGGTCTTCTGAATTCTGAATTTTCTTAATTTTTTTGCATACGTAAGATAGGTGAAATATTAATTCTTAGTTTTTTGTATTTACATTTGCTTACTTATACCTATAATTCTAATGTTGAATGTTATAAAATTTCAAAAATGTTTTTTATATAAGTTATTAACATCTACATTCTCCTCCTTATTTATACGCCATTTATTTTGAGGAATCAATCCGAATAGGTAAAATATTGATTGTTTGTCCTATTTTCATATATTTGAATCCCCAAACAAAACCCATTGTAAATTTCAAACTTGACTTCCGGTATTCAATAGCTAATAATAGGCAAGTTTTACGCATTTATTAACAACAATTACGCTATTTTGGCTTGCGATAGTGTAAATTATTTCAAGATAAAAGTTTTTAATTTTTTCCAATTCTTGTTTAATATTAAGGGAAATATTTTAGCATATTTATTGACCTATTCCTAAAACATGATTATCTAAACATTTAAACTATAATAAGCTAATTTCGCGTATTTTAAAATATTATTTACTCTATATGGGCACAGAAATTTAAACATCAAGGCAATTTTATTTGAATAACGTGTGTGTAAACAGAGGAAATTTTAACCAAACAAATTTAATTTTACTAGTTTAGAAATAAAATATTTCCTTCAGTATAATTTAAACTTTATTAGGGTAAAATTTAAAATCTAGATTTTACTGGGGCACTGGAAGTATTCGTTTACTTAGGCATATAATATATTCCACGCTAAACTCGTGCATAAATGAAAACTTACAAATTTATTGTTTTAAGGCCTTGCAAAAATTATATTAAAACATTCAAATAAACAAATTAAAAACATCACTAACCTGAAAAAAAATATGAATAAATAACAGTTTAATTTCAATAAATGTTAAACAATATAATTATTTTAATACCTTAATTGGATTTAATGGAGCCATCTGGAGTATGTACGAATATCAGCGATTTTCAGTCACCTATCGCTGGATCCAATATGCACACAGTTGCTTATTTTGAATTAGCGTTGTCCTCTTCTTTTCGCTTCTATATGGCACAAAAGAGGTTTTACAGAATAATAAAAAAAAAATTATATTTCGTTGTTTTTTAAAAATGTTCAAATAATTTTATTTTCCTACCTTAATCACACTGATATCAGCCAGTTTCCTTCGATTCCACAATGAGTTAAAACTTGAGGATATCCTAAAAATAAAGAAAAAATTAAAACTTGGGCATTAAGAAATATTAAAACATATTCTTATGTCATTACCTTCAAGTTAATTTATTAGCATAATCTGAATATTGTGGAAATATTTAGTTTCAAGTCCATTTCTTTGTGTCATATCTTTTGGAAGATGTACTTTTATGATGCAGAATTTTGTTCCAAGTCTTTGCCTTAGCAAGTTGTTTTCGCTTATAATATAGGGTATCTCTAAAAATCGAATATCTAAACTAACTAACGGGTGGGGGGCTAATTTTACGAATTTTGTTCATATTTTCTTTAAAATTTATAAAACTGAACTATTTAAACTTACTAAGTAATTGGGACTAATTTTACGAATTTTTTTCATCATATTTACTTTAAAATTTTTTAAACTTATATATTTGAAGTTACTAAGTAATTAGGGCTAATTTTACGAATTTGTTTCATTATATATATATTTACTAGTATTTACTTTAAAATTTATAAAACTTAATTAATTAGTATAATTATAAATTAGTAACTAATTGAGGCTAATTTTACGAATTTTTTTTATCATATTTACTTTAAAATTTATAAAACTCAACTATTTAAACTTTATAACTAATTGGATATAATTTTACGAATTTTTTGCATTATACTAACTCATTGGGGCTAATTTTACGAATTTTTTTTATCATATTTACTTTAAAATTTATAAAACTCAACTATTTAAACTTTATAACTAATTGGATATAATTTTACGAATTTTTTGCATTATACTAACTCATTGGGGCTAATTTTACGAATTTATTTTATTCTATTTGGAAATTTCGTTACTTTTAAAATAATAAATTGAAAAATAAATAATTTAAAATAATTTTAAGGCCTTAAAACATCACATGCAATTCAAAAGATGAAATTAAAAATCACTAACCTTGAACAAAAATAAGAAAAATTAATTGTTGTTTGAAAAAAATTTTAAAATATATTTTCATTTTAATACCTTGAATAGATTTATAGTGCTACCTTGAGGATGTACCATATCAGTTCCTTCACAATCAATTAAGGCTGGTCCAATAAGATTCCATTAATTCACTTTCTTTTTGATTTTGGAAAGGCATGTTGAGATGTACACTCCGTAAAATTCTAAAGTTTAATAGAAAAGAAAAAAATTAATATTTTTAGTTAATAAACTATCGATATTTTCAATTTTTCGCCACATCGTCAGGTATAATATTTATATTTAAAATTTTATCCCTAAATTGAAACTATTCTAAGCCCTATTTGACCAACCCTTGATTTTCAGATTCCCAGGGTACCCCCCCCCCCTTATAGAAAAAAATTTTCAAAAAATTAAATAAGATTCAAAATATTAAGTATAAAAATTTAAAAAAAAGTATCTCGAGGTTTTTAGTTTTAAAAAAATTTTGAAAAAAAATTATTTCTTAGTACCATAAATGGT
The DNA here is from genome assembly GCA_022575985.1 of Anagrus nilaparvatae. Classification (NCBI taxonomy): domain Eukaryota; kingdom Metazoa; phylum Arthropoda; class Insecta; order Hymenoptera; family Mymaridae; genus Anagrus; species Anagrus nilaparvatae. The sequence continues at coordinate 29,208,888 of JAKSXM010000231.1, read as the reverse complement.
TGGAAAAAATTATTTTGAAGCTAATAATTGAGAAAAATCAAAATCTACATTATGTGAGATACTTAATAAATAAGGACATCAAGTATTATCAGAATATGGTGCTGTGTTAGAGCTTATTAATTTACAATTAAATGATGAAATTAATACGTTACAAATTGATAATACAACTTGTTATTTTTAGGCATTAAAAATAAATATCCGTGATAAAACGAAGTCTTTGCTTGGCACTTTTCCGCGGGCCTCTGGCCTTCCTGTGCTTTTTGACAGCCTTGCCACGGGCTTTGCCGCGCGCAGTCTTGCTTTACGAGACTTATGAATATTGCTCCTTTACAACGTCGAGTACTTATATTTTTCGTTTAAGAAACGTGGCCCTGAAAAGAGCCGATTGGTAAAATCCTCCCTTGCCACGTCTTATAATTTTACATCGTAAACTTTGTAACGTATTTGTCGCGCGCGCTCCAATCAGTGAACGAGCTCGAAGTCAGCGAAGGCCTATAAGTATAACCGCGAATCTGGCCAAAGCAGCATTTGCTGTCCTGACTTCAGCCTTCACGCACGCGGCTACCTTGACACCTTCGCTATGCTGTGGATGAGATTGTTTGCTGGTTTGATTGTTGCTGATGTGCTTGGTGCACTTGGAGGAGTCCATGGCTTTCGGACGTTAAATCCTCATTGAAGCAGCTCGTAAGCTGTAATTGTTTGAATCGCTTGGTGCAATTTTCCGAGCTCGTAGGCTTGAAGAGGTGGACATTGATATTCCTGGCCAGGAGAAGTCACCTGAGCACGAGGTGCTCGCATGTTTGTAAGTTTTTGTTTCTCTTTTGCATGTTTGTGTATGAATGTGTATTTGTGACCTTGGTGATTGAATTTGTTGTATGTCTGTGATTTATTGATTTGGAACGTGTGGCTGGGGCCACGCATCAAATGCAAGAAAAAAAAACTATCGGCCCTTTTTAGGGCCACCTATTACGTACAACAAAGAACAAATAATACAGAAAGCTTCTACTGAAATTAACATTGGTGCATCAACCGGGAAGTTTTATACCCGAAGAAGCTTTCTGGATTATTTTTGTTTGTTTTTCGTCGAGAGCGATTAATTTCGGGAAATACCCCTAGACTTTCCGTTTTTTTTTTTTTTTTTTTTTTTTTTTTTTGAATCGCAATTTGGTAGTAATTTATAAGGAAAATATATAAATGCGGATATGTATTATAATGCTCCGGGTTTATAACTTTAACGCCATGTGATCAGCAGTATTTTCTCGTAGCCGGGCTTCGTGTAATAACATTTGTGGCACATGTTTTTACTCGAAATGTATTGCGCGTTTCCTTAGTAAATAATTTAAATTTTGACTTTGAAATTAGTGAATGGAGTCGTCTTAATTTTGAATAATTCAATTGCATCTTGAACGTTTAAAATTCGGTAAATTATGAATCCGTAGTGTTGGGAGTAATAAAGAATATATATTTATGGGGTTATGAATTTTGAATGCTTCGGGGCTTAATTTAAACGCGAGATGATCAGCATTATTTTTTCGTAGCCGGGTTCCGTGAACTATATTTTGTGGCAAATGTTTGGACTAGAAATTTATTGCGCGCTATTCCAGTAAATAATTAAATTATCTGACTATGAGGCCGTTAAACTTTATGATTTATGTCATTTAATTTGAGTGATTGAATTGCATTACGTTTATCTGAAACTTGGGTAATGAACGCTACCGGTTTAACGCATCTCTCATACAAAATTGAATTTTTTGGCATTAAGGATTTTATGTGGCAATGCTTGTCTTGCGGTTCTTGCAATGTAATTTTTCGAAGGTCGTTTACCTGATTTTGAAATATCGGAATCACGTAACCTTTTGAAAAACTTGAATGTCGATTTGTAGATAAACGGTTTCTAACTCTTACGTTAAATTAATTACTTGTACGTGTCTTTTAAATATCTTCTTTCGCGAACAATAATTGCCGAGTTTCGAGGAGTCCTTGGGGATGGTGTGGCTGCAGACGCATCATCTTCGGGTGCTTACTGGAACGAAGTAATATTGTTAAAATTCTATTTTAATTTGTGTTATTTGTACGGTGCAGCAGTAAAAAAGTATGAAATTCGATGTAAAAAAGAAAAAAAGAATCGCGAAATTTGTGGCAATTTTGACTTGGCAAACTTGGGTGTAAAAACCCAGAAGTTTTTACAGGGTGGAGAATGTTATTTTTAGGCATTAAAAATAAATATCCGTGATAAAACGAAGTCTTTGCTTGGCACTTTTCCGCGGGCCTCTGGCCTTCCTGTGCTTTTTGACAGCCTTGCCACGGGCTTTGCCGCGCGCAGTCTTGCTTTACGAGACTTATGAATATTGCTCCTTTACAACGTCGAGTACTTATATTTTTCGTTTAAGAAACGTGGCCCTGAAAAGGGCCGATTGGTAAAATCCTCCCTTGCCACGTCTTATAATTTTACATCGTAAACTTTGTAACGTATTTGTCGCGCGCGCTCCAATCAGTGAACGAGCTCGAAGTCAGCGAAGGCCTATAAGTATAACCGCGAATCTGGCCAAAGCAGCATTTGCTGTCCTGACTTCAGCCTTCACGCACGCGGCTACCTTGACACCTTCGCTATGCTGTGGATGAGATTGTTTGCTGGTTTGATTGTTGCTGATGTGCTTGGTGCACTTGGAGGAGTCCATGGCTTTCGGACGTTAAATCCTCATTGAAGCAGCTCGTAAGCTGTAATTGTTTGAATCGCTTGGTGCAATTTTCCGAGCTCGTAGGCTTGAAGAGGTGGACATTGATATTCCTGGCCAGGAGAAGTCACCTGAGCACGAGGTGCTCGCATGTTTGTAAGTTTTTGTTTCTCTTTTGTATGTTTGTGTATGAATGTGTATTTGTGACCTTGGTGATTGAATTTGTTGTATGTCTGTGATTTATTGATTTGGAACGTGTGGCTGGGGCCACGCATCAAATGCAAGAAAAAAAAACTATCGGCCCTTTTTAGGGCCACCTATTACGTACAACAAAGAACAAATAATACAGAAAGCTTCTACTGAAATTAACACAACTGGTACCTATATAGGTACATAATGTACTAATGACATATAGCTATGTCATTAATAATTGAAGTATTAAGATATAAAACAAGAATATTATTAAATATTAAAGTTAATAAATATGATACAGAATTATTTGATAATAATATAATAATTATCAATTAGATGATTATAAGTTATTAAATTATTGTGGTATATTGCTAATGAAAAGGTATTAAAAATGTGTCCTGATGGTAAAATATTGTATATTAAAAAATTATCAGGTGACAAAAAAAATAATTAGTAAAATAGAAAATATACCAATTGATTTAATAAATATTTATCTTAATATTTATCTTAATGGTAATAAATTAATAAATGATAAAAATCTTATTGATTATGATATTGGTTATGGTATAAAATTAGATTTAATTATTGGTATTAAAATATTTATTGTTACTATACATGTTTCATGATCAGTCATTGTGTAATTACACACAACCCAATGTTTAAACACACAACCCAATTATAATTTTTATGATATGAAATTCTATTTAAATAAAATATGGAAGCTTAAAATGAGTAGACATGGTGGTAGTCGAACTTAAAGAGTGCAGAGATAGCGGTGGAGTAGAAGAAGAGTGAAAACAATTAAATTAATAATTGAAAAATTATGGAAATTCACAAAAAATTACTTTAATTATACATTAGTCTAAAATTTTATCCAAACATTTATGATTAGGATGTTTAGTCTAGGTTCAAAACATCTAATGTTAAAAATTACTCATCTTTGGATAGCTTGCATAAGACATTATAATCAGTATGAATTCTGAACCGGATACAGACCAAAATTATTTCTCTGCAGGTTTTAATGGATAAATAGAACTTCATGAAAGCAATACAACTAATTTAAATAATGCAATTTTTGTTTCGTTCCTGGAACATTTGCTCTTATAATTATAGTTATCATCAATGACCGAAACAAGATGTTACTCTTAGCTTAAGAATTTCTGTAGAAAATTGGGAACCTGAATAGTAGGAAACATAAAGTTTGTATCTTTTTGTTTTCATAAGTAAATACAACTAGGGAAATCAAACTTTAAGACTCCAGTATTACAGCTTCCTAGTTTGATACAGAAACTTTTAAACTAAAAGCGAGACTAAAAGTCACATCTTGTTTTGGTTATCGATAATAACTAAAATTATAAGAATTTTTCAATTCACTACTGAGTAGCATAATGATTAAAACTGTTATGAGTAAATGTTTCATGATCAGTCCTTGTGTAAACACACAATTCAATAATGATATGAAATTCTATTTGAATAAAATATGGAGGGTTACACTGAGTAGACATGGTGGAGAAGTAAGACTTGAAGAATGCTTAGATAGTGGAGTAGTAGAAGAGTGCAAACAATTAAATTAAAAATTGAAAAATTTCACAAAAAATTAATCTAATTAATCATTAGTCTTAAATTTTATCAAAAAATTTATAATTAAGATGTTCAGTCTAGCTTCAAAACATCTAATATTAAAAATTACTCATCTTCGGAAACCTCGTATAAGACTTTATAATCAGTATTAATAATTCTGAATCAGATACAGGCTAAAATTATTTCTCTGCAGGTTCTAAAGCATAAATAGAACTTCACAAAAGCAATACAACTAATTTAAATAAAGCAATTCTTGTTTTGTTCCTGGAACATTTGCTCTTATAATTTCTGTATAAAATAGGAAAACTGAATAGTAGGAATCATAAAGTTTGTATCTTTTTGTTTTGATAAGCAAATAAAACTAGGGAAAACAAACTTTAAGACTCCAGTATTACAGGTTCCCAGTTTGATACAGAAACTTTTAAACTAAAAGTAACATCTTGTTTCGGTTAATGATAATAACTAAAATTATAAGAACAAATGTTTCAAAGACAGAACAAGAACTACAACACATAGATTAATTGTGTTACTTTTGTGTAGTTCTATTAATTCATTGAAACCTGCAAAGAAATAATTTTGGGCTATATCTGGTTCAGAATTATTAATACTGATTATAAAGTCATATACGAGTTATCCGAAGATTAGTTATTTTTAATATTTCATGTTTTGAAGCTATCCTGAGCAACCTGATCAGGTTAAAATTTAAGATTAATGAATAATTATATAGACATGACTATTGCAATAGCCAAAAAGAAGTCCTTAGATTTCAATATTTATTAAATTCAGGTTCTGAAAGGTTATTATGAATGAAAAATAAAACCACAAATATTTCCTGTTTCTTTTTAATTTTTAATTCACAAATTCTTTCAAACACAAAAATATTTTTAACTAACAAAATACTATCATTTTAGGTTATTTTTGTGTAATTTAATGATTTTAACAGAAAAGTATGGTAAATAAATCACCTATATTTTTATTTTTTTCTCATTTTTTGTGCAATTTTTCAGTTTCACATTTTTCTGGATTTACCATACCTATAAAATACACGTAAACATTTACCCATGATATTACTTGTAATAAGTAATAAAACTTAACTAGGTAAATAACAAAAAAAAAATTTTAAGTTTCAAGAGTATGTACCTATACAAAAAAAATGTAAGTCTAGTTTTGTGAAAAGTTTTACTAAATAAAAAAAATAAGTTAATAATTAAAAAAATTATTTATTCTACTTTTTATAAAGTTATTTCAAATAATTATATGAAGTCCTGGTTAAAATGAGAAAAAAACCCTTTATCCCTGTGTATGTCAATTTCGCAGATGAGGATGAGAATATGTAAAATAATTATATAGGTATATAATAATTATAGGGAATGAATACAGAAATTTGTAAATTATATAAATATTTTGATTAAGTTATTAATTAAAAAGTAAACAAAAAATTCTAGTCAATAAAATTTTAATATCTATAAGTTAAAATATTGGGAAAGTTAGAGCATAACTCCAAAATAAATAAAATGTATAAGAAACTTATAATTGATAATTAATTTTGATTTTATATTAAGACTAAAAAATAAAAATTTTGTAATTAGATTAAAAAATTTATAATTCATCTATTGTTATTGAATAATTTTTGACAAAAATTTATTTGTAAATTGAAAAAATTGTTATAAGATTTTGTAATTATATGTATAAAAGGACTTTCTTGAGTCCGTGAAATTTAATAAAGAAATATAAAGAAATATGTATAACAAGTCTTATCTTCTTTAAAATTTATATTTAAATTATTAAATTAATTAAATAAATGTATAGAAAGTCTTACCTTAAACTTGTAGAATCCTGTAGAAACTCCATTTCGGAACTCCTATGCACAATGGTGATAAATATACATACTAACACTAATTTACGTAGTTTTTACTCGGTATTTATGGTCTTTTGGCCCTATCTTGGGCATAAGTTAAAAATAAAGTATACCTTAACATTTAAAACAATTTCAAAACAATTGTTTCCGAAATTTCCGTTAAAAATTTAAAAATAAAAAAAATTTGGAGTTTAAAAAGTTTTTACACACTAAAAATTATTTTATTCACTTTAATTGATGTTAAAAATATTCGTTACACTTTTAAATTTAATATTTTAATAATTTATTTTCAAAAAATTAATTAAACAATTAAAAAATATAATCGAAACATAATCAACGGATCACGAAAGAATGAACAAAGATAGTCACAATATTCAACACAAATTTAAAATGGCGGTTAAAAATTTTAAAATAAAGAAATCTTGGATTTCAAGAATTTTCAATATTAATTATTATATTCACTTTAAATTTATGTTTAAAATATTTCACACACTTTTAAATTTAATATTTTAATTTACTTTATAATAATCAATTAATTAATTAAAAAACATAATCAAAAATAAAATGATCACATAAGAACAGCACCTATAATACCGCGGTTACTTTTTGTATATTGTATTGCCGGTGCACGCAGCGCGCGTCGTCGTCGTGTGTATACTTATGTATAAATATCAGTATTTTTTAGGGGTGTATTATGAAAGTTAACTTAAATGATTTATTAAATTAAAACAAACAATTAAAGTTATTAAATTGAAATAAACAATTAACTACTATGCATTTGTTATTTTCTATAGTATTTGATGTTAAAATTTTAAAGGATCAATTTCTTGGAGCGTATTCTTACTATAGATACTAGATAGGGACACTAGAGGTTAAACAATTAAACCTTAGTAATTATCTTATTAATAACTAAAAATTTATTAGAATCTTATGAAAAAAACTTTAAAATAAATTTATTAAAATTAAAAAAGTCATAATTGATTATTTCTACTCTAGTGCCTCTAGAAATCTAGCAAGAATACGCTCCATGAAAAGATTTTTTTGACCTATAAATACCTATTATATACCTATACTCATTTGCCTGGTTTTTTTTAATTATTAATTTTGAAATGATTTTACAAACATATAGTAAAATATTTTTCACCTAAATATTTTCTTATTATTTTTATTTGATTATTTATTTTATTTATATTATTTAGGATCTTTTTTTCTAATTGCCATTTTAAATTGACCCAACATATATTATAATACACAGTTTTCTTGTTATAAAATTTACTCTCATTTTTTAAACTTTTTTTTCATATTTATATATTAGCCTGATAGTTAAAATAAAATTTCTAGGATTTTCAGTTACATCCCAGCTGTAAAGTTCTAACATAAATTTATAGCAAATGTTAAAAATTTGTTTTATCAGGATGGTGAATACCTAATTTTTGGAAAATTTTTTGTTACATAAAAAAATAAAAAAAACAGCAATATTTTTTTTCTTTTTGGATTTAGTACCTAATTTTTTCCTATGAAAGTACTAATTATATGAAAGTATGGTTTTTACTCGATAACTCGAATCGGATACCTAATTTTTTATTAAAATTTTTACAAAAAAAAAATAAATAAAATAGCAATATTTTTTTTTCTTTTAGGACTTACTTAATTTTTTTCTAGGAAAGTATTTATATCTAGAATTATCGTTTTTACTAGGTAAAAGACCATTAAGGACACACTGTAAAAAGTAACTTTCTTATATTAACCAAAAAATTAGAACATTTTCGAAAAATTAGTCAATTTTAAAAAAAATTTGTAAATATTCGAAAAAAATCGTATATTTACTAAATTTAGTATATTAACAAAAAATTTGAGTATTCTTGATTATTTTTTGTGAATTCGTAAGAAAAATTGATAATTTACCATTTTTTTTCGAAAATTTTCAAAAAATAGTTGTAAATTTCCGAAAAATAGTTGTGAATTTACAATTTTTTTCGTAAAATCATTAAAAAAAGTCAAGAATTCTCGAATTTTTCGGTAATATGTACTAAATTTAGTAAATTTACGATTTTTTTTTTTTTTTTTTTTTTTTTTATTAAATTGATTATCGTACAGGATTGTACAAAGTTTAGAGGTACAAGAGAAAATGTAATAAGTTGCTTACACATGATTATAAAATTTAAATTTTTAACATGATAAATTTAAAAAATTTTTTTTAACAATATTAAAATTTGAAGGAATTTAAAATTTTTGGAATAAGAGTTTAGAGTTAAGGAAAAGGGTAAATAGATTAGAGGCGAGGCGCTTTAGGAAATTAATTTAATCTTTGAGGTTAATGAAAAGTGTAGTTTATTGAATATTAGAACTACGTTTGTCGATCTCAAGGAGATGTTGATGCTGAATTTTCATCGAATATTTACAAAATTTTTTGAAAATTCACTAATTTTTCGAAAAAATTCTATTTTTTTTGTAAATCTAAGAAAGTTACTTTTTACAGTGCAATTACTATTAATCAGGAACCATAGGGCCAAAAATTTGGCAGAGATTTTTGCTTTAGTATCTGAAAACCCTTTTTTCAATTAAAGTCAATTCTCATGAATTATAAAAATAAAATAAAAAAGTATTAACGCTTTTTCACCCATTGTAACCCAGAAATGAATCAAACAATTTCTAATAGGTTATTCGCAAAGAATATCTAACTAGTTCCAAAACAATTGAGTTTAATAGACTTGAACGTAATTGTCTATTTGACTGTTAAAAGATACCTATATTAAATATGATGTGCAAAAATACTTAAACATTAGTAAAAATACACACCTAAAAAATATACCCTTGCTAATAATAATGTAAAATTAAGGAGACATTGTTATAAAAAAAATTTTTTCCATTAAAGGTAGAGGGACAGTAAAAAAGGAAAAAAAAAAGTTTTAAATATGGGGGATATACAATAGGCTAGGTATATAAAGATAGAATGTTTGAAGATGTTCTTAGCAATTCACTCTCGCCTTTGAAAGTAAAAAGTATAGTGAGAGATTAGACAATATATTATTTGGTTTGTTATTTTTTTTTTATATGTGTTTAAATTATAATGTTTAAACATAAAAAATAGAGAAAAAAAAGTTTTTTATTCTATTGGTACAATAAGTTATTAAACTGACTGTGTGAGAAATTTTTTTTTTTTTTTTTTGGTGATATTATATTTGTAAAAAAGTTAAATGAAATTAAGAAAAAGAGACTCGAAATAATTACTCGCGAGTTATAATTTTTTTGAAAAATAAATTGGAATTTTCAAAAAAATTTGGATTTGTTTTTTTCTGAAAAAAGGGGTGCATTTTATTTATTTTTGGATTTTGAAAGATTTTTATTGGTGAGTAATTATTTTATTTGAATTTTAATTGATGGTGGTAGTTATATTTGGGAGAGTTTCTAGATTTACAAATTTTGGCCTAATTTTAACAAAAAAATTAAGATTTCGAAATTTTCAGCTGCAGATTAGATTAATTCAATTATTTTGCATATAAAATCTTGATTTTATATATAATTTATTTTATATAAAATTTGGTGCATTAGCTCCTTTAAATTTTATCCCAAAAGACTAAATTTATCAAATATTACCAAAATATTTACCAAAAATACCCCAGAAAAACTAATTCCCCAAACCACAAGTGTGAACATTCTGCACACAAAAACTAAAATTTAAAAAATAACGTCTAAGCTAATCTAGCAATAAAAAAATTGTGGATCCATAAAACATTTTTGCAATAGACTATTATATGCACATCGATTACTAGAAATTGTGCAAAAGGATTATTATTGTTTTATTTTTCTCTCTTAAACTATTCTTTAAGGATAATACCATTATTTTAAATAAAAAATAGCCTACACAAAAATTTCTATGTCTTAGAATGATAAAAAATTAATCTTGGGAAAATTTTGGTAACATTTTTTCCTTTTCGTTTATTTATTTTATTTAAAAAAGTATTATGAAAAAAAAAAAAAATTAATGACAAACTGTATAAGTAATTATTATAAAAAAATGTGTTAAAATATTGCTTAAAAAAAAGAAGAGGAAAAATTATTATTATTTTTTCTTTTTTCAGTGTACACAGTCTGGTACAATATAATTTAATAACTGTAATTTTTATTTATATTTAGGTTTTATTTTATTACAAAAAAAAAAAAAAATATGTTGCAAAAAATAAAAAGGTGTTTAATGTTAATAATTAAAATTTTAAAATTCAATTAAAAAAGTTGTGAGAAAGTTAATTTTAATTTTTGCTTCATTTCACGAGGATTTTAAATAAAATTGTCGTTTATTTTTGATATCAAGATTATAAGTTCATATCTTATGAATTTTTTACAGGTACATAAAATAATATCGATGCATCGAGAAATTATTTTTTTTTGCCTATAAATAGAAAGTTTTAGTACCACTTCGTAATCTTTTAAACTAATCTTAACCGTAGAGTATTTATCGACATATTTATTTTATCAGTTTTATAAAGTACTATTTCTTTACTGTAAATTGTGATTTATGAAAGATGAATGTGTTTAGTAATATTTTTTAAAGGTGATATTTTAATAAGGGTTTTTTGATTTGGGGTCTGTAAAGTTTCAGGATTACTATTTTGGAATATAGCAATTTTGTAATTTCATTTCGATATTAGTACCTAGCACCAAAAATAAAAACTTTTATGTTCTTGGTATGTAATTTACTATTTTTGCATGCAAAATTAATTTTTTTTTATTTATGATTAAAAATTTATTCGCGATATTATATGATTGCAGAATTATTTGCGGATTTTTAAAACTTATATTCGTTGGCGAGGCCCATTTTCGTAAATTTTTTTTTGGGATTCAGATCGAGTGATTAACTTTATTTTCCCCCCTTCTTTTAATTTTTAAATTCTTCTGTGCATATATTGTAATGATACCGAATTTATTGCACTAGTTCGCTTGTTCTAAAATTGGCTACTAAAAAATAAAAAATATTAACAAAATTTTTTAGGTAAATTTATGTATGATTAAAAAAAAATGTTTTTATTCAATAAAAAAAAATTTATTTTTAAATAATTTTATTTATAAATAAATTTTTAAATTAATAATCAGTGCATGTCAACAAAATAAATAATAAAAAAAATGAAAATGATTTGTTTTGCAAGAAAAATTGAATTAAAATTTTACTATTACTGAAGTAGAAAATTAATTTTTGAATTTGCATATGGATAAATTATTTTTTTGACTATTACTTTTATAAAACTAAACCACGAGGTCGGTATGATTCTAAAGTCATTGAACTTTTAAAATTAAAATTTTCAAATGACTATGATTTCTTCAAGTATCTTGACTCCAGTCAAATCCAGTAACAAGTGTATGTTGTTACTGGCTTCATGAGCTTTGGTCTACTATAGGTTTTTTCGGTCACTGTCTACAAATTTCGGAGTCTTTTCCGGGAAAAATGGGCAGAACAGCCTTAAATTTGCTACAACTACCCCTAAAAAGGGGTATTTTTGACGCATTTGAACTTTGAAGGTCCAGATTTGGTACATTTGTTATGAGTTTTTTGGGTTGCTGATCACGGGGTCTTGCCTATTAAAAGTTAGCACTTCACCCTTAAATTAGCAAAACTATCCCTTAAGGGGAAATTTTTTATGTATTTCATGGTGCAGTGCTAATTTTTAGTAGACCGGGCCCTGAAATTCGTAATCAGTGATCCAAAATCCCCATATGGACCAAATCTGGGCACTGAAAACGCGAAAATAGTAAAATATTTCTTTCAGGGGTAGTTTTTGCGAACTATAGAGTTAAAAATTAATTTTTCATAAAAAAATCTCTGAAATTTGGGATCAGCGACCCAAAAAATCTAAATACACAAAATCTAGACTCTCAAAGTGTAAATTCATAAAAAATACCCGTTTTTAGGCGCAGAGTTTTTCCAAATTTAACGGTATTCCGCTCATTATAGACCCCGAATTTGTAAACTGTAATCATCAACCCAAAAAACCTATAGTAGACTAAAGCTCATGATGGTCTGTAATTAAACACCCCTCCCCCCTGATTTGATTGCACTGCTTTGCTAAATCCCAAGTAAATGTTAGGAAGGTGAAATTTAAAGATTTTGTAGTAGAAATGTTTTTTTTAGTAATTTATAATACTAAATTATAATAGTAAAAGCCCTTTAAGTGATAATTTCATTAAAATTATTTATTTTAAAAATTACACATAATTGATTCCTTTTTTTAAATTTAAAAAATGAAAGTAAACATTTAATAAAATAAAAGTAGATGATAATAATCAAAGATAATTATAATTAAAACTAACAGAATCTTTTAAGATTTATTAGCATTAATAATCAATACTTTCTCAATTAGCTTTAAAAATGATATAATCTTTTTTTATATAATTTGCTTCAATTTTTTTAAACAGAATTTCTTTCTTTTTTTTTTATAAATTATGCAAAACTAGTGCAAATAAATTTTTTAAAATGTATGAACACGTGCATTTCCTTTATAAATAAAATTTATTACATTAATAACAATAACAATAAAACCCACCTGAAAATTTAAAAATTATGCTAATTCAGTAAAATAAATACATAAAATAATTTTTAAATATGGAAGAGTGCACATATAGGATAATAATAATCTATTATTTTCAAATTATTATAATTTACTTAACAAATTACTTGAGTTTAAACAAATTATTACTTTTTTATATTTTCAATACAACATGAATACGTAAACTTGTAAGTACAGATGAAAATAATTTTTTAATCATTTTTAATATAATAAAAAGCAAAATTACATAATTTAAAAAAATTTTTTTAAGAATCAATTATTTATCAATTAGGTTTACAATATTTAGTATTGTACCAAAATTGATTGGGATTTTTTTTATAATTAGAAAATTTTTTGCGAACTTCCCGATATTTTGACTGAATGGATTTTTAGGACACTCAAAACTGCTCTATTTTTCACAGCAGAATCTTTAAATATCCAATTTTCTGTCCGTTTTTAAATTCCTTTTTTATCATCTATCTATTTTAGTTAGTATGAAATTCTATAGGAATCTTGGTTGTAACCAAATGGTACCAAAATAATACCTATTATTTCGTCTAGGATATCTAAAATTTTTAACCCTGGTATTATTGTGGTTCCCAGTTCAAAATAGTATTTTTTCTTAATTTTCTGTCTCCCAGACTCATTGGCACATTTTTTCTTTTAACAGGAATGCCATATTTTCTAAAGTACATTACCAAAAAAAACTAAAATAGGGTTACCTATATGGGTATACTTAATTCTGTATAAAATTAAAGAAAAACAGTAAAATCAAAAAAAATGAATGCCTATAGGAATACGTATTATCAATTTAAATGTACATATTTACACACATATATAATGTAAATAATAGATATTATAATCTGATATCTTACAAGGTGATGAGAGAAGAAAATTTTTTTTCACACGAAATTTTTTTTTTTCATTCAAGTTAATGAAATTGTAAGTTTTTGTTTGGTAGTTTTATTTATATCTAATATAATATGTAACTATGCATATAAAAAAAAAAGTTGTAATTTTGTTATCCAATCAAAATCAACATACAATGCCATGTTTATGAGAGAAATAACTATAGATATAAAAGCAAAAAAATATATTTTATACCTATAATACCTGAAGTCATCTGTATAAGGATAAGAAAATCGTATTAAATTTTTATTCAATTATATAATTTTTTTTTATTTTAGAGTATTGTACAATAATGTTTTTTTAGGTGTGTGTGTGTATTTTTGTAATAATATAATAATTTAATAATATTTTTTAGTACAATTTTATAATATTTAAAATAACTTAAAGACATAATAATTGATATTTTTATCATGGAGTTTTAAAAAATTAATTATGAAAGAAAATTTTTTTTATTAGAAAAATACTGACAAGAAAAATAATGATAATTATTTTTATGATGGAACTCAATTATATTTCAAAATCAGAATATGAAAATTTATTTTATTTTAACACTCATTTATTATATTCAATTTTATAATTATTGTTATTATTATTCAATATTATATTATGAAATAAAATATTTTAAATTGTTTATTTCTTGTTTTTTAAATATGTGTGACTGAAAACGTGCAGAAGTATGACAGGTTTAGTTTCAGTATATCGAAAATTCAACTTTGGCAATAAATTGAGTCTAGAATTTATAGAAAAAATTTAATTGTGCACTGTAAAAAGTAATTTTCTTAGATTAACAAAAAAAAAAGAATATTTTCGAAAAAATAGTAAATTTTCGAAAAAATTTGTAAATATTCGATAAAAATGGTAAATTTACTAAATTTAGTATATTATCCAAAAATTCGAGAATTCTCGATTTTTTTTTGTGAATTTACGAAAAAAATTGTAAATTCGCAACTATTTTTTGTAAATTTTCGAAAAAAAATTGCAAATTATCAATTTTTCTTGTGAATTCACAAAAAAAATCGAGAATACTCGAATTTTTTGTTAAAATACTAAATTTAGTAAATTTACGATTTTTTTCGAATATTTACACATTTTTTCGAAAATGTTCTAATTTTTTTGTTAATATAAGAAAGTTACTTTTTACAGTGTGTATTTGTGGGTATAGTATAGATTTTGAAGCCGTTTTTGAGATCAAATAATTTCACTTACCCCCTAACATAGAGAATTTCTCTTAGAATATAATTCCAAAGTCAAAAAGTTAATTTGAATTTCACATAAGTGAAAAATTAGCTAAGCAAGTTGTTTTTTCAAATGCCAGTTACTCGAAAGCATGTAGATGAAAATATTTTTTTTTAAATGCCAATTACTCTAATTAAGCATGCAGATAGAAATCTTCTAGTATAGAGCCTAATTTCTGAAACTTTAAATTTGTTGACGAAATAAAGAAACTGATGGTTTGTTACCATTTGAGAGTTCTTATAGATCCAAAAACGACAGCTTTTAAAAATTGAATTTAAAAAATCTAACAAAAATTTTTGTTCCCTGGGAAAATGCTACATAAGGATTTAATTTTGTAACCTTTTAGAAGACTTTAGATTAAAAAATGATATTTAAAATTTAATAAAAGAAGAATTTAAGCTAATTAATTTAAAAACTAAAACCCATAAAATAAATTTTTGCGCCCAGTACAACAAAAAATGATTCAGAAAATTCAAATAAAATCTATTACGAATCACAAATAAAAAATTGCAAGTAACTCCATTAAAAAAAAAAGTTAATTAATTATTAAATCAAACAATAAACAAGACAGAAACCTAATAAAAAATAATAAACGAATAATTAAAAATCAACGAAAAATTACACCAATAAATAAGACATATAAAAACCTTTTGAAAAATTCTATTAACCAAAGTCTATAAATCTTAAAAAAAATTTTAATAACATCATCGTGTCACGACCATAATCGTAATTTGTCTTAATAATATTTCCTTACATACAAATATTACATAAAAAAAATATGGATGCACATTTATATAAAAATTTTGCAAGTGTGTGTATATCATAAAACAGCGTCAAAATTGATGATATTTCATTTTTAAACTTTCCCTTTGTATTTGAAAAAAAAAATTTTTTTATTAATATGTAATAAATACTTAAATACTTCCTTTATTATGAATTAATAAATAAATAGAGATTAATAAAAAATGTTATTGGAACAAAAAATACAATGTTATTTTGATCAATATCTTATATTGTATATGTTTAATGAAAATCGTGATTTTATTATAATTTTAAAAAAATAGGATATATATAATTTGAATTTTTTCATTGTAAAAAAATGTGCTTATTTAATTTATTTATACATAATATGCTTGTATTATGGGTTATTTGTTAAATTAATAAAAAATATTTTTAGTGTTAAATTATTGTTTAATTGTTTACACGATGAAAACAAGATGTTTTTGTAATTTTTATAATTTTTAAACTGAAGGTAAAATTAGATTTTTTGGGTACTATTTATATGCGGATCGGTGATGTTTGTCCAAATTTTCAGGTCACCATAAAAATTTTATTAGATAAAATACTTAACAAAATTTGACTCACGAAAAAAGGTTTTTGAAACGAAACTAGACATTTTTTAAAACTCTGTAAAAGGTCGTTATAAAGTGCAAAAATTAAAAGTAAAAACTTGAACAAGCAACTTATATTAAAAAATTTGCACAAAGGCTCATTTTTGACAAAAAATATAATACATTTCAAGTAATTTTGGCCCCTACAACCAAACTTAGCCTAAGTAGAACTACCAAAAAAATTGCCAAAAAACTGATTTTTAAAAGTTCTTTTTGTAATTTAGTTATTATACCAGGGGTGTGCGGTTATCCGACCCGAGACTTGGGGTCGGTCTTAAATTTTTCGGGTCGGGTCGAGTCGGGCAGCCTTCGGGTATACCCAAAAAGTTTCAGAGGTCCGAAGGTACAGTTTTTTCATATGAAATTTTCCTGGCTTTCCGATTCAATGAATATTTTTACGGGAATTTTCCGTTGGTGCTTAAAAATGAGGAAAAATAGTTAAAAAAAAGCGTAC
The DNA here is from genome assembly GCA_022575985.1 of Anagrus nilaparvatae. Taxonomy (NCBI): domain Eukaryota; kingdom Metazoa; phylum Arthropoda; class Insecta; order Hymenoptera; family Mymaridae; genus Anagrus; species Anagrus nilaparvatae. The sequence continues at coordinate 29,192,053 of JAKSXM010000231.1, read as the reverse complement.
TAGAAAAAAATATCTATTTGTATGGCAAGGGATTAAAGAATCATATATCCGACGAGTTAACGGGATTGGTTTGAGGTGTGAATAACTGACGAGGATTCCCGAGCCGTTCAGAAAGTGCAGCATATTTACATCATGAAATGAAAAGTAATTTTTAAACCATTAGTAATTATTTATTTTTTCATGTAAATAAACAAGGAAATCGTCATGCCAGGGAAATTTCATATGAAAAAACTGTACCTTCGGATCTCTGAAACTTTTCGGGTGTACCCGAAGACCGACCCGAGCCGACCCTAGAAAATCTGAGATCGACCCGAAGCTCGGGTACCCGAAAATTCAGGTAATCGCACACCCCTAGTTATTACTTATTTATAAATATACGCCGATCAGACCATATATTATCTAGAAATTATTAAATTTATTTCATTTTCAACTAACTATATATAAAAAAAAAAATAATGTGGTTTTAATAAATAATTAAATAATTTTTGTAATGTATAAATATTAAAAAAAATAAATTAAATTATAAAAACCACAAAATTAAATCCTTGTTTTTAAAATATTTTTGATTGATTTAAGTAATTTATTATTACGTATTTAATGCGTTTCATGACTAATAGTATTTAGTTTTAATTTTAATTTTAAATTATTTAATTTGTAATTAACATTATATAACGTTCAAATGTTAATTAAAATCTTTTTAAATTATTTTCGTTATAAATGAGGGACTTCAACCCAAGTAAGCCCAAGTTGGACTCAAGGATCGTGGAAATTGGTTCTAACTGTTTTTTACCAAAATTTTAGCTTTCTAGGTCGAATCCTTGATTTCTGACAGCCATTTTTTTGTTTTTGTCCTACTTTGGTTCTATTTTACTCATTTTTTTTAATTACTTTAGACTTAAGATTTATTTAGAAAAAAATTTTAGATATAGAGATAGAGAAATTATTGGATTAATAGCACATATATTTTTGCATTTTACCCATATATTTTGATTACCCATAAACAAGGCCCATAGAGAAATCACTGGTTCAAAATTTTTTTCAAAAGTATGTATCAGAATGTCTAAAATCGTCTAACACGTGAAAATAACACATATAATTTTGCATTTTGCACATATATTTTAATTGCCCTTAGACAGGGCCCATTAAGTTAAAGAAATTAATGGTACAAAAATTTTTTCAATAATATATGGCTCAGATGGTTTAAAATTGTCTGAAACGTGAAAATAACAGCTAATGGATTTTCAAATTTTACCCATATATTTTGATGACCTACAGCCAGGGCCCATGGAGATAGAGAAATTAATGGTACAAAAATTTTTTCAAAAGTATGGCTCAGATGGCTTAAAACTGTCTGAAATGTGAAAATAACAGCTAATGTATTTTCATATTTTATCCATATTTTTTGATCAACTATAGCCAGGGTCCATGGAGATGGAGAAATTAATGGTACAAAATTTTTTTCAAAAGTATGGCTCAGATGGCTTAAAATTGTCTGAAATGTGAAAATAACAGCTAATGTATTTTCAAATTTTACCCATATATTTTGATGACCTACAGCCAGGGCCCATGGAGATAGAGAAATTAATGGTACATAAATTTTTTCAAAAGTATGGCTCAGATGGCTTAAAACTGTCTGAAATGTGAAAATAACAGCTAATGTATTTTCATATTTTATCCATATTTTTTGATCAACTATAGTCAGGGTCCATGGAGATGGAGAAATTAATGGTACAAAATTTTTTTCAAAAGTATGGCTCAGATGGCTTAAAATTGTCTGAAATGTGAAAATAACAGCTAATGTATTTTCAAATTTTACCCATATATTTTGATGACCTACAGCCAGGGCCCATGGAGATGGAAAAATTAATGGTACAAAAATTTTTTCAAAAGTATAGCTCAGATGGCTTAAAATTGTCTGAAATGTGAAAATAACAGCTAATGTATTTTCAAATTTTACCCTTATATTTTGATGACCTACAGCCAGGGCCCATGGAGATGGAGAAATTAATGGTACAAAAAGTTTTTCAAAAGTATAGCTCAGATGGCTTAAAATTGTCTGAAATGTGAAAATAACAGCTAATGTATTTTCAAATTTTACCCATATATTTTGATGACCTACAGCCAGGGCCCATGGAGATGGAAAAATTAATGGTACAAAAATTTTTTCAAAAGTATGGCTCAGATGGCTTAAAATTGTCTGAAATGTGAAAATAACAGCTAATGTATTTTCAAATTTTACCCATATATTTTGATGACCTACAGCCAGGGCCCATGGAGATGGAAAAATTAATGGTACAAACATTTTTTCAAAAGTATGGCTCAGATGGCTTAAAATTGTCTGAAATGTGAAAATAACAGCTAATGTATTTTCAAATTTTACCCATATATTTTGATGACCTACAGCCAGGGCCCATGGAGATGGAGAAATTAATGGTACAAAAATTTTTTCAAAAGTATGGCTCAGATGGCTTAAAATTGTCTGAAATGTGAAAATAACAGCTAATGTATTTTCAAATTTTACCCTTATATTTTGATGACCTACAGCCAGGGCCCATGGAGATGGAGAAATTAATGGTACAAAAATTTTTTCAAAAGTATAGCTCAGATGGCTTAAAATTGTCTGAAATGTGAAAATAACAGCTAATGTATTTTCATATTTTATCCATATTTTTTGATCAACTATAGCCAGGGTCCATGGAGATGGAGAAATTAATGGTACAAAATTTTTTTCAAAAGTATGGCTCAGATGGCTTAAAATTGTCTGAAATGTGAAAATAACAGCTAATGTATTTTCAAATTTTACCCATATATTTTGATGACCTACAGCCAGGGCCCATGGAGATGGAAAAATTAATGGTACAAAAATTTTTTCAAAAGTATGGCTCAGATGGCTTAAAACTGTCTGAAATGTGAAAATAACAGCTAATGTATTTTCATATTTTATCCATATTTTTTGATCAACTATAGTCAGGGTCCATGGAGATGGAGAAATTAATGGTACAAAATTTTTTTCAAAAGTATGGCTCAGATGGCTTAAAATTGTCTGAAATGTGAAAATAACAGCTAATGTATTTTCAAATTTTACCCATATATTTTGATGACCTACAGCCAGGGCCCATGGAGATGGAGAAATTAATGGTACAAAAAGTTTTTCAAAAGTATAGCTCAGATGGCTTAAAATTGTCTGAAATGTGAAAATAACAGCTAATGTATTTTCAAATTTTACCCATATATTTTGATGACCTACAGCCAGGGCCCATGGAGATGGAAAAATTAATGGTACAAAAATTTTTTCAAAAGTATGGCTCAGATGGCTTAAAATTGTCTGAAATGTGAAAATAACAGCTAATGTATTTTCAAATTTTACCCATATATTTTGATGACCTACAGCCAGGGCCCATGGAGATGGAAAAATTAATGGTACAAAAATTTTTTCAAAAGTATGGCTCAGATGGCTTAAAATTGTCTGAAATGTGAAAATAACAGCTAATGTATTTTCAAATTTTACCCTTATATTTTGATGACCTACAGCCAGGGCCCATGGAGATGGAGAAATTAATGGTACAAAAATTTTTTCAAAAGTATAGCTCAGATGGCTTAAAATTGTCTGAAATGTGAAAATAACAGCTAATGTATTTTCATATTTTATCCATATTTTTTGATCAACTATAGCCAGGGTCCATGGAGATGGAGAAATTAATGGTACAAAATTTTTTTCAAAAGTATGGCTCAGATGGCTTAAAATTGTCTGAAATGTGAAAATAACAGCTAATGTATTTTCAAATTTTACCCATATATTTTGATGACCTACAGCCAGGGCCCATGGAGATGGAGAAATTAATGGTACAAAAATTTTTTCAAAAGTATAGCTCAGATGGCTTAAAATTGTCTGAAATGTGAAAATAACAGCTAATGTATTTTCATATTTTATCCATATTTTTTGATCAACTATAGTCAGGGTCCATGGAGATGGAGAAATTAATGGTACAAAATTTTTTTCAAAAGTATGGCTCAGATGGCTTAAAATTGTCTGAAATGTGAAAATAACAGCTAATGTATTTTCAAATTTTACCCATATATTTTGATGACCTACAGCCAGGGCCCATGGAGATGGAAAAATTAATGGTACAAAAATTTTTTCAAAAGTATAGCTCAGATGGCTTAAAATTGTCTGAAATGTGAAAATAACAGCTAATGTATTTTCAAATTTTACCCATATATTTTGATGACCTACAGCCAGGGCCCATGGAGATGGAAAAATTAATGGTACAAAAATTTTTTCAAAAGTATGGCTCAGATGGCTTAAAATTGTCTGAAATGTGAAAATAACAGCTAATGTATTTTCAAATTTTACCCTTATATTTTGATGACCTACAGCCAGGGCCCATGGAGATGGAGAAATTAATGGTACAAAAATTTTTTCAAAAGTATAGCTCAGATGGCTTAAAATTGTCTGAAATGTGAAAATAACAGCTAATGTATTTTCATATTTTATCCATATTTTTTGATCAACTATAGCCAGGGTCCATGGAGATGGAGAAATTAATGGTACAAAATTTTTTTCAAAAGTATGGCTCAGATGGCTTAAAATTGTCTGAAATGTGAAAATAACAGCTAATGTATTTTCAAATTTTACCCATATATTTTGATGACCTACAGCCAGGGCCCATGGAGATGGAAAAATTAATGGTACAAAAATTTTTTCAAAAGTATGGCTCAGATGGCTTAAAATTGTCTGAAATGTGAAAATAACAGCTAATGTATTTTCAAATTTTACCCATATATTTTGATGACCTACAGCCAGGGCCCATGGAGATGGAGAAATTAATGGTACAAAAATTTTTTCAAAAGTATAGCTCAGATGGCTTAAAATTGTCTGAAATGTGAAAATAACAGCTAATGTATTTTCAAATTTTACCCTTATATTTTGATGACCTACAGCCAGGGCCCATGGAGATGGAGAAATTAATGGTACAAAAATTTTTTCAAAAGTATAGCTCAGATGGCTTAAAATTGTCTGAAATGTGAAAATAACAGCTAATGTATTTTCATATTTTATCCATATTTTTTGATCAACTATAGCCAGGGTCCATGGAGATGGAGAAATTAATGGTACAAAATTTTTTTCAAAAGTATGGCTCAGATGGCTTAAAATTGTCTGAAATGTGAAAATAACAGCTAATGTATTTTCAAATTTTACCCATATATTTTGATGACCTACAGCCAGGGCCCATGGAGATGGAAAAATTAATGGTACAAAAATTTTTTCAAAAGTATGGCTCAGATGGCTTAAAATTGTCTGAAATGTGAAAATAACAGCTAATGTATTTTCAAATTTTACCCATATATTTTGATGACCTACAGCCAGGGCCCATGGAGATGGAAAAATTAATGGTACAAAAATTTTTTCAAAAGTATAGCTCAGATGGCTTAAAATTGTCTGAAATGTGAAAATAACAGCTAATGTATTTTCATATTTTATCCATATTTTTTGATCAACTATAGCCAGGGTCCATGGAGATGGAGAAATTAATGGTACAAAATTTTTTTCAAAAGTATGGCTCAGATGGCTTAAAATTGTCTGAAATGTGAAAATAACAGCTAATGTATTTTCAAATTTTACCCATATATTTTGATCAACTACAGCCAGGGCCCATGGAGATGGAAAAATTAATTGTACAAAAATTTTTTCAACCTTAACTTAATTACTGCTCTAATCCATCATAAAATAATAACCAGCCAATATTAATATATCTGGCATACAATTATACACGTATAAGAGGAAGTGATATGTAAATAAATGCCTACATTTCATAAAAAAAAAACAGAGTTTAATAATAACATGTACGAGGCTAAAGAAAAATAACAATTTTTTTTCTGAATAATAATAACATATAACTTAGAATATTTTATATACCATAAAGAAAATTTCTCGACCTTTCACCCACACGATTTAATTTATAATACTATATTATTTATATCATTTTTATAACAAGAGTAAAAAATTACATATCCTATTATTATTTTTCGAATACTTGATTTATATGATTGAAAAAAAAGTAATTAAAATTTTTTTATTTTTATAGAAAAATTAAGAAGTTTTTCTAAAAATACAATAAGTAGTCTAGGCGCCAGCCATACTAATTACGCCCAAAAATTAAGTTTCTTTTTCCGAGGATAAAAACAGGTGGTATTTATCCGTTTTGCGAATTTCGTGGTCAATTTTTTGTTATTAACAAATTATTGGCCAATTTTGTAATAATTTGTTGGTAACAAAAAATTGACCATGAAATTCGCAAAATGGACCCCGGATTCGTGTTCAGCGGGTCAACAACCATAACTACCAGCTATTTTTATCCTCGGAAAAAGAAATTTAATTTTTTAAGTTTTGGGTGTGATTAGCAAGGCTGGTGCCTAGACTAAAGATATTTATTTAATGTTAAAAAAAAGAAAAATTAATGTTTTAATTAGAGCTTAATTAGTGCTTAATTTTAATTAGAAATAAATTAAATTTTTTTTTATTATTGCTATTTAGGTAGTAATGGACAAAATTTTTTAAATTGCAAACTTTAAATGATTAAGAAAAGTATTAAAGGCAGGTATACTAGTATAACTCACGAATGCGCAATCAGTTGGCTCACATATAAATAATTTCGCAGCATAGGATCATTTTTTACTTTTTATTATCATGCTTTTATAATAAGTATATTTTACCTACATAAACAAAAATAAATATGGGTGCTTCCAGCTGAAATGTATACTTGTAATAAAACTTTTTTGGCTTTTAAAGAATGAAATTAGCAGTTTGAGATTGTAAATTTTTGTAATTTGGTGCCATGCTGTATGTTTCTCCAAGTACCAATTTGATAATAAAAATTAATTAAATAAAATGAAACTTAATTTCAATTTTTATTTTAGCTAAAAATACCCATGTATAAATAAATAAAAAAACGCCTCTCACGCTGTGCAAACGTCTTCAAATTCATATAGCTTTTAATCATTCATGGCGTAAAAATCTTCGTTTCTTGAAATATTATAAACCGTAAATATTATTGCAAAATCAAAAAATTCTCTGCATAACACTGTAAATATAATAATAATCACGATAATAAAATTTAATGCTATTACTAATTTCAAAAATTTTTTACATTATTCTTAGAATTACTAAAACGCTACTTAACAAAATGTACTACAATTATCTTCAGTTATTTAATTGATTTTTAATTATGCAAATATGAAATATTTAGATGATGTACTCAATGTATATGGAGTAATTCAGATAATTTTGACCAAGTAAAAATAATTTTTTGCATGTGTAATTTTTATTTAATAACAAAATATCATTTGACCCATTTTAATTTTGCATTTATGGATATAGCAAGTGGGGAATGGGCGGTAACCTAGTCGAAATCGTTGATTTTTTTAATTTTACAACATAAAAATGAATTTTTCTATGTTTACTCCTCTCTTTCCCCCTACTAATTAAGAATGGTATCAAAAATTCTGAAGAAAAACTAAAATTTATTTTACTTGGTCGAAAAAATCTGAAAAACTCCATATACACAAGACGTAAACCTTTATATTGTACAATTTTTCATGCGAATTAATTATAAATTTTTACACTTATTAAAAAAATAATCTCTAAAGCTACTACATAATAATATGATCCTTTTAATTAATTTTGATATGTGTCTGAGTGAATGTAATAATCTGTTACATGTGCTAGAAATTTAATTAAAAGTAGGTATTACATTGTAACGTGTATAAAAATATGAACGTATGTAATTTTGAGTAAATTGGAGGAAATAAATTGAAGGGATTAATATTATTATGCAAGCAAATTAATTGTGATTTATTTCTCTTTTAGAACTCTTCCTCTTTTGCAAATTCTTTTAAAATTATGATCGATGTCGAGATATACTTTTATAATATTTTCTTTAGTCTTTGAACGTTTTATGTCTAACAAATTATTATAATATAAATTAAATTTTATGAAAATTCAAAGAATCATTTTTAAGCAAAATTTAATTACAAGACCGCTATTTTTTTGATTGGGTCATAAAATCGTAAAATTTTAAGGTAATTTGGGTACTTTTTTTTTTGAAATTTTAATTCTGGACAAAGTTTTGAGTAGATACTTAAATACCTGTTCGAATTTTCTAACAATTAGTACTTAAAAATTTAAATACTTAAAAATTCATGCATTTTATTTTAACAGATTAGTAAAATAAGATTTAATATTATTTAGGGATCTCAAAAGGCGAAAATTTTGTTAAAATATACCTCAAAGTCAAAATATCAGAATATTTTACCAGCTTGCTTTGTTTGAATTTCACTTAAATGGCTTAAATTTTCAAGCAAAATTCAAGCAGAGCAAAGCTTAGTAATATCACAGTAATAGTAAAAATATTGAAATTTCGAAAATTTATTTTACTTCAAAAAATTGACTATTCGCTGTAAAATAAAATGTGCTATAAATCAGGATTATAGTGCAAAAAATACTTGATTTGGCTGATATAAGATAAAAATCCTCCCATCGACACAAAAATGTTGATAATCATCGAAAAGTTTTTGTTTCAAATATACAAATTTTCTGCTAAACATAATGTTTGTATTACTTTTTCAATGATTCATTAGTTGAATTCATTTACATGTCTTGTTGGTAGCTATATTTTATCCTATAAACGCGATTTATAAGAGATAGGATTTTACAAAAGTGACTTCTTCAATGTATAAATTGCACGTTAAAAAAAGATATATCGATGCATCTTTTTATAAACAATTCTAAAATATGTATAAACATATTACATTGAAATGTTTAAAAAGGAAAAAGGTAGTAAAAATGAACTTATATATTAGACATTCGAGAACTTTGTGATTTTAAATGTTTTAAAATGACACTAGTTTTGTGCAACAAGTTCATTTTTAAAATTTCCAAAATACTAAATACTCCAAAAAATAATAAGGTTGTTAAAGACTATTTGCGGATAAGTATAGTGATTTGATCCCCGAAACCAAACCTAACCTTTGCAGTAGAGTCTAAAAATTTATCAAAAAACTCACTGATTCTCGTTGGAATTAGATCTTTAGGCCACGACAGATCCCCAAAAACCTAAAAAAACCGTTTTTTGGGTTTTTAAAATTTAAATTGATTTCTCCGACAGTGACAGAATAGCACGATTGGGACTTCAGAATAATGGCTTTTGATCAAAATCAGCTTAATAACTATATGCCTTTACATTTTTGCACAGTAGTAAACTGTTTATAATAAAAAATTCATAGTAGTTAAAAGCGCGGGTAAACGGCGGTGGAAGATTTTTCATTTTTGGGTATTAGAAAGTGGTTTTCCCTCCAGAAGATTTTCTAGAAAATTAAAAAATATCGTTTTTCACTCCACCAGAGTCTAAAAAAAGTTTAAGGGTGGTATATTTTTTTATATTCAAAAAACCAATTTCCAAAATTTTCAAAATTGTATTTCGGGGCCTTAGAGGGTCCTAAAGGCACAAAAACAATTTTTCCTTAATTTGTTGTGAAATTTTAATTTTTCTAGTCTATGAGCAGATTATTATCTGTTTATGGGTCAGGGAAATTAAAAAAATCTAAAAAACCTTAAGTTAGGTTTGGTTTTGGGGGTCAAACCACTATATTAATCTAGAAATAACCTTTCACTTAAACTTGATAAGCTTTTCAAAAATAATTTTTAACGGATATCAAAAAGTATAAGGGCTAAGCCTAAATAGTAAATATTTGAAAAAGTGGCAAGTTTTTATTAAAGTAGGATCAACTCTATTGATTTATAAGTACACATCTATCAGGTTTCTATGATAGAATTTTTTTTTTTTGGATTTTTAATTTCCAAAAATTTACTTTAATATCCAGAATCAACTTAAAACAACAATAAAATTTTTTTATCAAAAAGAAATCAAAAACCAAGATCAATCTTGGTCTAATATAGATTTGTGAATATTTAGTTATAGTTAAAAAAAATACAAAAATTTAATATATAAAAAAAATTCCAAAGGAGGACGAACATTTAAAAATACATTTTAAATTTCACCGCAGGAAAAACTTATCTTTTAAAAATCTATAGGTCTAGGTCGTGTGGATTTTATTCGCTAATAAATTGACATTTATATATATTGTTTATTTATTTTTTTAAAAACAACGAGTAGTTAGTTTATTGAATTATTGACGTATAGAAAGCTTAATGATTTCACTCGATGCATAAAAAGACACTAATAATTATAAAAAAAAGAAGAAAGGAAAAATTAAAAGAATGCTTATTTCTAAATTTTTCTGCACTTGTGCTTATGGGTATAAAAAATCCAATAAAAAATCATTTTGTTTAATAATATATCTTTTTGTTTAAAAAATTTTAATAAATGATGCAGTGTATATTGAAAAACACAATGTTTACCATGGTTTGCTATTGTTTAATAAAAATTCTTCATGTGTGTTAGTGTGTATTTAATAAATGTAAATTTTATTTATCTATGAAATTTATATAATTTATTGATTTTGAAAAAAAGGATTAAATTGTTTAAAGAATAAGTGAAATTTCTTAATACTTTTTTTAAAGCTGTTTAGCATAAAATTAATTTTTTAATTTTAAAAAAATGATAATTGACTTTTAGTTACTGTATTGTTTTGTGAGAGAATTTTAATAAAGAGATATCGGGGATAGTATAGTATCTGATCACGACCTAGAACATTGGCTGGAGTTTGAAAAAATTATCGTTGTACTTATCATTTTAAGTCAATTTTTCAAATTCCAGACTGTTTGTTTGCTTTATTTTTTGATTTTTGAACAAATATTTAAAAAATTTTTTCATACTCTTATGCATAACAGAAAAATTTGTAACTTAGGTGACACAAACTGCATCAAATTAAAATTTTAAAAGGCCCTACTAACTAAAGGACGAGAAAGGGGGGGGGGAATTGTTGCACTTTGCACTTTAGACCTAAGAATTCTACCAGAACCCCATTAACCAAATTTTTGTATTTGGATTTTTCTGTCAATAGCCTTAAATTAAGATAAAATCCCCTAAAAACCCCTCTTTGAAAAAGATATGAACTGACTCCCATGGTGAACCTAATTGTTTTCAAAATAATCTTTTGTAATTGACAAAAGTATGACATTAAGTATGAAAGTTCTCATCATTTTAAAGCCAATAAATGCATTATCAAAATTTACCTACTTAAAAAAACTTTTTTTTGCTAATAAATAATTAACTACTTTGTATTAATTTATTATTCTTTCATTATTAATAAATTAATATATTTTCTTATAAATTTTAATTAAAAAAAATCAAAGAATTAATAAAAAATTAAGAAATTTAGTAATATAAATGCGGAGTTTTTCAATGAAGTAATAAAATGAAAAAAAAAAAAAAAACGTTTATTAAATTAATAAAATTATGCAATTTTAAAAATTTACAATATTTCATTAAACACACACAAAGACTAATAATGAATTCCATTTACCAATAACTTTTTATTATTTTTACAAAAAAAAAAAAATTTTCATTCATTAATATGACGATGTTGATAATAATGATGATATCTGAAAAAGAAAAATATTGCATGATATATCTGTAAAAAAAAAATTAACTAACTTCTATTAATGGTATAATAAATCAGTGACATTTTAATGCATTAAAAAAAATTTTTTTTTAGACATCATTCAAAAAAAATATAAATAAATATATATATAGCATTAAATAAAAAATGTATATGTTGGTACCTAATATTATTACAAAATTACAAATCATTTTAGAATGTTTTAACAGTTATAGAATTTTTGTATAAATAATTAATGTGTTTTTAAAAAACGTCATATTTTACATTTTTATTTGCAATAAAGTAGTTATGTTTTCTCTTATATAGCATAAATATAACATTTATGAGCAAAAAATTATTAAGAAATCGTTTTTAACGTCTAAATATATTGGTTATTTGTATTTTTTTTAATCGTAAATTTGGAGTTGGGTATTTGAGACAGAGATAATATTCACTGACTTTGGTACCACAAATAAGTTATTATAATTCAAGGTTGATTTATTATGTTGTAAAAAATCATTCCCTTAGGCCCATAACCTGTTATCTTTTATCACTAATTTACGCGCGCCTTTATAGATACTAACTACTTTTACTCCAAAAAATTAATTCATTTTTTTTATTTAGGAGGCTATTGTAGCTAAATGGTTATAGGAAGAGTTAGTGACCGATCACCTACAACTCTCTAGTAGGTCACAACAAACAAAAGTCATTGACCTTCGTATGATAGTTGTATTATAGAAATAGTCAATGATGATAACCTAATACTTCCTTGTAGATCACAATACATCAAAAGGTCATTGACCCTTCCTGTAATCATTTACATACTAGTAACGTTTATCATTTCGTAAAATTAACACTAGGGAAGAGATTGAATATTGGTCCAAATTTATCAATAGAATTAGCTCTGTCCTTGAGGGTTATTTTTATATTAGGACTCGTGGCCAAAATATGATTCATGTAAATTAAATTTAATAGTAACCCCTACAAAATGAAATTACTATTTGTCAGCGTAAAAAAACCACAGATTTCCTGCCTGAAAAATAGTGTTTGATCCTTGGTCATAAAAAATAATATCCCAAACCAAAAGTTTAGACGCAGGCAAAAAAATGTATCAATTATTTTATACGATAAATTACTCTTCAATAAACATAAATTATGTAAAATACAAGGAAAGAGATAACAACATTTAAAAAGAAATCATAAATAAATAAATATTTTCTCTTATAAAATAATAGCATAGAATTAGTAATCATTAAGCATAAACTGATTATCTAATTTTATTTCACTTTGTCAAAGGTTTATAACAAGATAAATTATATGAATATTATTATTTTTTTTTTAAATGTGGGAAGATACTTTTAATACTATAATAATAATAATAATAATATCCTTTAATCATTAAGTTTTGTATTTTTTATATAATAATTATATCCAGCAAGGAAAAATGTTTGTATTATACACGTACTTAAACCTTTTTTTTATGTATTACGTAAGTGTAATAATTTTTAAATTACAAAAAAATTTTTTTTTTTTTTTTTAATGATTAAATTATATACAATGACATTTTAATAAAGAAAAAATGATTTTTATGTAATATTTTTTTGATTTTCTTTCTATTCAATTTTTAATTTATGTATAACTAATTTTAATACAAAATCATGGGTATCAATCATAATTATTAATTAATAAAGAAATTGTGTATTTTGTATTTGCTTTCTAAAATTTATTTCTAATTCATATGTCAAATTTGAAGAGAATGTTTGAATTTTATTTTATGTAATTAAGAGATCTACCCATACGAAAAAAAAACTTAGGATAATGTTGTGCAAAAAATATTTTTTGCTAAATTGTGTGCAAAGGTTTATATAAAAATGAAATGAGTCTAAGAATACTGTGAATGGAACGCAAGTATTTTCAGGGTTGATAGAAATGAATTTTAGCAAATGCAATTTATTAGATCAACCAAAAAACTTTGGGTATTAAAACTCTAACTCGGGTTTATTAAGATAATACGGAAACGAAATAGCTAAATACCTAATTTTTATTACTGAAAGTTTTTTCAGAGGCCAAAAAGTAATTTTTTCAAGAAAAATAGTATATTACGAGCCCGAGCCCAAAAAAGTGGCCCAAATCGAACGTGAATAGTAAATTGCACTTTGAGGCATTGTTTTTTGATTGCATCTCTAATTTACATCAGAAATGCTTTTTGAGGGTTAAAAATTTTATTGATATCACTTTTTTGAAAAATCTTTGAATAAAACCAAGGAGCTTGACCTATTTGCTCCATTATTTTTGATCAGACTTGAAATAATCGTATCTAAAAATCAAATCTAAATATTGACAACTTAAAAAATATAAAACTTTTTTGATATATCAAAATATCAAAGAAAAGTAAAATAGAAAAGCAGGTAGTAAAATTATAATATAAAAAATTTTGCATATAAAAAAAAATTTTAGCCCGAGAGCCTGAAAATTATCAAGTGTTAAATATATATTAGAATGTATTTTCTTTATTTTACACTTACCTCACGCTTAAACCACAAAATAACAATGTACCAAGTAAGGATTTATGAGATGAAAATAAATATAAACATTAGCTTTTCTTTTCTTCTTCATTTATTTCTTAATTTGTTTTTTTTTTCTTTATAAAAATTATATACAGAACAATAATTATAATTATGTATAAAAGTTAAAAAATAATGTCATTGCAAGTATTTATTTTATTATCATTTTTTTTTTTTTTTACTTTTTTATTAAAACATTAACACAAAATTTACTAAAAGTTACATACATTTTATAAAATTGCACAAATTTTTATATTACATTATGTGAAATTAAGTGTATAAAATTGTTTAATTGGTATGCTCGTGACAGTGCTAATGTTTTTAAAGAAAATGATTATCATTAAAGCTTAATTCGAGGCTTTAATTAGGGTTTTGTATTGAAAATAAACGTACACACATATCAGGAAAGGTCCAGATAATTTCACTCAACTCAACATTTTTTTCTGCTCAAGGGTCAATTTTAGGTCATGAATCTGTATTTTTTTTTAAATTACACTGTAAAAACTAACTTTCTTATATTAACAAAAAAATTCAAACATTTTCGAAAAATTAGTAAATTTTTGAAATAATTTGTAAATATTCGAAAAAAATCGTATCTTTACTAAATTTAGTATTTTAAAAAAAAATTCGAGTATTCTCGATTTTTTTTTGTGAATTCGCAAGAAAAATTGATAATTCACAATTTTTTTTCGAAAATTTACAAAAAATAATTGTGAATTTACAACTTTTTTCGTAAATTCACAAAAAAAAATAGAGAATTCTTGAATTTTTCGATAATATACTAAAAGTAAATTTACGACTTTTATCGAATATATTTACAAAATTTTTTGAAAATTCGCTAATTTTTCGAAAAAATTCTATTTTTTTTGTAAATCTAAGAAAGTTACTTTTTACAGTGTATTTTTACGGTTTTAATTTTTCAAAATATCAAAAAGCCAAGTTCACCTTATTTGTTTAATATTAGCCAGAAATTTTTTTTATACCTAAGTTGGATACCAAAATAAAATTTTAGAATTTGATTTTCAAATATTATTTTAGTTTCCCATTTGCTTTCAGTCAACTTTGGATTTACTTCAGTTAAATCGCGGAGGGGGGGGGGGTGTATTTTCACTGGTCAACATGATATTTGCTCTACTATACGTTTTTTTTGGTCGCTGATCACAAAAATCGGGGTCTTTTCCGGGAGATATTTTCGGAACACCCTTAAATTTGCAAAAACTACCCCCCAAAAGGGTTTTTTTTATATATTAGCAAACTGAGTTTCTAGATTTAGCCAATAATTGGTATAAGAGGGTTTTTGGGGTCACTTATCAAGAATTCGAGGTAATTTTTTATAAATAATTAATATTTCACCCTTAAATTAGCAACAACAAAAAACCCTAAAAGGGGTGCATTTATAGCAAATATTCCTTTTAGGGGTTGTTTTTGCTAATTTAAGGATGACATATTAACTATTCATAAAAAATTCCCCAGAAATCTTGATCAGCGATCCAAAATACCTGTATGGACCTAATCTGATAGCAAAAAGTACAAAAATAGCCAAAACACCCCTTTTAGGAAAAAAAATTCAAAACAATAAATTTTTGCTTTTGTGAAATTTTGTAAACCCAGGCTGCTTTGCTTAAATATTAAAGCAATTTGAAAATTCAAGGAACAAAAGAATTTTAAGCAAAGCAGTCTGTCCGTATATATAGCAATATTAAAATAAGATTTCGAGTATTGAAACCACATTGAAACTGTAGGAATGAGCGGTTACTAGAATTTTCGGGCACGCGAAGTATTTTAAAGGCCCAATTTTGCATCGAAAATTTCCCTGGCTTTTACAATTTTATAAATATTTTTCATAAAAAATTGTCATTTTTTACCTATAAAATATTTTTTATAGAATCGTAAACCCGAAATTATCGATTTACAACTACACCTGTAGCCTTTAAAGCTTTTCAAGTTCATCAAAAAACCGGCCAAAATTCCCGGGTTATTGGGTAAAATTACCCTCCCCCCTCTCCATAATTGAACCAATTAATAAGAACTGTGATCATAAAAAGTCGTATTATAGCTCCTATTAATAATAATATGTTTAACAATTACGCGACCGGAAAAGTAAAGAATGGCCCAAATCTTGTATAAATTATTGTTATTATCATTAAAAGATGTTAATTTGCGATCTGAGGCAATCTTTTCTAACATGATTTTTTTTTATTTCGTCAGAAAAAAAATACGTGATTTCTGGACACTTACAAAAAAAATGATTATTTTCAAAAGTCCAATAGGTAAAAATACGTATTTGTGGTGAACACAATTTAAGGGGTTTCTGACACCTGGAAAAAATAATTACTTTATCTCGCGATTTGCATATTATTTGCTAAATAAAAATATTACTAGAATACGTTAATTAAGAAATTAGGTAAACCCTGATTTATACTTGAGTTACAGTCACACAAATTTAAAAAAGGGTCAAGGATAATAACATTTAAAAACAATACAAGCTTTAAAGGCCAGAAATTTTATAAACGAACAATTTAACAAAAGAAAAGTTAATTTAACTAAATTTTCGACTCTGTCAAAAAGATTATTTTTCATACACCTACTTTCAAGTATGCATGTATGTGTATGTGTATTTGTTTTTCGTGTACAATCCATGATTTCAATATTTCACACATTTCAACAAAATTGCGCTTTCCTCTATAATATAACGATTTTCGTCAAAGATTAAGTTGTTGTCTATTTCAACACCTTTATTGTCTCAGTTCACAAGCTGTAAATACGCATATATAGAAACAAATATATAAAAAAGGATATTGTAAGAAAAGACGAAAAAAAATTTTTTTTTTGAAACTTTTTTTTCAAGTCTATTGTCAACAAAATATAATTATTTTAAAAATTACCAAATTTAACTAAATTTCAATTAAATATTTAAAAGTATTGAAATTTGAAAAAAATATTATTACATAACGTTTCAACAAAAATGCATAATACAAATTATTGTTACTTCCAAAAAAAAAAATTTTAATATTTAAAAAAAAAAATGTAATTTGTTAAATTACTAATAAATCTTATTTTTTTTTTTATATAAAAAAAACCACGAAATCTTGACATTTATTTATTTACCAACGTACGCACACATGCACTTTAAAATGAAAATTTTATACTCAAGGTTGCACATTTAATTTAGCACATATATTTACGAAAAAAAAAAAATAAGATTTTATTGTATTTTATATTATTATGTGTTTATTTCGTAATAATAATAATAATAATGTGTAAACGTAACATAAAATAGAAAATGCAAAAAATAAATAAGATTGAACACCATCAGGTTTTTTAATGAAAATTTATCAAATCGTAGATTAATATTTAATGAATTATTGGTGCCTAGGTACTGAAAATATTTGGAATTTTACTGAAAGACTTTTACATTATAGTAGCAGAGCCCATAAGGTGTAAGGTGATTTTTTAAATAACCAAAAATAATTACAAATGGACAGAATTACTGGTAAGGTTGCCCACTGAGTCATATGTTAAGAGCCTTGGTGTTCCTAATTTGCCTAGGCTCTGTTTATTTGCAATTATGTTTGGTTAGTCAAAAAATAACCCTAATTCGTATGGCCTCTGCTACTATTAGGCTTAAAATACAATTACGAGTCGTACAATTTTTTCAATATAAATATAAAATGAATATAAAAATAGTATAAATAAAGTAATTATTTTTAAAAAATCATAAAAAAATCCTATAATTTCATTTTTAAAAATTATTATTATTATCATTATTAGTAATTATTTATTTAAGAAACTATAAAACAACTATTTATTGCGGAGACGCATATTTTTTAAAAAATTAAAACTTTTCAAATATGATGGATGAAATTGATTTTGTAATATCATAAAAATAATTGTAAGATTAATGATTTATAAAAACAATAAAAAAAATTAGAAAATAATCTCCTGAATGCGCCTGCTGTTTTATTATAATAAAGTATTATCTCATATTTACAATCATAATCTTATATAATAATAATAATAATAATTAATAGAAAAATTCGTAATATTAACAAATTTTATATCTTTAAATTTTTCATAAAATCTTTTTTTCTAATTATAAATTTTATGCGCTTATTTTTTTAATTATTATTAAATTTCATTATTATTATTTTAATTATTTATAAATTAAAATTTTGTATTTACTCCAGTCAAAATACGGGTTTGGTTGTATTTTATTTTCACTGGCGACCACGAGATTTGCTCTACTAAAGGTTTTTTGGGTCACAAATCATGAATATAGCTAAAACTACCCCTAAAATTCTTGATTAGCGACCCAAAAAACCTATATGGACATATCCTGGATGCTCAAAGTGCGAAAATAGCAAAAACCACCCTTTTAAGGGTAGTTTTAGCCAATTTAGGGGTTAAATTTTAATTATTTATGAAAAAGAAGTCGAAATTCTTGATCAGTGACCCAAAAGACCCGTATGGTGCAAATCTGAGCGCTCAAAGTGCGAATGTGTAAAAAAACTCCTTTTTGGGGGTACTTTTTGCAAATTTAAGGGTGAAGCCCCCATTTCTTTACGAAATGACCCCGATTTTCGTGTTCAGCGACCCAAAAAACCTATAGTAGAGTAAATCTCGTGTTTGCCAGTGCAAATACAATCCCCCCCCCCCCGTATTTTGACTGGAGTAATTTTTACAAAGGTGAAAAACTTAGTAATAAAATAATTTAATAGGTATACTTTTCATCCTACTAATTGACCAATTTTTCCATTTTTAAGGGAGAGTTATATTTTTCTCAGATTAATTTTTTGTAGTTTTAGAAAATTTATAATTTTAGCCATATTTGATATTTATAGATTCTTATAGTAATTTCCCTTCCGAGAAACATAAAGTGATTTTTAATATACATCCCTAGTGTAAATTTATACGCAAAATAAGTAATTTTGCCCGTTTTATTTTTTTAGACGGC
Organism: Anagrus nilaparvatae; assembly: GCA_022575985.1. NCBI lineage: Eukaryota > Metazoa > Arthropoda > Insecta > Hymenoptera > Mymaridae > Anagrus > Anagrus nilaparvatae. The sequence goes on along the minus strand of JAKSXM010000231.1, from coordinate 29,172,976 downwards.
ATTTAAAGTTATTAATATTATTTAAAAAAATTTTTTTTTTAAATAGCACTGATTTATAAATTTAAGAAAATTTTGCTTGTGATCCTTTTCTAAAATTTTCAATTTAACACTTCATTTTTTTGACTTTCTCAAACCAGGCTTCGTCTCAAATAATGTTTGTTTAACTTGTTAGCATCTGAATTCAGAATTTTTTTATTACTATTAGCAAATGAATAAAATCACTTCATGCACTGAAAAAAAATTCGGGTTTTTAAAGAAAAGTATATTTAAAACCAAACCAATGATTCTGAACTCAAAAAAACTTTTTTTAAATTTCGAAGAGCTTTTTTGAATTCGTGGAGACGGCTCTGAAATTTCCTCCATGGGCTGAATATTTTTGAGAACTCTTTATTTTTTAATACTCCAGTATAGGAGGGTGGGGCGAAGATTTCAATTTCTGGTCACCACCAGATTTTGTCATCTATAGATTTTTTCGGTCGCTGATTTCAAATTTTGGGGTCTTTTTTATGAGAAATTAGGAGGCCAGCCTTAAATTTGCAAAAACTATCTCGCTATTTGTCCACTTTGAACGTCCAGATTTGGTCCATGAGGGTTTCTTGGATTGCTGATCAAGAATTTTAGTTTTTTTGTAGGCAAAATTAATAGTTCACCCTTAAATTAACAAAACAACCCTAAAAGGGCTAATTTAAGGATGAAATATTAATTTTGCCTAAAACAATCACCGAAATTGTTGATCAGTGACCCAAAAAACGCATGTGGACGAAATCTGGCAACTCAAAATTCGAATACATCAAAAATCACCTTTTTTAAGGGTTGTTTTTGCAAATTTATGGGTGAAGCCTTCTCATAAAAAAGATCCCGAAATTTAGCGTCCCAAAAAACCTATTATAGGCCAAATCTGGTGGTGGCCAGGAGTTATATAACCAAAACCGTGATTTGACTGGAATGTAAGCTATAAACTTATAAATATGAGTCAAAATATTGTCATTGAACGAATGATATTAATTTATTGTAATTAAAAACAAGCATCTATACTCTATTCAATACTAAATTGTCACTTAAATAAAGTTTCAAAATAACCATTTACTATTTTATAAATTATATTTTATATGAGAACTTTCCTTACCTATAAATAGCTTACATAGAAAGTTTAAAAGTACAGTAAATTGGATGTTTTTATATTAATAAAGTAAATTATTTATCCTTTAACGTATACATACACCTAATATTTTAAATTATATGGTATATTTATTCGTTAATTAAATTTATTATTTTATTCAATATTATTTAATAATATGAAAATGCATCTACATTTTTCTACGTATATGTTACATAATCATATATAAATATATTAAATATAAAAAATATCTAGTTACAAAAAAATAATATTATAATAGATATACATAAAAATTACAAAATAGTTACAAAATTTTTTAAATGTAATACGTGTAAATTAATAAATAAGCTATACGTGTCTCATTTAAAAATAAAATTCTAAAAAAAAATAGAAAAATAATTCTCACTTATTATTATATTAATAATATATATAATATTTGGTGTAAGGGTATATTAGCCAGAATGTAATTTTTAAAGTTTCGTTATATTTTTAAAAAGTTTCAGAATGGGAAAATATTGAATGATAATTAAAATACTTCAGTCAATATACGGTTTAGGTTAACTAGTTTCTGGTCACCATAAGGTTTGTTCTGCTACAGCTCTTTAGGGTCGCTGATTACGAAATTCGGGGACTTTTTCAAAAACTACCCCTAAAAAAGTATTTTTATTATTTTCGCGCTTTCAATCTCCAGATTTGGATCACATAGATTTTTCGGTCGCTGATCACGAATTTCAGGGTCCTGTCTACTAAAAATTGGTACTTTACTCTTAAATTTGCAAAAACATGAAATACATTTAAAATACCCATTTTAGGGATTCTAACTTTTTGCTAATTTAAGGGTGAAGCATCAATTTTTAGTAGACAAGATTCTGAAATTCGTGATCAGTAACTGAAAAAAATAACCCTTTTTAGGGGTAGTTTTTGCAAATTTAAGAGTACATTTTTCATAGAAAAGAACTCAAAATTCGTGATCAGCAACTTACAAAAGCTGTAACACATCAATTCTGCTGGTGCCCGGAAACTTCGCCGTATATTGACAGGAGTAATAACTATGAATTGGAATTTGGTTATTCAAATTTGGTGTTCTCCTATTTTAATTTTTACATGAAAACTTTGGTTTTGGAAGGTTTTTGGGAGTTTTTTCGGATTTTCAACCAATGAAATTTTCAAATCGCTCTTCAACTGCATTGTTTTGTTGAAAAATTAATCCAACCAAGTCCTATTTTAAAAAAATCCCGAATTTTCACATCCCGCAAACCCCTAATACATACAGTGTTAATATAATGATTTTAATTCTATAAAATCAGTTAACACCTTATAAACTATTAATTGGATAAAATCCATAGTGTAATTTTTTTGCTAAATAGTACAAAATTTAACCCTGTAATCCTGAAACCACAAAACTTTTTAAAAACACCCAGTCTAATATATACATAAACTATTTTTATTATTACTATAAAAATAATACTATTTAAAATATTTTCTACATATTAAAAGAATGACAGTTCTATAGACTAAATATTACATGTAAGGATGTTACAAACTGTAATTCAGATGCATGTATATAAATAAAAAAATTTTTTTAATATTTTACATTATTTACAAATCATTACATTAAATATTATATATTCTCACTACATAAAGAATTTTAAATAAAAAAATCCTATTTCTGATATATTATAATTCAATGACTCTTTTTTTTTATCTATTTTTAATTATTATTATTTTTAACAATAGAATTAATCATTATTATTATTATTCAACTTTTACTTTTTCACACACTCACAAAATGATAATTTTATATAAGGTACTCATAATAAAAAAAGTAAAAATAGCAACAACAAAAAAAACAAAAACTTTCAAAATTTAAATTGTTGAAAAATTAATAAAAAATTTTAATTTATGAATGACAGAAAATTATAAAAATTTTTAATCTGATTAATTTTAAAATTTCGCTTTTTGTATCATTTTGAATCTTTGTCACATAATAAAATTGTTACAGTTTATGATTAAAATCTCTTCAATTTTCCATTTAACAAAAAAAAAAGTCTAATTGAAAATTTTTAATGGTCATATAAATAATAATAATAAATAGCATGTAATGCACTGGCAGAAGGTACCTTTTTTACAAAGACTTTCACCTTTCGCATAAAAAAAAATAAAAGACTTGTCCTCCTACTCTTTTTTTTGGTCCCTCTCACAATAACTCTCAACGAATTTGTTAGCTTTTTCAACTTTTTTTTTGCATATAGAAAGGTTATTCATTATTTTCTTTATTTTATTTACATGTACTTAAATACTCATTTTTATTTATTTTTTTTTTTGGACCACTTGTACTTGTCTGTTACCACTAATCAGTCGTGTTACGTATATTATTACTGATGCTTTAGTGGAGTGGAGTTTGAATTATAGGAACATGAAATTCTTATTTCCGTCTTTCCCTTTATTTCCTTTATATTTTTTTAAAAGAAATGATTATAGTACTTGTTCCAAATAAAAATATTTTACTTTTCATTATGCAATTTTTTATAGCTATTTTATTTTTTTTAATTTCTTTAGTTATTAACATACACCTACACAGTTTATTATTTTAATAATTTTTGCGTTTTGACAAAGTATACTTTGCACAAGTGGGAATTTAGTTTTTCTCTTCAGATGTGCTAATCACGCAAAACCATAGCCTAGGCTAAATTGAAGCTTTTTTTGGATCCTCTTTTGCTTCAATTTTGTAGAAATCTTTAATCAGAGAATTCTGACAATGCATATTTGAAAAAGTCGTTTAGAACAGGAATTTATTTTACCTTAAAAATTGATCCTTACACCTATACTACCTATCTAAAATAAGCGATCTCTCTTAACAAATATATTAATATTAAAAAAACTAAATTACACTCTGTTTTTGGTTTACATTGAAATTAATACACTCATTATTTTCTTGATAATAATTTTTTACATGTACACAAAATGCGTAAACTCATATATATATACATATATTTATTTGTTAAATAATAATTTTATAAATACATCTTTTACTATTCAATAGTTATATTTTAATGTAAATAATTAAAAAAAAAAAAAAAATATTATGTCAATTTATATTACAATAAATAATAAATTGTTTTATATACAAATTAAATGTATACGTATTTTAATAGAACACATTTTAAACTAAATTTTAATAATAAACGCAATAATTTGCAAAAAAAATTAATATTTTTTAATTATACAAAAATATATTATGTATATGCAATTTTTTTTAAAAATAATATAGAGCTATACACATATAGCTTTAAAATAAATTTCTTTCAAATTATAATGTTTTGAACTTAAACTAAATATTGCAATCAAAGCTTTTTTTATTTTAAGGCCTGCTTAAATACATTTTGTTACCATTTTCTACAAAAAAATTGTATCCCTGAAACAAATAAATATTTATTTAGGTCTTATTGATTTTTATATGTTAGCCAAGTAGTTTATCATACATGAAATGCAAACAAACCTCATTATTTTGTTGTAAGTAATTGTTTGATGGAATTTGTCTGTGTAAAAATTGACTTTCCATGTTATTATGTTCAGTTGGTTGAGGTATCTGCTGCATATATTGTGTTGGAATCCAAGAATGTCCTGAATTATTTGCAATTAAAGTAGGTACTTTTTCTTGACTTTGAGCAGGCATTCGATTAGGATATGCAGGCATCATTCTAACGTTATTATATACAATATTATTATCATTGTGAGCAATATTTTTCTGTTGATATCCATGATTATTAACTAATAAATTTGGCATATATTGTACAGATTGCATTTGATGATAATTTAGTTGGCTAGAACAAATGTTTCTTGGATTCTGTAATTCTTCATTGTACACTGGATTTGAAATAAAACCAATGGATGGTTTTGAAGTCTTATTGTGAATAAAATTGCAATCATCATTTGATGAATAAATTGCTTGTCTTTGTGGCATTCGATTGCAACTTTGATGCATTTGACTTCCTCCTACAGCAAGGTATTTTGCAGGCTGTTTAGCTATGTGTTGTAAATTTCCATGATTACTTATACTAGGATCGTAAAAAGAATTCACTTGTTCCATTGTTTGATATTGTTGATTTTGTGAATTTGGAGCACTTTGAGATAATATAAATGGACTATAAGAGTAAAATGAATCCTTTTCTTGTTCTATCCCTTGATGATTACTTTTTGGAAAATATGAATTTTTTGTATATTGTTCCAAATCAGATATTGTAGTTGGTGGAGAAATAATATAAGATGACTTAAGAAATGTATTACTTTTTTGTATTTGCTGATAGTTTTTCAAATGTGCATCATGATTGCTACTATGAGGTATAAACAGCTGATCAGAACTTCCAAACATTTTAAAATTATTCTCTGAACACAAACTTAATTTATCTGTTCTCTCTTGAATTTCTCCAAAACTAATAATTTTAGGTACACCAGGGTTATTTTGTTGAGTTTGATTACTTGAACTTCCAGTCCAATTAACTTTATCTTTATTTTGTTTGATTCCCCTGTCTTTTAAATTTAAATTAAATTCATTAACATCAAAAGCAAAATCTTTTTTTGTTATATCAGAAGGAGTTGGAAAAAAGTATCCATTAAATACATTTCTTTTAGTTTTTTCATTTTTTTGGTTTATATCTAAGCTTATTTTTACTGGTGGATCATATTTTGCATTCATATATTGATGTTTAAACTTTGGAGCTTCTAGCTGAGTTTTAGGAAGATTATTTAAAGTAGGCGCTATCTCTTTACTAGTAAATTTATCTAATGAAACATGTTCTCCAGATAACAAACGTTTTTCTTTTTCAATACAATCTATTAGCGACCGTCTACTTTTCCTTAAAATTAATGGAATATGTTTGTAATCATGTTTCTTAAAAAGTTCTATTCTATCATTCTCCCTAGTTAAGATTCGATTTTCAATATGAGTATTGCTGGCATGAAGATTTTGATGCTCATCAATATTTCTTTCATTACTGATTTCTTCCATTATTCTATAGTCATTGGCATCTTTTATAAAACGAGACATAATCTTTTCTTTACCATAGACTGATTGATCCCTTGTGTAACACAATTTTGATGATTCGTATGAATAAAGCAATAAATTATTTTCATTATTTTCTTGACTCTGACCATTTTTTTCATTATTAGTTTCTTCAATTTTACTAACTTCGACATCGTTTATGAATCTAGACATAATTTTTTGTTTACCATAAACTGATTGATCCACTGTTAAACATGATCTCGGTGTTTCCACTGGATAATGTGAGGGATTTCCAATTATATTTTCATCAGTATTTAAATTTTTTTGAATTTGATTTAGTTTCTTATGAATTATGTAATCTTCTTTCATTAAATCTTCTTGCATAATTTTGAGTTCAGGATCTATTTCGTCGTCTTCTAAATATTCAGTTGTTATTGATCTATTTTCATCCTCTAAAACTTGTTCATTGTTTTTATTTACTTCATCAATTTTATTATTTTGTAAAGTTCTTGCAATTGCAGAATCTGGTTCAGTCATTTCTTTTGTTACATTTGATTGAGCAGATCGAATCCCTTTTTTCGAACTTAAATTTTGTTGTATGAAAGCTTTAAAATTATTTTTGAAAGTATTTCTTAAAGACTTAATTGCATTATCTAAAGGATCTAAAACATTACATATTATTTATTAATTACAAAAAAAAATATTCTAAAAAAATTAAATTTTAATACTTAAATAAAAATAATTTTTATAACCTTGACTATTTAAATTAACTAATATATCATTAAAATTTTCATCAGCAATAATTTTACACGTTTTTTCATAATTTTTGACATAAGCAGAATATTTTGAGGGAGATAACTTTTTAGGACTTGCATCACTAACAGAAGCGTTTTTGTTATCGACATTTTCATTTCGTTTAAGTTTAGAAAAAAAAACTTTATCAAACGGCGGAGATGGTTGAATTGGAGAAAACCTAAGAACATATTAAATTATTTTAAAGAAAATTATTAATTTACAAAATATTAATTGATACTGTTGAAATACAAACCATATTTTTCCATAATTATTACTTTTTTCAGGTGAATAGTTCTGATGAGCATCTGAATTATTTGCTTTCGCTTCTTCTTTTTTATGATTATTATTTTCATTTGATTTTTCTTCCTTTGAATTTAAATCTATATTACATTGATTTAATCTATTTACATTTTTTCGACCAATATCATTCTTTTCTTTATTTAATTTATTTTTCATTCTGTAAAAGTAAAATAAAAATTTGTTTAAACTTTAATTAGTGCAATATTTGATTTAAACAAGACTTACACTTTTGTCTTATTATCATCTAAAACTAAATGATTTTCAAGATTTGCAGCTGGAAGATCACTGGATTCTAATTCTAATTCAAATTCACTCTCTGATGAATTTTGAATAATATTTTGAAAATCTTGTTTTCTTTTTGACTTAAAATTATTATGCAAATGAAAATCCTTTTTTTTACTAAAAAATTAAATTAAAATTTTAAGTACATTTTTTTTAGTTAACTCTATTTTAAAAATTATAATTACCTTGGGCTTGAAATTAATTTACTTAATGGTTTATAATTAAGTTTCATTGCATCGCAATCTTGCATTAATCCTAATGCATCTTCTCTTAAAACTGCATCCTTAAATGTTTCTTCATCTATCATCCCATCTTTGAAGTTGGCTTCATCTAATAAAATTTTAATGATTATTATTCTCTTAAAAATTAAATCAATACAGATAATTATTTATTACTTACGATTTATTATCTCTTTCCCTTTAATAGCACCACGAAAAAATCCTGTACCAAACATCTAAAGTTTAAATTGAAAACAAATTAAAATTAATACTAAACATATTATAAAATTTATAAACATTAGAAAAAATATTTTACTTACAGGCCTTGGAAGTAATCTATTAGATGTTATTTTAGGCTTAGCCTTAGACTTTTTTTTCAATTCATTTGCTTCTCGAACATGAGTTAAGTTTTCCTAAAATTATAATAATTAAAAATACTTATTGAGTTATAAATTAATAAATTAATATACTCACAAATTCTTCTCTTCTTGAAGCAAATTCATTCAATGTTTTTGTTAATTCAGTTGGTAATTTGCAAGGCCTTTTTCGCTGTAAATATAAAATCATTTTTAAGTCAATTATTCTAAATTAAGTGTATAAAATTTAAAATAAATTAAAAAAAAATAATATTAATTAACCAGGTTAAATCTTGCAGCCAAAGCATTTTTTCGTATTTTTTCAAGATCTTTCTTTCGTTTTTTCTTCTTTTTTCGGGTATTCTCATCACCTGAATCAACATCATAGTTTTTTGGTAACTTTTGAGAGTTTTTCCCCATTTTATTTTTATACACTTAATTTATAAACTCAATTAAACTTCCCATTAAAAAAAAAAGTCTTTGCTCCAAAAAATTTCATATTGCAAATCAAAAAGTAAACAAAGTACATTTACACTATTACAAATATACACACACATTTGAGTTCTGTTCTCCTTCTTTTCCATGTAATAATATAATATTATATTATGTATAGGTATTTTAATTATTGCACGTGTTTACCAAATAGCGTTTACCTTACCTATACCAATAAGACCTATACCTATAACAGAGCAAGTTCAAAAACGGTATCATTATAATTATATGAATATCTTATAACCTAAAACAAAAATTTATAAAATTATTCACCTAATAATTGTAATGTAAAAAAATGTATACATACCTCTATAAAAGATCTTCTGAATATGAATTGGATCCAATGTTTTATATTATTAAATGTATTTTATAAATGCTCCGAATTTAAAAAACAAAAAATCAATTATATCTGCGGTACCGCACTATAATTCACCAAATAAATATGTGAGTCTATATTTTTAAAATACTTCGTTTATTATTGTTCATTTCTTGGAATTTCTTATGCGTAAATAATCTATAACTTATTTAACAATAGAATAAAAAGAGTACTAAACAATTACAGGTTTACGGGGTAGAAAATAGATATATTATTATAGGTCTATATAATATTACCCGGGTAGGAAATTAATAAAGTAGTTTCGCGCGGCCCACTTAAGGCTGACCCTTCGCCTTAAGGTTCGATTTCATAGGGACGATTTCATGGAGCAAATCTTTACTAGTTTCTTGGGACACTATAGAGTTAATACACTTAATTATCAACTAAAATCTATTAAAATTTTGCTGGAGCAGGATCCAGGAAACTAACTTCAAGCAAAATTTTAATAAATGTTGAGTAATAATTGGAATAATTAATTATTTCTACTCTAGTGCCCCTAGAATCTAGTAAGAATGCGCTCCATGAAATCGACCCTTAATAGGGCCACAGAAATGCCCTATTTAATTAGATTTTCAAATATCGCAAAAAATTAATAAATCGTGACTGTAATTTTTTTGAAAATATTTGCAGCTAAATTTTTTTTGTTGAGTTTTTTGCTGCAAAACAATTTACTTTTTTTTTCTTTTTGGGCGTATAATAATTATTTTTTTCGTCATAAATGCAGTTTTTATAGAATCCGTTATTACTCGCTTCCAGTGATATCTAATACCTAAATTTTCGGTTTTTTTTTTGTATTTAGATACCTATTTTTTTCACGAGAGTTCTTATGTTTTAGAAAATATTTGATTTTTTTTTTAGGTCTCTTATTTCTTTTTTGCACTTTTTTCCATGGAAGTTCTAATTTAAAAATGAATGTGAAATCTGTCGTTTGAGATTGCCAACATAATTTTGCACAGTGCTTTTTTTGAATTTGCAATTTCATAAATGTATACACAAAACGAAGATGTTTTAAAAAAATTGTTTACTACTTTAAAAAAAAAAAATAAAAAAAATTGGATGTTGAAATTACCAATAAAGTTTTATGATTTAAAAATCTTATACCTAATCAGATATTAATCTATGTTTCATAAATAAGTATTAAATGTCTATTAAATTTTGAATAAATAAATTTTATAACTTATATTTTATAATTTATACAATTTAAGCAATAAGTATAAAATTATTAACGAATGATTTATTGAATAAAAATTTGTAAAAATTATGCATTTTTATACAAACATTGTCAATGAATGAACACGTTAAAAAAAATCTCTTTATATAAAAACGTTTTATGATTTTCGTAATTATAATATACAAAGGTTTTAGTTATATACCTACACTGTAAAAACTTACTGACACTAAAAAAAAAATTAATTTTCTAAAATTACTACATAATATTTTAAAATTACTATCAGTTAGTAAAAGTAAATTCTCTAATGTGTTATTCATTTTGAATGCAAAAATTTTTACAGCGTAGGTATACATAGGATACAGTAAAAATACACTGAAAAAAAAATCCGGTTGCAGCTACCGGGATTCCGGTTGTGGCAGCCAAATTTTTTTTTCTTTTAAATGGTTGCAAATTACATAAAAACCTAAAGAAAAGTGTTTAAAAAAATTTTTTTTTTTTGTTTAAAATTTTTTTTTTGAAGTTCCATTATGCGTTTGCGCTCGCATTTTCACAACCGGAATTTTTTTTCAGTGTATTTTTAAAAACATAAATGAAATGCAGTGGCGGGTCTAGAAAATTTTTTTTTTTTTGGGGGGGGGGGGGGGTAATTTGGAATCAAATTACAAAAAATTTGCTAAAAAAAAGTCCTTAAATTTTTTTTGGGGGGGTCAAACTGGTGCATCACAATAATTATGTACCGTAAAATTAGCTAAAAAAGGTAAAACTGACCGCTGAGGGGGGGGGTCAATTGACCCCTTTGACCCCCTCTAGATCCGCCACTGAAATAAATTGTAAACAAATACGAAAATTTTTAAAAAGAATGGTTAAATTAAAAAAAAAAAAATTATTAAGTTTTAACCAAGTTGGTCTTTTTTGAGCGCCGAATTTAAACAAAAACAATTAGACCTAAAAATTAAAAATTTTTAGACAGTCTTCTACATTTTGCTTTCTCTTTTATTTATAAAATTTAAAAAAAAAACACACATTTATTCTGACAATTGATTTATGCATTTAAAAAAAAAAATTGGGAAAACTTTATTCTGCAATAGGTATTTTTATTTTTATAACATTATTTAAAAATTTTTTAAAGACTCAAGAAAAAAAAAAACAAAAAAATTTATGTGTGTATGCACACTCTTAATAAAATATAATAGACAAATGAAAAACAAATCATATGCATAAGAAAAAATATTATTCATGAATTTCCTGCTTTTTCATAACTGTTTAGTAGTCAAAGAACTTATATATTTACATAAAATAAACACTTAACAATTCATCATAATCATGTTAAAAAGAAAAAAATGATGACGTGAATCTTTCAACGTTTTTAAACAAAAAATCAACAGTAGCTAAAATAATATAAATATTTTGCATAAAAAGACCAATCTTATATTATTTTATGTAAATACTTGATTTTATCATTAAGATTTAGTGTGATTATGAAATATAATTAAATTTAAAAGATTTTCAGTATGTTTGTGAGATAAAATATTTACAAATATACTTAATTACGTAATTTCATAATTAAATAAGGCCTAATAAAGTTAACTTAAAAACTTGCTTTTAGATTTTCATTGCTGGGAAAAATTTAGAAGCCCTTTATTTTAAAATTTAGATTTCCAAAATTATATGGTCCATGCAAGATTTCCCTCGCTATGACAAAAATAAAAATAGGTATATTATTTTTTTAACGAAAATTTTCTGGCTATTTAATTTTATTTTTTCTATTTTTAGTTTTGCAAAATTTTTAAAAATTTTTATCAATTTTCGAGAAAATCGAAAATTTATTAAAACGTAATGAAATAATGTCAAATAGTCAGAAAACTTTAAACTATAACTCTGTCATTAAAAACCTTTTTAATTGAAATCGACCAATGTAAAAATTTACATACAAAACTAGAAGATTCTCTAGGAAGTACACTTGCTGGTAATATAACCAATATTAGGACAATCCACCCTAAAATTTGATTCTAATTTTTTTTCCTTGTGGCTATTTTGGCATATTTTGCAAAACAAAATTTGTTTTTGCGCCAAATATTTGCATTGATTTTCTATATAAACGAGCAAATAGCGAAAATTGAAGATGAAAAATTAACCCATAAATATTTTTTTACATTATTATGCCATTACTCATTTTCAAGATTTTATTTCTTTTTTTTTAGTATAAGAACTCTATTTAAAAATTATGTAAAAAAGTACTTAAACTTTAAAAAGTGCACAATAATATTAAGAGACTAATTACTTTATAATAAATTTATAGTAAATAATGACATAATTAGCGATATATTTGTCATTAATTTCATAATAAAACTTTCTATTTTATATATACCTAAGCATGCTAGAGTATCTGAAAATTTATGTTAATATTTTCTTTTCAATCTTTTTATAATTTTGTGGTTCTTTTTATAAATTTTTTTATAAACAAATATTTAAATATATAATAAGTACCTATATTTTTTTTTTGTACGTGATTTAATGTTTATTATTATTCATCACTTTTTTATTACTACATACAAATAAACCACATTTATATAATACAAAATTTAAACAAAGTTCTATAATATTGAGTGACAAATAATTATTGTATAAAATTAAAAGAATTTTTAACAAAACAAAATATTAGTGTTATTTTAATGTTTTTGTGGTTTAATTCTGTTCAATATTTTATATTATTGTTATGTAAAATTTGCTATTACAAACGCAAAATAGATTTTTATTTTTTTTATTCTTTTTTTAAAATAAAATTCTTTTTTGGTTGAATGAAGTGTAAAAATTTTTGGTTCGGTCAAAATTTGATTTTCTATTTTTTGGCATATAAGCACGTTTTGGGACCCCAGGAAGCTAAAAAACTGGTTTTTAAAAAAAGTGTGTGTGTGTGTGTGTGTGTGTGTGTGTGTGTGTGTGTACGTATGTATGTAATCGGTGATATTTCACAAACATTATGGAATTAAGACCTAATTTTTTTTTCAAAAATTTTTTCACCAAAAAAGCTCGAGGTACTTCTTTTTTTTTTTTAATTTGGATGTAATACCTCATTTATTTCCACGAAAGTACTTATATTTGAAAGTATGGTTTTCACATGATATCTCGAATCGGATACTTAATTTTTTTAAAATTTTTTTCACAAAAAAATACAAAAAATACAAATTTTTTTTTTCTTTTTGGATGTAGTACCTAATTTATTTCCATGGAAGTACTAGTTTTAAGAATTTTTTTTATAGTAATTTTTTGAATCTGATACTTAATTTTTTCAAAATTTTTTTCTTAAATTTAAAAAAACAAAAAAATTAAAAAAACTGCACTTAATATGTATGATTGAATACTTGTAATCGGTGATATCTGTGGCATATTTAAGTATTAAGCTCATTGTTTGAGGAACCTAAGTGCCAGCTAGTTGGCAGGGTATTTTTTAATTCTAAGGCATTAGTTTTTTTTAATTTTTCCTTTGCATTGATAGTAGAATTTTATATTTTTGCCCAACACTCAGAGTAATAAAATCTTCTGTTCAGCTTCTTTTAGAAACCTGGTTATAAAATCTAATAAAGTTATTCATAAATTTTAAATTTCCCGCCAAGTCACGTGACCAAATAAAAACCCCTAAAGTATGGTAAAACAGGTTTCCGTGTAGGACTACGTGTTCACTGTTCATTCCAAATATATAACCTCTTTCTCTTACGGTCCGTGGACGGGACGGTGGAAGATACAGAAGAAAAGTAAAAAATTTTAATAACTGATTTGCATTTATAAGAATTAAAGTAAAACTTCTTTTTTGAATTCAATTATAATTTTTAAGATTCAGGTAATTAATTTAAGCTATTCTATTATGCTCAGTGCTGAATTTATTGTTTCTTTTTAATTTATAACCTCAAATTTTAATAAACATTTTTTTAGGATAAATATAAAAAAATATGAATCCTTCTACAAGTCAGATAGTAAAACAACAAAACACTTCTTGTGAAGAGAATAATATAAACTACTGTTTAAATGATGATTGTTTGTTGGTCATTTTTGAGTATTTACCATTATTAGACAAATTAAATATTGAATTTGTATGTAAAAAATGGAATCGTTTAGCTAAGCAAACTTGGACTAACGTCAAAAGTTTTAAAATTTGCAAGGATAAAGTAAAAACTAATTACTCTTTTTTTTCAAACTCCAGAGATAATACAAACTTTATTGTCAATGTTACTAAGCGATGCGGTAGATACTTAAACTATTTAACTATTAAGAATGATTTAGAAGTAGATTATCAAATTATAATTCCAGAAATTATAAATAATTGTAAAAATTTAAATTTTTTAAAATTGAAAGAGTATGGTTTTTTGGAGGCAACTATTTTCTCTGATGAAGATGAAGAAAGTATGAATTTGCTGTTTAAAAATAATAAAAAATTGAAAAATATTTTAATAGATGAAGCATATTTGAAGGCTAATTCCTTGTTATACTTAAATCCAGAAATAATTACAGAAGTATCTATGTTGTATTTGGATTTTGAAGAGAACAACAATTACTTGACGTTTTTTTCTAAATTAAAAAATGTACAAAAATTTGAAGTTTATTTATATAACAATATTAACGATATGATTAAAGCTCTAAATGATAGTGGATGTGAAAATATGCATGAATTCAGTACATGGCTCGGTACATGGGGAAGTAATGATATAATAAGTGTTCACCAGTTATTAACATTTATTAAGAAACAAAAATCATTATCAAAGTTTCAAATATTGAATTTTGAAGCTGATAAAAATTTTCTTGAAATTTTACCAACTAAATTAGAAAATTTAAAAATAACTATTGATGAAAATACGTCATACTGTTTAAAATGGTTTGAAAATTTAACTAGTTTACATTGCAAAATCTTTCATTTGAATGATCAGTGTATTAAAAATATAGCTAAGTGTGTCAATTTAAAGAACTTCTTTTTATGGGTTCATACAAGTTCATCTTTAACCTCAGAAGGTGAAAATTATTTTGCTAAATTTAAAAAACTTGAAAGTTTTAGACTTCTTATTAATTTTGCTGTAGATAATATTATAAAGGCCATTACTCAATGTAAAGATTTAAAAAAATTAGATATTGAAAATTGTGATTGTGAAACGAATGATTGTATTGATAGTATTTGCTCGTTTAAAGATTTAAAATTTTTAAATGTTTCTAGAACGTATATTAGTAAAAATCAGTTGATAAAACTTGTAACAAATTTGATTAAATTAGAAAAACTTAAAATAAATGAATGTGAAAACATAAAGTTTGAATGCTTAGAAAACATAAATAGTATTAAATTAGAACGTGGCGATAACCACATCTTAAAAATATATTTTGGTTGTGAATTTTACTGTAATAATGCAGACGAATGTAATGTAGATTTAGAAAATTTAAACCTATTATCAATAAGAGTATTAGAAGATTAGGATGCTAATTATAGAAGAGAAACAAAGGTATTTTTATAAGTTTCCAAACAATTAATTTTCTGTAACCTATATAGTTTTTGTCAATAAAATAATAACTAATTATTTTAAAAAAAATTGTTTTTAGTATTTAGTTGCATTACTTAGACTAAAAATCTGGATTACATATTTTTTTCAATACTTTTAATGTGAACATTTTAAAAATTTGGTTGTAAATGAATACTGCATATCTTTAAAAAGAAGCATTATTATATTTTTAAACATTTTCTTGAAATTTCAGTAATTTGCTAAAATGCTTAAAAATTTTAAATACACTTCAATTTTGATTTTTAACAACTTTTTATCTAGAATGTCCTTTGACTAAACTGGTTTCTGTAAGAGCCTCTAATAATTGATTCAAATTGCAAAAATACTAAACTCATATTTGATAGCACTAAAATTATACTCGGTTTGAGTCTTTATTGGAACTATTCAAGACTCAAATTTTTAATTCTATATATTAAAGTTTAATATTTTTGAAATTTGAAACAAATGACCTCGAATTTTACCAAGTGGAAGTCTGAGGCCAATATCTAAGAAAAAAAATGTAAAGATACAGTAATCAATTATAAAATTGAAAAATTTATTATGTTAAAATCTTTATAAAATCAGTACATATAGTATATTATCAAAAAATGTTAAAAAAAGTACCTCAAAAACAACGTTATAATATGAACAGTTAATTTTTTATTCTTTTTGATTTGTTACAATAAAATACACTATAGATATCAGAATAATACGTTAGCTAAAGTTAAAACAAATAAAAAAATTATTTATCTATTTAAAAATTTGTTTGTTTTAGTATGTCTTATTATTTTAAAGAGATTGTCGCGTGTTTAGCCTAAGGCATTTTGACAATGTTCAATTGATTTTGCGTGTGAAAATAATTTTTTTTTAACATAATGAAATTTAAAATTTTCTTAAAGCAAATACTTTCTTACTTATACGTATTGGTATTATTATTTATAAGACATATACTACTTTATATTATAAAAAAAAAATGTATGTTTGTATTGTTTTACGATTGTTTTTTTATTATTATAATATAATTAATTATTATCATTATTATTATGTGTTTTGTATTGGATATGAAAAAGTTTTTTTTACATTGATAATGACTTTTATTAATAAATTAATGACTTTTCTTTCCGTTTTTTTTCTTTTAAATTAATTAAAATCACTATTGTTGTTATTCAAGTTTATAATTTTTTATAAATCTTATGAGATTTATCATAATGTTTATCATATGGTTGATAGGAAATGACGTAGAGTTTAGATTTTTTATGCTATTACTTATTATATATACAATAGGGGTGTGCGATTACCTGAAGATAGAGTCGGGTACCCGAAATATCGGTCTTTTTTGTCAAATTTTTGCAGGTCAGATTTTGTGTGAAGTCCGAAACTTCCCGAAAAAGGTCTCCACTTGCAGTTTCGAATTGAATCACAGGTGAAATTTTTAACTCAGTTTACTACGTAGTTTTGTACGTAGTTTTGTACTCAGTTTTCTACTCAGTTTTCTACGTAGTTTACTACATATGCAATTCGTTTTAGGCTTATTTTTAAAAAAAATTCTAATTACTGTTCATAAAAAAAAAAAATTGGGAAAGAAATTAAGTAATTATCGCATAAACTTTGCTTTAAATAGAAAATTACCTTTTTCAAAAGACTTTAAAATTATTCGGGACTTGTAATTTTTTTCGATTTTGTTATTTTTTTCTTTTTTTTTTAAAGTTGTAAAAGATTTTTTTTTTAATTATCGTATACTTTAAAATTTTGTTCTTAATTTTAAAGTTTTTTAAAAATATCGTAAAATAATTATTTTTATGATTATAAAAAATTTTGGATATCAAGGAATCGGATCAAATAAGGTGTACAATTATATTAAGGAAAAAACAACCATTTTTTATTAAAAAAAAAAAAATAATACAATTTTATGTCTTGATGCAACTCCAAATAACTTTTGTTAATTTTTGCTGGAAGAAATAATATACACTTGCACTAATAAATCGAGTGGCCTTCAAGAAAGCACATTCATGTGACATCTCAGCTTTGATCATATAGGTGATAGGTTGAGTTTTGTCTAAATTCCTGCAAACCTATATTATCACAGAAAATATTTTATTTATTCATGGTTCTACACTGAAATAAATTCCGCTTGCGGCATACGGAAAATTCGTTAATGGCAAAAGAAATTCCGCTGGTGGTAAGCGGAATTTTTTTTTCTTCTCAAACGATTGCAAATGACTTTTTGTATGAATAATTAAACAATTTTTTTTCTATTCTTTTTTAAAATAATTTCTCATGTCTAATTATATTAATACAAACATATCCCAAAAAAGTTGAAAAACATTTTACTTTTAATTTTCTTTACGCTTTAAGTAATTAGCAATCGTTTTACGAGATAAAAAAAATCCACTAGCTACAAGCGGAATTTTGCTTGCGGCAAGCGGAAATCCGTTAGAGGATTTTTTTTTAAATGTAGTGATACTTAAGTTTCTAGTATTATTAAATATGAAAAAAATCGTATTAATATTTTTCTTGCCGATTCAAAAATAAGTGTTTTTATCGCATACACTTTGTTTAATCCATTATGCCACTGACAAAGATGAATTATGTGCAGCATTTGGCCGTTAAATTTAAGAATTTACGCGCTATATCGGACATTTTTTGCTTTTACAGCCTAAGATTTATGGAATGCTGAATATGCGAATACGAAATCCATTTGCAACGAAAATAGACCAGTTGCCAACAATAGGAAACTCGAGATTATCTTTATTGATTTTTTAAACATTTTTATCTGTTATTTTTTGTTTTTTGGGTTCCTGAACCCTATTATGGCATCTGTTTTTATAAAAGATTCTCTGCTTGTACGACAAAAAAAAAAGACTAAGAAATCAAAATAAATAGCTTGTAGTTTTTTTTTGCGACGGAGTCGTTTTGGGTAAAAACAGGTACCGTATTCGAGTTCAGAGATTCAAAAGTACATAAAGAATGTAACAGATAATTAAACGACCGCGAAGAACAAACTCAAAATTCATATTGCGGGCAACGAGACACTTTTGGCTAAAAACGGATTTCATACTCGTATTAAGCCCCCCTGCCTATAAACACGTTCCATATTTTACAAAAATCTGTTTGTGGAAACTAGATTCTTGTTTGCTAAAATTACATTTTTTTTCGGTGTAGGTTTACTTTTTAGAAGCCTAAGTTAAGACCAAATTTTAACATATAACATGTTAATAGGGAGAAGTACCCTGGCAATCCAAAAATACAGGAGGAAATACAGGGGTTAAAAGAGTCTAGTTCAAGGGAAGAAGTCAATTGTATTAGATTTAGGAGGGGCAGTTAAATGGGACTTCAAATAATTCGGGTTTAGAGACTTGTAGGAATTAGAGTTGGCTCCCTCGTTATAATATCATTCTCCGATCCCGTCCAGAATTCAAGTTTCATTTAATGTTAAACATTAAAAATATAGATAACAAAATTTTTAAAACTTGTTAAACTGTTTTGAATTTACATAATTTTTTATTTAAAAAAAAAATTTTATCGCAAAAGTATACCGGATTAATTTGCGAAAATCTTTAGAATTTGCACGGTTACGAGAATATAGCTAAATTTAATCTAAATCTATAGATTGTCTAGTAAAAACGTCATCAATTTTGGCGAAAACCAAAAAGTTGGCTGCAGAATTTGCATATAAAAAAAGCTAAAGCTGCCATTGGGCCTGAAATATTGTTTAGAAGAATGACCAAAAAAATTTGCAAGACGTTCATGT
Source organism: Anagrus nilaparvatae (assembly GCA_022575985.1). Lineage (NCBI taxonomy): Eukaryota > Metazoa > Arthropoda > Insecta > Hymenoptera > Mymaridae > Anagrus > Anagrus nilaparvatae. The sequence goes on along the minus strand of JAKSXM010000231.1, from coordinate 29,153,600 downwards.
TAACTACAGCGAGTAAAATACATCATTGCGAAGAAGAGGATAAACTAAGCGAGTACTTGTTTAACGCAATATCAAAACTTTTTTTTTTAACTTTTCAATTTTGAGGATTGTAAAAAGGATTAATTAAACTTGTAAAAAGTACTTGTTTATTATCTTACTAAAAATAATTAATATGAAGATTTTGCACAATTTTTACAGCATTCTAAAGAAATTTTCAAGTCCAATGGCACCATTTAGACTTTTTTTTTAACCAAAGGCTTTATCGAACTCAGCTTCGGAAAGAACTAATATTGTTCATAAAAAATTTACAAATAATAAGAAGGCATTAAAACTTTGCAAGTAGCTTATATTTACCATTGTAAGCAAGATTCAACAATTATGTAGCAAATTTATACAGCAAGTATATATTTCTTAATATCAGGTTGGATTAAAAGTTTTCAAACCCCTTGAATTTTTTTAGCTTCCTGAACACTTTAAAGCCTCCCTATTATTTGTCACTTTTTATGCCAATAAAAGTTCTTACCAAAACATAGTTGGCTGCAGACTTTACATATAAAAAAAGCTAAAGGCTGCCATTGGGCCTGATATAATGTTTAGAATGCTTAAAAAAATTTGCAAGATGTTCATGAACTATAGCGAGTAAAATACTTCATTGCTAAGGCAAGCTAAATATTCTTGATAAAGATATGAATTATCTAACTAATTTGATTTTTAATAATTAAACTTTTTTACTTGCCTTTGTCACTTGGTCATAAAAAAATGATCTCCAAAATGAAAAATATGAACATAAGACATCCTTGGAATCTTGATGCCAATGACTCGATCAAGGATGGGTCTCATCTGGTATGCTTATGTACCTAAGCAAAATAATCATAAATTTTCACAGCAAAGTGCATATAACATTATATCCATAAAAATTAATTAATTGCATTACCTGTTATACTTTTTTTTGTGGAAAATATTAGCTGCTGTATTTTGCAGATTGTTACTACACTAAAACCACATAACCTGTAAAAAAAACAATTTAAAAAAGAATCAAGTTCTTGTATCAAACTAATTTATTTTTTAATTGTGATTTGAGTACTTATCTGATTTTTTATGGTGTTTAACAACTCCGTAAATTCTTTTCCACCTAATATTTTTAATTTTCTTGACAATTTTTGTTGTTGCGGTTTCCATGTTCCATCATTACTACGCCGGCCGCCACGTGCGCATGATTCTTGCCATGCGTGCCTGTGATGACTGAGGTCAAGAGCAACAACACAAATTGTCAAGAAAATTAAAAATATTAGGTGCACAAGAATTTACGGAGTTGTTATAAACATCATAAAAAATCAGATAAGTACTCAAATCACAATTAAAAAATAAATTAGTTTGATACAAGAACTTGATTCTTTTTTAAATTGTTATTTATTTTATAGGTTATGTGGTTTTAGTGTTGTAACAATCTGCAAAATACAGCAGCTCATATTTTCCACAAAAAAAAGTATATAAAAGGTAATGCAATTAATTAATTTTTATGGATTTAATCTTATGCACTTTGCTGTGAAAATTTATGATTATTTTGCTTAGGTACATAAGCATAGATGAGACCCATCCTTGCTCGAGTCATTGTCATCAAGATTCCAAGGATGTCTTATGTTCATATTTTTCATTCTGGAGATCAATTTTTTATGACCAAGTGACAAAGGCAAGTAAAAAAGTTTAATTATTAAAAATCAAATTAGTTAGATAATTCATATCTTTATCCAGAATATTTAGCTTGCCTTAGCAATGAAGTATTTTACTCGCTATAGTTCATGAACATCTTGCAAATTTTTTGAGGCATTCTAAACATTACATCAGGCCCAATGGCAGCCTTTAGCTTTTTTTATATGCAAAGTCTGCAGCCAACTGTGTTTTGGTAAGAACTTTTATTGGCATAAAAAGTGACAAATAATAGGAAGGCTTTAAAATGTTCAGGAAGCTTGATATTAAAAAATCCAACCTGATATTAAGAAATATATACTTGCTGTATAAATTTGCTACATAATTGTTGAATCTTGCTTACAATGGTAAATATAAGCTACTTGCAAAGTTTTAATGCCTTCTTATTATTTGTAAATTTTTTATGAACAATATTAGTTCTTTCCGAAGCTGAGTTCGATAAAGCCTTTGGTTAAAAAAAAAGTCTAAATGGTGCCATTGGACTTGAAAATTTCTTTAGAATGCTGTAAAAATTGTGCAAAATCTTCATATTAATGATTTTTAGTAAGATAATAAACAAGTACTTTTTAAAAGTTTAATTAATCCTTTTTACAATCCTCAAAATTGAAAAGTTAAAAAAAAAGTTTTGATATTGCGTTAAACAAGTACTCGCTTAGTTTATCCTCTTCTTCGCAATGATGTATTTTACTCGCTGTAGTTAACATGAACGTCTTGCAAATCTTTTTGGTCATTCTTGTAAACAATATATCAGGCCCAATGGCAGTCTTCAGCTTTTTTTATATGCAAATTCTGCAGCCAACTTTTTGGTTTTCGCCAAAATCAATGACGTTTTTGACTAGACAATCTATTGATTTAGATTAAATTTTGCTGTATCCTCTTAGCCGTACAAAATCTAAAGATTAACGCAAAATAATACGGTATAATTTTGCAAAAAAAAGTTTAGAGACATCATTGTTTGATAAAAATGTTTAAAAAATCAATAAAGATAATCTCGAGTTTCCTATTGTTGGCAACTGGTCTATTTTCGTTGCAAATGGATTTCGTATTCGCATATTCAGCATTCCATAAATCTTAGGCTGTAAAAGCAAAAAATGTCCGATATAGCGCGTAAATTCTTAAATTTAACGGCCAAATGCTGCACATAATTCATCTTTGTCAGTGGCATAATGGATTAAACAAAGTGTATGCGATAAAAACACTTATTTTTGAATCGGCAAGAAAAATATTAATACGATTTTTTTCATATTTAATAATACTAGAAACTTAAGTATCACTACATTTAAAAAAAAATCCTCTAACGGATTTCCGCTTGCCGCAAGCAAAATTCCGCTTGTAGCTAGTGGATTTTTTTTATCTCGTAAAACGATTGCTAATTACTTAAAGCGTAAAGAAAATTAAAAGTAAAATGTTTTTCAACTTTTTTGGGATATGTTTGTATTAATATAATTAGACATGAGAAATTATTTTAAAAAAGAATAGAAAAAAAATTGTTTAATTATTCATACAAAAAGTCATTTGCAATCGTTTGAGAAGAAAAAAAAATTCCGCTTACCACCAGCGGAATTTCTTTTGCCATTAACGAATTTTCCGTATGCCGCAAGCGGAATTTATTTCAGTGTAGAACCATGAATAAATAAAATATTTTCTGTGATAATATAGGTTTGCAGGAATTTAGACAAAACTCAACCTATCACCTATATGATCAAAGCTGAGATGTCACATGAATGTGCTTTCTTGAAGGCCACTCGATTTATTAGTGCAAGTGTATATTATTTCTTCCAGCAAAAATTAACAAAAGTTATTTGGAGTTGCATCAAGACATAAAATTGTATTATTTTTTTTTTTTTAATAAAAAATGGTTGTTTTTTCCTTAATATAATTGTACACCTTATTTGATCCGATTCCTTGATATCCAAAATTTTTTATAATCATAAAAATAATTATTTTACGATATTTTTAAAAAACTTTAAAATTAAGAACAAAATTTTAAAGTATACGATAATTAAAAAAAAAATCTTTTACAACTTTAAAAAAAAAAGAAAAAAATAACAAAATCGAAAAAAATTACAAGTCCCGAATAATTTTAAAGTCTTTTGAAAAAGGTAATTTTCTATTTAAAGCAAAGTTTATGCGATAATTACTTAATTTCTTTCCCAATTTTTTTTTTTTATGAACAGTAATTAGAATTTTTTTTAAAAATAAGCCTAAAACGAATTGCATATGTAGTAAACTACGTAGAAAACTGAGTAGAAAACTGAGTACAAAACTACGTACAAAACTACGTAGTAAACTGAGTTAAAAATTTCACCTGTGATGCTTCCTCAGGTATCCCAAATTCGACCCAACTTAAAATGAAAAACCCGAAATTTAGGGTTACTGTAAATAAAAATTTGGTCTAAATACTTTCGCCTTGTCTTGATCCTTGGGGTCAATTGTAAGCAAAAAATTAAGTAACCAGTAATTAAGTTGCCCTTGTAACCTTGTAAAATTGCTAATAATTAAAAAAATAAGATACCCAAAATTATAGCTTATTTAATCATTGCTAAGCGTTGCCACCAAATATATGGGCTCTTACCCATTTAAGTCTTTAAATAAGCTATAATTTAGAGAATCTTATTTTTTTTATAGTTGGCAAATTTTTTCACCTGGTAATAAAAAATCCAAGCAATTTTTTAAAGTAACTGCCAGGTAAAGTGCGTCATTTATTTCATCTCCAAAGTTGAGAAAGATAAAAAATTGTATTCAACAATGAAATAAAAAGCCTAGAAACATTAGTGTTGAAGTCTTTTTCTCCTGAAAATATTATTGCAACAGAAAAAACTAGAATGATTACACGTACTTGGCAAAAATGTTTTACAATATACTAAAATGACAAATTGCGAAAAATTTTCTAATGAGCAAAATGTATGCAGTTTGTCAATTAGCCTCAATCTTCCTTATAATTTAAATTAATTCTCTTTTTTAACTTTAGTTTCTTATTACAAAAAAAAAAGTAAAACAATCAATTACAAGTATTTTCATTTACTTTCAGAACTCGTCATGAGGCTCCTTAGCACGCTGATATTTGTCACGTTTCTGGCGAATTTCGTAATATCAGAAGAAGATACACCAGCGGATGTCATGGCAAGAAATATACTTGAATGGATTCAAGGGATTTATAGACAAGGCATTCGAAAAAGTAAGTGTATATTTTTCGTTTCTTTTGAATTAAATTCGAGATTAAATTAATTGAATTTGTAATATAAACCTTACACACGTATTTTGCATTAAATTATATACATAATATTATTATATCATAGTGTTAGGAAATGTAAATTTTATTGAAATTTAAATATGGAGTAAAAATATTTTAATGTTAAAAGTACTATTCACAGGCAGAATATCATTTATTTCTTAAACATTGTTGTTTTTCATACGCTTTTAGTACAAATAACAGCGCTTTCTGGATTTTTAAAAATGTACAAAAATGAAAATATTTTATACTCTCTTTTTCAGCTCGGCAACAATCTGAAAGCCCAAATGCATATCTGCCGCCATATAATTCTCAACGCCCTCCAGAAAAACCACGACCGTTTCAACCAGCCCCAACTCAGCAACCTCCTATAAGCTATTCTAATCCAGCTCAGAATGAAATTAGCTCTGGTGGTTATCCTGAATACACAAATTTTCCTCCTCAATCGTCCCCTGGTTTAGTGCAACAACCAAATTATACGCCAATTAATGGAGGTACAACTGGTGTTGGCAATAATTTTAATCAACCTTCGTCACCGTTTACTGGATCTTCATTCCCGACATCAACAACTTATTTACCTCCATCGACGGGTGGGTACACAAGGCCACCTCCTCCTAACGGAAATACAGGATTCACCGGTTCATCTCCTAATAGACCAGTATCGCAATCAGGACCATATCCATATCCATCACCTGAAAGACCTCAGCCTAGTTTTCCAACTCCTACAGGAGGTCGTCCAACGACACCTACTACTACTACAACTCCTGCGCCAACACCAGCACCTGAAACTGTGCCTACACCAGGACCAACACCAGCACCTACGCCTGGTCCAGACAATGAGGAACCAGGACCTGGACCAGATTCTGATTCAGGTCCAACTCTTGGTCCTGGTCCTGAACCTGCATCAGAAGCAGCTCCTGGTCCTGGACCGCAACCTGCCCCTGGACCAACGCCACAGTCTGATACTCAACCTACACCAGGGCCTGATCCAACATCGGGTAAATAATTTTTTTTTAAACGTAAGCTGATTTTAAAATATTTAAAAATTATTAAAAATTATAGGCCCTACTCCTAGTCCAACACAAGATTCCGATTCTGAGAATGATGTAAACGCACCAGGAACTCCACCAGCGGATGATGATTTGAACCATCCTCCTCATATTCACGAAATTAACGTTAAATGTAGTAAAACAATGATGACAATTGACATTGAATTTAATAGACAATTTGACGGAATAGTTTATTCAAAGGTTATTGCAAATATTAAAAAAAAATTCAAACTATAATTAACAAAATATTTAATAAAATTTTTTAAATACAGGGTTTCTATAATATGCCAACTTGTCGTTACGTCGAACAAAATTCTGGGCAAACCAAATATTCTTTTACTGTTAGCTTAGATTCTTGTGGAACACAATTCATCAATGATTTTGAAGGCACAGCTGGACAAGCTTATTTAGAAAATGTTTTAGTCTTACAAGTAAGTTTTATTTTAAATATTTAGTGACATTCTGTCAAAAAAAATTTTGTAAATTAAATACAAATAATTTCTAAAATTATATATTATTACAAATAATTTGAACTAAAATTAAATATTAAAAAACTAATTAGCTTCTTCAACAATTAGATGCAAGGTAAAAAACATTCACAATTTATGAAATAATTTTACTTCATGAAAATTAGTTATTATTTGGAATTTTTCTTGCACGAAAGAATTCGGTTTTAAAATTTGTGCACTACCCCTTACATTGGTACCTTTACCCCTGTAGAATAGTTAATACGAAAACTTCGACGTATGTCGGGTTGCATTTATGAACTAAAATTTGAAATTTAATAAAATGCAAGAAAAAAGTTTATTGGCATATAAATATTATTAATAAATTAATTATGTAAACGAATTTCACCCAAAAATATTTTATTAACGAAAAGAAATTTATACTTTAGAATGAACCTGGTATTCAAGAAGTCTGGGATACAGTAAGATCAGTTCGTTGCTTATGGGAAGGTAATATTAACAAAGCATTAAAAGTAAGCCTGGCTGTTGATATGTTGAATCAAGAAGTTGTAACATTCAGTGGTGATACTGCAACAGCTAAATTAGATATTCAAGTTGGTAAGGGTCCATTTGCACCAGCAGCTAACGGTCTTGTTAAAATTGGTGAAACTATGACTCTTGTTATATCTGTCGAAGGAGATCCAGACTTCGATCTTCAGGTAATAAAATAAAAAATTGATTATATATCATTTTTTACTTAGATAACAAACAATGAAAAAAAAACTACGAATTTTCAAAATATTAAAAAAAAATTTTTTAATTGGCATGATTTTCCCCTTATGCAAAAATAAAAAAATCCTTTAAATTGTTATCTTTTACTATTACAATTCTTGAGTAATTAAATTTTGATTTATATTTTGATAAATTTAATTACAGTGAAATATATAATTATTATAATAGATATAATAATGCATGCTTTTTAACTGTGAGAAATATGCATAAAAATTCTAATAAACGTGAGATATTTTTTTTTTGTATTAAAATATTAAAAAAAGATTTAATCTTAATAATATTATCATGTTGTATAATTTAAAAATAATTAATATATTATATTTTTAAGGTACGTGATTGCATTGCAAGAGATGAATCTTCAACTAATGTTTATGCATTAACTGATGATCGTGGTTGTATTTTACATCCAAAGATATTTGGTGCTTTCCAAAAAACACGTGAAACTGGTAACACAGGAGCATCGATTATAGCTTATGCATTCTTCCAAGCATTCAAATTCCCAGATGTTATGGACTTATTCTTAGAATGTAACGTCGAACTTTGTAAAACGAATTGTGAAGCCTGTCCACAACCAAATCAGGTTTGTATAAACTTATTGCTTCAAAACAAAATGAACTTTATTCTAATAATACAAACTTTAATTTTAGCAAATCGATCCTGGTAAACGTCGTCGTCGTTCAATTACATATCCTGTCTCAAGTAATAACTCTAGAATTAGCGATGGCGTCAGAGTTGGTAGAGGATTCAGAGTTGTAATGCCAGAAGATTTAATTGCTTTACCAGAGTCATTAGAAACTCTCATAGAAGAAGAACAAACTAGGCATGAAGAAGAAGAAGAAAATAATAACAATCACATTGAAATAATTAAAAGTCAAAATATCTTTAATGGCATTTGTTTAAGTTACATCGGTTTTGGAACAACATTCATTTTAACTTTATCAACTTTGACTATTAGTACAATTAGTGCTGCTATACTTTATAGTAAATTGCAAAGATTAAAAATTGATAATAAAGATATTGATTTTATAACGAGGAAATCTTAAATTTAAATGATATTTTATTTTATTTTTTTGATAATTTTTAAAGGAAATTTATAATTTGATTATGAGTTTCATAAAAAAAAGTTTTTGAAGTAGTACAAAAAATTAATTATTTTTAAGAATATAGTAATTTTAATTTTAAATTATAAGTGCCATGAATTTTTTATATTTTTTATAATTATAAATTTTTTTTTTAAATTAAAATTTGCAAAATTAAAGCAAAGAAATAATCTTTGGATTTTAGTAATACGTAATATTGTTAAAAGAAACTTGTAAAAAATATAATGAAAATTTGCAATAAAAATTCATGGCAATTTTACAATAAATTGTTTCAAATTTTATAAAATTGATTTTTCATATATTTTTGACAAGTTCATATTTTAACAAGAATATTAGTAGTGAAATAATTTTTATCAAATTTTAATCCAAATTACTGCTTTTCAAATAGGAAAACTTTTAAAATGTACATTACTAACTACTTCAAAAAATTTTTTATTAAAATGGGTTGCCATGAAAAAAAAAATTGTTTTTTTCGATTTTCATATTTTATATACTGTAAATATAAATATATTATTAAATTATATAATTATATATACTGTTTTTATGATATAAAAATAATAATGATAATAATAATAATGAGGATTTAGAAGATTTTAAAATTCAGGCAGGAATAAAATTTTTTTCTTATGATAAAATAAAGAATTTATTAAAAAAGAATCAACTTTGCGGGGTAAAATTGAAAAAAATAATCATTTATTTTTCTATAACAAAATTAATCATGATGATTCAAAATGGATTTCCCAGTTCAAATAAAAGTGCTCTTATACTTTGACGAGTTGCAACTTCCGGTCAATGAAGCGGCAAGCTTTAAAATTTAAAAACTTTTAAATTTCATGTAGAAGTAAGAATTTATTTCTTTGCTATGAAATTGAGTTTAATTTTTCAAAAAATTTGAATAGCTTTTGTTTTTAATGATAATACATTTTTAATCGCAGCTGGTAGAAATGTTTATTTTTCCAAATCCGATGGTTTACAGGTCGGAGATGCGTAGCACCGAGGTTCCGTAATCGCATTCGGTAAAAATAAATATTTCTAGATGAGTTTTTAGAATGTTTTTTACATACAAAGGGCAATAATGACGGCCTCTCAAAAATGCAGTATAGTGATTATTGCTCGCAAGTATGTTAAAATATATAATTCACGGACCTATAAAAGTACTAAAAATATAGTAACAAGTTATTTGAAAATTTTTTTAAAAAACTTTGGGTTTTGTTATTATTCAAGCTTAGGAAATCAATTGACTTACTATAATAACAAAAAAGGTTCTTTTGTAATAAAGAAAAGAAAAATGAATGAAAAGTTTGATTCAGTTTTTTGTCCCGTAAAATTGACTGCCTCCTTTTAAGAAAAGCAAATTTGATAATTAATAATTATTTTTTAAATATGTATTCAAATTTTTCTTCTTATTTTAAGACAAAAGCTTGTATAATAAACAATAATTTTTGTAATCATCAATGTAATGAAGGCTTGTATATTTGTCGATAAAAGAATGTTTTATAATATAAATTTAAAAAAAAAAGTTGTGTATCGCTTTTAATATAACAAGGCTACAGTAGTCGAATGAATGTTTTATAAATGAATGTTTTATGAAATATTATATATTTTATTAATGTAGTTAACAATTTTTAATTATAATAAAAATTATATATATATTAATTATACATTTGTCAAAATTTTTTATTAAAAATATTTTTCTTCTTTTTTTTTTTTTCATTTTTGGTTCAATTAAAAAAAAAATTTTTATATTTAATTTACTCTCTCAATAAATTATTATTACGACAAAAATTATATACATATTTACATAATAATAAGTACAAATAATATTTTAAGTCATTGCTCTTTTAATTAATTATTTTTTTTACTATCGGAATCTTCTATGTTAATAAGACCAACTTGACCATTACTTTTTTCTATAGCATTCCAAATGTTTAAACTTTCACCTTTTTTAATACCGTAGCCAATTTCTAAACCATGTGGATTTGATGGTGTTGTACAATCATTATCTGCTTCTTTTCTTAATGCACTATCAATTTCTACACTATTAAAAAAAGCTACAGACATAGGCAAGTCTTTCATGTTGAGTCTTGTAACACAAAAACTTCTTACCAATAAATTTGAAACATGCATAGCTAATGCTGCGTTATATTTATATTTAATAGGAACTAAATAACGAACTTCATCATGAAATGATAAGCAAAATCTTATTTTGTCTTTCATTAACCATCTCATGCAAACCATCATTAGGTGTAAAAAGTCAACTGCTCCACTTTGAACAACCCAATTAACTTTTGTTGGTAAATTTTTATTATCTATTTCATTTTCTAAGGCTCGACTCAATCTTGAATTTAAAAATGGAGTTGCAGGATTTTTAAGTTGAACAATTTCTTCTAAGCTATTAAACATAGCTGATTCAGATCCCCCATACCATTTTGGTATTTTAAACATATCAGTTATTTTCATGTTGTGTAACTTTGCTAATTGATAAGCTTCACTTGAAGTGTAATGTTTGTCTATTAACTCTTCTGTCATATGTTCATTTTTTAAACGATACAGCTTTTTACCTTTCGTTATATCAAACATCTTACGGGATTTTGTAGCTGCTTCTTTGTCAGTCATGGTTGGATTAAATTGTTTCAATAGCCTTTCAGCAAATCTTTGACCTGCTCCATATATTCTAGCATAGTTTATAATTTTTGCTTGATCTCTTGATATTCCAATAGATTTAGCAGTAATACTATGCATATCTGTTCCTTGAGCCTTACTTCCAATTAATGTCATCCAACTAAATGGTGTTGCTCCTTGCATTTTCTTCCAGAAAGAATCTCCAATGATTGAAGAAAGCCATAGTTCTTGACTATCAACATCTGCTCCCACAATGCAATAATTTGGTGGAGAATGTATCATTGCTCTTAACTCTGAACCTATTCTTTCATTATAAGTTTTTGAAGCAGTCATCCATGTAGGTTCAACAGCTCGCCTGGTTAATGTTCCAGCAACCAAAACTTGTGGTAATATTGCACCATATTTAAAAGACTTCTTATTTTCTCCTTGGGTTTTATCTTGCCAGATTACCATTTGTGACATTATTCGATCACGATTATTTTTCCAATATGAGGTCATATTTGAAATTTGTAGAATTCTTGTTGCATTCACATCAGTTCCAGCTAAGACATTTTCTGAAAATTTACTAAGAAAATCTTTTGCAAGTGGATTTCCAACATTGTTGGTTAAACCATCTTTGTGTGGTAGTTTTAAAAAGAGCAAACAATTACTATTAGAGTCCTGGTTTTTTGCATTTTTATCTTGACTTAATTTTTTTATTAGTTCTTCTGAAAATTTTTCATATTGCGAAAATGTTTTTAGTTCTTTATTCATATTATTATTTACAATTACTGGTTTTCCTGAAATATTTTCAATTTCTTGAAAAGTAAATGATAATCCATCATTAACTGTATAAGGAATTAGAAAACCCCAACCATGTTCTCTTATGTAATGCAGAGGATAATTTTCCCATGTAAGATTTAATAATTTTGGTGTTATTAGCATGGAAATACTGATATTTTGAGCACCTGGTAACCAATCATCATGCAATTCTTCATGCTTACAACAAATTTTACGATACCATTTTGGATAACATGGCATTAGAGGTATTTTCTTTGGTAAAAGCTCTTTTGTTTCTTCTATATAAGCAAATTTTAATTCTAATTTTTCTTGCTCTGAAATTTCTTCATCTTTTTCTTTATCACTGGATAATTCAGTTTTCAAAAGTTCTGATTCATTATTTAAAGTTTTTTTCTTTTTTAAACTTTTTTTAAGTCTGATATCTTTAACTTCCCAATCTTGATCCCACATCCATGGATCGCTCTTATATTTGTCATCAATCAGTAATCTACACACTTCATCAGCTCTTCTTGCCAAACATACTTTTGTTTCTAAATTTAAGTCGTTAAAAATAGTATCTGATTCTTGAATGTATCTTGTCCAATTATAATTAACTGGTAAATAAGACATGCTGAGTTCTAACATCCCTGCCAATGATGCTGGATGTGGAAATCTTTCATTAAACAGAGGAATTATTTTTTTTAAAATCTCTTGTGTAGCTATAACATCAGTTGCACAGTATGAAATTAAGTCATGAAAATTATCCCTAATTTCTGGTAAATCACATTCAACAAACATATTTCTTTGAGACTTGTCAAGGCTTCCATTACAATATAATTTGTACACGTCCATTAAATTATTTAAAGAGCAAACAGAATATAATTTATCATTATCAAAAGTTAGGCTTTTAGATTTTAAAACAGCTCTCTGGTAACTACTTGTACCACTAATACAAACATGCAATGCCATTGTATCTATAAACCTAGTTCCCGTACTATTAATCCAGTATTGCTCTTTTATCCTGATTCGGTCATAAGCAACATTATGTCCAACAATTATTTTAGGTTTTTTTTGAAACTTATTTAATTTTAAACCCTTATCATCTTCATTACTTTCCAATGGAATTAAATAGTCAGGTGTGTATAATGGCTTGCCATCAAAATTAGCTGATCCTTGAACAAGTGATTTTGAAACCCAACCATACCAAGCTTTATGACTAACGGCAGTAGCCAAAGTTGGTAGAGGACCATCTTTCATACATACTTCAACATCAAAAATTAGCCCATCTTCAAGAGGATAATCAACTTTTTCACTTCCAGATTCTGTATAACGAGTCCAGCCTTCTTGTAATAGAAACTTATCTGGTTTTTGAGGAATATCACTTATTAAAGTTTGAATTATTGATAAATATGGATTTATTTGTGATTGAGCAATATTTTTAAAATGCTCTTCAATATTTTCACCTTCTAATTTTGGAATTTTTAAATGAACATCAGGAATATTCGATGTTGCATTAATATCACAACCAAATTTTTCTAATTCATTTTTTATTTCTTTAATGTTTATCTCATTACAAATATTTCCATCAGAATCATTGATAAAAATTTGATTATACAAATGACGAGGTAACATTTGAAGATTTATAGCATTATAAAATGCACCTGTTGCTTCATTACTTTTAACAAAATCACTATTACATAATGATTTTTTTTCATTCTTATTAACAGAATTCGTAATAATAGTTGCTGAATCCTCCTTTTTTAATTTTGTATTATTATTTTTTTTTAATCGAACTATTTTATTTGATACATGTTTGAAATTTCTATAAATTTGTAAATAGCACTTTTTTGAATTATTTATTACGATTGTTTTTATGGGTAACATAATGTTTAACTCATTTTATTAAATAATTAATATGCATATGGCTATTCTGTTAATTTTTAAGTTTTTATTTTAAATTTTAAAATTTTCACAATAAACACTGATCACAAAATATAAATATTGATGAACGATTGAAACGCACGTGTTAAGAATAGTAATTATTCTAGGGAAATTCTATAGGGAAATTTTATACTTACCTGGTTGCTTTTTTATTATGGTAATAATTGTAACCAAATTTAAATTTAATTTTTTTGCAAAAATATCCATACAATATTTTTTTCAAATATTTTATTAAATACGGAATACCTACTGAATGAAAACCTGCATATGCAATTAATTTATTCTTTCAATTAACGAAATAAACGAAAAAAATAGAAACTTGAGAAAAAATTTAAATCGACAAAAAAAGAGAAATTAACAAGGTTCGACAAAATTTAGTAATTCAAAATAAATTATTTTAAAATTTTTGAATAACAAAATGCACTTTGATGCAAATATATTATAAGTAAATGCGAAACTTATACAGGTGTAAAAATTGATTTATTAAATATACAGCTAAAAAAATTTTAATTTGACTCATAAGGTAATTTTGTAATGAAAAATGAAGCAATTTATAATTTACAATTTACATTTACACAAGCAAAATCGCATGTAAAATTATTATTTTGCGTAAATTTATTGTAAAAAAAAAAAATACAAATCCCAGAAATTTACAACGTGGTGTATGCGCAGAAACTATCGCGTCTGAATCTGATACGTTTCGTAATTATTATAAGGTAATATTTGGTCAGTAACTTTCTTTTAATAAAATTTTATAAAATAAAAGTTTATTTTTTCTATTTTTTGTGTATGAAATACCTATATAGTAAAATAGCAGTATTTATGATTTAATTTGTGCTAAATTAGTGAATTCCAGATGTTAATGATACCTGGTGAAAAGTCTTAAAAATAAATTGACTCCAAAAACGACGTTGGTAACAGAAATTATTTACCACCACCACAACTCTAAAAAAATTTACTGTCTTCTTTCACCTGGCTAAGCATCTCTCTTGTTGACGTGTATTCTTGCTATGTGCTCATCTTGCAGTTCGTCGTCATCTCCTTTGGAGAGACCCTTTTAGTGTCGACGTCTACTTGTCTTTCTATAATAACTTGTGTGGTTATAATATATTTACTGTACGTACCTTCCAATATGACACGCTATTCTTAAAAAACCGAAAGAATTAAAATTGTTAAGGTAGGTGCGGTTTTATAACAATTACTTTATAATACAAATTTAAAACTCATTTATTTTTCAATCCTATAATTATGGATATGGAATTCACTTTATTAACAATCGCATGTGTTACATATAGAGTAGTTTAATGTTAGCGCATTTTCTTTGATGCATAAATTATTAAATTCATTTAATTTTTTAATCGAAAATGTATTTTTAATAATTTAATTATTTAATTAAATAGGTGTATAAAAAAGGGATAAAATAGAAGAATAAAAAATTCTTCTCTGTGATATTTTATTATCGAACGGCTGTTACAAATTTTACAAGTCCCGAAAATGAGCACGCCACAAGCACAACCAGCTCCACCGCCACCTAAACCATGCTTTGGAATTGTAAAACAAGTAAGTGAAAAAAAAAATTATTTTGATTTAAAAAAAAACTTTAAAAAAAAATTAAATCAAATTTTTACATTTAAATATTTTGGTACTTGATTATGGTTGCAGAAAAATTATTATAAACTGTGCTCCGATTTTTTTTAAGAAGGGTGGGGGAGGGGAACATTAGACTCTAATTTTTAACAGCTGGAAGCAAATATTCTAACATATGGATTTATGGTACATTTGTGATTTGTGAACTTGATTTTAAAAACGATGTCTTATTTTATTTATATTATTTATATACCTAAAATTAATTTATTTATTTTAATTTTACTATAGCACCTTAAATACGTTTTCAATAGATTGTATATCACACTGTTTGAAAATTTTTTTCTTTAGTGTCAATTGATTAAAATTTTTTTTTTTTTATATTCTTAGGATATTAGTAAATTAAAATGAAATTTTTTAAATTTAAAATAAATATTCTTATTAGGTCAATTCTGGAGATTCGATCACAATCAGAGGGCAGCCAAAAGGTGGTCCTCCCCCAGAGAAAACTTTAATACTTTCCAACATCTTTGCTCCAAAATTAGGTCGTCGATTGATGAACCCGTAAGTATTGAATAAACTAATGTACAATTATAAATTAATTTTAACTAATAAATACAATATTTACAGTGAAAAAATAACAGAAGACGAGCCTTGGGCTTGGGAAGCAAGAGAATTTTTGCGAAAAAAATTAATTGGACAAGACATTGTTTTTATTGAAGAAAAAGTTAACAATAACAGAATATACGGGCGTGTATGGATTGGAAAGGGTAATTTTTAAAGACTACTTAAGAAATATATTTACGCTCTAAAAATTGAAATTGAATATTTAAATTTAGATCAAGCAACTGGCCAAAATGTAGCTGAATTATTAGTTTCTGAAGGACTGGTAACTGTTAAGAAAGAAACTAGGAATCCTTCTCCTGAATTAACAAGATTAATAGAGTTGGAAGATCAAGCAATTAAAGCTGGAAAAGGAAAGCATGCACCCTCAGCTGTACCAGCAGAGCATGTTCGAGATGTCAAATATACTGTTGATAATCCTATGAGTTTGGTTGATAAATATGGAGGAAAACCAGTTGATGCTATTATTGAACATGTTAGAGATGGTTCAACAGTCAAAGTTTTATTAGTACCTGACTATTATCATATATTTTTAGCAATATCAGGTATACGTTGCCCAGGCTTCAAAGATGGTGAGGAACCTTTTGCAGATCAAGCTAGATATTTTGTCGAATCACGTCTTTTACAAAGAGATATACAAGTTATACTTGAATCAGCTAATAACACTCAATTTGTTGGAAGCATTCTTCATCCCAAAGGTAAATACACAAAATTCTAGTTTTTTATTATTTGATTTTCTTTCCAATAAAAATTTTATTAAATATGAAAAATTTAATTTTTTTCAGGAAATATTGCTGAAGCCTTATTAAATGAAGGTTTTGCAAAATGTGTTGATTGGTCAATGAATCACATGAAAACTGACAAACATAAATTATACCTGGCAGAAAAAGCTGCTAAGGAAAAAAGATTGAATTTATGGAAAGATTATGTTCCAGCACGACCTCAAGAAGAATACAACAGCACAGTCGTTGAAATTTCTAGTGCCGATTCTCTTATTGTTAAAATGCAAAATGGAGAAACAAAGAAAATATTCTTCAGTAGTATCAGACCACCTCAAAGAGAAAAAAGAACAGCAGAAGACGTAAAAACAGCAGACAGGAAGGACACTGATAATAAAAAAAAGGAGATTTTCCGTCCACTTTATGATATTCCTTATATGTTTGAAGCAAGAGAATTTCTTCGCAAAAAACTTATTGGAAAACAAGTTAAAGTTGTTGTTGACTATGTGCAACCTGCTAGAGACACCTTACCGGAAAAAACTTGCTGTACTGTTACTGTAGGAAAAGTGTGAGTATAAATCTTAAAATATAATTTTTTTTCTTTAAAGGACTTTAATTGATCATAAGATTCTTGATTTAAAATAGAAATATTGCTGAAGCAATGGTAGCAAAAGGCTATGCATCTGTTGTAAGATATCGACAGAATGATGATCAACGCTCTTCGTATTACAATGATCTTCTTGTAGCTGAAAGCAAAGCTGAAAAGTCCCAAAATGGTATTCATTCCAAAAAAGACACTCCGTTGCAAAAAGTTAGGGATGTATCTACGGACCCAGCTGGTGCCAAATCTTATTTACAATCTTTAAAACGTGCCAGAGAAATGAAAGCAAGTGCTGAATTTGTTACTAGTGGATCAAGACTGAAACTATTCGTGCCAAAAGAACACTGTTTAATAACATTTTTATTAGCTGGAGTCAAATGTCCAAGAGCTGCTCGCATATCTCCTGGCTCAGGTGGTATGGAAGCTGAACCTTATGGTGATGATGCCCTAGCTTTTACAAGAAAATTATGCTTCCAAAAAGATGTGGATATTCAAATAGAAAACATGGAATCAAAAGGTAGCGGATTTATTGGTTGGCTAACGATTGATGGAGTTAACTTATCAGTAGCTCTTGTCGAGGAAGGACTTGCTGAAGTTTCCAATTTTATAGAACAAGGAGAAAATTACAAAGCACTTAAGGCAGCTGAAGAGCGCGCTAAAGCTAAAAAAATTAATGTATGTTAAATTTTTAATTTGTTGCTTTTAAAAAAATTTTACTTCATTACTAATGATATAATTAATTTTAGATTTGGAAAGATAGGGTAATAGAGGTAGAAGTAGAAGCTGAAAAGGTCGAGGAAGAACAAAAGCAACCAGCTGAAAGAAAAATTGAACATCAAGAAGTTATAATTTCGGAAGTAACTTCAGAACTACACTTTTATACGCAAAAAGTTGATCAAAAAAATCAATTGGAAGGTATGCTAACGAGATTGCGGCAAGATATTTCATCGAACCCGCCTTTAGCAGGAGCTTATAACCCTAAAAAAGGTGACTTAGCAATTGCTAAATTTACTGAAGATGATCAATGGTATCGTGTAAAGATTGAAAAGGTATCTGGACAAAAAGTTCATGTGTTTTATGTCGATTATGGAAATAGAGAAATAATAGAATCAACTCGTGTGGCAGCCATTCCTGCTGGATTTGCTTCTGAAAAGCCTTATGCTACAGAAAATATCTTGGCATGCATTTCTTTGCCTAAAGATGTTAGTTAACGAACCAATTTATATTTTTTAAAGATAATTTTTACTTTAATTTTAATATTATTAATTATTGCAATTTTTGTAGGAGGATGATCAAAAAGCTGCAATTCAAGTTTTCCGAGAAGATACTGTAACAGGAAAAACAATCTTATTAAATGTAGAGTCTCGATTTGGAGGAGTACCATTGGTGACTCTTTCAGATCCAACATCTAATGAAGATATTGGAAAAGCATTACTTGCTGATGGATTTGTTATTCTTAATAAAACCAGAGACAGGAGATTAAAGCAATTGGTATTTACATATTTATTTACTTATGTTATTTAAATATTAATATAATAATTTTTAAACTTACAGCATGAAGAATATCGAAAAGCCGAAAAAGAAGCAAGAGATAACCACCGAAATATTTGGAGATATGGTGATATCACTGAAGATGATGCTAAGGAATTTGGTATTGGCCGCTAAGTTTTTTTCTATAAAAAACTAAATAAAAAACAAAAAAGCAAAAAAAAAATAATTTAAATTTTAAAATAAAAAACCTGGGAATTATTTGATGGTTGAAAAAAATGGCAAATTTTCTAAAGGTACAACTATATTTTATAAAGGCATAATATAGCATAATATTTATATATAACAACAAAAAATAAAAAAAAAAATTGACGATAATAAAAACAACTTAACATCAGTTGTGATTAAAAAAAATTTTTTAAAAAGAAGAAAAAATATAAATTGTAAATAATTTTACTAATTTAAAGAAAGTATATAAAAAAATGAAAGAATAGTTTTAAAATTTTCAGATAAAATTTGAATTTTTTTTTATCTAGATAACATCTTTTATACTTAGAAAGAGCTCTGCTGTACCCAGCATGCATTGTATTTTAAAAATTAAAGTATTGACGGGTTTTCTAAAAAAAATTTGACGCTAATATGAGGCAAGTGTTAAAAATACCAAAATTTAAAATTTTTATATATCAACCGTCTATAAAACAAAATAAAAAGGACGTTGAATTTATTAAACAAAGAAAAGCCTTAAAATTACTCTGTATAAAGAAAATATCATATACTTGTTTGTGTAGTTAATAAGCGTGCAATTATTTGTCTTATTGCCTCATCAATAAAAGCAAAAAAAAAAAAAGAAAACAGAGGATAAATTTTGTACAAAAAGTAGTATCGTTAATGTTTTTTTTTTTTTTTTTTTTTTTTAATAGTTTTTAAATAAATTATTTGTAAACAAGTATTTTATAAAAATACTTTTATCTTAAAGAGAAAATAAAACGCATTTTTTAATGCGATTCATTCTATACCTCTGTCATAATTGTAAAAAAAAAATTGCCTTAATATTAAAAGGTATTTTATAAGGTTTGCAGATAAAAAGTAATTAATATAATAGTTATTGCATTTTTATTAGAAATAAATATAATTCATGTAAAAAGATACCTCAAGGTATTAAAAAAATGTTTTTTTTTAAATTAGAATTGTTGTCTGCTTTTTAACTTATGAAAAAAAAATATCTAATTTTTGTTATACAAAAACATTATTTTTTAACTAACTTAAATTTATACAATTGTAAAAAAAAACCTGCCATAATTCTTGACTGTTATTTATAATCTTATACAATACTTTGGTATGAATTTTGAACCGAAGATTAAAAAAAGAAATTATTATCTAATCTAATACATATACAATCAATATGTATGCGCATTGTAAAAAATACAGTCTTAAGAAAATTAAAGGAAAGTATTTTTTACATTGTGTATTGATAAGCATATTTTTTGCAGTTTTTTATTAGACTAGGACTTTTATTTTAAAAAATTGCTTGGCTTTTTTATTATTGTGTAAAATTGGATTCAGGTTACCAAAAAGATAAGTACCCAAAAATTTTAATCACTTAGGTGATTCTTACATGCATTTGATGGCAGTAATAAAAACTGATAAAATGAGTTAAAATTTTTAAAAATCTTATATTTTTGGTACCTAAAAGGCCACTTATTTTTCTCGTAATTCCAAGTAATTTTTTAAATTAACTCCTATGCTAATATTTATATTTGTACGAACATTAAAAGAAAATAAAATCAAATTCAAATAAATACATAAAAAAACATGATTTATAATTGAAAACCGAAAATATTTTTTATTTATACACTAAGATACATATTAATTAAAAAAAAAAAAAGTTTTATAAAATGTGATGATTTTTTGAATTTAAATTTACCGTTATAAATATGGTGTAAGTGGATATTCATAATATAATATAATATAATTAAATAATTTTATAATAATTTTAATATTAATATTTAATAGAGAGATGAACTGAGAAATATACAATAAATCATGTATCCTTTTTTTAGCGACTTATCTTCATATAGTTTTGTGTATAGCTAAAAAGTATTTTAAACAAATTTTATATACATAGAAAAAATTACAAACATGTATACTCGTATAAAAAACAATTAGTGTCAATACTTTAGATTTAACATGAAAATTCTATATACCTTTCTTTTTTGCTTCAATTTTGCATTAAAAAAAAAAAAAAAAAAAAAAAAGTTTTTTAATAGATTTTATTGTATTAACATTATTTTTATGAAATCTTTATATATATTTGCAACAACAAAAATTATTTGCATTTCTTATAAAATAATGTAAAATTTTTTTATGAAACTTACTTGTTATAATAAAAAACTAGATTTATATCATATCCATTGTATAATGTAATTTTTAAGTATTTACTAACACTTGTTAAATATGAAAAAAAGAATGCTTGTCCAATTATATACTTTGAATTTCCTTGTTGAGCATGAGTCAAAAAATTGAAAAAATTTATAATTTCTGGGATAAAAGTTTTCTCATCAAATAAATACATGCTTATTATTATACTCCAGTTAATTGTTAAATAAATTTTAAAACTGATTTATAATACATAAATACGTATTAGTTCATTTTATTTGAAATTTTCATTTACAAATTTTTTTTTTAGATTTCAAAGAAAATATATGATTAATTTATTCAGCTTTTTTCGTCATTTAATTCCTTTGGTGCTACTGAAATAAAGAGGATAGAAGACCCTTTAGAGGATGGCGTAATTAATAATTTAAAGTTTTTTTACGGTTCAGGGAACTGATAATATAAAATATCTCTGATACAACATTTTTTGGAAAAGTTGTTAAAATTGTGCTTGAATCTTCCAGTCATAATAGTTTAATATTTTCTTTATTTATAAAAACATGAGATATTTTACTTTATTTATAAAAATGAGATATTTTACATTTTATTGTTTGCAAATTTATATTGCATTATTTTTTTTAATTTTTGTAGATCCATAATATATAGTTAATAATATGGTAGAGGAAATAATTGAAAAGTTTAGGTTTGAAACTTTTTGGGTTTGCTTCATTTTGGCCCCGCAATCAAAAATGTAATGAGAGAATATAAAATAGCAAACTTCCTTGGACGGACCCCAAGGGGAGGGGTTGGTTTCCCCCGTTTAGGGGGTAAATTTATTTTTTTTTTTCAGTTACAGCTACCAGAAGTCTGATATTTTTTGGAATTTTGGAAATATTTCGGGGGCTGTAATGGCAGGGGGTGAATTTTTTTGAAAAATGTTTATCCACCTTTTCGTCTTTAAATCAACACGCATAAATTAATTTTTAATAAATGAATTATTAAATACTATCAATTTATTTTATTGTTTTTTATTTTAAATTTACGCGCTTACAATAGCACGTCCGGATCCGGTTTAGGCCACATTTTCTCAGCCAATCACGCGTCCTCAAATAATTGGCACAATTGCCGCGGGGAGCGCGCGTGATCAATATTTATTTTTGAGGTTAAATTTGTTTTTGTTTATAAATCATAGGTAATTCATATTTTTAGGAAAATAAAATTTTATACCTCATGAAATTTTCACATTTTTTAAAAATAATAATAAATAATGGAACAATTACATGCTACATTGACTTCCATTAGAGAATTACGGTCAAATGTTGGGCAAGTATTTTATTCTTTGGCAAATGGAATTCGCGATGATCATGGTGAAGAAAATAAAGAAAATAAATATCTTTTAGAACTTCAAGAGCTATTGACCACTGTTAATTCAAATTTAAGGTAATTAAAATGTAATTCCATCAAAAAATGTAAGCTACTTAAATAAATAATTTGCAATATAAATGGCCAAATATTTTAGAGATGTTGAACAATCTGTAAATTCATTAACTCCTCATCCATTAAGTTTGGGTAACCCAGGATTGCTTGCTCAAGAAATAACTCCTGATAGACAAGCTTTGTATGGACAAATTGTAGACATATATAAATGGACCGATAAGGTTCATGAATATAGTAATGTAGGAAGTACAATATTAAGTCAAAATTCTTTAAAACGTTCATATAATAATTTAAGCAGAGCAAAAAGAAATAAACAAATACAAACTAGTACTCATAATATATCACCACAGTAAGTAGTTTGTTATTGGTTTCCCAGTAAAAATTTATTTTATAAAATTTTCAAATTTTCAAAATAGGCAAGTAGATACAATATTGAGTACAATTGATCGACAGTATAATGATATGGGCATTAATATAACTCGTCCTTACACATCAAATGCTATTGTTCATGTTACTTTAGGAAATGTTTTGAAAGCTGTTGTTTCTTTCAAAGGGTTAATGATTGAAAGAGTGGTCGTTAAAGGATTTAATGAAATTTTAGATTTGTGGAAAGAATCTAGATACAAAGTATATCAAAGAGTAACAGATCATGCTCATGCTGCAATGTTACACTTTTATAACCCTATGTTTCCTGATTTGTCAGTAAAATCCTTTTTGGTAAGAAATAATTTACTCTTTTTTTATGGAAATGTTTTTTATTATGCAAAATTTACAATCATACATTTCATTATGCGTACTAATAACATATTTTTGTGCTTGAAATTTTAAGAAAACATTAAAAATTGCAAATAAATATTTGAAAAAAATTATTTTAAGTAAGAAAAGTCGAACTCCTATCAGAAATTGTGCAAAAAAGTAAATTTAGATATATATATATAAAACTGAATCTCTAGGTGGAAAGAAAATAGCTTCTTCAAATCTACTTTTAAAAATAAATTCTAAAAATATAATTAAAATCTTTTTTACTTGAAAAAAATATATTATTTAGAATAATATTTTATCATCCGTAAAGACCGATAAATACAATTTATTATTTGAAAAATTTTATTTTATTTATATTTACCCTCAGGTTATATCTTTTTTTTTTTAATTGGATTTTCATCTTTATGAAGTTTTCCCTTGAAAGGTCTTTTGTCTTTATTATCTATGAAGGTCCATCATTATCTTTAATACACGATTTTCAGCTAGCAAGTTAATAATTATTGAATAAAAATATCTCCTCATTATTCTCTCAAATAATTTCAAGCCCAAAAACTAAAAAAAATTTTCTTACTTGAAATTCCTGTGCTTTCTTAAAAAATTCTTGCATACAAACAATAAGTTTCATAATTTATTTATTTAACAAGTTAACTTATACTCTATAATAAAACCAAATTAACAATTAAATATTTATTAATAATTAAATAAGGTCTCAAACAATTGATAAAATTAAATTTTTATATTTTAATTCATTTAATATTATTTTCATTAACTCATGATTCTAAGAGTTCTTATAAAATATTAAATTTCCTGATTATTTTTTTTACAGCAATGGTTTCATAGTTACATAAATTTATTTAATGAGCCTTGCAAAAGATGTGGATTACATTTGCACAATTCTTTACCACCAACATGGAGAGATCCTAGAAGTTTAGAGCCTTATCACTTTGAATGTAAACCTTAATTGTATTTAATAGTTTTTACTCGAATTATAGGTAATTATATTAAACATTTTAAAATAACTTGAAATATGTAAATATTTTTATAAATTATTATTTATAGTATCATTATAGATATTTGTTCTGGGTGAATTATACGATAAAAAGTAAATTCATTTTGCATAAATGAAAGAAGTAAATCTTTATGTAAATATATTAAAAAATTATTTTTGAATACTACAAGCATCACACATTGAATTTTAATTTATATCAGTGTATAGAAGTTATTGACCATACAGAGTAAATGCTTAATAAAATTGTAGATTTTTTTTTCGTTTATACAAAATTATTTTGTACGAAAGTAGGTAATTTTGATATTTAATTTTAAGAAATTTTATAAAATATGGTAAATAATAAAGAGTACTTTAAAATAAAAATTGTAGTCTTTAAAAAACTTGACCAACAGAAACTTTATTTCCATAAATTCTGTTTTTTTAATACAATAATATCTTTGAAGTCATTGAAAAATTTAAGCAGAAACTCAAATACATCTTTCATTTTAGCTTAGAAACTAAACTAATTCAAAATTTAACAAGGTATACCTATGTCGTAGCTTTATAGAGAAATTTTTACAGTTTTTATGTTATAACTCGTTAGCAAAGAATTTTAACCGAAAAATCAATAGATTGACTTTTGATCTACTTCTAAAAATGCGTCATTTATGACCTTTTAGACTTTAAAAAGTTAACTCGTTAAAGTAGATTTATAGTATCTTGAATAATTAACGCAAACTTATTTTGTTTAACCAGTCAACTTTTTGAGGTCTAAGCGGTCTTAAATGACGCGTTTTCACAAGGAGAGCAAAATCTATTCATTTTATTGCTTGAATTCTTTTTGAGCGAGTTATAACAATATTCTACTTAAAATTTTAACAGGTTGAGGTTTAAATGAACTTTGACTATATAATAAAATATATGCAGGTATTTTTTCATTTTTGAATTTTATATACATGTAGGCCCCTAATGTATATTTTTTTTTTTTTTTTGATTTTTGCAGTACCTATACTTTAAATTTGTTAAGTATTAAACGCAATTTTAAGCATATTTTAAAAACAACCTTTTTAAATTATTCAAATTTTCATTAATTTTGTTTATATTAAAAAAAAAAAAAAAAAAAAATTGCAGACTATATCCAAATTAAACACGCAGGAAGTGTCAAATTCAAGTGCAATATCATAATAATAATAATCACATTACGAATATAAAAACTCGACGCCTTGCTCATTCATTACAAAGAATTCAATTCATTGCAATTTATAAAAGCAGATGTTTTAAAAAAAAACCTAAAAATATGAGGGGTAATTTTTTGTACAACTTGTGCTTCTAACAGCAGTTGTTGAAAATAGAACATTCAGGGGGTTGGTATTTTATACCTATGTAATAACATACTAAAAGTAGATTATTTATCAAAAAGTAAATAATAATTCATATTACGTTTTTAAATTATCTGTATTATTATCATTTTAAGTACTATTTTATTTACGCATGATAAATAAATTGATCTAAATAATAACAGGTATATCGTGCGATAATAATTGAAGATAGGTAAATACCTAGATTCTTTTTTAAAAAAATAATCTAAAACACATAAAAAATAATTAAAGTTGTAAATATTTATATTGTACAAGTGGTTCAAGGCTAGAATTTCCTAAATAACGATAAAAATAAATTCATAATACTTCCATTGTTTACAACTCCAAAATTTATTTTAAATAATTGGAGTTTTATGTGTCTGATAAATATAAAACAAAACATACATTGTACGTGTGAGTACTCTGTAACATCTGTATGTGTATTTTAAACTTTGCAGTCTGCTGACTGCGGCATATTGTGTCACATTGGCGAATCAGCATTTGCATATTCAGAAAGACGAATATAAAGTAAGTAATTGAAAATTAAATTGTTTTAATTAAAATTTATACTCGATTTTATTTATATTTAAATTAATTAATTGATTTGAAATCAAAATTTTGCAAATGTTAACTGTAATTAAATATTATTTTCATAAAATATTATTAAAAATATTTTTTTTTCACATAATTAAAAAATTATTTTTATTTTTACTTATTTATTTAAAATTAAAACAATTACAAATAATTAACGTTTTTAATTTCAGAGTAAAAAGATGTACCTAATCAGAAAAAAAAAATATTTTTTTTAACTGATGTAATTACACCTGTATTTGTGTTATGATAAAGGCAAGAATATACGCAAAAATAAATTGAATGAATCATCAGTTAACTACCTGTAAATAAACTTATTAAAAAAACGCATTTGAAATGTTAATTAATTTTGTTAAATTTTTAATTATTAAAAATGACAAAAAAAAGTCAACGACATTTCAAATTAGAAGTAAAAGAAATGTTTCTTCAACTTACCAAAGAATATGTAGAGAAAGGAGCAACATTAAAAGAATTAAAAAATATCAACAATATTATCAAATCAAATAACAGAGCATGTAAAAAAAATTATTTTATTTATCGACTAATTATTATTTTATTATTGCCATTAATGTTAAGTATTGTTATTCATCAATATGGAATTGAATTTTTTATGAATTATATGCAAGATACCAGATGCTTAATACCAAATAATTATTTTATATGGGAATTTACAAGACCAATATCAAATTGTGAATTTTGTCGTAACATTAATTCGGCTTTGGTGTTAGAAAATTTAACAAAAGAGGAATTTAAGGAATACGCTTATTCTTCAAGACCCATAATTGTTAAAAAAGCTGCTAGTCACTGGTTGGCTTCAAAAGTATTTAGTTTGTATTTTTTTCGTAGTTTATATGAAAAAGTAAATGGTGCCTATGAAGAAGATTGTCAATTTTTACAATTTAGAACTGATTTCACTAATTTGAAAGAAGTATTTTCTATGAGTGATAAGAGAGCGCTAAATTTACCTGGCGAAGAATCTTGGTATATTGGTTGGAAAAATTGTCATCCTGAAATAGTAGATATAATGAAAAAATTTTACAATTCACCTCATTTCTTACCTGATGATGCTGAAATACCAAATTCAAATTATATATTTTTAGGATATGAACAAGGCGCTGATATGCATGTAAGTTTAAATTAATTTTTGGTATGAATAATAGTTTAATTAATAATAATTACTTATTTCAGTTAGATTACATTCCTCGACTTATGTGGCAAGGACAAATTATTGGTAGCAAGACATGGACTGTTGCTCCAACACCAGAATGTGATGGAGTATGTAAAAAATTTAAATTTTTTGTTGATACAGGTGATATTATTTTACTTGATACTAGAATATGGTATCATGGTACTCAGGTTGAAAATGGTCAATTTAGTCTTACGATAACTTCTGAATATGGATAGTAAAAAATTTTACAATATAGCTCAAATTTTTTAACTATAGTAAAATAAGAATTTTCAAATATATATTGCTGCATTGATTTTTATATGTTTTATAAAGTTTTTATATTATAGATTTAGATTTCTAGAAACGCGTTCTTAAAGTAATTAAATTTTTTAATAACCATAAGTGCCAAAATATTAGCAATAAATATTTTTTTATTAATTTTTTTTACCATATTTTTCTAATCATTTTTAAACTAGTCGTAACATAAAATATTTTTTAATAACTAAATAAAAGACTGAATGTATAAAAAGAGATAAATAAATGAATGTATAGGAGATAGTTATATTGGGATTGATACATAATTAAAGCGATTTTTAATGAATGTTTGTAAAAGAATTTGAAACAACTTATATATTAATATATTAAATTTTATTAACTTGTCTGCTGTTATAATATACTTACATGATTTTAAATTTATTAATCATTAAAAAAAATTAATTACATGTATATAAAAATATAAAATTGAATATACTATATTTGTGTTTTTATCTATTTTTAATTTAAAATTTATAAAAAACAACTTAATTAGATTATAAAATCTTAAGTTTAAACAATTTTGAAAAGATAGTTTACAATTTATTATTTTTATCTTATAAATTCCTACATTCCTACATTTTTGTTTTGCATTTACATTAATTAGCTAGATAGCTATTTTTAAAAATTGTCTTGGTTTTTCAATTTCTTGGTGAAATTAGGTACAATCTGATTACTTTCAAATGAAGCCCCATAGCAGACAATTGAATTTGGTAGAGTATAGAAAATTTATAATTCTGATTTTTTATCTTATAATTGGGCTTGAAAAATCATTTAAGACTTTTGATACTGCATAAAACAATAATAAATACCTTGTGATATTAAAAAAGATATACATCATATATTTCATAATACAACAAAATTAACAATATTAATTATTAGGAATTTATAATTATCGATAACATATAAATTCTAGTTTTTGACCAAACTATTGTAAAATTGAGAATAAAATGATAAAACAACTTAAAAATACTAAATACTTTTTTTTAATATCACATTAGCTGTAAAAATGCAAAGAAAATAAATTTTTCTAATGTGCGGAAAAAAAATTAACATGGACCTTTTTTATTTTGCATTTTATTATTTTAAATTAAAAAAATAAAACTTTAGTCAATACTTATTTTATTGGTCTTTTTTTGCAGTTGCTTGTTGAAAACTCGGTGGACTTTCCTAAAATATATAATTACATAATTTATTATTTGATATTTATTAAATTAAACTAAACTTACGTAATAAGATGGTGGTGGTACATATGCACATTGAGGCCTATTAGGGTCATAATAAGCACTTTGAGCTGTATCCTTGGAATCTATTAAAAAAAAAAAAATATTTTATACTTTAAAAAATAATAACTCTGATCTAAGATTAACATACTGGGAAAAACTAATTTTGTTGCATAGTATGTACTTTTTTTTGGCATTTTTAAAATTTTTAAGTCCTTGTCATTCTGTTTGAAAGAAACTACTGCAAATCAAGATTTATATAAATGATTTGTTCTTGAAATTACTTGACTTTTTATTTAGAAAAAAAAAAAAACTTATATAGTGAAAGTATCAGATGTAATTACTTCATCTCAGTCAGTATATTGTGTAATTTATTACACACTTAAACAAAATGTTTATGAAATATTAACACAATTCTAAAAGAATTTGGATAGAAATATTTCATTTTTTTTTTTTTTTATTAACATGAAAGGTTTTTTTAAATAAAAAACATTTTTGTTTAATCATTTTAGAAATTATTTTAATTAAATAACATAGAACAGCCTTTTTTATATAAAAAATCATTCATTTAACATAAAACTTTTTTAAAACAATTATATTTATTTATAATATATGTAATAGGAACAAATTATAATAATATACTTTTGAAATGGATTTTTTAAATTTTATATGATTTCAGTTTAAATATGTGTAATACTGGGGCAACTTACTTAAAAATTTTGAAAATATAATTAAACTCTTTATATAATAGTAACAAGTCAAATAATTTCAAAGAAAAATTTATTTATAAAGCTCAATAATCTAATAGATTTTTAATTCATACTCGAGTACTTAAGCAAAAAATAAATGAAGTAGCTTATGAAAAATAAATTTTCTTTTATGAATTATTGAACATATTTTTATAGTTTTATTTAATAAGGATTGGGGTAAGGGTTTGGATAAGGATTATTTCCTGGTGGAGGATAATATGATCCTTGTGCTTGTTGACCATAAGGATTTTGAGCTTCAATATTAGGGTAAGCTCCTTGTTGCTGAGGGTTAGGTGGGTAAGGAGAAGATCCTTGTTTAGAAGGGTAACCTTGTTGAGAAGGAGGTGGAGGATACGGAGAAGATCCTTGATTGGAAGGGTAACCTTGTTGATAAGGAGTTGATGGATATGGAGAAGATCCTTGATTGGGTGGGTAACCCTGTTGAGAAGGAGTTGGTGGATATGGAGCAGATCCTTGGTTAGAAGGATAACCTGCTTGAGAGTAGGGAGGAGGATTTTGTCCATAATTGGGGTACACACCTGCTTGTGACATTGGTTGTCCATTATAATTAGGATTAGCCCAAGCTGGTGTTCCATTTTGTTGCATTTGTTGCTGTTGGGGCATACCACTACCCCAAGCACCTCCAAACTGCTGTGGTTGTGAAAATCCTCCAGTTGCATAGTTCGCATTAATTCCTGGATAAGGAGGTGGCATGTCCGTCATATAAACTGAATTCACTGTAATTTAAATTTAAAATTTCTCAAAACTTTATAATGAAAATAAAAGCAATTGGGAATAAAATAATTTGTTGAAATAAATGAAAAATATTTTTCAACAATACAAATAACAATTTAATAAACAATAACATAAACAATAACATTTTACATAAAATAAACATTAATACATCAATATTTTCATAACTCAGTTTGTTAAAGAGTTTGTAAAATAAGTTTAAAATATACTTATTTAACTAAAAATAAGAAGTAAATAAAATGTTTTGATACCTCCTATCAAAAACATTACAATACAAAAAATTGTTGATATTTTTGAATAATGTCCTGGTAGGATGTATCAATTTAAATTTTTATAATTAATGATTTTGTCACAAACCCTATAAAAACAAGGGTGTACAAATCAATCTTAAGAAATAAGTTTTTAAAATCATGCAAGAAATTTATATACTATAATGTAATAACCTGGTGGAGTATCAGGAAAAGCATTAGTAGGTGGCATCCAACCATAATATCCAGAAGCTGCTGCTTGATATGCTGGTGGTGGTGCTGCATACCAGTTCGAGGTAGGTGGTTGATATGGAGGAGGTACATCATAATCTGGTCCATTCCTTTGGGCTAAAAATTATAAAAATTCAATTTATTTTTAAATATTATCATTCAAAGTAACATAATCCATTCACTGAAAATGGGCTCATTTAGGTATAAATAAATAATTATTTTTTTCATAATTGCCAAGAAAATTTAGATTGTAAAATAAGACTTAAAATTATTTTATTCTAAACAGAATTTGAGATATTTTAAAAAACAAAAACGCCTTTTTACTACTACAGTCATAATTTTCAGTGAATAATATTATTTATAAATACAGTACCTAGCGAAGCTGCTTTAAGCATTGCTTGTCCGAATTCAATGGCTCCACCACTTTTAAATTGCAGTTTAAATTTACACTCTCCTACCCAGTTACCATTTGGTTGAGCTCTGCATTTACCTTTGATGTAATTTGCACCAAACATTGGTTGCTCTATTTCAACTTCAGTAATCGTCATAAATGGAAAACTAAATGATTGCATCTTTTCTCTTTGGTCTTTCGCATTAAATATCATTCGATGAGTTGTCAAGTACAATCTACCTCGTTTTGTACCCTGAAATTCTGTTTGCTCCTGACCATGGAATTCCATTGAAACATTATCGCTGAATAATAATATACTAAAATGCAAAAAATTAGTTATTTTTTCTCATTAAAATCAAAATCTCATCTATTTAGGGCTTATAAGTTATTTAATTTGAATAAATTTAGTAATTTTAATTTTTATACAATTAATCAAAATTTTAAAGAAATACAATGTACATCAACGTATTATTATTTAATGTTAAAAAACTCATATGTAAACAAAAAAAAAATTAGTCGTTGGCGTCGTAAAAAAAAAAAACAATGTATATTATTATATTAAAAAATGTTTCCTAGTATGACGCAATTTATAATAAGGAATTAGGAATCATATACATTACTATGAATTCAGTTTTGAAAATATGTAAAATTATATAAAAATTTAAACTTTACCCGAATAATAAAAAAATAAACAAAAATATTTAATGCATTTTGGTTTCTTTACAGTATAAGAATGGTATAACTACGTATGTCACTAGCATGTCTGCACTTAAAAAAAAAAAACGAAAACAATAATAAAGGCAATAAATAGTTTGATAAAAAATAGCAATTATTTAATTATTTACAAAAAATAAATCTTACCATTCACCGGCGTGAATAAGAACACCGCCATTAGCGTGTGCTGTATTCAGAGACATTTTCGTTGTTTAAAATCTCACTTAATTAAAACAAAAATTTACTTTTCTATAAAATAATTTTAATCTTGGAATGATAGATAACGATAAGGCTCTGAGTAATCTATTAGTACAAAAGCTATTACAATACAATATACACAAACACAATAATCACGTACGCAGTGCGCAAAATGACTAGTTTTTCCTGAACAGCTGATCATACGTAACAAATAAATAATACGCAAGCGCGGCAGCGTATGATTTTGATTTTGAAAATTCCAGACATGCGATTCCAGATAAATTTTTTGTAAAAATACTTAGTCGTTTAAGAAATTGTTTAAAGAAGTAAGAAATTATTATTTAAAAAAATTAACTGAAAAAAAAAATTAATTAGGTGGATTTTTTTCGAATTATCTCCTATTTCCTCGGAATTCTAGAAATTTCTGGAAGATTCTTTGAAAAAGTTTTACCATGGATCATATTTTTACTAGATTCTGGGGACTCTAGAGTTGAATCGATTGAACTTTAGTAATTATCACTAAATATTAATTAAAATTTTGCTCAGAGGCAATTTTATGGATCCTGCTCGAGGAGAATTTTAATAAAATTTTGAGTCATAATTAATTATTTCTACTCTAGTGCCCCTAGAATCTAGTAAGAATACGCTCCATGAAATCGACCCTTATGACTCAAAATCTATATTAAAAGTATAAAAAATTTAAAGTATATAAAATTTAAAATTCTGCTCAAGCAGGATCCATAAAATTATCTCTGAGAAAAACTTAAATTAATTTTAAAATATAAAGTATCTTTTAAAATTCTCTTATCTTTCATCTTTTTTATCTAAAGAGTGAGAGAGAAAAGTATACTCGAATCACGCGAATGATGCACTAGCGCTATCGCTCCTTACAGTTATTAAACCTGGTATAAATTTAATCATGCATGAATTGTTTTTGCGGAATTAAATCGGAGTCGGACTTTGGAGTCAAAGCTCTTTGTTTGGAGTCATCAGAACTGTTTGTATAATCTTGCTCAGAACTTGCCATTGTCTTATACACCAGCCTTTAACCATTGACATATAGTTATAGACTCCCAAAGCCGTATGCTTTCTATATAAGTGGAATGTGTTTCCTTATAGACAGAGAAAAAAACTGTTAATATGCAACGACCTTTGTTTTCTCGCGCTTGCGACGTGATTTTTACTTCGCTGAGTAGGGGGTTTTGTATATTCTGGCCTGGCATTTGTATTTTATACGAAAAAATTTCTTTCTCCTTCGATTCCCCTCAAAACTTTAGCCACCTCTCTTGATCAGAGATTACAGAGCGCATGGTTATATTAGACAAAGGCCGTTGTATAGGAATATTGCTCTCTCTATATTATCAAAGAAGATATATACTACTAGTATATCTTCTTTGATATTATATCTTACGCTTTTTCTACTCTTTTGGAAGTCTATAACTATATGTCAATGCCTTTAACCGTGTTTAATTTCTCTTTATATATATAAAATAATTAAATTAAGATTAAATTCTTTATAATACATTATGGGCGTCATTGTCTA
Organism: Anagrus nilaparvatae; assembly: GCA_022575985.1. Taxonomy (NCBI): domain Eukaryota; kingdom Metazoa; phylum Arthropoda; class Insecta; order Hymenoptera; family Mymaridae; genus Anagrus; species Anagrus nilaparvatae. Next base: position 29,119,897 of record JAKSXM010000231.1, on the reverse strand, counting down.
TTAAAATAATCAAGGTTCTTAGGGATTTTAAAATTCGGAACTGATAAATTTGTGAGTATGAGTATATAGTATGGTTATGTATTATTTATTTTTAGTATAGGTACTTAAAATAAAATTATTCAGTTTCCCAATGATTATCACAGCAGTGTTTAAGTGTTTTTGTTAAATCATAATTTATACATATTATATAGGTTAGGTGTAGCAGAAAAAAAATTAAATCGGAGTTTGTAAACATCAAAACAATAATAAAAAAATTACTATTTACAAAAAACAATATTGTATATTTAATTTAATTAATAGAAATTTTAATTTCTTTTTTTTCAGATTCCATGAATACAACAATGCCAAGAAGAAAATATTAAAATTAATTCCACTCACTATGGACAGGTCTCGTAAATTCAATTTTATCTATATGTCTTCAAAAATTCAAATAATGGAAAGAAAGATCAAGATTTTGCATTCAAAAAGAGCATAATATATTTAAGGTAAAAAAAATTTTATTACTTTTAAATAAATTAATTAATAAAGAGATTTTTAATTTTTATGTTTTCTTTTTTCAGCTTATAAGTATGAAATAAAATTCAACTTCAGCAGATGAATATAATATTAATTTTAAAATATTTTTGTATTTTAAAAATAAAATATTTCTCTACATAAAATCAATAAACAAATTTATAATTTACATTTTATTGTTTATTATTTATTAAAAATAATTTTTTCAAACATAATAATTCAATAATAATTAATGAAAAGCAGTTTGTAGAATTAAGCTATACCTGAATCAATATAAACGAGAGGTTGGATTTATTTTGTTTTTTGTCAAATTCTAATGGATAAACTTGGAATAATGTAATAACTCGGATGGATGTGCCTTCAAGGGTAATAAGCAAAGGATCCCACCAAAGTTAAGGTTTCTGAGGATATTTTTCAAATGATACTTATTTTTTTACCAATTATCATAGTTTGTCTCAATTTTTTTTTGAAAGGATCTACTTTTAACTTAAACAAAAATTTTTATTTTTAATTCTTTCACTGTTATGGATAATATACAAAATGTCCATTTTTAACTACCCGAAAATGATCAATCTCTAAATTTCAACCAAATTTAAAATGCAGGGCGAAAATAGGTTTTATAGGTCCAAAGTCAATGTTATCGTTATCTTCATGCTAACTGATATTTTGTAAATTAATTAAAATTATATTAATATTTTAGTCAAGTGCTATAATGTTGTGGTAATTTTTGGCTAAACTAAAGATTATTAGGTTTATTGGGTAAGGGAGTTACTTATAGAAAAAAATTGTGATTTTCAGGATTTGAAAGTAGACCCTTGGATGAAAAAAGTAAAACCAGCTGGCAGTTAATTGGTGAAAAAACTAGACAACAGTATTATTTTAAAAATGTTTTAAAAAACCCTATTTAAAACCCTTTGCCTCATGGCCTAGAAGGCCTTTTCAACCTATTATTATAGGTACAAGGAATATTTTTACAACTATATTAAGCCACCTTTAAACGTTAACCCAAGTTAATGTACTGTACAAAGCACTAAGCCAAGTCAGTGGGGACAAAATTTAGCGGGGTGTGAGGTGAGATCATTGAAGTAAAAGATATTTACATATATGTATATCTATCCTTTAGTAGAACGGCACCATTTTTTTTGCTGAAAAATATATTTTTTACCGATTTCAATGACCCTTTAATCCAACTTGGACCCAGTTAGCAAGAAGTAGATGTAAAGTAAAAATTGTAAAAACAAATTAAAACATTTTGTCAATTAGTTTTGAAAATCATTATTTTAAAAATATACCAAAAATAAAAAAAAATTTTTTTAAACTTAGACCTATACTAAATTTAGACCAGGTAAAAGTTAAAACAAGATGATATCTCAAAAATAAAAATTTACCTTTATAAATAAAAAATAACCCAATCGATCCATTTTTTTTGAATAAAATATAGAAAATATAAGTAGGTAATAAATCTTGCTATAATAAAAAAAAAATTTGATAAAAAATAAATAAAATTTTTGTTTATAGCAAATAATATGCGCGCGCAAAAATCAATTTTTGAATATTTAAAAAGCATGCGCCTATAAATATAGGTATATATTTTACCTACTATCATACTAAAATTTACCCTATAATAGTAAAATGTTCTACTTATACAGATGAGTCGTCACCCTCTTTACATATTTTAATCTGATAATTTTTATTTTGTTAAAACAGTCACACTAATTTTCATTCGAACAAAAAAAAAAACATGTTAATTTATAATGAATTAATAATTAAGTTAGTAAATTATTTAATAATGCGTAATAACAAAAAACAAGTATTTTTTTTTCTGTGTATAGTAAAATAAAAAATTTTTTATGAAAGTGATAATACCTAAATAAATTTTAAAAAAATTATCTTGATTGTGAAGAAAAAAAATAAGTAACAAATAATGGATGAAAATTTAAGTCGTGGTTACATACAATTAGGCAAAGCTAGAGGAATGAATGAATTAAGATTTACAAATACTGGCATACCAAAATTATCACCACCAGTTGATAAATATAATCTTGTTTATTTATCATTAATACTTGCTGGTGCTGGATTTTTATTACCATATAATAGGTACAAAATTTAGATTTTATTTTTTGATTAAATATATGAAATTTTTGCAAAAAAAAAATTTTTAATTTTTCAGTTTTGTAATAGCAGTAGATTATTTTCAAGCAAGGTATCCACAAAGTAGTATCATGTTTGATATGTCAACAGTTTACATTTTAACTGCATTTCTAGCTGTATTATTAAATAATATACTTGTTGAAACACTTTCTTTAAGCACAAGAATAACTTTTGGTAAGTACTTAATTACCTGTTTTTATTTATAGTATTTAAAATAAAAAATTTTTATTAATTATAGGATACCTGATATCATTTTTAACATTAAATTTTGTCGTTGTTTGTGAAGTATGGTATGAAGTATTTGGTACTGCAACTGAATATTCAATAAATCTAGCAGCAATTGCTGTTGTTTCATTTGGATGTACAGGTATGAGTGTCAATAAAAGTTATTTATGTTTGTTTTATATTACCAAAAAAGTATCATAACAATAAATTTTTTATTTCAAAGTACAACAATCAAGTTTTTATGGATATACTTCAATGCTTCCTAGTCGTTATACCCAAGCTGTAATGGCTGGTGAAAGTAAGTATAAAATATAATTTTCATTCTATCAATTATTAATATATTTTTAAAAATTATCAGGTGCTGCTGGATTTTGGGTATCAATAAATCGTATAATAACAAAATCTTTATTAGACGACGAACGTGGTAATACAGCAATGTTTTTTGTATTATCAATATCAATTATTGTTTTATGTTTTATATTACAACAAAGAGTTTATAGAACTGAATTTGTACAATATTATGTAACGTTATGTCAAGATAAAAATAAAATAACACTTGAACCACAAGAAGAGGCTGGTTTGGTAAATATTTATTATTATCATAAATAATTATATTAAATGTTCATTAAATTTATTTAAATTTCAGATGGATCCTTTAGACCAATCAAATGACTTATCAAAAGGACAATACGGTGTTTTAAAATTACAATCAAGTCCATTAGGACCTGACTCAGCTAGTAGTAGTATTGATAATGGTGAGAGATAAAAAATTTTATTTTAATAATAATAATAAAGTTTTTTCTTAAATTACAATTTTTTTCAGCAACAGGTCAATTTTTTGAATTTTCATTTAGTAACCCTGTTTATGATCCAAATGGACCCTCGAGTAATCCACCATATAATGGCACTACTTATAAAGTTGAGGATGTTATAATATCAAGAGGATCATATGGTAGTATACATTCATCATCCAGTAATAGATGGTCTAGAATCAAACGTAAGTTAGATTACAAAAATTTAATTTAAAAAAAAATTTTTGAAAATCGAATCTGGGTTTTGTTTCTATGAAAATATTTAAAAGTTTGGTATTGATATTTTTTTTATTTCTATTTGGACCATTTTATTAAAATAATAACTTGAATATATTTACTAACGCTTTTAAAATTAAAAATTCACTTTTGTTTAAAAATTATATGCATAAAAAAAGTTTATGGAAATTTCGAAGCTAAAAAAAAAATTATTGACTTTTTAACTTTCATTTTTCGAAATCTAAACGAGTAATTTTTTTAATTTTTAATAAATCAAAGTTTTTCTTCAAACAAATGCCCTTTATTGTACAGCTATGCTTTTAAAAGTTATTTCAATCTCTTTTTTTAATATCAGGAAAAGTTCGGGCTAATTTTTCAAATATGGTTGTTCTTGCTCTTACTTTTGTAACATGTAACATATTTGTGGAGAGGAGGAGCCTGGGAATCCGAAAAATCTAGTGGGGCTCAAAAGTGTACGATTTAAGAAGGGGTCAAATGGTACTTAGAATAATTTCGATTTTGGGACATAATTTATCATAATAATCGCTTATAATAATCCGTATTTAGAGACAGAATAATTTTGATTTACGGACTTAGAATAATTCAAATTTAGAAATTTAGAGTAATCCGGACTTAGGGACTTAGTATAATTTCGATTTTGGGGCTTAATATCATTCAGATTTTAGAGAATTCGAAAAATTTTGATTTAGGGACTTAGAATAATTCAAGTTTAGAAATTTAGAGTAATCCGGGCTTAGGACTTAGAATAATCTGGGTTTAGAGATTAAAAAAAATTTTGATTTAGGGACTTAGAATAATTCAAGTTTAGAAATTTAGGGTAATCTGAGTTTAGGAACTTAGGATAATTTTGAATTTGGGACTTATAATAATTCAAGTTTAGAAATTTAGAGTAATCCGGGCTTAGTAACTTAGAATAATTTCGATTTTGGGGCTTAATATCATTCAGATTTAGGCACTTAAAATTATTCAAATTTAGGGACTTAGAATAATCTGGGTTTAGAGAATTCGAAAAATTTTGATTTAGGGACTTAGAATAATTCAAGTTTAGAAATTTAGAGTAATCCGGGCTTAGGGACTTAGAATAATTTCGATTTTGGGGCTTAAAATCATTCAGGTTTAGGCACTTAAAATTATTCAAACCCAAGTAAAAAAGTGAATATATTATCAATATATTGATTTTGAAATATATTATCAATATATTGTGAACAATATATTGCAAAAAAAACCAAAATTTTTAGGTTAAAAAAGTATAATTTTAAAATATAAAATATAATTAAATCATAAAAAGTAGATTTAGAGCTATTAATTGCCTTGTTGCTTAAAACTTAACCAGAAAAGATTAGAAAGAAAGAAGTATTTAGAAGTAGAAAAAAATTAATGTCAGCCTAAGGAATTCGGGGTTTCCTGAAAGCTAAAAAAAAGGACACATCCATGATTTTTTTCCATTGAAAATTTGTTCTTCCTCTGAATGTCTACCTGGCCAGATTTTTCGACCTGTAAAATAAAATCAGAAATTTATTAGCTAAGTGAACGAAAGTTACTTTTATTATTTTTGATCTTTTTAAAATATAGTTTAATTTAAAAAATTTTAAAAAATTAATTTTTTTATAAAAATAAAAAAAAATAAATATTTTCTAAATTTAATCGAAGTTGAAAAAAAAAATATTAATTGTAAGTACCTTACGAAAGTAATAAGTACCTTACGAAAACTTTGTGCTTCTTGCCCAAATTTTGCCATTAAAACGGTTAGTTTTTCCAGAATTACTGACAAAAATTTTTGGTTCTTTTTCTAATAATTTCCTTGATACATTAGGCTTCAACTTAAAATTTAATTAATTTTTATATTGCTGCTTAATGCTGCTGATTCATCACAAAAAAAATTATGAACTTGATGTTGGTTGAGTCGTGTAAATAAATTTTGTTCATTGGTTTTTAACCTATTTAGAGCCGCTATTTTATTTTGTTTTAATTATATAAGTAAATGTAACTAAGTAAATAAACAAATATTTTGTCTTTTAACTTCACTCAGAGAAAAAATGTCTTTTTTTTGTGACACATCAAACTTCTAATTTTTTTAATGTAAAAAAGTATTATGATAAATTCAAAAATAATATAGCAATTAAATTATAAGTAAATGATGGAAATGAAAAATGCATCAAGGAAATTATTAGAAAAAGAACCAAAAATTTTTGTCAGTAATTCTGGAAAAACTAACCGTTTTAATGGCAAAATTTGGGCAAGAAGCACAAAGTTTTCGTAAGGTACTTATTACTTTCGTAAGGTACTTACAATTAATATTTTTTTTTTCAACTTCGATTAAATTTAGAAAATATTTATTTTTTTTTATTTTTATAAAAAAATTAATTTTTTAAAATTTTTTAAATTAAACTATATTTTAAAAAGATCAAAAATAATAAAAGTAACTTTCGTTCACTTAGCTAATAAATTTCTGATTTTATTTTACAGGTCGAAAAATCTGGCCAGGTAGACATTCAGAGGAAGAACAAATTTTCAATGGAAAAAAATCATGGATGTGTCCTTTTTTTTAGCTTTCAGGAAACCCCGAATTCCTTAGGCTGACATTAATTTTTTTCTACTTCTAAATACTTCTTTCTTTCTAATCTTTTCTGGTTAAGTTTTAAGCAACAAGGCGATTAATAGCTCTAAATCTCTAAATCTACTTTTTATGATTTAATTATATTTTATATTCTAAAATTATACTTTTTTAACCTAAAAATTTTGGTTTTTTTTGCAATATATTGTTCACAATATATTGTTCACAATATATTGATAATATATTTCAAAATCAATATATTGATAATATATTCACTTTTTTACTTGGGAATTTAGAGACTTAGAATAATCCGGGTTTAGGGAATCAGAATAGTCTCGGTTTAGAATCTTAACATCTAGTAAAGATTCACGTAAATTTTTTGTATATCAAATCCCGAAATTCGTAATAATTAGGAGCCCCGCTTGTATAAAGTGGGCTAAATTTTATTACGGTTTGTTAGCACTGTCAAGAAACAGAAACGAATTTTACTAATTTATTGGTTTCTCTCAGCAACCAGAAAACCGTCATTTGACTGAAGTATTTCACAGAACTCAAGAGTTTACAAGAGCTCCTGAACATCGAATAAGCAATAAAATTTATTTTTTTTTTCAGGTGGACTTTATGCTAGATTAGAAGTCTCGAAACTCATTTATCCATATATGATAAGCATCGCTCTAGCATACGCTGTAACCTTATGCCTTTACCCAGGAATAGTTTCAGAAATAATGTCATGTGCATTTGGTTCTTGGATGCCTGTCGTTTTAATGACAGCTTTTAATGGTGCTGATTTATTTGGAAAGGTATATTTTACACAGATTTTTATATTCAGAGTTTCTGCAATGTGCCACTCAAAAGCTTGTTATTGCGTTTAAAATTTTTTATGCTCTTGATCTAGTATTTCAGATACAAAGCTATTAAATAAAATTTTTTTTTTCTAATTACAGATGTTAGCAACAATACAGTGTAACTGGACGCGCTCCCAATTATTGAATTTTTCATGTGCAAGAACAATTTTAATACCATTATTTTTAATGTGTGCAATACCAAGAAAATTCCCAGTATTTTCAAACGAATGGGCGCCAATTTTATTGTCATTAATGTTAGGTATGACAAATGGTATCGTTGGCAGTGTGCCAATGGTACAAGCACCATCAAAAGTTGCTATCGAGCACAGAGAATTAGCCGGTAACATAATGACATTATCTTACACTTCTGGGTTAACGATTGGTTCGGTATTAGCATATTTATTAGCAGCATGCCTTGGACCAAGAGAAACATTCGATGAATTATGTAAAAAAAGTCATTATTTATTCACTATCTCACCAATTAATTACATTAACAATAATACAAATAATAATATAGCAACACACACAGTGACAAATATAACAAAAATAGCAAAAAAAATAAATCAAGCAATGAAAAAAACGACAAAATTACCAAAAATTAAAACAACAACGATTGCTAGTTTATTATCCACAGTATTAATAACTAATAACAATGACATTTTGTTAAATACAGATAATAATAATATTTTTAATAATATTACAACTACAACAATGAATAATTTATTATCAAATGTTACTTCAAATGGATTTTAATTATTTTATTAATTTATTTGCTGTTTTTTAAATGTGAATTTATATTTAAGAAATTTTTAATGTGCCATAAAGTTTAGTGCGATTTGGAATTTATTTAATTGGGTTAATGAATGTGCTGATTTTATGTGTATTTTGTGAAATGTGTTTAAATTGTATATTACTTTTCTACCCTCAGATGATAATTTTCACTTTTGGGAATAAACCAAGCTTTGAAGAAGGGGAAAACATATAAATATGGTTTTAACTTTTCGTAACTTCATGAAAAGTTAAAATCTGTATTTTGTAACTTGTCTAACAAATGACTATTATTTTTAATTGAAATTTTCAATTTTTTCCGAATTTTTTTTTTTGCAACATTTGATTATTATTGCTAGTAATTTAGTATTTTTGGAAATAAAATTGCAAAAAAAATATTGAAAATAAAATTTTTTCAAAAAATAATTATACTCAGAATAAAAAATTAAAAAATTTCTTTAGTACCTGTTTAAAAATAATTATAGATATTCGATATTATAATTGTAATTAAATAAAAATAAAATCTATATCCAGATAAAAATATAAAAAATTCAACAAATTTATATAATAATAACATTGTAAGTCTCGATTTTATAAAAAAAAATACATTTTACTAAAAATGTTTAATTACTGTAGATTTGAAAAAAAAAGTAACTTTTTAGATCTGTCTTTTTTGGGTGGCGTGCATGAACATGAATCCGATTTTTACCGAAAATGGTCCATTTTCAAACCAACGGATATTTAAGGTTAAATTTTTTGGTTTTCTAAGATTCTTATTGGTTAGATCTTGTTTTTGGATCGTTAAATAAGCATGTGAATATTCAATTTCATCTAAAATCGCTGTCTTGGCCATAAAAAAAAACAACAAAGAAACCACAAAAATATTATAACTTGCTTTTGTAGACAATTGGGCCATTTAAGGTAAAAGTAGGTATCTCATTCTTGTTCAGCGATCCAAAAAATATTCGGCCCTAATACGTGTTGGAAAATATCATAGACCTACAAGGGATAAAAAACTTCTATGAAACTGGAGTCTACAACAGGTCTATTTTCCTAAAAAAAAATTATGCTTTGTAAATTAAAAATGAGCTTCTGAAAATAACTTTTTTTAAATGTAATATTTATAAATAATATAGTCAATAATTAAATTAGTCAATATAATAACAATTAAAAATAAAAAAGAACTGTAAATAAAAAGTTATTAATATATATCAATAATATTGTTCATAATATATTAATTTATATCGACCTGTTTTTTTGTTAAATAGAGTTTACTTTTCACAGTTTGGTTGACATTTGAAATTGGTTCCTTTTAGGCCATAATTGACTAATAATTGATCTTAATAAAAATATGCATTTATATTGTATGAGACACATTTTTATTTAAATATCAGACATGGCCTAAATTTCAAACTTTTGTTGAGTAACATACTATTTTTTATAAATATTAATTAATATTTAGCAAATCCACCAGATCAAAATTGTTTATGAATTTTCATAGAAAATCTTTCTATTAAAATAATAACATACGACCATAATTCTTCGCATTCAGTAAATATAAACCTTTTCAAAACACATTAGAAAATAACTATTACATACATATTACAAAATTTTAATAAAATATATTTACAAGTGACTTTAGAAATAAAATTTGACATTTTTTTTTGTTGAAAAATTTTATAGCTCTAAAAAAAATTTCATAAATTCTTATATTCCTAAAATGTAATTTGATGGGGATATAGAGCCCTACTTTGTAACTCTTTTTTTTTGCTGATAGGTCCATAAAATTTTGCAACTAAGTTTTCTACTATGATGTTGGTTTGTACCAGAAATGGTCCACTTGCCCAAAATAGGAATTCCTAGGTTGTGCTTTGCGGGTTTTTCAAGATTTTTATCCGTTACTTATGTTTTTTGGGTCGCTGAACCCGAATATGATATTTGTAACAAATAATTTGTTTTGACCTAAAATGTTCTCCATAAATTACGATAAAAACGAATTTCGTATTTGTTTTTAGTGACCTAAAAATCAGACAAATTCGTTGAAAAATTGGACCTAATAGCAAAAAAAGTTATTACGAAATAGGACTCTGTATGCTTACACTAATGATAAAAAGTCAATAAAAATGTAATAAATTTTTTAACTTTATATACTGTAAAAAATGCTTTGTCGAATTTTACATAGCTTAAAATTTTAATCTTTAAAATTTTTACGAAAAATTCAAAAAATTTCATAAAATAGTATAGCATTTATTTTATTAGTATTTTATTGGTATATTCTTCAAAATTTTTAGTTATATAGTTCGCAAAAATATGTATTACATACAGGGCATAATTAAAACATAATTTAATATTAGAAATTTTCCACACTCGTTGGCGATAAAAATGGTAAAAGCTTTAAACACTAGCATAAATACGTACCTATCCGGACTCGCTGATCACACTTTTATCAAAACTTTTGCATCCTTTAATACTAAAATAATATTTTTACCTTCATGTTTGCAAAAAAATATCGTACGTCATACTTTAGAAATTAAAATGAAAACTGTAATTTTTCCATGTAAAGTACTTATTACTTAGTAAATTAAAGTTGTAAACTGAAATTTTGCCTATTTTATGCATATTTTATGCATTTGAAAATAAGTTACATATTTTTCAGATTATATAATATAATTAGCCTATCGTAAGGCCTGTAAAATAAAAAAAATTGTAGAAATGTAGGTGATTTTCTCATCATTTTTATGATTGTTTAATTTTTAACTCTAAAAAAACATAAAATATTAAATATGCTGTTTAAAAATGCATATTCTGATTATTATTATTAAAAGCATTCACTAAAAAATTTTTATTCATATTAGTTTCTCTTTATGACTGGACAGAAAAGGTCATACCATCTGAAAAAAATAAGATTTCTAATATTTCAGTTCTATAAATTCATCAAAAAAATAATGTTATGGGCAAATATGAAACCTAACATTTACTTTAATAAAAAAAATGCAAAATATTTGGGAATTCCAACTGGAATTTTGAAATTTAATATTATGTAAAATGGATACTAGTATCCAAAATCTAAAAAAATATTATAGTCGTTATTAATTATTATTCTTAGTGTTATATAAAAAAGATTGTACCTAATGAATTTGATTTTAAAAATAAAAAAAAAAACATATCTGAGAAAATTCATGCTAAATATTGACTGAAATCGTTTTTTAGGATCTTCATAGTTTGGGTTCAAAATATCAAATAATCTAAAATAAATTAATCTTATTTAGGTCAAAATAATTTCAAATTGTTTCTTCAAATTTGAACTAAAGCTAAAATCTATAGAAAAAGTTTGGGAATCGATTTCAGTTCAATTATTTACATGTACTTCCTCACCTAAAAAACAATATTATAGACCAAAAATAAAGCAGTGTATTTATTATTAAAAAAAAATTGTTACATACTTATTTTCATATAATTGTATTACATCTTATATATATTTTATAAAAAATTTTATTTTTATTTAAAATAAGTGTAAATTTTTTATTTAATTGTAAAAATAAAGTTAATTAAAAAAAATAAAAATTCAATATCTATTCGCATTGTTTAGTAAATTAATTATATTTTGACAAACAAAATTAATTTATAAGAATATCGAATACAGAGTTTCTGGTATGGTTTCTGGATTAAAGTTTCAGAAATCATTTCAGATTTTGTGATGATGTTGTCTTTCCTAACTAATTTTTTTTTAATAGTAATATTTCTACATTGTTCAAGGTCCAAGATTAGATTTTGAATGAAAGTATAAAAATTTTTTCATAATTTTAATGTTTTTTTGACCATTTTTACCTTATATGATCAAATAAAATAGTTTCCAAAAGCATACAATTTAATACGATTTCAAAAATTTTTTCAGCATATTTTTCTGTAATATAGACATCTAAGGTAGGTTAATGGAACTAGAGAATTGGTCAAATTTCTACGGCTTAAGGGGGTGGTAAAATGTTTTTGATTTAAAGGGGGGTCGTAAAATTCAAGGAAAGTTTTCAAATGTTTCTGATTTAAGAAGGGTAGTCAAAGGTGTTCGATTTAATTGGGGTGGTCAAAAGTTTAGTTTATTAAGAAGATTGATAAAATGTATCCGATAATTGTCTGTGAAGTCGTAAAAAAAAAGTTTTTAAAGTTAGTAATACAAAACAAAATTTTGCAATGTTCCATTGACTCTCCACCTGCTAATTATCAGTTCCTATGAAGCACACTTTCCTTCAAAAATGTCCTTCAAAAAAAGAGGTAAAAATATTTTTCAGTCTCATATTTTGTGTTAGGAATAGTATTTTTTAATAAATTAAAAAAATAATATAGATAATTAATATAAGTTTATTAATTTAAAACAGATTTTAATTTTAATTTATACATAGAAAATAATTCCTATTAAAAATAATTATATTACAATAAAATAATTAATTTACATAATATCTAAATTCTTATTATTATAGTAAAGCTGAGAAAAACAAATATGATATAATTTAAATAATAATTTCTTATTTAAAATGATTAAAATTAGGGGTGTGCGGTTACCCGACCCGAAGCTTCGGGCGGTCTTAGATTTTTTCGGGTCGGGTCGGGTCGGTTCGGTCTTCGGTTATACCCGAAAAGCTTCAGGGGTCTGAAGGTACAGTTTTTAGGTGGGAAATTTCCCTGGCATTACGATCCTATCATTCTTTTTGCGAAAAATTTCCATTTGCTCTAAAAAATGAGAATAAAAGGGTAAAAAAAGGTCTTATAATGTTTATAAAATTTTTATTAATTTTAAGTTATTATTTATTTTTTTATGTATAAATTAAATAAATATATTTGCATTTTTTTAAAATTAATAGGTACTTAGTATGCTATTTTGTTTAATGATAAAAAATAATAAAACCTATTCCCAAATTAATAAAAATTATCCTTTTTTTTAACAAGTCCTTTTTTTTACCCTTTTATTCTCATTTTTAAGAGCAAATGGAAATTTTTCGCAAAAAGGATGATAGAATCGTAATGCCAGGGAAATTTCCCACCTAAAAACTGTACCTTCAGACCCCTGAAGCTTTTCGGGTATAACCGAAGACCGACCCGACCCGAAAAAAATAAGATCGGTCTTTCGGGTGGATACCCGAATATTCGGGTAACCGCACACCCCTAATTAAAATAAAATATTAATTACTTATGTATCACAGTCTTTCTTCATTTACTTATATAAATATTTACTAAATTTTGTACAATTATGAAATAATTTTTTACATTTATTTTTTTTAATATTTTGTTTGCCAATCTGATAATCCATTAATTCCACCATTTGGTCGAGTACTCAATATTCCATTAAAAACTAATTTATTTCCTGGCCCTGTTTAACAAAAGATAAAAATAATATAACATTCATTAAAAATTTTATAAAAATTTTTTTTTGAAACCATGGTAAAAAATTTTATTCAGTAATTTAAAAAATTATTAGTTTTTACAGATAAATATATATATTGATTTTTTTGTTTTTAATTCATCTAATGATTCGCCTCAAACATACAAAATTTTTATGATTATTTCAAGTATTAAAAGGCAAAGATTTTTTTTTTTAAAACTCGAAAAAGCTTAAAACTCAATACACGAATAATACCCAATTTTCACGTTAAGACAACAGATTGAATCCTATAAATTTTTACTACCAATATTGATTTTTTTGGATAATATTTTCGGTATGATATTTACCAAGCTTCAGGAGCACCTTCTGAAAAGTATGTATACAAAGATCCCGGTAACTTAAGCACCAAAAACCCGAAACCTGTGTCTAAAACTTTGAAAAAGTACTCCTAAAAGTGAGAACATTATATTATAATATGTACTTATGTATGAAAATTGGAGCCCAAATATAGCAAAAAAGATTAAAAAATACCTAAAACTGGCCTGCCTTTAGTTAATGAGTACCGATAGTTTAGGTTAAAAAGTACCACCTAAAATGTGCCTAAAAAAGGATACCAATAACTTCATGAGCGATTCCGAAAAATCGTTATCCTTTCAAAAAAACCTATAATATAATATGTACTCCAGTCAAAATACGGATTTGGGTGGACTTACGGTTGCGAATACGAGATTTGCTCTAGTATAGGTTTTTTGGGTCGCTGAACAATTCGGGGTCATTTGGCTAAGAAAATGGGGCTTCACCCTTAAATTTGCAAAAACTACCCCCAAAAGGGGGTATTTTTTATGCATTCGCGTTCTGAGTCGATAGATTTGTCCAAGAATTGGTTTTTAAGTTAATATAGTCGCTAATTAAGAATCTCAATGATTTTTGAAGGTAAAATTAATATTTCACTCTTAAATTAGCTAGAACTACCCCCCAAAAGGGGTGTTTTCGCTATTTTCGCACTTTTTGCGACCAGATTTGGTTCACAAAGGTTTTTTGGGTCGCTGAAAACGAATTTCATGGATTTTTTAATAAAAAATCAATATTACACCCTTATATTAGCTAAAACTACCCCCAAAAGGCGAATACATAAAAAATACCCCTTTTGGGGGTATTTTTTGCAAATTAAAGGGTGAAGCCCCATTTTCTTAGCCAAATGATCCCAATTTTCGTGTTCAGCGACCCAAAAAAACTATACTAGAGCAAATCTCGTATTCGCAACCGTAAGTCCACCCCCACCTCCCGTATTTTGACTGGAGTAATGTCCCTATATTTGAAAACCGGTGTCCGAATAGCTCAAAAATTACAACAAAAATACACCAAGTTGCCCTTCCTGTTTTTAGATAGATGATTATTAATGTAAGGGCTTTTAAAGCCATATATTAAAACCCTTTTTCTTTCTAGTTTAACCCGCACCACGGTAAATCCAATAGTTTATAAAAATACGTACATTTTTTTTGTCAAGTCTTTGGTCAACGTTTGCAGATAATCAGGTAAGCCTGAACTTAAAATCCGAAAATTTTTAAAAACGACCTTTAAAATGTGAATTTGGCACAAATACACTAGTACGAACATAAAGGTGTTCACACAACAGTTAGCGTACTTTCCTTAAAATAAAAGCAGGTAATTAAGCCCTGGCGATACTCTTAAGCGTTTTGAAGGCCACCAGAGTCATTTTGGAAGTCATAAAAATGAAAAACCAAGATGGCGGTTGAAAAATTACTGGTCACAAAATGAAATTTTTTTCCTTTTCATTTATATAAGATATTAAAATTGATACTGGGGAATTTTCAAGGTCAGTAAATTTAATTGCGATAACAAAATAGCGATAATCTAGAATCGTGATTAGAAAACTTCAAAAATAATTTTCCATTAGAAAAAACAAAAAAATTTCCTTTTCTAATTCTAGCATAAAAATTAGTACTTAGGGGTTTTTTCCATCGCTAAATTCATCGATGAAGTCCAAAAAGAGAAAATCTATCAGTGAACCTGGAAAATTGCAATATTTTCCAGTCAGAAAAACAATAGAAATTTTATTTTCTAATCCAGGCATAAAAATTACTACACGGGAGTTCTCACTATTGCGAATTTCATTTCCGAAGTCAAAAAACAGAAAACCTATCTACGAACCTGGAAAATTGCAATATTTTCCATCCAAAAAAACTAAAAATCTCTTAACTGAATATTTTTCAATAAAATTTTATAGTTGGGGAACTCAAGGAAACTAAACTATCCCCGATAGTGAAAAAAAATCTATGTTTCTGCCTGTAAAATTGACGCTTTTTCAATCTGGAAAAACAAAGAGAAATTCTTTTTTAATTTCGACATAAAAATGAAAAATTCTAACATTTTGAGACAAAATTTATTTTCCAAGTTCTGGTACATTCTCCAAGGTTGAAACCTTCGCCTGGAGGAAGCTTTATGATTATACAAAGTTTGGTTTCATTCTACCAGAGCAAAACTCAAAAATAAAATTTGAAACTGTCATCTTGGTTATTCATTTTTATGACTTCCAAAATGACTCGAGCATCGCCAGGGCTTAATAACAACCATGCTATTATTTTAAGGATTTGCGCTAACTGTTATGTGAGTACCTAGCGTATTCTTGCCAAATTCAGCTACATAAAAATCTGACACATTTTAGAAAAATACTATCAAAAGAATATAATCAAACATCTCATTGCCGGAAAATGCACAAATATGATGCGAATCATTCAAATAAAATAAGAACTTTAGATATTTTTATACTTGCTAAGAACAAAATTTTTTACAATGGCATAACAAATAAAATTCTAATGCTTGGAAAATGGTTCATTTAGAGATCTAAAAGTATAAAAGCAAAACCCTATTAAATTTGCAATCTTTAAAAACCAGTAAACCTTTTAAACCAGTTCAAGCCAAAAATTTTTATACTTTGAAATATGCCATAACTGGATACTTTATAATCAAACTGCCTAATTCTAAAGTTTTTTTTATATATATTTGTTACTAATTAAAAAAAATTTTTATTCTGCTTCTTCTCAGTAATTAGTTGAAATAATTAATTTAAATATATTTTTTTTTAATTATCAAAAATTTATTTTTATATTTTCAAAATTAAAAACTAAAAAATAATTAAATGTATTGTTAATTACAAATTTTTGAAAATATTTGTAATCTCGCAATGATTTTTTGCTTTCAAACAAGCCAATCCGCTAGTGCCTTGGATGTCTACTTTCTTAAAATCAATGTCCCAAAAAATGGCTGTGATTTCTTATATTCAATACGCGATCTTTGGCCCCTTAAATAAATTCATTTTTTAAATTTCACCATTTTAAAAATATACTTATATCTTTTGAAAACCCTGAATTTTAAAATTCAGGGGGCTTATGAATAATTGGTTAATACTTATTTTCGTATCCTGAGGTTTAAAAAAAAATAATTCCAGATGGGATTTTTGGCCAGTTATATTAAAATTTTGCTTTAAAATACACTCTTAACAAATCAGTGAAATATTTTAACTAATTTTGCATTAAAGTGCACTTAACTAAGAATGTTTTTGTATTTTTGTATTGAATGTTTATTTTATAAAAGTAAAAAATTGCAACAATAAAAATTTTGGAATTAAACACGTAATCACAGTAGATAAAATTTAATCATCCTAAAAATTCTGGATATTAACTGATTCAAGCTAATTTTTAACATGAAAAATGTTTATTGGGAGAGGTACGCTGGGAATCCGAAAATTAAGGGGCGGAGGGTCAAATGGGGCTTGAATTATTCCGGGTTTAGGGAGTTTTAATAATTCGGGTTAAGGGACTTTGAAAATTTTCGATTTAGGGACTTAGAATAATACGGATTTAGGGAATCATGGTTAGGTTTAGAATCTCAATATTTAGTAAAGGTGATAATTAAAAATTATAAAAATAGCAAAATGTATTGCGTAACACTTATGCATTATACCTAGCCCTTAGTGGTAAGTAAACATTTTGCATAGGGTACCTTTGGAATCTGAAAATCAAGGGGGAGGGTCAAATGTGTCCCATTTTAAGGGGGAGGTCAAATGCATGGGACTTAGAATTATTTCGTTTTAGGGACTAAAAATAATTTTGATTTAGAGACTTACCATAATTTAGATTTAGGGGCAAGGGATCTGTTCAACACAAAATTATTCAACACATCAATAATTCTACACAAAAAAGTTTAGCGGAATTGTTCTACACCGAAAATCCTTGTGTCGAAAAGATCAACACAAATTTTTTCTAATCAAAATATTCAACACACTGTATTAAGTGATATTTAATTTGCTAGTATATGAAAGAAATAAGTTATTTAATATTTAAAATGGCGTGTTGAATACTTTGACTAAAAAAAATTTGTGTTGAACTTTTCAGCACAACGATTTTTGGTGTAGAACGATTTCGCAAAACTTTTTTGTGTAGAATCATTGATGTGTCGAATAATTTGGTGTTGATCAGATCCCTTGCCGATTTAGGGACTTAGAATAATTTCGGTTTAAGCCCATGTTTAAATAATTTCGATTCAGGGACTTAGGATAATCCGGGTTTAGAACTTAGAATAATTCAGGTTTATAGATTTAGAATAATTTTGATTTAGGGTCTTAGAACTACCTGGGCTTAGGGACTTAAAAAAATTTTGATTTAGGGACATTTTCCATGCATTTTGGCTGACTTTGCACAAAACGGTTATAAGTTTTTTTTAAATTTTAAATTCTCAGAGAAAAAATTTTGCTAACTTTATTACTTCAGTTAATAATCAAAATTTTGTCAGGTTTTAAAACCATTTAGGTCTTGATAAAACTTTGTTTTTAGAATTATTACGTAAAACTGAATCAATGTAAAACTAAAGTGGAAAACCAATCGTGCAAAAAATAAATTTTCAATGAAAAAGATACTATTCGAATTGACATTTACTTTCCAATTCTAAATGAATAGCATTCTTCTTCAATAAAAAAAAAACCTAGAAAAAAAACATCTAACCACAAAATTCTAAAATCTTAAAATTCAATCTTACTCTAATTAATAATTCCAATTCTCAGGTTCATTATTACTGTTGTTCATCTTTTTATTTAAATTTGTAAATATGAAAATATATCGTTTAAGAAATGAATACTATTTTTTTGTCTAATTTAATCAAATTCAAAAAATAAATAAGAAACTTACTATAATGTGCACCAACATTTGGATACGGTAACCTTGTATTTTGTTCAGCGATATAACGATTTCTAGCAAGAAAATGCTGTCTCATTTGATTTTCAATTGTATCTTTTTTTGGTACTGTTGACCAATAATAATTATCTTCGTTATTTTCTAATTTTTTATCTTCAGTGTTTTCTGGTACTTGCTGTTCATTTTCTATTGCTTCTGATTTTGATGATACTGGTAAATCACCATTTCTGTAAAAAATTTATTATCTAATTTTAAATAAATAAATTAAAACAATTGATAATTACTGATAATTTTTGTAAAATTTATTTTTTTATAAAATTTGAAATAAAAAATTTTTAATTTTTATCAATTTTTTTACAATTAATTTTATTACATAAAATAAACTAACGAATATAATAAAAAAAAATATAAATTTTTTTATTATTGATATTATTTTTATTTTTAATTTATATGATATTAAATAATTTGATGAATTGTATAATAAATTATCCATTAATAATAAGTCTTCGTCTATTTCGTCTTCGAGTAAAAAGTAATTTAACATTTCGTTTAATAATTGAATTAAATGTAAATTTATATATTCTATTATTTCTATGAAATTGCTAAAAAAATAAAAATTGGTTTTAATTATCAGTTGAAAATTAAATTTTATCATTAGCGTTACTTATATCTCAAAGTAGCTCTTGAAAAAAGTGACAGTTAGAAAAGCATTAAGGTTAATTTTGAATGTTAATTTTTAAATTTAAACGAGAAATTTCAATTCAATCACACTGTAAAAAGTAATACAAAAAAATTAGAACATTTATGAAAAATTTGTAAATGTTCGAAAAATCTTGTAATTATTCGATAAAAATTGTTAATTTACTAAATTTAGTATATTAACAAAAAATTCGAGAATTCTCGATTTTTTTTGTGAATTCGAAAGAAAAATTAATAATTTACCATTTTTTTTCGAAAATTTACAAAAAATAGTTGTAAATTTACGAAAAATAGTTGTGAATTTACAACTTTTTTCGTAAAATCACAAAAAAATCTAAATTTAGTAAAAATAACGATTTTTATCGAATATTTACAAAAATTTTTGAAAATTCACTAATTTTTCGAAAAAATTCTATTTTTTTTGTAAATCTAAGAAAGTTACTTTTTACAGTGCAGCTTGAGAAAATATATGAGACTTTCCTTATATACTTTTATTTACTGCAATAATTTTTAGGGTATTCAATTTACCGCATTATCATCGTTACTCACTGATAAATCAATTAAGTGCCACAAATTATCATATAGCAATTTTATGATTCAAGTGAGTTTAGATAAAATTACAGCTAAGAAAATTAAAAAACATGTGGTAATAAATCTTTAACGTAGAAAAGTTTCATCTAAGATTTGATAACATCTATCAATGGGGTAATCATTGTTGTAAATCAGCACTCTGATAATTAACTTGATATTTGAGTACTTTTTTCACACAAACTTTGTGATTTGGAAAGTATTTTGATTTACAGCCACTTTGTGAAATAAGTAACTTTTCAAAACATTATCAATAACGTACTTTTGAAAAAAACTTTCTAAATTTTCTGATAATATCATAATAAGATTGATAAAGTTCTTGATATGAATAAACATCCAAATTTTTTCAAAATAATAATTAAAATTAAAATAAAAATATTGAATTTTGTTAATAATTTTATTATCTTGTAAATTATCATCAAAATCATCAAAATCACTATTGATAATTATAATAGTCGTAAAATCATGCCAAATATGATAATTTTTAATGATTAAAATCAAAGTTAAATAGACGAATAAAAATGTTAAAATTCCAAATAAAAAATCAGTAAACAATGAATAATCTTGATTAATATTACAAATAATATTAAAGTAATAATACCTGGAAGAAATATTATTAGTCGTATGATTATTATCAATAATATTTGTAGGATTTGATTCTTGTGATAATTGTTTATCAAATAAACGTCTTATTGAACCATTTCCTAACCTTTGTGGATTTGTTGTTTGTGATAAATTTGTTTTATTATTTAACGTTGAACGATTTTCGTACCATGCTGGTAATGCCCATGTACTACCATTATTTTGGGTCACTACTTTTCCTATAATATTTGATTGAGCTTCTGCTACTGTATTTAAGTGATTTGTCATATAATTGTTGTTCCAGTTAGTACGATTTTCTTTGTATACTCTATCTGGTAGAAGACGTGATTTATTATCATCTGGATTTAAAATATGCCTGAAAAAAGAATTTTTTTATCATTATTATATAATAATCAACAGGGGGCTATCAGACGTGATTAATATTTTTTTGCTTAGCGTTGGACTTAGTCTGGAAGAAGGCATATATTTAAGATTTATGGACATTTTCCCTAACTTTCATGGCTACTTATAATTGTGTGTGACAGTCACATTTTATAATAATTAAGAATTAAGTATTTAAAAAAATCATACCCTAAAGGATCTGCTTGATAATTTGATTCCTCCCATAATTTTTGATGAATACTATCTCGCTTACGTGAATTATGATTTAATAATGGAAGCACTGGTTGCTGTTGCTTTGATGATATTCTTTCTTGTATTCTGTAATATAAATATTAAAATAATTTTGTTCTTCGTGTATCTAAAATTTATCAATTTACATTATCCTTTCATTGTTGATACATAAGCGATGGATTATAAATAGCAGAAAAGCACTTTTATTTTTCTAAAAAAAATTAAAAGAAAACAAAAAAAGACACCCACAATAAAAAGTACAGTGTTAAAGTAATCAGTAATCAGCAATAAGAGTAATAAGCACTAATTAAATAACGTTGTTAACCAATTTTTAAAATGCTAAAAGCTATAAAATAAAATTAAAGCTTAATATTTGCATCACACAAAAAAAGCATATATTAACTAAATTAAAACTACACTAAGCACTGCAAAGCACTATAATATGTCAAAGCTAAAATGTAAAGACTTAAATTTACATTTTCTGTACATATCATGATAAGAGTTTTTGTTAGGTTCAAAATATTTTTCCTTTCTCATTTTTAGTCAATAATACATCTACCTTCTAAAATTATTTTGCACAAACCTAGGTTGAATTAATGAGTTATTAAAATCTTGAGGATGATGTTGTAATGGTGGTTGTTGTGGTTGAGCTTGTTGTTTAATACTATTATAATATTGAAAATGTGATATTCCATGATTTTGTTGAACAATTGGTGGTGGTATATTAACTTTATTTATTATAAGTTCACGTTGAGAATTTCCAATAGTTTTTTTATTATTATTATTACTAATACTGTTGTTGTTATTATTATTAATGACGTGATTACTATTATTATTGTTTAATGCATGTGACCCAGATGTTTGAAAATAAGGGTACCTGGAAAAATTATTTTATAAAAAAATTCATTAATTTCTGCTTTGATATGGTAATAATATTTTCAATTTCACTATATACTATGTGATTATAATCATAGATAAAAGCTCTCTATGGCTATAATAGATAAATAATCAAAACGGAAAGCTATTTCCAAATAATTATTAAGCTTACTTTTATCAATAGCCATCATTCTGAAGTCTCAATCGTGCTATTCCATTACAGCCGTTTACCCGCGCTTTTCGAATATTTTTTATGTTCGAAGCGCGGGTAAACGGCGGTAATGGAATAGGACGATTGAGACTGCAGAATGATGCCTATTGATCAAAATCAGGTTGATAATTATATACCTTTACATTTGTTGCACAATAGTAAACTGTTTATAATAAAAATTACATAGCAGTTAAAAAAGCGCGGGTAAACAGCGGGAGAAGATTTCAAATTTTTGGGTATTAGAAAGTGGTTCCGCTTCCAGGAGTTTTTCTAAAAAATTAAAAAATATATTTCTTCACCCCACCAGGACAATTAAAAAAAAATTTAAGGATGATGTATTTTTTTTATGCTCAAAAAACCAATTTTCGAAAAATTCAAAATTATAATTCTGGGTCTTAAAGGGATCCTAGAGGCCCAAAAAAAATTTTTCCTGAAAAGTGGTAAAATTTTGAGTTTTCCAGCCTATGAGCAGAGTATTATCTGTTTATGGGTCGGAGAAATTAAATAAAATCATAAAAACAAAAAAAAAAACGTTTTTTTTTAGTTTTTCGAGGGTCTTTTGAGGCCTAAAGGTCTAATTCCAACGGAATTCAGTGAGTTTTTTGATAACTTTTCGGATGTTAGACGATTTTGGTGTTCATTGAATTTGCACTTTAAGTACTTTAGTAATATTGTAAAATACTCGTTCTCAGCTGTACCAGTCTATCATAAAATTTTACATCCTTGATATACATATTATAATATTCATTAATTACCGAAGAGCTTGTTGTGCAGTCGGCCTTTTCATAGGATTCCACTGTAACATATCTTCCATTAAAATAACAGCTTCTGGGCTAGCATTTGGTATTAGAATACTGAGTGAGGTTTTAGTAAAATTTGGAAATTTAAAATTCATTGCTGCTGCTAACTGATGGCCATCAGGCCAATTATTTTTATCAGGTGTACCAATAACAGAACAAATTTTAAATATTTCATCAATTTCACTTTTGCCTGGAAACAATGGCCTAAATGTATAAAGCTCAGCCATTATACAACCAACAGCCCAAATATCAATTGGACTGTTATAATTCGTTGAATGAAGAAGCACTTCTGGTGCTCTGTACCTGTAAAATTGGTTATAAATTTGTTATTCAAGCATACAAAAAGCAAAAATTACAACAATAGATAATACCATCGAGTAGAAACATAATCAGTGTACGGTGGTCTGGATCTTATTTCTCTTGCCAATCCAAAGTCAGCAATTTTAATTAATTCTGGTCCCATGCACAATAAATTTTCCGGTTTCATGTCACGATGAAAAAATCCATGTTTATGCATGAATGCTAAACCTTGAAGTACTTGCATCATCATGTTTTTTATAACAGGTTCAGGAAATAATTTATCCCTTTAAAAAATAAAAAAAATCAATGAATTTAACATTGAAATAAACAATAAATAAAATAATAAAAAAAGAAAATAAAAAATACAACAAATACCTGTCCTTCATAAGCTGATATAGATTTTCTTTCATATATTCAAATACAAAATAAAGAATATCATTTTCTCTAATAACTTCCTTTAATTTAACAACATTAGCATGACTTAATTTTTTTAATGATTTAACTTCTCTTAAATTCATTGCTTCTTCCCATGAATAATATTTTCTTTTCATACGTTTTATAGCAACTTTTTCACCAGTATCTATTCTTTCACCTAGAACAACTGAACCAAATGTTCCATCACCTAATTGATTTAAGGTTATATAACGATTCATCGTCATTTGGTAATGATTTTTTTTTATTATTATTTAGATTATTTTTCATTGATTTTTATTTTATATTTTTTTTTATCATTTTTTTTTTTTAATTTCTAACCACTGTTTAAATTTTCGTCATTTATAGTAATCAAGATTTTTGATGATTTTCTTCTTTTATCCCATGATGATTTATTCATAGTAAATAATTTTACTTTTTTCTTAACAACCTGTAACAAAAAATTTCTTTTTTTTAATACAAAAATATTATTTAAGTATCAAAAAACTTTAAAAAAAAAAAAAAAATTGCAAAATTTTAAATAACCGGAAGAAAAGATCAGTTTCTTACACGTTTTGTGAAATTTACAAAAAAAAACTATTTCAAGACGAATCGTTTTTGATCACGCGAATATCTATAGGACGTTTGATTCAATATTTTTTATACGAGCTTTGATTATTTATGACAACTACACGGTAGTCTAGTTAGTAACCCAGAAAAAAAAGTATTTATATTTTTATTGCCAGGAAAAACTAGGATTAATTTTGTAACTGTAAGATATTTTGATTTTATAAATAGATTAGCAGTTTTGAAAAATTTGTATTAAATTCTAATAAATTTTAATTAAAAAGTTTTTATAAAATAATTTATTTGACTTGCATTAAATAAAATAAAAGCAATTTATGAATTATGTATAAAAGTTATAAAAGTGAAAATTGAAACATTTCATGTTTTATTGTATAATAAGATAATAATTTTACACGCAAAATTTATATTATTTATAAGTTAGCATAATAAAATGTAATTAATATTAGTAATGAAAATATCCAACTGGGGATTTATGATAAGCTGGAAAGTGTAACTATTGATTCTAAAAACTAGCTGAAAGTAAAATTAGGTAATGCGCCAAAATTTTAAGTACTTGATTTCTAAAATATTTGACCCAATGTAAAAAAATGAAACTTTTTAAGTTCCTTATTTTAGAATCGAATTTCACGTTTTGGGAAATATCACACATAAATTTTCATGTAGTTTTTGGGTCACTAATCTTGAAGGTCAGGGACCCGAAGCCTCGAAATTTGTTACCATTATGTAATCCTTTTTTTAAATTAAAAGTAATTTTATATTATTCAGAAAAAATATCCGATTACAAGTCGAGGTCCATTTTTAATCACTTTTGGCGAAAGAAAACATAGGATTTTCCCGAAATCCTAAAATACCATAAAAGCTCCATGGAAAAAAATGGGTGGTATTTATGTTTTTTGACCCACTAAACACGAATCCGGGGTCTATTTCGCAAAATTCGTGGTCAATTTTCTGTTATTAACAAATTATTGCAATATTGGCCAATAATTTGTTAATAACAAAAAATTGACCACGAATTTTGCAAAATAGACCCCGGATTCGTGCAAATTATTGAAAATTATTGCAAAATTGGCTAATAATTTGTTAATAACAAAAAATTGACCACAAATTTTGCAAAATAGACCCCTGATTCGTGTTTAGTGGGTTAAAAAACATAAATACCATCCATTTTTTTCCATGGAGCTTTTATGGTATTTTAGGATTTTTTGGCATTAAATAGCATTGCTGGCGACAGGACTATCATGGCCTATTAAAAAATTTCCCATAGCTTATTTTTTTTTTTTTTTTTAAATGAAAAGAGCCCCTCCCCGCTCTTTTCCGTGAGGAACGGCCACCGGAGGTCCGGCGCGAGTTTCCCCTCCGATCGAAACGGCGTATTGTCTTGATTTGGAGGTATTGAGTGCGTCACATGGTATTGCGTTTACACTCTATCATGAAATTATAAGTAACAGGACTTGAAATAGTGAACAGGACATTTCAGGAGAAAACCCCACGTGGGGAAAAACCTGAAGAGAATTTTAATTGGGGATTACGTAGGAGAAGAACAACTACCTTTTTATTTTTTATTTATATCCACCCCCCCCCCCCCGCGGATCTTTTTTTAAATCAAATTCCATGCCGGAAATAAGTTCCTGGGCCATAAGTCGCAATATAACATGAGAGTTTTTAAGGTAGTAGATCCCATTAGAATGACGTTTTTAAGCATGTTTTGTTTTATTTTTTTTCTCAGCTGTTTTATTATCAATCAATTTACAATTTTTTGTACTTAATTATTAAGAATTAAAGTTTTGGAAAAAAACAAAAAAATTTTTTGTTCTATATTAGTTCCATTTATAGATGGCAGCAAAGTAGAGACCTGAAAAATTATATTGGCTCATGGCGGACAGATAATCTCCAAAATGGCAAGTCTCAAACAAAAAAACCAAAAAGATTCTTAAAATGGAAGGTCTCTTACGTGACAATCAACCTCATTTCGAAAAAAATATGTTAAAACAAAAAAATGGGAGCGTCTGAAAAAAAAAGTACGAAAATTGACCCTGTTTTTTACCCTTTAAATCCCCTAAAGCAGGCAAAAAATGTATTTTTTTAATGAAATTCAGGTTGATTGGCACATAATATATGTAGACGAATAAAACCCACCAACTTTTTTTGAAATCGAACCAGCCAATCCTGAGATTATCTGTCCCCCATTTGAAAAAAAGTAGTTTCGAGAAAAACGCGTTTAAAGTTTTTTTTTTGCTATGTATTACAGCAAAGCGCGCTTGGTAAAACTCCTTTTTCTTCGATTGAATGTTCAAATTTTATTAATATATTTTATTAGGTGATTCTGAAAGGTATTAAGAATTGAAAAATAGTAAAAAAAAAAATTCGATTCATTTTTTTTCGCAATGGGATCTACTACCTTAATTTAAAATTAATTTTTAAATTAATTGAAAAATAAAAACTGACAGTCATCGAGGGGATTCGAACCCAGGACCCCCATGAATATACTACGTTTATAGTATACACACCATAGGTCGCGCGCTTTAATCCACTCGGCCACTAACTGACCTTTTCCATAACTTATATTCGATACCACATCCTTATATAGTCTATGGAAGTCATTTCACTTGCGAGAAAAATTTTAACAAATTGTCTTAAAAAAGTACTGTGTAAACAAAAATAGCTGTCTTTTACATAGTAAAATAGAAACTGCATTTACAAAGTGTTTTTTCATCATGAATTCAAGATAAAATTTTTCTTAAAACTTGCAAGGCTCTATAATATGCCTGAAAACCCTATCTAAGTGCTTACATGGCCCCATAACTCCCTTAATGGGTCATTTAAGGCCCATGTGTAATACTTTTTCTAGGGCTGTTGTTGGTTATCGAGTAAACTTTGTTGAGTTTTTTTTTTTTTTGTAGATTTAAATAATAAAAAATTAACTAAATTTTGTGCCTCATATATCAAATTATTTTTTTAACCCCAGTTCCTAAAAATTTTCATCAGGAAATTCTTTTTTCAAAAATCATGTCCTAAGACAATTAACTTTTTTTTGAAAATTTGCAATAATGTGAAATATTTTTTTCTAATTAAAAAAAATGTTTTATTTTTTACAATAAAAAATAATAAAAAAAATTGATTAATAAGAAATAAAATAAATTACTCAAAAAATATAAACACGAAAAATCAAATTTTTATTGTTTAAGCTTGTAAAGTTCGATCGTCAATATTTTTTTAACCTTGAAAATAAAAAAAAAAATAATAAAAAAAATGTCGAATGATTTTGTAAAATTAAAAAAAAATGTATAAATTTAAAAAATATTTTTTTCAACAATGCGCAGTTAATAAAAAATACTTTTTATAAAGTTTGTAACATGAAAAGATCATTGCACTATTATTACTTTCATAAAAAAATCGATTATAAAAATATTTTCTTGAAAATATGAAATTTTATTACATAAAAAATTATTTTTAGATTTTTTATTATTAGAAAAAATAAACACGTAATCGTAAGATAGAAATTTATTGTATCAAAAATCAATAAATTTATAAAATTGATTTTCTTGAAATACAAAAAGTTTAAAAAAGAAAAATATTATAATTAATGATAAATTAACACGTGTTTGTACTTTTTGGGAACAAAAAAGTACAAAATTTATGAATGATTTTAAAAAAAAATGTTTTTATAACAAAAGCATGCTTAAATGTATTAAGGAAACTTTCAAAAAGTATAATAAAGTAATCAGATTAACAAAATACAGTAGGCTTTTTGCCAAAAAAAATTTAACGATGATCGTAAAGACGAATTAATAATTTTGTGTATTTTTTAACTTAAATAATCACTTTTAACAAATGAAAAAAGAACAACTTGTAAAACATTTTTAAATGGCAGGTTACTTTAGACGACCTTGAACTCAATGAGGAATTTGAAGTGTAAAAGCAATTTGCTTCGAAGGTTGAAAAATGACAGTAGAAAAAATAGAAATCTCATAAAATTCTATATGGATAAAACTAAAATATTGACTGTATTGATCTGATATTTTTTTGCACAAATTACCAAACTGAAGTATAATAAATTATGAGTGCTCTAGTTTAAAAGTTCGTATAAAATTTGAATATTTGTTTATTAACATAATACAAAGCTTTTATTATATAAATCAACTTCTGTACTTGGCTCTTAAAGAAAGTAAAATTTTATTTAAAAAAAAAAAGAATCATTTTGAAAACCATAAAACACAAAATTAATATTCGTCTAAATATAAATATCCATCTTAAATAAAAATTACCAGTCAAAAAAATGATCAAATTTAAAATAGGTCATACGCACTCAGCCAGTTAAAGTAATTTTTTAAAATAAAAATGAAAAACAATAAATAAAATAAAATTAATATACAAATTATAAGTAGAGTACATTACTTAAATAAACAAATGGAATTTTTTTACACATATATTTAATCGTAACAATAAAGTAGAGCACTACGGAATATCGAACCGTACCTGTATATTTTAATATTGTATTATATATTTTTTCTGACTGATTTGCATATTTTTCAATGTAATACTACATTTTATAGTATATACTTTTTTATTTTTAATCTTTAAAAAATATAAGAGACATGCAAAGACAATGATATAGATTTTTCATTTTTTTTAAATAATTTTTTTTCTTCGGTTTTTATGTTTAATTTATGTTAAATAAAATTTTTTTATTATATTTTTTTCTTAATTTTTATTATTGATTTAATAGATTTTTATTTATGACTGATTAACATTTTATGACTGGATATTCATGTTAATGATTGCGGTTATCATTCTTTTTAACTTTTTTTTTTGTGAGAATGTGTATTTTCGCCACTATTAAGAAAAATTGCGTACGGTACTTGAACCTAAAAAATTGATGCCAAAGATTGCAGTTTATTTCTTATGATTTAGTTCATTTTTAACATTTTCTGAATATGGATTGTGATATACTATCGGTTTAAAAAATAAGTGAACTGGCTGTCCAGTCCGCACGGACTTATTACAAAAGATTCTTCAAGAAAAACAATAAAATATAATTGGAAACAGCAGGGATGTCAGTTCACTTATTTTTTAAACCGACAGTATGTAAAAGAAAGTTTCTTTAGAATTTAAAGACTTATAATGTTACCACAGACATATGTATACCTCATCGTATACCTAAAAGGGGTACTCCAGTCAAAATACGGGGGGGGGGGGTGGAGTTACGGTTGCGAATACGAGATTTGCTCTAGTACAGGTTTTTTGGGTCGATGAACACAAAAATCGGGGTCATTTGGCTAAGAAAATGGGGCTTCACCGTTAAATTTGCACAAACTACCCCCAAAAGGGGGTTTTTGACATGGAACATGTTTATAGGGAGGGGGTACTTCAGAACTTGAAAATTAAGAGGGGGGTCAAATTTGTCCTATTTAAGAGAGGGGGTCTTATTTGTCCTATTTAAGGGGGTGGTCAAATTTGTCCTATTTAAGGGGGGTGGTCAAATCTGTCCTATTTAAGGGGGTGGTCAAATTTGTCCTATTTAAGGGGGGTGGTCAAATCTGTCCTATTTAAGGGGGGCGGTGAAATTTGTCGTATTTGAGGGGGAGGGGGTCAAATAAGACTTAAGGACTTGGAATAATATCGATTTATGGACCTGGAATAATTCAGGTTTAGGGACTTGGAATAATTCAGTTTCAGGGAATTAAAATAGTTTGGGTTTAAAATCTTAACAGCTAGTAAGGTGATAATTACAAATTATAAAATTATAAAATTGTATTGTAATGTTGAGTAACATTTGTATTCTACCTAGTCTTCAGCTGGAAGTAAACATGTTCCATGCATTTAGGTTGTGTTTCCACAAACCGGTTATAAGTTTTTTGATGTATTCGCCTTTTGGGGGTAGTTTTAGCTAATATAATGGTAAAATATTAATTTTTCATTTAAAAATCCATGAAATTCGTTTTCAGCGACCCAAAAACCCTTGTGGACCTAATCTTGACGCAAAAAGTGCAGAAACAGTAAAAACACCCCTCTTGGGGGTTGTTTTCGGTAATTTAGGGGTGATATATTAATTATTCATAAAAAAATCCATGAAAATCGTTTTCAGTGACCCAAAAAACCCTTGTGAACCAAATCTGGCAGCAAAAAGTGCGAAAATAGCGAAAACACCCCTTGGGGGGGGGGGGTAGTTTTAGCTAATTTAAGGGTGAAATATTAATTTTACCTTCAAAAATTATTGAGATTCTTAATTAGCGACCCAAAAAACCTGTACTAGAGCAAATTTCGTATTCGCAACCGTAAGTCCACCCAAACCCGTATTTTTACTAAAGTAGGGGTGTTTTTGTTATTTTCGCACTTTGTGCGTCCAGATTCGGTCCATACAGATTTTTGGGGTCACTGATTCAGAATTTGGGGGATTTTTTTTATGAAATATTAATATTTCACCTTTAGATTAGAAAAAACAACCCCTGAAAGGAAAATTTGAAAAAATGCATAAATTTAGAAAAACTTCCTTTGTTTGGGACAATTTTATTAATTTAAGGGGGAAATATAAATATTTCATAAAAAAGTCCCCCAAATCTTTGATCAGAGGCCCAAAAAAACCATATAGTCCCACAGTAGACACTGGAAGTGCAAAAATAACAAAGACACCCCTTTTATGGGTTGTTTTTGCTAATTTGAAGGTAAAATATTAATTTTTCATTAAAAAAAACCCCCAAATCTTTGTTCAGTGACCCAAAAAGTTCAGTGGTCAAAATTTAGACACTAAAAATGCAAAAATAGAAAAGTTACCCCTTTTGCTAATTTAAAGGTGAAATATTAATTTTTCATCCCCGAATTCTTGATCAGCGACCCAAAAAACCCTAAAGGAATAATTCTTGGCCAAATCTAGACAAGCAGAATGCGAATTCATAAAAAATACCCCATTTCGGGAGTAGTTTTTGCAAATTTAAGGGTGTTTCGCAAATATCTTCCGGAAAAAACCCGATTTTCGCGATCAGCGACCCAATAAAGATATAATATACTGAATCTCATGACGGCCAGTAAAAATAAAGCTAACGCTTTGCTTACAAACCACCACATTTCCGATGGATTTCATTATTTTCGCATAAGTATTGTCTTTTAAGCCTCATTAACCGTAATTTTTTGTCTCTAATTATTTCACCGTTATAATTAATAGACTAAGTGCCAATTTTTGGCCCAAAATGGTCTGCTTTTAAATTGCTACCAAAATTATAATTATTGATTAGTTTCCAAAAATTGTATTCTTGTCCTTTTTCAATAATTTGTTTGCAAGATATAATAACTTAAAATTAGAATTTCAATTCAAAGTTAAAACAAAAAAATGCTGTTTTCACCCCTAACTTTGTGAACCCAATTTCTGACAAAAACTGTTTTTAAAACTATATAATTGAATGGTTGTAATAATTTTAAATAATTTTTTTAATGATTATTCAAATATTTTTCATGATTTTAATGATTTTTCACCAAAGGTTCCAGTCCTGGCCAAGTACTGGCCCCAAAATTTGGTACAAGCTCAAAGTTTCTTAAAATTTTTTATTCATACTTTTTCAATTATTTGTTTGTAAGATAATAATTTAAAATTGAAGGATTTAAACAAAAATTCAATTTTCAACCTTAAACCAAAAAGGGCAATTTAAGAATTTTCGGAAACTTAGAGCTCACACAGAATTAAAAACCTATAAAAAGCATTTTCAACAGAAATTTCAATTTTGGCAACAATTTAAAAAATCATAATTTTGGACCAAAAATGGGCACTTGTTTTATTGACTATAGCAGTAAGAGAATCAGTAACAAAAAAATGAGGTTTACGAGGCTTGAAAAATTAAACATACTCAACAAAAAATGTACCTAACCGTAAATATTTTTGTTGATTTGCAAGGCAACAGCGTTATTTGAAAAATAGTTGTTTCATTAATCAAATTACTGATTCAAAACCCACTCTAAAAGTTTTCTTTAAATCTCTATGATGTATAATATGGGCATCGCTATCCTCTACACATTTTTATACCAGCCTTACTCGTATAATAAATGATTAGATTTTTAATTGGAGGGTCTCTATTGAAGTTTTTTGTATTCTTTGGTCATAATTATCCACTTCAACTAATTAAAATTACTTCCACCCAAAGCAAAGCACAAAAACTAAAATTTTTGTTGCTTTTTATTTTTTAATTTTTTCGAGTTAAGGTTTTGAATGTTCAGAGCTATGTTGCTGTTTAAAAAAAAAAAAAAATTAGAATTAATCTCCTGCTATATAATAAAATACCCTGCCAACTAGCTGGCACGGCAAGGGATCTGATCAACACAAAATTATTCGACCCATTAATAATTCTACACAAAGAAGTTTAGCGGAATTGTTCTACACCGAAAATCCTTGTGTCGAAAAGATCAACACAAATTTTTTCTAATCGAAATATTCAACACACTGTGTTAATTGATAATTATTTATGCCAGTATACGAAAGAAATAAGTTATTTAATATTTAAAATGGCGTGTTGAATACTTTGATTTAATAAAATTTGTGTTGAACTTTTCAGCACAACGATTTTTGGTGTTGAACGACTCCGCAAAACTTTTTTGTGTAGAATCATTGATGTGTTGAATAATTTTGTGTTGATCAGATCCCTTACCGCTGGCACTAAGGTTTCTCAAACAATGAGCTTAATACTTCAATATGCCACAGATGTCACCGATTATATAAGCATGCAATCATACATACATTTCGTATTGCAGTTTTTTTAATTTTTTTGTTTTTTTAATTTTGAGAAAAAAATTTTGAAAAAATTCGGTATCTGATCCAAAAAATTACTATAAACGAATTTTCTAAAACTAGTACTCTCATTACATAGAAATAAATTAGGTACTACGTCCAAAAAGAAAAAAAATTTGGTGTTTTTTGTATTTTTTTGTGACGAAAATTTTGAGAAAAAAATTTTCAAAAAATTAATTATCAGATTCGAGATATCGAGTAAAAATCTTACTTTCGAATATAAGTACTTTCGTGGAAATAAATTAGGTATTGCATCCAAATTAAAAAAAAAAAAAAAAGTGGTTTGAGATTTTTTGATGAAAAAATTTTTGAAAAAAAAATTAGGTCTTAATTCCATAATGGTTGTGAAATTTCACCGGTTACATACACACACACACACAGACTTTTTTTAAAAACCGGTTTTTTAGCTTCCTGAGGTCTCAAAATGTGCTTATATGCCAAAACATCAAAAAGCAAAATTTCACCCATCACAATGGTTACTCATTGACGAACCAAAAAATCTTTAGAAGCCAAATATAACTTTTTTAGTATTTTTTCTAAATTAAAAATTTGTAATTCAGTTTTTTTGTGATAATTTAAAAATTAAATTCACATTTTCCTGAATATAGAAATTCAAAATTACCAAGTTGTTAAATGTATCAATAAAAAATTCTAAAGTTAAAATCTCTCAACGAATTAGATTAGACATTTTTGAAAAATTTTTATTTTTAAATTTATCTGACAAAATTAATCTAACCTGCATATTTAAATGTATAGCGTGATCGTGTCTAAAAAGGAATTTTCTATAAAAATTATACTCCATTATTTGACACTATTTTATATATCATAATTAATGGTTCATTAATTTGACTGCACCTTTGAACTTAAAAAGACCTGACTATATTTTTAAATAAAATTATAAAAAATATTTCATAAAAAAATTGAGTTTAAAAAAAATTACTATTTTAAAAAGTAAAAAATTGAACTACCACATACAGTATTGGTTAATTTGCAAAATAATATATTAGCTATGAATTCTTTAAAAATTTTACTATCAGCTAAGAAAAGTGAATACCTAATTTTCTATAGCACATAATTATAGTATTCAAATTATATAACCTACATAATATTAGCATATATAGAACTTTCCGTAAAAACTCACTTTATATTGAGTACAAATAAAAAAAACAAATATGTTAATTTTTACAAAACTTTTTTATTTTAAATAATATTTTAGTACAACTCATAAAACAATGTAAATTATTTTTAACCTGGTTTAAAAAAAATAAAAATAAATAAAAATTTTAAAACAAATAATTCTTTAGTTCACAATTTATTATAAAAAAAACTAATTATTTTTACAGTAAATGAGTTTTTTTGTTACACCCTTCATATTTTTATCCTAGCATGTATCAAATTAAAACGCTAAAACTAATTGTAAATTTATCTTGCTGAGTCATACAGGAATAATAATAAATGTAACGATTATTAAAATGTTATGTAATTTTATAGGTAAAAAATAAAAATTAAAAAATTTTTTTTTAATTTATTTTAAAGCAGAATGCATTTAGTAATTAATAAAAAAAATTACTTACTTTTATAAATTACTTAAAAATTTTCCATGATCAAAAAGCACTTAATAAAAATTAGCTAAAAAAAATCATATTTTTTAATAATTATTAGCACATAATGAAAAAAAAAAATTATTAATTTTTTGAATCGCCATTATTTAATGATCAGGTACAATACATATCACATACTTTACTAAACAATAAATAATATATTGTATATATTTCTGTACTCTGTATTGTCATGACAACCATTTTTGATATACTGTCAAATACTATATGCGCGTATATTAACTAAACAACAAAAACATTTACATGTAAAAATGACGCAAGTTTGATATACGTGCTTGTATTTTGGCCTTTGTTTTTAGGTGTAAATATTTTTCACTGCTAAAGTTTTAAGATCTGAAAAACTTTACGCAAGTTTTAAATATTTAAAAAACATATTTTATTTAAATTTGCTGTATTGAAAATTACCAATTATTATCTGAAGCGAATTGACCCTTAATTA
The DNA here is from genome assembly GCA_022575985.1 of Anagrus nilaparvatae. Classification (NCBI taxonomy): domain Eukaryota; kingdom Metazoa; phylum Arthropoda; class Insecta; order Hymenoptera; family Mymaridae; genus Anagrus; species Anagrus nilaparvatae. Next base: position 29,084,692 of record JAKSXM010000231.1, on the reverse strand, counting down.
ATCCAACTTACAATTATCAAAAATTATTTGTAAAAACTTCCCAGGCCGCCAAGTAAAAAAAAGTTGAAAATTTGAAAATTAATTTGCAAAATTTGCAAAATAAAGCATTTTTCAATTAACGGCCTGACAAGTTTTTTAAAATAATTATTGATAATTATAAGATGAATTAATTAAGGGTCAATTCGCTTCAGATAATAATTGGTAATTTTCAATACAGCAAATTTAAATAAAATATATTTTTTAAATATTTAAAACTTGCGTAAAGTTTTTCAGATCTTAAAACTTTAGCAGTGAAAAATATTTACACCTAAAAACAAAGGCCAAAATACAAGCACGTATATCAAACTTGCGTCATTTTTACATGTAAATGTTTTTGTTGTTGTAAGATCTCATTCATTTCATTAAAGATATACATCATTCAAATTGGAGTTTTTTCTATCCCTTTCTAATTATTATCTCTCTATTCGTATTATACTTCTCCTAGGCAGTCACCTTAAGTTTATATACAATTTTTTTAAAAGTACCGCCGCTGATCGAATCGAATCTCTCGAACTTCTCGAATATGATAAACTTTCTCTTATAAAGGACTACATTAGAGTGCCAGTCTGTGAAACGGAAGAGAAAATTCTCGTATATCTAGGTGTCGTTCAAACTTGCGTCCCGAGACGACACGTCTCTGTAGATTATTGTTGCTAATGTTTCTATGTACAACAAGTGGGGTAAAGTATTTTTTTTTTTTTGACAATGAAAGAACATATAATTAATTATGAGTGGCTATTTTACGATTATATATGTTTGTAAATTTTTAGAGATAAAAAAAATCTTCATGTGTAATTTCTAAATTAGAGAAGGTAGTAAAATAAAAACCTTATCTAAATCCGATTTAGCAAAAATTTCTTTATATCATAAATGCGAAGTAAAAACAAAGAGCTTAAAAAATTTGACATTTAAAAAATAAATTAAAATGACTAATTTATGGGAAATCACAGGAATCATCTGTAAATAATATAAACTTGCTTTGTAATCGACTGTAGGTAAGACAGAAATTATAGTTACTATTTAGTATTTACATTTTACATTTTAGTGTAAATAATCAAAACTAAATATAATCAAAGGATACATTTTAATAAATAAATAAAATAAAATACATTCTGTAAAAAATACATAAACAAAGATAAAAAAAATAAAAATAATTACTATTCGTTCAATAATGAGTTTATATTAATTTATTAGAATATATAATATATTAGACTTTATTAAATATGGTTCAAGAATTGAGAAAAAGACGTGATAATGAAATTAAAAAAAATAAATTTAATGATGAAAAAGAAAACGAAAATCTTGCCGGCTCTGAAAATGTACAAGATGAAATTATTAAACCGTATGTTGATTTCAAAATATTTTATTGAATATTTTATTAATAAATTACTAATAATTATAAAATATTTTACCTAATTTTATTACTATGAACGAAAAAATAATTTCTATTTTACCTTTAGAAAATATGGACCTACTGTAAGTTTTCCATATCAGCGAGTATGGTCAAGGTGTATTTTGATTTTTGGAGTATTATTTGTAGTATGGTATAATAGTACAAATGGAAAAGAAATTTCTTTAGCAAGGAGAAAAGATATTTTAGTTAACCGAGGTCAAAATTTAGAATGCTCAGATGATTATAAAACAGAATTAAATAAATTTCCTGGTTGTGTTCCTGAAAAATGTAAACGAATAGTTACTGATAAATTAGTTTCTGCCTCAGAGACAGATACATTATTAAAAATTGCAAAAAATGGTTTAAGCCTTGGTGGCTCTGATGGAGGTGCTAGCACTTTAGATCTTCATAGCGGTGCACTGAGTAAAGGCAAAAAATTTGTTAATGTTTATGGATTAGAGGGGGCAAAAAAAATATTTAATAATGCAGATTTCACCATTTATAAGTAAATTTTTATTTTTATTTTTTACATTTAGTAAAACATTTTATTTCTAATTTATGTATTTATTGTCAAATTTGTCTTTTCTAGAGTTGTAAAAACTAAAATTCAACATGCAGTAGCACATCATTTTGGTATTGATGCTAATAAAATATATTTAACGTTCCCCACCTTTTTTTCTCAAATGACTAATTCACCTGCCAAAACAATACATGATGAATACTGGCATCCTCATGTTGATAAAGTAAGATTAACTTTTTTTCACCTTATAAAAGCATCTTTAAATACTGTATATTATTCCAGGAAACTTACGAGTCATTTCACTATACGGCATTATTATATTTAAGTGATTTTGAAAGAGATTTTGAAGGTGGTAGATTTATTTTTATTGACAAAAATAATGTAAATAGTACAGTAGAACCACGTAAAGGAAGAGTGTTAATATTTACTTCTGGAAAGGAAAATTTGCATATGGTTGAAAAAGTTACTTCAGGAATACGTTATGCATTAACTGTAGCTTTTACATGCGATATGAAATTTGCTATTTCAGATCCAACCTATGAAAAAGGTGTAAAACACACAAGTCAATAAGAATTTTATTTTTTAAATAAGAAAATTAAAATCAGTTACCTATTTTATTGCAGTATTATAATATTTTCTTCCAATATTTAATTAAAATTTTAAATTGTAAAATATTTTTTTTTAATAACAATGAGTTTTTAGAAAAATACTATTTTTATTTTATGAACCTTTGAAAAATAATTATAATAAAATGAAAGTAATAAAAGTTTTATTCCTCAATTAAAAACTAAAAAAAGACTTTTTTCAAATAATTAATATTAACATGTTTTTTATCAAAAGCAAAAATAACGATCTTCTGAGTAGAAAATGGATCATATGTTGAAAAAAATTTTTTATAAGATCTATTCTTTTTGCCCCGAAGTTTACTCCTTGCCTATTAAATGAAAATAATTAAAGCCAAAAATTAATTCTAAGAAAAAAAGAATTGACTTATAATTTTTAACATTTAATTAATATAATTTTTCCTGTTTATCTAACAGTTAAAATTAATTGTGCTTAATAATAATAGTATTAATCTACCTTTTCTCAAGGCTAGAAAAATACAGTCAACCATGAAAATGCTATTGGGATGTTGAAAAAATTTACGTTAATGTTTTAATGAATTATTTTTGTAATAATAATCAAATAATCTTTTTCAATAATTTTATTAGAAAAAAAAAAATGTGCTAACACTAATTAGTTTTTTAAAAATTCATCTTACCCCTAATGCATTTTCTTTACCTATACTGCAAACTTTGTAATATGCTGATCAATTTTACTACCGGTTGTCAGGTTTCTTAGAAAAACTTTTTTCTATTTTTAATGCAAATTAAATTTAGATGCAAAGATGTTAAATGGGTAAAATCCTTTGTTGAGAAATAAAAATTTTTTACCTCTAGGTTTGAATAAAAAAGCCGTGTAAATACTTTCATGATTTACTTATAATTTAAATATATCTAAAAAAACTACATTAAAATTTTATTTTATAAAATAATTATACAATTGTTTTTTACATGTATTAAAAATATAAAAATTTAATTTTTTTTGTCATAAAATTTTAGATATGCTACACAAATATAAGAAATCATTTTATTTATTTAAAAAAATCAAGCAAGTTTTTTTTTTTTAATTTTATTATACAAAACACAACATCCCATGTATGAATTATTTAAAAAAATTTTCTTTCAAAAATTTATGTTTTTTGTTGATGATATATAACAATGATAATATACTTAAAGTTATAAATAATTTAAATTAAACTATAATAAACAAATAATAAATACAAAGTTACTTAGATTTCATACAATTTTGTTATGTTTTTTTGTCTGTGCACGAACAAAATTTTTTCATAAAAAAATTGCATGAAAAAGCTTAAATTTACATAAAAATATAGTTTGTACATTATGAATGACTTGAACCTTTATAAATTATGAAAAATATGGTTCATTTTAATTAACAAAAAATATTAAATGATATCGTAAAGTTTAAGAGCTTCTAATAAATATTTGTACATAAAAAAGTTTCAAGAGAGAACAAATAAGAATCTCGTTAATAACTATATTAAATTGAAGTTGAAATAAACCTAAACTATGCGCTAACGATATCTGCTATTTTTTTTACACAGTCGCCTGTTAATATGCTTCTGTGATCACCACTCAATTCTTCAATCCTGACATTTTGGCTACAAATCTTTAAAGAAAATTTAATTTTAGCATTAAATTATTTTTTTTTTTTGTTATTAATAATAATAATTACCTCTGATAAGCCGTAATCAGTTTCCATTTGGTGGAAATTGTTTTTAGCTTTAATAAGTAAAATTGGACCCTCATATTTTGCAGATGGCTTGTAATAATAAGCTGCTACTAATTTTTTAGCAAACATGTTGGCTGCTTCTGTTATGTCTTCGTTGCTAAATTTAGTTGGACCAATAAGTTCTAACATTTTTTTGTAAGTATCGTCAATAGATTCAATTTCACGAAGGTTTTTGTATGTCTAAAAATAAATTTTTAGTTATTTTATAAACTTATATGAATAATTAGTTTTTAAATAAATGTTAATATTTATTACATTTAAGAAATCTGCCTTTGGATTAAGCTGCCTTATGAAAAATGCAAATGCTTTTTTAACACTATCTGATACAAGACTTCCACTTTCTTCTTCTGTCCTTTTACCAATTAATTGAGTGTGTAAGTAAACAAATTTTGGTGAACCATCAAGTAATATAAGTTTTACAGTTTCTTTGTCTTTTTCTAATTGTAGTGCCATTTCAAAAGCAATTAATGCTCCAAATGAGTATCCAATTAAAGTGTAAGGTCCAGTTTTCTGTATAGATTTAACTTTGTTTATATAAAATTCTGCTAAATTTTCAATTTTATCTAAAGGTGTATTTCTTGCACATTGAAGACCCCACACAGGCCTATTTAATTCTTTAGTCAAACTCTTTAATGAATTGACCATTCCTTCTATAGCATGAATAGCAAATATTGGGGTTCCTTTATTATTTTTCGATTCCATTTGAATAATGTGTTCTTTTGGTAAAACGTCACTTGCAGACCATTGCATGAAAAGTTCAGTTTCGTATTGTTCATCTTCACCTTTACCTGGACTTTTCTTAGCTGAATCGGCTTGATTTCCACCATCAGAAGATGATGATAATTCCATTAATTTACCAAATGTCAAGGTCCTAATTTCTTGAGGTGACAGCACCAAATCGTAATTTCTTTCTAGCGTTTGTTTTATTTCTGTTCCCATTAATGAATCCATTCCAAGATCAGCAAGACTATTGTTTGGATTTACAGTTTTAATATCCTTAATTCCTAAAATGTTTCCTACTGCATCTAATAAACCAATTTGCGATTTACTATCACCACCTTTATTTTTATCTGCAAGTACTAATGACGACAATACAGGATGAGGTTGTTGTAAGAAAAGATCCATAGCTGCAAGACAACTTGAAATCCTTTGTGGTAAAGTACCACCAACTTCTGTTTCATTATTGCCCATTGTTTCTGTAAAAATTAACCCAAAAATAAGTGGAAATTGAATGAAAGCTTATTAATTTTAAATAATCAATTATTTATCTAGTATTTACCTAATATAAGTCCTACATCACCAATTGCACCCCATTGAATAGCCAACCCTGGTAAACCACTTGCTTGTCTTTGTTCACAAATTCTTTCCATTGCAGAATTAGATAAACCATAATTTGTTTGACCTGCATTTCCTCGTCCACATGACACAGATGAAAATGCGACAAAGTAGTCTAAAGCTGGGCAATGTTTTCTTGAGGCTGTATCTAAGCATTTAGTTCCATCAATTTTAGGTGCAGCTGATGCTTTAAAATGACCTTCCTCTAAGTTTTCGATCAATGCATCTTTTAGTACAACGGCTAAGTTAAAGATTCCTCCAACAGGAGCCATTTTATTGGCATTCTTAATTAATCTTTCGGCTCCATCTAATTTAGTAGCATCATCAGTTGAAATTTTAACATTAATTCCCATTTCTCTCCATCTGCGAATGCACAAAGCTTGATAGCCAGTTCTAACACCTGATCTTGAAGTTAAAATTATATTCTTAGCTCCTCTATAAACTAGCCAGTTTGCAAGTTCTAATCCAAAACCACCCAAACCACCAACAAGAATGTATGACTTTTCTGGATTCATGTAGGTTCTTGGAATAGCAGAAACTGTTTTAACAGCTGGTTTACAAACTTTTTGAGCTTCTTCATCGCGTACTTTTAACAGTACTTTTCCTATATGCTTTCCAGATGCCATAAATCTAAATCCTTGTTCTATTTGTTGTTCATTAAATACAGTGGTAGGTAAGGCTCTGATAGCTCCATTTTTCAAACCTTGATTAACCAATTGAATAAGTTCTTTCTTTTCATCAGTAACAACATCAAACAATTGATCAAGAAGGACTCCATGGAAAGATGTGTTTTTCAAAAATATTGACATTCCAAGAGATGAATCATTAGCCAAGTCAAATTTACCGATTTCAAGGAAACGCCCATTGTATCCAAGACATCTAATACTAGCCTGGAGTAATTCCCCAGCAAGAGAATTTAACACTAGATCAACACCTTTACCTCCAGTTTCTGTCATGATTAACTGTTCAAAGCTAGTATCTCTTGAATTACCGATATTGCGATCTGTCAATTGAGGGAATGTTTTTTTAAGAAAATCGCGTTTTTCTTTGGAACTTACAGTTGTAAACACTTTACAACCATGATGAAGAGCAATTGAAATACTAGCTATTCCAACACCACCACTTCCTGCATGAATTAAAATGCTTTCACCAGGCTTCATTCTACCTCTTATAAATAGTGCATAGTAACTAGTTGAATAAACAACAGGAATCGTTGCTGCTTCTTCAAGACTATATTTTTCTGGAACTTCCCATAAAAAGCTTGGATCGGCAAGAATGGTTGTAGCCATACCTTTGGCTGATACAATACCCATAACTCTTTTCCCAGTTGCATTTCTTCCCGAAAATTCCATACCAAGAACACAATCTTGACTTGACAAATCACCTGGTAAGGCATCAGCTGTAAGCTTACCCGTGGCAAGCATAACATCTCTGAAATTTACAGTATTGTGTTAAAATTATTTAAGTATATAAATATAATGTCAATGCTGTCAATCACATACCGGAAATTAAGCGAAATATAATAGGCATTGCATAGTTCATGATTTGGATATCGTTCTGGCTGATAATAACTTAAAGGACCTTCAATCCATCTTAAGCTGCTAAGATCACCTCTGATTAAAGTATTAACATATGCATGTTCTACATGCAAAGATGAAATATCGTTTTGTACATCCAAACGTAAATGCCTATAACTTCCCCATTGTTCACCTTTCAAGACATTTGCCATCATTTGTTTTTCCAATTGTTCCGAGTAGAATTTATTACTCAATGAAAAGCGAGGAGCATTTTTATCTTGGATAAATACATAATGAACATTAAGACCTCCTGGTTCTTGACGAATGCAGTTCATAAAACCAACCATACCTGTAATTACAATTTTATTTAAATATCCAATAAATAAATATGTTAAAATTTTATTATTGTTAATAGTCGAGGCTTTAATTTTATTTAAAACAAATTTCTCTGTTTAATATTTGTATTTCATACAAATGCATTGATAAGAAAAGCAACTTTATTAGTTATGAATTTTGATGTACTTAAAAGATAAAATGTTTAAGTAAATCTCATTAAATTCAGTGAAAGTTGATTGAATATATTCAATAAATAAAATTAAAAAAATATTTAATACTGCAAATTAATTTACCTAAACATTCTTCGCCTTGACTTACAAGAAGAACCTTTTGACCATCTGTTTCTGCTTTTTTTAATGCACCTTTGACACCTTCAAGCCATGAGAAATTTTTTTCTGTTATTTGTATAACTATAGGTTCCATTAAACTTTCTTCTTTTTTTAAAAGAATATAACATTTTCCAGGTACGACTTGTTTTCCAACAAATAATAAGCCAGCTTTTTTCAAAGTAGCTTTATTTACGTGACCAGTTTCTTCTAATATCAAAAAGCCATTTGATTTTAATGAGTCAGATATATTCTTTAAAACTGCAGTTAAATTATTAGTTAAAATATCAGCTGCTAAAAATAAATGAAGATCTTGACCTACAGGACCATTCAAAGGATTTTTAGCAGTTATTTTAAAATCGTGTTGATCAACGATTGCGCTATAATTATCAGGTGTTCCAGTTATTAATTGCATATCAACCTATAATTAAATTCAATTTTAATAAAAAAATTTTATTTTTGGATTAATTATTAAATTTTTTAAACTTACGCTTAACATTGGTTCACTTAGAAGTACTTCAACCACACTAGGAGCCAATAATGCTTCAGAATTTCTCTCTCCAGCTACTTCTGCAGCCTTGATTTTTATACCTCCAAGATTTTCCCGGACAATCTGAAGTAAAGTAGTAAGAGCATGTAATTTTGCTTTTTGTGGATCTTCAACTAATACTTGAGAATTTTCGTAAGGTACAAATACGTATCTTTCTAATTTTGGAGCAGCTTGTACTTGTTGTCTTCTTGGTGCAAGTGAAGCTTTCATACCTCTAATTTCGATTCCTCCAGATTTAATGACATCGATGTCACGATGAATGTAAACTGGAACACCTTCATTTTCTCCTAATTCTTCAATTAATTTAGTATGTCCAACTGGATCGATAACAACGCGTTGGAATTTAGTAGGCAAAAGTAATTCTCTTTGATTTTTTCCAAGAATTGCAAATTGTAGTAAACAGTCCATGTAAGATATCCATTCATTTCTCCAATTTAAAATTCCAGTGAATCCTTTATTGTCAGCAGATTTTATCCCTTGGAACATTCCTGAATATTCATAGCCTCTTAGTCTTAATTCTTTGTATATATCTTCTTTTTTTAATTCTAATAATTCTGGATCGTTAGGAACAGTAGGCGGTTTTAATTTTAACAATTCCTTATCAACATTTTCTGCTATGCGAATTATGCCAGAAACTGCTGTGGAATCACCTTCACAAATTTCAAATTCTCCAGTGCCTTCAAAAATATTTATCAAGAATTTAACTGGTCCATCGCTGGGCATAATTGTAGCTCTATGTAAATGTACGTTTTCTAAAATAACTGGTAATTTATCAAAATCTACACAGTGTAATTTAGCAAAAGTTTTCCAAACAATAGTTAAATAACCAGTAGCTGGGAATAAAACTCTGCCATCAATTGTATGACCTGCTATGTACTCATCAGTATCTTTTGATAAATTAAATTCCATTACAGCTTCTCCAGTTCTTGCTTCTTTTCCAGAAAAATCAGCAACACTGTATTTAATAGAATGGTCCCATTTAATTAAGGGACTAAGCATGGGGGTTCCTCTGCTAACTGGATAGTTAACTGGTGGATAAAATTTGGATAACTGAGGTTGACCTCCGGCATTAAAGATTTTACCAATGTTTGTAAAAAAGTAGCCTAAGTTATCTGAATGCTCACGTTTGTGAAGACTAATGTTTGTAACTGTTGGCGGCAATGAACGCCGCAAAATAGCTTGCAATAAGCAGTGGGGGGCAATTTCAATAACAATAGCATTTTTAGGAACGTGTTGTATAACTTCATGGAAAAGAACTGGAGACAATAAATTATTAACATGATAAGCAGGTGAACTCAATTGAGCTAGTGAAGTTCCCCATCCTGATTCTGGAATGGAAGTTGATAACCACCTAGAGCTTCTTGGTTTTGGATTGGGTATAATTTTTTCTAAAGATGCGCGGAGCTTTGGACCAGCAGCAGCAATATATTTGCTATGGAAAGCTGTTTCAGAACTTTTAACTAATTTTGCAAAAATTTCTTCTTTTTTTAATTCCTCTATAAACTTTGTTACTTCCTGTTGAGGACCAGATATTGTTACAGAATCACCAGAGTTGTGACAAGCTGGGAATACTCCAGGTGGACATCTTCTTTTAGCCTCTTCCCAACTAAGACCAACTGCAGCCATGCATCCTTTTGGTAAATCTGATTCTAATACTGATTTACCTCTCCAGTATGCAGCAAGAACCATTTGTTCTGCTGTAAATGTACCATCAGCGTAAGCACAACCAAGTTCACCAACAGAGTGTCCAATAATACCATCAGGTTGAATACCTATTGATGTAAGGACATCTACCAAAGCTACTTGAATAGCAGCTATTGTAATAAAACTGTTGAGAATATTTTCAAAATAATCTTCTGTGCAATTATTAATAATATCCATTAAATCAACTCCAACTTTGCTGAGCACATCTGCTGATTTATGCATGCTGTCGCTAAAAACTTTGATGCTCATAAGCTCTTGTCCCATACCAGCCCACTGAGAACCCATACCAGAAAAACAATACCAAATGGGTCTTTCTTCAATAAAATCACTAACTTCTCTGATATTTTTGTCACCATAAACGTGAAAACCACGATAATTATGACCAACAATATTTTTTGAATGAATATCATGCACAAGTGATATAAATTCTTCATCATCTTCATGTTTTTTGATTTCATCTAAGAAATAATTCACTGCTTCTTCTGTTCTACCAGAAACAGCAACAATTTTTGGTACTGTCTTATCGGTTACAGGTTTTACTTTTGGTTTAACGTGACTGCGTAAGACTATATGAGCATTAGCACCACCAAAACCAAATGAATTAAGAGCAGCTAATGCAGGTAATTTCCAAGGTGTTGCTTTATCTATAACCTTTATCCTTCCATCAGAAAGTGCTGGTATATCAGGATTTGGATTCTTATAGTGTAGATTTCCTGGAATCATTGACTTTTCCATAGAAATTAAAACTTTAATTATTGAACAAAGAGCGCTGGCAGGCTCCGAATGCCCCATATTAGATTTTACAGCACCCATTAATAATGGATCTTTTCTGTCTTTACAGAAAAGATCGGCAATAGAATTGACTTCTTGAGGGTCGCCAACTTTAGTACCAGTTCCATGGGCCTCAACGTATGCAACATCTGATGGGTTTATGGACGCATCTTGATAAACTGAACGCATTAATTTATTTTGCATTGCTCCGTTAGGGAATGTAATACCTTGCTCTTTGAAACCATCAGTATTAACACCAGTTTTAACGACTGTTGCATATACTCTTCTAGCATCACGTGATTTTTGTAAAAATATCGATGCAACAGTTTCAGAACGTACATAACCATTACCAGATGAATCAAACGATTTCGATTTGCCATCTTCAGCAAGCATACTTAATTTGTGAAATTGTAACGAACTGCCAGGTTTTAATAAAATATTGGTGCCACCAACTATAGCAGCATCACATTGTCCTGTGCGTATGGCAACAATTGCTTGATGCAAAGATAACGAAGCTGAAGAACATGCTGTATCTAAAGAGAAACTTGGTCCATTAAAGTCATATGTAAACGAAATTCTGTTAGCAAACATTGCACGTGTGCAACCAGTCAAACCGTAGCCTGTAAATATAATAAAAATTAAATAAAAAAATCAGTAATTAAATAATATTATCAAGTAAATTTATTACCATTGGCTCTATCTGGATTAGCTGTCCAATAATCTTCAGATTCTGAATTTGAAACACCAATAAAAACACCAGTTTTTGTTCCTTTTAATTCAGCTGGATTATAACCAGCATCGATAATTGTTTCATAAGTAACTTCTAATAATAATCTTAACTGTGGATCCATAACATCAGCTTGCTTAGCATGTACGTTAAAAAATGTGGCATCAAATACTGATATATCTTTTAATTTACCATTTCTTGTAGGCACACCAAGCATACCTGGTGGCCATCGTCTATCATCTTCTGTAACAAGATCTACCCCTTCGAATAATTTATTTGTAAATTCTTCAATATTATCACATTCAGGAAGACGACCTAATCAAATATTTGAATGAAAAAATTTGTTTAAAATTAATGTTTTTGGGGGTTGAAAATGATTATTTAATTTACCTGACATTCCTGTAATAACGATGTCATCTTCATATGAATAATGTGAATCATTAGAAAGAATTGGTTCAGGTACCAATGGAGTATTCATACTTTCGAATCTAGCAGGCATTTTGTTATATTGATTTTAATAATATTTTTTTTATAAAAGTAAAATATTAAAATATTTTTTAATTGAATATTAATATATTTTTTTTATAAAAGTAAAATATTAAAACACTTAAAAAAATGATGATGTTGTTTGGATTTTGTTGTTGTGTTTTGTTAGAATTAAAAAAAACTTGGGTTAAATGATTCCAGAAGATTTATCAAAATGACGTGAAAGTCTTGTGCACAAAAGACTGAAAATAAAAAAACAAAAAAAAACAAAAATCAAAATAATGAAAACTTTATAAAAAATTATATAAAATAATATTTTATGATTTTTGTTGTATTCAAATTTTTTTAAAGCCATGCAATGTGAATTTAATGGTTTTTTCACTAAAAATGATCATGAATAATCGTTTTATTAGTGAAAAGTTTTATCTAAGATTAAAATTTACTTTTTGAGTAAATTTTGAATTTTTTCAAATTCAGTATTAAATAATTAAAATAATAAAAACTAAAAAGTATTATACAATACTGATTTAAAACAAACAGAAAATAGTATTAAACAACTGTAAAAAAAAAAATTGTAGGTCAGTGACTTCAGCACTCACAGGATATGTTTAAATAGTAAATAAAAAATAAAAATAATAACTTTTTTTTATATAATTATGTCAACAAAAAAAATAGTCTTAACTACATACTATGTTTATTTACAACTAAAAATTAATTTAATTAAAAAAAAAAATATTTATTTTTATATTATTTTTCTTATTTACTATCATTATAATAAATTGAAAAAATGATAATTGTCAGTTGGTGGTATAAAAAAATAAAATAATTGCAAAAATCGTCTAACTTATATTGATAAGAATTTATAAAATTTTAATTAATGATTCAATTAAATGAATTGCAATTATTTATCAATTCTAAAGAAATTTTATATTAACTGTTGGAGAAAATTTTCAAAAATTTTTAATATCTTAAATTTTTTTGTAAATTTTGCGAGTCTTTGCATATCTCAAAATATATTATAAATTTTATGTTCCACTTATGTTTAATTTCTTCGGTTCACTGACGGTATATGCGCGTCAAATTATAAAAAACTATTAATTTCTAGTCAACTGTATAATATAATATGTGGTAAGAATCATTTAACTGAAACGGAAAATTTTTTGTTCAGCATTTCTTTTTAAATTAATCTCGATATTAATTGCAGTTGTTTATTATTTTTTATTAGGTCTGTTTTAACTGAATCTCAAAAAAGGAAAAATTTATTTTTAAAATGTTTCAGGTTAAGTTAAATTCAATAAAATTATAATCTGCAAAAACATTATCCCAAAAATACATGGAGAATCAACAACTGGTAAAAAGTGGAAGAGTACGAAAGGGAAACTCGCGGGAAAGAAGAAGCTGGTTTTCTCTAGAATAAATTTAGAACTTTGTATTACTTTTTTAGTAAATATAAAGTTAAGCCCAATTACTATTACTATACTTTGAGCATTTTGTTTTTAAATAATTAATTAAAATTTTGTTTAATCAGCAGAAAACAATTAGCAAAAGAAAAAGCAATAAATTTTTAATAATTTCCTTAAGCGATATTCTTATCAAATAAATTTTCTACAGAAATTAATTTTTTTCTGATAAATTTAATCTGCTCGAGTTAATTATACTGCCAGGACTGCTATTTTAAGCAATACATATAATTATTTATATTATTTATATTATTCGTCTGCGACCCTCGCGAATTAATTTATTGATATAAGTGTAATACATTATTTTAAATGCAAGATAATTATACGATAATTGTTTTCAAATTTCATGTTTTTAAAATTTATTTTTATTATTATGAAATAACAAATAGTTACATTTATTATTATTTTTTCTTACTTCTAATTTTACAAAAACTTTTTAATTACTTAATATTTTTTTTGACTTCAAGATTTTCAGGTTCATTTCCAGTTTTAATAACTGTAAGGTCCTTCTAAAGATTATATTATAAAGATCAACATCAACAAGTTTCAGATATTTTCAAGGTTTGTTTTCTTCCTAAAAACTTGCGATTCACGCTGCGATATGCATTATATTAAGGTGTTACATTACTAAATCCGCCATTTTGTTTGTATTTTTTTCGATTTCTGAATTATCGACGCTACATACATATTATGTAAAATCAGAGGTAAAATCGTATATGTATTAGTATATTACTAGGTTATTTACATATTTAATTATTTAATAATTATGCAATGAAACAAGTAAAACAAATTGGAAATATAATCTTTGAGCTTTTATTTACCATATTATTTAAGTTTAATTAATCTGTGTAATCGCAATCATACTTTTCACAAGCTCCAAAGATGATTTTCCATAAGAGCAATGTTAAACTACCTACACTTTTTTCTTGATTAAATAATAATTAGGCAACCAAAGTTGTAAAAGAAAGTTTATTTCAATTTTTAAAGACTTTATCTTTATATTTTATAAGTTTCATTCATTTCTGTTATCATAAATTTTTAGTAATGTAACACCTTAAAGCAACTTCTAGTTCTTCACTGTAAAAATATATTGCTTGAAAATTCATGATGCATTTAAAACTTTGCCCAGCTGTGAAGCCAAAAGATAATTTAAAAAAAAAAATGCAAATTTATATTTTTATCCATACCATGGACGCTAGCATTCATGATCCATACAAAAAAAAATGACTTCATAATGATATATTGCTCGGTTTTCAAGCAATATATCTTTACAGTGTTGATTTAAACCCTAATTTTTCGATATATTGTTCAATCCAGGAATTGCGAGAAGGATTAATATAAAAAGGCTGCAAAATTTTCTAAAGTTTTCTTTAACATTTATTCTCACAAGTGAATTGAATTCATAAGGTGAAAATTTATTTCTACACTGAAAATAGATTAAAAATTCCCTCGAAAACTCCGGTTATGGAATTAAAAAAAAAAAAAAAAAAAGTTAACTTTTTTTATAGTGCAAATTTTATGGACCTATTAGCAAAAAAAAGTTACTACGAAATAGGGCTCTATGACTACACTATTAAGTTTTACTTTATTTGCAACCATTTAAAAGAAAAAAATGATGGCCACCAACAGGATTTCGGTAGCTGCAACCGGAAATCCGGTAAAGATAATCAAAAATTTTTTGGTTACGACAACCGGATTTTTTTTTCAGTGTACTTCGCCCAAGACATTGCCAGACAGCCTTGGAGTATGTGGAAAAAAATTGGCCTGAAAATTTATTTCTATCAAATCATATAATTTTTAAAATTTTTCGCTTAGAAATCATAAAAAAATCAATGAAATAATTTGATAAAAATAAAAATGAAATTAAAACGAAAATTGGTTTTATCCTATACAATTCTTATATTATTAAAGATTTCTATTGAAATTGATTAATTTAAATTCTACAAGACGATGCTCTACAGATGATTGTTGGTAATTTATTAAATCGTTATTTTTTTTATCATTACTTGCACATTATTTAAGTCTCAATAAAATTAATAAAAATTATTAAATACACACTATTATGTGATATAATATTTGGACATTATTTAATTTACGTTGGATTACGTTTAATTAAATAATTTTAAAAAAATTGATATTTAATGAACTTTAACTTCTATTATTTTTAATTTTTTCTTAATTTTTTTTTTTTAATTTGAAAATTAATTTTAAAAATTTGCATAAAATTTCATTCGATATTATCTAATTTTATTAATTATTTTTGTGTGAAAAAATGAATTTTTTTTTTAATTTATTAAATTGAAACCTATACTTTTTAAATGCAGTTAAAACCTAAAAACACTTGCAAAATAATTAGCTCGCCTTTTTATTTACTACTATATTTTGAGGATCAATTAATTATGTCGGGTTCAAGTATATAGACTGTCAAACAACGTACTGAATAAATAACGTTTACACCGTCCATGTATTGACTATCAAGTACTAATTTTTAAGAATTTAGAAATAATCTTCACGAAAATATTGCCACGATAGTAAATACCTGGAATGGAATTTTTACAGCACATACTAAATTTAATTAAATTCGAATGGTTTTTACATTTAAGTTTCTGAAGATTAAATAATTAAATAAAATTTTTTAGTTAAATTATACTTTATTAAGTTTTTTTCGAAAAAATTATTTCATTAAAATTTTCAAGTTCTGCATTCAGT
This sequence comes from Anagrus nilaparvatae, assembly GCA_022575985.1. Lineage (NCBI taxonomy): Eukaryota > Metazoa > Arthropoda > Insecta > Hymenoptera > Mymaridae > Anagrus > Anagrus nilaparvatae. Next base: position 29,068,467 of record JAKSXM010000231.1, on the reverse strand, counting down.
CAAGGTTCACAACTAAAACCTTTTTTAGACCTATTAAATTTTTTTTAATTCTATGTGCTTTTACTATACCAAAAAGTCTATCAAAGCACACGAGATTTAAAAAAATTTACTAGGTCTAGAAAGGGCTTAAACTACAAATTAAAATTTTCAATTTTGCCTAAAAATTTTAGTTCTGATCAAACCCTAAAATTCTTTTACTCCAAAACTGTTATCAACAAATTATTCAACTCTAATGCATAAAGTAAATAACTTATATAATAGCCTCGATAATAGCTAAAAAAAAATTAAAATAAAAAAATTTTTTTTTGTTGATAATTTTTAAATACGAAAAAAATGTCTAATGTTTATACTATTGCGTAATGCAAAAAAAATGCATCGAATGTTATTAAACTTAATATTAAAAAAAAAAAAAAAAAAATTTCTTAAAAAATAAAATACGTTTTTCTTTACATTTATGATTTGATTATCAATTTACATTGACGTAGCAGAAAATTTTTTTTGTTTTTTTTTTTACTATAATAATTTTAAATAAAATAAAATGTAATTTAAGAATTTAATTTTACAAAAGGAATGTCAAATATTTCTTTAATTTTGTTTACTAAATGTAAATAATTTTAAATAAAAATATTAACAATATTTTAAATTTTTAAAATAAAATAAATCTTGAGTGGTCAAATTGAGAATTGTTAGCCTCGATTAATGCGATAAATAATAAATCAATTACAAAGTCTTTATTTTATTAAACTAATTAAATTTTTTTTTCTAAATTGATTTCCAAACTATACCTAAACTTAAAAAAAAAAAAACAATTGTAATAATTTAATTCACGTGCTCATCAAATGTAAATTTTAAAAATTCGTTTTAATTATTACGAAATATTAAACGTGTATTTAAATTTTTTTTAAATAAAATGCATTTATTTCGAAAAAAAAAAAAAAAAAAAAAAAATAGGTATTAATTTAACAAAATGAGAATTTAATTTTTAATTAATAAACAATTCATGCAGAAGAATTTAAATTTAAACGAATTTTTTTTTAAAATTAACATATATAATACACGATTGATTAGTATTAAACAACAATAATTTTTATTTTTATTAATTTAACAGTTTAAAATATAAATAAAATTAACCGTTATTTAAAATTTAAAATTTTTACTTTAAATATTTTAAAATGCAAAGACACTTAAAATTTCTTTCTTCAAATGTAAATACCTATATGTATACACACAAACAATAAAAGAAAGTCAAATTAAATAAAAAGTTGTGTATATACCTATATTTCACAATAATAACATATTTCTCTTTGTTATTATTATTATAACTATACTGACAAACCGCTATAAATACTCGGATAAAAGAAAACTTACTTTATTTTATGTGCTTATAGCAATCTTCGTATCAAAGGTTCAATGACCCGAATAAAAAATTATTTTTTTAAATTAAATAAAAATTTTATTGAAAAATTGAATTAATTAAAAGAAAAAACTGTTTAAAAAAAATATATCATCATTTGATACATGGAAAATTTTACCGGCAAACAAAACGGAGCACGCGTCAAACAGAGTGGCGTCACGTGTTTTTTTCTTCTTCGTAACGATTTTGAAGGGCGCCCATTTTGAAGCATTACTAATAATCATAATAATTTTAAATACTAACGTGCTACTTTTTTATTTTTTAATTTAATTAACGGTTTATTTTCTTTTTTTTACTTTTATTGTACTTACTTTAATTTTTTAAACGAACATATAAAATAGGTACAAATACTTGTATTATATGTGAAATTAATGAATAAATTGCCTAGCGGCCATTTATTGTTTAGAAGCGTTTGATGGCAATAATTTGGGCCCGAATTCAGAATTTTAAAATACAGAAATATTTTTATCAAACCCATTTTTTTAGTTTAGTATAATATTTTAAAGAAATTAGTACAAATTAGTAAGCATTTTTTAGAAGAGCATTTCACAAAAAGAATTAAGTACCAAATGAAAAGCTTATTTTGTGAGTCATTTATTTTCAAAATCCGTTTTTATATTGAAATTGTCAACTTCTAATTCAGAACAATTTAATTCTAGGCTTTGTCATTCCTTAAAATTATAAAATTTTTAAGAATTATATTCTGACTTTTTATTTAGTTATTTTTGAATATTTTAAATTCTTAATTCTTAGCGTTAAAACTTAGATTTCGGATATTCTAAATTTGAAAAGTTAGCACCGATTGACATCAACGCTTATAAACAATGAATGGCCGCCGATAAAACTAATATAAAATATTGATTATTAGAATAAAATAATAAAAAAAATGAAAAATTCAATATTTAATTAATATAAATAATAATAAATAAATAAATGACATTAAAATTTTAATACAACAAAAACATAAAAATTAATTTACAAGTATATTAAAATATGTAGACTCTTACCTCTCGCGTGGTCGATAAAACTTTAAATAAATATACGGACTCCGAAAAACTTTTATTTATTTTCAATATTGATAAGCAGTCGAGTTCTTCACAGAATAAAGAGAGAAAATATAATGTCTATTAAAATTTTCTCGTGTCACTATTTATATATTTTAATATTAATATTAGAAAAAATAATTATTTTATCACTTGTATTAAATAGTATTTATTAATTATAAAAACAGATTAATTTAATCACTTTTAAAGCATTATATATTATATTATAAAAAAAATAATTTTGACTGATATAAAATTTATAAAAAATTATTTGTTACTTTGCGAACGTCTCGCACAGGACTAGATTAAATTTTTCCTGATCCAAGTAACTTAAATGTGTCGTGTTATTGAATAGGACCGGTCGTGGTGCGATATCGTACCATGTGCTAGTAACCAATGGGATTTTAGGATTATATACGTTATTGCGTCTGCGCAACGCGCGATTAAAAAAAAATAAATAATAATAATTTTAAATATTTTTGAAAATATTGATAATAATAATAATAATAATTTTTAAATAGAAAAGAAAATTGTATCGCAAAAATTTTAATTACTTTTTATCCAACATGGATAAAACTATTAAAATAATGTAATTAACAATCAAAAAAAAAAAAATGGTTTATAAATACAATATATTAGTAAACGTTGTACCAACGAATTTGTTGTAACCACGGTTGTAACTTATCCTTATTTCGAAAGAAAATAAAATGACAATTTTTTTTTATCATACCATGCTTTATATACATATACAATATTATATACACACGTGTACTTCTTTCCGTTACTTTGTAGTTTTATTATTATTACTTTTGCCGGTTATTGCAATGTGTGATATAACTAGTTTTAAAGTTTTTTAACCAAAATTTATTATATTTTTATTATGCAATGATTATTTAAGTTTGTAAAAATTCATTATTAATTATCCTAAAAATAATTTTTTTTTATTGTCTGTTGTATGATTTCAAACAAAATTTGGGTTACAATACATAATAATAATAAGTATGCCCTTTGTGGAGAAAAAACATTCTGAAGACCTTTCTAGAACTATTAAATTTTTTTTATTTCCATGTGCTTTTATTATACCAAAGAGTATAGTCAAAGTACACAAGATAAAAAATTAATTAGGCTGAGAAAGGGCTTGCAACTCGTATTATGTTTAATAAGTATACCATGAATATACAAAATTCCAATAGTCCAGACGCGACCCATAAGGCCGTGTGTGCAAAGTGGATTCAAAAGGAAGAGTAAAATCTTTATTTTTTTATAGTAATATTTTATTATTATTAATTACATTTACTATATTTTTTTTTTTTTCAATTTTTTGGAATGCATTGTCTATATCATAAAAAGTTGTTAAAATGAAAGGGGGGTATAAACCACCCCCCATTTCCGCCCCATTAAAACAAAAAAAATAATTTTATCTTTTTTTTAATTTTAGCATGTTCTAGTAGCTAACTTGGGTCTCTAAATCCAAATATGGCGTAGGACAATTTTTTTGAATGATGTAACACCCTTATTCTCACCCTTTTAACCCTTAAAAATTCGTTTTATTTTTTAAACTTATATTTTTTCTATTTTCACATCTCCTACTAGATGTTTTGGGTGGCTGAATCTAAATCTGGAGTCTAAAGCTATTTTTGAAGGATGTATCACCCTTATTTTAACCCTTACGACCCTTAAAATATCCATTTTTTAAAAAATATTTTTTTTTTCAATTTTTTTCGATTCCAAGTAGGTATTTTGGGCTGATGAAACTCAATCTGTGGTCAAAAATTACTTTTAGAGGTATAACACCCTTATTTTCGCCCTTTCAACCCTTAAAAATTAGTTTTTTTAAAAAGACTTACAATTTTTTCTATTTTTCACCTCCTAGTAAGTATTTTGGGTCGCTGAATCTAAATCAGGTGTCAAAAAAGCTATTTTTGAGGTATGTATCACCCTTATTTTCACCCTTACAATGGGAGTGTTCTACAGAACCGACGTAAACGCGTATAAATAAACAAATTTTCTAACTTATAAATAAAAAAAAGGAGAAAAAAAATGCATAAATATCTAGTATTTTGTTACTTAAAAGAATAAAATATTTATATTTTCATTATTACTTTTTAGCGTTTTACTAAAAAAAATTAAATATGTATATTTTCCGAGATATTTTTATTACTTTTTTATTAGTGTTTTCATTTTAACTACTTTAGTTATTACTTTAGTTATTCTGTGATTAAAGTTATGCTGTAAATTTTTTCTTCTCCATCAATTTTTATCTTCATATACCATTTTTTTATTTTTGGCAGCCATTTTTATTTTTTTGGCAATGTAAAAAAAAAAACTAAATATATTTTATTTTTTCTGTTAAAAACTCTCAATATTTTGTACAAAAAATTTTCCATTTCTAAGTTTCCAAATTAAAATGTGACATTAGATTTGGATCCCACGTGAAATTTTACATTAGGGCGGAATTTTGAAGTCTTTAGGAATTTAATTCCGTATGCCGCAATTGGAAAATTTTTCCAGTGTACAAATTTAACTATATTTTCAAGTAAAATCTGTAAGTGTAAAATTTCATTAATTTATCTGACTTTGTACCTTAAATTCTTTCCATTCTCGCACACATAACTTGCTAAAGTCACTAAAAATTCTATCCATAGGTAAAATATTTCAAAGAATCCAAAGCTAAAGTCTGATTTTTATTTGTAACGTAACTTAGCGTGAAATTTGAAGAAATGAAAAACCGTAACTGTGACAGCTGCGAAATGGCTAATCGACAACAAATGAATGAATCTTAGCTTAACTAAATGCAATTTGAAAAATTTTGTTCCAATTTTTTTTTTTTTCGAATGATTCCTGATACATTACCATTTTTACGATTTTTTCCTTTATTTTTTGATATTTAAAAACGGTGTTTTTGACATTTCTCTGCAAGAACTGGATGAAATCACTTCAGATTGAAAACTCTGCAATTAGATCTGATTTCAAAAAATTTGCTCAAGGGGATTTTTGATTCATCGAGTAGGTTCTGAGAAACAGAGGATATACCTTTTCGTACAAACATCCCTATACACATCAAGGTAATATAAGCACGTACAGGCATCGAAATGACCTGGGAACCAAATTTCTCCACGAATTAGATAATTTAAAGACTTTTTTGTTTTTTGACCTGACAAACTCTTTTTTGAGGTACGATTTCATCTATGTATTGCATACATAGGGTGATCGGGCCTAAAACCAGATCTCTTGGCTAATAATACAACAATTCGTTTAAAAATTTTTTATAATTGTTACTGTGTCTGTTCAAAATTTGGAAAAAAAAAGTTAAAAGTAAAAAATAAAATTTTAAATTTGGCTGTTTTTCAATATAAAATACGTGGGTAGAGAAAATTCAAGGAATTTCATCGAGGAGTTTTGGATTTGCTGAATTTATGATATTCAGATTAAAAAATTGCAACTTAATAAATTAATTTTTTTTGTTAAATTTAGTAAATATCTCATTTATGAGTTAAAAAAATAAAAATTTTTATGTAAAAAACTAAATATTAATTTGTATGCAACACGGAAATGGCAAAAATACTTTTCTACGTGAAGTAATAATAACAACTGATTTGAAAAAATAAAAAATTATAATACATGTAGTTAGGATATCCAAACAAAGCAGTTAAATTTATATAATTTTTCTCAATTAAAAACATCAAAAAAATAATTAAAAATACTTAATAATTAAAAAATATGTGTCTGGACATCAAAGAAAAAAAAAGTTGAATTCATAAAATTTTAATCAATCCATAATAAATATCTATTTGTTCAACGAGGGAAAAAAATAGGATTTGGCTTTCAGTGCAGACAGCATTGAAAGTAAAATTTCCTGCATTTTTTCCTATGTTCAACACATAGTTTTTCATTAAAAACGAAAAAAAGATCGCCCGAAAGTAAGAGAGTAGATCTTTTTTGCAGCGTATACTGAAAAATAAATTTCCTTAATTATTTTTCTTTTTTAACGAATTAGTTTTGTTTAATTATGAAATATAATTAATTAATGTATTATATGAAAATAAAATATAAAAATTTATATAAGTTTACAAATTTTTTTATTGATCCTATTAAAGCGACGTTTCGTCAACTGATTTGTTGACCTTCTCAAGCTAAAAGTATAGCATTTGGGGGTAGTTTAGATTTCGTTGTGGGGGGGGGGCAGTGAAAAACATCCAAACAGTGTCGTTCTTTGTGATTTCTTGCTCGGATTAAAATTTTGCATAAACTAGAATATCAATCAGGATCATTTAAAAATTTTATTCTATTAATGTTTTTAAAAATTCGTTAGTTTACTACTCAGTCCCAAAAACTCAGGAGACTGTACAAGAGGTCGGACATGTGGAGTGACACATGTTATACCAACTAACTTTGTTAGGCAACTTTGTTAGCCTGGCCAGTTGACAAGGTTACAGACTGTGGAACTCGTACCCATTCGAGGGTCCCGAGTTCAAATCCACTTGCAGGAGAAGTTTTTTTTGCAATTAGTAATAATTATTTAAATAAATATTACGTTAATGAATATTTTTATTAAATTTTATTTTTTTTAATTAATATTTAATTAAAAAAAAAAAAATAAATAAATAAAGTGTTATATCACCTGTTCAATCACATGTGAATTTGACATGGTTGTGCATCGTTTTATACCACCTGGTATACCATGTGTCACTCCACGTGTCCGACCTCTTGTCCAGCCTCCTGAGTTTTTGGGACTGAGTAGTTCCACTTAAAAATATATTTTGAGAATCATTGAGAATCAATATCATTTAGGTACTTGTTGCTATATTGCTCCTAGACGACTCCTTGATTAACTGTTTAGTTTCCAAATTCAAGAAATCTGAAGTTGTAACCGTTAATTCGAGAGCAGGAGTTCAGATTATACAGTTCTGGGCAAAAGTGAAACTCAACGGGGTGGGTATGGACAGTAATGATTTACAGGGAAAATGTTTAAAGGAAATAAAAGAGTTAAAAGTTAAAAATTTGAATTGTACATAATATAATGAAATATAAAAGACCTTAATTAATTCTACTTTCAGGCGTTTCGTTACTACGAGATTCGGTCACGCGACTGTCACGTGGTTTATTGGCAAAAATGAACAATAATAATAAATGATAAAAATGTATATTTTTATTAGAAATTTGTATAAATGTTTTGTAAAGTTGAATGAATTTTTTAAAACACTGCCTTGTTTAAATGAATAATTAAAATAAGTGTACACAAAGGAAAATTTATAAAAAAATTTAAATAATCAAACAGTATACGTAAAAGAAAAATCTGTAAAAATACTGTTATATTATTTGCCCAATAATAATTTAACAGATTTAAAAATAATATTTAATAACATTTATATAAATAACGTGAACAAATGACATCTCAATAAAAATATATGTAAATTAAAGTAAATTTTGCAAATCAATTGGATCCAAAAATTTAGAAATTTGAATTACAATGAGACTCACAGATGATGAATATATTTAAGCTCTAATTAACTCATTATGATTACCAGAAAATTTAATTTTTTTCTAATTGAATTTTGTTTGCGTGGGTGGATTGAAAAATTCAAATATTTGTATTAATCAAGCAAAATTTAATGAAAGCAGCTTGAGAATTTATTATATAATTAAATTTTTATTTCTTATTTTATTATTTATTTATTAATTACTATAATAAATGCTTTTAAATTAATTTGTTAAAAAAAAATGCTTATAAAATAATTTGTTAAAAAAAAATTTGTTTTTTTTGTTAATAACGTTTTTTTTTTCCTTAAAAATTAAAATACAACAAATATGCTAAACAGAAAATATAAAAAAACTCATGCAAATAATTTTGTGTAAATAAAATTTTTTGGGCAATTCTTAATGAAATTGATCTAAGGTAAGCTAAAAGTCTGGAATATTGAAAAAATCGATTTGACTGGGATTAATAGGTACACGGCCAGGTTGCTTTGCTTGAAATTTATTTGTTGCTTGAATTTTCAAGCAAAGCAGCCTGGTCGTGTAAAAATATGTCACTTTTAATGTTCTAAATACATTAGAAAATCTTATGTATTTAATTTTAACTAACGTTAATCGATTGTCCTGAGGTTTTTTCGAAAAACTGATGAAAAATTTGATTAAAAAAATTCTTTTTTTTTTAAATATAGTTTTTAGTTTTATTTAGAGGGTAGAAAAAATAAAATCTAAAATTTAACTCAGATTTTAATTAAAAATTCTAACATTTTTAAAAATTGAAAAACAGATGCAAATTTAAAACCATTGAACTTCGTACCTTAAAATAGGCCATGGAATCGCACTTTTAAATATTGTTCCCAGTAAAATTGGTTATTTCAAATCCCCGGACCACATTTGGGTCAGTTTTACTAAGAATTGTTCTTTTACCAATCATTTTACTAATTCAAATTTATTATAATTTTATGTTAATTAAAAAATAAAAAAATTTAAATATCTGATGTTTATTATTAAGACGTTTAATCGTTATCAACAGACTTTGAATTTTTTATAGATTTTAAAAATACAAATTATAAGATATTATACATTATATGCTTTAAAGGATCATTATAATTTATTATAAAAATAATTATCTATAAAATTATTGGATAATTTTAATTAAACGCCAATTTTAAAGTAATTTAAATCATTTTATTGAAAATTATAAAAAATTTAATAAATTGTTAAATGGGCACTTAAATAGCTAAGCATTTGACCTTGTCAATCATACCTCTGTGTTTTAATTTTATTTTAAAGTTTGTCCAGATTTTGCATCAGCTGAGCTGTACATCTTTAACGATTAGAGTATATCTGACGTCTTACTCTTAAGAGTCCATATTATAGGGTATATTGTCAAACCATAGTATGAAGTAGGTAGAACGGGGGGGGGGGGGTTGAAAACACATGGTTTCGTTCATGGCTAATTTTAGGAACTTCCTTTAGTTAGCAAAAAGTAAATTATCAATTTTGTTTGCGAATTCATAAAAAAAATCGAAAATTCTCGAATGTTTCGATAATATACTAAATTTCGTAAATTTACGATTTTTATCGAATATTGAAAATTTTTTTTGAAAATTTACTAATTTTTCGAAAACATTCTATTTTTTTTTTTTTTGCTAATCCAAGAAAGTTGCTTTTTACAGTGGCCATTTAAACCCGAAAAATAAAAAATAAGCCGTACAACGACTGCCAAAAATTCCGCTTCAAGTTTTACGAGTTGTAAGCCCGAAAAAATTTATTTATCTCAAAACTTTTAATTTTGGCAAATATTTAAAAATTGGAAACGATCAACAAAAGGTTTTGAATTAGTTCAAGGATTAATATGAGTAGAGCTAAAAAACAATGATAAAAAAAGAATTGCAATTTAAAAAAAGTTGTGAATTTGAGTTACTAAATAAAATATTTTTTTATGACGAAATAAATGAAGGCACCTATAATGCACATATGTTCGTAACTATGAAAAAATGTAATTCAATATATTCATGAATCATTTATTAAAAAGTGTTATTCGTAATATAAATTTTAACCTGCTTAATATGTGTCATTTCATAATAAAATAATAATATAATACGTACTATAAGAATTTACAACAAAAAAACCAGTTATTGAGAAGTAAAACATTATTTTGTCAAGGTCATGCCATTGACATTAAATATTAAATAATAGAATTATTACATATTAACTTTATCAAATTCATTCATTTTCGAAAATTTATATTATTAAAGAAGATAAAAAAATCATGCAAATAAAGGTTCATTCACTTTGAAATAAAAATATATTGTTAAAAAAGTTAGGGGAAGGTTGGAAATAACGTGCATACTACAAATTTCAAAGATTCACTGAACTGGTTGTATTTAATTTTTTAATATTTTATAATTTAAATAATAGTTTATTAAATGGAATCGATATGATTTTTTAGCAACAGTAAAAGTAAGACAATTTTTACGTTGCAGGCTGATATTATTATGATTGTTGCAAAAATATATAATAGAGGCCTTACTTAGATAGAAGATCAAGAGATGGGAACCTTATAATTTGTAAAAATAATTACAACATTTTGAGCTATTTAGAATATTTTGGCAGTCTAAGTGAAATAACTTAAAAAGTTTTGCATTCGCTTCATTTTGGTTATGAACTTTAATATATGAACATAAGATAATACTAATTTGGGACCTCTTATTGTCGTTTATTGATTTTTATGAAACATTTTTAATGAAAATTGGAAATTTTTCATGAAAAACCGAAAAATTTTTTTTTGAATTTAAATCTTAAAATCAAAAAATTAATTAATTTATTGTAGTGTTTTGTTTTGAAATTATTTTTTCACCACTAAAAAGGAATAAACCACCCCCCTCAAGTATCCAAAGAAATTTTATATGCTTTGGGGCCAAAATGAAGCGAATGCAAAAAGTTTCAAGTTATTTCACTCAGACCGTGAAAATATCATACAGTTTGTAATTATTTCCTGTACTTGTTATGTTATTTTAGTTTGAATAATTTCTTCTTATCAAAAACGTTTAAAATAAATGAATAATTAAAAAGTAAAAATAAAATTATTATCAATGTTGTTGTACATATTTGCTTATTTTTCTTTTAAATGCTTTCAATAATAATAATTCATATTATCAAATTGATTTCTCAACAGACGAATTTTGATATAAAATAAATTTACATACTCTGATTTGCGTTTTACTAAAGAATAATGAAATACAGTAATGGAAAATTTGCTAAAAAATTTTTTCCTGTTTTTAATTCAAATTTTAATTATCATAAAAGGGCAGACGTATGGTTGGGTTTCAGTGGTCCAATAAAAAATTACTCCTTTTTAATGCGTCTGATAGTCAAAATTTCTCGTTTGACCCATATAAAGATGTTTCATTTAAAATTTTAAAAGGGGCATCTAAGTCCAAAACGGCCCAAAATATAGATAGATAAGAAATCAAGATTATACTATTCGATAAGTATTATAACTGTTTTGAGCAGTGGCGCGATCGAAAAATACAACGTAATGACACATAACTGATGATTTCAAAATTATATACTTTCGTTATTACTACAGTAACGCGATTTTCTAGTATTTATTAAAAAAAATTATAATTTTTGAAAACAAACCTGTTATTTGATTACATTGAAAAATTACATAAATAATTTTTCAAGTTTATCGAAATATAAAAATTTAATATTTATACGTGTAATAACCGGGCGAAATATTTGGCCAGCTAGCAAAAAAATAATTTTCCCATGATTTTAGTTATATATTTTAAAGTCCCACGTATTGTTTCTTATGGAAGCGAAATTTGGTTCCATATTAAGATCAAATACATTTTGGTGAAATCTTATTCTTTAAATAAATGGCACCTGATTTTATTCGGTAATAAGAAATTAAAGAATTGAATTTATTTTAAAACTACTGGGTACAAAATATTTTGAACTTAAAAGCTAAAGTATCAGTTTGCAAAATATTTTGCTTATGAGCAATTTGTAACTTTGAGCTCTCATAAAACAAGAAAATACACTAAATAAAATAAAATTCTAAAAGTTGAAGTTCTTTCAAGTTTATCTTATTACCCTTAAAAATTATATAGATAAGGAAAAATAAAATAAATTATTTAATATTTATAGATCAGATGATAATGTAAAAAATGAGTTCCAAAAAAAAGAAAAAAAAAGTAGTTACGTTTAAATTTTTTAATTTTTTTATTTTAAAATAAATAATAAATTTTTTGTTTACTTTAATTATAAAATTTAATCAATTACGTAATTCATTTGCTAATATCTTATTTAAAATTAGATATTATTTAAATATTATTGAAAATCATACTGTAAAATTTTCAATCGTTGACCTTTTTACTTTGCCCTTTATTATTTATCAATAATTTCGTATAAATAAAACAATTATTTTAATTTTCATAAATTTTATATTTTTTTCATACCATTCATTTTTATAATTTTGCCCATTCATCTATATAATTGAACTTAAAAAATTCACTTTTCCACCTACCCCTAAAATTTAAGTTTTTCATACCCCTTCTATACCCTAGTGCAAGAGACTTTTCCGGGTACCCCTCTCTATGAACATGTTCCATGTTAATACCCTCCTCGGCTTCGTCTTGGATGTTATGTTTTGAGTCACAAGATACTGAAATATAATATTTATTTATATACTTGCGGGAAATAACGACTATATTACAATTTTGAGAGGTCCTCATTATATTATTGCCCTTGGTATGTAAAAAATATTCTAAAAACTCATTTAGAAATATTTATTTTTACCGAATGCAATTACAGGACGTCCGCATTTGGCAAAATAATCATTTCTATAGAACCCGGTTAAGAATGTACACTGTAAAAAGTAACTTTCTTAAATTTACAAAAAAACTAGAATTTTTTCGAAAAATTAGTGAATTTTCAAAAATTTTTGTAAATATTCGTTAAAAATCGTAAATTTACTAAATTTAGTATATTATCGAAAAATTCGAGAATTCTCGATTTTTTTTTTTGATTTTACGAAAAAAGTTGTAAATTCACAACTATTTTTCGGAAATTTACAACTATTTTTTAAAAATTTTCGAAAAAAAATTGTAAATTATCAATTTTTTTGCGAATTCACAAAAAAAAATCGAGAATCTTCTAATTTTTTGTTAATATACTAAATTTAGTAAATATACGATTTTTTTCGAATATTTACAAATTTTTTCGAAAATTTACTAATTTTTCGAAAATGTTCTAATTTTTTTGTTAATATAAGAAAGTTACTTTTTACAGTGTAGTATTCTTCGTTGTTGATGAGAAAATACGTGTTTCCTGATGTGAAACCAATTCAAATCATTCTAATTTTGCTCGAAATTTAGGAAAAAATGAAAAATATTGGTATTCATAAAATGTTTCGTATTTATAAAATTTGTAATTGTTAGAAAATTTGAAATGTCAGATCAATTAGTATCTTAAGAAGTAATCCAAGTAAAATTAAAATTCAACATGATCAATTTCTCCGTGTATCCAAGATGATAATTACAAATTATAAAACTAGCTTTCTTTAATGATTTATTTAATCCTATTATATATTATCATATTTAGTTATATTAAAAATTTAATCTTATCTATAATATTTTTCTATTTTTAAAATAAATATTAAAAAGTTTTTTAATTCAATGAAATTCAACGAAAAATGAACCCATACTTTTTTGACGAAATAGATAAGTAAAACTTTGATAATATTTAACGTATTTTTATTATTTTTGATATTTATTTAAAATTTTTTATTCTTTAATATATTTTTTTTCATTTTCTTATAAATAAAATTACGGAAGCCGCATAGTATCATGGGAGAATTGGAGAGAGGGTGGGTAATTAGTCAAGAGATTGGGCGAATGGTTAAATTTACTATACGTTACCAGGAGGTTTTTGAGGTCAAGGAAAACGAATTTCGAAAATTTTCAATTTTTAATCCTAAAATATTTTCCGATTTTTCAAGATGGTGGACATACCTAAAAAATATTAAAATGAACATTTAATTTAATGACTCTATCGCTCATAATTTTATAAGAATATTAATTTGACGAATTTATCGACCAGAGAGCTAATTAATAAATCTATAGTTTATTAAACTCGACATGATACGTGGATGCCATCTGCAATCACTTTTTTTTTTATTTTAACGTATCAAGCAGTTTTAAATAATTTTTATTAATAATTTTTTAAAAATTCAATTTCATCGAAATTAATTTTTTAAAAACATAGAGTTGTTAGAAATAATATTTTTTGCCTAAAAAAGGCAGAAAAAGGCAGAAAAATTTCAAGAAAAAAATCCCTCCTGGTGGATTCGAAGCCACGACCTTCAGATTGCTAGTCTGCATTAAAATGAACAATTTTTTTGGAATAAACTAATTTTTTTTCACACTCACTTATTATTATTAAATTAGGTACTTTCTTACGCTAGCTTCGAAAAATATCAATTATATATGTAAAATTTTTACACTTAAAATTTTTTTTTTTCAAATTAAAAATTTTAAAATAGGTACCAAAATAAATTCAAAATTTTAAATTAGGTGTAATAATCGTATAAACGACATTTTTATTAAAGTAGCAAAAAAAAAAGACAAAATAAGAAAAATATTTTCAATTTAAAAAATTTATTCGTATATCTATTTAAAAAGTAATTTAAAAAAAGTTTTTAAGTTTTTGAGATAATTCATTTTTCAGTCAATTTCAATAATTACGTGCTTATCTATTTATTTATTATAAAATACCTATATAAGTATAGGTATAATCTTAATATATTTCGGAGCAAGCGTACAAAAGTACCTAATTTAACTATACCTATAATTTGAATTATATGTATTACTCATTTTATTTATATAATAATTTAATAATAATAAGTGAGGGTGAAAAAAAATTAGCTTATTGCAAAAAAATTCCAAATCTGTAATTATTAAAATTAACGAGAATTTTCATCCCGTTCGCACCTGCGCACCGCACTCTACGCATACTATTGTTGTGTCTACCAGTGTAGCAAAAATTTTAAATAATTTAACGCGCTCATATTTTATTGTTTTCTTTTTAAATTTAAAAATAAAGTAGATACCTATAGTTAAAAAAATAGTTAATAAAAAAAATAATTTAATTTAAAATAACTGTAAAAGTTTTTAAAATAACTTCTCGCGATTTTGGCGTTACTGTGAAAAGCTCGGTGAAAAGTTATACTTTTTAACGTACATATAATTCAAAAAAATGGTTTGACGCTTATGTTCGTCACCAAACATTTTATTTAATTTTTTGTTTAATTTGAATTAATATAAAAGTAAACTATGTTTTCATTCATTTTAAATATTATGTGAAATATAACAATAAGATTCCAAAAAACTAAAAAAACTTTTGATTATAAATTTATGTTGGTAAGTTATACGACATACTATATATACTTAAAAATATTTATATTTCATTGTATGAACCCGTAGTTTAATAATTAAATAATTAGTAGTTAATAATTAAAATAATTTTATCACAAAAAGTGCAGAAAGAGCATAAAATTCTTTAAAAATCAGATGCTAAAAATATTTAAAGAATTTGTAAAGAATGTTTTGCCTAAAAGTAATTTCAAAGCAATATAGTGATTATATAATATTTCATAGAACATGATTTATGCTATATAGACTTTGTTGGTTTTTTCTGTTTATTATTAAAGTTCACATGATATTAACCCAACTTCGAGATTACATTTTTTTATTAAATAAGTTTTTGGTAAAGCTATCTAAAAAAACTTATAATTTGAATTGAAGAAATTTAACCAAGAATAGCATTGGTATTATGTTAGCAATGGTTGTATATAGTTTTTGAAGCTTGTAAATTTAGATAAAATTAATATTTGGCAATGATATTATACCTGCTTATGTCAACGAAAGAAAATGAAAAGGTTCGGCTTAAAGTTTTCAAAAGATACCAATTTGCTGAAATAGATGCAACGTTATCTTGATAGTTATAATTTGTATTTGAGAAGGTGAAGATATTAATGCAAATAAGTGCATGATTTTTTATTAAATTTATTGTTTCAATATTTAAATATGGGTTAGTATCTGTGATAAACAGAGAGAAGAAGAACATGGATTTGTTTATGTGATGCAAGCGACAACTGCTTAGGTCTAATCTTCTTCTAAATTAATAAAAATATTAATTTATTTTAACCTATTAATGTCTTTATTTACCAAATATTTCTCTAACTCTTCTTTTTCTTGCTACTTCTAATACACTTATAATGAGTTTTATAGTTTGCATCACATTCATCTATAAAAGTTCTTGTAATAAAGTAAAAAAATATTCAATTATTTGCATTAAAATCTTCATCAGCTCCAATACAGATTATAATAAGGAAAATAATATTGCAACAAATTAAGCGAATTGAAAACTTTTTAAAACCTAACACAAAACAATCTCATTTCTTATCATTGATATCAGCAGAATAATGAGTTTCATATAGTTTGCATCGCCTTTACCTATTATTTGCTTATTACACAAGTATTCACTTATATTTAAATGTTTTTAATTAAAAGTTAATGAATTTTACAAAAAGTTATGCAACTATCTGTACTAAAATCTTCACAAGTTCCAATACAGAATAAGGAAGATAACGCTGCAACAATTTAGCGAATTGAAAACTTGTAAAACTTAAAACCAAACCATCACATTTGTTTTTATTATCGGCATCAGTATCACAAACAAAAGATTTTAGAAGCCATGTACAACCAGTGTTAACATAATACCGATACTAGTCTTGGCTTAAGTTTTCTAATTATAAGTTCAAATCAAAAGCTGACCTATAATAATTTAAAAGATGATCTGATTGTACAGACTTATTTCATGAATAATCAGTATATTTCCAAATACCATGCACAAGTTTCATCTATAAAATACAATTACTTTACTACTTTTTTTATAAACTTGTTGTTTCCTAAAATATTTTATTTCTTTTTGATCCTGAATTATATAATCAGCTAAAAATTTTAAAAATACATTTCAAGTTTTTAAAAACAATTGTAAAATAAGTTTAAAGCTACACTGAAATAAATTTTTATTTTTGTACTTAGAACCATATCTCTATGTATAGAACTCCAAAAAAAAATAAAAATAAATATATCCTCTCATTCTACAACCCCCACGCATGGTCTGATTTTTTCTGACCTTTTCCCACTCCTTCATGGCGCCTTATTTTAAATTAGGTTTAAATAACAATTTTCATAAAGTAGGGAAGTAAATTACTTTTATTCAAAACTTGTCTAATTTTATTTAAATAATTTTATTAATTGTAATAAACAGTTGCTCTAATTTAGCACTAAATTTAAAATTTAACTTTGCGACATTTTTTAAGAAATTAAAAAGTATTAAAAAATTTCTATTAAAAATCAATAAATGTTTATATAAAATAAAATTAATTTTGTTAACAGAGATTTATAATAAAGCATATTTATTTATATTTGATTTTTTTTAAATTATAGTTACCATTTGAAAAATACAAAAGAAAATTTCATATTTAATTATTTATTGATGTGACATGGATGTTTTCTACTATACTAATATTATATGTGTAAAAACTGAGGTACGTAAAATTTTTATATAAATTATCTATAATGTGAAAATTAATTAAGTGAAAATTTATGATTAATACTGATTATAAAGGCAATATAAAGAAAATTTTTTTTACGTCGTTCTGGCGGTTTTCAACTGGTTTCGTGGGAATTTACGGGACCCAAATTTTCTCCAATTTTTTACCATAAACTTTGTTCACTGAGTGCGTTTTGAGAAATATTAAAAAAAAATTTTTTTTGCTAATAATTTCAATGCCTCTAGGGTCCCTGTCTAGGAACTTGAAAACAGATCGGTAAAATTTTAAAAAATATTAGCTTTTATTTTCACGATTCAGACCATTTTAAACATTTTGAGCTATATTTAAAGAAAAATTTTTTTGCTTATAATTTCAATGCCTTTAGGGTCCCTGTCTAGGAACTTGAAAACAGATGGGTAAAATTTTAAAAAATATTAGCTTTTATTTTCACGATGATAGCCCCTACCATACCCCCCCCCTGGATCCACCCTTGAAATAATATGTATTTAAATTTTTATATATAAATTTGCTAATTTCTAGTCAAAAAAATTTTAAACCAAAGTATATTTTATTCTATAAGTAATAGAAATTTTTACTTACAGGTTAAGATATTTTATTTATTGTCAATTGATTAATTTTTTAATAAATCAGTTAAAATTTTTTATTGAGTATTTTTGAGAATAAAAAAACTTATTTTCTAATAAATAACAATAATATCACAATTTAATAAAATATATTAATTTTTAAATTTTAATTAGTACTAAATATATTATTGCACAATTCATTATTTTTGTTATTAAGAAAATATGTTTTGCCAGCTGATATTATTTTAGATTTTTTAATTTTATTAAATTTATATTTACTTTCAATAATATTATTTAGTTTATTTACATTATAATTAATTAAAATTTCAGGCTGATTTAATCTCATGCATAATGAAATTTTATCAGAAAAATCAATATCTGATGATAAATTTAATTTTGGTTCTAATTCTAAAGAAAATTTTGTTTTACTGTTAATAAAATTTGAATTTATTTTACTGCTTCCTTTAACAACTATTCCTGCACCCATGTCTACAAAACATTCAGCACTTCTAGTCCAAAGACTCAATTGCATTTTACCAGCTAATTCAAAACTTATAGCACCATTGACTTCGAATTCTAATATGAATCCAGTTCCTAAAGGTATAATTTCTTTATGTCGATGAAGACTAGAAATTATTTGAAAAGCTGGAGTTCTTTCTGATGCTGTTCCTGACCATACGTGACCCATTAATTCTCCTTGTCCAGTGAAAAAAATAAATGGTCTTATATTAACACCTAAAACTGACAATTCCATTCCTGCTGTAGATACGTCATCGCCATCTAAATTATTCATTTCTTCATTTTCACTTGATGAGGATACAAATCCATTTAAACCATTCGCGAACAACCCCAATGAAAAAAAAGTTGATTTATAATAATTTTTCTCTAAAACGACGTCGACTACACCTCGTTTTAGCAAACCTGAACTAATTTCTTGAATAGAGATTAAACTTCCATTAAGTCCATTAGTTTTTAAAAATTCACGTCTCAATGCTGTACTTAAACCTCTTGTGGCCTGGAAATCATAATTATTAATTTTTTGTGATTCCTTTTTCTTGGCTTCATTTAATTTTAGTTTAAAATTTGAATCAGTTTCCGAAAGTTGCTGTAATCTTTGAGACAAATACTTTTTTACTTCATATACTGGATCTTTTGTTGCTAGGTAGTTTAATAAACTTTGCAAATTTTCTACACTAGGATCATTGTCTAAAATTATATTTAAAACTAAGGTTCTTATGGAGCTATCTTTTTTTGGTCCTAATTGATAGAAAGTTTTAAAAGCTGCTGATTTGATTTCATTATTTATGTATTCATATTTTAATGATCCCAAGGCTTTCCATGATGCAATGCTAACTGACTTGATTTCTGAATTTGCATGATTGAGAAGCATCGGAATTGTTGACTTAGTACCTAAATTTCCTAAAGCTCTTAAAAATTTCAATTTGCAATCTTCTTTGGTGCAAGCATTTATACTTCTTTCTAAACTTGATCTAACTTTTTCTAAAATATCAGGAGATCTGTAACGTTTGGCCATTGAAGCTGCTGTTAATACATAAGTTTCTAATATCTTTTCATTAGATTTTGTTTCTTCAGAACGGATGAGAATATCTTTTATTATTTCGGGATTTTGATGCGGTGAGATAGACAGACTCCAAAGATATCTTTCAATTTCATCTCCAGTTTTATCTAGTTCAAGTAATTTCATTGCAGCTTGATGTGATGCTGAAGTTGAGGCAGATCCTAATAAATCCAGTATTTGTAATTTTATTTCGTTGTTTTTTGGATTGTTTAATATTTTGATTATCTCTTCAGCCTTTGCTTTTTGGATTAATGGACGAATTTCAAGGAATGCAGATGCAGATTGTATTGTTCCCAAATTCGATGTTCCCAATGAAATTCGGATTTTCTCCAAAGTTTTTTCTAACTAAAAATTAAATATTTTAGATTAAAAATTTAAATTTAGTTTTTATTTAATTTTATTAGATATAAGTTAAAAGACTGCTTAAAATTAACTTACATTAGGGCAATCAGATTCTTGACAAGTTGTTTCGTCTTGTTGTAGTTCAATTGAAACTTCTTCATATCCAGTTTTAAAACTATTAACAGCTTCCTTATAATCAGGATCTGCAATACTAGAAATCTTTTGTTTTCCAGGTTTTAATTTCAAAATTCTGGATGAATAAATGTTTGTTCCAACTTCTGGTCTAAATTTTAATTTTAGATCATGACTTTCATTATCTATGACTTCCTTTGGCAATGAAGCTTGTGTTAAATTATAATAACTAATTCTTGAACTCATTAAATCAACTCCAAGTATTGGATTTTGATTTTCAATTTTTTTATCCATATTTTTTAAGGTACAAAATTTCTTAATTTTTTCAAATGATTTCGGATTTTTAAATTTATAAGTGACGTTGCATAAACCACTTGCATCTTTTACCCTAAATTTACCATTTGATGTTTTGTATTGAAATATACTGGCAATTCCGCGTTTAAAATTTAAAGTTGAAATATTTTCGTTGGATTTTGTGAAAAGTTTCTGGATTTCTCCATTTTTCCATAATACGAAAATTGGGTCCAGTGAAATATTTTCTAATTTTGAACTGTGTTTAATAAATCTTTCTTGTTTGGATGTTTTTTTTGATTTTACCCATAATTGAGGTGATTTAATCTAAAATCAATAAATCAAATAAAAATTTTATTTTTGAATAGTTTGAAAATTAATTAATCATCACTGTCTGAATTAAAATAATTGCACATAAGTAAAAAAAACCTATAATAAATGAAACATTGTAAAAAATTTATATATTTGACTGAAATATTTTCTGCATATGTTACACCCCAAACGTGTAATTGAACATTTCCTGAACTGGTAAGAAATCTTCAATTTTAATAATTAATAATTAAAAATGCATTTTATATTATTATTTATTATACTATAATAGTTTAATTTATTTTTAATAGATAGTGTTTAGGTAAATTAAAATAAATAAATAATAATAAAATAGAAAATAAATACAATAAAAAAAACACTATCTATTAAAAGTAAAATATTATACAAATTAAAGTATTATGATATAATAAAGAATATTATATACTTCAGTCAAAATACGGGGGGGGGGGGTTGTATTTTCACTGGCGAACACAAGATTTGCTCTACTATAGGTTTTTTGGGTCACTGAACACGAAAATTGGGGTCATTTTGTAAAGAAATAGGGGCTTCGCCCTTAAATTTGCAACAACTACCCCAAAAAGGGTATTTTTTTACAAATTTGCCCCATACGGGTTTTTTGAGTCGCTGATAAAGATTTTCGACTTCTTTTTCATAAATATAAGAAATATTTCACCCTTAAAATAACTAAATATACCCCTAAAAGGGGTGTTTTTGTTATTTTCGCACTTTTCAGCGTCCAGGATATGCCCATAAACGAGCCCATATAGGTTTTTTGGGTCACTATTCAAGAATTTCAACTCCTTTTTTGTGCTAAAATATTGAGTATTTATGAAAAAGAAGTTGAAATTCTTGATTAGCGAGCTGAAAAACCTATATGGGCATGTCCTGGATGCTAAAAGAATGAAAATAGCAAAAACATCCCTTTTAGGAGTAGTTTTAGCTATTTCAAGGGTGAAATATTGATTATTTACGAAAAATAAATCAAAATTCTTGATCAGCGATCCAAAAAACCCGTATGGTAGTGCTCAAAGTGCGAATATGTAAAAAACCCCTTTTTGGGGGTAGTTTTTGCAAATTTAAGGTGAAGCCCCCATTTCTTTACGAAATGACCCCGATTTTCGTGTTCAGCGACCCAAAAAACCTACAATAGAGCAAATCTCTTGTTCGCCATTGAAAATACAACCAAACCCCTTTTTTTAACTGGAATAATAATATAAAATAGTGACGTCATTAGTACGTCATCGCCACTGTCCCCACTGTCCCCACTTCATATCAAAGACTTTTATAGTATTACAATATTATTTATTTTATTATAATACTTTAATTTGTATTACATTTTATTTTTAGTAGATAGTGTTTAGGTAAATTAAAAAAAAATAAATAATAATTAAATAGAAAAAAAACACTATCTATTAAAAATAAATAATATTATATACAAAATACGTTGACATGAAGTGGATACAGTGGTGAGAGCGGAGACACAACGGAGACAGGGGGGGCAGTATAACGACAGTGTCGATGATGTGCTAATGACGTCATTATTTTATATTATAAATATTATTTATTTATTTTTTTTTAATTTACCTAAACACTATCTATTAAAAATAAAATATAATTCAAATTAAAGTATTATAATACAATAAATAATATTATAACATAAAATACATTTTTAATTATTAATTATTAAAATTAAAGAATATAATACCAACTATTAAGTACTTAAATTTTATTTTTATTCATTCTAAAGTTATTTACCAAATCGTGTAAAAAATTGAAGATTTCTGACCAATTCATGAAATGGTCTATTACACGTTTGGGGTGTAACATATATAAGTAGTAGTAGTAGTAGTTTATTCTTGTCAAATTATATACATAATTGTTACAAGTTTAAAACAGTTAATACAGTTTAAAATTTAAATTACATGAAAAATTACATTAAAAAAATTACATATTTTGAAATATTAAAGACTTATTATTAATGACTTAAATAAGACATTATATTTATTTGTTTTTAACTAGACTCTATCTTAGCAACACCTTTTCTTTCTTTTTTATTTATTTATTATCATCTTTTTTTTTTAGCATATCTTTATATCATACATTTTAAATATTTTCTCTTTTTTCTTTTTCAATATCTTTTTAATATTATTATTTTTCTTTTTTGTCATCTTTATTATTTTATTTATCTGAATCATTTAAAATTATGTTTACAAATTTCACTAAGTTTTTAATTTTTTCCTCATTTAATCTATTGATAATGTAGAAAAAACCATTTTCCATCTCACTATTTTCAATTTCAGGCACTAATTCATATCTATAACTGTTATATCTTTGACAATATATCATTGAGTGGAAAATGGTGTTTCTCTCTGCACATAATTCACAATACTCTTCTTCGTTTAGAGGATAACTTTTATTCTTTGTTACAATACGAGGATTGTATATATTTATTATTCT
The DNA here is from genome assembly GCA_022575985.1 of Anagrus nilaparvatae. Lineage (NCBI taxonomy): Eukaryota > Metazoa > Arthropoda > Insecta > Hymenoptera > Mymaridae > Anagrus > Anagrus nilaparvatae. Next base: position 29,045,192 of record JAKSXM010000231.1, on the reverse strand, counting down.
TATTTGAGCTAATATTCTTTTAAAATATAGTGGAACTTTTAAATTTAAATACTTATTGTTAAAATCACTCTTAAATAATATAGGATATACGTTTAGAGATTTATTAGTTTCAATCTTCAGTATGTCCTTATTTCTACTGTAATCTATAAAATCCTTAATTAGGCTGTCTTTCTCTCTTAAGAATAACTCTAAATTTAAATTATCAAAAATATTACTTTTGTTTATTTTTACCAAGAAAACTCTTTTAATTTGACTAACCCAATTGAACTTTCCATTTAATTCATCTGACTCAGCTAGTACTAGGAGTCTTTTTAGACATATTTTAGGAATTCTTTCATCTTTCATTTCAAGAATTTTTTGAATAAAATTAAGTACATTTCTGAAGACTACAACTTCTAAACTCTCTATGTTTATTTCATTTCTAATTACATACCCAGGTGTATTATTAGGTAATAATAGTAGTTTTCTAAAAAAAATGTTTTGTATTTTTTCAACTTCTACAATATATCTTAAGCTCCATATTGGAGCAGCATACATGACTGTTGAGGAAACAAGTGATTTAAATAATTTTTTAATTATATCTAAATTAACATATTTTAATCTATTTATTAGACTTAGAGTAGGCTGAATTGCACATTTGCCTTTTTTGGTAAAAACCTTACTTGCTTTATCAAATAGGCCAGAATGCGTAAATGGTACACCTAAGTATAAATATTCTTTGTCAAAATCTATTTTTTGGTTTTTATATAAGAGAGGAGGGAGTCTTTGGATAGAGCCATGGCCCCCTTTTTGAAACTTTAAAGCTTTTGTTTTTGCAATGTTTACTACTAATAGATTCCTGTCAAAGTAATCCTCGAGTATTTTTACCAATCTTCTAAATAATACAAACGTATCCGCGAAAAATATCATGTCGTCCGCAAATGCTAGCATAATTATTTCTACCATATTATTAATCGACACTCCTCTCAAACCTTTATCATTTAATAAAAATTTTTCTATATCATGTAAGAAAAGAGAAAACAATAAAGGACTGAGAGTTTCCCCTTGGAAAACACCAATGGTCATTGGGCATTCCTCCGAAACTCCCTCTTTACTCTTTACTACCACATTCGCTTTACTATATAAGTCTATTAATATATTTATTATTTTATGGCTTACACCTATTTGACTTAACTTGTTCCATAGTATTTTATGGTTTACTGATGGGAAAGCAGATTTTAGATCAACAAAAAGGGCATATAATCTACCTTTATTCTTATTTAATTGATTTTGAACCATAGCATTTAGGACAAAAACGTGATCATGTGTACCTCTTTTTTCCCTAAAACCTGCTTGCCACTCAGGTATTTTATCATTCATCTCAGCCCATTTATATAATCTTCTATAAATAATTAGAGTGAATATCTTAAGTATAGTATTTGCTAGTGCAATTGGCCTAAAATTTTCAGGGAGGTTTATGTTCCCTTTTTTATATAACATTCTATTAACTATTTTGGCCCAAGAATCAGGGACTTTTTCTTCCTTTCTAATTTTATTAAATAGCACATATAAATACATGATCCAATTTCCCGGTAAATTTTTGAAAAATTCATTAGTAATTTGATCCATACCAGGTGCTTTATTTAATTTACATTTCTTTATAGCATCTATTATTTCACTTATTGTTATTTCATCATCTAGCTCCTGGCATGGGTTACCGCACAGCAATTTATTATAATTATCCACGATTCTTGGGGGAAATAAATTCATAAAATATTCATGCCAAACTTTGAGATCAATATTATTATTATCACATTTATTTATAAACCTGTATAAATTTAATTTTTCCCAAAATTCTTTTGGATCTTTGGCTTTACAGATCATATCAACAATATTCATATTATAATTTTCTTTTTTGTTTTCAATAAGCTTAAAATATTTATTTTTTAATTTATTTAATTCTAACGTTTGTTTTTCAGGATATTTTAAACTTCTTACATATTTAAAAAATCTCTCTACATTTTGTTTGAATTTAAAACACTCCTCATCATACCATGCGTTCTTTTTATTATATTTATTTTTTTCATTATTATATTTAATCATTCCCAAATCCCTAGCAATATCACTAATTGTATTTGTAATATTATTAGCCATCTCATTAATATCTAAATCAATTAGACCGACATTTGGAGAATGCTGCATGCTATCACAAAAATCATTTTCCCTACTATCATTCCACTTAATAATCTTTTCATCTTTTTTTTCTATTTTAAAATTCAACTCTATTTTAATTTCGACTATTAAATGGAAAAAAGCAGGTTTAGTTATAATGTCAAGGATTCTGAAATCTACAACTAAAGATAAAGCTGAAAAATTACACAATACTAAGTCAATTACAGATTTTCCTTTTGTACAAACAGATGTGAAATTTGCCGGCTGGTCCGCTGGAAATCTACCATTTGTAATGTAGAGATCATTTTTTTCACAGAACTCCAGTAACTCTCGCCCTCTTTGGTCAACTTTTTTATCTAGGCTCTTTCTTTCTGCAGTGAATAACGTCATCGATGGTAATTGTACAGGATCTATTTCACCTTGATCAGCAATTCTTGCATTGAAATCACCTCCGATAATCAAGTATAAATCTTTGAATCTGATATATAAATTATTTATAATATCTTCTATTTCCTCTAAAATTATTTTTATATTAGTCTTATCATTTATGTACGTAAGTCCTATTACTAAATTCTTATTTTTTCCAGGTATTAATATAAATATATAATTGTCACTTTTAAATAAAATTTTTACATTCTTATACCTTTTTTCATTATATAAAATGATTAAACCCCCACTCGCTCTACCTCTTACAGCTGTTTTCTTCGCAACCTTCTCAATCATACTATACTGTTTTGGTATTGGTAACTTCTCTATGCTTGTATGCCATGTCTCACTTATACATATTATATCGTCGTCCTGTACTATATCTTTTAAATCTGAGAAGTTATAAATACCTGTCGCGTTCCAGTATAGTATACGGGTAGGAGGGGGGCTTCGCTGTTATTCCATTTCTCTTTCTCTATTTTGCTCCCCGTCATCAAAAATTTCTCTCTGAGTATCCTGACTAAATACTTCTGTATCTTTTATTTTTTTATTAAAATAGTTACTTATTTTTGGTGATGAGCTTGCACGTCTTTTTTTTTGTTTTTTTACTTGGACTTTGTTTTGCTGTTTTTCCTCTACTTTGTCTTTATTATTCTCTATCTTATCTATCCTTTGCTTGTTAAAATCTTCCAACATTTTTACTGCCTCATCATAATTATATATTTTATCTCCTATTTGCAGCTTTGAATTATAAATTTTACTTTCAATATTAACTTTTTTTAGTTCCTCTCTTATTGCTTTTAATTTATTAAACTCTAACCTCTCTGCTTTTGAAATGTCACTGGCTATGGTAATATTAAATTTTTTGTTGAGTTCCTCACTTTTTTCAAAAACTTTCTTCTTTAATTTTTGCGATGTTAATGTAACGATCACTACTCGTGACCCTCTAGTTTTACCTACTCTTCTTACTGTTTCTACTATATTGGTATCTATTTCGACTTCTCTGAACATTCTTAATACTCTTTGGTATACATCTTTGTTATTTTCCGATGTGTCATCCATGTTATAAAAAACTAAATTTTTCATTCTATTAAAAGTTTTTATATTGTCAATCTCTCTCCTTAACTCACTAATTTCTTTTTCTAACTTATTTTTAGTCTCATCATTTTCATTCTTTATTATATCAATATTTTTTCTATTTTCTTGCACATCACTAATTATTTTAGAATTCACTTTTTCATAGTCATCAACTTTACCTGTTAATTTTAGTAATAACTCTTTTAATTCCTCATTAGACGTACCCATTTTATTTATTTTATTTCATTTATTTACTTTGCTTACTAACTTTCGCGCGAATTGTATATAACCTAATATACATAACCTTAAATTTACTGACTTTAGTTTTTTTAATTTTTAAACCTTTTTAATTAACATAGATTTTTACCCACATTTTCACTTTAACTTTAAGCTTTTCTTAATATATTAAAACTATTTATTTCATTTATTGTTCATTTTTTCTTTAAAATTTAGTATTTTTTACTTAGTTAATAACGCGCGCGATGCAACGACCGTCGTTGCTCCACCGGAAGTCCCTGTAACATATATATATAATAGTATATCGAGCTTGTCTCAAAAATATTTAATTCAAGTATTTATTTTAAATTTATTATTTATTTTGAATTAAAACCAGCCTTAAAATTAACAATTTGCACTTCAATAATTCGTATAAAAAATAATTTATTTCAAAAACATGCATAAGCAAAAATGAAATAAAAATACCTTTATGGAAAAAAGTAATAATTCTGGATCTTTTGGATCTTTTGAAAGTATCATTAATTCAACTTTTCCAGTTATTTGAAAACCAACGTCATCTACATTATTTTCTTGCATACCAGTTTCTTTCAATAAAGTTGTTGATTTTAATTCATAAATAAAATTTTGACCAATTTCAATTCCATTTATTAAATTATAGTTTAAAATAACGAGTAGTAAAATATTAAAATAAAAGTTACCCATTTTTAAATTTTAAATTAAGTTATTTCATATTATTTATTTAATTATAATTAAAAGACAAAAAAAAGTTGTAAAATTTTGTTTTCTTCCATTCGAGTACTCAAGAAAGACTATAATAAAATAAATGAAGGGACTTATCAAAGGGGAATATAAAAAAGTCTATGGGCTATTTCATACATTAGTGTCCCTCTTCAGGATATTATTTTAAGAAATAAAAAGGATGTACAAGTTGCTTGACCGAAGGAATAATAAAGAGGGGACTTTTTTTAGTAAAAATGTAAATGAGTATAAATCATGGTATAAATAAAACAGGTGTATTTCTTAAATGTGTGTGACTAGAGTTTATTTATAATGTTAAGATTTTTTTGTTTTTTAGAAATTTTTTAGGAACTTGACGTTAAATGGTTTTTAAATATTTATTTTAAAGGACCCCTCGGCCCCTGCTCCAGATCTGTTTTCTGGTTCTGCTCCTAAAGGAGATTAATAAAAAATAAATTCAAACCTAAAATCAAATTTTGCTTATTGCAAAAGTTATCGAATAAAAGAACTCATAAGGTTTTTAATTACCAATTTTCTTTGTAACAAAAAAGATTTTTTTAAAAAATAAAATAGTAAATTAAATTCAAACGATTTAATATTGTAATCTCTTATTATTATTATTATTTTTTTTAGTTTTTTTATAAAACGAAAAAGTATAAGAAATACCTATTATGTAATAACCCAAATTACAACTGAAATATGTACCGTTGCATATTTGACCTACTTAAGTACCTGAACTTGAATGTGATGACGGGCTTATATACACTGTAAAAAGTAACTTCATTATATTAACAAAATAATTAGAACATTTTCGAAAAATTAGTAAATTTTCGAAAAAATTTGTAAATATTCGAAAAAAATCGTTTATTTACTAAATTTAGTATATTAACAAAAAATTTTTCGGAAATTTACAATTATTTTTTGTAAATTTTCGAAAAATAATGGTAAATTATCAATTTTTCTTGTGAATTCACAAAAAAAAATTTAGAATACTCGAATTTTTTGTTAACATACTAAATTTAGTAAATTTACGATTTTTTTCGAATATTTACAAATTTTTTCGACAATTTACTAATTTTTCGAAAATGTTCTAATTTTTTTGTTAATATAAGGAAGTTACTTTTTACAGTGTACTAAATAAATTTTTTTTATGTAATTTTAAGTAAAGTTGTTGAATATTTTTTAAAATTGATTCTTTATTACCGGAATTTTTTTTAGTCCAAAATGATTCCACAAAACGAAGGGGTAAAGTAAATAAATGTACTATTGTTTTAGCCAGAAATTTCTAGATTGTAAAATAGTACTTAAAAGTTATTTTATTCTAAATAGAACACAAAAAATATTTAAAAAAATTTTTAATGTATAAAGTACAATGTTCTTCTGTTTCAAACGGTTAAAAAAAAATATTCGTTGGTAGTACCTAACGATGATAGAAAGATGTGCTTATTTAAAAATACATATAAAACTATATAAATTTTTTGAACCCTCGATTGTCAAATTAAATAAGATTCCCAAAATTTCTTATTTAGTTTCTTTCTCAAAAGTATAGCTAACAAAGACAAATTAAATTTTTGTTTAGTATAATAACCCATGGTCATGTCATTCTGTCCAAAAAATTTCCATATCTATAATTTGCAGATATATAGGCATTATTTTCTAGGTAGGCTAAACGCAAAAAGACTAATATTAGCGAAAATATAAGGCTTATCTCTATAATGTGGATAGACAGGTTTTTCATCTGTTATCTGGATTCAGTTTCTAAAAGCAACTGTTAATAGTAATTTTTCCTAATATGTTTTTTTCATTTTTATTTTGATTTTTAATTTTAGTTACAATAATTATCATGGTTTATATTGAGTGGTTTATTGTAGTACTTGTTTTTGAATTTTTAGTATTTTACTGAAATAATAAAAATTATCTTTGTGATCTGTGTAAGGTAAAATATCTTTAAAAATTTAACGATAAAGAAGAAAATTTCTTACCAAGAATTATTTTATACTTCTGAGAAAAACCAGTATGTGGCAGCAGCTTTATAAAAAATGAATAATGTATTTATCGTATAAATGGGTTTGATAATGATACTAGTCTTCTTTAATTTAATTAATTATGGGAATTGTCATTCAGCCAAAAATTTACTTCAGCAGAGAAGTTTAGAAGTCTTTTTAGGCATATACTTTACTTTTCAGTTCTAATCCTGGTTCCAATACACATATTTATGTGCATCAGGATTCTGTATTAAACTGAAAATTTAAAATAATGCATAAAGAACTTACGTAAAAAATTTTTTTCAAAAAGTTTATCTGGGCCTAGTTTTGCATTATCGAATATGTGAATAATTTTAGAGAAATTTAGTCATTTTGCAAGAGTTGTACCTTCCACGTGCTTTTACCCACAAATGAAAATCTCTAATTATGTTAGCATGTATATGTGCGGGCATCAAGGTAGCATAAAATATAAGTTATAGCCTTCTGGTTGGTGGAAAAAGAAACGAAAATTTTCTAGGTCACTGTAGCTTTAATCGATTAACTACTAAATTCTTGTCTTGAAAAAACTAATTTTTTGAAAAAATTTTTATAAAATTTACAATAATTGAACAATATTGGCAATAAATTCAGACAATGAAGGGATATTTTTTACAAGTTTAGTTCATATTAACCCATTAGTTCCCAAGCGGACCTGAGTTGTCGTTTGAAATTACGTCTTCAAAGCTTGTTTAAAATTGAAATTTTTTTAAACCAAAAATGTTCCTCTGTGCAAAAAGAGTTGCTCTTTTATATTTTTGAGTCAGGTTATTAAAATTTTGGACCAGAAATGAAATATAACCACTAAACAAGCTTTATAGACGTAATTTCAAACGACAACTCAGGTCCGCTTGGGAACTAATGAGTTAATCATAGTTGTTAACATTTTTTCGAAAATCATTACATAAATATTGATTGAACTCTTCAGCATTGTCTAATATTATCCAAATTATGAAGATCATGTCGAGTACCATATTTAATTCTAATCCAGTTGAGCACACTGAAGAGACAGGCTAAAATGGATTTTTCTTAAAATAATGCCTAAATTTAAGAAAAATTCATTAATGATTATATATTTTCGATGCTCATTATTTTTTAGAAAAATAATTTAATGATGTTATTTTCAACCTAATTAATATGCAAAAAATCTTGCAAAAAAATTTAAAACTATAAACACCTTTACGAAATTATGTCACGAATCATTAAGTAAAACTTCACATTACCTCAATCACTCTACGTGGGTTGGCGCACGAAACGCGCAGGGGGTTATGCCCCCTAGTATACATATATTTATTTGAAATAATTAAAAATGAAATTTTTTTTAAAATTTTATTTTCACAATTATTTATCCAATATATAAATTAATTAAATTTATGAAAATTAATTAGATATTTGTTCAATGAATTTAAATTGATTATTATTTATTTCATTTAGTTTTACATACAAAGAATAAATTGTTACAATATCAATGTGATTAAAAAAAATTTTATTTTTTAATTTTTTGTGAAATTTAGTTTATTTATAATTAAAATACATGAAGCATATATTTAAATAAACTTTTGAATAAATTTAATTATATTACTTATAATTAACAATTCTTTTCTGCGTTTGAATTCAAAATAAATACTTTTTTATTTGATTAAAAAGATGACATATAATGAATTGGAATGAATAATTATTACCTAAATCTAAAAATTTTCTTAAACAAACATTTTCTTTAAAATAAATTAATAATATTATTTCTGGTCTACGGCCCGAAAGTACCAATTTTCCAATCGCTTCGCACCCGAAAAGACGTGTTTTCTCGCCACTAACGCAAAACCATTGTATACGACTCTCGTTAATACAAAAAGAATGCCCCAAATGACAGTTTTACTTGCGATTTAGGCCATGGGTCGTAATAGACTACACTGTAAAAAGTATAAATTTCTTAGATTTATTTAATTAGTAAATTTTCAAAAAATTTTGTACATATTCGATAAAAATCGTAAATTTACTAAATTTAGTATATTCTCAAAAAGTTCGAGAATTCTCGATTTTTTTTTGTGAATTTACGAAAAAAGTTGTAAATTCACAACTATTTTTCATAAATTTACAACTATTTTTTGAAAATTTTCGAAAAATAATTGTAAATTATCAATTTTTTTTCCGAATTCACGAAAAAAAATCGAGAATAATCGAATTTTTTGTTAATATACTGAATTTAGTAAATATACGATTTTTATCGAATAATTACAAGATTTTTCGAAAATGTTCTAATTTTTTTGTTAATATAAGGAAGTTACTTTTTACAGTGAATTTTCTTCGCAATGACCAATATTATATCTAATTACAACTTATTTACTGCGTTGAAAAAACATTTCAGGTATTAATTCTAGCTGGCCTTTTGAGCTTAGAAGCATTATTTTATATGCTAAATTATAGAAATTATCGAGATGTAGTCCAGATAACTCTACCACCTTACAATTTAAACACCTATAAATTTCTAAAAATTCTTTACTCGTCTATTTTTCATTATTGATAATTGTCATACATGAAAAATTTAAAGTTAAAGTCCCAGATACAAATCATTATGGGTTTCCTTTTGAAGCAAATTGTATTGTTTTTTTTAATAGTTTATTAATTAAATGTATAAAAATAATTGGTTATGTGTTAAAGAGCGTAGGACACGTTGACCTATAATAGATTTAATTTGTACCCTTTAATTATTTTAAGTCCTAGAAAATTATAATAAATCGCTAAATTAAAATTATTCTAAGTTCATAAACTTAAAGTATTCTCAATCCCTAAATAAAATTATTTCAAAACCATGTATTAAAGGTCTTTTCCAAGTATCCCTCTCTATAAACATTATCTATATTAACAATTTTTAACAGAATTTGCTGCTTAATCCTTTTTTTACTTTTTTTCAAAATCTGGTAAACAAGATTTCTAGAAATATTTTTGAAGTATTCAAATTAATGTAAAATTGATTATTTGGCAACCCCCTGTTCCTCTTGTCCAAGCTTATGATAGAAAAGTTTCATAGGTCACAATACTTTTTTTGTTCTTATCAGGGTTTTACATACATGTACACTTCGTGATCCTTAAATTCTCTATTCTCTTTTTCCACCACCTTTTTCATTCTTTCCTCCTTCTTTTTTCTTTTAGACTCACGTTTCTTATGCCTCTAGAAAGAATTATACATTTATATCGTTGAAGAAGAGAAGAAGGCCCTTTTTTATAAAACTGATTCGGGGTCTTTATTCTTTACTTGTCTTTCATTGTTAACTCATATACTGCACTATTTTTTATAAGTAAAGAAAAAAACATTTTTTTTTTTTGTTTTCTGTGAAATGTTAATTTTTTTTAATTATATTTTTAAATTAAAATAGATAAAATTAATTTTTTAAAGTGTGCAAATTAATTAGTTTTATTTTTAAGTGTTCTTAATTAAATTTAAAAATTGTGAATTTATTATTTATTTGTGAATTTTAACAAACGCAGTGAATTTAAATTTTATTTAGTAAATATAATTAAAACTTTTATTTTTTGCGAAACAATAAAAAAAAAAAAATTTAATTTCAAAAACTTTTTAATTGTTCTGTTTATATGAAAAAAATTTTTTATTTTAAAAATAAGTTTTTTGTTTTAAAGTGAATATTTTAATATAATTTAATGAGTTATAATTAAAAAAATTTTAACAAGTGTAGCATTTTATTAATATTTTGTGTTTGTGTTTGTGTATTTATGTGTAAGTGTGTTTTTAAATGATAAAAGGTAATTTGAATTTATTTAAAATAGTTTTAAAAAATATTTTTCATATTAATAAAAAGTTTTTATTTTAATTATTCTGAGTTAAATAATTCAGTATTATTGTAATTTTTATATGAAATATTCAAAAATTAAGAATTTCAATTACATATGTTTAGTTGATATAGAATTTTCTATGGAATTGTAAAATAATAATTTTTGGCCAAACGCCTTATAAAGCCATGAAAATTCAATAGAAAAAAAAATTTTTTCAGTTTCTAGCTCCGCTTAGGATTCAGTGGAGTGTCGTAGCCAAAAAATTATTTTTTTGGTCATTCTCGTCACTGACGCAGAAAAATTTTATACGACCCTTGTCCTTAAATAAATAATTCCTCAAATCGCTGTTTACCTACCTCCGCTACGTCTGATTTGGGCCATAATTTACTTTTCTGGACACGAGCCATGCTATTCTGATTGTAGCGGAAAAATGGTGAATTTTCCTAGAGAACAATAAATGATGTCAGTGACTATAAATTATAATTATAGGTTAAGAAAGTGCACGATTTCAAGATTGCCCAGAAATTTTCATAATTATTGGCTGACCAAAAGGGGAATTCGGATGTATGTAAGGGTTAAAAAGTCGTTTTTTCGAAAAATGCAAAAAAAAAAAACAATTCCTGGGACACTGGTTGCAATATGTTTATTTTAAAGCACAGCCTTTCAGTATCCCTGCTCTAGTCTCTAATCAAGTAGATATTTGTATAAAAATTAATTAGGCTGTGGGAAAAGGCTCCTATCCTCTTGCGATTGTGGTCTTGTAAACAATGATTGTGCTATGACTATTTAATTTATACTCTAATTGAAACAAATACATAAACTATTTTGAATAAAAACTTTAAATGGTGGAAATTTAGAGCAAAAATGGGCACTACATGCTGAAAGAATTAATAGTGAAAAATTAAGGTTTATAAGGTGAAACGGAGGAAATAGGTTCTGCTAGCCACAAAAGAAATATTTTTTTTCAGTTTAGGGCTTAAAAGTTTAGAGCTATAGGTGTTATTAACTTTTCCTAATCTAATGAACTCCTCTTGTAGAAAAATTTTAAATATTTCGCATAATTTGACTATCTATTGAAGCAAACGATTTTAATAAAGATAAATCAAATTTTTATTTACAAATGTTACTTTCAAGATTCGCGTATGTCAATTAGAATCATTTAGAAAAATTTTGCTTGAAAAACTAAATCAATGCAATTTTACAGTATTATTTTATTAACATCAATTTTATGCTTTCACTTTAAAAAAAAAAAAAAATTAATAAATTTAGTATAAATTGACGTTTTTATGTCAATAAATTAAATTAAACTAAGTGTTATACCTGTAGTCAGAAAAAAGGCTAAAATTATTTGTAATAATTTTTTTATAAATATAATTTTAAAAAATCTCATTTTATATAAATTTGCAGAAAAAAAAATTAAATTAAATTAATCATAAAATAAAAAGCATTAAAAATTTTTTTTTTTTTTTATTGATGCACTGAAGCTCGTTAGTGTGTTGTAATTTTTTTTTTATTAAGATTTTTTTTAAAATACATAATTTCTATACACCCGGTGATGAAAATATAGTCGGAAATACATATAAAATACATATTTCTCCGACTATCGACGGTCGGGTTATTAGTCAAAAATATATTGATTAAATGTTTAATTTCAACAAAAAACAGTCAATTTTACGGTTTTTAGGAACATAAAAAAAATATTTTTTCTGACTGTCAATTGACCAATATTAGACAGTTATTTAGATGTTAAAAATATGTTTAAACAACGATTATTTTTTTGTCAAAATCAATGTATTTTGAATGTTCGAAATACTATTTTTAAACAAAAAAAAAAAAAAAAAATTATAGCAAAACAGTCAAATAGCAAGTACCCGACAGTATTTTATACATATAATATATATTCAAATGACTATAATTTTTTAGTCTGAAGAAACCTATTTTTAATGTTTAAATGACTGTCAGATTGATAAAAGTTGTTCAAAAATATTATACAAAACAATCAAATAGCAAATAATCGACGGTATTTTATACATCTAAAATATATTCAAATGACTATAATTTTTTAGTCTGAAGCAACCTATTTTTAATGTTTAAATGACTGTCAGATTGATAAAAGTTGTTCAAAAATATTATACAAAACAATCAAATAGCAAATAATCGACGGTATTTTATACATCTAAAATATATTCAAATGACTATAATTTTTTAGTCTGAAGCAACCTATTTTTAATGTTTAAATGACTGTCAGATTGATAAAAGTTGTTCAAAAATATTATACAAAACAATCAAATAGCAAATAATCGACGGTATTTTATACATCTAAAATATATTCAAATGACTATAATTTTTTAGTCTGAAGCAACCTATTTTTAATGTTTAAATGACTGTCAGATTGATAAAAGTTGCATAAAAATATTATGCTAAACAGTCAAATAGCAAATAATTGACAGTATTTTATACATCTAAAATATATTCAAGCAACTATAACTTTTTTTTTTTTTTTTTAAATTAAATTTTAATTACTTTTTAAATAAAAGAAAAAGATTTAATTAAATAATTATTTAAAAAATTTAAATAATTATTTAAATAATTATTGTTAATTAAAAAATAATATAAAATTAAAAAAAAAAAAAAAAAAAAATATTTCCCTGCGAGGGGATTTGAACTCGGAACTCTCGTAAGGATACGATTTCAAGAGTCTGCAACCTTGTCAACTGGCTAGGCTAACAAAGTTACAATTTAAGTATTTAAACGCCAACTTAAGCGGAACTAAAAATTATTTATTTTTTTTTATTGTAGTTTTGTTATTCCTTTTATTAAAGAAATAATTAAATAATTATTTACTTTTTATAAATTTTATATTTTAAGAAAAATTTGAAAATTTATATTTAAAGTTAGGTATTTTTTGTCTACTAAAGTGATTCATTTTTATTATAAAATTATTTTTCTTCCTAGCAGGTCGAGAATTTTCGATTTTAAGAGGTTTTTCGAAAATACTTTTTTCGATCCTCAACGAGATCGAAAAAAACGCATTTTCTCCCCGCTGAGAAAGAAAAATTTCGTTTTATCCATGGGAGAAAAAAAAAATGCCCCAGATCGCAGTTTATGTCGTAAATTATATTAAACGGGAACAAAAGTGTGAATTTGGACATTTTTCACCCTAAATACCCCAAAATTTACATAAACCTATAAAAGACTTTATTTTTAAATTAAATTAAACAAATAGGTTTTAAAGGTCGCAGATTTCAAAAATAATGTAAAAAATTACATCCAACAGGTTCTGAAGGGTGAAATTGGCCATTTTTCACCCTTGCCAACCCTTAGACAAACCTTTTTCCAAAACAACTTGTTTTTTTATTTTCAAAGGGTCTAGTAGGTTTTTTGGGCGCTCATCTCAAAAATGATGTTACAAATTACATACAGAAGGTTCTAAAGGGCGAATTTGTCCATTTTTCACCCTTTTCACCCTTTGGACATTCATATTTCCAAAATGACTTACTTTTTAATTTCAAAGAGTCTAATAGGTTTTTGTGGGCGCTGATCTCATTAATTATGTCGTAAATTATATTCAACAGCTTCAAAAGTGTGAATTTGGCCATTTTTTACCCCAAATCCCCCAAAATTAACATAAACCCATAAAAGATATTTTTTTTAATTAAATAATTAGGTTTTTTAGGTCGCAGATTTCAAAGATAATGTAAAAAATTACATTCAACAGGTTCTAAAGGGTAAAACTGGCCATTTTTAAACCTTTCCAACCCTTGGACAAACATTTTTCCAAAATGACTTACTTTTTGATTTTCAAAGGGTCTAATAGGTCTTTATAGGCGCTGACTTCATTAATTATGTCGTAAATTATATTCAACGGGTTCAAAATAGTGAATGTGGCCATTTTTCACCCCAAAATTTAAATAAACCTTTAGAAGACTTTATTTTTAAATTAAATTAAATAAATAGGTTTTCCAGGTCGCAAATTTCAAAAATTATGTAAAAAATTACATCCAACAGGTTCTGAAGGGTGAAATTGGACATTTTTCACCCTTGCCAACCCTAAGACAAACCTTTTTCCAAAACAACTTGTTTTTTTATTTTCAAAGGGTCTAGCAGGTTTTTTTGGGCGCTGATCTCAAAAATGATGTTACAAATTACATACGGAAGGTTTTAAAGGGAAAATTTGGCCTTTTTTCACCCTTTTCACCCTTTCGACATTCATTTTTCCAACACGTCCAGCCTTACACTAGCGTAACCTAAGGAAGTAGGCTATAATAAAAAAACGACACGTCAAGCTTTACTTAGCGTAACCTAAGGAAGTAGGCTATAATAATAAACAACACTTTAAGCCTTACACTAGCGTAACCTAAGGAAGTAGGCTATAATAAAAAAAAGACACGTCAAGCATTACACTGGCGAAACCTAAGGAAGTAGACTATAATAAAAAACGACACGTCAAGCCTTACAGTAGCGTAACCTAAGGAAATAGGCTATAATAAAATAACGAAACGATAACCCTTACAGTAACGTAACCTAAGGAAGTAGACTATAATACAAAACGACACGTCAAGCCTTACAGTAGCGTAACCTAAGGAAGTAGGCTATAATAAAAAAAAGACACTTCAAGCATTACACTGGCGAAACCTAAGGAAGTAGGCTATAATCAAAAAACGACACGTCAAGCCTTACACTAATATAACCTAAGGAAGTATACTATAATACAAAACGACACGTCAAGCCTTACAGTAGCGTAACCTAAGGAAGTAGACTATAATAAAAAAAACTTATAACCGGTTTGTGTAAACACAACCTAAATGCATAGAACATGTTTGCTTCCAAATGAGGACTATATATAATACAAATGTTACTCAACATTACAATACAATTTTCTATTGTTGTAATTTGTAATTATCACCTTACTAGTTGTTAAGATCCTAAACCCAAACTATTTTGATTCCCTAAACCTGATTTATTATAAGTCCCTGAACCTGAATTATTCCAAGTCCCTAAATCGATATTATTTTAAGTCCATAAACCTGTATTATCCTAAGTCCTTAAGCCCAGATTTTTCAAAGTCTTTTAAAAGTATTTTATTTATTTATATATGCTTCCGTAATTATTCTAAGTCTTATTTGACCCCCTCCTTAAATAGGACAAATTTGACCCCCCCCTTAAAAAGGACAAATTTGACCCCCCCCTTAAATAGGACAAATTTGACCCCCCCCCCTTAATTTTCAAGTTCTGAAGTACCCCCTCCCTATAAACATGTTCCATGTTAAAACGAAACGTCAAGCCTTGCAGTAGCGTAACCTAAGGAAATAGGCTATAATAAAAAACGACACGTCAAGCCTTACAGTAGCGTAACCTACGGAAATAGGCTATAATAAAATAACGACACCACAAGCCTTACACTAACATAAGGGTAATTCCATGGATAAAACGCACAAAATGATATGCCAGGTCTCAAAAATAGGAAATTTGGTTTTTTTTTCGATAAAACAACTTAAAAATAGATGATTCCCCGAATTTGAAGGTTTTCTATAAATTTTGAAGGGTGCTATGCTGGTTTAAAGTTTTTTGGTCAAATTTCTCTCCTCAGCCACCATTTTTGAAAATCCCGTAAAAAAGCTCTAAAAAACGTTAAAGAAAGAAAAAAAAGTAGGTTTTCGATGTAAAATTTGATGAAAAATTCGAATTTTCAGTCAGATTTTTGCTACTCTATGACGATTCGCGGGAAAATTCAAATTTGTGTTAAACTTTAAGTGAAAATAACTCAAAAGTTTCCCGCTAAAAAAAAAAAAAATCTTCAAAAATTGCATATATTTTCCTGAAAAAAATTTCCCGAGGGTAATTTTTGTTTTAAGCGAGTAATACCGATTTCCGTTTTTTTCAATTTTGACTTGTTACTTATTTTGCTGATTTCCTGCTAAGTCACGTGACCAAATGAAAATCTGACCAAAAATTTGAATTCTGCGGGAAATTTTACAAAGGTATAGTAATTTTGGTATCCTTTGAATGATACATCTCAATTTGACAATTTAATTAAAATGGTTTATTAAAATATAGAAAAAATGAAAATTTATAAAATGGGATTTTCTTGATTTTTTTACATTTTTAGCCTAAAAATCATGTAAAATCTAAAAATAAAAATACTTCTTTTGGAAAAAACAAAAGTTATGTCTATTATTAATAAAAAATAAATTTTTTTTAAGTTTAGATTTTATTTTCTATCAAAATGTCTATAAATAGTTGGAAATTTACCCAAAAATCAATAAAATCCCATTTTATAAATTTTCATTTTTTCCATATTTTAATAAACCATTTTAATTAAATTGTCTAATTGAGATGTATCATTCAAAAGATACCAAAATTACTATACCTTTGTAAAATTTCCCGCAGAATTCAAATTTTTGGTCAGATTTTCATTTGGTCACGTGACTTAGCAGGAAATCAGCAAAATAAGTAACAAGTCAAAATTGAAAAAAACGAAAATCGGTATTACTCGCTTAAAACAAAAATTACCCTCGGGAAATTTTTTTCAGGAAAATATATGCAATTTTTGAAGATTTTGAGAAAAAAAATTTTTTTTTTTAGCGGGAAACTTTTGAGTTATTTTCACTTAAAGTTTAACACAAATTTGAATTTTCCCGCGAATCGTCATAGAGTAGGAAAAATCTGACTGAAAATTCGAATTTTTCAACAAATTTTACATCGAAAACCTACTTTTTTTTCTTTCTTTAACGTTTTTTAGAGCTTTTTTACGGGATTTTCAAAAATGGTGGCTGAGGAGAGAAATTTGACCAAAAAACTTTAAACCAGCATAGCACCCTTCAAAATTTATAGAAAACCTTCAAATTCGGGGAATCATCTATTTTTAAGTTGCTTTATCGAAAAAAAACCAAATTTCCTATTTTCGAGACCTGGCATATCATTTTGTGCGTTTTATCCATGGAATTACCCATAACCTAAAGAAGTAGGCTATAATAAAAAAAAGACACGTCAAGCATTACACTGGCGTAACCTAAGGAAGTAAGTTATAATAAAAAAAGACACGTCAAGCCTTACAGTAGCGTAACCTAAGGAAATAGGCTATAATAAAATAACGACACGATAACCCTTACAGTAGCGTAGCCTAAGGAAGTAGAATATAATAAAAAACGACACGTCAAGCCTTACAGTAGCGTAACCTAAGGATGTGAACTACAATGAAAAACGACACGTCAAGCCTTACATAGGTTATGTTATTTTAAGGCTGTGTCGTTATTTTCTTATTGCCTACTTGCTTAGGCTTCGCTCGTGTACAGCTTGACGTGTCGTTTTTTGATTATAGCCGACTTCCTTAGGTTTCGCCAGTGTAATGCTTGATGTGTCGTTTTTTTATTATAGCCTACTTCCTTAGGCTACGCTACTGTAAGGGTTATCGTGTCGTTATTTTATTATAGCTTATTTCCTTAGGTTACGCTACTGTAAGGCATGACGTGTCGTTTTTTATTATAGCCTACTTCCTTAGGTTACGCCAATGTAATGCTTGACGTGTTTTTTTTTTATTATAGCCTACTTCCTTAGGTTATGTTAGTGTAAGGCTTGTCGTGTCGTTATTTCATTATAGCCTATTTCCTTAGGTTATGCTACTGTATGGCTTGACGTGTCGTTTTTTATTATAGTCTACTTCCTTAGGTTATGTTAGTGTAAGGCTTGACGTGTCGTTTTTTATTATAGCCTACTTCCTTAGGTTACGCTACTGTAAGGCTTGACGTGTCGTTTTTTATTATAGTCTACTTCCTTAGGTTATGTTAGTGTAAGGCTTGACGTGTCGTTTTTTATTATAGCCTATTTCCTTAGGTTACGCTACTGTAAGGCTTGACGTGTCGTTTTTTATTATAGTCTACTTCCTTAGGTTTCGCCAGTGTAATGCTTGACGTGTCTTTTTTTTATTATAGCCTACTTCCTTAGGTTACGCAACTGTAAGGCTTGACGTATCGTTTTTTATTATAGTCTACTTCCTTAGGTTACGCTACTGTAAGGCTTGACGTGTCGTTTTGTATTATAGTCTACTTCCTTAGGTTATATTAGTGTAAGGCTTGTCGTGTCGTTATTTCATTATAACCTATTTCCTTAGGTTATGTTAGTGTAAGGCTTGACGTGTCGTTTTTTATTATAGTCTACTTTCTTAGGTTACGCTACTGTAAGGCTTGACGTGTCGTATTTTATTATAGTCTACTTCCTTAGGTTATGTTAGTGTAAGGCTTGTCGTGTCGTTATTTCATTATAGCCTATTTCCTTAGGTTATGTTAGTGTAAGGCTTGACGTGTCGTTTTTTATTATAGCCTACTTCCTTAGGTTATGTTAGTGTAAGGCTTGTCGTGTCGTTATTTCATTATAGCCTATTTCCTTAGGTTATGTTAGTGTAAGGCTTGTCGTGTCGTTATTTCATTATAGCCTATTTCCTTAGGTTATGCTACTGTATGGCTTGACGTGTCGTTTTTTATTATAGTCTACTTCCTTAGGTTACGCTACTGTAAGGCTTGACGTGTCGTTTTTTATTATAGTCTACTTCCTTAGGTTATGTTAGTGTAAGGCTTGTCGTGTCGTTATTTCATTATAGCCTATTTCCTTAGGTTATGCTACTGTATGGCTTGACGTGTCGTTTTTTATTATAGTCTACTTCCTTAGGTTACGCTACTGTAAGGCTTGACGTGTCGTTTTTTATTATAGTCTACTTCCTTAGGTTACGCCAATGTAATGCTTGACGTGTTTTTTTTTTATTATAGCCTACTTCCTTAGGTTACGCTACTGTAAGGCTTGACGTGTCGTTTTTTATTATAGTCTACTTCCTTAGGTTATGTTAGTGTAAGGCTTGACGTGTCGTTTTTTATTATAGCCTATTTCCTTAGGTTATGCTACTGTATGGCTTGACGTGTCGTTTTTTATTATAGTCTACTTCCTTAGGTTACGCTACTGTAAGGCATGACGTGTCGTTTTTTATTATAGCCTACTTCCTTAGGTTACGCCAATGTAATGCTTGACGTGTTTTTTTTTTATTATAGCCTACTTCCTTAGGTTATGTTAGTGTAAGGCTTGTCGTGTCGTTATTTCATTATAGCCTATTTCCTTAGGTTATGCTACTGTATGGCTTGACGTGTCGTTTTTTATTATAGTCTACTTCCTTAGGTTACGCTACTGTAAGGCTTGACGTGTCGTTTTTTATTATAGTCTACTTCCTTAGGTTTCGCCAGTGTAATGCTTGACGTGTCTTTTTTTTATTATAGCCTACTTCCTTAGGTTACGCTACTGTAAGGCTTGACGTGTCGTTTTTTATTATAGTCTACTTCCTTAGGTTATGTTAGTGTAAGGCTTGACGTGTCGTTTTTTATTATAGCCTATTTCCTTAGGTTACGCTACTGTAAGGCTTGACGTGTCGTTTTTTATTATAGTCTACTTCCTTAGGTTTCGCCAGTGTAATGCTTGACGTGTCTTTTTTTTATTATAGCCTACTTCCTTAGGTTACGCAACTGTAAGGCTTGACGTATCGTTTTTTATTATAGTCTACTTCCTTAGGTTACGCTACTGTAAGGCTTGACGTGTCGTTTTGTATTATAGTCTACTTCCTTAGGTTATATTAGTGTAAGGCTTGTCGTGTCGTTATTTCATTATAACCTATTTCCTTAGGTTATGTTAGTGTAAGGCTTGACGTGTCGTTTTTTATTATAGTCTACTTTCTTAGGTTACGCTACTGTAAGGCTTGACGTGTCGTATTTTATTATAGTCTACTTCCTTAGGTTATGTTAGTGTAAGGCTTGTCGTGTCGTTATTTCATTATAGCCTATTTCCTTAGGTTATGTTAGTGTAAGGCTTGACGTGTCGTTTTTTATTATAGCCTACTTCCTTAGGTTATGTTAGTGTAAGGCTTGTCGTGTCGTTATTTCATTATAGCCTATTTCCTTAGGTTATGCTACTGTAAGGCTTGACGTGTCGTTTTTTATTATAGTCTACTTCCTTAGGTTACGCTACTGTAAGGCTTGACGTGTCGTTTTTTATTATAGTCTACTTCCTTAGGTTATGTTAGTGTAAGGCTTGACGTGTCGTTTTTTATTATAGCCTATTTCCTTAGGTTACGCTACTGTAAGGCTTGACGTGTCGTTTTTTATTATAGTCTACTTCCTTAGGTTTCGCCAGTGTAATGCTTGACGTGTCTTTTTTTTATTATAGCCTACTTCCTTAGGTTACGCAACTGTAAGGCTTGACGTATCGTTTTTAACATGGAACATGTTTATAGGGAGGGGGTACTTCAAAACTGGAAAATTAAGGGGGGGGTCAAATTTGTCCTTTTTAAGAGGGGGGGGGTCAAATATGTCCTTTTTAAGGGGGGGGGGTCAAATTTGTCCTTTTTAAGGGGGGGGGTCAAATAGGACTTAGAATATTTTCGATTTAGGGACCTTTGGTGCAGAAGTACTTAGGGAGCATTGGTGCAGAAGTACGTAGGGACCTATGGTGCAGAAGCCCCTAAAGACCTTTGGTACAGAAGTACTTAGGGAGCATTGGTGCAGGAGTCCCTAAAGACCTTTGGTGCAGAAGTACCTAGGGACCTATGGTGCAGAAGTCTCTAAAGACCTTTGGTGCAGAAGTGCTTAGGAAGCATTGGTGTAGAAGTACCTAGGGACCAATGGTGCAGAAGTCCCTAAAGACCTTTGGTGCAGAAGTACTTAGGGAGCATTGGTGCAGAAGTCCCTAAAGACCTTTGGTGCAGAAGTACCTAAAGACCTTTGGTGCAGAAGTACCTAAAAACCTTTGGTGCAGAAGTACTTAGGAAGCATTTGTGTAGAAGTACCTAGGGACCTATGGTGCAGAAGTCCCTAAAGACCTTTGGTGCAGAAGTACCTAGGGTGCAGAAGTCTCTAAAGACCTTTGGTGCAGAAGTACTTAGGAAGCATTGGTGCAGAAGTCCCTAAAGACCTTTGGTGCAGAAGTCCCTAAAGACCTTTGGTGCAGAAGTACCTAGGGTGCAGAAGTCTCTAAAGACCTTTGGTGCAGCAGTACCTAGGAATCATTGGTGTATCAGTACCTAGGGACCTATGGTGCAGAAGTCCCTAAAGACCTTTGGTGCAGAAGTACGTAGGGAGCATTGGTGCAGAAGTCCCTAAAGACCTTTGGTGCAGAAGTACGTAGGGAGCATTGGTGCAGAAGTCCCTAAAGACCTTTGGTGCAGAAGTACCTAAAGACCTTTGGTGCAGAAGTACCTAAAGACCTTTGGTGCAGAAGTACCTAGGGTGCAGAAGTCTCTAAAGACCTTTGGTGCAGAAGTATCTAGGGAGCATTGGTTCAGAAGTACCTAGGGACCTATGGTGCAGAAGTCCCTAAAGACCTTTGGTGCAGAAGTACTTAGGGACCATTGGTGCAGAAGTCTCTAAAGAACTTTAGTGCAGAAATACTTGGATATAAATATTGATATTATGAACAGAATAGATACTTTATTATCAGTGTTAGCTATTAGTGAACATGTTCCATGCTCGTTGGTTGTGTAGTTACACAAACCGGTCATAAGTTTTTTATTATAGTCTACTTCCTTAGGTTACGCTACTGTAAGGCTTGACGTGTCGTTTTGTATTATAGTCTACTTCCTTAGGTTATATTTGTGTAAGGCTTGTCGTGTCGTTATTTCATTATAGCCTATTTCCTTAGGTTATGTTAGTGTAAGGCTTGACGTGTCGTTTTTTATTATAGTCTACTTCCTTAGGTTACGCTACTGTAATGCTTGACGTGTCGTTTTTTATTATAGCCTACTTCCTTAGGTTATGTTAGTGTAAGGCTTGTCATGTCGTTATTTTATTATAGCCTATTTCCTTAGGTTACGCTACTGTAAGGCTTGACGTGTCGTTTTTTATTATAGTCTACTTTCTTAGGTTACGCTACTGTAAGGCTTGGCGTGTCGTTTTTTATTATAGTCTACTTCCTTAGGTTATGTTAGTGTAAGGCTTGACGTGTCGTTTTTTATTATAGTCTACTTCCTTAGGTTTCGCCAGTGTAATGCTTGACGTGTCTTTTTTTTATTATAGCCTACTTCCTTAGGTTATGTTAGTGTAAGGCTTGACGTGTCGTTTTTTATTATAGCCTATTTCCTTAGGTTACGCTACTGTAAGGCTTGACGTGTCATTTTTTATTATAGTCTACTTCCTTAGGTTTCGCCAGTGTAATGCTTGACGTGTCTTTTTTTTATTATAGCCTACTTCCTTAGGTTACGCTAATGTAAGGCTTGAAGTGTCGTTTTTTAGCCTACTTCCTTAGGTTACGCTAAGTAAAGCTTGACGTGTTGTTTTTTTATTATAGCCTACTTCCTTAGGTTACGCTAGTGTAAGGCTTAAAGTGTCGTTTGTTATTATAGCCTACTTCCTTAGGTTACGCTAAGTAAAGCTTGACGTGTCGTTTTTTTATTATAGCCTACTTCCTTAGGTTACGCTAGTGTAAGGCTTGACGTGTTGGAAAAATGAATGTCGAAAGGGTGAAAAGGGTGAAAAAAGGCCAAATTTGCCCTTTAAAACCTTCCGTATGTAATTTGTAACATCATTTTTGAGATCAGCGCCCAAAAAACCTACTAGACCCTTTGAAAATAAAAAAACAAGTTGTTTTGGAAAAAGGTTTGTCTAAGGGTTGGCAAGGGTGAAAAATGGCCAATTTCACCCTTCAGAACCTGTTGGATGTAATTTTATACATAATTTTTGAAATCTGCGACCTGAAAAACCTATTTATTTAATTTAATTTAAAAATAAAGTCTTCTAAAGGTTTATTTAAATTTTGGGGTATTTGGGGTGAAAATGGCCAAATTCACTCTTTTGAACCCGTTGAATATAGTTTACGACATAATTAATGAATTCAGCGCCTATAAAGTCCTATTAGACCCTTTGAAAATCAAAAAGTAAGTCATTTTGGAAAAAGGTTTGTCCAAGGGTTGGAAAGGGTTAAAAATGGCCAATTTCACCCTTCAGAACCTGTTGGAGATGTGGTTTGGGAAATATTAATACCCAGTTTGGTAAGCAAATACTTTTACAAATTAATTTTTAAAAATCAGAGAATTAGAATAAAAATCATTTATTTTAAAAGAATTAAACTTAAAATAATTCCTTTTAAAAACATTAAATAAACATAAATTATTTTCAGGGTAACACTGAATTCTTTTTGCCCTTCCGGGCGTGAAATTCGTGCTTGAAACTTTGAAAAGAATTTTCTGCACTCGTTCTACGCCTAGGTAGGCAAAATATACTGAAAGCACCATGGGTGAAATCAGATATACCTGGTGAAATACCTTAGACACTAGCGTGAAAACGTATAACTCGGGCCGGCTTCGCCCAACACTCGTGCTAGTGCTCAAGCTAGAATCAAAACTTTTGCGACCTTAGTACTTAATATAATAATTAAGTTTGCTCTGGGCATCGATAAAAAATATTAGGAATTATAACCAAAATTAAACTTTTTTTACTATATTGAGTTTAGTTTTAGGAAAAAATTTAGTTTTGTCAATAAGACATTAAAAATACGTTCGTTTGACTATTTTTTTTACTATAGTAGAGTAAACTATGACTAAAATCTGACAAACTTTGTAAAGTCAAACGAATGTTATTTTTATATTCAAATGACAATTTTTTTACGCTTCTATCGACCATGCAATGGATTTTTATTTTACTATAAAAGTTTTTCCGCGGACATTTAGTTTTGTCAAAAAATCATTAAAAATACGTTCGTTTGACTGTTTTTTTTTACTATAGTTGAGTAAACTATGACTAAAATCTGACAAACTTTGTAAAGTCAAACGAATGTTATTTTTATGTTCAGATGACTATTTTTTTACGCTTCTATCGACCATGCAATGGATTTTAATTTTACTATAAAAGTTTTTCCGCGGACATTTAGATTTGTCAAAAAGACATTAAAAATATGTTCGTTTGACTATTTTTTTTACCTTTGCTGACATAAAGTTTTACTAAAATTTGACTAAATTTTAACGTCAAACGGATACTATTTTTATGTTCAAATGACCATTTTTTTTGCTTCTATCAACTGTGCGAAGGACTTTTATTTTACTATTAAAGTTTTTTCTCGGACAGTTAGTTTTGTCATTAAGACATTAAAAATACGTTCGTTTGACTATTTTTTTTACTACAGTTGACAAAAACTATGACTAAAATCTGACAAACTTTGTAAAGTCAAACGGATGTTATTTTTATGTTCAAATTACAATTTTTTTACGCTTCTATCGACCATGCAATGGATTTTTATTTTACTATAAAAGTTTTTCCGCGGACATTTAATATTGTCAAAAAATCATTAAAAATACGTTCGTTTGACTGTTTTTTTTACTATAGTTGAGTAAACTATGACTAAAATCTGACAAACTTTGTAAAGTCAAACGAATGTTATTTTTATGTTCAAATGACTATTTTTTTACGCTTCTATCGACCATGCAATGGATTTTAATTTTACTATAAAAGTTTTTCCGCGGACATTTAGATTTGTCAAAAAGACATTAAAAATATGTTCGTTTGACTATTTTTTTACCTTTGCTGACATAAAGTTTTACTAAAATTTGACTAAATTTTACCGTCAAACGAATACTATTTTTATGTTCAAATGACCATTTTTTTCGCTTCTATCAACTGTGCGAAGGACTTTTATTTTATTATTAAAGTTTTTTCTCGGACATTTAGTTTTGTCAATAAGACATTAAAAATACGTTCGTTTGACTATTTTTTTTACTACAGTTGACAAAAACTATGACTAAAATCTGACAAACTTTGTAAAGTCAAACGGATGTTATTTTTATGTTCAAATGACTATTTTTTTATGCTTCTATAGACACTGCAATGGATTTTAATTTTACTATAAAAGTTTTTCCACGGACTTTTAGTTTTGTCAACAGGACATTAAAAATATGTTCGTTTGACTATCTTTTTAACCTCCGCTGACATACAATGTTACTAAAATTCGACTAATTTTTAACGTCAAACGGATACTATTTTTATGTTCAAATGACTATTTATTTACGTTCTATAAACTGTATGAATGATTTTAATTTTACTATAAATTTTTTTTCCGTGGACGGTTAGTTCTGTCATTATGACATTAAAAATATATTCATTTGACTATCTTTTTAACCTTCGCTGACAAAAATTTTCACTAAAATGCGACTAATTTTTATAGTCAAACGGATACTTTTTTTATGTTCAAATGACAATTTTTTTATGCTTGTATAGACAGTGCAATGGATTTTAATTTTACTATAAAAGTTTTTCCGCGGACATTTAGATTTGTCGAAAAGACATTAAAAATATGTTCGTTTGACTATCTTTTTAACCTTCGCTGACAAAAATTTTCACTAAAGTATGATTAATTTTTATCGTCAAACGGATACTTTTTTTATGTTCAAATGACCATTTTTTTTCGCTTTTATTAACCCTGCGAAGGACTTTAATTTTACTATAAAAGTTTTGTTTCGGACATTTAGTTGTGTCAGTAGGACATTAAAAATATGTTCGTTTGACTATCTTTTTAACCTTCGCTGACTAAAATTTTCACTAAAGTATGACTAATTTTTATCGTCAAACGGATACTTTTTTTATGTTCAAATGACCATTTTTTTTCGCTTTTATTAACCCTGCGAAGGACTTTAATTTTACTATAAAAGTTTTTCCGCGGACATTTAGATTTGTCAAAAAGACATTAAAAATATGATCGTTTGACTATCTTTTTAACCTTCGCTGACAAAAATTTTCACTAAAGTATGACTAATTTTTATCGTCAAACGGATACTTTTTTTATGTTCAAATGACCATTTTTTTTCGCTTTTATTAACCCTGCGAAGGACTTTAATTTTACTATAAAAATTTTTTCTCGGACATTTAGTTGTGTCAGTAGGACATTAAAAATATGTTCGTTTGACTATCTTTTTATCATTCGCTGACAAAAATTTTCACTAAAATGCGACTAATTTTTATAGTCAAACGGATACTTTTTTTATGTTCAAATGACCATTTTTTTCGCTTTTATTAACCCTGCGAAGGACTTTAATTTTACTATAAAAGTTTTTTCTCGGACACTTAGTTTTGTCAATAAGACATTAAAAATACGTTCGTTTGACTATTTTTTTTACTACAGTTGACAAAAACTATGACTAAAATCTGACAAACTTTGTAAAGTCAAACGGATGTTATTTTTATGTTCAAATGACTATTTTTTTATGCTTCTATAGACACTGCAATGGATTTTAATTTTACTATAAAAGTTTTTCCTCGGACTTTTAGTTTTGTCAACAAGACATTAAAAATATGTTCGTTTGACTATCTTTTTAACCTCCGCTGACATACAATGTTACTAAAATTCGACTAATTTTTAACGTCAAACGGATACTATTTTTATGTTCAAATGACTATTTATTTACGTTCTATAAACTGTATGAATGATTTTAATTTTACTATAAATTTTTTTTCCGTGGACGGTTAGTTCTGTCATTATGACATTAAAAATATATTCATTTGACTATCTTTTTAACCTTCGCTGACAAAAATTTTCACTAAAATGCGACTAATTTTTATAGTCAAACGGATACTTTTTTTATGTTCAAATGACAATTTTTTTATGCTTGTATAGACAGTGCAATGGATTTTAATTTTACTATAAAAGTTTTTCCGCGGACATTTAGATTTGTCGAAAAGACATTAAAAATATGTTCGTTTGACTATCTTTTTAACCTTCGCTGACTAAAATTTTCACTAAAGTATGACTAATTTTTATCGTCAAACGGATACTTTTTTTATGTTCAAATGACCATTTTTTTTCGCTTTTATTAACCCTGCGAAGGACTTTAATTTTACTATAAAAGTTTTGTCTCGGACATTTAGTTGTGTCAGTAGGACATTAAAAATATGTTCGTTTGACTATCTTTTTATCCTTCGCTGACAAAAATTTTCACTAAAATGCGACTAATTTTTATAGTCAAACGGATACTTTTTTTATGTTCAAATGACCATTTTTTTCGCTTTTATTAACCCTGCGAAGGACTTTAATTTTACTATAAAAGTTTTTCCGCGGACATTTAGATTTGTCAAAAAGACATTAAAAATATGTTCGTTTGACTATCTTTTTAACCTTCGCTGACAAAAATTTTCACTAAAGTATGACTAATTTTTATCGTCAAACGGATACTTTTTTTATGTTCAAATGACCATTTTTTTTCGCTTTTATTAACCCTGCGAAGGACTTTAATTTTACTATAAAAATTTTGTCTCGGACATTTAGTTGTGTCAGTAGGACATTAAAAATATGTTCGTTTGACTATCTTTTTATCCTTCGCTGACAAAAATTTTCACTAAAATGCGACTAATTTTTATAGTCAAACGGATACTTTTTTTATGTTCAAATGACAATTTTTTTATGCTTGTATAGACAGTGCAATGGATTTTAATTTTACTATAAAAGTTTTTCCGCGGACATTTAGATTTGTCGAAAAGACATTAAAAATATGTTCGTTTGACTATCTTTTTAACCTTCGCTGACAAAAATTTTCACTAAAGTATGATTAATTTTTATCGTCAAACGGATACTTTTTTTATGTTCAAATGACCATTTTTTTTCGCTTTTATTAACCCTGCGAAGGACTTTAATTTTACTATAAAAGTTTTGTTTCGGACATTTAGTTGTGTCAGTAGGACATTAAAAATATGTTCGTTTGACTATCTTTTTAACCTTCGCTGACTAAAATTTTCACTAAAGTATGACTAATTTTTATCGTCAAACGGATACTTTTTTTATGTTCAAATGACCATTTTTTTTCGCTTTTATTAACCCTGTGAAGGACTTTAATTTTACTATAAAAGTTTTTCCGCGGACATTTAGATTTGTCAAAAAGACATTAAAAATATGTTGGTTTGACTATCTTTTTAACCTTCACTGACAAAAATTTTCACTAAAGTATGACTAATTTTTATCGTCAAACGGATACTTTTTTTATGTTCAAATGACCATTTTTTTTCGCTTTTATTAACCCTGCGAAGGACTTTAATTTTACTATAAAAGTTTTGTCTCGGACATTTAGTTGTGTCAGTAGGACATTAAAAATATGTTCGTTTGACTATCTTTTTATCCTTCGCTGACAAAAATTTTCACTAAAATGCGACTAATTTTTATAGTCAAACGGATACTTTTTTTATGTTCAAATGACCATTTTTTTCGCTTTTATTAACCCTGCGAAGGACTTTAATTTTACTATAAAAGTTTTTCCGCGGACATTTAGATTTGTCAAAAAGACATTAAAAATATGTTCGTTTGACTATCTTTTTAACCTTCGCTGACAAAAATTTTCACTAAAGTATGACTAATTTTTATCGTCAAACGGATACTTTTTTTATGTTCAAATGACCATTTTTTTTTCGCTTTTATTAACCCTGCGAAGGACTTTAATTTTACTATAAAAATTTTGTCTCGGACATTTAGTTGTGTCAGTAGAACATTAAAAATATGTTCATTTGACTATCTTTTTATCCTTCGCTGACAAAAATTTTCACTAAAATGCGACTAATTTTTATAGTCAAACGGATACTTTTTTTATGTTCAAATGACCATTTTTTTCGCTTTTATTAACCCTGCGAAGGACTTTAATTTTACTATAAAAGTTTTTTCTCGGACACTTAGTTTTGTCAGTAAGACATTAAAAATATATTCGTTTGACTATTCTTTTGACCTTCGCTGACATAAAATTTTACTAAAATCAGACTAGTTTTTATCGTCAAACGGATACTATTTTTATGTTCAAATGACAATTCATTTACGCTTTATAAACTGTATAAATGATTTAAATTTTACTATAAAATTTTCCCCGGTGACATTTATTTGTGTCATTCAGACATTCAAAATATGTTCATTTGACTATTTTTTTTACCATCGCTTACATAACTTTTGACTAAAATTCGACTAATTTTTATCGTCAAACGGATACTATTTTTATGTTCAAACGACTATTTATTTACGCTTTATAAGCTGTATAAAAGATTTAAATTTTACTTTAAAAATTTTTCTTAAGACATTCTGTTTTGTCATAAAGACATTCAAAATATATTTATTTGACTGTTCATTTAACCTCAATCGGTAAATTTTATTACTGTAAGGCGAACTATATTTTAACGTCATATGAACACTCTTTAAATATTGTAATGACTATTTGATTTTAGTTTTTTAATTATCGAAATTATTGTCTTTATGACTAATAATAGATGTTTTTTCAACAATGATTTTACATTTTTTTGACTATTCGCGTAATGTATTATGTTTACCGTCTATAACTAAAATATGACAAAAATTTGACTTATTCTTATGTCAAAAATATATTAAATATATATATTAGTGACTATTTTTTTACCTTATTATGACATTAAATTATATCATTTTTGATAATAATACTTAGTTTTTAGAACATAAAAAAAAGGTTCAAATGACTGAAAATATAGTACTAAATTTTATGAAATTTTTCTGGCGTCATTTGAATGTTTTTGTAACATTCATAAGACAGTTAAAATAACCTGATTTGTTTGTATATTTTTTCTTAAATGTATATTTTTTGGATGTTTTTTTTACTATATGCTGACTATTAAAAATCTATTTTTTGACTATTTGAATTGACTATAAATGTGTATGTTTTTTGAACATATTTTTGACCTTAAATCGACTATAATTTTACTATCAAAATTTTAACCGTCTGCGACGAACATTCAAAATATGTTTTTTTTACTATAAAATGACTTTGCCGACAGTAAAACAGTCAATTTTCATCACCGGGCATATATATTAGCCTGGTAGTTATTTTAAAAAATCGCTTGGATTTTCGATTCACAGTAAAAAAGTTGTCTATTATCAAAAAAATAAGATTTCCAAAATTATAAGTCATTCTTGTCGCCAAAATACATTCATTCTTTTATGGAGACAATTTCTGGTCCCAAAGAGCTTATGTATTTGATGGCAACACTTAGAAGTGATTAAATGACCTGTAATATTTTGGGGATCTTATTTTTTTGGTAATTGGCAACTTTTTTCACCCTGTAATTGAAAATCCAGGCAATTTTTTAAAATAACGGCCAGTCTATTATACATATAGGTATATAATATGTGTATTAATGACATATATTATTCGTTTTTTTTTTATATTAAACTGGATACCATTATAGCCCCATGACGAATGAATAATGACGACAGATAGCTGATACATAAAAATATAATTTTTCTTTTCTTTTTAATATTGCAAAAAATGAAAAATATAAATTATTTAATATATAATATTTTATTTTTAAAAAAATTAATATTTATTGTTTTTACTTACTTTTTTATTGAGTTTTATGGTATTTATTAACTTTGTAACCAAAAAAGCGTTTTTTTCCTATAAAATAAGTTTTTGGAAAGGAGTATTCGGTGAAGCAGGAAATTAGAGAGAGGGTTTAAAAAGTGATCAGTTTAATTAGGCATTCAATGTGTTTAATTTATACTGTTGCAACGAATTTGGAATAATTTAGAATTTGGATCTCTATATTTCTGTCAAATTACGCACGTAAAAAAAATATAAGACAAACTAACCTATTACGTTACTGAAATATGATTAGTATTTTAATTTGTTGAATGGAAAGATTAAACGTTGAATTGTCAAATAAAAACATTAGACCAACAAATACTTTGTTAAATCAACAAAGTATTTGTTAGTCTAATGTTTTTATTTGACAATTCAACGTTTAATCTTTCCATTCAACAAATTAAAATACTAATCATATTTCAGTAACGTAATAGGTTAGTTTGTCTTATATTTTTTTTCCGTGCGGATTTACAGTTAGTTTAAAAAAAAAAAAATAGAGTAAAGGAACACTAAAGATCTTGTGGTCTGTTGATTACAGTTAATTACGGAAATTGTGGTTTTGCTAGCAGAAAATTGGGGGAATGCTTTTAGCAAAATTAGTTAAACACTCTCCTTAAAAAAATATAAACGAGGTTTAGTCAACTTTATAACGTTTTTGGGCTCCATATTACGAATTTTGGGGTTCTATAAATGAAAAATTAAGGGGTGATTTTGTATGTTTTACTAACCATGAAAAAGTTTGTTCTATTACACATTTTTTAAGGTCGTTGTGAAAATTCACAAAGCATCCCAAAATTCGTGATAAGCAACCCGAAAAACGTATATCAAAATTTTTCATAATCAGTGACTCACCCCTTTAATGCTGCTACTTTTACTAATGAAAGGGTATTCTGAGAATTTTTCACACTCAGCACTTCAAAATTTATGTTCAGTGACCCTAAAAACGTATAAAGTAGGATAATAATCGTTACAGTTTGTAAAAATTGCTAAAGACCAATTATCTATATAAGGTGGATTTTCTTATTTCAATCTAACCAAGTATACAGATGGTCATAATATTACTATAAATTTTAATATTTAAAATACTCTTTATTATTTTTTATTAGAAATTCACATTTAGTACATCTCTATCATGATTATAAAAAAATACAAAAACAAAAATCTATTTTATTAAATTTGATTGATTACTCATTGTAGAAAGAGAAGATACAAAAAAAAATGATAAAAAAAAAATTTGATATTCAGCGCATATAAGTAAAAAAATGTATTTATACATGAATAGATATACATATATAAAAATAATCTATATTCATGAATAAAAAAAAAATATTGCAAATTATAAATGCAGGAACATAGAAAATTAATTATCTTTGTGATATCAGTATAAAAATATCGAATATTTGCTTATAAAATATATCATAGATTCAAAAAAGTTTTATGAAAAAATACAAAGGACGAAAAATAAAATTAATTAATAAATAAAAAAAATTTATATTAATAAAGTTAAAAAAAAAATTTATATTAATAAAGTTAAAAAAAAAATTTAACACAAGAGGTGAACACGTAATGTTTTACAAAAAAAAAAGAGTATAGATTCTGATCATTAAGTTTGTACATACGAGTTGTCGTTGTTTTCGCTAGTAACGTCGATATATGCAGAATCCATATGATACAAAAAAAAGTGTCAAGAAGACTGATGGTTAAATGAAAAGCATGTTTCCAGTATGTGTGTGTATCTCCTGCTTACAGTCAATTAGTTGTGTTAAAACAACTTTGTCATGTGTATGTTATATCTTTTCTTAATTAATTATTGAATCCTTTTTTACTCGCTTAATTATTATGTAATCAAAAGGTCTTTTATATTTTTATCAACATCACTGTTTTTTTTAACTTTTATATTCTTCATTTTCTTATTAATTTTTTCTTATTAATTTGGATTTAATTTGCCCTGTGCTTAAAGACTATTTACATTGTCAGGCTGCTGCGCTTGAACTTTGCTTGAATTGTTTGAAAATTTAAGCAAATACTTGTAACTTTAAGCAAATTGTAATTATATAGAGGCGATTTCATGGAGATTATTCTTACTAGTTTCTAGGGTCACTAGAGTTAAAATAATTTACTAGGGGCGATTAGGGTCGATTTCATGGAGCATATTTTTACTAGATTCTGGGAGCACTAGAGTAAAAATAATTAATTATGATTCAAAACCTGTTAAAATTCTGCTTGGACAGGATCCACAAAATCGCCTCAGAGCAAAATTTTAATAAATTTTTAGTGATCATTACTAGAGTTCAATTGAAGTCAACTCTAGTGACCCTAGAATCTAGACTTGAATAAATTGAACTCTGGTAGTTATCATAAAAACTTTATTAAAATTTTGCTTTAAGGTAGTTACCTGTATTCAGCTCGAGCAGAATTTTAATACATTATTTAGGCGATTTTCTGGAGCTTATATTTACTAGATTTTGGGGACTTGAATAGATTGAACTCTAGTAATTATCACTAAATATTAATTAAAATTTTGCTCAAAGGCAATTTTATGGATCCTGTAAGATTCCTGTTCGAGAAGAATTTTAATAAATTTTGAGTCATAATAGTGCCCCTAGAATCTAGTAAGAATAGGCTCCATGAAATCGACCCTT
This sequence comes from Anagrus nilaparvatae, assembly GCA_022575985.1. Classification (NCBI taxonomy): domain Eukaryota; kingdom Metazoa; phylum Arthropoda; class Insecta; order Hymenoptera; family Mymaridae; genus Anagrus; species Anagrus nilaparvatae. The sequence continues at coordinate 29,011,743 of JAKSXM010000231.1, read as the reverse complement.
ATAGGTGCGATTTCATGGAGCATATTTTTACTAGATTCTAGGGGCACTAGAGTAAAAATAATTAATTATGACTCAAAATTTATTAAAATTCTGCTCGACCAGGATCCAGAAAACTAACTTCAAGCAAAATTTTAATTAATTTTTAGTGTTATTTACTAGAGTTCAATCCATTCAACTATAGAGTCCCCAAATTCTAGTAAGAATACGCTCCATGAAATCGACCCTTATGAGTCACAATTAATTATTTCTACTCTAGTGCCCCTAGAATTTTATAAGAATGCGCTTCATGAAATCGCCCCTATTATGATTTAAAATCTAAGAAAATCTAATAAAATTAACAGGACAAGAACTTAATTATTACTCATTACTGAAAAAATAATTACTTAGAAATTTATAAAAGAATCATATGCATTTTCGTAAATAAAATTAAATAACGTAAAATACATAAACATAAACAATAACGTTGAAAAAATACGTAACAAAATTTTATGAAAACGTGGCAAAATAACACTATTTTTAGTAACTTCAATGTTGTTTCGATAGAACCGTAAAAGGTCGATTTCTTGGAGCGTATTCTTACTAGAATCTAGGGGCACTAGAGTAGAAATAATTAATTATTACTCAAAATTTATTAAAATTCTGCTCAAGCAGGATCCATAAAATGGTTTTTAAGCAAAATTTTAATTAATTTTAAGTGGTAATTACTAGTGTTCAATTGTTTCAACTCTAGTGCCCCTAGAATCTAGTAAAAATGTGCTTTATGAAATAGGGGCGTAATATTTATTTAACCCAGCAAGCGTGTTTGGCATTGACTATTTATTGAATAGCTCTTACTGACTTAGAATGATTCAAGTTCCGAAACTTATAATAATACGGGTTAGGGAATCAAAATGCATTATAGGTAGCCCTCAGCTTTAGTGAACATGTTCCATGCTTTTAGGTTGTGTTTACATAAACCGATTATAAGTTTTTTTTTTGCAAATAAAGAAAACGTCTTTTAATTTCGTCTAATTCTGAACTATCCTGATAAATTAAAATAAAAGTTTCAATAAATTTATCAACATTTAAAATTTTTTTTACTTTTCTTATCAGCGTGAATTTCTTGAGGTAAAAAATAAAGACTTCTTATTTTTTGATTTGATTTTTTTTAAAAAGGACCTTTTAATGTCAAATTTTTGTTTTTAAATGGATAAAGTTTGATAAAAAATTTTTATGTTATATTTCCTAAGAAATCTGAAACAAAAGTATTTATATACTTAAATATTCTGGTAATTTTTATTATCTATTCTTATGATTTCAACAGAAAGTAAGGGAGGGAAGCAAACTGTTCACTTTTTGACCGAAATAATATGTGAAAGCTCTTAGGTAAAATATTCTTGCAACTTAACCATTGTGTGGGGTCTTGGCCTCCTGAGATTTTTTCTACCCTGAATTTTGCCCCTCCCCCCTCTCTGATCATTGATTGAAACCCTAAAAAACTTCTAGATTCGCTCTTGCTGCTAAGCATAGAAGACCTTTATCTAAATCTCGTTAGATTTGGGTATCCTAGAATCTTTGTTATCTTTGTTAGTATGAGAAAACTATTATTTGGTTGAACAAATTAAAGAATTTGTGATTTTTACTTTAAATAGTTTATTTGTGTTTTGTCTTATATTTAAATAGTGAAAACTTTAAAATTGAAAATAATTTTGAAAATCTTCTAATCATTTGTAATTGAAATAAATTTAAACCAAAAATAATTTTAAAAAATATACAAGCACAATAAAATGTAGAAATATATAAATGACAATGGTCTATAATATTTTAAACTAAAATTTAATATTTGTAATTTTACATACGCGGGTTTATATTTCTGGTTACTATGTGTTTATATAATTGATAGAATAAGAAGATAAGTAAGTTTACAAAATTTAATTTTGTAATAAATTGTATAGTTATAATTAGTTTAACCAAAGTTAGAAAATATATATACGAGATTCTTGATATTAGCATATAATAATTGGCTACCAGAATTTCTATGTAAATATCTTTCTTTATAAAGCTTTTTTTTGCATAAAAGTGGTATTTTTATTTTTTATTGCAATCAAGGTCAGATCTTTTATGTATGTAAGTTAAATTTTTGCGCTTTGGGTACATTTATTATGTTTTTATAAGAATTAATTTTATTTAAGAGTAATAAATTGATGATAAGAATGACATTATTTTTTTCTTTCTACTTGATTTTTACTCTACTATATTTATTACTATTCAGTAAATTATTAAATTATTTAAGTGTAGGTGGCCAGATTGCATATATTCCTTAGTTATTTGAAAATAGGAATTCATAAATTTTTCCATTAAAAAAATTTTTTTCTTTTTTAAAATAAAATCTAAATAAAAGCGCTTGGGGTTTTTTTTTAATATACAGATACCAAATAAGACAAACGCGCCTAAGAAAGTGTCGAAAATTTAAGCTTTCTCTTTCAGATTAAAAACTTTTATAATTTCCGATTATTTTAAAGACAAAAAAAAAGTGTTGTTAAGTTTAGAATAATTATTATGTTTATTATGGGCATGGGTTTGCGTGAGTCATACGATATGATCAATTTTTGGGGGCTAATAAAATTTTTTACTTTGGTATATGAGTGCTTTTCACAGGAATGGTATACATAGTGCCCCCCCCCCCTTTTTATATCCAAAACAAAAGCTCTTTTGTACTTTTTTTCAAAATGGAACATTTGTTAACTCATAACAGTAACAAATCCAAAAACTGAAATTACAATAAATCCCGAAATATAAATTATCCTAAGTCCATATACTTAAAGTATGCTAAGTTGTTGTTCTTATCAGGGCCTGATCAGACCCAAGCGCAAGCCATATTTTGCTTTATAAATATTGTTCAGTGATGTATTTTGATGAAAAAATTAGATACTCAGAGTTTGAGATTATTAGTTAGATAATTAGTGATGTGCCGTAAACAATAAAAAAATATTCAGTTCCTGTAAAAAGCACCCATATATTTGATTACTAGATTATAGTAATTGGTCCTTCGAGTCTCAATGGGTGCATTTTTTTATATTAACTAACTGTTTTCATTTTATTTTTTGTGTAGTGATACAAAAATCACCTATACATGACCATCAAAAACCTAAATTTATTGAGAAATAAGAAATTTATTGAAACATAAAATTTTAATAAAACTAATAAATTTAATTAAATATATTTTATACTTATTATAAAAAAAAAAAAGTTATTTTTTATATATAATGTCAAGATAAAAGATGAAAAAAAATTATTCATTTATTTTTTTAAATATTCAATTTGTACGTATAAAAAAAAGTTAAATACAAATTGATAATTTTTTTCTTTTTCTTTTTAAAAAAGTATATTTTTTTATATTAAGTTTATAATATTAAGTTTAATGGAACTTATACATACCATCAAAGAAATATATATAATACTGGACATATTTTCTCGTGTTATTGAATTTTAATCCGATTACATATAAAATCAATTTATTGATATATATAAATGGCTCAATGAAAAAAAAACTCGAGAAAAATATCCTAAATGAAAAAAAAAAAAAAAAAATAATAAAATAAAATAAAAAGCGTTCATATAAAATAAGAAGATCAAACATCTAACGCTTGCACATAATATTTTTTTTATGTGTTTGTGTGTATTATAACGAACTTAGTAATCCTCTTATTGGCTTGGCATTTTTTTGTACTATAAATGTTTACCTATGTACATTAGTTTTCATTCTCTCTGCTGCTATCGTTTTAGAGCTTTTTTTTGTGTATATACTTTAATTAGATAATGTAGATATAAGATAAGTTTATTAAATAAAATTTATTAATTAATTAATATTTTAATTACATATGAGTTTTTACAATTTAAATCTGGAGTAAGGAAGTCAGTTTTTAACTGTAGGTTTTAGAAAGGTTTAGTTTTTGATGGTTGTTCAAGTTCAGAAATTTTACCCAGGTCTTTCAATGTTAAAAAAAGACATTATACCCAATTTTTTTTTACCAATATTTTGAATTTTAGGAAACATTAAATAATTTAACACTCAAGACAAAATAAATACATGAATTCCTTTGTTTGCACTAACTTTTTACGAGACTATGACAAAAAATATCAGCTCACGGACCCTAAATAATTACATTTAATTAAAGATCATAAAAGTAAAAAATATTTACATACATAAAAAATTAGTTAAAGTAAAAGCATACTTTTGTTTTTTCTCATACTACTTCTTCACATTATCTTAACATATCCTAAAGAAATATAAACTTTCATCTTCGTTTATATAAAAAAACTCTTATATGTCAGGATCAAAAAGTTAAGAAACAAGGCAATATATAGTGATGTATATATTCCCGTTTCCCTTAATAATTATATACAATATGCACATGATAATATATAAGGAGAAACAGTACCCTCAGGATCTTACATCAGTTCAGGGGTCATCTCTTCTTCTATATCTTTTTCAATATACATACATACATCAAAACATGCATTTATGTATTCTCGATTGAAACATGCTTTTTAAAAAAACTGCACGCAATCTTATATTCCAACTCGATTCATCTTTTTCGTGTTTTTTATTCTTTATATTTCAGGTGAATAAGTTGTAGAATCAAGAGGTTATATTATAAAGGTGAATGTGAAGAATGTAAAAAAATAAAAAATTAAGTCCCTTTGGGTATACTGTGAGGTCAAGAAAGAGTTTTAAAAAAAAGGAAATTTGAAATATTTTATTTGTATTTTATTATTATATTAAAAACAAAAAATTTAATGCGTAAATAATTATAATTATATGTATAAATTATTATTATTATTATTATGTTTTTATGTTAAAGAAGAAAATATGATATTTTTTTGTGTTTTAATGTATGTTACGGTTAAATATGTTGTTTAACAAAATTTTATATTCGATAAGGGGAGATCACTACATTTGGGTTAGTTAATTACGATATGTTTGTTATATTAAAATAAATACCTCGATAATATCATTTCATTCCAATGAACATGGGTGTAGATCCACGAGCCTCTAAATTAGCAGTTAGGGATTTTAGGCTACTTTTCATATAAGGTTGCCACTTTGTAAAACGATCTCGAAAACAATTAAAAACATTTAATTGATTTTACTTACGTTTACTGACGTGAACTACAATTCTTTATAGTAGCAGAGTTCATATGGATTAAAGTGGATTTTGAGGCACCAAGCATAACGTCAAATGGATAAAATACTATGTATGCGTGTATATGCTCATTTTGATTGTAAGTCTTATATTAAACTTAAAAGTCTTAATGATCTAAATTTGCCTAGATGGGTTACCTATCCTAAAGAATACCCTGGTGAAAATTCTGTAAAAGAATTAAAATTTAATATTTTTGCAATCGTTTAATAACTTGTTTATTAATTGATTTGTAAAAAAACAAGTGAAAAAAATGTAACCACAAAGGACTTTGAATATTGAACTTAGACGCCAAATGTAGCTGATATAAAAAAACCGCACCTTTGAAAAGTTTATCCAAAAAAAGTTAGATTAATCAACTAAAATTCGGTCTGAAATAGGTTCTAATTTATGTGGATTTAAGAAAATAATAATATTAACAATTATAATGATCAAACTCTCATTTTTTAAGAAATGAGTTCATTATTTATAGAAAAATGTTGAAAATTCTCTAAAATTTATCATTTACCATTTTTTGACGTATTATTTCTTATTGGATAATAATTATAGCAAATTCTTTTGGGACAGTTTACAAATTTCCTTTATTGAATTTATAATATTTTGGCATCGAAAATATGGACTTGAGTTTTTCAGTAAAATTTTGAGTATTGAATTTGGACATTTAATTTGATAAATATTTATTTTCAAAAATAAGACTACAACCTTTTTGATTCTGATTTATCAGTCTTTATTTTCTAAAATTATTGAATTTTATTTTCAGATTTTAGACCATTTTGAACATTATAAGCCATATTAAAAAAAAACTTATAACCGGTTTGTTTAAACACAACCTAAATGCATGGAACATGTTTACTTAATGTTACTTAACATTACAATACAATTTTCTAATTTTCTAATTTGTAATTATCACCTCACTAGCTGTTAAGATTCTAAACCCAAACTATTTTGATTCCCTAAGCCTGAATTATTCCAAGTCCCTAAATCGATATTATTATAAGTCCATAAACCTGTATTATCCTAAGTCCTAAAGCCCAGATTTTTCAAAGTCTTTTAAAAGTATTTTATTTATTTATATATACTTATCTAATTATTCTAAGTCTCATTTGACCCCCCCCCCCTTAAATAGGACAAATTTGACCCCCCCTAATTAGGACAATTTAACCCCCTTAATTTTCAAGTTCTGAAGTACCCCCTCCCTATAAACATGTTCCACGTTAAAAAAATTTTTAGCTAATAATTTCAATGTCTAAAGGGCCTCTGTCGATAGAAAATCAAAATATATTAGTAAAATCTAAAAATGTATTAGCTTTTTTTCACGTTTCAGATCATTTTAAATATTATGAGTTATATTTAAAAAAAACATAGTTTTGCATACAACTGCATGCAAAACCGAAACTAATATTTTATCCCTTGTTTAATAAATAGCTATTTCTGGTCTTTACAGAATGAACTATCATTGCAAAAAAATAATTGAAATTACCTCGTCTTCTATAAACAGAACACTAAAAATATTTTTTTATGAGCTTCGTTGGTTTTGAATATTGAAGTAAAAGTTTAAAAATATACTTTTGAACACTGTTCGGTATTCTGGGAATGATTTTTTAGCTATTTTTTAAAAATATTGATATTGGAAATTCATTACGTGTTTTGCTGGTTCAATTTCCAAAGGTTAAAAAATTTTATTTATGAGCTTCGTCGGTTTTGAAAACTGAAAAAAAAGTATAAAAATATACTTTCAAGCACTGTTCTTTATTCTGGGAATGATTTTTTAGCTATTTTTTAAAAATATTGCTAACAGAAATTCAACTAAATTCAACTAATTCAAATTAAAATAATTTTAGCCTTATGTTTTTCGAATTAAGTCTAAAATTGAGAAAACTATATGAAAAGATGAAAAAATAAGTTAAGTATAGTTCAATAATGCGTTTATATCTCACTATTAAAAAAATGAAAAATAAAATCTTATTTTGACTTCAAATGCAGTTATATTGACAGTAAAATTCCTATATATTTTTTCCCATAATTAACTCATGGTTTTTCATTAGATGCAAAAACAATATTCGCCTGAAGTAGTTAAAAAATAGATCATTATTATCAAGTATAATAAAAAAAAAATTTGAAATTTTTTTAGACGAGACTTTCAAAAAATGAGATTTTTTGAGACCGAGAAGAGATCTGGGCAAACCTCATCTCTCTTTTCTCGCGTGAAATTTAACTGATAAAATTAACTTGTTTACTATAAAATGTGGTATAATCAGTTTCCCAAATAAAGTAGTCTGTATTTAAAAATAAAATTTTACAAACCAATTAATATTTATTTTTTTAATAATTTTTACAATGAATACTGTAAGTAATAAAAATGTTTAATTATATATTAAATTTACTGAAATTTAATAAAAACATATATAAAATAAAAATTAAATTTAATACTCTTGTAATTATCGTAAAATTTGTTATTTTTTAAAATACAAGTATAAAAATATTTATGTTTGTTAAAGTATTTATTTATTATAAATTTAAATAAATTTTATGTATTGCACAAGTTTAATATTTATTATCATCTAAGGTGAATATTTTGCGGTTTTTTTAAAAAGTAAAACTTGCAAATTTTGAAATTTAAACAAGCTTAATTTTTTAGATTGCTTTTTCGAATATTTATTGAAATACGTATGTATTTGCTAATATTTTTCAAAATATATCTGCTAATATTTTTCAAACCATACCATATATTTTCTTATTACTTCATTTTTCTTATTAAGCTTTAAGCCTTTAGTCAACTGTAAGGTTTATTACATCAATTTTATTATTATTATTTATACAAACGAACTCAAGAGTATAATAGTTAAAAAAACAAAATTGATATACTTAAAATATTATGCAGTCAGTATTTTATGGATCATTTGTATCCTTAAGGTATGCATAATATATTTCTTGTATGCATACATTTATGTTCTGCATCGTATTATATATAGACAATAATGTACCTTATCACATACATTATTGTGCGAAGATGTGTACTTTGATAGTTTGATTATAGTCATAATTACATTTATATAATTTGCATTCTTGGTATTATAATTATATGCTAAATTATTTACTAAAATCAAAAATTGATTTAGTTAAATTTTAGAGAAAATAAACAACTAACATTTTAAGATAAAGACTTGTTTGTACCAGTCTATAATGAAATCTATTACTTCTATATGGGTTTAAAATATACTTAAAATAATTTTAATTTACGGGTTTCTATAAACTGGCTGTATTCAAATTTCGCAAATTCTCAAAAATCTTAGATTTAATTGTAGTAAAGTGTTTACACAAAACAGGTATCAGTTTGCGTTACATTACTAGTTAAAAAAGTAACTTCAATAAAATTTATTACAGTGTAAAAAAAAATTCCGTTTGCGCATCCTTTTTTAAGATTCTTGGTACGAGAAGTACTTTATTGCTTAAATTCGTTTTTCATTTTCAAATTACATCTGTTATTTACATGTAAAAATAATAAGGTAAAGTGAATTGTACATTATTGCAAAACGCATGGAACATACAAAACGCATACAAAATACAAAATGCATGGAACATGTTTATTCACAGAAAAGTGATAACCTGGGTGGCCAAATCGAAATTGATCTAAGTTCTTGAATCTGAATTATTCTAGATCCTAAAATTGAAATTATTGGAGTAAAATCCAAAAATATATTAGCTGTTATTTTCACGTGTTTCAGACCATTTTGAACATTCTAAGTCATATTTTTGAAAAAATTTTTGTACCATTAATTTCTCCATCTCCATGGGCCCTGGCTGTCATCAAAATATATGGGTAAAATTTGAAAATACATTAGCTGTTATTTTCACATTTCAGACAATTTTAAGCCATCTGAGCCATACTTTTGAAAAAATTTTTGTACCATTAATTTCTCCATCTCCATGGGCCCTGGCTGTAGGTCATCAAAATATATGGGAAAAATTTGAAAATACATTAGCTGTTATTTTCACATTTCAGACAATTTTAAGCCATCTGAGCCATATTTTGAAAAAATTTTTGTATCATTAATTTCTCCATCTCCATGGACCCTGGCTATAGTTGATCAAAAAATATGGGTAAAATTTGAAAATACATTAGCTGTTATTTTCACATTTCAGACAATTTTAAGCCATCTGAGCCACACTATTGAAAAAATTTTTGTACCATTAATTTCTCCATCTCCATGGGCCCTGGCTGTAGGTCATCAAAATATATGGGTAAAATTTGAAAATACATTAGCTGTTATTTTCACATTTCAGACAATTTTAAGCCATCTGAGCCATACTTTTGAAAAAAATTTTGTACCATTAATTTCTTCATCTCCATGGACCCTGGCTATAGTTGATCAAAAAATATGGGTAAAATTTGAAAATACATTAGCTGTTATTTTCGCATTTCAGACAGTTTTAAGCCATCTGAGCCATACTTTTGAAAAAATTTTCGTACCATTAATTTCTCTATCTCCATGGGCCCTGGCTGTAGGTCATCAAAATATATGGGTAAAATTTGAAAATACATTAGCTGTTATTTTCACATTTCAGACAATTTTAAGCCATCTGAGCCATACTTTTGAAAAAATTTTTGTACCATTAATTGCTCCATCTCCATGTAATGGGCTCTGGCTGTAGGTCATCAAAATATATGGGAAAAATTTGAAAATACATTAGCTGTTATTTTCACATTTCAGACAGTTTTAAGCCATCTGAGCCATACTTTTGAAAAAAATTTTGTACCATTTATTTCTCCATCTCCATGGGCCCTGGCTGTAGGTCATCAAAATATATGGGTAAAATTTGAAAATACATTAGCTGTTATTTTCACATTTCAGACAATTTTAAGCCATCTGAGCCATACTTTTGAAAAAATTTTTGTACCATTAATTTCTCCATCTACATGGGCCCTGGCTGTAGGTCATCAAAATATATGGGTAAAATTTGAAAATACATTAGCTGTTATTTTCACATTTCAGACAGTTTTAAGCCATCTGAGCCATACTTTTGAAAAAAATTTTGTACCATTAATTTCTCCATCTCCATGGACCCTGGCTATAGTTGATCAAAAAATATGGGTAAAATTTGAAAATACATTAGCTGTTATTTTCACATTTCAGACAATTTTAAGCCATCTGAGCCATATTTTTGAAAAAATTTTTGTACCATTAATTTCTCCATCTCCATGGGCCCTGGCTGTAGGTCATCAAAATATATGGGTAAAATTTGAAAATACATTAGCTGTTATTTTCACATTTCAGACAGTTTTAAGCCATCTGAGCCATACTTTTGAAAAAATTTTTGTACCATTAATTTCTCCATCTCCATGGGCCCTGGCTGTAGGTCATCAAAATATATGGGTAAAATTTGAAAATACATTAGCTGTTATTTTCACATTTCAGACAATTTTAAGCCATCTGAGCCATACTTTTGAAAAAATTTTTGTACCATTAATTTCTCCATCTACATGGGCCCTGGCTGTAGGTCATCAAAATATATGGGTAAAATTTGAAAATACATTAGCTGTTATTTTCACATTTCAGACAGTTTTAAGCCATCTGAGCCATACTTTTGAAAAAAATTTTGTACCATTAATTTCTCCATCTCCATGGACCCTGGCTATAGTTGATCAAAAAATATGGGTAAAATTTGAAAATACATTAGCTGTTATTTTCACATTTCAGACAATTTTAAGCCATCTGAGCCATATTTTTGAAAAAATTTTTGTACCATTAATTTCTCCATCTCCATGGGCCCTGGCTGTAGGTCATCAAAATATATGGGTAAAATTTGAAAATACATTAGCTGTTATTTTCACATTTCAGACAGTTTTAAGCCATCTGAGCCATACTTTTGAAAAAATTTTTGTACCATTAATTTCTCCATCTCCATGGGCCCTGGCTGTAGGTCATCAAAATATATGGGTAAAATTTGAAAATACATTAGCTGTTATTTTCACATTTCAGACAGTTTTAAGCCATCTGAGCCATACTTTTGAAAAAATTTTTGTACCATTAATTTCTCCATCTCCATGGGCCCTGGCTGTAGGTCATCAAAATATATGGGTAAAATTTGAAAATACATTAGCTATTATTTTCACAATTCAGACAATTTTGAACATTCTGAGCCATATTTATAAAAAAATGTTTCAACCAAGAATTCTATATCTCCATGGTTTTTAATTCCTTGATTTTTTAAAATAATTCAACACTAACTCAAAATAAAGAAATATTAACTTGGTAAAATTGATAACTAATTAAATTTTTTTTTTATGGTTATACACTGTTAAAAATAAGTCTTACACTAAAAAAAAATCAAGTTTCCTCTGCTTGATTTTACCCGTTGCTGCAACCAGAATTTAAAAAATTTAAAATAAATATATTTTTAAATAAATAATGTTTTTAAATTCATAAATTAAAAATTTTTAATTACTATCATGCTGTGGTGCTTGCATTTAAATGATTCAAAATCATTTTTTCAAAATTTTCTTTACTTTTTAAACCATTCGGAATTATTTAATCGAAATCGGTAATTCTGGGTGCTCTAATCGAAAATATTCGATTAAAATCTTAATTTTAAGTTGGTACTTCGTAATGTTTTTTGTGATTTCACGAGCAATTATTTTTTAAATTTTCGAATAATAATTGTAAATACACAATTTTTGTCGAAAATTCACCAAAATAAATTGAGATTTCTTAAATTTTTCGTAAACTGGCTACAAAATTAGCAAAATAAACATTTTTTTAAAATACTTATATATATAATTTTTGAAAACATACTAAATTTTATGTAAATGAATTATTTTCTTTGTAGATTTACAATATTAACTTTTAACAGTGTATATGTTACGGTTAGAGTCCGATATCTGGATAAGGCTAAGACTATCCGGTTAAAGCTAGCTTTATCCAAGCCGTGTTGGATAAAGTCCGATTCTCGACAATTTTTATTTTTTTGTTCAACATTAACCGGGATCGCTTGGATAAAGCTAACTTTATCAAAACGAGCTGGATAAAGCCCGATTCGTATAAAATTTAATACAATATAGTAAAAACCCAGCAAACATCTAGTAACTTTCTTTAAAAAAATTTATTATTTTACCGCTATCATATTTTTGTATTCAATTAAATTTTTTAATATATAATTAGTCAATTAACTGTAATTTTATTTATTTTACATTAAAATATAATTTAATAAATTTTATAAAATTTTTAAATAAAATTTATATGCTTAACTTATAATTTAAATTATTTGTTTTTTGACAAAAAATCTAAATAAATATTTGCATTTGAATAAATTTTTTAATTTACATAGGAATAAAAAAAACAATTAATTAATATGAATTGGAAAAAATAAAAATTGCAAATTTTATAAAATTATTTTATATTATATTGTAAATAAATAAAATTACAGTTAATTCACTAATTGTATATTAAAAGTATAGCTAAAAGTCCAGAAAAAAATTTAAAGTGCCGAAAATTCATGGTTACCCCTATTTTTACCCCTTTTGGAAGGGTTGTACGTAAAAACTGTTGTAAAAATTGGAAAAAGCAATCATTTTTATCCCTAGAAAACTTGATAAAATAAAAAAAAAAGGTTTTGTAACAGTCTGGTAATAAAAAGTCCAGCTATGTACGATTGGCCCTAAATGGGTTAAGTCCATAAACTTGTGTTATTCTAAGTCCCTAAGCCCAGATTTTACAAAGTCCCTAAATTGAAATTATTCTAAGTTTCATTTTACCCCCCCCCCCCTCTTAAACTGGATATATTTGATCCCCCCTTTAGTTCTAATGTACCCCTTCCCTATAAACATGTTCCATGTTAAAACCGGAATTAAGGTTGACTTTATTTGATTAAAAAAAATCAAAATTTACAATATCCAAAAATTTCAACAGATTTCGACGAATATTGACATCCTCCAAGTATCAAAATTATATTTTTAAATTATATTTTACCTTCATCATATTACTTTTTAATACATGTTTTGACCTTTGGACTCCGACCTTCAATTATATGCCTAAAAAACTGTAAAATAAAAAAAAAATTCAAAACTTCATGGGATTTTTGCGTGATAGAATTTTGAAACAATAATAAGCTAAAATTTATTTATGTTTTAAATGATAAGATTTATGAATTTACGTATAGGTAAACAACATACTTATACATGCATAATACATGCTGTAAAATACTGTAACATATAACTTAAACAATTAAGTTAACACGCACATATATGCACCAAAAAAGAAAAAAACAAAAAAACTAAAGGCGAATAAATCTGATGAACGAATCAATACGTTCCCACGCATACCATCTTATTCGTATATATTTTCTTGCTGTTTTTTATTTATATATTTTTATGCATACAAAAAAAAATTACCGACCCTAATATTAACCTTTATATAATTATGCAATATTTTAACTGTACAAAATATATAAACTCTTATTTTTTAACTTTTTGTCTAGATGGGTATATATTTCCTTATTATTTTTTTTTTTTAATTTTTAGCAACAAAAAAAATTATATATATTATATATAAATATATTTATATGCATATAATAAGAATTACATTGTGAAAAGTTAAGAGTAACCCGTTGGCGTTGTGGGCGGTTTTAAACAAGAACCATGTGTATACCTATAAGCTAAAAGTTCCTTGTAATCAAAGGCTTTCGTACGTGCCGAATGGATTTTTACTCTTTTTGTTTTATTTTTATTGCATATATAACAAAGTTTACATATTACATATAAATATCTAATAATACATATATGATTAATTCTGCGATAATTTTGCTAAACCCTTCTGGCTGTCAAAATGAGCTTGAACACAAATAATTTAAGAGAGAATATCACCAAAAAATGAGAAAACGTTGGTTTCGGGCTTACAGATTATTAATTTTTTAAAGATTATTGATTGAAAGTCATCTTGAATGATGGCAAAAAGATCGTTAGAAATTCGAATTGGCTTAACTCAGATCGAGTACTAGGAGACTTGATAATTTTTGGTCGTTTAATTTTATTAACTTATTTGTAATTTTTATTGATTTACAAAATTCTATTCAATTTAAACAATAAATCTTAAAAAAACTTTAAATTGTTTGATATTTAAAGCGCTTAAATATTCCCATTTATGACAATGTCTCAACTACTCTATGCCAAAAAAAAAATTAACCCAACATTGTTTGGAACCAAATTCAGTCTGAAATACATTTTATCCTAATTCTAATAATTTTATTTTATTTAATAAAATTATATCTATTTTATGAATATAATGAAGGTAAAATTGACGAAGAATAACTCATATGCATATAATATATTTATAATACTAGGTGAACATGTAAATTTTATATGTAGAAAATGTACGAAGACAATGAAAATGCAAAATTATAAAGACAAGCAAACAAGTACATAAATTTGTAAAGTAGAGAATTCTTAATAAATTGTAATTCATAATAATATTATCTACATTAATTTGTCAAAATTATTATTATTATTATATTTGATAGCTAAATAAGATAAGAAATTATATATAGATATAACTTTAATATATGAATTATTTTGACGTTATAATAATAAAATAAATTTTTTATTCTACCAATTTTAAATATTTATTAAGATAAACACTAAATATTTAAATAGGAAGTAATCATTGAAAATGACTAAGCAAAGAATTTCCATGTATGTGTATAAACATTTTATACAGCATCCGATAAAGTTGATGTCCGAGCAATGCATGTAATTTAATAAAACATGTTTGATTTTTTCTTTTGCTATTTTCTTATAAATTTATCTAAGAAGTAAATATAAGGATAAAAGTATAAAGGGTCAAAGTAAAAGTTAATTTATACGTCGACCCTTTAAATATACATTTAAGCGAGTGCGTATAAATATGCGGAAATGGAGCTACTGCATAATTATGTTGTAATTTCTTTAAATAATTTCTGTAATTAATTTTTTAAAATTAATGTTGGACTGAACCCCCTATACCGTAGTAATTCTATTTTGCTGGTAGGTCCTTAAAATTTTCCAATAAATATTTAAGTTTTTTAGGTCTCTGACAACTATGAAAACCATTTGAAAAAATTATGAAATCCATTTTTAACGAAAATGACTTAGTTGCCTATAATAACAATTTTAAAGTTATTTTTTGTGGGTTTTTTACTATTCTTTTTTGTAACTTATGTTTTTTGGGTCTCTGAATACAAATATAGCATTTAATTTTACCCAAAGCGACTCATTTGTGTTTAACAAACAACTTTAGGTTATTTTTTTTTTCTTTGCAAACAATTGCAAATGACTTGAAACGTAAAGAAAATTTAAAAAAAACATTTTTTCTTTTCTTTTTCCAAAATTTTCTCAAATCTCATCATACCGATATGCGCTTATCCCAAGTAAGCGGGAAAATTTTTTTTTTAATTTTCTTTACGTTTCAAGTCATTTGCAATCGTTTGACGAGAAAAAAAATTCCGCTAGGTAGCCTGCTTTTTTCGGTGTAGATGGTTTATTTTATGAGCAATTAAAGAATTTTTGGTAAAAACTGCAGATATCATATTCGTGCCCAGGGACCCAAAAAAAATAAGTACTTACTGGAAAATTTTATGGACCAAACAGTAAAAAAAAAGTGATTATGAAATTGGGGTTGTTTTCTACACTAATATTATATATTAGTTTCTGTACGTGAAATGGAAAACACAGTTATGCAGAACTCTAGAATTCTGCTGTGTATTCCTAGGATAGTAAAGCTATATTTCATTTTTTATACTGTAAAATTAAATTTATTAATGAATTGTAAAGTATTTTAACATGGAACATGTTCATAGGGAGGGGGTACTTCAAACTTGAAAATAAAGGGGGGGAGGGGTCAAATGAGATTTAGAATAATTTCAATTTAGGGACTTAGAATAATATCGATTTAGGGACTTATCTTACTTTTTCTTTTTTCTTACTTTTTTTTTGTAATAGGCAACTTTTTTCACTCTGTAATTGAAATTTCAGGCAATTTTTTAAAATAACTGTCAGACTTATATATATCTAAAACCGTTGTTCTAGATTTAGACTACTGTTTGAAAACCACCCTGACAAACTAAAATTACATTTTGACCCAAATGTTTTTGGTTGGCCCCTCAAAAATAAGTTTATCTATTTCTTTGAATACCTGAATTAATTTTGTCTTGAAAAATTCATCGTTATGTGTCATATTTCTGCCAGAATCAACCATATACACAATACAAATAAAAATATGCATATGTACAAAAATCGAAATTATTACTCACACATTTTATTCATATTTTTATGCTTATATTTGTATATTTAAAAAAAAAATAAATAAATGAATAATTTATCTGTTGTTTTGGTTCATCGAGTTATAAATACAGAGATTTTAAACTGTAATTTTAAATTTACCCTTTTACAAATTCATAGATGAAATTAATCGACCGTTTACATTCTGTGCAATATGCTTTATATATATATGTATATAGCAGGGGGTTCAGCCCTCTGCGCATTTTGCGCGCCAACCCCTTTAGAGTGAAAAAGTGATCCAAAGTTGTTACTTATGATTTACTTCATAACCCCGTAAATGTTTACGGGCTTCACTTATAGTTTTGGATTTAATATTGTTGCAAGATATTTTGTAATGCATAATCTATATGTGATTAAGATACATAATTTTATTAATTGTAAACAATTTTTTTGGGCCAAAAGAGCCATTTTGGGCAAAAAAGGCCCTCCGTGTCAAAAGAATCCTGTGCCAAAAAAGCCATTTTGGGGTTAAAGGACTCACAGGGCCAATATGGTTCTTTTGACTCCGGGGTGCTATTTGCCTGCTGTTTTTAAATAATCAAAAAACAAATTAAAAATTCAATATATTTTGATTAAAAATTATTTATTTAAATATTTTATTTATGTAATTTTTTAAATTTTAATACATAGTATAAAAATTTATTAATTAAAAATTTCAGTTATGTGTTATTACAGAGAATATTTAATATTTATCTGATATAAAAATGAATGGGTTAGAAAATTTATTTATATCTGATATTGCAATGCATAGTGATAACAAATCGTCATATAATATAGAGAGATAAGGTGCCCAATTAAGGGGTTCCGGCCCAAATGTAAGGTGCCCAAAAAAACCGCGTCGGTGGCAGCGGTTATAATTTTATAGTGTATAGAGGGATGTATATAATATCATATTGCAGTTTGGTAATAATTATTATACTGTCATATTCATTCGGATATTCTGTCGCGATTTTATTTTGATCATATTTATACAATTTTTTTTTAGATTTTTTTAAAATTCATTTTATATCGTTTGCGTTCAATATTATATATTTTATGAATAACTGTTCAATTTAAAAAAAAAAACTTTGTATAAATGGACTAATGATATCAAAATATTACATTATTTACATGCATGTTATACTCATGTAAAAATAAATATTAATGATTTATAATTAAAGCTAAATTATGTTTTTACGCATATTAAAATTTTTTTATATTTTTATAAAAAATAATTTTTTTAAAAATTTATGCGTCAATTAACATAAGTTAGATAAGTAAGACGGTCCTAAGGAGGGCCTCCGACGGGCCGCCTGACTTATGGTGGTAATCCGCCCGACTTGTTCGCTCGGGATGGTACACGAGTGCATTTTTTAATGAATTTATTCGCACGGAAGTTTTGGAATCAAAAATTGTACTGTTTCCGCATATTTTCTCAAGAAATTTTTCAGGTCAAAAATCTAGTTTCAAAAAAATAATCTAAATCTAAAAAGAATCTAAAAATTTATTTATTAAATAACGGCATGGATCAGATTCTGAAAAAGCATGCTCAAAAATAGTCGGGTTAGTTAGTAATAACCACCTTTATTTAATTTTTAAAAAAATTTACCGAGATATGAGAAGTTGAAGTTTTGTGCGACAAAAGTCAATTTCAGGTGCCAATGGATTAATTTAACATTTTACGGGTATCCGAATCCTGAAACCAATGATAAAAATAATTTTTAAAAATTTAATCTTTTCAGAATAAAAAATATGAAATAACCACCGTTAGCATTGGGGTTTAAAGCCGAAATCTTAAGAGCGTGAGGCCTAGATTCGGTTAGAAACAATGTAACCTAGTATCGCTTCGCTTTCATTTGCTCAATTAAATGATTTTTCAAAGTTTTTAATTTATTATTTTTCCTTAATAAATAAATTCTTAATTTTTAAATATATAATGCTAATATAAAAATTTCCATAACTTTTTAAAAATAATTTTTTTTAAATATTTTTAGGTTTCAAGAAATAAATCAAACAGAAATTGTAATTTAAGTTTTACAAAAGGAAAAGTAAAATTTAAGGCTGTAATTGCCTTAATATCACTTTTATGAAGCGCAATAATAAAATAGCTGTACGTTTTCAAGTTAATCCCAAAACTCAGTATATTGGACGTCGTACAGGACCAATTCCTGCCTTAATTAATAGATACGATAATCGTTTTTCAGAAAATAAGGAAAAAAATTTTGAAGAATCATATAATAAGCCAGAAATAATAAAAGAATATCATAAAAAACGTAATATTTATGATATAAATGAAGAAGATTTAAATAAAATTGAAATACTAGAAAATCATAATAATTTTGAGGATATCGAAGAAGACGTTGACGATTATGAGGACGAAGAAGATTATGAAGATGAAGACGAGGATGAAGCGGATGAATACGAATCGAGCTCGTCTTGTGGCTCGAAAAGTTTATCTGATAGCGAAGAGATAAACATGAACGAAGCTCAAGTTGCCAAAGCTTTAGCTGCTTTTAGAAAATGTGATGAATTTCTCCAGAGACATAATGTAAGACCTGATGTTGTTAAAAGATACAAGGATAGATTAGCGCTTCAATCATGGCTTTTACAAAGAGTGACAGCTAAAACAGCTAAGAAATTAGCCAGTAAGTTAATTTTTTATTATTTATTATTATTTGAAAATTTTTAATTGTCAGTTGTTTGATAAATAAACTAGTAGTTGAAAAACGCCCTATATTTAATTCTTCCCTCGAGTTATGATAAAAATAAATATAAAATAAAAAAAAAGCTTTATATGTTTACTCTGTAGCTGCAGTGCTTGAATTTTACTTGACTATTCGAGCAAATTCTTGGACATTTATAATTCAAATAAAATTGAAGCTCAGTTACCTGAATATTTGAGTTGCAGCTATAATGAAAAAAAATCTAGTTGTATCAAAAAGAATTTACAAATATAATTGGGTTTATATACGTTTCTGATTGCAGTAATACGTGCTAGGTTTAGTATTTGAAAACGATATTCTCGGAAATGTTATACTGATTTCTTGGTAAATGTTCTGGTTCATTTTATAATGAATTTTAACATATACAAAGATAAATTGGAATATATTACAATATAGCTGTTAGCTTTGTAATATAAATTATAAGATTCATGTAAAAAAAATTTAAACTATTGGAAAATCAATCTAACGAGAGTAAGGATATTTTAGCATAAATTTGCATCACGACAATTTTTTTCTTCACACTTTATTTAGTATATGCACATACATAAACTACATAGCATAATATATTGTTGATTTGCGTTAGAATTTAATAAAATCAAAATGAAAAAAAAGTAAATTTGATATATAAAAGATCTATTGCATAGATTTGAAAGTCAAATTAAAAAAAAAAATTTAATACTATGTAATATTTGACATGCTTATAATGTATGCATCGACATGGATGCATAAATTAAAATTGTATAGGATAATTTTTTTCACTACAAAATCTCTCGTATCTATGAATATTACATAAAAATGTCATATGAATATAGATAGATAAAATGATATTTTTTTTTTGTAATTAATAGAAAATGTCAATTAATTGATGATGTATAAGTAACAGTAAATATTAAAAGAAAGACTCAATGTCGAATAGGGAATATTAATTGATTAATCTGCATTTTTTAACTTTCGATGGGATTAATTTAAGTACTCATTAAACAGGAGGAATAAGTTGATGCACAAGTGTTCGCTCTTGTAATAGTTATTTCAATTTTCAGTATGTAATTCAGGAGTTACACTTTTCATCAGCATTTTGTAGTATTTTGAAAAAAATCGTATATTTACTAAATTTAGTATATTAACAAAAAATTCGAGTATTCTCGATTTTTTTTTTTTTATGAATTTGCAAAAAAAATTAATAATTTACAATTTTTTTTCGAAAATTTACAAAAAATATTTGTAAATTTCCAAAAAATAGTTGTGAATTTACAACTTTTTTCGTAAAACCACAAAATAAATCGAAAATTCTCGACTTTGTCGATAATATACTAAATTTAGTAAATTTACGATTTTTATTTACAAAATTTTTTGAAAATTCACTAATTTTTCGAAAAAATTCTATTTTTTTGTAAATCTAAGAAAGTTACTTTTTACAGTGTACTATAGGTTTTTTGGGTCGCTTATAAATAATTGCAAGGTCTTTTTTTCGAGAAATTGGCATTTTAACCTTAAAATTGAAAACACTACCCATAAACAGGTGTATTTTTTATGTTTTCGCTATTTGGGTGTCCAGTCATTTTTTAGTCCAAGGTCATGAATTTTGGGATTACGTCTGTCAAAAGTTGGTGCTTCATCCTTAAATTTGCAAAATCTACCCCTAAAATGGAGTTAATTTTTTCCAATTTAAGAGTGAATCAACAATTTTTTGTGAACAGGACCCAGAAAACCTATATTGACCAAATCTGGACCCTGAAATAGCGAATACATCAAAATTACCCCTTTTGAGGGATAATTTTTGCAAATTTAAGGGTGAAGTGCCAATTTCTCATAGAAAAGACTCCGAAATTCGTAATATAATTAGTGACTCAAAATTAGTAGACCAAATCTGGTGACTACCAGTAACTATGCATTAACCTATACAGAGATTTGATTAGAGAAATATTATTATACTGAAAAGTACTGAAATAATTTATTAATTTATTTAAAGCACTTTTTTTATGAAACTGTTATTTAAAAAATTAAAAATTTAACAATACTTTGCTCAGAAATCAGTAGATTAGGTACTCCTGTGAAAAATGGTTCATTATACATGTTGAGTCACCTGCATTCACCTCATAACAACTTTAATACTATAATTCACGAATATGCATTTTCTAACGCCTAAATTGATTTTTTTATGAGTACATAGAACATAATACAAGAATAATTTCTTTCTGACTTTAGAAAAAATATACTGAAGGTCAAAATCAAGATTTTCATCTTCTTATCAAAAGAAACTACTTGATTCAAAGAAATTTTATTCAATAGATAAGTAATTGAGATCATCATATGAACAAAGATTTTACACTATCTTTGGATATGAGGGAATAGAATATACGTGCTTTTTGGGATTAATGGTTGATAAAAAATGAAGCTACAAATTATTTTAAACTAGAATACACACACGCGCACATATAAATAAAAAGTTGGAAAACGGAATATTATAAATTTTTATTTTATTTTTATTTTTGTTGGTCGTAATATAATGTAAACAAAAAGGTTATGTAATTGTAAATACAAATTATAAAAGGGTTGACATTATTACACTTTCAACAATGCCTTCATTGTTTGATATAGCGTGAGTTTATCCAGGAGTTTATCAAAATATATTTTACTGTTACAGAATATTTGTATTTAATTTGTTGAGCTAATTAAAAGTAATGTAAAATAAATTATATAAAATAAATAGGTTAACTCGTTATTTTTTCTGATTTCTTGAAATTTATTGGTACAATTTAGACAAACAATTACCATATTATTTAGAAGAATTTACCTCCAAAAGATTAATACTAAATTTTTAGATATTTTTAAAAATTATATGATTCTTGAAAAAAAATTTTTTGGTTCCGGTCATTTATATGCATGTAAATAATAAAACAAAAAGGATGTAATATATCTTGTAAAAAAAATGTAGTAATTTTTAAAATAAAAGTTTATAAAATGATTTATTATCATAAAAAATTTTTTTATGTGTTATTACATTATTATAAAATAATTTACGAGAGGTAAACTGTGCATAATATACCTTTTTTAGTTACATATTTTGATTGATATAAATTTTTTATTTTTTTATGAGGTTAATTATTTTTTAATGTAATATAAATAAAATTTTGCACGTAAATACAGGAGAAAAAGGGGTGAGTTGGTATATTAGAGAAATTAAGAATCATTTGGCAAACAGTAAGATTCACAAATTTAGTTCTAAATATTGAACCAAATACATGTGCTATTATCTGCACTGGAAGAAGTAACTTTCTTATATTAACAAAAAAATTAGAAAATTTCCGAAAAATTAGTAAATTTTCGAAAAAATTTGTAATTATTCGATAAAAATCTTAAATTTACTAAATTTAGTGTGTTATCGAAAAATTCGAGTATTCTCGATTTTTTTTGTGAATTGATAATTTTCCTTATTTTTTTCGATAATTTACAAAAAATTGTTGTAAACTTACGAAAAATAGTTGTGAAAATTATTTACAATTATTTACAACTTTTTTCGTAAAATCACAAAAAAAAAATCAAGAATTCTCGAATTTTTCGATAATATACTAAATTTAGTAAATTTACGATTTTAATCGAATATTTACAAATTTTTTTGAAAATCTACTAATTTTTCGAAAATATTCTTTTTTTTTTGTTAATCTAAGAAAGTTACTTTTTACAGTGTGGCTTTTATTGTTAAAATGGTTTATTAGGCTAAAAAATTTGCACATAATTTTACTTTTATTTTTAAATTATAACGCTACTTTCATTATTTTTAAAATATGTACTTGTAATGGATAAATTGTTTGAATGATTTTGGATTTAATGCTTGATTAGAGCAGAAAGGTATTAAAAATTCTTGGTTCGTGCAGAGTGAGAGGGAGGATAAATTTTTCCCAAAAATATTTTAGACCCCGTCTCAAAAGGAAATATTTTAAAATAAAGGTGTAAATTAAAATGTTTAATATCTTGCATTAAAATTATACTGTTGAGTTTCAATACTTTCTTTTGGCTTCAATTGCTAGTAAATTCAAACAGCAGTTTTGAAAATTTAATTGATTGCTTTAGTATTAAAATTTAAGTGTTTAAATTTTTAAATAATCCATACAGGTTTCAGATCCAGTGGTCTTGAAATTTTATTATTGAATGTAATCAAGGAATTTTTATGAAAAACCTTAACTGCAATAAAAATAAAAATATTAATTCTACTTTTGAATTATAAATTTTTAATGTGGAAAATTATTTTTTATTATTTTCTTATTTATAAAAATAAGAATGTTACTTTTATTTTACGTATAAAGAATCAATATTATAGATTGATATGCTTTACATGTAGGTATTATCATATTTACAAATGCATAAAATTGAGAGGAACAATTTTTTTAAAAGGCTAAATAATCAAGTTGTGTATTTCTTGCAGGATTTCTTGTAGTAAATAAGACAAATAAAAAAAAGTCAATTGTATAAATAGACATTGTACAAGCTCGTAGATTTATAACTTGCAGAAAAAGGTCTTCTACTATTATAAAACTACGACGAACTATGATTGCGTATGTAGGAAACTTTAACATTCATACTATCGCAGTGTTGAAGATAATGTCGAAGATTTTAAAATGAATTTATGTGACATATGCACACTGTGAAATTCCATTATAAACATTTGCTTTAAAGTTTATCCAAACTGTTTAATAATTAACTGTCATGTAAAAGAATAAACTCTCTTTAAAGTAAATATAGGTAAAGCCATTGAGAAAAATATTGATTTTCAAAAGTTAAATTAAGCCTCAAAAGGTTTTTAAGGAACTTATTTTTTTAGGACAAAAATGTTGCAAGACATTTTAGAAGCAAAAAATATTTTCAGTTTTGGAATAAAATTTATGATTTTTATCTTCAAATTTCACAAAAAAGATTAAAATAATTTTTTCTATTTAAGAAGTTTTTTTCTACTTGATTCTTCATTTTATAATATAAAAGCTGTTATTTCATTATCACGGGAATCTGCTGGGGGTGACTTTTAACTTTTAATGCCATTTTAACATGAAAAATTTTCATCGGGAGGTTTACACTGTAAAAAGTAACTTTCTTATATTAGAGAAAAAAATTAGAACATTTTCGAAAAATTAGTAAATTTTCGAAAAAAATTGTAAATATTCGAAAAAAATCGTATAATTACTAAATTTAGTATATTCACAAAAAATTCGAGTATTCTCGATTTTTTTTTATCAATTCGCAAAAAAAAATTGATAATTGACAATTTTTTTTCGAAAATTTACAAAAAATAGTTGTGAATTTACAACTTTTTTCCTAAAATCACAAAAAAAAAATCGAGAATTCTCGAATTTTTCGATAATATACAAAATTTAGTAAATTTCGAATTAGGGATTTAGAATAATCTGGGTTTAGGGACTTAGAATAATTTGAGTTGAGGGGCTTAGAATAATTTCGATTTAGGGACTTTGAATAATTCAACTTTGAGGACTTAGAATAATCCGGATTTAGGGACTTAAAATAATATAGATTTAGCGAAATCGATTTTTAAAATTTTCGATTTAAACAACTTAGAAAAATGTAGGTTTAAGTAATCAGAATAATTAGGGTTTAGAATCTTGACATATAATAAAGGTGATAATTACAAATTATAAAAGTAGCAAATTTGTATTGTAATTTTGCAAAACATTTATGCATTATAGTCTAGCTCTCAGCTGTTAGTAAACATGTTCCTTGCATTTACTTTTCACAAACTGTTAAAAGTTTTTTTAATTTAAAAACTTCATTTACGTTAGAGTTCTAGTTTCAACCCATAAAATTCAATATTATTTTTATAAGCTCATTTTCGCCCTAAAATTTTTATTGGTTCAATTTAATATTACAAAGCTCAAACGTTATAATCATACTTGCTTAATATTTTTAATTATTTATTTAAAATTCCAAACAAAGCCTATAAATTGACAGGTTTCAAGCAGAGTAAGCTTACAATGTACAGTAAACAAAAATTTTTTCTAAAAATAATATAAACAAAACTACATCAAGGAAAAACAAAATTAAAAAAAAAACGAAAACTCTGCCTAATATAAAACATGTAAGCTTCAAAATACATATATTTAATATAATGTTCTATATAATAGTATTATGTCCTTATAATAAACAGTCTTTCTAGTTATGTATGTATACAACTACAATATTTATATGCAGTTTTGTCATTGATGAAAGTTTGCCGACAGCATATAGTTTATACAATATGTGCAATCTTAATGGAAAAAAAACAACGCAAATATAAAAAACAAGACCTTCGTTCTGGAATTTCGCGAGAGATGGGAAATGAAACCCATATATAAGTTAAACGAAGCCGCACAAAATATCCTACAGAAACGTTTTCTGGTCCATCCGTCACCCAGTTGACATATATATGTATATACATATATTTATAAAATGAATCTTGTTTATACCCATATACATGGAATAGTCCAGTTCATTTATCCAGACCTTTATTAATTTTTTTTTTGGCTTTTTATTTCACTACAATTTTTATAAGGAGGGTCCGTTTTAAAAATTAACGAAAACCCTTCTGGTTGATCTCATTTTTTCGGTGTGACTTTTAGCTCTCAAACTCTGTAATTCGCAATTTTTTATCACTAATTCTCTCATCGATATGGCCAATTAACCAAATGGTAATTTTTGGACCAAAATTACCAATTTTTAAATTGCTGCCGAAATTGTAATTTTTGACTAAAATCAGTTTTATAGTTTTCAAAAATTTGTTTCAAGTTTCGAAAAATTTTCTACTTGACTGTTTTCTTCATGTAGATTCTAAAATTTTCAAAGATAATGATAAAAATTAATTTTTTTGAAATTGAGACACTGGTTTTAAATAATCATATCTGGTTCACAAATTATTGCAATGTGGCGAGTAAAGATTTTTGGAAATTTTAAGTTTTTAGAAAATTTTTAAAACCTATAAAACCTATTTCTGTCAAAAATTAAAATTTTGGCAACAATTTAAAAATTGTTCATTTTTGAGCAAAAAGCACCATTCAGTAAATTGTTCACAACGTATTTCGAGCAATTGTAGATATTTGAAGTACCTAAAATAATTTTGACGATTTAAAATCATCTGGATTTGCTCATATGTAGATTTTACTTTTACTGAAATTCGTTTTTATGCACGTTGAATTCATTTTGTCTACTCTCAAACATTCAGATTAGCAATTTGGTGATGTTTTTGGAATATGTTCAATAAAATCATGTTAATGTAACTAACATAATTATTTTTTTTACACTGTCACTATTTGATTTATTGTCCAAAAAAAAAAAATCATTTTTATAGATTTTATATCCTGACATTTTAAAATACAAATCTGTGTCCTTAGCAGATCTTGATATGGTATAAACTTGAGTTTACTAAGAAATTTAATTCAGATTAATCTTGACATTTACCTTATTTATACTGATAAAGGAATTTGATAACGAATATACATGCATTACGTATTAAATTTTGTACCCAGTTGCAAGTATTTTTTTTACTTTTATTTTTAGTCCTTCCAGTATTATTGTTATCGTTTCTCATTTCGTTCCTTACGTAATTATTGGATAGGGGAAGGAAAGTACGTTTAAATTTTTTACGCTTTTAAAATGTTGTATTATTAGTACACTTTGTGCAAATATGTGAAAATGTTTACACAAAAAATTATATGCACAATAATTAGAAGTAGAGATATTAAGATATCCAGTTGTAGTAATTGAATTTTTTGGGATGAGCATTGGCTTTTATTATTTAAGCTAGAGTATACATTTTACAAAAATCGTAAAGTACTTTTAAAGTTAATATTAAATACTCGATTAAATAAAATTATTTGATTTCTGAGCCAACAATTATTTGCTTTATTTTTTAAATAAATTATTTTGTACTTTTGGAATTTGGGCTTAAATTAAAGTTATTTTGACTCAAAAAAATCTATTTTTGCCTAGAAAAAAAAAGACTCATATTTAGTAGTTTCACATTTTTTCCAAAAAAAGAAATAGATAATACAGAAAACTTCTTTAGAAGGGCGCCCACCCCAGCTATCGAGAAAAATAGTTGAGTTGTTTTTATAAAATATTTTAAAATTATACAAAATATAATTCAAAAATAAGTTAATTTTCGATTCTCACGGGATGGGCCGAATGCCCTCTTTACTCCCCGCTCCACCAACGTTACACGGCCAGGCTGCTTTGCTTGAAATTTTTTTATTGCTTGAATTTTCAAGCAAAGCAGCCTGGCCGTGTATATCTGCTATTCAGACAACCAATTTACTTGCTACTTAATTGCTATCTAGGCAGGAAATTTAGTTCTTATATAATTTATTGTTGCTATCCAGGCGACGAATAATTTACTTGATCGTTACTGTTAAGGCAGCGAATTTACTTAATATCCAACTTATAGTTCACTGGTTGACCCATGAAACTTTCTCTGAGGGGAAAAAGAGCGGTTTATCCAAAACTGCCGTATTTTTATAAAATATTTGAAAATTAAACAAAATATACATAAAATCAGTGATTTCTTTGATAAAATAAATGTTAATTTCCTATTTTTAAAGGGGGGGGGGGGAGGTTAACTGGATATGCTAATGATAAAAAACTTAGATTTACCTAAAAAATTAACCGTTTTATAAAAAAAATTTACTATTACAAAATAATCTATTGTAAAGTGAAATACTTATATTATACTTGTGCGAACCGAATAAATTTTTGTTAACACAGTTATGAAGTAAATATAGATTTTCTGGAATATTTTTGAGTTTGGTTAAAATGTTCTAAAATTAAAAAAAAAACTTCCCATAAATTTACAACGTGTTTTTTAAATACTCTCAATAGCCGATCGCAATTTTAAAATAAATTATCTTCTATTGATCATTTGGGCCTTATATAAAATATTAACTTTGCCAACGAACAACTTAAGTTTATACCTTCACATAAGGCCCCGTTGATTAACAATCGGTCAGTTGTATATTTTATAAGTTTCTTATTCATCGCAACAGATTGAGCTAGTAGTGTAACTGAATCGGAAAGTTGTAATGAAGAAATCTTACTTATCTTAGTTTTTTATAAATTTTTCCAAATCTGATATACCCCAAAATCAGCCAGTCACTAATATAAAATTTCTAAATAATAATTATAATTGGGTTATGAAATTAATTGATCAAAATTTTTATGAATAAAATATTAACATTAAAACATTAGGATTTTTTCGTCTTTCTTGATCTGAAAAGTTTTCTTTTTTGCTTTTTACAAAAAAATAAAATCTTGATTGGTTTCACTAAGTGCCAAAAATAAAAAAAATAATAATTTTATTTTTCGTTATAGCCTAATTTTAGTTTGGTAGATATAAAGATTATAGTGCTTTTTAATGACATTTAATTTGGCATTTATTAATTTCAGGACACTAAATTTTATTTTAGATAATTTTAACTGAAAACCTAAAAACAAACGATATTAGGCCAAAATATAATTTTTAAAAAAGTTAAATTTTTTACTTACAGTAAATTATTCAAATAGGGTAATTAAATCTAATTGTCTAATGCAAATTCGAATTCTCGAAATTTCAGTATAATATTAAATATTTAATTGAAAAAAGCAGGAATTGCAGAAAATTAAATCAAGTTAAAGTTTTTGAGAAAAGTTTAGCAAAGATAGTTTATTGTGCCTAGAAATGGATCGAGTATTAAAATCTAGCTAGTTGAAAAATTTCTCGCAAGGAAAAAAATTTTTTTTATAATTTCATCTGAGAATTTCGTTAGTATATCAAGAAAAATAAAAAGCAATCTCATATTATAATATATTCTTATTATATTATGTACTTTGTAAATCTTTTATACCCCCCATTTCGAATCTTTCCACAGGTTTTAAAAACCGGTTTTTTTCTTCACATATTATAATATAATACAGTCGCAAAAACACTCAGTTACTATATGCATTTGTTTATATATTTATATTGTCAAGAGCAGTAATATTACATTTTCTTATATATTGTGATTTTACTTTAGATATATTTGCAATTCACATATACATTTACATATTATTTTTATTATATTAGTTTTTATCAAACAACAATATGATGGTATACATTATATTTTCTTTTTAAATCTTTTTAGGTCCAAAATTTGAATTACCAGACTTTTCTGAACTTTAAATATGTTCTTTGAAAATTTAAAAACTGAGATGAATAGTAATAAATTTAAGATTTTTACGAAATTGAGTCAAAATTTTATATTTGGATTTATTGGTTTAGGGTTTTAGGGCCGATATTTTTTCTTAAAACTAATGTACTTTTTTTAATGAAATGGCTGAAGTGGAATTTCAAAAAAACCTTTAATTTATTTTTCTGTTATCAGAACCAATGTTCATAGGACATGCTGACTTATAACAGTTTTAACTATTATGGCACTCGACTCCTTTATTAACCCTCGGTATTTATTCGATCTATTCAATGTTGATTTGTTAAGAACACCACATGTAAAACCAGGCATGTATCCAGAAATTTTTTTCGGCAAGGACCAAAAAATTTCGGAGGGGACCAGGACCTAATGTTTTGAATTTCTTAAATATCAATCAAAATTTGATTTTTTGTTATTTTAAATTGTTTATAAGGAATAATTGTTAATAAAAAAATTTTTTAATTTTGAAAGTAAGGTAAATAATGTTTTTTCAAAAAATTTTCATTTCGGGGGGGGGGGTAGCCCCTGGGCGAGGGGCTGTCGTCTTGGAAATCATGAATTTGATTTTTTCTGATTTTTCTTGATTTTTCTTGATTTTTTGTGATTTTTTGTAATTTTTTTGGGTAAAAACCGCTAAATATTATATTGAATAGTAAAAAATAGATTTTTGAAGTCTAGGGTGAGTTACAAGGCTAAAAAACGCTAAAAATCGCGAAAAATCACGAAAAAAATCATAAAAAATCATTACAAGGCGAAAATAAACCATTTCAACTAGTAACGATTCATGATTGAGGTACAAACAAGCCAAAATCAGAAAAAAATCAAAAAAAATTTTTTTAAATCAAATTTGTGATTTCCAAGACGATAGCCCCTCGCCCCTTGGCCCCCCTCTGGATACGTGCCTGTGTAAAACGCAATTTTTTATCACCCATTATATTCCATAAACAAAAGGCCCATTTTTAACCCAAAATGACTAAATTTTAAATCCTAACTAAAATCATAGTTTTCGACAAAAATTGATTTTCTAGGTTTCAAAAAACTTTTACAAGTTTTAAGTTTCCAAAAATCCTTTACTCACCTGTTTTCTATTATTTGTATTCAAGATATGATAACAATAAAGATATACACGGTAGAGCTGCTTTGGTTGAATATTCAATCAATTGGTTGACTATTCACCCAAAGCAGCTCTACCATGTAGGTTTCTAAATTAAAGTTTTCTTTTTTAAAATCAATTTTTATTCCTAATTGAGCAAATTAAGCCATTTCTTAGAAATGAATAAAGTAAAAAGCGGGGGTAAAGAATTTTTGAAAATCCGGATCTTGAACTAATTTTTTGAGACATTTAGAAAAATTCATTTTTATAATATAAAATTAAAATTTTAGTAGCAAATTAAATATGTGTCATTTTGGGCTGAATAATGGGCACTTTAAATACTATAATGAACAGAGAACCAGTGATAAAAATTTCTGAATTTTTAGGAAAAATATTTATTTGGTAATTTTGTATAGTCAATTAAACAATAGCAATTTTTTAAAATAAATACACAAATAATTCATTCGTATCTATCAAAAGTTTTGCATATTTTTGTACCCGTGTAATACATATGTATGATATATCATTTCATTAAGTTTATATGTAAATGAATAACTTGATTGATTATATATTTATATGTATTGCACAGTGTTATAAATATTTAACATGTATTGACGCATATACATACACAGCGTACAAGATCAGAAATAGCTAAGTTAAAATAGCATGATATGCATTATAAGAGTACCATTTAAATCCTTTCTAAAAGCAAATGTATAATGTAACGGATCCTAAATTAAAATTTTATATTTTATTGGAAAATCAGATCGAGTATAAATTTTAGATACTTTTACTCTTTGAAAAAGTTTGTCAAATTTTTCATGATAAATTTTTTCTTACAGATTAAAGATTTGCAAGATTTTTTCGTTAAACGCTAAACAGAGAGAAAAATTTTTAGGCACGATCGTCCTATAAATCTAATACATTGATGAAATAGTGCCTTATAAGTTTGTTAGGAATGAATGAATATTTCTTATTCATGGAGAAATTTTGTCCCATAGTAATTTTAATGCCCCTAACAAAGTTTTTCTACTGCTTTTCAGAATCGGTTCAATGAATCAAAAATCCTTTGGGAAAAATTTGTTGATTTAAATTTAGTTGTGAGATTTCTAGTAAATAATCGATTTCATCCAGTCATTGCAGAGTAATCATGAAAAAAAAAACAATTTTAGATATCACAAATTCAAAGAAAAAAATGATAAAAATTTATTTTTTAAATTAAAGTAATCCGAAAAAGTGTTTAATGACTGAAAGCCACCAAAAAATTTAATAAACATATGATCGTTCCTGTCGTCTGGCTTGAAGACTTTTTATAAATCAAAGCCGATTTTTTATTTAAAAGTGAATTTGGTGGGTAATGAAATTGTTTTCTAAATAGATCAAAAATAGTTAGAAAAGTATAATAAAAAAAAAACCGGTTTATGTAAACACAACCTAAATGCATGGAACATGTTTACTTACAGCTGAGGGCTAAGTATAATGCAAATGTTACGCAACGTAACAAATACAATTTTCTAATTTTATAATTTGAAATTATCTTACTAGATGTTAAGGTGTTACAATAGTAAGGCGCCATTTTGTTGGTATTTTTTTTCGATTTCTGAATTATCGATGCTACATACATATGTAAAATCGTATATGTATTAGTATAATACTAGGTTATTTACATACTTTTTATTTAATTATTTAATAATTATGCAATGAAACAAGTAAAACAAATTGGAAATGTAATCTTTGAGCTTTTATTTACCATATTATTTAAGTTTAATTAATCTGTGTAATCGCAATCATACTTTTCACAAGCTCCAAAGATGATTTTCCATAAGAGCAATGTTAAACTACCAACACTTTTTTCTTGATTAAATAATAATTAGGCAACCAAAGTTGTAAAAGAAAGTTTATTTCATTTCTTAAAGACTTAATCTTTATGTTGTATAAGTTTCATTCATTTCTGTTATCATAAATTTTTAGTATTCTAACACCTTAAGATTCTAAACTCAAATTATTTTCTAATAATTAGTGATGTGATTCTTTTGACCAATAGGGCTATTAAATAAAAATATCTAAGATCTTTTTTTATTCAGCGTTACGTTTCGTGTACGAACAGTACACTTTTTCAAACAACAATGTTTAATTATAATAAAATTTACTACATTTTACTTAAAATTAGATAAAATACCCCTAATAGCCCTCTTGGTCAAAAGAATCACATCACTAATTATTATTTATTTAAAATTAGCGAAAAATTCTCCAATATTTATAATTCAAATTATTTTCATTTCCTAAACGCGTATTATTCTAAGTCGCTAAGCCCAGATTTTTCAAAGTCTCTAAATTGAAATTATTCTAAGTCTCATTTGACCCCCTCCTCTTAAACCGGACAAATTTGACCCCCCTCCCCTTTAATTTTCAAATTCTAAGGTACCCCCTACCCATAAACATGTTTCATGTTAAAATGATTTTAAGTCCATTAATAAGGATGATTTTAAGTCCTATTTGACCCCCCCCCCCCTTAAATCGAATGTATTTCACTCCCCCCTTGATTTTGGGATTTCCGGAATAAACATATATATTTTAATAAGGGATTCCACTGGGCCCAAGTTGGACTGAGAGGTTACAGAAATTGGCCTAAACTATTTTTTTTTTTCTGAAAATGAAAGTAAAAAATAGTACCCTTGGCCAATTTTAGCTCTCTAGGTCAAAGAATCTCTCCAGAATCGAACTCTGCAAAAAAAATTCTATACGTACTAAAAAAAAAAAATATTTTTCATCGAAAAATAAGCATTTGGCAGCAAAAGAAAGAAGATTCTGAATCAATTTACCAAAGTAGGGTAAAAACACAAAAATGTCTGACAAAAATCAAGAATTTGATCTAGAAAGCTAAAATAGGCTGATAGTACTTTTAACATTGAACATGTTCATAGGAAGAGGAATCCCCGAAAAAGTCCCTCTCAGCAAGGGGGGTCAAAAAGTGACGTTTTGAGGTGGATGAGGTCAAATGTGCTTAGAATATTTTCGGTTTATTGATTTCTAGGGACCCTTGAATACTACACTGTACAAAGTAACTTCCTTAGATTTACAAAAAAAATAGAATTTTTTCGAAAAATTAGTGAATTTTTAAAAAATTTTGTAAATATTCGATAAAAATTGTAAATTTACTAAATTTAGTATATTATCGAAAAATTCGAGAATTATCGACTTTTTTTGTGATTTTACGAAAAAATTTGTAAATTCACAACTATTTTTCGGAAATTTGCAACTATATTTTGTAAATTTTCGAAAAAAAAATTGTATATTATCAATTATTCAATTACGAATTTTTCCTGTGAATTCACAAAAAAAATCGAGAATGCTCGAATTTTTTGTTAATATACTAAATTTAGTAAATATACGATGTTTATCGAATATTTACAATTTTTTCGAAAATTTACTTATTTTTCGAAAATGTTCTAATTTTTTTGTTAATATAAGAAAGTTACTTTTTACAGTGTAAGCTTAGGGACTTACAGGGACCCTAGAATATTTCTAGTAGTAGTAGTAAGAGGCTATAAGTCCCTCTCAGCAGGGGGGTAAAAATGTGACGTTTTCAGGGGGGTTTCCAGGGATCCTAGAACATTTCTAGTAGTAGAAGTAAGACGCTATTTCATGGAGAATATTCTTACTACACTGAAAAAAAAATCCGCTTGCCGC
Source organism: Anagrus nilaparvatae (assembly GCA_022575985.1). Taxonomy (NCBI): domain Eukaryota; kingdom Metazoa; phylum Arthropoda; class Insecta; order Hymenoptera; family Mymaridae; genus Anagrus; species Anagrus nilaparvatae. The sequence continues at coordinate 28,977,574 of JAKSXM010000231.1, read as the reverse complement.
AAGCGGAATTTTTTTTTCTTTGCAAATAATTGCAAATGACTTGAAACGTAAAGAAAATTTGAAAAAAACATTTTTTCTTTTCTTTTTCCCTTTTTAAGCGGATTTTTTTTTCACTTTATATTTTTAGGGACGTTAAATTGAAAAAATTAATTTTCAGTAACTAATACCAGAATCCCAGCGATAATCTTAAAGAAGAGTTTTCCTGGAGCAGGACTTCGCTAGATATCTGGTGGTATTTACTAAATTGCAATTATTTTAACTTTAGTGTCCCTAAAATCTAATAAGAATATGCTCCATGAAATCGACCCTGTAGTATTGGTAGTATAGTAGTACGGAATATATTATTGATTGTAATAATTAGGGAGGAGTATATGTTACGAGGATGCTAAAACTATTATAAGTTAACATGTTCAATGCTCGTAGCTTGTCTGAACACACAAACCAGTTCTAAGATTTTTTTAGTTTCACTTTTGGAAAAAAATAGTTTGGACTGATTTTTGTGACCCTACAAGTACTTGGGCCTAGTTGGGATGAAATCCCTTGAATACAAACTATATTTATTTGAAAAGTATTTTGAATCCCATTTATTTTTGAGGGAGACAGATTTAAAAAAGTAAAAAATATGAAAATAAATAATGAATTAGAAATTTTTGAATAGATTTATGCCATTGAAATAATGAATTGATTTTATAAATTATAAGTTAAAAAGACCAAACTTGCTTTGTATAAGAAAAATTTTATTTTTTTTGCAAATTAATCTAAATTTTCTAATTTTTTCTCACCAATGCTTTTAAAAATATTGATTTTTATTTTAAAGATTGATTCAACAATGAATGCCAATGATTTGCACTGCACATTATGAGTGATTACCTGCTAAAGTGCAGATACGTATTATGTATTACGAATGTTGAATTTGCATTCATTATATTGAATCTGACTGAATACATTTATTTAACAATTTTATTGGAATTATCTTAATTTGTACAATATTGAAGCTTGAAATTTAAAAATTTTCAAATAAACTAAAAACAAAAATTTTATTTTTTTGAGGAATCAGAATATGATTCAAGTCAGATTCAAAATAAGTCATGCACCCGGGAGAATCTGAGATGAATGTTTCCATTGAAGCATCAAAACTGTATTAAACTCTATAAACAAGTGCAAAAAACCTGACCAATTAATTTTTCAAAGCTTTATAAATTCGCCAAAAATAATTAAATAAAAAAAAATTTTAACATTTTCTTAAAAATCATTAATTTTCATTATACCTACGTAATAAATTTAATAAATTATTTTTTTTTCTGAATAAATATTCTCCTTCATTATTGTAAAAGGGAATTGTATAATCGATCTTGAAGATCAAGAGAAAGCGCGATCGTGCAATGTGTATAATATTGTTATATGTGTGTTAGTGTTAACTGTATAGTGGCGATTTAATGCTTCTTCGGTTTCTTCGAATGCTTTGTATAATAATCAAAATCTTGGGTTTCCTTTCTTTTTTAGATTTTTTTTTTTTATAATATATGTGTCTGTGTATTTTTATATACAATTTATATCGAAGAAAAAGACAACTGGATTAATCTGTATTATGTACTCTAAAATATCAAATTATTTTTAATATTATTGCCAAATTATTACCAAATAAAAATTTAATTTTTTAACTGATTTAGTGGTTTAAAATAATATATTTTGTGTAATGATAGAAGCTTAAAATTTTTTCTTTCTATAAATAAGCATTTTAAATTTTAATTGGTAAATTATGCTAATGTAATATTAAATATTTTAACGTACCATTTATTTATGTAAAAAATATTTTGTTTTTTTTAGCCACCATTATAGATATTTATCTTATAAGTGTTAAATTTATTGCATAGTTTCTTCTTATTAAAAAAATAAAAAATATTTTTATGTAAATATTATAGAAATAAATTTTATATATACCAAATAATTACTTATTATTATTATATATAAAGTGTCAAATTTTTATTAAAAAAAATTAATTTTTGTTAAAATGTAATATTCAAATTATTTGCTATCGTTCTTTTGTTGAATCATTTTGGTTAAAAATAAAAAGATAATTAACTTTCGTAAAATTAGTATAAAAAATTAATAAATACTATACTTTGTAATTTTTTTTTTCTTCTATTATGTAAATGTAAAAAAAAAAATCAGTATTTCATGTGTCGATTTTTAAGGTACCGAGTTAATTATTGTGTTAAAACTTGTGTCGTCACTCATCCGGTCCATTTTATTATTATTATTATTTTCAAGATTTTAATAGACTATAAAAAAAAATTATAGCTTGGATCAATGAAATGAATAGAGTTTTATAGAAATAATGCTATTAAAGTTATTTTGTAATATTTTTTTTATAGCAATTTGTCAGTTCTAATAAAGTTTATTAATTTCTTTTGTTTCGGGGAGAGCTATGACAAAAAAAGTGGATGACAGTTGTATTTTTTGTTTAGAGATAGCCAAAACAGAATTTTTTTTTGCCACGGGTTCCGAAAACAGTTATGGGTCTACAAAGTTGGACAATGAAAAAAAAAAAACAAAAACAAATGTTACAGGGTTCTGGAAGAGTGTTTCGGGTAATTGAAATAAATTTTAGGATGGTACAGGATATATGATTTTAGGTGCCAGTAAACGGCGAAACTTAAATGTCCTAATGAAAAAAACTTATAACTGTTTTCACGCAACCAACGAGCATGGAACATGTTCACTTATAATAGTTTTAACTTATACTCCCTAATTATTGTAAGTCCTAAAACCAAAATTACAATAAATCTTGAAATATTAATTATCCTAAGTCCATAAATCAAAGAATTCTAATTTTTCAACCCCCCCCCCCCCCTAAAAACGTCACTTTTCCACCCCCTTTCTTCACCTGCCGAACCGGACTTTTTCAAACTCATCCAATGTACAGGCACTTTTTACTATGTAACTACTCCTGAAGCATTGTAAAAGTAACCAGATTGTTTACACGGAAAAAAATTCTGGTTGCTGCTACCGATTGTAAAATGTAAAAAAAATTTTTTTAATTTGTAATTATCACCATTACTAGATGTTCCCTAAAGTTCCTAAACCCAAATATGATTCCCTAAATCCATATTATTTTAATTCCCTAAATCGAAATTCTTTAAGTTTCTAAACCCAGTAGTTTCTAAATCCCGAAACTTGACATATTCTAAGTCTCAGAAATCTGAATTTTTCTAATTTCCTGAATCGAAACTGTTCTCTTACAATTTTAATAATTCGGATTAAGGGACTTAGAATATTTTCAATTCAGGGAATTAAAATAATACGGATTTTTTTAAGTCCCTAAACTTCAATTATTATAAATCCCTAAACATGACATATTCTAAATTCTTAAACTTGAGTTATTCTAAGTCCCAGAAACTTGAATTTTTCTAATTTTCTAAATTGAAACCATTCTAAGCTCCGTTTGACCCTCCTGCCCTTTGATCTGACATATTTGACCACCCCTTGATTTTCGTATTCCCAAGAGATCCCTCCTTGATTTTATGTTATTAATGTTTTTGGAGCCACTGAATCCAAGTGTACTGTTCTTACCGAAAAAGTTCTAGTTGCCCAGAATGTAATATTGTAAAAATAACCTTAATTTACCTATTGTTATTAAGTGAGCCAGAGAGATTCGTGTTTAGTGAGCCCAATAATACATAAAAAATCCACAAAATATAATAACCTTAACTTGCTTATTATTGGAAAATTAGACCTTTTATAAAAAATTCAGTGGACATGCCAGAAAAAAATGGACTCGAAGTAGTGGTTTGCCTCTAAACTGACCTACAATATATATCAAAAACCTAAACACTTGCATTTTATAGAGACCTTACATTTTTACAGCATTTAGTTTATCTACAAAATTGTACTCTCTAAAAATATAGATATGAAGAATTTTTTATCAGCAAGGCTACTGCCTAATAAACAAGAATAAATTAATTTTACGCAGAGTAATTTAATTAACTTTTTACTGAAAAAAAATTCATAAACTTTTAATAAAGCAATAAATTAAATACATAAATGTTGATAAAACAGTGCTGATTAATTCTAACTATGTGCACTGTTTCGTAAATTGAATGCATGCTAAATATTTGTAAAGGACTTATAGCCCGTGAAAATTACTTAAAATAATAAAATATATACGTTAACAATAAATTATAAAATACTATATATTATAATATATTGAAATTATATTGTAAAATTAATTTTATTTCAAAAGCTCGAGAAATTTAATGTGTTTAATGCAGGTAAAAATTATATTGTAAATAAAGTTAAGTATTTTAAGTTATGTTATATATTTTATTGAGTTTAATATATAACAGAAAATTTTACCTAAATAAAAGTTCATTCATTCGTTATAATAATCCATTCATAATTTTACTTTAAATAAAATTTTGTATGAATACATTTTTATGGGTATTTTTTTGTATTTAATATTATATTATTGAATGAATTTTTTTTTCTTGGAAAATTATTTCAATAGGCATATAATGTAATGTCTCAAAATAGAAGAATCAAGAACACCTATTGATGAAAAAAAAAAGATTCTAAAAAAAATGCAGCTATTTTTCTATTCTTAAATTATATTTACAAATACATTGCAACTATATTACTTATACTCCCAAAAAATTGTGTATGTACTCTATTTAAAATATAGAATTTCTTGTATTTTTTCTTTGCTATTAAAATTGGATCTGAGTCATCGGGTTTTATTTATTTCTACTTATTCACGATTTATACACAATATGTCAGTTTTTATTGTCTGCAAAACACTTGACCGTTTTGTTAAAAATAAATTTTTAAACGCATTTATTGTTGTAGGTATAGGCAAAAATTCTGTAAATTACTTTTTTGGCCATATGACTTTTGACGAATAATTGTTTAAACGTTACAAATGGATTGATTTATTCTAGAATTCAGGTGCTTTATAAACTAATTACGATACAAATTACGTTCAAATTTTATTTTTCATTAAAATAAATTTTTTCTTTTGGATTTTTTTTATTGAAATGGCATAAATAGACATTTTTTCCAAAAATTGTTTGAAAATGCCAATTTTGGCCAAAAATAGTTAGCTAGACTTAGACTGCTAGTGAGGTTAACAGTGTTTCTCTGCATCTTAATCTTTACAAAACTAAGGCAATTTATTTTGGTAGACGATTTGTTAATCGAATTAATAAAATTAATTATCCTTAATAAAATCAACAGCTTGATTATTGGTAGTAATACTAAATTCTAAACTAGCATGGGAGCCTCATATAATATCTGGTGAAAAAATGGTATATACTCCGAGATTTATTTGGAACTACAAATTTGAGACTCTTTGCAAAATATTGGTCCAAGTATTAATTGCTCTTCATTTTAAATTAAAATAAAATTGTGGATCAAAGCACAATTTGTCATGTCCATTCCGTGCACATTATTTTAACATTGAACATATTCCCATGCAGGGGGGTACTTCAAGCATGTCATTTCGAAGGGCCAATAAAACTCATTTATTATAATTTGCATTTTGAAAGGAGTCAAATGTACCGTATTGGGGGGGGGGGAATGGACTTAAAATAATTTTGATTTAGGGACTTAAAATAATTTTAGTTTCGGAAATTAGAATAATCCGAGTTTAGAGAATTAGAATAATTTGAATTTAGGAACTTGAAATGATTCGGGTTTAGGGCCTTAGAATAATCCGGGCTTAAGGATTTAGAATAATTTCGATTTAGGGAATTAAAATAATTCAGATTTAGGTTCAAATTTGTCCAGTTTAAGGGGGGGGGGGTCAAATGAGACTTAGAATAAATTCAATTTAGGGACTTTGAAAAATCTGGGCTTAGGGACTTGGAATAATTCGGGTTTAGGGACTTGGAATAATTTTGATTTAGGGACCTAAAATAATACGCGTTTAGGGAATCAGAATAGTTTGGGTTTAGAATCTTAACATCTAGTAAGGTAATAATTATCAATTATAAAATTAGAAAATTGTATTGTAATGTTGAATAACATTTGTATTATACCTAGTCCTCAGCTGAAAGTAAACATGTTCCATGCATTTAGGTGTTTACACAAACCGGTTACATGTTTTATTCGAGGGGCTATCGTCTTGAAAATCACAAATCTGATTTAAAAAAATTTTTTTTGATTTTTGTCTGATTTTGGCTTGTTTGTACCTCAACCATGAATTGTTACTAGCTGAGAAGGTTTATTTCCTTTTTTTAACGGTTTTTTGCGATTTTTTGCGATTTTTGTGATTTTTTTTGATTTTTGTGATTATTTTTGATTTTTCGTGGTTTTTTTTGATTTTTTGTGATTTTTTTTGATTTTTCGTGATTTTTTGCGTTTTTTAGCCTTATAACTCACCATAGACCTCAAAAACCTATTTTTTACTATTCAATATAATATTTAGTGGTTTTTACCAAAAAAAGTAGCTTCTTATTCCAAATTTTATATATATAAATAAAATAAAATAATGTAAAAACATCTATTAAATCATATTTAATCAGTTTATGCTTATTACACTGTTTTCTCGGTAACTTCCCATTAACTTTTATCAATTTTTTTTTCAGATTGTTATTAGTTCCCGATGACATCTTCATATTGTTAAAAAAAATTTTTGTTTATAACAAATTTTATATTGTTGTCTCCTTCTATCATATAATACTTCTTATGATTATCTCTTTTTATCTAACAATTATACAGGTATTACTCCAATCAAATCGCGGAGAGGGGGTGTATTTCACTGGCCAACATGAAATTCGCTCTACTACACGGTCTTTGAGTGCTGGACGTGGTATTTTCAAAGACATATGACAAATTTAAATTCATAGGTTGGTATCAATGAGACATCACCGTATTTCGTCTTCACTCATACTACGATAAATAGTGTTAGTGTATGCTAATGCCAACCCATAATTTTTTTTTGTCATTTGACTTCGAAAGTATTACGACCAGCACTCAAAGACCGTGTATATGATTTTTGGATCGCTGATCACGAAAATCGGGGTCTTTTCCGGAAGATATTATCGGACTACCCTTAAATTTGCAAAAACTACCCCCAAAAAGGGTTTTTTTTTATATATATTAGCAAGCTGAGTTTCTAGATTTAGCCAAGAGTTGTTATGAGAGGGTTTTTTGGGTCGCTGATCAAGAATTTGATGCAATTTTTTATAAATAATTAATATTTCACCCTTAAATTAGCAAAAACAACCCCTAAAAGAAGTGCATTTGCAATTTTTGCTTTTTGAGTGACTAAATAAGGTCCTTAAGGATTTTTTGGGTCACTGATCAAGATTTTGGGAAAGTTTTTCATTAATAATTAATATTTGCTTAAACCCTTAAATTAGCAAAAAAAACTCTAAAAAGGGTGCGTTTATAGCAAATTTTCCTTTTAGGGGTTGTTTTTCCTAATTAAGGGGTGAAATATTAATTATTTACAAAAAATTCACCCGAATTCTTGTTTAGCGACCCAAAAAACCAGGAACATATACATGGGATGCAGGAACATATACATGCAAAATTTTATATCCGCATACATACTATTATATGTAAAAAAACCTTAAATACCCATATCTAACACTTTTGACTTTACAAAATTTACTTACACAAAATTTTTTTTTATTTCGCTTACTTTTGAGTTATTTGCAAAAAACCGTTTAGCCCCAACTTTGGCCCCCCCTAAAACACTTATAACTATGAAAATTGATTTTGATATTTTTTTTTTATTATAACATGTCATTTTATGACTGAAAAGAAAATTTTTTCCTGTTTTTATTCAGTATTTTATTTCAATTTAATAAAAAATCTTAAATTTTAAAGAACTTCATTTTTAAAAAAATCCAAAAATTGAGACTCTTTGAGTTTCTTTCTTACAAATGATAAAATAATTAGCTTCTAGGCTTCACAATCATTGATTAGAGTTTGTATGAGTCAAGAACTATTAAATCTTCAACATTTTGATTTATAAAAGAATTAAAATTAGCTTGAAATGTTAAAAATTATTATAATAAAATTGAAAAATATCCTTAAAAAGAACGAGTTTTTTAGCTTAAAAAAGCCAAAATTCTGTAAAAACTAATCTGTTAGTCCTTTTTTAATATTTCTCTGGTCTTTGCAGACTCCCCGAAATCAAAAAATACCTAGTAAAATCGTCAGCAAAAAAAAATGTTTAATATAAAATATTTTATAATTAATAATTTTATTTATGATTGTTTTATTTTATTATTTATAAGTAATTATTTTTTTTTATTAATATAAATTTTTATTCATATATCATTACATTTAAAAAAAAAAACGTTTTAAAAAATATATAGGTATTTGATTTCCAAGTTACTATTATTTTAATAAAAATAGCAATAAAGAAAAATATATAGGAAACAAATGTGTATATTAAAATTATTTTGGAATATGTTGCTGATGAAATTGCGATCTATTTTATCTTTAAAGATCAGATGAAATAATATGTGGATGCGTTTTTTATTTGGCCGATGCTGAATAAGTTTTTGGATCGCTAAATATTATATTAAATCGTAAAAAAAAGATTTTTGAGGTCTAGGGTGAGTTATAAGGCTAAAAAACGCAAAAAATCGCGAAAAATCACGAAAAACCAAAAAAAATCACAAAAAATCACGAAAAATCAAAAAAAATCGCAAAAAACCGTTAAAAAAAGGAAATAAACCTTCTCAACTAGTAACGATTTATGGTTGAGGTACAAATAAGCCAAAATCAGACAAAAATCAAAAAAAATTTTTTAAAATCAGATTTGTGATTTTCAAGACAATAGCCCCTCGGTTTTATTACATATATCACAAATTTTCGCAAATAAAGCTTATATAATTCATATGATTTATTTTTTTACTCGTTGAGCCTATTTTTACCCCTGATAATGAATTTTTACATTAGGAACTCAATTTTGGTCCATTTTGCTCAAAATATATTTTCCGCTAAGAAGATGATAATTTACATAAGTTAGGGCTATTTTTATTAAGTGAGATCAAGAATTTTTTTTTTTCATTCAGATGAATGATTGAGTGAATGAATGAATTCTAAGGGACTCATTTTGCTCCTAGAATGTAATTCTCACGAGTAGGGACAATTTTATCATGTGGAATCCATTTTGTATACCCCCATAGGATCCATTTTTACCCTCTGGAATCAATTTTCACATCAGGAATTTATAATTTAGGCCTAACCGGTCCATTTGGGCAATTTTGATTAAGGCTGGTACCCTGAAATTCCAGTTTCACTTCCGGTATCAAGTTTTATATCAATAATTTATAGGGGCACATTTTGTCTATTTAAGCCAGTTCATCTACATTGAGAAAAGAATTTTGCCCTGGATTGTATTTACATCCCAGAGGCTTATTTTTCACGTTGTACTTTCTATTTGACGAAAATTTGATCCAAAAAGAATTATAACAAATTATTTTAAAAAAAATTGCAAAAACTATTTGTAATAATATCAGCTTATGAATTATTAAAAAAAATTTTATTTAAAACTTCAAGAAAAATTTTTTTGCAGCCATTTACATTTAAATGTATCATAATTTAAAAAAAAAAAATCAAGCATGTTATAATTTTGAAATTTTAATCTATATTATTTAAAAAAAAGCAAATTTTCAAGTTTTTTTAAAAAAATAAAATAAAAACAAAAAATATCTGTATGTTCGGACTTGCTACCTACATAATACATATTCTGTATATGAGTGTAAGTAATAAGGCCTTATTTTTGTAATATGTATTTTGTACCTGTATCATCAGAGAAGAGAAGGAAAAAGAAGTGAAAAATATAATATTATAAAGAGAGAACAAAATAAAAAAAAATTAAAAAAAAAAAAGAAAACAGAGTTAAAAAGATTGAGAGAAAGATGGATATATCTTGATATTTTTTTTAAAGCTAAAAATTTTTCAGCATCATCCGCTCTCTAAAGTTTATATACAAACCGCGCGCGCGTGAGTAGCTCACAGATTTAATAATCACAAAGATTGACTCACTCATACATTTATAAGAAAAAGCAAGGTTTGGGTCCAATAATATAAAAAAACAAAATACACGTATACAAGTATGCTTATAAATGTGAAAGATCGCGGCCGGCGGTCCCTTCTCTACACACACAAATAAAACATTTACGTACATGATATTTCTTTTTTCTCTTTTCCTCGCACTTTTTATTTTTTCTTCTCTCTTATCGTATTTCTTTTTAATGCTTCTTTTTCAACTTTTTATTTTTACTTTTTCTTCTTCTTCTTTATATTTTCAAAAGTTCAAGCGAATGGCGTTCTTCTTGGGCCTTAATAAATATGGAGTGGGGGCTCGTCTGATAGGGCCCAGTACTCGATTCTTTTACTCTACAATGACGCCCAGTTCTGAGTTTCTTAGCGCTCGGTTATTATATTAACTCGTGATTTAACAAAAAAATACGCTTTCTTTTATTTTTTTATTAAAAAAAAAAAAGGAATTTATAGTTAATTTATTCAATTTTTTGCCTGTGTTATATTGTTAATAAAAAAATTGAGTTTTGAAGAATGTGTGTTAGTTATTGTGACAGTTTAATTAGGATAGTGACTAGGTGATTATATTCAATTGTGCCAATTTAGACAAGAAAATGTGATTTTTTTCTTATTTCAATGTGCGATTTGAAAATAAAATGTGCAAGTGTAATGATGAGTGTTCTGATGAATCTGATTTAAATAATGAAGTCATAATTTTATAAATAAAAAATTCTATTCAATATGTAACAGATTCTTAGTGTCATTTATAAAGTAAACCCCACTGAAAATGAAAAAATAATCAAATTATTCAATTAACGAAAGTAAAATAAGGGAAAAAAACTGCTAAATAGAAAAAATTTTTTTAAGAAATGGCCACTTTGGGTCTATCAAAAGTCTTTATTTTAGACAAATATTTTACAGAATTACAAAAATTTTGGGAAACGGAAAAGAAACTTCAAGGTACAAGCATGACAGGTTGAGTGAAATTTTTTCTACTAAAAATATTAATTACAAAAAACAAATGTAAAAAAGCATAAAAAAAAAATATTTCATTCAGATAATATTAAAGTTATGGAATGATGCACCTGATTTGTTTTGTGACAGGTGAATTTGTCAGGTGCAATTTTATACATTTAGTTTGTGCTAAAGATTTCTTTTCATAACTTTTTTTTTTTAGAAGGGCTTTTTTATGCAGAGTGTAAATATTTTTGACACTAAATTTTATTTATTTATTGTTTTGAAATTTTAACGCCATTTTTTTTAAAAAAAGAGATTTTTTCAGTTTTGTTTACATAATATGTAAATGAATATGATAATATTTTTTTTAAATTTATGCTTCTTTACTTTTTTTTTTCTTCTTCAAGCTTTCACATTTTAATTTTTTTATTTTAAATTATTATCCGTATAATATTTCATTTATTGTAAACCAATAAAGATCAACACATTTGTGTTATATTTTCTATTGTTGAGTAATAATAAAAAAAAAGATTCATTGGTTTTATACAAAAAAAAAAAATCATTCATTCCCTCTCTCTTATGACAATAGTATTATATTATTTTTGTGTGTGTACCGAAAAAAAAAAAAAATTTGTAAAAAATAAGAGCAAAAATACAACAAAAAAGAATAAAAAAAAAGAAACGTAGAAAAAAATCTAAATAATAATAATGTACTCTTTTTTTGGTTTATAGGTATAAATTATTTTTTTGTAAAAAAAAAATCGGCATTTATTTTTTTTTATTCTCTTTTTTAAATTAATATGATATTGGTTAGGTTATAATATTCGTTTTTGTACTTTTTTAAAATATCGCATGTACATCATAAAATGGTATTTTAAGAAATTAGAAGATTTCTGTTTGAAAAATTTTATTTGGAGTTTGAAGATTTATGTTTATACCTCTTTTAACTTTACTTCAGTCAAATCACGGTTTTGGTTGTATAGTTACTGGCCATCACCAGATTTGGTTTAGTATAGATTTTTTGGGTCGCTAATCACAAATACTGAGGTCCCAGCTATTAAAAATTTGCGCTTTAGTCTTAAATTTGCAAAAACTACACCTAAATCGGATATTTTTTATTTGCTATTTGAGTATCCAGATTTGATCCATATGGGTTTTTTGAATCGCAGATCACGAATTTTTGAATCAGCGACTCAAAAAACCCATATGGACCAAATCTGGACCCTCAAATAGCGAAAATATAAAGTTATGAAAAATTGGCATTTCACCCTTAAATTAGAAAAAGGCTAAAGCGCAAATTTTTCATAGCTGGGGCCCGAAATTCGTAATCAGCGACCCAAAATATCTATACTAAACTAAATCTGTTGTTGGTAACTTACTATAAAACCCCCCTCCATGATATGACTGCAAAATTAGCCAATAACTTGTTAATAATAAAAAATTTACCACGAAATTTGCAAGAAGGACCCCAGATTCATGTTCAGCGGGTCAAAAAATGTAAGTACAACCTATTTTAATCCTCGAAAAAAAAATTTCTTAATTTTTGGGAATGATTCATACTAATCAGCCATACATACTCCAGCCATACTGCTGGCGCCTAGACTAGACGTCGATAATTATAATTAAATTATTTCGGCCACATCAGCCCTACGCGAAAAAAGTGGGTAGGTGGTATGCTTTTGGTATCCTGAAATCGAGTTTTGCTGAAATTGAGGTTTGCTTTTCCCTAAAAATGACAGATTGGTTGTTATTAACAAATTATTGGAAAATTGCTCACAATTGAAAGGCTGAAACTAAAAATTTTCAAAATTTTATAAAGGGATCAAATAATTTTAGAAAATAGACACAAAATTTGATTTCAGAAGACCGAAAAACCTAAATCACATCAACCTAAGTGTATGAAACATGTTAAATTATCAAGTTTAGTGCTGCGTTTTATATGTATTATTGCATGCGAAATCTCTAAACCCAAATTATTCTGAATCCTTAAATTGAAAGACTTCTAAGTATTGTCACCAAATACAAATATGGACTTTCATGGATTAACTTTTACAAAAAAATGTATTCCTAACGTTTAGACACTTAATAATTTTCTAATTGAATAATAACTTAAAAAATAATATTTTTTATGTTAAAAGTTCAAAGAACAAAGCTTTCGTTTAAATCATGCCATTTTGCTGAATTGAAATTAAACGTTGAATTTAACTTAGTATTTACATCTTAAAGCTTTTTATGATAAATATATATATTATGTAGTTTAAACATCGAGATAAATATAAACAAATAAAACATGTGCACGCACATTAACGCATACAAAAATACAAACATAGATGTAAAATATAATAATTTTTTAAATGTTATAACATACTTGATAACATAATAATTAATGTTGAAATTATTTAATAATAATTATCTAGTTATAAAATTTTATAATATATAATAAAAAAAAAATTATATTTTATACATAATTATTTAACTCTCACTAATTTATATATGCGTGAATGCTACTTATAATTGCATCAATTAATATACAACATGATAACAAATAATTATAATTATAGCATAGGAAAATTATGCATAATTAAACAATTTATTGGTTACGTAAAAAAAGAAAATCATACTGAAAGTATGTTAGCTTCATGATATGAAAGAAAAATGCGTAAGCATTCTCGTAAGCATTCTCGTAAGCATCTCCAAAATCTTTTGTTTATTTTAATAGGCCTACTGGTATCAGAAATACAGAGTATCATTTTATAAGAGAGGAGTTCTTAAGGTATTTTTCACACAACGCTGTTACTTTGCTAATCAACCAAAATATTTCCGGTTTCGCTCATTTTTTATTGAGTATGTGTCATTTTTCAAGCAAAAGTTCCCATTTTGGTCCAAAATTACCATTTTTTAACTTTCCAATGAAATTGTAAGTTTTGGGTTTTGTAGATCTCAAAAAATTGCAAGTTTTCAAAAATTCTTTACATGTTTTTTGCAAAATATTTTAATTTAAAGTTAGGGTCCCAATTTAAGGTTTTTAAAACAATTTTTATTTCTATTAAATTTGATTTTTGTACTTGTACTAAATTATTGAAACATAAAATTCCTTTTTATCAATAATTACAGTTTTTGTAGCTATTTAAAAATGTGTGACTTTTGGTAAAAAATGGGCGCTTTGTTAATTGTCAGTAACAGTATAAGAATAAGTGATAAAAAATTGCAGTTAACAAAGATTCAAAAATGACACCTAACAAAAAAAAAAAAAGTGTTTTAGGTGACTTACGAGATTGCAGCCTTATTTGTAAGATAATCCATGAATTGAAGAATAGAGCCCTGTAGGATAACTTTTAATTTGTTATGCCACGCACATCCTTTTTGTAACTTCAAAAGGCAAATTTTAAGCCCCCAAATAATTAAAATCAATTTGCTGTTTCAAATTTAGTCCTACTCGGGTTTATAATCCTTTTTTCCTACACTTTAAAAAGTAACTTTCTTATATTAACAAAAAAATTAGAACATTTTCGAAAAATTAGTAAATTTTCGAAAAAAATCGTATATTTACTAAATTTAGTATATTAACAAAAAATTCGAGTATTCTCGATTTTTTTTCGTGAATTCGGAAAAAAAATTGATAATTTACAATTTTTTTTCGAAAATTTTCAAAAAATAGTTGTAAATTTACGAAAAATAGTTGTGAATTTACATCTTTTTTCGTAAAATCACAAAAAAAATCATGAATTCTCGAATTTTTCGATAACATACTAAATTTAGTAAATTTACGATTTTTATCGAATATTTAAAAAATTTTTTGAATTTCACTAATTTTTCGAAAAAATTCTATTTTTTTTGTAAATTTAAAAAAGTTACTTTTTACAGTGTATGTTTATTTTAGATAATTATCGATTTATTGTTCAAAATAAGTAACGATTTGCAAAAAATACAAATGCTTGAAAAAGTCTGATAAAGCTAGAATTTCTGATTATGATTTGTATGATTTAGAAATTAAATTTTTAATAATAAACATTTTGGATTCTATGGGGCGGAATTCGAGGCGGATTTTAAATAGAATAAAAATTTTAACGTTTACGAAAAAATTCTTGGAGCCACTGTTTACGATCCTGAAGTCAAATTTTTAAATTCGAAATATTAATGACTTTAATTTCAGAAATTCGTTAATTGTTACCCGTCATTTTAATTTGAATTTCAGTGACCCAGAGTAGCCATAATCAGCAATATTTTGTAATAATTTGTATTTTTTGTAATTTTTTGTTTATTTGAGCATTATTTCAATAATTAATCCAAATTGGCTAACACAAAATGGATAAAATCTTAAAAATCGTTTTAATTTATTCAAATTAGATTGGAAGTGGATCCATTTCTGTCTATTTGAACTTTTACAAATCTAATTTTATCAACAATTTTTAACTAAAATTTGTACATTAAAACAAAAAGTTCAATGACTCGATGATTTATATAATATTTTTTTATTATTATTTTTTTAAAAAGAAGTCTTGCATAGGTTAAAACGCATTCACGATATTATTTTTTTGGTGAGCAAAAATTCCAAAAAAAATTCTTAATGCCCTAATCTGAAAAAAAGGCAAAATTTCTCCAAAATAATGGCCAGTCTTACGGAAGCGTCTAGTTAATGCTTGTCTGTCGACAGGTAAGTTAGGCGCTTCCATATGCAGTCTAATACGTATATATCGTTCATTTTAAAATATATTTATACTGTTCACCAGAGTAAAGATAAAATAAAAAAAAAAGTGAATCGCAATCTCGTGGTCTGTTGGTGAACAAGTCATTGGACCGCAACCTATTATACCTGTACATATATAAGTATTAAGTCACCCACACAGTTTTATAAGGCGCTTTCTACAATAGCCACATACACCAATATATGTATAGGTATGGATAGACATATTTGTGTATGGCCAACCTAATTTATAAATCTGTTTTACCAGCAGGTAAAAAGTCTACAAAAATTAATGTAGAAAAATAGAGGGCGCAGTTATCTGAAGGTTGGCCATACACAAATATGTCTATCCATACATATACATATATTGGTGTATGTGGCTATTGTAGAAGCTGCCTTAGGCAGCTAACTTTATAAGTATATGTTACATATATTACATACACAAGTAGTTTTGTTTATTTGTGTGTAAAAATGTGTGTAAAGAAACAGAGAAGAGTTTATAACCAGTGCCTAAGACCGGTCGTTATAAAAAATGAGTTTCTCCATATTACTCAGCTCGTATATAAATTATATGAAACTTTGGTTTATAATAGTTAAAAAGACTGCTGTTTTATACATTGGGCCCTTTTTTTTTTGTTTTAAACTCATTTTACAGAATATTATTTTACATGCGAAGCTCAAAGTAAAAATTTTTATTAATAAAAATTTATGTATTTTCTCGATCGATAAAATATAGAACTCCTAAATTTACTGTAAGAGCTTGCAGCTATCTTATTAAATATTATGTAAAAAATAATCTATGCATTAATAAGAATATCACACACTAAAAATAAAAAAATCCTTTTTGACAGCTGTAAACGACAAGGTAAACGATTCTAAAAATAATGATGAGTTTTTAAAATACATATTTATACGGACAGCTGTATATATAACTGTAAAATAATAAAAAAAAAAAAACGTTTCATTTTAAGGTTAAATAGTATTTATAATATTATTTAATATTATAATTTTAATTATTTTTTTTTTTTTATATTTAATATTTTATATCCTCTTTTTATTACCTTATAGCAATATAACCTATTTTTTTATTATTCTACATAATTATATACCTGTTAAGAATAATCGCAGTACTCCTGCAGCATCTTTAATTCTTGGAAATCATTGAGAAAAAATTTAAGAGTAAAAAAAAATGCTTAACACGCATTTAGTATCAATATAATATTAATAAAAAGAAAGCCGCTATATTATAAATAGTATTAATCAGATTATACTGTACGTTCGAATCAAAAATATTGTGGGCGGTTATAAATCGAAAATTTTGATGATATTCATCAAGGACACGTATGAGTTATAGTAGAATGTTAAACTGAATTTGCAAGATATTTATTAATGTTTTTTAATAACATTTTAGAACTTATACTCTTATACTGGGGAAATTTAGTCACATTTAGGAGGCTAAATGACCCCATAAAATTCTTGACAAAATTGTTAATTGATAAGATTGAACTCAATACTCGCTATTATATTTATATAGTGCTCCTAGATCGACCCTGGATCTAGACGAAAAATGCTAATTCTTATATAAGTTGGTCTGCGTGATCTAGGCATTCCATACTTTTACGGCCTAGGATAAAAGTATACTATTTTATCATGGGTCTACTTATTGGTCCCATGAATTACGGCTTTTTTACACAAAAGAGTCGATTTCATGGAGCGTATTCTTACTAGATTCTAGCGGCACTAGACTAAAAATAATTAAATTATGACTCAAAATTTGTTAAAATTCTGATCGAGCAGGATCTATAAAATTGCCTCGGAGCAAAATTTTAATTAATTTTTAGTGATAACTACTAGAGTTCAATTTTTTCAACTCTAGAGTCCCCAGAATCTAGTAAGAATATGCTCCATAAAATCGACCCTAAAGTCTTCGATCATTAATAACAAAAATCAATTGTTTATTTCTGGCCCTAAAAGAGTTAATCTTATATCCTGAAGAAAAATCTGTTTGTCGCAAGTGGAAATATTGGAAGCGGAAATATTCCAAGCGGAAGTGGAATTTCTTTACTTTTCTGGACACGAAGCGTATAAAATTTTGGGCCTTTGGGCTGCTGATTAGAAAAAAAAAATTATTTTCAGGCGAAATATTAGTGATAATTCAGGAACAAAAAAAAAACAATATTATTGCACCAAATAATTTTATGGGAACTTTTGAAACGAATTTTTCCTAGTAATAAGCATTCCAAGCAATTTTTCATGTAACAGCCCGACTAATATATACTATACACTATCGGTTTGTAGCAATATTTTGAAATTTTTTAATAAAAATAAAATTTTACTTGAAATTTTATTATATCATATAATAAAATAGTTATAAAATTGATTTAATCCGCAATATTTTTATATTGTACAGTAAAAGGAATAATACTCTGAAAAAAAAATTTTTCACAATATTGAAAATATTATTTTTTATATGCGTTAGAAAAAAGAAAAATTGGAAAAATTTAATATTAAACAAATACTGATTTATAATTTGATAGTTTGTTCTACAATCTAAATTTAATAGATTTAATAAAAAATGAAAAAAGTATAAAATTTACTTAAACAAAAAAAATCGAAGAAAAAAATTTATTTACTATTAATTCGGGTAATATAGGTAACAAATTTTCAAGTTTTATATTTTTTTATGCTTTAAAAATATTTATATTTATTATATACTTCTGAAATACTATACTGGTTTAGGTTAGTACTATATATGAGTAATTTCATGAAAATTTATTTATTGAAAATTTTTGGTAACAAACATAGTTATTAGGTTGCTGTACTTAAATAGCTCGAATTTTTAAGCATTTGCTTGAATTTTTAAGAAAATTTAATTGATAGTTCAAGCAAAATTCAAACCCAGCAATCTAATAGTGTAGGATATCCTAAAACTTTTAGAAATTGATTTTTATTTATATATGTAAAATTTTATCAAAAATAAAATTTTTGAACGTATAAACAGAGCCATTAGTCCATCATCACACGTTAAGATTATCGAAGTCTATTACTTTGTGAAACTACTAAAGTTAGAACAGGATATCCCATATACCATAAATATTTTTTAAGGTTATATAGCTTTAGTAAATAGCCAATAAATACAATCCTGTGCTCGCAATATTTTTTTATTATAGTACTAAAAAGTTTTCAATTGTAACTTAACACCCAATGTATATATAGTGAGTTTATTATTATATTGTATAATATAAGGATGTTTCAACTATATATTGAAAAAAATTGATTGATAGTTTATTCAAATAAAAAATTACTTTTGTCAGTGAAATTTCAATTGTCAAATTTATACCTTTTCTTAAAGCTGTATAACGTTACAGAAATTAACCATAAACTACAAAATTTTTAAATTAGCACATTTTATTTAATCGCTATTTTATGTCAAAAGTTAAAAATTATAATATTAATTGCAAATAATTTTTCAATTTAGGCTGTTTGCAGTTAAAATATGAAATTAAAGAATAATAATTATTCTAAAACCCTTTAAGTCCGCAAATTCAAATTATTTTAAGTCCCTAAATCGAAATTATTCTAAGTCCCCAAACCTGAATTATTCAAAGTCCCTATACTCCACTTATTCTAAGTCCTTAAATCGAAAATATTCAAAGTCCGATTTACCCCCCCTCCCCACCAAATATGGCACATGACCCCTCTCCCTCAAATGACATGCTTGAATTACCCCCCTGTCTATAAATATGTTCCATGTTAAAACGTGATTTAAATGTCAATTTCTCGTTCGTTTTCAAAGGTTAATTTCTGATAAGTATAGTGATTTGGTCCCCGAAACCAAACCTAACCTAAGTAGTAGCATTCAAAAAGTTATCAAAAACTCACTGATTCTCGTTGGAATTAGACCTCTAGGCCACAACAGGCCCCCAAAACGGATTTTTATCAAAAACCATCATTCCTCCCAATTATATTAATCTGTTACCGCCGTTTATCCGCGCCTTCTACTGATAAAATCATATGGCAATTGATAAAAATCTGTTTAATAACTATGTCTTTACATGTTTGGCACAATTATAAATTGTTTAACATAGAAGTTTTATAGCTGTTTTAAAAGTGCGGGGTAAATAGTAGTGTAAAATTGAATTTTCAGGTATTAAAAAGTGGATCCACCTCCAGATTTCCTAAAAAATTAAAAATATATTTTTTCACCCCATCAGGGCTATAAAAAAAATTTAGGGGTGGCATATTATGTTTTTAGGTTTTAAAACGGTTTTTAAAACCGATTTTAGTAAAATTCAAAATTATATTACGTGGTCTCAAAGGGGCCCTGAAAGCCAAAAAAAAAATTTTCTTGAAAAGTAGTGAAATGCTAGCTTTTCTAGCGTGCGATTTTTAGCCTTTCATCTTTATTGAAATAAAATATGCATAATAATGTAAATGCATTTATGTAAACAAGAAAATCAATAACTGATACTATTATTTATTCGTATAATTGCATTACACAATATAATTATTTGTTACAACTAACACGCACTTATACTTATCTGATTACTAATCATAAAATGTATATAAAATTCAAGATGAAAATACACAGAAATCACGCTAAAACTAATTTAAGCTGTAGTAGACTTTTGTAAAGCTAAAAAAAAATACCGTTTGTGGTAAGTGGAAAAAATTTTCAGTGTATGTTGTTTGGGTCAATAAGTATCTGAACAGGAGATTTTTGAAGAGAAAAAGTTTTAAAATAAAGAGAAAATTAATAATTATTGCTGGAATATTTCCGAATTTTAAAATCGGTTTATTCTCTTATACGACGTTAATCAAAAAAAACTTAAAATCTGGTAATTTATTAAAGTAAAATCGATCATCTAGAAGTAATTAAATTAAAACACGAATTGGCATCGTGATTTTTAACTGCTTATTCGCAATTTCCAAGATGTAATTTACTTGTAACTTGTATTTAGTATTTACTAGGCTATTATTAGTGAAAGCTGTAAAATTTCTACGCATTCTATTATATAGTAATCATTTTATAATAGTTTTTGATAATGCACACCAACGAGTAAATTACTATCCAGATCAGAGCTGGGATACTGTGACACGCTGTTATCCGTATATACGGCATACGGTAAACGGGTACTAGATGTAATCAGCCGTATATACGGCAAACTGCATACGGTAGCCGTATAAATTAGCCCATTAATACGGCAAATTTCAAACGGATCCCGTATATACTTCAGCCGTATAAAAATCTATACGGGAAAAGTCAATACGGGAGCCGTACAGAATATGCCTTATTAATGGACTATTTTATACGGGTCCCGTATTGACTTTTGCCGTATGAAAATCCGTACGGCAAAATCCAATACGGGAACCGTACAAAATATGCCGTATTAATGGACTATTTTATACGGCTCCCGTATTAGATTTTGCCGTATAGATTTTCATACGGCAAAAGTCAATACGGGAACCGTACAAAATATGCCGTATTAATGGACCAATTTATACGGCTCCCGTATTGACTTTTGCCGTATGAAAATCCATACGGCAAAATACAATACGGGAACCGTATAAAATATGCCGTAATAATGGACCATTTTATACGGCCCCCGTATTGATTTTTGCCGTATGAAAATCCATACGGCAAAATCCAATACGGGAGCCGTATAAAATAGTCCATTAATACGGCATATTACCTACGGCTCCCGTATTTATTTATGCCGTATGAAAAATCGTACGACAAAAATCAGTACAAAATCACCCGAAAATCACCTATTTGTATGGCATAAGAATATACAGCTCCATATTTTTCTAATACGGGCCCGTATGTATATAGAACCTGGGTAATTTTATAATGCCCACGGACCCGTATGCGTATAGTAGAGGGTATTTTCGTAATGCCCAAGGGTCCGTATGCGTATGAGACTTGGGTGTTTTCATAATGCCCACGGATACGTACACAGTATGAAAATACCCAAGTCCTATACGCATACGGACCCGTATGCATATAGGTCCTGGGTATTTTCATAATGTTCACGGACCCGTCAGCATTATGAAAATACCTAGGTCTCATACGTATACTGACCCGTGGGCATTATGAAAATATCCTCTCCTATAAGCATACGGGTCCGTGGGCATTATGAAAATACCCAGGTCCTATATGCATACGGGTCCGTATGCGTATGAGACTTGGGTTTTTCATAATGCTGACGGGTCCGTGGGCAGTATGCATTCAAACTTTAACATACTAATAACTGATCCGTATACTTATAAAAACAAAGTATGGACAGACTGTGCACGGATCATTATACTGCTTGGCCGTATATACGGCTGTTAGTTTTCCGTGCCCAAAATGCCGTGCACGCCCAGCTCTGATCCAGATACTGAAAATGTACGTCAGCAAGAAAAGTATACAGTATTAGATTTGATTTTGCGTACATCGGTATTTTGCTTATATCAGTATTTTTACTAATAAGAAGTAATCTAATTTTTATTTGATCGGTAACAGTAGTTATCAAATTAAACTTTTATAAATCTAGCTAATGATCAGAAAGTGAGTAAATTTTCTATTTATTTTCGAAGTAAACTCGTATACCCTTAGTCAGAAAAAAAAACTTATAACCGGTTTGTGATCTTATAACCAACGAACATGGAACATGTTTAGATTTATATTTTGAATCTTGAATCCTTTATAATTTTAAGTCATTAAGCAAAAAAAAAAAATATTTTAAGCTCCTGAAATCCTTATTATTCTGTACTTCTTTATCAAAATGAGGCAAGTCTCTAAATCGAATCAAAATGATTCTAAGTATCGAAATTATTCTAGGTCCTATTTGACATCTCATCTTAAATCGGACACATTTACCCCCCCCCCCTTCTTAAATTGGAGAAACTAAACCACCCCCCCCCCCTTAAATAGGACAAATTTTACCACACCCCTTAAATAACACATATTATTTGACCCCCCCACTTAAATCGAACACTTCTTACCCCCCTCCCCCCTGATTTCTAGATTTCCAAGGTACCCCCACTCTATAAGCATGCTCGGTGTTATTATATATAAATATATTAAGTCGCTAAATCGAAAATATTCTAAGTCCCTAAACCTGGATTATTTTTAGTTCCTAAATCGAAATTATTCTAAGTCCTTAAATCGAAATTATTTTAAGTTCCTAAAGCAAAAATATTCTAAGTCAGTAATACATGTTCCATGTTAATATGTAATACTTTAAATCGCAGTTTCGGCTTCGCCCCAGAAGGCAATTTAAGTTAAATTCGGGTCATTCTCTGTTTTTCTGACCATAGATCATAAGTTTTAAGAAAATTCAAGTTTTTAAAAAAATTTTTTTCTTGCAAAATAATAAAAACAAACAAACGAATTGATATTATATCGATTTGAAAATTAAAATAAATTGAATACAGTTTTTTTCATATATTATGTACATGTAAAAATATATTGTATAGTAAATCGAGTGTTAATCCAATCGACCATGTCGACACTTGCTCTCGAAACACTAATTCTTACCTTGTAGGCTAGAACTGATATATTATTAAACTTTCTCTTTTGAATATAATAAACTAACATTTTATTTGATATTATATAAAAATATTCTGATTTTATAAATACTTATTAAATATATGAATTAAATCTTGTATTTATCTGGCAGTTATTTTTCAAAACAATTTATTTTTAGGTTGATATTAGGAGAAAAAATGCTATGATGAGAAAAAATTAGATTCGAAAAATTTTAGTCTAAACCCGAATCCAAAGAGTTGAAATTCCGCAGATAGGCTAGTTCCAACACTAAATTTTAATTTTCAAATTAAGTTAAATTTTGAGAAAAATCAAAAATTTATTGATTATGTCCAATTTTTATAGAAATTTTATAAAATAAATCAAATCTTTAATTTTTGGTTCCAAAAAATTAATGCCTAATTGATTTTTGATTTTGAAAAATAAATTCCAGACCAGCAAACTATTTTAATTAAGAAAACATTCATTCAAATAAAATTTTAAAATTATAATACAACATTTTAAAATGGTTCTCGATTTTTTTTATTTGAAAGAAAAACGGTATTCTGTTTTGATGTTTTCATTCACTAATCATGTCACAACCTGTTTAAAATATGTATATACCTGTAGAACGTTTCTTAGGAAGTGCAATTCACTGTAAAAAATCGAAAAAAAAAATAAAGGTTGATGATATATGAGGTATTCTATGCCTATTGAACCATGTTTTTGGTTCCTTTTCTAAAGATCGTCTTGAAGTTCGTGTATTGCCGAAAAGTTCAATTATTCAAACAATCCTGTAAAAAATAGAATATTTTAATTTTTATGAATATTTGCAATAAGTCTTAAATTGATTAGATTTACTAAAAAATATAAATAATATTAAAAAAAATAAAGATAAACTCAAAGAACGAAGTAAACAACTGCATGAAAAATGTATATTAAAAAAAAGTAACAAAAAATAAACTGTTAAAAAGATGTTCATTGAGTATTTTATAGGTGTAAGTGTGTAATATACTAATGCAACTTTACACTTATACAAAAAAAAACCAGTTTCCAAAACTGGAATGAGACCTGCCGCGTTCAAATGAGCAAAATACACATACGCAGTGGTATACAGTGGGACCTGTTCAATTTTTTAACACACGCATATTATATACGGGTTGTTGGCAATTTTAATGAAAACTGAAGTACCTGAATGGCATAAAAATAAAAGTAATTTTTTTTTAGGGTTTTGCATGAATTTTTTTTAAATTTTATGCCCAAATATAGCGATTTCCTATTAAAATCATTTTTAAATGGCGTTTTCCAATTTTTTTGGGTTTTGAATGAAAGGTTGATTTATACGCAAAAGTTTACAGTATTCGCAATCAAGATTAGCTGACAATTAAATTAAAGTTTTGAGATAAACAAATATAAGTACTCGTACAAATATAAGAAAGCAGTACTATATCATGGAAAAGTCCTCAGGAAAACAGTAAAATTTTTTAAATAAATTCTAGTCTAATTTCGCTAATTGTAAAAAAATAAATAATGCATGAGTTAAATATTGTGTTAAATAATTTAAAAATTTTTAATGTATGTACGTTAATGAAAAATAATAACTGAAAATATTTTCTTAATTTGATAATTATTTTAAAATATTTATGAAAATAATTATCATTAAAAATGCAATAAAATTATATTTAATTTTTTGCATAATATCATTGATTTTTGTTGTTCTAAGTATTTTTTATGATTCACTGTTTTCAAACATTATTGGGATTTTCCAACATTTCTTGGAAAATTAATGGATGTGAAAAATATTGCCCCAATGCACAAGTTATTAATCTGGTAAATAAAAATAAAGACGATCAAAAATGGAACAAATTTAGTATAAATAGAAACAATATCTTATAAAATTATAACTATAATTGTTACAGATTTTCTTGATAATGAAAGCCTGAGCTTTCGAAACGTCGAAATAAATAAATTATTTCTAAATTTGTTCCATTTTTGATCGTCTTTATTTTTATTTACCTAATAATAATAAAGAAAATTTTCAAATTTTTGTATTGGAACGTGCAAGTATATATACTTGTTTAATAAAATAATTATTAATCTGGAATTTAAATGTAAATGTGTATAATGTAATAATAGGCCAATTCTTCAATGATTTTGATTAAAAAATTAGTTTTGATAGTGGAATGTTTTAATTCTTTGTCGAAATTAATAGAATTATCAGATTATGAAAATATTTTCTTGCAAAATCTTTGTTAATATGCATTTTCCAAAATTCATCAAACAAATTTTTTTCCCCGCCTCTCTAACTCCTCCACGTACCATTTTATTTGCTAAATAATTTAATGTATGGTTAGATTTTACCCAATTTAACCCCCTGGGAGTTAAATAAATTACATAAATGTGAAAATGCGATAAAATGTTTTAAAACGCAAAAGTCAAACAAAAAAAAGGAAGTATGTAAACTTATATCATATTTTTTCAATTTTTCTCTGACTGGAGTATAAAATTAATTTACTTTTCAAGTTGATTAAGGGGTATTAGGGAGAGGGAAAGTATTTTTGAATTAATTCTGGGAAAGAAACATAATAACAAAGATTTTACAAAAAAAATTTTTTAGTTATTTTCAAGAACAAGTAAACACTCAACTTGAAAAATTTGGAGTATGATATTAACATAAAGGTATGAAAAATGGTCTAAGTCACCTCCTTAAAGTCTACAAATTAAATTTTGGACTTGAATTTTAGAATCCTCGGAAAATTTTACTAATTTACCTTTATTCGGAAAAATAACTTTGATTCTAGTAAGACGTAAGTAAAATATTTTAAGAAATCTGAAAATTAAGTCAAAATTTTTCGGAATTTTGATCTAGTGACATGCAGAATACCGTGTTTTAAAAATGCTGACTCTGCCTGGATCCTAGAAATTTTGTTAATTTTTTTTTTAGGCAAATAGTTGGCAAAGGCCCTTATCCTTAGGATAATTTTGCTTTTTCTACTTGATAACGCACAATTATTATTCTGGATTATAATCTGAAAAAACCTAATAAAACTACAATATTAAATAAAATTTTACGATTTGCATTTATTGAATTTAAATTTACTGAATAAGCAAATAAAAAGAAATATTAATCTATTTACCAATATCTTAAAAAAAAAAAAAAACAGAATAAAAAGTTGAAAATATGCCCTAAAGCACTTATCAATATTATATTTTCAGGGTTTTAACAAATATAAATTTTTCTATATCGATTGAAACTTAAAAAAAAAAAAGTATTTCTATGATAATTTTCAAATATTTATTTACGAGTTTATTTATTACTTCTAATAACGAATATATTATTTGTTAAAATTATCGCTAATATAATAGAACATAAAATTTCTAGACAGTAAAATTTTATTATTATAGAATTTTAGGTATATAAGAAAAATCAAAATTGTTTGTTTTATATTCGAAAAGACTCGAGAAAAAGTATATATTTTATGATTGTTTTTATAGATTGATATAAAATAAAAATAATAATGCTTGAAGTTGTATTCTAAGATTTTATTTTAAAAAAAAAATTTTATTAACATTATAAATTTAATTTCAGATGCATCATCATCAAATGAGGCAGTGCACCTCCAGCAACGTTTACGCAGTTTAAGTACTGAATTAGTAACATTAAGAAATCGTTTACATGTTGCACCAGGTAACAGTTCAACATTACCAACAAAAAATTCACCAGATAAACATTCATCGTCAAATAATGATCATGCACCTGCAGTACCACCAAGAGGTACATTACCACAATCAACAAATGGATCACATAATAATGGTCATAAAATAACAGCGTCTGCTTTAATTCATCAAAATTCTAGTAATACTTTGCCTCATAAAACATCTTCAAGTAATAATCGTTTAATTAAAGGTAAGAATTTTTTTGGTTTATTATTTTTTAAGCTTATTATCACATAAAGTATCCTCGTTTTTTTGATTATTATAAGATTAAAGATACTTTTCAAAAAAATTGGACAGATTTCATATTTGATTATTATGATTTATTTTTTAGTAAAAAATGATAATTAAAATTGTCTGTTTAAATATCACTCAAAAAAAAAATGAAAAAGTCAAAAATTTTTTTCGATATTCTTTTTTTGCACGCCCCTCATTATATATATGAAACATTTATAAGCTAACTTGATAATATATTATATATGAATGCATATCATCGCAAAAATTTTCTTAAAATCTTTTTAGATTTAGAACCATCGAAGCGTCATTGTTCCATACCTGATGATGGAATCGTATCCTGTGTGACAGCTTTAGGGTGTTCACGTGCACCAGCAATAAGTAATATACTTAACGAAACAAAAAATTCACATAATCTTCAAAATCATCAGCAACACAAAAATTTAAATAATAATAATAATAGCAATAATAATAATAATATTAATGATAAGGATAAATATTTAATAAAAAATAAAGAAGATAGTATTGGATCACCAATACTTAGGTCATCAGTTAATACAGTAACCTTGGATGACCTTATTCATTTACCTGGACCACTTACAGAAGATGCAGTACTTAAATGCCTTCAAGCACGATTTACATCTCAACAATATCATGTAAGAGTTATTTTATTTATTTATTTACTGAGAAACGTATATAAATTATACATGTACACATTATGCAAGTAATCATGACGTATTTTCATAATGATCTTTTAAATTTTTAAAACACGTTACTTGTTGTAATTACAAATTATATATAATTATTTTTATATATGTATGAAAAGTTGACCAAAGAGAAAATACATAGAAATATTATACAGAAGTAAATGTGTATTGGTGAATTTATATATTTTTATGCAGTCTTTGCGGCACTCAAGGCAATTTATTTCTTTGTCCTCTTTATATACTTCCTATTTTTATGTATGATTTTTTTTTTCTTTTTTTATTTTTTTTATTATTTTTATGCATATATTAGTCTCGAACTTTTTTTAAAAAAATTTTTAATTTTTTAAAGGTGCTAGATGAAAAAAATAATCAAAAAACAAAGTTTTTTTGGTTTCTGTAACTAGAGATTTCTCAAACTAGTGTGCAAATTTTCATAATATTTTTGTTTCCAAACCTTGATTTCGAAGACTTTTTTTTAAATTGGATATAATACTTCATTTTGAAAACAAATAAATTAGAATTAACATACTGTATATTAATTCTAATTTCTTCGATCTGTAGAAGTGTGCTTTTGATGACACTGAATTAAACTTCTTAATTTACGATGGATTGTGTTATCAAATGAATTGACGTTATATTTTCTGCTGTGGTCTTTACACGTTTCTTGTGGAAGCGGATATTTTGTTATATTACTGTGAAGCTTCTAATACTCCAAGCCTAATGAACTCTCGATGTTATTCTATTAAACCTTGTCAAATTTGTACGCGTGCTTTGTAATAACATAATTATTGTTACTCTTGCTTTTTGTTTAAGCTTATCCAATCTTTTAGTGGCTTCTGACTTCAGATGCCCTAAATGGTATGAGAAGAAAATACAAGAAGAAAACTTGAAGTTTTCCATTGGGACTTCATTTCTCTTGTAATGGCAATCCTTATTTCACATTTCTTCTTCTTGTTTATCTTATTTTTACGAAGTTCTTTTAATGATTAGAAAAATTTTATGTGACCCTTGTCCATACTGCCGCCCATATCCAAAACAACGTTATCTGACATTTGTACATAGTGTTTTTTCTTTTGTTTTTCCACAATTAAAATTCACTAAACTTCACACGAAATCTTACTACTCAATATATTTGAGAATTTACTTTTGTAACTAAAGATCCGCCGATTTGAGAATTTACTTTTATAACTAAAGATCCGCCGAACCAATTTACATAAAACTGGTGTCAAAATTTAGAAAAAAAATCTGCGGGTGACATAGGCCACAGTTTTGCGACTTAGCTATTTTCAGGAAAACTAAAATTTTTTAAAATTTTTGCCGAGATTTTTGTTAAAAAGTGAAATATCTAAAAAATATTATAAAATTTTACAGTCACAATTGGTATTACTTGATTTGGCACTAACTTACAAGTACTCAGTTAAATTTTTATTCAAAACGGTCTTCTCTTTAAATTTTTATACAGCTTTTTCGGAGACAAAAAATTTTAATTTTTTTTTGCAATATGTAGGAAAAATATAAATCTGTAAAAAGTACAAGAAAATTAATTGATTTCGCATAGGTCGAATAAACGCAGGATTGTTTAAAACTTTGTTAGCAGCATTGTTTTTTTAGAAAATTTTTATGTTTTTCTTTTTTAAACTGTAATAATACTTTTCTTGGTAGCATATTATATCATAGTACTTTCTGAATGTAATTCAAGCAAAGCGGCAAAACGTGGGTTGAACTTTAAAATATAAATGCAAATTTACATGTATATTTTACAAACAAACGTACAATAATTTAAATATATTAAAAAAAAACAATGATGATAATAAAGTCACTTTTTATTGTTGTTCTTTTAACAATTAAATTATATGCTATTTAAATTTTAATTATATATAGTTTATTTGTAAATGGTTCTGGAGAACCCTGTACAGTAGTTAATGTGGGAACTATTGTATTTTTTAAAAAGATGCGTATGTATTCTATTTTTTATAATTATGTACTTTTTTACAAAAATTATTAAAAACTGAACCAGTTGTTTAAATTAAATAAATCAATTATCAGAGCGGTTATGCCTCAATTTATGTATTTTTGTGTCAATTAAATTTTTTTCACGTACATTGAATCATCTAGGTGAAGGGTTCCACCCCAACTGGGTCTAGGTTGAACTGAAGGGTAGCAGAAATTGATTTAAACTATTTTTTTCCCTAAAATATGACTAAAAATAAGTACTCTCAGCTAATTTTAGCTTTATATTTTTTAATATTCTTAATATTGACTTGATAGCCCATAATTTAAAATATATACACTGTAAAAAGTAACTTTCTTATATTAAAAAAAAAATTGGAGCTTTTTCGAAAAATTAGTAAATTTTCAAAAAAATTTGTAAATACTCGAAAAAAATCGTATAATTACTAAATTTAGTATATCAACAAAAAATTCGAGTATTCTCGAGTTTTTTTTTGTAAATTCGTAAGAAAAATTTATAATTTACAATTTTTTTTCGAAAATTTATAAAAAATAGTTGTAAATTTACGAAAAATAGTTGTGAATTTATAACTTTTTTCGTAAATTCACAAAAAAAAATTGAGAATTCTCGAATTTTTTGAAAATTTACTAATTTTTCGAAAAAATTCAATTTTTTTTGTAAATCTAAGAAAGTTACTTTTTACAGTGTATAATTGAGAATACTAAATATATAGAACAATAGCACTAAGAAATTCTAAACATGTACTAGTATTTAGCAGATAAAAAATTTTTATATTTGGTATATTAAAAGAACAAGATGTTCTCATATTTTTTAAATTATTAGTTTTTCAAATTTTTGAGTTTCTCGCCAAAAAACTAAACCAAATGAAAACCTTGCCAAAAAGTTGGATTTCTCAAAAAAATTTAAATTGGAATTTAAAATTAAATTTCTCGCTACTGCCGCAAAAAAATTTCATACGGCCCTTGTCCATAAATAATGAATGCCCTAAATCGCTGGTTACCATCCTCGACTTCACCTCGAAGGTAATTTACGTACAATTTGGGCCATTCTTTACTTTTCTGGACACGAGCCGTAAATATACTATTTCAAACCGCTAGTATGTAAAATTACAAAAATTTTAGGGCTCCGAAACCCATTTTAGGGGCGCCACATTTTAAATCGCGCCCTCCAAAACCAATTTCTGGTAGTATAAATAATATAAAATTTATAAAATTATTTATACAAATATTTTTAGAAGAAATACTTGGAATTAAAAATAACAATTTTCCAAATATAATTTCATTGATCTTAAATTTATCCTCGAATATTTATCTTAAAATTCTGCACAAAAAACAACTTTTAGTAGCCTTTGTCTTATAGTATACTTTTCATACATTGAATACACATAAAATATAAGTTGAAAGCACGGGTTGAGAGTAAAACGAGCCTTAAAAAAATTAAAAAAAAAAAAGTGCAGTATATACCTAATACTATATCGTAAATACAAGCATAAAGGATGCATGTATATCAGGATCATCATGACGATGGGAACAAAAATGTAGGCGGTGTCGAAAAAAGAGTATAGGAACCGGTCTTAAATTTGAAACTCGTCGTGATTTATTTATTTATTTTTTTATTTTATTTTTTTTTACCTGCATCAAAGCATATGTGTATCACATATTCACTATTATAAATGATATTTAAAAGGAACAGGAAATTGCAATTATTTTTTAACGATTAATTTAAAAATTTTTTTTTATTTGTAGACAAATATTGGACCAATTTTAGTATGTTTGAATCCATATACAAATGTTGGTAATCCATTAACATTAACAAGTACAAGAGCTGCACCATTATCACCACATTTAAATAGGGTTGTTCAAGAAGCAGTCAGACAACAATCAGAAACTGGTTATCCACAAGCAATAATATTATCTGGTACAAGTGGTTCTGGTAAAACGTTTGCATCGATGTTATTATTAAGACAATTATTTGATGTTGCTGGTGGTGGACCAGAAACTGATGCATTTAAACATTTAGCTGCTGCATTTACTGTTTTAAGATCTCTTGGTTGTGCCAAAACTGCTACTAATTCTGAAAGTTCAAGAATCGTAAGTCCAATTAATTAAAATCTTGAGTCTTTGATGAAATACTAATAAATTTTGAATTTTAGGGCCACTTTATTGAAGTACAAGTAACCGATGGTGCATTATATAGAACAAAAATACATTGTTACTTTTTAGATCAAACAAGAGTTATAAAACCATTAATGAATGAAAAAAATTATCATATATTTTATCAAATGTTAGCTGGTCTTACACACGAAGAAAGAGTTAAATTAAATTTAGAAGGTTATAATGTTAAAAATTTAAGATACTTACAAAATGGTGATACGAGACATAATGAAACTGAAGATGCTATTAGATTTCAAGCATGGAAGGCATGTTTAGGTATATAATAACACCTTTAATTATCATAATTTTAAAATAATTGAGAAATATAGACTAATAATTTATTAATTTTAATCTTTATTTTATGATAATTTTTTTTTTTACTTAGTATTTATACTAAGAAATCTATTATTTACATTTTTTGAAAAAAAAAATCTTTAAATATATTACTTATTAATTCAGGAATTTTTTTCTCAAAAATAATGATTTTTATCATTTAAAATAAAAATATAATAGAGTCACATTAGCAATAATTTAATAAAAAATATTTAATTTAAAATAAAGGTGTCCTTGGAATACCATTTTTGGATGTTGTTAGAGTGTTAGCAGCAGTATTAATATTAGGTAATGTTGGTTTTATTGATAATAATAAAAATGGTCTTGAAGTTGATGTTATTGGTGAAAACGAATTATCATCTGTTGCTGCATTACTTGGTATAACACCAACATTATTATTACGTGGCTTAACATCAAGAACACATAATGCACGTGGTCAATTGGTTAAATCACTTTGTGATGCTAATATGGTAAATATTTTATTATTATTATTTTTTTTTTTGAATTTTTTTTTTGAATTAGATAATAAATTTAAAAGTTATCTTTGACTATAGCATTTTTATAAATTGGAAAGTTATGTAATAAATCTCTATGTTAATTTTAAAAGTTAATGTGTCAGAATTCAAATTTCAAAGAATTAAATAATTTTTTGTTTATACAAATTTATTATGTGTTTAATTAATATGCTCTAAGAGATTTATGCCTCTTAGAAATTGATTTTTTACTAATTTTTTAAAATAAATGACTAAATTTGTATTCTATGCAAATATTGATTTTTATATTCTTCCTTTGGATTATAGTATTTATAAACTAAGATATAATTAGGATTTTATGAAATTGAGATTTAAAAGGATACGTAATATTATGAATTACTGCAGAACTTATTTTAATAAATAATGAAACTAGAATAAGCTGTTTAAAAGATGTAAATTTCTATCCACAGAGCAAAGGGGTTATAAAAATTTATATTAATTTGTATCAAAAAAGGCCTAAAAAAATTTGTCCATAAAATTTGTCAATAATTATTTTCTCTTTCAATATAATTTTAATTTAATTGTCCTTATAATGGTTTCCAAAATATTAAGATTTTGCTTGTAGTTATAATTTGAAAATTTTCATATCAAATTACTCAAAAAAGTTACAGTGAATTTAAGAAATATCATAAACAAGCTTTTTTAGGTTTAAAATATTATACTCGTGTAACACATGATATTATTTGCAACGCTAGGTATTAAATTTGCAAAAAATTTACTTACAGTTCATTGAAGCTTAAATAACATTAATTAAAGGGTCAAAGCTCTTAAAAAAACATACAGTAATTTGTGAAGTTTTAAATTTTACAAAGAAAAAAAATTTTGTTGGGTATTTTTATTAAAAAATTAACTTTAAAAGATTATTTGACACCTTGTAAACGAGTTTTCTAGTACCAGAATTGTTTTGATAAATTCATGCTTACTTACTTGTATTTAGTATAATTTTTAAAGTTAGACTATTTCATTTATTCATGTTTGTTTATTTATTTATTTTTAGTCAAATATGACACGTGATTCATTGGCAAAAGCACTGTACTGTAGAACAGTAGCAACAATTGTAAGAAGAGCAAATAGTTTAAAAAGACTGGGCTCAACTTTAGGCACACTGTCATCAGATTCAAATGAATCAGTACACAACCAAGCTGAAGTAACAAGTCAACATGCTTCAACAATTGGTAGTTCTGCAGGTACAATTTAAATATTTAATATAAAAAAAAATATATAACACAGTAAAATTAAAATTTATAATTTAAAGGTGGTGCTGGATCAAGAAGTATGGCTGTATTAAATAATGCAGTGAGACATGCAACAGATGGATTTATTGGTATACTAGATATGTTTGGTTTTGAAGATCAAAAACCAAGTCAATTAGAACATTTATGTATTAATTTATGTGCTGAAACAATGCAACATTTTTATAATACACATATTTTCAAAAGTTCAATTGAAAGTTGTCGGGATGAAGGTATACATTGTGACGTTGAAGTTGATTACGTTGATAATGTCCCTTGCATTGATTTGATTTCATCTTTGGTAAGTTAATATTTTTTTAATTTTTATACATTTATGGGGTTTTTTCAAACCAAATGGAACTAAAATTAATGTTCAGATCTTCAAATCAGTTCCAAAGTATTTTTATAATCAGCGGCCAGAAAGCGCATATTTCCTGGCTGCGACACGATTCAAAAATACGCGTTTTCTTGTTACTGACGAAGAAAAATTATTCTTTGCCCTTGTCCGTAAAAAAAGAATGTCCCAGATCGTAGTTTGCCATCCTCGACTTTGTCTCGGATTGCAATTTACGGCCATTCTTTATTTATGCGGCCCAGGATAAAAATATATTATTTTCTCGAAATTACTAATAAGGGGTCGTTCAAAAAAAAACGTAACGCTCTTTTTCTGAAATTTCGGGTACCCCAGTCCTTTAAGTAACTTTTTAGTTCCTAAGGTTCAATCCTCAATTGTTGGCAATCATTTTCATTGTTAATCTATTTTCAAAAATGTCCATTATAACACCTGCTATAACGCTTATTTTTTCATGAACATTTTTTTCCTTTTGGGAGCCAGTATAGTATTCTATAGAATGTTACTTCGAGGTCCAAAAGTTGATTTAAATCATACGCGATAAATCAGAAAAATACAATTTGTTTTCAAATTTCTTTCCGATTTCTCAAAAGCTTACAGACGAAAAATCTTTTATTAAGGTTTAAGTTACTTCTGAAACTTCAAATATTTTGTTAAAAAAGAGAAACCGATTCGAAAGCTTATATTGCATTTTCACATATTCAAAATTTCCCGCCAAATGACATGACTAATTATAAATCTGACCGCAAATTTTATCACCTGAATTACAAGTCCCTAAACCTGGATTTTTTCAAGTCCCTAAATCAAAATTATTCTGCGTCCCATTTGAGCCCTTCCCCCTTAAAACGGACATATTTGACCCCCCTCTTAGATTTTCTGATTTTCAGGGTACCCCCTCCCTATTAGCAAGTTTTTTAAAACACATTTCTATCGGTGTCATGTAATTCACAACCGTATGAAAGAAAAAAAAATTCCCGTAGCTCCAATCTCTTTTTTTTTAATATAACCGAAAAACAAAATTGGTTGCTAATAATCGAGAAATAAACTGATGTAAATAATTTGATGTGCAGGTCTATTTTTAGTAGTACTTTTGGAGTAAAATACTTTGAAACCGATATAAAGAATCGACCATTAAGTTTAGTTCTGTTTAGTTTGAAAATACCAATGTAAATAATAATATATTAATTAATTTTTTGAAAAAATAATGTAGAGAACTGGTCTACTGAGTATGTTAGATGTTGAATGTTCAATGAGAGGAACAGCTGAAAGTTATGTATCAAAAGTTAAAGTACAACACAAACATAATCCAAGATTATTCGATGCAAGAACATTAGATTGTCGTACATTTAGTATTCAACATTATGCTGGACGTGTTTCTTATGATGCATCAGACTTTTTGGGTACAATATTTTTTTATTTCATAATTTAAGAAATGCAATTAATATTAATAATTTTTTTGTGCTAATAGATACAAATAAAGATGTTGTACCAGATGATTTAGTAGCTGTATTTTATAAACATACTTGTAATTTTGGTTTTGCAACACATTTATTCGGTAGCGAATTGAAAGCATTGTATGCTAGTGATACAGTACCTAGAGGTGTTAGTTTTCGAATATCACCAACATCACATACTGATTTGTAAGTTTTTAAAATTGACTTGATTTTTCTTTAAAAAAATTTTTTAATATTTGAATATTTTTATTTATTAAAAAATAGATTAAATGGAGATGAACCTATATCAACATTAACACAAGATTTTCACACGCGATTGGATAATTTATTAAGAACTTTAGTGCACGCAAGACCGCATTTTGTTAGATGTGTTAGAAGTAATGCTACTGAAACACCTATGATGTTTGATCGTAATGTTACTATGCATCAAATTAGATCACTTCAGGTTTTAGAAACTGTCAATCTTATGGCTGGTGGTTAGTAGATTTTATAATTTTTTGTGTAAATGTTAAATTTTGTTTGTTTCATAAAATTTTTAATGTAAAAAGTACAAAGTCTTAAAAAAAATGTATTTCAAAAGATACTCACTGTATATGTATCGGTGGATCTAGGTAGTTTTATTTAAATTGGAAACACATATACACTGAAAAAAAATCCGCTTGCGGCAAGCGGAATTCCGCTTGTAGCTAGCGGAATTTTTTTTCTTGTCAAACGATTGCAAATCACTTGAAACGTAAAGAAAATTAAAAAAAAATTTTTCTCGCTTACTTTGGGTATGCGTATATTGTATGATAAAATTTGAGAAAATTTTGGAAGAAGAAAAGAAAAAATGTTTTTTTTTTTAATTTTCTTTACGTTTCAAGTCATTTGCAATTGTTTGCAAAGAAAAAAATTCCGCTAGCCACAAGCGGATTTTTTTTTCAGTGTAGAAGAAATATAATTATAAACGTTAACATTTTTTCACGGTCTGAATCTCGTTCTGAATGAAATCACTTGGAACTTATTGTATTCGCTTCATTTTGGCTCCAATCAAAAATATAACATATCAAACTTCTTTGAACGGACCCCCGAAGGGGCGGGGTGGCTTCCCTCTTTTGAGGGGTAAAGCAAGTTTCTGTTTAAACGCGAGGAATCGATTAATTTTTTGATTTTAAGACGAAAAGGTGGATAAACATTTTTCAAAAAAATGCATCCTTTTACAGTTACAGACCCCAGAAGTTTGATATTTTTTCGAATTTTAGATCCAAAATATTAAACTTCTTGGTGCTGAAACTGGAAAAGGATGTAATTTTTTAAAAAATGTTTATCCACCTTTTGTAATTATTTCTTCTATTATACTAATAAAGGAAAATTTTGAAATTTGAAATTTTGTTGAACATTTAGTTTGTAGCTAAGGTCAAAAATTTTATTTTTGAATTCGAAAACCTAACATATAGCACGAAATTCCAAATATACCCCAAAAACGACTAAAAAAAAGCAAAATTTTTGAATAAAATTTTTAGGGTCAAATTTACCAAGATTCTCCCATATACATATACAAAATTTTTATTATATTTCTTTGCATATAATTCACTTTTCTATTCAATATTTCAACATTGTAATATCAAACATTTATATTTGATACATAAAATATTTTATGCAATAAATTCTTGAAAAAAAAAAAGAAAATATATAAAAATTGAATTTTTAAATTACAATAAAAATAAAATAAAAAAAAAAGGTAATAATAATAATATTTTATTTTTTCATGAAATAAAACAAAAGGTTATCCACATAGAATGCGTTTTAAAGCTTTCAATGCAAGATATCGATTAATAGCACCATTTAAACAATTAAGGCGTTCTGAAGAACAAGCAATTGAAGATACAAAATTAATATTACAAAATGCACAAGATTTAAAAAATAATTTTAATGCTAGTACTAATTGGGCTATTGGTAAAAGACACATTTTCTTAAGTGAAGGTATAAGGCAACAATTAGAAAATTTACGTTCTGAAATAAGAAAAAAAGCTGCTACTAATATTCAGGTAAAATTCATAAATTTTTTTCTTTTCATTAAGTATAAAAAAAATTTAATTTTTTTAATTACTATAAAAAGTAAAGTTTTTTTTTTTTGCACATTTCTAAAGAAAATTTTTTTTTAACTTTTTTTTTTCTAAAGAATAATAATTATGATTACGAAGAAAGAAAAAGAAAAAAAGCAATCTTTTAAATCACCCCTATTTTAAAGTAAAGTGAATTTTAGAAGTAATTTTAATTTATATTATATAAAAAAAAGACAGATATAAAGGTATAATTTATTTGAATGGACTCTGAAACAATTTTCTGTACAGTAGAAGTTTTATAGGTTAATAGCTTCTCATACATTGAAAAACTATATTAAGTTAAATTATCTAATTTTTCCTTTTTTTTTTTCTTTTTGAATTAAATTACTACTACTATTAAATATTTAACTTACGATTCAATAAACTAATTGCTTTAAAGAATAATAATTATTAATTTTATTTTTATTTATACAGTGTAATTGGAGAGGTTGGCGTATACGTAAAAGATGGTCATATCAACGTCCAAAAATACCAATAAAATCAACTATAAATCAAAACAAATATATGCAAAATCAAACAACAAATATTGGTTCATTACATAGAAATACTAATAAAATTAGTCATGGAAATGGTGCCAGACCAAGACCACAGCCAATTGCTGGTACACCACCGCCAGATCCAACAGAAAAATGTGCTGATGCTAAAATGATTCAAGAAACTTGTACACTTTTTGGACTTGATCTTGTAAGTTTAAAATGTTTTTTTGTTTAATTTTTTTATGATATTGCTGAAATTCTCTGAGTAGCTTGCTGACTAATGTTTTATTTTTATAGGAGCGACCTCCACCTGTGCCTCCTAGTAGGTCCTATACTATTAATGGTAACACAAAATTTGGTTATCCTCAAACAAGGTTAATGAAAGTGCCATTTTCAGGTAATATTAATGAAAATTGGATATTATAATTTTTTTTTTTTACTAAGTATAAATGTTTGATAGATCAACACTTTGAATCTGACTTATATATTTAGATATAATTACACTGTTAAAAATACCCTATGGTAAATATACGAAATTATCGTAAAATCAGGAATTTGTCGTAATTTTACTAAAAAAATTGTACATTTACTAAAAAAAATCGTAAATTTACAATCGTTAGTAAATGTACAACAAATTCCTGATTTTACAATTTTTTTTTTCGTAAATATACGAGAGTATCAGGAATTTACGAATTTTCGTATAGTTTATTTACATCTGAAAAATTGTAAATGTACAACAAAAAATTGTAAATTTACTAAAAATTGTAAATTTACTAAAAATATGTAAAATTACAAAAAAATCGTAAATTTACGATCGATCGTAAAAGACTATGCAATTATAAAAAAAAGTCAGATTTACAGTTTCTTGATCATTTTTCTATTTTCTCATTAATTAAGTTTTTTTTTTAAACTACAAAATTTTCCAACATTTTCTTAATTTTTATTGAACAATGTTTTTTTAAACCTGGTAATGATTATTACAGTTTCTTGAAAACTCAAAATAAACCTGATATACATTTTCACTTAAGAAATTGCATTATTGGTCGATTTTATTCACTGATGCATTATAAAAAATTTATATTATCAGTCCTGAAGAGGCCTTCTTGTATGTACGAAACATAAAATAAATAATTTACATTATTTTTGATTAATTTATATATTCATTTCAATTCAGACATAGCCCTTAAGATCAAGGATTTGGATTAAGTTGGCCATATTATTTAAAAGAACACCAATTTTTGTATTAGGTTTACTAAAGTCAAAAATGCAGTAATAATTAATAACATTTTTATTAATTTGCAAAAAGATTTATAATTTTAGCATATTAAACGTATTATTAGGAATTCAGAATTATTCATAATAAATTTTTTGATGTAATTTTTCTATTAACCTCATAAAATAAAAGAGAATCGAGCCTAAAGAACTGAAAATTCTGAAAAATTAAACATTAAAAAAAAAAGAATAGATACTGACATTATTCCATTCAAATAATTTGCATGTGATAAAGATTCAATAAATTAATAAATATAAAATATTATTTAATTAATTAATAAAAATTATTTTCCAGAAGATGGTGAAGGTGAAATTGTTTTATTAAAAGGTGAAACTGTCATTGTAACTGGTGCATCATCAAAAAGACGTGGCCATTTAATTGTTGAACATAACAATAAAAATTTACATGTACCTTATCAATATATGGAATTAAAACCTTGTAATGTTAATGTTTAAAAAAAAAATTAATTTTATTTAATATTATAATATTTATGTTTAATCTACTATTTTTTTTTTTTAATTTTAAATTAGATTTTAATCAAGTATTATATTTTTTATATTTATACCTATTTAAAAA
The DNA here is from genome assembly GCA_022575985.1 of Anagrus nilaparvatae. Taxonomy (NCBI): domain Eukaryota; kingdom Metazoa; phylum Arthropoda; class Insecta; order Hymenoptera; family Mymaridae; genus Anagrus; species Anagrus nilaparvatae. The sequence continues at coordinate 28,937,304 of JAKSXM010000231.1, read as the reverse complement.
AAAAATATTAATTAAACTAGATAAAAAAAACAGAAAATAATTTTAAAAAAAGAAACAAGTATAAAAACTCGCCATATATAAATATAAAAAAATATATTATAAACAAAAAAATATGTCTTCCAATTTTTAAATTTGTATAAAATAATAGTATATACCTACCTACAATTATATATAATTTTTTTACTATACATAAAAAATACAAAAATAAATTAAACAAAAAAAACTATTTTTTCTCAAATAATTGAATTCTTAAAGTGCCAAAAACAAATAAAAATGGAAAAAAAATTACAAATAAAAAATTAGGATATATTAAATATTTTTATAAGTGTACTTTTTTAAGCTCATTTAACCTAAGTTTTTATGAGAAATATTTTGTTATTAGATATTAAATTAAATATTAATTATTTTATATTATTTTATTTTATATAGGAGTAACAAAATCGTATGAAAATATTATGAAATAAGATATATTATAATAGTTTATTACTGTATTTAAATATGAATAAGAATATAAGTAACAATATATAAAATCGAATTTTATTGTTTTTACTAAAATGTCCATTTTGTTTAGGATTTGCAAATTTTATTCGACTCCATCGTTGAATCCAGAAGATTAACTTCCCTTTGGTGTATAGCTAAAAAATAAGGGCTCATCTTATGGATAAAATTATGTTCTGAAGCTAAAATTTAATTTTCTGGAAAGTGAAAAGGGCTCTCGTATGGAAATCATTTTCACTGGGTAAATATTTTTCTGTATGAGTAAGCTAGGTTCCTAAAGCCTAAACTTAAATTTTAATTTGAAAGTAATTTCCTTTAGATATACGAAAAATGCTGGTCAAGAAAAAAATCTCTTAAGGTAAATTAAAACCTTTTGGTATGTTGAAGATAAAAGGTAGTTTTGAGGTAAAAGATGATTCAACAGTGTAAATAAAATTTAAATGTTAAAGTTTATGAAGTCAAATGAATCCTAGGGTAGAAAATATTTCATCAACGAAAAAACAGAAACAAATCCTCAGATAGTAAAAATAGTTCCTTTGAGGTAAACTTCCATGTTGTATATTCAATGTCAAAGCTTATCTCTAGCTGTGAAAATGAATTTCGGAGCTATAAATTATATCTTAATTAATAGAGTAATACAATGAAATATGACCCCCCAACTTAGAAAAACTAGACACCTAAACTACTATCGTTTTTATCATAAGTTTTTATAAAAAACTGCTTTAGTAATCAAGTGGATTTAAAAAAAACTACAACAAAAATGAAATTGTAACATATAAACGCCTATTACTTACAAAGAACTTTTTTTTTTTTTAATTCTAAAAATAAAGTTAGTAGGTCATTTTTATTAACAAAGAAAAGTAATCCACGTATACACCTAGAAAGTTTTTTCTTTCCTGAAATCCAACAGTGGAAACGGAAAGGTAAGCTCTTGTACTCATAGTATATGCATATACCCAATTTCTTTCTTTCTAGTGTCATACTTCATTTTATAGTGATAACAAAAATATACCATACTTCTGTATAACATATATTTCACTCATCCCTATTTCTTTCGCGTGAAAGAGAATATGAATATTAATAACGGAAACGAAAGCGAGCAACCAACTAAATTATATAAGACCGGATGTAGAAACGTGACCTCTTTTGCAATTATCCATATAGGTACATATACATAAAATCTAACTTGTTAGTATTTTGGCATTTCTAACTAAAGTATATATGTTGCACCCCAAACGTGTAATTGATCATTTTTTAATTGGTCAGAAAGCTTCAACTTTTTTTACACAATTTGGTCAATAATTTTGGAATACATAAAAATAAGATTTAAGTAATTAATAGTCAGTATTATATTTTTTAATTTTAATAATTAATAACATTTTCATTCATATTCATAATATCGTGATATTTCTTGCAATGCAATTTAGTATTTAATTATTATACTGCAAAAATATATTGCTTAAAAATTCAAGCAAATTTTTGAATTTCCAATCAAATCTTATTATTATGATATTAATTTTTTTTTGTATGGGTGAGTAAATCATGAAATTGGTAGATAATTTGAATATTTTTTTGTTATTTTAATTTATTTTTTGACGCATGCCAGCTGGGCAAAGTTTTTCATTTGAAAATTTAAGCAATATATTTTGACAGTGTACATTATCCTTATTTTAAAAAGCTTCAGTTGTGTAAATACGATCAAATATTTTAAATATCCATATATTTTTGGATTTAAAAAATTAAAATTAAAATATTCTTAAAGAATATATAACTATTTGCAAGATTTAATTTCTTAAATAAGAGAATTTCTAATATATAATATAATAATTATTTATATTCTACTGACTGACTTTATAAATGTAATTACAAGTTTAAGAGGCTTTGAAAGATCTTGTACAATTGAAAATTTAAATTATTATTATTATTATTATACATGTACGATGTATTTAATAATTAAAATAGTTGAATATGTCTATTTTTACAATAAAATTAAAAAAAAATAAATCTCCCATATGTATGATTAATTAAAATTTAATTGACAAAAGCTTTGAATGTTGTATTATAAATTTAATTTCATAATAAAATAATAATTTACATCAAAGAGATCTATTTACTACTACATGTATTCATATACGAATATTTTCTCAAGAAGATTTATTTGAGATATTAGTTACACTTTACTAATTATACTTTGAATATATTATAATATTATATAAAGTCAATATCAAATTTTATCTTATTTTAATTATTTAGATTATTATCTTTATTATCTTTCTAAGTATAAAATTATAATTATGGAAGTAATATCAAAAGAAAATATTCAAATTTATTATAATTAATAAAAAAATAATATTTATTATTATCTAAATTATAAAGTATTTAGTTGAAATAAAACACTGACTAGGTGAGATGATGTACTGTTATCCCTAGAGCATACCTTTCAAATCCTGAAATACTTACTCATGGATCTCCTGCGAGATTGGAATATGATAAAAGTGATAAGTTTGATGATTATTCAGAAAAGACATAAAGTTTATAGGCATTGTTAAGGAGACGGCCCTTAGATCTGAACTGCGCAATGCCTTTTACGATGAGCCATTTAATTTTAATCTTTTGGATGAAGTTTTATACTAGTTCTATTAAGTAATGTTATCAACAATTAAAAGAGAGAACACGAGCCTCAGCTTGCGATCTTAAAAACAGAGACTGTATTGTTGACCTTTTGAAAGGGTATTCACCAAACTCAATAAAAAATGCGACAATGGAGAAAACTTTATCACGATTGAAACTAAACCTCACTAGAAGCTAATGAAGGATGGCTCCTCCTATCGCTGCCTTTTACTAATAATCGCGGTTATTAAAAATTACCTCGTTACGATAAAATAGAACTTACAATTAACTGGCGTAATTCCAACATTTCTCGATTAATTCTACAAACTATTATACGGATCGGAGTCATTGATAATACTGTTTAAGACAGTGTGCAAATCTTTTGACCTGCGAAGTTTTTTAAAAATTTGTTCCTAGTCTTGTGAATTCGTAAAACTATTTAATCTTATACTTTGCGTTATAATGTAGCCGAAATATAGTCGATAACAAATTAAAATTACTTTTCTTTTAACCAAAAAAAAACTTTGTAACAATAATATTTTACCTAATACATATAAAAATAAAGTTTTTATGAAGATCAAATATGACGTGCAATGCAAAAGGCTTAAAATTCATACTTTCTGAAGCAAACTTTAAGAAAATCGTACATAGCACTGATACTTTTGAGGGAAAAAGTTAAGTCGTGTAAGGGTGGAAGTAAAATTTTTGTTATAAATTTGATTTGCTATTGTGCTTCAGAAGCACTTACAGGGTGAGTCATTTTAAACGATAAAATCAAAAATCTCCAAAACCAAGTAAAGTAATGGAAAATGTTTGATTTAAAATAGGGTTGCAGTCTTATGAGGGGCATTAGATTTAGGTATTAGGGCCACATCAGGCCCAGCAGAACCCAACTTAGAAGTACACTTTTTTATTTCAAATTCAGATTCTGCAGCAAATTCCAAGACCGGATATGATTTTGGCCCAATTTTTTAGTCCCAAAATTTTTAATACGGCTCTAAATAAAAGATGTTTTTGGTAGTTACTATTTTTATTTAAAGTTTCTTTTTGGTGGAAGACTGTTAGTAATTATTTAAGATTTTGGGTCCAACAGATCTATTTTACATATACTTTTAGCATTACCCAGAAATATCGTCACAAGAGGCCCATTTAGGTCTGTAGGACACAAAATCATATCTGCTCTTAAAAATTGCTACTTTTTCTTAAATGCTCAGTCCATTAGAACTTTTAAGAGGAACTGAGATGGAGCAATAATTCTTTCAAAATTAGAAAAGTTTTCTTTTTCAAAGTAAAATTAACAAAAAAATATTTTACGATTTTCTTAGATTTGTTCATATATAAATAATTTTTGTATACAAAGTTTAGAAAAAAAAAATAAACTAAACTTTTTATTTATTTAGAAGTATAAAATACACGAAAAGAAGAAAATCATAAGATAAAACATTATACTATGTACTTTCAAGTTTTATAAATAAACAAAAAATAAAAAGTATATAAATTATAAAAATTTCTTTTGTTTGTATATAAAGTTTAGAAACAATTTTTTATTGTTTTGTTTATTATAAAATAAAAATTTTCTTCTCAACTTTATTAGGATTTAACGTTAGTACTGTGTTTATAGAAAAGTTGTTTATTTTGTTGCATGAGAGCAAGGATGCTCTGTAAAAATGATCCATAATTTTTCTATTTTAGTTTTTCTGGTCTTGAATTCAAATTAACCAATTTTTTCTGGTAAAAAAAGGAAATTATTAATTTACTCGAGTTTTATTAAATCAGTGTTTTTTAATATTTCTAATAGCTTCAATTGTAGTATCTGGGAAATCCCTTTTTAAAGCCAGAGTTATACTTGTGGTAATATTTCAAAATTTTTAGAAATCAGCGATGATAAATGCTATTTTTAATTTTCTGTTTTACTTGGATCACCAGCTCGGGTTCCGCTCATCTCCAATAGCAAATCAAATAGTTAAGGGTAAAGTCATATTTGCTTTATTATATTTTAAAAACTTACCTTTTTTAAAAAATGAAAATATGAAATAAAATGAAATAAATATAAATCGTGTAAACTGTATTAATTACGTTTTTATTTTAATAATTAATTATAATTAATCACATAACAATATATTTTTTTATTACCTATATTATTAATGAAAAAAAAAATTTTTTTTATTTTTAGTCCATGAAAAATGTACATTTTCTTACTTTTTAAGATATTTTCACATACGAATTTGTATATATATGTTTTTATTATTTATATGTATGTATATTTTTTTCTTCATATTTTTGTTTTAAAAAAATTCTATAAATGTAGATTGAGAATTTTAAATTCAATCGTTTTAAAGTATGAGTATTTATAACTTTTTAAACTACTTATTTATTTATTTTTTTATTTATTTTCTTTGCACTTTTTTATGTACATAGATTTCTCGTATATAAATTAACATGTATATTAGACTTTGGCTTATTTTTACCTTTAGAATTTATGAAAAATAGATTTTTAACATTTTTACTCAAAATTTAGTCAGTTTGATAAGATGAAAAATTAGTTCTTAGCCTAGAATTTTAAATCAATTTTTTTTTTATACAAGATCATTTTGAAAAACAAAAAAAAAAACAACCTTTTTGATATGATTTTACCCTTTTAGTATTGACTCCAACAAGCCAATAGATTTTTAATCGTACCACAAACAAAATTTCAAACAAACCAAAGTCTAATATACCTTACACACAAGACCAAGTTTTTTTATATTTATAGATGAAAAATTTTAAAATGTTAAAAATAAAATATATATATATATATAAATAAAAAAGTTTTACAGAGTATTAGATGTATAATATTATACTAAGTTCAAAACCAATCGCAAAAATGTCTAAACTTTTTTTATACATATACTTTTTTTTTATTTTGGTCGAATATCGACTTTTACACAAAACTATTTTTTTTTTCTTTATATATATTTATATTTTTTTGTAATTGCAATATATATTGTAAGATATTTTTCGTTTTTATTTACATTTATACTTTCGAATGTTATTATTTTTTTATGATTCATTTTTTATGTACAATTTTTTGTTTTTTGTAAATTCTACAAATACCTATATGAAAAGAAAAACTGATATTTTGGACAGATATGCATTATTTTTGAATAAATTTGTTTTACAAAAAAGATATGTTTTATAACATGTGATATAAAATTTGTTTCTTTTGACTTAAATTTAGACAATTGTCCCAATCTACTAATCTAATTTTAGTCTTTTTTTAGTTTTAAAAAATGGTACCATTTTTATTAACTTATACAATAAATAAATTATAAAAATTAAAATTATATGTAAATTAATGTACTAAATAAATAGAACGAAATAAATTGATTGTCTCGTTTTATTATGATTACTTTTTTTCATATTTACTTAAAACAAGAAAGGTCCCCGATTTAATATCCTCATATTTTTTTAAAATTAATTAACATAGAGACTTAAAATTATAATAAATTAAATGTAAACATTAATTTGGACGTTAATTTTTAAAAATTTTATTAATTTTGTAATTTTTTTTATGCTTTATGAAGAGAAACAGAGAAAAAGCTTGCAACAGCTTTTTAAGATTTACTTTAAGTTTCTTGGATTGGTGTTATAGAATTTCGGAAGGCTATAAGCGAAAAATTCATTCACAGAAAATTTTTATCAGTTTAGTTTAAGGTTTTAGAGTATGTCACATATGCATACCCGTTTTCTATGCAAATAACCCCAGAATATATGTTTGGGGGGAAGAGGTGGCTAAAGCCCCGAGCCTCCTCCTTCGCTACGTGCCTGCTTGCTTAAAGTTCATAATTTTTGGAAAAAATCACAACTAAAACGTGTCTTTGTTAACTTTAGGGTTTTTCCAAAATTTTGCACGAGAAACCACGAAATTCGTAATCAGCGATTCAAAAAACTTATTTTAAGCTTTTTCACTATTTTAATTGTTTTTTAATAACAAATAACCACGTATGACAAAATCAAAAAAAATTTTTAAATAATAACGTCAACATCCTGTATAAATTCTTAAGTCTAAAATTAAATATAAAAGTATTTATTACTTGTTTCATGATTGGGACATTTTTTTTATTTAATGTGTAAACTTTTTGTTAGCAAAATTCTACTTATAAATTGAATAATACAACTAAATTTATTAGATATAAAATTTGTTTCTAAAGTTTTCCAAAATTGTATTATATTGGGTATTTTTTTTTTGATTAATTTTAAAATTTTATACACATTTTGTATTTCTTTTTTTTTTCAAGATTTTATGAGTAAAGACGTATAGAGACCGTGAATTTATGTGCACTTTGAGATTTTAGCCAACTGGCTACCAATTGATTGATTATCAAATTCAGTTGGCTAAGATGTTTAATTTATAATCAAAGTACATACGAAAATAAAATCTCAAAATTACAACTCATAAAAATTTAGCAAATACTTAAAAAAAAATTTTATTTTATACAAGAATTAAAAAAATTGTTCAGTTCTCAAAATTTAAAAAATGATAAGAAAAATTAGTTTACATAATTATTATTATTATTACGTTATTTAACATCAAAGATAAATTATCTTATTTATTATTACTTCTTTTTCATTTACAATTAGTATAAATTTTTAATAGGCTTTTTTTTTAATTATTATTTTTTATTGTACATGTAACATTATTTTAAAAAAAATCATATTATTTAATTTTTTGAAAAAAAAAATGATTTAAAATTATTAATACGGCCCTGATAAAAAAAAAAAATAAAATGAAACAGAATTTTTGGGCCTCTATTTTCTGTCAGCTGATAATAATTTTGGAAAATTTTGAATCAATTTTCAGATTCCTCAGGAACAGATAAATCAGGATTTCCAAAGTTTTCACCTGGTGGAAAAAAACTGGATCCCAAAAAATTCTGTTGTTTTTATTTTATTTTTTAATCAGGGTATTAAATTACTTTATATTAATATTTGATTTAAACATTCAAACAAAGTAATTTTACAGTGTTTTTTTGTATTATTATTATTATTATTATTATTTTTGTTAATTTATTTAACATTTTTGAAGCTCTTACTTGATATATAACTTTTATTTTCTAATTTTTATTATTTATAATATGTACACTTTTTAAAAGGAAAAAACAAAACAAGAATATTTAAAAATTTGAATTAATTAATAAACGTAAATAAAATAAATAATAATAATAATAATAATAATTGAAAATTTGTATACAAATATAATTTTTATATTTATTATTTACTTACTTCTATATTTATATAAATAATTAAATATATTTAATTAAAATCAATGAAGAAACGCACTTGTGACGGATCTTGTTGTATGAGGAGGTAAATCGGGGACCTCGTAATGGGCCCCCTCGTGCCCCTATGCATTATTTAATCCTAGACGATATATTTTTGCGGATAAGAAATTATGTAACACGAATACTATTGGTTTTGGACAGCTTTCCAAATCTATTTCCTGTAATTTTATAAAAAAAAATGGTTAATTTAACATTTAAAATTAACAAAAAGAAATTTTAATAAATTTTTGATAAAACCAATAAATTAATTCCCAATAGGAATTTAAATGCTCTTTCAATAAATTATTATCGATAAAATATACATGAAAGTGATTGAAATAAAATTAATACGTGTATATAAAGCAGATAAACTTTTGAAGCTACAAATATTGTATTAAAGCATGCGAATGAATGGAAATCGTTATTAATAAAGTTTCTGTGTATCGATAAATTATAATTAAAATTTGACCAAAATTTAATTTTTCTTTTTATACTTACAACTTCGCCATCTTCTCCACCAAAATCAAGCCATAAAAGTCTTGATCCATCATCAGCAGACATTTTTAATTTATCGAATGACCTTCTCCATAAAGGTGTTGGTATTGACTCTGGACTGATACCATTACCAGTGATACCTCTGGTACCTGCTGCGTATAATGAAAAACCATCTTCATGATGTATAACTAATTGACATGATTTTCCTTGCCATACACAACCTAATGAAATAAAAAATTTATTTTTCATAAATTTCACTTATGCTGTAATAAATAAACTTACGAATTGTATATTCTCTTAAAGATTGGGCTGCTGCATGACAACCTTGTACAATAGCACGTGCCCAGGCTGCTAAATCCCTTCTTGTTTCTGCTCGTAAATTATGTGTTATTACGCCTTCGGGTGTACCAACTCTAACAGCAAACGTTGCTGTTTGATGTAACACTGTACTACTTGATGCTTCATTTGGTTTATTTGGCGTTGATACCAATCTAAATTTATGAAAAATTAATTTTTTTACAGTATTTATTAACTAGATTATTGACATTTTTTGGGTAAAAATATTTTTCTAATAACCGTTGTTGAGTCTCCGAGAAAAATTACTTATAAGTTTAAATAAATTTATAGCTTGGCAATTATTTTCCGCGCATTTAAAATCTTGTAATGTAATTTTCCGCTTTCTTGATTTTCTATTTTCCTTATAATTTCCTAACAAAGGGGGCTGATATACTTTTTTTTAAATAGTATGAACATAAAATTTATTTTTTAGACAGTCTGTAATATATACTTTTAAAATGTGCTATTTAATAAAACATAAGCCATTTATCTAAAAATTAGTGAATTAAAAAATTTTTTTAAATTTCTTTATTATTTTATTTCTATATTATTTTAAATATCTTTTTCCATCGTTTAAATTTTATTCACGGAAATCGCAAATAATACTTAGATTTAAAGAATTATAAAATAAAATACTTATTCGAAAAAAAATTCAAGTTACGATAAAGAAATTGACTATATAATATCATTTTCTGCAATCTTTTTACAATCATCATTTTATTTTATGACAATGTATAAGGGATTTTTCAAGCTTTTATGCGTAATAATAGTAAAAGAATTTTTTTTATATTGCTATAGAACATTAAACGTTTATTAAATTGCATTTTTTATATTATATTATTATTTTTAAAATATTATTTTTTCAATTTTATTTCAATTACTATATTTTAATTTTTTATTTAATATGCTATTATAATTTAATAGTATACGGTAAGAATATTTATTAATATTATTAATCTTGGCGAGAAATTTTAATGCATAGTATATTATAAGTACTGAGGGTGTAAAAGTTTAGATATTAGAATAAATGCAAAGCTAGGCACGAGTTTTTTATTTTTGGCTACCAAGGCGTAGAAAATTTCGCATTAAGTTTTTTTGCAGGAGTTTTTTTAGATGAGATGGAGGAATAAAAAATGGTAGATTAGCTGAATAATTTTAATTTATTTAATTTTAAAATGGAACATCTTTATAAGGAGGGGTATCCTGGGAAACCAAAAATCACAGGGGAGTGATAAACAGTTTCGGGCTGACCCCAATGAGGTATTAAAGGAGTGGAATCTTAGCATGTATAACTAGCTAAGGTTGGGTCCCACGAAACCGAATCAAAATTGACTCTTGAATCGTTTTAGCCAATGCAAAAGGTCTTTCGTAATAAATAACATTTTTTTTAGAATTTAGGCTAGGTTTAGTATAAGCGTATTTTCATGAATAGATTTTGTACTTAAGAATTTTTATAAATACTATTGTAATCAGAGCTGGGCAACGGCTGCACGCTAAAATCCTTATATACGGTATACGGCATACGGTTCAATGATATTTTATCCTTATATAAGGTAAAATTCATACGGCATCCGTATGAAATTAACCGTATGTAAGGCAAAAGTCATAAGGCATCCGTATGGAAATGTCATTACGTACGGTAAAATTCATACGGCATCCGTATGAAAATATCCTTATATAAGGATATTTTCATACGGATGCCGTATGAATTTTACCGTATGCACGGGTAATTTCATACGGATGCCTTATGAGTTTTGCCGTACATGCGGGTAATTTCATACGGTTGCCTTATGAATTTTACCTTATATAAGGGTAAAATATTATTGAACCGTATGCCTCCTTAGCCGTATGATTTTTTATACGGCAAAATTTCGTACGGTATCCGTATGAATTTACCCGTGTGTACGGCAAAACTCATAAGGCATCCGTATGAAATTACCCGTATGTACGGTAAAACTCATAAGGCATCCGTATGAATTTTACCGTACATAATGACATTTCCATACGGATGCCTTATGAAATTTTGTCGTACATACGGGTAAATTAATACGGATGCCTTATGAATTTTCGCCGTAGATACGGGTAATTTCATACAGATACCTTATAAATTATAACTGTTTATGGCATTAATTTATTTATTGGCACACCATAATCAGAATGGATGTTTAGGAAAATAAGTGAAAAAAAATGTTCTAATTTACTTTTGTTATATTTATTTATCATGAAATTTATTTTTAAGTATTTACAATAAGAAAATATATTCTTTTTCTATAACGTAAGGCATAAAATTTAGAGAATGATTTAAGAATTTTAAATTTCGAAAGGATTTTTTCTTTAACCAATTACATCTTAAATAACAAAAGATCATCATTGACTGATTCATTGTTTGAAAAGTTAATTTTCCTTAAAGAAAATAAAAAATATATTCAATATTAATTTTGGAGAAAAATGTATGCAATAAAAATTGTTCTTTACTCATTCAATTGAATTCTAAAATGAAAATTAAAAATTTTTGATTGTATTTTTCCTGTTATAAATAATAATTTTATTTTTAATGCTTTCTATAAACAGTTGTTTATTTTTTTTAATATCTTCTTGATTTTAAAACATATTTATATTTAGAAAATAGAAGCAAAAGAATTTTTTATTATTGGGTAAGTCTTATAATACCTATTTTAAGAATGCAATTTTTTGCATATTTAAACAATATTATCGAACTCTATTCCAATTTCTTTATAAAAGTCAAATATTTACTTAGGTAATGTACTTATAAAAGCTTATAATTGTTTCATATGGATCCTTATGCAGAGAAATGTATATATTTTAATAATATACTCTCCTTTATGACGTTAAACAGTATACGGGCCCATATACTCTCGAACCGTACGTACGGTTAAACAGGATACGGGCCCGTATAATCTCAAACCGTACATACGGTCAAACAGCATACGGGCCCTTATACTCTCTAACCGTACATACGGTTCAACAGCATACGGGCCCATATACTCTCAAACCGTACATACGGTTAAACACCATACGGGTCCGTATGCTCTCAAACCGTACATACGGTTAAACAGCATACGGACCCGTATGCCGTTTTTGATTAAGCCTAAGCAAACGGTATACGGGTCCGTATGCTATTAAACATTATATACGGTTCAAGTGTATACGGGTCCGTATGCTGCTGAACCGTATGTACGGTTTAAGTATCTACGGGTCCGTATGCTCTTAAATCGTATGTACGGTTAGAGAGTATACGGGCCCTTATGACATTAAACATTATATACGGCTGAGATGCATAAGGCTCCCGTATAGTGTTAACCGTATATACTGCTAGGGTGCATACGGTCCCGTATGCTGGTTATCGTATATACGGTTCAAGTAACATACGGGTCCTTATGCACAAAAACCGTCTATACGGCATACGGTTACAGCGTGCCAAAATTGCCGTATATGCCCAGCTCTGATTGTAATAATTTAGCTAAATATTTAAATTACTTTTTATGTACAGAACTAGAGCTTGGCTACATATCTCAAAAAGTAATACTGTTCGCAGATAATTTAAGAACAAAAGAAGAAGTAAAGCAAAAAATCTTTAATATATTTTGTTTAAAAAAAAAATTGTAACCATTTTTTAAAGTTTCTAAGCTTTTTAGTAAATAGAAGTATTAAACAAGAACATATAATATAAGGCTATTCCTTTAAAGCTCTATTGGGAGTCTCGAAATTCTATAAGATGTAGAGGTAATTTTGAAAAAAAAAAAGAATATAAGATAAAGTTAGACAAGGCTAATAAGAAGAAGTGAGCTAAAGGTTTGCAATTTTAGCCACTATCAATAAGTCCATAAAGAAAAAAGAAAGAAAAAATTGAAAGATTTATATACCTATTTTATATATAATATGGAATTGTGAAGAAAAATAAGAAGGGACGCTAAAATCGATATGTATGAGTTGATATATAAAATGAAAAAAAGGGATATTATCTTTTTCCTTTTTTTTTTGAAAAGCTTTGAAATCGAAACCACTTCCTTAATATATATTAAGGATACGGTATATGTTGGTGAGGAAGTGATATTTCAAAATTTTGGCCATTAATTTTTTTTTTTTTCTAAATTTATTTTTGACTAATTTGATTTTATGGAAACTTTTAATTCACGAGAATTAAGATTTGATTTGGCTTGATACAAGATGATGAAAAGATTCTAAAAGAATTTTTGGTGAGATTCTGATTATTTGTAATAAAAATAATTTTGCAAAATATTCAAAATCCAGAAATTTATTAAATGTCAAAAATCTTATTAAAGCTTGGAGCTGCAGATTTCTAAAGTATGCCAAAAATTTGACTATTTATTAAAAAAAAAAAAAAATTCTTAAAAATAAAAAATATTTAGAAAAATAAAAAAATTTCCAAGCACCTAAACAAAATTTTTAAAATTCCATTAAAAATAAAATAAATTTTTAATTCTTTAAAACAAGGAAAGATTAAAAAAATAATATAACAAAAAGTTATTAAAAAATGTGTCTCAAAAATATTAATTGTAAGTAGGTATGTCACGTAAATTAATATTATTAAAAAAAATTAAACGAAATTTATTTCAAAAATTAAAAAAAAATATCTAAAAAAAATTTATTTTTAAATTATTCTACAATGTACATGATAAACCAAATAATATTTTATTCATAGCATGCTAAAAATTTATTATAAATCATAAAATATTTTACTTTAAAATATAATAATAACTAATAAATTTTACAAAATATAATGAAACAAACATCAATAAAATGCGAGATGATTTTATCGTTTATAATAACGAATCATAAAATTTTAATAATTTAGTTTAATTAAAATTTTACGAATATATGTTTACCTAATTTTTATTTTTCGATAATACTTTGTTACAACTAAAGTATACATTTAGTACGAGTTTAATTCTTACATCATTTTTCTTATGCGCATTTGGCCTCCTATAGTTAGGTTAATTTTTAAGTTAATATTTAGAAAATTAGATTAGGAAAAGCCAAAGGGCCCAAGCAATCGGAATAATTATTATTATTTCAATGATAATTAAAATTGAGAAGTCTAGAGGGGCCGAAGGATCCATTGATCCATTTGATCCATTCGCAAAGATCAAATAGTGTTTAAGAAAATGTATATGTTACGCCCCTTGTGCAATTCTTGTCAAAAATCTTGATCATTTCATGAACTAATCAGATATCTTCAATTTTAACATGGAACATGTTCATTGGATGGGATATATGAAAAAGTTTGGCTTGGCAGGGGGGGGAAGTGACGTTTTTAGGGGGGGGGGGGTGAAAAAGACTTAGAATATTTTCAATTTAGGGACTTACAATAATTTGATACAGGGAGTCAGGGCCTGATCAGCCTCTGATAACAATAACAACTTAGAATGCTTTAAGTTTATGGACTTAGGATAATATATATTTTGGGATTCATTGTAATTTCGGTTTTTGGATTTATTACTTCTAAATGAGTGAGCATGTTCCATGCTCGTTAGTTGTGTAGTTACACAAACCGGTTATAAATTTGTTTTACACGATTTGGTCAATAATTTTACTAGATGTTAAGATTCTAAACCCAAACTATTCTGATACCCTAAACGTGTATAATTCTAGGTCCCTAAGTCAAACATATTTTTGGTCCCTAAACCCGGATTATTACAAGTCCTGAAACCCATATTTCTCAAATTCCCTAAATTGAAATTATTTTAAAGTTCCATTTAACCCCCCCCCCCCTCCTATATCGGGTAATTTTGACTCCAATGATTTTCAGATTTCTAGGCTATACTCTCCCTATAAACATGTTCCATGTTAAAATGTCATTTTTACCCCCCCCCCCCCTTCTAAAAACGTCCATTTTTCACCTATTTCTGAATAGTGAAATGCCTTTTTCAAATACCCCTCCATAAGAATATGTTCCATGTTAAAACCTATACAGGACCGAATCTGCAGGATACTCAATATGAATACATTTAAAATACCCTTTTTTTGGTAGTTTTTGCTAATATATGGGTGAAGAGATTCGTGATCAGTAACCCAAAAAAATTGTACTAGATCAAATCTTGTGCTTGTCAGTAACAATATAACCTCTCGTAATTCGATTGGAGTAATTGTAGAATTTTTGAATTGCCCCCTTAATCAGATGATTTTTTTAAAAGTAGAGTCTGGTAATTCTGGTATCCCTTACTGGGACGTTTGTGGGAAAATGGAAAAATTTTCTAAAAATAATAGATACATTAAATTTTAAGATTAAATAAAAAAAAACCAAGGGCCATTGGGTCAAATTTTTGTTTGATACATTGTTTCTATTTTCCATAAAATTTTAAATGTAATTTTAGAAAACAACTAGAATTTTTAGTTTTTAAAAAATTATAATTAGTATATAATATTCTGTTTTATACATACTACAAATAAAGGTATTTTAATACTTGGAAAAATTAGATCACCTGAGAATTTAATTAAATTTAAAAATAAGGAATTAAACTGAATATTACCTATGAATCATATTAAAAGTTTTGATCTTTCAAAAATTTCGGTTGTATTTAAGAAAAATAAAATAAAATAAATAATCTATACAAAATAGCAAAAATTACTTTAGTGTAAAAATTCTTTTATAACAGTAAAGTTTTAATGAATAAATATTAATTAAAGTCATGTTATTATATTTATATGTTTTTGGACACACACGCGCATATATATAATATAATATAAGTAAAAGTTTTGTATTAAAAGTTGATCAAAGGAAAATGTTTTCTATATTATTCATACATAAAACTTTTCATAGAATTTTAAACACATTTACACGTAAGCACTTTTCTTTTATATAAAATACTTGTATGTATCTATATTATAAGATCGTTCAATTATAATATTATATAAAGTTGAATATCTATATTTTTGCATATATATATAGTCGGGATTTCACTATATAGTAATATTTATATACATAGACCACTAAACTACTCTTGGGAAATGAGAAACGTAATTGATCCAAAAGCAAAAAAAAAAAAAATAAAATTTTTTTTTATATAAAAAAGAAAATTGGACTGTATTATCGAGTCTAGATTGCCTCTATGCGTGTGTTTGAGTGTAAGTGTGTTTGGTGAAATCGATGGAAACAATTGAGTTAAAGAGATGCCTCAAAGTATGTATAAAAAAAAATTTAAATCGAATACCAGTAAAAAAGTGTCGAAGTGGACTTACTTAATAGTATGACCCTTTAGATTTGGCTAATATTTTCAAGTGTAGAAATCGGTTTTGATTATAAAAGATTTTTTAGACCTAAATTTTAATTTTATTATTAGGAGGCTCAGTAGCACATTTTGAAACTGAAATATTTTAACTAGTTTATTAATTTCTGGTTGAAAGACTAAATGCTTTACAAGATTTTGTATCAAAAAATAAAAAAAGAAATTGGAAAAAATTTATTTGCTCAATGTCTGGTATTTCAGATTCTGGACAGATCTAGGTAAAAATTATGTTTGGCTCATCACAATAAGTTCGTTTTTTTGAAAAACTATTAATGAATTCAAATCGACGAGCAAATTTCATTATAGATTTACTTTTATAACATATTCAAATACTTTATAAAATGAATTCACTTTTAATAAAAGCACAGATCATTTTTTTACCCTTTATTATATTTACGTCATTTTTGTTATGTATTTTTGCTTTTGGTTGAATTTTCAAATGTACTAAATGGAAAATTCAATTTTTTTTGTTGAAAATTTACAAAACAAATTGTATATTTACAATTTTACATAGCAAATTGGCGATAAAAAAAATAAATTGAATTAAAAAAAATATTGCTAAAAGAAATATGAATTAAAAAAAATAACTACAAAAGAATCTATGTATTCGTTTTTAAAATACAATAAACCAATTTTCGGTTGTAATCAATAGCGATTTTTTCAATTTTTTTTTTATTTTGTAAAAATAGAATTGCAGTAAATTAGGTTAGGATTTAAAAAAAATGTATATAAAATATCGTATGGTCATAAGCATGGAATTTGTTATACATTCTTTTACTTTTTTTATTTTAATTGAAAGATTCAATTTGACGATTTGGATGTATAAAAAAAAAGTTATTTGAATAAGCTTTCTAAATAATAAAAAAAATATTTACACATGGGTTATTATTCATTAACTGCCACAAAAAAAAAAAGAATTCAAAGCAAATTTTGTTGTTGCTAAATTTATTGATTTACTTTTATTTAACCAAATATTGACGAATCGTAAATAGGAGAGGGTGAGGGACTAAATTAAAATTTAAAGAAATGGTGGATACAGATAAGGGTGAAATTAGTCACTTCAAAGAATATTATATTTGTCACTTTCAAACGAATATTTTAAACGCTTACCCACGACAACTATTTTTTAGGAATTTGTCCCCTAGATGCATTTAGTAACGATTATAACAGGGATCCTGGTATCTGAAACCGGAATATTTTTCAGTGTCAGTGTATTTTTCGGGAAATCATGCACGACAAATTAAAAAAATTATTTTTGTTAGTAATGCTTTTAAGGGTGGGTAAAGGTTTGAAAAAAATATGACATAGTATTACAGACGGTACTCGGGTACCTTAAAAACCGAAAATTTAGCGTTACGTTTTTTTTGAACGACCAAAAATTCATTAATTATAACTTTCTAACTATTTAAGAAAAAAAAGATTATTGAAGTTTACTTCTTTCTTGTCATGGTACACCTCTTTTTTTTTATTTCTACGAGGGAGTTAAAATTTTTTGTCTGTCAGCACCATTTCAGGTCCCTGTGTTTAAAAAATTTTCTTTTATAACGTATTAACATCCAGGAGAGTTCGTATAGGTAAAGAAATGTCCATATGTACGTTATACTTTTCTTCAATATCAATTTTAGTGATTGCACCACCTATATTCATATATTATTTTTATCGTATAATTCTATTCTTTCATTAATCCGTATTCAGGTAATATATAGGTACATTATTTATAGAAAAATTTTCTATACTAAAATCAATAAGCGTGATACATTGTACACGAATGTTTATGCATAGAAAATTCGATAAAAAATAATTTAATATAATAATAAATATATACGAACACAAAAAGATTTATTGTGTTTTAGAAATACCATGAAAAATTACACGTATATATTAGCTCGGCAGTTATTTTAAAAAGTTTTTTTTGGATTTTAAATAAGTTTCAGATATATGAGATTCCTAAAATCATGGACCCTTTAACCACTTGTATGTACTGTTAATAGGCAAATGAAAGGTTCGTATCAGAGTAAAAACTTACTCACAATGTCAGTGGTATGTAAGAGTGATTTTATTTTATCTGAAAGGAGGTTTTTTGGCCTAAGATATAATTTTAGATTGATTTTAAAAGTGAATTATAAAAAAAATTACAGAGAAAAAATCTTGTAACTGGTTTGTGTATTAGCACAATGAGCATGGGACACGATGAATTATAACCAGGCTTATAACAAGTTTAAATTATACTCTCTAATTATTATAAGTCCTTTAACCGAAAATATATAATAAGTCCTTAAATCAAAATTATCATAAGTCCATTTGACCCCCCTTCCTGTCCTAAAGACGTCAATTTATTACCCCCTTCCTTAAAAACGTCCATTACTCCCCCCTATCCCTGAATTTGGGGCCATTTTCAAGTATCCATCTCTATAAACATGTTTCATGGTAAGCATCTTACAATGAGTTTGTATATGTAAATAAAAAACTAGCATGGAAGATGTTTATGTTTACTTACTACTTATCTATTAAAAATATTCTAGCTTCCTAAAGTACCTTTTAATATTAAAATCAAAATTATTACAACCCCTCTCCCCTCATAAATTGTGGCAATTTGACACCCTATCTTCCCAAATTGACCTAATTTTTTTCTTCAAAATTATAAACTACTACTACAAACTACTTTTTTATTTTTTTAATTTGGACTTCATTACCTAATTTTTTTCTATGAAAATACTAATATCTAGAAGTATCGTTTTTATTTGATATCTCGCACCTGATTATTATTATTTTTTAAATTTATGTCTTAAAATTTTTGCCACTAAAAAATACAAAAAACACCAAATTTTTTTTTCTTTTTGAAATAGTACCTGATTTTTTTCTACAAAATTATTAATTTTAGAAACATCGTTTTTACTCTCTTTACTCTATATACGATACTTAATATTAAAAAAATTTTTTTATTAAAATTTTTGATATAAGAAAAAAAACACCATTATTTTCTTTTTGGACGTGAAACCTAATTTTATTCCAAGAGAGTCCTAATCATTATTCTGATCATATATACATAGGGACCCTAGTAATATAGAAACTATTGGTTCCAAACTTTTTTTCAAACAAGGCTCATATTATTCAGAATAATCAGAAACGAGAAAATAACTTCTAATACTTTTTTCATTTTACCCGTCAGGGGTGATTTCATGGAGCACATTTTTACAAGTTTGGGGACTCTAGACTTGAATAAATTGAACTCTAGTAAAGTCTACCTTCAAAAGTCTGCAAAAGGTAGTTTCCAGGATCCTGCTCGACTGGAATTTTAATAGATTTTGAGTCATAACACATAAGTATGGCTCATATTGTTCAAAATTGTCTGAAATGTGAAAATAACAGCAATTTTTTTTTGATTTTACCAGTCTAGTTTGATCTTATATCGATAGAGACCCTAGTAACATAGAAATTCTTGGTAAAAAAATTTTTTTTAAAGTAAAGCTCAACTTGTTCAAAATGGTCTGAAACAAGAAAATAACAGCATTTTTTTTTTATTTTACCAGTCTAGTTTGATCATCTATAGACAGGGGCCCTTGGAATATAAAAATTCTGATAAAAAAATTTTTTTTTAAGTGTGGCTCATATTGTTCAAAATTGTCTGAAAAACGAAAATAACAGTAAATTTTTTTTTTTTTTTTTTACCAGTCTGTTTTGATCTTTTATCGATGGAGACCCTAATAACTTAGAAATTTATGGTAAAAAATTTTTTTGGATTATTTTAGGCTAAAAAAAATTCAGTTATGAAAGGATTAATGAGTTATCAATTTATGTAATTCAAATTTTCTGCATAACTTTGTACAACCCTGTACAACAATAAAATTAATTAAAAAAATAAAATATTATTACATTCATTTTCTTTTTTATCAAATATTATACTTGTTTAATATTCATATCTCATGTATAAATATGGTATACGAAGATTATAGTATGTTATATGCACGTTTATTTACAGATCAGATTCAATCTAGGAAGAGCATAGTATGTTTGTTTGACAAGGGTATCCAGGACTTTAGCGATTAATCACTTTCTATTAATTAATATAAGTAGTTTCATATTTATACATGATAAGGGTATTTGCATTTTAAAATTAAAATATAACAAGAGAAAAATAATATTTTAATCAAAATTTTTTTTATTTTTTTATTTTTTACCTTGTAGCAATTAAAGGACATGTTATACTAGGGGATGCCCATGCTTCAGGACTCCAAGGTGCACATTCATAAAGCCTTAATTCACGACCAGAAACTGCGCCAAATACACTTCGCCAACCACCGGCACAACTTGTACCATATCCGCTTCCTGCACCTCTGGATGTGCTTGCGCTACTTCCGGCGCCATCTTCACTGCTTTCACTACTTGCTCGGCCATTCTGCAAAAATAAAAATCAACGATTATTTTATAAGTTTATACAATCATATAGTGATTTGATGTATATCGCTAGGGGCCCTGAATTAATAGAGGGATATTAGTTTGGGTAAACGACCTTATAATAATCCAATTTTGATATAAAATATTATTTTTGAAAAAGTTTTTAATAAACGTTAAAAAGCTCCAAATATATTTTAGAAACTTGCAACATAAATCTTAAAATTTATTTAATAAAACGAGACATTAGTAACCTACATAATTAATCTTAAAGCTATCTTTTCTCTATTTCTCTATTACACTAAAATTCATCTCTCAAAGCTTAATATTGGCATTCGAGTATAAAACGTTAGTAAATATATAGTTTCTAATACTCGACCTAAACCACAAACTGCGAATAGTGCATCAGAATCCCCAAGTAAACTATGTCTTAAAGCGATCTTATACATACATACACACACACATACACTAATACATTAATATAAATGTGTGTTTGTGTGTACATTATAAGCTTTAAGATGAATTTATAACGAGGAAGAAATAAATTTATATAGTAAGTTATTTTAATATATATTCTCATCATTAAATGTATTATTTACTTTGTAGTAATATTGAATGACATAAAAGTTAACGTATATACCTATAGGCAACAAAATGGTTCAAATAAATTTTTAAGTCTGTGTGTGTGAGCTTACGTGTTTGGAAAAACATGAATTTTAAAAGAGATAATCGAAAATTTATTAGATATACAGATGTTTACTTATTTAAATGATTGGAATATCAGTAAATTCAGACAAAATTGATTTTGATAAGTGAAAATTGTATATATGTATATTATATTTATTTAAATGCATAATATTAAATAGATGAGATAGTTAAAATCGAGGTTTCAACAGAAAATGAATATTGATGATCGAAAGTGATGTACTGTATAATCGGAAAAGACAGAGATGGATATAATATTAGTAAGTGATACAGAGCTTTATAATTTATATCCAGAAATTTGTCAGAGTTAAGCTGATTGTTGAAATAATTATAAATTAAAATAATATTTTCTTTTTAGAAATTAGATTAACAAACAATTAAATGCTTCGGTGTTATTGACATAATTATGATTATGATTCTTTGCTATAACCAAGATTATAACTTATATTTTAACAATTAATTTGACAGGCCGTCATTGTTGCCTTTTGTAAAGAAAAACATTCTGAACCTCATGTTAGAAATATTTATTCTAATAAAGGTGACTACCAAATTTGTCAAAATAAACTAAGACCCAGTTAAGAATGTACTTATATAAAGACTAGTAAAACTGACTAGTAAATTTTCATTTTACACGAAAACTTAAAGAAAGGGAAAATTTTCAAAACATTTTTGGACAGCTGATAAATTTTTGGTAATCAGGAGAACCTAGGGGAGATGCCTTATTTATTCTGAATAACGTGCATTAACGCTCTGAAAGAGACGATCGCACTTCAATCCTCCCTGCCTTAATCACTAAATCTGACTATAATTTCAACTATTACAATTAAGGGTATTCAAAAGGTAGCACTCAGTCAGGTCTCAGATTTATAGTAATAAATCACTAAAGCATTAAAAATACCCTGCCAACTAGCTGGCACTAAGGTTCCTCAAACAATGAGCTTAATACTTCAATATGCCACTGATATCACCGATTACAAGCATGCAATCATAAAAACATTTCTTTAAACTTTTAAAAGTTTCTTAGATTTACAAAAAAAATAGAATTTTTTCGAAAAATTAGTGAATTTTCAAAAAATTTTGTAAATATTCGATAAAAATCGTAAATTTACTAAATTTAGAATGTTATCGAAAAATTCGAGAATTCTCGATTTTTTTTTTGTGATTTTACGAAAAAAGTTGTAAATTCTCAACTATTTTTTGTAAATTTTCGAAAAAAAATGGTAAATTATCAATTTTTCTTGCGAATTCACAAAAAAAAATCGAGAATACTTGAATTTTTTGTTAATATACTAAATTTAGTAAATATAATTATTTTGAAAATTTACTAATTTTTCGAAAATGTTCTAATTTTTTTGTTAATATAAGAAAGTTATTTTTTACAGTGTGTAATTGACCATTACATGAATTGGTCAGAAATCTTTCATTTTTTTTCACGATTTGGTCAATAATTTCAGAATGAATAAAAATAAGATTGAAGCATACAAAAGTCGGTAGTATATTCTTTAATTTTAATAATTAATAATTTATGTTTATTCATTCTAAAGTCGTTCTAAAGTTATTGAACAAAACGTGTAAACAAATTGAAGATTTCTTACCAATTCATGAAATGGTCAATTACACGTTTGGGGTATAACAGTTACATTATTACCCACTAAAAGTGAAAAATTAATAACTTGCACCTTATTAATCGAAGCAAAAAAATATTTAAATTAATGATTTACAAGAATTTTTTGTTAATTAAAAGTTTATTTTAAAAAGTTTTAGCAATAAATAAAAATTTGTAGAAAAATAATAAAATTATAGTTTTTATTTAAAGCTTAATTAATTCATATTTTAATTGTATAAACAATTTAACTTTATTCAAAAAATAAGCGAATAGTGACAGTCGTAATATTTGATAAAAGTTTGTTGAGATAAAATTAATCTAGGGTTTACTTTATTTTATGTACAGTTTAATTTAAAATAAAGTTTTATGCACTATATATAAATAAAGTAAATATTTAATTTGTTCTAAAAATAAAAAATTTTTTTTGAATAATAATGCATCTATAAATTATTTATAATAAAATTAAATTTTTAGAATTAAAGTATTTTAAAAGTTTTTTCTATTTTAAGAAAATATATTGATTATTGAAATTTAATAAAATTATTTTAAAATTTTATCAATAAGTAATCCGATCTATCCGGAAGCGACACTAAATTAAAAAAATTTTGTCTTGTATTAATTAGTTTAATAATTTATTTTTATAAATAATAAGAATTATCGTCTCAGCTATTTTGAGAATAGCCACTTATAAAACTGATTTTATTTTACTTATTTTCTAGCGATATTTTTAAAATATTTAAATTAAAGTATTACGATTGCATTTAAATCTGCGTTTTGTAAGTACCACATTATCTGATCCTTATCAGAAAATGGATCAAGGATGTTTTTGAAAGATATGGTAAATAAATAGGGATCCTTATCACTATAAATTAAAAAATAAAATCCAGTGATAAATAAGTTATATAAACATAAGAGTTATTTATCTATGTGTATAACAATTGGGAAAAGCAATAACTTCTTCAAACAATGTTTAGCTAAACTATATAAAGGTGTATTTGCCCATTTGCTGTACATGTCAGTCTGTCTTACTAATTCTTCTCTATTTCTCTATATCTATAGAATTATACATTTGTATAGATTTATATACTCTATAGTTTTACTAAACTAGAATTATTTCTATACACGTATACTTGCAAAAACATAGATTATTTATTTGTGTTTGTTAGTGAGAAGATGTCAGATTGTTTTGAGATATAAGTAACGTTGGCTGCTTCTGAATTTTAGTTTTGGTACAAGAAGTTTATAAATACACATTGGAAATAACAAATAGAGATTTAAATATTTTAAAATATTAATCAATTATTTAAAATTCAGTTTCACTGCTATTTTATCATTTATCAATTATGTAGCAGAAAAAAAAATTATAATAACCCATGATTAACATCAATCTGAGAGCTCAAAATCTCAAAACAAAAAGTTTTTCACTTGTTTATGATAAAGCCAAAGTTGCCTGTCCTTTTTCGTTTATTAGATCGTTCCAACAAACTTCTTTAACAAATTTTCCTCTACATGTATACCAATACATCCACAAACTTTCACTGAACACATGCCAGTTTCGTGTCAGAACATTGTGCAAGCTCAATTAAAAGGTTCGTGGCTTAAGTTGATATGAGAAAGAAAGAGAAACATAGAGAGTCGAATTGAAAGGAAATGCGACATGCTCGCGATTTTGTGGTTGCGGAAGTACGTGGACATGACGTGGTCAGGTAATGGCGTTTCTATTTCACACCCCTAGTACCAGCGATTTTCTTTCTCTCCTGATTTCTCTGCTCCGTGACGTGTAATTTTGGTTTCTGGATAACTACATACATAGGGGCGTTTGATTTTTTGAAATTGACGCCCTAATTTTCCAAAAATAGGCAAAACAAAAAAAAAACAAAAAGAATGAACTTTTTTTCGCTTAAAAGTTGTTACTATTGTTGATACTTGCACTTTTCCAAAATTTTCCAAGCTTTGAACTTCGACTATTTATTTATTGGTAACTATAGATCCAATATTAAAAAATTATAACAAAAATTAGTTTTTTAAAAACATATAATAAGTATGGATTCCTCAAGGAATTTCATTAAAAAGTTTCAGATTTAGCATTTTTTTGGATATCGGTTCCTTTTGTTCGTAAAGGTCATGGTTTCAATTTATTTCGATTTTTTAAAATTATTTGGCAAAAACACCCATTAATGAAATAAAAATTTATGATAGTAACAAGTTTTATTAAATTTTCTGATATTTATTTGTTATGAATTTTAGAATTTATTACAAACTAAAATATAATAATTACATTAATTTAATTGAACCGTCAAAATTTGACGTTTAAAAAAAAGAAATAAAAACGAACATATTTATAATTTTACAACACGTTTCAAGCAATGCACATGGTTTACATTGTAAAAAAATTACACATACCAATAATGTAATATGAAAACTTTCATTCTTGTACATGTTTGAAGCATTTAAAATCGATTTTTTACAAACTTGTGTATTATATTATAAAACTTGTATGTTTCATGAAGTGTATATTGGTTCGATTGTTAAATGCGGTGTTCAGTCTGTAATACAGTTTCAAACTTTCTGCTCTTGTTATTATAATAATGCAAGGAAATAGAAAAGTTATAATATGTAACAGAGTGACAACAGAGTTTAAACAAGCTTGAAAGGATTTTGGATTTACTCTCGGATTTACTTTACAATATAATATTGTATTTATATACTTAATAATAATCTTAAAGTATATATTTTTAAGAACTTTTTTAAAAACAGTTTATAAAAAAAAATTTTTGAAATTCATGGTGACCGCTATCATTTAACTAATTAAAATTGTTTTTATTTCTTTAACTTTATAGTTAAATTATAAAACTTAAAACCGGTTTGTGTAATCATAACCTAAATGCAATCTCTAAACCCAGATTATTCCAAGTACTTAAATCAAAATCATTCAAAGACCCTAATCCTGAATTATTCTAAGTCTCCAAATCGAAATTATTCTAAGTCCCTAAACTTGATTTATTCTAGGTCCAGAAGCCCAGATTTCCTCAAGTCCGTAAATTTAAATTATTCTAATTTTCATTTGACCCCCATAAACTGGACAACCCCTTCCCCTCCTTAATTTTCAAGTTCTGAGGAACCCTATAAATATGTTCTATGTTAATAATAAGATGAATTGCGACCCGTGATCATAATAGTAAAATAGCCCAAACAGGACCTTAATTTGGTAAACTGCGAACTAGGGCAATAATTTTTTGTTGCCAAGAGACGTTTACTAAAAAATCTAAATTTTTCAACAAAAAAATAATTCTGTCTCAAAAATTAGATTATTTCCTTAGATCACACAAGGAACTATTTATTAAGATAAGGCAATGTATAGAAATGTATATAGAAATAAGTTAAATCAAACTAATGGTTAAACGGAAATTATTTAAAAATGAAAATTTTTGATTTTATGTTTTTTTTTTAAATTAATGGTAAAAAGTTTTTAGCAGAAGAAACTTTTACTTTATATATATTTTTTATACTTTAGTTTTTGTTATAAACTGAAAAGAAGTTTTTAATTGAGCAACTTTAAATAAAATTTTTGATGTAAAGGTTTAAATATATGTAAGAGAAATGTTGTAAAGAGCAAACGTTTTATGACGATTCAGGGTTTTTTTTTTAAATGAAAAAGAAATTTCTTAAAGTTTCAAGTAGTTTTGTAATGATACGGTATTGACAAATAACTATTATTTTTTTTGTTGATATTATTCATTTTTTTAGAATATTCTATATTAATATTTCTTCGGCATATCTTTTTTTTTTGCTAGTATACATTCTACTATGAAATAACTTGAAAAGCTTGCGAGTATTTCTTCACGTGCCATGCTGTGATGGAGAGGGGTTCGATGCTAAGGCATTCTTCGAATTTCCTCTCGTTAATCTTTGGCAAGTTCCATCCCAAATACGTCTTTTAGGAGGTCTGTGTAAAGCCCTATCTCGTACTTGGCAGGTGATATAAGTAGTTGTGCTCACGAGTGTGATCACTTTTTGTGCCATCACCCCCCAGTTGCCAATCATTCGAGATAAATCTTCTATCGCGAAAGTTATATCAGGGATTGAGGTGACCCACAGACCCATCCTTTCATATTTCAGACTATTTTCTGTATTTTGGACCACCGAATTATACCTGGTGTCCATAGTCAGTACTATTCTTTACCTGAGATCATTAGTTTTCATCCCCCATTCCATGGTCAAGCGTGTTAAAATTAATATTTATGGATTTCCCTTATCATAAATTTATCATGAAAATTCGTATTTTTTCTACTTTATATTTCTCGAGGGGCTATCGTCTTGGAAATCACAATTTTGATTTTTTATGATTTTTTTTGATTTTTCGTGATTTTTTGTGATTTTTTTTTGGTAAACATTGCTAAATATTATATTTAATAGTAAAAAATAGATTTTTGAGGTCTAAGTTGCATTATAAGGTTAAAAAACGCAAAAAATCGCGAAAAAAAATCACAAAAAAACACAAAAAATCACGAAAAATCATTAAAAGACGGAAATAAACCATCTCAACTAGTAACGATTCATGATTGAGGTAAAAACAAGACAAAATCAGAAAAAAATCAACAAAAATTTTTTAAAATCAAGTTCGTGATTTCCAAGACGATAGCCCCTCGATATTTCTTTAAGCAGATTTTTTTTTTTATTTTCTCCATTATAAAATTATTTTAAATTAAAATTTACAGATGTTATAACAGCTAAAACTTGATACAAATAGTCTTTAGCAGACATAAACTTAAAAATGAAAAAATAAATATTGTAAGAAATTAACTACAATTAAGTTAAAAGATCTTATAAATGTACATAGGTATATAATACTTAAAAGCTATAATTGTATAAGATTTCCAAAAAGTAAGTTAAACAATAGTTTTAATGAAAAATCTTTTTAGTTTATATTTAACATTATCATTATTTTTTTAACTTAAATAAAAGAAAATTATATACCATAAAATTTAATTTTCTATATTTCTGGATACTAAGGAACATAAATTTTATATATAAATATATATTTTTTTTTAAACAAAAGATTTATAAAATTATATATATACGAGCAATTCTTAGTGAAACTAACCTAAAAGCAACGTAAAATTCTGAAAAAATTGATTTAACTGCTAACAGTTATGTAAGAATATGACGTTGCGTCCATTTTTAGGTATTTGTCTCGGTATTTGTTTTTTCATTCGTAAAAATGTTCAAATCTTTCTATGTTTTTTATTTAATAAAAAACTAATTTTTAAATTTCCCACTAAATTCGAACCTGCCATCCGTAAAATTTATGGAAATTTACTTTGCCCCCTTTTTTATAACAAATATAGTAAAAACAATACGATTTTAGTTGAGGATTTGAATATTTTTAAAAATCAAAAAATATCTGCCATTTTGAAGCCATTGAACATCAGATCGCAAAACTTGCCATAGTTTCAAAATTTTTCACAAGAATAATTGTAAAATTGTTTTATTAAAAATCCAAGACTTTTTATCTTACTTTTAGGGCAGTTAAACTAAGAAATGCTCATATATATAAATAAAATTTTCTTAATTTATTTTATTTTTTAAATAAATACAAAAACGAGTAAGAATATTTAGAAAATTTATCTTTTATAAAAAAAACATATTTTCCTTTTATTTTTTATTTAACTTCTTTTTTTTTACGTTGATTTAGTCTCTATAGACATTTTTCTCTCCAACTGTAAATGTACAGTTTACTTGAAAAATTTATATAGAAGAAATTTCGAAAATGTATAAAATAAAAGAAAAGATTTTTATTTATCTATTTACAGCAAACAAAAAAAAATGTATATGTTACGGGTAGAATCCGATCTCTAAGTCTATACAGATAAAGCTAGCTTTATCCAAGTGGTGTTGGATAAAGTTAGATCCTCGATAGTTTTCGTATTTTTTTTCAACTTTATCTGCCAGCGCATAAAATTGATAACACTTTTTTTCTTAAAAACGGAACCTAAAATTACTAAAAAATTTTTTTCTAAATCAGATCCTAAAATTGAAAACAGTTTTTTTTTTTTAAATTGGATCCCAAATTTATTTTTTGTTTAATTTCATTTCATTTTTTTTTTAAATTGATTATGACATTATGATAGGTAACTTAAAATAAAATGGTCAAATAATTTTTGAATTCTTGTTCAGATTTTTTACTAAACAGACTTACTTACTTACTAACTTTTACTTATCCAAGCCTCTTAGATAAAGCTAGGTTTACCAAAGAGCTGGCGGTTAAAGTTGAACAAAAAAGATGAAAACTATAAAGAATCTATCCAATACCACTTGGGTAAAGCTAGCTTTAACCGGACAGACCTAGGTTTATCCAGGGATCACACTCTGCCCGTAACATATATATATTAAATAAATATAATTTGTAAAAGAATTTTTCTTCTCTAAAAATATTATTTGATTTTATATAAATAATTCGTGATCCTTTTGATAGGAAAAAAAAGTACAAATCCTAAATATACATAACTTCAGCTGTCTTATAATGATGGTTTTAAAAGAGGAAAATCATTGAAAAAGAATATTTATAGATAGACTTTTGCTTGATTTTCAAAGCTCTCTTGCTAATTCAACTTTCTATATATATCTCTTTTTATCTAAATTTTCCGCCGGGTATTTTCTGAACTATATATTATATTCAAGTACTTATATGTATAAACGTCTCTTTTCATGTGCATCAAAACTTTATATCGAAAACTTTAGATTATTGCACAGATGAGGATTATATTACTAGATTACTACTACTTTGACTATTTTTATAACTAGTTTTATTTACTTATAAATATTACATTAAAATTATTCATTTTTAATTCTTTTTTTAATTAAAAAATAAAATATTTCAATTTTACCCTTGTTAATAACTGCGAGTATTGAGTAAATAAATAAAATAATGTATTATGTTTAATTGTATTTGAAAATATAAAGTGTTTAATTTACAAGGTATAATTAAGAGGTCTTAAGGGGCTGTAAACGCTATTTTTCAAAGTTTTGAGGTTATTCTGCATGAACCGGAATTAAATTCATAACGCGGGAATTTCAAACTTACGCAGTAACTTTAGTGATTAGAAGCAATTCAAATGATATAGTGAGATTAAAATTTCTAAAAATTATGCATAAAAAATATAAACATGCATATAAAAAATGAAAACATGCAAAAAAAAATTGAAAACATGCTTATTTCAAGTTTTGGTGAATTATTATAAACTCAAATTACTTGATTTAATTTTACAAGTTTACGAGTAATCTTTTTATTTTAGTATTAATTAATTGACCAATATGACTAATTAATTAATTTCTAAAATTTAATTTATATAAATTATACCCAATATAGGTATAAAAGAAATATAAAATTTACATAAATTGTAACATTTTGATTTCAAATTTTGAGTTCAAGCATGCAATGAATCCCAAA
The DNA here is from genome assembly GCA_022575985.1 of Anagrus nilaparvatae. Lineage (NCBI taxonomy): Eukaryota > Metazoa > Arthropoda > Insecta > Hymenoptera > Mymaridae > Anagrus > Anagrus nilaparvatae. The sequence goes on along the minus strand of JAKSXM010000231.1, from coordinate 28,906,644 downwards.
AATGCACTTGCACAAAAACATAAATTATTTATATGTTTATTTTTAGTGTAAGTAAATACATCCTGCTAAAAATGTTTTAATAAATTTGAAGTGCTTAAAAAATATTTAACAAAAAAAAAAACATGCAAAAGTATGTGTTTTTTATAAACTAATATTAAATTTTCACAAATATCATTATTATTTTATTAAATAATTATTTTATCATATAAATCGATTCAAAACGAAAAATAATAGCAATAGATAATGGTTATTTACGAAATTCCGAAGTAAATAATTGTTTTACACTTATCAATGTCATTCTTTCAATGCTTCGTTATTATGATATCTATAACTAAAACTTATTAGATTGATTTTTCAAGATATATAATTTATAACGACACAAATAATAGCACTAAGAGCGTTATTTATTTGACAATGTAATAATCTACGCACTATAATACAAACGTGCAAATTAAACAACAGTACAAATTTTAAAAAAATATTTTAATAAAATAATGATATTTTGTTTTTAAAAATTCATGCAAATAATCATCATTCAATCTTTCTTTATCAAAAGTAGAGCTATTTTTCTACTACCAAAAACTCCATGAAGCTCTTTGATTCCATGCAAATTATATACAGAATTCATGTAATAGATATATATTTTTTTGTGATACCAGAAAAATCAAATTCCAAGTATCGAAAGCTTACGTACAAAAATACTGAAAGTGTCTTTGCTAATATTTATGCAAAATTAGATACGCTTACAATAAACTAAGCAAAATTCTACAAACAATAACTTTACATCTTACAAACTTAAACTATAATTATATATTTAATTTAAATTTATATATTAAATTATATTTAACATAATATACTTTATCACATGCAGTAATTAAATTTCAAGTTATTTTTTTATAGTATTTAATAATTTTTGCTGTTAGAGCTTAGCATATTCAATACGCTAAAACCTATTTAGATTAATAGATATATACATTAAATAAATACTTTTTGCTTATTAATAAAGTATTTTTGGCTTATATAAGAAGCTTTATTTATAGAATTTGTGTAATTTATTTTTTAAACAGCCTCTCATTACAAAATTTTTTCTTTTTATAGAAAATTTTTTTTTTACATTTTCCAAATGAAAAAAAAATAAATTTCAAAGTTCACAATAAGTTAAGACTTTTTAGTTTTATTGAAAATGCATAAGTAACTAAAAGATTAGTAATTATATTATATTATTTTCTTATCTTAGTTGTTTACAAATTATTTTAAAATTTAAATATATTTATATCTTTACATGAAGCTTAGAAAGCTAATTTACAAATTTTTTATGCATAATATTTTCCTAAATTTTACAATCAATATAAAATTGAATTAAGAATACATGAATAATTATCCATTTTAATAAATTAGTTAATAGTTGTTGCATAAAAAATAATTTCATATTTTTTTAAACAAAGCTACAACTTTTAAAAATAAAGTTTTCTGAAATTGTAATTATTTGTAAAATAAAAACTTCATTATTATTATAATTTTTCATATTTTTTTTTATATGAGTGTAACAAAATTATTTCAAAAATTATTTTTGATATTTACATTTACAAGTCTGATTCATACATAATTTTATTCTTTGCAATATTCCAATTTTTTCCAGTATTTGTTTTGTAATTTGGAACTAACAAAAATTTGCATATCTTATAAAATAAACTTTTGACTTATTTGCAAATTATAAATTATTGCATCTTTACAAAAAATACATGATGTTTTTAATGATTTTTAAATGCAAAGACAATTTTCATATAAAATTACAAATATTTACATTAAATTAAAATAATACATCATTTAAAACCCTAAAATTAATTACAATTTATTCAAGGCTAAAATTTTTTAAAAAACAAAAAAAAATAAACATTATTAATATGTTAGTATGTCAGTTATACTGGGCATTTATTCCTTCATAAAAGTAAACAGGCTTAGCAAAATCAAAATTTAATAAATTTTTAGAAATTATTTATATTACCAAATAAATAAATTTTAATAAAATACATTTTTTTAAACTGTTCACAAAAGAATTAAAAAAAAATATGTAATAGAGTAGATATATCTCGAGATATAATATATATTTTCAAAAAAGTCAATTGAAATGATGATGACTGACATAATATTTTTTATATTTCATTCTAAATAATAAAAATAAATAATAACTTACTTGAATCATTTTCAAGATGGCGAATAAGTTACTTGCTCTGATGTTTTGTTAAAAAATTATTCTTATCTAAATTTTCTTGATCTAACATGTATTATAAGCATCTTTTGTGCTCATCAATAGTCATTTGATCTTCGGATTTCTGAAATAGAAATTAAAAATAGTTTAACGTTAGAAATAATGCAGCATTCTCGAGTTGTTTTAACATGTAGCTAATAAAATTTTACCAAGTTACGTGCATAATAAAAATGACTGTTTTACTTTTTTGTCATAATTTCTGACTTGGAAGATTAAAAGCCAAAAAAAAATATGTACATACAAATCGTAAAGTAAATATTACAAAATAAAATAAAAAAATAAAATATTTTAATTATAATTCCAAATAAAAAACTCATAATTTGTGTATCATCCATAACAAAAAAATCAAAGTTTAATTTTTTAATTTTAGTTAAATTTATTGCTGTAATCTAATTAAAAAGAATAAAATAAAATTGGCAAAATTAAAAAATCAGTTTATGAAACTATTACCTGTATTCACAAATTTTAATAGAACTGATTTTTATATGGTTAACGTAGATGCATTATAAAATGTAAGCTTCGATTCAAAAAAAGAAACCATAATCACTTATTTAAACGCTCTCCTGAAAATTAAAAAAAAATTTAATTAAATTTTTAAGCATATTAATATTTTTCATAAGAATTAAAAGTGGTATACCTTCAATTTCTTAAGAACTACCGTTATTAATTTCAGCATACTGTTTGTACACATATACATGTTTCCGTTGATATCTTTAATGTTTGAAGCATTAATTAGTCAGTGAAAGTTATCGTAAATTCAGAATATCCTACTTTTTTAGAAGATCCGGAACTTATTTTCAATTAATTGTTAGACTTGAATTTCTTTTATCATTAAAGTTGTAACATTTCTTGTTCTTTAGTTTGGTTTGTTAACTATTATACACTTAAATAATTGCTGCACTGTTGATGATTATGAATTTCTTCCATCTAATAATGATTTTCTTAATAAAAGTGACATCAGCAATTAGATACTAAAGAAAATTATAACCAGTTGAATTTCCTAAGAGTTATGCTTCAATACTGCAAATCTATTTTTCAATGCCTTTAATTATAATAGACACTAATCTATTGAGTCACTACACGACACTAGTCTACTAATCTATCTAATAATAGAATATTGATAATGATGGTAACTTGTGCAATAATTTTTATTGTTGTTCTTGATGCTCTTACAGCTAATGTTCTTTACTTTTAAAAGTAGCTTCTGGATTTGCTGATTTCTAATTTTAACTCTTGAGACCTACATTGGTGTCATCTTTTTTAAATGTCAACTATCCTAACCTTCTAAGTAAATGGTCTTGTCTGGTATTGCGATGATGCTGTTAACTTGCAACTTATGTCAAACAAATTAATTATAGGTTATTAGTGTTAACTTTGAATAATCCCATATGTTTATTTACATTAATAATTATAATTTCTATTTTACTTGACTATTTAAACTTGTATAAAAATGTTGTAAATCATTGTCAATTGATTGAAAAAATCTTTGCATGTATTTTGATATTAGACTGCAAATTAAAATTTTGTTGATCACATAATTTAAGAAGATCACATAATTAGTGAAGATATATTTTACACTATTGTTTACAGTAATTTAGGCATTTACCCATGCATTTCACTAATTGATTGAGTTTTTACCAAAAAAACCGAGTGTAAAACAGAACATTGTAAACAGTCACTTGTAAAGTTATTGTAATCAGAATTTAAAGTATAATTCACAGACTTTATTACATGTCCATTTGAAATTCAATTCACTTGCAAATTATATACAGAAAATAATAATCATCACTAGCCACATATATATTATATAATTTTTCTCTTTTTTCAAATCTTATCCAATCTGTTGTTTACTCTAGTTCTTCAAAAATAATATTTGACGATTTAATGCTGTAGCTACTTCTTAGTAAAAATTAAAATGATAAACAAAATTTACAAAATCAGCATCTTATCTATAGCTTGGTGTGAATAAATTCTCTTTTTTTACAACTTGTGCAATATAGTTTTTAGTTTTTCTTTATTGTAATATTAAAAATAACGCTTCATGTGTAATTAGATCTTTTTACGATTGCAATAATTTTTAAATAATTAGGTCCATCAAGTGGGTAAGTAAATAATGACAATGAGGTTGTATCTAATTTTTCCAAAATTAAATACTCATTATATATCGTTATGATTATTTGTTACATAACCAGCATCCATGTTCCTCTCCACAAAAATCTTGTTTCTTTTAGAAGTCAATAGATGAACTTTGTCTTTCTAATCATGAAAAAAATTAGCCACCATACTTAGATTATTTTCAGTTTTTCTATTTTCTGAGTTATGTATTATTTAAATGTGAACATTATTTATCTAGCATAAAGAACGATCCTGTTTTGCAGAGATATTTTTAAACAGCGCTGTTACTGGGATTTTCAGCGTTGCTGTTATTGGTATCTGTGTAAGCAAAAATTAGTTACATTTGAAAAAAAATTCATAAGAAATTAAATTAAAAATATTAATATATATTTACCTGAACATAAAAAATTTAGCATCTATATAACAGATAAATGTGCATCAAACTAAATATTCGATTGTACTACAATTGAATAATTATGAGATCGATGATCTTTGCTGTCTACTATAATATTTTGGAGGCCATAATATTTATTATTATTTAATTATATAATAATATTTATTTATATAACTGATGAAACCATTAAAATCATGCATCTAAACATATATAGCATGCTTAACTTCTTACATTGTAATATGCACACTCCATAAATAGGCACTAATTTTTTAATTTAGTTTTGAATTGAAAAAAATATTGCATTTGAAATCTAATGTTTAGTTTGTTTTAGATTGTTTCTTCTAAAAACTGTTTTTTTGCACAAAACAATTATAATATACAGATTACCCATATACATAATTATGATTTACTTTTTTTTTGAGGTTATAGAAACACGCCATGCGAGTAAATAAAAACATTTTTTTGTATATTAAAAAAGAAAATAAAAAATCAATAATTTTGGAATATATATAATAATGCTGTAACAATATTTAATCCATGATATTATTTGTTAATTAATTTATATTCTTTTTTGTTCTTCAATGAAATAACGATTTGCACGACTTCCCGCTAATATAGAAAACCGTGGTTACTGCGCCAATGCCATCAGCTGATCGGCAATAATAATCACACGATATTATAAATTAATAATTTTAACTTCATCAATAAATTCTAAATTATCAAAAGAAGGCTTCACAAAAAACAGTTTGTTTAAATAATTGTCAATTTATAATTTACAGAAAATCTCTGATAAAATTCATGTATTTTTTTTTTTTAAATAGTATTTTTTGAATAATATGTCAGAAAAAAAAGTGCGGACGATTATTTATCTCCTTTTTACAGAAACGGTTGGAGCTAATTTCACATATAGCTGATAATTCTTTTTATTAAATAATTAATAAATTATTTTTTAAACTAATTAATAATCTTCAATTATTTAATTTATAAAAAAAAAATAAAGTCAAAATAAATATTAAATTAAAATATTTAGAGAAAATTTTTTCTCTGCTACGAAATTGATAAGAGATTTTTAATGTTTAACGTGAATAGCAAAATTATACTGTTTTAAAGTGGTACTGCAATCCTTATTATTGCAACATCTTCCTTTGATTACGTATATAATTTCTTTGAGCTGAAAATTCAAAAAATAATTTTATTTCATAGATAAATAATAAAATTATCAAAAGGCTTGATCAATTTTTGAATTGATAAAAAATGAAAGGCTTGCACTTATACAAAACAAAGAAATAGAAAAAAGTTTTAAAAATATATCTTAATATATATATATATATATTGATGAGAAAATATTACAAATACTGTTTTACAATTAATTAAATTAATTTTATGAGTTTATTCTAAATTAATAAATACGTGATCTAAAGTACTTATATATAGTTCTATTTAGATCATGTTTATTATTTTATAATAAACTCATCAAATTAATATATCTAAATTATATCTAAATTTATTTACAATAAATTTGATAATTCTTAATGATAAGTATACAATTTTTTTAAAATCTTTAAATAATATTCTCAATCCAATAGTATTTTCTTCTACTACATCTATTAAAATTTTGTTTAATGATGATCTTCGTCAAACTGCATCTTACATCTTTGACAAGTAATTTGGGAAATGATATTTATTTTTTTTTTGTCATAACTTTCTAAACGAACATTTTATGTGTACTCGTGTAATAGTCATCTTTTTACCAAAGCGTTACCTGTAATTGAACAATATTTATTTACAACAACTGAAGACTTAAAAAAATACATATTCACAAAATTGTATTATATTATTTATTAAATTTATTTATTATAAAAAATTCATTTGATATCACCTTTTATTCTGCACCAAACTGTTCTTGATCTTAAGAAGCTGATAATAATTCTCAACGAGGTACAAGCTGCTTGATATTCTGAGCCAACATATAATATATATACTTCTAAAAAGCTAAATTGTAACTATGCAAGTTTTTCATTGATGAAAAATGAAGAAATTCAAAATTATATGTACATGTGCCTAAATTAAAAAATCATTATAAATTAAAATTTGTTCTGATCTGTTATTTATGATAATATGAAAAACTTACTTTTTTATGACTATTATACCTAATCTTGTATTATACAATAATAGCTTTGCAAAAACTTTTGATGCATCGAATCGCTATGGTTTTCAAGAAGATATTTTTAATTCTTTGACAAACTATAATATTTCAGAGTAAAAATAAATATTGAACTTTTATTATTAGCAGAGATAATATTTGGCTTCACATACACTTTTGGGAAATAAACAAAATTAAATAGCTATCATGAAAATAAGTTAAAATATTAGACAATATTATTAATAAAAATTAACAAACCATTCAAAATTTATATAAGAATGCATGATAATATCCATTACATTATGTACTAATTACTTATCAGCTGTGCTTATCAAAGATACTACACTATAAAGTTTTTTTGGTGCTTACACCAACTTTTTTCATACTCAAAAATCTCAAATTCTTTTATTTTTACTGTATTCAAGTGTATTATATCGTGTTTTAGAGTTCTTATAATAAAAAATTAGATTTGAAAAATAACGTTTTTCCAAGTTTGTTTGGGACTCCGATTTTAATAAAGACTCGCTTTTATTTAAAATTTGTTTATGTGTCCAATTTTTTTCACTAATGACTGCTAATGACTGAATTTGTTGGTTATGTATCGTAGGATTGTAAAATGTAAATAAATAAATAATACATGCGCAACTACTTACAAGGTCAACAACTACGCAGTCCAAATTACGATACCCGATCGATTTTGATTCGAAAACTCATAACATAACCTAATATTATACTTATTTTTCTTTATAATAAATTAGATATAATTTTTTTTAGAAAATTGAAAATCTAAGAAGACCACGACACAGATAAATGATTTGCGAATTTTTTGACGTAGGTTTCATTTATTTATTTTCTGTCTTGAGTGAGCACTATTTAATGGCAATTTAGATGAAGTCTTCGTTCCATAGCTAAAGAAGAAGTTCTCACTCAAATCAAAAAATAAATAAACAAAATCCAAGTCAATAAATTCGCAAATCATTTATCTCTGTCGGGGCCTTCTTAGATTTTCAATTTTTTTTGAAAATATTTACAAAAATACGTTTTTTGCAATGTGGCCAGCGATTTTTGAACCGGACGCTTCACAGCCCCTTAAGTATATATGCACTATTATTATAATAATACCATAACTACAAAAACCAATGACAATAATATAGTTTTAAGTGTAAATTTGTGGCTATAATTTAAATAGAATTAACTTTATAAATACCTATATATGTATACATAGATACATTTTGACTAAATCCTCTTTTTGTAATAATATTAAAACTTAATATTAATGAAGGATTTTATTTTAAAAATACAATTAAATATATTTTATATGCTTTTACATTTACCTCTATTCATTTTTACTCAAAATAATCATTTAAGCAGATTTCATTTTTATAAAATTTAATATTAACAACAAAAAATATTTAACTGGGAAATTATTTTGTTGAAAGAGTAAAAACTAGACTGATATTATTATATATATATTTAAAAACGCTTTTTGAAAATATTTTTTTTTTTTAAGTTTCCTGCTGGTAATTTAATGACATTGATTTTCTCAAATTAATGTTTTACTAATTATTCTTTCAAACTTTTTTTAATTATCACAAAGATTGAAAATAACAACGCAATGCCATGGTTAGGTAAATACCGAAAGGCCAAAATACTTAGTCTGTTTTTTGGTCTCCTGAAACCGAATCCAGAGTTTATTTTTACCTAAAAGTGGCAGATCATTTGCTATTAATAATTTGTAAAATTTTCCGAAAATTTTTTAAAGGAAACAAATAAATTTTATCTAAATCGACCTACCAAATCAAAATTTTTAAAATAAAAATCAATAGTTTAAACAACATTTAGTATGTCATTTATAAAATCTTTATTGCATTTTATTAGAATAATTTGTTATTAAAAAAACTGGTAATTATTCAAGTGAAATTAGCTACAGATTCGTGTTCAGCAGATCGGAAAACATAAATTAATATATATCACTAGCACTGCTATATGGATTTTACGGTCAAATTGTATAAAATTTATTTGGTTGCTTTTTAAAATTTGTAAATTTACTAATTTTTCGGAAATTTAAGATAAAATATTGTGGGTTTACAACTGTTTTCGTGAATTTAAAAAAAATTTGAGATTTTTAATTTACTTTGAAAATTTATTAATTTTTCACAAGTAAACTATTTTTAAACTAAGAATTTTAGGGTAAATTTAATAATTATTTAATTTTTGTTGCATCATGCTCTAAAATGGTCTAATTAGAGAAAACTAACTCCTTCTGAAAATTGTACTATTATTATTTAGAACATACTGGAAATATTAATAAATGAAAAGTGGTTATTTTTTGAAAAAAAAAAAACAATTTCGTAATTAATCGTTCGGACTAAATTACTAACTACATGTACTATATTTTTTTCAATTACATTAAGGATTTTAAAAATTTTATATAGAGCACATATGTGTAAGGCAATAAATTGATTAATCAAAAGAATTGAATTAATCAATTTAGTTAAAAATTTTAAGAGTATTTTTTTTTAATAATAATATTTAGTTCTTCAGTCTTAGCATCAGCTGGTTCACTAGCTGATCGTTGCGATCTCGATCGCTAGGCGGGATTTGAATCATTATTCATATACCCATTTCATCATTTGCTAAGTGGATCAGTGATGACCCTACTGAAGACAATTCAATAATACTAGTACAGGTCTTTATATCCCCCTTGGAAATCATTTTATTTGCGTTTATATTTTAAACTGGACGCCCTCTAGTTTGAAAATAAAGAAACTTATATGCTAAAGAGTGATGGAGATAAGAATTTAAAATTAAATTTAAATTTCGAGCTCTATTTTTAAAAGCGGGAAATTTGAATAATTAACAAACATAAATACTTTAATTGGGTATATTTTTCTTTACATTTTCTTAAACAGCAAGTGCATTAAATTTTTTGAAAAATAGAAATTTGAGCTACCTGAAATAAAAAATAACCAATCACAAAATATACAAACAACGTAATCTTTTTGTCAAAATTTAAATTATCGATAAATTTACATGACCTAGTTTTTAACTGTTTCAGCTTATAAAATTAAATATTAAATATTGTTTTATACTAATTTAATATAAAAAAGCAATAAATCAATAATTAACCAATTAAAAATAAAAAAAATGAAAGATTAAAATTAATTATATAGGCGTTCATAACATTTCATGCATAAAATAAGCGTATAATAACAGAAAACTACTTAATTTCTTTAAACTATATTTCTTTTTGCTGCAATACTTTACGATATAATTTACACACTTTGACTATATTAGTATACATATTAACTATAATTATGTTTCATGAATATTAACAGTTGACGTTTAAAAGAGAAAAGGATAGAAATATAACATGAAAGAGAGAGAAAGTTGAAGGGTCTGACATAAAATCAACCAAGCTAACGGGTTAATTGACTGGAACGATTTTGTAGGTGAACCTCCTAGCTTTAACAAATGAAATTTTCTTTACATATGTATAATATATGTAGAGACTAATTTTCAATGTCCTTGTATATTTGACAAGTTATGCTAATATTTAATGTTCAAGACAATATTATTGTTTTATTATTGAACTAATTGAATTATAATGTGCCACTTGAGATAAAGAAAATTACAAAACTTTAGAATTGAAATAGATTTATTTTATTAAAAAATGGCAGTATTTTTGTTTTTATTAATTCAAATTAACTATTATTATTTATTTCAATAGCTCCTTGTTTCCTTAATTTTGGAATTTTTGAGAATGTTATACATAGCACAGCCCATAAGAATTTGGGTGACTTTCAGGATTCTATTCGGACGGCTTCAAATGCACTCGTAGCCACCGAGATAACGAATTTCTAGATCTTTGACCAAGGAGCTCGGTGGCTAAGAGTGCATTTGAAGTCGTTTGAATGGTATCCTAAAAGTCACCCAAATTCTTATGGGCTGCCTGCCTGTTATATTATTAACACCTGGGTGAGCGAAAAACAAATTTTATCGATTTTAGTTACAGTGTAGATAAAAAATTATCATTCAATGATAAGATAAATCGGTATGTAAATAACTTATAATTATTCGTAATTATTCGTATATATAGGTAGATATTTTTAAAATGTATGAGTAATATGGATAAGTTTTCAAATTGGGCCATAACATTTTTTTCGAAAAAATGAATAAAAAATTAATTTTTCCAATTTTTTCTAAAATTTTTTAAATAATTTACGCTTCTTATTTCATACGAAGCTATAGTAACCATACAAACAAAATTATTGTTTTGTTTACAATATGAAATTTGGTTAATGTTACTATAATTGTATTAAAATTTGCTAATAAAATTTGTTTAGAAAACTAAAACCTCATATTTTTTTGCAAAATTTTTTTTTTTTTTAAATTTCGCTGAGGTTAATTTTACTAGATTTTTTTTGCACGTAAAATATTTCTACTGCAGACACTTAATGAATTTGCAGACACATTAATGGATTAATTTTTTTTAAAAGAATGAATTTTCAAAGTTCAAAATTTTTAATGCTTAAAATTTCGGGCCGAAAATTTCTGTGTCTAAAAAATAATTTTTTAACAAATTTTAAATTTTCCATCAAAGAATTTATCCTAGCCCCTGTAAAATTTCCCAAAGTTTTCATTTGGTCATGTGATTTGGAAGAAACTTATTTTTAAGCCACCAATATTTTTGGCCCTACAACTTTAAAAAATAATTTACCCCAGAATTATAAAAGCAAGTAGTTCTGCAATAGGAATATTCTAGTTCAAAAAATGAATATAAGGAAAAAATTTAAATTTTCTCGAGTATGCGCAGTTCAGATAAAATATTGGATCGCAGAATTAGATTCAAGAAGACATTTCCTGTGAGCTTCTTGGGGGGAGGGGGGATTGTTTTAAAGATTAAAAGGAGTGAAGAAATGAAAAAAATTACAAACGCTGTAAAAATAAAATGATAAGGTTTGGAAGGCTACAAATTATTTTATTTATTCACCTTTCAAAAAGAAAAGTTTTTGGCCAGATTTGAAAACTTGACTTTATAACACTTATACACTTCAGAAATATCTGCCCTTATAGGTATTCAGAAGAATATTTTTGTCTCAACTATAGCTAAAATTGTATTACACAGAAATGTACTAGACGTTACTACAATGTAATTAAAATTTAAATTGATTAGTTTTGAATAATTTTGTTTGAGAAATTTATGGGTTAATTATAACAAAACACATTAAAATGGACATATTTGAAGAAGCGAAGCAATTAATACATGAAATTATTTCGAGACATTAATGTATAAATGTGTATATGTGTGTAGATAGTATTTAGAGGTGTTTATAAATTATGGCCTTTAGGCACATAATTGATTGGCATTAAAGGACCTAATTACTAAATCTTTGAGATTATACTCTATATTCTATTAATAATTGCATATAAAATAAATTTTTGTATCTTTTTTAATAAATATTATTAAATTATTAAACACTAATATTCGTATAATAAATAAATATGATTAACAAACACAGATATAAACTGTTAAAATTTCTCTTTAGGATTATTACAACCCTTCTAATCAAGGTACATGTTACATAAAATTGTATAAGCAACGTATTTAACTAGAAAGTAGAAATCACTAGGTGTAATTAGATAAAACCAGGATATGATGGTTTATATATACACCTGATGGACACGTTTATGTATGGAAAATTTATCAAATATATTACGTGCTTCCTTTAACTTTAACCTCAACTCTCTAGATTAGATGATAATAATAATAATAATGATAATTATGGATGATAATTATTATTTATTAGGGTTTATTATCGTCATTTTTTTTTTCTTTTTATTAATAATTTGCATTTTTTGAGAAAATATTTTATATATACATATTTTTTTTAATTAAAATGAAATTAAAAAAAAAACTTTATTATCAAGTTATAATTTGATGAAAAAAGTTTTTTTTTAAAGAAATATATGAGGCATCCTATGAAAAGTTGGATTAGGGAGGATCAGTGGATTTAATTCAGAATATTTTTTTTACAATTGTATAATTAAAAAAATTATTTTTCTAATTTTTTTATTTATAAATTGAATCCTCTATTTTTAGCAGCTGCTGCATTTCAGTTCAAAATTTTGAAGAATTAAAGTAATGAGACATATGTATATTGTAAATTCAAAAGGAATGACCATTGCAACTTTATTTTTTTGTGGGTTTATTACGAATTTTTTGGTATTTTTTTCGAAAAACGAACACTTTTCTTACTATAGCCCAATTCATGTCATTTTGGGGCATTTTTTAATGTCTCGAGTTTTTGCAAGAAAATAAAGGAAACCACTAGCAATAATATATGTATATTAATGCACACTGTAAAAAGTAACTTTCCTATATTAACAAATAAATTAAAAAATTTACGAAAAATTTGTAAATTGTCGAAAAATCTTGTAATTATTCGATAAAAATCGTAAATTTACTAAATTTAGTATATCAACAAAAAATTCGAGTATTCTCGATTTTTTTTGTGAATGCGCAAGGAAAATTGATAATTTACAATTTTTTTTTCGAAAATTATCAAAAAATAGTTGAAATTTCAGAAAAATAGTTGAGAATTTACAACTTTTTTCGTAAAATCACAAAAAAAATCGAGAATTCTCCAATTTCGATAATATACTAAATTCAGTAAATATACGATTTTTTTCGAATATTTACAAAATTTTTTGAAAATTCGCTAATTTTTCGAAAAAATTCTATTTTTTTTGTAAATCTAAGAAAGTTACTTTTTACAGTGTAAGATTATAAAATTGTTGTTTTTTTTTTGAAAGATTTTGAAGCTCGAAATATTAAAAAAATGGTCAAAATTTCTTAGTATGGGCTTTAGTGTAAAAACTGATAATTTTTCAAAATAATAAAAAGCTAAATAAATTTATTAATTACCAGAACTCAAAACACTAAAAAAATGCAGAAAATGCCCTAAAATGGGTACAATGGAATATAGACAAAAAAACACTATCTATTAAAAATAAAATATAATACAAATTAAAGTATTATAATTTAATAAATAATAAGACACACTATCAGTTTGAATTTTTTTAAATTTAAATTTACCCATATGTGATCCGGCAATAATAATTTCGACCCAATCTAGGGTCTCCAAGTATCAATTTTATGAAGTAACTCATATAGAATATATATTAGCCAGGGGGCCAACGACGTGATTCAGTGATTCAGAATCACGTGTGAATCATGAATCATGATTCAAAATTTTTTTTTCGGGAAACAGCTCAAAATGGCTGAAAATGCAAAGAAAACTATTTATAAAGGTCTGAATCACTCTGAATCACTCTGAATCACTCTGAATCATAGTCTTTTTTGACTTTTACTAGAAAATTGTTAATTTTGTTTAAAATCTTCTTTAAATCACTCACTCGATCACTCAAAATGGTTGAAAATAGAAAGAAAAATATTTTAATCATTCAGAATTTTTCTGAATCAGTCTGAATCACAGTTTTTATTTTGGAAATCGTTAACTAGATGTTCCAATAATCAGTAAAATCTTTGAATTACCGCTGAAAATGACTTAGAAAGGCTGCTAATGTAAAGAAAAATATTTTCGAATATCTGAATCATTCTGAATCACTCTGAATCACATTTTTTTCTGCGGGGAATTGCTAACTAGATTTTCTAAAATTTAATAAATCCTTAAATAATCGCTGGAAATCACTTAAAAAGACTGCTAATGTAAAGAAAAATATATTCGAATATCTGAATCACTCTGAATCACTCTGAATCACATTTTTTTCTGCGGGAAATTGCTAACTAGATTTTCTAATATTTAATAAAATCCTTAAATAATCGCTGGAAATCACTTAAAAAGGCTAAAAATATAAAGAAAAATATTTTTAAATATTTGAATCATAGTTTGATCATAGTTTTATTTTTTTAACTTTTTACTAGAAAATCATTAAAATTGTATGGGAGTTACGGAAAAGAATCTAAAATAATTAAAAATCAAAAGAAAAATAAGTAAGAAGGTTTGAATCAATCTAAATCTCTATGAATCATATAGTTTTTTGAAAAAATTTTTACTAGAATAACGTTAATTTTGTATAAAAACTTCTCGAAATCATTTAAAATTGGTGAAAATAATCGTTTAAATTGTATGGGAGTTTCGGAAAATAATCCAAAATAGTTAATAATAATCAGATATATACACAAGAAGGTCTGAATTACTCTGAATCACTCTGAATCATAGTCTTTTTTTATTTTTAGTAGAAAATCGTTAATATTGCATGAAAACTTTTTGATATCTCTTAGAGCGGCTAAAAATATTTAAAAAAATATTTTAAAATATCTGAATCACTTTAAATTAATCTGAACCACAAAAATTTTGTGAAAAAAATTCTGGAAGTGTTCCACTTAAAGAAATCGGATTTTTTTCTTTGTGTAGTTCGAGGTGTAGTTAAAGTATAAGCACTGCTAGGCTGCTGCTAGGTCTTTGCGGAATGGATTCATTAATTTTTGCATTAACTGAAATATTCATAACTATTCCAAATGCTTGCGCCCTTTACCCCTTCCTAATCTAGTTATCTGAATACTCGTCTAAATATTACTCGACTATGATTCAAAGTAATTCAGAGTGATTTAAGCCTGCTTAAATACTTTTCTTCGCATTTTTAACCGTTTTGAGCAATTTCCGGAAAATAAATTTTTTGCATTATGAATCATGGTTATTGAATCAAGGTTATGTTGGTGTAACGCTTAACGTTACTTTTTTTTTATTATAGACCACTTCCTTAGGTTATGTGGCTGTAAGGATCGACAAAAGAAACTGTGATTCAGATTGATTCAGATATTTGAAAATATTTTTCTATACATTAGCAGCCTTTCTAAGTGATTTCCAGCAATAATTTAAGGATTATATTGAATATTAGAAAATCTATTTAACGATTTCCGGCAGAAAAACTGCGATGCAGACTGATTCAAAGTGATTCAGATATTCAAAAATATTTTTCTTTACATTAGCAGCCTTTCTAAGTGATTTCCAGCGATAATTTAAGGATTATATTGAATATTAGAAAATCTATTTAACGATTTCCGGCAGAAAAACTGCGATGCAGACTGATTCAAAGTGATTCAGATATTCAAAAATATTTTTCTTTACATTAGCAGCCTTTCTCAGTGATTACAAGCGATTACACAGCTGCACAAAAAAAAAAAGTTCTGATCCTGTAACTAGAGCTACCTACAGACAAGTTTTTCGATGTCCTAAAACCGAATCTGAAGTCAGAATTTAGCCTACACCCTCAGATTTTGCCCCAGCTACCCCCAGCCACTCTCTAAACCGCCCAAAAAGCAAATACTTTACTATGTCCAAAAGTTAAAAATACAAGTACTTTAGTTACGTATTTTGGTGTTCTAAAACCGAATCAGAAGTCAGAATGTAGCCTACACCCTCAGATTTTGCCCCAGCTACCCCCAGCCACCCTCTAAACCACTCCAAAAAGCAAATATTTTACTATGTCCAAAAGTTAAAAATAAAAGTACTTTAGTTACGTATTTTGACGTCCTAAAACCGAATCTGAAGTCAGAATTTAGCCTACACCATCAGATTTTGCCCCAGCTCCCCCAGCTACCCCCAGCCACCTTCTAACAACCCCAAAAATCAAATATTTTACTATGTCTAAAAGTTAAAAATAAAAGTACTTTAGTAATGTATTTTGATGTTCTAAAACCGAATCTGAAGTCAGAATTCAGCCTACAACCTCAGATTTTGCCCCAGCTACCCCAAGCCACCCTCTAAACCGCCCCAAAAAGCAAATATTTTACTATGTCCAAAAGTAAAAAATAATAGTACCTTATTTACGTATTTGGATGTTCTAAAAACGAATTTCAAGTCAGTATCTACCTGTAACCTTTAGTTTTTGTCCCAGCTACCATAGTTACCCTCTAAAACCCACCAGAGAAAGGTTAAGGAACGAAACATACGAAATCATATATGCTCGTAGGTGCTAACTGTTTCCAACAAAAGTTCCTAGCACCATTCTGATATCACTGTAATATTCTAAAGCAATTAATTAACCTTCCTCTGGTGGACTTTAGAGGGTAACTAGGCTAGCTGAGACAAAAACCATGGATGATGGATAAATTCTGACTTAAAATTCGTTTTTATAACATCAAACAACGTAACTAAGATACTTTAATTTATAACTTTTGCACAAAGTAAAATATTCACCCTCTGGGGCGGTTTTGAGGGTGACTGGGGCTATTTGGGGCAAAATCTGATGGTGTAGGTTAAATTTTGACTTTAGATTCGGTTTTAGGACATCAAAATACGTAATTAAAGTACTTTTATTTTTAACTTTTGGACATAGTAAAATATTTTATTTTTGGGGTTGTCTAGAGGGTGGCTGGGGGTAGCTAGGGCGAAATCTAAGGGTGTAGGCTAAATTCTGACTTCAGATTCGGTTTTAGGACATCAAAATACGTAACTAAAGTACTTTTATTTTTAACTTTTGGACATAGTAAAATATTTGCTTTTTGGGGTGGTTTAGAGGGTGGTTGGGGGTAGCTGGGGCAAAATCTGAGGGTGTAGGCTACATTCTGACTTCAGATTCGGTTTTAGGACACCAAAATACGTAACTAAAGTACTTTTATTTTTAACTTTTGGACATAGTAAAATATTTGCTTTTTGGGCGGTTTAAAGGGTGGCTGGGGGTAGCTGGAGCAAAATCTGAGGGTGTAGGCTAAATTATGACTTCAGATTTGGTTTTAGGACATCGAAAAACTTACCTGTAGGTAGGTCTAGTTACAGGATCAGAACTTTTTTTTTTTGTGCAGCTGTGTTATTTAAGGATTTATTAAATTTTAGAAAATCTAGTTAGTGATTCCTGCAGAAAAAATGTGATTCAGAGTGATTCAGAATGATTTAGATATTCGAAAATATTTTTCTTTACATTAGCAGCCTAATTAAGTAATTTCCGGTAATTTCCAACAATTATATAAGGATTTCATTAAATATTAGAAAATTTAGTTAATAATTTCCCGCAGAAAAAATGTGATTCAGAGTGATTCAGAATGATTCAGATATTCGAAAATATTTTTCTTTACATTAGCAGCCTTTTTAAGTGATTTCCAGCGATTATTTAAGGATTTATTAAATTTTAGAAAATCTAGTTAGCAATTTCCCGCAGAAAAAAATGTGATTCAGAATGATTCAGATATTCGAAAATATTTTTCTTTACATTAGCAGCCTTTCTAAATCATTTTCAGCGGTAATTCAAAGATTTTACTGATTATTGGAACATCTAGTTAACGATTTCCAAAATAAAAACTGTGATTCAGACTGATTCAGAAAAATTCTGAATGATTAAAATATTTTTCTTTCTATTTTCAACCATTTTGAGAGATTTAAAGAAGATTTTAAACAAAATTAACGATTTTCTAGTAAAAGTCAAAAAAGACTACGATTCAGAGTGATTCAGAGTGATTCAGAGTGATTCAGACCTTTATAAATAGTTTTCTTTGCATTTTCAGCCATTTTGAGCTGTTTCCCGAAAAAAAAAATTTTGAATCATGATTCATGATTCACACGTGATTCTGAATCACTGAATCACGTCGTTGGCCCCCTGATATTAGCATAGTTTTATTGTAATTATGAACTTTTCATTAAAATAAAATGAAAAAAATAATACTGAAGCGTTATATTTTAAAAAATTCTTTTATTTTAATTAGTTAATATAAAAAAAATGAATTAAAGAAAAAGGTAAAATAAAAAAATTTCTTTTTTTCTTCTTTAAATATCAATATTTAAATAAGTTGCTACCGTTAAAAAACTTATGTTTTAAAAGTTCTTATTTTAACATAAATTTAATTAAAAAAAATAAAACGAATATAAATCTATAAGATCTTCTTTGATAAAAAGAACTTAAAGACAAAGGGACCTTTGATCTTTTTTTTTTTCATTATTAAAATGACGAAAATTAAATTGAATATTTATATATAAGTGTCCAAAGTATTAAGTACAGTTATACCCGATAAGATAAGAGCTACTTTACTTGACGATTTACTTTTTATTTTTTTTTTTTACATTCAAATACTAAGTACACGGTTAGATTCCTTAGACTGAATTTTTCGATTATCAATCATTGGTTGACTTGATTTATAAGTCTTTTTTGCCCACTCAAAGTTTATATTCTTCAAGTATTAAATATTGAAAATTTTTATTTTAACTTTGGTTTTAACCAAATTAGTTGTATTTTAAAATTTACAAACTTTTAGCTTCCTAAGTATGTATGAAAAAACCAAATAAGTACCTAAATTGATATTATTTTAAGTCCCTAATTGCGAATTCTTTTAATTCCGGAAATCGGAATTATTTTAAGTCCTAATTGAACCTTCCCCCCTTGATTTGCAATTCTTCTGGGGTACCCAACCCTATAAACATTTTCCAAAGTAATAGTTTTTACGTAACTTGGACAGAAAAGACTACCTTCTAACAGGGAAATCCTACCCCCCCCCCAATTTATGTAAAATTTTGCTCTTAGCTTGTTATAAAAATAATTTTTGGCACATTATGTGTGTTAAAAATTTTAATATTTATGGTACTGCTTTGTAAAACCTTAGTTTCTGTTAATCTAGTAATTAAAAAAATAAACTTTTTTGAATGAACTTGTAATAAAAAATTAAAAAATTAAAAATACAATAACTATAAACTAATGCAAAATACAAATAGTAACAAATTCAAACAAATTATCAAAGTTATTTCTCACTTTCGCGTTAGTATTTAAAGTTTGAAATGTTTAATTATTGCATTATTGTAAGTTAAATAATAATAATTTTAACTAAGATATAACATTGAATACCATACATCAAACTCCTTATAAAGTTTATACAATTAAATGTACAATTCTCACAAGTAATTCATAAGTTTTAAAGAGATGAGTAAGATCTTAATTATATAAATTTAATAATAATAATAATAATGAAGTAACGAACCTGAATACAATGTCTTCTAGAAAGCCAACCAATATACTGAAGTTGTGGTGGATCTGGAAGTGCTGATGCAAGTCTTAAGGCTTTAAGTGTAAGTGCAGCTAATGCTGAATGTAATGCATTAAACCAAATATTAGCTTCAGTATTGTCAGATGCTCTTAACCAACATTCGTGTACACCATCTGGTGAATGTAATTCTAACACCCTTCCTTCTGAAATTAAAAAAAAAAGAAATTATTACTTTTGAATAAATTATTATACATAGATTGTTTTGATATGGCTACTAACATCTAGACGTCAAGTAAACACCTGGGATGATCTATATATGATTTTCGATCTTAGGAATCATAGGATAGGATAGTAAAGATGCATATATGTATCTTGATATGTATATATAAACTACTATAATAATTTTAAAGCCTCCATCTATATGTGTATTTTATAGGTGGAAAATGTTATACATACTATAATAACAAGAGTATAACAGTACGAGCAGTAGTTGTAGCATCTACTATCTACTGTACGAAGTGATTAATCCTGTTTATCATTTAGTGCATGGTAATTCCGTGTATTTAGGGATTTCAAGTTCTCTCGTTTATTATTATAGATCGAAGATTGTATATATTAATTATTATTATTATTATATAAATATGTATAATTTATGCATAGTATTAGACCTTAATTTATTTTATTTTTTTTTCTGAAAAAGTAAAAAAATAGTCTTATTTTATAAAATTAATTAAGTAAATTATCGTATTTTTTTGAAAAATTGGAGCTCTAGTATTTTTCAGTGCATTTTTATATGACTTTATGTGAATTTATTATTTTTGAGATTAATTATAGAATTAAAATAAATTTCGCGCCCTAACCCCTGCATCATCCAATTAGAGGTACTTCCAAGAATCGTCTAAGTTAGTTAGAGTTTTTTATCATTAAAAATTTCAAAAATAGAAGCTTCTCATAAAACATTGAAAAATCAATTTAATAATGAGAAAAACTGATGTCCTAAACTTTCATAAAATAGCTTCATGAATTATGATTCCTCAATCCTCAAGTTAAAGTAATGCAAAAAGTAAATTAAAATTATTTTTTCTTGGTAAATATATTATTCATGAAAAAACAAATTTTTCTTTTTTTACAATCGAATTCAAATAACTTGACTTTGGTCTTTCAGCTAGTGATAACTAATACTTAATATTTAATCCGTCTAGAATTCGTTTCAAAAATAATATGCAATATTTTTATGCTAGCTTTATAACTTATCCATGGGATAATCAAAATCAAACGTGAATTTTCAATATCTTTTCCAATCTTGTTTATATAACGAGTGGAAAATTACGCGCTGAATATCGAGCTCTAGTTTGTTTAAAAAAAAAAATATTGAATAAAAAGTCAATTTTTAAATATTTTTATATATAGTAGAGTAGTTTTAATTAAACTTTTTTTTTTTACAAGTTAATCTTATATATAACAAACCTTGATATCAATTTATAGATAAATTACGTAGTTCATCATTTTTTTTTTTCAACAATTTTACATTGAAAAAATACAATATTTTTTTTTCTATACCAAGAGATAATCTTTTTTTTTTTAATTTAAAAATACGTCAATTTCAATGAAAAATCTCACCAAGCATAAAAAAAATTTAATTAAATAATAAAAAAAAAAAAAATAAAAAAAAAAATGTAAAAGAATACAATTGCGTAATTGTAACAATGTTAATCATAGAGTCTGACTAAATCAAAACTTTTTCTACTTCATTTCATCAAGCCTGTTTAATCTCTAAGCTACATACGTTTTATATCCCCATGTATGTATTTAACACAGTATATCAACATTAAATCTCTATCTCTATCTCTCTTTTTAAGATATTTATAGTTCAGTGAGTACGTAGTTTCAGTATTAAAGCGTATTTTTTTAAATTAATTCACACCTATGTAAATTAATACACACCAGAAAAATATTTAACTGATAATAATTAATAACACTCAAATTATTTAAAATTATTAAAACGCATTTTAATTCGATTTTAATAAAGAATTTTTTTTTTTAAAGGCTAGGTACTAAAAAGTAGCGTATGATAAAATTTGATACTACAAATAAAAATGTAATAATTAATAGAATAAATATTTTTGAAATTTACTGATCCATATGTTTCAGCATTTATAAAATTATTTTTATTGCGTTTTTTTTATTTTAACTTTATTGAAATTTATTTTTAAATCATTTTTAACAATTTATTCACTTTGTGTGATATTTATATAAAAATTTATATATTCATACAAAGAATGGTTTATTTATATGCAAAATGAATTTTTATAGCTTTTATAATACAAATTTTATGCATTTAAATTTTAAATGTTAAAAGGGTAGTTTAAAACAAAAAAACAATTTTAAGGGCAAAAAAATTATTTCATTTGATCAAAAATATTATAAATATTGGCTGAATTTTTAGCTTTGAATTTATTTTTGTTTTATATTAAAATAAAATTAATTTTAATCTAAAATTGCAAATAAATACAATAATTTGCTTTCATTTTAAAAAGAGAGGAAATTTTTTTGTAATTTATAAGCAAGGAGCATGTTAATAGGCAGGGGGAGGGGGTATTTCAGAACTTGAACTTGAAAATTAAGGGGGGGGGGGTCAAATTTGTCCAGTTTAAGAGGGAGGGTCAAATTTGTCCGATTTAAGGGGCGGGGGGGTTACTGAGAGTTATAATAATTTAAATTTAGGGACTTTGAAAAATCTTGGCTTAGGGACTTAAAATAGTACAGGTTTATGGACTTGGAATAATATCAATTTAGGGATTTGGAATATTTCAGGCGTAGGGACATAGAATAATTTTTATTTAAGGACTTAAAATAATTCAGGTTCAGGCAACAATTTTGATTCAGGGACCTAGAATAATACGCGTTTAAGGTATCAGAATAGTCCGAGTTTAGAGAATTAGAATAATTTGAATTTAGGGACTAGAAATGATTCGGGTTTAGGGCCTTAGAATAATCCGGGTTTAGGGATTTATAATAATTTCGATTTAGTGAATTAAAATAATTCAGATTTAGGTTCAAATTTGTCCAGTTTAAGGGGAGGGGGGTCAAAAAAGACTTAGAATAATTTCAATTTAGGGACTTTGAAAAATCTAGGCTTAGGGACTTGGATAATTCAGGTTTAGGGACTTGGAATATCGATTAAGGGACTTAGAATATTTCAGGTTTAGGGAATCAGAATAGTTTGGGTTTAGAATCTTAACATCTAGGAAGTTGATAATTAAAAATTATAAAATTTGAAAATTTTATTGTTGAGTAAAATTTGTACTATACCTAGCCCTCAGCTGGAAGTAAACATGTTCCATTCACTTAGGTTGTATTTACACTAACCGATTATAAGTTCTTTTAAGCATGTCATTTCAGAGACTGGGAGGGGGGGGTCAAAAGCACTAGAAAGAATAATTTCGATGTAGGGACTTCGAATAATTTCGATTTAGGGACTTAAAATAATTTGAGCTTAAAATCACAAAGCTACTATGTTTAATTATAATATTTGTTTAAAAATTTTATTTTAATACTTTAACATTCATCTATTTTGTAAAATTGCAATTAAGTACCATCTATCTATCTTATATATTTAATGACTTAAATTATTTTTATAAAATATAGTAAAAAATTATTATGTTTAAAATATGATTTATTTACGTCAATCGAATAAAAGTAATTAAATAGAATTTCATATTTGAAACAATAGAACTTTTGTTATTTTTGTTAATTTGCTTGAATAAACGAGAAATTACATCATTAGTTTTATTCATTAAAAAATTTCTTCTTTTTTTAGAGTAATAAACTAAAGTTAAAAAAAAAATATTTTTTTCTTTTTATATACTTTTATAGAAAAATGAAATTTTTATATTTGTATTTGTTTGTATACGTCTAGAACACATGAATGATTATATTGTACTATACAGAAACTAAACGTCAAAAGGAAAGAAAAAAAAAATATGTTGAAATTTTTTTTTTTATCGTTTAAATAATACGTAAATAAAAGTAAAGCTTTCTAGAAAATGGCCATTTTAAATAACAGGCAGTAGGCATTTGTCAGATTCAACTTTACTCACTTTTTTAGATCAAACAATGAAAGTAAAATGAATAACGTCAAAAAAATATAAGCTTTCATTTATGGATTTTATAATTTAGTAAAAAATTTTTATCATTTCATTATTTTATGATAAAGTTGTACAATAATTTAAATCAAGTTGTATAATAAAGTTTATGCATTAACGCTTTCTAACTCGTATATATAAACAAATGAACAATAATAGTATCATTATAATCATCATCATATATAGAAAGTTGAAGAAAATGTAGCAGCTGTGGACAGATATATAGAGAATGAATAAAGACAAAGCCACAGAATGTTTTAGTTTTGATCGAAACATATATTATATAGAGTTGAGAAAACGTTGTAGTTTGTTAGCGACTATCTTATAATATATAACTTATATATATAATATGGAGAATGTGTTGAAGTTCCGTCTCAGAGGGCTCGTTTAATCGCAACAGCTCGCGGCACAGATAACAAAGTTGGTTTAATTAACGAAATAATATTAGACGATGCGCAAATCCAGTTTAGCCTCATTAAGGCACAAACTTACAAATATTCTGACTGTTTTAAGTGTTTATATATCTCTATATATTATTAAGTTATACACGCTGCCGCAGTAGCCGTTATCGTATGATACCTTTGCTCCAAAATGGTCCTATTGGCGTTAAATAGTCTTTATGGCCCAAAACTTATAACCGGTTTGTGTAAACACAACCTAAATGCATAGAACATGTTTACTTCCAGCTGAGGCTAGGTATAATGCAAATGTTACGCAACGTTAATATACAATTTTCTAATATATAATTTGTAATTATCACTTCACTAGCTGTTAAGATTCTAAACCCAAACTATTCTGATTCCCTAAACCTGAATTATTATAAGTCCCTGAACCTGAATTATTCCAAGTCCCTAAATCGATATTATTCTAAGTCCATAAACCTGTTTTATTCTAAGTCCCTAAATTTAAATTATTTTTAGTAATTTGACCCTCCCCCCCCCTTAATTTTCAAGTTCTGAGGTATTCCCTCCCTATAAACATGTTCCATGTTAAAATGATCTTTTTGATCCATGGTGGTCCTCTTAGGTCTCAAAATATATTATTTTAATTATTATAAATTAATAAACGCTGCTTTTAATTGTTATAAATTAATTATATAAATACTAGAAGGCTCTGCCCCCCCCCTCCGCGTAGAGTGATCGAGGTAATGTAAAGTTTTACATTATGATTCGTGACATAATTTTGTATAGGCTTATGAAATATATTTGTTTATAGTTTCAGATATAATATTATCCTTTGATATCAGCATTACATCTTACTACTCTATTATATCGTGGGGTCCTATTAAAAATTCGAAATTTGAAAATTTATTTAAGTGTGCCTTTTTTGGGCTTTTATAACTAAAGATCCGCCGAACCAATTTACATAAAACTGGTGTATAAATGATGAAAAAAGTGTGCCAATGACATAGGTTACAGTTTTGTGATCCAGTTATTGTATTTTTGTAGATATTCAATTTTTACTACTTTTGGAAAAACTAAAATTTTTTGAAAAATTCGTTAAAAAGTGAAATATCTAAAAAATATGATAAAATTTTACTGGCGAAATTTGTATCAATTGATTTGGCATTAACTTACACGCACAGTTAAATTTTTATTCAAAACGGACCTATCCTTGAAAAGTCATAAAATATTTTCCGAGAGTATCAGACAATAAAAACAAAATGTTAATTTTTAATTTAATTTAAATTGTTATTTTTAATTGTTATTTTTTTATGCACTAAAATTAATTTACCTATATTTAATAGACATCGTATTTAGAGTATTTATTTTTATTATTTGTTTTGGTAAATTTATTATAGGTTTACGTATTCACTTAAAATTTTATCCAAAAATGGAACTAATTTAAAAGGATTTTGGTTTTCTCAAAATGAGGAGAAAAAGGTCTAGTCGAGGACCCTAAAAACATGAAAAGTCAGTGGGCAATGCCATACAGCTGTACAATAATTTAAGAACAAAAGTTCTATCCTTTCCTAACCCTGTTTCTCTTTAAGAGCTTAGATTACCATAGACATGGCCTCATACTACTTTAATAATATTTCTTATGATGTATCAGGGCTAATGCAATTGATGACAGTTTTAAATTAGGTAGTATGCTTTTTACTATCTATCAATTAAAAAGACTAATTACCATTAGCCTCAAAAATAGTTCTAACTATAAAAAATCATAATTTTAAAATTAAAAAAAAAAACTATATATTTCTTAATTTCATTAATATAATAAATTTGAAAATTAAGAGTGTAAAAAAAATGTTTAATATTTGTAATAATACTGTAAGTGTAATACACTCATATTATTATATTATAATCAATCATTTTTATGACTTAATCTAAAAGTTGTATGTAAGTATATATTGAAAAATATTAATCATAAAGTGAAAATTTAATTTAATCTAACATCAATCAAGAACAAAAAAAAAAGAAGAAGAAAAATATATAAGAAAGAAATTTCAGTAAGTATATAACATTTTTTATACTTATGTGGCATTTTCTTCCTTTTTTTCATTCTATTTTTTACAATCTTATTTCTATCTTCACTTCTTGCTTTTTGTCATTGGATATAAAAAAAAAAGAATGGACGAGACTCTAGAAAGACGAGTTTTCATTCATTCTAAAAGATAATTGAGTACTTTTTTTTAGAAATTTTTGCTCTCACGCGCGGGTGTAACTTGCGAGGCTAGAATTGTAATGTGCTTTGGATAAGCTGTTGATCCACAAGCTTGAAATTTTTCTAGAAATGAACCTACTTCAGACTACCTTTTTTTTTTAATACAAATATACGTAAAACGAAAATGCAAAAAATGCAAAGAAAAATAAAAGACGATTGAAGAATGAAAGCTTAAAATATGCTATGAATATAAGTGTATTTAGTATAATAAATTGGGTTTTTTTTATGAAATTGATGTGAGTCGTATAAAAACAAAAAGTTATAAAATATTCGTATTTTTAATGCAATTGAAAATTCTGATAATGAACTAAGAAATTCTATTACATTAAACGATACCAAATATATTTGAACCAAAAATATAGCCCAGTAATTTTTTTATTACACTGTAAAAAGTAAGTTTTTTATATTAACAAAAAAATTAGAACATTTTCGAAAAAATTTGTAAGTGTTCGAAAAAAATCGTATATTTACTAAATTTAGTATATTAACATAAAATTCGTGTATTTTCGATCTTTTTTTTGATAATTTACAATTTTTTTTCTCGAAAATTTACAAAAGATAGTTGTAAATTTACGAAAAATAGTTGTGAATTTACAACTTTTTTCGTAAATTCACCAAAAATAATCGAGAATTCTCGAATTTTTCGATAATATACTAAATTTAGTAAATTTATGATTTTTATCGAATATTTTTTATCGAATACACTTACAAATTTTTTCGAAAATTCGCTAATTTTTCGAAAAAATTCTATTTTTTTTGTAAATCTAAGAGAGTTACTTTTTACAGTGTAGGATTCCAGGCATCCAGGATTATCTACAAAAATTCAAAATTATAATATTCTGTAAAGAGCTTGATTACCCAATCTGGAATAAACAGCCAAACTGTCAAAATTATATATAAATTTCCTTGATAAAGCTTTATTTTAATTAAAAACACGAAAAATAAAATATTTCTAATATTTCTATAAAATTACAAGATAAATTGAAAATGAGCCAAACCTTATATTTTCAATATAAAACTTGTATAATACAGAATATTAAATCGATTCATGTATAGATTGTTTTGTAAGATATCAGTTATTAAACGGATGTTGAGACACTATGATTTCAATATATATGTATAAATTTAAAGATATATATATATAAACATATTAAATAAATATATAGTGTCTGATTTATTTTCGACACTAAAACAGTTGGGAATGTCACATGCTGTCGAAAGGTCATAAATAACATTTTGCAGCCGGTTCACAAAAATAAAGTATGCTTATATATATAGGTAACTCACGAAAATTCAACGAATGTCAAAAGGATTACTGTGCCATTTATTACTAGATGAATTTACATCTTTCTCCCTCTCTCTCTTACTCATTTCTTTAAAAAAAAAATTTTTATACTCGTATTATATGAACTACGTACGAACGTTCATTACTACATTCAGCGGATAAATCTTGTTTTGACAAACGAAACATTTTACGCTATTCAATATATATAACTAATCGTTCGATCTATTCATTCGATTTAATGCAATTAACGGATTATTTATACCAATTTTTTTTCTCTTATTTTATTTGCTTATTTTTCCACAATGTTTTATGAGATAAATTATTGAAATTTACAAAAGTTTTTTTATTTTTATTATTTAAAATTTGATATAATTAAAAAAAAAACAATTAAAACAAGTTTGATAATGATATAAGGCTTTCCTTTGTTTTATTAGTACAGTTAAGTTTTCAGATAACTCTGATTAAGTTCCCATTATTAGATAAAGTTGTTTTTCTTAAAATTCTCTCACCTTACTCAATGAGCAAATTAAAAAGTTTTTGATGGTTTTTGTCATGATCGATTAGTCGTTTTATATATAAATATATAATATTATATCTGAAACTACTTTTCTCTTTATAGAAATAAAACTTTTGGTATTGGATTAATTTAAATGACTAGAATTTAAGCTTTATACTATAAAGAAGGATTAAATTAAATTTTATTTTATTTAATGTCTTTTAAAAAACTTTTTTTTTTATTTAATATCTGTTTAATTATTTATAATTAAATTAAAGATTTTTAAATAAAAAAATAATAATTGTTTATTTTTTATATTCAATTTTTTATTAGGGTAGTATGAAAGAAAAAATTTATTGGACGTTTATTATATATTTTCTATGGATATAAATCATAAAGAAATTGATTTAAAAAACAAAATAAATCTTATTTTATAGGTTACATTTTATATACTGTTTTACGTTTATATGTACTATATGGGTAAAAATGTATTCAATGTAAATTCCTTGTGAAAGGACCAAAGTTTTCCTGCAACTGATCTTTTTAGTGAAAATAAATACAAAGTTAAATACATAATTCTGAGTTTACAAGTCTGGCCAGTGCCCCTCAAATTGTTTAAAAAAAAAGTTGCACACTTTTAACTTAAGATACAAGATTTTGTAAGTGTATGTATTTCTCGGTATTTATGAATGCAAACTGCGAGGCCAGATCGGAGTAGAGTCATTATGTACGGGCTCTTCGAAAAAGACTTTTTAAAACAAGTAAAGTTTTTGGTTTTACGATTTTTATCAATGACAATTTCAATAACCCGCACGATGGTACTGTTCTGATCTCAGCTATCCAACCTTTTGGGTTGCAACAACCTATTGGCAAAAAAGTGCTAAATCTGAAATATAACTAGTTTCACGAGAAGCAACCATTGAACACAAAAATTTTAAAATCTAAATACTTATAGTTCAGAAGCCGTATATATTAGATGAATGCACTTTTAACATGGAACATGTTCATTGGATAGGGTATCTGAAAAAATCTGGCTCTGTAGGGAGGGGGGGGGGGTTAAATATTGACGTTTTTAGAGGAGGGGTGAAATGGACTTAGAATATTTTCGATTTAGGGATCTTTGGTGCAGAAGTCCCTGAAGACTGCAGAATTTTTAAAGAATTTATTGTAAAAATGAATAAAAAATAAATTCATATTATTTAAAAAACAATAATAGTTTGAAAATTCAAATATAAAAAATTATAACCGGTTTGTGTAACTACACAACCAACGAGCATGGAACATGTTCACTTATAACATTGATAATAAAGTATCTTAGTATTTAGATTTTTATTATAGAAATCATGCTGCTTAGACATCAAAGTGAACGAAATTCATTAAATTTTCAAATTATTATAGTTTTTTAAATAATATGAATTTATTTTTTATTAATTATTACAATTACAATTACAAAGGTCTTTAGGGACTTCTGCACCAATAGTCCCTAGGTACTTCTGCACCAAAGGTCTTTAAGGACTTCTGCACCAAAGGTCTTTAGGGACTTCTGCACCATAGATCTCTAGGTACTTGTGCACCAATGCTCCCTAGGTATTTCTGCACCAAAGGTCTTTAGGGACTTCTGCACCATAGGTCTCTAGGTACTTCTGCACCAATGCTCCCTAGGTACTTCTGCACCAAAGGTCTTTAGGGACTTCTGCACCAAAGGTTCCTAGGTACTTCTGCACCAATGCTCCCTAGGTACTTCTGCACCAAAGGTCTTTAGGGACTTCTGCACCATAGGTCTCTAGGTACTTCTGCACCAATGCTCCCTAGGTACTTCTGCACCAAAGGTCTTTAGGGACTTCTGCACCAATAGTCCCTAGGTACTTCTACACCAAAGGTCTTTAGGGACTTCTGCACCATAGGTCTCTAGGTACTTCTGCACCAATGCTCCCTAGGTACTTCTGCACCAAAGGTCTTTAGGGACTTCTGCACCAAAGATTCCTAGGTACTTCTGCACCAAAGGTCTTTAGGGACTTCTGCACCATAGGTCCCTAGGTACTTCTGCACCAATGCTCCCTTGGTACTTCTGCACCAAAGGTCTTTAGGGACTTCTGCACCAATAGTCCCTAGGTACTTCTGCACCAAAGGTCTTTAGGGACTTCTGCACCAATAGTCCCTAGGTACTTCTGCACCAAAAGTTCCTGAATCGAAAATATTTTAAGTCCTTTTCACCCCCTCCCCCCCCTAAAAGCGTCACTTTTTCACCCCCCACCCCTGCCGAGCCGGACTTTTTCAAATACCCCATCCAATGAACATGTTCCATGTTAAAATATTGATATTATGAACACAATTGATACTTTATTATCAGTGATATAAGTGAACATGCTCCATGCTCGTTAGTTGTGTAGTTACACAAACCGGTTTTGTGCAAGCCTACTCATGTGTGGTAGGTAAATTTTTCGATATCCTGATTTCAAAATTTTAGGTCCCAACCCCACAAAAACAGTCCAATACCGAAAATCTGTAGGATAATTAGAAACGATGAAATACAGTTTTCTAGTATTTGGGCTGTTTTTTCGGGGTTGGGACCTAAAAATTTGAAACCAAGGTACCAAAAAAAATACCTATCACATATGAGTAGCCTTGCATAAAAATTTAAAAAAAGTGCATGCATATAACATATACAGCTTCTAGACTATTATTCTAACAAGATATTTTACATTCCGTAAATTTTTACCCATGCAAAATTTTCTGGATTTTTTAAAAAAATAAAAAAATACAAATATATTCTTTTGCTTTATTTTACTAGGAATATTTTTTTTTATTTTTTATTGCTCAGATTGTATTATTTTTTTATTTATACATTTCAATGTTTTTATGAATAAATAAAAATAAAAAAGTAGTGATATATAAAGATAAAGTAAAAGAGATAGAAAAAATTTATATATATTTATGAAATTTCAGAATTTTACTAGTTTTATTAAATTTCCTTCTTTTTTTTTTTATATATCAATAAAAATTTTTAACATTTAATAAAAAGTTCATGTTAAAAATGCTTTATGATAAAAATTCATTTAATTTTTTTTGAGTGTTTACTTTTTTTTTCTTTCTTTTTGCATATAAATTAAAAAAAGGTCTATCATAAATTCTTATTTCAATAAAAATTTAATTTAATTTTAAGAGCTTGTTTAATTTTAGTAAAAGCTTTTTTTTTTTAAACAAATATTTAGTTTTAGTTTTAAAAAAAAAATTCATCAATTTAAGAAGTTGCATTGGAAAATTTATCGGTTTACTATTTTATGCTTAATTTGTTATAGACACGAAATTTTTCAACCAAATATTCATAAATTAATTAATCAAACATCATTAGTTAAAAAATAATCATTTTTACAAAAATAGGTTAAAAGAAATTTTTTAAATTTAATTTTTCTTAAGAATTTTCTGTTTCAAATCTGTCTTATAACTGAAATGCAAAATACTAGAAAGTTCTGATCATTTTTGGTACTCTGATTATATTTTTTATTTTCGAAGCTTGGATTTTGAAAATTTAATTTTTTATTAATTAAATGAAAGCTATTTTGATAATACTGAAATAATAACTTAGCACAAACTCCTAATTAATAATAAAAATAAAAAATATCTAAAAAATGAGATACTTGATAAAAAATGTTTATAATTCATATATTAACTCAACTGGAAATAAGAAAAAAAAAAGAAAATACACGCTTTAAATATACAAAGCAATAAAAGCCTTGTAAAATAAAACAATAGAAAATGACTTCTCAAATCTTTTATGAAACTAAACTTTATTTTATCTTTTATTTACAAATAGACGTTTTGTATATTTCTGCAATATTTGGACTATACGAAATTACATATTCTTTTCTTTATAGGAAAAATAAAAGTATGTATAAAAAACATATAAAAATACTGATATATTAGCCTGGCAGTTGGTTTTTAAAGTTGATTATTTTTTAACATTTTTATTGGAGTAATAGACATTTACAAAATAAATAGGTTCGAAATAAATTAATAATTAGAATATTATTTAAATACAGTGAGACCAGAAGATGAAGATGAAGGTTTGCACGAAGAATATTTTTACAAATAAACCAATCATGTGGTATTTCCTTTAAAAAGTATCAGTTGCTGAATTTTTAAAATTTTTATTTGTATTGGTAAGCAGATATTTTGAGCAGAAATCTAGTATTCAAAATAAGCAAAATTCAAAAACAATGTCATGGCTAATATATACTTATATAAATAGAAGTACTTTTAAGCAAACAGAGGTAAAGAAAAGAAAAATAAGCTCAAACAAAAAGATCTTAGATGATTTGAAGTAAGGTCAGTATTATCTTTTTTTTTACTGTGAAAAAGTTTTTACATAAAAAAACCCCCAAGCAACACGTCATTTAAATATTGACCTTTTTCTGCACGTGCTTTAAAGAAATTTAAATTCTGATAATAATATTAACAAAAAATTGTAAAATTGTTTATATTTCATTCTTAAACAAAAGTTATATTTTAAAATTATTGTTATAGTTTCCAGTGATATAATCTCTGACTGTAGATTTTTTGCTTAGCACTTAGTTAATTATTAATTTGAAGAAAATTTATCAGATTAGTGTTTCTTTCTGAAAAATTGTTTTAGTCTAGTTAAAATGTGTGTTAGGGGTTGATCTTTTATTTGGAGATATTCTCTTTTATAGATTTTTTTGATCGCTGATTATGAATTTTTGGGTAGCACAGGTTGAACTAGAATGCAACACCCTTAATTTGACAAAAACTTCCCCTTTTAGGATTGTTTTCACAGATCTAAGGGTGTTACCTTAATTTTAAGGGTTGTTTTTGCAGATTATAAAAATCTAAAACGCGATATTTTTGTCAATTGTGAATAATGATTTTGCCAATTTAAAAATGGCGTACTCTTATAAAACCAAAAAAAAAAAAAAAAAAAATAGTCAAAAGTACAGATATAAAAATAAGCTAAAAAGGGATATCTCTTTTATATTTTTGTATTTATATTTATATCCTTTTTAACCGTCATCTTCTCTTTTGGTGTAAGCAGTTGTTTTAAGAAAGTCTTAAGCTGAGTTTTTCTCTAAAGAAGTTTTTATAAAATCGGATTACGTAAAACCCTAAAGAAGACACAAACATTGGATAAATGTTATACAAGAAACTTTAAACTTTTTATTATTTTTATTTTTCTTATATTTATACTAGAAATTTTATACTTTTTTTTTTCTTGTTATGTATAATTTATTACAAATATATTACACATGTAAAATAAGGAAAAATCAAGTATGTAAAATTTTTTTTTTACGTTTGTATAATAAAAAAGTTAAATTTTAAAAGTTAAAAAAAAACGTTTTATCTGAAGTAGAATAAAAAAATTTTCTTGAATGGTTTATTTACCTTTAACTCGATATTTTTTGTGCAAGCTTTTTACCCATGTAATTTCAATTCAAGCAGCAAAAATTTATTTTTTTAAAAAATCTTATAAATACAAAGTAATGTTTGAATTGTAAACAATTGATTTTAAAAATTTATTTAAAAATAATGAAAGTTTTAAATCTTTTAAGCTGGATGTACTGTTTAGAATAATAGTTATTTATAAGACAAGTGCATAAATTTCAGAATAGAAGCTGTAAGTCTGGACTGGTCAGGCTGGGTTTGAAAGCCAGGCTACGCAAATCTGGCCAAGAATTTTTAAATTGAGTTTTATGCAAAAAGAATCAAAAAATAACTGGCTACACGATGGTGTCATTTTTGTTTTTTTTTAATTTTGTGCATGAAAATGCAAAGAAAAACATTTTTAGACATTCCTGAAACCATTTTGGAGTAAAAAAATTCAGATATCAAACTAAGGGTTGAATCATTTATAAAAATATAAAAAGTTTTGTTATTGAAAATAATGTAAGTTATTTGACTTAAATTCTCTTCATAAATAGTAAAAATAAAAAAAGTTAAGAAATAAAAATAAATTATATTACAGATTTAAAAAAAAAAAATAATAAATTTTACAAAATTAAATTTTTCTCTGAATTTTCAAGCTTTTTAAAAGTCATTCTTTTTTTTTAGTCTTCAAGTAGCATAAATTTGTTCAAGTATCCATTGTATTTTTTAGAATTCTGCTTTCCCAAATAACCTTTTATCTTTTTCTTACTTTTTTTTTTATTTTATTCAAGAAAATCACGATCTACAATTTTTTTTTTCTATACTTTAAATTTTTCAACACTTATATACATACAGATTTTTTATTTAAACTTGAAAAAAGCATATATAGTATTTGAATGAATGAAAAAAAAAAAGTATATGAGAAAAAATATATATAAGAAAAAGAATGAAACTAAAATGACAAGGAGTTTTTAATAAAATAAATGTTGAGTGAGTTTTTGAGATTTTGCTGTCATCCAGTAATTTTTTTTTTTTTTTTTGTATATATACTCGTCAT
The DNA here is from genome assembly GCA_022575985.1 of Anagrus nilaparvatae. NCBI lineage: Eukaryota > Metazoa > Arthropoda > Insecta > Hymenoptera > Mymaridae > Anagrus > Anagrus nilaparvatae. The sequence goes on along the minus strand of JAKSXM010000231.1, from coordinate 28,871,700 downwards.
AAGAATTGTATGCACGAAAGCGACAATATAACGAAGATGAAAACGACATTGACGATGAAAGACGAACTGAATAAATGACTTTTTACCCATTTTCCAATTCTTGTACTATTTCTGTTTGCTAACATTGTATTATATAACTATAACCAAACATTGTTAAATTTCTTTTATTATTTTTTCATTTTACCTTGTACAACTAGCACAATTTTTTTTTTCCTTTTTTTTCATTGATCAAATGCACTCTTTCATCTTCAGCAGAATTAATAAATATATATTAGCTCGGTTATTATTTTACAAAGGTTTGTTATTTTTTAATTTTTTAAATTGTGATATTAACATCACATGCAAATTATTAGTAAAGATACATAGGGAGACTTTCTGCGCTGACGCGAGACTAAAATACAATTAATAAGGGGAGTGTCAACTGGTTGGGTTACCAAATTAAAAATAATTGGTAGGAATCAGTTTATTATAACAAAAAAATATTCTGTATACCCTCAATTCATCTGATAGCTCTGTAAATTTTTTAGACAATTTTTCAAATAAAAGCTTTAGAAGGAAACGAGGTGTTAAATTTTGAGTATTGGAAAAAAGGGAGATCTACAAAACTTAGCTTTAACAAAAATTGTAATTTTGACAACAAGTTAAAAATTGTTTTAAAATTGGTCATTTTGAGTAAAAAATGTGCAGTAAAGAAAATAAACATAATTTTAAAAATAAACTACTAGTCTAATGTATTTTCATAAATATTTTATCAAATAAGTTTTTTTTTTCTTTATCTTTCTCATTTCCATTTCTCAATTGCCGCAAGGGACTGTTCCCTGACTCTTTTATCATCTTCCTATATTACCTACAACTGTCTCTTTTTTAGTTTACATAAATATGAGGTCATTTGTTCTTTTTATAATCATAATTACCTATTTTTATCTTATTCAGAATATATTTTCTACATTTTTCAATTTCACTATAAGAATGTAAAAAATTTATTTGTTTGGAAAAAATTGCAAATTAGCTATCTATGCAAGAATCAAATATTAAAGAGTCCAAGAAAAAACTTTTTATAAAACTATTAGGATTAAAATAATAAAAATATCACGTTCATAAATGACCTCATACAAAATAAATTTCCCCTGCACTGTAAAAAGTAACTTTCTTAGATTCACAAAAAAAATAAAATTTTTTCGAAAAATTAGTAATTTTTCGAAAAAAATTGTAAATTTGTTAAATTTAGTATATTAACTAAAAATTTGAGTATTTCCAATTTTTTTTTGTAAATTCACGAGAAAAATTGATAATTTACAATTTTTTTTGGAAAATTAACAAAATACAAATTTTTTCGTAAATTCACAAGAAAAAATTGATAATTCTAGAATTTGTTGTTAATATACTAAATTTAGTAAATTTACGATTATTTTCGAAAATTTTTTATTTTTTTTATGAATCAAGTTATGAATATAAGAAAGTTACTTTTTACAGTGTGGATTTAAAATAAAAAAGCATTTTTTAAAAAATTAAAAAAAAACTTTTCATTCTTTAGAAGTCTTACAGTTCTCTAGGTTGTTTCTACACCAGCACATAATCATTTTTTCTTGTCAGTAGCCAGAAAACACGTATTTCCCGGCCGCAGCTTTATTCGGAAATACGTGTTTTCTAGCCATTGACGAAGAAAAATTATGATTTGGCCTCGGCCGTAAAAAAAGAATGTCCCAGATCGCAGTTTGCCATCTTCGGCTTCGCCTCGGATTGCAATTCACGTGCGATCTGGGCCATTCTTTATTTTTGCGGCCTAGGATAAAAATATACTATTTATGATAATAATGTCTGCTATACATATTTTAGCGAAGCCGGTGTAATAATGTCTGGAAGTTATGAAAAGATGATTACGTGCGGGTGTAGAAACGACCTTAACTAAAGACAAAATATTTATAATATTTGAATTTGTATTTAATTTAACACGTTCGCTGCATTTTAATATTTTTGCAGTTGCTACTGTCATTTTATGGATGAAATGCACCCATGATTTCTTTCTTATTATTAATTTATAAGTTCATTAAAATAAAATTTAATACATACAGAAATAAAAAGTATTTTGGGGCTTTTACTTTTAATGCGCAAAATACGCCTATACTCTTCTTCGGTCAAAAATATAAGTAGATAACTGAAGTAATTAAAGAATAAATTTTTTTTTATTGCATAATAATAATCAACAAAAATATTTAACAATAATATCTATTTTCTATATAAAATTAAAATTAGATATATTACTAAACTATTACAATTTAAAAAACATTTATAAAAACCTGTTTTATATCATTTTCTCCCTGGGTTCTGAGTCGAATTTTTGTCTAATGAATTTGTGGAAAATCAACTACTTTCAATTGAATGTAAACAACTTTTTATAATATACGCATGCGCAGGTTACTTAATAAAGACCTTTCTAGCAAAGAAGCCGTTTATGGCATAATGGTATTTAAGTTGGTCATCATTGTTTATAATATTCCATGTGCTTTTACTATACCAAAGAGTATAGTCAAAGCATGCAAAATAAAAAAAAATTGATTTTGTTTAGAAAGGGCCTAATAGTACAATAGAATTTTAAAGCGCGCGTGATTAAAAGTGGGCGTGGCCTACACAGTATATACAAACTTGTTTTTTCTTTTATTATTGTTAATATTTATTTTAAACTTTGTTTATAAGTTACCTTTAACCTTTTATTAAATGAATTTTTAAAATACTTTTTTTTTTATTATTTACAACTTTTTTTAAATAATTGGGTTAAATATTAAGTTAACGAATTTTTATAATTTTGGGATACAATGGATAAGTTAAAAGTAGGGCCATTAAAATTGTCCGGGCCTACATAATACGTAAATATCCGCCGGCCTTAAGCTTCGTCAGTCTCGTTTCTGACTTCAAGCGGACAACATCCAAGAACTTTTAAACCTGTATATTAATTATCCTCTATTTATTTATTTATTTATTTAATAATTTTTGTAATAATTTTTTTTCAGTATTTATAAACATTTTTTTTATTACTCTTATTTTATTTTTCTTTTTCTCTTTAATTTTTTTTTCTTCATTATTTGATGGATTAAATTTAGTAACCTAACTACTCAACTTAAGTAAACTTGGTACTAATATAATTTTCAGCTGTCATATTAGTTGTGTTTACTGTAGCTGGGTACAAATAATTTTCAGTTGCCATATTACGCAATTAACAAGTAGTTGATGGTGAAGCAACGTATTACGGAAGGTATTAATTAATACGCCCAGCTGTGGTTAATATTGTTGCGAAGCTTCATTTTAGTCCGAAGGCTTTCTTACGTACGAATTTGTAAAAAGCTTAAAAAAATATTATTTATTATGGTAAATTAGATACTATTCAATGCAAATTACAAATTAGTACGTAAATAAGGCTTTAGGACTTGAGTTGGAGCTTGATCCTCACATCAGTTGGTATTAAACAGGATAGAGTAACCATCACTGTTTAAATTTGGTAATAGCTTGGTGATGGCTAAAATTATTTACCAAAGTACCTAAAACAGCTCTTAAATTCGCTAGTAGCTTGGCGCTAAAATTATTTATTCTAAACTACTTGAGTTGAGTAGTTTTGCTACTAAAATTAAATTTAATAGTCATACCATTTGAATTAAATATATTTAACATTTTAATTGTTTAAGTTAAATAAATAATAAATTAATCTTGGAAGTTGGTCGAGCACAACGAAATTTGTTTTTGTTCTCGAAAATCTGAACAGGAGGAGATCAAATAGTACTAAGGATAATTTCGATTTAAGGATTTAAAATAATTCAGGTTTAGGGATAGAATATTCCAAGTTTAGTGGATTCGAAATAACCATGTTTTGGGAACAAATTTTCAATTAATTTCGGTTCAGGCTGAGAAACTAAGGATTAAAGATGGGTGCCAAAAATCAAGCAGTACTAAAAATAGATATTTGCGGTTTTAGAAAAATATAGAATCTACCAACCAATTTACCATTTTTAACTTGGACCCAGTTGGCGTGAAAACCTCATAGATTTATAATTTATTTCTTATTAGTTTAAGTTTTTTTTCTATTTCTGGCCTTTAATGAATCATATTTTTTTTTTAGGGTTATTCCAGAGGTCCATAACGATGGCTGTAGGAAGAAGATGCATTCTAAATGGACTTGTATTCTGGGGTTGAATAACTTGTATTCTTATCAACATCTGTTAATTTAATTTTTAGGAAATACTTTCAGCAAAATTCAGATAAAAAAAAAATTTGCAACGCGGGCCCTGTGCTCAAAATGAGAGTAGGAGGATCAATAAAATTTGCCAATTACTTAGCTGGAATGATGAGAGTGTAAAAAATTCAGTTTTCGTGCTGAAATAATTTACGAACGACCTCTTATATATATTTTTTAATATTTAGGATTATTAAATTTTTATGATAGCTTATATACTGAAAAATTGATATTTTTTATACATCATCGTTATAATAATAATAAAGAAGGTTTTTATTGTATCATAAAAAATTAAAACAATTTTACGTTAAAGTTTGATGAGTCACTAAATATGTATAAAAAAGTTATTACCTAACGTAAAAAAAAATAGAAATATATGGCTAATCAAGACAAATCGTTTTCAATTAATTAAACGTTTTCACGCTCAAATGACTCATAAAATCTATTCAATTTTGTTATTAGCTTACAATGCAGGAACATTATTTCTGTATATTCAACGTTATAAGTTCGTTTACCCTTATTTATGTATTAATAAAGTATTCTATATTTTATATTTATCACTTTTGCATTTTTATTACTCTAAATTTATTATATACAGATGATTTATTAAATTAATAATTTCCAATTTATTTTAATTAATAAATGTTATAAACTATGTACTAAAACTGTGCAAATTGAAATTTTAAGAAAATTTAATTAACTGAAAATTTAATTAACTCTTTAGGGACGTAAGTTACACTAGTATAGAATAAAATATTTTTTAATTTTTTTAAGAGTTTTTAGTGTAATGGGGGCCGTCATTTTCCACTCCTGCAAGAGGACTTGTTTAATTTTTGGTCTGACACCTATAATGGAAGTTAAAAATTGGCGCTGTTAACGGAAATCTAGTTGTGGCAGCCAAAATATTTTTTTTTCTTTCAAACGATTACAAATGTTTTAAAATATAAAGAAAAACAAAAAAAATGATTTTAATTTAATTAAAACTTGAGCGCAGTGGTATAGTAAAACTAAAATTTTTTGAAAACTTTTTTTTAGATTTTATGTTATTTGAAACCATTCTAATAACAAAAATAAAACTTACAACCGGTTTTTGAAATAACAAAGCTAAAAAAAAATAATTTTTAGCTCCTAAAATTTATACTATACCCTTTCATCAAAGTCCCTAAAGAAAAATTATTTTAAGTCCGTTTGACCCTCCTCTCCAAAATATGCACTGTAAAAAGTAACTTTCTTATATTAACAAAAAAATTAGAACATTTTCAAAAAATTAGTAACTTTTCGAAAAAAATCGTAAATTTACTAAATTTAGTATATTAACAGAAAATTCGAGTATTCTCGATTTTTTTTGTGATTTCGCAAGAAAAATTGATAATATACAATTTTTTTCGAAAATTTTCAGAAAATAGTTGTAAATTTACGAAAAATAGTTGTGAATTTACAACTTTTTTCGTAAATTCACAAAAAAAAATCGAGAATTCTCCAATTTCGATAATATACTATATTTATTAAATTTACGAATTTTATCAAATATTTACAAAAATTTTTGAAAATTTACTAATTTTTCGAAAAAATTCTATTTGGTGATCTCTCTTTTCAAGTGCAAGGTGCAAAGAGCTGGAACTCACTTCCTTCGGAAATAAGATTCCTCTCATCTATTAATTCTTTTAAAACAGGCCTTTTAAATTACCTAAGAGAATCGAATCATACATATGATGACTCTGCCTTTTAAAATCCTAAACTACCGAATAAGTTGTTATATTTACCTATTTATCAAGATTGAATTGTATTAAAGTTACCAATAAAATGTTATTTACTCTATTACTGTGAATTGACTGTGATATTTTTTATCGTATTTGCTTAACCAAAATATTAGATTATTAGCTACTCAGTACTGCTGCCCATTGACTACTGTTGCTATTACATTGCTTATTTTTAAAATAAATTCTTTTTTCTTTTTTTATATATACATACAGTTTATAAATTATGTATGTTATGTTATATTAAAATTGTTACTAATCGCTATTACTATTCATGTAACTTATGTATCAAATTTTTGTGAAACAAAATAAAAGATTATTTACATATTTACATTTACATTTATTTTTTTTGTAAATATAGAAAGTTACTTTTTACAGTGTGGCACATTTACCCCTCCCCCCTCTTCCAAATGAGGCGGCCCTACCTATCAACATGTTCCTTGTTAAAGTCTACAGCTGCTACAACCGGGAATTCCGGTAGTGTCGAATAGATTTTTTTTCAGCGCAGATTTGAAAATTACATCCACCAATAAGAGGACGAAAAAAATTTTTTTTAATCTTTAGGTTTAGATGGTATACAAAATTTGGAATTTCAAGCAAATCATTCTAACGTATATTTTATTTGCCGTAAAAGTGGCTTTAAAAGGTTCAAAAAGAACACTTCAAAACCATGCAAGGAATATCCTTTAAAATACAAAAACAATATATTAAAATTACGTAGAATAAATTTTAGTATCTCACAAAACTATAAGGCTCTAAATCTAGTAATTTTTTTTTGTTCAAAAAAACTTGACGCAGATAAAAACACATGCAGAAATAAATTTTTAAATATACGTTACACATTAAGACATAAAGTAAAAAAAAATATTTAATGCATGCAATTTTAATTTTAATCTAGTTAAATAAATATTTTTTTTACTAAGAAATTTATTTTTATTAAAATCAAGGCTTTATTTAGTAGTGTTTCGAGTAAAATTACAATGCTTGGATAAAAAAGAAAAAACAATAAAAAATATGTATGAAAAAAAAAGAACAACAACAAGAGCAACAAACAACAGGAAATATAAAGATAATCCAATAGAAGAAAAAAAGAGATATAGGTATAGAAGAAAGACTAGTTAAAAAATAAAGCCAAAATGTATGTTTTGTGATATTATAAAGAAAAGAGTAAAAATTTGCATTACAATTGAAAGTAGATACAATACATAATTGTAAGAAAAGTGTAAAATTTTGAGTTGAAAGCCTTGGATAAAATAAAAATATCACTTTTTTCTAATATAAAATAATTAATTAATTAAAATAAAATTAAAATTCTATGTCTATGTAAAATTTTGTTAATTAGAATTTTGTGTTAATTCAAGCTTTTAAAGCACTTAAGGTAAGAGAAATGCATAAGTTGTCTTTGAAACAACTGAAATTCTGAAGTAAAGGATAATCATTATGAACGTAAAAGCTGTCAGTTTCATAGAATGCTCTCACTTTACTAACCTTTAAGGAATGAATTTCATTGAATATCTGGTTTTGAGGGTCGATTCAAATTATACTAAAGTACTATAATTTTAATTTTACCAAAAAATAAAGGAAAAAAATAACATTTTATTTTTCTAACATTTATTTACTCACGCGAACTTTTTATACCATTAATTTAATTTTTTTTTTATAAGATTAAAGACGATAGTACACAGAAAAATAATACGAGTGTAAGTTCCATTGTAAGCTAATACGAACTGAGATTAATTTCTTTTTACCAGTGTAATTTAATACTTAGTTTGATCATTAATTTTTTGGATGATTCGCTAATTTTTTTTTTTTTAAACCTATGCTTCCTCTTAACATCTGGATGCAATTAGCCAAATTTTATTACAAAATGCATAAAACTGCATAAATTAAAAAAAATAAATTTTGAGAATACGAAACATTTATTTAACTGTTCGTGCAGTTAAGTGTTGCGTGGATAAAAATTGGTGAAATTTATGTTTATTGGTTTCTTGAAACTGAATCCGAGATCCATTTTCACCTAAAATTGACAGATTAGTTGTTGATAAAATTTGCCATAATTTAAGAATTCAAGTTAACATTTTTCAAAATTTTAAAAAGGGAACCTAAATTCTTTTGTTCTTTGACCTGCCAAACCCGAATTCCCTATTTTTCAAGGTATCGGGTTAATAGTTTTAAGAATATTTAATTGTTTATAAATTATTTAAGCGAAACATTTATATGTTATACGTATTAATATATTTTTCAATCTGCTGAACACGAACCTTCAGCTGATTTCATCTAAAAAATTACCAATTATTTGTTATTTATGAATAATTACAAAAAAATGGCCTGAAATGAAAACTTTAAATGACTTAGATGTTAAATATTATTTAGATCATTAGTCTGATGACTTAACAAATTTGGGTTCGGGAGGTTCAATTACATTAAAAATTTTTCGTATTAAGCAATAATTCATTAGTAACAAATAATGTAAATACGTAATTTTATTCGCACAGGCCCTTCCAAAACTCATTCACAGCCTTAGCTACACAGATTATGGGTAAGAAGAAAGAAGATACAAAATTATTGACGTAAGTATTAATAATTTAGAAGAATTTACTAATTACTTAATAACTAATATTCTTAATTTAGCATTGAGTACAGCACGAAATAATGTAAAATTTTATAATAAATTTATAATATTTATTTATTATATCGATTGTTTATCTATTTTTAAAATTTATTTTAAAAGTTTATTCGTAATAATTAATTCAGTTTGAAAATATTTCAAATATTCTAGCATTTTATAAATAATTAAATAAACGTAAAATTATTTATATATCAGTAATAAATATGAAGATTTAATTACCAGACATAATATCGATTTTATTATTATAAACATTTTATGTATAGAAAATCTAATTTAAAAAAAAATGTAGAAATTTTTATTAACATGGAAAATATTTATAGGTAGGGGGGTATTTCAAGCATGTGATTTGTGAGGGGGGGTCAAATGGCCCTTATTTGGGGGAAGTTCAAATTGACTTAGAATATTTTCGATTTAGGGACTTATATCAATAAAGGGGTATAGAATAATAAGGGCTGTAGGAGCTAGAAATTATTTTTTTTGTCTTAAGGACGCAAAATTGTAAAGGCTTCAAGATTCAAAATATAAATTTAAACATGTTCCATTTTATTTATTTTTGAGTTCACAAACCGGTTGTAAGTTTTTTTATATTTATATCATAATTAAATATATTTTTATTTTAATTGTTTAATTTTTATATTCTATATCGCGCATGTCTATTTCAATAATTCATGCATACACATTATAACAAAATTTACGTAATACGATTTGTGTGAACTTTATATACGAAATTCTCTTGAGTAAAACAAAGATAAAGAAGATATTAAAAAGAGATGGAAAAATATATGATATAATATACGTCAATTTCTCAAAAAATAAAGCTCTTAGAGGGGGTAAAATTTTAGTATAAATTAAAATTGGAGGCACACCTACCTCACATGAATTTTCTCGCTTTTTGTAATATATTAAATGATAACTTACCAGTGAACGTGGAATTTTTCATGCGGAATAAAATTGGCAGTTTTTTTCGGTCAACAATAACATTCATTTATTTCAATTTTAGCAAAACTTCAAGTTATAGTGCTTTTTACTAAAAAAAATATTTTTCACAAAATTTCACTGGGTTTAGTCAATTTTTTAAATTGCAAACATCAGGAATCGTATAATTTAAATGATTATTTCAACATTAAAAATTGATTTGAACCTTTAGATAGCATAGAAGTCTTTAACCTAAAGTTTCCTTAAAAGATCCGAATTTTCCAAATAATACAGGATTTCGGAATGAATTATTGTTTAAAATAATATAAAAAACAAGAAAATTTATATGAGGAAGGCTTGCCTGTAATTTTAATTTATATTAAAATTGGATTCCCTATAAGGGATTTATTTGTTGAGAAATCGACATATATATATATATATATATATTTGTTGTGGGATGCGCATGACGACGTTGACTCTTGAGTGATATTCTACAGGGAATTTGTACGTGTATGTGTATAACAAGTTTAGTGATAATATTTTACTTCTCTATCTTTCAACTAAAATGTATATATATATATATATATTAATTAACTCTACATATATACAACTATATAACAATTTGAATTTCATCAAGTTAATCCCAATTATATTTGCTTTAAGCTTTTATATATGTATACACACATATTTATATATATTATTAAAAGTAGTGTCTGACTAAACTTGGCTTATACTACTTGATTTTTATTTATCATTTTTTTAGATTTGCTTTTTAATGAAAAATGTATGCATGTACATATGAAAAATACTTGTATATAAATTAGAAAGAGATAGAGATAGCGAGAAACAGAGTGAGAGAGTGCGAGATAGGAATAATAGAATATTGCAAGAGCTCATTCATATACATTAATCTGAATTAACTTAATTACTATAGAAACCATACATACACGTTATGTAGAAGCCACAATACTCCTTTTACACATGCACGTATTTATTTATAAATGAATATTGAATATTTGCTTTGTACATATATAATATGTACCAAAATTTCAATAAATGATTTATTCAATCAATCATATAGCTAGATTTTACAGAATTTTTTTTTTTTTTATTTTATGGTATTTAATCAACTAGTTAGGATGTGATTAATTTTGGTAATTTTTAAATTATTTTAATTTTTTTGTAAATACTGTTAATGTATTAAGCATGTATGAGATTGTGCAAGATTCATTTAAGATATCATTTAAAAAATAGCATAAAATAAATTATTTTCGAACTATTTAACACGTCACTCTTTCATTTTACAAATTTGCTTTCTTGAAATTTCGAAAATTCTATTCTTTTAAACATTGTGTTACATAAAAAAGTACTTATTTTTTTAGTGACTTATATCAAGTTTAAAACAAAAAAAAAAACAAAGTCAAATAAAAGAAAAATGAAGTTAAGTTAAAAATAAAAAAAAAGGAAACAAATAAAAAAATACATGAGTGAGTGATGCAAGATGAATTTCGGTCGTAAGAATCTCATTTCCGTTAGTAGTTTGATCGGTTAAAGTTACTTTTACTACAACTATAACTATAGTAAAATAAGTCGGAAAAGGAAAGAGCAAATCTTTCTTGGCAGATTACATGTCAAGATAACTCATGCTAAAACGAGAAATCGATCTTACATTAGCTGTTAGTTTCTTATATAAGTTTTTTTACTTACTTATTCTTGATATCACATACTTCAAGAATATTTTGAATATTCATCGTATTTATTTATTTCATATATTTGAAATGTTTTTTTTTTTACTTATGTTTGCATAAAAAAATAACGGAAATTAATGATTTCTTGTGAAAAATTTAGTATATTTGTTGAAAAGATTTATTTTAATATAAATGGACATTAGGCCGGCAGTTACTTTGAAAATTTTTTTTGCAATATTCGGTAATTATATCTAAAATGTTAAAACAGCTCCAAAAGTTAAAAAAAATTTTTTTCAATATTTTAACATTTAGAATTTTTGGTGAAACTTTTTTTTGAGATATAAATATTGCTACTTTTTCTAGTTGCCATTAGTTGAAAATTGGAAGGTTTAAGAAAAAAATTTTTTACGACTGAATAGTACAATCTTACATTCTTGAGCCAAAAAAAATAATTTTAAGCTCCTAAAATCTTTGTTATTCAATACCCATTTATCGAAATTATACTAATTCCCTAAACATGAATTATTCTAAGTTCTTAAATCGAAATTATTCTAATTCCATTTGCCCCCCCCAAATGCTTGTTTGAAGTACCCCCTTCCTGCCTATTTGTTTATTCAATTTTTTCTTATTTTGGGGACGGTTTTCACCCCCTAAAATTTGCACCAAAAACCCAAATTTGACACTGTACCCAGTCATCCCTATAATAATCTTGCATTTTTTTGACAATTTTAGCTGTAGTTACAAAATATTGCAAAAAAAACTTTTAAAAGGTTTAGTTTTGTTCGTTTAAGGGTGCTCCCCTAATTTTTAGCTAAAAGAAATAACTTTCGTAGGTCCACTTTTTCGCAAAATTTCTTACCATCTGAATCCAAAAAATAACGTTAATTTTTAATTTAAACTTTATTAAGACAACGTAAATTCAAAAAATTAAAACAATTTTATGTTGCAATAGTGCAATCCGCGCCGTTAAAGGGATAATCATATATTTACTTTTAAAGCTTCATAAAACATAAAGTAAAAAAAAAAACTGTTCCTTTTTACTAATTAATAAACTTTTTTTTATTTATTTAAAAGCTTTCAACTGTTTGTAATATCCTACATAATATGCTAATTAAAAAACTATAAATGAAAGCAAATTTTTATTTTATTTTATTTTTTGCTAATTTGATACATTTAATCAATAAATAAAAATAGAAATAAATTAACATGAGTATAAAATTTCGATGCACTGAATTATTATCAAGCTGAATAAATTTTGAACCAATAAATACTGAATGCAAAGTCTCTCAATATTATTAAGTTAACAATTCACATTATACACTTAAAGCACTAGCAATTAATTGACGATTCGATTCTTATATATAAAACTGTATATGTAGAAAAAGCATTACGTTATAGAACATACGTTTATATAATAAAGTGTTGTTTTATTTGTAATGGTATATATTTATTATGTATAGTATAAATTTATTTCCTCCAAACGTTTTATTTATTTTAAAACTCTCTTTTTCTATTTTTATTTCATCTATACACGTGTGTGAGTTTATTTTAATGTCTTTATTTTTTATTTATACTCATTTTGATTTTTATGTGGATATTTATTTATTATTTTATTAATAGTATATATGTTACGCGCTAATTCTAAATTTTTTTTATATAGGATGCGTAAATATTTTATTTAGGATGGATTTTTTACGGTATTGTGGTAAATTAATGTGAATTTATGGTATTTTCTGAATTATAGGGTTACCTAATTTTTTATGGTTTTCATTAAATTACGGTGATTATAACTTTTTTTTAATTTAAAGAAACTGCTGTGCTTACGTTATAAATTCTCGCTGAGTTACACCAACAGTGGCCTCATAACCAAAAATTTTTTATAGTCAAATTCTTTTATTTGCTGTTTTGGAAAATGTAAAACAACTTTTTACAATTTTCAACTTTTTAGGTATTTTTTAAATGATTTATTATGAAAATCTTTTAAGCAACATTGTGCTAAATGATCTGGAAGTTTAACGATAAGTACAGAATGGAGTTTGTTTTTTGAAAGAATTTTTCTGCGACAGACATAAGTGATTTTGGGACATTGTATACGGGAATTATTCTTTATTAAATAAATTTCTGGAGTATATTATAACTAGATTTCTATAGAGACACTAGTGTTCAAATAATTGAACTGTAGTAATTAAAACCGGTTTTCAAACAAAATCGTGCTCCATGAAAATGCCCCTCACAGGATTTCGCTAGATTTTTGGTGAAAGTTAATAAATTTACAATTTTTTTTAACTTTAGTTTCCCTAGAAATCTAGTAAAAGTATGATCCATGAAATCACCTTTTTAGAAATAATTCATAATTTATTTCAGATTTCAAAAATGTTATCAAGTATGAAAAATCCCTAAATTGTGAAATTCCTATTTAGTTATATAGAATTGTTGATTTTTCATCCAATTTTCATTAAAAAAAAAACATCAAAACATTGGATTTAAATTGTTTTTTTACGTTTATTATTTTACAAAAAGCAGAAACAAAAATTATCAGCTAATGTTCAGTTACAGACTAGAATTCTTTCTATTGAATTTCAAACCAACTTCTATGGATTTAACAGTATTAAAATTCGAAAATAAGGTAAATACTAATATATAAACACGTATTTTCATTCGATTTCAAATAAGCGTAAAGGGTTGACATAACGAAGGTCCGTGGCAACACTAAGGTCAAAACTTCTATAACGAGGGTTACCAAAACTGACGAACAAAGTCCTCTTTTCTCTGTTTATACGTTTAAACTGTATTTTATATAATTCGCGCCTGTATAAGTACAAATAAACAGAAAATTCAACGAATATATAAACGAGAGAAAGCTTCTTTGTCACTTTTAAATTTACTTTTCTAAAATGCTAAATCAAATACTGCTAATTATTGTTATAATTTAATAATATAATGAATTTCTATTTTATTATTTTTAGTACGTTAAATTAATAATAATTTGACATTTTGTCTGTTTTTTTTTTTACTCTTACAATATTTTATAACGACGAACGAAATATTGACAAAAAAGAAGACAAGAAAAAAACAATTTGTGTACTTATAATTACTGTTAGATATCTTTCATAATAACGAATCAGAAAATAATTGGAAGCAACGATAAAGAAAAAAAAAAAGTTACAAGAAAAATAAACGACAAACAGCATTGTTTTCTTACAATTAATGTTTTTGATACTTGTCTAGTTTTTTTTGTTTTGTTTTTTATACTTTGTGTATTACTTTAGTCTAAAAATAACATAGAAACTGGAAACGATAATTAATGTTTTTAACGTCAAGTTGGAAATGAACATCTGACGCGAATACTGAAGATCGATTGTTTAAAACTTTATATATATTTGAGTTGAAATATGTGGCAGTTTTTATAAAAATTAAAAGTAAAAAATTTTTTCCTTAAGCTTCAAAACATTTTTTTTTTTTTTTTTTTTTATATGAAGCTTCGAGCCTTCTTTGAGGCTATGCAGCTACGTTTGATTTACCTTATTTTAACATATTAGAGAGTGACTTAGAACATTATATCTTACAGATTAAACAAGTCTTCTTTTTTTACTAACTAGACAAAAATTAATTATCATAATGTAATTATAATTGACTTAAATTTTAATTTGACAGTTGTTGAAAAATTCATTCACATAACTCATCATTTTTATGTTAGGTTTAGATAAGAATTCTGTGATATCTACAGGAAGTTGATATCCACAATGAATTAGTTTAGAAACAAGAGATTTTCTTTCTTGGTCGAAGCGTGGGCATTGCCAGATTAAATACTAATAGGGTGATTCCACGGTTTTTCAGTTTTTAAATTGCTCAAAACTCCATTTATAAAGTTTTTTTCTGAGACTACCTTTTAAATAACATTGTTACCTTACATTGAAAAAAAATTCGATTACCGTTACTAGATCGTGACAGCCGGATTTTTTTTTTTTAAGGGTTGGTAATGACACAAAACCTACAAAAATGTTTAAAAAATTTTTTTTTTTAATTTACTTTTTTTTAATTTTTCTTTACGTTTTAAGCTATTTGTAATCGTTAAAAAAAATAATTCCGGCTGCCATACCAGAATGCCGGTAGTGGCAATCGAAAATTCGGTAGCCACAACCGGAATTTTTTGTCAGTGTATTTTTTTTTCCAAATTACTTAGAGTTGGTCGCAATCATTTATGCTAGCATTTATTTTTGACATCAGTAAACTGCTCATTTTTATTTGAAGATACTCATTCAAGATAGTTAATAAACTAATTTCCATTTCTAGAGACAAGGATCGCTTTGTTTTCGGCTCAAAAAGCCAAATTAATCAAGTTATAAGAATATAATGTATGTTTTTTAACCTTATCAACACACACTGAAGCTTAGAGCAAGTTAAGGATTTAAAAAACGCAGGATTTCATTGGAGAGTTAACAGAGTTAACCTCCATGTAGTTTTTATGTAACATCTGCTATATTCTTTCGTTTCAACTGCAAGATTTTAAAAAATTAGAATATGTCCTAAATATAGACAATTGAGAAAGGGAATGGAGTATTTTGAATCCTAGATATTAAACTAAAATTAATTTTACTCAATATAAATAATAAATAAATACATAAATAATAAAATACAATAATAGTAACTACTTTATACTTTATCTTCTTATTTCCAGGATATTCTTAAATGGTTGAAAATAATAAGATATTACGAGATATTAGCCTAGACTTTTATTTTTGTTTAAATTTATTATTTTTACAGCGATAATAGGATATAAAAAATTGAATTTTCTAAAAAGTATAAAATTTTGATGCTGTATAAAATCTATAAAAAAGTGCTTTAAGGACTTACGAGGGTAAATAGAAAATTTGAGTCAATATCCATATTACCGACGCTATTTTTTTTATAATTTGCAGCAAGATTTGCAGTTTAAAACAAAATTAGTCGTAAAAATATTAAAAAATGAGTTTATTATGTAATATTATTGCAAAAAAAATTATTTTAATTATTTATGAAAAAATTATTTATGAAAAAACTTTATTATTTTAGGTTATGTTACTTACTAAAACTTGGTTTTTACCGAATAATTAATGATTGAATATGGTAACCTAGATAAAATAAATTGGAAATATAATCTTTGACAATTTATTTATGATATTTAATTAGTTTCATCTCCCTGTGTCATCACTATCATACTTTTTGTAAGCTCCAAATATGAATTTCCATAAGAGCAATGTTAAACTGCCTATTTTTAATTTGCAATAAAATGAAAATTAATGTGGTAGCAAAGGTAAAACCAAGTTCTATTCAACTTTAAAAATGTTTAAATTTAATAATTTTTCAGTTTCATTCAGTTCTGTCATCATTTTTATTTACCCTCGTAACTCCTTAACTTAAAAATTAAAATACAAGATAAAGTAAGCGCAATTTTCGGAAATCTGGGAAACTGATAAGAAAAAAAAAAATAAAATATTTTATTTGCTTTTAAGTAAAGTCAAAATTCAAACTTTATTAAAAATAAAATGATTTTAAGAATTTAATAAGAAAATTTCTAATTAGATTGATTGAAGAAACAAATTTACTAAAAAATATTGCTTAATTCATAAAAGCACGCTATCACTATAAGAACTCAAAATCTAATGGCATAAAAGTTTAGCTTTAGTTCAAACAAAGTGAAAACAGACCCTCGAATCTTAAACGTGTCTTTTAAGTTAAAAATCTTAGAATATCTTTTTTTATGAAATGCCAGATGTTCATTAAATAAAAAAAACTTTTTAAATAATATCCAAGCTAATATACATATAAATTGAAGAAATAATTCTGAAAACGACAGTAATCGCATTGGGAAAAAAAGAAGGAAAAATAAGAAGAAAACATAGTTATAAAGTATCCAATAGACTTATAATAGTACCGCGACGCGCTTATACAATTACTATATGAATAATTCCATGTGAAATGTAGAGTAGCTTCCAGACTCGCTTCCAGATCGGGTCGAATAGTATTCTAGGTTTTCACAATGGTATACTTATGAAATTTCCTCTTTCCTACAAGCTAGATCGTAATATTCTTTCTATAGCCATCGCTGTGAATTTTTGAAATTTTGGGCATTTCGGAAATTTTCGATCGATCATACATTATGGATATTATTTAAGGGTTTTTATATATCGATTTTATGGATAAAACAAAAATTGGCTATTTTTAGGAACTAAAATTTCACAGCGACGGTCAGAAAGCATATTAATAGCTGAGCTTCTAGAAGAAAGCATATTTCATACACTATAAAAAGTAACTTCCTTAGATGTTTTCGAAAAATTAGTAAGTTTTCAAAAAAAATTGTAAATATTCAATAAAAATAGTAAATTTACTAAAATTAGTATATTATCGAAAAATTCGAGAATTAACGTTTTTTTTTTTGTGAATTTACGAAAAAAGTTGTCAATTCACAACTATTTTTTGTAAATTTTCGAAAATAATGGTAAATTATCAATTTTTCTTGCGAATTCACAAAAAAAATTGAAATAACACGAATTTTTTGTTAAAATAATAATTTTAGTAAATTTACGATTTTTTTCGAATATTTATAAATTTTTTCGAAAATTTTCTAATTTTTTTGTTAAATATAAGGAAGTTACTTTTTACAGTGTAAGTATAAACTACTATGTACATTTCACATGGAAATACTCGTATAAGTTTTTAATAAAAAAGTTAAAGAATACAATAGATTTTTCTTTCGGTTTTTTTCTTTTTTTTAAATGCTACGATCAGTTTTGTTCAATTGCATCATTTATGTAAGTCTTTTAAGAATCTAGCCAATTTCATTTCTTATACTTAATTTCTTTTCTTTACTTATTTATTTATTTTTTTTATTAAAAAAAAAAAATATATCGGATTTTCAATGAAAAATTTATGATATTTAAGGATCAAGTAGTTCGAGTATAATTAAAAAGCTTATTTAATTTTATTTTTTAACTTATTTTTATTCGAAATTTTATAAGTTTATTACGGATGGATAAATAAAATATAAATATTTGTTATTGATTTATTGTTAGAACTTCCATTTTTGTTTGATTCGTTTATTTATTTTATTTAGTAAACATAATATAAATATTACGAGTAATACATAAAAAATTAATGTGTATCATCAATATACCCAACGGAATCAAAGAACTGAGCAAGGGACTGGTAGAAGTTTAAAATTATGATACAGATAGTTTTTTTTTAATTTAAAGTAAAACATAAAATATTTTTTTAAATAGATAATAAATAATTTAGGATTTGAGTATCAAAAAAATATTTGATAAAGAGAACTCAAGGTACCATCTACGACGTTCCTAGATCGCTGGGAATACCCAGATTAGGTGTTTGGTTGTTTCAGTGCACAGTAAAAAGTAACTTTCTTAGACTTACAAAAAAAAAAGGAAAATTACTAAATTTAGTATATTCTCTAAAAATTCGAGAATTCTTGATTTTTTTTGTGATTTTACGAAAAAAGTTTTAAATTTACAACTATTTTTCGGAAATTTACAACTATTTTTTGTAAATTTTCGAAAAAAAATGGTAAATTATCAATTTTTCTTGCGAATTCACAAAAAAAAATCGAGAATACTCGAATTTTTTGTTAATATACTAAATTTAGTAAATATACGATTTTTTTCGAATATTTACAAATTTTTTCGAAAATGTTCTAATTAAGGGTGTGCGGTTACCCGAATATTCGGGTATCCATCTGAAAGACCGATCTTATTCTTTTCGGGTCGGGTCGGGTCGGGTCGGTCTTCGGTTATACCCGAAAAGCTTCAGGGGTCTGAAGGTACAGTTTTTAGGTGGGAAATTTCCCTGACATTACGATCCTATCATCCTTTTTGCGAAAAATTCCATTTGCTCTTAAAAATGAGAATATAAGGGTAAAAAAAGGACTTATTAAAAAAAAGCATAATTTTTATTAACGGGTTGGTAAAGTAGAATAGTTACCGACATTAGTTTTTTGGAAATAATTAATTTTGTTATTAATGTAAAAATTTGAATTTTATTTCATTCACTCCGTAATTAAATTCTGCGTCGATTAAAAAAGAAAATAACTAATTAGCTCAAAAAAGTTGGATTTTCTAAAATATCTTGAAAATTGCTGATCAAATCGGGAAATCCAACTTTTTTCCTAGTAAATTTTGAGCTATTTAGTTTTTTTTTTTTTAATCGACGCAGAATTTCATTACGGAGTGGATGAAATAAAATTCAAATTTTTACATTAAGAACAAAATTAATTATTTCCAAAAAACTAATGACGGTAACTGATCTACTTTACCAACCCGTTTATTTTGGGAATAGGTTTTATTATTTTTTATCATTAAACAAAGTAGCATACTAAGTACCTATTAATTTTAAAAAAATGCAAATATATTTATTTAATTTATACATAAAAAAATAAATAATAACTTAAAATTAATAAAAATTATATAAAAACTATAAGTCCTTTTTTTACCCTTTTATTCTCATTTTTAAGAGCAAATGGAAATTTTTCGCAAAAAGGATGATAGGATCGTAATGCCAGGGAAATTTCACACCTAAAAACTGTACCTTCAGACCCCTGAAGCTTTTCGGGTATAAACGAAGACCGACCCGACCCGACCCGAAAAAATCGAAGACCGCCCGAAGCTTCGGGTCGGGTAACCGCACACCCCTAGTTCTAATTTTTTTATTAATATAAGAAAGTTACTTTTTACAGTGTGGATTCGAACATAGTTTACATTTTCACAATTGTGATGGTTAATTGTTAGTAGTATACTTTGTTATTAAACCCACCACAAACAGTAAGTATTCTATTTGTATTCAGTAGTCATCCATGCCATTGTAGATAGGAGAGGTTCTTGGGCCTTTTTTTATTGCCTAGTTCCTCTAGATTACATCTACTTTTTTGGTTTTTCTATACCTATCCAACCGTAGGTACTCAATGTGATCTCACGGCAGGGAGTTTCCATGACGGTAGTAGTTAATTGTTATCATGGTTTTAACATGGAACATGTTTATAGGGAGGGGGTACCTCTATAACTTGAAAACTAAGGGGGAAGGTCAAATTCGTCTGGTTTAAGAGGGGTCAAATTTGTTCGATTTAAGGGGGGGGGGATAAATTTGTCCGATTTAAGGGGAGAGGGAACATGACTTAAAATAATTTCAATTTTGGGATTTAGAATAATTCTGGTTTAGAGACTTAGATAAATTTGGATTTGGGGACTTGGAGTAACCCGGGTTATCACTCAGCTGTAAGTAAATATGTTCCATGCATTTTGGTTGTGTTTTTTAAATAAATATATTTTTCACAAACCGGTTAGAAGTTTTTCTTCTTGGCGAAATAATCGAATTTCTCGTTATCTGGTATGCCCAGCTGAAGGACTACCCAGTAAAGTGTGATTTCGTTTTGACTAATAGAGAAGTTTTGTATTTTCGTACAAGCTTTAAGTAGACAAGTACCGAGTCCAAAACGCTGAGAGTAGCCTTACTTAATAATAAACAATAATATACAATATCACGAAAAATATGGAATAGGCATACTTTTATGGTTTTTCAGGTTGACAAAATCTATTATTTACATAAAAAAAAGCGTTTCAATATGTCAAAAAGTAGATGCATACCAAAGTCTAATATAGACACGCATGCGTATTGTATAATTTATTGAACGATAAAATTGTACGTGAAGTTTAAATTTATCCATAATTATATTATACGTTCGTTAAACAAGTTAAATACAAAAAAGTAAAAAAAAAAGTAAATAAATTTAATAAAGCTTTAGAAAATAAAATTATAATATATCCCTTTTTCAATTTATTTATATAAAAGAAAATAAAACCTATATATATTATTATTATAATGATCGTCATCGTATAATACACACACACGAGCGATATTGTGGTATAGAAACTCAACAGGGCGTAATTTTATTTTTAATTAGCAATTAACAAGCTAACGCATATAATTTCCGGATTGCCTGTTGTGGCATTTTGTCGTACGATTCTCTCGTATTGAAAAAATTTTATGTTAAAATTCTATTATAAATGATCAACTAACGAAATTTTAGTTTATTTATTAAATTTCTATTGTCTAGTTTTAACAAATTTATAAAGATTAAAATTTATGTTATTTTGTAAAAATAATATTTCTTTTTGTTTTTTGGATTTATTGATAATTTTTAAAATGGAACATGTTTATAGGGAGAGGAACTCTGGAAATCAAGGGGGTGTCAAATGTGTCCGATTTAAGGAGGGGGGGGTCACAAGTTTTCAATTTAATGGGACTTGGAATAATTTTGATTTAGGGACTTAAAATAATTCAGGTTTTGTGACTTAGAATATTTTATATTTAGAGACATAGAATAATATGCGTTTAGGGAATCAGAATAGTTTGGGTTTAGAATTATACCTATACTGAGGATTCTCTGCTGATAGGAAACATGTCCGCTTGCGGCAAACGGATTTTTTTTCTGATATTTAGGTACGATCACCCTACATACAAATATATAGATTAAATTGTGCCGAATAAATTTGTCAGGTCAAAATTGGATTTGTTTTTAGTTAACTTAGAAAAAAAAATATTTTGAACCAAAGTCTTGCTTATGCACAGTTATTATGGAATCTATTATTGGAAATTTTTTGTTAATCAAATTTGCTTGAAAATATAAAAATTTATAAAAATTCATGTATTTAAATTTAAGCTGTTTTAGGTCAATGAAGCAGATAAATCACGAAAAAAAAAAAAGATAATTTTTTTGATAAATTTAATATACCAATTAATAGTACTTAATTTTTTTTTAAAATGGTTTAATAATGCTGACATTATTTTAAAAATATATAATTGATTCAATTGAATTTTCGTTATATTTAGTGTTAAAATTTAATTAATTTTAATTAGAATTTTTTATTAAAATATTTTTTTTAAATACAACAATTATCATATAATCATTAAATAATTACAAAGTAATTTTTTTTAAATAATTAACTAAAAAGGTATTTTTCTTTATAAACGTAAAATAAAGTAAACCAAAAAAAAGAAAAAAAAATGAGTTATTAGTTAGTACAGCGTTAGAAAATCATAGAGTTTTGGTCAGCAAAATTGTCGTATAGCAGTGAGTTCAACAACCGTATCGTTGGCAGTTTCCGTTTGTGGCTTACTTTGCGGTTAACGGATTGAATTTATACGTATACCTTTCTCACTTTTAAATGTCAGGTAAATTTATTATTATTTTTTTAAATATTGAATGTGTATAAAATGCTATTTCAAAGAAAATTATATTTTATGTACATAAAAATGCATTTAAAAAATTTTTTTTATTCGTAATTATTTAAAAATTATTATTATCGCTATATTTATGACTGAATAAGTACTAAAAAAATATAAATCTAAGCGTGTATAGAACAGCTTTTAAAAAGCTTTTAGTCCTCATAATTACTTATCCTATTTAAGAGCACTCTAATATCTATCTTGATACTACATTTATTTCAAGAATAATTAAAAAAAAAAAAATCCATTTTTTTTTAAGATCCATTTTTTTTCTTTTTTCCCTTTTTTAATATTGAAGCTTCAACAAAATATATTTTCTCGTTTAATTTTAATGTTATGTACATAAAAGTTAATTGATTTTAAGTACAGAGAATGGAAATAATGAAATCATGTCTTTTTATTATTGAAATATGTGAGATAGAATAGCTTTTTATGGAAAAGAATGCAAAGAATATTTGATCAGATATCTCAAGTTTTTACATTATTTTCGAAAATGTATGTATGCAATTCTCTCATTAAAAAAATTACAAAAATAAAAGTATTTCTGAAATTTAGGATTTTTTTAGGCTGATATTTTTGACACCAAATGAAAATTTTACCTCAGTTTTTTGATAAGTTGGGGAATTTTACTTAAATCACATTTTTTACAGGCATATATGCTTCTGAATCTGTTTAAAAAAAAATGTGAAATAATAAAATTTCGTAAAAAATTTTATGAACTTTATATTAGTTTTCATAATAGTCTTTTTTAGTTTTAAAATAATAACTTCTGCCAGATATTTAAGTCTTTTAAAATTTGATATTTTTAAGTCATAGCCAAGTAATGCAGAAAAAAATTTAATTAAAATGTTATTTTTCAATATTTTCAAAGACCCATATTTACGTATTTCGACAAAGTAGAAACAATAATAATTTATTGTCGCTAAAATTAAACAAATAATGAAATTTTAATTGAAAATTCATAATTTATTAGATTTGATTTTGATAAACAAAAAAGATTTTATTATGCATAAAATTTTAGGAAATAAAATTAATTTAATATTAAAAAAGGGATTATATAGGTTAAAATTATTATAAACATAAATTTAATTGAAAATTTGTCTGATTAAATTATTATAGATTTTATCGATTTAGTATTAATTAAATATTTCATAATAATAATTTATGTCCTTTATGTGTGTGTGGGTATATTGGGTAATATTATGGTACTAAATGTTTAAAAAAATTTTAGTTTATAAGGACACGTAAGTATAAAGTTATTTATTATTTTGATATAATAAAATCAAGAAGCACAATAGTATCTAACAATTTTTTGAAAAAGAGAATATTATCAATAACAAACATATATGTACGCTCTATCAATATTGATTCATTAAAGCAGAAAAAAATATATATAGATAAAAAAAATCCAAAATAAAGGGAAAAAAATGGAATATACGAGCTGAAAATTTATACAGAAATTGACGAAAAAAAAAATCTGTACAATTGGCAATTCCCCAAAGAATTGAAAATCCCAAAGGCAATATGATCGAGATGAAGAGAAAAGAAGAACCGAGTTGATTCCTTTGATATCTCACGAATCATTGTTGTGATATATACTATAAAATTTTTTTTTTTTTAGTTATATTTATATTTATAGATTTTCTTCAAAAACTAGTACATTGCGTTTTGGTAATATAAATCATACCTTTATGTATAATAATAATAGTAAAAATATTTTTCTCTGGAATTCATTGAAAATTTTAGTATTACAAGTGTAGATTTATTATAAAAGATTTTTTTTTTTTGGGGGGGAAATTACATTTTTATCGATTTTTGTTTATTGGTTTCTGTTTTTTCTTATTTTAAACTGTGGTCTAAAATACGTATTTTAATAAAAGTGTTGCAGTTGAGGGTTCTATTCTCCATTACTAATGTCATGTTTATAATTATTTAGTATCTTGCCCTCTACTACTAGATTAAGTTAAAATGGTTAATCAACTGTTTAAAATAAAAATTAAGTTGCAGTTTTAAAAGCGCGGGTAAACGGCAGTGGATTTTTGTTTGGGAGCTTCCACAAATTACGTTGGTGAATTAGGGGAGATACGATTTATTAAAAACGACCTTTTACAATATATGTACACTCTTTAATGGTAATTTCTTCGATTTTTTCTGACAGAGGGGAAGGAGGGTAGTAAAAAATTTTATATGGTCGTAGGTTGGAGATTGGAGAAATTAGATAATGCGTAAAAAAACGTTTTTTTCGGTTTTTGTTTTAATTATTTGGGTTCAAGACTTGGCTTAGAGATCTAATTTCAACGTGAATCAGTAAGTTTTTTAACAAATTTTTGGATATTACTAGTCAAGTTAAGTTTGATTTCAGGTACCAAATCCAGCAATAACCACTTTAACTAAAATTAAATTCAAAATTTAAATAATTAAATATCATTTCTTTGACATTTACGAAAATAAACTTTGACAGGAAATAGCATAAAGCAAAATTAAAAAAAAATAAAAAAAAAGTAATTTAAATTGTCTTTTAAATAAGCGATAAATATTCATAAAAAATAGCTCAATATTTATTGTTTAAAGTATATATATAGAGATAGAAAAGTTTTCATATACATAATATGTATATAGAAAATAGTTGATTATTATATAGCCGTGACCACTTAAACTAATGGCTCGCGAAGTATACATGTATATGAAAATATAGACTAAAACTCCTATTTGCATGATAATTTGTTTCCTGTACCTGATCGAGAACCTTATATATATATATATAAGTCTATACATATTTATATATAAACGTATCTAAAAAGTGAAAATAAAAAAATATATATATATATATTGCGTTATGTCGGAAACTTTAATCACTGCGGAAGTACACGACACGTTGCGACATTATTATGAATACGCTAGTAGTATAAATATACGTTTAGTCAGCCGTAACAAAAGACTTTCTTGGAAATTTTTAATTTTTCTTTTTTTACATGTACTTATTATTTAGATTTTTATATATATTTTTTTTGTAATTTAAAAATAAATTAAAAAATAAAATTATACGGGTATAGACCTGGTAATAACAATAAATAAAATGAAAATTTTAAAATAAAATCAATAAAATTATTCTATGATAAGCTAAAGATTTATTTTATTACCTTAAATAACAACTCTTGTGTCCAATTCCTTTTTTTTTATTGATTAACCGACGTTATTCAAAAAGTACTATAGAGAGAAATTTAATAGAAGAAAAATCGTTTCTTTGGTCGCTAAAAGTATATATTGCATTATCTAACGATGGGTTTCCTTGCGTGGCAGACACTCGGAAGTCATAAATATTTCAAGTAACTGGAATGTAATTTTTTTTTTTAATTCATAGCCACTCCTCTGTATACTTATGGTCGAGGTTTTTTGTATATCGAATAAAATAATAATCATAGTAATAAGTTTCTTTCCTTAGATTCAATTGTACTTTAACATGATAAAATATTTTCATAAATTTTGATATTTTATAAAATTATTTATTATGTTTATTTTAATTTTTTTGTAAATGAAGTTTCTTAAAATATTATTTTGTAAATAAATTATTTTATTCTGACTTTGTAAAGAATATTTAAGGTACGCTGATGTTTTATTTTTAAAATGCCAAGTTACTGTTAATTTTTTTATAATTATTCCTTTCATGGTGAGAAATACAAAAATAAAAAAAAAGTTATCTAAAAATGATTAAAATTTTCTATAAAAAATCGTATTATTTCTTAAAATTTATTTCCAGAGTTGTTTACATGCATAATTTATACCAAGATATATATAAATTAAAGTAATTTAAAATTTTCTATCTCATTTTATTCTGAATTTCTCAAGTTACATTTCTTTAAATATACTATGGAGAAAATACAATTATCACATAAGAAGAGAGAAAAATAAATTAAAGTATAAAATTTTCTCAACCTTTTTCTTATAATTTTCTCTTTTTCTTCCTAAATCTTTTTAACGTTTAAGTTGATTTTCTTCTTAAATACAAAATAAAATTTAAAAGAGATTTTCTATTCTTATGTATTTATTATTTACAATTGCATTTTCTGTATAAAAAATTCCTGCCTTTTTTTTTTGTATTTTCAAACAAAAGACGTGTTATATAAGGTAACACTTCTGGCTTTTTAAGATTTTAATAGAAAGAAAATAACTTTTAGTAATTAGATAGAAATTTTTTCTTTCTCCTTTTTTTCTAATTTATTAGATTTTAGTATTTTTTTGTTAATTCTTTTTTCTATTTAAATTTCAATTTAATGAAGCAGTTTGCTTAATTGTCGATAAAAATGATATTAGCATAAAGACAATTGAAATTTTAAACGTGAAATAACAATGGTTTCAAAAGAATTTTAAAAAAATCAACAACAAAAAAATGACAAATTTTTTTTATTACTATTTACTAACAGATTTAATTTATTAGGAATAAAAATTAATAAATTTTCATTTTATTACTAATATTTTCGTTATGAATCATAAATCAAAGCAACGGCATAAAAAACGTAGAGTATCAATTATCCGTTTAATATCAACAAGAGGAATAAAAGTAATAAAAAAAAAAACGTAAATATTAAAGCTTATTGCATGATATAGTAGAATAATCCAATACCGATTTCCCATTGGACCAATCGACAAGATTTTATCGATATGTATGAAATATATTCTATACGTACACATGTGTACATATATTATGTCCTTGAATTTCGTGTTATTCTTGTAAATGGTGTGTAAATGTATATAATACCTATATATTCAAATTTAAATTCATACATGTATGCATGTTTCAGGGAGTGAAACCATTTCAATGACTTGCTTTTGACTGAAAAGAGAACAAGTTCGAGAAGTTTTCAGTAGTAACTAAATTTCAATAAAAGTATGATCCAGATCCGAAAGATCGACTAAAAACGTTATTTCTAAAACTAGTACTTTCATAGAAATAAATGAGATACTACGTCCAAAAATAAAAAAAAATTGGTTTAAATAAAAAAATTTTTTTAAATTAATTAAAAATATTTCACTAAAAATATGTCTTCTAACAAGATTACGGTCGCCACCTAACTAATTTAAGATACTTTCAAACACCAATATCTGGGAAACTAGGAAACCAGGCTGGATGTAGGAAGGAGTAGGACGAACTCAAACCCCCCTTGGGGGGACCACCCTTGATTTTTAGACTTTCAGGTTACCTCCTACCTATAAACATTTAGGGCCTTGAGATTCTTTGGTTACAAAATTTTAAAGTAACTAGGGGGCTATGCCCCCTGCGCGCTAAAGCGCGCCAACCCCCTCAAATTCAATTTTAAATGAAAAACAATTTAAACTTCAAACAAATATTTATTTAATAAAACAAATTTTCGATTTTATTTGTACAAAATCTTCATTCTAAGCTCAAGTTTATTATTTTAAATTTTACTTTATGAATTAACCCTAAATTAGGTACATTTTTCCTTTAGGATGAATTAAATAAGCTGTGATTTTGGGAATCTTATTTTTTTTTACTTGATGGTACCAAATTCCACCAAATTATTATTGTTCTATCTCAAAACCAAATTTCTATTTTTGAGGAAAAATTATTAAAAAAAAAAAAAACTCAGTTAAAAAAAACCTATTTTAAGCAACTAGTTTAAAGCTCTAATAAACTATATTTCAAATCTATGTAGACATGGCCAAAAATATATCCTTTACTAAAATATTAAAATTTAAGTTACATTAAAAAATTTATTTGCACCTTAAAAAAGAAACTCATAAATTACATGTATGTAAAATATTATTTTCAAATTTCCAAATATACATTTTAGACATATTTCACTTTTATTTAAAATGCTTTTTGACTAAAAATTGAAAAAAACTTATGCTTAAAAAACTTATGTTTCACTTTATTTTGATTACTTTTAGCTAAGTGTATATGTAAATATATTAACGTAAAAGTATAAAAATTTATGTTAAAACTTTTTATTTTTGTAATATTTACAAAATAATTTTAAAAATTGTACGAAAATTTATTCAAAAATTTTTCTTTTCTGAAATACATTTCAAAAATAATATTTTTATTAAATTTTAATAATTTATAATTAACACATACAAAGATTAAAAATATATATTTAAGATCAACTAAAACATTTAGAATTTGTTACATATCTGTGTATATAAAATATATATATATATGTATAGATATAATTATATGCATGAATATATTGTATATCGTAACGAAAGCGTATCGAACGTGCCGGGGCGTTAACAGTTTCCGGAGAGTTGACGAGCTTTTGGATATATCTACATGGCATATATACTCAGTTCATGTATGAATAGAAAGATAGGACAATAGAATGACATTAGGATCCTCTTTCGTGACTGACTGAAATATCATATATATATTAAGCTTTCAATATTACAATAAAGCTTTTACCATTTTCACGTTCAAAATTATTATGTTAAAGTGATTTTTTTCCTTTTTATTTATTATTTTTCTCTTTTTTCAAGTATAATAATTTAAACACATGTTTTGAACATTGTAATATACCTAAATGTATTTTAAAATGTTTTTAATGCAATCAATATTATTTTAAAATTTAAAGAATTGTCTTGCTGGAAATTTTTTGTGACCTCATTTAAGAACATGTAAATTATTTGTTACTGTAAACTAGACGAAAAATCATTAGTATATTTAAATTTTTTATTTGCAAAATACTTATTTTTATAAACATGGAACAAAATATTAGATTTGGCCTTGCATGCAGGTGTATGTACAATCGAGTGAGACATATTTTTTGCAGTTGTTTAAAATATAATTTTAAAATTAAAGGGCAAAAAAGGTGGAAAACTTTCGACACTTGCATTTGTGATCACGCTAGTACTAAAAATTTTGCACCTCTGATATTTAATATATAGTATTAAATTACTACGTAAAAAACATTTCATAAAATTTTTATTATTGGAAATTTCTTACAATTATAGAATACTCATTATTTTTTATCATTATTAAAATATACTCGGAAAAGTAAAAATATTATCTTTACATTAATTCAAAAAATTTTAATTATTGAAAATTTCATTGGATCAAATAATTGAAAATAATATTTTGTTAACCTGAATTTATTAATTTTTTTTCCCAATTAAAAAAAACTTTATTTTAACTTTTGTAAATTTCATTTACAAATAAATCAATAAAGAGTTACAAGAAAATAAAATGAAGTTCCTTGTTTCACTAATAAAAATAGAAAAATAAAAATTTTTAAGTGACATAAAATGATAATGGATAAATTTTTTTTATTTTTATACTCTGGATATACGTAAAACTTAAATATGATTCCCTTAAATTTATACTCTAGGATATATTTCTTGTAATTTCCTCTTTTAGCTAAAACACAAATTGCCCATCTGTCCAGTAGTTTTGGCAAGCATATACATTTACGATTACACTATAACTTATAAATGGATACACACACATATATATAAATAAAAGTAATATGGTTATATTGGCCACATCTTGCTAACTTTAACTATCGTTTGTCCACGTGACCTGAGTATTACGAAGGTACTTTAGTTTGCATTTTCATGTTAAAACTATAATGTATGTATATATCTATATAAACATTAACCTGGTAGTTATTTTAAAAAATTGCTTGGATTTTCAATTACCGGGTTAAAAAAGTTGCCAATTATCGAAAAAATAATAGTTCCTAAAATTATAGCTCATTTAATTACTCTTAACTGTTGCTACCAAATATATGGGCTCTTATAGGACCAAAAATTTACCATAAGAGCCCATGTATTTGATGGCAACATTTAGGAGTTATTAAATGAGCTAAAATTTTGGGAATCTCATTTTTTTATAATTAGCAACTTTTTTCACATGGTAATCGAAAATCCAAACGATTATTTAAAATAACTGCCAGGCTCATATAAAATTTACATATGTCTCTACAACTCTTAACTCTCAATGAGATTTAACTATACTTATGCCATATTACATGTTCCTGCGTATAAATATTTTGTATGAAATTGCTTGTTAAAAACGTTGAGTGTCAAATTAGCCGTGACAAAACTTTTTATACCTGACTGAATGATTTTAATATAAATATTCAAATAATTTTACGTAATATTGTGATTTTAATTTTTAAAAATTTTTATGCAAAAACTAAATTTTATTATTTTCAATTATAGCATATATACGTTAACCCGGTAGTTACTTTAAAAAGTTGCTTGAGTTTCTGGTTTTCGGGCATAATCAGCAAAAAATATTGCGACGATTCATTTAATAACACAGTAAAAAATAATTAACACAATATTTCCACCATTTAGTAATTTTACTACGATTTGTAGTAGAAATAGTAAAACTACTACTAATAGTAAAATGACTAAAAATTGTAGTAAATTTACTATTTTTGTAGTAATATTACTAAATCGCATTAACGTAATCGTAACTTAATGTCATCAAAGTAACACTTTTACAGTTAGGAAAATTTAGAACTAGAAGGTATCTTGATCAGCACAAAAAAAAACTAATCTATGCAAATATTACTTTAAACAAATATTTTCTGGAATTTTCTCACTCACGCTCTTCAGTTAAACATTTTTACATTTTCCAAAGCACAAGATCTTAGGATATTATAACTTTAAAGATTTAAGATCTCAGTTTACGAGTAATCTCTTGAAGTTTTTGGCTTGGATTTAGTAATGAAAAAAGATTGTATTTTGTCTGAAATTGTATTTATTTAAATTAAGCTGAGAATTTAAAGAATAAATCAGTTTTTAATAATATAACGTTAAGTGTGTGTTTGTAGAGACACAACTCAATAGAAGAAGTCATAGTCTTGAGTTAAATAAATCGCTTATGCCGTGTTTCGAAATAGCAATTAACCAACAATTTCTACATCGTACGTGAGCATTGTCATTCTCTTGAAGCGATGAATGTTTCCTCGCACCTTTATGCCACTCTCTTGTTACAAATTTTATATACGTTTTACATTTATGTATATTTAATAATATGCGAAACTCGTACAACGTTGCGTTAAAGTTTGTCAACTCTAACGTATTTCGCACTACTTGCGTACACAATTATATTTTAAAGAGAGAATTTAATGAAAGAGAAAGATAGAAATATGAAAATATATAGTGCAGGAGTTTTAAATTCAGCAACAATGAACGATGTCGTCAGAATACACTTAAAATGCAGAAGAGCCCTGGAAAATTCACGAGTGTTTTTGCGTAGAAAAATGTTCTTTTATTTTTTATTTTTATACACTTTATTCTTATTTATGTTTATATTTAGAGTTTAAATTCTCAGTTTTCAAGTAACTTTTCGAAACACATCCTCTTATATTTCATATTTATTGATATTTTAGAATAATTAAAAAATTAATTTAGCGAAAATCATGAAATTAGTATGTAAATTGAAAATACACATAAAACAGTAAAAATCATTTATTTACTAATTAAAGTAAATATTTTTTATCATACCAATGGAGTTTTAGTTTATTTGCATAAATAAGTTTTAATTTACATATTTATTTTTATTGTCAAATTAAATTATTGATTTAATTTTAAAATTCGTTTTATATTTTAATTTGCAAAATTACGTTGAATAAATAACTGGGTATCCAGTAGGTAAAAAATTTAAATTTTATCATATAAAGGAAAAATTATTAGCTAATAAATATAGAATAAACACGTACATAGATGTAAAAGAAAAGCCAGTGATGTAGGCTTATTTATAACCTGAATAATGCAATTATGCCTGACGAGGGCATTTACGATAAGCGTTATGAAAGAGAAAAGAGTGCGAAAAGAGAGTTAAAATAAAGTAATCTTAACGTTTCGCTTAATAAGCAAAATTTTCATTTTCTCTATACAAAGAAAATTAAAGAGCGAAATAGTAAAATAGAGAAAAGGAGAGAGAAATTACTATAATATTAACTGTGAAAGATTGGCTAAATCTTCTAAAGTAAACAAAACCTCAAATAATAATCTTTGTAATTTAATTTTTAATGAAAAACTATGAATGAATGAATATTATATTACCTGGAATTATAGAAAAGATTTTATCGTATTGTGGGTTCGAATCTATTGTTATGTTCTTTTGTTTACTAATGTAATTATAATGCCATTATAATTATTATAAAAAAATATCAATTTAAAATTTTTTTTTTATTTTATCATTTTTTTTCATTTGATCTGACAAATATTTTTCATTTAAAGAAAATAAATACATGATATTTTTAGTGCATTCTTTTTTCACTTTTATTAAGTTATTTGTATTTTGGTCAAGAAAAAATTTTGTTTTTAAAAATAGAAAATGGCTACCCGTCGCTGATTCAATTCATTTAAATTTATTAGTGTGTAAATAAAGAAAATTAAGTCATAGGAACTAAAAAATAGCGGATGAGCATATTTTTAATAACAATTTTGAGCAAGAATATTTGGTATCGATATGTTACCCATCAATTCTATTTGAACCCAGTTTTCTTGGAATCGATATTACATAAATTGTGAATAATCAATAAATAGAAAAATTTTTAGAGACTTGAATTGCAGTAATAATATTCGAAAATTTTAAAAAATGTAATTAAAATTTAGACACGATAAAAAAAGTTGACATTAAATTAATTTTCTGCAAATTTTCATTCCAATTTGATGAATTGTATGAAACAAAAGATAATTTTAAGAATACATTAACATAGATCTATTACAATTAGTATTTGTATTTCGAAAACTAATTTAACTCTTCTCTCAATACATAGCTTCAGGTACTGTCTACTTGTCCTATAATACTTCTGGGCTGTTGTTACTAACATTGAAACACAATATTCAAAATACTATCTATATTTAGTGGAATAATAAACACACATTTACACATATATAATACGAATATATTTAAGTTTCAATTGTAAGCATACTTAATACTTTATGGAAGATTTGGATTTAGGGAGGTTAAGTTGTCTCTTCTGAAGTGCACTCTTGTATCGATATATGAAAAAGAGAATTGACATAAAATAGGGAATTCAATATTTTAATAAAAATAAGTGCATCAAATTTTTATGTGACTGTATTTTAATATGTGTAAATTTGCAAATTATTATTTTATCATATTATTTTATTTACACTGTCAAAAGTAACTTCCTTATATTAAAAAAAAAATTAGAACATTTTCGAAAAATTAGTAAATTTTCGAAAAAATTTGTTAATATTCGAAAAAAATCGTATAATTACTAAATTTAGTATATTAACAAAAAATTCGAGAATTCTCGAATTTTGCGATAATATCCTAAATTTAGTAAATTTACGATTTTTATCGAATATTTACAAAATTTTTTTAGTTACTATTACTATTACTACATAATTAATAAATAATTTATTTATAATTTTTTGAAAAATTATCATTTTTTAGAAAATGGTTCGGAAAGGGCTAAGACAAATATCGAGAAAAAAAAATTTCAAAGAGTTTAAAAGGTTTTCAATATAAGTGGAAATTAATTTCATTGATTAAATTTCGTGATATGGCACGTATTTTTCAAGATATCTTTAAAATTATTGCAAAAAAAATAAAATTAAATAATATATGGACAATTCCAGATGTTTTTACTGGGTCTAAATTCACATTATATGTTTTACATGTAATTTTATAATATAAAACATATAATGCGAATTAGGCTCCTGGAGCGAAAATTATTATTTTGGATTTTTTTCTCATTTACCAATTTGGGTCTGGGATTTGTATTTTTACAGATATTGTTGAAAATGCATCTTTGAGGATCAAAAGGATTTATAATAATTTTTTCAGTGACGCCCAATATCTAATAGTATATACTGGGGATGTGTGGTTACCATAATTTCCGGGCACCTGAGCTTTGGGTCGGTCATGGAATTTTTCGAGTCGGGTCGAGTCTGTTTTCGGGTATAATATTTTTCTCTTTTTTAAGCGTGTACGGAAAATTCCCGGAAAAATATTCATTGAATCGGAAAGTCAGGGAAATTTCAGACGAAAAAACTGTACCTTCAGACCTCTGAAACTTTTCAGGTATACCCTAAGACCGACCCGACCCGACCCGAAGCTTCGGGTTGGATAATCGCACAGCCCATGTTCAGAAAAGTAGAGAATAGTCCAAATCGCACGTAATGACACAATCTTTTAATGAAATTTTTGAAAAAAATAACTGATGTTTATTCGGCTATTTTAATTTTTAAAACTAGCATATTTTTACAATTTTTGGCGAAAACGTGGTAACCAATTTTTATTTATTATTTTTTTATTTATCAATAGTTTAACAAGGAATAACTCTTTTACAAAGAATATACTAAATATATATTAAAATTTGAATTTAATGCTGCACATAATATCAATGATCTTATAAAATTAATTTAAATTATTTTTTTAAATTTGAAAAATAAATTATTTGTTAAACTTGATAAGTTAACTTGAAATGGTTCATATAACATAATTATGTAAGAAATAAAATTTCTTTAACCTCTCTTACTTAAAAACTTTTTTATACTAGAAAATTGCTGTTATAGAAAAATAAATACGTAAAATGCAATTTGTCTTTTGTCATTGTTAAGACGTGCATATAAATTTAAAAAAAGGGAAGAGATGCAAATGTGACTACTTATATATATATATTTTTATTCCTTCATTTTATACAGTATAAAGAAATAAAAGTTGATGAAAACTTTCGTATTATATGAGATACTTAAGTTAAAATAACGAGATTTCACAAAAGTACAATTTTCTGTTTTTTTTTACTTTTCTTTTCTTATTAGGATATGTCACGAGTGTGATTTTGACTTTTACACGCGCTTTTAAATATATATTTATAACCTATAATAATAATAATATTATATACAAGAACGTGACTTATAGAACTAACTTAGCTACGTTTAGGATTTTTTTTTTTAGTTTTTATAACCATCGAGATAAACTTTTTTTTTCTCAAGAATTACGTTTTTTTCGATTGCTGTTATTTTATTTAACGAGGAAACTTTTTTAATGCATTGATCTTTAATGAAAAGTTAAGATAAAATATTTTTAATATTTCTATGTATTTGTGTACTTAAATGTGTATTCGAATAGAGTGTAATTAATTTTTTTTTTCTCAACTCAATTATTTAATTTAATTTATTGAACGATAAAAGTTAAATGGATAGATAAATTATCTTTTATAATTGAAAAAAAAAAAAAAATTTTCTTTTTCTTTTACATGATTTTTTTTTTATTTTTAAAGACTTTTTTCGTGTATATTAGATGTTAGGTTATTCTGATTTTTAAATGCTTACATAAGACTAGTAAAAAAAAACTCCAGGATTTGGAGATAGTTTTTAACCATAATATGTAGATACTGGATTTCTTTAAACACTAGTGTTATATAATTGAACTTCCGTAACTATCGTTAGAAGTCTTGTGAATCCCTGCTCCAAGAATTCACCCCTGGAAAGATTACGCGAGATTTCTGGTGGTCCCTGGTTACTCAAGTTCAATTGTTTCAACTTTAGTGTCCCTAAAAATCTAGTAATACGCTAGGGTATTAATCATATTCTAGTTTAAAAGAATTAAACTAGCTAATTGCATACAAAAAAAAAAGATTCACGAAATTAAGGAAATTGATATAATGATAAAAAAAATTGGTCGAATTCCAGAAATTTTCATGCTACTTTTTTTGCACAAAGTTTCAGAAATATCTAAAATTTGCAGGAAAACAAGAAATTTATTATGATTCCAGATTTCATAAATTCTGTTAAAGTCTAGTTCTGGATAAGTACAGTGATTAGGCCCCTGGAACCAAATCTAACCTAAGTTTAGTATCCAAAAATTTATCAAAAAACTCACTCCACGACAGGCTCCCAAAAACCTAAAAAAAAAAACGTTTTTTTTTGGGGATTTTTTAGATTTTATTTAATTTCTTCGACCCATAAACAAATAATAGTCTGCTCATCGACTGAAAAACTTAATATTTCCCCACTTTTGAAGAAATTTTGGCCCGTCAGGAGCTTCTTAAGACTCCGAAATATAATTTTTAATTTTTTGAAAACCGGTTTTTTTAGCATAAAGAAATATACCATTCTTAAATTTTTTTAATTAAATATTTATTCCGGTACCAGTAACCAGAATTTTATTTTTGTTTTAAACGATCAAAAATGGTTTGAAACTTTAAGAAAATTAAAAAAAATTATTTATAATGCGAATACTGCGACATGATGGGGTTAAAAAAATTTTTTTTTTAAATTTTTATTTAGAAATTATATAAATTGCAATTATTTAAAAGAAAAAAAAATTTTGGTTGTTGCAACCGTAAATCCGGCTTTGATTACTAGAATTAATTACGGCAACTTTATTTTTATTTTCAGCAGTTTTCAGTGCAGTTTAGAAATAGGGCAAAGTCTAATATACATATTTTATTCAATTAAGTTTTAGTATCTTTTTTAGTCTTAAAAAAATATATTATTTTAGTATTAAAATAGAATGGTAAAATGTCATATTACGTTCTCATATAGTTAAAATTTTTTCTTCTATACATTTTGAGAAAAAAGAAAAGATTTTGTATCTTTTCCCATGAAGTTAAAGCTTTTTTAAAGTACTCATACGCAGTAACCACGATAATTGAAGTAAAAATACTCATAGAAATACCTACTAAGAAAATTGAAGTACACTAAAAGTGTAATCATTGCTTATCTTATGAATGGATCTTTATAAAATGACGAAAAAAAGATAAGTGCAGGTTATGGTATCTTTTTGCATTTAAAAAAAATTTTTACTTTTGTATAAACAAAAAATATTTTTTAAATAAATTTTAAAAACATTTTTAAAATAAAAACTTACCAGGATCTGTTGATGGATGTGATCGCGTTAAACGGCAAAGTTGTAATGGTAAATAACGAGTATCGGCACGTGGTGGTGATTTTGGAGGTGGTGGAGTTGCACTTAAAAAACCTCTTTGAAGTTCCCAACCAACTTCTTGTATTATTGAAGCTTTTCGAAAGTATGGCGTGACTTCACGTAAATATTTAACTGAAAAATAAAAAAAAATCAAATTATTAAATTATTTTATCTTTTATTTTCAAATCTTATAATTAATGATAATAAAATATCAAATTTCGGATTCAAAAATTTTGTTTTGGTTAAAAAAAAAACTACAATATGAAAGAATTTTACTGTCGCAATTGGTATTATTTAATTCGGCACTAATTTTTACGTAATCAGTCAAATTTTTATTTGAAACGGACCTGTTTTTAAATATACTCATAACAAGTTTGTGTATGTACACAAGCAACTTGTATCATTTTTATGTCTACTAACTACTTATCTATTACAAACATTATGGTTTTTTAAAGTACATTGTAAATAAAAATAAGTCATTAAAGCCCTAAACCCGAGTTATTCACTATTTCAAAATTTTTTTCAGCCCTCAATTTTTAGGTCTTCTAAAATACCCCTCGCACTAAAAAAGAAATATTTTCTTCATTTCAATCAAAAAATAAAAATATATTCATGAAAGTTTTT
The DNA here is from genome assembly GCA_022575985.1 of Anagrus nilaparvatae. Classification (NCBI taxonomy): domain Eukaryota; kingdom Metazoa; phylum Arthropoda; class Insecta; order Hymenoptera; family Mymaridae; genus Anagrus; species Anagrus nilaparvatae. Next base: position 28,833,716 of record JAKSXM010000231.1, on the reverse strand, counting down.
TGGAGACAAATAAAAATGCAACTTTTTGACCATTTCATGAATTGGTCAGATATCTTTAATTTTTTTACACGATTTGGTCAATAATTTTAGAAAGAATAAAAAACTAAAAATGTATTTTATATTATAATATTTTATTTTTATTTTTAATAGACAGCGTTTAGATAAATTAAAAAAAAATAAATAATAATAAAATAGAAAAAAAAATATAATACTCACTAAAGTATTATAATATAATAAATAATATTATAATGTAAAATACATTTTTAATTATTAATTATATTAAAATCAAAGATTTCTGACCAATTCATGAAATGGTCAATTACACGTTTGGGGTGTAACATATGCATTATATAAAAATACCTTATAACTGGTTTGTGTGTTTACACAACCAACGAACATGTTCAGTTATAACTTTTTTAACTTATAATACTCTATAATTCTTATAAGTTCTAGTATCGAAATTTTAATAAGTCCCTAGTGAGACATTATCCTAAGCCCTCACATCCAAATTATTTTAACTCCATTTGACCCCCTCCCTCCTACTGCAAAAGACTGTTATCAATGCCCCTCCCTAGGAACATGATCCATGTTAATATAATTAAATTGTTATAAAATTATTTTTTTAAGAACTTTATCACAAGGACAGTCAAACCTGATACTAAAAATATGATGAAAAATACTAGTTGTCAAAAATAGTAGATTTTTTGCACTTTTGGGTAAGAAACTCAGAATTATAATATATTAACTTTACTAGCAAAGGAACATGGTTACATTTAGGAACACCGGGAACAGACCAGGGAGGCAGAACCCCCATTCCACTATTAATACTTATTCCTAAAAATTGCATAATGCATATAACTGTACACAAGTACCTTCTAATGTCAAGTTACACAATTTGAATTATTCCGCATCCCTGAACTTAAATTCTTTTCAGTTCCTTAATCCGGATTATTCTAAGTTGCATTTGACCCCTCCCACCTTTGGATTTCCAACCCTATGAGTTACTCTTCCTTACAAACATGTTCCATGTTAATATTTTCCATGAATTATTAACCCCAAAAGTGTGTTCAATTTAATATTGTTTAATTAAAAAACCTAATATTAATAATCATAATTATAATAAAAAATATGGCTTGTTTGTGTATTATTAAAACGTAAGGCAACACTTAGAAGAAGAAAACAGGAAGCTTTTATCAAATAATGCTTTTACATATATTTACAGCCTTGCAAACAAAGCACAACAAAAAATTATAATAAGGTGCGGTTATTCGTTTACTTTTACTGAGTAATTTTAATTTTTAATTAAATTTGCGCTTATTTATAAATATTCATAATCTTATCGAAATTCTTTTATTACTTAATATTAATATTTTTATTAGTTAATCCGTTGCTAGACATCTTAGACATTTTTTATGATAAAATAACTGTTCATTAAAAATAATCAATGCTTATAATAATATTTCGGAAACTGCTAGTTAAAATCAGTCAAAAGATAATAATAAAAAATTTTTATTGAATAATTTAAAAATCAATTTTCAAAGCTTTAATTATTATTTTTATTCAAAACATGTTTTGTGTAATTGCATAACATAAATTTACAAACATAACAAGGAAAAAAAAAAGAAACAATTTTAATAAAGAAAGTAATATTGCTATATTAAAGCTCAACACGCAATAACTAAGGAAATTTCTATAAAAAAAGTAAGAAAAGGAAATAGCAAACATTTAAATAATAAGATATAGCTATAAAAGTTTTTAGAGAAAAAAATAAAACAGTACAAGAAAATAATAAAAATTGTCGATAAAAAAAATTCAGTGAAGCAAATTTACATTGAAATTTTTCATTTCACGATGAATGATCAAAAATGTCCAATTTTAAAATAAAATAAGAAACAATTCGTATATAAAAAAATCTTTAAATTTCTCTATACTTTTTCTACGTATACACGGTTAAAAAAATATACACGTATGCATTAAAGGATAAAATAAAAGTATGAGAGAAAACTATTTATGCTAAAATACGTTTAAATTCTAAAGAATGGAATGTTGTTTAAATTATAATAAAATTGCATTGCTTTAAATATATTTTAATATTTTTTTTTAAATTAAATATGTATTTTGGTTTTAATTATTATAATTTAGGTACTGTATAACTTGATATTTTTTACTAAAATTAAATTAAAACTTTTTAATTATAATATGAATAACAAAAAATATTTTTCATTTGTTAATTTAAAAAATAATAAAATTTTTATTTAATATTTGAATAGCTTGTATGTTAAAATGAGTAAGCGTTTTAAAATATTTTAATTAGATGATTAAATTTTTTAATTAATTTTAGGAAATTTATACAAATTTATACGAATATGCTTTTTATTTTATTCAACTAAGTGCTTATAGATTTTTTCGTTTAACTGGTACTTTACACTTTTACGTTTGATTTTTTGGAAATTTATATTACGAGATTGGCATTCTCAGAAGTTCAAATAATTTAGCAATTTATTATTATTATTATTGACTTTTTTATTAAAAAAAGAATTTTTACAGTTTGTGTAATTATAAATACAGATGAAAAAAAAATAGTATTTTTAATATGAGACATATTGATTTTACGTCGTCAGTATTTCTTGAATTAGAGTATATATACTTTTTTATTCAAAAGTATCAAAAACTTTTATACGAGGATTTAAACATTTTTTTATTTTTAATATATTGATCAATAAATTTTGTTTTTTGTTACTATTTTTTTTTTTTAATATTCTTGCACTTTTTATGCATATGAAAATATTTATAAAAATGTATGCAGTTGAAAAAAATTTTAATTAAGTTGTTTATATAAATAGATTTTCATATAAATGAACATTAAATATAAATTTAATATTAAATAAAAATACTTGATTTTTGAGATAACAATTTTTTCCTTTATTTATGCAATGAATTGCCTACGTTTCGGTCTTTTTTTTCAGTCTTCATTATCAAGGGTAAAAATTTTACTATATATTACACAATTTTACAATAATACACTTTAAAAAGTAACTTTCTTAGATTTATAAAAAAAAATTTGTAAATATTCGATAAAAATCGTAAATTTACTAAATTTAGTATATTATCGAAAAATTCGAGAATTCTCGATTTTTTCTTGTGATTTTCCGAAAAAAGTTGTAAATTCACAACTATTTTTTGTAAATTTTCGAAAAAAAATTGTAAATTATCAATTTTTCTTGCGATTTCACAAAAAAAAATCGAGAATACTCGAATTTTTTGTTAATATACTAAATTTAGTAAATTTACGATTTTTTTCGAATATTTACAAATTTTTTCGAAAATGTTCTAATTGTTTTGTTAATATAAGAAAGTTACTTTTTACAGTGTACTATTTAGGCCAAATACATAAATCGTTAGAACCACGGGCAAAGAATGACATTATGATCCGATACCACTTTTGCTAAAGATTTTACTATTGCAAAAATTTTTCGAGAAATTTTTGCACCCTTGCTATTAAAAATACTATTTAGGATGTATGAAACAATGTTAAAACTTGAAAAATAATATGGTTTCAGTTATTCAAGAGTAGTTAAAAAGCTTTTCATGAAAAAAAGCTTTAGCAAGTATGCAACATACGAGCAATCAATTTCAAAGGAAGTTTTCGACACAAAAATATTTTTGGATTCTAATAATAAATTTAACTTTAGACCAACTTTAGACTCTTTATCAGTTTTTCAAAAAGTCCTATTATCCTTCATCAGAAATTTAGTTTGATGTAATTATTTAGTTTTTGTGGTTAAAATTTTCTTCATTTAATACCTGTCATTTAGAATTTTATTGATGGCTATTATAATTCTAAATGATAGGTGCAAAATGAAGGATTTTTAACCTCAAATTCAAAAAGGTACCTCGCACTAGTAACCTCAAATTAATGGTCAGTATTGATTGTCCAAAATTAAATATCAATAATTTTTTAAACAGAAAAAAATTTGTCCATAACTTAAATCACAATTTTACAGAAATCATAAAAAAAATATTTTTAAAATTCTATATTAAATCTTGATTGTTTTGATAACAAATGAAAAAAAGTCTATATTGTAATAAAATAATAATAATAGGAGTAAAATAAAAATCTTGATGAAAAGTAATTTAATTCAAAAATCAATACTTTTTCATAATAAAATGTCAAGATATAATATAATGACGGTCATAGCTTACATTAATGGTAAAATGTATAAAAAGGTCATCGTATTAACCAAAAATGGAATAGAGAGAATGAAAATCTATAATGTCGTATTGACGTTTAAAACGCGCGATGAAAACCGACGTTATATACGCATATAAGATAATATCCTATCGTTAAACTGAAAATGTTGAGTATATATAAGTAGATATAATAACGTAAATTGAAAGATGAAACTTGATAGTAAGCTTTTAAACTTAAATGATAGCTGATGGAAGAAGTTCGTCAATTTCACTGGATTAATGAATTTTCTTATACATATTATATTTATATATAGTTTTAAATGTACTTTCTCAACTCATTTAAAGGTATTATATTTAATTGAAATTAAAAATTATTTTATATTCTCTCAAAAGTTTTCTAATGAGAAAATTTTATACTTTTTTAGATTTCTCTCCTCATTATATTACTAACAATAAAAACAATATTATTCAAAACTCATCTTATTAAATTTCAAACTTTATAAACTGAAAATTATTTTTCTGTCGCTAAATCGATATTATTCTAACTCCATAAACCTGTACTATCCTAAGTCCTTAAGCCAAGATTTTTCAAAGTCTCCTAATTATTTTAAGTCTCATTTGACCCCACCCCTTAATCTTAAAGTTCTGAAAGAAAAATCTTTTTCGTTTTATCTCAAATTTTACTATTTAGTTGACTGCTTGTTATTTTGAAAGCCAAATTTTGGGGAGCAGAGCTTCAAAATTTTTGTCAATTAATTATTTGTTTTTGTTTTTAATTATAAATTTCTAGTCGCGAACCTAATTTCGTGCTTAATACCCGCTGAAATATCGCAGTAAAGCAAATTAAGGTTTAATAGCCATATTGCGCTTTCAGAAAATTCATGTTGTCAAAAAATTAAAAGATTTTCAGTATACGCTTTATCAATGGTCTATTTTCTACCCTCATATGAGTATTCTTTTCGCTTTATAGGAGAAATAAGTGCTGAATAACGAAAAAAATTCAGGGTTTGAATTTTCCATGCTTCGTATGTGCACTGTAAAAAGGAACTTTCTTATATTCAAAAAAATTAGAACATTTTCGAAAAATTAGTAAATTTTCGGAAAAATTTGCAAATATTCGAAAAAAATCGTAAATTTACTAAATTTAGTATATTAACAAAAATTCGAGTATCCTCGATTTTTTTTGTGAATTCGCAAGAAAAATTGATAATTTACCATTTTTTTCTCGGAAATTTACAAATAATAGCCGTAAATTTACGAAAAATAATTGTGCATTTGCAACTTTCTTCGTAAATGCACAAAAAAAATCAAGAATGCTCGAATTTTTCGATAATATACTAAATTTAGTAAATTTACGATATTTATCGAATATTTACAAAATTTTTAAAGTTACTTTTTACAGTGTATTACTTCATAATTAATAAATAATTTATTTTTAATTTTTTGAAAAATTATCATTTTTTAGAAAATGGTTCGGAAAAGGTTAAGACAAATATCGAGAAAAAAAATTTTTGAAAGAGTTTAAAAGTTAGTGGGATAATTTACGATTTTTATCGAATATTTAGAAAATTTTTTGAAAATTTACTAATTTTTCGAAAAAATTCTTTTTTTTTTGTAAATCGAAGAAAGTTACTTTTTACAGTGAGGTTACTTTATTTGTTTAGTTTTGATTCATTTATTTAATTATAAATGCAGGAACTAAGCTAATTAATAGAATAATTTCTATAAAATTTGGTATTGTTAAAATTAAGTTGTTAAGTCTGTTTATATTTATCGAAAGTTAATTTAATAAACTTTGTATTTTAAATACTCACTAAAGTAATTTAATATGGATTTAAATATCCAACAGCTACTTAAAGTTGGAATTCTTGGTGAAAATTTAGCTTCTACTTATACTAGTTTACTTTAACTTTTAAATTTAATATTTTGAAAATAAGTTGAAAAGACTTATTAGTCGATTCTTTTTAAACTGGGTCACCCACTACTATTCAAAATTTGAAACAAAGCAAAAGTACGTAGATTGTTTCAAATTGAAGAAACAAATTGGTCCAAAATTGCTCCAAAATAAAAAAATCAAAGCATATAAAAATTGTACATTATAAACAACTGCAATATATTAAAAAAAATTAAACTTTTTTAAATAAAAAATTTTTTTAAAATTGATATTTTGTCAGTTAACTAAAATCTACCTAAATTTACTCACTTAAAAGTTTATTAATGTGACATTAATATCATAATAAATTAATAATATTGATACTCTAAACCCAAAAATGAAGAATTAATTAAGAATGTAAAGCTACTTGTCTTCTATGTATGTATAGAGGATTAGTGGTACTTCGATGGGTAATATTATGTAGTTGATATCAATATACATATTTTATAAATACATTAAGCTGTTGTAAACATCTTTTTGAATTAATTATGATTCAAAGCCTTAGAGTAAAGTTGTTGGAATTTTTAATAAAATGAGATAACATATTTTAAAAATAATCTTTAATCTTTTAAAAGATAAAATGATCTAAAGATTTCTTGGAATATTATTTATTATGAATAGTTGATAAAAAATAAAATAAAAGAAGATGATATTTTTATGATAAATAAATGCATACTGTAAAAGGAAGAAAAGTAAAGACAGTAAGTCCTATAACGGAAGTCAATCTCCGTCTTTTCTAAAGTAGATATACTATACTTTTTAATATCCGGTAAAATGTTCGTTTCGCTACATCTTATGTATATCTAAATGCAAACAAAAATACTTTTTATACATGCATATTTTCAAGTTTTTTTTTCAACTTTTAGTTAATATTCTTTTTCGATGTCAATCATTTTAATGTTGACAAGCTATCTTGACTTTTTCATTCTAAATATTATGTTTATGTACATTATGTATAAAGTAAGTAAAATTATTACAGTCAGCATAAACAAAAAAATCAACTTATCTATTTTTTAATTTATTTTATGTTGATTCAACTACTTAAATTTTATTCATAGGTACACTGTAAAAAGTAACTTTCTTAAAAATTTTCAAAAAATTTTGTAAATATTCGATAAAAATCGTAAGTTTACTAAATTAGTATATTCTCAAAAAATTCGAAAATTCTTGATTTTTTTTGTGATTTTACGAAAAAAGTTGTAAATTCATAACAATTTTTCATAAATTTAACTCTTTTTTTTTAATTTTCGAAAAATAATTGTAAATTATCAATTTTTCTTGCGAATTCACAAAAAAAAATTTAGAATACTCGAATTTTTTGTTAAGATACTAAATTTAGTAAATTTACGATTTTTTTCGAATATTTAAAAATTTTTTCGAAAATTTACTAATTTTTCGAAAATGTTCTAATTTTTTTGTTAATATAAGGAAGTTATTTTTTACAGTGTATAATTAATAAAAATTTCGAATAATGGAGTCTGCTTGGATGTTTGAGCATTTATTTTAAAGCTTTTAAAAACATTTGAAGGTGCCCAGAAAAATAAAGAATTTTAAAATATTTAATGAATTTTTTTAGTTATAGTTAGTTTTCAAAAGAAATTATGTGTTTTGAACTTTGTAATTCAAATAATTTAAAAAAGTTTAGTTCCAGAATATTATAATTTTTCGGTAAATTTTATTAATTTCAAATTATGAAAAAAAAATTGAACTTTGACAACAATAAATTTCTGAAAATTTGAAAAATTTTTTTTGTTGTCATTTTGTTTCAAGTATTTTGAAAGTAGTCTAATTATTTCTAAAAATTAAATATTTTAATATTTAGTACTTATTGAATTCATTCTTCGAAAGAAAAAAAATACTATCAGTGCCATCTCTGTGAAACAACAATTCTGAGTTTTTACAATAAAAAACTTATAACTGGTTTGTGTATTCACACAACCAACGATCATGGAATATGTTCACTTATAACCGTTTTAACGTATACTCCCTAATTATTATAAATCCTAAGTCCATAAACCTAAAGAATTTTAAGTTTTTGTAAAATATTCCATTCAACCCCCCCCCCCTCCTAAAAACGTAAATTTTTCACCAACCCCTGCCGAGCCGGACTTTTTTAAATATTCCATCCAATGAATATGTTCCATGTTAAAATCTTCCCCTTAAAGTCGTTTTAGTATACACGGTTATTCAGAGCGGGACGTAAATTTGGACTTAAAAATATACGCCTCCTATATAGGCCTACCCTAGACTTACATCGAATCTTCTGCGATTGAAAAAATTCCAATAACTTTATCACCATTTGTGTAACCAACGAAATTTTAACATCAAACACCCGAAGGCAGACAAGAGTCTCTGAGGCAGACTTACACGAGGGAATGGTCAATGATTACAGACGTAAATAAAACTTTACTTTTATAAATAAACTAAATAAATCAGTGCTAGTTTAAATATGCTTTTCAAATGTTTACTACAAAATTCAAAATCACTTTATGTATATAAATTAATAAGTTATCAAAATATATTTGACATGAATAATATTATCTATTTTATTTGATATTTTAAATTAAAAAAAAAAAATTAATTTTAGTTCAAATTTTAAATCATAGGCTTTATTATTATGCATACAAAGTCGTCAAATCGGATTATTATCACTTACATTTTGAATTATGCATATTTTATATAAACTATTAAATTATTAGTATACCTGTATACGTATAAGTTTTATGAATTATTATTATTATTGTTATTATATTTTATAACCTCAAATTTAATAAAATTATTTGTAATATTTTTTGATATGAACATAAATCTTTCTTATCTTTTATGCTAATATGAACTTGCATATTTTTCTCATAACCAATTTACGTAAAATGGATTTTTATTATAATATTTAAGAGCTTTTAAAAATTTTTTTTTACTAAAAACCTCTCAAAATTTATGATTTTAATCTTGAATTTCAAGTATTTACAGAACATTACAGTTCAATATTTTTGTTTAATTTTTTTGGATGGAGAATATACGCCTTGGGTACCATTCCTTCAAATACCTTGGGTACCATTCCAAATTAGAGTTCTATTTTATGGAGTCTATGTCGGAATAGTTTGTAACTGAGATTGTGCAGATGTTCTAAGTATCTATGACCTGAAAAATCTTTAGTAACCTTTTTAGAAAAAAATCAAAATTATCCAATACGAAGGACCAAATCCAGTACAGGACTTCATTTATCGTTATTTGATTAAAGGATTTTTTTAATTATAAAATCTCAATAAAATTCTAAGGCATAATTTTTAACTTATAGGGACATGTTCTCATATTTATAATGAAAAAACCAATTTTTTTAAATACCGTGTAACTCATTGAATTTATTATTTGAAGGTCTACTTTTTTTTTATTTTTATAAAGTTAACATTGAATTTTACAACAGCAAATTATTTTTTTACTTTAATCTATTGATTATAATCGTCTTCAGCGAAAAAGCGAAGTTCGAAAAAAAAATTAAAAAAACGGTTGCAAGCATAATTCTAGTGCCTGAAATAAAAAAATCAAAAATATTATCACAGGTAATAGTTCCCATCAGTGGTCGACGAAGCCGAAAATCAACAATTTCAAAAATCAAACAAAATATCGCATTTTTTCAAAAAACGGCTATTAGATTTTTTAAAAATATTGCGCCATTTTGCATAATTTTTGAAATTTTTGGTTTGTGGCTTAGTTATCACTGGAAGGCACAATTACCCGTGATAATCTTTATCAATAAAAATATGAGAACATGTTTTTAATAATATATTTTTAAAAATGATTTTTAATTTTATTAATTTTAATAAATCTTTATTAAAACAAATAAATAATTTATAATTTATAATAAACCGATTAATGTTACTGAATATATTTATTTATTTACTATAAAATCTGTAATTAAAATTATTGAATATCTAAAGTAAATATTTGTTTGCTTATAAATTTGATATTATATTATATTGATATGATATAATACGTTATATTATATTAAATTTATTTCAATATATTAGAAATTTATTTTTAAAATAAACAATTAATGTTTATTTATTGTTAAAAAATAAATTCTATTTTGAAATTACATTATTTTTTTTTTTGGTTTCTGTGTAACTCGATGAATCTCGATTTCGCCTGTAAAATGTAAATATACACTTAATAAATAAACACACAATATTCAATATCGTATTTTTTGAAAATTCTAATGGATGCTACATGTATAGGGATGCCCTAAATGCATAATATACTATATGAATTTTTAGGCATGATTACTCTGTATATCTAATTTATAGATAGAATTGTGCCTTTTAAGTTTGTTAGGTCAAAAAAATGAAAAGTTTCCAAAAATATCTAATTCGAGGAAAAATTTTTTAAAAATTTCCATTTTTTGACCTGAAAAACTTTTAAGGCACGATTCCATCTATGTATGTATAGTGATATATATAGTGTGATTGTGCCCAAAAATGTTAAAAATCGAACTATTTTATTTGCTTGAAGTAATTTATAGGATGTTTAATAATTGAAGATGATCAAAATACTTAATGGAATATGTAATCGTGCCTGGAATAAAAAATTCTTACTAATTTTATAAACTAGAACGATTATTTTTTTAATTTCTGTGTCTCCAAAATTTTTATTACTTCAATTAAAAGAACAAAAAGCATCTGTAAGTTAGTACGTTTATTTCTTGAAAAGATTTCAAACGAAAAACAACAAATTTTTGAACACAGTGAACTTTGACTGCTGATATCTGGAAAGATGCAGGTGAAAAATGAAAAAATTAAAGCACTAAGGGCGTGTATATTATCAAGGCGTAAATTTTTCTGAACACTGTAAAAAGTAACTTTCTTAAATTTACAAAAAAAATAGAATTTTTTCGAAAAATTAGCGAATTTTCAAAAAATTTTGTAAATATTCGATAAAAATCGAAAATTTACTAAATTTAGTATATTAACGAAAAATTCGAGTATTCTCGATTTTTTTTGTGATTTTACGAAAAAAGTTGTAAATGCACACTATTTTTCGGAAATTTACAACTATTTTTTGTAAATTTTCGAAAAAGAATTGTAAATTATTAATTTTTCTTGCGAATTCACAAAAAAAAGTCGAGAATACTCGAATTTTTTGTTAATATACTAAATTTAGTAAATATACGATTTTTTTCGAATATTTACAAATTTTTTCGAAAATTTAAAATTTTTCGGAAATGTTCTAATTTTTTTATTAAGGATGATAACTACCAAGCTGGGGATAATAGAAATAAGAAACTATTACTCTCTCTTTCTATCATATTACTATAGAAGCGAGAACCTTGCGCGCGCACAACTATACGATAGCATTGTTAAATATATGTTTTTTATATGTTATAATTTTTTTATCAAAAACTGTACGCAAAAAATACTTAAATTTTTTATTGTAAAATGTCGTCCCATAAGAATCACGTGTATAAGATGCTCGGAGAAGCAAAATTATTTTTAATTATTTAATAATGAAGGAGTCACCCTAGGATTTTCTAATTTTAAATATGTATTTTTTAATATGATTTCTTGTTATATACCAACTTTTATTAAAATCTATACGCAAACAAAAAAGGTGAGCAACATCCTTAATATAAGAAAGTTACTTTTTACTGTGAAGTAGAAGATCACCAGTTCAATCCTTCTTGGCACCCAATGAGACATTTCTTTTTTCTCAAAATTTTTTTCGTAAAATCAAGAAATAAAATAAAAATGAAAAATTAAATTAAAATGAATAATATTTTAATTCATAATAAAATTATTAAACTGTTGTTGATGTAATTAAAACGAAAGAAAATCCTTATGATAAAAATAAATCAATACAACTACTTCTTGAGTTACTTTTGAACTTTGAATGTAAGATATAAAAAAAATAAAATTATAAAATGCAATGTATAGAGCCTATAAGTAACCTATAGTACAGAAACAATTATTATACTGGCGCTTATACATTCTGTGGCGCTTGTTATTAAGGGGAACCTAGTATTTGCAAATGATATAATAATATACTCGACAATATAAAAAAACTTTCTTTATTCGTTTTATATTCTTAGGTATACCTTGTATTTATAATTATATAAATTGTAATAAAATTGTAAATAATTTATTTTTAGGTTATGTACAGAGTTTTGCAAAAGATCGATTTCTTCTATTTTGAGTACGATTCAATCGTTACTTATGTTGCATAGTTAAATTTTAATATTTTATTACATTTTTTTCAATTATTTTATATATATATTTAAATTATTAGTACACTACAAAAAATTATCTGTTACGGCCCCATTGCTTTGTATGACCACCGAATTTGCGCTATGGCTTAGTCCCGGATAAAGACGATAGCCGGATAAAAATATTTTACGAATAAAATATATTATATTAATAACATTAATTAGGGGTGCCGGGTATCCGACTCAAAATTTTGGTATTTTTTTGCAAATTGGTTGGGTAGGGAATTTTTGGTTCTAAACCGTGTATTCAGACCCCTGAAATATTTCTGTTTTACCTGATACCTGACCTGAGACCAGCCCAACACAAAATGTCGTGTAACAGCAGTTTTTTTATTTCAGGGGGATGATTATATAATTGTATCCTTGTTTATCACGTGACACTCTTGCCGCTATCATAATATTTTTCAGTCAATAAAAATTTCGTAAAAAATTGAAAACTGAAAATCTATAAAAAAAAGTTAGATAAATTCAGTTAAGATTCTTAAGAATAAAAAGTGTACGTATGTTTTATTGAAAAAGACGATTGAAGAACTTTAAATCTATTGTTAGCGAAAAATAAATTTTTTTTATACACTTACACACAGTTATATTTAAATTGAATAGAAAATCTCATTCATAAAAGTTAAAGAGATTTGTCAGTACGCTCACGCAAACATTGTCAAATACTCGAAAAGTGTTATCGAATTTTTACTCAATTGGATCATTCGAATTTCGCGAGTATTTTTCATATATAAATAAACTTAGAAAATTGTGAAAATATTTAAATATATCTATCTTTTATGCATGTAAAATAGGCCAACATCAGTTTGCTATATATATGAAAATTGGATGCCCCTCTTTTGCGGTATTACGTGATTAAATTAAAAATTACTCGATTAAAAGGAAAATTTTATGATTAAGATATTAAGGTTACTCATTTTATTATTTCTAATAATTATCGTTTGTATCATTAAATATTAACTTATATTAAATTACTTGAAAATTGACCTGAAAAACTAGAAATTCTCTAATCTCCCTTGAAGGGCCGCGGAAAAACTATGCATGTGCAGTGTGACATATTTACTAATGAATATTCTGTATATTTTAGCTAAAATATTGTAAAAAAATAGTAATTTTGATTTATGATTCTAAAATAAAACGGTTATAGGTATTTATGTCTAAAATGCATGCATAGAGAAGGAAGTTTATACTTATATGTATTAAAATTTTCCTTATATGCATAGTTTTCATGAGAAATCGTTCGTACATAAAAGATCGTTTTGGGGATAAAATGATATTTCTAAGCTATACTTGGTTTTTCTTTTGTAAATTTTTTTTCCTATTCAATTTTTTATACATATCCTGTTCTTAAGGAAATGCTTTTTTTTAACTCTTTTCAAAAACATTTATTTTTTTTTATCCATTAAATTTAACTCGATTTTTATTTTTATTTATTTATTTTTTATTTGTTGTTGCATGCTGAAAAATTTATTAGTGCGATAGTTTTAATATTATTTTGAAATTGAAACTTTTTCACCATTTATACAAAAAATAATTTTCTTATTAAAAATTTACCCCATATTTAGTGGTTCATATTCTATTAACATGGAACATGGGGGAGGGTACCTCAGAACTTGAAAATTAAGGAGGGGGGGGGTCAAATTTTTCCGATTTAAGGGTAGGGGGTCAAATGAGACTTAGAATATTTTCAATTTAGGTACTCCGAAAAATCTGGGCTTAGGGATTTAGAATAATTCAGGTTTAGGAACTTATTTTGGTTTAGGGACCTAGAATAATACGCGTTTAGGGAATCCAAACAGTTTGGGTTTAGAATCTTAACATCTAGTAAGGTGATAATGACAAATTAGAAAATTGGAAAATTGTATTTTAACGTTGCGTAACATTTGCATTATACCTCAGCTCGAAGTAAACAAGTTCCATGCATTTAGGTTGTGTTTACATAAACCGGTTATAAGTTTTTAATTTTCTAGGGGTTGCACGTATAAACAGACTTTAGAAATGAAAATAGTGGGCAAAAATACCTACTGGACTTATTTTGAGCTAAAAATTCACCTTCTACCCCATTGAAGGGGGGCTGAATATGTTAAATTGGTATAAATAATTTTGTTAAGTTTCTGATAGTCGCACTTAGAGTTTTTAACTTCTGGAAATTTTTTTGTGTTCATATTATCATTTAAAGATTCATTAAAAAATATTTAAGGGTTAAAATAAAAATAAAAATTAAGAAATAAAATATAATTAAGGATTCAAATTTAAAATTTTAGTCGTGGATTCGAAAATTTCAGTCCATTGCAAGACTATTTTTGTATTATACTAAAATATGAAAAAAAATTGATAGCAGTTGAATTCCAGTAAATACTCTATCATAAAAATATGCAAACTATTTTTATTCATTTTTTTAATATAATTAAAGTACCAATTGTTTATCACGTCAAAAAAAAATTCAATTTTAACATTTTCATATTATTTTATACATTTTTTCATCGAGATATTTCAAGAAAAAGTATCTGCACATAAAAATGCTTCAAATATTTTTTCATGCTTTGTCATGCATAAAAAAATTTATTTTATATTTTTTAATCGATACAAATATTTAAATGAAAAAAAAAATAAATAAATAAATTAAAATGATAAAAATAAATTTTTCTTTATATTAATCGATAGAAATAATAACAATAATAATAATAATAATAAAAGTAGCACAAAAAGATAAATATATAAGAAAATTAAAAAAAATTTGCAATACAATTTTTTTATTCTAAATTTGCGTCTGTGTGTGTACAGAAAATAAGTATTCTTTATATAAGAAAATTCAATTTGAACATCTGGTACGTAATACTCGCTAAGAATGTTGAAATGTTGTATTTTTTTTAATATTGGTTTTTTTTACTAAATGTATATATAGTAACTGGCCAAAAACCAATAATAAAAAGATATACCTACAATTTTTTTTTTTTAATATAATGAAAATTCATTAATTATTCAATAAAATCGTTAAAAGAATCCAATAATTAAATTTTTCACCACATTACTATTTTCAATTTTGTTCTCTCTAATTGCTTTTGCTTGATCAATATGATAAAAATAATATATTTTATTTAATAGTTTTTTTTTTATCTCTCAACTTTTTTTTTTTTCTATAATTTAATAAAAATGGAAATTAAATACGTAATTAAAATTTTTTTTAAATTAAATATTTATTATGTTAGTATGCATAAATAATATTATTACATTAACTCAATTTTTCAGGATTTTTCAATTTTGAAGCATTTTAAAAATATAATCCCCTTAAAAAGATATTTTTTAATTAAATATTTTACTGAAAAGTGTAATAATACGTACGATTAAATAAATTAATCAACCTGAAATTTTTAAAACACAGTGAAAAAAAAGAGGGCATACAAAATTTTGAATTCTTTTTTCTGTTACCTATAATCCAAGTGCATATAAAAATAAAGAAAAGAGTCGATCTTGAGACACAGAAACACAAAAAAACTAGACATGAGTATAAGAAAATATTGGAAAAAAAGATAAAGAAGAAAAAAAATGCTTTTCTTTACTTCATGTCACGTTTATATATAATTTATGGTTTGTAATGTTTAATGCATAACATAAAACATATGCTTATTTATATATACACCTATCCCTTATATAATATAAATATATATAAATAAATAAAAAATAACAGAATAACAATTTTCTCAAAGTGAATATTAAAACTTAGTAAAATATATTTTATCTTACTATGCTCCATACAATTTTTTATAACTCAAGACTGATCAAACCACTTGACTTATAGTCGGTGTCAAAATGAAGTCATAAATTGTGCTCATGATATAGGCTACAGTTTTTTCCCCAAGTTATAGTTTTTTAGTATTTTTGGATAGTTTTTGAAAAAGAAACTAAAAAGTCAACAAAGTATCGAAGAATTTTACTGTAGTAATTGGTAATATTTAATTTAAGTTAGCACTATTTTTTTCTATTGCAGTTAAATTTTCATTTAAAACGAACGGATTTTTTAAAAATGTATAAAAGCTAACCTGAATAATACCAAAAAATACTAATAATAAAAATATGGTATGCCAGAATCAATAAAGTGATTTTATTATTATAAATTTACTAGCACAGGAAGATGATTTCGTAGCTATTCCCAATCGAAACCGAATGGTAACATACGATATTTTTTCACATGGTCTGGCTATGGTCCGCAGGTAGGCTGCCTCCAAGCTGTGTACACTGTAAAAAGTAACTTTCTTAGATTTACAAAAAAAAATAGAATTTTTTCGAAAAATTAGCGAATTTTCAAAAAATTTTGTAAATATTCGATAAAAATCGTAAATTTATTAAATTTAGTATATTATCAAAAAATATTTTTTGGTGAATTTTCAAAAAAAGTTGTAAATTCACAACTATTTTTCGTAAATTTACAACTATTTTTTGAGAAAATTTCCGAAAAAAATAGTAAATTATCAATTTTTCTTGCAAATTTACAAAAAAATCGAGAATACTCGAATTTTTCGTTAGTATACAAAATTTAGTAATTACACGATTTTTATCGAATATTTACAAATTTTTTCGAAAATTTACTAATTTTTCGAAAATGTTCTAATTTTTTTGTTATTATAAGGAAATTACTTTTTACAGCGTATGATAAAGGTGGCTAGCCACCTACTTTTTCAATTGGGTTAAAGGAATAGCTAAACCTAAATTTTGTATTGAAATCTGATATAATTAACTCTGGGGCAATTTGCTGTTTTTAAATTTTCTCGAAAACTGCTTTTAAAACAAAAAACCCTATACTGAGGTGGCTGCTAAAATTTGCAAGTATGAATGTTTGGTTCCTTATAACCAGAATCTCAGAATTTGCAAGGATCTGCCACTGATGATAACGTTTGCCTCTTGGAAAAAAAAACTAGCAATATTACGAATTTGTAGTGAAGTGAAATCATAATGTAATTCCAATCATTTTTCCAGCAAATAATGACAAATATGATTTCCATTTTAAAATGTGTACTATGGAATACATATTAAAAAAATTGAAATTAAATTAAATTCAAAATACTGGAAGAGAATTTATAATTTTAAATTTGCATAGAGGAATTTTTGATACTTTCAAAATAGATTTAAAACAAAAATATCACAAGATACATAATAAAAAATAAATAAATAAATAAAATCCAATAATGAAACATCCATACTTGAATACTAATAAATGAATTGAATAATAGTAATAATTAAAAAAAATAAATCATAAATTAAAATGAAAATAAAAAAAAAAAAAATTAATAAAAATCAAATAAATTAAATTGGATTTTAATTTAATGTTTCGATTTATGAATGTATAATTATTATTGACACAAATATACATGATAAACAAATACTTGAAAATAAATATTTTTATACATTTTTTTATTTAGTTTGACAAGATATATCGTATGGATCAAGACAGTGATTTCCAAAAGAGTAGTCACGTAAAATCATTCGTCCATATTTTTTTTTAACAGTAAAATGTACATATATATTTCAAAAGTAATACATATCGTAAATAAAAGACGAATAAATAAAAAACTCAAATATCGAGTCTAAGATAGTTTTTCAAACTTTTTTTTCCTATCCATAGTTGTTTATTTTATTTGTATTGCATTTAAGAATAAAAATATAAAATTCAAACAATCCACCGAAAATCGAGATAAAATGCTGATAGAAAGTATTTTTCTTTTTTAAATATTTTTAAAATATCGATACACATGCAATTTCAGATTTTGAATAGTATGTTCTTATATGCTCTTTCAAATATAATATGAGTTGAATTTCAAAATAGTTTAAAACGTTTTTTTAAGGATCCTTAATTTTTTTATTCAAGGGAAAATTCTATAGATATTTTATTTGTGAAGGAAAGTCAATCCAATGACCAATAATACAATTTTAATTTTTGAGAATCTATAACTGCTTGAAAAATATCTGTACTTTTGGTGCAAAATTTAAATAAGTACTAATTTTAAGAGGAAAGATACGAACGCGATTCCTCTGAATCAAATAACAAATTTACTTAAACATTTACGAATAGCAAAAAATAATTTTATATGCTTAAATTTCAATAACACTTAATGTTTAAAGTAAATCTTGTAAAATTACGAAAAAAAAATAAGTAACTTAATTTTCGAAAATATTAGTGAAGAAGTTTGTACTAATTTTAAAATATCAATTATTTTTTTTTAATTCATAACTTAATTCAAACTATATTTTGTTTGTACATTTATAGGAGTTACTTATAACAGAGCAGAACTAAGTTAGGAAGCTTTAAGTAGTATTTTTTATGTGATATTCTTAATTAATAAATAAATTTGTTAATTTTAAACTAATAGGTACGTAACAGTGTTTCGCCATAGTGTATTAGGTTGGCTCGTCAGTAGACTCCTAATACACCTTATCTAGACACCGTTTAATTATTTAAAAAACAAAAAATATTAAAATTATAAAATTAATTTTTTTTAAAATTAACCAATTTATTGGTTAAATTAATAAGAATATCACATTTAATTGGGTTACGTTGGTCATAAAAGATAAAATTTCTGTATATTCATGTTTATACATGAAAATATTGAGTAATGAAGTTTACCAGAAATTTTATTTATTGATTAGAAGTATTTTTTAGTTTATTTTATTGAATTCTAAGCATATAAAAATATTATCTACTATATGCCACAATTATCAAATGCTTATGGATTAATTTTCTACTTGAAAGAGCCCAAAATCCTCAAGAAATTATAATTATGATGCTTGAAGATTCCTCTCATTAAATATAATTCTCGATAATATAATATTTTACATTAAAAGTTTATTATGAGTACATTGTTTTAATAATGCACAAGATATTGTTTTTATAGTTTTACCGTTCTTTATGAATTTCTTTTTAATTTAATATTTCTGTTTTTCCAGAACTATTTTATTTTAAAACAATTTTCGATGCAACAGCTTTTATAATACCCAGTTATTATGAAAACTTAATAACTTTTATTTAGAAGATTCTATAGAGGTATAGTTTTAAATACAAAGTTGAAAAGTTATTTACTTAAGTTTCTTTTCTTTTAAAGTCATTAGTATTCATTTAAAAATTTAAGGATTCTAATCTTAAGAATTTTGTTTCTTATTTCGATAATTATTTTACAAAAATATTAATTTTTTTTTTTTAACATATAAATATTATGATTTTAATTTTGTTAAAAAAGGCCGAAAAATGGTATATTCAAATAGAGACTACCATTAAATTGTACTGAATTTTCAGGAAATTCATCAGCATCTTCTGCATAATACTAATAATGTATATCTTGATTCTATAAAACTATAGAATTTTAATTTTATTTTAACATAGAACATGTTTATAGTGCGAGGATATCTTGCAAATCTGAAACTTAAGTGGGACAGGGGATTAAATGTGAGCGATTATAGGGGGAAATGGGACTCAGAATAGTTTTAATTTAAGGGCTAAAAATAATTTAAGTTTAGGGTTCTAATGTTAAAAATAAATTTTTAATAAATTTTTTTTAAATTTTTACTGAATGGTTTTATAGATAATAAACAAGTTTTAAAATTTTATACGCATGCGCTCGATACTTTATAATAGTAACTATAAAATTTTAATGCGCGCGCATTAAAAGTGGGCGTGGTTTATGCAGTATGTATATATATCAGCCGACCTTAGAATTTGTTATTATCATTTCTGAATTCGAGCGGGCAACATTTAAAAACTTTCAAACCGGTTTTTGCCGGATTTGTATAATTGTTTTTTTTTTGTAATAAATTTCTTTCAGTTTTGTTTAACATTTTTCTTGTATTAGTATGATTTTTTTTAAATAATTTTTATCTTCATTGTTTACAAAAGTTTTTAAATGTCTTAATTAAATATTAAATTTATTAAAGTTTATAATATTGAGGTAAGAGCAGAAATTTAAACCGCGAGTCACCAAAAGTAGAAATTAACCACTCCAAAGAATGAGTAAGCTTAATAAGTATTATTTTTAAACTTATGTCCAGAATACCATAAACCCATTTAAGGAAAGCAACGAAGAAACAAAAATTAAAAATAAAACTCTTTTTCTTCGGACTTTAAATACCGTCGGTCTTTTTTTAAATGTTTATTTTTAAAATATTATTCTTTTTTAAATGAAATATTTTGTAACTTTTAATTTTATTTTTAAAAAAAATTTCCAAAACTGATCGTGTGCATATCTTTATTGTAGTTGAATAATATTTAGTAGCCATGAATTCAAGCGAGCAACATCCAAGATCTTTAAAATAAATTTTAAACATCTTTAAACGTACATAAAAATAGCATTAATTAAACTATTTCTTTAATAAAATTTTTTCGGTTGATCTTTTTTTTTATTAATCCTATTCTTTTAATATTAAATTTATTAGCCTTACTACTCAACCTTGGTGGTCTTGGTGCAATAATTTTGAGCAGTCATATTAGTGAATTTACTGTAGCTGGGTACAAATAATTTTCAGTTGCCATATTACGCAATTAAAAAGTAGTGATGGTGAAGCAACGTATTACGGAAGGTATTAGTTAATACGCCCAGCTGTGGTTAATATTGTTGCGAAGCTTCATTTAAGTCCTAAGGCTTTATTTACGTTCACATTTGCAAATCGCCTCGAAAAGTATCTTATACACCGAAATTTAACTGAAAATAATGGTTTCCTATGTAAGAAAAGATGTTTTTTTAATAGTTTATGAAGTGATTATGGTGTATTGGATACTTTTTGAAGAAATTTACAAATTCGTTCATAAATAAGGCCTTAGGAATTAAACGATTCGAAGCTGGATCCTCACATCAGTTGGTATTAAAACAGGATAGAGTAACCATCACTATTTAAATTGGTAATAGCTTGGTGATGGCTAAAATTATTTACAAAAGTATCTAAAATAGCACTTAAATTCACTAGTAGCTTGGCGCTAAAATTATACCAAACTACTAAAATTGAGTAGTCGTATTTCTAAAATTAAATTCACTAGTCATCGAACCTAAATTTAATTATTTAAAGTATTATGTAGATTTCATATTGTAAAAGTTAAGTCGGAAATTAATCTTGGACGTTGGCCGATCGCGACAAAATTTGTTTTTGCTCTTTTTAACATGGATCGTGTTTGTAGGGAGGGTCAAATAGGACTAAGAATAATTTCGATTTAAGGGCGATTTCGTGGAGTTTATTCTTATTAGATTCTGGAGACACTAGTTCAGTCATTATTTCTAAATTTTTATTAAAATTCTGTTTGAAGATAGTTTCCCGGATCCTGCTCGAGCAGAATTTTAATAGATTTTGAGTCATAATTATTTCTGCTTTAGTGCTCCTAGAATCTAATAAGAATACGTTCCACGAAATTTACCCCTCAAAATAATTCAGGCTTAGGATTAATCCGTGTTTAGGAACTTGGAATAATTCGGATTAAGGGACATAGAATATTTTCGATTTAGAGACTTAGAAGAATAAGGGTTTAGAGAATCAAAATAATTTGGGTTTAAAATATTGACATCTAGTAAAGATTGAGTAAAGATGATATTTACAAATTATAAAAATAGCAAATTATATTGTAATGTTGCGTAACATTTATTAATTATATCTAGCCCTCAGCTGGAAGTAAACATGTACCATGCATTAAGGTTTTGTTTACACAAATCGGTTAAAAGTTTTATAAAAACTAATCGCACTAAAATTATTTAATGGAATTTTTTTAGGAATAATTGATTTAATTGCTAAAAATTATTAAATAGTATAACACATTCTTACAAAATATTAAAATCAAAACTTTACTCAAATCCGTTATTTTGAGTCAGTAATCAAAATTTAAAAATTTGTTAAATCTGACTTTATAAACGATTAGTGACCAAAAAAATTGCTAGTCAACTTTGAAAAATGTTAAAATGCTCGAAATAGCATTAATTGCTGATTTGGAGTTTAGGGATCTGCCAAATTTAATTTTCAAAATCTGATATCAGAATCATCATTAGTGAGCAAAAAAACTTATTCGAGGTTCGAAAAATAAATCAGAAA
The DNA here is from genome assembly GCA_022575985.1 of Anagrus nilaparvatae. Classification (NCBI taxonomy): domain Eukaryota; kingdom Metazoa; phylum Arthropoda; class Insecta; order Hymenoptera; family Mymaridae; genus Anagrus; species Anagrus nilaparvatae. The sequence continues at coordinate 28,811,283 of JAKSXM010000231.1, read as the reverse complement.
AGAAAACTTAATCAGAAATATTTTTCAAGAATTTGTGTTTTTATCAAAGTTTTTGCTTATTTTGCCGTAATCGTTAATTCTCTGGCCATTGACAAGTGGAAGAAACTTTAGAAAACCCAAAAAAGGTACATAAGATCCATTTAGGTGAACCAATTGCCAACTGAATCAATTACCAAATATTACCAAGCAACTTCCAATACATATTTTATTTGATATTGAAAATTCATACTACAAAAAGCTCATTCATCAATTTTTAATTTTAATGTAATGTAGGTATGCGTAGTTCATAATAAATAGATGATTCTGAGTCTTATAAGACAAATATCCTTTCATTAAACTTAAAATATACATAAACTTATAAGGAAATGAAATGATCGTGCGTGCCAACATGTATAAAATCGAAATGTAGAAGAGAAATATAAGATAACCTATAACAAATTTATATATATATATTTACTAGAATAGTTGGCTTTAGGGTATATAGAAGTAGAAGAAGAAGCAGCAGCAGAAGAAGAAGAAGTTATTGCACAGTATGAAACCTAGAAAGCAAATGATGCGGTTATACGTGATCTGTGAATTAAACATTTTCATTTTTGAATGTTGTCGTCCTTTTCATATACAGAAATTGTAACTTTATACTTCATATGTATTCGCTTATTTTTTTTTACTTTACTTTTTTATTATGATAAAATTCATTAAATACTAATGCACGTATACATTTTTTTTTATCTTTAAATATAAAAAATTATATTTTTATATTATATGGTCAATCATCAGCATTGTCTATTAAGTTAAATTAACATAAAAAATTCTAGTGAATAAATTTTTTTTATTTAATTATAATTTTCTATGTAAAAAGTAAAATGATATCTGAATTTAAGCTCTCGCAATTTTTTTTATACTGACTTTTTTTAAATTAATTTGTGAAAATTTTTTCCGTGGATTTAAAATCAAATGTGCGTCATTTTTGGAGAAATGCCTTAAAACCATATAAAAAAATATCGAAATTTAAAATAAAAAATTTTAGTAGATTGCATCGAATAAAATACAAACGACTATATTTTAAATGGCCACCACCGTTCTTCTGCTTCAAGTAATCAACACTTTCACCGCAGATTATCTGTGATTTTAATGATATGAAACTAAATGGAAATTAATGGTGTACTTATTATTAGTACCTCAGGAAATATACACTGAAAACCTAATGCTATAGGGAAAACAATTGTTCAGCAAAAATTATAAAAGTTAATAAGCAAAGTAAAAGAAACCTAAAAATCAAGAAAATTACAGAAGCAGTGGTAAATATTTGTCGTTACCGAGATAGATCTACTTTGAATCAAATAATTCACAAATAAGATTATTTAACGAAAATATTTTATTTAATTAGTCGCCTATAATTACAGGGCTTTTGCTAAAGAAAAATAATTTTTTAAAACTTTTACCTTATCTACACCTACTAAAAAGTTTTAAAGAATCTATTAATTTAAAAATTTACCAAAATATAAAAAATAGTTAATTTAATTGAGAAATTACTATTCTAGAAACAGAATATGTAATTGGTAAATTTGTAGTTACATGCATAATGCATTCAATTTTATACCTTTGATTGAAGGTATCATATGTATACGATATTTGTACGTGATATTCGTTTAATGCAATGTATCATCTTCTATTTAATTTAATTCTCGTTATGATTTTAAGCAAAATCAATTTTAATGTAGAAGTAAAGGAAGTAATGGAGAAAATTTTAAAAATTTTAATTATTTTTAATATAATAATGTAGACGTGGGCCCTTATATATTGTTCACTATTTTTCATGATAGACCCTAAAAATTTTTTAATGGGCTTTTATTTTGTTGAATCCGTTTTTACCAAAAATGTTTCAGTTGTCCACCATAAAAAGTTTTAAATAAAAACAAGTGATAAAAATTTCAAATAAATATTTAAAAATATTTTTGTTTAATAAATGAAAACCGCCTGATTAAACATTGACTTACACCACTAAAAATAAAATTATTAAGAATAAGAATATAAAATAATAACAATAACAATAATGATAATAAATAGAAGAATAGACATAACTATGTTAAAAGATCGAAATGCTCCAATGGGTGCTATTATCGCTTACGTTGCACTCAAGAGACGTGATTTTATACTTACTTTAGATTGTATAATACCAATTTTCGATAAAGTCTTTATTTTTTCACTTTATAAAAACTAATGCTTCAAATAAAAAAAAATTACTAAAATTTCTATTAATTATTTTTTATAAAAATATTTTTTAATCAATAAAAATTTGTTGCTATTACAATAAAATGTATTAAAACTTATTAAACCACAAAATACGAGCAGGAAAGAATAATAAATGAATATATTGAAAAAAGTATATGAAAAAGAGAATAAAAAATGATTAAATAAAAATTAAAATTATTGGCCTATCTTTTTCACTCAATGCAATATTGGATGTATAATAAAAGAAAGAAAAAAAAATGATAAAAACAGGACGAAAAGAATAATAACAATGAAAAATTTATTCAAAAATTTTTATCAAACTAATTTTAAAAGCAAATCATGTTGAATTGAAATATTTCATGAGTTTTATTATAATAATATAAAGCATCTATTACTACTACTATACTTTTCTAAAGCATTTGCAATTTGCTATATTATTATGATTTTTTTTTTTTTTTTTTTTTTGAAAACTATGCGTGGATGCACTTTGCTTTTATATTAAATTCTTTATTGGTTATAGTTTGGCCCCAAGGTTCATTCGTAAATCAGCTTTATAAGCTTTATAGCATTGTATTCTCTGGAAAATAAAAAAAAAATTTCTATAATGTATTACTAAAATATAAAAAAAAAAATCAAGCTTTTTATTTTCTCGTTACGTTTTATTATTATTATTAACATAAATTACTAATTTTTTTGATTAAAAGCTTTTGAAAATTATTATTTATCATTGAAATAATTTATGAATATGAAGAAAATTAAAATAAATTAACCAAAGACTAAAAAAAAGAATTTTTTTTTTGAATACCGTATAGGAGCCGGTTTTCGATCAGAAGTCACTTTCTTATACCTAGCTGTATCTTTATTTGTTGAAAAATGTACTTTAAAATTAATAATTCGAGTTAAATATTGTTGCATTTGATCAGGGAAATCCTATATTTTATTATCCCAATTAAAAAAATATCAAATTTATTGATGGGTAATTAATAATTTACATTTATTATAAGTGTACAAGGTAAGGTAATTTCGATAATGCAAATTCTATTTTTGATAATAGTATCATTTTGATCGAATTAATTTTCGATAATTTGAAAATCGTTAAAACTAAGTTTAAATCGCGCGCGTTTTAATAGAATTCTCATAGGTATAACTATACCTATTTCTTAACTCCCTTTCTTGTTTTTTTAATATAAAATACCTATAATAAGAGTAAAATATAGTAAACAGCAGATGAACTACACACTTGTATAATCATGTATTTTAAACATTTATTTATTAAAATTTGCTTTTTAATTTTAATTAATGAAACATAATATTTGATATAATATTTTTAAACTTAAGGAAATAAAATAGACCCCGTGTTTAAGCAACCAGCCGGGTCAATGACTTAGTTCGCGCGCGACATTTTTATAAACAACACGCATTTGCTTACCTCTTTATTTATTTGTGTATTTAAAAGTAAAAAAAGCATTAATTTTTTGAAACAAGTGTTAGAATATAATTTTTATACATTTTTAATATTAAAATAAAGATTTTTTTCCAATTTTAAAGTGTTTCTATGTATTTTTTATAAAAATCGAAGCGTTTATTGCAAGTTTGTGGTGTTTTAATCAAAGTGATACATAAGTATATAAATACTTAAAATTGTGTTTTTATGTGAAAATTTAGTAAATATTTTGTCAATTGGTGTAAAATATAGTATAAAAAATGTAATTATGACAAATATAATGTATTATAATTAAAAAATATCGTTTAAATAAAAAAAATGTGTAATGTTATTGAAAATATCGAAAATACCTATATGTGTAAAAAAGTTCGGATTCGATTATCGATATACCTATTTAAAATAATTTTGCAATAAATAAGTGAATATAACCCTTTCCCTTCATTTATTAAAGCATCACAGCGTAATTAAAAGCATTTTTAGTGTTTGGCATAGAGTAGGTATCCCTAAAACTCGATTTTAATAACACACGAGATTTGGTGAAAACGATGAGAAAAATCTCGTAAGGTTGTACAAGAGAACATTTTTCTTATTTATTTATTAATTTAAATTGTTTTTTAACATCGGTAAGGTAGAAATAAGTTCTTTAGGGTTTATAGTTTCATAACAAAACTCGGTTTTAGATAAATTAAGCATACTTTTTTATATAAACGCTAATTTATGTGTATTTGATCAAAATTTAATACGTTCGAAAATTGGCTCCTATACGGTATATATTTTTAAATTATTCAAATAATTGAGTTTTTTGTCCTTTTTTTAGGACCTTAGGTCATTAGATAAAAATTTACTGCAGTAGTAATAAATTTTTAAAAAATTTTTATGTAAATGATATATTATTTAATTTATGCAATTTATAATGCAAAGTATTACTTTTCAAGAATAATATTTAATTGGTATATGAGTGATTCTATAGTGTGACCTTTTTTTTGAGTATTAATGGAAATATTTTTAATCTTATTTGCATTATTAGACAAGATTAATTTGAAATTTCCTAATTATATAGTTAACAATGCTTCAGTCTTTTAAAATATGCTGTTTAAAATACATAGATATCAAAAATATGTGATTAAGAATATTTAATAGTCTGAGTGAAAGCATAAAATTAAGCAATAAGAAGATAATTAATTTTTTTATAAAAAAAAAATCAACGCAGCCCTAAAGGTTCCATTTTATTCTTATAGGTAAATTTCGCGAAGCTGATTTTGATATTCATGGTACATTTTTTTACTCCTAGAGTCTACTTTTACTTTTAGGAAACAACTTTTGCCTTAGGATTTCGTTTTAGCCTGAAGTGATCCATTTTTCCTTTACAGGGCCATTCGTACTAGGTTGGATAAATTTATCATTTCGGATCCATTCTGTATCCCGAGTTTTTTTTATCTCCAGGAATTAAATTTGCACCAAGAATTCATTTCACCCCTAATTTCCCTATGCAATTCGCCCTTAGGGAAATTGAAAAAAAAAATAATTCACTGAAAAAAAATCCACTAGCGAGTCGATATAGAAAATTGACAAAACAATTTTTCTTTAATTTTAAGAATTTTTTTTGCATCGCACTGCTTCGCGCATATTCTAAATGAGCACAAAAAAACTTTTTTTAAATTTCAAGAATAACTTTAATACAAAATTTTTGATAGCAGTAAACAATAGTATGCCATACTCGGGATGAAAGTATTGGATACAGAACTCAGACCTTTACAATTAATTGAGTAAAAATTATCTATTTTCTTTCCTTGCAGAATAATTTACTGAATTTTTTTATAAGGAAGAACAATATTACTTTTTCTCTTGTACATTTACTTGAAAAATCCTACATTTGCTCCCCTCTCTTTATTTTTATTTAATTTCTTTTCTTATTTATTTTTTTTCTCGGTTTTCTACTCTCAGATAATTTTATTTTTTTTTTCTCTCCAAGAGTAATTTCTTATCTTTTTGTTACAAAAAATCTATGTAACAGATATTGCAATGTATTTAATAGACAGGAAGATACGATGTTTAATTTGGAAAATGAAAAATAATAAAGTTGAATATTAAATATTAAATCATTTTATTATTTTAAATCTGCATACTGACTTGGGTACAATTTTGAATTCATATATGATTTGGAAGTTTGGAGTGCGTAACATGGAATTGCGTTTACAACTTACTCATGTAATACTTCAATATTGTCATAATACGGATGGGGGAGGGTTGTATTATAACTGGAAACCACTAGATTTGGCCTACTACAGGCTGATTACGAATTTTGGGGTCTTTTTATAAAGAAATTGGGGCTTCACCCTTAAGTTAGCAAAAACTACCTCCGAAATAGTGTATTTTTTTATATAGTCGCACTTTGGGTGTCCAAATTTGGCTTATTTGGATTTTTTGGGTCGCTTATCAAGAGATTCGGTAATTTTTTTTAGGTGAAATTAATATTTTACCCTTAAATTAGTTTGAAAGGTTTAAATTGCAAAAATCACCCTGTTAGAGGTAATTTTTGCTAATTTACGATGTAAAATTAATTTTTCATAAAAGAAATCATCAAAATTCTTGATCAGTGACTCAAAAAACCTATATTAGACCAACTCTGATGGTTGCCAGTAACAATACAACTAAGCCCGTATATATTCAGAAAAAAACTAAACGTAGAGAAAAATCTGAACAAACATCAATGTTAGAAACAAGATCTTGTGCCAGCCGAAGAAATATAACGAAAATTCCAGTGAAAAATTTTAGTCTTCAGGGTCCAATAGGAAATTGAACCTTTGCCCTCTCCATCACGAAGCAAAAGCTCAATTCACTGGACAGTAAAAAATAATGAACACAATAATACTACCGTTTAGTAATTTTACGATTTCATAGCAATATTACTACAAGTGTAGTAATTTTACTACAAATTGTATTAATTTTACTACACTTGTTGTAAATTGATAATTTATTGACAATTGACTTAGATATCCATGATAGAGCTGCTTTGGTTTAATATTTAACCAAGTGATTGAAAAGCAGCTCTACCACGGATCTCTGGGTGAAATGCCAATAAATTTTCAATTTACTATAAGTTTAATAAAATTACTACAATTTATAGTATAATTACTAAACGTGGTAATATTGTGTTCATTATTTTTTACTGTGTGGACTATACTTAAATAGCATGAGTAATTAAGTTGCCTTATGTATAGTTTTTAGAACTCATTTTACTAGTGAGAATAATTATAAAGTATAAAATTATTAATATAAACATCATAAGGGATAATATCACTTAAGAATGAACAATAATAAATATAATAATCGTAGAAAAATAAAATAATTCTCAAGAGGTAGATATAATTTCTCTATTATTTAAATCCTTTCTAATCCAAAAATTAAACTTTTATGTATAAAAACATTTTAAATCTACACACAAGTGTGTATATTATAAAATCTCTTGCATCAAAATTTAACAAAGTAGAATATAAAATATATATTATATTCATTCTCGTTTATTTCAATTATCTAAAAAGAGTATACACTATAAATTATTTTATTATATACTTTAATCACTACTACTTGAAAAAAAAAAGAAAAAAAAAGTACGTATATAATATATAAATGAAAAACAACGACGACATAGGTTTTCATTCAGTTTTTATTTTCTTTTATCACAAGCACGTGAGGTTAGATTTTTATTTTTATTTTTTATTTTATTTTTTTTTTGTTTTTTTTTTCTTTCTCTTTTGGTTTTATGAGACCCATGAGAATTTTTATGTCAGCCTGTGAAATAATTGAGTCTTATATAAAGTCATTTAACTTTATGTATTATAAAAATAAATTAAAATTTATTATTATTTTATTTTTTTTTGTATTAAGGTACTCGTACCACTACTAATAAATGGTTAAGGATTTTAAAGAGATTTTCATTCATTAAAAGTGAAATATTTAATAAATAATTTTATTTATGGAAAAGATTTTATTTTTAATGATAAATTTATCTCCTTTTACTAACACATTAACATAAAAAATTTATAACCGGTTTGTCAAAGCACAGCCTAAATGCATGGAACATGTTTACTACAACTGAGGACTGGATATAATGCATAAATATTACGCAACATTACCTTTAATCATCTTTACTAGATGTTAAGATTGTAAATCTAAATTATTCTGATTCCCTAAAACCGTATTTTTCTAAGTCCCTAAACCCGGATTATTTTGAGTCCCTAAATCAATAATATTCTAAGTCCCTAAATCGAAAGTATTCTAAATCTCTAAATCAGGATTATTTTAAGTCCCATTAGGCCCACTCCTTAAAACAAACACATTTTACTCCCCCCCCCTTTGATTTTTGGATTCCCAGGCTACCCTTCCATATTTAAACATGTTCCATATTAAAATTTTATTCTAATTAGTATTTTATTTTATGAAATTAAGTAATATTCACAACATATTTTTTGCATCACTACATGAACTACACTGTAAAAAGTAACTTTCTTAGATTTACAAAAAAACTAGGATTTTTTCGAAAAATTAGTATATTTTCAAAAAATTTTGTAACTATTCAATAAAAATTGTAAATTTACTAAAATTAGCATACTATCGAAAAATTCGAGAATTTTCGATTTTTTTTGTGATTTTACGAAAAAAGTTGTAAATTCACAACTATTTTTTGGAAATTTACAAATATTTTTTGTAAATTTTCGAAAAAAAATTGTAAATTATCAATTTTTCTTGCGAATTCACAAAAAAAAAATCGAGAATACTCGAACTTTTTGTTAATATACTAAATTTAGTAAATTTACGATTCGTTTCGAATATTTACAAATTTTTCGAAAATGTTCTAATTTTTTTGTTAATATAATTTTTTTAACATAAGTGTACCGAATTCGAATTTTAAATGGAAAAACCGTGTATAAGAAAATAATCCAGTACCTGAACGAATAAAATTTTTCAAAGTCTTTCTTATTTTATGCTAACTTATATATTATATTAAAATAATATGCAAAAAATCAAATTCTGAACATTTGTTTGAGTACTGGTGATTGTTTATTTACTGGTACGATTACCTGATCGTAAACTGAGAAATAGTTTTATCAAAAAATAGATTTAATTCCTAAGTAAATAGAAATTTTAAGTTTGATTATTTTTTTGAAGAGCCATGTTTGGTACTATTTAGAAAGTAATATTAATTACTAAACTTTAAGAAACCATGGACTTAAATGGAAGTTGGTGTTGTCTTTAGCTGCCACACAGTGCATTGATTAAATAAAAAATCTGCTATACTTGTAAATTTTTAAATATTGATTTATTTGTTTTCTTAAACCCTTCGTATACTATTCTTAATTGAAATTTTTATTCTTTAAATTAGAAAACAGATAGTATATGGCAATAATTTTTTAATAATTCAATTTTTTACGTACTTGTCAATAATCAAGGGGCACATCTAGATAGTAAAAATGTGAAAAAATATCAGGTTCATATAAGGATAGAATAATATTGGAAGGATTTAAAAAAACAAATAGATCAATACATAAAAAGCTACGCTGTCAGCAGATTTTTGATTGAACGGTGCACTTTGTACCGTATAAGCATTAAAATGAGAGGTAGCAAGAACATTTGGATCTACTCATTTTGCTCAGAATTGGGAGGGACCTAAGTTATCGTATTTTTTTCCATAGTCTGCTGTTCAGAGCAAATGACACCATGGAGTTTGATTGTACCAAAACCGCAGGATAGAAATTCTTTAGGTACATTTTAATATAATTGAATCAGTGTTTTGGTATCATTAATGGACTATTTCACACTATAAATTAAGAAATAACCTTTAAATAATAAGAAAGCTTACATTTTACATCATACCGTATAGGAGCCAATTTTCGAACGTATTGGATTTCGATCAAATACACACAAATTAACGTTTATATAAAAAAGTATGCATAATTTATCTAAAACCGAGTTTTATTATGAAATTATAAACCCTAAAGAACTGATTTTTACCTTACCGATGTTAAAAAACAATTTAAATTAATAAAAAAAAATAAGAAAAATGCTCTCTTGTACAACCTTAGGAGATTTTTCTCATCGTTTTCACCAAATCTCGTCTGTTATTAAAATCGAGTTTTAGGGATACCTACTCTATGTCGAACACTAAAAATGCTTTTAATTACGCTGTGAAGCTTTAATAAATGAAGGGAAAGGGTTATATTCACTTATTTATTGCAAAATTATTTTAAATAGGTATATCGATAATCGAATCCGAACTTTTTTACACATATAGGTATTTTCGATATTTTCAATAACATTACACATTTTTTTTATTTAAACAATATTTTTTTAATTATTATACATTACATTTGGCATAATTACATTGTTTACACTATATTTCACAACAATTGACAAAATATTTTCTAAATTTACACGTAAAAACACAATTTTAAGTATTTATATACTTAATATCACTTTGATTACAACACCATAAACTTGCAATAAACGCTTCGATTTTTATAAAAAATACGTAGAAACACTTTAAAATTGGAAAAAAATCTTTACTTTAATATTAAAAATATATAAAAATTATATTCTAACACTTTTTTTATAAAATTAATGCTTTTTTTACTATTAAAAACACAAATAAATAAAGAGGTAAATAAAGGCTTGTGTTTATATAATAAACCTGCGCGCCAACTGAAATAGGCTGAAACCGGGTTGCATACACACGGCGCGGCGTCTATTTTATTTCCTTAGGTTTTAAGAACATTATATCAATTATTATCTTTCGTTAATTAAAATTAAAAAGCAAATTTTAATAAATAAATGTTTAAAATACATGCCTATACAAGTGTGTAGTTCATCTATTGTTTACTATATTTTACTCTTATTATAGGTATTTTATATTAAAAAAACAAGAAAAAAGAAGTGAAGAGGGAATTAAGAAATAGGTATAGTTATACCTATAAGAATTCTATTAAAACGCGCACGATTTTAACTTAGTTTTAGCGATTTTCAAATTATCGAAAATTAATTCGATCAAAATGATATTATTATCAAAAATAGAATTTGCATTATCGAAATTACCTTACCTTGTACACTTGTAATAAATGTAAATTATTAATTATCCATCAATATATTTGATATTTTTTTAATTGGGATAATAAAATATATGATTTCCCTGATCAAATGCAACGATATTTAACTCGAATTATTAATTTTAAAGTATATTTTTCAACAAATAAAGATACAGCTAGGTATAAGAAAGTGACTTCTGATCGAAAACCGGCTCCTATACGGTATAAATATTTTTTTAAACTAAATTATTTATTGTACAGGGTTGTTCAAAAAGGAGAATTCTAAATAGTTCACAGAAATGATGCATATTGTTTAAATTTAGTAAATAGTTACAAACATTTCTAAAGATTTATTAGCGAATTTATTGTGTTTCCTAGTAAAATATTTGTGAACTAAATTTACAAAGAGAATTCATATTATTTGCTTTCATTACAAATTAAACGTACGTAATATCAAAGGAAAAAGTTAATAACTTTATATATACACTGTAAAAAGCAACTTTCTTAGATTCACAAAAAATAGAATATTTTCAAAAAATTAGTAAATTTTCGAAAATAATCGTAAATTTACTAAATTTATTATATTAACAACAAATTCGAGAATTTTCGATTTTTTTTTTGTGTATTTACGAAAAAAGTTGTAAATTCACTATTTTTCGGAAATTTACAACTATTTTCTGTAAATTTTCGAAAATAAATTGTAAATTATCAATTTTTCTCGCGAATTTACAAAAAAAAAATCGGAAATACTCAAATTTTTAGTTAATATAGTAATTTTTACGATTTTTTTTCGAAAAATTACTAATTTTTTGAAAATATTCTATTTTTTTTTGTGAATTTAAGAAAGTTATTTTTTACAGTGTATTTTTTACGATACGTGATTTAATAATAGATAAATATTCTAAGTTAAATAAATAATTAAGAATTAATTAATTTTCATTTTCTTCACTGTTTTTGCCTATACTTTTTTTTATAAAAATAAAAATTCAATAAATTCAAAATTTTTATTCGCACACTTTATGTAATTTTTCAATGATTAAAAAAAATCTTTTAATAAATGAAAAGGAAATTTTATTAAATGAATTTTTTTTCTTCATATTCAAAGATTAATTTTTCATTTTCAATTCTCAACATGATACTTTAATTACAGTAAAAAAAAAAAAAATTAAAAATATAAATTTTTATTATTTAATAATGTAAATTAAAAGAGTAAAATAAGAAAGCGTTAATAATATAAATTAATTTAATATTAATTACAAAATTATCTCAATTAAAAAGGAAAAAAAAAGTATGTAAGAGGAAAGATAATTATAAATATAATATAAAATTCAGGAAAGTAAAGAAATAAAATAGAAAAGAAGAAATAAACGAATGGTTGATATATAACAAAATAACAGCACGTAGTAATTAACAATGGGGACTTAATTCATTACGAAAAAGTATACCGCATAAACCGCGGTGTTGTTTGACGCTTCGAAGCGTTTACGAAATTACTACTTTCTATAAAATGCTTTTCTTCTTAATTTTAAGTTAACTTATTTTTTTTTTATTTAAAGAATGAAAATTGGTTAAGTTTTAAAACTAAATTTTAAGTTTAATTTTAATCTAAATAACTCTAGTATAAATCAAGGTTTTTATTAAAATTGTAAAACATGATGCAAGTTAGAATTTTATGGGTATTTTTGACCAGCATCATTTGTTAAAAATTAAAAAAGATATTTTGGTACTGTGTCAATTTTATACAATTTTTTCAACCCAAGTTGTTTTTTTAATTATCAGTACATACACAGTAAAAATTTTTGCATTAAAGATTAAGGTAAATTTATTAACAAGCTTATGAAGTTACTATCACTTATTAATTTTTAATGCAAACATTTCTACAGTGTAGCTAATTAAAGCTCTGGGAAAACTATCACCTATAACGCAACTGTATTAAGAAACAAATTAATATACCTTTAAGTTTTAAAAAATTTCGAAAAAAATTTATAATTTCACTATGCATAAAAATTTTCAATAAAATAATAAAATATACGAAATTTCGCTGACAGTACCAAAATTTTAGTTGATACTGAACCGGAATTCAAATTTAAAATAATTTCAAATGGCATAAAACGTAAAGAAAAAAATAACAAATTTTTTTTTGCTGTCACAACCAGAATCTTTATTAACAGACTTGGTTTCTAAGTTTTGGTTACTTTAATTTTTCTAAATGGAGCCTAACGCCTAATCTACATAATCGCGAAATTGCTCCGTAAACTGCAAGCACAAATAAGATCACAAAAAATTTTCATTTTAGTCAACTCATTTTTTATACTAATCTATTTTGACAAATTTTTATTCTGAATAAACACTAGTTATGTAGTTAGGTTAGTAGCGATTTTACTTGCACTTGTGGTTTACGGAGCAATTTCGCTGTTATGCAGATTAGGCCCGATCTTCAAAAGCCGCAAGAGGGGGCGCAACTGCAAGCGCAATTGTGCGCAATGGGCAAAAGATCGCAATGCGCAGAAGCTTTTGTAAATTTCGAGTTGCGCAGGAGATGAAATTGATTTCTGCGCATTGCGTTGCGACTACGCTTGCGGTTGCGACTGACATTTACGGCGTTTGTAGAAACACCCTGAGGCCCCATCTACAGAAACCGTAAATCCGAGGCGCACCGCAAGCGTGAGCGCCACGCAATGCGCAGAAGAAGATTTTGTGTATTTGGTGATTATTTATCATTTATTTTAAACAATATAAATTATAAAACTATTGAAACTTTTTATTAAAATTAAAAATAAAAAGTTTATTTCCATCAGTAAAAATAAAAGAAATTTGTGTATTTTCACATACGAATAATTACTTTTTTTTTTTGTTAGAAAATTTCACTCAGATCTTTCATTAATCTACTGAATTTTATTTTCATTTTCTTGAATGCATTTTTTTCTTGTCTTTTTTTTCATTTATTCTCTCCCATTTTTTTTTTCGATTTTTCTGTTAGTATGCGTTAGTACAAATAAAAAGAAATTCTTGCTATTAACTTAAAAAATACGGGTATAAGCTTTTCAAAACGACTAAAATATAACTTTCTATTCTTTCTCTTGTCTATACCTTAAATAGAACGATTGCTTAGGACTGCTTTTCCATATCTTTTATTTTTTTGATTATTCTTATAAGACATATTTATATAAAAAAAAAGATGTAATAAGCGAATTTTTAGAAAAAAGAATTTAGTTTTTTTCCGAATTAAGATAGAAGATGGAAAAAGTAAATCTAAATTATTAAATGGAAGAATAATCGAAAAAAATTGTAAGAAATGCTGGTTATATAAGATATAGACAATAGAAAAAAAATAAAATAAAAGAAAAAAACTAAATATCAGAGTAGAAAAAAATAAAATCTTGTCTATTTTATTGGTAATGTACTTTAGTTATTACTTTTTTGATTATTTTTTTTTCTTTAATATTTTTTAAGTATTTTAAAAAATAATTGATTTTTTTTCTTTCCTGCAGTACTTTTTTATTATTAATTAAGATTTTAATACAGTTTTAATACATTAATTAATTTTCTAATGGTTTATTGGATAAAAATACACTTCTTTTGATAGAAAGGAAGAAAATGTGTTTCACACAAAATCATCGTATTTTAGGGGTATATAATGACAGGCTAATCTGCTTGATTTTTGTTTAGCTTGAAAACTAAAGGAAATTACATGAAAAGTAATGAAAAAATGTCTGCCTTTATTTTTGTTCCCAATTTTTAAATTATTCAGGCAAAATTTAAGCTGAGAAGTCTTAAAAAAAGACGGGTTTCTGAAAATTCGGACTTTTTTACATACAGGATTGGATTATAGATCAAGTTTTGAATAAAGCTAGAAACTTTTGGAAAAATGAAACAAAATACCTAATTTTTTGGGTCGGGTAACCGTTATATCGGGTAATCGCAAAATCAATAGAGTTTGATCTAATTCTAAGAATTTTTTCCATTAGAAAATTAATAAAATTCAAATCTCTAATTATTACTTAATTTTTAAGTTCTTTAAAATAAATTTTTTAATTTTTAAAACTTTTGTTTTAACACAGTGGCATCCATTAAAAATTAATTTCCGTAAATCATGATTCTTTTGAAATTTTAATCATTGAATAAATACAAATAATTAATTTTAATTTAAATAACTTTTTTCTTCAATAAATATCGAAATAAAGATAATAAATTTATTTTTAAAAAAACGTATATTTAGAATCATAGATAAAATATACACTCGAGGTATTCACAATCTTTAGAAAAAGAGGTTGTTGAACGTATTCTTTAATATATCTTATCCACGTGAATACAAGTTAAAAAGAAAACATATGTATAAGAGAACACTTAGAAAATGTAATAAAGTAAACGTGCTTTCATGTTAAAATAAAAAAGAGGGATAATTAAATAAATGGAATAAAAAAGGAATATTCGTGTTGGAAAAATTAGCTTTTAGATAATCTTTTGTATTTTTATGTAATTATTTATTTTTTTACTTTTATTTGAGAATCCACATTTCAGGCTGTTGTAAGATTATTTTTACAAATATTTTAATCGATGAAAGGTAGAAACTCACATTTTTATTCTATTTTATTTATTGAAATATTAAAAACTAACTGCTATTATAAAATTCTCATTCATTTGGTTATTTTTTCACTAATCCTTTGACGGGTAGCCAATTTTCTTTGCTGCCTTAAACATAGCTATTAATGAATCGAGAATTTCTTCACAATTTGGAATAATTTGATTTGCTGGTAAAACAAATCCATGTCTTCCTTTATCACGTAATTCATAAACGAAAGACATTGATAAATTTAGTTTAGCATATGCCCAGTCTAATGAAGTTCCAGATGCTTCATCTAATTCATTATTAAAAATATTATTTTTAAAAATTTGTTAACATTTTTTACCAGCTAAATTTTATTATTATTTTAACTTACAAATTGTTTCAGCGATACTGCCAAATTCATATTCAGTACCATATTTTTTAGATAAAGCATTTACTGTTTCATTTCCAATTTTATACTTTTTTATGAGAAACAAAACAAAATTATTTTAAATTATTAATAGGATTGTGAAAATAAAAAAAACTATAAATTACCAGTTCATCATAATTGTCAACGTGTTCAGTCGTATAAGAATAAGGAAACATCAATAATTGTGAATAACTATGAAATCCAACGTAGGCATATAAATTTGAAGAAATTGTTTTCAAAAACTGTGATAAAGTTTTAGTTTCAATTTCTGAAAATGGTTTTTTACCAGCGTATGACTCGCTACATGGGTAAGCACTTGCTCCTGGACCTTTAATAAAAGAAAAAAAATAACGAAAAGTTAAACCTCCGTTTTTTGTTAAATTAGTTGCATTTCTTGTCCAAAAATTTCAGCTTAAAAGATGACTTCAAAAATAGTCACATAAGTTAAGAGTTGTGCGAAAAAGTATATTTTCGAATTGCTGCACTTGAATTTTTCTTGAATTGTTTGAATTTTCAAGCAGATTTACTTGAAAATTCAAATTATTTTATCAAATAAAGCAAAATTCAATCGCAGCAACTTCTCACAGCACAATTCTAGTACCATATATTGCAAAAAATAATTGAATGATGGAATAAGTTTATATTACATCTAAACTCCACTGACTCATAAATAATTCGAAAATTAAATTCAAGATATTGCATGTTCTCGTTGCACAAAACGATCGTACTAGATTACAGCGCTACAATCACCGATCGATAGTTATAATATTCAAAAAAATTGAAGATTTACAATTTTTTTTAAAAATAATGTAGCTGGGGTCTGTTTTTTTGTTGCTTTAATTATAAAAAAGTTATAGTCTCTGTCTGTTCTTGCACAAGAAAGAAAAATTACGGATTAAACAGTTTTAAAATAAATCTATTAAATGTATTTACTCATCCATTTGAAATCCCAGTTACGATTTAAATCAACGCCGCGGCATTGATTACCATTATTTGATCTACTCTTACGCCATAATCGATCCTGCATAAATTTTATAATAAATAAATAAAATACTAATTACCAATTATTTCAAAAGATAATTATTAAAGTTATACCGTTGTATGAGTGTAAACGTAACCATCTGGATTAACAACGGGGAAAATGTACCAATCATTAGATTCAGCGAGTTCTCTGACATCTTGATTTTTATTTGTTAACAATTGATAAATAAAATAAGTAACAGTTGCTGGTGAAATCCATTCTCTAGCATGAATGCCACCTTCAATGAAAACACTTGGGTTTCCTTGTTTAAATGATAATTTTACGCCGATGATTTTACGACCTTCGAAAGTTTTACCACCAGTTACAACTTTGACATTATTTGGATACATAGCTTCTAACGAATTTAGCCAAGCATTAATTTCATTTAAATTATGGTATCTTGACCAATCAAAATTTCGTACACTATAAGACGACTTTATTGGATTTTCTTGATCAATCAATTTTTGCACGTCATCTATGTAAGTATTGTAAGACATATTTCTAGTATTTAGTAATGAAATAAAATCTTGTAATTTTTCTTGAGAGATCATTACATCTGTAGGTTTATTTTTTGTACTAGGCTCAGTCCAAAAAGAAAAGAGCTAAAAAGAAATTATTGTTATTGCAAATCTCATAAACCATAATTATACGAATTATGCATCTGTTATTTTACTCCTATTAATTAGTACTGGGCAAAGGTTTAAATAAAAAATTAGGTCATTTTTCTATTATGAAAAATAAAAAAAATTAATTTATAAAATATTACATAACGAGTTATTATGTTTTATCAATTTATCATAAAATATTATCAATCACAAATTCAAAAAAAAATATTACATCATCTTTTAACTCGAATTATAATAATCTAAAGAATTTTATTTTAAAATTTGATTAACAATAAAGATTATTTCCATGGTTTTTAATCTGATAATAGGAAATTTTATCGATTCTTTACAGATAAATAAATTCATATTTTATGAATATAATGAATATTTAGGGATTTGACTAAAATAGGTTTTTTTAATCAATACTTGTAAATGAGAAATTTTTTTAAAGATAAGTTAATGCATAATAATTGTTATATTTAGATTTCTTATACAAGTAAGTGTAGACTCTCTTGCAGCCAAAATAATTTGATCAATTTATACGCAAATCACTACTACTTGTTTTTGAAGTTAATGCATTTGAAACAGAACTAAAATTTTTCACCGCCACAGTGAAATCACTTGAACCTTTTTGCATTTGGTTCATTTTTGTCCCAATCAAATTCTTTACATATCAAACTTCTTAGGACGGACTTCCGGGGGCAGCTGATTTCACCCTTTCAAGAGGTTAAATAATTTTTTTTAAACACTAGGAACCGAATAATTTTTTGATTTAAAGTCAAAAATGTTAGACAAACATTTTTAAAAAAAATGCATCGCTTCCCAGTTACAGCTTGATATTTTGGAAATTTAATATGACGTTTAAATAAACTTTTGGGGACTATAACTTCCAAGGGATGCACTTTTTTGAAAAACGCTTATTATTTTACCTCGCAAAAGGGGCAAACCAGCCCCCCTTTGGGAGCCTGTCAAAAAGCATTTGATCTGTAAGGAATTTCGTTACGACAAAAATGAACCAAATGCGAAAAATTTCAATTGTTTTTATTGTAGCTGTGGAAAAATCCTAGATAACTAAAAAATATGTAATTATTTCTTCTACTATTGGTTTCAAAAATAGGATCAATATTAAGTCGTTTCAATTGAGTCAAAATTTTCATTTAGTGACAAAAAAGCTAGTCTCAAAAATTTTAGTCAAAACCTACACAGAAAATCCTCAGATCCCAGAAATTCTTTTGGTTTACGTTATTTTATAAATATAGAGTACTACTTATAAAATTAATGAGATGCCCTAATTTATTACTTTTCAATAAAATGTTGGTAATCATTTAAAAATTTTCTTTAAAATTCAGTATTTTTAGTTTTGACTAAATTTTTTGGTAAAATTTATTAAAAATCTTTTTCCGTGAATGTAATAGAATGCTTCATAAGTACAAAATCTTGCTAATTTTTATTATATTAAAACAATTGTTTTAAAATTAAATTTTAATATAGTTATATTAAAGTAATTAAATAATGTAATATTATAATTTAAAATGAAATTTTGTTATGAAAGTTTTAATTAACAAAACAAAATTATAAACATTTATTTTCAAATATTTGAATATTAAATGTAATTAAAAATTAACTAAAATACATTTAATTTAATAATAATTAAAATTAACTTACTTCATTTTCAGTATTTTGAAAATTTATTAAAAATTTTAAATCTTCGGTACTTGATGGAATTAACCTTAATACTTTATAATTATTATAATTTACTTTTTCAGTTAATACTGATGAAAAAAGTGGTATTAGAAATAAATAAAGAAACATTATTTATTTGTTTAACCTTATATTTTAATGTTTAAAAATTATTACTGAATGAATTCGGAAATGAAAAAATTGCTCGTTATAAATGTTTTCTTATCTTAGAATTATTTAATCGATCGAAATCATATAATAATTGATTTATTGTTTTCTTTTTTTTTTTTTTTTTTTTGATAACTTAATTATGTTTAATTTAGTGACTGGACGCGTTGTTCTGGGTAAAAAAATTTAAATCATTTTTAATATAATAAATTATAGTTTAAAATGAATAATTTTGAAGCTATCTGTAAAGGTAATTTTCTAGCTCTTTCATTAAATTGGAAGAAAAGTTGCGTAATTACAAAAAAAAAAATCAGGATTTTCGAATTATTTGTGAATTTATCGATTTTTTTTTAAATAATCTAATTTTTTGTTAATTCACATAGGAGTAACTTTAAAAGTGCGATGAAATAAGAAAGTTAAAAAATATTTATTTTTTTACATTTATTTACTTGCATATTAATAGTAAATACATTACATATTTTATATTTTCAAATTATTTTATCTTGAAATTTTCGGGTAACCGAATTTTCATGCTTTAAAATACATTTTTTTATTAAAATTGCTTTGTTGGGTAACCAAATTTTTTTGCTGCTTTAAACATTGCAACAAGTGAATCAAGAACTTCTTCGCCATTTGGAATGATTTGATCAGCTGGTAAAAGAAATCCATACTTTCCTTTATCACGTAATTCGTAAGCAAATGTTATTGGTAATTTAAATTTATCAAAAGCCCAGTCTAATGTAGTACCAGATGATGGATCTGAATTTAATTTATAAATAAATTATTTAATAAGATTATGAAAGCAGTTTTCTTTCTATTTTTTTTTTAACTTACAAATTGTTTCAGCAATGCTTCCAAGTTTATATTTGGTACCATATTTTTTAGCTAACGCACTGATTGAATCTTTCCCAATTTTATACTTTGCAACCCAAAAATGAAAGATAGTCTTTATAAGTTAATTTGTCACCAAAAAAAAATTTGGTTGTCGCAAGCGAATTTCCAGTTGAGGCAGCCGATACATTTTTTTTTTAATGGTTGCAAATGATATAAAACCTAAAGAAACGTGTTTAAAAAATGTTTTTTTTATAAAAAATTTTTTTTAAGTCCCACTATGCTGGGGTGCTCGCTTTTTAAAATAGTAAAATTCATTTTTTTTAAATTTTCTTTAGGTTTGAATTTCATTTGCTATTATTTAAAACAAAAAAAAAATCTTTCTGCTACAACCAGAATCTCAGTTGCGGCAATCGGAATTCCGTTAACGGCAACCAATTTTTTTTCAGTTTATATGAAAACAAAATAATGTGTATGTACCCCAAACGTCTAATTAACCATTTCAAGAACTGGTCAGAAATCTTCGATTTTTTACACGATTTGGTAAATAATTTTAGAATTAATAAAAATAACATTAAGTGCAAAGAAGTCGGTATTATATTCTTTAATTTTAATAATTAATAATAATTAAAGATGCATACTAATAAAAAAATTATTACATTTCTAAACTAAAAATGTATATAATTCTATATTATTATTTAGATGATCTTGTCTTTTATTATAATACTTTAACTTGTATTATATTTTATTTTTAAAAGATAGTGTTTTGGTTTTTTATTAATTATTTTTTTTTTAATTTACCTAATAGTCCTGTCACCAGCAATGCTATTTAATGCCATAAAATGCCATAAAAGCTCCATAGAAAATAATGGGTTGGATTTATGTTTTTTGACCCAATTTTGCAATAATTTGTTAATAACAATAAATTGACCACGAATTTTGCAAAATAGATCTCGGATTCGTGTTTAGCGGGTCAAAAAACATAAGTATCACCCATTGTTTTCCATGGAGCTTTTATGGTATTTTATGATTTTATGGCATTAAATAGCATTGCTGGTGACAGGACTATATAAACACTATCTATTAAAAATAAAATATAATAAAAATTAAAAAATACCTCTTTAATTAATAGTAATTAAAATTGTATACTTAAATGTTATTTTTATTCATTCTAAAATTATTTACCAAATCGTGTAAAAAAATTGAAGATTTTTGAACATTTCATGAATTGGGCAAGGGGCTACATGAAATATTCAATTACACGTTTGCAGTGTAACATGTATACTTTACCAATTCATCATAGTTTTCAACATGTTCAGTCGTATGAGAATAAGGAAACATTAAACGTTGTGTGTAACTATGAAATGCAATGTAAGCATACAAATTTGAAGAAATTGTTTTCAAAAATTGTGATAATGTTTTACTTTCAATTTCTGAAAACGCTTTCTTACCAGCATACGAATGACTACATGAATCATTACTGGACCCGGCACCTTAAAATAAATTATTCTCCTCCTAACAAACTGTAATTTAGAAAACATAAAATTTAATTTAAATTATTTACTCATCCATTTAAAATCCCAATTTCGATTCAAATCAACGCCGAAACAATCACCATTTTTTGATCTATTTTTACGCCATAATCGAGTCTACAAAAATATTTCAATGTTCAATTAAAATTCTGCTTTTATTTTTAATGATAAATATTGAACATTCTGATACCTTTTCATGAGTGTAAACATAACCATCTGGATTTAAAACTGGAAAAATATACCAATCATTAGATTCAGCGAGTTCTCTGACATCATGATTTTTATTTGTTAATAACTGATTAGTTAAATAAGTAACAGTTGCTGGAGAAATCCATTCACAAGCATGATTACCACCTTCAATAAAAATACTTGGGTTTCCTTCTTTAAATGATAATTTGACGCCTTTAATTTTACGACCTTCAAAAGTTCTGCCACCAGTAATAATTTTAACATTATCTGGATACTTTTTTTCTATTAAATCTAGCCAAGAATAAATTTCGTTCAAATTATGATATCTTCTCCAATCAAAAGTATTTAAATCAAAAGATGATTTTTTTGGATTTTCTTGATCAATCAATTTTTGTACGTCATCTATGTAAATATTGTAAGAAATATTTCTGATATTTATTAATGCAACGAAATCTTCCAATTTCTCATGAGATATCATTACATCTGTTGGTTCATTTTTTTTACCAGGCTCAATCCAAAAAGAAAAGAACTAAAACAAAGATTCTCTTTCAAAACCATCCATTTTTGATAGTGAAGTTTTTATGTGATATTTGAAAGCTTTCGAACTTTGTAATTTTATAAAAAAAAACTTGTCTAACATTTTTTTGAGTAGTTTCAGATCATGCAAAAAGAAATTTTTTAAATTTTGACCCATGAAAGCTTCCTAGTTAATATTATTATTTAATTTTAAAACTTACATTATCTTTATTATTATCAAGATTTTTTAAAAATTTTATATCTTCATTGCATGATGGATTTAATCTCAAGACCTTGTAATTATTATAATTAATTTTTTCAGAAGTTACTATGGAAAAAACTATTAATAAGAATAAATATTTAAACATTTTTAACATAATTATTTCAATATAAAAAAAATTATTTTTTCTTTTATAAAGATTAAGACGATTACTAAGTTATTTAGAAAACAAAAAGTAATAAAAGCAAAAAATTAAAAGTTTCTTATCTTAAATATGCAGTAAAATAAGATAAAACAGTTCAGCCTTCAAATTTTATCATTGTCAAATAACTCAAGTATATTTGCGCACCAAAAATATAAGAATTTTACCAGTTACCGATGTCTCAAATGATACAAGTTATTGGCAAAAAGAACTTATTTGTCATAATTTATTCCTCGGTACTCCGGATCCGTTAAGGGGAAACAAAAAATTAGTAATTTAACTATTACATTATGTTTAAAAGATTTGATATATTCGTAAAACTAATTCTAACGCATGATCTAGGATTAGAAATGCCGGACTTAATGTTATGACAATATTATAAAATAGAATTTTTAAGCAATTTTCTAAATAACGTGATGGGTTCTGGAAAAAGTAATAGGTCCAAAAAATGGGTCAATTTTATGCCCAAAAAAAGCTGAAAGTATTAGACCTCGTAACAGCCTATATTTTTAGATTAGCCCAAAATATACTTCGTTCACATTTGACCTTTTTTTTGGTATCTGGGTTCTGGACGAGTATGTCAGGCCATTTAAGTTCCGCCGTTTAACCACGCTTTATCCCCTATAAAATTTAAACTTATTTTAAAAAGCGCGGGTAAACGGCGGAAATTTAATGGCCCGACATACTCGTTTAGAACCCAGATAAAAAAAAAATGTCGAATGTAGAGTATGTTTTGGTCATTTTTAAAAATTTTGGCTGTTACGAGGTGTCAAACTTTCAGTTTTTTTGGCGTAAAATTGGCCTAGTTTGTGGACCTATAACTTTTTCCAGAACTCGAGGCCAAAAAGATACGAAAACGCGTATGTTTTGGCCTTGCCTATCTCTAAAAAAAATTCATCTGTCATAATCAGATGTGATTTTTACCATAGCACTGAAGCTATTTTAAGACCTATAATACCTATTTTAATAGCAATTTAAGTTGAATCATTTTTTATCTTGAAAAAACAGGTTTGTGTAAAAAAAAATTAAGAAGCTTGAGAGAAGACAAAAAACAAAAAACCTGAGACAAACTTTTGCTTCGGTAAAAAAAAAGTAACAATGTTTAAGGAACTCTATGTTATAACATTGAGCCCATGATTCTGAAAGTTTGGTGTAATTTGTGAATCCAAAGACCGTAAAGTCTCCTTTTAAATTTCTTCTGGAGAAATAATTTATTTACTCATAATCTAAATAAATAATAACGTAATTAATTCTCTTAATGTATAATTATTTAAAAAGTAAAGAACTTTATTCAGTTCCAAGTAACACTTTTTCCTAGTAAATTATTTTAATTAAAGTAATTTAAAAAAAATAAATGGAAAATTGTAAGTGAAGAAAATAAAAATATTACCTTTTTTTCATAAATAAAATAAAATTATACTTTTTTTATACAAAGTATTTTTAAAGAAAATTTTCTAGTAGTATAATTTCAAACTTAACTGTTAATACATTCTCGTGAAGTAAGAAAATTTTAAAGCACGTTTTTTCACTTTATTTTATATATTGCAGTCTTAATGTCTGTTTTTATTGCATGTAAACATTTTTAATGAACGTTAAAAATTACATAATTTAATTTGTAATTAATTAATTTTATTTTCCACAATTTCAAAGAAACTATTTAAAATAATATTTTTATAAACGTGTTTTGGCATTTTTAAAACAAGTTGGCCCAAAGCTATTGGTCAAGTCTATAAATCGGAAACAAAGTATTTTTTCCCAAAAATACTACTAACTACTATTGCTACATTCTCGATTTTTGGCATCCATTTTCAGTTTTGCCAGATTAAAAAAAGCATAAAATTTGTCCAATTTTTTTTTTTTGTTCTCTGAAACGCTTATTTTATCATGAAAATTATTTTTCTTCTTAGGCTCATTGCAAATTTTCCGTCCAATATTATCAGGAATATGATTCTGGGAGTCCGGAAAATTTCAAATGCCGAGTTCAAATGAAATTTTGGATCCTATGATCATATTCTACAAAAATTTTTTTATAGTTCCATAATAGGAAAAAAAATTTTCACGAAAAAATAAGCTCTTACGAGAAAAAATACGAAAAATTAGTTGATTTTTAAAAAAGTTTTCGTAAAAACGAGCCAATAATTGAAAAAAAAAAAATTGCCATAGAGGCTAATTTTGAGTAATAATTTTAGAAAACAATGCTTTGAAATCGAATTGAAAACCAGACTATCAGTCTTGTTAAATTAAAAAATGCCCATACATAAAAAAAATTTCTCTAATATTTTCTTATTTATTTTTTAAAAGTTCTTTATAAAATATTTTGTGTTTGGCAATTCAATTTAATTTAAAAGTCACTCATCGAGAAAAAAAAAAATTCTATTTTAAAATAAATAAACTAGCTGAATTTTCAATTTATATATTTGCTAAAATGACATATTTTTGACTAATCATAAAGAAAATAGTACACAAACACACAGTAGCATAAAAGTAAAACGTTTTTTGATATTTTCTAAAAATAGAGTAAATTTAAGTTTTTCATGTATAAAGAGAGAAAAAGAGTCTGACAGATTGAAATGAAGGAAATATTGTAAGTCATATATTTAATGTAAAATTTAAATTTCTGACGATGACAAGCTTTTCATAATATATAAGGTTTCAACTTTAATATCAAAAATTAATTTATATGTATGACGAATATTTTTAGATAAAAAAGGTAAAAATAAGAAATTTTTAATTAAAAAAAAAATAATAATAAATAGAAATGTGTTAACAAAATAAACATTAATAGTAAATTAACATAACAAATAGTTTCGTATTTTAACTTTTAAAATAAATAACTGAAGTAAATTAAAATAAAGAAAAAGACGTTTATAGCAGTTTCAACTTTCAACTAAAATCTCTCATATCCACTTCTTAAAGCTTTTATTATCATAATATAACATAAGAACTAGAAAAGGATAGAAATATAAGAAGAAGCATTGCATCTAGTATAAATTTATACAAGTGTAATCATACGCAAAAGAATTGTTTATATATCTAACATAAGTACTTCATAAAGTTGTCAGAGGAAAGTAAAAGACAAAAAGTATTCTACAACCCTATGCTTTATGCAATAAAAGAAAAAAAGGATGATTTACGAAGACGTAAACATCTGCTCTTGAAGGAATACCTTGTTGTTATTATTATTATTCTTGTTGTTACCATGTACTTGGCTTTTTTTTTAAAGGAAAGTCATGTACTTTACTCTCATAAATGTACTACTTTTTAAGTGTAAGTCGAGTCAAATAAGATATGGTTTAAAATAAGATTTTTTATCTTACTTCGTAATATTAATCTTGTGCATGTAAATGGAAGTTTAAGTGCTACTTCGTGTAACAGGATAATAATATTGTTTTTTTTTTTTACTTTTAATTGAACAGGATTGAAAATTTTTGATGCAATGAAATTTTTTTTGACACTTAGTTGAAATAGATTTTTTTTCTTATATGCAGAATTGAAACTTTATTTATTTATTTATTTCAAAGTTATTCGAACTATTTATTTTATAAAATTTGATGAGGCTCATGGAGGTCGTCAATTTAAGGCCAATTTATTAGCAAATGAAATTTTTTTAATTTTGAATTTTCTTTTTATAGGTTATAAACTAAATATTTATATTGAACAATTTTAACTATTTAAGTTATTCAAATTTTACATTTTAGTATGAATTCTCATGCTGATGTATATGACTGGTGCTGATTACCAATAGTTAAATTTACATAATTTAAACTATTTGTTTAAATTTTCTTTGTATGGCTTGGAATTTCTTGAATTTATACCAAACCAATTACGTAAATATTTGTTTAAACGTTATTTCCTCAGGATTCCGCAAGTTGATGTAAACTCAGTAAATTGAAATAAATTTTATTTTTATAAAAGATTTTAATTAGGGATCTCAAAAAGTGTAAGAAATAGTCAAAATTCAAGCTTGAAAAATTTATCTGATTTTCACTAACATTTCATTAATTTAATTTCATTAATTTAAAATTATAAAATTCACTTTTAATTTAATAAAAATAAAAAAAATAAAAACAATTTTTCATAAAACGATTATTATAAATGTCATATTTCAAGTATACACAAAATTTTTGTAAATCCCATAATCTACGCGACACATACAAGTCTTAAAGCTTAAAGATCAAATATGCGCATAAATAATAATATACATACTCTTAAAATAAATAGAAAATTTAACAAGAAAACATTAACTCGGTAGCAAAATGTAAACAGACACACACATACACACATAATATTGTGAAAACTGAAATTTAAAATGTTGTTAGATGAACAAAGAAGAAAAGTAAACTGCAGATATAAAATATATATATAGGGAAATAAGATCGCAATCCCAAATGTATATCCTATTTTAGCAAGATATCAGCAAACAAACACAGACTATATATTTTTTATGGACAATGAGAGTGAAAATTTAAAGTAAATATATTGTTAAATATGTAAAGAAAGTTAAACTTGTTAAAATTTAATAAGTGATTTCAGTTCGATTAAAATTTTCTCGTTATATATATTTTGATAAATTATATTTACGCATAATATAAACTAAACTTTCGTTTAATATATGGCTATAGTTTTATGACACATTGTTTTAAATAGTCAACGATAAGATTACGTATATATACCGAAAACATAAAGCACAATGATGACAAAGAAGAAAATAAGAAAAGTTTTTCAACTAGTATTATAGCGGTTAAGGCAATTAATTGAAGGAAAAAGAAAAGAGATACGACGGGGTATTATATATACTTTCGTGAGTAAACAGGCTCGAGAAATTAAAAGCTATTTGTCACGGAGTATATATATACCTATATAGGTTAAATATGTATATAGTACCAACCTACTATAACGAAGAAAGTTAATGTAAAGAACACAGGGGAGCAAGAGAGATGATGAACAGAAGACTTAAAGCTTGTTAGATGCTTTTTAAATTAAGATTAAGCTGATAGTCATCGCAAAATGTTGGCTTTTACCACACTAACAATCATTATTGCATTATGACTTACGTGTTATATATATTTTTTAACTTAACTTTTAAATTGAAATATGACTTTGCTTATAAAAATATTAGCTTAACTTATTTTTTTATACTCTAAATACTTTTACACTTTTTTATAAGTTGTTTGTTTTACTGAAAAGTCATTAATTTTCAAGTTTTAGATTAAAAATAAAATTATTTTACTTACAATAATTAATTTCATAAAAGATTTTTGTCAGAAAAAAAATAATATTTGTATATTAAAAATTTTTTACGATTTTAGGTCCTCATATTATGAAAATAATTTGTACTGTATTATTTATTTTAACCTTTTAACGCCTAACCAACCTATCTTGGATACTTGCATTTTTCGGTAATAAAAACTGTATATTTTAGGCTAAAAAAGTCACCTAGTAGGGAATTTGGGTCGCTCTTTTTATTTCTGAAGACCGATTTTCGCTACAACCCTTACGAAATGAGATATCAACCCCTAAAATGGGGTAAGTTTTTTTACATTTGGTAACAACTTAAGTTTCCTTAAGAATTTTTTGAAAATTTACCCCACTTTAGGGGTTGATATCTCATTTCGTAGGGGTTGCAGCGAAAAACGGGCTCCGGAAATGAAAACAACGACCCGAATTACCTACCAGGTGAGTTTTTTATATGCAGTTTTTATTACCGGAAAATGCAAGAAAGGTCGGTTAGGCCTTAATAGGTTAAATAAGTTGAAACAATGAAAAATTAAGTTTAGCTCCAATTCTGGTCAATAAAATATTATTTTTACTTTTATTATGGTATCAAGACCTTATTTTTTTTTTCGAAAATTTTTTTATCGAAAAATCTCAAAAATCTCTCTCAACTATTTTTTTTTTTGAATTTGAATATAATACCTTATTTTTTCAATAAAAGTACTAATATCTACTAGAAATACCGTTTTTACTCGATATCTCTAATCTGATAATTAATTTTTTGAAAAATATGGTCTCAAAATTTGATACCAAATTTTTTTTATTTTCGGACGTAGTACCTAATTTTTTTCTCTGAAAGTATTCGTTTTTAATAATAATTAAATTAATTAAATTAATTTTTTTTTAAATTTTTATTCTTAAAATTGTTTGCATTAAAACGTAAAAACAAAGCTAAACTTTTCGAGATAGTACCAAATTTTTTTCTATGAAAATACTTGTTTTAGAAATATCATTTTTAGTGACTTTTGAATCTGGTACCTAATATTTTGAAAATTTTTTTCTCAAAATTTTTTGTTTGAAAAAAAAATGATAAGCAAGATTATTTTTTTTTTATTTCGGAAACAATGCCTAATTCCCACGGGGAATTCTAGTTTTAAAAAATGAATTATTTTTAGATGTCTAGTATTTCTTTTTATTTGTTGACGTAATGCCTAATTTTTTGCACGGATGTTCTGGTAATGCATTTGATGTCTCTTAATTTCTCATAAATAATATATAAAATAGTAAAATTTTTCAAATCATATAAATATTTGTCATTCCTTGAGGGACCGTAGTGCCAATAATTTGGCAGCCTTTTTTAATGATTTTCATGAGTTTTAAAACGGTGACAAAGTGGTAGCGCAGGGATTTATTTAAATTTTGACTATCGCGAGTTTAAATCAAAATAGTTTCCAAAACTATAATTTACTAATTATTACAGGAGTTACTTTTAACAGTGCAGTCATAAGAGTTCTAAAATGAACATTCATTTAAGCAAAGAATATTTTAGGTTAATTTCTAGAAATTAAAAATTTTTCAAGTGAAATTTTAGTGTCAGTCTGTTAATTTTTATGTGTTAAAAAAAAATTTTTTTAATTCTACTGAAAAGCAAGATGAACTCGTTATATAGTTTGTTATATAATAATAATGGTGAATTTTATTTTGTTTCTTTTTTATAACAGTCTAAATATCCGATTACAAAAATAAACTTAGAAATTAGCAGTCAAAAATCGACTGCATATAACACTTTTATACACTAGATTAATTACTCGAACATTTTTCAGGTAAATTCGCGTGATTCTTGGCGTTTTAAGGGCCATCGAGTAATTAAGATAAGGTGTACTTTTATTACAAACAGACACAGTTTAGAAACTATATAAAATAAAAATTTTTTTTTTGTTTTTAAAGTACTTAAACTTTTTCTTACCTTATGTTCCAAAAAAAATTTTATTGCAATTATAAATGTTCTTTTTTATGTTAAAAAGTTAATTTAACTGTAATAAAATAAATTATACACTAAGTTGCTAGAAGTTGTAACTCACCTGAAACAGAAAAAGAGAAGAAAAATGAATTGGTTTTTATAATATTATTTATTGCGATTAATTTTATAAAAATTTATTCAACTTTTTGCTACATTAAATATTAAATTATTTTCTATTCCCTTTACCAACCAGTATTAAAATGCTTTACATCGAGTTTACGGTATGTAATCAATTAAGGGAGCTATAGTAATAGGATTAAGAAAAAAATTTTTTAATTTATATTAACTAAATTTCTTTGCCCAGTTTGAGAAAAAATTTAAAAAATTTATTAACGAGAAACTTTTAAAATTACCTTAGTTTTTATTTTCTATTATTATCCTTTTTTTAAATCTTTTACATCTTTTTTTTTAGTTAAATAATATAATATTTTCAGGGATATTAAAACCAAGGAAATAAAAGAAGTCTTAATAAGACATAAATCTAGAGTCAATTACAAGAAAAAGTAAGAAAAAAAAACCAAATAAGTAACTCCTTTGGGTTCTGAGTTGAGTTGAAATAGAAAAATCAAGTAAATGAACATTTTTATCTTTCTTGCAAATATCTTATAACTTTTCCCATGACGTATTTTTTTTTAAATTTAAGATACTAAAAATAATTTTTAAGTTGATTCGAGTAAGCAAATTCTTTATTCTTGTATAGATAAAATAAAGATCAGGTAGAAAATAAAAATATAAAAATTTATTGTGCATATTATATAAAGCAATAATATAAAAAAATGACATAACTGACACGTCGATTATCGTGTGGTTGCCATTGTCAATATTAAATAAATAAGAAAAAAAAAGAAAAAAAATTTCTCATTTCGTTTATTCCACTTCGTATTATTATTTTTTTATTATATATCATTTTTATATCAAAAAATGTATAACAGCAATTTTATATTAATCGAGGATGTCATGAAGAATTGTGAAGGATGTTTTGCTTGAAAAATGCAATTTACCTTTTTTTTTTCTTTTGCAATATTTTAAAAAAGCTTACTTTATTTTATTTTATTTCATTTTTTTCTTGTAATGAATTATTAGCATCATTGATTATATGTCACTTATATATTTTTTTATTTAATTTTGAATATATTAGATAGGTGTTTAAAAAAAATGTGTAGAATTTGTATAGTTTTTTTTTACAAATGTTTTTTTAGGTTTTTGGTGACTGATTACGAAAATCACTTCGAATTGTTTTTTTTTTTTTTTTTTTATATGAAGCTTCGAGCCTTCTTTGAGGCTACAGTACACTCAAAAAATTAAAACGTAATATTTTCAATTCTTTAGATAACTTTACTAAAATTAATAGTAAAATCTTTTAGTTGCAAATGTACATTTTACTCAACATTTTTTCTCAGTGTAGGATTATAAATATACTAAAGATGGGTA
This sequence comes from Anagrus nilaparvatae, assembly GCA_022575985.1. Taxonomy (NCBI): domain Eukaryota; kingdom Metazoa; phylum Arthropoda; class Insecta; order Hymenoptera; family Mymaridae; genus Anagrus; species Anagrus nilaparvatae. Next base: position 28,779,923 of record JAKSXM010000231.1, on the reverse strand, counting down.
ACTGAATGAAACGCAAGAGTAAAAAAAGTACCTTAGTCATAAGATTTTTTATCATTTGGCTCTATTCTTACACTGATATGCATGTTAAAAAATATTTTAATCTCAAAATTTACGTCTAATTGTAAGCGGTAGATTAACCCACTGTAGAAAACTACTGATTCTATATTTTTACAATATTATGAACCACAGAAAAAAAATAATTTGAATCTAAGGGTGCGAGATTACCCCCATATATTGCGTACCCAACTCGAAACTCTTCATTAAATTTGAAAAGTGAATCATTTTTGAAAAGTGACCTAATTTTTTGGATTTTTGACACGAAAATTTTCAATTTAGTGCGAACCTTTTTTGAAAAATTTGAAGCTTCATCCGAAATTTTATCTGACCCATCAAAAAAAATACAAATGCCGTTACCGGAATTCCGGTCTCCGCTACTATATTTCCGATTGCAATTACCGGAATTCCGATTTTGGCAGCCAAGATTAATTTTTTCTTTTAAATGTTTGTAAATGGCCCAAAACCTAAAAAAAAGTGTACAAAAATTTTGTTTTCCAAATCATATAATGAATTTTAATAGATTTGCAAGCGTTAAAAAAAAAATATCTGACTGACACAACCGGATTTTAGTTTTTTTTTTCGAATAGGTAATGAATTAAGCTATCCTAAATTTGAAAAAAAAATATTTAAATTGTCAGGGCTAATATGTGATTTTTTTTTTAAATTTAATTTAATTTTTTTTTTTCCAATTCAAAGAAATATTACGTAATTCATAATTCTATATCATAAAATACTTTTAAAAAAAAATTTTTCTATTTTGATGTTTCATTTAATTAAAGTTTTTAATACTAAGAAACCATTTAAATATTCATCAAAATATACTTTTTGAAAATTTTCAGAATTACGTATTTAATATAATATTAAAATGAAAATTGAATAATAACGTTAAAATAGAAAATTAAATATTAATTTTCCTTTTTGTAAGTTGTTATTTTTGTTATTAATATTAAAATTTAAACCTATTTTCACATTATCTTTAGAAATTTTGACATAAACGCACACATAATATATATATGCATAAATATTTATACACGAGTATATAAAGTAAATGAATACTTATTACTCGAGTGCGGTTTCCCATGAAGAATTCAAGCGCCTGTTTCAATTTGACCAGCGTTTTCTCGTGAATAAATCAACAAAGGTACTTTAACGTGTGACCAACTAAATGAAACTTGAAAACCAAAAAATGTCAAGTATATGAAAGCATATTATATATATTATATTCATACCAAAGAAGAATTTTATTTTTATTAGGGTTTATAAATTTCATTTTCAGTCTTATGAAAAAACCAGATTTTTTAAATGTATTATCTTATGCTAACTCATTAAAAAAGTTAATAAGAAGTTATTTAATTTATCATATAAAATTAAACGGGCCTTATAGAGGCAACTATCTTCTGAATAATCAATCAATCTATCATTTTTTTTTTTAATTTTTTTTCAGTTACGAAATCATTTTGAACCTTACAAATTATTTTTATTAAATTATTACTATTTAAGAGCAAAGGTATAATTTTTCATTAAAAATAATTGAATATTCGTAATTAGCGACCCAAAAGAACCCCCGTATACCAAATTTCAAAGGCCTAGAGTGAATTTGTCAAAAATGCTCTTTTTAGGGCAAGTTTTGGCCAATTTAAGGGTCAAGCCCCAATTTCTCATAGAAAAGACTCCGATTTTCGTGTTCAGGGACCCTATAAAAACCTATAGTAGACCAAATCTGGTGGTGGACAGAAACTATACAACCAAACCCGTATTTTGACTGGAGTATAGTAATAATTTAAGAAAAATAATTTGCAAGGTTCAAAATGATTTTGTAACTGAAAAAAAAATACACAACCTGAAAGTAATAGATTGTAATCGCATAAAATTCAGTATAAAATATCCCCCTTATTTAATAGTAAATTGCACATATTATAAAAATTAAGTCGATTTTGTAGATTTCTGATTTCTCAAGATTTTTGACCATTTCATGAAATGGTCAATTACATATTTGGGGTGTAACGTATACATTATAAAAGTATAACCACAGTTTTTGGTTAATATACTTTTTGGTGAACATTAACGAAAAAGTATAAACCAAAAAGTTTAATCATTATATTTTTTTATGAATACTAACCAAAGACTATAAAGCAAAAAAGTAGAAAAATTCTTCATAAATAATTATTCATAATTGATTATAGATTAAAGTTTGAATATAGTGGCTTCCTATTGGCGATTTATGAATAATTACCTCGATAATTACAATTTTTTACAAATCAACAAAATTTTTAGAGACAAATAATCAAATTGAAAATAAGAAACATATTCTATGGGGGTTGGCGCACGAAGCGCAATATTAATATTATAGAAATAGTTACATGCGTCTTTTTATAGAATAAACTATGTTTTATAAAAGTAAGTTTACAAGAAAAAAAAACTAAGCGCCAGGTGCTTTAATAATTACTATTACTTTTCTATAAATAAATCTATGCTATAATGTTTTAAGCGCCACATACTATTATAAGCGCCATGTTATTAAAAACTATTTTTTGCTCTAGGTTACCTAGTTTTATATCTACATTGTCTGATAGTTTACTTTTTCTTTATACTACTTATAAAAAATAACTTTTATACTATAGCTTTTACAGAAAACGAGTAAAGCGAAGCATACCATCATTATGATACAAAGATGACTTTAAAAATATTAGTTCATTTGCACGATTAGGGGTTAGATGAATGCAAAATGAGTCAAACATCCTTAAATTAAAAAAATAAAACTTATAAATGGTTTGTGTTTTCACACAACCAACCAGCCAGGAACTTGTTCACTTATAATAGTTTTAATTTGTACTCCCTAATTATAAGAAGTCCTAGAACCGAAATTATTCTAAGTCCCTAAATTGACTTTATCCTAAGTCCAAAAACTTAAAGTATTCTAAGTTCTTGTTCTTATCAGGTTATGATCATACCTTGACTCCCATTCAAATATTGTAAATCCATTTGACCCTTCCCCCTAAAAAGTTACTTTTTTATGTACGCTCCCTGCTGCATGAGTTTTTATCGGTACTTCTCCATGTGAAAACATTTTCTTATTATGCTAGTATTTCTGATAGGTTTGAAATATTCGCAAACCATGATAAAATTTGGCATCCCGTATGTTTTTTGGAATTTTGAGGTTCTTAACGTAAAAAGTTTTAAAATCACCCCTTGAATTAGTAAAAAATGCTATTTTTAGAGGTGATTTTGCAATATTTTGAATTTTTGAGAATTTTGAACGTGCAGGACTCCGAAATTTGGAATCAGCAAACCAAAAAAGATACAGTGGAGAAATCTTGGTTTGTAAAAATTACAAAAATACCCTAATAAAAAAACGTATCTACTTTGCTAATTAAAGGGTGTTTCACTCATTTTCCATATACGGAACCCTCAAGTTCGTAATTAGCAGTTTATTTTTATGTCATGGGCTAAATATTGTTACAATTTGTGGATATAACAAATTTTATACAAGCAAAACCTCGTTTTTTCGAATCAGCGACCCTTTTTAACCCTTTTACCTTTTTTTACCTAAGTTTCATAAAATAATCAGAAAACCGTGAGTTGACTAGAGTAGAAAAGTAACAATAGTAATTGAATAAATTATGTGGTTTAAAGGACCAAAAAAATATTTAAAAATTCATATGAATAAAAATATTTCGTTGACATAATCTGGTTAATTGTATTTATAAAAGAGAATAACGAAAATATGAAATTCTAGACAATTTAGATTTTGATTTAATTTAACTTTGAACTAACAACATTAAAGAGCATTATTTTATAAATATATATACATGATTACATAATTATAATATAAAATATTACGTACAAAATTTAACTTCCAACAAATTATTATTAATAAAATTTGTTAAATCTTTTTTAAATAACGTGCAAATTTTAGCGTAAATAAAAAAATAATAATTAATAAATAATATAAAAATTACATAATTTATCAAATTTCACATAGCCGAATTAAACGATTTTTATGACAGGTTAACATGTACATATAAAAGAGCGAGTAAGAGAATGAATAAAGTTTATATATTATATATTATAGTACAAAAAAAAAAAAAAAAAATTGTATTTATAGTTGCGTTCATTGAAACGAAAGCTTCATTAATTAAATGCGACGAAAATCAGGGCAGTTCACGTCACTGTGCATTCGATGCATTCTACAACTCTTCGTTTTGAATTGCAGTACTCTCCTCTCTCCTTTCTCTCTTTTATAGTATTTTCCTCATTTATCGTTAGTGAAATTATTATACGTCGACTTCACATGTATACACAATGGACTTGCAATAAATCAATAATTTTCTCTTCATAATATTACTATATATGTTAAGTTTATATCAAAAAGAGAAAGATATATAAGTGAAATAAAGAGAAATAGAAATAAATTTATAGTTTCGAGTAAGTTTATATATATATGAGAAAATCGACAAATTTGAAACGTTGACTTCCGGTTACGTAAGTTTATTATTACAATATATTGGCATTTTAGTAGAATATAACTAGTCAATATATTGAAATGCATTGTTTATGCATTATTGTTTTATATATAATATACACTACTGCACTGTTCAAACAGAGAAATATATAAAACAATTTTCATTTATTAATTTGACTTTTAGTATTATATTCGAACAATGAAAATATTTTATTATGTTCATAAATAAAATAAAAGAAAAATTTTTAATTGATAATAAATTTCATTTTTTATTTTTTAAATATTTAACCTATTTTACTTATTAGGACCTTCCAAATTTCATATTTGTAATTTGGTTCTTTCTTTTAGGATAGGATATATTAGGCTGGCATTTATTTTAAAAAGTTTTTTGGATTTTTTATTAACTGATGAAATTAGGTTTCATTTACCAAAAATATAATATGGCTCATTCAATAACTTCCAAGTGTTGCTACCAAATATATGTGCTGTTGTGGAGCTAATTCTGAAGTCTCATAAGAAACAATGCTAATTTCACGTGCTTGAGGATAACACTTAGGAACGATTAAATGAGCTATCATTTTGAAAATTATTTTTTGGTAAATGGAATCTAATTTCACTTGGTAATCGAAAATCCAAGCAAAATTTTAAAATAACTGGCAGGCTAGTGCATATACATGTATATAGACTGTTAATGAATAACAAAAGACTCTAAAAACTTATATGTATACTTTTATAGATCAAAGACTTTATCCTAAAGTTTTCAAAAACCTATGTAAAGTCAATGTATATATATATATATATATATATATATATATATATAATCTCCAAAAGACTTTCACAAACGAAAAACCCCTTCATTCAAGCTTTTTCTTTCTCCTTTTTTTGTCACCCAGTGTTTTGGTTATTATACTTATAGAAGCTCCTTTTATTCAAAACAATTGTGTACAGTCTCTTATAAACTTTTTTTTTTAGTTTTTTTTACTCTTATATCACTTTTACTTGTATTTTTTTTTACCTACACTGCTTTTATTTTTGTTGTTTATTTATTATTCCTCAAGTAAGTATTCATTAAGTTGACGAAAAAACAAAACATTTTTAAATGAAAATTTACGTGAATCTAAATATAATTGCTTGACATTTCTATATTACTTTTTACTCGTACTTTTTAGAAAAAAGTTCTTGTATCACAAGTCACTGATAGCTAAAACAATCACATGCTTATCTTACTTGTTGGCCAATTGGTGGCCTGCAAAATCCTCAGTAACATTTCTACTAAACAATCTGAATTTGAAGTGTAAAAAAATGCAATCTGATCAGATACATTCAAATTCATGTTAAGGATTTTTTTTTTACTGTGGACGCAAATTGAATATATACCAAATCTGTATGCGTATTATGGGTAGGCCTAATTATGGGATAAGTTAATTCCTAGGTTAGAAATTTGAAAAAAATTTTGCTAAATTAGTGAATTCGTCCCGTGAATTCGTTTAAAAAAAAAAAAAAAAAAAAAAAAAAAAAAAAAAAAAATTATGTAAATAAGAATTGCTGAAGAGATTAACCTATAAAAAACAAAAAACTCCACGTAGAGCATACCTTGGTCGAGCAATATATTTGAATTCGAGTATACCTAAATAGAGTCTCAAAGCAATAACAAGGCTCCTTTCAGGAAAAAGCCAAAACCTACCAAGAAAAGAATTCGAACTAATTGTAAGTCTTTTGTAAAACTAGAATACTGTAGATAAAATTGAATAGGAAATCTGATGAAAAAAATGAGGCAATTAAAAATATAAAATTTACAGAAAAATTTAATAATAAAATTTTGTTTATATATGATGATGATAATGATTAAGCTGATAAAATTAAAAAGCAAAGTTTTCTTATTTTTTAGTAAATTTTAGTATTATATATAAAATAATAATAAATAAAGCTTTTAATGGGAAATATATATATAATATATATAAGAAACTTTAGTTGGAGCTAAGTTTTCAATTTTCTTTAGATTCATTGTTATATATAAGAAATAGTATATATATATATATATATATATTGCTTGTTTGTTTATAGTATCATAAAGCTGTTGTAAAATACATTTTAAAAGTTTAACTTTTCTAATAAATATCACGTTTAACAATATTCTTTAAAAATAATAATAAAGCATTTTATACTTAAAAAATTAAATTTATATGTCCAAATTTTATTAAATAATATAAAAAGCTAATAAATTAAAAATATATTTTTAATTAAATCTTAGATAAAAAGGATTCTAAGATAATGAAACTCACATCTACTTGATTTCAAACATTCGAAAATCAATGAATTGAAAGAGAGTGTAGTAAGGCGAATTTTAAGATAATGATTAAGATTTTAAAACCACTAAGTAAGTATATATATATATATATACTACGTTAGTTGAATTTTACTTCGTGAGAAACTTCTTACTTAAGGAATTAGCGGAAAGGAACTAATTCTCTTTCCCATTGGGAATCATTGCAAATTCAAGTTTTTGATGAAACACTTTATTAAAATCATTTTCAATCTACAAAATTATTATTTTCTTATACTTTAACTTTTAGACCAGTTTTAGTTTTTTGAAATGGTATTTTATAATTTATAACTATTTCTTACACCACCACTTAAATTTTTTCGTTTTTTTATGTAAATCAAATAGGTTTTTAAATAGTTTAAGTACTGACGAGCCTCACATTATTTACCCAGAGGCGAAATAGCCAAAAATTGTTAGCTCAAGGTATCGAATATTCATATTTAAAAATACAAATGAGTGAAAAATTCAATCATTATTACTAATAAAACAGTGAGTTTTTTGAAATAAATTAAAATTGAGACATTACAAACTATCGATCTAATTAAAAATATTAAAAATCTTCTGAAAAAGTAAGAATAAATTTTAGATGAAAATAATTTAAAATAATAAAATATTTAATTATAATTATAATTTATTAATAGACGTAGGTAAAATAATAAAATAGAACAAAATTAAAATTAAAATCAAAGTAAAACGTAATCATAGAAGAAAAGCTATTTTAATGAAAATTTATAGTCAAAGAGAGGTCTTTTGTAATGATTGGAAAAGCAATATTAACTATTAAATAGGTTCAATTAACCAACACTTTCGTTACCTTTTATATACGTATACGTTCAACAGGAAATGAAAATCGATCTAACGTATCGCAGGTGCATAACTTCCGATACAAAATACAACGTGATTTTATAAGCAGAACGCGTTATGATTTTAAAAAAATTGATAATTTTATATGAACATTAAAAATTATTTTACATAATTAATTTGAATTTATTTGGAAAACAATATATTTTTGAATAGATCGAGGGCTTAGAATCACCAGACGTCATGTCAAATAGTAGCTTTTTTGGATCGTTTTTCAAACAACTATAAAACAATAAAATTTACTCAAAAAACTTACAACCAATTTGTGAACTCACAACCAACGATCGTGGAACATGTTTAAATTGATATTTTGAATCTTGAAGCCTTTACAATTTTGAGTCATTTATAATTTAAAAAAAAAATAAAATAATTTTTAGCTCCTGACTTGCTTCTTTATCGAAATTATTCTACGACCCTAAATCGAAATTTTTATAAGTTCTTAAACCCAGATTATTCTAAGTCCTTAAACCTAGATTTTTCTAAGTCTCTAAAGTTAAATTATCCCTAAATCTAAATTTTTCTCAGTCCCTAAATCAAAATTATTTTAAATCCATTTGACCCCCCCCCCAAACGACATGCTTGAAGTCCCCCTGCTTATAAACATGTTCCATGTTCAAACTGTCAGCAGGTTTTTAGACTCCGCAAGTAGTACAAATACACTGTAAAAAGTAACTTCCTTAGATTAACAAAAAAATTAGAAACTTTTCAAAAAATTAGTAAATTTTCAAAAAAATTTGTAATTATTCGATAAAAATCGTAAATTTACTAAATTTAGTATATTATCGAAAAATTCGAAAATTATCGATTTTTTTATGTGAATTCACAAAAAATAGTCGTAAATTTAGGAAAATTAATTATGAATTTGCAATTTTTTTCGTAAATGCACAAAAAAAAATCGAAAGTTCTCGAATTTTTCGTTAATAATACTAAATTTAGTAAATTTACGATTTTTATCGAATAATTACAAATTTTTTTGAAAATTTACTAATTTTTCGAAAATTTTCTAATTTTTTTGTTAATCTAAGGAAGTTACTTTTTACAGTGTAGCTACAAAATTTCACCATCTAATTTCTAATAATGAAAATTATAATAAACCAAATACTTATTTTCGATCAAATGTGACTAATTTTTCTAAATTGTTACCAAAATTATAGTTTTGAACGAAAAAATGCTGCCTAACCATTAGTACTGAGTTTTCTCAACGAATAAAAATATTTTTTGATAAAATAAAACTAGGTTTTTGGTATAATTTGGTATTTTACATACACTGAATTCTTTTTGTTACAAGAAATCTAGTAAAAATATTAAATCAACTTAGATAGTTAAATTTTTAGGCTATAACATTAAATCCCAACGTTTATCCTTCCGTATATATAAATGAACGGAAGTAATAAATAAAATTCACCAATGCAGTTAAAAAATGGTTGAGCCATATTTTTTATTATCAATAATAAAAGCGGTAATAAAAAAGAAATTAAAAAAATCTAATATAAATAATTAAAGTTGATTATAGATTAAATTCTTATTTATGTGAAAAATCAAGATTTAAATAATTAAAGACAATTTTATTCAAAAAACCTTTTTTTTTTACTTTTTTCCTCTTCACTATCTCCCCCTCTTTCTTCTTCTTTATTTATCAATTCTACATCTTTTACATGCGCGCGCCTACACCTAAGACTTTTTTTTTTAGAAATTGTAAAGTCGATTACTATCTTGATAGTGATTTTATTCTTTTCAGTAGTATAGCTATAGATATGTTCATACATAAGAAAAAAAAAATCTTTTTTTTTTATCTTATATGTTTATTTTCTTTCATCCTTTTTTTTACTCTAAAGATATATCAATAAATTTTTTTTATTCTTCTTTTTCTAACTCTTTGTAGGTATAATACTATTTGAGAAAAGAAAAAAAAAATCTAAAATGTTAATTGAACAGTTGCCCATAAATAAAGTGGATTTTTTTTTCTTGGTTGAAATCTTGAAAGCTTGCTCGCGGCTTTATTTTCTCCATTTTTCTTTCTTCCTCAATCTCTTTTTTAAGAAAAAAAAAAAGAACGTCTCCATTATGGCCTTTTTTTTTAAACTTGGACCACTTTCACAAGCCTAATCTACCATCCCAATCTTATTTAGGATTAAGCGTCTTAGTTAGAGCCTCGATGTGCACTTAAATTCAAATAAATATTAAAGTATTTTTTTTCTTTAATGAGTACCCATAATTATCAGAATACATATTTTTTTTTCAATGTAACAAAACAAAAACTCTAATTACCCATATTGAATGTAATTATATGTATAAAGCCTGAAAGACAATAAGACAATAAAAGGCTTAAGAATAGTAGGAGTAATTTTAATCTAATATATCAGTGTGTAAGCTTTCATTTAATTCTATTCAGTCATGCATTATATATTTCATTAAGACCTTTACTTGGTATATATATATATATATATATATATATTTTGTATTTCTATAAGACAATATGGAAATATATATCTTATTAATATTCACTGTGTAATTTCTAAAGTTATTTCTATTAAATTTGAACAAATTGATGGGAGAAAATTGACATTTAATTTTATTAATAATTTTGAATTTAAATTCAACCAAGGAATTGTTAAAGGCATGAAAAGGGAATCAGTTTGAGATAAATAAAAGTAAATTCTGTTTTATAAATTCAAAAATTAATGGACAAAAGACGCTCTCTTGAATTTTCAAGGGGGAATTTTTAGTCAATTTCTAAATAGTGTACCCTAAATGTACCCCCCTGTCTAAATAAGGCTTTGTGAATTTTAAAAGTATTTCAAGTTAACCAAGTATTTATTATTATTTATTACACTGTAAAAAACAACTCCGGTGATTTTCCGAAAAAATTGGTAAATTTATGAAAATTTAGTAAATTTTCGAAAAAATTTGCAATTTTTTGACAAAAATCGGAAATTTACTAATATTTGTAAAATTCCAAAAAAATAGTAAATTAACGATTTATTTTTTCGTAAATTTACAACTATGTCGTAATTTTACGATTTTTGTAGAAAAATTGCAAATTTTTTCGAAAATTTACTAAATTATCGTAAATTTGCCAATTTTTTCGTAAAATCACCGGAGTTGTTTTTTACAGTGTATTTATTATTTATTTATTTCAAGCTACCAACCCCTGATACTGGTGTTAGAAATGAATTGGTTAATTAATATAATATTCTGAGCTAAAATAGTTTTTCATGGTTTTATTTGAAAGTACTCTTAAAAATATTAGTATTTTGAAATTAACAGCAATTAGGACAGCCCTCTAAAACCTTAAAATTTTACAATTTTTAATATTTACCTTTTGACAAAAAACTATAATAAAATCAATATAATTTATGTCACTAGGTTCCAAGCCGTTAATTTGTATATAAAAATCTATTACTAAAACTTTTAGCTTTAGTTATAATAAAATGATATTTAATAGCTTGTATTTTATTTAATGTAAAAATTGTTGATAATTACAATTTAAAGGTTAACTTAATTAAAAATAATATAAAATAAATTTTTTTAGATTAATCGTTTTAACGACGTTTTAGTTAAATTTCTATGGAAATTGACTTATTTTATTATAACTTAATAAAATGTATCTAATGCTTTTTAATTGTACAAGCATTATAAGCTATCAAATATAAACCAAAACATGACAGAGTTGTGAATACCAAAAATTTAATCACATAAATATTAACTATTTCGAGAGTTTAAAAAATTTATTACATTATAAGAAACTACATTTTATATATTAAAGTACTAGCATTAAACAGTTTAGCTATTAATTAATTAAAATATTTCCACTTTTATAAATAAAATGTTTAACCTTTTAATATTAATTTTAGGTATGAGCGATTAAATTGATATAGTTGAAATTTCTAGCAGAATGTAAAGTTTTAATTAAATTTTTGCCAATGTAAAACAAAAACTTTAAGCCACATAATACCATTTCAGAAAAAGTTATCTGCTGAATTTTTTTACATAATATAAACGATATTGGTAATCTGTAGAATAATATACTAGATACCGTGAACGTCGGGCAGAGTGAAGCTGATCATATTAGAAAAATTTTCCTATGATTAGAAAAAAGTTTGAGTAATTTTTAATTTTTTGGTTTTTAAAGCTTTGCTTGGATTTGATTCATGTATAATGTTTAAATAAGATGTAAAAAAATTAATTATTATTAGAATTTAAATTTACTTTGTTTTCTCTTAGTTTAAATAAAGCAAATCAACTTAAAAATTTTAATTTGTTCTAAAACATACTGTTTTACTAGCTGTTTTACATAACAATACACTTTAGAAAAAAAAAAGTTTGTACTTTTTCCGAGTTTTGCAATTAACAGGGGAGTACAATACATTTGGAACACAGAAAATGATTATCGATCAGTTTATTATGTTGAACAAACCTCCGTTCATGCTTTTTGGGTCTAGAAATTCAAGGATTAATGCAATTTAATAAGGTTTTTGGTAATTTTCACCAGAACGCTGCAACCTCGCAAATTAACCAAATGGTTAATTCAATAAAATGCGAATAAGTGAAAAATTCATAAATATATATATTGCTACTTTGCATTTGTATGGTTTTTCACCGGTGAGGAGCAAAAATACACTAAACATGCCTTTAAAACAAAATTAAAAAAATTTTTTAAATCCGTTTGTGTTGAAAATTTAATCAGGTCATTAACACGATGAAAAAAGTTCAGATTTAAAAAATGAAGGTAATCTGATCGTTTTTGAGAAATCGTGTTCACAAGGTGTCAATTTTTACATCCTAAAAGGTTGAGCTTCGCTCTATAATTATAATTCTGAAAATGTAGAAATTTTAAGCCAAATATAAAATCAGTTTAAAAATAATGATCAGCACACATTAATTTATCAAAGTTTGAAGGAAAAGTTAATTTAATAAACGTTTTAAATCCATATAAAGCCCTTTATAGACTAGATTAATTTTTTTTAATCCCATGTGCTTTTACTGTAGCAAAAAGTATAGTCAATGCACTTAGGATTTAAAAAAAAATAATCTAGTCTAGAAAGGCTTTAAGATTCTTATTACAAGTTTATTTCATGTCAAAAAGTCTTTATTTACATTCAAGTCTGGAAATAGTACATAGCTTTTTTACGTCGCCTAACTTCTATATAATTTTTTTTATGTATATCATAAAATTTTAATTTTAAACTAAATTTCTATGGCAAAATTTTGAAAAAAACTATTTGTATTCTAATAATTTTATTAAAATAACGTATAGAAGCTGTTATATAGCCATCAGAACTCATTTTACATGCTAGAAAAATTTCCATCCAAAGTCGGTATGAAAAAGAAATCAGAAAAAACAACATAATTTAAAAATGAAAAAGTAACACGTTTCCCTGACCATTTTTTTTGTAATTAAATTTATTTTCACAAGTAAAATGATTTTCAAGTCTTTATAATTATTTTGAGTATTGTTCTGTTAAGATACACAATTAATTGTTGAAGTATATTGCAAAAAAAATCCGCATATGTCAATTGGATTTTTTTTCTTGCCCAAGGAAATGGAAATTAAAAAAAAATTGTTTAAAAACGGAAAATATTTATAGACAGGCATTTCAAGTATGTAATTTGGGGAGGGGGGTTAAATGTGCCATATTTGGCTTAGAATAATTTCAATTTAGGGGTATAGAATAATGAGGATTTTGTGAACTAAAAATTATTTTTTTTGGCTTAAGGACTTAAAATTATAAAGACTTCAAGATTCAATATATAAATTTAAACATTATTTTTTTTAAAGAAAGTTTTATTCCAATGCAGTACTAAGCGAAAACGAAAAAATTATTATTTTCTTTAGGTCTTAAATCATTTATAGGTTATCATTTTGAACAAACAAAAAATTATCAATTTACAAGTAACATAAAAACTCGCACTTTTGTTGTAGTGATAATTTTGTAGCTTTATAAATGTATGCATAAAGTTACACCGCCAGCAGCTTCTAGTGCGGACTTTACTTCTCCTTTCAAAATTAATTCTTCTCGTTTAAACTCGTTAAACTTTAATAAGTTCTTCTCGTTTCAAAAATCTCAGAGCGAACGATCATATGTCAGTACACGCGTTATTGATGCTCGCATGACTTATCTAAAAGGTCTTCTTTCTAATAAATTCAAACTAAAGTTGAACTAAAATAATTTTCTAAATAAAATATTTGAAACATTTTGGTGTCAAATCCCGGGTTTCGGCACCAAATTTTTTCGTAGGATTTAGAAATAGTTTTTTATTTTCAATTTTTAGAAATTATGGTTTGAAATTAATATACAATATTTAACTATATAAAAATGAGTTTAATAAAAAAAGGATTTAAACACATATAATAAATAATGCTACCAGCACGTCTGTTCGTTAACAAAGCTCGAACAAGAAGAAAAAGTAAAGCGCGAAGCAAAAGCTGCTGACGGTATACACATAGTAATACATTTGTATAGTTACAAGATTACTACTAGTGACAAAAGCACGGATTTTTATATGATTTTAAGGTAATTAGTTGTTAAACATAATAAGATTACTTTTAATTATATTATAAGATTAATATAATTAAAAGTTTTGGTTTTTGTACTAACAGTATATAAATTTTTGTTCTATAAAAATTATAAAAATAAAAAAATTTTTAAATAAAACTTCTAATAGGTGTAATAATTATTTTCTCAAAAGCACTTTTACGTTGAGAAGATAATTATAACTTGCGTACATATTTATCGTTAGAATTTTTACTCAAACGCATATTTTCTAAGAACACTCTTTTAAGTCTGCGTATATTACTAACATTTTTGTTTAATTATTTTCAATATATTCATATATATAAGGTTATATTCTTCGTAGCGTTCAGTATGAAGTATATGTATACGCGTAAGTTTAATAAAGATGCATTTGTTCGTAAACGAGCATGTCGTACATGTACTAAATTGAAGTAGACTTTACACGAACGAGTTAAAACACGTAATACCTACGTGCCCTCTTGAAATATGCTGAAAATGACTTGAAAGTAACAGTCATAGATTTCTTGTCTCTTCCGACTATACTTGTAAAATTTTACGACGTTCACTGATTTACATAAGCTATATTCAGGTATACATTTGTACATTTTTTATGCATAAAGATGATGTCAAATTTTTTTATGCTTTTGTTTTTGCTTTTATACAAAATTTAAACTTTTTAAATTTTTTACTTTTACTGCATAAATTAAACTTAATTTATGGGTTTTCTGATTTTTTTAAACATGTGCATGCGATCAGGGGGCTGACGACTAAATTCAGCTATTATGAATAGCTGTGAATAGCACATTCACATTCAAAAAATTTTTTTTTGGGAAATCGTTGGAAATGGGTTAAAATGCCCTTATTTTAGTTTGAATCGTTCTGAAAAGCTCTAAATAGCTCTGAATACAGTCTGAATAGCTTAGAAACTAAAAAAAAATTTTTTTATAAATCGTTTAAAATGGTTGGAAATGTAAAGAAAAGTTTATAAAAAGTTCTGAGTAAATCTGAATCACTCTGAATCATAGTTTTTTCTTTTAATTTTTACTAGAAAATCGTTAAAAACTTCTCTAAATCGCTAAAAATGGCTGAAAATGAAAGAAAAATATTTTAAAAGATCTAAATAACTTTGAATCATTCTAAAACATATTTTTGTTTGCGGGAAATCCTTAATTTTTTTTTTTTGGTTTTAGAGCTATTCAGAGCTATTCAGAGTTATTCAAGACGATTCAGACTGAAATAAGTACAATTTAACCCATTTCCAACGGTTTCCCCCAAAAACATTTTTTGAATAGTGAATGTGCTATTTTGATTAGTCGAATTTCGTCATCAGCCCCCTGCACACGATATAGTATGCTAAACGCTTAAAAATTAGCTTTGAATTATATTGAACCTATGGCAAAAAATCATGGAAAAATGAACCCTAAATCATTTAAGTATTTTACGGATTCCTCGTGCATGCGCAGTTTAAAAAAAAGTGTCAACCTAGAATTTGATTCGACGGGAAATTTTGTATCTGAATCTAATAGAAAACATTTTTAGAAAAAATTCGAAAATTAACTGTTTAAAAAAAAAATTACTAAAAAAGTCAACGGCTTTTGAAAATCGTTTGATATAAATTTTTCGATATATAAAATATTTGTATTGAATAAAAAAACAATTTTTAGAATGTATGTTAAAAATGAAAAAGTTGCATTGGGATTAAACACCTTGTCAAAGGGCAAAGTTATTTACTTTTATAGACTTACAGCAAACGTGTATTACATAATATATATGATATATAAAAGATTACTACTACAAAAATATTTTTTTTAAAATATATATAGAGTGGTAATATTTACAAAACATTTATTCTTTGTTGACAAGCAGAATTTAAAATAAAAAAAAATAAACTTTATTTTTCTTTTGAAATGAATTTTTTTTTCTTTTGAATATTTCAGATTTTTACACTCAAGTTATAGTGTGAAAAATTTTATGAAGTAAACCTTTATCTCAAGAGAGGCAAGTGAATGAAAGTACATTATATTTTTTTATGTATACAAGTAAACCAAACAACTTTTTAGTTATTTAAAAAAAAATTAACCAAGAGATTTAAATTTAAGCTGAGCAACATAGTAAATTTTAAGTGAGAAATATTTTACTGGATGTTTGGTAAAATGAAAAATTACTACTTTGGAAGGGCGTCATTTTTTATCCCAATAGCGTTTGATTCAAAAGCTGCGTATTAAGTTTGATTGAGGCACATTTTTTTAATCGCAATCACCATGACATTAAAATAGATGAACACCCTAAATTCCAAAACTCTGTAGTAATTACTATCTTTCAATTATTACGTTAAAAAAGTTTAGGATCCAAAAATGATTGAAATAAATGTTTTGACTACACTGTACAAAGTAACTTTCTTATATTAACAAAATAATTAGAACATTTTCGAAAAATTAGTAAATTTTCAAAAAAATTTGTAAATATTCGAAAAAAATCGTAAATTTACTAAATTTAGTATATTATCGAAAAATTCGAGTATTATCGATTTTTTTTTTGTGAATTCGCAAGAAAAATTGATAATTTACAATTTTTTTTCGAAAATTTTCAAAAAATAGTTGTGAATTTACAACTTTTTTCGCAAAATCACAAAAAAAAAATCGAGAATTCTCGAATTTTGCGAAAATGTACTAAATTTAGTAAATTTACAATTTTTCGAAAAATCACTCATTTTTCGAAAAAATTCTATTTTTTTTGTAAATCTAAGAAAGTTACTTTTTACAGTGTACTATTGAAGTGAAAAACAAAAATTTTTAAAAATAAGTGTCAGTCTAATATGTATGATATATATTTTATATGAGCGCACGCTGTTGATACCTGAGGGTATTAATAAATCATAAATCAATGATTACGTATGACGATGTCTTGTGCTTTCATTATTATTATTATTATTATATTTTTTTTAATACGCAATCTGAGAATATATTAAATATTTTCAAACTAAAAAAATGATTTTTTTATGAATCTATTCGTTCGTTAAAAAATATATAGGTACTTTTTTTCTGACTTTTAATCTTTACCTAAGCTTTTTAGTTGAGAAATGTTTATAAGAGTCTGGAAATTGTAGAATAATTTTGAGTTAGGGAATTATTGTTGAATAATTTGGTAGGAATAATCTTAATTTTAATGGGCTTATATTAAAGCCTTAGTTTGGTATGTATTCAAGAAACTCATTTTTAATAAAATTTGATTTTATTTCTAATTCTCTATCTAGTTAGCTATTTAAGATATGTTAAACAAAACAGCTTTTTTTATCGATTTAATAAAATTTTAAAGCTTTTTCTATTTACCCTCAACTAAACTTATGTGTTTCAAATGGTCAACAAGAACTTTTAATATGAATAAGTGATCTAAAATTTGGTTTAATAAAATCTAAAAAATTATTCAACAAATTTTCAAAAAAATCATATCTGATATTAAAAACAGTTTAAAACCTAAAAATATTATTAAGCAGTAAACAAAACCTTTCAAAAACTCATTAAAAATAAAAAAATTTTTTTTTAAACAAGTAATGTAAAGCTAGCATGTAAAAAAAAAATAAATTCATATCTTTTATAATATCAATAAACATTTTTTTTAAAGTTCAAAGACTACATTTTTTTTTAGATAAAATGCATAAAGTTTACATTTTTCTTGAAATTCTATAAGGTTTTATAAAAAGGTAATACAAACTATTCGTTTTTTTTAATAAAAATTTTAAAAGCAATCACAAACACATATTTTCAATTTTTATGTTCAAAAAAAAAAAAAAAAGCTTCTATATATATTCTTTTTTCTTATATTTATATTTTATCAAAAGAAAAAAAAATTAATATACACACCACATTAAAAAAACGACATTATGTATAGAAAAAAAAATACATACATACATTCACACACATACTTACGCTTTAGCTCATCCAATAGCAATTTTTCTTCCAAGGGTTTTACACACAAAATTGTTTCTCATCACTAACACTTGAGCTTTTTTTTCTCTCTTTTCTTTCTTTGGAATTTCTTATACAGTTTGTTTTTTTTATGTGTGTGTATGTACACAAACAAAATATATATAGTAAAAAGCTTAGAATTTAAAAAAAAAGGTACTAGACCTAAAATACCAAAGGTGTAAAAAAAATATAAAAAAAGAAGAGGCCTATTTGTTTTTTATTACGGTGTATATGGGTGATTTTAATTCAAATGTACCTTAAGGAAGTATGATTTCCTCTGATTTTGTAAAAATGATTTCAATAATATTTAAATGTGGTAAAAGCTATAAACTTTAAGTTTTCTGATTCAATTAAATGCGAAGTTTTAAGATTATGTGACATCTTTTTGGCATAGGCATAAACTTTTTTTGTGAATTTTGGGTACCCCAGTATCCAGAGTAACTCTTATTTAAAAAATTTTCCGAATGCCTTTGATGGACCGTAAAATTTAGAAGACTCACCCACTTACCCTATCATCATTACGTAATTTTTGAACCCTCCCATATAAGCCCTGTAAATTCCTGAATGTTTAGGTATAAAAAATTCACAAATGCTGTTGGTGATATAAAAACTACTACTCAAGTACTCGGTGTTTTAATTCAGGCTGAAATGATCTATATACTTTTAAAAATATCTAGCGAGGTAATATTTACGCACATATGTGTCAAATAAAAAAAAAGACTTCTTTATACTAAACTATGTAGAAATATTATATCTGCGGGCTACATATATGAGTATATTCTGAACTTGTCTGCATGCATGTAAATATATATTTAAAAAAAAAAGATGCTCTTGAAGAATCAAAAAGGAAGGTTTTTTTTTATAAAAAATAAATATACGTGTCGTTAACTTTCTTGCACCTTCAATTCCCTTTATTTCTTTCATCACTTAAAGTGTATGCCTTCTTTATGTGTATGGTTTTTTTATAAGGAAATAAGTATTCACATACGTGTAAACATATTTGTACGTGTATACGCTTATTTATTTGTAAATATGTGTGGGTTTACTTAAACTTTTATTAAAACCAAAGCTTTTGAGTGAAAATTGTTTTTTATTTAATTTTTTTTCCAAACAATCTTTAAATTTATTTATTTTTTTTTATATGAATCTTTCTGTAAGCTAAAATGATATTACATATTAGGGTGCTTCTTATTCTCAAAAATAATTGAAAATTAAAATACTAGCTTAAAAAATGAAATTTAATATTCTAAAACTATATTATAAAAAATATAGTTTGATTAAGTGCGCAGATTCACAAACAAAATTCACAAAATCACGAAAAACCAATTGAAAAAAAAATTATTGTTTTTTGTATTTTTTAAAGGGAATCGTTTTGAAGAAAAACATTTTTTTCAAATTAAGTATCAGGTCCGAGAAATCAATTAGTACTTTCTTAGTTAATTAATTAGTACTTTCATAGAAAAAATTAGGTATTACATCCAAAAAGAAAAAGAATATTACTGTTTTTTGTAATCTTTGGTGGCAAAAATTTTGAGACAAAAATTTTCAAAAAATTAATTATCAGATTAGCCCATTATCGCGCCACTTGATTGCTACTTCTATTTACTCCAACTTTCGATCCCTAGATGAAATTTCATGATTTTTTTGACTTCATATTGGAAATTAGAAACTTTAAATACCCACGGTACTGACTATAAAAAAAAATATTGTTTTACGAATAATAAAGACTTATATCAAGTGGCACGTTTTGGCTGCCTGGGTGCTAATATGTTTGAGTTATCGAGTTAAAACGATAATTCTAAGTATTAGTACTTTCATAGAAATAAATTAAGTACTACGTCCAAAAAAAAAAAAAAATTTTATGTTTTACGTATTTTTTGGTGGCAAAATTTTGACGAAAGTTAGTTATCCCGTAGAAAAAAATTAGGCATTACGTCCAAAAAGAAAAAAAAAATTAGCATTTTTTGTATTTTTTTATGGCAAAAATTTTGAGAAAAAAATTTTCAAAAAATTAAGTATCAGATCCAAGAAATCGAATAAAAACAATACTTTCTAGATATTGATACTTTTATAGGAAAAAATGAGGTATTACATCCAAATTAAAAAAAAAAAGTAGTTTGAGATTTTTTTATGCAAAATTTAAAAAAAAAATTAGGTCTGAATATTACCATAATGGTTGTAAAATATCGCCGGTTACACCCATACACCCATACACACACACGCAGACACACACACACACACACAAAAGTGCTTATATGCCCAAAAATCAGAAATCACTATTTTACACTGAAAAAAAAATCCGTTTGCCGCAAGCGGATTCCTCTTGTGGCTAGAGGATGGTTTTGGTTCCTCAAAGAGGAACCATTGTGATAGGTCAAATTTCGATTTTTGATTTTTTGGCATATAAGCACGTTTTGAGACCCCAGGAAGCTAAAAAACTGGTTTTTAAAAAAAGTATGTATGTGTGTGTGTGTATGTGTGTGTGTGTGTGTCACAATTTACTGCATTTTCTTTCTTATTTTTTAGCATACAGGTGCAAAAATATAAAATTAAAAATAATAGTTTTACAGAAATCAAACCATATACATTTACGATCAATAGAATAAAAAATTTTTATTGAGTCATCTCAAATTTACAAAAGCGGTCTGTTAAACGCTTGTCACTATAGATGAATTGGAATTCCCCGAGGAAAAATATTTTAAAAAATGCCACCATAAACATATACCTATACATATAATTCTTCAAGTTCCTTCAGTAACCTGACAGTTTCTAAACAATCTTTGACTAAGCACATCGTCGACGACAACAACGTCACCTTTTTCTTCAATCTCCTGAGTATAAACACCCTAAGAACGATATAAAAAGAAAGAAAGAAAGAAAGAGAGAAAAAAAAGAGAAAAAGAAGGAATTTTAACATCATAGACTTGCAAGAACAAGATAAGGAAATTATCGAGTAACGAAAAATAAGTGTTTGACTCTTGGGGTTTACTATGTTTCCCACTATGATGGTAGTCGTTACCCTAAGGATGCTTAACTTTGATTGATCGATTATAATTGATTTTTAAATTAAATCACGTTTAGTACGAGAATTTAAAAAAAAATTTATGTAAAATATATTAAATGATTTTTCAATTTAATACTTCTTATTATCGTGTTTACCGAGAATGTTTACTTGATTTATGTATTTAAATTTTAATTTTACTAGTATTTTTTGACAAAATATTTTTATATAAAAATTTTATCTAAAAATATTAAGAAATTAATTTTTAAACTTATGTTTTTATCCCCTTCCCCTTGTATTGATAGGATTCACTACGAAATATTTCTCTGTACGAACATTTTCCATATTAATATTTACATGTTTGTATTGGAAAGCAATCTAACCGTCAGTTACCAACGCTACTAATTCTAGTTCCAAGCAAAATCTGGGTTGAATTTTTAGATGGCCCGTCGTTTCCCGATTGCTTCTCGATAATATTTTTATCTCAAATGTTTTGGGATAACAACTTCAAAAAAAATTTTGAAAAATGACGAAAAACTTCGATGATTCTAGAATTTTTTTTTATAAAACAGTACCATAACCATTTTTGAAAGAACAAAAAACAGAAAAATGAAAAACTTTGATATTTAAAAGTATTGGTAAACCGAATGAAAAAAGTAATCAAAATTTCAACGTGTATAAACAGCTTAATAAATTTTATTTTATCAATAATAAAATTTTCAATAAAAATAAAATGTCTATAATTTATCTATTTTTTTTTTTATAACTTGCACACTGTATAAAGATGATTGCATATTATAAAGATCAAAAAAACATATAGTTATTCGATTATATTCTCAATTTATTACAAAAATTTTATTCCTTTTTTTTCCTTTTGTACTAAAGTTTATATTGTCAAGTATACTTTTTTGCTTTTTTTATATCATATATAGCGTAGAACGAAATGGATAGGAAGTGAATTATTACAATATGCAGAAATGTATGGTTAATACGAGGAAACCATGTTATGTATATGTTACACCCCAAACGTGTAATTGAAGTATAATGATTTGAATTGATTTCTGACCAATTTCATGAATTGGTCAGAAATCTTCAATGTAAAAGGAAAGCCAGGTTTTTTTTAATTTTCTGATACTCTGTAAAGAACTTAGTAACAGGGCTTGTAGCAGGGTATATTTTTTGTAGATTGATCTCATTTTTTGTTGTTGTAAATGTCACCTTTGAATTCCCTCAAACTGCATTTTTTTATTAGTAATTTTTTTACTTATTATAGTCAGTAAACCAAATGGCCAAAAATGATTAATTTTTAAATTGCTGCCAAAATTGTAATTTTTAACTAAAATGGGTTTTTAGATATCAAAAATTTTTTACAAACTCCTAGTTTCAAACTCGTTACTTTTGCTTTAGTTATTTTTGTGATATGGATCTCCTATAATGATGGTGTTTAAAATTAGCGTTTATTAAAAAAAACTTAAAACAGGACTCTGATTTTAAATTTTCATATTTCGCAAACAAATAATCGAAAATAGACGGGAAAAAAATTTTTGAAGACTAGGAGCTTGTGCAAAATTTTTGTGAAATAAAAAACCATTTTAGAGTATTTTAAAAATTGGTCATTTTTGGACAAATCTAGTCTTTGATTTACTGTTTTATTTTTTTTTAATAACACAACCTGCACTCAAATTTAGATGCCTATTGGCCTCCCAAACAGTGCTCTTGTTAGTATTCTCAATAGAAATTAAATAAAAACTTAAAAATTCAATTACAAAACTTCTTAATATTTTGAGAAGAAATAAAATATTTTATGGCTAAATCAAATTTAAAATGAATAATACTGCTTGTAAATACAAATAATACTAATTTTATCTGGCTCTCAAAAGTTAAATAAGGAACTCAATTTATTTTCTCCTTCCAAAATAAACAAATAAATTATTTTTATATTTTATTTATTTAGTATTTAATCATACTTTGATTAAAACCAATATTTCTTGATAAAAAAGAAATATCAAATATCAAATATGATTTTTTAAAATCGTAGCCTTCAATATTTATTTAATTTTTAATATAAAATAGAAAAAAATTTATTTTTTAATTATCAATATTGCATATGTATATGAAATGCAAATATGAAAAAAAAAATAAAAAAATAAAATAAATAAAAACATAAAAAGTGAACATGAAATAAAAAATGTATATAAATTTAGAAAAAAGAAAAAGAAACGAAATAAAAAGCTCGTGTGTATATATTAGGTCGGCGGTAATTTAAAAAAATCACTTGGATTTTCGATTACCAGGTGAGAAAATTTGCTAACTTTCAAAACATAAGATTATAGCTTATTAAATTTAATCACTGTTAATTCTAAGTATTGCTACCAAAAAAATGGACTCTTATGAGAAAACTGTTGGTCCCATAAGTGCCCATGTATTTGGTGGCAACAGTTAGAAATAATTAAATTAGCAGTGATTTTGAGAATACTATGGAAAACTTGTTTGTCCAGTAATTGAAAATCTAAGCAGTTTTTTAAAATAACTGCCAGCCTAATATATATATATATATATAAACTAGTTTACTCGAAGCATTTTTTATTTTTTTTTAACTTTTTATAACCGAATCGTCGTTGGGTTGTGAACTCTGGACATTCCATGAAATATATATAGAAAATATACGAAATTCCATTCTCAATATTTTCTACCAAATTTTATGGTTGCTTTTATTTTTTATACTGAAAATATTTTTATATAATATAAAAAGACGCATTAAAATAAATTTTATTTAATAATATAAAAAATCTTTCAAGTATGTTTCTGTTTGTTACTTTAATTTTAATACATTTATGGGCTAAAAATTAAAATTATTTTAGAAATTAGGCTAAAATATAATTTTTTTATAAATTCAAAGTGTTGTAAATAATTGTTGAAAAATTTTAAATCTTTGAACTAATAAAAATAACCGTGTACTAGTTTTAAATTAAAAAAGTAAAGATAGATTAAAATTAATAAAACTTGATTAAAAATGCAAAAGATAGAATAAAAAAATGTAAAATTATGGGATTTATAATAATAAAGGTAGAGCTAATTATAATAATAAGGTGTATTATATATAAATTTTTAATAAGCTATTAAAAAATTTAATAAGCTTAAAACATATATAATAATATCACGTAATAACCATGATACTTATTGAAGATAGCGAACATATTAAGACGATTACAACAACGATCTAAATTCTCATAATCATCTCTTTTTAACTAATATAATAATATAAAAAGATAATAATGTGCAAGCGTATTTTAAACTTACACGAGTTTATACGTGTAAAGAGCTTTAAAGAGCTTTAAAATCATTGGCTTCTAGAAACTAGAATTACAAGTTTCCAAGATCCTTTTACTGACGCTTACCGCTGCTTATTATATACCGTTCAACTTATACTCATTGATTGCGTTTAATTAGAACAAAGGCAATATATACATTTATAACAAAAAGCTATATATATATGTCGACCAACAAATTCACGCTAATTTCTAGCATAGTCCAAGATCTTTCCTTTAATTAGAATTCACCTCCAGAGATTTCATGACAAGGGTTTTGTTATGCACAGATGCTAGTTTTATTCATTTTCTCTATTATTTTCAATTTCTATATTTTCTATACGAGATAATCCAGTAACTTTTATCAAAAAACTTGATACTTCGAATTTAATACATTACAAAAGGTACAAATATTCTAAAAATAGGTATTAACTAGAATTTAGAATTACTAGATTTTATTAAGATAAAAAAATAGAAGCCCTTTGTTATCTAAATAAACAATATTTCTGTAAAAAAGTTATTACATTTGTAATATAATATAGTCAGTTTTAAATTAAATTTCTTGGAAATTATTTTTAATTAAATTATATGAAAAGAAGCAAAAGAGATTTTATCCTAGTAAAATTATTATTTTTATTAATATTGTTATTATTATTACATAAAAAGTAAAAAAAAAAAAATAATTAAGTTGCATACTTTGTACATAAAACTAATAATTAAAAATGTTAATTATACTTTGAAATTTATTTGGCGTCTTGTAAAGTTTGAAGGGCAATATTTTAATAAAGTTATCAAAGTTAATGAAGTAAGTTATGTATAAGGAACGACCTAATAAGTCAATTGCTCTTTTGAAATCCGGTCAATTACTCATATAATATTAAAAAAATAAATTTACTTAGACGACACTAAAATTTTTGGGTAATTTCTCAAACAAACGGTTTTTGATGTGATCCGTAAAATTATGATCTAATATTAGTTAAAAATTTATGTTCATTTATTATTTAATAAATATTTTTCGAAAAAATTGTTCTTAATAAATAAACTTATACGTATTAAAAGACTACTTATCTATTACAAACATTCTAGTTTCCTAAAGTACATTATAAAATCAATCAAGTCCTTAAACTCGATTTATTCCAAGTCCCTGAATCCAGAGTATGCTAAGTCCCTAAATTAAAATTATATTAAGCGCCATTTGATCCCCCATCGATTTTCAGCCCTCATGAGGTACCCCTCTCTATTAACATGTTCCATGTTTTAATCAAATGCGAGAACATTTGTAAATCCTCGCCCGATAAATGCCACACTGTATAAAGTAACCTTCTTATATTAACAAAAAAATTAGAAAATTTTCGAAAAAATTTGTAAATATTCGAAAAAATCGTATATTTACTAAATTTAGAAGATTAACAAAAAATTCGAGTGTTCTTGATTTTTTTTTGTGAATTCGCAAGAAAAATTGATAATTAACAATTTTTTTTCGAAAATTTACAAAAAATAGTTGAAATTTCTAATAGTTAAATTTCCGAAAAATAGTTGTGAGTTTACAACTTTTTTCATAAAATCACAAAAAAAAATCGAGAATTCTCAAATTTTTCGATGATATACTAAATTGAGTGAATTTACGATTTTTATCGAATATTTACAAAATTTTTCGAAAAAATTTCTTTTTTTTTTGTAAATCTAAGAAAGTTACTTTTTACAGTGCACGTAACTAAACCCATGTTAATTTTTGAAAGCAATATGTATGGGATTAACGGATTATGAATAACACAAATTATTGATATTTTTAATAAAATTTTTTTGTAAACACGAAACTGATGACATTTTGAACCGTTTAAATATATTTAAATACACGATTAGGTTACTTTGCTTAAAATTTCAACCAGCCACCATTTTCACCATTTCGCTAATTGATATTAAATTTATATACTTTAAAATTTGTATTTAAAGGTATTAGACCTAATGATGTAACAATAATAAAATTAATAAAAATATTGATTTAAAATAACACAAGAAAAAAAACAATTTCTTTACTTGCAGCTATACATATACTTGTTTATAAAGCTAGCCAACTTTTTGTAGGTCCTCTTTTCATCCTTACATTCATCTTTCTAACGACGTCAACCGCTGCAACCAGCCACATATATTTTTTCTTTTACATTTTTTTACCCTTTACCTATCCATACATTTTTTCTACGTTATATTATACCCTACATTTATCTACATTTATCTTGCTTTTTTCTTTTTTTTTATTACCATAATTTTTTTTTTTATTCTTTTAAAAAACAAAAATTTTTTTTTGGTTTTTTTAAAATAGATATAGTATGTTTAGTTATCTTTTTTTATACAGTTGTTTTATAGTGTATAGCTTATACATTGAAAAAAAATTTCGCCTGTGGCTAGCGGAATTCCGCTTGTGGATATTTCAATCATTTTTAAGACCAATTGCAGCAATAATAGGCACTAATCGCTTGACTTTCATCGTTAAATAATAATTTTTTTTTAATCAATTAATTTTTTCCTGAGTATTCATTTCTTAAAGAAAAAAAATCATTTTTATTGGCCAAATTTAAATTTTTAGGTCAAAAACTGTGTTAAGTAAATTTTGCTACTTACAGTTTTCTAAGGCTTTTGACCTAAAAATTTTAATTTGGTCAATAAAAATGATTTCTATCTTGGAGAAATGAATTGCCAGGGAAAAATTAATCGATTAAAAAAAAAAATTATTATTTTACGATGAAAATCAAGCGAGTAATGCATGTTTAAAGTTCAGAAACAGGCATTTTTCAATATAGAACTTCAATCTTTTTTAAGACAAATTTGAGTAAAATCTTAAATTGACGATAACTTGGTTAAATTTTATCGTGAAAAGAAAAGTTTTTTTTCTTTTGGAATGGTTTTTCCCTGGCAATCTGATTTTTTATTTAATTTTTTTTCATTTTTGGTGCTCATAAAACGCACTTTCTCGTAGAAATGCACATATATATTAAAAATATATAATGCCCCGGTTTTAAGCTTATAATGATTATGACTTTATCTAAATCTATGATTAAAAACTAAAATACAGTAAAAAAAATAAAAAATTTAATCTGGTATTTTATTGCCTTTATAAAAATATTTTTTGGTTTATCTTCATATCACTTGGAATGTTATTAAATTTTTATTACACTTTAATACTTTAAGTCTTTTAAAAATCAATATTAGCATGTCAAAAGTATAAACAGATTTTAAATTTTAGCTATAATCTACAAAATTTAAAGCAAAAATTAAATAAATATTTTCTTTAAAATTGTTAAAATAAAAAAAAAAAAAAAGCAACATGTATAAACGAGGTATAAACTTGCATGAATCTACATAAGCATCGTTTTTGTATCTTTTTAAGTGGAATAACCATGTTATTAGTCAGACATGAAACGTACAACTGTTTCATTAAAAGTCATCATCATAAGAAAAAAAGGAAACATTTATACAAACAGAGGTCTTTTAAAATTTTTTTTTTCTCTGATGTTTTATTTTTATTTTTTGGTGAATTCAAAAAGCTAACTCTTTATTTTACTAAATATATTCATCTCTAACTCTTGACAGGCAAATTAAAGTCCCTTGTAAACAAACTCTTGAGTTTACTTGAGGTCAAGTGTACTAGTTTTTTTCTTTATATTTTAAAAGATATGTTTAAAAAAATGCGGAGAAAGGGAATCATTTAAAATTTTGGCGCAACGACTTGAAAAAATACGCTTCTTTTATAACCGCATACGACAAATAAATCTTTACATCTTTCAAATTCAAAAAGAAATGAATCCTTCTTTTTATAAAAGAAAAAAAATCTTCATAGTACATTTAGATAGATAAAAAGCAAAAATTTGGTTGTGGTTAAAAATCTTTTTTTTTAATTTAAAACTCAAGTTAAAAAATAAAACGTGCATTTAAACATTGTTGAAGTGGAAGTTAACAATGCATTATTAAAACAGTTATTTTTTAGATTTTAGAGTTAATAAAATGCAACTAAAAAAAAATCGATGTTTATTAATAACATGGAACACATAAGAGACGATTTGACAAATTACTGGGGACACTAGCGATAAAATAATTAAATTTTAGGTATTTATCTCCTAGAATTTAGTTAAGCTTCAAAGAAGAGCAGGATTTCACAAGATTTATGGTGATAGTCACCAGATTTCAAAGGCTTTAGCTCTAGCGCCCCTAAAAATCTAGTAAAGGAGAGATTTCAGGGTCAATTTCATGGATGATATTTTTACTAGATTCTGGGGACTCTAGAGTTGAATAGATTGAACTCTAGTAATTATCACTAAAAATTAATTAAAATTTTGCTCGAAGGCAATTTTATGGATCCTGTTCAAGAAGAATTTTAATAAATTTTGAGTCATAATTAATAATTTCTACTCTAGTGCCCGTAAAATCTAGTAAGAATACGCTCATAGGGTCGATTTCATGGAGTGTATTCTTACTAGATTCTAGGAGTCGTAGGGCTCATAGGGTCGATTTCATGGAGCGTAATCTTGCTAGATTCTAGGGGCACTAGAGTAGAAACAATTAATTATGATTCAAAATTTATTAAATTTCTGCTCGAGCAGGATCCATAAAATCTTCCAAAGCAAAATTTAAATTTATTTTTAGTAATAATTACTAGAGTTCAATCTTTTTAACTCTAGAGTCTCCAGAATCTAGTAAAAATATCATCCATGAAATCGAGCTTTTCCTGAAGAATATTTTTAGTTGATTTTTAGGGACACTAAAATTATAAACAATTATTTTTCATTAACTATTATCAGAATTCTAGCGAAATGCTGCTGCAGGATACTCGGCAGGATATCACTCCTTTAAGGATTCCACTAGATTTCTGGTGATAGTTATTATAAGTTCAATTATTTTAATTCTAGTATCCCTAGATATCTAGTAAAAATCTGCTCCATGAAATCACCTTCGTAGGGACCTTATAGTAAATAAATAAGATAATATTAGGAAGTATGAAAAAAATTAAAAAATAAACAAAAAATTCAAGCAAATCAACCCAATAGTGTTTACTTATTCCAACTAATATAAAACATAATAAAACACATGTTTATTTATTTGTATTTAATTTCACTTAAATTTTTTCATCACTTTCAACGCTCATTAATTTGTAATCTTTTTAAGCTTTTTATTCTTTATGTACTAATGATTATTATTTTGTCTAATGATCTATAAGTACTGCTTTTATACATAATAAAATAAATACTCTCACGGAGAAAAATAACTAAAATTGCTAGTTATGTTTACATAATAAAGTTTTGTTATTTTCTGTTCAAAAAATTTTGTAAATATAACCATGTTTATAATTAAAATTACAATACTTTAACTTCATATTTGTAAAATTTACAAATTTTTTTTGTTCTTAAAACTAACCCCGTTTTACTAAAATTAACCTTGCAAAATATACAAAATATTTTTCTCCGTGCTTGATAAATTAATTAATTAAAATTTTTAACAGGTATTTCTAGGTACATAAAAATTCAGTTATAAACATAAATATTGCAATAGCTAAATTATGCTTTTTTAACTTATAAAATTTTCTTTTGTAAACATAATAAATCTTTGTTTATAGAAAAACACACAAACAATGAATATACTTAAACTCCCATGTTTTTATTAAAAAAAAGTTTAAAGAAAGAAAAAAAATTGCCTCAAGTAGATTCTTTTATATGTTCGATTTGCAGGAAATCTTGAATTTCTTTGACTTTTGATGCTTACATTCGTTTTCCTAGAAATTCTTCATATACACACATACATTTATTCACATTTTTACATTTAAAAATAGTGGTAAGTAGCGTAAAAGTACAAGAAAGAAAATTGCAAGTCAAGCTTTTAAAAAAAAAATATTTATAAATGAAGGGAAAAAAAAGTTTTGTCGTTTGGCATTATTTATGGGTCTATATTAGCTTGGTAATTTAATTTAAAAATTCTTTGATTTTTTAAAGACGAATAATATTTTAGATTGAACGATATAAAATAGTCATAAAGCATAAAAAAGTTTTTAATCGAGTTTTATTTGGTGACTTGTTATAAGATTATAAAAAAAGGTAGTTCTATTTATGTGTTAGTCATATGAAGTATCTTAGCAGATGGTATGTACACATATAACACCTTTTTAGAACCAAAGTATTTGTAGGTTAGGGTATAGAGGAACACATGTGCTAAGAAAATCGTGATGTGAATGCAAATGATAGAAAAGATAGAAACGAGATAGCGAATGAAACTTCTTTTACGTTATATCTCAGCAGCTCACTCTTTATTTTTCTTTTTTTTTTTTTTTTTTTTCTATGTACTTGTATTTAAATTCACGACACGATCAATTTTTCTTACTATTCTTACTATTTTCTGTGTATACCAAAGGAGAGTATTTTTTATTTCTTTATATTCGTGAGAAGAATTATTAACTGACTGGCTACTAGTATAATATTAACTTAAATTTTATGAATTTTCTCTTTTAACTGATAATAGTTTTGCATGAAAGTAATATTATATTTATTTGAATATTATTCAAAAGATTATTCCTACAATTTATTATTACTATTTTTTTTTTTTAAAGAATAAAAAAAAACTCTCTTACTCGATGTACAATGAATTCATTTAAATTATGTTATTTATTCATTCGTTAAAATCAATATTTAAATTAGTTAAACTACTATCATTATGATTTATATAATATGATCTCTTTTTTTTAGTATAACTTGTGTTACTACTGCTAATAATATTAATTCAGCATTGTAATTAATGTTAATTTATGTTATTTAAATATATTTTTTTGCATTTTTTTTTTTTTTTAAATAAATTCTATATGATATTAATTTTTGAATTATAAAATATGGATTTTTTTATCTACCATATTCAAGTATCGTTAAAGTTATAAATTTTATTTATTTTATTTTCTAAATGTATACACTTTAAAATAATAATAATAATAATGAAATTTTAATATTTTATATTTCAAAAATAGAATAAGTCTGGTATTTATATCTCTATATTATATGTATTATAAAGTTATAACCGCTGTCGCCGCTGCCGCCGCTGTCGAATGACACCTTTGGGCCATTCTGACACTTTTGGGCCACACAATATGGTACTTTTGGGCCAGTCTGATACTTTTAGGCCACGCAATATGGTACTTTTGGGCCAGTCTGACACTTTTGGGCCACTCTGATACTTTTGGGCCACTCTTACACTTTTGAGCCATTCTGACACTTTTGGGCCACTCTGACACTTTTGGGCCATTCTGACTACAATATGGTACTATTGGGCAAAACCGGACCTTATGGGTGTAAGCGAACCTTATGGTTTATAATAAAATTTTCCATTTTCTTAGTTATTGACACTTTTGGGCTAATTTGATACTTTTGGGCCAATAAGGTACTACTGGACAAAACCGGCCCTTATGGGTCTAAGTGATTTTATTTTTTTTTATTTTTAAGCCGATATATCAATTAATTATAAACCTATTAACGAATTTTAAAATAAAAGAAAAACAATATAACCAATATTTTTAATTAAAAGTAATTATTAAAATTGTATTTAAAATTTTACATTTGTTGTTCTCATGACTAACCCACTTTTTCAATCACTCTACGGGGATTGGCGCGCGAAGCGCGCAGGGGGCGGAGCCCCCAAGTAAATATTTAATTGTGTTTAAAATCAAATTCTTTTATTTTTCGCGATTTCTTGAGTTGCGAAATCGACGGTGATCAAGCGTATTATGTAATATTATTGTAACGTCACATACGGTCACATATAAAGAGATTAAATCAAATCTCGTACGCAACTACCTTCTACTCTCGTACACTAAAACCTTCAACTCACCTTGCGCAACAACCTCCAGCTCTCGTTATTAGCTGTGTAGCCTCATCTTAAGTCACACATTTCAGTCATGGCTGAATTAGATGATATAGTCTTAAGTCAAATTAATTTATGCAAGGAAATCTACTTCAAGGATGACAAATTTTCTATGGACAATAAGAAGCTTCATAAATCAATATGGATACTTTTTGAAAAAGAAGTGCATTCTTAATTTTAACAGCTCATCAAAGGAGCCTACAAAGTTCACTGAATTGAAGACTTTTCTTCAGGATCATTTTCAAACGCTCACCACAATATAAAACTATTCATCACATGACTTTATATGCAACGATAATCAAGGCCGTAAGCCATTCCTCAAATAATTTATCTAAATCTATTTACATATATCTTATCCACTTCTACTAATTTAAAACTCTGTTTTGATAAATCCAAATCTAAACTTAAGTCATATAAATGTTTTTATTGTCATAAAGATCACATTCTAGCCTTTTGTGATGAATTCAGGGGCAAAAACGCCAAGGAACGATTTGAATTTGACAATGCCGAATCTCTATATCTTAACTGTCTTGAAAGAATGCAATCACTGAATATCATAGTTTGAAAACTTGCAATATCTGTCATCTGCAATATCCCTCTTTACTACTTGAGGTCTTTGTTTAAATAAATCCAGAACTTCATTCTCAGTCAAATTCCTCATCAACTGGTCAAGGTTCTGACTCAACAGTACTAAGTCTTGTCTCTCACACAGTCTCTCTATGGAAACTATTCATGCAGAACGCCGTCATCTTGTTGGGCATTGCTTTTGTCGAAGTTATTTCTTCAATCGGTCAAGTTTCACGAGACAAAGCTCTCATCCATGTGCCGAAGCATCCCTGTTTCAGAACCTGTTGTGCAACGACTCAATCTTCAAAGATCTTTCTGTGATTTCAGCTGTAGCAAATCTCTCTGCAAATGTCAGGGCAATAACTCGTCGTTCTGTAAGGTCATGTACAAATTCAAGTTATATTTACAATACTGAAGCCCTTATAGTCTTTAATGTATCTTCTCATGTTCCTAAATGCTCTAGTTTCAATCCATCTTGGCAACATCTCTCTGGTATAGAATTCGCTAATCCTCGCTTGTTTTCTGACAATTAAATTGAACTGATCCTTGGCCGTTACAGTTATACATTGATTTTAGAGAAAGGACTCAGAAAAGCTGTCCCAAGGACCTTTAACTCATAAAACTAGTTGGATATTTACTCACGAATCTCTAATGTCTGTTGTCAATTGTCCACTAAACATTTTTCAATATATTATCATAAACACAACCTGTCATATCTTCAAATGCTAAAGTCTCAAGAACTGGAGTCAGTTCCGGTTTGAAACCAGTCAAACGTCATGTATGTCTTAATTTAAATAGATTTACTCAAGTCAAATCAAGGTTTTGGTGATTTTGTTTGTGGCCGCTACCAGATTTGGTCTACTATGGGTTTTTTAGGTCGTTGAACACGAAAATCGGGGTCTTTTCTAAGAAAAATTAGGACTTGACCCTTAAATTAGCCAAAACTACCCCTAACAAGGGTGTTTTTGCAACATTCGCTCTAGCCCTCCAAGATTTGGTCTAATAGGGTTTTTTGGGTCGCTGATCACTAAAAATTGATGTCTTTTCAATTAAAACGTAGCTCTTCACCCTTAAATTGGCCAAAACTACCCCTAAAAGGATGCTTTCGCTACTTTCACTCTAACCCTTCAATATTTGGTGTAATAGGTTTTAGGGTCGCTGATCACAAAAATCGATGTCTTTTTAATTAAAACGTAACTCTTCATCCTTAAATTAGCCAAAACTACTCCTAAAAAGGACACTTTCGTTATATTCGTTCTAGCCTTCTAAGATTTGGTCTAAAGGAGGTTTTTTAGGTCGCTGATCACAATAAACAGCCCTTGAAGGGTTATTTTGAAGCATAATAAAAATTTTGTTTAATGCAAAAACAATTTTTTTTAATTTTAAAAAAATTTTTCAAATGATTACTTAAAAATTTATGATTTATTTATTTATACCTTTCAAACCTTTTAGGAGTAATTTTAGCAAATTTAAGGGTGAAGACTAAAATTTTCACTATAAGTCATTTAAAAAAGTGTTAATTTTCTTAATTATAATTTATCTCAATTTTTCAATGTAACAATATTAATTAAAAATATTTCATTTCATACTTTTTGAAAATTTAATTTTCTATTATTTAATTTCTCTCCCTTTATTCTTACTTTTATCTTCTTTGCTTAAAAACTTTTTTTATAAGGTTAATAAAAAGTTATCTTTTTCCTTTAATTTAAATTAAATATTACTTTGATTAAATTAAATTTATGAGTTTGAAATATTTTTAATAAAGTTTTATCAATATTTACAAAAAAATATTTACAAATCATTGTAAAATTTTAATTTTCGATACATTTTTATAACTCTTTTTTTTTCGCAAATTGTGTTTCTTTGAAAAGAACAATTTCAATTTTATATCACACTTAAAATATTTAAAATTATTCAAGTTCTCTTTCTATCATTTCTATTTCAATACAAATAACACTTGAACTGAAATAAAATCGAGAACGAAATTCAATCTTTTATGGTAATAGATGATCAATTTCAACAAGGAATATAAAAAAAAGCTTCTTTCATGAGCCGGTCTTTTTTTTAAACCACTTTTACTTAAGAATTTTTCCTTTTTAAAGAAATCTTTTTCTGTTATAAATAAATCAAGGAAAACATCTGATTGTATAGGTGTTAGAGTTATTGGTTTCAAATTCTCGTTTTGTTCTTGGATGTGTAAAATTTGTAATATGTATAAGGGAGAAAAGAGAGGCGGAGTATAAAGAGGTTAAAGAAAAGATATAGAAATCTATACATAAAGGAATTTTGATGTGTTTCTGAATCTTTTGAGTTTACTCTTTGCTATTCGAGCCGGCCAAAGGGTTCTCGAATTTCATAGTGGTGAGTTAGCCTTTAATACTAAACTCTTTATACTTGATAGTTTTGCTTATGTATTGAAAAGGCTTTTGATTATAGGGAGCTTATTGTATAAATTACTTGTTTTTGTAAACGAGAAAAAGTATAAAAAATCTTGACCTTCTTAAATTTATATTGAATTTATTTTGCTTTATTTACGCATTGATTTCTTAGATTTTATTTTCGTTTATTTATAAAAAGAAATGATGTTGTTGTAGATAATGAGAAAAAGAAATCACATAAAAAGCTTGACGGTTACGTTTGAAATTGTTCGATTAATTACTTTCTTTGTGTTTAAGAAATAAAAAAGTTAAACTTTTATTGAGTGTTGTACAAACTACATCTTTCAAGAAAATTTACTGTAATTATCAATTTAAAAGACGATATTATTTTTTTTCTACTGACATTTATTGAAGTTTCAAATTATTGAAAAAAATTCTTGTCAATATTTTATTTTTTTCTTTTTTTAACTTTAATTTTCATTTAATTACAAAAAAAAATCAATATTAATTATTTTTGCTTTGCTTTTTATTTGCTTTTTAACTTGACAAAATATATATAATTCGCGTTGCTTCTAAATAAAAGTAGTGAAGAAATAGTATTTAGCTACAAAATTACATTTTATTGAACTATTTTCTTATTAGTATGAATTAAAATTTTATTTTTAAAATTTATAAATCATGTAAAATAAAGATATTTTAAAGCTATTGTTAGAAGAATTAAACAAGACTGGCACAATTGAAGAATGCGAATTCAGTTAAAAGATAACGTCCTAGGAGAATACAATCCTCGGGACTTTATGCCAGTAGCCAATTTTCTCTCTAGAGGAGATACATAATTATAGATAAACGAAAGTAAACACGAAGCTATATTTGTAAAATTGCAAAAAACTGAGACTAAAATTTAGTAAAAATATTATTTTCTTCCTAGCGGTTTGGAAACGTTTTTTTTAACCCCACAACGACGACGAAAAAAATGCGTTTTCTCTCCACTATGATAGAAAAATTTCGTTTTGTCCATGAGAAAAAAATATGTCCCAGATCCCAGTTTACCATCGTCAGCAAAATAGTGCTATGTCAGTAAATAGACTTAGATCCATGTAAGAACGCCAGAACAACATTTTTTTCTTGATGTCTTATTTTAGGTCTTGAATTGACATTTTCACCAGAATTTTTGAAAAATATTAATTTCAGCAAAAAATTTTTGATGCTCGGAAATTGGTTTTTTTAAAGATTTTCAATTTTTAGGGCCTTGAATTGAAACCGATGCACTTTTTATATATTTAAAAAAAAGGGATTGAAATATTTTTTTTCTCTCAATCAACGTAAAATCGGTATCAATGTAATTTTTTATCGGTAGAATTTCCTAAAAATACCATATTTTAGGTAATTTTGGCTTATTTTGATAGATTTAAATAATGATTGTGGGTGCTCATTTAAATAAAAAGTTATTAAAAGTCTAAACTAAACTTTGATCATGTTTGATAATATTGATTGACAACTATCAATACCGATTTTTATTTATTAAAATCCTCCTTATCTTACTCCAAATTGCCATACGCCATAAATTTATGAATCTTGACCTATTAATTAAATTAATTTATTTCGCCCATTAAGTTTTAATAAGTTTTGCATGAAACATTTTGATTCATTTTTTTATTTAATTGTTTCTTAACTTAACTATACCTGTGTATCAATTGTCTGAATCATATATTTTCTAAAATTTGTTTCATATCAAAAATAAAGATAAATTGAAAAAATTGTTTCAAAACTTTATTGTTTTAAATAGAAAAAAAACTTGAAAACAATATTATTTTTTTATTTTACTCTCTTGAAAAAAAAAAAAGTAAAGTTTTCATGACACTTACAATTTTTGTTATCTATTAAAGCTTTTTTCTTTTTACGAGAAAACACGTATATATAATATCGTTAATCTTACTTATATTCTTTTAAAAGATTGTTATAAAAAAAAAATAAGAAAGAAAATTTCTTATATTATTTTTTTTTAACTTTTTTTATTCACAATATATGTAAGATAGAATAGCTGTTATTGTCAGTATATTAAATTTTTAGTATCATCACGTTATTATTATATATAATCATTTTTTGACCCTACTCTACTTTATGTTGGAAAAAAAAACTTTTTCAATTGACTAATAAAAAATAAAATTTAAGTTTTTTTTTATTATGTTTTTATTATTTTTGCAGAAATTTTATATTTTTTTTAAATTGACTGTCTTATTGAAATATGTCATCAAGTTAAAATATTAATATCTGTATGCTGTGGTAGGGTGTACTAATGCCTTTTCTCGAAAATCAACGAGTGTCGAAGTAAATATTTCTTGCTTTTCATTTATTTTTTTGATCATGTATCTTTTTCAAAAGTTAGCTACTTTTTTTCCCATACAATTTTTTCAAAATATTTTTTTTTTATTTTTTTTTTCTGCATGAATTTCCTAGATGAATTTAGTCGGTGAATTACTACTACTTTTAAAGAATTTTTCGCCTTGCATTGCAACAATTCCTTCAAATAATTTGATTTACTTCGGCAGTTTAAGTTTTTCAAGAAATCTACTGATATCAAGCACAGTAAACTGCAATTGTTTATTGACTATTTTTCACCTTTTATGTTGAGTATTTTTCACCAGTCACTCGTTCACAAAAACTTCACTTAAAATAATATAGATGAACATCAAAATGTTAAAAAAAGCTACTGCTATAAAAAAAGATCCAAGTCTTAGCTACACATAGAAAAACATTTTCGAAATAAATTAATTTTTATTACCCAAAAATAAATTTCATATGATTCACCCCATATACAAGCACGTATATATTTTATCATTGATTTATTGGAAGGATTAAAAGTTTTATCGACAAGTTTAAAAAATAAAATAGAATTTTATTTTTATTTTTTTTAACGTTTTTTTTGACATTTCATTTTTAGATGACAAATCATAGAGTAGAATATACTAGCTTGCTATTAATTTTGAATGACGTTAAAGTTTCAATTTCCAAATCCAATTTATACGATAAAAAAATAAATAAAAAAAATGTAAAAACAAATATTTTCAAATACAAAGGAAAAAAAAATAATACATCCAAATAATTTTTGTTTGAAAATCTAATGTTCAATTTTGTATTAACTCTTTTCGACTTTATAATATCTTTGTTTTCGACTCGTTTTCGACGTAGAGAAAAAGGCCAACAGGATTAAGACGAAAATGGATTAGAATTTTCTTATGTATATAAATGTACTTAGTAAAACTGAACATAAAGAATGAAAGGAGAGGGAATGAGATAAGGAGAGAAAATTTTCTAAGAAGGCTTGTTTCTAGTTCGTTATTAAGGTTGATATGTCTGACGCAAATATGATACGACACAGGGATTACCTTATATATAGAGAAGTGCTAAGGACTTCCTTAAAATCTTATTCTATTTATATCCCTATCTCTGTCTCTCTCACTTTTTACACTTACTCTATCTTTTGTGCTTTTAAGGAGACAATTTTTAAGGAAAATAACTAGTGACAGTGAATAGACTTTATAAGTATATCTACTTGCATTCTCTTTCGTCTTATATTCTTTAACGAAAAATTTGAATCTTGACAAGAAGTAAATTTCAAAGGTATAATCCAGTTGCATAAAGTAGTTTAAACTTGCTGTTGTTGCTTTATTTTTAATATTATTTTACTTTATTCTTATCTATAAAACTTTTTTCAAATTGCTCAATTTCAATGATAACATGATCTGACTTTTTACTTTTAACTTACTAACAAATTTTCAAATATTTTTATTATGCATTGATATTATAGACAAACTTAGGTGAATTTATTAACTATAAATTATTACCTTACTGGCTAGAAGAAAAATTTTTTACTTATTAGTTACTTTGTTAGAATAATTTTTTTTTTTTCGTAAAATATTCTTAATTTCAGAGTAACAGTTGAAGTCAATTGAATTCCAAGCAATTAATCGTAAATTTTGTTAAAAAATTTCGATCAGATTAATTTCTTTCAGTTAATTTCACATATTAAAAAATCATAAAATTAAGGATATTAAATAAAAATATTTGATTTCCGAGCTAACAATAATTTGCTTTATTTTTCCAATAAATTGCCCACGTTTCGAAGACCTTCAGTCTTCATTATCAAGGATAATAATTTTACAATATTTAAAAAATTTTTATAAAATTCCAAATTTAAAATTAACTTTATTGCTTTATGAGGATTTTAAAATATTTTGATTACTTTTAGTATTTCGGTATTCAAACTAAAATTTATTCTAACAAAATTTTTCTGCAACTAAAACCAAAAAATGAAGTAAGTTTTAAAAAAAGTTTATCAAATTTAAATTACTAATTTAAAGCATTAAAAAGTTAATTACAAACTAATTTAAATGCTCGCACTACATAAACTAGTAATTATAAATAAATAATCAATAATTGAATTAAAAAAAAAATTAATTGTTACATCAATAAAATAAAGTATACAAAATGAAAATAATGGATTTTAAAGAGTATAATAGAAAATATATAACATACAGGTTGAAACAAGTATAAATAGAAATGTATAAATGTATATGATGACTCACTTGACGTCAAATACCTGTTTTTGGTGACATTACGTACGTATGCACTCAGAATTCAGCTAGAGTTTCAAGAGTTATCAAATGGTACATGTATGTTGTTTTTATAGATTTTATATGTTTGTGTATACACATTTACATATTAGACTGGAGGTAATTTTAAAAATTTTTTAGATTTTTTAAATTTTCTTTCAAATTATTTACTTTATGAAAATTCTTTTTATGTAAATAGGACGAATTTAGATTTTATATATTTTATATTACTAAAGTAAATATTTGCTGAGGGTTGAAAAGATTTCTGGAATTTTTATTCTGAGAAATGTTGACTTTATATTAAATTGAGAGTTAACATATTTACACAAGAATTTACTGATAAATTCAATGTTAATTTAATAAAAATATAGAAGTTTTCATTTTAGAAATTTTTTTTTAGAATTTAAAATAACCCAATAGTGTAAAATAATATCTCGGTTAATACATATTTAAATTTAGACGCACATACATACCTGTAAATTCATTTGAAATTTATATTAAAAATTTTTTTTTTTTTTAAGTGTTTATAAGTAAAAGAGTATGCACATGGGAATGCACGTGCATAAAGTTATAACTGACGGTACGAGAAATACTCGTTAAAATACCGAGTAGTTCTGTCAAAGCTAAAAGTGAGAGATTTTTACAAACATAGACTATATATTTATTATATGCTCAATGTGAATGCATGCAGAAAATGTTTGAAAATGTTTTCTCTTCGTTTACACATCTAGTTTATTTACTTTGATTCGTTTTTTTCTTTTTTTTACCGCAAAAATAACGAATGAAAAAAATGTAATTTGATGATTTTTAAAGCTTTCAAATATTTTTATTTATACTTTTAATTTTTTAGATCCTTTGACTTATTTAAATGATTAAAACTTTTTTTTTATTTATTAATTAAAAAACGTAAAAAGTAAACATTTATTTTAAAAAATTGTATATCGGTAGTTCTTAGCTACTTTTACCAAAGTCTGAGGTCGATGTATTGAACTTAAAAAATAACAATTGCACTGTGTTTGGCATATAAAAATGTGGTTACTACAAAATTTTCAAGACTTTGGGTGGCCTGTTTACTTATTAAAATCGGGAAATACACGACTGTTTTCCATTGTAAATTTCTAAAAAAGCATCAATTAAAAAAAAATTTTTTTTTTATTAAATGTGTTTTCCCATATACTTTGGGTAATGATTCTTTGGGTAATTTTACCTTGAAAACCCAACTGAATAAAATTTTTAAGAATTTGAGGAGCTAAAAATTTTTTTTTTTTGAGTTAATGTTATAAAGGACTTAAAACTGTAAAGGCTTCAAGATTCAAAATATAAAATATATGTAAACATGTTCCTTTTTTGTTGGTTGTGAGTCTTTTATGTAACACTGGGAACAGACCAGGGGAAGGGAAGCGGAGCCCCCATTCAACTATGCTAGTATTTATTATATACACAAGAATAATATTTACTCTTGATTTATTTATTCCTTTTTTTTCATATTTAGTTGAATAATAATTACTAAAGCTCCAAACCAAACTTTATTTTTTTTTTTTTAACTTTGTTATAACCAAAAAAAAAAATCTAAAAAAAAAAAAATGATGAATTCAGTTATTTGACGGTTTCATATATACAAAATTTTTTATTATTTTTTTGCGAATTCGTTTGTTTGCACGCTCCGTCAGTTTTAATAAAGTTCAATCACTATATATATATATATATTCCAATTTCTGAAGCTTTTGACTTGTACGTGCAATTTGTTGAAATTCTATATATTTATAATTTTGTATAAAAAAAAAAAGAAATTTGAATATAAAATAATAAAATTGTATCTGAATATAAAGTCATATATGTCTAGCGAATTTTGAAAAACAAATGACAGTTAGTAAAGGATTCATAAAAATAGCAAATTAAGATTCAGCGTCTTTTAAAGGATTTATTTTATTTTTTTTTGGACTATGCAAATCTATTGTAAGAAATGCGAATAAAGGTAAAATTATAGCAGTTTTTATATGAAATTCGACTGTCTTTGGCTTGTTGTATTTGAAACATATTCTTCATAGTACACTGTAAAAACATTGATTTACAAAGAAAATAGAATTTTTTCAAAAAATTAGTAAATTTTCGAAAAAATTTGTAAATATTCGAAAAAAAACGTATATATACTAAATTTAGTATATTAACAAAAAATTCGAGTATTTTCGATTTTTTTTTTGTGAATCCTTAAGAAAAATTGATAATTAAAAATTTTTTTTTTTCGATAATTTACAAAAAATAGTTGAAATTTCCGAAAAATAGTTGTGAATTTACAACTTTTTTCGTAAAATCAAAAAAAAATCGAGAATTCTCGAATTTTTCGATAATATACTAAATTCAGTAAATTTACGATTTTTATCGAATATTTACAAATTTTTTTGTTAATGTAAGAAAGTTACTTTTTACAGTGTATTATAAAATTTGTAATCACGACAAAATTACTTATGTAATATTATTGCAACAAAAAGTAAGTAAGATATTAATCTACTTAATTATTAAATAAAATCAAATAATATTATAAAAATCTTATAACCGCTAAATTTAATCCAAATAGTTCGGTAGCAGCAAAACTGGTAAAAATTATTTTACAGGATAATGCGCAGAAAATATTTTTTTTAAGTATAAAAAGTACCTTAATAATTTCATTGAAATTTATGCCCTGAAGCATTTGAATAATTTACATCTAACAAAACAATTTTCGGAATTTTTCAATAAGTAGGTATAGTCTTAAAGAAACTTATTAACATAATTTATATTAATACAAATTTTAATATGAATTTTTTTTTCTATTAAAAAAATGAAGAAGGAAAAAAAAATTCTAGGTAATAAATTCTTAAAATAACTAGATGGTACATTTTTATCTTTAATAAATATTAAATAAGCTTTATTTAAGTATTTCGTTTAAGTAAATAAAAAAAAAAAGAAAGAAGAAAGTCAATATCACATTAAGTAGAAAAAAGGATTAATAAAATAAAAATAAATAAAGTAAGAGAAATAGAAGTAAAAAGAAATTCTTCAACAAAAAAATATATACTTTAGTTGTATCCCTTGATAAATGGATAAGCAGAAAAGAGTCATTGGATTTTATATATATATATATGTTATTACCCAAACCACTAACTGGACACTCTCCATTAAATATCCTAGAATTTTCTCTTAATAGATATAACCTCATCTCACACAAGTCTACTACAACTATTTTAAAAAGAAATATAATATATTTTTTTTATATAAACAAGACTTACACCAATACACAAATACAAACATGTATTGAAAATGTATATTTGAAACCCTCGTTTTTTATAAAGGGACGTTGGAATTCGTCAAGTCGATTAGGTCGTTAATCGAGTAGGACATGATCACTGTAATTTCATGAACAATCTTGTTATGCTTTTTTGGATTAATCAATTTATTTTTGGTATTAATAGTAATTTAATTGATACTATGCTAAGATAGGTATATATTTATAATCAATTATTTTATGAAATTAAAATATTTATTTAATTTGTACTATTATGCACATCTTTGTACATTATATTTGGTGTTCGTAAAATTTTAAATCTAACTATTCTTAATATTTTTTAAGTAGAAAAATATGCTTTAGTTTTTATGCTATAGGAGAGAAAAAAACTTTCCAATATTTAAAAACTTTACCCCCGTTTACTTGCGCTTAATATATTCAAAAAGCAAAGAAACAAACAAAGCGCGGGTAAAAGGCGGTATGGTTTTTTGGATATTAGAAAGGGTCTATTTGGTTGAATACTTGACCAACAGTTATTGAAAAGCAACTCTACCGTGGGTGTCTGGGTGAAATGTCAATAAATTTTAAATTTAATAATTGTAAAATTACTACTAATAGTAAAATTACTACAAATTACTACAAAAAAAATATTAGTACCTAAATCGAAATTATTCTAAGTTCTATTTGACCCCCCTCTTTAAATCGGGCTCATTTGACCGCTCAAATTGATTTTTATATTTCCAGGGTACTTCCTCCTCATAAATATGTTCCATGATTAAAAAGTTTTCATTCAATTTTTCTTTAGGTTTTGTGCCATTTGCAACCTTTTAAAAGAAGTAAATAATGATGGCTAATAATAACCCAAAACCTGGTAGTAATAACCGGAATCCCGGCATCGGTAAATGCGAGTTTATTTTTTAACATGGAATATGCTTATAGGGAGGGGGTACTTCAGAACTTGAAAATTAAGGTGGGGGTCAAACGAGGCTTAGAATAATTAGGAGACTTTGAAAAATCTAGGCTTAAGGACTTAGGATAATGTAGGTTTATGGGCTTGGAATAATTCGGGTTTAGGGACTCAAAAAATTCAGGTTTAGGGATTTGAAATAATATCGATTAAGGGACTTAGAATAATTCAGGTTTAGGGAATCAAAATATTTTGGGTTTAGAATCTTAATAGCTAGCAAGATGATAAATACAAATTATAAAATTAGAAAATTGTATTGTAATGTTGAGTAACATTTGTATTATACCTAGTCCTCGTTGGAAGTAAACATGTTCTATGCATTTAGGTTGTGTTTACACAAACCGATTTTTATTTAAAGGAATATAAAGTTAGCTTTAAATATTTACTTTTATTGCTCTAAGTACAGGGTAGCTTGCAAAAATATTTTTTTTGGAACAGTGACCAAAAAAACCGTATTTATTATCGAAACAAGTTCTAAGCAGAAAAGAATTTAAGAACATTTTCAGATAAAATATGGACTGGACGTGAAAATTTTGGTTCAAATCAGGCTCATATTTGACCTGTGATTTTCGAGAAACCTCAGGGTGCCTTCTCATTGCTCACATAAAAAGATTAAGCTTAATCTTTTTACGTGGGTGTTTATGATGAAAAA
The DNA here is from genome assembly GCA_022575985.1 of Anagrus nilaparvatae. Classification (NCBI taxonomy): domain Eukaryota; kingdom Metazoa; phylum Arthropoda; class Insecta; order Hymenoptera; family Mymaridae; genus Anagrus; species Anagrus nilaparvatae. Next base: position 28,735,105 of record JAKSXM010000231.1, on the reverse strand, counting down.
TCTTATACTTGGAAATCAAAATGAAATAACGCAGATTGTTGTTTAATTTTTTGATGAAAGTATTTTTTAAAAGTATATTTTACGATTGTTTGTTGTTTTATAATTCATATGAAAAATTAAAGAAAAAATCGCTTAAACTTAAAATTTAATTTAAGAACTTTTGAAAAAAATACAAAATTTTTTGTATCTTAGTATAATGGACTATCTTGATAGTAAATTCTTGGAAAAGATTTTTTCACACAAAAAAATTTCCTTTTAATAGTTATCTTAAATAAAATTAAGTAAAAACTTAACTTCAAAAATCCGACTTTCTGTTAAAAAAATTAAAATAATATTTAGATAATATTTTATAATTATAATTAAATAGTTTTTAATTAATAAATTGAATACATGAAATTCTATTAAACTTAGTACTTCATTGTAAAAGCGTAATGCTGCTTGCGCACATCTTAGTGCACTATAAAGTCGATTTATCTTAATTTTATAGTGTATTATTATATGGTATTATGTAAAGTATGTATTATATTTATTTATTTATTAATTTTAGAAAAAATTTTGCAATGCCAATGCGCATTTGAATACAATTTATTATATTCATCTGTACTATACTCTTTATTATCTAAGTTGCGCGCGCAGCATAGGGCCCTTGAGTAGGGACCTCGAGTGACGAGTTCAGTTGCTGTCATGCTGCGCGCGCATATCTTTGTGTATATTAATTTTATTATATTAATGTATTTAATATTATATTAAATATTATATTTAATATTATATATTTAATATTATACTTAATATTACTCTTTATTATCTAAGCTATGCGCGCGCAGCATAGGGCCCTTGAGTAGGGACCGCGCGTGATGAGTTCAGTTGCTGTCCTTATTTGAACTGGTGCGGATATGGTGCTTGGATTAGGTATTTTTTTTAATTTTTATTGTTATTAAAAAATTGTTAATTTATTAGTTTATGTAAAAGTAAAACTTTAATTAATTAATTTGTTTCAGTTAAAGAAATGGACCGAAATATGCAGTTGCTGTTACTGGTGCAGGAGTTGGTGAAATTTCCGAGTAAAGCGATGCTTCGATTGTGTATGGTTAACAGTGGCAGAAATTAGTTTACCAGGATTTATCGTTACTAAGAAATGCAGATGCTATTACAGGACAGGCGTTCAAAGCAGAATCTAGAGTAGGACTCAGGTATAGAAAAAAGAAAACTATTTATAAATATAGAGTTAAAATATAAGTCTGGGCGAGCGGGGAAAACAATAATACGCGATTTTTATAGCGGCTCAAATATTTAAAAAATAAAATAAATAACCCACTAGACGATGATTGTTTATCAAAATTTTTAAAAACATTATAAATAAACTTAAATTAATGCAATTCGATTAAAATTTTTAAATATTTTCACCATTACAGGTAATTACCGATATTTTTTATGGGGAATCTATTAAAATCATGGGCGGAATTTTGGAGGCATAAAGGGGTGCTTGCCTCGGCTCCAATATTTATGGATTATCATACCTATAAAATACAAGTAAATTTATTTAAATATTCTTTTTTGTCTCCCTTAAAAACGGGTTTTGCCTTTTTAAAAATTTTTCTAAAATCCTGCGCATTAATAAAATTAAGTTTCGACTGAGTTAAGGAAGTTGTTTTTTAACTTTTCCAGAATAAAGAGATATATACAGTTTAGCTCAGATTTTGTAAGTAAAAAGTTTTGTAGGGTCGAAATCGAACATGGGCTCTTATTGTAGGTAAGATTAATTCAGTTTTACTCTTTTGTTACATACGGAGTGCTAGATCACTTAATGCCGAGATAAAACTTATCTTTCATAAGAGCCCATGTTAAATTTCGATTTCGTAAATAAAATTTATCGATATTTTTGTCCGTTAGCCACTTAAATCATCATTACCTTATATTCTTGAAAATTTTATTTACAAAACCAAATAATATGTTTTTAATTTTGAAAAGTTATAAAACAACCTTCTTAATTGCTTGCAGATTTTTGGAAGCCACAAAGCACTAAAAAAATTTTATATCATTTTTTTTATAATTTGATGTCATGGAACGTATTATTAGTAGATTTTTAGGGACTCTTAGGTTAAAAAAACTGAACTTCAGAAATTATCACTAGGAATTTAGCGAAATCTTACTCCAGGAAAATATTTCTTTGAGGATTTTGTTAGATTTTAGATGATGATTATTGAAGTTCAATTACTTTAACACTACACGCAAAAAAAAAGAATAGTAAAATTAACCTCAAAGAATTTAGTAAACACAAATTAATGAATGTTGGTAAATATAACCAAAAAATTAGTAAATTTCACTAAAAAAATTGAGGTTTTAGTTTTATAAACAAATTTTTTTAGTAAATTTTACTGAAAATTTATAGTGACTTTTAACCACACTGAACTTAGTAAACAAAATCGTTATTTTGGTTATATTTACTAATTTTTTATATGCGTGTAGTGTTCCAAGAAATTTAGCTTATCTTCATTAAAAGTCTCTAGAAGTCGCCCTCTTTCAAAAAAAGTAAAATTTTTTTGTTGCTTTTTGGCTTTAGAAAATCTACGGGAAATTTGCTGGTAGTAACCCAAATTTACTGGATTCCTTATTGAAAATGCCGGTAATTACAGTGCTCCGAAAGATTGTTAAAAACTTTAAGCTTTATTTTAAAGTTGACCCCTTGAGAAGCAACTACGTTGCACAGAGACTAGATTAAATTGCAAAATAAATGCGAGAAGCTGTTCTATTAGAAACCCGTATAGTAAAAATAATTAAAAAAGTATACTTTACAGAATCAATGACTTGCGGACCAGAGATTCAACATTATTTTTATAACTGCAAAGAAGGATAATAGGAACCAAAAATTCAGGTTACATATTAACGTGGCAAATTAGTACATATAGGGAGGGGTATTTAAAAAAGACCCAACGCGGGAATATTGTTTTTGTTGATTTTTATCGTTTTATTTTTTGTAATTTTCTTAATATTTTGTTTAAATTAAATATTTCATTGCTGTAAATTTAAATAAAAAAATAATTTTTTTTTTTAAAATGCGAAATTTTAAATGAGTTGGGATATAGGAAAAAATTTGGATATAGGCTTAGTTCTCTATATTAGAGAAGTCAACATCATAGAACTTTTAAGAGGGAATATCATTTTTATTGATTTTTTTTTCTTTTTTCAATTTTCTTATTTTTTTTTTTTTAAATTAAATATTTCGTTTACTATAATGTAAATAAAAAAACTTTCAAAAACTCATTGCATTCAAAACTTTATAATAGTGGGGTTATAGTAAAATTTTAAAGTGGGCCTGGCTAAAAGTAGTCAACATCCAAGAAATGTTAAACGGGAATATTGGTTTTACCTTTTTTTTTACAATTTTTAAAAATATTTATTTAAATAATTCATTTTTATTAATTTTTTTTAATATTAGAATTAAATATTAAATTTAGTAGCCGTACCACTTAATTTTAGTAGCTTGGGACTATCACAAATTTTCAGTTGTCATATTACGTAAATTTAGTCGTAGTTGGTACTCAATCAGTAGGATGCTGAAATATGCGTCTGGCACAGTACCAACACACTAGTATTTCGTAGTAGCTTGGCACTAAATTATATTTAGTTTCCAATACGCTAAAATTTAGTAGTAGCTCGGTACTAAAATTATATTTAGTAGCAATGGCACTGACAGAGTATGAGCTGCCTTGGTGCTGAATATAAATTTGGTAGCCATTACACTTTAATTTAATGATTTTAAATATTAAATTTTATATTGTTAAAGATAAATAGAGAATTTTTTAATATTAGAACTAAATATTAAATTTAGTAGCCGTACCACTTAGTTTTAGTAGTTTGGGGCTATCACAAATTTTCAGTTGTCATATTACGTAAATTTAGTCGTAGTTGGTACTCAATCAGTAGGATGCTGAAATATGCATCTGGCACAGTACCGACACACTAGTATTTCGTGATAGCTTGGCACTAAATTATATTTGGCTTTCAATACGCTAAAATTTAGTAGTAGCTCGGTACTAAACTTATATTTAGTAGAAATGGCACTGACAGAGTCTGAGCTGCCTTGGTGCTGAATATAAATTTAGTAGCCATCACACTTAAATTTAATAATTTTAAATATTAGATTTTATATTGTGATATTTAAATCGGCAATTAATCTTGGACGTTGGCCAAGCCAAGGTTCTTCTTTTTTTTAATATAGAAGATTTTTATTGGTAGAGGTATTTGAAAAATCTCCATGTTTTGAGGGGGAGGGGGGGGGGGGTGAAAAATTAACGTTTTTAGGGGAGGGGAGTCGAATGGACTTGGATTTTGACACTTATAATACTTTCAAATTTCAGGACTTATTATAATTTCGGTTCTAGTATACTTAATAAAAATTAGGGAGTATAAGTTACAAGTCAACATGTTCAATGCTCGTTGGTTGTCTTACAAACCAAAAGAGGTTTAAAAGGTTTTAAAAGTTTTTTTTTTGTTTCATATAATACTTATTATAATAACTTATGATATACTACTAGATGCATAATAAATAAAAATAATTCATTGAACCTGAATTTTAAGTTCCAGTCATCTTTCTTTTCAGCTATACGAGCAAGGACAATATTCGGTTCCTAATAAAAAAGATTTCACGGTTGAATCTATATAGTTTCTGTGCCGATGCAGTTGTTGCCTAAACGGGCCAAAACCGAATTTTTTGATAAAATCATGGGCGAGATTGTGGGGGGGGAGTAAAGCATCTGTAATTTTAAAACAATAAAAGATCACCAAACCTACAAGGTCTTATTTCCAAGCTCTAAAAAATTGTAGTTTACAGTGTTTTACCAATTTTTGATATCATGAATATTTTTCTCAAGTCTCATGTTCTACATTTCGACTTATGTATAAATCCATGGTTTAAAAATAGTTAGCGACAAAAATTTAGATACTTACATTTGGTTTCTAAATTATGAAAGTAATGAAAGTTGTATACAACCGATAAGCAAAGTTTTCCTGTAGGAGTCAAAATGCTGAACATGAATTATTATGACATGAAAACTTTTGTTTAATACAAAAATCTGCAAAATATCAAGAATTTAGTTAATTCTAGTGAAAAAAAAGATGTCATAAGAAATTAATTTATGGAGCCATAGTGCTCAATTTTAGCAATAATGATTAAGATAGCAAAAAACGGAAATACCGTAATCTACATTTTTTCAGAGGTTTTAAATGAAACATCGTAGGTTTCACTATCTTTTTAACATGGAACATGTTCATTGGATGGGGTATATGAAAAAGTTTGGCTCGGCAGGTGGGGGGTTAAAATTGACAATTTTAGGGGGGGTGTGAAATGGACTTAGAATATTTTCGATTTAGGGACTTAGAATAATTTGAAGTGGGAGTCAGGGCCTGATCAGACCCTGATCACAATAACAACTTAGATTACTTTAAGTTTATGGACTTAGGATAGTATATATTTCGGAATTTCTTGTAATTTCGGTTTTTGGATTTATTACTGTTATGAGTGAACATGTTACATGTTCGTTGATTCTGTGGTTACACAAACCGTTTATAAATTTTTAGTATAGCAACGTCATATAGTAAAGCTGTCCATTAATTTATTAGTAATTTTTTTACGGTCGGCGGTATTTATTTACCGAACTAGTAACTAAAAATAAACCAGAACTCAGAGATTTTGTAAAAAATAAATTATTTTTATTACTTTTGGGAGTTAAATAATGTTTATTAAAAAATTTTAATTTCTTTAAAAGAAAAGTAATTAAAATTTATGTAAAAAATTTAATTTCCAAAGTGATATATATAAACTAGCGCATTAAAATTTAAGAAATATGTATTACAATATAAACAAACCCCTTTCTTTTCATTAAAAAATTTCCATTTACTCATATGCTATATCATTATACTCCCTAAAAAAAGAAAATTTTCTCTTTTACAAACATATAGTATAATAAAAATCATACATTGTATGATACTAAGTATGTGTTGGTACTAAATTTCATTCAAAATGCAACGTATATATATAACAACTATCAAGCGACAAATTTATATATATATATAGATATAAAATTAAACGACCTAGAGACACGCCATGAGAACAATAAGACAATAGGAACAAGTGTACAATGGGCCGTTTCTATTATCTTTAACACTGTTCTTTATGAAAGTGTTTGTAAGTTTGTTCCTGCATGCCTTTAAGCCTGTATATAGAAATATGAATGTAAAAGATTTAACCCTATCTTTTATATATATATATATATATATATATATATATGTATGTACATTCACACCTCGTACATACACATAGTTTCTTGGCAAACTTTTCATAATTCACGACTGAGAAATTCAAGAAGCGATTACAAGCACAAAAGTTCCTTATACGAGAAGAGAAGAGACTTTATATTTTATTATGTATGAAAGTATTTGTAAGCTTATATGTGTACGTACCTAAGAAAAGCTTTATGAATTATATTTAATAGTAATTATATATCTAAAATTTTCAATCCTTTCTAAAATTATATAACTTTGTCTCAGTGTGAAAATATACAAAAATTAAAAATTTATTAATATAATAATAATAATTCTATTCATTATTTAATGAAATACGTGTAAGTTAATAAATTGTCTATTATGTATTAATATTCAAAAGATCATTTAACATTGAGTTTAAAATATATATATAATCTAATTTTGATTGTCTTTTATATAATTAAGGTTTTCAATGAAAATTCATTTCTTTTAAAGTATGAATAATATTATTTTCAATGCATATTCAATTCACATGGATAAATTATTATAATACTTTGGTTTGCATTCAAAAGACAAATTTAAACACAATATAATCTTTTTTGGTAAATTTTCAAAGGCTTATTAATTGGTAATGTTTCAGGTATATTTTCAAAGGAATAGATTTATTGAGATGAAAGATTTAAAAGTTTATGAGGGAAATTTTTCAAAATTCAAAAATTATTGCAAAATTGGAGATAAATTTTAGGTAAATATGTACTACATTGTAAAATTTATTATTACGACAGTTCATGTTCATGAACTTAAAAGTACTTAAGCCAATCTCCCATAAACCCAGATTAACTCAGATAAAAACGTTCAAATACTTGCATACACATAAGCATGCAAAAAAATTTGCACCTAATTTGATACAAAAAAAGGTTAGTAATAAACTTTGATTACATTTTGGCAATTATTAAGTTTTTAGTAGTCTTTTGTTAAAATAAATGGTTATGTAAGATAAGGGTTATCCAAGGGTTAGTTAAAGATTTTATAAAATGTAAGGGTTATATTTATTTTATTTTTAAGATACACAGTAAAAAGTAACTTTCTTAGATTTACAAAACAAAAAGAATTTTTTCGAAATATTAGTGAATTTTCAAAAATTTTTGTAAATATTCGATAAAAATCGTAAATTTACTAAATCTAGCATATTATCGAAAAATTCGAGAATTGTCGATTTTTTTTTGTAATTTTACGATAAAAGTCGTAAATTCACAATTATTTTTCGGAAATTTACAACTATTTTTTGTAAATTTTCGAAAAAAAATTGTAAATTATCAATTTTTCTTGCGAATCCACAAAAAAAAATCGAAAATTCTCGAATTTTTCGATAATATACTAAATTTAGTAAATATACGATTTTTTTTCGAATTTTTACAAATTTTTTCGAAAATATACTAATTTTTTTGTTAATATAAGAAAGTTACTTTTTACAGTGTATCTCTTATAAACCAGGTATTCTTATATCCAGAAATCAATTATTTTCAGGTCTTAATTTTTAGCCTAGTGTATAAAATCGAAAATATCCAATCTGAATAACAAAAGAACGATAGAAAAACAGCATATAAAAATGTTTTAAAAGCAAAATTAATAAAAAAAACTCGGCTGTTTTTTAATAATATAAAAAAAAATTTCTTTTTGTTATCCCTTTTTTGGGGTAGCTTGTTATGAATTTGACAGCTAAATATGCATTCAGGTTGTTTCCAATTAAACTTTTCCAGAACGAATAAACTTTGACGTTGATTCTTCGAATACCGAAAGAGCGTGAAATAAAATATATATATATATGTTACGCTCCGTTTAAGGAATGGGTCAATATGCGAAATAGCCCAAAAATAGTCTTATAGTCTCCACGAAAATTCGTGAATAATGTTTTGAAATTTTGTTTTCAAAATTTTTTGCATTAAAATATAAAAAAACACCATTATTTATTTTCATTTTGGAAGCAATACCTAATTTTTTTCTACGGGAGTACAAATTTTAAGAAATTCATAATTTCTCAATATGTCATATTTTTTGTACGAACGGGTGACCGGCAAATTCTACGGAATGGTACATTCTTCAAACGGAGCGTAACATACACACTTAAAAAATATAAATTAAATTTCTATTTAAATTTCTAGGAAATTTAATTTAATTTTACCGAGAATTATTTTTAATAAAACATAGTAAAAATTGATTATTGAAAGCGAATGATTTGTAGTACACATTTCAATTATAAATTATTTGCGAATAAAAAAAAGTAATAATAATTTAAAAAATAATAAGTTAGAGCGTAAATTAATATTTATACTGTTTTTTCATCGTTATATATAAAAAAATAAAAAACATTCGTAGAAACATTAATAAAATAATTCCTCTGAAAAAAAATTTAATAACAATTAATTCTTCTCTGAATAATAAAAAATTATTTTAGGTTCGGTGTGTATATTTACAGGATATTAAAGAATTGCCCAAATCCCATGCAAGTTACCTTCCGAGGCAAAGCCGAGAATGGTTAACTGCAATTTGGGGCATTCTTTATTTATGGACCAGGTCCATTAAAATTTTTCTGCTTCAGAGATGAGAAAAGAAGTCTTTTGTCAGAAGTTACGTGCTTTCTGGTCAATGAATTGATCAAAAAAATAAAAAAAAATTTTTTTACAAAAAAAAAAACGAGGAGTATAAAAAATAAATCCTTTTCGTTTAGAATAAATATTAATTAAAAAAGTTAGTTATAAAATTTTTTAAAAGTTTTTAAATAAAAAACTAAATTTATATAGATACAAAAAAAAATTAATATACGACAAATTAGAGAAAATAAAATGAAATTAAAGAAGTTTTCCTAGAATTAAAAAAAGTATTTTGAAACCACATGTTTAGTATGAGTGTATACATTCGAATAAAATAGAAACAACGGTAGTAGAGTATAGAACTAGCAGTAACATAACAACAATAAACATAAGTTAAAGTTATTTTCACTCACACACAGACAAACAGTAAAAGTTTGTGTATTAGTGTAAATCTGGAGCTAAACATCCTACTACTTTATCTATATTTACTGCTAAAACTGGACATATTCTATCAGTTCTGTACTTTCAGATTTTAACCTTGTTAGAACTTCCTTCAGGGAGTTTATTGCCTACAGTAGGGTAGAAAGGGTGGTTTTCGCCACCATTAAGAAAATTTGAAATTAAACTATGGATATTTTAAAATATTATGCAAATGCATGGCTAAAAAGTGTTTAAATGTTTTTGAGAAAGATAATTTAATTCCGACCCTGGTAATTTCCAAAACTTATTTTTTGTAAAACCTAACCTTTAGGTCCAAAACCCTGAAAAACCGGGGTTCTCGCCACCAAGCATATTAGCGAAATGGGTCAATATTCTTGTGGCTAGATGCAATGAGTCATTAAAAAATAGATTTTTTAGACTTTTAAGGTAATTAGCACCACATTTTAAAAGGTTACAGTTCAAATAACGAGGGTGGCGAAAACTGTATACACTGGCGAAAACCCCCTTCTCTACCCTACTTTACTAAGTGATTTATTTATTTTAAAAAATTATAACTTAATATAATTATCAACATTTTATTTGTATTTTGGTTAAAATTTAAGTACATTAAAATTTTGTATTAAAAACCCTGCTGGAATTTTTATTTTTGAGAAATATATTTTGAAGAGAAAAAAAATTTTGTTTACCACAAAAATTATGAAATATTACAAGAGGAAATTTCATGATCGACATTAACGTGGTAAAATACGATTTGGTATATGCTTCTTTATGGCCAAGCATTGCATAAGATTATTTACAGCAGATATCTATTAAGTATCTATTGTTGTATTTTCTAATTTAATTTGGATAGCCTTTAATTTTAATAAAATAAAAAGTATTTGAAAGTACTTAAGTATGCTAAAATATCATAAAAATAAAATAATTTCTTGTAGTTTAAAAATGTATTTATTTTGTATAAAAAAGAAACAAATTAATTGAATTAATAAAAAAAAAATAACTAAAATTAAATATTCAAAGTATTTCTTGACTTGAGTATTTGTTTTGAAAATTTGCATATATAATTTTGAATTATATAGTCCATTAGTTTAAATGACAAAGGACGTTAATAAGACGTATAAACCTCTTCTGTTTTCTCCTACACAGAGAAATTAGAAACACTACTAAACTATGCATGTATTTGAAAACACTACTTCTAAATAACAACTGATGACACTCGCGAGCTTTGCATACCATTTAAACATATTCGAATTTATAATATGTATGATTTAATATACATAACAGTATATTGTATACGCAATTTATCTCTATACGTAATTAATTAAAATTCTATGCAATGAATATTTTAATGTTTATAGATGTACTTTTTAATCAAATTTACTTTAATTAATACTCAATTAATACCCGAACTTATAACAATAATTTTAATTTAAAAAGATATAGAAATTATTTAATTTTTTTCTAAATAATAATAAATTAAAAAAAAAATTAAAAAATAAATAAAATAATCAATTTTAATAATTTAATTGAAGTAAAATAATTCTTTAGTAATTTGAGTACATGAAATTCACATTGAGCTGGATAGATTGTCACGAATTGAGATATAACGCGTATTTACATACTGATTCTCCAATGTTACCACATTGTAAAAGGGCACTCAACTAGTGTGTGGTCTACTGCTATAATAAGTGTATATATTTTATGAGTGTATAAGCGTGTATTTGTATTTCTGCATGTATATATGTATACGAGCCTGTCAGCTGTTTTAGAAACTTGCTTGGAAATTAAATTTAGCCAAAAAATAAGCTATAAAAAACTTATAATTGGTTTGTGTGGAGCTAAACTGGAGCTAAGCTATAAAAAACTTATAATTGGTGTGTGTTCACATAAAAAATGAGCATGGAGCATGTTCACTTATAACAGATTTAACCTGCATTTAACATATACTCTAATTATTTTAAGTCCTAGAACCAAAATTATAATAAGTCTCAAAGCATTCAAAGTCCCTAAATTGAAAATATTCTAAGTCCATTTTACCCCTCCTAAATACGTCACTTTTTCACTCCTCCTTCCCTACTGTAAGGGACTTTTTTGAGTACCCCTCCCTATGAACATATTCAATGTTAAAAGTACAAATTTTTAAATTTAAGATAACATCGCAAGCCCTGTAAAATGTTGGATTAGTCGCGGACATCTTATCGCGAAGTTCAACACTTCTAGCCTTAAAAAACTCAAGTTTGTGGTGGTCAGGGTCAAACGCGTAAAGTCTGTTTACAAAATAGAAAAAGCCTTAAATATTATTTACTACTAATGTTATTATTTTTGAAAGAGGCGAATGTCAATAATTTTGATACTTAATATTTTTGAACATTCTTATTAATAATACAATTTATGTTGCTTCTTAAAGTCCAAAGTAATTTGCAGACTTTAAACCAAAAAAATCGTAAGCACTAATTTTTTAACTACGTTTTCAGGATTTAACCCGACCTTATATTTTGCCCCAACACCTCTCAATACACCCCAAAAGGTCAGAAATTTACTTAATACGAAAATTAAAAATTGATGGGTAATGGGTAATAGGTAAATTCTGACTTCAAATTCATGTTTATTAAGCCCAAAAACCTAAACTGCGAGATTTCAATTTTGAGTTTTCGTATCAAATGAAGTTTTCACTTTTTGGAGGTTATTAGGGGATGTTGGGACTAAATGTAAGTCTGCTGGGTGTATTCCGACCCCGGATTCATTTTCACTACGCCAAAAAACCTAAACTGAGAAATCAATTTTAAATTTTCGTATTAAGTAAAGTTTTGACCTTTTAGAAGGTGTTAGGAGGTTTTGGGGCAAAATATAAGGGTGATGGTTAAATTGACTTAGTTAATGAGACTTAGAATAATTTTAATTTAGGAACTTCGAAAAATCTGGGATTAGGGACTTTGAATAACACAGGTTTATAGACTTAGAAAAATAATTCAGGTTTAGGGATTTGTAATTATTTTGATTTAGGGACCTAGAGTAATACGCGTTTAGGGAATCAGAATAGTTTGGGTTTATTACAGCTAGTGAGGTGATAATTACAAATTATAAATTTAGAAAATTGTATTGTAACCTTGCGTAACATTTGCATTATACTTAGCCCTTAGCTGCAAGTAAACATGTTCCATGCATTTAGGTTGTGTTTGCACAAACCGGTTATAATTTTCTTTTCCTATTTTGACTATTAAAAATGTCCGTACAGCCTAATGACAAGCATTTTGAACTTTGACCCCATTGAGACTTTTACTCAGGAATGCGAAGTAAACCATTTCAAATTTTAAGCAAATTTCACCGGAAGCCCGATTTATACCTCAAACGTGCAGGGTCTTTTAAAATTGTTAAAATTAATAAAACCTGTTTTAAATTTGTTACTTTAGAAAAATTTGTATCGTATAAAGTCACAATTAGTTTGTTAACTTTTTAAATAATGAGAATTTTAATTACATATAATCGTTATTTGATAATCATTGATTCTCGAATTAAGTGTTAATTAAATATAAATAACATTTTTAAATACGAATTATCTATAAATAATCTACTGTAGTGTATTCAAATTATATACTGTGCATTATTATTTAACAAGGGTTCTAGTTTTTAATTCATTTCAAATTTTCTATTTAATATAGTTATTTTGAAACTTGTATTTACATTTATATTTTATTATTATATTTTTAATAAAGTGGTTAACCAATAATTTTGAGCTATCCTGCCTTCTGCAACTATATAAACATTATAATTTTAAGATTTTTTAATTTATTATATATTTAACTAAAATTTTTTCATTACAAAAAAGTATATTAGCTATGGCAAAGGAGCGCGAGATAAAGTTAAGGGTCCTCAAAAATGGGTAAAAAATCGGATTTTTCGGAAAAAGAAACTAAAAAAAATAAGCTCCTGTACCAATTTTTAGATAAAAGAGCGTATCTTGATTTTTGGAAATCATTCCAAACGACTAAATTAGTTAAAAAAATTAGTTTTTAGATAGGAAAAACACATTCAAATAAAAAAAAAATTATTTTTATTTTTTGACTTTTTTTTTTTTTTTTTTTAAATAATAATAATATAATTAATTTACTTAAAGGATGAAATGATTTAATATCAATATTTAATAGCAATATTATTTAAATATTTTAAATAACGCGTATATTTTAAATTGTGATATAAATTTTTGAAACGATAATTGCCTGCTTCCAAAATATAACATACCCCCAAATGCTGTACTCGCACCTATCCCTAGAATAAGCTAAACTACGGTGGTCAAGGGGGCGAAGCCCCCACTCAAAACATCACTAATCATAAGAGCTGACGTAAAAAAAATGATTAAAAATATCAACAAAATCTTGCAAATTCAAAAATTTTTTTACAAAAATAATTTTTTTACATTTTTTATTTAAAAAAAAAAAATTTTTTTTGCATTTTTCCTACCCAAAACTTATTGCTAACATCATTTTAAGTGTTTTTTAGCAATTTCCAGCAAAAATTTGAGCGATTTGGTGGATAGGGGGGAGGGGAACGAAAAAGATCCGTGGAAAAACTATTCGGACCCAACTATTCCTTTTGGAATTTTACATTTTTTTTTGAATGATATTTTATTTTATTTGTCATATAAATAAAATAAATCTACTCTTTTTTTTATTTTAAAGATTTTAATACTTAACTTTTTTATTAAATTTAAATAAAAAGTCTATAATAAAAAGAATTCGTGACAATATCTGAACACTACGTTATATACGTCAAATTATATTGTACCAAGAATTTCGTATTAAAAGTTTTTCAGGACAAAAGAAAGGTAAAAAAAAAAGACTTTCGATATTACTCTTTTTAAAAAGGAACCATTCATGTAAAATCTTTGACCTTTGAGTAAAATAAGTATTTCAAATATCAGGTTAAATTAAATTTTTTTTTGTATGCAAGTCACAAATATTTTCTTGTTTTAAATTTTTGAAAAAAATAAATTTTACCAGAAGCTTTTTCAAATAAATTATATTTTTTGTAATTAGTTTTCACGAATTATAAAGAGTGAAATATAACATTTTTTACAAAACTGTCATGCTAATAATAAACTTAATTTGGGAATTTAATATAAACTTAACATAAGCTTTTACATCCAAACAAATTTTTTTAATACTGACAAAAGTGTCTTAATTAACCCAAAATATGTCATTTTCATTGAACCATGCGCAAACGCTGCTTAATTTTCTTTTGGAGCATAAAGCAATTACGTGTCATTATATACATATTATTTTCTCTCGCTCTTTCATTTTATTTAAAAAATTCTTCACGTTATCCACATAATAATTAATATATATGTATATATATACGAAAAATCATATATGTGTGTGTTAACTCGTAAACTTTATTTATGTATTAGAAAATTGAGGAAAATATTTCAAAAGCTTCATTTATATATTATGCACCCATAAACAGAATTTTAACTTTATAGTTTAATATAACAAACGATAATATGAAAGTACATAAAGCAAACAGTGAGATGAGTTCAATCTGCATTTTTTTATATGTACAAACAGTTTTGATCAAGCTTTGTCTATAAAAGGTACCTACGGGTTAAAATTTCTACCTTAGCAAAAATGGGCTTGTTACACCTTCCAATATTATTTTTTAAGTCAGCTTTCTAACGAGTGTATATTAGGGGTAACGACGTGAAATTTCTAGATAAATGAAAACTGTATGTTTTGGGTAAAAAATCTCACCTGATAAGTCTTTTGCTTTGATCCTTTTATTTCGGGTTCCCGTTTTTACTTTTAACCCCGAGATAATGGGGTATCAAATTTATAAAAATTTAAAATGCTTGAACGTAAAAAAATGTTACTATTGACGTTGAAAATAATTACTAAGACATTTAAAAAGATTAAAAAATTAAATATGTATATATTCATTATGTCAGATCTTGCTGGGGGTCGAAGTGGGGAATGAGAGGTTAAACTTGTTATACAAAATAGAAAACTTAATTTTTAAAGATAAAAGCTCTACTCTTTTGGTATTTTAGGGCGGCTTTTTCAATTGTCTTTTTTAAACTGCAACCAAAAAATTATTTACAATTTACCCTATTTTAGGGGCAAAAGCCACTTTACCCGTGGGTAGTGGATAAAAACGGACTTCGGAAATGGAAAGATCAAGCCAAAACACTTGGTAGGTGACATTTTTAGCCCAAAATATACTATTTTTCATATCGAAAAATTCATTTGTCCAAGAAATATCGATTGGGCGTTAACCGGTTAATATTATTTATATTAAATATTTATTAATAAAAATTCATTAAAATTTAAATCTATTTATATGATAAATTATTTATAATTATAAGGTTTTATAAGGTTTAAATAGATTAAATATTATGTAATAAAATAAAAAATTTATATTTTAGTAAAATTTGAATTTTAAAATAATTAGAGATTAAAATAAATCAAAATTTTATGTATAAACTCTATACTACATATTAATATAATTACATTACTATTACTATTTTACAAAATTTTCAAAATAATGTACAATCATTTATATGTATATTTATAATTTTAATCTATTTTTGATCCCTTTTTACACGTATAATTGCTGCAATAAATAGTATTTATGATAGTTATATGAAATTTTAAAAAAACATTTAATTACGGCTAACTACAAATTGGCTATTTTTAAACTAAACAGAATGAATAATTAAAACACGTAGAAATGGACCTTAAGATAATTACAAAGCTAAAGCATATATTAATTTAAGATGAGCCTAATGTGATTGTGAATTAATAATTTACAAATATAGACTAACAAATATATATTAACACTTATACGTGCTTAACAATAAAATTTTGTACAAAAGATTTAATGTGTTTCTCTAAATAGTAGGCTATTAATTATTCTAAATCTATATAAAATAAAATTATATCAATTACACGAGAATATTCATCATATTACGTTGTTAAATAAATACATAGAGGATTACAAAAAGTATAATTATGTATATGTGTTTAAGTATAAATAAAAGCCCCAGCAACATTAGCATATAACGTATATCAATATATAGAGCAGCAGTTTAGACTCATCTCATTTTCCTAAAGCTAATTACTATCGTTTTGTACATAATCTATATATATGGCTCGTTTTCATTTTTTTTGAAAAAATAGCTTTCAAAAAATAAAAATAAAAAATTCCTTTTTTAAAGTCCAAACAAGACTTTTTAGACTTTTTTCACCAATATTTATTCAGTGTTGCATAAAAATCACCATAACGAACCTTTTACATCAATTTATTACATTTTTTCATATAATTATAAGGTAAAAACAGGTTAAAACCATTAAAAACCAAAATCGTTACATACGGCCTTAATGTATGAATTTTTCTAGGTTTTATGTATTTTAGAGAACAATATCATATATTTTTAAAGAATTCTTACTAAAAAAACGAGTTTTGGAGGTAAATTTTAAAAGTATTAAATAATTTAAAAAAAAAAGAGGAACGGTAAAGGCAGGAACGGTAAAGGCTTTTTTATAGAAAAATCAAAATAATTCGTAGACAAATGAACAAAAAAACTTTTCCGTTTGGAAAGTAAAGTATTTTTATGATTGAAACTTACTAAGTTTTTAATATTTTAATTACAACGCTTCTTAATAGGAGATCTAGGGGGGTACGGTAAAGGCTTTTGTTTTTGTCCCTTCGTGATTTCTGAACTTAAACTGATTTTGTTTTCCTATTTAAGGACCTCTTAAAGTGCTCTCGATGTGAGAATTTATTTTTTATGTATTTAAGTTGTCATTTATGTGATTAAAAGGTTTTAAAAATGTTTTTATGAAGAGAAATCAAATTTAATATAAATAAAATACGTTTTACGTACACATTTTGTAAAATCGTGTGACACACCTTCTCACCCTTGTAATAATTAGGAAAAGTAAGTTTAAATTTTTTCTATATGGAAAAAGTTTAACCTTATAGTATAGCAATTAATCCCCAAATAAAAATTTTTTATAATTAATTTATAGGTGTGAATGACAGACACTCAAAGTATAGGAATCTCCTTTGTGACAGGGAACGGTAAAGGCTTTTTTGCTATATTTTTATGTTTTATAGTAGTTAAAACATTAAAATATGTTGATTTTTATGGTGTACCATCAAAAACTTATCAAAACTAAAAATTTAAAAAAAAAAAATTTTTTAATTAATGCATCTGGTAGTCAGAAACGTGCTGTACGTCACTTTTGCAAAAAAAACGATAATGAGCCATATATATCACAAATTGAATCGTCAAAATTGTACATAAATTTAATTAACGAGCTGTAACTATTCGATAATCAATCATACGCATTATTTTAATGAACTAGTCCAAATAATATATGTATATTGGGCACGTTCAGGATAAAACAACCAGCTGAAAAATAAAAAATAAAAAAAATTTCATAATATTATCCAGGCTGTTTAATCACTTTGTTGAGGTATAGTAACTTGAAATGATAATAAAAAATAATATTCAACAAAATTACTATAGGAGTATTTATTATGAATTTACTAAAATTGCTATACTCCAGCCGAGACTCCAGCCAAATTGCCGAGGGTTATTATTTACTTACTGGCCTTTACTAGATTTGGTCTCTTTAGGTTTTTTGGGTTGCTGATCACAGATTTTGGGGCCCTTTCTACAACGAATTAGAGCTTCACCCTTAAATTTGCAAAAATTACCCTTAAACCCTGTAACTTCCGATACATGAACAAAGGACCCAGAATTTCGATATCACCGACCAAAAAGAAAACACTATAGAACAAATCTGGACACTCAAATAGCGAATACATAAAAAATATCTCATTTTAGAGGTAGCTTTTGCAAATTTAAAATGTAGCCCCGATTTCTCAAAAATAACCCCGACAGTCGTGATCAGTGAACCAAAAAAATAGACCGAATCTGGTAACGTTTACTAAACTCTTAAAACCGTGATTTGACTGGAACTCTAATCGAAATTAAAAATTTTATAAAAGTACAGAGGATATTTATGGTTACTTTGTTGACATTTAGTTTCCTAACTATGATTAAATTTTTTTTTGAATATTATTATTTAGTATGTTAAAAAATGTACTAAATGTACACACCAAACCTAAAAGAATTTTTTGTTACCCAGAGAAGAATGAATGTTTATTTAATTCTTTAGAGCGGAATTATTTTCAGGTTAATTTTTTTAAAAACAATTATTTTTGTCTTAATTCTGTTCAAAAAGAATTAAATTGAAAATAATTGTTTTTAAAAATATTAACCTCAAAATAATTCCGCTCTAAAGAATTAAATAAACAATCATTCTTCTCTGGGTAACAAAAAATTCTTTTAGGTTTGGTTTGTACACAAATTTTCTAAACAGCCTCGGTATTTTTATAATATTTCTAATATTTGACTTTTTATTTTGTTAAAAATAAATTAATAATTTAATAAATTAATAATATAATGAGCATAATATGTTCATGTGAATACGAGTATTGAATGTTTAAGGTAAGTCGGACTGCAGCCGCAGAAACAATCAATTAATTAATTTCAAATTAATTAATTGATAAAATAATAATTTATAAATGTAAAAATATATACATTAAAAATTGTTGTAAAGGGTGCGTCCCGTGAATTCGTTAAAAAAAAAAAAAAAAAAAAAAAAAAAAAAAAAAAAAAAAAAAATTATATTTTTAAATCTTTTTCATAAAGTTACTAAGTAGCCTTGTATTCCAGTCAAAATACGGGTTTGGTTGTATTTTCGCTGGCGAACACGAGATTTACTCTACTATAGGTTTTTTGGTTTGGCTCTTTGAGCGCTCAGATTTGCACCATACGGGTTTTATCGGTCGCTGATTAAGAATTTCGACTTCTTTTTCATAAACAATTAAAATTTAACCCCTAAATTGGCTAGAACTACCCCTAAAAAGGGGGTGTTTTTGCTATTTTCGTATACTTTTAGCATCCAGGATACACCCATATAGGTCTTTTGGGTCGCTAATCAAGAATTTCGACTCCTTTTCATAAATATTTAATATTTCACCCTTTAAAACTACTCCCAAAAGTGGCGTTTTTGTTATTTTCGCACTTTGAGCGTCCAGGTTATGCCCATATGGGTTTTTCGGGTCACTATTCAATAATTTCCCCCCCTTTTCGGGGGTAGTTTTAGCCAATTTAGAGATTAAATTTTAATTTTTTATGAAAAAGAAGTCGAAATTCTTGATAAGTGACCCAAGAAACCTATATGGGCATATTCTGGATGCTCAAAGTACGAAAATAGCAAAAACACCCCTTTTTTGGGGGGTAGTTTTTGCAAATTTAAATGTGAAGCCCCCATTTCTTTACAAAATGACCCCAATTTTCATGCTCCGTGACCCGTAAATCAGGTTCGCCATCATGAAATTCGCTCAAATTTTTCCAAAATGTTGGCCTATGTGATATTCAAAATCAGCACCCACAACCATTATTATAGCAAGACAAAATCTTTAAAAGAATAATTTTAAAGAATACTAACGTGTTATTATGCATAGCCTATTAAGACACAAATAAATAAAACATGTAAACGTGTTCAATATCAAATATTCTCATCGTCATCGTGATAATTGTAATTATAAAAACGATCTTAAATTTTGATACGAATATACACTTCGAGACCGTTTAACGATTTGTTATTGAATTTACATGGAATATATTAACATAATATTAAATCAAGTATAATTAAAATATATGCATTAGCAGTTTTTAAAATAATATTAATTAATTAATTAAGTTTATTATGGCATATTTCAAAAATTATTTAATAATAATATTTAATAATATTTAATATTTATTGCCTGTAAAGAAGATGCAGGTTACCAAGCCAGGAATAAAACATAAGAAAATACATGAAAATAGAATACATGAATTATTAAGTCTTTAACTACAATGTAGGTTAAAATAAAAATATAATTAAATATAAAATGAGATAATTAATTTAGATTTTATAAATAATTATATTTTACAATAAAATTTGAGCGACTAATAATACAATTTACACATTAAATTTTATTATAAATAATAAGATTAAGTTAATAAAGTTTAAAAGGTGTAAAAACTATATAAAATATTATAGATTGGATTAAATTAAATATATAATTCTTTTAAGATTTTATTTAAAAAAATTTTTTAATGTCAATAAGTTATAGTTTTTATATAATTTGGTAATTTATTATACTTTATAGAAATTACCTATTAGCACCTATTAGTACTCGAGCATTTGTTATTTAAATAAGAAAATATCAATTTTTCAAAATAGCAAACTAAAATTTTTAAAATAAATGATTCATTCATATTTAAGATCTTTTTATTACTATTGTTATTGATTATTTTACACAATCTGATTTGTAGATTATTAATTGGTTTAAGATACTTTTTGTAGGCCCCTTCCCAAGCAACATTTTGTTATAAAAATATTTTTATTTTGGCCAAGTTTTTTGGAATAATTTTTAACAATTTTTTTGCATTTATTACCTTTACTCCATATCGATAAACATAAAATAAATTCTTTTTTTTTATCACATATATAATATAGAAACGTAAATATAACCTTTTTTTTTCTTATTTGCAATGAGCTACAATTATAAAAAATTCAGACACGTAAATATAAAGGAATTCGGTGTCGATGAAAACATAATATAAAATAAAAAAAAAAGATACTAAATAAAAAAAATACAATGAATATGTAGAAATGATATTCAGATCTGATGAAAATAAAAAAAAAGTGTACACGGAGCGCAAAATATTGGTAAAAAATAAAGAATAAAATAATAAAAAAAACTATATAATAACAATAGAATATAGAGGCTACTTGCCAAGTGTTCTGATTTTTTTTTTTTTTTTTAATAATATGAGCTTTGTTTATTTGAAAACAATAGCTACAATTTTTATTGTCGTATATATACGATTGTTCATATATAGCAATATAATATACTTGAAATTGAAATGTATACACGTTTATCTCTAAACTGGATATAAAAAAAAATGAATATGAAATTCTAATTTTATTCAATAATAAAATGAAATGTTTTTTTCATCTATATTTTCATTTTTAATGAATTTCCTTTAATTTTAAGTATTTTTTTAATTTGCATGATAATAATAGAGACTTGCTAACTCAATGCGACCAATGAACACGGTTTTTCATAGTTTTAATTATTATGCCACCCTCTAGGAGCCTATTATTTAATAACTGGTACTTCAAAAACTAGCATATACTGTAGCTGTATTCTATTAGGTTTCTTAACCCAAATTTTCTAATTCCCTACTTAGGCCTATCTTGAAGCCTTTCATTTTAGTTACAGCTTTCTATAAATATGTACCATGTTAATATTAGAACCCTGTATTGTGATAAACAGTTCCTTAAAAATATCAATATTTTAAATAGATGCCTGTACGCTATATGGCGCAGTTTCCTTCTAGACCAAATATTTAACGCAGCTTTTTTCCTGCTGCATAAAGCTTGAGTTTTGATTATCTTTGAAATCGTATAACTAGAAGTCGAGTTATAAAATTTTTCTATTTTTCATAAGAGCCAGTATAAAATTTCAACTTTTGGGCTCAATAATTTAAAAACTAAGCGGTAAAATTTTTTCAAATTTTGCAGGGTGATTTTAGATGGTAAATACTCAGATTTAAATCTAGTCAATTTTTAGACAAATCGTGTATTTTTTTCATTCTGTATTCAGCCTCCTTAAGCTTTAGACCCCGAAAATAACTTTGAAATTCTTGAAACCACCTAAATAATCGATTTTCAGGATAAAAATTGGCCATTTTTAGTTCACCATTTTGAATTTTAAAATTCCAGTTTCAGAATCGTGATCAGCGACCCCGAAAACCATGCAGGTATACCGAAATGAGGCTTAATAAGCAATATTTTTTTGAAAATTACCCAAAACTGGCTGTCGGAAAATAGATGAAACCTTCAAAACCATTTTTAGCCACCAAAATTACACTCTAAGATACATAAGAATCACTTGGTAAAATTAAATTGGTTGACTTGGTTTAATTTCAATCAATTTTGAATTTATGCTTATGCCTTGACTATTAACTTTCTGAATCCTTACTTAATTCCTCATTTTCTTGATGTTGAGAATTTTTAAAATGCTATATGCTAGGAACAAGAACATTCGGACCGAACAAACAAACCTAATGGTACTTTTAATTAAAACATTAGAATCATTAAAAAAAATTCTACTTGAAATATAGCTTCAGCAAATATTACTTTGTCAGACACCAAAATATACATTCATTAAAAAGATACAAAAGATAAAACAAAAAAAAAAAACAAAATTTACTAACCTAATTTAATGAAAAAAAAAAGTTATGTAATTTAATAAAGTAAACGAAGCAGAAAAAATCACTCGGCGAATAAAATTTTTTTTTTCAGTTCTCTAAGCATATTTTTTTATATTTAATATACACGTATTATATAATACACAACATATGAAGATATAAATATATTCAAATAATAAAAGTTTTAAGCTCTTTCTCACGAGGGTACAGCCATTTAATGCAATTTTCCATTAACACATAGAAAGAACTTTTATAATATATAAAATATATATAAGCGTTGAGCTATTTCATTAGATATCGTTATAATTGCACATGGGAGTAATTATTGTTGTCTAAAGCAATGCGTTAGGGAAAATTAAAAAAAATATAATAAAAATTAATGCTTCTTTCTTGCTATAAGAGTTTTTTAGTCCAGGACAATTTTTTTTAAACTTTTTTGAGTATGTTTTATGTATACTCATATTCTGTCTAGCATATTAAAAAAAATTTTTTTTGATATTTTTTTTTTTTTACTTTTTGTTCAAGCATAATTTTTTTTTTTTCGTTTTTTACCTGCATTATGTAATTTATGTTAAAATTTTTACTGTAATGTTACTAAAAAAAAATTTTATTATTTAAGTATAATACATTTTTATAACTAATATGTGTGAGATTCTTTTTTATTTTTAATGAAAAATTTTAACAAAATGAAAATTTAGTAAATTTTGTTTTTTTTCTTTTTTTTTCAAGCATCTAAACTAAAGTTAGAAACAGAAAATATTATATTTTTACATTTTTGTTTGTAACTTTAAAAAAATATTTAACTTATTTAAATAATTTATAGAATTAAATTATTGAGATATTATTGCTTTTGATAATTAAACAATTTTTTGATAGTAAAGTCACACTGTAAAAAGTAACTTTCTTATATGTATTAACAAAAAAATTAGAACATTTTCGAAAAATTAGTACATTTTCGAAAAAATTTGTAAATATTCGAAAAAAATCGTATAATTACTAAATTTAGAATATTAACAAAAAATTCGAGTATTCTCGATTTTTTTTTGTTAATTCACGAGAAAAATTGATAATTTACAAGTTTTTTTCGAAAATTTACAAAAAATAGTTATGAATTTACAACTTTTTTCGTAAAATCACAAAAAAAAATTGAGAATCCTCGAATTTTTTGATAATGTACTAAATTTTTTTAATTTACGATTTTTATCGAATATTTACAAAATTTTTGAAAATTCACTAATGTTTCGAAAAAATTCTAAAAGTTACTTTTTACAGTGCAAGCATTTCAAAACTGTTAAATATAATTTATTTATGAGGTGGTTTGCTTCATATTTTCCTAGTGCAAATTACTCGAAGTTATTTTTTATGGAACACTAATTAATGTTGTATGTATACTCATATTCTGTCTAGCATATGAAAAAAAAATTTTTTTGATATTTTTTTTTTTACTTTTTGTTCAAGCATAATTTTTTTTTTTTTTATTAATCTATAATTGTTCTTACAAACTGGAGAATAAAATTTGATTGTACGACAATTTTCCCAAATCATTTTAATCCAGTGAAAATCACAATTGGCAGAAAACTTCATATAAAGCTATGTAAGTTAACAGTAAAAAAGAATACATTAATAAACAAATTTCTGTAAAAAAAAACGCAATAATGAACGAAGAAGATCACACTACTACGCCAACTCACGAGCCAATGGAAGCTATGAAAGACTTGAGAAGTTTGAAAAGACAAAAAACATTAGAGCAGTCAGAAGCTGCATCAGCACAAATTATACGTCAAATATAGATATTTGTTTAGCGAGAACTTTGGTACAAATGCTAGAAAGGGTAAATATAAGAAAAGCTATTTATGGAGAAAGGACTAGGTATGGACGAAATAACTTAAGTATGTATGCTTTCATTAGAGAATTGCAAAATGAACATAAAAGTATTGAGAAAATACTAAAGAAAATTCTAATACTTTAATTAAAAAAATTCGGCAACGCAAAATTTGAATAGAAGATAAAATATTGAACACAAACTCAGGAGAGTTTTTAGAAAAGCTTGCATTTTATAATAGTCGATAAGTTTCGTTACCAATCTAGAAAAGTCCCTTTATTTCATTACAATCATTCCAAATTATTCGCAAATTATTAAATATTTTAAACTATTGGAAAGATTCGAACTGCAATTTCAAGAAAAATATCTGTAAAATTTAGTTGGGAATTATGACCTATTAAGTATTATTTTTTCCCCAAAGCGTTATTTAAACTATACTGATAAATATAATTATTCTACGTCCTATTTTAAAGATTATTAATAGATAAAAAAATTAAACACTTATTACCCAATTTCTCCCATTCCTCAAATTTTACCTTTAATATATAAAAAAATAAATAAACAAATAAATAGCCGAATGAAAAATAAAACAATAAAAGTAATAAAAATAAATTAAAAAGAAAAAGAGAAAAAAAAATTAAGTAAATCAAATAAGTAACAAGTAAAAAAAAAAATAAATAAAAAACCCTTGAGACAATAAATGTTAAGCTCATAAAATTCCTTAAAAATAAATTAGAAATAAAATCTGGTTCAAAAGAAAGTAAAAGCTAGAAGAGTGCGAGAGAGAGAGAGAGAGAGAGAGAGAGAGAGAGGGGGGAGACATAAAACTAAAGTATATAATAATAAATAGTATATTTTCTTTATAAACACAAGAAAATAATGTATCTTATAAAATGGCTCAAATTAATTGTTCTCTTCTCTTCTTTTATGCTATAATAATAATAATAATTTATAGTTTAAAGTAGATAACAGTAAGGTCTCTTATTCTGCAATACCCATGTTGAATATTATATAATGTTATATGTGTGTATATTTTTGGTGAGAAAAGATTTAAATCTTTTTGTTTTATTAGAAAAAAAAAGTTTAATGTTTATAGAAAAAATTATATTCTTCAATTATCTTACGTTTTTTAATTAATTTTTTAATTATACTTCATTTTCTCTTGTTAACGTATCAATTTTGATTAGATTATTCTTCTGTGTGTATTTATTTCATATTGTAAATGATTTTTTTTTGGAAGGAGGGATGGCTATGCTCACTATCTCTGTCAAAAGATTAGAATTGTAGGCCTGTGACTACCTTAAGGTTGTTGTTTGGTACATGCGTCAACGTCAGAATTGAATATAATTTTAACAGGGGATTAATAAAATGAAAATGCGTCTACTGTTAAAAAATTAAGATAATTCACTATTTATTTTACGAGTTATTAAACTCAAAAGTTCAATCCTTATACATTGTTAGAATAGGAAGACGCGTGAAAATGCATTGAAATCTAGCGTCTTTTTGGAAATGCTTCTAAACGAGACGTCAGTGATCTGAACGAAAATTAATTTTAAAGTTAGTAATTAATTCTAATAGTATTAGAATATTATTTTAAAATTCGAAGGGAATTGACCATTTTGTATCAGAAATATTAAACTCCAAAGTTGAAAAAAAATAAAATTTTTTCGATAATTTATAATATTTTAAGTTTTATTAATTTTTATTGATTTTATTAAAAAAAAAAAAGTATTGGTCAATAAAAATAATCATAATTTTTCTTCTGAAATTCGTAATAAACAAATATTTTTATTTTTTTTTTACTTATTTTTGATTTTTACGAACTTCACGAAATAATCCGCTAGGCTCGTTAGCATGTACCGAACAACAACCTTAATTCGATTAGAAGCAAGTCAAGTTTTTTATGAGGCGTGACGGTGTTGACGAAAATATTCATAGGAAAAGGGCTTAATACATATAAAACACCCCAGTGAATGACCAATACCGCGTAGTACTTGTAAAAAAAAGCAGTTCTTTATTGAAAACTAACCAGTCATTTACTAATATAGTTACTCTATTCCGTTTTATTAAAACATCATCATTTATAAAAAAAGACTTTATATGGAAGCTCTAAAAATCCAGGCTTGTCATTTTTAAGGAGCTAATTGTTTTCAATACGCAATAGTATTCATATTGTATCAGATAAAAAAAATTTAAACATTGGTATTTTAAAATTTAATGTATACAAAATTTATGGTTCAGTCAAATTGGTTCCAAAGTAATTTTACCCCAACGCACTACTAACAACAATCCTCGATACCAATTTTTAGCTCCAAAGGTGTATATCCAATTTTATTATATTTTTTCTATAAAATGCTTATATTAATGTAAAAAATTTTTTTCTCTTAGGTTCCAACTGGAAATTTTCCATAGAAAAAAATTAGCTCTGTTTTAAATTTAATCTGAAAAATCTAAAATAAAAAAAAATTGCCAAAAAATGAAAATGGTTAAGATACTTGAATCTTTGGACCTAAAAAATGACATGGAAGCTTATTTTTAGTAGCTTTCGGGAAAAATTACTTTGGAACCAATTTGGAGACACGTCCATAAGTTCATATTATATACTTTACTTTTAAAAATATTAAAAATGCAAAAATAATGAAAAACTAAAGTAATTGCGAAAAGCTTAATAAAAACCTAAAAATTTAATCTTCGGAAATTATAATATTAAATTTTTATTAAAATCAAGTTTTCTTTAAAGTAGAAAATACTTTGAATTAAAAAAAAAAGTATGTGTAAAATAATTATTATCAAATTTAAGAAAAAAAGAAATTGAAATAAAATTTTTGTTCACAACTACAAACTGACAATAAGATAAAGTGAGCATATTTAATTCATTCAAAAATACAACGAAATATTATTACTTGTACTAAAATAAATTATCAAAAACAAGAGTCATAAACTTTTTATTTTCTTTTGAATAAAAATATTTCTTTTTCGGTACTCAATTAAAAATTATATGGTTAAAAGTCAAATTAACCTACAAAAGAAGGCCAATTAAAACAATGAAGAAGATAAAAAAATAATAATAAAAGGAAATTATAAAAAAAAGGAAGGAAAACGTAGTCAAATAAAAAAAAAATGAATAAAAAGGCGCGAAAAAATTATTGCCGTATTCTCTTTCTTAAGATTTCACAATTTACTTAAGTTATAAGGAAACCGTTTCAACGTTTTTTTTTTCTTCTTATTATTTTACTTCTTTTTTTCTTTTTTAAATTTAAAATAAACGTACTATCATCACCTTTTTTTCTCTTATCAAAAAAGAAAAAAAAATTTCTATCTTTTTTAATGGTACACCTTTTTATGATGATGTATAATTTAATTCAAAGCTGAACACACGGAGCATACTTTGTACAATTCGTACCTGATAGTGTTCTCAAGTTATTTTTTGCTAATAAACGAATGAAATAATTACTAGAGTCATTTAAATTCATTACTATGTACATTAGACTGGTTCATTTTAAAATCCTTTTGCTTCTAAACCTTGTTCTAAACCATATGAGTTGGTTAAAAATAAAAAAAATAAAATTTGAAATAAAGTTTGTGTTGCAATCAGCAATTGTTTGATTAAGTAAATTCGCATTTTTATCAAATTTATGATACTTTTAAGTATAATACTAATTAGGTCCATACTATGCTACGCCATCAAGGTGTGGATAATAAACTATGTTATCTATTTAAGTTGAACTGGCTTACTCAGCTCCAAGAGAATTTTTCGCCCTCAAAATTTTCGGTCATTGCAATTTATTTTTTGAATTAATGTATTTATTCTACATTGAAAAAAATCCGGTTGCAATAACTGTTTTTTTTTTTTAACATAGAACATGTTCATTGAATGGGGTATTTGAAAAAGTCTGGCTTTGCAGGGGTAGAGCCCGAAAAATTGATTTTAAGGGGAGGTGAAATGGACTTAGAATAATTTGAAGTGGGAATTAGGGCCAGATCAGGCCCTGATAAGAATAAGGACTTAGCATACTTTCGGTTTATGGATTTAGGATAATTTATATTTTCATTATAACTTCGGTTCTAGGACTTAATAATAATTAGGGAGTATACGTTAAAATTGTTAAGTGAACATGTTCCATGATCGTTGGTTGTTTTAAAACACAAACCATTCAGTTTTTTTTTTGAGTGCATAAAAATGCTACATTGTAAAATATGCCCAAATCAAACCTAAATAGTAAATATCTAATACTATCCTGTGAAACTTTACAAAATGGTTTACCAGCAAAATTTATTACAAGAAAAACTTCAATTTCCACCAAAATCTAATTACTAAAATGTAATAAAAAAAAACTATATAATAAATGAAAAACCATCTATTATAATTCTCTTTAGAAAATATTTATCGACTTTGGAATAATAAAAAAAAAAAGGTAGTAGTAGGAGAAGGAAAAAAACTATCTTTACACATTGAATAAAAAAACATAACATACATTGAACTAAGCACTCTGTACATGAACTTTCAAGCGAACAATTTATCTCGTTCGGTGGTTCACCAACGTATACCATAAAAAAAAAATTGAAGCATGACCTAAATATAGTTATATATACACATTTATAATACTCTTTCTAAGCTTTTTTTCACATAAATTTTCTTTTTTTTATATCGATTTTACTGTCTCATCTCTTATTTAGTTCACATAAGTCTTTAGTTAAAAAAAAAAAACATAAAAAGTGCTTATCTATTAAGTTTTTTTTTGATCAAATGAAATATATATAATTTACATGAGTTATAACTGTTATAAGTATCATCCCAAGTGTACCATTAAATACATAGCAGGTTGTCGAAGTGTACACTTATTTTTTTCTTAATTTGAAAATAACCTGTAAATATAACATCAAGCAATTACTATTTTTTATAAAGCAAATAATTTTCAATACTTGACAGTTTTTTTTTTTACAATATTTCATTTGATTAATTTCTACTTCAATAAATGTAAACTTTTTGCATCTTACAAGTTTTATCTATTTCTATGTACATATTTATAATTCTCTGAGGCGTCAAGAAATTTAACGATGCAAAGTAAATAAATATAATTTTATATAAAAAGTTTTTGTTTGGTCGACAGTAAAAAAACTTTTATTTATAAAATAAATATTTTTTCTATATTTTTTCTATATTTTCTTGATTTTTTCAATACTTTTACTCTTGTTTATTTTCCTCTTTTTTATTAGGATCTTTGCCTCCTTCCCTCCCCCACTAATTCACTAATATTTTTACTGAGAATGGTAAAAAAACATTGAAAATAATTTATAACCAGTTTAATTCACTCAAATCGCGTTTTAGGGCGTTTAGTTGCTAGTCATCATGAGCTTTTATCTATTACAGATTTTTGGGTCGGTGATCACGAACTTTGGGGTCTTTTCCGGAAGAAATGGGCGGAAAACCCTTAAATTTGCACAAAAAAAAACCCTTCAAAGAGGTATTCTGATGTATTAACTATTTAAATGTCCATACAGGTTTTGTAGGTTGCTGGTCACGAATTTCGGGGTCCTATCTACTAAATATTGGCGCTTCACCCTAAATTTAGCAAAAACTACACCTCTAAAATATTTTTTATGTATTTCACGTTTTTGCGAATTTAATGGTGAAGTGCAAATTTCTAATAGACAGGACCTTGAAATTCGTGATCAGTGATCTAAAAACCCATATTTAGAACAAATCTGGACACTGAAAGCGTGAAAACAGCAAAAATACTCCTTTTTAGGGGCAGTTTTTGCAAAGTTAAGACTGTTCTGCCCATTTTTCCTGGAAAAGACCCCGAACTTCGTGATCAGCGATCCAAAAAATCTGTAGCAGATCAAATCTCATGATTGCCAGTAACTAAACACATTTAAGCCCTTTCTCCACCAGATTAAAAGTCGATATTAATTGTGATTCAAAAAATTAAAAACTAAAATTAGTATAACCCCATCTACATCAGATTAAAAAATTAATAAGGTTGGTAATGTAGAAAAATAAAAAATAAATAAAAACGTGTTAGTGTAGTCGGCGTTAATATTTATTGTTGTATTTTAAACTTAAAAATTATTAAATTTATTGTTAAAAAAAAGGAAAATCGGAAAAACTTTCATGAAAATATGTATAAAAGTAAAGTGAGAAATTGAAAAAAATTATTTTTTGTCTTTTTTATTAATTTTTAATATCACGTGCTTTTGTAAATTATATTTACTATTTACAGTTGGTAGCCCTATATAGCTAACTTTAATCTTATAAAAACAAGTATAAATCTTAAAAATCCCGACTACATACAATTATTTTAATAAAATACTAGAATTAATTTTCAATATTAATCTGGTGGAGAAAGGACTTTAGTCAGAAAGGGTGAGGTGGTCGAATAAGACCCAAAAAAGAATATTTTCTATAAACTTTCAACCAAAGACGATTTTTATTGGTAAATTTAAGAATTACGTACCAGAAGTAAATATTATTGTTATTAAAGGTTTTTCTTGATAGCACTAAAAATAAATAAATAATTAATTAAATTTTTTATAGCATCTCTTTAAAAGATAAACTAACAATATAATCTTCACTCTCTAAATATATATTTATTTAATCTATCTTATCCTCTTAGTGCTATAAAAAAATTTAACGATAAAAACACCTAAAATGTCCCATCTTTTAACAGATAAAATGAAGAAAAAAGAAAGAAAAAATCCTGATAAATGAATGCGGTAAGAACAAAATAAGCTGCGAAAGCATTAATGAAGTTAAATAAAAAAAACTTTTTTTACTTTTTTTTATTATAAAATACCCTAAATCGTAAATTGTTTAACTTTTTGTCCAATAAATGGATAATAAGTAATTAAACTTGAATTCTAAAAAAAAATTTTTTTCTTTTCCTTTAACTGACCATGTGTTAACAGATAAAACCCACATTCGAACTTAAATACAGCTGATACATGATTTTCTTTTTTTACTTTTTTTTTTAAATAGATTAAATATCTAGACAAAAACCTTTTTCTAATAATTATTTGAATTGAATATTTAATCATTTAAAAGCTTCTTTTTTATATTCACAATTTTATGTTTTCATGTATTAAATGTTGATTTTACTGCACAGTATACAATGATGTACACAATTTTACTACAGTTTAGTAAATTTATTGTAAATTTATTACCCTCTAGTTATATTGTGTACATCATTTTTCTAATAATTATTTCAAAAACTTATTAATTAAATTTCAAACAATTTATTTTTTTTTTAAAGATGTTCTTTTGTTATAAAAAATATAAAAAAATCATTTTTTTGAGATTGAAATTCTATATATTTTCTTTGATAAATTTCAAAGACAAATTTTTTCTTCAAAAAAAAAAAAAAAAAAAACATCTCTTTTAGAAATTTTCTTTGAAAGTATAAGGGCAAACCACGCAAGTAAAACAATATAATGGTTAGATATATTTGTAAAAAATACTAATAAAAAAGACTTTAAATTCGTATCTGAAAAATTTCACACTTTTATTGGAATGAATACTTAAAAGCCCTTATTTACCTTAAAATCTTTGAATCACGTTTTCTTTTTCAAGCAAATTTATTGGTTTTCTTTTACTTGCTCTATTGAAAAGTTAGCTTTTGAAATTTTCAAGAAAAATGAACATTTACAAAAGAGAGAAAGTTCAATGATTTCTTGTAATTTACTTATTCTCTTTTAAACACTCATTTGAATATTCAAGTTAATTTTTTCTAATTTTTTTTTTAAATTAAAATATTTAATAATTAATCATTTAATTCTTTAATCATTTGTTTAGCTTTCTTTTCAAGTAAAAACTTAAACAAAAAAATTAATAAAGTTAAAGAAACATTTTTTTTACTTTAATCCAGTTTTATAAAATTAAATGCCCACAGGACATTTCATATTGTAATAAGTCATATTAAAATATTAAGTTTTTACCTTGTTATTCTTTTTTTTTTCCTTCCTTTTTAATAATAATAAAAATTCTTTTGTTCTTTTTTTTTTTATTATTTTTCATTTGTTATTTTAGTTTTTTTCCTTATAATAAAAAAAATTATCAGCAATTGTACTGGTGAACTTACCTGAAACAAAGAAAGAAAAAATTAATTAGCATTTGATGCAAAATCAAAAAATACAAAAAATTAATAATTTATTAAGATAAATAATGTTTTTTTAATTTAAATTGACTGCTGTTTTTATTAACTACAAGTTTTGTTGTTTGTAAAATTACATTGTAATTAGATTATAATTAATTTACATTGTAATTAATTTGCATTTACATTTACATTTACATTGTAAATTGAATTAAAGAAATTTGTTCATTTTACTTTTTTAGAATTTGAAAATATTGTAATAATAAATGTAATTAATATATGAGGGATTCCACTCCAACTGAACCCAAGTTGGATTGAAGGGTCCCAGGTAATGACCCAAACTGTTTTTTTTTTTAAGATGTACCACTAAAAATTTCTATTTCTGCACTCTCAGACAAATCCTTGATTTTTGGCATTTATTTTTTTGTTTTTGGCCTACTTTGGTAAATTGACTCAAAATATTCTTATTTTTGCTACCAAATACATACTAATTTTGCAGTAAAAAGTATTTTTTTCTTATAGAAAAATTTCCGTGGAATTCGATTCCAAGATCCAAAATTTAGTTTGGACTGCGGTGGCGAATTACGTTTTTTATCACTACGCCACTAAAAATAGAAAATAAAATAAAAATTGCAGGATCTCTGGAAAGAGCTCCAATCAAAAATATTTCTACAAAATTAGTATTTTTTCAAATTTTTGAATATCTTGACAAGTTACGTAAACCAAATAAATAGCTGTCAAAAAATTAGAATTTCTCTGGAAGTTTAAATGGACAGATAACTTTTGATAAGCTTTGAAGTGTTGAAGGCATTTGGCCAATTTTAAAGTTAATACTCATAATTTAAAATTTTTTTGTAAAAATTTTAACATAAATGAATTTTTATTAACGAATAGTACCATGCTAAAATATAAAATTTGCATAAGAAACAAATTGGCAAAAAAAAAAATAAGAAATTAATCAGTCGAATTTAGTTGAAAATATCCCTATATTTTTAACGAACATAAAAGTCTCAAGAAAAACTTTTGAAAAATCACAACTAGTAAAAAAAAAAAAAATAAAAAAAAAAAAGATACAAGAATACAAGGATGAAAAAAAAATACAAGATGAATTAAAAGTTTAAAAAAGAACAAGAAGTCCATTACAGGAGTATAAAAGTATCTAAAAATCTCGAAGTTGAAAGCTAAAAAGAAGAATAGAAGAAGTATCAAGGAAATTCCAGGAACATTTGCAAAAGCTCACTTGAAAAACTTTAAGAGAACATGATGAAAAGAAAAAAGAAACTAAAAATTTCTAAAGAATATAAACCTCATACGTATAATATTTTTAACAGATAAAAATAATAAATCAAAAATTCTATGTATTATTTATTTATTAAGCTTTAAAATCCGTGTCTCTTTATGTAAAGTTGACTAATTTCTAAGAATAAAGTATATAACCTAGTACGATAGATAAAAAGAGTAGTTATACATAATATAAAATTAATTACTTTTTTCTCAACAATATTTATATTACATTATACGAAAATTCTTTTTATGTAAAGAAAATTAAATTTTCTTTTAAGTAATAAATTAAATAAAATAGACATTAATTAAATTTAATTTTTATTCATAATAATAAACAAATAATACTTTCTTGATTAAATTCTTAAAAGAAAATTTTTTAATATCTATATTTTTTAGTATTAATTAAAATGAAAAAAAAAAAAAAAAGAAAAGTTTTTGATTAAAGAAATATAAAAAATTTCCCAAAGGTATTTCTATATTTATACAACGTTGTTATACTATCGCTGTTTAAATTAACATTTAAATCCTATGAGTATAATTAAATATTAAATATATGTGTGTAGATATGTCTAGGATTTTAATGCTAATGGTAATAATTATTTGTCTATGGTTCTTTATGTTGTTTATAATAATTTTATTCTTATGTTCTCTCTAGGAATATAAAATAAATTTATACAAATGTAATTTTAGTTTAAAAACTATTAATTGATCTGTATCAATTATTGACAAATTTTATTTTTTAAATTATCTAGACCAACTTGAATTATTCAATAGTTTAAACTGTTAGCAAAAAATAAATAAAATACCCTGCCAACTAGCTGGCACTAAGGTTCCTCAAACCATGAGCTTAATAATTCAATATAACACAGATATCACAGATAACAAGCATGCAGTCATACATACATTTCTATTAACTTTTAAAAGATTTTTTTTATTGATCAAAAGTTTTGGAACAAATTTTCAAAAAATTAATTATCAGATTCGAGATATCGAGTAAAAACCATATTTTCAAATATAAGTACAAATATAATATCACCAATTACAATATTTTCAGATATTAGTGCTTTCATGAAATTAAATGAAGTATTACACCCAAAAAAAAAAAATATTGCAGTTTTTTTAATTTTTTTGTTTTTTTAATTTTGAGAAAAAAATTTTGAAAAAATTCGGTATCAGATCCAAAAAATTACTATAAACGAACTTTCTAAAACTAGTACTCTCATAGAAATAATTTAGGTACTACATCCAGAGAAAAAAACTTTGGTGTTTTTTGTATTTTTTTGTGGCGTTCATGAAAAAAAAATTTTCAAAATATTAATTATCAGATTCGAGATATCGAGTAAAAATCGTACTTTCAAATATAAGTACTTTCATGGAAATGAATGAGGTATTACATCCAAATTAAAAAAAAAAAAAAAAATAGTTTGAGATTTTTTGATGAAAAAATTTTTGAAAAAAAAATTAGGTCTTAATTCGATAATGGTTGTGAAATATCACCGGTTACAAAATTTTCAGGTATTAGTACTTTAATAGAATTAAATCAGGTATTACACTAAAAAAATATATTGTAGTTTTTTTAATTTTTTTGTTTTTTTAATTTTGAGGAAAAATTTTGAAAAAATTCGGTATCAGAACCAAAGAATTACTATAAATAAACTTTCTAAAATTAGTACTTTCATAGAAATAAATTAGGTACTACGTCCAAAAAGAAAAAAAAAATTGGTATTTTTTGTATTTTTTCGTGAAAAAAATTTTGGGAAAAAAATTGTCAAAAAATTAATTATCAGATTCGAGATATCGAGTAAAAATCGTACTTTCAAATATAAGTACTTTCATGGAAATGAATGAGGTATTACATCCAAATTAAAAAAAAAAAAAAAAATAGTTTGAGATTTTTTGATGAAGAAATTTTTGAAAAAAAAATTAGGTCTTAATTCGATAATGGTTGTGAAATATCACCGGTTACAAAATTTTCAGGTATTAGTACTTTAATAGAATTAAATCAGGTATTACACTAAAAAAATATATTGTAGTTTTTTTAATTTTTTTGTTTTTTTAATTTTGAGGAAAAATTTTGAAAAAATTCGGTATCAGAACCAAAGAATTACTATAAATAAACTTTCTAAAATTAGTACTTTCATAGAAATAAATTAGGTACTACGTCCAAAAAGAAAAAAAAAATTGGTATTTTTTGTATTTTTTCGTGAAAAAAATTTTGGGAAAAAAATTGTCAAAAAATTAATTATCAGATTCGAGATATCGAGTAAAAAACGTACTTTCAAATATAAGTACTTTCGTGGAAATAAATTAGGTATTACATCCAAATTAAAAAAAAAAAAAGTGGTTTGAGATTTTTTGATGAAAAAATTTTTGAAAAAAAAATTAGGTCTTAATTCCATAATAAAAGTAAAAATAATATTTTATTGACCAGAATTGGAGCTGAACTTAATTTTTTATTGTTTCAAATTATTTAAAATAAATAAAACAATACAAATTAATTTGATGTGTAACAATTTTTTTATTTCACAATATTTCACCAACAAATCCGTTGGCCTCTTCAGGTGATATAAAAATACTTGTTTTCTTGAGTTATGCGACACTGGGTGCTGCCGACATGAGACTCCATAATGGTTGTAAAATTTCACCGGTTACATACACACACACACACACACACACACACACATACAGACTTTTTTTAAAAACCGGTTTTTTAGCTTCCTGAAGTCCCAAATCGTGCTTAAATGCCAAAAAATCAAAAATCAAAATTTGACCCATCACAAAGGTTCCTCATTGAGGAACCAAAAATTCTGTAGCTTGTTTAGGTTACGCGGATTACATATGCTTAAATGCATCCTTTATTAACATAATCAGAATAAATCAAGAATAAATGTAAGAGCGATAACTATTAATCGTGCGAAGTAATTCCATTAATAATACTAGCTGTAAAAAAATTGATAGATTTCCTTAAAGGACTTATACAAGTTTTAGGCCAGAGCTCCGAAATATATTATGATTGAAAATTGGCGTAACGTATAAATGTTGAAAAACTTAGACGAACCACAGTAATTTAGGGAGGCTGGGTGATTTTCTTATAAAACTAAACATTCTTATGTACCCTGCTGTTGGACTCTGGTCTCTCAGCGGATATTCGTTTATCGATCTATCTTAATAGTCCTCAAACAATTCAAAGTAAGGATTGACTCTAGTCTGGTTGGCCAGAATTTTGAGAAATTTAGTTTTAAAATTGTCGTTAATTACCCGCCTTAAGTTAAACGGAACTAAAATTAAAAAAACAGTAGGGCATTTTTTACCAAACAACACATCTAACTGAAAGGGGTGGAATGATAAACAATATCAGATATATTAACATGTAAATGTCCGATTAAAGGGGGGGGGGTCCAATTTTTCCGATTTAAGAGAGGGGTCAAATTAATCCAATTTAAGAGGGAGGGTCAAATATGTCCAATTTAAGGGGGGGGGGGGTCAAATAGGACTTACAATAACTTCAATTTAGACACTTAGAATAATCTGGGTTTAGAAACTTAGAAAATTCAGGTTACAATAATCCGGGTTTAGGGACTTAGGATAATTTTGATTTAGGGACTTTTGGTTTAGGGTAAATTACTGTATTTTTGAAAATACAAATACTAAAATAAATTCTTTATCTACTAAAAATCATAGTCTTTATGGTAACCTTAAATAACGTGATAAAAGATTCCGGGCTAATTTAAGATAGGAACGAAAGACTTTAGTTGGATAATTACGTATTGTGAGTTTCAGATAATTGTTAATTACCGACTGGACGTTGTTATACATTTGAGCATTTTTTCATTCCCTGCTCAAACCTAATAATTGAATAATAAAAGATGTTTATAAAAAATAAAATAATGAAAACTGCCATATATAATTATTATAAAAATATCGCAAAAATATGAAAAATCTTTGTTAAGATAATAAATAATTAAAAATGAGTAATATTTTTTCTGGATAAAAAAGATTATAACGGAAAACGTAAAAAGAAATTTATGTCTATATATGGTTCAAAAAGGTCTTTTACGAATTTTCCATGCTGACATAAACAGAGAAAACACATGAAACCTTAATAGGAATACGTTGTTGTTAAAATATAAAATTTTGTATATATTCAAAGATATAATAATAATATAGCTTTGGTTTAAAAGAGAATTTGAAATGATGGTTAGTCATATATATATTTTAAACTAGAAAATGCCGGAATCTTTTGTCTTTGTTATATTTATCGTTATAAAGGTTTATAAAACGGATACTAAGAATAATGAAGTTTTGTTAGTTTATATTCTAGATATAGAAAACATTAAATTTTGAATTATTATTTGTTTTAGATAAACCTTTCGACATATATATATATATTTTTTTTTAATTCAATTGGAAAATTTGATAAATAAAATAATTCTTTACAAACGTGTACCAAAACTTACGCTAAATTCAAACTTTACAAAATATATATAAATCTTTTTTTTTAAAACTATGTATCATATATGGATTCATTGATCTGTTGATTTCAATCGAATTACAAGACGTATATATATATTTTTTTTATTTTTATATAAATAGTTTGCCAAAAAAAAAAGTATATGTCCAAAATAAAATATCCAATATTTTATCTATCTAAATTCCATTTTTTATATATAATATATACGATAAAGTTTAGTACAGAGTATATCTATGACAGTATTTGAGTTTATATATAATATAAAAAAGGGCCTTTTCAATAGGGTAGTCACGTACAAAGTTTCGAGTACTGAATGACGACAAGAAGCTTTAAAATCATTTTTGAAATGGATGGTTTTTTGCTTCATATTCCATCTTTTCTTTTTTTATTCCCATTTAGTTTCTTTCTTTATGTATTTTTTTTTTAATCTTTTATTTCATTTTTTTAAAACATTTTTACACCTACAATGTTGTACATTTAGACTTATTTTTCTCTTAATACTTTAGTATACTTATATATATGTATGCCTTTTCTTTTTTTGTCGGCATTCTCTGAGAATTCGCTTTTTTCACTTCCGGTACGTTGACGTTTATTCCGCGGGCGCTAGAGCACCCAATCGATGATGAAGTAAATCGCACGAAACGACTGCTCAACTGTAAATTGCATCTCTGCTGTATTTTTATGAAAGTCTGTATTGAAAAAAATGTAAAAAAAAAATTTACTTCTTTTTCAACCCTCCTCTCCCTCTATCTTTTTTTTTTTTTTGATTCATATATTAAACTTATTCTTATTTTTTCAGATCAGTCAAAACAATTGTTTAGGCAAATTTTAAATATTGACAAAGCATTATTCAAACCGGTAAACTCTTATGGTTGTTCGTATTGGTGCCAATTGAAAATGAAAGACAATTAAAATTAAGATGTGCACTACACGGAGAAAAAATATACGACGAAACGCCCGGATTTAACACTCAGACGCGCAGTCTGAACGAAGATGCTACGTGTAGCCAAGAAATTTTCGCATACAACCTTCGATTAGTTAATCAGACGCTTACTCCGAGAAATCCCGATGAAACTTCGGGATTTATTGGAGTCTCACTCTTAATTGCGAAGTAAGTGGTATGGCGAATAATATATACAATTTTTATTTTGAGTAATTCTCGCGCATGTGAGAGGCCCTGAAAAAATCCCGACGTTTTGTTGGAAATTGATCGGAGGAAGACTCTTTATTGAAATACAGACGCTTCGTCAGTTTTATTTCTACCGACGTTCCGTCTCCTTTTATTTAATACCGACGAATCACCCGTGTATTTAGGGACGTTTCATCGCTTATTTTTTCGCCGTGTACTAACTTGCGGATCTACATTGCAAGAGTTTACCGGATGATTGTAGAATGTACCTAAAATACATGGGATCATTGATCGAGAATGGCTAATTCAGCAATTAAAAATGTTAGCAAAACTTTTTTTTCTCCAGATTTTTCGAATCTTTCTTGATTTTAAGATTATTCGATATGATCAAAAGTAACCCAAGATCTAATATATATATATTTAAATTCATATTTTTAATATATATTGTCTTACTATTTCGATAAAATAATATAGACTCTTTATCTTTTAAAGAATTTTTCTATAAATACGTAGAAAATCGACACACACGATGAATTGCGATTTTCAACGAATGAATGAGCATGTTTGCTTTTAGATTTTATTATATGAGCAACATCACGATGCATTTCAACTTTTTCAAAAATAAAATTTTCAATATCAATAGATATTCTACTTTCATCAATTTAAATGTGAAAATTTAAAAACCATAAAATCATTATTTAATGTATTTCTCTATATTATTGTTCCGATTATTTACACTATATATCCGGCAAATTTTCAAAATATTTCTTTCCTGAGATCTACGGTGATCTTTTTAGATCTTAGAGAAATTAAATAAAATCTGAAAAAATTCCCAAAAATGGGTTTTTTAGGTTTTTGGGAGCCTGACGTGGCCTAGAAATCAAATTCCAACGGGAATCAGTGAGTTTTTTGATAACTTTTTGGATGCTTTACTTAGACTAGGTTTGGTTCCGAGGGCCAAATCACTATACTTATCCGAAAGTAGCCTTTCAATTCAAAAAATAATCTTGAAATTATATTTATTCTTTTATTAGCTTAAACTGTGCGTAAGATAATTTTTAAAATAATTCACATTATCTTCAGAATTTACTCAATAAAATTTCTATTTTGTAAATAGAGTTTTAAAAAAGGTATTTTAAGTATGTAATTAATCTATCTAAATAAAAAATTGTCTAAAGTACAATTATTGTAGCATCATGCTAGTAAAATCGAATTCAGTATTTTTTACGGTTTTATTTAATCTAATCTAGTTTGTATTACATTTAAAAACGTATTTCATTTTTCATAAAAATTGTAAAAATTATAAAAATTTATCCCTGATATTTGATTAATGAACTTGGCTAAAAATCAACGTCAAAGTATGTACATAATACTATCAAATATAATTTTTTTTATCCAAAACTTGTATACATAATGTATTTTTGATAACATTTATGCAAAATAAAAAAAAGAAAAAAATGAAATAGAATAAAAAAAGTTATTTTTGTTTTATCTTTTGTCTACATATGCGTAAACGATAAATTATAACTTTAAAAAAAATTTAACAGACAAATGTATACAATTCGTAGACACAAATGTGAATAAATTTTTCATTGATATATTATTTTACGTTAATAAACATGTTTCCCTCAATCATTTATATTCTTTTTATCTGCTTTTCATTTAACTTCGTCCATGGGAAATTGAATAAATAAAATATATAAAAATATCCGCGAGTCTGTATCTATTTATGTTTGTAAATTAATGAATTGAAGCTGGTTAAATATGCATTAACCAAAAAAAAAAAGATTAAATAAAATAAAATAAAAAAATTAACGTGATGAGCAGTAAAACACTCAATCACCGAAAGTTTACCAGTTCGTTAACCAAAGTATTAATTTATTTATTTTTTTATACCTAAAATTAAATGGTTCGCTAAAGTAATTTAATTCTGCAATAAAATTTTAATTGAACCCGCATTAGTAACTTTTTTTTTTAGTTTATACTTTTATACATATTTACCACATATTTACATTCATTTAATATACTAGTATTATGCGCGAGTCGCGCGCAGAAAGATTTAAAACTTTCAACCTTACTTATTTTCTTAAATACCAAAATTTATTATTACTTTAAATATTTTATTAATATCAACTTCTCAACATACTAACTAACCTCAAAAATAATAAAAGCATTATATAAACAATAAAACAATTAATTTTAACCTATTAACAATGAAATTCGTATTAGTCAATCTGAGTCAATCAGAATTACTCTTTTAGCGATGAAAATGTACATAGTTACACTGTAAAAAGTAACATTCTTAGATTTACAAAAAAAATAGAATTTTTTGGAAAAATGAGTAAATTTTCAAAAAATTTTGTAAATATTCGATAAAAATCGTAAATTTACTAAATTTAGTAAATTATCGAAAAATTCCAGAATTCTCAATTTTTTTTTGTGATTTTACGAAAAAAGTTGTAAATTCACAACTATTTTTCGGAAATTTACAATTATTTTTTGTAAATTTTCGAAAAATAATGGTAAATTATCAATTTTTCTTGCGAATTCACAAAAAAAAATTTAGAATACTCGAATTTTTTGTTAAGATACTAAATTTAGTAAATTCACGATTTTTTTCGAATATTTACAAATTTTTTCGAAAATTTACTAATTTTTCGAAAATGTTCTAATTTTTTTGTTAATATAAGAAAGTTACTTTTTACAGTGTACAGTATCGATGACTTTTAGGATAGGATTATGTGGAAAAAAATATTTATTTGAAACTTATTGACAGACAGCTATTTTTTTAACCAATAAAATTGTTCACACCATCATTTATATCAGACCATCTAATCTTGGGTTACTGATAATATTCTTTAAATATTGTTTTGAAAGAGAAATACATAAAAATAGGTAATTAATTGAATGTAGCTCCATTTATTTTATCTGAAATATTTAAAACTAGTTGATCGAAAATTGTCTCAGAATATCATAAGGTGTAATCAATTTTTCGTTCTTGTTTTTATCAGGGCCTGAGCAGGGTCTGACTCCCACTTTAAATTATTCTAAGTCCCTAAATCGAAAATATTTTAAGTCCATTTTACCCCCCCCCCTCTAAAAACGTCAATATTTCAGCTCCCCTCCGAAAAGTCAATATTTCACCCCTCCCTAAAAACGTCAATTTTTCGAACCCCCCCCCTAAAAACGTCACTTTTTTACCCCCCCCCCTCCTGCCGAGACAAACTTTTTCAAATACCACATCCAATGAACATGTTCCATGTTAATAAATATAAAAAATAACAGAAATCTTACATGTCAAATTCTGAAA
The DNA here is from genome assembly GCA_022575985.1 of Anagrus nilaparvatae. NCBI lineage: Eukaryota > Metazoa > Arthropoda > Insecta > Hymenoptera > Mymaridae > Anagrus > Anagrus nilaparvatae. The sequence continues at coordinate 28,692,376 of JAKSXM010000231.1, read as the reverse complement.
TGAAAATGCGATCGAAAATATATAAACGTAAATAATAATCTGGCATTTATTTTAGAAATGATACAAATTTTAGATTACCGAATGAAAGCAGCTACTTCAAAAAAAAAAAAAAAAAATAAGAATCTCAAAATTATAGCTCATTTAATTATAATTAATTTTCACTAAGTACATAAACTTTTATGAGACAGAAAATTCTCTTCATAATAATCTATTTTAGATATTTAATATTTTACAATTTTGGTCCGTCATTGAATCCAAGCACTGGCTTTTTTCAAGTTGATTACTCGTAAATTCAGGTAACCGCACACCTCTATTAAAAATTCTCTGTAATAAAATATACTTGAAATGAATTTTCAAGCATTGCAGTTTTATTATACTTAGTAAAATTAAATCTCTGTATAGTATACATCAAGGTACTCATATTATTTATGCCGAAACTTCATTATTATTATTCAGTCATTTATATTATTAAAATCCTTCATTAACTTGAGCTTATTTGCCTACTTCTTATAAAAAGCCTAAATCACAGCTTAGTATTTCTATACCATACAATAAAACAAATAAAATAACAATAAAAATGAAAAAAGAAGCATTAAACATTTCATTAAACCAAAGTAGAGAGTACTTAAATAATTTATTTTATTATATCAAAGTTTTGCCTCTCGAAACTATAATTATTCTATAATATATTAATTCCGTTATAATAAAACTTACTTAGGTATATAATAATTTTATTTTAAAAAATAAAAAAATTTTCTGTGATTATAAGTCATAAAAAAAATACTATAACATTTTTATTACATAGATCTGTTAAAAATAAAAAATTTTTTTTTACTTTATGTCACATACTATATTTTTTTTAAATCTTCTAACTTTTATACTGACTTTTTTTTTCGTCATATAAAAATATTTTTCTGAATAATTTTTAATATTTTGTGATTCTAAAAAAAAAATTTTATAGCTGTATATATAAAGAAATAAAAAATTGTATTGTAATATTATTTTTTATTTGAAAAAAATATAAAGAAATTAAAATAAAAATTTGAATATATTTGCAATAAAAAAATTATTATTTATTTATCTTTTGTTTTAACTTTATTGTTATTTTAATATATTTTTATTTTTCTGCATAAAAAATTTTATGCATCTTATAACGTTAATTTAGTAAATCTAAAGTGATACTCTAAACGCGCTAAGTGATGTAAATTTGCTAATCAGGCTAAGAATGGGTCTATTTTAGGTTTTTTAGGGCGGTGATTTCAAACCAAGGATTTAAATGACCACATTTGGACCTAACTAAAACCATAAAAATATTGGACCCCCCTGGTACGAAATTTCTTTATTGTTTTAAATCTTAATTCTTTGTACACAAGTGACGTGGGACATCTTCCAACTGCTTCTGTAGCCTAGCAAGATCATCGGCTGAGTTCATTTTAGGGTTGCCTTTTCTAATAGTATTGCTCCCTTTACTCAACGCTTGGATAACTATTATTTTTAAAACCCAATGAAGTAGACTTGTTGAACAGAAGTGGTTTGAGCTTTCTCTATACCTACAATGGACAGTTAGTACATTGGGTATGAGCAGCTACATGAACCTATCTTTTATGGTAAGCAATCTTACTGCCCTAACGTTTTGTCCTTCACTCTGGCTACCAATCATCAGAAAATACAACTTTGTTTCCTCATACAAAGGAACCAATGAAATATCTGAAATTTTAGTTTTTGATTTTTTTGCATGTAAGCACGTTTTGAGACCCCAGGAAGCTATAATTCCGGTTTTTAAAAAAAGTATGCATGTGTGTATGTGTGATTATATTTGGTAATTCTTGTAAACAATATTTTTTACGTTCAAAACAGTGTATAAAGTCTGAACCCAAATAGTAAAAATTTAGGTTTAAAAAAAATAAATATTAAGTTCAACAGATAAAAAATTTTGAAGTCAGCAGACTTTTGACTGAATTAGTGTGTTTCGTTCAAATATATAGATCTAAAAAAGTTATCATAATCTTCAAAGAAAAAAAATGTTATTTTTAAATAGCTTAAAAAAAATATTAATTTTAAATACATTTTTCTTTTTATTATTACATCTTAATATATTTTAATTGAAAAAGTAACTTTTTTTCTTTTACTCAAAGGACTACTTTTATTTTGAATTATAAAAAATGTATTAATTATAAAGAATAATTTTTTTTTTTCAAGAAGCTTACTTTTTATGCTTTAAAAAATTATTTATTATTTTTAACTTTTACCTATTTTTACATAAAAGAGAAAAAAAAGTATTTTTCTTTTTAAAAGAAAATATCTTGATGAAAATTATTAATACCTAATAGAAAAAAAAAAGTTTTTTTTTTCTCGTTTAGCTTTTAAGTTTTTTCTTTGAATTTGATTTTTTGAAACTTATTATTTGTTAGATATATAATTAGAGATTTTTGTCAAGTATTAAAAATACACAATTTTGAAGTATATTTAACTATTATTTTTTTTTTTTGTGAAGTATTTGGTAAAAAATAAAATTTTAAGTAAGCAAATATTAATATTTAATAAATTTAATGAAGCACACTTTAAAATAAAAGATAGATAAAATATACTTAGAAAATTTAGTAGTTTTTTATTTAAAGAATATTAGCGTGCTTCAAGCGCGATAATCTATGAGATGGTATATTCAAGATAGCAATTAGGATAACCTAGATTTTGAGGTGGTTTGTAACAAACCACTGCGACCACCATCAAGAAAACTTACTCTAAGGGTCTAATTTTCTTAGTTTAATTATCAGCGTCTTATAAACCATCTTTCTCAATAAACTCTCTTTCTATCTCTATTTATCTCTATTTCTCTCTCGTCGGATCAAGACTACTTATTAAGAAGTAATTACCGAGAATCGATAAGTTAACTAAAAAAAAAGTCTTGACGAACTTAATCAATAAATTTTTAAAATATTATTCTTTTAAAAAAATATTTAATGAATTCATTATGCATTTTTTTCCATTAATTTTGTCCTTTTCTTTTTAACAAACAATAATTCTATGTCCGATTTGACAATAGAAAGGGTTGAAAACTTTCAACAATACTATGCTTGGAACGTAAAATGTGTCTTCACTTAAACTATTTTCACTCTCTGCTACGTATAATTCTCAAGAGAAAATTCTGTATAAGAAAAAAAAAAGTAGAAAAAGATATTGCAATTTAGAACTTTTTAGAAAAATAACAAAAAAATAACATTGACTTTTTTTTTACTTATTGTAGTTATAAAATATTTGCTAAATATTTTTATTTATAAGAAGCAAATATTTGCTAAAATATTTATCTTCATAAAATTTTATAATTTAGTGAATACTTAATTGCTTTTGAAAATAAATAGAAAATGCTTAATAATCCGATTTTTTTATTTTATTCAATGTAATTTGCTAAAAAAAGACTAAATTCTTCATTAAAAAGTTTTAAAAGCATTTTTTTTAACTCAAATTAAAGTGTTATTAATTAAATGCACCTGGGTGACAAACAGGTGACAAAAATGAAAGCAGGCCATTTACATTTTTTTGGTTATTAGACAGTAGCCACAATTTTGCAGGCCCAGAATCGTGAAAGTCTGTTTCCGCCGTTTACCCGCGCTTTATTAAATTTTTAAAAACGATAGCGCGGGTAAACGGCTGTGGAAGATTTTGAATTTTTGGTTATTAGACAATTTATTCTTTAATTGAACAGTTAATTGTTGTATCAAAAAATAGAAAAATTATCAGTAGCCACAATTTTGCAGGCCCAATCGTGAAAGTCTGTTTCAGCCGTTCACCCGCGCTTTATTAAATTTTTAAAAAAGATAGCGCGGGTAAACGGCTGTGGAAGATTTTGAATTTTTGGTTATTTAACAATTTATTCTTTAATTGAACAATTTATTGTTGTATCAAAAAATAGAAAAATTATTAGTAGCCACAATCCTGCAGACCCAATCGTGTAAGCCTATTTCTGCCGTTCACCCGCGCTTTATTAATTTTTTAAAACAATAGCGCGAATAAACGGCTGTGTTAGTTTTTGAATTTTTGGCTATTAGACAAATTATTATTTAATTAAAAAGTTAATTATTTTATTGTATCAAAAAATGGATAAATTATTAGTAGCCACAATTTTGCAGTCCCAACCGTGCCATTCTATCACTGCCGTTCACCCTCGTTTTATTTGTTTTGAAAAAAGAAAAAGCGCGGGTAAACGGCTGTGGAAGATTTTGTGGAAATTTTTATCGTAATTTTTTAAGCCTTAAACATATCCGGAATGTTATATAGGTTATAAAAAACTTTAAATTGTATAAAATAAAGTTTTTCGAAAATTCCTTGCATGCGATATATTAGAACAGTAGGGATACAATAAATTTCAAAAGTGGGCGTGGCAAATACCACATAGTTTAATTTGTAACCCCTTTCTATATTTAACCCCTCTCCTCCCATTCTCGCATGTTAAATAATAAGTTGTTGTTAAAATTTTTTTCTCATTTGAATGCATCCTTAGGTTTGCTCAGTTATATTTCTCTATTTGAAAAATTAACAAACTTTTAATTTTCTAAAGATTTTAACTTTCTTAATGGGAGGGGGGGGGGGGTAAAATATGTCCGATTTAAAGGAGGAAAGTTATATGGAACTTAGAATAATTTCGATTTAGGGACTTCTGGGTTAAGAACGTAAAATAGTTCAAGTTTAGGGACTTGTCATTGTTTTGGTTAAACTTGTTCCATGTATTTAGGTTTTGTTTACTCAAACCAGCTAAGTTTTTTTTATCATAATTCACCAAAACTAAGAACTTGCTTTTATTTTTTTAAGTCCCATTTTTTACTGTCTGGCTCTTTAAACTGTTAAAATTATAAAGAATCTTCCTAAATTAACATAATTCCAAAATAATTTAAAATAAGTAAATCTGATAGATTAGTTGATATAAATATTTATGTTTTAAAAAGCAACATCTGGCAGTATTTTACAACAAAAAAAAAAAAAAAAAAAAAAAAAAAAAAAAAATACACACTAAAAGTATAATACACAAATTTTTCATTTTCTAAATGAAAAATTATGTAAACTTAAAATGACCCAAATTTAAGTATCTCATTTTCTATTAAAAATACAAGTAAGCATCTTTCTAAAAAAAAGAAAAAAGTTAAAATAAAAAACGTGTATTCTGTCTTTATATTGTTTACATGAGTACTAAGAGATGACGACGATGTCATTACAACAAAATTCATTCTTGTATAAAACTTTATAGTAAGTACAACGTTTATATATAAATTTTTTTTTTTTAAACGAGCCCTCTTAAACTACCATTATCTCAACTATGATGACGAGAACGACGTTGGTAGATAGGTAGCTTTTTTCCCTAATTTAAAACACCAGGCGTTAGAGCTTTTTATTGTTTTTTTCTTTTTTTAACGTATGTAAAAACAAAGTGTAAGCTTCTCATCATATATGAACAAATGTTTATAGTTGGGACAGTAGAAAAGAAAAATATAAAATGACTTTTTTTGTTTTTTTCTAGAATAGCTTATATATTACTAAAGTTTATGCTAAAAAAAAGCAAACAAACAAAATCTAAAAAAATATTTTTTTTTTTGTTTAAAATTTTACTACGAAAAAAATTTTATTTTGTTTTACGAGTTTTTAAAAAAAAAGTAAATAAAAAATAAGAAAATGAATAAAACTTTTAATAATAATGAATAAATATAAGAAAAAGAATATTATTATAGAAGAATACTCATGCGTAAAAAAAATGAATAAAGTCATGAAAAATAATAATATAAAAAATATAATAAAAAAAATGTTGCAATTTAAAAAAAATTTTTTATGTATAAATAAAAATCTTGAAAGATTAAAAAAATATTACGTTAACAAGTTGTCACTCTATTGTCAAATAAAATGTAGGGGCAAATAAAATAATAATGACATGATGATTAAAAATATAAAAGATGAAAAACATTTCATCATTAAATAATTGCTTTGTAATTTTAATTAGATTTTTCTTTTTTTTTTTGTTTATGTAGCATTAAAAATTTATAGTATTGTTTAGATAATAATTAAATTACAAACTTTATTTTTTAGACATAATTATTTTTGTGATTTTAATTTATACTCTTTTTTTGTATCATACTAAGCATCAAAAATTAGAAACATTTTTAATGAGAACGTCGAAAAGAGAAAAATCATAACTTTTACCATAATTTAAAATTTGGTGCCACAATAGCGTAGAAATTATAAAAAAATGCGAAAATTTTGCTCCATAATTAAATGGTAAGTGCCGAAGCGTCAAGATATAAGAATTGCCTAAAAAGAGCTCATTCATTTGCAGTAATTTAAATAAAAATAAAAAATTTTTTTGCCACAATTGGAATTTTGTTTGGAATAATCGAAACTTTTTTTACGGTCCAAAAATTTTTAGGTTATTTTTTTTTGTTATAGGCATCGCAAGGAATCTTTCGTTTGTGCTCTAACAAGAATAAAAGATAAAAAATTTATGTCTGACCAAATATTTATTTTATCACTTGTATTTAAATTATTTTAATTTTTCTTTCTTTAAGTTTTCTTTTGATACAAATAAGTTTGTAGTTTTATGAAAAAAATAAGAGGCATTATTTTTTTTAAGATGAATAGCTACTAATAGCGTGAAGAAGAAAATACGTGCTTTTTGGCTAATGACCAAAGAAATTCTGGTTACCAAAATTATAATTTCCGCCAACATCGTGGCAAAATTTTAATACAAAAAAATGTATTTTAAAATTTTTGATTTGGTTTTATGTTCAAATTTCAAAAATTTGATTTTATTCAAAAACAAAAAAATAATCCCGACTGCCACAATCAAAATTCTGGTTGCAGGAAACGAAAATCCAGCAACGCTAACCGGGATTCCAACGGCAACCGGATTTTTTTCAATGCATCTAAAAACCAAATAATTTTTGTAAGGATAAAATTTATTATTCTAAAGGTTAAGAGGAGACTTAAATAGTATAAGAAATTGGTTATTGTCACAAAAAATTGATGAATAAAAAAAAATTTTAAGATTTTCAAGTATATGAAATCTTTTTTTATAAATATATATATACGTAAACTGTTCCATTAGCTGCTTTCTACTTCATGATAAACATAAGTGTGCATTCAACTCCTATTTATATCCCTTGAATAAAAAAAAAATTGAAAGGGTAAAGTTTTTTTTTTTCTTATTTTTTTGTTTAATCGAGCCAAGCATATAGCTCGCTTATCATATTTTTTTTATTCTTAAACCTGATACATTTTACTAAAAGCACTCCATCTACAACAACTTTAACTTTACATATATACTATATAGATTTAATATATGAAAGCACGTACATTATAAAAGTATATAAATATATATATATATATAATTTCAGGCTCTATGATGGTAGACCTTATCTTTGGTTAACAGACTCGCGTACATTTTCAAAGAACAAACATTTGGACAGCGAGATGTTATATGCGTTTACCTATGTATATAAAATTTATTTGTATATGTAAAACCCATATTTATATTTATCTTTTCTCAAGTTTAAAAAAATATTAATATCAAAATTTTTTTTTCTTTTCCTAAAGTCCAATTGAATTCTATTCTAGGGTCCAATTGTTTGTATTTTTTTTAATTTAAAAAAATTTTTATTAATCGATCAAATTTAATGCCAGGTGATTCTGAGCTTGGATAATAGACTAGCTTTGCAGATGCTTTTAACTCAAGAAAATATTAATTTAATTAAGAGTGCTACTTTGGGGACCAGGATTAACATTTATAGTACTAGATACCGTCAACAACGGGTAGAGCGAAGCTGATCATACTAGAAACATTTTTCTATGATTAGAAAAAGTAAGTGTAATTTTTAATTTTTGCGTTTTTAAAGCTTTGCTTGGATCTAGTTAATTGTTAATGTGTAAATAAGATGTAAACATCTATTAATTATTATTAGAACTTAATTTAAAGTTTAAATAAAACAAATCATCTTGAACATTTTAATTTGTTATAAAACATATTGTTATACAATACACTTTAGAAAAAAAAGTTTCGTACTTTTTTCGAGTTTTGCAATGAACAGGGGAGGGAGTACAATACATTTGGAACACAGAAAATGCTTATCGATCAGTTTATTATGTTGAAAAAACAAACTGTTAGGCCTAGAAATTCAAGGGTTAATGCGATTTAATAAGGTTTTTGGTAATTTTCACTAGAACAATTAATAATTCACTTAATTACTTTGCATTTGTATGGTCTTTTACCGGTGAGGAGCAAAAATACACTAACAAGCATGCCTTTAAATTAAAATTAAAAAAATTTTTAAAAACCCTTTGGGATAAAAATTTAATCAGGTCATTAACACGATGAAAAAAGTTCAGATTTAAAAAATGAAGACAATCTGATTAATCGTTTTTGAGATATCGTGCCACAAGGTGTCGATTTTTGCATCCTATAAGGTAGAGCTTCGCTCTATAATTATTCTTTTATACGATATTTTATACTGTAGCTTATTCTATAAAAATTTTCTCTTAAATCTTTGTATAAATAAAAAAATTTTGGCCCCTCTTCTTTGAAAGCTGGAAATTATACTGAAATAAAATTAAAAAAAAAAGCTTATTTACATTAAAAAAAAAAACAGTTTCTATTATACACTTGTGTAATTTAATCTTAAAAATAAGTTTTGTGTAAATTAAATAGAAAATTTAAAGTTTTTGTATTCTTTTCAAAATTACAGTTTTACTTTCACATTTAAGAAATATTCCCAAGTTTAACTTAATTATTCGATACAATTATCTTAGTATTGAATCAATTTTCTTTTACTTTCTATATTTACTTTTTTTGTCAGCTATCTTAAATTATACTAAATTAATGAATACTCAATTCAGAAATTTGTCAGTTTTTTTTCTTTATTTTATATCTATACACAGTAGGTGTTTTATTATACAAGGTTTCAAAGTCTTTCTTAATTAAGGAGTAAGCGCATTTTATAGTTCGCTATACATAAAAAGACTGTTGGTGCCAGAAAGATAAAAGAAGTAACAAAGGTAGATAAATTAAATAAAGATAGAACAAAAAAAAAGTAAATTGCTGGAGAATCGCCCACACTCGTTAATCAAATGACCCAAACGTATTTTTTCTAAATGTTCATGCTATAACGTTCTTTTACAAAACCGTTTGGATAACGAACTTTTTACTCTGTAATTATAATTCTTCTTTCTTTTTTTTATGCCTCTTAACGATCAAACTTTTCTGCTTATGTATGTACTTTTTTTTATTTAAAAGTCAAGTAATTTCTTTTTTTTTTTTTCATTTTATACGATTATTTATTAAAATTTAGACATTTTTAGGTTTTTAAAAAGTATTTATGTAGACTGAAATAAAAGTCCGGATGCTGTGAGTTAAATTTTTCCAGTCTGCGAAAGCGAATATTTTTCTTTTATTTAAATCCCTGCAAATTACTTAATTTAGCTTGAGAAAAATTTGTTAATTATTTTGTTAGTCAAATCATACAAATTTCAAAGTGCGCTAAAACAGTAATTAAACAAATATAATTGCACAAATCCTTGAATAATCGATAGATAAAAATTAAATCCTTGAATTTCGATTATCAATATTTATATATACAAAACAAGTTATAGGTTTAAAATTTCTGCTTATTCATTCGGTTAACGTAGAAGTACATATAAATTATACATAAGAGAAAGGACAAAAGTTAGTAATACAGGAGTAAGTCTCACCGGATAGCCGAATAAACTCGATTTCCTGGAAACGTGCTTCCACTATATGTATTTAGTTTTATATATAAATACCCCTGGCAATGATTCTGTATACTTTCTTGTCTTAAGCTGTATTATTATTATTATCATTATCATTATTCTATATATATATATATATATATTTATATGCTTCCAGGAAAACAACTAATATGTAATCCGCTTCCAATATCCTCGATTTCCTTCCGGCTATGTAACTTGAAATTTCTATAAACGTATATATATATATATATATATTTGATTATTTTTATATATTTATATAAATATGAGATATATTTTATTTAAATTAATAACAGTTTAAAAGTTTAACAACAGTTTATTCTTTACAATTTTATGAGTGTCTTTCTCAAAGCTATTTCTGAATAACTTTTAAAATACTTAAACTTTTATTTATTTTTTAGAAATCTTAAGTTTTGGATAACTTATTTCCCAATATGACGCACCTCCACTGTAAAAAATAACTCCTGTGATTTTACGTCAAAATTAGTAAATTTTCGAAAAAATTAGCAATTTTCCGACAAAAATCGTACATTTACTAATATTTGTAAATTTGCGAAAAAATAGTAAATTTACGATTTATTTTTTCGTAAATTTTCGACAAAATTGTAAATATACAACTAAGTCGCAATTATCTATTTTAAAAAAATTTTATTTACCTAAAAAGCTATTTTGAAATTTTAGGGTACCTCAGATACGAACAACACGAGCTTTTACATAAAATTGGCAAAATCTTTTTGGCATCCATGGCCGATTTCGTGTTCAAGTTTTTTTTTGCTTTCTATAGGGTCCAAACTACCAGAAAATCAAGGTGGTAGTCGCGGCCTCGTAAATTTTTTTTAATCATTTTTGGTGCTGATAAAACATATTTTTTCGAAATGCACATATACTTATTAATATTTGACTCGTATTTGAAGAATAAAAAATGATTTTGATTATGTAAAAAAAAGGGTAATGTGGACATTACTATGCGTTTTTAGGCACAAAAATATGTCTTGTAATTTCACAACTGTTTATCGCAAATTTTCGATTAAAATTCGCAATTTTTCGACAAAAATCGTCAAATTACGACTTAGTTGTATATTCACGATTTTGTCGAAAATTTACGAAAAAATAAATCGTTAATTTACTATTTTTTCGCAAATTTACAAATATCAGTAAATGTACATTTTTGTCGAAACATTGCAAATTTTTTCGAAAATTTACTAAATTTTCGTAAATTTCCTAATTTTGTCGTAAAATCACAGGAGTTATTTTTTACAATGTTGAAATTTGTGCAAATTAATTATAATGAATTAAATAATATTGTATGAAATTAGCTAGAACTTAAATCTTATTTTTTTTTTCTTTTGATAAAAAGAAATTTTATAATTAAGACCTGAATTTTGTTAAATAAAATAATGACGCAATAATATATAATGCAGTTTAAAGCTAAAATTGTTAAAAAAATTTTTAAATAAGTATATGTTTTTTTTTAACAACTTAAGAAAAAAAATGTCTTAACCGTCTGTTGCAGATCAGCCACACGTATCACATCGTTACAAGAGTTTTAAATTATGTACCTTAAAGTTATATTTTTTTGCAGCTTAAAAAAGCTTAGTAGTATTATACGTTAAATAATATATTTATAAAAATGAGAGGTGGTGAAGTCTGAAAAAGACGTAGTATATACAGAAAAAAAAGGTGAAAAAAATATGGTAAACCAAGTTTCTTTTTTACATACATAAATATTATACGGTTTAAATCGTTGTTTCTAGGTCAAAAACATGTAAATATCCTTTAGGTATAAATATATTTGTTAAAAAATGAAAAGGAGAAGAAAAAAAATGCAGATGAAAAAGATAAAAAGATGATAGTAGCAAGGGAATACAGGCGCCACTTACAGCTATTTGTCAGAGCGATGAAAATCTCTAACAAACTTCCTTGGAAAATCCCTAGCGACGATATTTCGAGGAAAAATATTTGCTAACGGGATAGGAAAAAGTTTCAACTTACATAGATTTTACTTTTTTACTTTTATATCTGTAAAATTTCATAGAAATATGTGTGTATAATTTATTACTCCGAATCTACACATACAATATAATGTTCTAATTCGTTTAATGGTCTGGAAGTAAAAGAGTTATTTTATATTACTGATTTTCTAATATATACTTGTACTTGGATTTTTAGCTGACAATTTTACATCTTAAATAAATTTATATTTTATTTTATTTATTATTTATTATTATTCGTTTAATATTTTATTTGAATTATTAATATTTTTTATGATATTCAAATTATATTGGATTATTTATGTATACATGAGCAATTCTAAGTAAAATTTATTTAAGCTTTAGGCAAGTACCTAAACTTTCCAAAATCGATACAATTAGGTTATCGTATATATTAGACTTTTTAAAAGAAATTAATGATTTTAGCTCGGATTTTAGATTTTAGCAAGAAATTTGAAATTTCAGTACTTTATTGAAAATATTATTTTTGAGATTAGATTGTTTTTTGCTTTCTGTACACCAATTATAAAAATTTCAAAACTTTACTGAGCAAGAGGGTTTTCATAAACTGAATCCAGTTCTCGTGGTTATTTGAAAACCTTAAATTTTTACCTACTGCTTTGGACTAATTCACCCCGAATGATTCATGTATGAATGTTTAATGAAATTATATAATACTTTAATTATCTTCAACACAGATAATTTAATGAAATTTATAGCATTATCCACAATTCAACAAAATTAAAAGAATGATAAAATTATAAATAGATGCAGAATATAATGCAATTATTTAAAAGTCAATGAAACCTGAATGAAATATATATTATAAACTCGTTTTAATTTTAAATATAACTAATTTATTTTTAAAAAAATATTTTCATTCGAGTGTTTGCTAAGTTGAAGTAAAAAGTGGCTTTATTATCATAAAGCTCTTGAGTTTTATTGCCAAATATGATGTTATTAAGAATGAAGCGAGGAATGAAGTTATTTTTAGAAGACCAATTGACTGTGTTATTTAAATCACTTTGTAATAAAAAAATGCCAATATTATCGTATTTCTTGGGGACTTGGACTCATATTTGAAGATATACTAGGGGGCTTAGCCCCCTGAGCGCTTTGCGCGCCAACCCCTGCAGAGTGATTGAAGTATTGTGATAGTATATTTTAATTAGGGGTGTGCGGTTACCCGACCCGAAGCTTCGGGCGGTCTTGGATTTTTTCGGGTCGGGTCGGGTCGGTCTTCGGTTATACCCGAAAAGCTTCAGGAGTCTGAAGGTACAGTTTTTAGGTGGGAAATTTCCCTAGCATTATGATCCTATGATCCTTTTTGTGAAAAATTTCCATACACTCTTAAAAATGATAATAAAAGGGTCAATTTTTTTTCTGTACAGTAGCCACGAAAGTACGATTTCCTGGCCGCTGCGCGGCCAAGGAAATCAAATTTTCTCGCTACTTTCGCAGAAAAATTTTATACGGCCCTTGTCCATAAATAAAGAATGCCCCAAATCGCAGTTTACCATCCTCGGCTTCGCCTCGGAAGGTAATTTACGTGCGATTTGGGCCATTCTTTACTTTTCTGGACACGAGCCGTAAATATACTATTTCAAAAAAAAATTTTATTTGCCAATTTTTTTACGGGATTCTTTATTTTAGAGTTCTTTCCTAAAAATTAGAAAAATGAGTTTATTATGAGTCTCTGGATATTACAGTGTCTAGGCATAGGAATAAGTCAAAAAATGTGTTTTTTTGAATTTTTAGCGTTGAAACGTGTTTTCTGATAATTTTTTTTATACATCTCGATCAAAAGTCACGTTCTTCGTAAATAAATTTCTAAGTGAAGTCCAAAAACTGACGCGGGTTGGCAAGTGAAAATAGGGAGAGGGGGTACCACCCCTTGAAATCTGGGTTTTTATGAAAATACTTCTTGCTGAACCTATGGTTTTTTAAAGTAAGTTAAGTATTAATACTCTCAAAAATAGATTTTCAAGATGTTTAATACGAATTGTTTTATTTTTTTGTATTTAATTTCTGTATTAAATTGGGAATAGGTTTTATAATTTTTTAACATTAAAGGAAATATCATACTAAATATTAATTTAAAAAAAAAATGCAAATTTATTTATTTATTTCTTTAATTTACATAAAAAAATAAATAATAACTTATAGTTAATAAATTATTATTAATTATCCTTTTTTTTAGCTCGTCCTTTTTGACCCTTTTATTCTCATTTTTAAGAGCGTATGGAAATTTTTCACAAAAAGGATCATAGGAATGTAATGCCAGGGAAATTTCCCACCTAAAAACTGTACCTTCAGACTCCTGAAGTTTTTCGGGTATAACCGAAGACCGACCCGACCCGACCCGAAAAAATCCAAGACCGCCCGAAGCTTCGGGTCGGGTAACCGCACACCCCTAATTTTAATTTACCTACAAGGTGTACCTTATTCATTCTGAATCAATTGATTTTCGTGACAGTGGTTGTAGATTTGGAATCGTAATATAACTTTATAATAATTGGTTAAATATAGAATTGCAGTGTAAACAATGTTAACATTATATTAACATATACCATATTGGCCCAAAAGTACCAGTTTGGCCCAAAAGTGGTAGATTGGCCCAAAAGTACCACATTGACCCAAAAGTTTCATATTGGCCTAAAGGTGTCATTCGACAGCGGCGGCAGCGGTTATAACTTTATAATATATAGAGATAAAACCAATTTTAAAAAATTTAAAGATCCCAAAATTCAGCAGTTAAGTATCACCTAATTTAAATTTCTAATAATTTGAATAATTTCTAATGCAAAACTTTAATCTTCATTATAACGGTATAGAACACAAACTTAAGATTACGATAGTATATATTAGAATCAAAAACGGCGCCTTAATAACTGGCAATAATCTTCCATATCAGAAGACCCTTATGATCTCACCAGAAGGAATTTGAGTATATATAAGGAAAAGGAAATATATATATATAGATATTTATACAGCTTTTAACTGCTAAGATTTTACTCTGTTACATGGACAAACACACCTATATACATAAAATATGAACTTACTAAGGATACATAATGTCCGAAATGGATCCACCTCTATCCTCGTTACAAGTAATCTCTTAAGCGTCTGCAAATCCATACTATAACCCTATTATTATATAAATATACGTACACATACAAAGTCTTATCCACAGTGTCTTCATGATTGCTACTAAAATTCTCAATCCAAGTTTTAGAAATAGAATTACTTACATATATGAGTATTTCTTTCTTGAGTCAGCCATCCTTCTCTACCCCTTAGAAAAATACATGCAAGCGAGATATAGAAGTGTATTTTTTAACATACTTTTGCTGGAGTAGAGTTTATTTTGTAAAGCAATGATCTTCAAATACACACTGTAAAAAGTAACTTCCTTATATTAACAAAAAAATTAGAACGTTTACGAAAAATTAGTAAATTTTCGAAAAAATTTGTAAATATTCGAAAAAAATCGTAAATTTACTAAATTTAGTAAATATACGATTTTTTTTGTTAATCTAAGAAAGTTACTTTTTACAGTGCATTTTTTAACTAATGTATACAAAATACGTGCTCATGGGCAATCGAAACGACCATTTTTAGTTTTAACTATGAAAATTTTATATTAACTATCATTAAATTTTATGAAAAATCCAAGAAAAATCTTTAAAAATTTATTTCTAAGACACTCGATTTGGCCTTGATATAAGCGAGGATTTTACAGCTCCCTTGCAGCAATATTTGACTCTAATTCATTATAAGTTTCTTAATTTTTTCCCTCCGAAAGCCAGTCAATTATTTGCAAAATAAGTTTAAAATATGTTTATTATGATATTTTCTATGAACTCAAGAGCTGCAAATACCATAAAAAACCATCCAAGTATGAAAAACTACGTTTCGTCAATTTTTGGGGTGATTGATTTAAAAAAAAATTGTCCATATATGAACTGCAGAGTGAATAAACTTTTGACCAACGACTAAAATAGTAATGGTAATGATTATGAAAATCAGGATACAAATGAAAATAATGACGATTATGATATTGGATTTGGTCTGGAACCAGTCTAACTAAACTATACAAATTATAGAGTAAAATTATCTTGAAAGTTTTGTATGTATACGATATATAAGTAGTAAAGTTAAATACTATAAGTTTATATCAAAGATTGTTCAGAAATTCCTAAGATCTCGTTATTAAATGAGGTTTACTTTTAATATACGCATGATTTAATGATTAATATTTTCCTTTATAAGTAAGATATATAATAAAGTTTCTCTGCTTATAAATTTACTCGAGGATGAGATAATAGTTTTCTAATTACTGTTTTAAAACAATTTTCATATCGAATTTTAAGATTAGAAAATATTATTAATACATAGATATGTAGAATTTACTTTTAATCGGTATAATATTTAACTTTTTAAGATTATCTGAATTTTTTAAAGTTAGGAAAATTCGCGAATGAATAAAACATTTAAATAATCAGTATTTTTATATAATGAAAATTTGTTAAAACATATAAAATTAATTAAATTAATTAGTTCTAATTTTTTATTGAATAAAATAAATAATAATATTATTAGTATTAATATTTTTAAATTGAGTCAAGTATTTATTATATCAATTTTATTTTAGAAAATATTAGAAGCAGTTAAGATGCACAAAATATTACGATAAGTATACACTTATAATTAAAATGAATGTATATTTATTTCGTGGACATATTATAAATTTATAAAAAAAAAAAATTTTAATTGTGAAAAAGTTTGATTTTATACTTGTATTCTCTTTTTCAATTGCTTTCCCTCATTTCATTCTCTGATTTTCTATATTCGTACTATTTCGCCTTGCTTTTTAAATTATATTTCTCTCTTTCTGTTATAAAAACTATGCTTTTCATTCTGATTTGGTTCAGAGTGGGCAGCAAGCCGGGCGATTAAATTGAAATTAGTTGTAGAACTTTTTAATTGGAGATTCGATAACACCGTGGAGACTTCAAAAGTATTAAAATATAAAAAAATTTTATGGATATGGAATATAAAAAAGATCGAGGGATGAGAAATATCAGAAAACGAAAAAGTTTTAATAATTTTTTAAAACTAATTGGCTCAATTGCACTTGTGGACATGCCGTTTCTCGTTAACTGTTTTTATACTTTATCAAAATATTAATATATATTTATGTCTATTTTTATATTTTATTTTTTGAATACCTTTACAGTTTATATTACAATTTTTATTTACAAATAACTTTTTATTATTGAAAAACATCAAGGCAAAAAAATTCTGACTGATATAAAAATAAAAGCTTATGAGGAATTGGTATTATAAATTTTAGCGTTTTAACATTTATAGTTTTAAAATAAAATAAATTTAAATATTTATTTATTTTTTACATAAATTTATACATTTTATTTTTCAATTGCTAATTTATAATTTTTTATTCAAATATTTAAAAAATGATGGGTTTATTTAATTAGTATTTATTATTTTATCCTCATTTTTCAAAGAACGACCAATTTTCAAAAGCCTTGTTGTGTACACGTTACGCTACATTTGAGGAATGGGCCCATACGATGTAGGGTGAACTTTTGACTAACTAAAAATAATTGCAATGGACGTTCTGTACTTATGTAAGGATGCCCATTGAGGCCTGAGTTAAAAGATTTGGTGATCCTAATTTGCCTAGGGTGGTTTTTGTAGTTCTGTCCATTTGGAATTATTTTTAGTTAGTCAAAAGTTCACCCTACATCGTATGGGCTCTGCTACTATTATGGGGCATCAAATTCTTTTCTCATTTCTAAAAAATTATGAATAATTTGTTAGATAATTAAATTTGTTCAAACATAAAAAAGCTAAAAAAGGGGTTGAATAAAAATTGCTTGCTATTTTCTAGTAATTAATGTTATTGAATGAATAAAAATTTATTTTTTAATAAATACATTTTTTTATATTAAAAACTTTTTTTCATAATAAGGGTATATAAAAAAAATATAAATCAATAGGTATAAGAACTAATTTTAATTTTAAGCATCAAAAACTTTTTGAATTTTTTAATTTGTGTCTCTAACAAACTCAATGTATAAAAGTATGTCTTTTTCATTTTTTTTCTTTATTTTTACTATAATATTCGTATTTTCTTAATTTTCTTATATAAAATAGCTAATATAACTATTGGTCTGTCCTCAACGCTGTGGAATATAATTCAAAAGCAATCGAACAAGTTCATCCAACGATAAAGTTCTTAATAATAAAAAAAAAGTTTTTTTTTCTTACCGCGACTTTGGTACGATCCTCTTGAAAGAACACTAATGGTTCTGAGATCTTTCTTATTATAAGGATATAATATATAAGAAGTTGAGATAAACTACAGAATTAAATTTCTTATATACTTTTTTTTTTATGAAATCACTGAATTGTGAAATTAGACAATTAAATTTTTGTGGCAATTCATACTTAAGATTTATAAATTTAATTTATTTGAATTTCAAGAATTTAAGAAATCTAATAGTAAAAAAGTTTTTTTTTTCTACTGTTGCTAGAAAATTTTAAAAAACTTTTTCTAAAACTAATAAAGGGAAGGAAAAGTCTATTTAAGTTAAAGTGTAATTTAATCAAAATTTACAAAAAATACAATTTTCATAAATATTATTTAATTGAAGAAATTATATTGGGTTTTAGAAATTTAACAAATATCGTATTCTGATTGAGTTAATTTTAAATCTGGTTTTACATTTAGTATAAAACTGATTAGAATTTTGGTTAAATGGATATCTTTAATGTGTTTCAAAAGTGGTTATAACTTATTTTAGTAAAGAAACTTTTAATTAAATATTTTTTAATTAAAAATGCTAATAATTTAAAAAAAATGTTTTTTAACAAAAAAATATCAATTCACTGATCAAAGTGAAGTGACGAGACACAAAAAAATACCTACAATAGAGATAAAAAATCGAGATAAAAATATAATAAAATAAAAAAAGAATAAAGAAATATAAACATCAAAGTACCATACTTCTGTTTTTTTTTCTAAAAAAACATTTTTTTTTGTATAAAGTTTTTTAACGTTAAAACATTTAACGAACCAAAAAAGACAGATTTTCTGTGACACGTTGACCAAGTCAAGTTTTCTTTTGTATGTAGAGAGAAAGAGAGAGAAAGGCAGAGGGATAGAGAGAGATATAAAGATAGTAAATAATATATGGTGAAAAGGCAGTTGGTAATTGGCTTGAGATTTTGAAATAATTTGTTGGGTCTTTGACAGAATGTTATTTTTGTCTTTGACAAAAAGCATGCATAAATTTTAGAAGTTTCATCTTTTTTCTGCTTTTTTTATTATTTTGAAATTCTATATCTTTTAATTTTTGGATTTTTTATTTATTGCCAAATACTTAAATTGTTTCAAGAAAAATTTTAAGTTTATAATTTTTTTAAATTTATTTTCAAATTAGCGTTGTTATTTAGACTTTATTGATTTATTCAAAACTAAAAGCTTCATTATTTAAAGCACAAGATAGACCTTAGAAAAGTTATTTTAAAATATGGGATCCTCGTTTCTTACAAAAATATCGTAATGAAAGAACTTTATTAAAATTAGATGTTAGAAGGCACAAAGTTGAATATATTTTACAGAGTTTGAATACTAACAGACCAAGCTAGCTGATTAAATTTGGGTGACTTTACATGCCTACCAATTCTTCTAATTTTTGGAATGATTTTAAAAATATTAAATTTTGTTTGCTTAAATATTAAAAAATTCGGATTTTGTATAACTTTGTATTAGCTAGGCTTCATCTATTTCAGCCCATATAAATATTCTTGAATTAATAAATGAATAAAATTTTTAAGAATAGCTTTTTTATTTAAAATTAATTTTCCATTTTTTAAATTAATGATAAAATAAAATTAAAATGTGCAAGCATAAATTTACATTAAATAAAATGGTTTTTTTTTTAAATCATAAATAATGGAAATTACTATTTTATATACTTTGTTTAACAGTTAAAAAAAAACAGTATTTTAAGTAGCAATATTTTCACTTAACTAAAAATGAAAAAAAAAAAACAAGCCATCATTATTTCAAATAAATCGATAAAGTTGACATTCAGTACTTTCTTTTTCTCCTGAGCTATAAATTGGAAAAGTATAAAATAAAAAAAAGGTAAATATATATAGTGAAAAACTAACATCACATCAAGTCCAAAAGAGAATTATAGAGAGTAGAGAGTATATGTACACATTTATAACTTCACATCAAACTCTTGTAAGTTTTTGGACTGGTTTTTCGAGTGTATTTGTTTAGGAGTGCAGGTGTTTATTCATCCATAAAAGTTTATCTTCTATACATATACATTCACATATATAAAGCAATGCTAACTTTAATTTCTAGTGTAGCTAATTGATGGACGTATAGTCCTGAGATATAGAGCAGTTTTCAAGTGTATGACTTTGTGATAGGTTCTGAGAGTGTGCAAAAGAGAATTTAAGTGCATTATAATAATGTTTGTACTTTAAATGTAATAATTATTGAAAAGTTTAAGAAAATATGCTCTATCCAAAGTTTAGCTATAGGTAAAGAATGATACTTAAATTAATCATTTTATTGGTTAGCTAATTATTTAAAGATACTTTTCCATTATTTTTCAACTGATCTTTATATTTGTAAAAATATAATTTTAATTAACATTAATTAATTAACATTAGAAATTATTTACTAAACATTAATTATCTTCATTTGAATTAATAATTATTCATGGAAAAAAATTACTGTTAATCATAAAAAAAATATTACGTCATTAAATTTTGTAAATATGCATAACCAATTCTAACTTTATATTTGTAAAGTTTACAACATTTATTTGTTCTTTATAGTCAAGGCGCCAGTAATGTTAAATGCATCCAAAAATTTTAAATGGAGTAATAACGATCCGACGAACAAGTTTTGGGGGCACTGATGACGATTCTAAAATCAGATTTTTTAAATTCAAAATGGTAGATTTTTAGATCCCGCACTTTAGCCCTTCCCCCTACGAAATTTTTTTTAATATATTTTTTTTCAAAAAAAAGGGAAGTAAAATGCAGTTGAGGGGGTCAAAACTTACATTAGAGCCCCCCCCCCCAAGGCCCTCCCCGAACAAAAACCCTGACTT
The DNA here is from genome assembly GCA_022575985.1 of Anagrus nilaparvatae. NCBI lineage: Eukaryota > Metazoa > Arthropoda > Insecta > Hymenoptera > Mymaridae > Anagrus > Anagrus nilaparvatae. The sequence goes on along the minus strand of JAKSXM010000231.1, from coordinate 28,671,462 downwards.
TGTGCCTGATGCAGGAACCCAACAAAATTAAAAAGCAGATACGCTAGTTAAAGAATTCTTCACAACCCTGAGAATAGCCTTATCATTTTTGCCTTAAAAATTACTCTCAGTAAGTAAATTCACTAAAATATTTATAGTTGTAGAAGGTCTTGTAAATTTTTCAATGTACAAGCGAGAGGCCCAACTTTTTTCATATTTAATGTTATTTTTTTTTAAATTAAAATTAATTTTTATTTACTTTAGCATGCCTAGAAAAACATTATCTTCAAGCAATTTAAAAATTTTATTTTCAAAAATCTGAAAATAAAATTTTGAAAATTAATATTAACTGTTTAAAAAATTTTATTTGGATGAATTTAAATTAGGCATGAAATAATCTTAAGGTGGATTACTAGCAGAATTATTTCTATTAAATGTAATTTTTGTTCAAAAATTCTTTTGTCATTGAATTTAAAAAAAAAAAAGAAAAAAAATTGTACAGAAGAAAAAGAAATAAGTGTAAAAAATAAAGAGTATAAGAAGGATAAAGATAAGCTTAACTTCTCATTCACAATCGAGTCGAGTTCATTGACTATGCATTCTTACTTATAGGTTTTTATAAGCTCAGCTACTTTTTTTCCCCTCAATCTTTAATACAGGCTAAACGCAATGAATATCACAAAACCTCAAGCAAACTTTTGAAACTTTTCATTTTTATACATACCTACATATTTTTTTTTAGTTTAAATATATTAATGAGAAGAAGAGTAAAAATATAATTTCAAAGTGTGTAAAATAAAATAAATGTTCATTACATTGCCTCCTGTAATTGGTAATTTGTGGTATTAATTTTACAAACTCCTATTTCTTGGAATAAAATATACCCTTTAATTCACGTTAAAGAGATATACTGATATTTACAGTAGCGATCTTATTCAACACAAAAAAATTGAACACATCATTTTTGAACAACGAAATTAAAATACGCAAAACTCAACCCGCATTTTTGTTTTACACTACTTTTTGCACACTATTTAAAACCAGCACAAAATTTTTCGACACAAAAATTAAATTTTTTATGCAAAAACTAATTAAATTTCATTTTTTTTTTGTTGAATTTGTACAATTTGAACATTCGGTGTTCAAAAGTAATGTATTCAATTTTTTTCATGTCGAATAAGATCGCTACCCCAGTTTCAAGGTAAACGATTGCAATTTGTGCCTTTTTACTTATTCACTTTGTATACATAGTAAACATTAAGTTATTTAAAATTTTGCAATTGTATTTAGCACATGCTTATGTTCAATAATTTTCAGTTTATATTTTCGTAAATCATAAAAAATTTTAGATTTTAGAAATTTACAATTTTCCAAATATGTACTTTTAAATTTTATGGTGCTAAGTTATATTTTATAAAAGTAGAAATGTAAATATTTTATTTATGTCGATTTAGAAAAACAAGCACAAAATGAATATATTTTCTTATTAGCTTGGACATTATTGGAAAATTTTTGAAATATCTAATTTATTCTTATTCCACAAACTTTTAAAGTTTTTGAAATAATTTGTGTCTAATTCAGTGGTAAGTTTCCTGGTAAGTTTAGTAAGTTAAAAACTAATAGTCTTAAAATTCAAGTAGTAAAAGTAACCGCAAGATTATGGACAGTGTAATATATATAAATTAAATTGAAACACGTAAGCTTATTCTACTTTAAAATGATTACGATTCTTGAAATTACATGTTTGATACTCTACAATTATATAAAACTATTATTTGAAATTACACTTCCATAAGAACCACAACAAATTTAATGTAATTTAAGATACTCTCTTCACATGCCAGACCCTTAAAATATACTAGGAATAATTTATTTTCAAGATATACTACGTGACAGAAATTTTATTATAAACATTTCATATTTATCAAGTTGAATAAATAGTATATTCACTATCAAGGACGTAAAATTTTGACTCGAATAAATCCTGTCAAAATTTACGCCTGGCTGTACAAAAAAATAATTCTTATAAAAATAATTCAGTTTTTAATTGTGTTATATTCCAGAAGTTGTATTGCTAGATGCATGCACTTTCTAAGTTTTTCGCAAGGCTACTAATATGGGATAGTAAAGTTTTTTGATAAGTTTATTTCAAAATTTTATGTCCCAACCCTGAGAAAACAGCTCTAACACCGAAAAACTGTATATTTCGGTCAATTTTGAATTTCTAATTGTCCTTAAAATGATTAGTAATATAAAAAGTAATATTGTTTTAGGTCAAATTTTGATTTCTTATTTTTTTAACATGGAACATGTTTATAGGGTGGGGTACTTCAGAACTTGAAAATTAAGGGGGGGGGGGGAGAGTCAAATGAGTCTTAGCATAATTTCAATTTAGGGACTTAGAATAATATAGGTTTATGGATTTAGAATAATATCGATTTAGGGACTTAGAATAATTCAGGTTTAGGGAATCAAAATAGTTTGGGTTTAGAATCTTAATAGCTTGTAAGTAAGGTAATAATTACAAATTATAAAATTAGAAAATTGTATTGTAATGTTAAGTAACATTTGCATTGTACTTAGTCCTCATCTGGAAGTAAACATTTTCCATGCATTTAGGTTGTGTTTACACAAACCGGTTTTGGTATATAAGCAAGTTTTGTGACCCCAGGAAGCTAGAAACCGGTTTTTAAAAAAAGTCTGTGTGTGTTTGGTATGTAGGTAACCGGCGATATTCCATAACCATGGTGGTATTAAGATCGAATTTATTTTTGAAACCTTTTTTTTTTTTTAATTTGGATGTAATACCTCATTTATTTTCACGAAAGTACTTATATTTGAAAGTATGATTTTTACTCGATATCTCGAATCTGATACTTAATTTTTTGAAAATTTTTTTCACCAAAAAATACAAAAAATACCAATTTTTTTTTTCTTTTTGGACCTTGTATTTAATTTTTTGCTATGGGAGTACTAGTTTTAGAAATACCGTTTATAGTCAAATTTTGGATCTGATACGTAATTTTTTTAAAGTTCTTGTATCAAATTTTTACCTACAAAAAAACGCCAATTTTTTTTTTTTTAAGACGTAATACTTAATTTCTTTTTATGAAAGTACGAATATCTAGAATTATCGTTTTTAAGGACTTAAGAAGGTTGGACAATTTTTTTTATCGCATTCTAAATTATCGACGCTACATACATATGTGACATCATATATAATTCATGTATAATTTCATGTATAATTTCATCATGTATAATTTCAGGTTATTTACATAGTTTTTATTTATTTATTTAAAATTAAAGTCTATAAGGTGGGGAAAATAAATTGAAAATTTAATCTTTGATCATTTATTTATCATTTTGTGCTAACTTTAATCTCCTGTGTCATCATTTTCATATTTTTTCAAAGCTCCAAAGTATTGCTCCCATAAGATCAATGTTAAAACTCCGATTTTATTTTCTTAATTAAAAAGAAGTTAATGCTATAAGAGGGGTAAAATAAAGTTTATTTCAGTTTTAAAATGTTTAAATTTTAATATGTTTCCTATTTCATTAAGTTCTGTCATCATTTTCTACAACCCTCTTAATACCTTAAAGGATTTTAACATGGAACATGTTCATTGGATGGGGTATTTGAAAAAGTTTGGCTCGGTAGGGGGGGGGGGGGTGAAAAATTGACGTTTTTAGAGGGGGGGTCAAAAATTGACGTTTTAGGGGGGGTGAAAAAGTGACGTTTTTAGGGGGGGGGGTGAAATGGACTTAGAATATTTTCGATTTAGGGACTTATAATAATTTGAAGTGGGAGTCAGGCCTTGATAACAACAAAAACTTAGAATACTTTAAGTTTATGGACTTAAGCATAATTAATATTTCAGGATTTATTGTAATTTCGGTTTTTGGATTTATTACTGTTATAAGTGAACATGTTCCATACATTATCATACATCATACATTGTAAAAAGTAACTTTCTAAAATATTAACAAAAAAATTAGAAAATTTTCAAAAAATTAGTAAATTTTCAAAAAAATTTGTAAATATTCCATAAAAATCGTATATTTACTAAATTTAGTATATTAACAAAAAAATTCGAGTATTCTCGATTTTTTTTTGTGAATTTGCAAGAAAAATTGCTAATTTACAATTTTTTTTCGAAAATTTACAAAAAATAGTAGTAAATTTCCGAAAAATAGTTGTGAATTTGCAACTTTTTTCGTAAAATCACAAAAAAAAATCGAGAATTCTCGAATTTTTCGATAATGTACTAAATTTAGTAAATTTACGATTTTTATCGAATATTTACAAAATTTTTTGAAAATTCACTAATTTTTCGAAAAAATTTTATATTTTTTGTAAATCTAAGAATGTTACTTTTTACAGTTTAATTTTCGGTAGGGGCTAATAAGGGCTAAGTTTTCGAGGTCAGGACCTAAAAATTTAGAATCAGCGACCCCACAAACTTTAGCCCAGTCATTTTTATGCAGATCAGATGAATATCTCATGTAATAAAAAGAAAAAACGCAAAAATTGGGCCAATAATAGCATTTAGAGAAAGTTTTCTGGGTCGGACTTAAATATTCTTATTCAGCTACCTTGAAAACATATTACCTATCGTTTTTAGGACAATTAGACATGCTTTTTATGAAATATGTCAAAATAACCTTCAATGTTGGACGAAAAATACAGTTTTTCGGTGTTAGGGCTGTTTTCTCGGGGTCGTGACTTAAAAATTTGAAATCAGCGTATCGAAAACTTACCTTTAAACATTTATACATTTTTATGAGTAGCCTTGCACAAAAGTTAGAAAAAAGTGCATATACGGCTTCTGGACTATTATGTATAGAAAGTTTTTATTACACAAATGGAGGTGCTATTATTATTATTATCTACTATTATTACCTTGAATACCCAAAAACTTTTTCGAGTCTCTGAATGTAATTTAACATAGTTCTCAGAGTTATGGGAACTATAATTCACTAATCAAAGTGATTCCAACATCTAATTCGTTCAGTTTTATTACCGAAACTTTGCTTTTTGCTTATAGTAGTAAAATAATCTAAAAAATTAAAAATAGAAGTGCTGGAATCTTTCAAAGTCTAAATGAAAAAAAGAATCCTTTAAAAAAGCTTGAATAGTACTTTTGATAAAATCATTACTTTAATATAAAAAAAAGAAACCTTGAAAATAAAAATTTCATCTCTAATTATTTTATCATTTCAGAATAAAGTACTTTAATTGGATTTTTTTTTCTTCGTAATTTTTAATAAAAATAGGGAGAGTATCAAAAAGAAAGAAAACTTACAAGATAGCTAATTATGTCTTCTGTATTTAACCCCTTAAAATTATGATTGCTTGATGTATAAATCTCATTTTTTATTAAATAAAAATTTCTAGTATATTGTAAGCAATCAAAAAAATGATATTTTAATAGTACCAAAAAAGTATTAAAGCTTTTTTTTAAGTTGAAGGATCTTTTTTATTATATATTATTATTTTTAAATCGTTTTTATAAAAACATTAAACACACAGAAAAAAAAAGAAGATAAAATTAAATTTTAGTTACATAAATCAAGACACTTAAGCATTTAAATATTATAAAAATGAAGGAAGCATTAAGTAAAAAATAAATAATAAAAAAAAAACGAGTGAAAAATAAGCTAGTCTTGTCATTTAATATAAAAAGTGAAGTTAGCTTACTTAAGATTTTTTTTTATTTTGTCGCGTCGTTAATCTAAAGAAAAACAGGTACGCTTTCTTCGAGATATTTTTATTTAATTTACCTATTATGTATGGCTCATTTTAAGCTGTAACTTTTACTTTAAAAAAATCATCTTTGTTATTGATTTAATTTTTAAAAAAATATTTCGTAACTAATGAGTTGTTCAATAAACCAAACTACCAACAAAGTAAATTATGCAGAGTAATAAATGAAGTACAGTGAAGTAAGTATATATATATAGTCAAGTATTATAATCAAGAAATACTGCTTATGAGTTATATCGTTTTCTCTAAACTGACATTAACCACGCCAAAGCAGTTAATTTAGATTTAAACCTAAAGATCTCCTCTCTTGGCGTACATATATTATATTATAAGAAGGTGAATTGTAACGATAGCACGGTTATGTTTCCTATAATTTCTATCTCTATCTTTCTAAAATTTATAATATATTTTCATTTTTTAATTAATTTTACAAAATTATTATTTTTATTAAATTTATCCAAAGTAGACGATACAAACCTTTTAAGAGTAATCTAACACGTGCAAACTCCCAAAAGGTTATAACAATTTAATAAATGCAACTTGTAACTTGTCTTAAATTTAAAATATATCTTAAAGATTATATGCAAGGCACATAGTTTGTAAACTTGACCGTTGCACTATTATTATTATTATAAAGCTAATTTTATTTTATTTTAAATTTAAAAATATATATTATGTAGTTAAGTATAAACATTTTTTCTTTTGTTATTTTTTTTCCTTCTGAGTGGATTTTTAGCTGACCTGAATTTTAATTTTATGCAATTAAAACTTTGTACATTCGTTTACTTTGATTGTATAATTGTACGTTTTTTATATTTTTTGTTATTTGTTTGTTTGTTGGTGTTTATATGAATTAAAAGTTAATTATTAACCTATTTAAATTATATTGTTTAAAATTTATTATTAGCTTGATAAATGTTGGTTTATGCATCAAATTTTTTAAATGAAACATAAATTTATGCATTATTTAATGAATTATTTAAATTTAAGTACAAATGAAAATATAAAATTTTATTAAAATGGTATTGCAAAAGATAGTTAAATATTAATATTAGTTATATGGTTTATTTTATTTTTTTATTATTTTATATCCTAATTTCCGAAAATGTGACTAAATATAAGTCCCTCAACCTGTTTTTAACTATCAAGATCCAGTTTTTGAAAATTCGCCTAAAAATTGGTCCGTTCACCTATTCCCATTTTTTTACTCCCCCTTGCCGAGCTGGACTGTTTCAAATACCCCATTCAATGAACATGTTCCATGCTAAAATAGGTCCGTTCGCCTATTTTTAACTATCTAGATCCTTTTTCCGAAAATGTGAAGTACCACCAGATATGCGCAAAAAATTATTAAAATTGAAAGAAAAATAAAAAATTTCTTACTTATCAATAAAATACAGTAATATATTAAAATTTTGTGGTGCATAAATAGCAAAAATATATAAATTGATAATCCAGAAAAAAAAAATAGTCCATAACAATGTAATAACATAAATCGAAAGTTCATAAGACATGGCTTATAGCTTTATTTTTCCGATCTCTCAATCCTTTATTTTTTTTTCTTTCGTTCAGTGAGTAATTTTACGAGCTCTAATGGCGACATTTTCACAAAATCACCCACTGCATCAGCTTGGGTATATAAAATGTAGTGCACTAGACAAAAGCAACTCTATAGACAGATAAAAATAAAATAAAAAGAACGTTATACTATACTTACAAAACGATCCCGTATACCAATATAAAACTAACACATTTATCCAATACATATAAAAAGGAATAAAAAAAAGTAAAAAAAAAAAGGGAAAGTTTTGTGGCTGCTGCAGCATATCGCGTTTAAGTACTTGCAGTAAATCAGTATCGAATATGTGATCATTCGCTCTCTCAAATGTGTGTAAAGTGCAGTAATATATATAGTAAAGGACATTAAAATATAAAAAAAAAGTATTTCAAACTGACTATAGTTATAATATATAAAAGAAATAGAAAATCGAGGAGGACACGCGAGAATCGATTTATACTAAAGTAAATCGAGTGAGACTGTAAAAGACAAGTGAACTGAAGGGGTATCATTATACTTTTTTTTTCTATTATTTCTTTTGTAAACATTGTCCAGCTGTTATATATATATATATATCTGATTGGTACTACTTTTCTATCAATCACGTGATAATCTGATCAATAAATATTGCTTATTACATAATAAATACTCTTAATTTAATGCACGAATTTCAATAAATTATTTGGTCAATTTTTTTTATCAAAATTTTAATATCAGTGTGTATATATTTTGATATTTATGTGGATTACACTATTGGATGGTAATTTTTTCGTAAACTATTTTTGAAAATTAAGTTTTAAAGGCGATTTTAAGGGGCACCAATACGCACCTAATGTTCGCTGTATGTGCAACAGTATGAGTTTAATAAATAATCAGAAACTTTTAAATTTATGACAGAACCCCCGCTTTTCAAAGCAAAGACTAACTTAGAAACTTTGCAATCCAGCATATCTAAGTTGTAACTGAAAAAAATTTAACGTTATGGTTCAATAATCGTAAATAGCTTTAAAATATTATTAATTTAGAATTATAAATAATAATATTATGAAAATGAAAGGTAGTACTTATAAAAAAAAAATGAAATTAACTAATAATTAAAATGCATTATTATTAATAATAACTTGTAAATATTCACGTATCTATAAAATAAATAATAAAATTTAATTAATTAGTTATCCCCACTCTGATGCCACCCTAAAATATACGGACCTAAAACCGTAACACACCTTAAATAAAAAGCTTTTAAAATATATAATTTTAGTTATAAAAACTTTATAGATTTAAATATTCATTAAATGTTTTATTAGAAACTTTTTTTGAATAAAATATTTCATTTATTAACAAATAAATAATTCAAACAAATAACGCTTATGTTAATCAAAAATTAAAATTGTACCTTTTTAGCTAATGGTATGATTTAATAATTCATAAAACTAATTACAACTGTTTATTTTAAAATAAAATTTGTGGTAGATCTGATCCACATACTTATCGTGCAAATGTAACGTTTTGATAAAATATTTTTTGATAAATGAAATGGCATAATTTAAGCCGATTTTTGCGTCAATTCTCCATAAAAGGAATACTTGCATATTATATTTCTAGCATATTAAGGTTGATTAGCGTGTATTTTGATCACGATAGAAATAGATATAATTTTTATAGGGGCTTCATATTATAATAATATACACATAAAAAAAAAAATTTAAGAAAATTGTGGTTTTCATTTAGGAGATACAAAGCTTCAAAGTTGAATCCTTATACATTGCAAGCATAGCAGCTGAGTCAAAAATCAGGGGTTTGAGATTTTTATGCTATGTCAATATTAAAACGATGGATTAAAAAAAAAAAAATAGCACAACGTAAATTAATTGTTGAAGAAAGTTCTTTTCGATTTTTAAATAAATTGTGGTTTTCGTATAAAAGATATTTTAATTAGAAAAAATAAAAAACCGATGAAAATTTTAAGGTTACAACATCTCCGTTTAAAATACACGCATAATATTATAATAATAATAATCATGTAAAGAACGCGCGCATACACAAATATTGTACAGCGTTGTCGCTCTTTTTTTTTTATTTAACGAAAAATGACCGGCTGTATACCGTCAAAATCTTGTGACCGCTAATGTACCTTAAACAATACATTAATTTATTTACATGATACTTTCACTTATTTTCAATTTTACTAAATTTTAACTAGAAAATACAAAAGTACTAAAATCGAATAATTAATTTCAGGTTGTTTCGAAATCCATTTCGATAAGTCCTTTCTTCAGCTCAAGGTGAAGATTAAGATGCAAATTTTAAATTCGAATGAAAAGTTCTATTAACCTCAATATGAAAATATAAATAGAATTAATGAAATTGGAGCATTAGAAGAACAATATTCATCCCGAATCTTAAATATTTCGAGTGCCATCCTTGGGCAAAGATTTATTGAGAAAATAAAAAATTTGTTTCAATTCTGCTACCTTACTAAGCAGCTATCCTAAAAATTTGATACCAAATTTAAAATTTAAAAATTTTATTTTTTGTAAATCCAAAACTTTTTACCAAATAGCTAAATATTTGAATCTTAACTGATTGATAAAAATTCAAGTAAGGTACGATCTAATATGGAGTTCCCTAGTTAGCATAAAGCACTTCAATCACATAACTTAGGAAAAAAGTTTAAAAACGTGTCTAAAGAAAAGTTTATTTTTGTCAAATGCGAAGGTTTGCAGGTCCAAGAGCAAAACTTACACCCTACTAATCTCAAATATTTTTTTAATTTAGTTTCATTAAAATTTATTTTTAAAAAATAAAATGATAAACATAGTATCTAATATAATAAGTTTTATTAAAATATAAATGTCGTTGTTTGTATATTTCAGAAAGTAAATTTCAAGTTTGTAATGATATAAACTTTAACTTTGACTTTACCTTGATTATAATCATCAAATACGTAAAACTTTAAGTTATATAACTTAATTACAATTATTTTAATGAATACATAAAAGATCATCTCACCTTATTATGTTTGATAAATAATAATTTTCACACTATTTTGCCCTATTTGGGATTTTTTCATTAAATGAGTAGGTCTCCTTAATGATAATTTATTTTTTGTCTGACCTTACATATTTTATACTACTTAAAAAGTACATGTTATCGCTCTTTGATTATTATTAAAATTGAAAAAAAAGTTTTTTGAATTAAAAAATACATTTTTGAATATATTTTCTTACCGTTTCAACAACTTTTTATCAGGAATTCTTTTAAAGTTTATCTGAATCCCTAAACTTTTTAAATTATATTGTTTGATTTAAAATTATTGGAATTTATCAATTTATTTTATAATTTAAGAAATATGTTAAAGCTAGTTTCTGTGCAAAGTTATATAATTTTACTTTTCAGCTCCATTTCTTAAAATTTATTAAATATATATGGGCTGCTCTTTAATGCCTCAAACATTTTTCCCCTTATACACGTATTAACACTACTATAGCATTTTTTAAATAGAGGATCCCTAAAAAGAACTCAAAATTTGTACATTAAGAATCCAAAATAGGAAAAAATGAAATAAAAATAAAATTTTTCGACTACGTAAAACGATGAAAACAAGAACAATCGAGTTTTGATACGACAATCCTTTTAAAATTTTGCCAAGGACTGAAAAGTTTTACGCTACTTCAATTTCAATTGCTTATATTTTGAAAACTAAATGTTAAAAATAAAAAATAAAAGCACAAAATTTTCAGCATAACATTTATGAAAATTATTTTTTGGTTCTTTTTTTAATAATTTTCAGATATTAAGAGTATTTTTAAATTATTTGATTAAAAAACTTGATCCCTTTTCCGATTATTGAAGCCAAAATAGGAGGGAGCTGTTTCAGTTTAAAAGAAATCGCCCATATACATTTACCAGCTGTAATACATTACATAGCTTTAACATAATACATATGTATATACGTTTCAACCGTTAGTTTTCTAGTAAAATTAGCATTTTGTAACTTTTAGATCGAATTCTAGACTACGCTTAAAACTCTGACCGTATACTTTTTGCAAGCTCGCTCGCTGACTGACGTTCTTTTTTTTTATTTTTTTTTTTTATTCGACATCGATCATTCGCTTAGAATTTTTTTCCCTGCATTGAAAGTTGAAAGTTGAATGTGCAGTTTCATGAATAAAAAAATTTTATATTTATAAAAAAGTTAATAAAAGAATTGAATGATTGAATTTTCAACAAGATTTATTAATTTAAAATAAGTTTTTATATTATAATGATAAAAGAAAAATTTTTTTTTTAATTGTATTATTAATTTGTTTTTATTTACTACTAGAATGAATTTACTGTTTACCTAATACTGAAAGACATTGGTTATCACGAATTCCGATTAAGAGGCTTTTTTTGGGGGGGGGGGTGGCAAGTTACTTTTTAGTTAATTTTTTCCAAAAATTTTTTTTGTTAAGTTCCCGCATTTTTAGAGAGTTAAAATAATTAAAAAAATATTTTTTTTTAATTTTAAGATTTTTGCAATCGCTTGAGCTAGAAAATAAATTCTGGATGATGTGGCAAATGGGATTTATCATTAAAATTGCAGCTGTGATTAAATTTTTAAGATTCCACTACAAAATAGATTTTTTTGTATTCCATGAAGTTATATGTAAATTTTTGCATTTTCAAATGGATTTTTACTGCACACAAAAAAAAAGCCGAGATTTAACCTGCTACAAATAAAAAAGACGCAGATGTTCGATTTTGATTTTCTTGAGTGGTACAGACTATGTAAGTAATAAAAAGATTTAAAAAAAGAATTACTTATCTTTTGTGTAAAATAAAAACACATACATATGCGTTTAAAATTATGTTTAATATTTATTTTTTTACTATTTTTGTCTCGTATTTGCAATTTTTTAATATTTGTCTATTTTTGCTATCGAAGTAAGAAGAAAACAGAAAGAAAGGAAGATTGGTAAAAAAAAATTTGATGTATATTTTTATTATATTATCATGTAAACAAAATAGTCCTGAAGCCGTATACGTTAGATGTTTCTTTATTTGACTTTTTTTCTAAAGTTTGTGCAAGACTACTCATGTGTGATATATGTGATAGGTAAGTTTTTTGATACGATATATCAAATTTTTAGGTCCCGATCCCGAAAACTGGGTTTTATGTTAAGATAGGGTTTTCAGCTGGTTTTCAGGCTTTTTTTCAAATAACGTTGCTATCCTGTAAGTGAAATAAATACGTTTTAGTGTCAAATTTTAATCTCCGTAAACCGCATTTTTTTATCAGTTATTCTCTTGCCATTGTAGTCAGTAAACTAAATGGTCATATTTGGTCAAAAATGACAAATTTTTAAATTGCTGCAAAATTGTAATTTTTTATTAAAATGGTTTTTTAACAAAAACTAATCTTTAAAACCATCTTTATAGAGCCATATCACAAAAACAACTAAAACTAAAAAAACGAGTAAAAAGCTTTTGAAAACTAAGAGCTTGTAAAAAAATTTTAAGACCTATCGAGTCCGGACTTTTTTATATTTCTCCCTTTACTGAATAACGCCAATCGCGGTGGTTGTTACAACTGTGGGTGCTCAGTAGCTGAATAATACGTGTTAAAATTCTCGATATCACGCTTATAAACAAGAGGTTACAAGCGTGGCCACTAGTTTTTTCCTCTTTAAAAGAGGAGGAACTATCAAGAAAGCCTGCTCTCAATAAGATCCATTTTAGCCAAAAATTATAATTTTGGGAGTCATTTTAAGAACTGACCATTTTTGGTCAAATAAAAACCATTTGGTCAATTTATCAATTTAATGTTCAAAATCGACTGAAAAATACAGTTTTTCAGTATTAGTGCTTTTTTTCGGGGTCAGGATCTAAAAATTTGAAATCAACGTATCGAAAAACTCACTTTAGAAAAAAATGCATGCATACATCTAATATATACAGAGTCTGGACTAAAAAGGTAAAGTAAAAAAAAGGATTTTTTTTATTTTGTATGACAGGAATATTATTGATTTGTTTGAATATTCGCTTTCTTTTGTACCTATTTATTTAGATTTGAAAAATGAGATATGAAATTTCATAAAAGTTATAAATTATTACGAAAAAATTTTTTTTTCTAGGAATCAATCATAGAAATACAAAAAGTGCGATTTTATTAAAAATGAAAACAAAAAATTTGTACTTTTGTTACGTAAAGAATTTCAGTCAGTAGCAACAAGTTACCCAGATTGTTTGGGTTAAATTTTTATCCAAATTATATAAATATAAAATAAAAGCTAATAGTAGAAAAATATAAGCCATTTGGTAAGCAAAATAGTAATAAAAGTGGGAATCGCAGTGTTAAAATGTAGTGAGCCAATTTATTCCTTTTCTGTTTAAAGTAAATGAGTGTTTTCGTGTCTTTTCTAATGCTAAAGATGTATTGAAATTCTTTGCTACGAATAATAGCAACTAAAATTATAATTTTGCTCTGAAATGTCCCTTATTACCAAACTTAACCAGAAATTCTTTTGACTTATACACAAGGGAAATTAAAAAAATGTAATTATTATTTTTTATAAAGCATTTTAGTGATAAAATGTAATTAACGACTTTAATTTAAATATACATAAAGTACATAAAATTACTTGAAAGCTAAAATAACAGAGATAAAATGTATATTTTGAAAAAAATAGGCCAGCCGTGGCCGAATAGAATAAGGCGAGGACCTATATATAGATATATGTACATGTACTATAGTGTATATGTTACACCCCAAACGTGTAATTGACCATTTCATGAATTGATCAGAAATCTTCAATTTTTTTACTCGATTTGGTAAATAATTTTAGAATAAATAAAAATAATATTTAATGTATTTTATACTAGAACATTATTACGGCGCCCGCTAGGGCGCGCGACTAAGTTAAGTCCCTAAACTTAGAAGCACTAATATACAGGAAATTGAGGTTTCTCTCTCTAATTTTTTAGTATATAATAATACTTTAATTTGTATTATATTTTATTTTTAACAAATAGTTTTTAATAATACAGGCGCCAGCCATACTAATGACGTCCAAAAATTAAATTTCTTTTTCCGTGGATTAAAATAGGTGGTAATTATGTTTTTTGACCCGCTGGACACGAATCCTAGACGATATTATTCGATATTATTCGACTTCTAGAATAATATCGATTTAGGGACTTGGAATAATATCGATTAAGGGACTTAGAATATTTCAGGTTTAGGGAATCAAAATAGTTTGGGTTTCGAATGTTAACAGCTGGTGAGGTGATAATTACAAATTATAAGAATAGAAAATTGTATTGTAATGTTAAGTAACATTTGAATTATACCTAGTCCTCATCTGGAAGTAAACATGTTCCATGCATTTAGTTTGTGTTTACACAACCGGTTATAAGTTTTATTTTTATATCATAATACTTTGATTTGTATTATATTTTATTTTTTTTACATTAGAAAAATTTTCATTATATATTATCATAATAATAATAATAATTTAATAAATAAATTAATTTGTAACTTTAAATGTACATAAAATGTTTGATAAAAAAGATTCTGTGTTAAAAAAAAAATTCTATCTTATTTTCATAAATATGACAATATACATCAACATCACACATAATAAGGCTATTTTGCATATAAAACTACCTTTTTACAAGCTTATATTCTTACCCTTATATTTTTCTTTCCAATTTTCATAACTTATATGATACACATATTCTCTTTTAAAAAAATAAAATAAATATACGTTATAATAATCATTTTATATTTCTTAAAATACACATATTTTAGAAAAAGAGAAGAAAAAAACTTAATATTAGTCAAGTCAAGCTTGAGGGCCTATTTTTTTTAAGGTTATATAGCCCAAGAAGTTGCTGTAAATTTTTAGTTACTGGCCGTGAACGTAATACGATTATTTTTTATCTCTTTGCCCTAAAGGAAAATGTTTTAGAAAAAAAAGAGCTTTTTCTATACGTGAATCAAAGTAAATGTGTTTCAACGTATATGTATTTAAGGGCTGTTTTAGTAGTGGTAATGTTGTATAATATGTAGTTTGGAGTAAAAAAAAAAGTCCTAAGATTTATTGGGTATAGAACCCAAAAATCGAATTCACCTAAAAGCTCCTTATGAACGTACATAAATGAAAAGTAACGTAAAAGGCAAATCTAAAAGGTGCAATACTATTTTTTTTCTATGCTTTAATATTAGAAAATCTCTCGAGCCCAAGGAAAATTCTATGAAAGGATATATTAAGTAAAGAATGTTTTTTTTTTTTTACGATTCTTGTTATGTTTGGGTATAACTTGTTTTTTTTTTACTTTATTTTATAGTTTTGGGTGTTTAGGGATTTTCTTTTTTTTTTAAATTGGTATTCATGAGCGTTATTATGTTTCATTTTTTTTTTGGTGTTGACATTTTATTCTAAAATATACAAAATTTAATAAAAGATTTTATTAGGATTTAAAATTTAGAAAAAAAATTGAAATTTATTATAATTTGTTTTTCTTTCAATCGAATAAATTTTCATAAAAATAATTTTAAATTTAAATTTTAGTGAAACTACTTTTTTTATTTTTATTTATTTTAACTTAAGCTATTTAATTTTTAGCAAGAAATAAAAAAACTTTTTACATTTTATAGGTCTATAAAGTTGAGGAATTCTTATAACCGACTTTAATTTTAAATTTCAATGTGATGCATTGAAATTTTATAACCAAAATCAGTTAGTTATAAGCTATAACTTTTGCAGAATCGATATTTTTCTTCATGAAACATTTTTAATATCTACTCGGTATAATTAAATAATTTTTTTTAATACTGAAATTACGATTAGACAGTCTGAATTGATAAAGTACTAATTTAAGTTTTTTTTTCCATTTTTGTGAAAATACAATTTACCAAAGATTTTTTCAAGACTTATGATTCGATCTACATCTTGTAAAGAACAAAAAAAATGTTACTCAGAATATTATATTTAATTTAAATATAGAATTTATAGTTAATATTTTCTATAAGACGGTCTACCCCTTTCAGCGTGACGTATTTTGTGAATGCCCAAGCAAAAAAATTTTGTTCATAACCTACTTTTTTTTTCTTCTTGTTTTTCAAGTTTTATTGTACCATATAAAGTCATACTAAAAGTTTAAAACTTATAGTCATCAATTAAAACTTATTTGAATAAAAAAAAATATAGTAAAAAAATATATGAAAAGAGTTAGCGGAGGGGGGTAAAAAGTTAAAGTCAGGAAATAGGTAAAAAAAATGAATTAGAAGATTCTTTGAATTTTTGTTGAAAATATAAAATATCAATCATTAAATAAAATTTAATAGCCATAACTTTAAAAGTAAAAAAAAAATTTATTTAATAAAAAAAAAAAAATTGAAATAAAAAGTTTTTTAAATTAATCAAAGTTAAGCTAATTTGTTAAGAATTTGAAAGAAATCTAAAAAAAAATGAATTTTAATCAAACTTGCAATCAAAGCAAACCAAGTCAGATGAAATAGAAAGAAAGTAGTAGAGAAAAAACTATTGTAATAGAAATACAATTTTTTTTCTTCTTTTTGACGAAAAGGTAAAAAAGTTTTTTTTTTATCTGTTAGTACTTTTATATATATGTAGCACTCTCCCGGGTGTTACTTTAGAAAATTGCCAACTGCAAAGTTTTCACTTTAAGTATTATATATGTATTTACATGCTCTATAGTATGTATTGAAGCGATAGGAAAAGTGAAAGAATCTTTTCGTTTTCTTTCTTAAGTATAAAAAATGTGTATAGCTCTGTATAAAAATAAAAAATATATAAAACCTCGAGCTTTTTGAGTTTTTGGACTTGGTTTAACTGTCACATGTCTTGAAAACAGTAATTTTTCATATATAAAAATGAAAGAAAAATAAATTTTATTTTTTATATTTCGAAGGTGCATTAGATATTTTATCAGATTATATTTTATAAAAATAAATAAAAAAAAAAAATTCCCAAGTTTCAGTATATTACGGATGATCAAAAAAAAAAATTTTTTTTTTAATAAAAGAACATACAAATATATGTTCTATATACCTATGTACGTTTTTTTTATATTCGCTAGATGAATTATGGACTTAACATCCTGCAAGTTCATAAAACTTAAAAGCTTACATGTTCTATATTATATATATTTAGCTTCATCTTGTTATAGGATGTGATATTAAAAATAAAAATAAAAAATTGCAAGAGTCAACTCGAGCAGGAGTCGAGAGTCAAAGGATCATATATAGTATTAAAAATTACAAATTATCTTGATTGGTTCATTTTTCAGGTAAAATCGTTATATTTACGCTGTAAGGGGCTTACTCAAGTCACAACCAACGTATATATACACTATCAAAAAAAAAAATAAATAAATTACTGCAAAAAAAATATCTAAAAATTATGAATTATATCGGAATTATATGTTTCTGTATACTGGTGAACTTTTTTTAGCAAAATTTTTAGCAAAGTCCCTAAATTGAAATTATTCTAAGTCTCATTTGCCCCACCCCCTTAAAACAGCCAGATTTTTAGTTCTCTGGGTTAAGCTGTTATTTCATAGAGCATATTATTACTATATTTCTATAAACATTAGGGTTAAAACAATTGAACTTTAGTAACTATCACCAGCAATCTAGCGGAATCCTCAAAGGGGCAATTTTCTCGAACAGTATCTAAGTAAATTTTTAGTGATAATTTACAAGAGGAGACTAGGACATTTGGATTGCAAAATTACAATCTATACTTATGGATTCCATTAACATGTTGAAATAACACCCAAGATACCTTCTGTTTATTCCAAAGCACCTTCTGGGCCTAGAAGGTTAGTCTCATTTTTTTCATACAAGTGCTACCTTTAATTCCCAATAAACAACAATTTTTTTTCACTGACACTCTCATCAATATAGTTTTGTTTTTATTTCAAATTGATGTTAAAATTGTAATTTTTAATCAAAATGAGTTTTATAGGTCTCAAAAATTTTTTACAAGTTCCAAATTTCCGAAAATTCTTTACTCGTCTATTTTGCTTTAAACGTTTCTGAAATATGAATCCATAAAGATAGTAATAAAATATAATTTCAAAAAAAATTTTTAATTAAGACTCTGTCTTTAAAGTATCATACCTGCTAATTTAACAATCAAAAGTAAACGAGTAAAGAATTTTTGGAAATTTAGTGTTCATACAAAATTTTTGACATTTTTAAAACTTGTTTTTATAGAAAACTGGAATTTTTTGCAGTAGTTTAAAAATTCGGCTTTTTGCTCTGAAATTGGGTATTTGGTTTGTATTTCCCCTTGTAAGTTCAATTGTTTCAACCCTAGTTTGACTAGAAATTTAGTGAAAATCTGTTCCGTAAAAACGTACTATGTATAATACACGATGTTTTGGAATGATTATTCGCGTTTCTGTATTCAGTGTAACGCTACAAACTTGCCTTGCGATTTTCATTGAGTAACTTGCAAGTGTTTAAAGTGCCATATTTAGCGCTACTTCTTGGGGTCGCTAAGAGTTCAATTAAAAAATGTACCCAAATTTCTCCTGGTCATCAAGGTACATTAAAATTTTTCATAAATATAAAAATTTAAAAAATTGAACATAAACATGGACTTACTGATATACCAAACAGCCAACAAACAGCATAAAAGAAAATAACGAAAATCTCCTTACCTGTAAACAAAATAAAATAATGTTATTAGATTTTTTGAATAAAAAATTTAATATCCATAAAAATTTGATATATATTGGGGGAAAAAAATTGAAAAATTTTCTTATTACTAGTATTGTATTCGTATGTAATGTAAAAGAGAAACATGAAAATTCTTTTTATCAAATGAATTTATTATAAGAAATTTCTCTGGTTTCGTAATATAATACTTTATTATAAAATAATTCGATATGGCATTACCTTATTTACATGATAATAGCGCGAAATAAAGTATAGAGAAATGTACGTATAATGGATACATGTGTATAGAATGAGCTTTCGATGCTTTTACAATATTGCTCGATCGAGTTTAACCCGAGGGAAAATTCGATACTTGTTGTAGTCGTCGTCGCGTTATAACATTACTCTAATTTTATTTTATTATTCTCTCAGATTCACTCTTCGTTCGGAAAGATAGAAATATGTTTCAAGACAAATTATACATACATATCGAAAATGTATGAGCCGTGAAATGAACGTCATCGCAATTTACAGACGCCTTCCTATCTTATATACATTTTTATTCAATTAATTGTAAGGAAAATACCTATCGCGCATTAGTATAACATGATATTTTACTCATTTTCCTGAATTTCCAACAAATTTATAACATGAGAATCTTATTAAATTTTCCTCTTATTTATTAGACATTTTATACTTAAATATGATTAAGTAAAAGAAATTAACAATTTAAACATTTTCAATTTAAATTGATTTATTTTATTAATAACAATATTACCCTGGGAACTATTCTTTAAATTCTTTAAGATAAAAATAATATTAAAAAATTTTTTAATTGTTTAAATTAGATTATTTTTATGTTTTAGGCTCATCAAATATAAGCATCAAACTTAAGTCAATTGCTGGTAGCAAACAATCTTTTACGGCCTATGTCAGGTCTCAATTTGTTTGTGTTTTCAAAAAATCAAATTTCCCGCCTCTCCCTAAACATTTGACATCTTGAAAACCTAAGCTGATAATTAAAATAAAAAATTTTTTTAAAATAAATAATCAATAATTATTTTTTTTCTAAGGGCTATTACTTTTATACAAAAACTTAGGTCTCGACTTCGGTCTCGATTTAGGTGTACTTGCGAATAAAAGGTTAAGGGGTAAGTGGAGTAGTTATACGGATTTGTCGAGGAAATCATCCAGAGGGGGAGGAATTAACCATAGGAGGAAAATTGATAGGTTGGCACTAGGTCGTGATCAGCTCGGTTATGCTTCACTGAAAAAAAATTCGGTTCCTGGTACCAGAATTTACGGTTACGGTTATCAGGATTCCGATTTTGGTAGTCAGAATTTTGAGATAAAATAAAAGAAAAGTTTTAGAAAAATTGTTTTTTGATCAAAAAATTTTGTTTTCAAATCTAATTCCGCGTTTTTCGCGATTTAAAAATCTTGTTTTTTTTAAATTTTTTTAAGTTTTATTTGCAATTGTTGAAACGAAAACCAAAATTCCTACTGCCACAACCAAGGCTACAACCGTAATTTCGATAGCTACAACTGGATTATTTTTTTAGTGTTCTCAAAAGAGCATGGTTCTCGAATCTTCTTTTCGTAGAGAGGTTGAGCCAGTGTTCACTTGCAAAGCTCGAAGATTCTCCTGTCTTCGAAAAAATTAACCCAGTTGAGTCTGACCATTCCTAAAAAATGTAATTCCTTCTATTATAGATTTCCACCTTTGGTATCATTATCACGATACTACCTTTCAATTCAAAGAATCGATTCTAAAAAATTTGACCCTTGCTCTTGAACTTATTAAGATCCTATATTGCCTCCAGACCCTATTTAAAATTAATACTTCATACCCTAGCATAATTGAAAAATAATTTTATCAGCTAAATGGTATGTTTTTTCTCCGAATATAAAAATAGTATTCAGTAAAGACTATGACATAAAAGAAATATAATAAGATTATTAAAATGCCTTTATCAAGCTTAAAATTTTATTATAGATTTGTGATTTTGACGTATTAAATATAAAAAGAAAACTGAATTCTTTGAAAATCGTTGTACGTGATGTGTTTATTTCATAAATTCACGCTTAATAATGTACATGAATACAATGAAATATATATATATATACATATTTATTTATTCCTTTTTTCAATATTTCCTTAAAAAAGAAAAGAAGGAAAAATAAAAAAGAAAAAAATAATAAGAAAAAGTACAGATATATTTCCTATTCGATTTAAATTAGATTCTTCTTTCGAGCGTATAAAATTGTTTCTCCTTCTTCTCTTCCATATCCTCATAAAAGACTTTTCTCTTCAATTTTCCTTTTCTCCTTACCTCTTCTACTTTTTTCTTATTTTAATATATATATATGTCGTAGCCCCATAGGATAATCGGTTTTATAGGCTATAAGCCGGCCCATAGAGTAAAAATGCTCGAGCAAACCTATTTCGCTATGAAGCGGTGCGCTCCAGTTTTATAGCCTATAGGCCGGCTTTTAGCGTATAAAGCTGAAAGAGGTCAGCTTCATAGACAAATATCAATGTTTCGAGACTCTTAATTTTAAATAATATAAATTTACCAATATTACTATATCGTGAATTATTTATATTTATCTTATAGTTTTATTTACATTATTAAATTTGTTTGAAATAATAATTTCTATCAATGAATAATAATAAATTTTTATAATTTTCTATTTGACAAAATATATGTTTAAACAAATAAACATTTTTAATTTTTTTTTTATATTCTTGTACTAAATACTGAAAAACATTGATTCTTTCATTAAAAAATTTTTATAAATAAATATATGGTTAAAATATTCTAGTTACGCGCAAAAAACACCCAGTGGTGGACAGAGCACCCTTAAACAACAAATTTATTATTATTCATTGATAGAAATTATTATTTAAAATAAATTTAATAATGTAAATAAAACTATAAGATAAATATAAATAATTCAAGACATAATATTGGTAAATTTATATTATTTAAAATTAAGAGTCTCGAAACATTGATATTTGTCTATGAAGCTGACCTCTTTCAGTTTTATACGCTAAAGGCCGGCCTATAGGCTATAAAACTGGAGCACGCAGATTCATAGCGAAATATGTCTCGAGTATTTTGCTCGAGAATTATTACTCTATGGGCCGGCTTATAGCCTATAAAACCGATTATCCTATGGGGCTACGACATATATATGTCGCAGCCCTATAGACGAATCCGCTTTATAGCCTATAAGGCGGCTTATAGACGAATGAGTCTCGAGCGCGGTGCTCGAGCTATAGGGCTAAACCGCGTCAGCTTTATAGGCTATCGGGCGCCTTATAGCCTATAAAGCTGATTCGTTTTAGCCCTATAGCTTGAGCCCCGCGCTCGAGACTCTAACAGTTGTTCAAATAGCCGTAAAATGTTTTAATTCATATTAATTATCAATAAATAATTATTATTATTAATTTTATAAAGATATTTTATATCATATTTAATAATAGCATGATAATTTTTAATATTTATTTTGTGATATATTTTTATTATAATTATTATTTAATAAATTTTATTTACATTTATAGTGAATTGAATACAATTTATAAGTAAATGATAACAAACTTCGTCAACATTATTTTTGATTTATAAAGATAAGAAAATTTGTATTTAAATTTATCGGATGGTCATATACCATTTTTAAATATTATTTTAGTATAGTCATTGGTTCTTAATCGCTAACGTGTATTTCAAATCAAAACGCGTATTTAATCAAAAGTTTTTAAAATGACAGAAAATGGTGAAAATTCAGTTATTGATCAAGTTTCTGAAGATTTTGATTTCGTGGATAAAAATAATTTCTACGAGAAACTTTTTGAATTATACCCTAAGAGAAATAATAAATCGGTTTGGACCAAATCTCAGGAACAATTGGTACTTAATTATCTTAACGAATTTGATGATCCTAATGTTAAAAATAATACTTCTCATTATCATTATAAAGAGAAATATGAAAAAATTGTGGTCAATAATCAAGTGAGTGTTATTTATAAAAGAAATAGTGATAAAGATCCATTTATTCAGATAGTACCACTAGAAGAGTATTATGAATATTTACACAAAGCTCATAAAAATACAAATCACGGGGGTCGTGACCGAATGTTTTATTATTCACGAGATTATTGGTCAATTTC
This sequence comes from Anagrus nilaparvatae, assembly GCA_022575985.1. Lineage (NCBI taxonomy): Eukaryota > Metazoa > Arthropoda > Insecta > Hymenoptera > Mymaridae > Anagrus > Anagrus nilaparvatae. The sequence continues at coordinate 28,648,310 of JAKSXM010000231.1, read as the reverse complement.
AAAAAAAGCTTGCGAATTATTTGCGTCACTTTGTGAGACTTGTGAGAGGAAAAGATCTGTGCCAAAAAAAGGAGTTGTTATCAAGCCAATAACATCTGATGGATTTAATGCTCGTGCTCAAGTAGATTTGGTAGATTTTCAATCTTGCAAGGATGGTGATTATACTTTTTTAATGAACTATCAGGATCATGCGACAAAGTTCTTACATCTCCGTCCATTAAAATCAAAAGAAGCAAAAAGTGTTGCTGAAGAGTTAATAAAAATTTTTTATACTCAAGGGGCACCCTGCATTTTACAAAGCGACAATGGACGGTTTGTTTAAAAAAAATTTTTTGCACTATTTTATTTATATTATTTTTTTAATTAATAATTTTATATTTAGAGAGTTCGTAGCGCATATTATAGTAGAAGTTGCAAATTTGTGGCCAAATTGTAAAATTATTCATGGACGTCCCCGCCATCCAGAGAGCCAGGGATCAGTAGAAAGGGCAAACCAAGATATTGAAAATGGTATAAGGGCCTGGATGATCGATAATAATTCTACCAATTGGAGCTGGGGCTGCTACGTTGTTCAGGTAACTATATAAATAGTTAAAAAATTGGTTCTTAGTTTTAATTACAATTAAATATTATTTACTTGTTTTTTTCAGTGGCAACATAATACTTCATTACATAGAATTATTAATCGTACTCCTTATCAAGCTGTACTTGGAAAAATTAAGTGTGGGTTGGAAAGTACAACACTGCCTAAAGCAATTATTGACTCCTTAGTTACAGAAGATGATTTACATACGGCTTTGGAAGAATATAACATGGCTTCGCTCGAAGAAAATGAGACAGAAAAGAAAATTATTTGCATTAAATGTGGGTTGCAATCTGTTGAAGAAATTTGTCAGCTATGTAATAGACAGCAATCGTTAGAAGAAGTACAAAATCAGTGTTTCAAACGACAGAAGATTCATGCAGATAAAATGTGTAACTTTTCCGAGCAGCAGTTTCCAGTTCTTAAAGTTGGCGATAATGTAACCTTACGTGTTCCACCTGTAGATCGAGGGCCGTTAGATTTTTCTAACTTAAAAGCTGTTATAAAAAGTTTTAAAAATGGAGTTTACCAATTGGGTACAAAAGATGGTATAATAAAAGGCTGGTTTCCTCGAACAGAAATCCAAATAAGTAATACAAGTACTCTCAAATTAACGGATGTTTCTGAAGAAATTTTGACTTTGCGTGAGGCAGCTGCTAAGCAATCATTATCAGGTGGACAGGGTGTTATGAAGTGCAAATGTAAGCCAGCAGAAAAGCAATGTCAAACAAGAAGATGTGCATGCTTTAGAGCTGAAAGGCTATGCAGTTCAAGATGCCATTCGAGCCTCACGTGCAAAAATAAATAAAAACCAAAAAAATTTTTGACGATAAAATTAATGTAAATTATTTTTTTATGCTATTATTAAATATGATATAAAATATCTTTATAAAATTTTAATATGTAAATAAATGTTACTATTAAATAATAACAAAAATATAAATAATATAAAGAATTAATAATAATAATTATTTATTGATAATTAATATGAATTAAAACATTTTACGGCTATTTGAACAACTGTTAGAGTCTCGAGCGCGGGGCTCAAGCTATAGGGCTAAAACGAATCAGCTTTATAGGCTATAAGGCGCCCGATAGCCTATAAAGCTGACGCGGTTTAGCCCTATAGCTCGAGCACCGCGCTCGAGACTCATTCGTCTATAAGCCGCCTTATAGGCTATAAAGCGGATTCGTCTATAGGGCTGCGACATATATATATAAACCAATGCAAAAAAAAGCCTTTTATTTCAAGTGTGTATATACAAAACATCGATTTCGACAAAATATAATACAAAACAAGTTGAAATATATATATATATATATATACAATAAAATAAAATAAAAATGAATTTATTCTCAAGTATATCGCTTGCCATTTAATACTCTCCGCGAATTCCTATATATAAAACCGAATTTCTAATGTCGAATTCACTTTATAAATATATATATATATAGCAAAACTTGAATAAAAAAAAAGAAATTGCAGAGAGAAATCGCTGAGGGATTTCGAACGTTTCTCGAATACTTGAGTACGCTCGCTTTATCTATATCTTAGATATTTATATATAAATATACATAGAAAAATTCAGCAAGAAACAGACGGTCAGCCACTAGAGAAACGCCTCTTCCTTACTCAATTTTTATATATGCATGTAATCTATATTCTTCTGTGTGCATGTGTATGAATAACGTTAGAAAAAGACAGAAATTAAAAAAAAAACACCCTTTTCTTAAACTATGCATATTAGAAATAGTATACTCTTGGTCCTACTTTGTACATCGTTCGTCCCTTAAGACACAAAAATCTTTCTATATGTACAAGAAAATAACAGGGTTGTTAAAAACTCAAAGGACTTGTAAGTATATATGGCTCATTCTTTTGGCAATTTTTAAGGTTAGATTAAAATTTAGTTTTAAAGTTTTTCAAGTATCTATCTGGGTTTAAATTTAGCTTGGGCTCAATTTTAGCTCCAATTTAGCTTGGGCTCAATTTTAGCTCCATAAAATTATCCAATTCAAGTAAGTAAGCAAAAAGTTGGAACATAAATTAAAAAATTATTGTTGAAATGCATCCATAAATTTCTATTAAAAAAATTGCCCAATAAATTAACGAAAATATCAAAATCTAACTGTAAAAAACTCTGTTAAAATAGTAAAAAATCTTGACTGCTAAGAAAGCGAAATTTAATACGATAAACCCCATATATAGGTATATAAATGCATAAGAAAAATTTTATCATGGTATTTTGTAAATTTTGAATGTATATATCTCTACTTGCGTGATTTTATTATCAAGTTACAATCAAAATGGAAAATCTTATATGAATAAAGGATAAGAATAGCAAAAACTATATAACTTTGTACTATATACTTAATTTGCATTCTGAATTTATATTATAAGAACCTTACATATATATTATTATAAAAAAATAAAACGAATGAAAAAAAAAACCTCATTTTTAACTCGTTTTCTAATTTTAATTTTATATTATTCAAATTCATATTAAATTTAAATGTAATTTTTATTTAATATATTATTTTAAGGTTTTTATTTAAATTTATAATATACTATCATTCAAAATTATTTTTAGAGCTGAAATTTTTTAAATAATATAACTGATATTACCGAAGTTTATTTTTGACGGATGTAAAGATCTACGAGCCCAAAGGTTAGTAACCGCATTTGGTAAGATAAAAGTTGATAAGATATTTTATCCATAAAATGCACAAAAACGCTCTATTTAGGTCAGAAAATAATTTTTTTTGCCCTAGGTATTGTACAAACTATTCTATAAGAAATACTTTTTTGCTCTCTAATTAATTATTAAAATTGCAAAATTTTAAAACAAAATCCAGACTAATATACACTATAAATGCATAGAAATAGCTTTAGTCCATATTTACATTTACGTTAATAAATATAACGCAAATTTACATAAATCATTATAATGCATTTTCTTTCGGATCTATGATTAATTTTATAATTTTAATTACAAAATGTATCTTTAGTGCATTATAATTAATCATAATTAATCTTCGTGTATTATTTTTAAATTTTTTAGAGTTATCAACAGTCAATTCACGCTAGATCAACCTCATCATCCTATAGCGTCATTAACAAGCTTTACTTGTATCTGATTTTGCGGTTAGATGAACTCGACACTTTGGTTTCTCTCATGATGGTTTAGTTATGCTTTTGAACCACTGACACTAAATATTGAAGTATTAGATATTCTTCTCTTTCTTGGGTTTATAGTTATTAAAAAATACATATATGAATATTTGAAAAATTAATAAATTGCTTATTAAATAAAAATATTTCATTTTTGAACTAACAATTATTTTCTTTATTTTTTCAATAAATTGCCGACGTTTCGAAGACTTTTAGTCTTCATTATCAACGCTAATTTTTCACACACTTATAGAATTTGTAGCAAGTGGAAATTTACTATTTGCTGCAAGCAATTTTTTTTTAATCGTGTCCACTAAGTGTATGCAATTACCAGAAAATCTGAGTTTTTTTGGGCTTTTTCGGATTTTTAGCTAGAGATATTTTTATTCAAACCATAATTGCAGTAACTTATTGAAAAAATTTCGGCTTCACTTGAAAATAGATCAGGGATCAAAAAAACCTTATGAGTCTTAAAAATTGCCGAAATGATGCATGACCATAGAGAGTTAATTTTTTTTAAATTTTTGTCTCAAAATTTTTATTAAAATAACATAGAAAAAATATAATTAATAAAGTTAAATATTGATTTCGTTCATTAAGAAATGAAATTAAAAAGTACGCAATATACGTTAATTATTATTTTTTGAAAAAGATGTTTAAAAACTTACTGATACGACAAAATAAAGTAAGCGAAAATGGCTGACCAGCAGGAAATTGGAATATTTAAGGGCATTGAATTAGAAAGATAAGGAGAAATATTATATACGTTTCACAAGGTGAAAATTTACCCATGAAATAAAAATTTTTTCTCTGCAAAATTTTAAAATAAACAAAATCTATCAATAGTGTTCTTAAATAGTAGACTTTCATACGTATATTTATTCTCAGAAATGCACACTTTAGAACAGGCTTTAGAAACTGGCATTTTATTATGTAAACAACAGTTTAAATGTGCACAATTTAAGCAGTTGAAATAATCTACAAAAAAAAAAAAGAAAATTAATTTTAGGCTAGTACAGCTGGATTTAACATACAAATAAAATATGAATTTTAATATATTTTATGTTCATAGGAAGGGGTATTGAAAAAAACTACTAATACAGGGGGGGGGGCAATTGACGCTTTTGGGGAAGAGGTGAAATGGAATTCGAATAATTTGGGTTAGAAGATTTAAAATAATTTCAAAAAATTCTAATTTAAGGATTTAATTGGAATAATTTTGATATGACTGTATGGACTTAATAATTTGGTGTATAAACTAAAACTAAAGCGTTAGTATTCCAATAAAATCGACGAAGGGGTAATGTATAGTTACTGGCCATCATGATCTTTGGTCTCATATAGATTTTTTTGATCGCTGATCATAAATTTTGGGATCTTGCTAACTAAAAACCCCGCTAAAAACCAACAAAAAATTCACCCTTAAATTAGATTTATGATGTATTACACGTTTTTGCAAATTTGAAGGTCAATTTTTAGTACACAAAACCCAGAAATTTTTGATCAGCAACCCAAAAAATCTTTGTGGACCAAATCTGGACACCGAAAGCTCGAAAATTCAAAAATGCTCCTTTTAAGGGAAATATTTCCCAGAAAATACCCCAAAATTCGTGATTAACGACTAATAAAAGTTACAGTAGATCAAAGCACATGGCGGCCAGTAACTATACACCCTAAACCACGATTTGACTGGAGTATAGGAGCTTTTAAATTAAGTTAGGTGTTTCGAAGACTCGCCTCCCCTCACTTAAAAAAAAAGTTAAAATTGTTATAGGTGAACATGTTCCATACACTATCATACCCCATACTCGTTGGTTGTGTTAAGGAATAAGCCAGTTTTAACTAATTTGTTGTAAAAACATTTACAGGTTACTTTTTTTGAACTTCACTTATAATTTTAGTGTCATATTTAATTGAAATTCTTAAAAATTTATAATCTTAGCAAGAAATTTGACAATAAATATTTTAATAAAGAATAAATTAATTAAAAAAGTGTGTACTTAAATATACTTTGCTATCAAGTTTAATTTTGTTTTAAGTTTAGTAATATAAATTTTCAAAAGTTTGATGTATCAGGTATATAAACAAATATCTAGGTATTGAGAATTTCTAGGTATTGAATAACTAATAGATATTGTTTAATATAAAAGCAATATATCGTAAAATAAAGTTTCTTTAAACTCATGAAAACTATGGTACAAGGAACTTAACGACATCAACAAAGCATCGCATTCTCTTATCCAAAATCACGATTAAAGAGTTCATATCTCTCTCTCTCTCCCTCTTTCTCTCTCTATGGTATACAGAAAGTTTATACATATAAAAGGGACACTTCCAATCAAGTTCTTTACAAAGTCTCTCTACTTCATCCAATAGCTTATGTTTTCTCCTATGTCATCAAGGAATATCATCAAAATAATAGGTTAGTTTGAAAAGACAAAGATAAACTTTTCTATATGCATATTATAATAAATATATACGATCGACATTGACGTCTATATTACTCGATGACTAAGAAAACCACCATTACCGCAATTACCAACGCTCAAGAGAAACAACGAAAATTTTGAAAGTGATACGTTGTGTTATATCAACAAACACGATATACAAAAGACAGAGGAAGGAAGGAAGGAACTAGGTAAGTAACATGACAGAACTCTGTATACATATTTATGTATAGATATAGATAATAATGTTTATTAGAACGTTCATGTCCAAGATACAATGGTCTTACTTGAATCTTTTGAAGTATACTAATACAAACTTATGTATATTCACCAAGTTTTCAGTAATATTATATACTTCCTGGAAAATTATGCAACTTCTCAATCGACTTCTTGACAAAGCGAAGAGAGTCTCAAAGTATTGCGTTTCTATGAAATAACTATTTATTATTAGCCTTTGCTTTATTTTAGCAAATTCAATATTTAAAATGTTTATACAAACAATATTGTAACATTGAGTAGTAAAAAAATATTCAAGCATGTTTCATAAAAAAAATTCATAAATTTATAGATTTTTTGCTCTATTTCTTACATTAATTACTTAACAGCCTACTGCACATACATTTAAAATTAGCTAACGTAGTTAATTAGATATAACTTATACTAAGTAAGCATCAAGTATACTAAACTCAAATTTCTAATTGAGAATTCACTTGAAATAAGTTAGAAGTTACTTGAGAATACAAACTCTTTCTAAATTTACTTTATTAATGAAAAACAAATTTCAAAATACTAATCTAATTTTTATACTCATCAACGTAATCGAAAAGTTTGTATAAATGTATAGGTAATATCGGAGGCCATGATTGGAATTGGTATCTGATTGAATGAGCTTTTGATTATACGTTGAAATAAGGACCATAAAACAACAATCCATTTTCTACCCTCAGATAATTATTGTTTTTGCTTTTTATGAAAAACTAATTGTTGAACATCAGAAAAAAATCCAGGTGTTAGAATTTCAAATATATTAGATCAGTTCATTAAAACAGCGCTATTCGTTATATCCCTGTATTATAAAATTATAACCAATGCCGCCATCAAGAGGGGTAATGTTTTTGGGAACTTTTAGAATTTTGGGATAGATTTAGACTATTGAGACACTTTTAAACTTTGGGACAGTTTTAGATTTTTGGGATAAGTTTAGAATTTTGGGACTGTTTAAGTCTTTTGAGACAGTTTTAGAGCTTCGGGACTATTGGGATAATTTAGGTTTTTGGGATAATTTAGATTTTTGGGATTATTTAAACTTTTGGGATACTTTTAGACATTTAAAACAGTTTTAGATTTTTGGGGGTTGCTTAGTAGTTAGTTATTCGTGCGAGATATTCAGAACTTGCTTATGATCTCTTGTGTTATTTTAAGATAGATTTTTTAAATATTTATTTATTAAGATAGATTTTTTATAGTGTGAGTGTATATGTTTGTGTAATGTGTGAGTATTTTTTTGAAGATTGATTTTTTTGTTTTTTAAGATAGATTTATTAAGATAGATTTTGCGTAAGTGTATCTGTTTGTGTGAAAGTTTTTTTATTAGCGACCCAAGGTACGCTACCTCTCCCAAACCCCGCGCCTCTTTAAGTGCCCCAGAAGCACTTCGGACTGCGTTATCTACAAAATGCCGGGTTTTACGCCTTAATTTAACATTATGCGGATGCCTCACTTCTAAAGCACTGATGGAAATAATTTTAGAATTTTATCTTTGCAGAAAAAAAAACTACGATTAGTTTTTGTCCGAAGCTGTACGCGAACCCCCAACCTATAGGTTGAAGAGCGAGCGCGCTACCGACTGAGCCATCAATGCTCTTTGGGGTTGCTTAGTATTTTGGGACAGTTTTAGATTTTTGGAACAATTTTTGATTTTTCGGAGATTTAGAACTGTTCTTTATTTATACTGATCAGAATTAGATTTTTGGAACACTTTTAGAATTTTGGGACTGTTTAAGGACAGTGTTAGACTTTTGTGATAATTTTGAATTTTAGAACGCTGTTAGCTTTTGGAGATTATTTATACTTTTGGGATAATTTAGACTTTTGGGACACTTAGATTTTCGGGACCCTTTTAAAGTTTCAGAACCGATTTAGATTTTTAGGATAGTTTGATACTTTTAGAACACTTTTAGAATTTTAGGACTGTTAGTGTTTTCGAACAGTTTTAAACTTTTGGGACAATTTTGGATTTTCGGAACACTTAGAACTGTTTCTAATTAATACTAATTAACATTTTATACTTGTTTATAGATTATTTGTATACTTTTTCTTGGTTTCAAATTTTTACAAAATGGCCCATCTTTACTTGAAACCATTAGTTGAGCTATTGAAGATGGTTTTGATACATTTGAAGTATCGAATATTAAAAGTATTTAATGCATTTTCTTTGTTTAAATTTTTTTTTTTAATAATAATCAATAATAACTATAGTTATAAAAATAATTTATACATAAGTTAGAGCATTATTATTAGTAATTGATCTTCAATAATTTAAGAATTAAAAATTTAACGCCCTAATTATTAATGAAAAATGACTTTAATAAAACTAAAAATATTTATAAATTATTATGAATAGTTATAATTTAATACAAGTCACAAAATGCTTCTCATCGCAATTGACTAACTCATCAAAAAATTATTTTCAAAAATACTGATAAAATTGCATATCTTCCTGCTTTAACTATGACCGCGCCTAAAAATAACGAAGTCCTTTCTTATGCAATTACTATTTTTAGTACCTAAAGTACTCATACATGTAAAATTAAACAAATAAACTTATGAACTTTAGTTACTAGTTTATCCAACAGTAGGGTTTGAGTTTCCCATATTGCCTGCATTTGCAAATGTAAAAAAATTCAAAATCTATTTTTTGTCCGTTGTTTAACAAATAGCTATTAACCACAAAAAAGGACTTTAATCATAAGATATACCAATCTTTAAATAAAAATTATATAATTTATTACTCTTTCATATATAAAAAATAAAAACTTTTTTTTATTTTTAATGTTGTTACGTTTATAAAAGTTACTTAGTCAACTAACTTTTTATTCTCTAAATTTCTTTTTATTTTAAGTTAGCCGAGAAAAATGCATAAAACAAATAAACAAACAAACACAATTCATCAAAACTCGGCAAAAAAAAGAAAAATACAATACTACTATGATAAATTATTACAAAAAATCTAAAAAATACATTTAAACAAAATTACAAGAAAAAAAATAACATAAAATTACATTTGTCACAAACAAAAAAATATTATAACAATTTGTCTTAAAATTAAATACTTAAAAACTTTTATTTTTCTTTGATAAAATTTATATAATTCAGTAAAAAAATCTTATACAAACTAAATATCAAACCCACAAAAAAAAATAATAATAATAAACAGCAAGTTAGTCATCGCTGAATCTGACGCGTCAAAAATTACTTTAGAGTAAAACGTGTAAAACTTACGAGGATATATATATTTCTTTTAACGTCATTTGAATTTACTTTTTTTAATAACTCAGAACCACACAAATATATAGAAAATCTTCGTTATATGTGTGTATACTTTTAAAGGTATAATATAACGTTAGTTACCCAAGCATAATAGAATCGAGGAACCAGGGCGTGAGTCAAGCGCCTTAACGAGCGACCTGGCAATTCAATCCCTAATGCAAGCTCGTTACTTCTGGCGTTAGACTTCCCTTTTAACTTTATACATAGAATTCTCATTTTATATATAAACACACATAGATTTATATTATATATATGGACACAAATACATAGACAGTCGAGCATTCATATATCGTTGCCCTTAAGCATTGCTCATATATAATAAATTTTTATCTTTCATAGATTTTAAAGATATGGAAAAAAGAATGAAAAAATTAGATAAATGATGGAAAATCTTATGGATTAACTTGACACATTAGTTTTAAGAATCAAAGAATTCTTTGAATGAATACAGTAATTACATTGAAATGTTAAATTCATTGAACGTAAGCTTCTCTTGGACTTTTAACTGATTGCAACTTACATAGCTTATTACGATATAGAAGGGTGATTTTCTAGAAGATTTAACCCTTTCAAAATTACGTTCTTAGATTTATAAAAGAGGATGATCATTATATAATTCAAAGATTTATTTTCAAGATCTGTCAATGAATAATTCTCTTGTTTTTCTTAATTTTCTATAAAAGAATGATTAGGAAAATTTTAAGATTATTCTTTGTTTTATTTATTTATAAAGCTATTATACAAAGTCTTTGTTTCGAAATATAATGTTAATTTCTGAATAGAGAAAATTTACATTTTTTCAAAGAAAGAGATTTTTGATAATAATTGGTAAATAAATAAATTAAGGTTTTCTTAATTTATAATTTCAACAAATTTTTTTTACGATTGCACGTTTTTTTATTAGCCTAGCTGATGATTATTCGTGATTATTTAATTTGATTTTTTTTGTGGTGTTGGGTTTCTAGACTCAGGAGGACTATTACATGAACGAACGGCATGACTCGTGCTTGGAATTGGGGCTTGTAATTATTCCTCATTAACGCAGAATGTAATATAGCCTGTTTTGGCCCTATTTTTTTACTAAAAATTTTTGAGGGTTTTAACCATTAGAGTTCTAAGAACACTTGAAATTAAAAAGATTTTATGAACTCTTACAAATATTGCAATATTTTTTCGAAATCTCCTAATTCCATAAAAAGCTTTATGTTTAAATTAAATGCCGTTTTTTTTTTATTTAGCTTTGTGCATTCTGGACAGAATTATTTAGATTTGCATATTTAGTACAATGAAAAATATATTTTCTAACTTAAGTGCATAAAAACAAAACTAATTTCTATGTGCTAAAAAATATGCGCATCTCATTACTCCACCTTCATGGCATAAAGTTTTTAATTTTATCCTAAATAAACCTAATTCTGTTTTATTTAATTTTAATTATATTACTACTTAACTCTTTATTTAGTAAATTATCAAATACATTTAAAATTAATTTTATTTTATAAAAAATTAATCAATTTATGGGCCGCCATTCAATGGTCATAACTGTCGCTGTCCATATGGGTCATTTCTCAGAATCTTGAAATTTAGATTTGTCGAAAGCAGACACATAAAAGAATTTTGCAGGAAAATTGAATTCTGAATTCGTAAAATAAGAATGCATCAAAGTACATAATAGGATAAATTTCGAAATTCATTTGATGGTAAATTTTTGCTTTTTACAAATAATAGCTTCGGATATTTTATCAAAATTTGCACTGATTTTTAGGAATTTTGACGTATCCATTTTTTAATCCTTCTAGTTTTAATTATTATGCATTAGAAAATTTGTATACTTAATTTTCGGGATTCAGAAAACTGCCCCGGATGTACAACGACAATTATGACCAGTGAATGAAACCCAATTTATGAATTAATTAGTTGGTGCTGTATTATAAATTATCAGTATAAATAAGTTCTGCTAGTACGATGACATTTTTAATTTATGGTATATACGACATCGTGTATTTATCATGCTTGAGTATAAAAGCTTTTTTATACAATACAGTTAGTAATGTACTAAATTAAAAAGATTAATTAATTTTACTGTTTTTAAAATTAGGATCAAATTTTTAATGCAAGTTTAGCCTATTTTTTAATATTAATTATCTCAAGTTTTTGGTACATTTTATTAAATATCCATTTGTTATTTAACTATTAAAAAATAGTAAATACAGTAAAATTAATAATTTGTTAAGACTGCTACAAAAGAAACTATGAATGTTTTGTAATGCATGGCAAGATGTTGAGAAAAGCATACAAAGTTTCATAATAATGACCATTCATTCACCATTTCATTGTTTGTAGACTCACGACTGCTGTAAAAAAAGTATAATCCTAGGAAGAAACAATTCCTTACAATTAGAAACTATTTACCTAAAGTTTACAAATAATTCTTAAAAGTTAAATTTTGCACAGAAACTTCAGGAAACTCCTAGAAAACTTTTTGGAAGCACTGTACAAAGAGTCTCCTATTCAAAGGGCTACACTCATCCAAAAAACTTATTAAAATTATCAATAAACTATGCATGATAAACATGATTTACTGTTATAAACATAAGCGTAATAAAATCTAATGAAGAAAAACTTTTTTTCTAATACCCGAAATCCCAAAAACTTTTACATGCACGTTTTGAAATGCTATTTTTTATTTTAAATAGTTGATTACTTTGTAAAGATTAATAGGCATGGATTTAAAACTGATTTTTATTAACAGTCACCGTCATAAAGTTGTATACTGCCGTTTACCCGCGCTTTATTTTTATTTAAGCGCGGGTAAACGGCGGTAAAAATTTAAGATTGCTTATTTTATTTATTTTTAAAAAATTAATAATTGTAGTTCGCAGCCTCAAAGGGGTCCGAAAGGGGTCTTGAAGACCTAAAAAAATTTGTTTTCTGAAAATTGACGATGCGTTAAGTCTGTCAGCCATATAAATCATCCGGAAATAGCCTTAATATGCATAGAATTTATAGAGTATTTAAGGCCAAACATAAATAAAATTGAAGATTTTTTTGCATATGGGTGACATTAACAGTATCATTTATTAAGTAAGGAACATAAGATTTATTTATGTTATTTATCATCTATAAAATTGAATAGGAGATATTTCTTTAAATTTTACAAAAACTTAACCAGGTAGCAAGAATAATCTTTAATTTTGAGGATACTCCAGTCCCAATAAAAAAAAATTCTTCATGATTTAATATTAAATTTCTACTTTAAGTTAATGAAAAAAAAGTAATATTATAAATAAAGTAAAAAAAGTTAAAATAAATTTATAAATGTAAGTTAAGATAATAGTAGTTAAAAAGTTCTAAAACTCTTTATATATTATGTTTAATCTTAACAAAAATAGTCTTATATGTATGTAATTGTATAGGTATATGTATATTGTTGTAAATTTAATACGCATACTGTGTAAAAACCTGTTAAAGTTAAAAGTTGAAGAAGTATAGAAGTAAATGACAAAAAGAAGAAAGAAAAAGGGTTTAAAAGAGAAAAAAGGATCTTATGGATGAAAACGATGTAATTTTAAGTTGATCTTGGTTTAAAATTTTTCTTTAAAAACTATAAAACTATTTTCTTTAACACTTGGACGAACTTGTAATTGAGATATTGTCAGTTTTATAAAAAACTTATTGCAAAGGTTCTTCATCCCTTTTTTTTTTGAGAAAAATTTTATATGAAAAAACTTTTTACTTTATATAGGAGATAAGAATTCTTGATATTGTCAAGATTTTTATTTTATTTCTATTTTTTTTTTGTCGAAAGTTTCAAAATTAAATTTATATTAATTTTCATCGAAATTATATTATGTGAGTTAACTAGTTTAAAATATAGAGAATTTTCATGCCATAATTTTCTCGAATAATTTTTTTTTCAGATATAGGTTATTACTTTCTAGTTTCTCAACATACACGAGTAAGTCTTAGAGACACATACACCAAGGGTATGTGAGTAAACTCATTTAAAAACGTATTCAATAATTTATAAGACATTAGAAATGGTGCAAGCAATTTTTTTAAATAGGAACGTTTCAGATTTAGCAGACCTTGGAATGTTATTTCTGTTATGTCATTTAAAGTATTTGTAAAGAAAAATAAAATCAAGATAGGTTAATTTTTTCAAATTTAAATGAATTTCATGTTAAAAATGACTCCAAAAGTTTAATATTAAATTTAATATTACTAGAATTTAAAGGAACAGGTTCAGGAAGAAAGACTAAATAATTGAAATTTGAATTTAAAATTTTTCAGCATAATCAAGAAGCAGTGTATGTTAGATGCATTCACTTTTTTTCTAAGTTTTGTGCAAGGCTGCTCATATGTGACAGGTAAGTTTTTGGATACGCTGATTTCAATTTTTTAGGCCTAAGCTTCGAAAAATGGGGGACCTAAAAATTTGGGGTCCCTGACTCCAAATTTTTAGATCTTGACCTCCAAAAATTAGCCCTAATAACGAAAACCTTATCTTTTGGTCAATTTTGAAGGTTATTTTAACTTGTTTCATAAGAAAATTTTCTAATGATGGTTAATATGTTTTTGAGACTCGTTTTGAGACCAGGACCTAAATATTCTTAGTCAACGACCTTGAAAAAATATTACTTATCATTTTAAGGACACTTAGAAATGTTTTTTATGAAATATGTCAAAATAACCTTCAAAATTGACCGAAATATACAGTTTTTCGGTATTAGTTTTGTTTTTTCGGGCTTAGGGCCTAAAAATTTGAAATCAGCGTATCAAAAAACTTACCTAAAAACTTACTTTGTTTATTTGTAATGAAATTTTTTATAAGGATAAATTCAATAGTTCAGACAATCAAACATTAACCTACCATATTTATTCAAAGTTTCTTAAAATTAAATTATAAAATTACTTCGTGCAAGCTCTGTTTCAACAAGTTAATAAATTTAAATTAAAAAATAATAATAAAAATAAAAAAATATTAAACAAATATAAAAATAATAAATATAATTGAATTTTTTACCAGAAACACATAGCTTAACGAAATAAATTTAAAATTTTATATTCACATGATTAAGTATATTTAATTTAACATAGTATATAAAATTTATAAGAAAATTTTTCTGCATAAAAAAAGAAAGAAAAGAAAATTGATATTTAAATTGAAGTATAAGTACACTTTATTTCAAACTTGCATGTATGTATGTATGTATGTATGTATAAATCCTCAAAAAAAAGAGATTCATATATTTTGAAATTGAAATTTACTATGTGTACTCAAGAGATGTAGAAAACTATGTATAATATGCTTTTATATGTGAAATAACGCAATTTTATTTCGTTCAAACGTTCCAAAATATTCTTTCTTTTATTTAAAAAAAAAAAAGGAAATTTACTTGAACAGATTACTAATCATTTATTTTGATTTTAATGTAAAGATTTTATTAAATGTGGTTTAAAAAATTAAAGAGAAATTTTCTGTTTTATTTTAATTTCTGAATTTTTCCAACTTATTCATTTTTTATTGTTTGAAGTAAATTCTAAAAATTTTAAAATAAATAGCAAAACATTCAAAAATGAAGAGAATTATAGTGTTTTAGCAATTTTGCAAAAGTTGTATATACTACGACATCCATTTTCAAAAAACTTTGCCCATTTGATATCTCCAAAAAACTTTACATTAAAAAAAACTGAATAATTAAAAAAAATTCCAACCAAAACAACTAAATAAAACAACAACATAAATTTCTATTAAAAATAAAAAATTACAGTACTAATTTTTATTCACTTAAAAGATTTGAAATTGATATTTGATTCTACAAAAAGTAAACTAGAAGCATGCGATTACCCGAAGTTTCAGATCCTAAAAAGTTCAGGTACCTAAAAATTTGGGCTTTTTAAAAATCCGAAAAATTCCATTTTTGGGGCAAATACCAAGCACCTGTATAAATTAAAAGATTCCTGTTCCAATTAAAATTTCTCTTATAAATAAGCTATAAAAGCTTGCAATCAATCAATTCAACAAAAATTTTATATGGAATATTTTTTAAACGTAATCGAATTTTCACCTACATAATAATTATATAATTTTTTATTCAAAATTAATAGGGTTGTTATAAATATATATAAATTTATATATAAAGGGTAAAAAAAATATGCAAGTTTTTTAGCTTATACCACTTGAAAGCCACGCCAACAGAATTTAAACAGCAATTACGAGATTTTTTTTTTTTTAGTTTTGCTTCTTCTTTTCTATACTTTTAACGTGCATGATGGCGTTAGACACGATCGTAATTCTTTGCATATATATACGTAACGTATATTATATATACTTTTTTATATATATTTAAATATAAAGTACTTTTTTCATTTTTTATTATTTTTTACTCTGATTTGCAGATGATGTTAGGTTTTTTATAATACCAATTGTTCTTTTATTTTTATTTATTTTTTTATTTTTACTTTTACATCGTTGACTTTTCAATCAAATTTAATTTATTATTTTTTCTTTTTTGCTGCTGTTACTCAAATTTATAAAAAACTTAATATAATTTTGTATATTTAAATTTTGACTTAAGCTTTTAATGTAGAATTGATAATGAAATAGTAATAAAAAGATAATTTTTTAATTATTTGTTTATTAGGATCTTGAGCTTGGTTCTTGAATTCTTTCAGCAGCTTTTTTATTTTTGGATTATATCATAGAATTAGACATTATCAAAGATTTCCAAGGTAAATAATAAATCTAATATGGTTTTTATTAACTTAATTTATTTCTTGCTTTGATTTTCTTTTGAAATAAAATAATCCTCAAATAAGCCAACATTTTCCAGGACATTTTCATTACGCCACCAAGGGATTTAACTTTTTTGTATGATACTCGTTACTCGTTAATATCATATAATATTTACATTCGTACTAAAAGCTAAATCTTTGAAAATGGAATTTCTAGTTGCAAAAAGCTAACTATATTTAAAACCTAATTTAAAATCGAGTATAAAAGAATTTTTGCATAAATTTTGTAAAAATGAAATGAAATGGTTCTGTCGAGAATGTTTAGAACGAACACAGATTCAATTAAAGAAAATTATTAATAAGGAATATATTTATTTGGAGGGGTGTCCCCGAAGGCTTGAAATTGAGAATGGGTGTGGGAGGGGGGTCAAATGCTTCAATTGAATGGGGTGTAGAATAATTTCAATTTAGGGACTTGGAATAATCTGAGTTTAGAAACTTACAATGAGAATAATTCACGTTTAAAGACTTAAAATAATTTCAATTTAGGGACTGGAATTCCTGGTTAAGGGACTTATAATAACTCGCATTTAGGGACTTAATATAATTAGATTTAGTATATTTTCAGAATATTTTCTAATTAGGGCCATAGGGGCTTACACTAATCCAGGTTTAGGGACTCAACATGTGCTCTGCAAGTGTTACACATCTTACCTTTGAATACTTTTAATTTTAAAATGGAACATATTAATAGGCAGGGCGTACTTCATGGGGCATATTTTCACTAGACTTCTAGGGACACTAAAATTAAGGGGTCTATCCTGTGTTTTTTAACCTGTTTTTCAAAATCCTAAAATTGCTAGACTTAAATTTTTTGCTATTGCAGCGATTTGGAGATATTTCAGAAATTGTCTTGTTAAATTGAACTTGTCAGCTTTATTTTATATAGAAAAAATTAGATGAAGTTTGATTTTAATAACTGTCTTGATGAACGCTTTTTATATTGTATAAAATATGTACCTTATTTGAGGAACCAAAATTAACTTATGTAACAAATAACTTGATCAAAAGGGTTGCATACGTATAGATCAGTTTTTGATATTTCTATAAAATCTCTTAGAAATAAAAAAAGATTAAATACGTTGAATGGCACACGAACTTTCGTGGTAACACAGAATGAAGGTATAGAAAAGTTAAAAATTAGTCGAACTTAAACAAGTTAAAAGTACGTGGGGTATCCAAGAAGCCACGGGATAAAAAAAATAAGATGAAAAAAAAAAGAAATAGCAAAACTCTTTAGCTCGTTAATTCTTATTTAATTTTTTTTTATTTTCAGAACTTTTTTTTGTATTTTCCAATTTACTTCTATACGTATAAAAAAAAATAAGCTTCTTTTTTTTCTTATTACTATGACTATTAGTCCGCAAGCCATCTTTCTATATATTTCTTAATACTGTATCGATTTATCTTTAGCGGCTCATCACGTAATGGTGCAAGTTTTGGCACGTTGGCGTTGTGTTGTTATATACCTACCCGTAAAGCTTATATGAGCTTATTTTGCCTTTTCTGTCTCTCTCTTTCTTTATCATATTATATAGACTTTCTGTTTTTGCAACTTTCAATACATATGTGTTATATATAAACGTGTGTATAGACGTGGTTTCAAAAAAATCGAAGTCAAAATGTAAAATGTTAAGAACGTCCCGAGAGAATTTTAAGGCATACTGGTCAGCTTCTTTTTTATAGCATAGACATTTATAAAAAGTTATATACATGATAGAAATAAAAATAAAAAGATCCTAAGTCAGAATTTTCTTCTTTTTTTTTTACCTAAAAAAAACTAAAGAAACGTCCGTTAAAGTTGAACTTTAAAAAGAAGAGCCACCAGTAACTCTAACATCACTCTAAGCACGTTGAAAAGGAGCACAAAGTATTTATTATATATATAGCTTTAGAATTTTACAAAAAATAAAGCTTACTAGCAATGAGGTTTAACGTTTAGTTCTTTGCTTTTATATATTTTTATATAATGCTTTTATTCAAGATATTAATATTATTAATTAGGAAAAGAAGCTTTAATGTAATGAACAAGAATCGAGTATTTTTATTAAATTTAAATATATTAACTTTATTTTCAAAAAATAGTTATTATTTTTGCATTATTTCACAGTATTTTTCAATTTTACTTTCCCATAGTTTTTACGGATAAAAGATTTTAACTTTTAGAAAAATATTATATTTTTTTTAAATTTGCTAGATAGGTGAAAAGTATTTTCTATAGCTTTTTTTAGCAAGTTTATTGAAGTTATTATATATTCACAATATCAAACAATGAAAATTAAACAATATAAAAGTAACTCCTGTAAGAACTTATTAGAAATAGTTTGTTTACGAAAAAATTAGAAAATCGTAAATTTAATAATATTAGTACATATCGTAGAATATAATTATTCAATTTATTTTAGACTAGGGTGGTTTGTTTATAACGAAAATTTTATTTATTTAACAATGCTATCGTATAGCTGTGCGCGCGCAAGGTTCTCGCTTCTATAGTAATATGATAGAAGGAGAGAGTAATAGTTTCTTATGTCTATTATCCCCACCAAAGTACTCATCATCCTTAACTAAAAAAAAATTTGATTATATTGCAAAGTTCGTTGACTTATAGAAATTAAGTCTCCGAAAGGAAACCTAACCTAAATAATAGCATCCAAAAAATCAAACGACCACTGATTCCCATTGGGATTAGAACTTTGGGTCACGACACACCCCCGAAAATTTAAAAGAAACCGTTTTTAGGATTTTATTTAATTTTTCCGATCCATAAACAGATAATACTCTTCTCATAGGCTGGAAAATTTAACATTTCACCATTTAACAAAAAAAAATTTTTTTTGGGCCTTTAGGACTCCTTTAAGGCCTCAAAATATAATTTTGAATTTTTCAAGAATCGGCTTTTTGGCATAAAAAAATATACCATTCTTAAATCTTTTTTATAGCCCTGTTGTTTTAAGAAACTATAATTTTTTATCTTTTAGGAAGTCTTTTGGAGGGGGGGGGGGGCAGTTTCTAATACCCAAAAATTCAAACTTCCACCGCCGTTTACCCGCGCTTTTTATCGTTATGAAGTTTTTATTTACATGGAACATGTTTACAGAGAGGGGGTACCCTGGAAATCTGAAAATCAATAGGGGGGGTCCAATGTTGCCTATCTCTTGGAAGGGGACCAGTTTCTAATACCCAAAAATTCAAAAACTTCTACCGCCGTTTAACCGCGCTTTTTATCGCTATGAAATTTTTATTTACATGGAACATGTTTATAGAGAGGGGGTACCCTGGAAATCTGAAAATCAAGAGGGGGGGTCAAATGTTGCCTATCCGTTGGAGGGGGGCCAGTTTCTAATACCCAAAACTTAAAACTCTTCCACCGCCGCACAGTGTGGCAAAATGGACAAAAATCGCTCTTGGACTGAAATTTTGAGCTATCGACTTGAAACCTGTTTTGAATGACTTTAAAATAAGTCTGCTTTCGTGTCTCACTGCGGATTTTTCATATTTCTTTATTTATAATTAGCCCATTTAATAAAAATGAATTTTATGCGAGATTCTAAAATATGCAAAAATTATGATTTAATATTTTTTTACTTAAAAATGTTTTTTAATTTTTATGTATATAATGCAGGATTAACACAAAAAAATTTCCCGTTTGTTTTAGAGTGCAAAAAATGTAGGAAGTGAAAATTTCGATAAATGAATAGGTTGAGTTCGTGTAAATAGGCTAATTAAAAATAAAAAAATATGAAAAATCCGCAGTGAGAGACGAATGCAGGCTTATTTTAAAGTCATTCAAAACAAGTTTCAAATCGATAGCTCAAAAACTCAGTCCAAGAGCGATTTTTGTCCATTTTGCCACACTGTGCGCCGTTTACCCGCGCTATTATGAAATATTTATTAAAATGGAACAGGATTATAGGGAGGGGGTATCCTGGAAATCTAAAAATCAAGGGGTTCAAGAGTGACAAATTTAAAAGAGGGCGGGGGGTAAAATGGTACTTAGAATAATTTCGACTAAGAATAATTCAAGTTTTGGGACTTTTTTTCTTGGAAAATGGTAAAATGCTAAATTTTCCAGCCTATGAGCAGAATATTATCTGTTTATGGGTCGAAGAAATTAAATGAAATATAAAAAAACAACAACCAAAAAACGGTTTTTTAAGGTTATTTGGAAACTGTTGGAAACTTATTTTGAACTTGTTCAAACTATTTGTGGCCTACGAATCCAACGGGAATCAGTGAGTTTTTTGATAGATTTTAAGATGTTTTTATAATGTTACACTGAGAAAAAATGTTGAGTAAAATCTACTTTTGCAACTGGAAGATTCTACTATTAATTTTAGTAAAGTTATTTGAAGAATTGAAAATATTACATTTTACACTTTTGTCCATTATTTTTTACTACAATTAAGGGTAATTTTTCTTGAAGAAGATTTTTACAAAATTTTATTATACTCTCACTCTCTCACATGTTTTTTTTTTTTTTTAATTTTTATTTTTTTTGGAGGCTAAAGACCGGAGGCCAAATCATTATACTTATCCGGCAATTGCCTTTTGGAAATTGACAACAAATCCAGTTTCGGTTATTGAGATTCCGGTTATGGCAGCCGTAATCTTTCTATTTACCACAACTGGGTTTTTTTTCCGTAAAGGATTATACACATACGATATTTTATAAAAATTATTAGTTTTTTGCAAATGATCGACGAATAATCTATTTTTTTATACCTACAGGAGTTACTTTTAACAAAAGCAAAGTGATTTTATGCATTATGTATTACGGAAATCTATTGACAGGTGACCTTTTGTTATAAAAATTAAAATGTATTAAAAATTCAGTAAGTTTAGTTCAAAGCAGAGTATATATGTCGCAGCCCCGTAGGATAATTGGTTTTATAGACTATAAGCCGACCCGCAGAGTAAATATGCTTGAACCAGCATATTTCTCTATGAAGCTGGGGTGTTTCAATTTTATAGCCTATAGGACGGCTTTTAGCGTATAAGGCTAAAAGTCGATAGATTTATAGACAAATATTTAAGTCTTGAGACTCTTAATTCTAAACAAAATAAATTTATACTAATATTATTTCGTGAATTATTTATATGTATCTTATAATTTTATTTGCATTATTAAATTTATTTTGAATAATCATTTCCAACTATAAATATAATAAATATAATAATAATAATAATAAATTATTATAATTTTATATTTGTCAAAATATGATGATATGGTAAGTACTTAATACGTTGTTTAAAATTACAAATAATAAAATAATTTTGTCATAATTATTATCTAATGTTTTTTTTATAGCTGAACCCGTCCTATAGGCTATAAATCTGAAGCCCTCAGCTTCATGGAGAAATAAGCTTCCTCGAGCATTTTTACTCTATGGGTCGGCTTATAGCCTATAAAGCCGATTATCCTATGGAGCTACGACATATACATTAATTTTACAAAGTACACTGTAAAAAGTAACTTTCTTATATTAACAAAAAAATTAGAACTTTTTAGAAAAATTAGTAAATTTTCAAAAAACTTTGTAAATATTCGAAAGAAATCGTAAATTTACTAAATTTAGTATCTTAACAAAAAATTCGAGTATTCTCGATTTTTTTTGTGAATTCGCAAGAAAAATTGATAATTTACAATTTTTTTCGAAAATTTACAAAAAATAGTTGTAAATTTCCGAAAAATAGTTGTGAATTTACAACATTTTTCGTAAATTCACAAAAAAAAATCGAGAATTCTCGAATTTTTCGTTAATATACTAAATTTAGTAAATTTACGATTTTTATCGAATATTTACAAAATTTTTTGAAAATTTACTAATTTTTCGAAAAAATTCTATTTTTTTTGTTAATATAAGAAAGTTATTTTTTACAGTATATATTTTAGAATAAAAATTTTTTTTTCTTGGTAGTTTTGGGTATAATATGAAAGCAGTAAGTAAAGAATTTTTTGGACAGAAAACTGGGCCCTTTAGGGTCAATTTTTATAATAAAAAGCACAAGTACAAATTAGCTTTTCGTTTTTACCTAAATTATTATTTTTTTTTTACTGAAACACAATTATATCTTGTACAATTTCTGTATGGTAAAACGAAAATTTAAATTTAAAAAATAACTAAAAGCTTTAAAAAATTTTTTTTGATGAGTAAATTTATGCAAGCTTTATTCTGAAATGTTTGATATAATATATAAATGTTTGATATAATAATATCAAAGAATCAAAAAAAATTCAATGATACTCACCAAAAGTAGTAATTGAAAATATTTAATTTTTTAAAAAATAAGATACCTAGAATAAAAGCTTACTACTGAACGAGAATTTTTCATTTCAAACACTTACAATCTCAAGTATTAACTGTATATAAAATTAAAAAATTGAAATATAAAAAAAACATAAATTTTTTTTTCTCTCGTACATCGTTAAAAGCAAAAAAAAAATTTTCGATCCTTTTTTTTTAAACTTAACGTTAAAACACTTTAAGCTGGTTGCGATCATAAAGATTACGTCCGCTGCTCAACCATAAAACGATGCGATAAACGAATCGTAAAGGTAAAAACTTAGAAAAAGAAAGATTTAACCCTTTTTTTTTTACTATCACTATATAATTTTATATATTTTTTTAATATATTTTTTAAAAATTTACTATTTCACTTTTTGTTATACGATCTTTAAATAATTCAAAAATTTATAACTTGGAAAGTAGTATATTTTTAAAAATATAAACAAAAAAATTAAAAGTTTTGATTATTTTTTTAGGTGATTATGTGATATTTATTTATAATATAGTTGGCTTAATATTTTAAATTATCATAAACTTTTATTTTATAAGGATTATAATAATGATTTTTTTAATAACCTAAAGTGCCTCTTTTTATTATTGATATAATTTTTCATATTTACTTTTTCAATTTTCTTCTTTTTTTTAATATGTGTCTTTAATATGAGTTAAGTGAAATAGCCCTTTTTTTAATTAAAAATATAAAAAAATTAATTAATTTAAAAGCGAATAAATGGGTTGGCGACTGTTGATAAAAATCAGTTTAATAATTATGCCTGTACAAAATTTTTTTGCAAATTACAATGCGCGGGTAAACGGCAGAAAATGTTTTTGGGCTTATGGAAATTAGAAAGTAGCTTCTAATATTAGGAAATATTCCCTACCTGAAAACTATCTGACAACTTAAAGCATATTTTTCTAAATTAAAAAAATTACTATTTTTTTTATGCCAAAAAAATA
This sequence comes from Anagrus nilaparvatae, assembly GCA_022575985.1. Taxonomy (NCBI): domain Eukaryota; kingdom Metazoa; phylum Arthropoda; class Insecta; order Hymenoptera; family Mymaridae; genus Anagrus; species Anagrus nilaparvatae. The sequence continues at coordinate 28,624,517 of JAKSXM010000231.1, read as the reverse complement.
GTAATCCGGTAAATTAAAAATAGTATTTTGGGGTCTCAAAGGGGCCCTGAAGGTACATTAAAATTTTTTTTCTTCAAATGAATCAGAATTTTATCTTTTCATTAGTTGGAAAAATTAAATAAAGCATAAAAAACCACCTTTTTTCTTATAATAACTTTGCTTTTCCAAAAATAGCCTTTAGTTTAGAATTTGAATTTTGGCTTCAAGATACATTTCTAATAAATGTTTTTAAATGATCTGTTCCAATTTTTTTCATTGGTTATTATGCGAAGAATTTTATCCACCTTAGTATAATGTGCAAGTATCAGGCTAACACAAGAAAATAAAAACGAAACTCAGGGTCAAAATCCTCACTACATTGTATTAATCTGCTAACAAAAATATCAATTATTTTGATTTATTATTCAAATAAAAAAAAATGTTAGACAATAAAAACTATAAAATTGGTTTCATTTAATTTTAACAATTACAATAAAAAAAATAAAAAAATTTTTACATATTTCTCTAGATTTTTTTTTTTTTTTTTTTTTTTTGTTAAAAAAGTAAAATTATATAAATACATAAAATATAAAGTTATTTTGATATTTAAATTTTTTCATCGGCTTTTTTTTTTTTGAGTACCTGCATTCCATATACACATATTTGAATAATAATGAATGCAATAAAAAAAAATATTTTTTACAACTTTTTTTTTTGCAGTGATATAGTTATATATCTGTGTATTCCATTTATATCAAATTCGTTAACGTGCAAATCTAAAAAAAAGGGTATAGAGAAATAAACAATATTTTATATTCTCAATATATCATTTAAAAATAAAAAAAAAAATTAGATTTTATTAGGTTTCAAAAGTAATAATAAAATAAAAAATTATTAACCCTTTTTTTTTAAATTAACAATATACGATGAAAAAAAAGGTCGTTATCAATTGAAACGCCAATTTTTTGTTAACTCAATAACAATAAAAAAAATTTTTTTTGCATATTAAATTTTATGTTTTTTATTGAGTGTTCTTGATTTTTTTTCGATTAGATGTATAATATTTTAATATAAACTTAAATTTTTACACCGTTGAAATTGCTTCGTCGATTTTCAATTATGTATAAAATTAAATATTAAGTAGTTATTAATAAAATTTTATTGTTCAAGAAAATACAGGCTCTCTTAACGCATCGTTTATTTTAAAGGTTATAACGTTTTGATTTTTTATTATTACAGAAATGTGTTTTTTCATCATGATTTTTCGTAATTTTAGACGTTGAACAGAAGAGATGGTCCAAAATATTCTTAAAGGAAGAAATAAGAGAAATAGAAAATGGAGAATAGAAGTTAATGGGTAATTGGAAGCAGGAAGGGAAGGAAGAATTTCAGGAGCTGTTAATAAAAGGTATGGGAGGAAGGAAATTTTTGGAAAAAATGGGAGACAGTTTCAGAATCTTTAGTGAGCAAGCGGAATTTTTTTTTCTGTGTCTTATATGGTATGGTTGGTATAGCCCCTATGGTATGGTCCCTAAAAGCCCATAAATCTAAAATATTCTAAGTCAATTGGACTCCCTAAAAACGCCACTTTTTTACCCTTTTTTTTATTATAGAAAAATAAAACTAGATGTAAAGAATAGGGGGCTAGAATAAGGCGCCGGAGTATGAGTAACAAGGGAAAGAAAACTCCCCAATAAAATAAAAATAAAATAGAATAAAATCACAGGCCATAGGATTTAGAAAATCTTTAATTATGTTTTTTTTAAGATAAAAGAAATGATTAGTACGAGTGAGAGCGTACAGCTGTGGCGTAATTGATAAATCAGTAGTATAAGTCAATGTAAGAGCAGACAAAAAGTGTGAAGCATTCTCTATTATACCTAAAAAGTTATTTTTACTGCACAAATGGTTCCTAAGTAATCCTGTAAATTAACAAAGAAAACAGTTAATTTGCGAAATAATTAGTTTCTTAAAATTTGTAAATTTAGAGGAGTTACTTTTAGCAGTTTACCATTGCTTAACAAACTGTTAAAAATAAATGTGTTAATTAAAAATTAATTTCTTTGCTTTTAAAAAGTTTCATTTTTATTGATTTTATCAGATAAAACTTTTTCTTCAATATCGATGTTGAACTGTGACAATTTCAAGTCTATTGAATTATAAGTCAAAAGCTTACTGTATATGTTTATGGACAATAAAAAAAGTTTTGAAAATATATATATATTTAACAAATTGAATTCTTTAGAAAAAGTTTTTTCCTATATAATATACACATACAAAAAATATAACATATGAGTTTGTATTATCAGTTTAATCAAGCAACATAAAAACTCAAACTATGGTATAAATGAAAAATCCAATAGTTTCAGGGCTTTCAAGCAGATGGTACATTCTTACTCTTTTGCTGCCAAGATTAATGACCAGATTTTAAGATAAAATGATATAATAATCTAAAAAATAATTACAGTTTACGGAAGCCTTACTTTTATTTTATTTTTTTTTAAATTCTTTGTAAATTTTTCTTTTAAAAAAGCTAGTTTATTAAAAGAAGCTTTTGTTTACGGTTTAAAATGGACACTGAGATAATAATACTATAAAGTCAAAAAATTATTTTATTTATTTAAGTTTTGTCTTGTTGAGAATAACAAATATTTTATTTGGTGTAAGGGTTGGCGTTTTGTTGCAAAAGGGTTTTATTCAACTGCAAATCGATCTGTAAACAGAAAATTATGATGGGTCTAAATTTTAACGAAAGACAAATAGAAAGTTTTCAAGTCAATCAAATTTTTTTTTTTTTGTTAAATTATATTTTGGTAAAACGATTAGTTTAATTTATTGAAAAATAACTATTTTCAAGAATCTATTAAATACCGCGGTAAATTTGAATTTCTTTATTCATTACTATTTAATTCTGAAATTGTAAAATACTTTGCACATAATTTAAAAATAATTTCTTTACCAATCGTCTAAAAACTGTATATTATATCAAAATAAAGCAAAAAAATGTGGTTATTTAATAAATAAATACCTCATAACATAAAACACAAATTATTACTCCTTTTTTTCCATTACCAACCATAATATTCAATAAATAAATAATAAGCTTCATTTTTTTTTCCTTTTTTTGTAGAACCACATCCTTAAATTATGTCTATTCTTATATATAAAACAAGTTTTTACATGCATATGCATAATTTAAAAGTAGTATACATATGGTTATTTTAGCTTACAACAGTCTGGTACGGTACTAAAGTAATAACTCATATAGAGTTACCCCTCTCTTCTCTATGTGTATTTTACGTGCACAATACTATTGTGTTTCCTCAGATTCTGCTTTAAACAGCTATATATATATATATACATTTCAAAAGCAGCCCTTTATATATGTATGGCCTATACAATAATATGGATAAGTAAGAGAAAGAGCTTGCAATGCAGTTCATTTTACGTATGATGTTAACTAAAATTTAACATAGTGTAAGTACTTACATATACAAACTTACAGTGTTATGAATTCAAGACTGTATATACATGTATATGTTTCAGTCTAAGTCTGATGAGTTTCCTTCCTTCCTTCCTTAGCTAATGCTACACATATATAAGATATTTATATATATATATATATTTTAGGAGAAAAAAAAGCACCTATAACGACGACGTATTCCAACTTGTGTGTGCTTGTTTACTTACTTTATATAATATTGAAATATACTTGTAGAGATATTTATGTATCTTCAGGAATATCTACTTTGAACGGTAAAGTATAAATAATACATTTACGTATATATAAGTTAACGGGTTATCGAGTAAAAAAAATTATATTTATTTATGTACACTTGTGTTTAAAACGAAAGTGCTGCTCATTGCGATAAAACAAGCCCAAGAGAGATTCCTCGTAAATCTCAATCCTGTATAAACGAAGCTCTCCCACTTGTTTTAAAATCGAAACATTTTCGTTGTTGTATATAAATGTTCAGGATTTATATGTATGCATATCTAAAAAAAAATATTCATATATTTTAGATCTTTGTGGTTGTTTTTTTAAACTTTGATTAATTTTTGAGCTTTTTAATTCTAAAAGGATTTAAGTCTGAGTTTTGTTTTTTGAAAATTTTCGAAATTTTTAACTTTTTTGAAATTTTTTCAAAGTTTGAGTATTAAATTTTAAATTAGATTGTTGGCTCTCATGTGAAAAATAGACTAAATTGAATAGCTAAGACTGCCAGAGTTTTGTTTTCGTTGTTAGAACGATTAGATAATAACTAGAATTAAAACTTTTCTTTCAAATGTGTTTGTGAATTTGTATATTTTTAATACTATAATTTTTGGGTAGCAGCAAAGTTTAAAATTAATTTAAAACATATTTTCAACTTTTATACAATTTAAATTTTTAAATTTTAAAACTTTTTTACTCGTTCGTTTTATAATTTTAAATTTAATAGATATTACCTTGGTCAATATGGAATAGTTAAATATACAATATAATAAATGCTTATTAATTTGATTTTTTTTGAAAAAAGATTCGATTTTTATCACATTTTGTTCAATTACCCTAAAAAAAGCCGATTTAATGATTATACAACTTACAGTTTTTTTTCAGGCTCAAAATCAAATATCTCGAAATTTGGCATTTTTCAGTAGCCATATTGGATCTGCCATTTTGAATTTTTTAAAAATAGATAGATATTCGTAAAGAGCATCCCAAAAATACCTTGTACACAAATTTCGACCAAAAAATAACGAATTTTAGTTTTTCGTGACCGCCATTTTAATTTTTTTTTTTAATTTCATTTTTTCACATAACTTGTTCAAATGCTCTAAATGAAACCAGTTTTATGGTTACACAACTTACAGTTTCTTCTCAGACTCAAAATCGCCAAAAATCTCGAAATTTCGCGTTTTTCAGCGGCCATATTGGTTCCGCTATTTTAAATTTTAACACCCGAAAAATACCATGTACACAAATTTTTATCAAAAAATATAAAATTTTATTTTTTCTGACCACCATATTGGACCGCCATTTTTAAATGGCCGTCATTTAAAAATTTTTTTTTTTATTTTACAAATTTTCGTCAAATGCCCTAAATGGAATAGGTTTTACAACTCTGTCAAATGCAGTTTCTTCTTAGGATTTAATGGGTTGAAAATTGATAGTATTTTATTCGTCAATCTTATTACAGACCTAAGATATTTAATAATATTTTAGGTCCCATCAATTTTTAATAAGCAATAATTATATAATTTAATTTTTCCATATTGACCAAGGTAATACAAATTTTTATTGATTTTTTTAAAAATACTAATTTTGAAACCATTTATAACAGCGACATTTTTATTTAATTAATTAAAAAATAAATTTACGTAAATAAATATTACAAGCGTAATTTTTTATATATTACAATTATATATTCACTTTTTTACTTGGGCATTAGAACTTTTTTAAACTGTTGTTCAAACCATCAGCACTATAAATATAAATTTTCAAAAAAAAAATGAATTTTTTAACTATACAGAACATATAAAAAAAAATGTTTTCAAAATTTTTTATATTTCCAAAACGTCAATTTATTTTATTGAAAACATGATATTTTTTAAAATTCTTACAAATCAGTAAGTTTTGAAAATAGCATTCAAGCTAGTATACATTTGGGTGCATATGCGTGTAACATGGTGTGAAATACAATAAATCCTTTATGAACGTTTTAATTATAAAAGTGAAAAGTTTATTAAAATGTTATGAACGATTATTTAGAGAGTTTATCCTTTTTGATTGATGTATATTTTTTATCGTTACTGTTATATTCCTGTCATTGTTCCTAAATAATGATTTATGCTCATGAAGCTTAAACGTAGGTTGATGTGTTGAACTCTAGAGAATACACTGTAATTGCTTTACTTTTTTTTTTACTTTGATGAATAGAGCTATAATTGTAAAAAAAAGCTTCTTATAACAAGTGAAATATGAACCTTCTAAATACCATTTTTTTATTGGAATTAAAATTTCAAGGAGTCTAATTAGAAAAAGAGAAATTTAACATCAAACGAAGTATATCATAAAAGTAGAATCCATATTATATCAAATAAACGTATTAAATGAAAATAAAAAAAGAAGAATAAGAAGAAATAATAATTTAACGAGTTAAAGGGCTACTCTAGCTGCTCATGGGAATAGTGATGAAAGAATCTCATTTATAGGGTTTCCCGCGCGAAGCTCACTGTATTCTCAATTTTTCTCGCTCTTTTTTCCTAAGCTTTTTTTTTCCTGTGTTAAAGGGGTCTTAAAATCTCACGAGGACGACCGCTTCTTAAATAGCAGCTCATTCAAAAGTATTCTGAGATTCCCACTTATTTCGTTTTCTCTTTACTTCACTTTTTTTTATAGAAATACTCTTATTCGCTCGTTTATCTTCTTAACTTTTTTTTTTCATTTTCATCAACTTTTTTTTATACAGAATTAATATACACAAGGAGAATACAGAAAGCAAAAATAAAAAGAAAACATCAAACCACGCATCAAACAGTTATTAAATTATGTTTTTAATTTATTTAAACTTTATTATAAAGGTTTTTACTGGACATAATAATTTAATAAGCTTTCTTTAGCTGCTATTGTTTCGCTTTAAATTAATGTATTTTTTTTTTTTAACATTTATTTTGATTCAACAGGATATATTAAATAGATAAACAGATTTTATTAGTAAATATTAAGAACTGATAATAGTTCAGTGAGTAGAGCGATTGCCTCATGATTACAAGGTTTAGAGTTCGATTTCTTCTTATTCTTAAATTTCAATTGCATTACTTTGTCTGTATTTGGATCTTGTTTTTGATATAGAATTTAATGGAACAAAATAATTGGATTCTATGAAACAAGTTTCACAACAAGAGGATTAGAAATAATTTTAAGGTTATGTTTTGTGGATTTTTTAAGATTTTTATCGGTTGCTATTATTTGGGTCGATAAACACTAATTCAAAATCCACTTTTACCTAAAATTTTCCAGTTGCCCACAACAGAAATTTTCAGGTAATATTATAACATTTCTTAGATATTTTATATTCTGGAAACTGGAGCATTTAAGATAAAAACGGATTTTATTTTATAACTTATAACCATGTTCAGTATTTTAAAAATCATTACCAACTGAAAAAAATCTTTAAAAACCCACAAAATATAATCTAAAAATTTTTAATTCTGGTAACTGCACCATTACTGGTAAGAACGGGTAACATTCGCATTCAGCGACCGAAAAATAAGATATAGCCGGAGGGAAATTCTAGCGACCTATAAACAAAATCGTACTTACGAAACAGGATTCCATAAAAGGTGGATGAATCTTAAGTTAAGGTTAAGTTTTTTTTAACATGGAACATATTCAAGGGAAACGGTACTTGAAAAAATTCCGTTCAGTAGGGAGGGGGTGAAAATTAGACGTTTTTAGGGGGGGAGTCAAATGGGCTTAGAATATTTTCGATTTAGGGACTCTTTATAGAATAATTTAAAAGAGGGAGTTAGGACCTAATCAAACTCTGATAAGAACAAGGACTTAGAATACTTTAGGTTTAAGGATTTAGGATAATTTAGATTTTGGAATTATTGATAATTTCGGTTCTAGGACATATAATAATTAGGAATTATACGTTATATCTGTTATAAGTGAACATGTTCCATGATCGTTGGTTGTGTGAAAACCGAAGCTATAAAATTTTTAATGCAGATGAAGCAGTTTTCATTAATAAAAAATTAATAAAAATATCAACGTTGATAATTTTCAAATCGTTTTCTTTGTACAAGCTAACTTTAACCGTTCAAATCCCAAAAACCTGGAGATCTCTCAATCAAGCATATTAGACAATTAAAACAATATGAGTCAATAAAAAATCATTTTTAAAGACTTTTAGAACCTCATTTTGAAACGTTTAAAATAAAAAACCAAGGATGGCAAGAACCCCTGCTGTGCCCTACGTTTTAAAACTATGAAAAACATATTATTTATTTAATATAAATTTAAATTTGTATTTCTATTGCAATGTAAAATATTTAAAAAATAAAAAAAATGTGTATAAAAAAAAAGAAAAATAAAAGATAAGAAAAGGTAAAAAGCTTCTAGTGTAAATATAGGTAAAGACATAGAATACATATAAAGAAAAAGTGGTGTATAAGGTTGAAAGTTTTCTTTTCTCGAGATTTCTAAATGATATGACCTGTTAATCTTTGTGCTTCTTTTTTTCTATATAATATATATCTTTTGGGAATTTCAAGTGCACCATAGCGTGATCAAGAATGTACAGCCTCAGCAAAAGAAAATGTTTTTATATCACAATATATAGTGGACTATTGAGAAATATACGTTATTCGATTGCCTATTGATATCAAATTGTCCAGAACGTTTAGAGAATAAAGAATAGAAAAAAAAAGAAATAAAACTTTTAAATGCTCTCTTTATATTTACTTTATGTTATTTGATAGACAATATATTCTATAATGTATTTTATACAGAAAAGACTTAACAAAAAAGTCTAAAAAATGGCTTTTCAGGGAAATTTAGGAAAACTTGAAAATATCTTTTTTTTTTTAATTCTATATGTTTTTAAAGATCATATGCAATTTATTTAATTCAAATTTAGGGACTTGTAATAATTTGAGTTTAGGGACTTGGAATAATTTTGATTTAGAGACCTAGAATAATACGGGTTTAGGAAATACAGAAAAATTTGGGCTTAGAGTCTCAATATCTAGTAAAGGTGATAATATCTGCATTAAACTTAGCCCTCAGTTGGAAGTAAAAATGTTCCATGCATTTTGATTGTGTTTACACAAACCGGTTATAAGTTTTTTTTGGGCTAATATCTGTTCTTGTATCTGATAAGAAAATGTAAAAATTTTTATTTACCTGATAAACTATGGTAAAAATTGATATAAATCGTTACTAGTTATAAAATAAATTTTAGATAACAATAACTCATATGTTGTCTTTATTACCAAAATTATTAACGTATAGCTAAATTGATGAAAATACGTCTATCAAATAAATATTATAACGAAACTAATGAAATTAAATAAATATTTGTTACCCTGCGTGTATAAAATAGCTAATTATATAAATTAGCTTTGAAAGTTTAATTGAATGCCATAAAAACTTTTATAGTTATAATAAAAATTATTGTTATTATCGTTAATTACTTTACTCTAGATATGGCGATTCATTCGAAATTGGCGCCATATGATAATCGTAGACCTAGAATAGTTGAATTTTATAGGAAAATTATTTTAATGATTTATAAAATATTTCTTTATAACTGGTTCCAATTTCTATTTATTAACCAAATCGAAATTTCAGAAATGGAATATAAAAAAATAACTACACCGTTGTACTAATTCAAAAAATAATTAAATAATTGACATTTTTTGGTTGAAATGACACCTAATTATAAAAGTTTATTGTTTAAAGTGAAAATGAGTGATTATTGATTTGATAGAATACGAATATAAATTAAAAGAAAAAGTAAAATAGTAGTTAAACAATAAAATTAAAGTAATAATCTTTTCTACTTAAAGTGCTTCTCGATAAATTATATGTCAACATACACGCGTCAGTCATTTATACATGCAAAGGTAACTTCATTCCAACCGTAACGGTCGTCGTGATTCGCTTTGAATAATAACTCGAAAGGGTCATATATATAAATATATATGCAAAGACCAATCGTAATCTAAAAGGATGTATATATATAATATATATTTCATAGAAGGTAAAATTTTAGTAAATGGAACGGAAACGATGATGACTACTTTCGTCTATAAAGCGATACTAATACTGGGAAAATTATGCTTTTGGTTTAATACATATTTTACAAATGTTTTAGTTTATACTTTGCTTTCGTTTCGGTCATGTCTGCTAATGTCGTTTTATTCTTTTAGGATAAACTATCTCATGGGATATTAAATCAGGAAAAGATCCATAAATTCTTCAATTCAATTTGAAACCTATTAATTATTATACATCTATATTATTAATTTATTATGCTTGTATAGTATATAAATAACTATTTTGATAATCATGATTTATTATGTAATTGGATTAATACATAGTTTATAAGGAATTTGTATAATTATTTTTTCATTTTTTTAAGTCCACACAAAAAAAAGAGTACTGAAATTAAGCACAAAAAATTTAGTAAACATAAATTCAAAATTATTGACACTACAGTTCCTCAAGCAATAACAAAATATTTACCTAATAAACGATAATGAATTTCTAAAAGCTAGAACTCCCATATAAAAAAATTAGGTAGGACGTCGCAAAAAAATAAAAACTTACGGGAGTTTTTTTTATTTTCTAATGCAAAACCTTTTTTTTTTTAATTAGGTATCAGATCTGAAAAATTGAGTAAAAACAATAATTCTAAAATTAGTACTTCCAAATAAAAAAATTTGGTACTACGTCCAAAAAAAAAGAAAAATTATGGTGCTTTTTCTAATTTTTAAAGCAAAAAATTTTCAAAAACTAGGTATCAGATCTGAAAAATCGAGCAAAAACAGTATTTCTAAAACTAGTAATTCTATTTAAAAAAATTAGATACTGTGCTAAAAAATAAAAAAAATAATCATGAGATTTGTATAATTTAACACCGAAAATTATGAGATCAATATTTTTAAAATATTAAGTATATGATTCGAGGAAGCAGATAAAAATATTTCTAAAACTAGTACTTTTATAGAAAAAAAGTGAGGTACTACGTCCAAAAAGAAAAAAATAATAGCAAGAGTGGTCGACATTAAGAAGGGACTGAATATAGTATCAATATATAACATTTATTTTAAATTAACGGAAAGAGTTTAAAATTATTTGATCCATGTATGATATATTTCTATGGTGTACATGCTACAATAACAGCCTGAGGACATTGGAATAAAATAAATAGTTTCTATACATTAGCCAACTTGTTATATGTTTTTGTTATCTTAAGTACATGACAGTGATTCTATATTTAAACTAAATTCCTTTGACAGCTTTTCTTATAATCATTCTTGTTTATTTTCCATGCCGGAAATTATAAAAGAGATACATTTACTCGGATACGGAAATTAATTTTAAACTAAAAAATCATTTCTATTCGTATATTTGCTTAAGTAGATAAATATTTTGTTATTCGTATTGATTTATTGAATAACGATTGAATAATTTCTATTAATTTTATACTAATTTACACGGTTAAATTGATTTTATTAAACTTTCCAACTATTGATTGAAAGTGGCTTTTATTCTAAAATACAACTATTCACCAATTGGTTGAAAACAGTGATGAGCATAGTCCAAAAAAAAACTTGCGATATTTTGAATATTCTCAAAGAATATTTATCAATAAACGATGGCTTAATAAAAATTCTGAACCCCCAGAGAGAGCTGAAAAAAAAATTTTCTGAAAACTTCATGTGCTTAATAGAAATATCTGATTTACTACAAGTATTGCGAGAAAAAAAAATTTGGAGATAATTGTAGTAAATCATTGCTATTTTAGTACACAAAATTTTCAAATAATCTGCAGTATTTTTTCTAAATAATAATCGTGACAAAAAAAATCGTGAATTTATGACATAGTATTCGTAAATTTACCATTTTATCGTTGAGTATTTTCAATTTTTTCGCAATTTTATTAAAACTACGCTGTAAAAAGTAACTTTCTTATATTAACAAAAAAATTAGAAAATTTTCGAAAAATTAGTAAATCTTCGAAAAAATTTGTATTTTTCGAAGATTCGAATTTCGAAGATTTATAACATTCGAAAAAAATCGTATTTTTTAACAAAAGAAAAATTGTTAATTTACTATTTTTTTTCGAAAATTTTCAAAAAATAGTTGTAAATTTCCGAAAAATAGTTGTGAATTTGCAACTTTTTTCGTAAAATCACAAAAAAAAATCGAACTAATTTCACTAATCACTAATCGAACTAAGTTAACTAATTTCACTTCAGCAAAATAAAAATAAAACACTTGTATAAAAAATGGTAAATAAAAAAAAATTGTCAATTTTGTTTTAATTTGATGCTATTGAAATAAAAATCCTAAACAGAATAATAAATAAGCCGAAAAAATCTCAGTCTTTGACAAAAGAGTAAATTAAAAAAAAAAAAAAAAGGAAATCTAAAAATACAAAAAATAAAAATAAAAATGAAGGGAACATTATAAAGCTTCTCATGATTCGTCTAATTAAGAATAAGAAGACGTAAGAGAAAACTAGAAGGGTGTTGAAGTCGTTTGTTGGACAAGCGTTCTCTTAAAACCTTAAAACTAGAGGGTGATTCTATACACCACACCGACTATATCATTTTAACATGTAAAATTTCTCCTACAACAGGATTTCTCTTCCTGTTTTAAAGCTTGTTTAAATCTTTCTATTATTATATGTGAGTACGCTATTTGCCTAAGGACATAGCCTTTTGAATTTTGATACAAAAGTTAATTCATCACTTGATTACTTTTAGCTAAATTTTATTGTATAACACTGCATATTAACAATTTTATACTCTTCTTTATAATAAATATCACAATAAGTAACAAAATAAAAGGAGTAATTAGGGGGGCCAAAAAATTCCCAATTCAATGTTTTAATTTTAAGTCACAATTTTTAAAATTTTTAGACTCGAAAATTTTATACGTAACAATTAGTCTAGGCGCCAGCCATACTAATCACGCCCAAAAATTAAGAAATTAAATTTCTTTTTCCGAGGATAAAAATAGATGGTACTTAAGTTTTTTGACCCGCTGAATACGAATCCGGGGTCCGTTTTGCGAATTTCGTGGTCAATTTTTTGTTATTAACAAATTATTAAAAAATTGGCCAATAATTTGTTAATTACAAAAAATTGACCAAGAAATTCGCAAAATGGACCCCGGATTCGTATTCAGCGGGTCAAAAAACTTAAGTACCATCTATTTTTATCCTCGGAAAAAGAAATTTAATTTCTTAATTTTTGGGCGTGATTAGTATGGCTGGCGCCTAGACTAATTGTTACGTATAAAGTTTTCGAGTCTAAAAATTTTAAAAATTGTGACTTAGCGGGTCGAAAAACATAAATACCACCTGTTTTTACCCTCGGAAAAAGATAATTAATTTTTGGGCGTGATTAGTATAGCTGGTGCCTGTATTAAATATAAAGATGGAATATAAGTTTTAAAGAGAAAAATTCTAAAAATTCTTTGCGTGTAAGCAATTTCCAGGGTTCAAAAGCCAGTAATAATTGAATTGAATAAAATTTCCTTTAATTTTAAATAATTTTCTAACGAAAAATATGAGAAAATTTACGTTATATACCCATTAGATAATGATGAAATAAATCAACAATTATGCACCTTAAAGTAAGTAATTTTTTTTATTTTACGAATGAAAATCTCAAAACCCTCTAAAATTTATAAAATGAGCATTGTAGAAAACAGATAGTATTCCAAGTGAAAGCAATTTTAGGAAGAATAATAATCTGCCACAAAGAGGTAATTTTGCCCTTTGTTTTGAAACGTCGACGAAAGGACTAAAATTTATTCAACTAGAATTTTATCTTTTTATATATGTGTTACATATATATATATATATATATAGATAAATAGATAGACATAAATACATAGGAATAAAAAAGAAAATAATAAAATAAATGACCATCGTTTTCATTTCCTTTATTTTTTCCTATTTCTGGATATTCTGCTCTTTTATCATTTGTTCAATCGCCTTTCTAATCTTTAACCATTATAATAATCATACCAATCCTTTTATTATATTTTATATATATTAGCCTCTACGCTGTTTTTAGTTATTGAAAATTTAGGTTAAAATAGTGTTGAATATGAAAAATGGATATAATTATCAATAGAGCGAAGCTCTATCTTGTAACGGGGAAAATTCTATATCTTATGGACACGATTTAGACAAAAGTATCTATTCATGTTGAACTATACTAATTTTGTTTATAAACTAATATTTCCAAGGTCATGTTTACACAAGTACCTGATAGTATACTTCGCTCCACCCGTTTTTAACGAAAGATAGTAAATTTTGATGATTACGAAAATTTACGAGTCCATTGTGATATTGGATTCTAATTCTTATAAAATCAGACTTAGCACTTAAAAAAAAGTTAGTTTAACAACCAGCTAATATGTACGTATCAAAAATCATAAGATGTACATCATAAAGGTATGTCTATAGATATAAATTACGAGAGAATCTTCTTTTAATTAAATATATTGTTTCTATTAAAAAACTGTTATATTAAATTTTTTTTCTTCTCATTATTAAAACACAATATCTATTTAAACTTTGAAAAAATTAATTTTCCTCTTCGCTTTTTTTTCTCCATAGAATTTCCTCTTTGAGGTTTATTTTTTCAGTCTAAAAGATTTTGTTAAATTAGTTTGACTTTTATTTTTTCTTTAATTTTCGTATGGAAAATTTTTTTTTATATTAAAAAATGCAAAAATATTAAATACAATTTAATTAAAATATTATTCAATTTTTAATATTATAACTCTTGATGTTTTAATTTTATGCTTTTTATTTTTTCTTATACTTTATGGAGAAAAAAAAAATTTATTAGATACTACGATATTTATTGTAATATTGAAAAACTTTGTAAGAGATCGTATATTTTTTTTATCTGGAAAAAAAAATATTGAAGTTAAATTAAATTTAATTAAAATGTGAGAACAGTGAAGCTTCTCGTTACAAAAAAGGTAAAAAAGTCTAGAATAAATTAAGTGAAATTCGCAGTAGTTGTAGCAGAGTACTAAGAAATTCTTCAAAAGAAAGTGAAATTATTTCAAAATACGAATATATTATCATAAAATTTTTTGGTTTTATTACAAATTTGAGAACCAAAATTAAAAAATATTTAAATCAAAGTTTAATTACGTTATATAATTTCTGAGATAAAAAATAAAACTGAAAGATTAATTTTATTTAACATTTAAAAATAAATATATAAAAGTATTTTGAACAACAAATACAAATATTAATAAAAAATTCAATAAAACTTTCTGCTAACTTACAGTAAATCCTATGCTCAAAAGTAAAACGTCAAAACTATCTGATAAGTTATTTGCCTGTTAAGAGATTCCCAGGAGTATTTCAAGCTGGCACCTGCTTACCCAATATCGTATATACCTATATATTTATAGTAAAACAAAAGTATGGAAGCCTAAAAGTATCATGGGTAGACATGGTGGCGGAGTAGTACTAGAAATAGTGCAGGGAATTAATTAAAAAATTAAAATTATAATAGACCAGAAGCCGTATAAGTTAGATGTGTGAACTTTTTTTCTAAGCTTTGTGCAAAGCTACTTATATGTGATAAGCCTGGTGATAAGTAACTTTTTCAATAGGCTAATTTCAGACTTTTAGGTCCTAACCCCGAAAAATGGGGGACCTAAAAATTTGGATTTACTGACCCTAAAGTCTTAGTTCAATCATTTTCATGCAAATTAAGTACGTATCTTATTATTAAGGACGCTGAATAAAAATATTTAGGTTCCGACTCACTTTCTCCTAATGCCATTTATGGGCATCTATCGGTCCGATTTTCGCATATTTCTTATATTTACTTCATGTAAGATATTTATCTGATTTGCATGAAAATGACTGGACTAAGATTTTGGGGTCGCTGATTCCAAATTTTTAGGTTGCCCATTTTTCGTGGCTTGGACCTAAAAATTTGAAATCAGTGTCTCGAAAATCTCTTACCTATTGCATATAAGTAGCCTTGCACAAAACTTAGAAAAAAGTCCATCTAACATACATAGCTTCTGGACTATTAACATGAAACATTTTTATAGGGCGGGGGTACATCAGAAATTGAAATTTGGGAGGGGTTCAAATTTGTCCGAATTAAGGGGCAGGTCAAATGAGACTTAAAATTATTTCAATTTAGAGAATTTGAAAAATCTGGGCTTGGGGACTTGGAATAATTCGGTTTTAGGGACTTAGATTAATTTTGACTTAGGGGCCTAGAATAATACGCGTTTAGGGAATCAGAATAGTTTGGGTTTAGAATCTTAACATCTAGTAAAGGTGATAATTACAAATTATAAAATTAGAAAATGTTATTGTAACGTTGCGTAACATTTGCATTATACCTACACTGTTAAAAGTATCAAATTTTCAAAAATTTTTGTAAATATTCGAAAAAAATCGTACAATTACTAAATTTAGTATATTAAGGCACGTTCTCACTTTTTTGAAAAAAAAGGTGTCTTTTTAAAATGCGTGTATTTTTTTTATTTTATTAGTTATCAAAAAAAAATTTTTTTTACCTAATAATACAATACTTTTACTAACTTTTTTTAATTTTTAAAATTTTTTTGCATGTATCATTATGGAGATATAGCGCGCCAAAGTCGAGGTACTTTTTTGCGGCTTGCACGATATCTCGACTCCAGTTTGCCTAAAATAATAAAACCAAAAAAGATTGTTTTTAGAATTGGTTTGCCAAGGTTGTAAACCGACGAAAAAAAAATTTTGTTGAAAAATAAAAAAATGCCAGCAAAATGAAAAAAAAGTCGTTTTTTTTTGGCACGAAATTGGACCTTGTAAGTTAAATAAAAGGCCAAACAATATTTTTTTTATTTGATTTTGTCGGTTCACAACCTGCGTGTATAGTTATTAAACAAAATAAAAAAAAAATTAGGTAAATCGGATGTATAGTTTTTGAAAGAGAGTGCAAGCCGATTCTAAAAAAGTCATTTCGAGAAAAACGCGTTTAAAGTTTTTTTTTAGTATACTTACGTATGTGAATACCCTTACGAAAACTTTTTTATCTCACAGATGCGTTGGAATTTTATTCTACCATTTTTTTTATATATTCTTAGATATATTTCCAATACAATAAAGAAATAAAAAAAAAATGGAAAATCGAAAAATCAATAAGTGAGAACCTGCCTTAACATAAAATTCAAGTATTTTCGATTTTTTTGTGATTTTACGAAAAAAGTTGTAAATTAACAACTATTTTTCGGAAATTTGCAACTATTTTTTGTAAATTTTCGAAAAAAAATTGTAAATTATCAATTTCTCTTGCGAATTTACAAAAAAAAAATCGAGAATACTCGAATTTTTCGATAATATACTAAATTTAGTAAATATACGTTTTTTTTTCTCGAATATTTACAAATTTTTTCGAAAATTTACTAATTTTTCAAAAATGTTCTAATTTTTTTGTTAACATAAGAAAGTTACTTTTTACAGTGTAGACCTCAGCTGGAAGTAAATACGTTCCATGCATTTAGGTTGTGTTTACACAAAACGGTTATAAGTTCTTTAAAGAAAACCTTTAATTAGGTCTGTATCTTTAAATTATCATATCTGCTAATTGAATAATCGAAAACAAACGAGTAAAGAATTTTTGGAAATTTAGTGCTCATACTCAAATTTATTAAAACCTATTTTTATAGAAAATTGCAATTAAAATTGGGCTTTTGGGCCGAAAGTGGACTTTTCCCTTTTAAGTTCAATTGTTTTAACTCTAGTGTCCCTAGAAATTTATTAAAAATCTGTTCCATAAAAATGCCCTACGTATAATACACGGTGTTTTGGAATGAGTAGTCGTGTTTCTATATTCAGCGTATCGCTACAAACTTGCCTTGCGAGTCTCATTGAATTACTTGCAAGGGTTTAAAGGCCATATTTCATGCTATTTCTTGGGGTCGCTAAGAGGTCAATTACAAAATGTACCCAAATTTCTCCTATTCATCAACGTACATAATTAAATAATGTTAAAAAAATAATATTTCATAAATATAAAAAATTTAAAAAATTGAACATAAACATGGACTTACTGATATACCAAACAGCAAAAAAGAAAATAATGAAAATCTCCTTACCTGTAAACAAAATAAAAAAATTTATTATTTTTTTTTTAATAAAAAATTTAATATCCATAAAAATTTGATATATATTGTGGAAAAAAAATTGAAAAATTTTCTTATTACTAGTATTGTATTATGTATTTGTAGTTTTTTATTATGTTTTCAATTTTTGTGTTAAATTTCAAATTTTTAATTATATGCCTGCAGTCTTCTACTACTACTACACCACTTTGTCTACTCATGATACTTGTAGGCTTCCATACAAAAGCGTTGTCAGTGTTAAAAGTCAACGTACAGTCAGCCTTTTCTCACAGTTTCGTTTCTACAAACATAAGTTTGTATATCGGCCTGGGAGATATTTTAAGAAGTCGCTAGACTTTTTGGTTATTTAATGAGTTCGGCTGATCCCTCATAAAAAATTCTTAAAATTTTAGCTTAGTGAGCTTGGCTCCATAAGAAAAAATTTAATTTTCATCTTGTAAAAATGTGGTATAAATTTATTGGAATCTTTATCTGGCAACAGAATTTCTTTTGGGCAGATTTTTACCCCAATTTATGTCATTTTAGATAAAAATTTGGAAAATTTTACTAAGGTTCCCCTTCCCAGGAAAATTTTAAAATATTTCTGATAAAGAAAATTATTTTTGCTTTAAATATTATCGACGACTTAAAAAAAAATGCCAGGAATTTGGAGACATTCGTTTTCAAATATACCTATTTTCAAATGTAAAAAATGTTCTTATGTAAGTTTTATTCATTTTTGCATTTGTAAATTGAAATACATAGACTAAACACAGACACAGAAAATGTAAAGAGAGAAATAGAGAGAAATACTGATAAAGAAAGTAAATACAGCTATATGCTCTTTTCGAAGCTATGTGTTATCGAATAAATGACAACAAATACCCAAGCACGTTCTTGACGACAGTTCCAATTTGTTTTCCATAGAGATTTAGGACACTCTCTCAATCTGAAAACCACAAAGCTAGAGTATACTTCTGTTAGATCAACCTCAGGTTTCTATGTTTTACGTTTATAATATCTAAAAAATAAATGAGAAAATCCAAAGCTTTTAGTTTAATGGTTCCGTTTAAATTATCGAAAATAAATTAGTATTCGTGCATAAAATAATAATTATTTAGAAAAAATAAACTTAGCGTATAAAATCTTTCATATGTTAGCTCAATGCGCAGGTATTTAAATATAAAAGAATTTTTAGAATTTTCAATACTGTTTGGACAGAGAAGAAGTTTGTTCGAAATTTTCAGATACTTTCGACAATTTCAATAAAATGTTACATTGCTATTCAAACGATTTAATATTTTATTTTCTATGGTTTATTTTATTATTATATTTATATGAAAAAAGGAAACAAAAACATAAGACTAAACATTTGCTTTTTTCAATTCAAATATCCTCGTATTCCATAAATACATTTTATATAATATTTGAATGTATTTGTATTTACCTACTTTTTTTTATTTTTCTTCAATGTTATTGTATTCTGTATTGTAACACACGCTGATGCATAAAAGTATCAAAGAAGTTGCAGAACGTGCAATTGCAATATTACGATTGAAAATGGTTTCTTGCACCATTTATTCTGGCAATCGAAATATTTGAAGAAAAAGAAAAGTTTGGTTTTTTTTTCCATGCTTCATATTACAACTACTACTACTGCTACTACTTTTTTTTTATTTACTTTTTTCTATTAAGTTTTGAATAAAAATTTTAAATGTGCAATTTTTATTTTTTTATTATGCGAATCTCTAGAAAATTGCAAGATAAATTAAAAAAAAGAAACTAATAATTTTCAAAAATATTAATTTCTTTTATCAAGTAATACTATAGATATCGAGTGCGGGCTTTCTCATATTTCCCTTTCTCTGAATGCTAGAGACCCTGGTGGTCGCGCTATTTTTTTCCAAAGATTAACTTGAGAGAAGAGAAACCTTCAATAAAGCCCGCACTCAATACTATTTTAAAATTTAATCTACTTTACGTGCTACTTCAGATAAAAATATGAAAATTCAATTTAGTATTATTACTTCATTTATTCTTTACTTCAGTCTAGACTTTAAACTAAAAATAAGTAATTTAAAAATAATCAATTTTTATAATGTCTAACTAAAATAATAAAAAATTTTCATACTTTTTCATTTTCTTGCAGCTTTAGTAATTTCATTTTTTTTGTGAGAATTATTTTTTAAAAAATTGGAATATTCTCCAACAGAAAGCTTCTTAAGATACCGTCAGTTATAAAAAAATTAGAAAAAAAATTACTTAATTACCAATCAACACATTTAAGACACTTGAATAATTTTTAATGAAAAAATCATTATTTTGGGCTAAAAATGTTACCTAGTAATGAACCTCAAGCTACCCGCGAGAAATTTCTTCAAGCTACCAGCGGAGAATAAAAATGCAGCGGTTCTCAATGCACATAGTGCATGCTGTAACTTTAATTTCTAATCACAAAAATTCTTTTTCAAAAAAAGATGTATTTTAATCAATAATTAACTATTATTATTTAATTAAAAACTAATTTTCAAAAGCAGACATAAATATCAATTATAAAAGAAAAATGTTAATATCGAACGATTTTAAATAAGAACTGAATAAAAAAGTTATCGTATTTTATTTAGGTCGAAGGTCGAAAAATTCGTCAAATTAATATTACTTAGTAGGTAATTGGAAATTTTCTTTTCATTTCTGATGTCTGTTTTTACGTACAATCAATAGGAAATTTAATATGACCCATTAAATATATGGGATAAATTTTAAATAATTATGTGTTTTTTTTGATAAATGTTTACCCCATACTTAGGGGATGAAATCTTATTTTCTGGAACATTTACGTAAAAAACAGACTTAAACATTTGAAATCAGTGTATCGAATATCTCTTACATATATTGCTTATAAGTAGCCTTGCACTAAGCTTAGAAAAAAATCCATTTAACATACATAAATTCTGGACTATTAATATGAAACATGTTTATAGGGATATAGGGAGGGGATACCTCAGAACTTTAAAATTGGGGGGGGGGGGTCAAATGAGACTTAGAATAATTTCAATTTAGGGAATTTGAAAAATCTGGGCTGGGGGACTTGGAATAATTCGGGTTTAGGGACTTGGAATAATTTTGATTTAGGCACCCAGAATAATTTGCATTTAGGGGATTAAAATAATTTGGGTTTAGAATCTAAACATCTAGTAAGGTGATAATTACAAATTAGAAAATTAGAAAATTGTATTGTAACGTTGCGTAACATTTGCATTATACCTAGACCTCAGCTGGAGGTAAACAAGTTCCATGCATTTAGGTTTTGTTTACACAAAACGGTTATAAGTTTTATTTGTATGAGTTGTTTTAATTAATCTAAAAAAAGTGCCATCCTAATACAAATACTTTTTACTTAAAATAACATTATGTTAAAAATTAACCATCACATAAAAAGTTAAAAAATTAAGAAGACTTTTGAATAATTTTTTTCATTTATTCATTGTCTTGACTAATTAATTGCAAAAACTTTTCTTTTAAAAAAAGTTACATAAAAATTAAACACTGCAGGTTTTTTACTCTGAAAAAATTTGAGAAAATGACTTTTTTTCTTTTTTCATAGTAGGTTAGTGGCGCAGTTTTTTGAGCGGACCTCAAATAATTTTTTCAGTTTATAGACGAGTCTTTGATGCATCAGTTGACATTAAAACTAGAGCTCTTTTCTTTTTACAAAAGTTTTCTTTTTTCTTTTGAAACAAATTTTTTAAATTTTCTTCTAGTGTAAAGCCTTTGGACCTCAGGTTCCAATGTCAATTGATGCATCAAAGACTCGTATACAAACTGACAAAATTATTTGATGAGGTCCACTCAGAAAATTGCGCCACTAACCTACTGTGAAAAAAGAAAAAAGTCATTTTCTCAAATTTTTCTAATTTTCTCCGAGTCAAAAAAAATAAGTTTTAAAAAAATCATAAAAAAATTTGACATTAACAATTACTTTTATTAAATCTTACAACTCTTTCAACCCTCAACCAACATGAGTGTCTCCACTGCAACTCCGTGCAACTCATGTTTAGAGCTTTCAGTTGGTCGAGAGTTGAATTCTTCAGAAAATTAAATAACAAAGTTATAGTTACTTTAATATATACATAAATATATAGAAATGAGATGGTTTTCCTGAAAGATTATTTTATGGTTATTCGTAGAAAAGTAAGTAGTTCAAGTTACACAGAGGAACTGCAATAAAATGCGACGAACCACGTTAAAAGGGTTATAAACGACCGTCATCTTTTTTCTTTTTTTTTTCCTGTTTTATATGTATGTAAGTTTTTCTTTTTATATTTTCTATCTTTTATTTTTTTATCTAAAATTGTGACTTTTTCTTTCTTTTTTTAGACTTTTTCTAACTCATTACTGTACATGTGTATTTAAAAATGTATTATTTTTTTTATTTTCTATCTCTCTTTTTAGAATTCCAAGAGTTGTTACTCTAGAGAAATAACCAGACGACCTAAGTATAATTGTAAAAAAAAGGTGATGTAATTGCTGCCTCTCATTAAAAAAAAACCATATAAATAAACGACAAATTCATTAACGAATTGCTTTTTCCTGTACATAAAAAGACAAGAGTGTTAAACTGTACTGGCGTGAAGATTATGATAGTGCTAATCTAATTTTACTTTTAGTTACATGTAAATTATTTTTTTTTTTTAATATACAAATGTTAATTTTTCATATCTTATCTCTACTTATTTGTTAATTTTTGAATATTAAGTAACTAAGAATTAAGAAAATTAAAATTTTTAGTAATACTTTTCATTAACCTAAATTATTTTTATAATATAAGATAAGGATTAAATTTTTTTGCTAATTTTATTTAATGAGGAGGTGTCTTTGAATAAATGAGAATGTACTTAAAATAAAATATTTATAAATAAGAGTTAAATTTTCCTAAAAATTGATAAACCATAAAAAATTAAACTTTTGAATAACTAAAACTTCAAATCGATAATTTATTTTAATTAAAATTATAAAAAGCATGACTCGAGATATATCATAAACTTTTCATATTTTTTAATCAAATTAATTAATTACTCGTTTAAAATCAATATTTCATAATTATCATATTTCAATCTTCATCAATTAAAAAAAAAAATTTTTTTTTACTAAGAATATAGTAATATAACCTTTTTTAATGTTGATTTTGATTAATTATTGAATAAAATTTTATAAGATATTGAAAAAAATCGCTCTTTATTATTTTATGAAATAAAACTTTTAACAAATTTAATTCTTTATAGATTCTTACTTGATTTTCAAAAATATTTATTTATTTGTCAAAGTTTAAGATATTAGGAATTGCCTTTGGTAAGAATAGATATTTGATAACATTCAACGTATACATTTCAGCTCTTCATGCTCAAGAATAAATCACTGTTTTTTTTACTTTTATTTCAAAGTTTTCAATGACTCCCATATACCCATATGAAGTAACTCAAGAGGTCCCAGATGTTTAATTTAAAAAATGACATTAATTTATTAGTGATAAATAACATTTTTCACACATACACACACACTCACAGAGAGTAGGTTAAAAATTTAATTATTATTATTTGTAAAATATTTATGATACCAAGTGTTTCGAATAGGATAATTCAAATCATAAAATTTCAACAAACTAAATGCCATAAAATTGTGGTCAAAAGTGTATAAAAAAAGTACTTAATTATTATTATTAGAATATAAAATAAAACATAAATAATTTGTTACATTATATTCAGGTATGTAAAATATTATATATGAAAAGGGGTTTTAATGAATCGAAAGGAATTTAGTAAAAGCCACATGCTGCTTTCATAATTTATAAATGCAATATATTTGTGTACTTGTATTAATTATTATGAAGCTAATATAGATGTGTGCATGTACAATGTAACATTAATATCGCGATATTGTATATTATTCGTTTATCTAACTACTTTCAAGATATTTCATTTCAGAATATTTTAGGGGGGTTATGAGTTATTTGCTAAAATTTTTAAACATTTAATTTTCTATTAGCAAGTATATTACAACTCAAAGTCTGCAAGAATGGTCTGCAGAAATGGTCCGTATCCTATATGTAAATTGCTATCTACAACAAAGTTGGTGATCGCTAAATAGCATTTTTTTTAGGCAAACCTTCACTAAACAAAAATCCGTTTGCTGCAAGCGAAAATATTCTGTTCGCGTTTAGTAGTTGCGCGCGCGCGCGTGTGTGTGTGTTGCATATAACCATATTATGGCCCTGAATCCCACTTCAAATTATTCTAAGTCCCTAAATCGAAAAAAACTTATAACCGGTTTGTGTAAACACAACCTAAATGCATGGAACATGTTTACCTTTAACTGAGGACTAGGTATAATACAAATGTTACTCAACATAACAATACAATTTTCTAATTTTCTAATTTGTAATTATCACCTTACTAGCTGTTAAGATTTTAAACCCAAACTATTTTGATTCCCTGAACCTGAATTATTCCAAGTCCCTGAATCGATATTATTCTAAGTGCTTAAGTGTTATTTGACCCCCCACTTAAATACGACAAATTTTACCACCCCCTTAAATAGGACAAATTTAACCACCCCCCTTAAATAGGACAAATTTAACCACCCCCCTTAAATAGGACAAAGTTGACCCCCCCCCCTTAATTTTCAAGTTCTGAAGTACCCCCTCTCTATAAACATGTTCCATGTTAATATTCTAAGTCCACCCCCCCTACCGAGCCAGACTTTTTTAAATACTTCACCCAATGAACATGTTCCATATTAAAAGTCAAACATTTTTTTATGGAAAACTTACTAAAAAAAAATTAGTTCTTATAGTCCGGGGAAATGTGTTTTTCACCTCGAAGTCCCTATGAAACTGGATGAATTTTGGTGAAATCTTTTGCATTCGCTTCAGAAAAATAATGCCGACAAAGCGTCCCCCAGGAAAATTGTATAGTATGTCGGGGGGGGGGGGTGATTTTCCCACCCATTTTTCACCCCTTTTCCCCCCAATATTGAAAAGGAGTAAAAAAATGTTTTTTAACACTTTTTAATGATGCTATGTGGTTTTATAGGCCGGAAAATAAGAATTTCGGGTCAAAAATTACATTTAACAGGTTCCAAGGGGTGAACTTGGCCTTTTTTCACCCCAGTTACCCCAAAATATGACAGGTTTTTAGGTCACTAATCTCAAAAATGATGACAGAAATTACATTTAGCCGGTTTTAAAGGGTGAAATTGGCCATTTTTCACCCCTTTCAACTCTACAAAATTCATTTTTTTATTTTGAATGGGTCTATTAGGTACTTTTGGGCGCTGATTTCAAAAATGAGGTCAAAAATCACATTTAGCAGGTTTTAAAGGGTGAAATTGGCCATTTTCACCCCTTTCACCCCTAAAAAATTCATTTTTTTTAAAGAATTTATTTTTTTATTTTGAATGGGTCTAATAGGTTTTTTAGGTCGCTAATCTCAAAAATTATGTCAGAAATTACATTTAGCCGGTTTTAAAGGGTGAAATTGGCCATTTTCACCCCTTTCACCCCTAAAAAATTCATTTTTTTAAAAGAATTTATTTTTTTATTTTCAATGGGTTTATTAGGTTTTTTTGGACGCTGATTTCAAAAATGAGGTCAAAAATCACATTTAGCAGGTTTTAAAGGGTGAAATTGGCCATTTTTCACCCCTTTCACCCCTAAAAAATTCATTTTTTTAAAAGAATTTATTTTTTTATTTTGAATGGGTCTATTAGGTTTTTTTGGGCGCTGATTTAAAAAATGAGGTCCAAAATCACATATAGCAGGTTTTAAAGGGTGAATTGGCCATTTTCACCACTTTCACCTCTAATTAATTTATTTTTTTAAAAGAATTTATTTTTTTATTCTGAAAGGGTCGAGTAGTTTTTTTTTGGGCGCTGATATCTAAAGTGAGGTCAAAAATCACATTTGGTAGGTTCAAAAGGGTGAATATTATAAAGGTATATGTAAATTTTTGGAGTATTTAGGGTGAAAATGGCCAAATTCACCCTTTAGAACCTGCTAAATATTATTTCTGACATCATTTTTTAGATCAGCGCCCAAAAAAACCTACTAGACCCATTCAGAATAAAAAAATAAATTCTTTTAAAAAAATGACTTTTTTAGGGGTGAAAGGGGTGAAAAATGGCCATTTTCACCCTTTAAAACCTGCTAAATGTGATTTCTGACATCATTTTTGAGATTAGCGACCTAAAAACCTATATAGTTAATTTTGTTTTGAAAAAATGTATATTTAAGATTTATGTCATATTTTGGGGTAACTGGGGTGAAAAAAGGCCAAATTCACCCTTGGAACCTGTTAAATGTAATTTTTGACCCCAAATTCTTATTTTCCGGCCTACATAACCACATAGCATCGTTAAAAAGTGTAAAAAAATATTTTTTTATTCCTTTTCAATATTGGGGGGAAAAGGGGTGAAAATGGCCCCCCGACATACTATACAATTTTCCGGGGGGACGCTTTTTTAGCATTATTTTTCTGAAGCGAATGCAAAAGGTTTCACAAAAATTCATCCACTTTCAGAGTCAGTTTGAGATTTGACCTTTTTTTTCACACTATGCCCCGGACTATTAATACTACTCAAGTCATATCATGGGGGGAGGAGGGGGGGTTGTATAGTTACTGGACACCACCAAATTCAGTCAACCTATTTGGTCACTGATCAGAATTTCAGGGTCATTTTTTTAAGAAATGAGCACTTTAACTACCAACAACAAAAAGGTTTATTTTTGATGTATTCGCACTTTGAGCGTTCAGATTTATTGTACATAGATAGATTCAACGTCACGTATTTTCGGGTCATAGTTATGAAAAGTTGGCACTGCGCCTTCAAATAAGCAAAAACTATCTGTAAAAGGGGTATTTTTTATATATTTCAGATTTTTGCAAATTTAAGGGTGAAGTGCCAACTTTGAATAGACAGGACACAGATATTCGTTATCAGCAACGCAAAAAACTCATAGTTCAAATCTGAAAACTAAAAGCGTAAAATAACTAATAATACCCCTTTTAAGGTATTTAGGGGTTTATATTAACATGGAACATCTTCATTGGATGGGGTATTTGAAAAAGTTTGGCTCGGCAGGGGGGGGTAAAAAAGTGACGCTTTTAGGGGCGGGGGGGGGGTGAAATGGACTTAGAATATTTTCGATTTAGGGACTTAGAATAATTTGAAGTGGGAATCAGGACCTGATCAGGCCCTGATAACAACAACAACTTAGAATACTTTAAGTCTATGGAGTTAGGGTAGTATATATTTCAGGATTTATTGTAATTTCGGTTTTTGGATTTATTACTATTATGAGTAAACATGTTCCATGCTCGTTGGTTGTGTTGTTACACAAACCGATTATAAATTTTTTTTATATATGTTACACCCCAAACGTTTAAATGACCATTTAATGAAATGGTCAACTTTTTTACCAATTCATAAAATGGTTAAGCCCCTTGCCGATTTCATGAATTGGTCAGAAATCAATTTTTTTACACGATTAGGTCAATAATTTTAGAACGAATAAAAATAAGATTTAAGTACTTAATAGTCGTTATTATATTCTTTAATTTTAATAATTAATAATTAAA
Organism: Anagrus nilaparvatae; assembly: GCA_022575985.1. Classification (NCBI taxonomy): domain Eukaryota; kingdom Metazoa; phylum Arthropoda; class Insecta; order Hymenoptera; family Mymaridae; genus Anagrus; species Anagrus nilaparvatae. The sequence goes on along the minus strand of JAKSXM010000231.1, from coordinate 28,597,034 downwards.
AATGTATTTTATATTATAATACTTTAATGTGTATTATATACACTGTACCCACTGTCCCCACTCTGACTACTGTCCCCACTTCATATCAACGTATATGATAATAATATTATTTATTAAATAATTATTTATTAATATTATTTATTACATTTTAAATTATTAAGTATTAAAATTAAAGAATATAATACCGACTTCTGTATACTTAAAAAGTTGACAATTACACGATTGACTCGGCTTCGTCTCGGACAGTAATTTACGTGCAATTTGGGCCATTCTTTACTTTTCTTGACACGGGCTCGTAATATGATATTTATTTATTAAAAATTTTTTTTTTTTATTAAAAACGCAATTGTTTTTTTTCTTTTCGGACGTAGTACCTAATTTTTTTATATAAAAGTACTAGTTTCAGAAATATCGCGCTTCCTCGATTTTCCGGATCTGATACCTAATGTTTTGAAAATTTTTTAACCTAAAAATAAAAAAAAAATCATTGCTTTTTTTCAGTGTTGAATTTAGACTTCATTTGTCTGTAAAAGAAAACATACTTTTTCAACTGCGCAGTGGTAAAACTAAAATTCGGGCTAGAAACCTGAAATGAGAAATTAGTAGCATGAAGATATACCTCCCAAAATCCCTTTGCGAATCAGCCAAAAAATCTCAAAATTCATGAGTATTAATTATTGACAAGGAAGAGTCCGGTGACGAATTTGAAGTTTCTAGTACATCTAGTTATAGATTTTTTTCTTATTTTTGTTTAACAAGGAATCTATGGAACTTATAAACTCCACAAAGTCTTAAAAATTGCAAATTTTCAGAACTTAAAACTGAAGAAAACAATAATCAAAAATGTATGGGAACTCTGAGGGGAACTTAATAACTTTTTACTTCACCATCAGGCTAATATACATATATCGAAGGTTTTTAATACAGGTTCTTACAAAATTGAAAAATTTAATTTTCTCTGAAGTCATAAAAAAAAAATTACTACTATTTACCAATATTATTAAGTATTTAGCTTTTTTTTTAACAAAAAAAAAAACCTAATAACTAATATTAATTTTTTTTTAGTACTACTGACCTCTTTGGGTTTAATACTTCATAAACTAAAATAGTTTTTTTTCAACTTTATGTTTCCAACTATCTTTTTTTTTATTTTAAATGCACATACATTTTATTTTTATTATTATTATTATTATTATTAAACTTCTTCATTTTCATTGAAACTCATGCTTGGAATTCATTACTTAGCGTGCTTAAACGTTAAAAAAAACAGCTAGAAAACATGAAAACAAACTTTAAACTAGTAAAATATAAATATTTTTTCTAACTTTAATGTTATAATAAAATATGATGTAAATTATATATTATTATATTTTACAAGAATTATATTATTATTATTTTTTTGTAAAGTTTAAAAAAAAAAATTATTTATTTACTAAAAAAAAAATATATATCAAAATCAAATAAATAAAAGTTATAAATTTTTTATATGGGTAGATTTAAATGAAGTGAGTGCGACTTACATGGTCGGGTCTTCAAAACTGCCCCAAAGTGTTTTTTTCTGAAAGTACTACCAAAAATAAGTAACCAGCCAAATTTTTAGCCTCCCAGAGCGAAATCTCGATTTTTGGCAGCCATTTTAGAGTTTTTGATTGTCGTAAAAAAAGTAAGAAAAATGAGTCATAATTTTTTTTATTATTGCTGTAAAAAACTCACATTAGCATGAAAAATTTTTTCCTTTTAAGTCCGGATAGGAAATTTCCCTGGCTATCCGATTCCGGGGTCAAAATTTTTTTTTGAGTAGCGCATGCGCGAGGAATCGCTAAGATAGGCTGTTTTTTTTCAAAAGTCGATTTCTCAAATGCCTATTAGTGAAAAATCTTGTAACCAGGCTTAAAATTCTCGTTAAACCTTATATTTTTTGGCGAAAAAAACATTTCGTTGGGACACTGCTTTTTGGGAGCTCTAGATAAAAAAATAGCAGCTTTCAAAACCTCATTTTTTACAAATTTCAAATTTCCCGCCAAGTCACGTGACCAATCAAAAATCTGACCAAAAATTTGGATTCCGCGGAAAATTTTACATAAAGATATATCTTTTCATGTTTTTAAGAGCGTTTATGTTAAAGCGGCGAAAAACAGTGAAATAATAAAGAATTTTCTGAATAATTTTGAATAATTTGGAATAATTTAAAAAATAAAAAAATTCCTTAATAAATGAGATATTTTAATCTTTCAATTTAAAATTTCGCTGCTTTAGCATAAACGCTCTTAAAAACATGAAAAGATATATCCTTATGTAAAATTTCCCGCGGAATCCAAATTTTTGGTCAGATTTTTGATTGGTCACGTGACTTGGCGGGAAATTTGAAATTTGTAAAAAATGAGGTTTTGAAAGCTGCTATTTTTTTATCTAGAGCTCCCAAAAAGCAGTGTCCCATCGAAATGTTTTTTTCGCCAAAAAATATAAGGTTTAACGAAAATTTTAAGCCTGGTTACAAGATTTTTCACTAATAGGCATTTGAGAAATCGACTTTTGAAAAAAAACAGCCTATCTTAGCGATTCCTCGCGCATGCGCTACTCAAAAAAAAATTTTGACCCCGGAATCGGATAGCCAGGGAAATTTCCTATCAGGATCTAAAAGGAAAAAATTTTTCATGCTAATGTGAGTTTTTTACAGCAATAATAAAAAAAATTATGACTCATTTTTCTTACTTTTTTTACGACAATCAAAAACACTAAAATGGCTGCCAAAAATCGAGATTTCGCTCTGGGAGGCTAAAAATTGGGCTGGTTACTTATTTTTGGTAGTACTTTCAGAAAAAAACACTTTGGGGCAGTTTTGAAGACCCGACCATGTAAGTCGCACTCACTTCATTTAAATCTACCCATATAAAAAACTTTATTTTCAATTTAAAAAATCTAAATTTTTATCTCGTAAAAATTATATTTTAAAGCACTTTTTTTTTCTTAACTTTTTATTTATATTTTACATAAACTCGTTCTATCTGCACATTGTACCCAACGGTTCTACCTAAAAAACATAACACACCCTATACAAGCTTGACAGAGTCCACTGACTACATGAACCTTCCGTGTTCACTAAAAAACAAAATAAAAAAGTAAAAAAAAAAAAAAAACTAAAGGAATAATATATATATATATATAGTATTCCGCTTCAACAAGCTCGACGAATTCGAATACAAACCATAAAACTAATGTACATTCATTGCAAAAGCGAGTATTTTTACGGTACAAAAACTCAATAAAAAAAAAAAAATTGGATGAAAAAAAAAATAGATAAAAGTTTAGCGGAATAAAAATATAAATAAATAAAAATTCATAAACGTAATATTTTGAATTTTTCTTTTATTCATAACATTTTAAAAACAAAAAAAAATTTATATATGCTACTTTTAAATAAAAAATTTTGATTTATTTTTTGAAAGTAAATCTATAATATTTTAGACTAAATTTGTGAAATGACCCATATTTGCTATAAAGACGGGAGGGATCATATATCAAAAATATGAACTTTTACCAAATACTTACGGAGTCTGCAATTAGAGCTATTGTGTATTGGGGAAAAAAAATTCCAGGATCCATGGACTGAAAAAAAAAAACCGTTTGCCGAATGCAGAAATATTCCAGTTGCGGTTAGGGTTACGCTTGGAGCTAGCGGAATTTTTTTCAGAGTAATAAAAAGAAACATAGTTTATCTAAAAGGCAAAGAAGCTGATACGGGGTAATTGATCGAATGGGCCACAAAGTTTTCAATTTCGAGTTAATAAACAATTAGAAAGAGCACTGAAAAACTTTTTGAACCCAAAAAAAGCTACATAAACTTTGTACACACCAAACCTAAAAGAATTCTTTGATATCCAGAGAAGAATGAATATTTATTCAATTCAATTTTTTATGAATAGAATTAAAACAAAAATAATTTTGTTTAAAAAATTTAACCTCAAAATAATTCCTCCCCAAAGAAATAAACCAACATTAATTCTTTTTTGGGTAACTAAAAATTCTTTTGGGTTAGTGTGTAACTTTTTTTATTAAATGTAAAATACTTTGTTTTTAAATATAAAATATTTTCATACAATGAAAATTAAAATTTTGAGTAAATAATAGCAGAATGAAAAAAAAATCAAATAATAATAATTATTATTCAAACATTATTAAAATAAAATAAACAATTACAAATTTATAACAATAGAATTCATAAAAAATATTTATTCATAACTCATCAAATAAATTTTGAATTAATTAAAAAAAAAATGATTATTTTTTTGTACGAAGTATATATTTGTTTAATTAGAATATATAATACAATGGTGTACGAAACATAATACAGCATAAACATGTCATATCCGTTAAATATAATAAATGAATGAAATTATAATATTTCTACACACAGACACACACAGGCGCATAATTTATATTTAATAATATATAACCTCAAAATATACGATTATAGAAAGATTAAATATTTCTTAAATAAAACAGTATTGCATAATAAATAGTAAATTTGGTTAAAACTTAAATGTAGGTACTACTCACGAAGACTAACAAATTATAGAATTCCTAATGATTTATCAGTTAGTAATATCATTAAAATGCCATAAGGGCTTTTCTTGATCTACATTTTCACTTGGTTTAATTTCATACATAAGATCGACAATGATAATTTACTTACACACGATATAAAAACATACATATTAAACAATGGCAAATTTTCATTTTTCTAATTTAAAAAGAAAATTATACGTTAAAAAAAAACATAATAATTGAGTTATTAAACGTGAAAATAAAAATTTCAGTAGTTAAATCTACGTTACGTCAGACATCAATATTTACAAACGTACATGTGCGAGTGTATATTTAGATATAGTGTGTTATTATCTATAAATAGATGTATTCATAATATCTCATATTTCAGTTTTATGTTAATGTACAAAAATATATTTAAATATATACACATACATATACATAAAATATATAAATATGTATGTATGGAAAAGTACGAAAAAATAAAGAAATTTTTTTTGAAACTTTTAAGATAGCAGAAAAATTATTATGTTCTTTGTACCTATACGATTGTTAATGATCGCGTGTTTTCCAAACACATTTTCAAAATCTTTATATTCATATATGCTGATATATATTAGGGTGGTTCTAATATATTAATATTTATTACTTGACTAACAAGTTATAGTTTGAAGATTTTCTTTTTATTTATTAAAAATCAGTATTCAATTTCATTGATACTACATGAGTTTTGAAAAATATTATTTTAATAAACTGTAAAATAAATTAATAATCTTAAAAAATATTGCTTATTAGACAAATTTTTGGTACGCCTTCCAATTATTAGGTTCGTTGATCTCAATTCCGAAATTCATTCAAAATGGCAGATTCCTAATAATTCGATTTTAAACATTTTAACGCTAACCAACAAATTGGGGATGTGACCACAGTTTTGAAGTCAGATTTTAACATTTTTTAAACGTGGGTGATTAACAAAAAATGGCAAGTTTTCTAACTTCAAAATTCGCATTTCATGCGATTTAATGTCAAATTTATTTTGAGTCCACTATTTTGAATTCTAAAATTCTGATTTCAGAATCGTAATCTGTGACCCCAAAAATTAGGGCACCGACTCAGCTGGTAAATGGAATATTGATAATTATTTATAAATCGTTTATCAGCAGCCAAGAATATATAACGTCTTTTGAGAAAAATCCATTTTCGTCCCCAATTAAAATTATTGTATATATTTAAAATTATAAGCGTATTGACTAGATTCACGGAATCCACATAAATTGAGAATTTCAAAACTTAATAAAAAAATTTTTTACCCAACTTAATATATGTAAAAAAATGCAAAATATTTTAAAATTTATGTGATGTTAAGGAAATCTTTGAACCAAACACAAGTAAAGCAAATTTTATAGTAAAATTACATATTACAAAAACTTTTTGCTTTTAAAGTAATAACTAATATTCGTATGGTTGCATTCATAACAAATGAAATATTTCTATATTATTAACTGAAAATGTTGCTATAGAATTAAATGAAATAATCGTTTAGTAAGTAATAATTTTTAAAAAATAGTTATAAATGCATTAAACAAAAATTTAAATAACTAAAAACTACATTTAAAATTTTCTTGGAATAATAAATGTTTCTCGATTAAAATTAATCAAATTTCTTGTTATTTGACTATGTAATTCATAGTTGAAATACTAAATGCTTAAACAATGTAAAAATTCATAGAAATATTTAGCCAACATGAGAGAAAAACGTGAAAATATTCACAGCTTATGAACTGTAGGAGAATATTGTAATATCCAGAAATGTTAACGTAAAATTTAATCACCAATACAGAGCCAGAAATTTATAAGCATAAAGCCAAAAGAGAAATATGAGAGATAACAGAAAAGGAAAAATTGACTCTTGGGAATTTGAGCACGAGGGCACAAGGTCGACCACTGGAATCTCTTGTGGCTCTGTATCACTCATATCTCTCTTGTGTGTTTCTAAGTAATATCTCTATATAATATAATTGCATATTTTCGTGTCTTTAAATATGTGTTTTGTATAAAATTCTAGGAAGACAAAAAAGACAATTCTGTATGGAAGAACTGTTTTTAATGTTTTTGATTCAGGAAAGTATATTCCATTGAAATTTTGATAAATAGAATAAGATTAAACACTAAAAGTTAATTATAAAATGATTTATTTAATAAAATTAAGTTTTATTTGTAAATTATTTATAATGATAATTTAAAATTTTTACTAAAAATTCTATGCAATTCAATATCCGGTCGCTGTACTGTTTAAAAAATCTTGAATAATAAAAATGACTAATTCAAGTAAAATTCAAACAGAATAATTGAACAGTGTAATATTTAGAATTTTTAAATTGGCATGTCATATAAAAAAATTCAACCTGGCAAGTAATACCCGATTTGGATTACTTTAACTTAATATCAGTTAAAAATTATTCTGCATAAAACTTTAAATTACTTTATATATTAAATATTCTTATAATAACATTAACATACTTAATAATAAACTTGGAAAAAAGATTTCCTCTTTTTTTTTTTACAAATTAAACGACCCATTCAAAAAGTATGAATCTTTTCTTCCTAAGAGACAAAAACTTTTCTTTATACTTTACATTAATTTAAGACATTTTAAAAAGCTACTTAAAAGATATAAAAAAAATTAAAAAATAACTTGGCTTTTAAAGTTAAAAAAAAAAATGTGGTTTCAAATAAAATTATTTTAAGAATTGTAACATATTCAAAGTAAGATTAAAATAGAAAATTAAAAAGCTCAAAGGTAAATAACAAATAAACTAGTACAATTTCAAATAAAGAATAAAGGAAGAATGACGTCCTAGGAAAAAAAAGCTCAACGATAGTTTACATTTATATCCATCAAATTTGCAAGAAAATAAGGAGAAAAAAAATTGTATACGTAAGCAGCATATATACTGAAAACTAAGCTTAATACTCCTCGTAGAGATCACCGGACTATAAAACAAAAGAGTAGTACAAATATAGCAAAAAGTACATATATAATATTACGTATGTGTACAGGTTTATACAAAAGACAAAAAAAAAACTAGTTCGAAAGTGGAAAACTCAAGAGAATTATTCTGCATAATAAAGAAAGTAAAAAAAAGAAATCTAAAAAAAAAAAAGATGTACATGCTACGCGAGTTAAGATCATTTTCGTAAAAAAAAAAAAAGTTGTAAAAATAAATAAAATTGTGTATACATGTAAAAAGTTTTACGTTGAAATGATATCACGTCCGAGACTAGAGCTTCAATATTATTATATATACTAGACTACTTACAAAATATGTACCTTAAAACCAATGTTACACGTGCTAAATAAAAAACCAAATAAGCTTAATCCATGAAAAAAAAAAGGATATTTAGTTTTAAAATGAGAAAATAAGAAATTTAATTTATTACTACGCTATTTTTTTTTTACACGTGAATAAAAAATTAATTAGTTCAAATCTAGTTTAAATAAAAATTTTATACTTTTTTTATTTAATAATTAATTTTTTTATACACCTTTTATTTTGTACGTTTAATTTTAGTTTTTTTATTTATTTATTATTTGTTATTAAATTTTATCGTCGTAAGAATTATTTGTTACTGTTTGTTAATTATAAATGAAAATTAAATAAGATTTTTATTAATATTGGCATAGTCATTGAAAATAAGACAAAAATTTTTTTAATTTTTACTTATCGATAACAAAAAACAACAGATTTCCTTTTTATTTCAGGATATTACGTACTAAAATCAAAAAATTTAGTACGTATTATCTTTAGTAACTCGCGCGGTGCGCACGTTTTTTGGAACACCTTAGCACCGTGCGCCCAAAATTTGGAATACTCTGTTATTTTTGATTATTAAAATTAAAGAATATAATACCGATTTCAAATGTTATTTTTATTCATTCTAAAATTATTTACCAAATCGTGTAAAAATATTGAAGATTTCTGACCAACTCATGAAATAATTAATTACATTTGGGGTGTAACATCAATATTCCCATTAAAATCATCAAAAAAAAAAAAAAAAAAAAAAAAAAAATAGAAAATTTATTTATGATGAAAATTTACCCTTAATTTATAATACATTTATTTTAAATAAATAAAAAAAAAATGAATGTGTGTAGAATTTCTTAGGACTATCCATAATCAGAGACACGCGATATTTCATTTTGTGGATTTTTTGTTGTTAAGATCTGTCAAAAAGATTGGAATTCTTATATATACATTATATTACTCTAAAAATAAAGTCGTGAACGAAAAAATATAAGTCACGCAAATATGAATCGTCAATAAGTTTAATTTTAAGTAAAAAAAAATTTTTTTTTTGATATTAGATTAATAATAACTTTACTATATAAATAATTTAACTCATTATTTCATTGTTTACATAATTTTTACCCTTATGTTAACACATTTTTCAATATAAAAAAATTTCTGTACGTGTGATATTTCGTTTTTATTCGTTTTATTTTTATATAATAATTTTCTTTTCAGAAAATAAAATTGATATACACCTGTAAAAAAAAAAATAATAAGGTAACATCAATAAATAAAGGAAATTTGAGATATAAAAATTCGATCACGTTCCGTGATCTAACGCAAAATTATACCTACTCGACGTCTTAATGCGAAAATTACTATGTCGTGTTAAAAGTAGATTATACATAAAATATATGAAATATATTTAGAAAAAAAAATAGTTGAAGAATAAAACCGTAAAATATGACTTATAACCATTTATTTTATAATTTATTTAACGATAATACAATTGGAAGAAATTTTAGTTAAATTAAATTTTATATTTATTTTTAATTAAGTAAATTTTTGAGATTAAATATTACATTATTAATATTAAATTTCGTGAATCGATTTCTCTATAGTCTAACATATTAAGAAACTCGAAATAATATAATACTTTTGTAAATTGATAAATTATATGCGTCACATTATTAAAATAATCATTTCTCATAATAATATACTCCTAGATTCAATATGAAAATTGAAATATAAAACTAAATTTTTTAAACTTAATTTAATATTAAAAATTAGTATGAAATTAATTCATACACTGTAAAAAGTAACTTTCTTAGATTCACAAAAAAAATAGAATATTTTCGAAAAATTAGTAAATTTTCGAAAATAATCGTAAATTTATTAAATTTAGTATATTAACAATAAATTCGAGAATTCTAGATTTTTTCTTGTGAATTTATGAAAAAATTTGTAATTTAGCAAATATTATTTGTGAATTTTCGAAAAAAAATTGTAAATTATCAATTTTTCTCGTGAATTTACAAAAAAAAATCGGAAATACTCAAATTTTTAGTTAATATACTAAATTTAGTAAATTTACGATTTTTTTCGAAAAATTACTAATTTTTTGAAAATATTCTATTTTTTTTGTAAATCTAAGAAAGTTTTTTTTACAGTGTACTTTTTTATACTGAAAAACCAATCCGCTTGTAACCAGCAGAACTTTTTTTCAAGTTCAAATGATTGCAAATCATCTGAAACGCGAAGAAAATTATAAAAAAATTAGCATGAAAAAAATATTCATACCAACATGTTTGATACAGAAACTTTCATTTTAATAAAAATATATTAAGTTTCTGATGAGCACATCATCAAGCAGGCCGAAACGTTGAGTAATTTCTTTCTTTACAAAAAAATGAGTCCTTATAAAATATGTTTTAATTAATAATGACAAACATTTTTTATTTCCTTAATTAATTTTTGAATTAAAAGATAAACCACGTGTTTATGATTCAAGTAAAGGGAATGAGTTGATATCAGATACATATTAAAAACTTTGAAAAAAGATTAAATTCAAAAGTGAATTTTTACATTTCAAAGCGTGCAATATCAAATTAATTACAAATACACAGTAAAACTTAATGCTACTTAAACCTAATAATGAAAAATAAAAATTTCTATTTTTAGGATAAGCTTTAAAGAGATAGCAGAATTTTCTAGTCATAGAGCGACAGCTGTCTCTGTAATCAGTAGCCTCAACTCTTGAAATAACATTAAATCCCATGTTGTTTTCAAACAACATGAATATTTATTTTTTTTAAATGTTTTTCGAGGATTCTTTTTTCTCCTGTTTTGAAAATTTATTTTGGACAGTAAAAATTCTTTAACTGTAATTTTAAGATTCTGCATAGAACGAAACTCAAAATATTAATTAATTATGAAATTAAGTAAAATATTGCCTTCAAAAGTTAGATAAATTAACAGTTTTTTTTCATTTCTACTTGCCCTAAGCGAATTTTTTTCAGTGTAAACGAGCCCCTAAGAATTTTTAATCTATAATTTAAATAAATATGTAAATAAAAATTTAATTGAATTTTAATAAATAGTTAAAAATTGATTTTTCATGTTACATAAATTGTGAGTTAAAAAAAATTAAAAATTTTAATGAGATTAATTGGACAACTAAATTTTATGCCAATATTCAAATATTGAGAATTTCTCAAATTCTCTCTTACATTTTGATAGGACACTGCTTCATTATTCTCGTTGTGACTAAGATGTTTATTCATTAATTAATCGTTGACAAAAACATTGGAAAATAGAATCTCTCCTGAAGAGCAAATTGCCAATAATCCGACATTTTTAAAATATATAATCAAATCAGTGTATCTTAAAATAATTCTATTAAATATTATATACTTTATTGATTACTTCAACTTAATTATAATTAGTAATACTCCAGTCAAATCGCGGAGGGGGGGGGGGGGTGTATTTTCACTAGCCAACATGAAATTTGCTCTACTATATATTTTTTGGGTCACTGATCACGAAAATCCTAGTCTTTTCCGGGAGATATTTTCGGAACACCCTTAAATTAGCAAAAACAACCCCTAAAAAGGGTGCATTTATAGAAGACACATTTTTAGGGGTTGTTTTTGCTAATTGATGGGTAAAATATTAATTATTCACATATAATTCTCCCGAATTCTTTATTAGCGACCCAAAAAAAACCTTATAGATTTAATTTGGTCGCCCAAAGTGCAAAAAAGGGGTGTTTTTGCTAATTTAAGGGTGAACTGTAAAAAGTAACTTTCTTAGATTTACAAAAAAAAATCGAGAATACTCGAATTTTTCGTTAATATACTAAATTTAGTAATTATACGATTTTTTTCGATTATTTACAAATTTTTTCAAAAATTTACTAATTTTTAAAAAAAGGTTCTAATTTTTTTGTTAATATAAGAAAGTTACTTTTTACAGTGTGCCATATTAACTTTCATAATAAATTCCCCCGAATTTTTTATTAGCGACCTAAAAAACCAGAATGGACCTAATTTAGTTGCTCAAAATATAAAAATTGCAAATGCACCCCTTTTTAGGAGTCATTTTTGCTAATTTAAGGGTGAAATACTAATAATTTATAAAAAATTACTTCAAATTCTTGATCAGCGACCCAAGAAATTCTCTTAAACCAACTCTCGACTAAGTCTAAAAACTCAGTTTGCTAATATATCAAAAAACACCTTTTTGAGGATAGTTTTTATAAATTTAAGGGTGTTCTGAAAATATCTCCCGGAAAGACCCCGATTTTCGTAGTCAGGGACCCAAAAAACATACAGTAGAGCAAATCTCATGATGGCCAGTGAAAATACACCCTAAACCGCGATTTGACTGGAGTATAGCTGAAAGTACTATATTTAATTATTTAAAACTTATTAATTTTTTATATAAATACTTTATAAATATTTTTTTATTTGTATAAAAATTCAATATATTTATTGGTCCTTTAGGACTGTTTGTGTGCAATTAAAATAAAATAAAATAAAATAGAGAAAATACAAACAAAAAAAAGGTTAGAGAGAGAAAGAGAATAAATGAAGAGATAAAGAGAATGAAATTATATTTTGTCATGAAAACCAACAATTCAAAAAGCAAAAACGTCAGTATCAAATATAACATTGTTTACATATAAAAGTATAATTCTGACGTGTGTTATTCCGATTCTTGATTTTCATGTAGATACACTATTATAGGGTGTCGAAAAGGTGGTTATGTTATTAGTATATTCAAATGCAATTAACTGATATTATGCTATGTCATAAATAATTATACTGCACTTTTTTATTCTTTTATGTAACTAATTATTTATCTATTAAAATTTAAATCCACTTTTTTAATATATGTAATTATAACAATTGATATCTTTTATTTCTAAAATAGTAATTATGACTTTTTTTATCTTTTACAAAAGAGGTATTGAAATTAAAAAAAAAAAAAAATGAATTCTTATCAATATTTTCCAAAGCTTTTTTGATAAATAAAACAAAAGGGAACTAAAAAGGATACGTCAATCCTGACGTCAATTTATTATAAGCAATTCCCTCTATCTACAAAATATATATAAGCTCTTCTCACTCTAAAAAATAAAAGTTCAAATGTAAATCCTATTTTTTTTTGCATAACTATGTTTGCTGATTTCATTTGAATTTTTTACCTGTTTTTTTAGGCTAATTTGAAAATGTAGAATAAATACATACGAATTTTTTTAGAATTTCGTATTTCTAAACTGATAGAAAAGAATCAGACTGAGTTTCAAAACGAACCCAATTGATTATCTTAACACTGTCAAATTGCTCTGCTTAAAATTAAATCGAATAAAAAATGTTGGAATATTTCCTGCATTTCGGTTTGTATTTTGTTTGAAAAATTTTTAATCTAAAACTTCAAAATTTCAAACAGAGCAACTCAACAGTGTACATTTAATTTTATGTGCCCTGTATTTTTAAGTTTCATCTCAGGAAAATTAACAATTTGATTATTCACTTTTATTATTTTATTATGCATAATAAAGTTCAATAATCGATACCTAATAAAAAATTCATTTTTATAACAAAATTTTAAAATTATATTTAGTTAAAAGTAAGCAGTTGAATATCAAAAAAAGAACTTTCAACTATATTTTATAAAATTTTCCATAATACCTACAGAAATTTATTTTAAAAAAAAATTTTTTTAAAAAATTTCAATATCAGTTTTTTTATGATAATATAGTAAATTGTACCCTACACTTTTTTTATTAATATTTTATCATATAAATAAAATAAATTTAAAAAAAAATAAAAGTAATTTTTTTTTTCAGAGAAAATAAAAAAATGAAGAATTTTTTATGAAAATCTTGAAGTAATGTTTATTATAAGCCTAAGCTGACGTCATTTTCTATTCCTTTTTGTTATTATTTTAAAATTTAGTGATGTTTTTTTAACTTTTCTAGTAACTAATTTAATTTTACTATTTGGTTAACAGATCGGCCACACTATGAAATGAAATTAAAATTAAAAATGAAATTGAAAAAAAATCGGTGGAAGGGGAAGCCACGCTTTCCAAAATGTATTTATTTATTTAATAAAAATCATTTAAAAATAAGTTAAATGAAAAAATGAAAAATTCAACTTTTGTTAGTAAAGTGACTTATAAACACGTAATAAATAAATAATAAATTATTAATTTTAATTAATTTTTAATAAACAAATAAATAAATTTGAGTACATTTTAAAAGTGCGGCTTCCCCTTCCATTAATTTTTTTCATTTCATTTTTAAATTCAATTTCCCGTCACAGTGTGGCCGGACTGTAAAGGATTTTTCTTCCTAGCGAGTCGAAAACACTTTGTTTGACCCGCAACGAGATCGCAAAAACGCGTTTTCTCCCCACTGAGAAAGAAAAATTTCGTTTTGTCCATGGGAACAATAAAATAATAACCCAGGTCGCAGTTTACAATCCTCGGCTTCGCCTTGAATTTTAATTACCGTGCGATCTGGGCCATTTTTTTTTTGCTCCCTTGGTTAAAAATGTACTAATTAATTATTAACATGAAACGTGTTTATACTATGGAGTAGGTTACATAGGGATCTGAAAATTAAGGGGGGGGGGGGAGAGTCCAATGGGACAGAATAATTTCGATTTAGGAACTGAATAATTCAAGTTTTGCCAAATGGTTTTGTAGATAACAAACAAGTTTTAAAATGCTATACGCATGCGCAGGATAATTTATAACTGTAAAATGTTAAAACGCGCGCATTTTAAATGGGCGTGGCTTACGCACTGGCCTTAAAACTCGTTATTATCAGTTCAAAACTCAAACGGGCAGCATCTACAAGAACTTACAAACCAGTTTTTGCCCATTTTGTAAAATTCTTATATTTTTTTAAATAAATTTTTTTCCGTTTTTTTTGATAAATATTAGTATTATTTTTTTTTTAAATTAATTTTTACTTTCATTTTTCATAAAAGTTTTTAAATAGCGGGATTAAATAAAAATCCAATGCAAAATTTTATTATAGTGGGGAAATAATAAAATTTTAAACTAATTTATAACGCGTAAATTTGCTCAGTCTTAGGAACATTCTACAATCAACCGTATAACGCGTGCGGAGTTGCGCAGTAAGTAATGCGCAAGGCCTTCGTAGCTTCGCATTACTTACTGCGCAACTCCGCACGCGTTAAACTTTTGATTGTAGAATGTCCCTTATTACAGTATAATAATATTTAATAGCCGCGAATTCAAGCCAGCAACGTCCAAGAATTTTAGACCGTATATAATAAATATTATTAATTTTTCTGTATTTTATTTTTATTTAATTAATAATTATTCTTTAATAAATTATAATATTATTATTATTCTTTTGTTTTTTATTTTTTATTATTATTATTTTTTTTTTTATTAATAAATTTTTTAAATATTTTGTTTTTCATTTTTTGTGGTACGAACTCGAGTACGAAATATTAAATTTAGTAGTTTTACTACTCAACCTTGGTGGTCTTGGTACTAAAATAATTTGTAGCAGCCATACTAGTTGAATTTACTGTAGCTTGGTACAAATAATTTTCAGTTGCCATATTACGCAATTAAAAAGTAGTGATGGTGAAGCAACGTATTACGGAAGGTATTAGTTAATACGCCCAGCTGTGGTTAATATTGTTGCGAGGCTTCATTTAAGTCCTAAGGCTTTATTTACGTTCACATTTGCAAATCGCCTCGAAAAGTATCTTATACACCGAAATTTAACTGAAAATAATGGTTTCCTATGTAAGAAAAGATGTTTTTTTAATAGTTTATGAAGTGATTATGGTGTATTGGAAACTTTTTGAAGAAATTTACAAATTCGTTCATAAATAAGGCCTTAGGACTTAAACGATTAGAAGCTGGATCCTCACATCAGTTGGTATAAAAACAGGATTGAGTAACCATCACTATTTAAATTGGTAATAGCTTGGTGATGGCTAAAATTATTTACCAGAGTACCTAAAACAGCTCTTAAATTTGCTATAGTAGCTTGGCGCTAAAATTATACCAAACCACTAAAGTTGAGTATTCGTAATTCTAAAATTAAATTCACTAGTCATCACACCTTAATTAAATTATATTAAAAGTATTACTTATGTAGATTTCACATTGTAAAAGCTAAATCGGCAATTAATCTTGGACGTTGGCCGAGCGCAACGAAATATTTTTTTGCTCTAATTAACACGGAACGTGTTTGTAGGGAGGGCGTATCCCGGAAATCTGAAAATTAAGGGGGACGGGGAAGATCAAATATATCCGATTTAAGGGGGGAGGTTCAAATGAGACTTAGAATAATTTTGATTTAGGGACTTTTAACATATTAGGTTCAGGGACTTGTAATAATTCAGGTTAAGGGACCTAGAATAACAGGCATTGAGGGAATCAGAAAAGCTTGGGCTTAGAATCTTAACGTCTAGTAAAGGTGGTAATTAAAAATTATTAAAATAGCAAATCGTAATGTAATTTTGCGTAACATTTATGCATTATACCCAGCTTAGCTGAAGTTTGTGTTTACACAAACCGGTTATAAGTTTCTTTTAGAAATATAATAAAAGATAGTAATAATTTATTTATTAATAAAATTTTTATTTCTCCACAATCCTGAATTTAATTATTCGAATACAAGGATTGTATTAAGGACTTACGAGGGTAAATAGAAATTTTGAGTCAATATCCACATTACCGACGCTATTTTTTTTTTATAATTTGCAGTTTAAAACAAAATTAGTCGTAAAAATATTAAAAAATGAGTTTATTATGTAATATTATTGCAAAAAAAATTATTTTAATTATTTATGAAAAAACTTTATTATTTTAGGTTATGGTACTTGCCAAAACTTGATTTTTACCGAATAATTAATGATTGAATGTGGTGACCTAGATAAAATAAATTGGAAATATAATCTTTGACAATTTATTTATGATATTTAATTAGTTTCATCTCCCTGTGTCATCACTATCATACTTTTTGTAAGCTCCAAATATGAATTTCCATGAGAGCAATGTTAAACTGCCTATTTTTAATTTGCAATAAAATGAAAATTAATGTGGTAACAAAGGTAAAACCAAGTTCTATTCAACTTTAAAAATGTTTAAATTTAATAATTTTTCAGTTTCATTCAGTTCTGTCATAATTTTTATTTACCCTCGTAACTCCTTAATTAAAATTTGGTTTAAAAATAAGTTTTATTTTATACCATACTTTTTAAGGTTCTGAATTCATAATGGCAGCTGTTTTTATTACTAACCATAAAATTTACTAGGGTTATGCGGTCACCCCAAAGCTGGGTCAGTTAAAAAATGATCGAAAATAAATGAGTAAAGATTTATTGAAAACTAAGAGCTTATATAAAAAATTTTTAACCCATTTTAGACATTATTAACTAGCATGTTCCAATTTTCTAATGAAGTAATCGAATCTATTGATTCGAATAATCAAATTGACGTAATTTACTTTGATTTTCAACGTGCATTTGACCTGGTCGATCACAACCTGCTCTTCCATAAGCTCTTCAATGCAGGTATAAGAGGATGGGCTTTAAAGTGGATAAAGTCTTATCTTTGTGATAGACGATTGAGGGTTCAATTTAAAAATCACCATTCTTATGATTTTTCTGCCACATCTGGGATACCTCAAGGGACTCATATGGGTCCATTGCTTTTTATATTTTTTATTAATGACATATTTCTGAGTATACAGTTCTCCAGACTGGAACTGTATGCGGATGACACTCGTCTAAGTAAACGTATTAATAGTAACCTAGATTCCATAAATCTGCAAGCTGATATTGATCAATTTGTTAGCTGGTCGGTAGAAAATGGCATGCCTATTAATCTTAGTAAATCTAATTTTATTTCCATTTCTAGGTCTAAATTCCCCATCGGTACTAATTATACGGTTAATGGTTCGGATTTAGCTAAAGTATCGCGTATTAGAGATCTTGGCATCATTATTGATGACAAGTGGTGCTTTTCGGAGCACAGGGGGTTTATACTGTCTAAGGCTCTCCAGATCCTTGGTTTCATAAAAAGAAGTACTTTGGACTTCAGATCTCCATTTATTGTAGCTAACCTTATTAAAGTATTTGTGATTCCGCATTTAACATACGGATCTGTAATCTGGAGGCCTTGGACCAGTGTGGACTACAGTTCTCTGGAAGGCATCATCCATAAGGGTCTTCGTTATGTTTCATATAAAACAAATTCTCCAATGTCTCCTCTCGAGCACGATTTCTCAAATATTTCTAAATTAGCTAATATTTCTTCCATCAAATCATTGCATAATGCATATGATCTAATGTTTATGAATAAGGCATTATCAGATCCATGTTTTCCTGAAAATTTGAGGAACGTGTTCGAGATTAGATCACTGGAATACAATTTACGCCAACCTAGAATTTTAAAAGAAGCTAGTGCTAAAAGTGATTTGTTATATCATTCCCCTTACCTCAGGTTAAAAAGGCAGTGGAACTCTTTGCCACAGAGTCTTAAAAATTTATTAGGTCAAGACTGTTTTAAAACTAATGTATATAGGTTCTGCTTAAATTATTTTGACTCAAATTAGTCTTTTTACATTATGATTATTATTTTAATAAAAGAAGTATACTTTGTGTAATTCACTTTGGTCTCTATTGGGTTGGCTTGGTTTTGGTTGCCTGCTATGGTCATTTATTCTAGTCATATAGGCAAAAATTAAATTAAGATTAGACATTTAGACTAATGGTATCTTAATTATTGTATCCGAATTTTATTTGATTATTAATGCATATTATTTTTGGACTTATATTATTTAATGTAAAATTAAATATTTTAAAATTGCAAGTTAGTTAAATTTTCTTAATCAGAGTAATTAATTTTCATGACAATGTATAAATTGTTTTTTATATGTACAATTTATTTTTAAAAAAGCATGTATTGGGTTTTAGCCCGTTATTTATATATAATAAAGAAATAAAGAAATATTGAAAGATAATCATTTTCGGCCAAATATGGCCATTTGGTCTGCGGATGAAGAATGCGGTTTACGGGGATTAAAAGCTGACACGCAAAAATGAGGCTACTTTGAAGATATTTGGTTGACATATAAGGCTACACCGTCATTTAGAATATAGCCTAAAAACCCTATCAGCATACCCTATCCTTAAAGCATAGATCCTTGTTATAGGGTCTAACTTCTGGGCCCAGGAGGCCCCTTCAGGTAAACGGAGGGTATGGGGGGGAGGGTGGTTTTTAAAGTACCACAACCTGTCCTGGAAGTTAGAAAAAAATCGGGTTACCAAATAGTTGACACTCCCCTAGCTAATAATTTTTTTTAAAAATGTAAATAAATAATTTAAAATTAATTTTTTACCTAAAGTAAATAATAATACTTATCGCACAAAAGTTCTATATAGCTAATAAAACTGAAGTACATAATAAAATACCAATGCGAATAATAAAATAAAACCTAGCATTTATATTTAATCAAGGATAATTAAAAAAAAAAGAATAAATTAACTTTTTTTTCTTCATTTTCCTAAATTTTATGAATGAAAAAAGGAAATAAACAATTACTTACACAATTGCGCATAGAAAATTTATTATCTAAATTATATACACAATAACACATACATAGTTATTATATAATAATAATAAAAAATATAAAAAAGGAATCTATAGAAACGCTCTTGAGACCCTCTTGTGTACGTATGAGCGAAAAGTCAAAAGGCTTGCGTTATTATTATTTAATATATAAAGGATTTTCCGTTTCACTGAGAAAGATATAAAACACATACGTTAATAGAAAAAAATATATGCACTAAAAAAAAAGAGAAAACTGTAAAAGTATAAAGGAATGATTTTTTGAATGCGAACATTAGCATTCAAAATTAGGTATTGCAAAAAACAAAATTTTAATCTTTTGAAGACTTATTAAATTATTAGACATTAAATAAAAAGACTTTCTGAATTTATTGGAGTCTTTAAAAAATGGGGTTAGATTTTAAATCTGTTTTACAGAAATAAGTTTTTTGTAACTCTTTTTAACATTTTTTAACTCTAACTAAATTAGTGCTGAAGTGGACGAAACGTGCCACTTGATATCTAGCAGCTTTAATTTTCATGAATTTTAATCGTTCTAGGACTAAAAATATTTCAGTTTTATAGCCAGTTTTAATCTGCGGCTTTTCAACCAAAATGGTAAGCTTTGTACGCCCCGGTGTTAATTATCCCACTAGTGTACATTAAAATGTAGATAAAAAACCAAAAATTTCAAATGTTGACAAAATTTTTATTAATTTTTTTTTTTACTTGAAAAATATCTTTTTAAAAAATATATTTTTTTTTACATTTTATTTACTTTCAATCTTGCTTTCAATACACATACTTACAAAATCTTTAAAAAAAAATTTTTGCATAATAAAAGATTTTTTTTCAACTGAAATTTATTATAAACTTTATGAATACAGTAAAAGTTATAAAGTTTATAAAAAAAAAAAAGAAACAAAAGCATAGTACGCAGTTTGTAAAAGGAAAGTATAAAAAAATTAATAATTCATTAATTTATGTACTCTCTTTTGTAAACCTAAAAAATTTGTACAAGGATTATATTGATATTACTTACAACTTTTTCCGAATTTGCATAAATAAAGTAAATTTTTTTTTGTTACTTTTATTAAAAAAGAAGGTGGAAGAGGGGGACAATTTAAAAAAAAGAAAAATATTAAAAAGTATTTTTAAAAAGAACAGAAGATTTAACGCTTAATTAAGTTGAAGATTAAATTAACAATGAAGATAAATAAATAATGAATTAAGATTAAAATTGCCTTTTTTTGTATTAAAAAAAAGAAGCTTTTAAAAGTTTATTTGAGTTTAAAACTTATGTTAAAAAAAATAAATCTTAAAGTGCTTTTTTTTTTAATTTTTCATTGTAATGAAAGTTCATGCACGTAGAGAAAAAAATCATATAAATAAATAACAATTAAAGTAAAAATTTTGTAAAATTTTTCAGATACAAAAAAAAATTGTCATAAAAGTGATTATCAAGTTTTTATAGAAAAAAAAGTAAAAAGTCAGAAAATGAGAGAGAAAGAGATGAATAAAATGATGGCAATAGTGTATTAATCCAGCTAAAAGCTTGCGAGCTTTCATTTCATCTCGTTTAAAATCTTAAAACCTCTTATACCTTTAACTTGCTTTAAGTCTGTTTCAATATCTTAAGCATTTGACATGTTCTTTAAAAAAAAAAGAAGCCCAAAAAAAACGTTGATTTATTTTTTTAACGATCATGATGTCATTTTTTTCTTCCTTATTTCAAAAATAAAAGAAAAATTTTTATATAATTTATTCTCGACTTTATTTTTTTTTTAATTTGTCGTTGTCTTTTGCACACACCATTATTTTAATGTTTAATACAGAATGGAATATACAAATTTTTAATGAAAAAAAAAATTGGAATTGTTTTTTAATGAATGAAAGACATTTTTAATAATCTCATTTTTATTTAATGTTCTATACTCGTGTATAAAGATAAAAATCTGTCTGTCATAGTTTAAAATGAGACTGATGGTTGCTTGATTCATGCAGTTGATTATGAAGAAAAAACACGAAGAAAATTAAACGAGGTCCATGGATCCTCTTGTTATGTTATAAACGAATGTTATGAAAATGATTTTTTAAAGACATTTTTATCATGAAATTATGATTATTTTACAATTCAGTGACAGCAATCACAAATAATTAGTTTATACGGAAATCCAGTAATTTAAATTTTTTAACATCAATTCAAGATTTTTATGATAAAAAAGTATGCATTTAATTTTTGGCCATTAAAAATGAATGACCAAGATATGATTCTAACTTGGATTCTAATTTGTTTTTCACTAGACGATGATTCAAAATGGTCACAAATGTTATAAAAGTTTAATAATTTTTAAAAATATAAACAAAAGAAATATAAATGAAATGTATGTAATAACGTATACAGATAAAAAGAGAAAGAGAAAATATGAAAATTCATATCTTTTAAGAAAGTCAAACTTATAAATATACACATAAAGTTAAGAGAGATTTGAATGGAAAGATGCTTATGAAGGTTAATTTTAGAGAAACTAAATTAGTTCTACTTTAGGTATAACACATACATAAATATGTTACATATATATATATCTTAAAAGAGGAAATGAGCTATTACAAAATTTTCTAACTCTAAAGATTTATTATTAAAATAAAATTTTATGCATGTAAAATTATTAACTTGATAAAAGTTTCATTTTAGAAAATTTAATTTACACTTTAGTAGATAAAATTTATATAAATAAATCTTTTTGACGAATTTTTCAATTATTGCAATATTTGTTATCACTTTTTTATAAATACAAGATTTTAATTTTTTACATTTGAGTATAAAATTTTATTTTACTACTGGCATGAATATCGTAAAGCCTATCCACAGGAGTAAAAGTGTAATTCAATTTTTCGATATATTTTTTAAAAATAAAATTCATGTTTCCATTTGAAAAAATATGATATTTTCAAAATTTTATTTTATTCAATTTAAAAAAAAATGTATCTCTAAACTTTAAATATAAATCTATTGTTTATTCTATCGAAAGAATTCTATATAATGCGCATATAAAATTTTCTTACCTTCCAATTCAACGACTTTTCCAGCTCTTTTAAGAGCTTTTACTGCATCTTCATGTGTAGCTTCCCTGAGATCTTCTCCGTTAACAGCTAAAATGGCATCACCAACGTAAAGTTGTTCGGTAGCATCAGCAGCCATTCCTTTAAATATCTTTGATATCAATATCGGCATTTTGTTTTCTTTTCCACCTTTTATAGAAATCCCAAGGCCACTATTATCGCTTTTAACAACGCGCACTATTCTTTTTTGATTAGCTACTGAATCCGGTACATCAGGATCATCAAGACTATCGACGTTATTATTATTTATACCATTGCCATTATTTAAACGATCATCACCACTACTTGGATTACCATCGCAACTTTCATCTAAGGATATGCTCAAGTAATCGTCCTCAAGAGACACGAAAACACGATACCACTGTCCTCTTACTTGTGTTTCTAATATCCCTGCGCGCCCTATCGCTAAACTTGAATTAGCTGTTGTTGTCGATGATGACGAGGATGATGATCCTGCTAAGGGAACAGGACCAATTACTCCCATCACCCCCATTTTGTTTTTTGGCGCTGGTTGACTGGCGCTATTATTGCTCAGTTCTACCATTTCAATTTCTTCGTAGGCTGCAAGCTAAAAATAAAAAATTTTATTATTCATCATAATTTTCGTTTTAATAAAAGTAATCAATAAAAATAAGTTTGTTGGAATATATTTTAAGCATTTTAAAATTCTGCATATACTTTTTTAATAATTTCTATTATCAGATATAATTTATTTACACCCATACATGCAAATTTAATGTAAACTTAGATGTATATATGTTTTTGAATTTATAATATTATTATAATTTGTTCGATGTTCGATAAAATATTTTAACATATTGTAATATAAGGTAATATGATAATTATTGGGAAATGCAATAGTTAGTTTTATGAAAATTATTATATTGCTATAGAAATATCTTTTCAATATGTAAATTTAATTAATATATTAGTCTGGCTTTTGTTTTCTAAATTCAATTGTTTTTCAAATGTTTAGCTAAAAATTTTTTGTTATTTTAGTGCCTAGTATAAAAATGTGATTAATATTATTGCATTAGGTAAAAATTTTTTGTCTTTTAAATTTATAAAATTCTTTATATCAGCAAGTTTTTTTTTTTAGTTTTTCGAATGATGATTTACCTAATTAATATTAAAAAACAAATGGCTAGTCGCTGTTTTGTGTTAATAAAACCATCATTAATGGTTCAGAACTCTCAATCTCTGAGGACTATGATGGAACTCAGAAATATTATTACTTCAATACCAGCATTTATAAAAAAATTTAAATTTTCATTATCTTAAAAAAGAATAAATTTTATGAAATTAGGTTAAGCCTAATATTTCAAATTTGAATTTTTAAGAAATTTGTAATTATAATCAAAGTTTTATCAATTATTTATGGTTTAGTAAATCATTTTTTTTTTTAATTAAAATAATTTGCATTTATTGTATAATCTGAATATATACGCCTAAAACTGTTTGACATAAATAGAAATTTATAGATTAAAAGTTATATGAAATTATATACCTTTGTATATTGGTAAATTATTCAGCAAGTTATTTATAGAAATTAGAGTAATATAATCAAAATATAATATTATGTATGGGTGATTCTTTCTCAAGTCAGCATACTTTCTACATAAAAATTGATGTGCAATATTGCACACCGTGCTTGAACGTACCGGAAAGTTGACCTAAAATGACGACAAAATCGGCTTCGACAGAGTTTTAATATATATTTTTTTAGGTCGATTCCTTCCTACTAGAAAATCCGAGCTGCTCGTCTGCCCGACTTTCATGGGACCTATAATTGCGTATTTTAAGTTTTTTTTAAATTAATGGCTTAAATTGCCGCCAAAATTTTATTTCTTGATAAAAATAACTTCTATAGGTCTCGAAAATTTTTTACAAGCCTCACGCTTCCAACAATTCCTTACTCGTCTCTTTTCATTGATTTATTTTCAAAATATGATAATTTAAAGTCAGAGTCCCAATTTAAGAATTTTTAAAAAAAGTCATTTTTATCATGATATTTGAAAAACTATATCTCGGAAACTATTTAATGAAAAGAGACGAGTAAAAATTTTTTAAAAAATTTAAGCTTATAGAAAATTTTTGAGACCTATAAAACAGATTTTCATGAATAATTATAATTTTAGCAATAATTTAAAAATTGGTCATTTTAGGCTAAAAATGGGCCTTTAGTTTATTTACTATAACGATGAAAGAATTAGTGTTATAAAATTTGCGGTTTACGGGGCTTGAAAAGTTACACTTAATCCAAAAAAATAAAACTAACCAGAAGTTTTTTTTGCCGTTGAACCAATTATAGCCCCTGTGTAATAATGGTGTACTTGCAATGACTTCAAATATTAGAATAGGTTTTCCATAAATAAAATTTTAATTTATTGTAATATATAATTTCATTTAGAAAAAATATATTATTATTAAAACAATAAAAATTTTATTTGCGTTTTTGATTATATATAAAATAAATTTGTCTTTATAAAAAATAGTAATAATTTAAAGTATTTTAGTACCCTTTGAAAAATATTATGTAAAATAATTGAAGCGTCTAATACTTTTTCTATATTAAATATATTTTTAAAAAAATAAAAAAACTTTTACAAAACATATGTATAGGTATAAACCATTATAAACTGCACAAAAATCTTACAAGTCAGTGGCGGATACAAGGGGGGTCAAAGGGGTCAATTGACCCCCCCTCATCGGTCAGTTTTACCTTTTTTTAGCTAATTTTACGTTACATAATTAACGCGAAGTACCATTTTTACCCCCCCTCAAAAAACTTTTAAGGACCTTTTTTAGAAAATTTTTTGTAATTTGATTCAAATGACCCCCCCAAAAAATTTTCTAGATCCGCCTCTGCAAGTTTAGTGAATAATAAAATTAATAAAAGATAAAATAAAATGTACTATTTTTTTGTTAATAAAATTAAAAATTAGTATTATTTGTAAAGACGAAATTATTTTATATACATAATCAAAGGAAAATAAAATTTTTACTATATTAATAATAATAAATTTTTCTAAATGAAATTATATATTACAATAAATTAAAATTTTATTTATGGAAAACCTATTCTAATATTTGAAGTCATTGCAAGTACACCATTATTACACAGGGGCTATAATTGGTTCAACGGCAAAAAAAACTTCTGGTTAGTTTTATTTTTTTGGATTAAGTGAAACTTTTCAAGCCCCGTAAACCGCAAATTTTATAACACTAATTCTTTCATCGTTATAGTAAATAAACTAAAGGCCCATTTTTAGCCTAAAATGACCAATTTTTAAATTATTGCTAAAATTATAATTATTCATGAAAATCTGTTTTATAGGTCTCAAAAATTTTCTATAAGCTTAAATTTTTTAAAAAATTTTTACTCGTCTCTTTTCATTAAATAGTTTCCGAGATATAGTTTTTCAAATATCATGATAAAAATGACTTTTTTTAAAAATTCTTAAATTGGGACTCTGACTTTAAATTATCATATTTTGAAAACAAATCAATGAAAAGAGACGAGTAAGGAATTGTTGGAAGCGTGAGGCTTGTGAAAAATTTTTGAGACCTATAGAAGTTATTTTTATCAAGAAATAAAATTTTGGCGGCAATTTAAGCCATTAATTTAAAAAAAACTTAAAATACGCAATTATAGGTCCCATGAAAGTCGGGCAGACGAGCAGCTCGGATTTTCTAGTAGGAAGGAATCGACCTAAAAAAATATATATTAAAACTCTGTCGAAGCCGATTTTGTCGTCATTTTAGGTCAACTTTCCGGTACGTTCAAGCACGGTGTGATTGAAAAAAATTGACATTTTAATTCTCCTATTCTTCAAGGAAATTTACAGAAAGTGGCAGAATGTACTACGTCCATAAAGAGTAAAAAATTTATTGTTCCTTGTATTTTTTGGCGGTAAAAGTTTTCAAAAAATTAAGTATCTATTTGAAAATATCAATGTAAAAACAATGCGATGTTTCGAAAATTAATACTTTCGAAGAAAAAAATTTGGCACTACGTCCGAAAATAAAAAAAAAATTAGTGTTTTTTGTATTTTTGGAAGGGTAAAATTTAGATACAAAAATTTTCAAAAAATTAATTTTATTTCGGATATCAAATTCCAGAAATCAAGTACAAACAATGTTTTTAAAGTTAATATTTTCATTTAAAAAAAATTAGGTACTTTATCCAAGCAGAAAAAAAAATTGGTGTTTCTCGTATTTTTTGGTAGCGAATATTTTGAGAAAACCAAAAAATTAAGTATGAGATCCAAGCGGATACAAGAAATCGAGTAAAAACGATGTTTCGAAAATTAATAATTTCGTAGAAAAAAATTAGGCACTACGTCCGAAAATAAAAAAAAATTAGTGTTTTTTGTATTTTTGAAAGGGTAAAATTTTGAGACAAAAATTTTCATAAAATTAATTATCAGATTGGAGATATCGAGTAAAAAATTTTCTCGGTACTAAGTCCAAGAAAAAAAGAAATTTGGCATTTTTTGTATTCTTTGGCGGAAAAAATGGTAAGAAAAAAATTTTATTTAAATTATGTATCAGATTGGAAATTCTAAAACTAGTAACTTCCATAGACAAAAATTAGGTAATACGTCCAAAAGAAAAACACAATTAAAACTTTTTAAAAAATTTCCAAATATTAATTATAATGTTTTTAATTAATTAAATTAAAATAAATATGTTTTGATTTAATTAATTAAAAATATCATAAATATTGCAACTTAGGACAAAGTGAAATTTATATATATTAATTATAAGATTCAAGATATCGAGTAAAAACTAGAAAAATAAAGAATGGCACAAATTGCACGTAAATTACCATCTGAGGCGAAGCCGAGGTTGGTAAACTGCGATTTGGGTCATTCTTTATTTATGGACAAGGGTCGTATAAGATTTTTTCTGGTCTGCGTCGAGAAAGTACGTATTTCCCGGACGCTACGCGTCCGAAAAAGACGTGTTTTCTCGCCACAGACACAGAAAAATGTTATACGAGCCTAGTCCATAAATAAGGAATGACCCAAATCGCAGTTTACCATCCTCGGCTTCGCCTCGGAAGGTAATTTACGTGCGATTTGGGCCATTCTTTACTTTTCTGGACTCGAGCCGTAAATATACTATTTCTGTACAGTAGCCACGAAAGTACGAATTTTCTCGCAACTGTCGCAGAAAAATTTACGTGCGATTTGGGCCATTCTTTACTTTTCTGGACACGAGCCGTAAATGTACTATTCTTTGTCAGTGGCAAGAAATCGCGACTTTTCCGGTCGCACAGTCGCGCAGCCGCCGGAAAATACGTGGTTTCTGGCCGCTGACAAGAAAAAAAAATGTAGCTCCAGATTTTTTGGTGAAAAAAATCTTGAAAAAAAATTAGGTCTGGCTTTGAAATATCACCGGTTACAGTCACACACACACAGACTTTTTTAAAATTAGGTTTTTTAACTTCCTGGGCCTGGGGTCTCAAAACGTGCTTACTTTCCAAAAAATCAGAAATCAAAATTTCACCTAATATTCCTCTATGAGGAACCAAAATTTCAACAGAGTAGCTCATATATCCCTTTTTATATTTTTCAAATGATCTAATCGTTAAAGTATAATTCATATTATTTAATGCGTTTAAATTATATTTATTAATTCTATATAACTAACAAAATAAAAAATTAAAGATAATACCAGATAACATAAATTAATATAACACACACAAATAAATATTAATAGCATGTTTGAATCTCTATAAACTTATTATATTAATATCATTAGAGTATTTTAATTTTCTTTTTAATTACCTACTTTATGAATTTATAAGTATATTCCTAGAACCCCGCTGATCCGAACTCCAATGATCCGAAAGTCCGCTTAATCCGAATGGGGATTTTACAAAAAAAAAAATTTTTATTATGTATTTTTTCAAATTAAATTTTTAATTTTAATTTTTAAAATTAAAAATTTATTTTACTCAGAATAATAACATTTTTTCAACGTTTTAAAAATTTTTGTGGCTCTGAAAAGGGCAAATTAAGGTTTTATTATTTTAGCATTATTTATTTTTTTTAATTAAAAAAATAAGCGTATGTTCAACGTTTTATAATTTTTGGTGGCCCTGAAAAGGGCCGATTATAATTTTTAGAAATTGTTGTTAACTTTCATTGATAAAAAAGTCAGTTAATTTTTTTTGTTTTTGTGATTTGTATCGACTAGTTGCTGCTACTGTTCTCCATCTTTCCATAAACATAACGTCAATTGCAGTAGAATTCTCATGTTGCTCTATATACCTTAAAGCAATTTCCATTGCTGAAGCTGCTTCTGCATGGGTAACAACACCTATGTCATTTGAATCTGAGTCTGTATCTGAATCTGGTTCTTCTTCGTTGTTTTCGATCATAGATAAGATTTCGTCAGTTGAATAAAGATCCTGTTCGTAATCTTTTGAGCACAACCATTCATGAAGGTCAACTTCATTATCTTCTTCACATCCTGGAATTTCATGAATAAGTTCCAGAAACTCATTGACATCAAATTCAACAGGAGGAATTTCTTCATAACATAAAGATGGCCATAATTTTTTCCAAGATTTTTTAATACAGTTTTCAGAAATATTGTTCCAAGCTTCTGCAACCCAAAAAATAACATCCTTGACAGTTACCTTTTTCAGTTTTTCGCTTATGGAAATTCCATTGCCTTCCTTTACAATTTTTTGCAGAAGTTTTTTTTTGTATTGACGTTTAATCTGTTGCAGTACCTGTTGGTCCATAGGTTGCAATATTGATGTTACATTTGGTGGTAAAAATATAGTTTTCAGATCTCCAACGACTAGTTCACTTTCATCTGGATGGCATGGAGCATTATCAATAATAAGCAAAGCTCTTTGTGGCAAATCGTTCTCCTTATTAAATTTTGTGACTGCTGGAACAAAGGTTTCATGAAACCAATTATAAAAAATTTGGCGATCCATCCAAGCTCTTCTTTGATTTGTATATTTAGCTGGTAAAGATTTTAAATTCAATCCTTTGAAAGCATGTGGCTTAGCTGATTTTCCAATTACCAATAGCGGTAACTTATGATTACCCGTAGCATTGCTGCAAGCCATAACTGTTAAGCGTTGTTTATTCATTTTTATTCCTGGAGCTCGTTTTTCTTCTTTCGAAGCAAGAGATTTTGAGGGCATTTGCTTAAATGCCAGGCCCATCTCATCTGCATTATAAACTTGTTGAGGTGATATTCCTTCTAATTTTTCTGAAAAACTTTCTACAAATTTTGTTGCTGCTGCAGTATCTGCAGAAGCGCTTTCACCTGATATTGTTAGCTGTCGAACTCCATGTCTTTTTTTCCAACGATCAAGCCAACCTTGACTTGCAGAAAATTTAGCATCCCCATTTAGCTTTTTATTCATTTCGATTGCTTTTTCTTGTACCATGGGACCAGTTATAGGACTTCCTCGAAGTCTTTCTTGACAAAACCAAATATACACAGCCTTGTCAAGGTCAGCTAATTTAGAAGGTTTCGTAGTTTTACGAATTTTTAATGCGCCTTCTGAAGATGATTGAACAAAAGATTCAATTTTGCTTCTGTTTTTCTTCCAATCAGTGATTGTTGAAGCCCCAACTCCAAATTCAGCAGCTAACGTTTTAGCAGTTTCACCATTATCTAAACGTTTTAGAGCTTCTAATTTATTGTAAACACTTACAGTATTATGTTTACGCTTCATTATCAAAAATGCGTTTATAAATTAGATGTATTGTTTATTGCAATAAAAATTGTCTTGAAAAAGACAGTTTGAAAAATAGTTGTTCTAGTCAAATTGTTGCTTCAAAGTTGAATGTTACAAGTAGAGGAAATCAAAATGTATATATAGCTATAAGTGGAAGTAAGCGCGTGCAGTGATTGGGTTCTAAAATATCAGAGAGGGGGTTTGAGCAATTAAAATTTTTGACTGAAAAAAAAAAATAAATAAAGATTAAAATTAATTTACTAAAAATTTTAATCGTACTAGTAGACGTCTACGTACATGAACGCGTACAAAAAAACCAAAAAAAAAGATTTAATAACTGTCTATTAGACACCCAGGCTTATTGATTTATTAACTTCTTTGTCTATACACAACGTATTTAACTTATAATTTACAGTTTATTATTTTTTTGAGGATTTTGGAAATTCCGGCTAATCCGAATTTTCGTTAATCCGTACTGGCGCATCCCTCTATTACTTCGGATCAGTGGGGTTCCAGTGTATTAATATCATTAGAGTATTTTAATTTTCTTTTTAATTACCTACTTTATGAATTTATAAGTATATTCGACATAAAACTGATATCAAAGTAAAAAAAATTTTTAATTGGTAACATAGGGTTACAGATTTACTTTGATTCGGATATCCTAGTTTTTAAGATATTCAATCTTTATTGTTTTCGAACTCAAGAAAGACTACTGCGGAATAAGGTATGATTTTTGGCCCCAGCATATTTCCCACATTTTTTTGACTCAATTTGATGTTTTACGATGAAAAATAAGATTCCAAGGGTCGGCACCCCCCAACCCCCTGCGTTCAAACGTGTTTTTGAACTACAAGATTAATATCTCTGGACCGAATCATTCGATTGGGGCGTGGTTGGTATCAAAAAAAAAGTTTTGAAAAAATACACCAAAAAAGTTTAAATTTTTTTATTTTTTAACTCATTTTGAGATTAAAACTTCAAAAACGTCATTTTTAGCTTTTGTGACGGTCTAAAAATTGAGATATCTCGGGACAGAGGAAAATTCTCCTTTTTTCAAACTCAGGGGAACTTTACCTATGACTATACTTTTGAACATTTGAATATTTTGAATTTTTCTTCGTAGTGCTTAGAAGTCGAGTTAGTAATATTATTTAAAAAATAGCAAATTAACTACAAATATACTAATTTTACTATTTTGTGTAGTAAAATTACTAAAATTTGAAGTAAAATTACTACGCCAGTAGTAAATTAAAAATTTATTGATATTTCACCCAGAAAACCACGGTAGAGTTGCTTAGGTTGAATTTTTATATTGGTATTATTTCGTATAGTTTAACCAATTTCCGTAAATATTCAACCAATCGGAAAAGCAGCTCTACCGTTATTTTAGTAATTTTACTACACTTGAAGTAATATTAGAACAAAATAGTAAAATTACTACTAGTTTATTACCACAATTTGTAGTAAATTTACTATTTTTGTAATAATATTACTAAATTGTAGTAAAAAATACTAAACTTTAGTAATATTTTGTGATTTTTTTTTACCTAAATATAAAAAAACTTGTTTTTAAGAGAAACACTGCTTAAAAATGCCTTTTTCCTTTGCTTTTTCCTGCTATGATTTAAAAAAATAAATTTATGCAAATCTTGTACAAACTTGAAGCTTAAAATGCTTTAGATTCAGAAATCACATCGTGCCCTACATGTCTAGTTTTTATTATTATTCCAACATGTTTACATATGACCTAATTTTTAAAATTGATAAAAATAAAAAACATAAAAAAAATAGACACTTTATACACAAACACAATAACTATAAAAATAAAAAAAAAAATGCAAAAAGAAAAAAAAACTAAATAAAAGTTAAATTCTTGTTTGAAATTTATGCAAAAAGATTCACAGCATCAAAGGTAATATAAAAATATAAAACAAATGAAAGATGAAGAGAAGAAGAGTTTGAAGCTTCTGAAGGTAATATTGAAAGCTTTCTAAGAAGCAAAAAAAAGTTTCTCAAGTATGTGTGACAGTAAAAAAAAAATAGTTTGAATAAAGAAAAAAACTAAAATTTTGTTGTACACGTAAAACAAAACAAAATTTTCTTTCATCTTTTTCGCGTATAATCAAGTTTATAAAAAAAAGTAAGCTAGGTTACAAAATTAATCTTACTTAGATCAATTTATGTGCATACATTTAATTTATTAAAACATAACCTATAAATAAAATTTAAAGTATGACAAGTTTATAAATAAAATGTTAAAAAATTATCTAGATTATATTTAAATATTGATGTTAATTAATACAAACAGATCAGGTGATATTACATGCTTATATTATTTTTAGTACGTTTTCTACGCAGATAAGATTTAATAAGAAATTTTAATAAGTGCAAAAGTATATTTATACTATATTATATAGATTATTACCTCATAAATATTATGTACACCGGATAGACTGTACAGTATTTTATTACAAATTATTTGAAATTTAAGAATGATATTTGATAATAAAAAGCGGGTTTATTGTACTCAATAAAAGTTGTCTCTTACATTGACACACGTTTCAAAATTAGTTAAAATTTAAGGGATCCCCTTCCTTGGATTTCTAAAATAAATAGTTCTATTTTATTAATTTATTGGTAACATCTTTGTTAGAGGAACCTTTTTGTGATAGATAAAATTTTGATTTTTTTCCATATAAGCAAATTTTCAGGTCCCTGGAAGCTGAATAACTGGTTCTTTAAAAAAATGGATACAAAATAATGTCATTTTTATGGGTCTTAAAAGAATTCATTTACAGGCTTATGTTTAATTTGGATTTGTAAGGATCCATCTTTGAGGATCTCTTTCAAATTGACTCTTCTGTGCTCACTAAGTAATAACGTGACCGAGTTTGCAAATTTTATTAAATTTTTTCCACTACTTTGGCACCAAATTTAAAAGGGAAAATTGTGTAAACTCTTTTTTTGGGGTCTTTTTTTAAATTTCCGGACCAGATTTTGAAATAGCAATATGTTTTTTTGTTTTAGGGCTATTTCTAAAATTTTACCCTCTCTGTACTCAAATTTTCGACCTCACAAGATATAATTAAATTTTTATATGCATTTTTTTTAAACTGCTAGGTATGCTGATATCCATAAAATTACTTAATATGTAACAGATAATATAGGCCAGCCACCACAGTGCACTATTTGTAGACGTACGTCTTGCGTGGATAAATGTGGATTTTTTGGACTCTTGAAATCGAATCCGGGGTTTATTTTCATCTAAATATTTATAACTAATTATTGCAAAATTGGCTAAATCTTAAGGGCTAAAGCCAACAATTTTTAAAAATTTTAAAAAGCGAACAAATATATTTTCTATAATTTGACCACCCAAATCCAAATTTTCTATTTTTAAAGGCTTTAGAATAATTGTTTACTAATTGTTTAAGTGAAAAATCGGTGAAATTCATGTGTGATACATATTACTGCGTGTGATTCAATCTACTGGATACGAATCGGTTTACCTTTATGAATCACTGGTTGATTCAGCCTATAAAAAATTACCAGATTTTTTTTACTAAAAAATTATTTTAAAAAATGCAATGAAGATTTTAAATCATATGCAAAATTTTGTTTAAACTTGGCAGGTCGAATTAGATAAAATTTATTTGGTTCCTTTTAAAATTTTTGAAAATTGTTATCTACAGCCCTTAAATTATGGCCAAATTTACAATTTATTAATAACAATTTATTTAACACTTATAAGTGAAAATGGACCCCAGATACAGTTTCAGGAGACCAAAAACATAAATACCACCCAATTTTATTTGCGCAGGACGTACGTCTTATATATTACAAATTAAATATTTATGAAAAATTTATACATAACTAGATATTTATGAAAGCAAATGTAATAAACTTTTTTTTGAGGTTAAGTAAAAGTATCATATCGTAAAAAATATATTATGAAGATATTACGTAAAGCAATAAGAGAAAAGTTATAAATTTAAAATTTCTATTATACGAAAAATTTATGATATAATTGATTATTATGGTTCTTTATTTTGTAATAAAAAAAAATTATAAACTCTGTCAATATTCGTCAATATAAGAAAAACATATACATAAATAGAATTAAAATTTCTTATAATAATGATCGAGATAATGATTAATCAAAATTTAAATGCTATTCATAATATTATGTCGTGTGTTTGTTTTAAGTCATTCCACTACGCATTAATTCTGTATATTAATTATAATCTATAATAAAGCGGTTTCTAGACCTAATAAATTTTTTTTTAATGCCATGTTTTTTTTACTATACCAAAGAGTATACTAAAAGCACACAAGATTTAAAAAAATTAATTAGGTCTAGAAAGGGCTAATGTAGCTGGGACTTATATCGAAAAAAATAAGCATTCTTTAGTTATTATGCCCTTGTTTTTATTTAAAAAACCGTTACATTATGTTTTATTGTAGATTATAATTAATGAAACTAATATAGAGAAGAATCGAGAAGAATTAATTCAGGATTCAGGGCTTTACAGTAAATTTTTTAATTTAAAAAGTCATTAAATGATTGTTGAGAAAAAAAAATCGCAGTAGTTTAGAGTGCTTAGAGCCCATGACCTACAGGTCTAGAATATGACATAAGAATATAATCTTATTAACATGGAACATGTTTATAGGGAGGGGGTAATTTTCAGAACTGGAAAATTAAGGGGGAGGGTCAAATTTGTCCTTTTTAAGGGGGGGGTCAAATATGTCCTTTTTAAGGGGGGGGGGTCAAATTTGTCCTTTTTAAGGGGGGGGGGTCAAATGGGACTTAGAATATTTTCGATTTAGGGACCTTTGGTGCAGAAGTACTTAGGGAGCATTGGTGCAGAAGTACCTAGGGAGCATTGGTTCAGAAGTACCTAGGGACCTATGGTGCAGAAGCCCCTAAAGACCTTTGGTACAGAAGTACCTAGGGGTATGCTAGGGACCTATGGTGCAGAAGTCTCTAAAGACCTTTGATGCAGAAGTACTTAGGGAGCATTGGTGCAGAAGTCCCTAAAGACCTTTGGTGCAGAAGTACCTAGGGACCTATGGTGCAGAAGTACTTAGGAAGCATTGGTGTAGAAGTACCTAGGGACCTATGGTGCAGAAGTCCCTAAAGACCTTTGGTGCAGAAATACCTAGGGACCATTGGTGCAGAAGTCTCTAAAGACCTTTGGTGCAGAAGTACTTAGGGAGCATTGGTGCAGAAGTACCTAGGGACCTATGGTGCAGAAGTCCCTAAAGACCTTTGGCGCAGAAGTACTTAGGAAGCATTGGTGTAGAAGTACCTAGGGACCTATGGTGCAAAAGTCCCTAAAGACCTTTGGTGCAGAAATACCTAGGGACCATTGGTGCAGAAGTCTCTAAAGACCTTTGGTGCAGAAGTACTTAGGGAGCATTGGTGCAGAAGTACCTAGGGACCTATGGTGCAGAAGCCCCTAAAGACCTTTGGTACAGAAGTACCTAGGGACCTATGGTGCAGAAGTCTCTAAAGACCTTTGGTGCAGAAGTACTTAGGGAGCATTGGTACAGAAGTCCCTAAAGACCTTTGGTGCAGAAGTACCTAGGGACCTATGGTGCAGAAGTACTTAGGAAGCATTGGTGTAGAAGTACCTAGGGACCTATGGTGCAGAGGTCCCTAAAGACCTTTGGTGCAGAAGTACCTAGGGACCATTGGTGCAGAAGTCTCTAAAGACCTTTGGTGCAGAAGTACCTAGGGAGCATTAGTGCAGAAGTACCTAGGGACCTATGGTGCAGAAGTCCCTAAAGACCTTTGGTGCAGAAGTACCTAGGGACCATTGGTGCAGAAGTCTCTAAAGAACTTTAGTGCAGAAATACTTGGATATAAATATTGATATTATGAACAGAATAGATACTTTATTATCAGTGTTAGTTATTAGTGAACATGTTCCATGCTCGTTGGTTGTGTAGTTACACAAACCGGTCATAAGTTTTTAATATTCTACCTGAAAAAACATTTCTATTGAAAATATGTTGGTATGACTGATTTTTTTCAGTCTATAAATTAAAATTTAATTCTCGGACCTTTGTAATAATTAAACCTTTCATTAAATGAATTTTTTTAAAGAACAACTTGTTAAAATATGAATCTGTAATTTAACTCGGGATTTAACTTGAAAAATACAAAATCTTAAAAATCTGACTTTGTTTTTCTTTGGCTATTCTCTCGGCTATTCTTTAAAAAATAATTGACTTTTAATTAAAATGAAAAATTAATAGAATGAAAAAAATTGATTGACATTATTTTCTTTATTAAAAAATTTTTTTATTCAAAAATTATATTTTTTTTATTCAAAAATAAATTAACTGATAATAATATTATAAAAACTGTCATTTACAAAAAAAAAAAATTCATTATTTTTTCAAAGTCAAGTATTATTAAATCATCATTTCTTCATTAATGAATAAAAAAATAAAGAAGAATAATAATTATATCCTTTAAAGTAAAAATTTTCTGTGTCAAGATTGTAACTCAATGTCTGTAACTATTTTATTTTATCCTCTATTAAAGATCTTTTTTGCTTCATATGACTTATCTCATATTTTTTATTAAATTACAAAGTTAAAAATAACAAAATTTAAAAATTATTAAATTAAAAATTCAATACATACAGTTGAAAAATCATGTTTCCGTTATAGAATTAAATCAATTTATTCGAATTAATTATTTATCCTAAAGTGTTTAAAAAAAAATCATGTTTATTTTTGACTATTTTTAATGGATGTACACTACTACTTCTTTTGCCTACTAATACGATTTCTACAATTGGTATTTAAATATTCCGTGCATTTTTAATAAGGTTTTTAAGTTAGGAATATTTCCTAAATAATAAACTTTAGTCTGTTATTTTGATTTTCTATTCAGCCTGCAAACAATTGCTAAACGCGCTTCGAAAGCCAATTTTTTGCACCAGATAAGCACCAGAAAATTTCACTAAACTTATAAAGCTTTGGATATGTAAAAGTTAGTGCACACTATTTTATAATATAAACTTGCTCATTCAAGAACTCATTGGATGACAATTTACTGCGCACTATCTATGCCACTCAGATCCACTTCTTGTTCAAACCAAACAAACAAAATCCTGAATCAAAAGTCAAAAAGGGTTTAGATTTTATTAGTTTTTTTATTTTTAAAAACTACATGAAAACTACAACCGTGCGTCAAATCATACATTATGTAAACGAATATTCCAAAATAAATTAAAATAAAAAGAATTTTAAAAAATTTAATGAAAATTAAGATAAAACCGAGTTATTATATATCATTCATTTACAAAACTTGATAATAAAAAAGGTCAGTTTTTGCAAATTAATGTTATAAAAGTTTTGTGAACTAAAAAAAAATATTTTATAACAAAAATATCAGCAGTAGCGTAGAAAGATAAAATAATTTTGTAGCTAAAACAAAAAAAAGTTAATATAATTTTACTGATTATAGAAAAAAATGTGTTTGAAATAAAACTTGAAATATATGAAAATTATAAAAAAATTTAAATTAATTTTTACATCTGTTGTATTAACTTATACGTAATTTTTTTTTAGAATATAAATTGGATTAATTTACTGAAAAGCGAATCTGAGAGAGATAGAGATGTAATAAGCATTTTATACTTTCCTGTTTATTTAATTAATTTTTGTATTTTAAAAGTAACAAAACAAACAAACGAATTTATGTAAAAAATAATTATTTATGCTTTATGAATTTTCAATAAACTAATTAATTGTTTTAATTAACGTTTAAATTCCATATGAAATTATTTAATATTATTTTAATTTTTGTTTTTTAATTAATCATAAATGATAAATTTAATACGCAATTTATAAAAATATAAAATTCAATTTAATTTTTGATTAAAAATTAGTTTGTTCTAAATTATTGATTTTTATTTAATTAATAAAATATTAATTTAATGACGTTTATCAAATATTATTGATATTTCATAGGAAAAAAAATTTATAAGTACAATAATTATCCTTTTTTTTTTTGAATTAATGAGCTGTAGATATTACTAATTGAAAAAAAAAAAAATAATAGCAAATTGAAAATATGAGTTATAAGTGCCTTGTATCATTAATTATAATTGAAAAAAAAAGAAATATTATTTTCTTAAAAAGTATAAGTACTTAACACAGATATTAATTAAAAATTCATTACTTTATAAATTTCATTTGACATTTTATTTGAAAGAGGTTCGTTTACTTTAATTTAGAAAATTAACATTTTTTTATTTAGTGCTTGAAAATTAGAGAAGTAATTGGAAAAATTTTATAGAGATATAAAATAGGTCAAAAAATTTTGGATTTGGTGCAAAGGCGAATAGAATTTTTTCGCATGTCATTTTTAGGTTGTATTTACAATATTTCAAAATTAAGAATATTTAAAAAAACTTCGTGTACTCAAATTCCTATGGTTATAGAATCACATCATTAATTATCAGTAAATACCATTTTTGTAAAAATCTTTAAAAAAAATGGAAAATAATTCATAAAACCCTCGATAAAACCGTAAGTTGCAAAAATAAAAATTAGTATCATAATTTAATAGCCAGAGAAAATTAAGTCCAAAAAACACTCAGACGATTCTAAGCCGAATTATAATGTGGCCCGATTTGGACATTTTTTTAGGCACCAACTTCACACCAGCTCATCATATGTAAAAAAAGAAAAAACAAAAATAATATTTTTTTTATGTTTATTGTGAGTGTATAAAATAACTGTAAAAAAATCTTGTTATTATATGACAGACTTTTTGAGAAAATGAAACATAAAAGCTACCTAATTTTTACTCAAAACTCAAGGAACCCACACTTAACGAACAACCAAAATAAAATTTAATGTTCAATAATTTGAAAAAAAAAATGTGCATCCAATTTTTTTCTTTAATAAAAGCGAAAATAAAAATAAACAAATAAAATAAAAAGTACATAAGAAAATACTTTACATGAAATCTAAAGAAAAAAAAAAGTTTGAATCGTAATATAAAGTGCAAAAGTAGAAACGTGACGAGGACATACAAGTTCGAGGAATATTTACTAGACGTCTATGAGTTTTCGGCATATAGTAGTTGTCGCGAAAACCACAATAACCTCTCAGTTTCTAAAATACATGAAACGTTTCTCTTCTTGTTCAAAACCTCCCTCTTTTTACCCTTTTACTGACACATTCTTCATACTAACAAATATTCTGGTACATACTGTATGGATAAAATTGAAATAATATACGTTGGTGGTTAGACCGGAAATATTGAACACCACATACGTGTAGGGTTGAAATAAAGGGTAGAAAATGAAGAAAAATACATAGAGAATAATAATAACAATGATGTGTTTGGGATTGAAGAAAAATAATATGAAGTCTTGTAAATATTAAAAAAAAATTCAACACGAGCTGCAAATATAAAATAGAAAACGTATATATTCCATAAATCCAAAAAATGAATATTTTTCGCTTCATCTTCACATTCTGCCACTCAAAATTATTTTTTTTTTTATGAATCTGTAATAGATTACATTCATATATTTATTTTATTTATTTGGTGCAAGTTGTCAATATGTCATTCAAATAATAAATAAAAAACTTGTAACTGGTTTACGTGTTAAGACAACCAACGAACATGGAACATGTTGAATTATAAGAGTTTTAACTTATGCTCCCTAATTAATATATAAAACCTAGAACCAAAATTATAATAATTTTCTGAATTGAAATTATTCTTGGTCCGTAAAGAGGCGATTTCGTGGAGCATATTCTTACTAGATTCTAGGGTTACCATTGTTGACTCAATTGAACTAATTATTACTAAAAATTTATTAAAATTTTGATCTGAGTCGATTTTATGGATCCCGTTGCAGAATTTTAACAGATTTTGAGCCATAATTAATTATTTCTACTCTAGTGACTCTAGAATTTAGTAAAAATATATGCTTCACAAAATCGACCCTATATAAACCTAATTCTAGGGTGCCTAGAAGTCCCTTAATTGAAAATGATAAAAAGTCTTAAAACGCTAATTTTTCACCCCTACGGCTAATAAACGTGTATTTTTGAACTCGAGGCGCAAAAATTGGATAGGTTATCAAATGAAATAAATATAAAAATTTTGCTTTTCTGGCTTGTATTTAAAGAAATATTTTTAATATCAATAATATTTAAAAATATTTTTATAGGTATAGGTACTCCCTGAAAAGGGGAGGATAATCGAAGGGATCAAATGGTACTTAAAACAATTTAGTGAATAAATTATTCACTAAATTTTTAGAATTGGAACTAATTTAGGGATTTGGAATAATTTGGGCTTATGATAATAGAATAACCCGGGTTTAAAAACTTATTTTACTATACAATTTACTTTTGGAAGCTGGGTAAGTAAAATAAATAACCATATAATATGGTTTTATGGTTCAATGACCATAAGAATAGATTCATTATCTACACTGTAAAGAGCAACTTTCTTAGATTTACAAAAAAAATAGAATATTTTCGAAAAATTCGAGAATTCTCGATTTTTTTTGTGATTTTACGAAAAAAGTTTTAAACTCACAACTATTTTTCGGAAATTTACCTATTAGAAATTTCAACTATTTTTTGTAAATTTTCGAAAAAAAATTGTAAATTATCAATTTTTCTTGCGTATTCACAAAAAAAAATTGAGAACACTCGAATTTTTTGTTAAGATACTAAATTTAGTAATTAAACGATTTTTTTCGAATATTTACAAATTTTTTCGAAAATTTACTAATTTTTCGAAAATGTTCTAATTTTTTTGTTAATATAAGAAAGTTACTTTTTACAGTGTATGTAAGTTGTTTGTGAACACATGCAAACA
Source organism: Anagrus nilaparvatae (assembly GCA_022575985.1). NCBI lineage: Eukaryota > Metazoa > Arthropoda > Insecta > Hymenoptera > Mymaridae > Anagrus > Anagrus nilaparvatae. Next base: position 28,555,864 of record JAKSXM010000231.1, on the reverse strand, counting down.
AACACGTTATATGTTTATTGTTTTTAATTTAATGTTATTTTTTTGGTTATTTTGTTTTTTAATTTTGATTTTTTTAGTTCAAACATTGCAAATATTTCATAATCAATTCATAATTCAAATATTTATTTTAACAAAAAAATCTGAATTTTGTGGAAACGCAATTGCCAATAAATTATAAAATTAATGTAACATACGTAAACCCATACAAGCGAGCATACAAGCAAAACAATTTTTGTATTTTAAAAAAATACGTATGTATGAAAATGCTTTTAAAAGTATGTAAATGCATTAAATATATTGTTAAACACTTGTAAATATATGTGTAGTATGTTGTGTATGCATACTAAAAATTCTAATTTTGAATCTTCTTTTGTATTTATGTAATATATGAAATAAAAACAAGAGAAGATAATATTATATACCATAGGTATAAAAAGGGTATAAGCAAAGATGTTTTTACTCTAAAACATTCATACTTACATATTAAATTTGTACGATTTTCCAATAATGTAAATTTCAAGAAAAAAAAATAGAAAAAAATTGAAAATCTACTGTATTTACATCTCAGTTTACATCATTCAATAGAATTTTATTTTTAGTAAATCTTAACAATAGTTTCAATGTAATTTACCAGGTAATTAATGATAAATTAATAATAAAAAAATTTCTTTTAGTATTTAAGGAGCAACGAAATAATTTGTTAAATTGGAGCCTGTACTTATTATAATATAGGAAATAATTAATATAATCCAACAATGACTAAGCTAAATAACGCTAGCTGAAAGCGCGTAGCTCTCAAATGGCACGAGATTGCAATCAGTTTACAATTATAGTTATGTAAATAGTAAGTTTTTAAATATTTATACAGTTTATTAGCTATTTTTAACATGGAACATGTTTATAGGGAGGGGGTACCCTTGGGTACCCTGCAAATCTATAAATGAGAGAGGGAGTCAAAAGTGTCCAATTTAAAGGGGAGGGAATAATTTCGATTTAGTGACTTAAAATAATATGGGTTTTATTTAGGGAATCAAAATACTTTTGGCTTAGAATCTTAATATCTAGTAAAGCTGATAATTACAAATTATAAAAATAGCAAATTGTATTGTAATACTGCGTGAGATTTATACGTTATACCTAGCCACAGCTGTATATAAACATGTTCCATGTATTTAGGTTGTTTGAACAAACCGTTTATCAATTTTTTAATTTATGTTTAAATCAACAATAAAAAAGTTACAATATTTTGGCAAGGTCCTAAACTTAGGCCTTGGACTAGTCCTCAAGGTAAGGTTTGTTGAAAATCTGACTTTCTGGATCACTAGTCACATATTTTAAATTTTAAAGGTTCAATAACCACAAGAATAATTACCTAATTTTCAGTTTTTTTCTTACAGTGCATACTCTCGTGCATACTAGGTTTCCCTTTTGAAACCACCCAAGTTTTACGACAATGAATTTTTTTAGATAAAAGCTAGTAGAATCTCATTTCATGAAGACCTAATTCGAAATTCGCGGAATAAAAAAAAAGTTCTACAATCAAAATGGGGTGAAAATCAACCCTAATCCCCCCCCCCCATAAACCTTAAAAGTTAAAAAAAAACCATTTAACCTTTTTTGCGGCTAAATCCGAATCTAACATCGAAAATTAAGTTAGAGGGGTGTAACACCCTTACAACCCCCTTTCAATCCTTAAAACTTTATTTTTCTAGAAAACCTAATTTATTTCGTTTATATACGATCTAGTAGGTATTTTGAGCTGCTGAATCTGTATTTAACACCAAAAACTAAATTAGAGGGCTGTAACATCCTTCATCCTTTCAACCCTTAAAATTTCATTTTTTTTAAACCGAATTTTTTTGATTTTTATGGGATCTAGTATGTATTTTGGACTGCTGGATCCAAAACTGACGTCAAAAAGTAAGTTATTATAGGGGTGTTTTTACACCCTTATTTTTACCCTTACAACCCTTAAATTTTAATATTGGTAATCTTATGACGAAGGTTTTCAAGGTTTATGCCCCTTAAAAAAAGTAGTATTTTTCTGCTTTAGTTGAAATTTTAATAAAATTTTACAATAATTTTAAAAATATAAAAACTTATACAAGAACAATGAAGCATAATGTCAAAGTCTATATAAATTTGTTTTTATTTTACTTTATATTTAAATGTTTTTTTTTTACTGCTATCATTGGCTATAGTATAAACTCTGTAAATAAATAATAAGAATGGTATAATTTGCAAATGACAAACATTTATTATTAAAGTTCATGATCTTTAAAGCTATAAAAAAAAAGAAAGAAAAAGAATAAAATTAAATAAATAAATGCAGAGTATATTTTCCTCCACCTACTTACATATAAATATACTCAAAGAGTTCAACATTTTCTCTTTTTAAAATTTATGTTATAGAGTACACAATTACGGTTATTCGAGTACGATGATGCTGGACTTAAGATACACCCACAATTATATAACTATCGTTTATATCTATATATACATTTTGTATATTTAATATAGAAATCAACAACTCAACAACTTGGGTGTGCACGTTATTAAATGAATTTTAAAAAATATTATAAAACTCTTAAAAGATCTTATTATACAAATTAAAAGATTATTTTTTTCAATGCAATATTAAAATATCGTTTCAAAATGCTGGATTTTAATCGAAAATTAATATTAATTCTTTTTGGCTTGTATTTTAACCCTGATTTTAATTTTGGTACTAATAATAGGTGCCCAAAGGTGAAAATTTCAAAATCAACAAAAAATTTGAAAATTCAAATAATAATTAATAATATTACAATAATAATCTCGAACTGAAACTAGGATTAGACGCGGGGTTAAATTTTTTCAAATTATTATTTCTACATATCGAATTTTTATTCATTATTACTCATACTAAAATATTATTACTCTAAATTATAAAACTACAAAACAAAAATTAACAGTAATTAAATGTTTTAAACATATTCGTTGGTATATAGTTTAAATAAATTTTTGTGCTTAAGTAATAAAAATTAATTTAGTCCTATTAAATATATGTAATGGCGAATAAAAATATTTTTATAGAAACATGTAGCTCCATAAATTTTTTTGATTTATAATGCAATTGTGTTCATTTAATATCTTTTCATTTTAACAAAAAACCTCTATAAATTTTAATTCTTTCTAATTCATAAAATTTCTTGTGTGTGTGTGTGATTATAGATTTGCAGAAATAAATCTTTTTTTGCAGTAATTTCTGACACGAAAAATTTAAATAAGGGATTTTTAAGGCCTTAGTCCGACCCTCTTGGAAATTATTATTACTCCTGTCAAAATTCGGGGGGGGGGGGGGGCAAAACCTGTTGATAGGCTAAGATTTGGTCTACTATATGTTTTTTGGGTCGCTAAATCCGAATCCAGTGTCCAATAGGGCTGGAAAATAGGGGAACACCTATAAATCAGCAAAAACTACCCCCAAAAAGGGATTTTTTTGCAAAATTTCGAAAGTTAAGCAAATATGGTCAAATATATTTTATTTTTTGATGATGGATTAAGAAGATATTGTGATTTTTTTATAATTGGATAAAATTAGGATGAGTTAATTATAAAGGGTGAAAACTACCTCCAAAATTTAAAAAAATAGAAAAAATATGATACAAATTTATTTTTTTACTTTTTTTTGTGGAGTCATTTAGTATTTAAAAATATTTTGGCTGTTTTAACTATCATAAAACGTATTCACTTTTCGAAGGGGGGGGGGATTAAAACAACCCCTAAATTTATAAATACATAAAAACCATGTTAAAATTTTATTTTTTTACTTTTTTTATAAAATCAAGAATTAAAAATATTTTATGCCATTTTAACGATCAAAAAATGTATTCACCCCCCGAGGAGAGGGTTAAAACAACCTCTAAATTAAAAAAAATGTAATTTAATTATGATTATCAAATTTTAAATAATTTTTTACTCTTTTCAAAAATAATAATACATTATTTCAAGGCAGAAATTTAAGCTAAATAAATTTTTTTTACTATTTTAGAAAAATAAAAAAATATTTAAAGCTTAAAAAATTCTACAGGGCTCATATTATGAAAGTAAAAACAGAATGTACTATAAAATCTCTACACAATGTATTTTTACTTCATGAGCTTTTGCAATAGTAGGCCAAAAGTTAAGCCAAGAATTTTCCTACATAGATATTTGCAAATATTCAGAAAAAAAAGCAAATTTTTTCATACACACACGCAAACATGTGATGCAGGCATAATAAAAATTTTTTTCAAAGGAAAGTATAATACGTACACCTATAGTATACGTACGTAAAAAAAAATTAACGAAAGAGAGAAAGAAAAAAAAAGAAACGGGAATACAAACGACCTTTCTCGTTAAGACCACAAATTTTTTTTTTATTCTTTAGTCCTCAGTTTACATTATGTGATTTAATGTTTTGCATTTACCGTCATATAACTTCCGGTCCAAACGGATACATCACTAATCGTAACCCAACATAAATTATTGTGCATTTCTTTACTTTTTTTAATGTTTGATTAGTTACATTTAATTTTTTTCTTTTTCTTCTTCATGTTCGTAAATTATAAATGTCACGTGTTTTTTATTATTTATTCTTTATTTTTATGTTCTTTCTTATATTTTAAATTAAATTTTAAGTACATTGTACATACTTTAAACGTTATAACCTTGTTGTTGTATGTAACCAGGTGCAAAAATTGTGCCATTTATTCGAAAAAAAACATCTTGAATCTTTTTTTTTTTAAGATCACTTTTAAATTCATTAATTTTGTTTTTTATTCAATGAATATATTCTAAAATGAAAAGATGCTTAAAATTAAGTTGGCATTTTAGTTAATAAAAAATAAATATTGTGCAAGGTGTTCATAAATGGTCAAGTGGTATAAAAAAAAAAATATGACGATGAAATAAAGCAAGTATGTATTGGTGCTCCGTTAATTATCCAAAAATATCAGGATTAACCCGAAACCCATAATTTATTTATTCACCTTTATCTATAAATAGAAAAATTCAACAATTTTCATTTAAAATAAAATATTTTTTATAAAAACAAATTTATAACTTTATTAAATTGTTTAATTATTAATAATTTATAATGCCTAAAAATGTCAAATTAGATACGAAAAGTTAAACCACGTGACCATTTATGAGCAAAGTTTTTTTACTACCAACTTAATTTTAAAAAAATATTTCAAGAATTTTTGCAATTTCTAATAAATTTTTGACGAGTTTTTTGAATTTTTTTTAGTTTTTAAATGTTATAAAACTTTTGATAGTGAATTCTCTTTTCCTAACAAAAATTATTCGACAATGCACGAGATTTCCAGTGAACAATTTCTTTTTAATATCTTTATTTAAAAGTCTCATATTAATTTTTCGCCTCGAGCTGTCGCGTGCCAGCGCTTAATATTACTTACATAATAATACATTCATACTCAGAAACCTTAACCATCGTCATTTTCCAGTATATCGTTATTCTATTAAGCGTAAAAATGGACAATAAGTAAAAAAAAAAATTTTATTTTAAAATAAAAAAATTGACTTTTTTTGTGTAAAAAATTTAAGCGTTTAGAATGAGCATTGAATATTCCGTAACACTAACCCGTATATTATGAGTCCATAGAGGATTTGATAGAACCCTCATAATACAATAATAAACGTTGATATATTGGATGGATTTTATATATTCTATTATATTACATTTTCTTCTCTACGTGTGTGTATGTGTGTGTGTGTATCCTTTTTTTAATAAAAATACAATAAATTCAATACCCATCGTCAGATTCCGATTTTTTTTTATTAAAAAGTATAACAAAAATTTTTTTAATTAAATAAAAATTTTAGTTTATTAAAAGTTCAATGAACCTAACACGTGAAAGAAGTGGCATAGTAAAATACATTAAGTTTTTTTTAACGATATATGAATTAGTTACGCGTGTATAAAAATCATTAATTTTCTAGCAACGTTTCCAGATTTTCTCAAAAAAAAAAAAAAATTAACTAATATATAAATAATAATAGTTTATGTAAATATTTTTTAGATTTGGTGTTAAAGTATAAAAAATTAAAATTACTAACCCTTTTAGCATCCTTTCTTGAAGTAGTAAGCACCGTTTTGTATGTTTTATTTATTTACAGTTTTTTAGAACTTTTTTTTTTTCTTATCTATTGATAATTTAATAAATAAATAATAATTTACTTTTAAAAAAACTTTTGTTTTTTTACTTAACAATACACAATTGTCTCATTATATACTTTTTTAGACTTCTTAGAAAACAAACTTCATTAAAAAAAATTTTTTATTGTAAATATTTTTTATTTATTACTTTTTTTTTTTTACTTTCAAGACAAGTTTTTTAAAAATCTTTTGTTATTAAAAAACTTTTTATTCAAAAACAGACACTTTTTACTTTTATTAATGAGAAAATCATGTAACCTAGTTTTTATTTCATACGAAATAAATATATAGTAGAACTGCACTTCAATTTTCTTTTTTTTTATATCAGAATAATTAAATAAATAATTAACTCACGTTTTTTTCTTTATGAAAAATAACAACAACAAAAATTCAGTTACACTTTTTCACATTAGCACGATTTTTTAAAATAGGTAGTGTGTTTTATACTAGCACACAAAAAAACTGGCAGTTCACTGTTTTAGTAGGAGAAAGCGTTTTTTTTTTAAGAAATAAAACTTTTTTTTTGTATGTGTGTGTGTGTGTGTGTATTTTCACGAAATCGATTAATATAATATGTAAGTATGCTACGTGAAAGATAAATATTTTATCATATTATGATCAGCTATTGTTTTGTTTTAAAAGTATTAGCTGCAGGATGAATGATAAAACGAATTTTATTTTTTAATTTTCCATTTTTTGGTTTGCAATATTTCTAAAATTTATCTCTATTTTATGTAAAAAACGTTTTTTTTTTTTTTTGTAATTTTTTTTCAATTTTAGTAAAATTTATTAAAAAGTATGAAATTTTTTTTGGAATTTTAGCATGGATGCATAGATTTCGATAATAAATCACTGTATATTAAATATATTTCAATATTGAATATTTCGTTTTTTATTTTGAAGTAAAAAAAATTTTTTTTTCGTCTGCAGTGTCTTATTCTTATACACCGCAGACCACGAATATACTGACTTGTTTAAGAAAAAAAAGGAATAAAGTACACGATTAAAAAGAAAATAAAAAAATGAATAATATGTATAGATATATTCAAAGTAAAAAATAAAAACTCGTTCACTTTTTGTTTACGTTTGTTAAAAAACTGTTGTCACAAAAAAAATAAAAACTTTTATAATTACACTTCGATTTGATTAAAAAAAAATTGTAAGGAAAAAACTTTAAATATCTGGCACAATAATAAACACAAACTATCTTTTGGTTTTTTTTTTATTTTTGCAATAAGAAAATTTTTTTATTATTTAACTTAGATATTTGCAAAATGGGAAATGCATGAGATTAGAATAAAAACATAAATTAGTATTGCGATAACACGATATGTAATAATTTTGTACTTCGTAAAAAAATTTCGCGAAAAAGAATAAACACTATATTAGCACAGACCGCCGTGAAAACGACGACTAACAGGTAATGCCGGGACCGGGAGAATCCGCACCGTTACCGCGCCTAATACTAACGCCATCTAACAATTTCATAGAAATATTTCAACTGATGGTAAAAGAAATTGCATTAACTCAATTGATTTTTAATTTAGTTGGTACTATCGCCATACGCAGTTCTTCATTTTTTTTTATATGCGTTATATCAGAATTATACATTAGTCCCGTAGTTAATTTTTAATTTATACTTAGGTTTTGTGTAGGAACTTTAGACATCCCACTCCCATAGGATCTTGATTAGCAATATATTAACAATATAAAAAAAAATAGGTACCCAAAATTTTAACTTCATAATTCTTCTAAGCACTTCTAAGTATATAAAGACTTTTAAAGTTTAGGCGGTAGCAAAAATTTATATGCATAAATATAACAATAACTATGGTTCATACTATTGTACTATAAATATTATTCCTACATTGAATTTTTTATGTATCAGAAAAATTATTTTCTTGTATTTTACTTAAAAAAAGTCTGTTTTGTGTGTCTGCAATCTCATGTTTTTGATATTACCAAAATATTATAGATTTAGGTTTTTTATTAGTATGTATTTATCAGTACTATTATTAGTATACAATATAATTAATCAATTTTTACTTTTTTTTTTTGGGTCTTATCGTAAAGATCATCTTTTATTTTAGCCAAGAATAATCCAATTTTACTATTTATACTTTCTTTTATCATGTAAATAAATAAATTATTACAGCTTGGATTTTTTTTGGCTGAAACAGATGTAATATTTACTCATACTTGGAAAATGCAGTGAACTTCTAATGAAAAATAAAAAATTTTAAATGTTTCTGTAATATGCGCGTTCATAATAGATCCTCTTTTACTTTTAAATGATTGCGAAAAAAAAATGATATTCACTTACCTTCAAAAACTAAGATGTTATTATATTGGGCACCAAATGTCACTACAATAACTTCCAGTAGATGCAAAATAAATAGGTAGATACAGTGTTGAGCATCAACAGCAAATGAACAATTCAAGATATAATGAGCTTTTTTCTAAAAAAATTAAATTTTTTTGTAAAACTAATTATTAATTACTCGAGATGAATAATATAATACGCATACTTACATTCCTATATTTTGAAGATTCATTGACTATAGTTTAATATCTATTTGTCTAGATTTCTCATAAACAAATGAAATTTATAGAAGTGCGTTCATTCAGTTTTGTTACCAGCGCATGGAAATGTACCTATACTCATATAATAAATTTAATTCTGCTTAAACAATTCAGCCATTCACCACTTTTCCATCTTATTTTTTTTTTTCAGTTTATCGTACTTGAGGTACCTCTAAGAGGTACTTAATTATTGATCTTTCCAGATGCAATTTTACACATTTCATAACATAATCTTTTGATCTTACAAGTGGGTTATGTTATCCAAAATTTATATACTTTAAAAATATCTTAATGATTGAAAGCACGACTATCGTTAAAGGAAATAAGATAATTGTAATTATTTTTTGTATTTTCCCTGGTATTTTTGACGATTGACACTGCTGTAATAACTGCTCAAATATATATCTGAATACATAGCTACAACTTTTTTCCCAAAAGGTATTATTGCTTTGGAGTATTTGATGCTGTCTGTTGTTAACTTGAGACTTGTTTTGCAGGACATTGTATCAGATATTATAAATGACACATTGGACCTAATAAGTGAAGACACAATTTTTTATTAATATACTACTACGATTATAAAGCATACTACACAGAATAATTATTAATCAAAGAAAAATCAGCAATCAAAATATGTTAACAGTACCTTTTAATATGAGTAGAAAGCCATTGTCATATAATCGCTAACATCTGGTAATAATCAATCTATGTATGAATACTATTGCTGGCTTAAAATTTAAATGCACCGTTGAAATCACAAACATTTCTAAAAAAAAAAAAAATTTGTACTATAAAAATAAACAAATAATTTAATTAACATACCTTTTTTTTTAATTCATGGAAATCCCAATTTGCTAAGTCCAATGATTGATCCAGAAAATCCTATTTAACAGCCTCATTAAAATTTAATTTCACTTGCAGATTTCTAATTTAATTCAATAAGAAATCAGAACAATTATTAATCAAAGAAAAGTAAGGAATCAAAGTATGTTAACAGTACCTTTTTTTTAATGTAAGAAGCGAGCCATTGTGATATAATCGTTTACATCTGGAAATGATCAATCTATGGACGAATAATATTGCTGGCTTAAAATTTAAATGCACCGTTGAAATCACAAACATTTCTAAAAAAAAAAAAAATTGCACTATAAAAATAAACAAATAATTTAACTAACATACCTATATTTTTCATGGAAAACCCAATTTGCTAAGCCCAATGATTGATCCAGAAAATCCTATTTTACCGTTATTTTACAGCTTCATTAAAATTTAATTTCACTTTCTGATTTCATTCTAATTTAATTCAATAAGAAAATCAGAACAATTATTAATCAAAGAAACATTAGGAATCAAAGTATGTTAACAGTACCTTTCTTTTAATGTAAGGAGCGAGCCATTCTCATATAATCGTTTACATCTGGAAATGATCAATCTATGTATGAATACTATTGCTGGCTTAAAATTTGAATGTACCGTTAAAGTCACAAACATTTCTAAAAAAAAAAAAATTGTACTATAAAAATAAATAAATAATTTAATTAACATACCTTTATTTTTCATGGAAATCCCAGTTTGCTAAGCCCAATGATTGATCCAGAAAATCCTATTTTACAGCTTCATTAAAATTTAATTTCACTTGCTGATTTCTAATTTAATTCAATAAGAAATGAGAACAATTATTAATCAAAGAAACATTAGGAATCAAAGTATGTTAACAGTACCTTTCTTTTAATATGAGCAAGCCATTGTCATAATCTTTACATCTGGAAATGATCAATTTATGTATGAATATTATTGCTGGCTTAAAATTTGAATGCATCGTTGAGAGCACGAAAATATCTAAAAAAAAAAAATTGTAATATAAAAATAAACAAATAATTTAATTAACGTACCTTTATTTTTCATGGAAATCCCAGTATGCTAAGCCCAATGATTGATCCAGAAAATTCTATTATACAGCTTTATTAAAATTTCAAGAAATAATTTCTCTTTGATCAAAATTTGTTCATAAATAAAATTTTCACAATAAACTTATTTTTTATTTTTTAAAAGATAAATAAAAATCAATCAAGCTTGTGAGTTGTGACTTGCGATACGATCCCCTTTTAAAAGTTTTAACGGTTTTTATAGATGGAGTCTGGGGTTGTAAATATATTTACGAGCACTAATAATGAGTTTAATTGAAACCTTATCTTTTTATACAAGAAAATGCTAATAAATAATACTAATACTAAATGAATAAATAATTATTTAATAATTCTATTTTTAAAATAAATAAACGAATAATTTATAACTGATTCTTCTCAACGGTCAACGGTACAATGTACATTCTACATTCCCGTTCGGGGAAGTTACTCTTATATTATTTACGCGCGTAATTCCATGGTGGGAAAGATATATCTTTAAACGTCAGTATCTTTTTAGCATTTTTAAAATATATTTATTATAATGTGAAGTAAATTAATTTACTGGAAAACTAATTTATAAAATTACTAGAAATTATATTTAAGTAAAGCAGATACTGATGATTAAAGGTATGTTTCGGGTTTTGCTTTAAATTTTTAACAAAATAATATTTAAACAAAAAGTAAAGTCACGATGAAGTACGCGTAACATAAGCGTAACTTCCCCGAGCGGGAAACCGCGCGCGGGAACTCGCATGACTTTTATACTTATAGTTTATATAGGTATATAGGTACCTACTCTCACAATGTATTTAAATAATTTTATGGGTTTATTTATAATTTAGAATAGAATTTTAAAAATTTCTCTGTTCTTCTAAATTTAAAAATTAAGACCCCTAACTTCCCTTTATAAAGATTTTTTTTTTTCAAATGCATTATAGATACATATAAACATATATTTTGAAGAAATAAAATTTTTACATTAAAAAAAAATTGTTAAACAAGTAATTTTCCCATATAAAAAATGACTTCTACTTTGATTAATTATTACGACAAAAAACATTAAAACATCAAGTTTCGAGATTCTATAGTTATAAAAAAAAGTTATTAGACATAATTAATTATTTAAAAATTAAATTACTTATTAAAAATATGTGATGATGGTGGCCTGAAAATCCAGCGAGGGGGAGGGTTTAATGGGGCTAAGAATAATCCGGGTTTAGGAACTTAATTTTGATGTAGGGACTTTTTACACTATAAAACTTTCACAGTTATAAAACTTATATTAACTGATTGCTATTGCATTTGCTGGGATTGAGTTTATATACCTATTCAACTGTTTACTTGTATCGGAAATTTGTTGCTGACTCGACGAAAGCAACTTAAAGGCATACAAATTTTTTAATTCTCTAACTCAGTTTTACACATTGCTGCGAAAATTTTTCCCAGGGTATCAAAAAATAATGTATTTAACACTTGCGTTCGATTGAAAACGTTATCGTGGGCACTACCACTTGTGCCTGGCTTCACCGGGACACTCATGTTCCTGCCTAAAAGCTTAGATTAACAAATAAATCACAAATAGATTCTTCCGTATTTCTGAAAATTCTCGTTTGATTCATAAAATTTTTGAATTTTCTTTGTTTTAGGTTCTTAATATTATTTTTTTTTTTTTTAATTTTAGATATCCGTGTTTATTTCAAAAATTTCTCAAACGTTCTTAATTAGAATAAGGGATAAGACTTTTTTTATTTGGGAAAATAGTTTATTAAGGGAATATTACGTTCTTCCTGGCCGCTGTCAAGAAAAATGGTTTCTTAAAAAATCAGGAAAAAATAGAAAAAATAATTTTGTATCGGCAAGGTAGTTTCATAACCCTTTTACAAATTTAAAAAAATTTTGAATTTCTCTGAAGATCAAATGATATAAATTTTGGTAACTTTGAAGGATTTGCGTAAAAAATGGCTTAAATTTAAAGTAAAAAGCTTTTTTTCCCCGTGATTTAAAACATAGTTTTACATATAATAGACAAAAAGGCCGTCTCCCTAGTGCAGAAAACAGGCTATTAATAGTATTTAACTGCTGAATTCAGTCCCTTAACAAAACAGTATCAGAGCTTATTTCTTATTTCCTGCTTCTTTTTCAGCAAATCCGTCTTTTAAGGACCCTATCTTCCTCTTAATAGCATTTTGCCTTTTTTCCTTCTGAAATTGCTACAAGTTACCATAACTGAATCATTACTGTTGCTAAAATTTAATTATTTGTTATTATGGGACTTAATTTTATAATTTTATGATAAAAATCATTAAGTAATGTACATAATCATGTTCAAGTTATTTGAAAATTGTGTGAAATTAACTTTGTTTGTTTTTAATCCTGGTTATATAAAACTTTCATTATAACAATTTCATCCATCTTGTATATTTATAACTATAATTAAACTTTTCATAAAAAATATATGTTTGCTTTAAAATATTGCGTATAATAGCTGTTTTATTTTTCAATTAACTACAATATTAGAATATAAAAAATATCAAATTATAAAAATATGAATAATATTTATAATCATAATATTCTAATTAAATTTTTTAATTAATTAAATGCATAAAGTAAAGAAGAATCTGATATGATAATGTACTTTTCTTGTTTTTATTAAATATTGATTAGATGCGAAAATAGGTACATAAAATAATCCATATAATTTTTTCTTAATAGTAATAATAATAACACTAAAAACTAATAAAATTACATTAATATTTTTATAAAAAATAAAATTAAAGGAAATTTTGAAAAGTAATACGCAGGCTAAGTAGGGCTAACACGCAATAGAAATGCCTGGAAGTCCACATATCCACGATGGTAGAAGCTCCATAAATTCTCCTGGACCAGTGGTTATAAAATTGATAATTAATTTTTAAATTTGTTTGGGAACCACTCAGAAAGCTCATCCTCCCATGCCCTTTGAACTGAGTTCAAAAGGTGAACGATCATCGATGACTGAAATCTCGACATAGTCCAGATTTCAAGTCTTCCTCACGCTCAAGAAGGAGAGCTACGTCTCCTCATCGTGGCTGCATCGACTCGTCTATTGAGTAGAGAGTCTGCGAAGATATACTACAGAAATGATCCTGTGAAGTATGATCTTAATTTAATTCTACGTTTTGAGATTTTATATACCATTTGCGTTGCATTTTAAATACGAGTAAGAAAATTTCTGATACGCCACCTAGCGGTAAAAGAAGAAACAGTTATAACGGGGAAAAGGGGAAAAAATCTCTCCCTGTTTTTCAAAAATACGTCTCTTTATTATTTGGGGAGTAATTTTTGATAAGGAATTCCTTTATAATCTTATTCCCTCGATTTCGAAAATAAAAACCCTGGAAGGAAGCTCCAAAAAAAGCTTTTACATGTTTTTTCATATAATTTGCAGTTAATTTTAAGCGATCTTCTTTATGAGGGAAAAATACATAAGAGCCAAAGTTTTCATCATTAAAAAAAAATCATTTAAAAAAATCTATTTTTTTCTCTCATCCAATTATTCGATTTCAAATCATTCGTGAAGAAAACTCAATCAAATAATAGTTGTTATCATAATAATAATGCTTAAAAAAAATTATTTTTTATACGGAATTCCCATAAGTGTTTGTACATGGAGGATTCTTAAATAAATTTTTTTTTAAAGGTAATGCTTAGTGAAACTGATCTAAAGTTTATGTAAATTTCAGGTATTTTGAGAGTTTGCTGGGTTCAGTATTTAAAAATATGACACCATGGCTATTTTTTAGGTTCTAAAGCCTGAAAATAGAAAATTTTAGAATATTGATAATGATAATAATGTATTTTTTGAGTTGTTAAAAAAACAATTTCTCTAATTTTAATATGGTTCTAAAATAAGAGCTCATTTTGGGTTCTTAAAAATTTTCAAATTTGCAATTAAAATCTAAGCTTAATTCTAGATTTTATTTTTTCTATACTGTAAATAAAGCTAAAAAGAATTTTTTTTAAATTGATGAAATTTTCCATAATTTTTTCGAAAAACTACAAGGCTAAGTGTATATAGAATCAAAAGCAAATTTCTCAAATGGTAAATATAGTTATTTATAGCCATTGTCTGGGTATAAATATATTTAAAAACTCAAAAAACGAATTATTATCATATTTTATTTTCTATAATTTTCCATTTTCAGGCTTTTCCAATGAAAAAATCAACCAATGAAAATTCTCAATGAAAAGACTCAATTTTTGGATTTTTTATGAAATTTGACTTAATATACTCTCTTAAAAAATATGGTAAAATAAAAAAATAATAGATAACATTTTTTTTTATTTTTGTGAAAAAAATTATTTTTTTTCATTGTACACAGTTTGTAATAAATAATTATTCTGTAATAAATCATCCTTATTTTATAATCATTTTTTTTTTCTGGCAAAATTTTATAACAATATTTCGTATTTTTTGGGTCACTGAACATGAATTTGGTACCCGCTTTTACTTAAAATTAGCTTAGTTGTCCTCAAGAAGCAAATTAAATTATTGTTTGAAATTTCTTAGATACTTTCTTTTTTGAGCAATTGGTGCATTTTATTTAAAAATGCATACATACTATTCTGGGTCTCAAAAAATATAAGTAACAAAAAAAAACAAAATATCTAGAAATTCTTTTTGTGAGCAACTAAACTTAGACATTTTTGTTAATAAATCTCTGTATGTTGACTATATTTTTACATATTAAATTTACTTTTTGACTAATTTTATAAGGTAAAATTTATTAAAATTTATATTTACATTTTATATTTACTTTGCAATTAACTATTTACCAAATGTACAACGAGAGAACTTGTATTTTGCTTAAGCAAATAGATTCAATAAATAATAAAATAATAATAATTAACTCTCTTTGCAATTTAGAAAACCCCATTAAAATTTAAAAATTTCGTATCTAAGCAAAGATGTAAACATTAGCTTAGCAAAAAACCATTCTATTTAGAAATCAAAAATTTATTCAGAATTCTCCATATATAAACATAAAATTTACAAGATTCTTCCAGGATTTTTTATCCTTCTATTTTATTATACACCCTTACATATAATTTTTTTTTTTTAAATCGTTTAGTCAAACTCTTGATATTTCTATATGTTCAGAAAAATCTTTAACTTTTTTTTTAATCCCCTTCCTTTTTTAACTTCCGATAACTCGAGGTAAGTTTTTTCCCGTCAAATCGTAATTTAATTCACTGTGCATTAACGATGAAAAAGCTTATACATATATAGATCTAATATATAGATAGAAAAATGAAGGTAACGAAGCAAAGGGGACAAAAATTGAACTTATATAGTATTAAAAGAACATCGACCTATCTTTTTTGAAAATGGAAAAAAAAAATAGAAAAAATATTCCCTTGATTATTCCAATCATGTATTTCTCTCGTCTTGAATATATTTATAATATATATTCATTTTTAGTTAAAACATTTAAATATATTATATAATCTTAATCTTATATACTTTTTTTGTCCTTCTTTAAATATCTTAGAATATTACAAAACGTGACCATTTTTGATAAGCAATATTTTCTTTTTTTTTTTCACTATAAAATAAATTATAAATTAATACGTAATTTTTATCTATACCTATATACACTAAAAAAAACTAGCTTTTCATAAAAGCTTTTTTAATTTTCTTAGTTTTAAAGAAAAAGAAAAAAAAATATAAATAATAAATTTATATTATTCTCCTAAGACCTATATTTTTTTGCGTATAAAGTTAAAAAACTGAATAGAAAAGTATGGATTCAAATTTTTTCAAACTTTTTTATCTTTTACTTTTTGTGGTTCTTAACTCATTTAAAATGCAAACATCCCGAAACATTGGAACTTTAAAAAAATTTTTGAGTGAAAATTTTTTTATTTTTTATTTTTCTGTAGATTTGTTAACCATTTAAAAGAAAAAAAATTCCGGCTGCCACAACAAGAATTATGGTATCAGAAACCGGATTATTCTTCACTGTAGTCATTATTGTCCGCTAGTAGTGATCTATGTTACTCAGCACTTGGTAAATTAGCTCATGGGATGCATAAAAAATTCAGGGACTTTTCATATAATAATACTTTACTTAAAAAGGTAACAAAGGACCCTTTATTACTAAAAAAAAAAAAAAAACTTATAACCGGTTTGTGTAAACACAATCAAAATTTACCGAAAAAATAAATCGAAATTTATCTAAATCTCTAAACCTGAATTATTCTAAATCCCAAAATTGAAATTATTTTAAGCCCCGTTTGAACGTCCCCCCTTAGTTTTCAAATTCTTGAGGTACCCCCTCTATAGAAACATGTTTCATTTTAAAATGGATTCTGGAGGTACAAAATGTAACAGCAATGACAAATTTAGCCTCGTTTGGTGCTAAGTACCCTGCAAGAGCAAATGCATCCTTACAAATAAAAAAAAATAAAATCTGAAGATCTAAAGCTAAAATAAAATCTTAATGCTAAGTTGATTAAATTTACATAGTTTCATTTTATATCTTCACTCAAACTATTCATTATTCATAAGGTCTTAATTGTTTAAAAAGCTTTTTCAATTTGAAAATTTTTTGGAAACTGTTCCTTTACTATATTTACTTTAAATTTTTTCTGAAATTGAAGCTGCAAAGATTTTAATAAAAATTTGCTTTTTCTTAGAAAGAGGAATATTTATAATTTATTTATGCCTATTAACTTTTTTATAAAATTGCCTTTTTCCTTAGAAAAATAAAGTAATAATTATATCGTAGCATATCTGATAGAAGTGTGCAACCATTTATATGCATGGATATAAACGGTTGCTCATTAAAAGTAATATTATTTGAGTTTTTCTGTACTGTAGATGGAAAATAGTATATAGAAAATAGAACTATAAATGAAAAATTATCTTACGGCTTACAAAAGGTTGATTGTGAAGTTTCAATATAAAGAACTTAATAACTTAAATAAATTAACTAAATTCTCTTTTTTTTAAGCTAAATTTTCAAGAATTTTATTCTGTTTTCCCGCGTAAAAAGATTAAACTTAAATAAATTAACTAAATACTCTTTTTTTTATTCAGACCATTTAAAACATCTATTTTATTTCGTTTCGTACATAGTACCTATAATTTATTTCTATGGAACTGCTAATTGACTGAATTGATTGAAAAACTGCTAGAAATACCATTTTTAGTCGATTTTTTGGATCGAAAACATAATTTAAAAAAAATTTTTTCTGAAAATTGTTGACTTTATTTTTTTCCATTTTTAGTAATAGTTTTAGAAATATCGTTTTTGTCATTTTTTGGATCTGTTATTTTAATTTATAAAAAATTTTTTTCTTAATATTCTTTGCATTATACAGTAAAATCAAAGCTCCATTTGTTTACCTTTTCGCGATGTACCGAATTAGTAGTAGCTACACTGTAAAAAGTAACTTTCTTAGATTTACAAAAAAAATAGAATTTTTTCGTAAAATTAGTGAATTTTCAAAAATTTTTGTAAATATTCGATAAAAAATCGTAAATTTACTAAATTTAGTACATTATCGAAAAATTCGATTTTTTTTGTGTGAATTTACGAAAAAAATTGTAAATTCACAACTATTTTTCAGAAATTTAGGACTATTTTTTGTAAATTTTCGAGAAAAAAATTGTAAATTATCAATTTTTCTTACGAATTCACAAAAAAATACCCTGCCAACTAGGTGGCACTAAGGTTCCTCAAACAATGAACTTAATACATTAATATGCCACTGATATCACCGATTACAAGCATGCAATCATACATACATTTCTATTAACTTAAAAGTATTTTTTTATTGATCAAAAATTTTGGAACTAATTTTCAAAAAATTAATAATCAGATTCGAGATATCGAGTCAAAACCATATTTTCAAATATAAGTACTTTCATGGAACTAAATAAAGTATTAAAAAAAAAAATATTGCTGTTTTTTTAATTTTTTAGTTTTTTTAATTTTGAGGAAAAAATTTTGAAAAAATTCGGTATCAGATCCAAAAAATGACTATAAACGAACTTTCTAAAACTAGTACTTAAATAGAAATAAATTAGGTACTACGTCCAAAAAGAAAAAAAAAATTGGTATTTTTTGTATTTTTTCGTGAAAAAAATTTTGGGAAAAAAATTGTCAAAAAATTAATTATCAGATTCGAGATATCGAGTAAAAAACGTACTTTCAAATATAAGTACTTTCGTGGAAATAAATGAGGTATTACGTCCAAATTAAAAAAAAAAAAAAGTAGTTTGAGATTTTTTGATGAAAAAATTTTTGAAAAAAAAATTAGGTCTTAATTCCATAATGGTTGTAAAATTTCACCGGTTACATACACACACACACACACACACACACACACACATACAAACTTTTTTTAAAAACCGATTTTTTAGCTTCCTGGGGTCCCAAAACGTGCTTATATGCCAAAAAATCAAAAATCAAAATTTGACCTATCACAATGGTTCCTCATTGAGGAAACAAAAATCGAGAACACTCGAATTCTTTGTTAATATACTAAATTTAGTAAATTTACGATTTTTTTCGAATATTTACACATTTTTTCGAAAATTTACTAATTTTTCGAAAAAATTCTATTTTTTTTTGTAAATTTAAGAAAGTTACTTTTTACAGTGTATTAACTAATTTGAAAACAAATTTATTCTTATAATTTTTTGCTTCATAAAAGTAAAAAAGAAGCAGCTATTGACGTAATGCCCAATCTTTATGCACAGGAATTCTAGTTTTTATACATTTGAAGTCAGTTTATTTCTCAGATATGATACAATAAATGGTAAAAATTTTCAAATCATATGAATATTTATCATTGCTTGAGGATAAAATAAAATGAACCGTAGTGCGAATAATTTGGCAGAAAAAATTTAAAAGCAAACCTTTTTTGTAATTTTAATTTCAAATCAAAGAAATTGAGAAATAATGAATTTCTGAAAACTTGAAGTAGGAGGATACCTACCCTGAAAGAAAATTAGGTATTACTACTAAAAGAAAAAAAAATGATTTAGTTATTTTGATTTTTTGCCGCAAAACATTTTTAGACAAACTATTTCCAAAATTTAGATAATGGATCCAAATTATCCAGTAATGAAAAATTCTCTAAAAAACGTTATCTCTATTACTTTCGTGGAAAAATGACAAAAACAAAAAAAAGTAGCTTGAGGTTTTTTGGTGACGAAATTGTTGAAAAAAAAATTAGGTCTTAATACCTTAATGGTTGTGAAATATCGCTGATTACTCCCATAAACAAATACATACATATACATTCACACACACATACAGACTTTTTTAAAAACTGTTTTTTTAGCTTTTTGGAGTCTCAAAACGTGCAAAAAAGTGAAAAATCAAAATTTTAAATACATGCAGGTATAAAACTGATAAAAAAATATATTGCATATCTTATACAAGCATGCTTAATATACTTGCCACATAAAGCTTTAACTTATAAATACTTATCAACGCTTATCGATAACCTTAGTATCTGCAAAAAGCATAGGTGAAAAGCAAAATATAGAAAAAAAAATGAATACATAAAATAGTTTTAACCTTTGCCAATACATTACAGTCATAAAATACTAGTAAAAAAACTCATACTTTTATAAATTACTCTGCATTTTCTCATGTAAATTTGCATATAATTATGTACTCATACGAGCATTTTTTTTTAATTAACACTTTAAAAAAAAATTAACATTATAATAATAATAAAAATCTACATTTCGGAATAAGATAAATTTGATTTTTTTTTACGAGCCCAGTGCTGCTCGAGGCGTAAAAGACCAAACGAAACACGTCTGCGATTTTTCTATATTTAACGAGAAGCTCTCTACGCTTCAACAACTTCAGAACACGAAAGTCATTCGTTCGGGATGCATTTGAGATCGAGAAAATCACGGGTATAAAATCGAGGACAATCAACGAGAACGAAGAGTTAGTCTATGAATATATATTTATATATATTTCCTTTTTTTCTTTTCTTATCATTTCTTTTTTCTTTCGCTTTTCCATTTTCGATGAGTTTCTATTTGACTATACACGTTCATAATGCATTTATGCACCTTTTTCAATATATTTATATTTATATATTATGAACATGTATGTGTCTATGAAAAAGTCTATACGTAGTATACACATTACTTTTTATATTATTGAAAGTCTGGTAAATGAGCATGTGTGAATTCGTGCATGATATTCACAATCAATAAATGTTTTTTTTACTTTTTACGTATCAAGACCTCAGATTTTTGCAAGTTTTAATCAAGTTTAATGATGATACTCATGTAATAATTTATTTGCTTTTTACAGGATGGAACAGTACCAAATTTAGGATTGTGGGTGTCTGTAATGTGCCTACATGATAAATCCAGCATCTGATAGAGGCAGATGCAACCATTGTAACCTCTTTAAAGTCCAATATTTCAATACTCCGGAACGAATGAACATCCTTAAAAGTTATTTATTTTCAGGAAACATTGGACATTTAACAACTAACATGGCTGTCAATTCTTAGGATTTTCAAAATTGTAGCAGAGTTACTAGTTAACAGCGTAAGAAGTTTGTCTAAACTTATTTCAAAAAATTGACTATCATCGTTCTAGATTCTTTATTTCTGAAACTGAACTTTACACATGATGGAATTAAAGCTTCCAATAATTTGCTAATATTTAAAATTTTATTTATGAAAATATAATTCATTTAAACATTGATTTATAATTTTAAGATAATTTTATACTAATATTAAAAAAAAATATATATTTTACGAATACAATGACTAAAACATAACAACAATATAAAAATATTAATTTTAATTTAATTATTTACTAGTTAAAAAAAATTGTTATAAAATTTTAATAAGCTAAAATTTACATAATCAATAAAAAATATCGTATAAATATTTTAAATGCTAATTTAATCTACGTATTTATACATTATGCACTAATATTTTAATATAAAATAAAACTTTTGGCAGCATAATCATAGCTGTTTTAAAAAATTAATAATATAATTTCGTTTGTGAATTAACGTCCATGTAAATAAAAAAAAATTTTAACTTTAGTTAATAAAAATATTGAACATAAAATGGGTCAAAATTGAATAATTTTCAAAAATTTATTTTAAAAATATAATAAATAAAATATTCACTAATTCATGGCAGAAAATTTTAATATTAAAGATTTTCTTCAAGTATTTCTTTGTGGATTTGCATAACAAGTTTTTGAACAAACTCATTAATTAGGGGTTCTCTTTTTTTAGCTTCAGTCATAACTTCTTCATGATTTGGATCGGTATCGTCATCGTAACAAACGGTACATAAATTTGTTATTAAACTAAATGCAACAACTTTGACGTTACAATGACAAGCAGTTATAACTTCGTGTATTGTTGACATACCTGAAATATTTTTAATAATCGAAATTACATATTTTTAAATAACAGCTGTTTTTTAAAAAAATTTTTTATTTATACTAACCAATTGCATCTACACCGAGCATTTTTAGTAATCTCATTTCAGCTACTGTTTCGTAATTTGGACCTCCAAGACATGTGTAAACGCCTTTATGAAAAATATCTTCAACTTTCATTTCTTTTATTATTTTATCACATATTTTTAATAAATTTTTATCGTACGCATTGATCATTGAAGGAAAACGTGGACCGAACCTAAAAAATAATAGATTATTCTGTTAAACGGTTCCTTAAGCAATGACAAAATATATATAATGCAATTGAAAATCTATTTTATATCTACGTATAATTAAATAAAAAGATTAAAAATGATCATAATATATTATGATGAAAAAATTTTCCAAAGAAATAAAAAAAACGAATAAATATTTCAAAAAATGACCAACTAAGGTAACTGTGATAATACTTTGATAATTGGTCTTTAGAAAATGATTCTTTTTAGTTATATAGAATAAAGTAAAATTGCTTTATACAACTGATAAAAAAATAAATGTCCATTCAAACCAAATCTGTTATTTCAAAGGAAAAATTAACCATTGAAAAATTTTTGAAATTAAAAATACTTGTCTATTTGAATTCTACTCCAAGCGTTAAATATTGAATATCAATAAGCGAATAAATATTAAAAAACATAAAAAAGAATCCCTTCAAGAAAATAAGAAAAAATTAAAAAGAAATTTCTTTAAATAAATAACCCAATCAACTTTTTCAACTTTTTTTATAGTTATCCTTGTTTAAATACTTCATCAAGCGAATTCATAAGATCTCAATAATATCAAGAAATAAATTTCTTTCGAACAAGTTTCATACTACACATAAACTTTTACGTAAATACAGTTTTCAAAACTTTTAAATTTAAATGTCTGTATTTGCAAATTGATTTTTTTTCAACATTTTTTCAAATACTAAAATATTTATCTAAATAAAAATGTCAAGTTAGTGTAGTCCTGAAACCCTTTTTCTTCTGCTGATAGTTTCATAAAATTTTCCAATGAATATTTATGCTTTTTGGATTGCAGAATACGAATATTAAATCTATTTTTATGGTAAAGTTGCCCGCAATAGGAATTTTTAGGTTATATTTTGCGTGTATTTAAAATTTTTATCTATTACTTATATTTATTGGGTCCACGACCATGAATATGATAATAGTTTTAACCTAAAATTTTCTAGTTGCCCATAATAAAAAATATTGAAAAAATCAAAAAAATTACCTTAAGTTAATTACTGCGGGTAACTAGCGCATTTTAGGTTAAAACTATAAATTATCATATTCATATACAGCTACCCAAAAAACATAAGTAACAGATAAAAATGCTAAAAACCCAAACATAACCTTAAAATTCCTAAAATGGGCCGTTTTCGGTAAGAACGGATTTCATATTAGTATTTAGGGTCAAAAAAACATACATTTTTAGGAATTAATAGAAAAATAAAAAAAATTACTCCCTGGAAAATTTTGTGGACCTATAAGTAGCATTAAAGAAAAATCGAAAAATATGCTTCAAATTTTTTAAAAATATATTTTAACATGAATTATTTATATTTTATTGATTAAAAAATGTCTGCAGTGAATTTTATTTTTAAATGCAATGAAAGAATAATAAAAAACTTTAAAAAAAACTATTTTGCATAAAAAAGAGATTTTCACCTTTCATCATTAGGTCCTTGAAGTGGATTATTTCCTGCAAAACCCATCATATTAATATGGTCATTTATTAACATAATATCACCAACTTTGTGTTTCGAATTTAGCCCTCCGGCAGCATTTGTCACCAAAAGATGTGTAACGCCAACTAATTTCATAACTCTTACTGGCATAGAGCACTATGACATGCAAATAATAAACATATATAATTTTTATAATTTTCCTTTGTTATTCATAACGTATGGACTTTTCTTTATGAAAAAACAAAAATTACAATTTAAAATACTAGAAAATATTTAAATTTTGTAAAACATCATTTTCTTTGTGATTTAATGCTTAAACAACGAGTTTTTAGTCAAATTCAAAACAGAAACATTTTTTTTCTTCAATTTTCAATTCTATATGAGTTTGTTTTTTAATTTCCTTTATTTAAAAATTTAGTATTTTTGATTTTTTAAAATAAGATTAAATAAGTTTAAACACAGATAAAATTTGAAGAAAAACAAAAAATTACTTAAATAATATTAAAATCATCAATTAAAGAATAAAAAAATTTTAAAAACTGCAGTGATTTTAAAATAAAATTAATTAGATAATTACATAAATTAAATTAATTAAAAAATAATAAACACCAAAATTATTAATATTTGTTTAATTCAATAATATGATATTTTTTTGATTTTCATACTAATATAAATAATTATTAGATTAAATTTTTTTAATTATCTTCAAGGACTAATTATTTAAATTAATAAAATTTATTATTCATATATAAATAATGTTTTTGTTAATTAATGAGATTATCATGTATACCTTCCAAAGTGGATATCCTTCATAATGATGAAATCTTCCTTGCATGCACATTAATGGAATACCATTGATATAGCCAAAAACCATTTGACCCACGTGACCTTTAACTGTAGATACTGGGAAATAAGGAATTTCTTCATAAGGAAAATACTGCTTTTGTGATATGTAATCAGCTAAGGAACCTAAAAAAATTTTAATTTTAAACATTAAGTTTTAAATTTTGAAAATGTTTACTTTCATAAATTTAACATTATAGTTCTATATAATAGTGTATTTTTTATGCTCTACTCTGTAAAAAGTAACTTTCTTAGATTTACAAAAAAAATAAAATTTTTTCGAAAAATTAGTGAATTTTCAAAAATTTTTTTAAATATTTGATAAAAATCGTAAATTTAATAAATTTAGTATATTATCGAAAAATTCGAGAATTCTCGATTTTTTTTTGTGATTTTACGAAAAAAGTCGTACCTAAATTTACAACTATTTTTTGAAAATTTTCGAAAAAAAATTGTATATTATCAATTTTTCTTGCAAATTTACAAAAAAAATCGAGAATACTCGAACTTTTTGTTAATGTACTAAATTTAGTAAATTTACAATTTTTATCGAATAATTGCAAATTTTTCCGAAAATTTACAAATTTTTCGTAAATGTTCTAATTTTTTTGTTAAAATAAGAAAGTTACTTTTTACAATGTAGTGGTGCTATAAAATGCTTTCAAAGGGGTCCAGGGGGTGTACTAAAATACTTTTAATACTAGCAACAGAAAAAGCACAACAGTAAAAATCCGGCATTTATTCATATCCCGGAAACCTCAATAATCCGGTACCAACCTTGGCGACAGTCGAAAGTAAAATAATTTTTGAAAATAATAAAACTTATAAATTTTATAAATTTTTCAATGCGTTACTACCATACAATATGCACGTACTCGTATACGTGCCCCATTTCTTTAAAAAGAAAAAGATTAAATTGTTTATGAGAAAAAAATCTGATAAATTTTATATTTTAATTATTAAATTTTAGGAGCATGCAGTTTATAAATATACAAATGAAAATTCATAATAAGTTTTTTAAATAACTAATAATTCGATTATATTTACAGTCGTAAATTTTATTTTTATGCTCGGATAATAAGTGCTTCATTGAATAATCATTCAATCGCCCAAATATATCATGTTTTAAAGATTAGCAGGAAATTTAAATACTTTACGAATAAATGAATCAATAAAGATAAAAAAAAAACAAGAATTTACAGTAAATATTTAATTATTATTGATACTTCAAATTATAATTATTATAAATGTTATCAAACAAATTTTTCAAATGTAATATCTTATAATTTTTTTATCGTATTTTTATATTTCACCATTTAATCGATAATTGATAAAAACTGAGAAGAGTACACGACCTTTTGGTTTACAAATTGCTTCATAATTTCAGGGTTATTTACTACAATAATAATAACAAAAAAGTCCATTATGAGCAATAAGCTTGAAACTTTTTATTTGATAAATTGCGTGTGAAATGGATAATAGTATTTAATTAAAGATGCGTGTTGAGTCTTTTGTCAAGTTTAAATGTGATACATATTCCTCTAATAACCTTCAAGTAAATAAATAATACCATAATTTTTGGTGTTTAAAAATATACCAAATTACTTTTAATATCTCTTTAACATATTTCTTCAATTTTAAAACAGACATACTAAAGTATTTAACCCTAAAAATTTTGGGTCGAAAATTTTTTTACTTTGAGTCAAAATTTTTATTTATGCAGAACTAAAAGGGAACTCTTTCTTAAAAATGAAAAAAAAAATTTTAACATGGAACATGTTCATTGGATGGGGTATTTGAAAAAGTTTGGCTCGGTAGGGGAGGGTGAAAAAGTGACGTTATTAGGGGGGGGGGGTGAAATGGACTTTTCGATTTAGGTACTTAGAATGATTTGAAGTGGGAGTCAGGGTCTGATCAGGCCCTGATAAGAACTAGAACTTAGAATATTTTAGGTTTCTGGACTTAGGATAATTTATATTTCAGGATTCATTGTAATTTCGGTTTTTGAATTTCTTACTGTTATGAGTGAACATGTTCCATTCTTTTTTTTTAATTGACCCACTTATCACATATTTAAGGCGTTTGTAGAACCAGCCTTACTGCAAGCAGTCTTCTACTTGCCTTAAGTGGATTCTTGGTTGCCGTACTCAGATGTGCACTTAACGCGAATAAAATTGCGCTTGCAACAAGCAGAAAAAATCCTTTTGAGGCAAGCAGATATCTGCTTCGGGCAGTTAATTACTCCGAAAATATGAAGCATTTTAAGGACCCGGAAACTTCAAACGTAGAAAAAAATATTAAATTATTTAAATTTAAAACAGTATATTTACGATTCGTATCCAGAAAAGTAAAGAATAGCTCAAATAGCACGTAAATTGCGATTTAGGATATTAATTATTTCTGGATAAATAAATTTTTTACCACAATGCGTGCTTTCTGGCTGCTGAACAGGAAAAAATTTAAACTCTTATAAATAATATTTACCTAAACCACTGCCACAAATTATTCCAATTTTTGGTCGCACAATAGTCCTATCCAATAAATATTGTGCACTTTCTTGGATTGCTTCATATGTGTATCTGAAAATGATAAGATAGTTAAATATATCAGCTAATTTCTTAAAAATTATTTATAAAATACATAAATATTAGCCTGACAATTAAATTATATAATTATATGGAGTTCAAAAGAAGATCTTCGCCCACAAATTTAAACCAATCATCTGGAATCAACTAAAGGTAAAGGACAAATGTTCCCAATTTTTGGAGAGAATGAAACATGGTAATAATAGAAAAATTTAACTTCTTCCCTTCAGGGAAAAAATTCAGAACATTTGTTCAAGCTTCTTATCAAATAGAAAAATTCGCTTGCTACAAACAGGATACCCGATTGTACCAGTGGATTTTTCATTAAACTGAATATAAAGGTGTTATTTCAAAAATAGTCTAAAATTTTGTAAGAATCTGAGGATCTAAAAGTTATGTGGTCTCCTTATAAATAAATCATATATTTTTTAATTATTTGCCCAAAAATAGAAAATAAAAAATATTTTTTAAAAGTTAATTAATTATGTTAATGATAATAAATTTTATAGATTATAACGATAATGCTAGATAAATTGATAAATTATTTTATTGTTTTGTTATTTAACTATTCAATTTATAAAAAAATTAGGACACGCACTTTAATACTTTAATAATATACTCTCTTCTGTATTAATGCATAATATAAAGTAATTAAAGTTAAATAGACTTTTTTTTTTCTTTTTAAATTAAGTCTTATTATTCTTGATATAAATATTTTATCAGGAACTCTAATATAAGCACATCAATAGTTTAAAATTGAATTTTTTATTAACATAATTAAGGTAGGGGATCTAATTAGATTGGCGTTTTTTAAGAAATTTTTATTTATTTGATTTCTCATCTCCTGTATTATTGATCACTTTACAATTTTTTTTTCAAGATTTACTTAGCATTTATGTAAATAAAAAAAATTTTTTAATTTTTATAACTAGTTATATTTATATTGGGCGCCAATGTACAAGCGCAGAAAATCAATTTGGTCCATGGCCGAGAGTTAATCTCAGGATTGGCATGTCTAAATCAAAAAAATCAAAAAGATGCTTAATAAGTTATGTGTTTTACAGGGCAATTCACCTAAAATAGAAAAAAAAAACTGAAAAAAAATGGAAGAAACGGAAAGAAATTTTTTAAAATTAGACGTTGTTTTTGACCCTACTACACTTGCTAAAGGCATATTTGAATTAATTTTTTCATAATTTTATGGTAAATTGCCCTTTAATACCCTAAATAAAGATAACGCATTAAAGTTTTTGAAAATTGGCCTAGCCAATTCGGAGATTAAGTCTCGGCCAGTTGAAATGCGGATTAACTACTTTGCTGCCATCTATAAATGGAACTAATTATGAAAATAATTTTTTGTTTGTTTTTTTTTTCAAAATTTAATTGTTAATAATAATGTTTAAAAAATTTTAAGGTCATACATAATAAAACAGCTGAGAAAAATAATAAATAAGAACAAGCTTAATCATCAAAAATCTAATTAGATCCCCTACCTTAAAAGAATATTTGTTAAATCAGTATTTTGAATAATATTTGGCTTCGCAATTAATGTAATTAACTTAATTTAGAGAATTTGTAACCCTTTCTATTTTAATTGCTATAACATAGGTATAATATTTATCTCTATGTATCTATATTATATATTGGAGAAAACAACAATTAATACGCCTAATGGTTGATCAATATCCCTAAAGTGGCATTAGAGAAACACGGAATTTAAATGAATCATTATTTTATGTTCTTTGTGAATATATAAATGTTAAAACGTTGTAATTAATATGTATATTATTATTATTATTTTATTTTATATTTTTTTATTTAAAATTGTGGTTGTAAAAATGTTTTTTAAACAAAAAATTAGCTTATTTTTATATCATTAATTTTACTTTGTCAAAATTTTATTTTTTAATTTTTTTTGACATTAAAAACTTTACTTTTAAATTCAAATATGAATTAGAATTTGAAAAATATCTGATTAAAAGTGAAAAATCAGTCCTTTTTTGTTGAATTTAAAAAGTTAACGAAGGAAGTATAAATAAAGATGAATTTTTGGAAACTTATGTGTAGTAACAAAAAGTATAATCATTTCAGAAGAGGCGAAGAGCTCTTTTTCTTAATCAGTTTATTTTGCTAAATTTTCCAACAAATTTTTCTGTAATTTGAATGTCGCTGAATACTAATTTAAAATCCGTTTTTACTGAAACTGGTTCTGTTGTCCACAATAGGAATTTTTAGGTTATATTTTGCGGGCGGCGGTTTTAACAAAATTTTCATTGGTTACTTGGTGTATATTATTGAATCTCCGAATACGAATTTGATATTTTTTAAGCTAAAATATTCTAGTTGCTTATTTTGGGCAACTAGAGCATTTTAGCTAAAAACAAATACCCGCAAAATATAACTACAAAATTTCTATTGAGGGCAACTGGACCATGTGGGTTTCATATTCGAATCCAGCAACCCATACCACAGAAAAATTCTTGAAAAATTTTACGGACTTACCAGCAAAAAAAATAGAGCTCAATGCCTATACTATTTTCCGTGATCTTTAATTATGTTGACTGGAACCTGTTTTGTAAATATTTATTTTTAATAAACAAACCACCTTATTATAATTTAATTACGATAACAACGTTTATAATAAATAAATGTGCACAAAGTTGCTAAATGATTTGTTTAACAAATATTTATTAAAAATAAATATTAAATCAGTCCACAAGTTGGTAAAGAAAGATAGAAAGGCGTTTCGTAATCCAAGGAAAAAATTTAATAAATAACTTTCAATTTAACAGAATTAATTTTTTTTGCAAATTATTTATTCAAAAAACGATATATTTAATAAGTTTGATTATCATACATATTCACTTACAAACATCACCAAAAAACGTGGCCATGATTATAGGCAACTTATACCAGATATGACTAAATTAAATATCCGTGTTCAATTACGTTAACTTTTAATTTTTAGTAAAATTTAAAATTTTTAGGTCTTTTCTACATCAGCATTTTATCATTTTTTCATAACTATCATATCTGTTTCGTCATGTGCTAGTGTAAACAGGGCTTTGAGTGTAAACTAAGTATATTTAACATTGATTTTTTCATTGTTAAAAAAATGAGAATAGAATATTTTTAGACATGGTAAAGAATACTCATTCTCCGGCTTGTAAGTAAATGTTTTTAAAAATATTTATATTTACATGTTGGAGGATGAATAAGTATTCTTTACTGCGTCTAAAAATTTTATTTTAACATGGAACATGTTCATTGGAAGGGGTATTTGAAAGTCTGGCTCGGTAGGGGGGGGGGGTAAAAAATTGATGTTTTAGGGGGGAAATGTACTTAGAATAATTTCGGTTTAGGGACCTTTGGTGCAGAAGTACCTAGAGATCTTTGGTGCAGAAGTACCTAGGGACCATTAATGCAGAATTTTTAAAAAATTTATTGTAAAAATGAATAAAAAATAAATTCATGTAAGGCTTTTCGGGCTGGTCACGCGATAGGAAAAAATAGCATGCATTAGATGGGGACTGTCCTCGGGTATCCCATACTTAAAACATTGTCACGTGATCAGCCCGAAAAACTTTATTATTTAAAAAACAATAATAATTTGAAAATTTAAATATAAAAATATTGATATTATGAACACAATAGATACTTTATTATCGGTGTTATAAGTGAACATGTTCCATGCTCGTTGATTCTGTAGTTACACAAACCGGTTATAATTTTTATTAATTTCTGATAAAGAATTTATCATTATTTATACAGGTATACGTGTAACAAGCTACCCAAATTTCTAAAGGACTTTTGAATTCTGACAATGGAACACAAACACCAATATTTATAATTATTAATAAATCTCTGTTGCTTATATACGAACAGAGCCCTCTCGCGCTTTAAACTTATAAATATAATTTCTAAACTTGGAGTAACTTAACTTTACGATAAGCGTGTTTTTGAACCTTTTTTTTTGTTTCATGGCCGTGGTGGAATGAGAAAATTGAATAATAATATATATTATATGCTAATACGCACGCGCATTGCAGAATTGAAAAGTACTATTAGAATTTGACCTTTTACACGTGTAGTTGTTTATAAATAATGATAGATTTCTATATCATAAATTTATAAATAAAAATAAAATATGCGTTTATGTAATAGATCTTGTAATCTCACATTTAGAGCACTTATCTGATTTACGTATATAAATTTTTTTTTCCATAAACTATATTACTTGAATAAAAATTTGTTATTATTTTAATTGATACTTTTCCGCTTGTAATTTTTTTCCATACATCATTAAAATTTCAAATTATGTTATAATACACTTTAAAAGATAAGTTATGAAATGAAAGTTAAAAAAAAAAATATAATGTTATTTTCTGGAATGTTGAATTTAATTATGAATTTCATTTATTATATAATATATTAAATACTATTAAAAATAATTTTATTATATTTTAAATAATTAGTAATTAAAAAAAAATTAATTGCATAATATTTGCTTTGTACACTTAAATTTTAAGAAAATTAATTAAGGTATGTAAATATTAGTTAAACTGAAAGTTATTTTATCCTTATTTTTGAAATTCTTTAACTTAGCGTTTTAGAAAAATTGGTGATTCAAAATCAATACCAGGGCTAATATATTATTGTGTATCAGTGATCGAGGTCAATGTAACTAAAAAAGATTTTTTTCCTCTATATTTATAAAAAAAAAGTAACCTTTTATTTGAATAAAATAAAATAAAAACTTACGATGATGTTATCATGTGTTTAATAGTCGAATGCATGAATTCATTTTCATTTGGCCTTTTGAGTGTTGGATGACCATTTTGCTGCACACCATTTGGCATAGGCATTATAACAACTTGACGTGAGAAATTATTTTTTTCAATTAAAAAAAATAATTTTTTTTATCACTACTGTTTAATTAACAAATATTTACATAAACAAAAAATTGATAAAGTTTCTCAAGAATCGTCTTTTTATTTTTTAAAATAAAAACGTTTGGATACCTCAAGCACTGATAAATTACTAAACAAGACCCCACGGTTAGTATTTATATAAGTATGTTATACAGAGACCCCATGTGAACTTGGAAAAATTTGTTTTATTCAACCAATAAGAACAAAGTTTTTCCATTTAAATAATAATCAGTATTAAACTTTAACGAATAGAATTCAACTAGACAACCAAGATTTTTTTTATTTTTTATTAATAAAAAGAGAAAGAGATAGATATAATAAAATGAAATCTCTGATAATATAATAATTTTTTTAAATAATTTAGAGTGGGGGAAGTATTTATGTAGAATAATAAAAAAAAATTATTATATGTATTATGATAACCCTGTATTTATGCATAATTTATGTATTTATTATATGACAAATAGTAGAAATTTATCCCCCTCTTTAATTCAGCAATAATCATTTAATAAAGATTAACGCATTTTATTTTATTTTATATACTCGTTGAATAATTGTAACAAAAAAGGAAAAGTTTTATTCAAGTTTTATTATGAACATGTACAATTAACTACTAGATTAATGTATAATAAGAAAAAAAAACGTGTTTGAATGATAAATGATTTTTATGAAAATAAAATTTTAAAATAGTTTTACACTGTTTGTATGTTGGGCTTGAATTTTTCAGCTGTTTGGGATTTATATTTTAGCAGAGCAGTATGGCACTATCAGGAAAAATAGAAGCGTTTGAGATAAAAGAAATTATTGTTTATTAAAAAATTGACATTTTAAACTCAAATTTAAAAATTTGAAAACTTTGTATCATAAAATCGTAAACTAAAAAAAATAGGCTTTATGTTCAAATTACCACGTTAAATTTTCTATACGTTATTAAATATAACTTTAATTCATTTGAAATAAATTTCTTTTTGTTTAAAACATCTTTAGCAGTAAAAAAAATTATTTATTACTTTAATTGTCTTTTTTTGATATTTGTATCACGCGACGTTTGATTAAGACTGTTGTCTTACGATTATATCAATGCAAACATAATATGTTTTTAAGGTCTCGTATTATTTATAAAATGTTATTATAATTAATAATACTTATACATATAGAAAAGCGTATAAATATAAGAGTTAAAGTTATAGGCAATTGCATAAATACTGTATGTGAGGTAGTCTTCGATCACTGGTCATACACTTCCCTGGGAAATTTAGTAAAACTTGATGATTTTTAAAATTTTAGGAAATAAAAAATCTTTTCTTAGCTCCAAAGTTATACATAGTTTTTCGGATTTTAATTTTTTAAAAATTTTATAAATAATCGGTTTATGTAAACGCAACCAAAATGCATGAAACATGTTTACTCACAGGGCTAAATTTAATGAAAATTTTGACGATTTTACGCAACATTACAATACAATTTGCTATTTTTATAAGATTCTAAACCGAAACTACTCTGAATCCTTAAATCCCTGAATCCCTAAGTCCCTTAATACAAATTATTACAAGTCCCTAAACCTGAATTACTCTAAATCGAAATGCTAAGTCCCTAAATCAAATTTATTTTTAGTCCCTAAATCGATATTATTCTAAGTCTCGTTTGACCCACCCCCCTTAAATAAGACAGATTTAACCCCCCCCCCCCTTATATAATATATGTAATATATTAAAAAAGTTATTCAACGGCTTAATTAATATATGCGAAAAACCAAATTAATTTATCATTTTCATAAAAATATGTTTTTTTTACAGAAAGAATAAGAAATATTATCTCTCATTTAAAAAAATAATTACAAAAAAATTTTGCAATATGATTCATTGTTTTTTTAACTTATATTTGAATAATGTAACCCGAAAAAAATAAATTACGCATTTTTAAAAAAATTCTATTACATTAATAAAAAAAACTAGATTTACTTAACATATTTTTAAAGCATAAATGTAAATAATAAAAAGAGCTTTCATCATATAATTATAAGATTAGAATTAAAATATGAATCGTCATATTATATAATAAAACTTTTTTGTAATATTTTTCTTGACACACCCACAAAAATATTTATTATTTCTTGAATTTGAAATATTTGAGATAAAAATTTTTATTATATCATTTATTAATTCTATATTGATAATATTTTTAATAGAAATATAAGACAATAATAAAATTTTTATTTCCTGATAATTGTTTGACGTAATTAAAAAAAACATTGATATAACTGAGAGTCTCGATTTCTTCATTCCTGTAATTTTTTTTTTAAATTAAATTTAGAGCGAAAGGTATGTTGGTAGAAGCCAGAAATCACCACCAAAAAATAAAGGTTGAAATCATTTGGTCCAATATGTCAAATGGACGTTTTTGCGAGCGTTTTTGTACGAATGCTGGAAATTAAGCAATTAACATCTTATAGACATTTTTTTACTTTAAATTTTCTTAAGGGGAAAACTGAATATTTGTGTCTAAATATCTCATCTTTATGAGATTTTGATTGATTATTTTCCATTTTCTAAATCAATTTTTTTCGGTTATTAGTATCTGGGTGTGCAAACGAATTATTGGTTCTAATCCCCGATGAAAGCAGAACAGTTATTGGGGGAAACGACTGAGATTGATTACTCGAATAATTTGTGCTTCTTCTAAGTTTTGATCATTTTAAACATATTTTATTTTAAAATCATTTTTTAGTAAATCGTAGCTAAAGAAGATAAGTTAATTTTATTATAAAACTTTTTTATCACTTAAAAATAATTTTAAAAAAACTTATAACCGGTTTGTGTAAACACAACCTAAATGCATGGAACATGTTTACTTCCAGCTGAGGACTAGGTATAATTTTTGACTTTTAATGAAATTATATTTTATCATATTATTCCACCTATGTACAGGTATTTTACCTACTGTAGGACTGATATGATGTTACTTTTGTACATTGTATTTTTATTTGGGAATAAATTTATTATTATTTATTATTATTAAAACCAAACTATTTTGATTCCCTAAACCTGAATTATTCCAAGTTCCTAAATCGATATTATTTTAAGTCCATAAACCTGTATTATCTTAAGTACTTAAGCTCAGAATTTTCAAAGTCTCCTAATTATTCTAAATCTCATTTGATCCCTCCCCCTTAAATAGGACAAATTTGACCGCCCCTCTTAAATAGGACAAATTTGACCCCCCCCCCCCTTAAATAGGACAAATTTGATTACCCCCCTTAAACAGGCCCAATAATCACTCATTCTCTCATCGCTATAGCCAGTTAACCAAATGGTAATTTTTGGCCCAAAATGAACAATTTTCAAATATTTTTAAATTGTAATTTTTGACGAAATTAAGTTTTAAAGGTTTGAAAAATGTTCTAAAAGTTTGAGGTTACAATAAGTTTTTTCTTGTCTTCCAATACAGCTTTCAAAGATAATGATAAAATATAATTTTTTTTTTAATCTTGAAATTGGGATTCTTGGCTTTAAATCATAATATCTGGTTAACAAATGATTGAAAAAAAGGGCTAATAAAAAATTTTTGGAATTTTGAAGCTTTTAGAAAATTTTTTAGATTAAAAAACTCAATTTCGTCAAAAATTAAAATTTTTGCAGAAATTTAAACATATTTAAAAATTGTTCATTTTGGGCCAAAAATTACCATTTGGTAAATTGTCTATAGAAATGAGAGAACAAGGCTTGAAAGATAAGACTTACACATTAAAAATGAAACCAACTAAAAGGGTTTTGGTTAATTTTTGAGGTGGCAGCGTTATATTGAAAAATACCAGAAAACTCCATTTCATAAACTTGAGACAATGTAGGTAATGTAGCCCTGCATTTATAGTCTCAGAACGCTCATTGACATGGTCAGCATGTTTTTTTTTAACATAATAAACTCATCAAGTATAACCATTTTGTGTAATTTGATGTTCCAAAGGTAATGAACTCCCCTTGTAAGTACATATACAGCTTTACAGTCATAAACATAATGTTAATCTTGATGAAATTTTTTTTTATTTCAATAATATTTATTTAATATTTTGTTAATTAATCATAGATATAATAAATTTACAGATCAAAAGATAAGGGTATTAAATTAAAAAAAAAAGATTAATAAATAAAACCAAATTAAATGTTATTAAAAGAAAAGATTAAAGTAAGTATTAATTATTTTTCTTCGAAAATATAAATATAAACCAAAAGTTTGCTAAATTTATTAAAATTCATTGACATTTATTTTTTATTTTTGCTTCTAAAGTTAAAAAAAATTTATCCGTAAAAAGACAGTATTAACTGGCTGTTTAGGGCGAGTGCAAAAAAAAATAATTATAAGCATTCCCCCAAAACATAAGTTAACAGAGGCGGATCTAGAAAATTTTTGGGGGGGGGGGGGTCATTTGAATCAAATTCCAAAAAATTTTCTAAAAATGGTCCTTAAAATTTTTTTGGGGGGGTCAAAATGATACTTCGCGTTAATTATGTAACGTAAAATTAGCTAAAAAAAGGTAAAATTGACCGCTGAGGGTGGGTCAATTGACCCCTTTGACCCCCCCCCCCTGTATCCGCCACTGGTTAAAAAATAAATATGTTCAAAAATGAAGAAACTTAAAACTCACGGTTTTTCAGTATCCATCAATATCACTGCTATCATAAAAATCCAAAATCTTAAGAAAAAATGTTGATCTTAATTTTTTGAATAATTAGGCTCAATTTCGCTCAAAACCATAGATAATTAAAAATATTTTGTAGTTTCAATTTTTTTATTTTTGCGATTTCATTTTACTGATATGATAAGAAAAAATATTTTATACACTGAAAATCTTTTTGGTTTTCTGATCACTTGCTCCCCGAAATTTGGCTTTAAAATCAACAAAAAGTTAGTAAAGTAATAACTTAATACAATTGTTCATCAAACAAAAATTATTTTCAGTGTATTGTCAAATAAAAAGTAGGTGACTATTCATTAGAACTAACAAATATTTTTAAAAAATACATGATTAATTTAATTTAAAAAAAATACTATAATAAAAATAATTTAATTTATTACACAGAGTCGTCTCGTAAATTTATTAAATTTTTATCACAAATATTTTTAATTTTCTTCTTCTTTTTTTTAAATTTTGTATTACAAAAGGAATGCTCAGTTTTAGTTTTTATATACAATTTTTGACGCAGTACTTATTAGGTAGCTTCTACAATAGCCACATACACAAATATAGACGAACATAAACTTTTTTCTATTATGTATGACATAGTAAATTTGAATGGATTGAACAGAGATAGTCTATAAATATGATAATTCAAACCAGAGGCTATCTCTGTTCAAACCATTCAAATTTACTATGTCATACATAGTAGAAAAAAGTTTATGTTCGTACCTTATGGATAGACATATTTGTGTATGGCCCACCTTTAGAGACCCTAGATTAGCAGAGACTGCCAGAAAAGCACGTGGTTCCGCAAGTTGCCAGCTAAGATGGCGGTCGAAAAAAATTTCCTCATTTAAAATATATGGTTGCCACTGCAAATGGCGGACCAATCTCAAAAACAGTCTATACCTATCTGGCAGTAAGGATGCCGATTACTACTCGATTATTTGGTAATCGATTTTTTTTTTCTTTGATAATCGATTATTTGGCCGATTATTTTTTTTGAACAATTAATCGAATAACTATTATTTTTTTAAATAATCGATTATTTTTTTTAATAATCTATTTAAATTAAAAAAAATAGATTTTTTATAAAATATTTTATATTTTACAGTGCTTCAAGTTCTTCTTAACTGAATTTATTTTTTGTATTATAATAATATCTAAAAGAAAACGATATTACATTATTACCCTTCTCATTTCTGCGTGTAGAGGAAGGTTTAGGTATATCCGTATATATTAATTGATAATTTTAACTAATAAATTATTTTTTATATAACTTTTAAATTATATTTTTAATCAAAATGACTACGAAAAATCAATTATTTTTTTTTCAATCTCGTAAAAGCTCGTAAAATAAATAGAAATTTTTTTTTTTTTTAATTTCGATTATTATTCGATTATCAAAAAATCGATTATTTTTTTTCGCGATTAATCGATTAACAACAATTAGTAAATTTTAACAATCGATTATCATCGATTCGATTATTTTGTTAATAATCGGCATCCTTATCTGGCAGTCTCTGCTAATCTAGGGTCTCTACCAACCTTCAGATAACTGCGCCCTCTATTTTTCTACATTAATTATTAATAAAATAGAAAATTTGGATGTCCTGTAGAAAATTTCATTATAAATAAGAAATAGTACATTTTTAACCAAGGGAGCAAAAAAAAGAATAGCCCAGATTGCACGTTAATTAGCATCCAAGGCGAAGCCGAGGATGGTAAACTGCGATCTGGGGTATTTTTTTTTGTTCCCATGGGCAAAACGAAATTTTTCTTTTTCAGTGGGGTAAAAACGCGTTTTTTTCGATCTCGTTGTGGGAAGAAAATAAATTAATCTATAATACCGAAAAAGTTAATCATAAACGAGATAACTTTGATAATATTTTAATTTTAAATCATTCAATATTTACATGTACTTACCGAGATAAAACATAAACAACCCTCTGATAACGAGATTTATTTTCTTAGAAATGATAATAAAAGTTTTAATAATTAAATATTATAAAATATATTTTATGACAAGGTATAAATTGCAGTCTGAACGCATAGTTTTCTTGAGGCCATTAATTTATATTATATTTAATTGTGTACACTATGCATACCCATGTAAAAAAGTTGATCATGATTATATACAAATTGTATACATCATTGTATACAGAAAAACTGTATACAAAAATGATTCTATACAATTTTTCAATTATATACAATCTAATAGGATTTTCCCAAATGGGAAGAGAGAAGTTAGAAAAATAGAAATAGAAAATAAAAATCTGCAATTTTCCGCTCTAGCTCTAGATTTGACGGCTCCAGGAATCCTAGAAACCTAAAATTAAAAAAACGCATCCATATTTTCTAATTTTTCCAATATTTTTAATTTTAAATCTGTATAATCTAAATATTAGTTTTCCATTAAATTTTTAATCTTCTAATGATTATAAAAAGTTTCTTTTATTCATCACATATTTTCAAAGACTTTTGTTCAAAAATTAATTTCGAAAGACACTTATGAAAAAATTCTTCCGAGTCATAATTTTTGCACACAATTATTTTGTTTACTAATTTTTCCATTTAAAATTCGTATTTAATTTTCAACATTTTTTTTTTTCAGAAATATAACATTTTTAGTTTTTGATCTTGAACTTCTAGGTTTTCTTATAAACACAATTAAATTAGGTTTGTTAAATTCATCACTTTTTTCAGAAAAAATTTCAATCACTCTTAAAAAAAATTAAAATCTGATAAAAAAATAAAAATCTTATAAAAAAATAAATCTTTTGCAAAAATTATAGGTTAAAAAGTTTTAACTAGCAGCGCACGACCAGCTAGTTTGACTTCACGCGATCAACTAATTTTTTTTTGACAATTGCTTTTGTCACCAAGCAATTTAATTAATTAATAAAAAAAAAACACATAATTTTATTGCGTTGCTTGGTGACATTAAAAAACAATTGTCAAAAAAAAATTAGTTGATTGTGCGATGTCAAACTAGCCGGTCTCGCGCCGCTACTTAAAACTTTTTAGCCTATAATTTTTGCAAAAGATTTATTTTTTTATAAGATTTTTATTTTTTTATCAGATTTTAATTTTTTTTAAGAGTGATTGAAATTTTTTCTGAAAAAAGTGATGCCTAATTTAATTGTGTTTATAAGAAAACCTGGAAGTTCAAGATCAAAAACTAAAAATGTTATATTTCTGAAAAAAAATGTTAAAAAATAAATACGAATTTTAAATTGAAAAATTAGTAAACAAAATAATTGTGTGCACAAATTAAGACTCGGAAGAACTTTTTCATAAGTGTGTTTCGAAATCAATTTGTGAACAAAAGTCTTTGAAAATATGTGATGAATAAAAGAAACTTTTGTAAAATTAATTATTCGAAGATAAAAAATTTAATATTATTGTAAAAAAAGGAGCACAATTAAAACTACTAAGAAAGAAGATATTGGAAAAATTAGAAAATATGGATGCATTTTTTTAATTTTAGGTTTCTAGGATTCCTGGAGCCGTCAAATCTAGAGCTAGAGCGGAAAATTGCAGATTTCTATTTTCTATTTCTATTTTTCTAACTTCTCTCTTCCCATTTGGGAAAATCCTATTAGATTGTATATAATTGAAAAATTGTATAGAATCATTTTTGTATACAGTTTTTCTGTATACAATGATGTATACAATTTGTATATAATCATGATCAACTTTTTTACATGGGTAATTATATAATAAATCTTAAAAATCAACTTTTGTATAAAATTTAAATTAAATTTCCGATACCTGAGGTGTATGAATATTTATGCAGAAACAGTTTCTTATTTCTTTTAATTGCCACAGTTATAGTTACGAATGAAATGGTTTTATGAGTTTTAAACTAATTTATATAATTTATTTTTTTAATCAAATATATATATATAATAGATTAATAGCAATTTAAAAAAAATTAAAATTATTTATTTTTTCATACATCTTATGGTATTTTTAACTTTTTTTATTTTTTTTCTATATAGTTATTCTAAGCTTTCAGCAAACAACAGACTAGAAAAAATTTTCAATTTTAGTTTATCCAAAAATAACTCGAGTCCTAAAAATTATTTTAAACTTTCTTTTTTTGTGAATTATTAACTCCAGTCAAAATATGGATTTGGTTGTACAGTTTCTGGCCACCACCAGATTTGGTCTAATATAGGTTTTTAAGGTCGCTGATCACGAAAATCCGGGTCTGTTCTATGAGAAATTGGGGCTTCAACCTTAAATTGGCCAAAATCACCCCTAAAAATGGCATGGAAATATTCGTCATCAGCAACCCAAAAAACCCCCGTATATGAAATTTCAAAGGTCTAGAGTGAATATAGCGATAATGCCATTTTTAGGGGTAGTTTTAGCCAATTTAAGGGTGAAGCCCCTATTTTCTCATAGAAAAGACCCAGATTTTCGTTATCAGTGACCCAAAAAACCTATTCCAGACCAAATCTGGTGGTGTATAGAAACAATACACCCCCCCCCCACCGTATTTTGACTGGAGTAATTGGAGGAATACTCTAGTTAATATACGGTTTAGGGTGACAAGTTTCCGGCCTCCTTCAGATTTGGTCTCCCATAGGTTTTCTGGATCGCTAATTATGAATTTTGAGGTCTTTTCTATGAGAAATATAAGGAACACCCTTAAATTCACAAAAAACTACCCCTAAAAAGGGGTATTTTTATCTATTTGAACTTTAAGTGCCCAGATTAGGCCCATTAGGGTTTTTTGGGTCACTGATCATGAATGGGGACTTTTTTTTTTTAAATTCATATTTCACTCTTGAATTAGCAAAAACTACCCCTAAAAGTGGTGTTTTTGCTACTTTCGCGCTTTCAGTGTCCAGATTTGGTCCATATAGGTTTGTTGAATTCTTGTCGTCTGCTTGAACTAGGTAACCTATATATGTTCCTGTTTTTCTAACGTTTTCTTTAAAATTTTAGAAAAATATTAATCGATTCGTATAGTCAGGGAAATTTTGGATTGACTAAAATTGTTTTTTTACCCCAAACTCGACCCTAACTCAACTCATCCCGAATATTTAGGTAAAAAATCGCTCAAAAAAAATTATTACACAAAAATAAAATGAAAAAAATTTATAACAAATTTAGATGATAGATGTGTATCTGGATATTGGATATTAGAATCCAGCGGACACTTCTGAAAATTTTACACAATAGGAGAATAATTTTCAATACAAGAGCTTCTAATTTACATGCATATAATGTGTATTCTCTCTATATTATGTGCGAATGAAATTTATGTATACGTAGTAAATAGAGAGCTATTCTTGTATTTATGTATTGAAATTTTGATTGGGTTCAATATGTCATAAGATGAGCAATCGTCAATAGAATGATATATTATGTGTTAACAAAGTATAAGGTTATATAGAATATTCAATTTTGTGGTTTTCTGAAATTTTTTATATCATTTTTACATTTATTCCAATTTTTTTGATTTAGGATTTATAACACTATAAAAATTATAAGAGCATCCAATTTTTGAGGTAGGGGTCATGAAGAAATTTTTTAATAAATCATTTACGTAATAAGTTATGATTATTTATA
Organism: Anagrus nilaparvatae; assembly: GCA_022575985.1. Taxonomy (NCBI): domain Eukaryota; kingdom Metazoa; phylum Arthropoda; class Insecta; order Hymenoptera; family Mymaridae; genus Anagrus; species Anagrus nilaparvatae. The sequence continues at coordinate 28,513,386 of JAKSXM010000231.1, read as the reverse complement.
ATATAAAAATTTTTAATTTTCCGAGAACTTTTCAAAGCTGCTAAAAAACCGTCAAACGAATATTTCTATGAATAAAACTAAATGAAATTTTGAATTTAGAATGTCTAAGAAATTAAATATTAAGGAATAAGCATCAAGTATTGAATCGACAGTGATAACTTAATAAATAAATAAAAGATAACAATAATTTAAAGTAGAAAATTCAATAACAAATCGATGAATTATGACGTGATTCATGTTGCAAAACTTTTTCTATTTACATCATCGTTTTATATCTTCCACAGGATATTGGGTAAAAATAACAAGTTTAGCTTAAAATAGTCTTTTTTTAAATTATTCTATTTCTCGAAATGCAAATCTATTTCATCAGACATAACTAATTTTTTTATATTTTTAGCCTTATATAAGTAATAGGTGAACTTATTCATTAACATTGTTTGAAAATTTTTTAAAATTTTGGTAAATAAATTGATAAAAAGTTCACTTCTACAGAATTGAATAACATTATTTAAAACCACAAAATTATATTATGGTAATTGAGTAAATTTTAGTGCTTTTCAAGCTTTTTCCTCTCTTTGTGAAGTGACATATTAAATATAAATTTTAATGCATAGATTTTCATACATATTGTAATATAATACAATACAAAAGATGGATATAATAGAACATTGAAAAATAATCATTAAATTACGAAAGCTCTTCTTCTCTCAATGCCTCTATCAAAATAATGCATAATAATCTCTCATGAGAGATTGCATTATATTTGCAATATAATTTCAATTTGTAAAAATATGAAGGTTTACTATTTTTTAAGATCCTATGGTTGGGGAAATAGCAACGGGAATAGCTATAATAATTATGGTGAAAAGAGTGTGCGCAGTGTAAGTACACTGTAAAAAATAACTTTCTTATATTAACAAAAAAATTAGAACATTTTCGAAAAATTAGTAAATTTATGAAAAAATTTGTAAATATTCGAAAAAAATGGTAAATTTACTAAATTTAGTATATTAACGAAAAATTTAAGTATTCTCGATTTTTTTTTGTGAATTCGCAAGAAAAATTGATAATTTGCCATTTTTTTTCAAAAATTTACAAAAAATAGTTGTAAATTTCCGAAAAATAGTTGTGAATTTACAAATTTTTTCGTAAATTGACAAAAAAAATCGAGAATTCTCAAATTTTTCGAGAATATACTAAATTTAGTAAATTTACCATTTTTATCGAATAATTACAAAATTTTTTGAAAATTTACTCATTTTTCGAAAAAATTCTATTTTTTTTGTAAATCTAAGAAAGTTACTTTTTACAGTGAATAATAGCTGAATAAACTGACATGGTATCATATTTTTACGTACTGATTCTAGTCAAATTGTTTTCATTGAGTGTCAAATGGATAATTTAATAATCTAGTCGAAAAAATACTATAAATACTGTTCTCGTTCTAATTATTAAAAGATATTAGCAGAAATTTATTATGAATGACAAAAATGATCTTTTTGGAACAAAATATTTCTTTAATATTTGTGCATTAGGTCTGTGCCTCCTTTTTCAAGATCTGAAAATATAATGTATACAAATAATTATACAACAATTTTTTCACAAGAAAATCATTTCAAAATTTATTATGAAATTTATTATTTATTATCTAAATAAATTGTTGTATAAATACGAGTATAATTATCTGTATACCTTGTATTTTTAGATCTTAAAAAGAGAGGCATGGACCTCCCTCCGAAACGTTGATGTAATGTTCCAAAAAGATCGTTTTATTGTTTATAATATAAATTCATACTAATACTAAATTCTTATAGTAATTTTATATTTTTAAAATTTGTTTTCAATGGTAAAAAATTTTGTGTAATGAACTTTTAAGGAAAGAAGCACATTTGCTGCAGTGTAAATGAAATAATTATTAATTTTATCATAATTTTTGCAAGATAAGTTTTATTATTAATTTTATTTTAAATTTATAAGATATAGATCACTAGGGGGTCTGATTGATATAATTTTATCTATGAACATATTTATGCATATTTATTTATATGAATAAATTTCAAACTTGTTGTTTTTTCATTTTCATTGCACAGTTTTAAAACCAAAATATTATAAAATGATATTTAGGGGTTTCTCAGATAGCTAATAAAAACATTTAATCTAGGGGTAGGAAACATTCAATCTCCTACAGAATTCACAGTTTTCAGCAAAGATTTTTTACCTCGTTATCGACACTTACTTTTAAAATATAGTTACTGTCCAATATTCAAGGCTCTAGTCGGCCTGTTTACGATTTGGCAGCTGTTTTTCCAATTTTGATTTTTTTCGCATTCTTGGCCACCCGGTTCTTTTTTATTTCCTGATAGGTTAATTTTTCATTTTCTGAATTTTCCAATTTTCTCGCCTTTACTAACAGAAAATGAAAACTCTGAATTGATTTCCGGATTCTTCCTTGGACACTTACCTTGGATACATTTCTGGGTCAAATTTTAGAGGCCTCTGTGACACTGTAAAAAAAGAAAAACAAATTAACCTGCTAAACTCAAATGAATAAATAGAATAAAAAAATAAAATTTAATTATGTTTGATTTTAGCAGGTTACTTTGGTTTTTTTTGCAGCGTCACAGAGGCCTTTAAAATTTTATCCAGAACGGTTGCCAAGGTGAAATTTCCCGAAGAATCCGAAAATCAAGTCAGAGTTTTCATTTTCTGTCAGCAAAAGCGAAAAAATCAGAAAATTCAGAAAATGAAAAATTTTCAAAATCAATCATAAAATTATTTTTTAAGCACTTAAAAGGTGAATATGACAAAAGGAGTTTAATATTTATATGGAAAAACACATTTAACAAAAAAAAAAAAAAAAAATTAAAACAAGTGACGCTCTTTGAGAAATTTTAATTTAAATTTTCTTTTAGTTTTTCCCATTCTCCGGCTTTTCCTGAGGTTTTTACGAAAAAATAGGGCAAGATTCGGATCGGGCGGGAAATTTTACTACCTATTTTTATATAGAAAATATTTTTTAGGGCGCATTTAGGGCGTTCAGAAAATAAAAAAGAAATGGGTGGCTAAGAAATCAAAAAAATTCTAAATTGTAAAAACAGCTGCCAAATCCAAGCAAGCCACCTAGAATCTTGAAAATTGGACAGTAACCAAATTTTTACATACCAAATACAGTACAATCGGTATTTTTTAAATTCTAGATATCAAACTCAGGCTTGCAAATAGCTAAGAAGTACCGATATGCTTATAAGATGATAGTATCACAGTTTTATTATTTGTTCATATATGTGTATATTTAAATGTGTAAATAAAAAAATTTTCTTATCTTACTATAACCTTTGACTGGTCATTGAGTATTCAAAAATATTAAATCAACATGTTTTTGTAATTTAATAATAAATCATTGAACTTTTAATAATAATGTATTATTATTATAGCTTTATAGATAATTAGCAACATTATGCGCACTTGAAAAGTACGCGCATCACTAAAAATTGATCTAAAAGATGTAAAATAAATCATTTGATTTTACTTTACCTGTATATGGTTTTACATAACTACATGCGTGAACCAAACTTTAAGTAACCTATCAGAGAATTTTAAAAGGTCAATTTTTCGCCCATCCCCACTCCTTCTTTTGAAATACTCCTTCCTATGAACATGTCCCATGTTAAATAAACAACAGTTTTCAATAGTTTTTTAACGGAAAAAATTTTCACTAATTTAAATATCGAAACCGAGAAATTATTCTAAGTCCCTAAACTCAAATTATTTTAAGTCCCTAACCCTGTATGATTCTAAGTCCTTAAATCGAAAATATTCTAAGTCCCTAAATCAATATTATTCTAAGTCTCTAAACCCGGATTATTCTAAGTCCCTGAATCGAAATTATTCTAAGTCTATAAACCTAGATCATTTTAAGTCCCTAAATCGAAAATATTTTAAGTCCCTTAGTAGAATTAGTCCTTACAGGGCTAAGTATAATGAACATGTTACGCAACATTACAATAGAATTTGCTATTTTTATAATTTGTAATTATCACCTTTATTAAAAGTTAAGATTCTAAACCCAAACTATTCTGAATCCCTAAATTGAAAATATTTTAAGTCCCTTAATACGAATTATTACAAGTCCCTAAAGCTGAATTATTCCAAGTTCCAAGACTTGAATTATTCTAAGTCTCAAAATTGAAATTATTTTAAGTCCCTGAATCGAAAATATTCTAAGTCAATTTGACCCCCTCCCCCAAAGTGACATGCTTGAGGTACCCCCCTTACTAAAAACATGTTCCATGTTGCAAAAAAAAATTCGTTTCTAATATTTTTTTATAAACTACAAAATCAACCAAATAGAATTTCGATATTTTTTTAATGCAATAATTATTACCAATTGAAAAGTATGGTTTGAGAAAAAAAACTTTTCCTTCAACGCAGCTTGTGAAAATTTATTCAAGATATAATAGAAACTCTTTGTTACTATGAAAAATTTAGCATGGTTCACATTTATTAATATACTTATTTTACAATAGCTTAAAAATTTTATAACTCGAAAAAAAAATTTTAATTTGTTAAAAGTATAAATTTAAACTAAAATTTTTAATTAAGACATCTTTGATATAACTTTATAAACTAAAAAATCACACACAAAAATTTACCTTCTACCGATAAGGCAGAAGTTTTTATTGTTATTTGCAGCCAAAAATAAAATTCAGAAACCTTTTAAAATAAGATTACTTGCAAAAGTTAATAAACAAAATTATAGATTTTTATTTTTTTAGAATTAATATAAAGGCATGGTATTAATTATTCAATTTGATCATAATTATTTGATCCTATTTATTAACATTTTTGCATAAATAATCAATCTTATATTTTTTATTTATGTACATTTAAATCATGATTGATTATCATGATCCAACCCATCATGATTTAAATGATTTTAAAAACTCGCGGTTTTTTAATTGATTTTTTATTAGCTGATATTAATTTTAACGAGTATGTATTGGGGCAAAACAGTTTTACGATTTTTTTTTAATTATCTCTTATGAATATAATCAAAAATTTAATAACCAAATATTACGTTAATTAACTTAAAACTTAAAAAACTTGCAAATATAAAAAATGAGTCAAATTCAAGCACGCCTGCACGCGGTGTGTATTGCGATTTGCGCAGTATAATTGAAACATACACATATAATATGATGTGCCGATGTGCGTGTATATGTATATTCCAGCGCCACCTTATCTAAGCTTTTGCCAACGGTAATTCCCTTCTACAATTTTCGTTAGTTCTTTTATACGAAAAACTGAAAAGCACATATCCCTACTTTTTTTATTATTAAAATACATAAAGTAATACATATTAGATATTTATATCTATATATATATATTCTCCTCCAGTTTTTCTTTTTTCAACTGTAAGTACATTAGTCAGCCAAACTGTGTGAAGTATTTGTTGGTGTAAAATTAGCGTCATACGTGAAATAAGAATAGTTGCTAAAAAAAATAAGTTCCTCGGAAACACATCAGGTGTTCGTTATTAATAAAATTTAAGAATGTCGTCAAAACCAGAGCAAGTGTTAATTATTGAGCCAGAAAATGAATTACGATTTAAGGGTAAGTTTTTCTGTAAAGAATATTATTTATTAAGATGTTATTTTCATAAACGTACATCTGCACATATACTGATACCAACACGTTTAAATGTATGACACGACAAAATTAGTACAGTAATGAAGCATTCGTCATTGTACGTTTGCACTTATACAAGGTGACGATAGAGCAGCTTCAACACGAGCCCTTCGATTTCCTTCTTGAAACTCATCATCGAGGTTTCGTTGATTATATGAATGTACACTTGTGTATTTAGCATACGTAGTTTGAGGTTTTCTTTCTCATATTCTCTAGTTATCTGCTTTGGCTTCCTCTTTCTTGACTCTGGATATTTGTACAATATATGTTTTAAAGAGACTACTATAATATAACATGGCGATCTAGCTTATACCTTAAGGTTCTACTTCAGGGTCAAATTAGCAAAAATAAAAATATTTAGTTTTTTTAGCTTGTTAACTTTAAGAAGATTACATCATAGATCACAGCATCACACTGTTAAATATTAATCATTAATTTCAAGGATAAATATTTAAAAAATAATTTTTTTTAATAATTTTAATTTTTACCTTTTTTATTCAAATAAATTTTTAAACAATCAATTTCAACTCACCCTAAATTTGATTTTTATTATTTTGAATTATAATTATTTGAAAAATTAGATTCCCAAATTTAAAAGTTATTTTAGAACAAATACGATATTTTATTTCGATGATACAGGTTTTTATTTAATAAATTGTAGATTATAATTATTTATAATTAAAAATACACTATTGAATTCGCATTGTCATATTAATTACAGTATGTATTTGTATTTTAAAAAATTTTTTTAACTCAAATATATAATTTACAAAAGAAAATGAAATTGTAAATATTTCAAAAATATAAAACTTGTAAATATTTATTTTAGGCCCTTTTACTGGAGCTCCAATTGCTTCCTACATGAAACTCACAAATCCAACAAATCACAAAGTATATTTCAAAATAAAGACGACTGCTCCCAAAAGATATTGCGTACGACCAAACTCTGGAGAACTTCAACCAAATGGAGTTTGTGAAATAGCTGGTATTTATTTTAAATTTAATTCTTGAAATAAACTTGGTTGTTAATAATATTTTATTTTTAATTTTTAGTTTGCCTACAGCCTTTTGATTTTGACCCAAATGAAAAAAGTAAACATAAATTCATGGTTCAAACCATTATAGCAGAAAATGAAACAGATGATGTAGCTGTACAAGACATAGTAAGTATTAAAAAATTTCTAATAAAAAAAAATTTCAAATATTCATAAAGTTAAAAATATCTGTATTGATTATTAAAAAGCTTAAAATACCTACATTTATTATGCATTGTAAGCTCAAAATACCTGAATTATGAAGTAGAGTCTTCTCATTTGGGCAAATATCCAATGTAATTCTAAAATTGTTTCATTTAAAAGAATATAAGATTTAAATTTTTATTTGTATTCATGTTTTACTATATTATTATTAAAAAACATTAAAAATTTAAATTTTATTCCAGTGGAAAAATATTACACCAGATAAATTAATGGATACAAAATTAAAATGTGTCTTTGAAAACCCCACTAATAGCAATGCGGTAACTAAAGCTAAAGCTACAACTACTGCTGCTAAACCAGATTCAAGTTCTGTTGATGGAAGAAAGAGCGTTACAGATGCAGTCAAATCATCGCCAAAGGTAAATATATTATTAAAATATATTATTAAAATAAATCAATTAAAATAAAAATATTTAATTTATTTTAATTTAAATCAACAGTCAGTAGATGAAGCTGAAGAAAAATTAGCCAAAGCTGCACAGGAAATAAATCAACTAAGGGCAGATGACAGTAGTTTAAGACAAGAAAACTTACGATTAAAGGTATGTAATAAATTATTATTTCCTGTTTATAAATATTTTTATTTTTAGTTTCTTATAAGTCAATTATTATTTAATTACTCTCAATCAATATTCAATCTCCATTAAAATATTCAGATAAAAACTAAGTATTTTTTATTATTTTTTTTTTGTTATGTAATGTAATGAAATTAAATAATAATCAATAACAAAATCCTTTATTTCATAGTCTTTGATTAACATTTGGTAGTTTGTCTACATTTATCAGGCTAACTGAAAAAAAGTTTTTAAATTGGTATTAATAAATCTCGACCCAAATCTCTTTTAGCTCTGGATAAATTGCTTTTATTGTAGTTTATTTGAATAAATTTACCTGGGATGATGGGTTAGCCACCTGCAGTATACTGAATGAATCCTATTGACTAAAAAGTAAATTTGATTAAAAAATTAAGTTTGTTGAATTAACTTTTCATTGGAAAAATTAAATACGGCTAAAAAATAAAGATTATTTTCTTTTAGGAAAAAAAAAATCTTTCTTATAACGACTATTTCACAGGTTATAATATACTGTTATAAAGTGTAAAATATTTAACTAAAGTCTCAGACATGTCATAAAAAAATTTTGACCTAATGCTATCTAAGAATGAATTTTATTATTTCCTTTGAATAAATAAATAAAGTATAAGCTAAATTGAATAAATAAATAAAGTATAAGTTTAATTTTTACCAATTTAATAAATTGGGTGAAAGTAGTTTTAATTTTTTTAATTAAAATTCATAAATAAAAAATTCCTTTATTCTTTTTTTTGCTATAGTTTGTTAAAGAGTTGAAACTACTGAACTTTATTATACGAAACTTATCTTTCTAAGCTAAGTAGGATAATTTATAGTGTATTTTTACTAGCTGCTTCAATGTAACCTTTTGATCATTTAATGTTTTTTGGATGTACTATGAAGTATATACTTAGTAGTACAAAACGTATGATCATAGAAATATAAATTTGCCAAATAGTTTACTTATTATTGTAAATTCACTATATTTTTATTTTTATATTATAATTTTACGTGAATTAATACATTATAGATAATAAAATCCTAATTCTTTTTACTCTAATTGACTGTAACATAGGTACAAAAACAGAATTGAGAAAATAAAATTCTTTACTTTTTAACTATTAGCATTAGTATATTTTATACAGAATGTATTTTATAAATAACTTTATTTATGCTAATTACAGGAAGAATTATTAAGATACAGAATGTCTCAGAATACAGCAAAAGATTCAAGTTCTATAAGCGGTATATCACATCAAAGTAATAGTCCATTGCCAATATCGAATATTAATATTATTATTGCCGTTGCAATGGCTATAGTTGGATACCTAATGGGTAAATTAATTTGAAAAGCCTCTGCCTTATCCTAACTTATTTTTTTTTGGCACATACCTATCCCACTTATCTTAGCTGCCCCTTCCTGCCACTGTTTAAAATGACATGTCTTATATATATCTTATATTTTTCAAAATTTAAAATCTGCTCGAAAATATTGATTTTATTATAGTAATATATTTTATGAGCGAGATAAAATTATTTAAGCTTACACCATCTAATTTAATTATAAAGTAATGTATTATTTTAAATAAGCTTGTATAATTGAAAATTAATTAGTTTCATTAAGTTGTTCATAACAATTAAATATTTGGAAACTGTAAATATCAAAGTTAAAAGTAAAGGAGAGATTTGGTGATTCAAGGCCTCTTCTTTGACTAATAAATTTTTTTATTTAACTTTGTTTATCAAATTTTCTCTAATTAATCATTAAAAAATATGAATTTATTATAATTTTGCTAAAGCCTAAAACTTGAAAGAAAAAAGTATAAGTTAATGAAAATAAGTCATTATTAAGATAAGCTTATTACTATTATTGTAATTATTTACTATAAAAAGTCACGTATTTCTCTTAATTATGAAAACTATCGATCACCCATATAGTATATAGACGTTGATCCGTCTTTTGAACAGTATCAGTGTATTTAACTTCATATAAATAATATTTATATAGTATCAATGGCGATTTTTTTAGATCTATAAGGGAATAAAAAAAATGTTAACAATGGATCAATATTTGCGATATTTTGCATTTAAAAATAAATTCTGAGCTTTTAACTTAATTAACGTATTATATATTTTTAAAATTTTATAGCTCAGAAGTTGTTTTTAATAAATCGTTAATTTAAGTATCTACTGAATGAATGAAAAGTAAGAATAAAATTTTTTTTGTTTTGTGTTTTATTTTGAAATATTCTGACTTTTTTACAATTTATGAATTTCTTTCTGTGTTTACATAAAAAAATTGACTATTATATATTTAATTATATTTTTTGTAAAAAAAAAAAAAATAAATAAATGTTATGAAATTATGAAAAATTAGTATATGTCTATTAAATTTGATAATTTTGCAAATGTATAAAAAAAAAATAATAATAAAAAGCTTTGTATAGTCAAGAGAATGTGAAAACTTACTTCTTTTTTTTTTTTTTTTTTTTTTTTGTAATTATTTAAATGAAAATGAATGCCATATACACATAAAGGCATTTTGAATTTCCTAAGAGCTCATTCCGATGTTAATATTTTTAAAATGCAAATCGAATGTGAATAATGTAAAAAATATATATATATAATATAGAATCCATAATTTATATACTAAATATAAGTAATTCTATTAATTTTTATTGTTTGCATTTTTATTTCTTTTGGTATGCGTACTTGAGCTCTTAGAAAATAACTGAGTATTTTTAGTTATGGCGTTAAAATGTTTTAATTTTAAGTAACAGCATAAATAATGCAAATTGTGGAGTATAAAGGATATTGGGCTGGTTTTATTTGAGGTAAAAGGGTTAGTGGTGGAATTCAACCTGCATTGCTTTTAAATAAATGATCGATTGAAAGAGAGAGCACAGTGTTTTTGTTAAAATAAAAAGCTTTTTCCATGTACCTTTTTATTTATGTATGATTTTCAAGTTATATAAAAGAAGACGATGAAAACATTTATAGTTATGAACGAAAAACTAATAATAAAGAACTTGTAAATGCATTTGATGTTAAAATATATTTAATATTTCAATTGTTATTAAAGGATAAAAATTACTAATTATTTATATTATGACAGTTTTTTTTAGCAAAAAAAAAATAAGATTAATTTTGTATATGTTCACAATAATTATGAATAAGATCATTAAAAAATTATTGTTAACGTTTGTCATATTATATCAAGAAAAACTGATAAAGACGACACATCCTATATTGTAACGTATAAATTTTGTGTGTAAAAAAAAGTAATATTAGGTATTAATTATTAAAGACATACAATATGGCTCATAATATATACATGTAATAAATATATGATAAATCATTGAGCGTAAGAACTGTTAAAAAAAAGTAGAAGAAAAGTATAAATGAAAATAGTTTTTCATTCATAGAATATAAAACATCAAAAATAAGGTGAAAAGCATTTAAATACTGTTATTGTAATAATATATAAATGTAAATTATTATTGACTTGTGAATTGAATTTTCTCTTCTTTTTTCTTTTTTTAATTATTCAGCTATTTTTTAAGTACTTTTTTTTCTTTTTCTGATCTAAGGAAAAGAAGAATTTATTGTCTTTATATTTTCTGAAATATTTTCAAAATATTTTTGAATCGCAGAGCTTATCAAAAATTTTATTATATTTACATTTAAAAAAAAAACTATTACAATAAATAATTTTACTTTACTTAAAATTACAAAAAAAAAATGCATAATAATTAAAACTATATATAGTATAATATTGAAAATTTTTCTTATTATAAATTATAATAAAACAAATCAGATCCTAAGTTTTATTATTACATACCCAAATAATGTTTTTAATAAATGCCATTAATTTTTCTTTTTTTATATTTTTAGTTGAAAAAATAAATAAATAAAAGTATAATAATATTTAATAATAATTTACTTATTTATACAAAATTACGAAAAGGATTTTAAATAAAAATATAATTTAAATATTAGTAAAAAAAAAAAATTGCTTTATTTAATTTACATTTCCTTATATTTATACTTAATTGTTTTTTTTTACTCTAGACCTTTAGAGAATAATAATAATAAATGGATTTAAGTTAGGTAAAAAATACAATTTACTATTTGCGTGTTTTTTTCTAAGGTCAAATGTTTAAATATATACTCTCACACTACGTACACCTATATATATAGTAATTCTGGGTCAACGCCGTTGTTGCTTTTACGTATAATTATGTATATGTCGCAGTCACTTTTTTGTATCTTGCTAGGACGAAATAATCTGCTGGTTTCTTAATGTAATTGAAAATATTAGATAATCAAGAATTGCTGCCAATATAATTTAGATGGCAATTTGCTTTAAAGAAAAACAATTCTTTTAAACAAAGCAATATATTCAAATAAAAATTTTTTGACCTTTGCTAATAATTATATCAGATAAGATCTAAAAAATCAATAAGTTATATGAAAACTAATTACTAGATTTTAAGATTCTAAAGCCAAACTATTTTGAGTCCCTTAGAATCAAAATTCCAAGTCGATCAATACGAGCTATTACAATTCTCTAAATCTGGATTATTCTAAGTCCCCAAATTGAAATTATTTTAATTTCATAAACTTGAATTATTCTAAGTCCCTAATCCTGAATTATTCAAAGCCCCTAAATCAAAATTATTCTAAGTCCTATTTGACCCCTCACCCCCTTAAATTGGACACCTTTACTCCCCTCTCCAGATTTCCGAAGTACCCCGTCCCTATATACATGTTCCATGTAAAAATTGATCAACAACCCTTAAATCAGAAAAAATACCTTTCTGAATTTACTAATCACATAAAAAAATTTCCTCCAGTTCGTATTTTAGGTCGCTGATTTCAAATTTTAGTATCTATAGCTTGTCAAAAATCCTCAAAACATGCGAATATTGAAAAGTCACCCCAAAAAAGGGTATTTTTTACCAATTTAAGGGTAGACCCTTAACTTCGTAATTATCACCTTCAAAAATGTATGTAATGGGCTAAATCTCATTGGTGAATATTAAAAAAACACCTTTAATGAGGGATGATTTTTGATAATTTAAGGGTGTTAGACAAATTTCGCAAGAGCGAAACCTCGCTTTTCGGAATTAGCGACCCATTAGGCCTTTTAACATGGAACATGTTCATTGGATGGGGTATTTGAAATAGTTTGGCTTGGCAGTGAAGGGGGGGGGGGTGAAAAGTTGAAGTTTTTAGGGGGGGGTGAAATGTACTTAGAATATTTTCGATTTAGGGACTTAAAATAATATTAAGTGGGAGTCAGGATCTGCCCCCCCTACTCCTATGTGATTTGACTATATAGGGTAAGAAATTAGATATTACGCATTTTTATAAAATAACATTTTTTTTTACTTTTTATAGGTACGTATTTCGAGACAAAACCTAAGTAGCTCAAAAAAAGTTACTATACAGACTTCGAGTAAGAATCAGTTTTTAAAAATCAGCATCAAAAGGCCACGAAACGGGTTTTTATGCAAAAAAAAAAAATTAAAAACCAAAATTTCTACCATAGTAAAGTTTTCTCTTTAAGGAAATGATGATGAAATGATTTTAAATGATTTTAAATTATAAAAATGATTTCTCGAGTTTTTGGACTGAAAATATCACCTATATAAGGAGACTTACTCCACAGTCTTTGAATCCTCAAAACTTCAAGGTATGCTAATAAAATTTAAAAAAACATCCGCTTCATTGATTGAATGAGCCTCCTGGATAAAGTAGCAAAGGGTTCCATTTAATAAGATAAAGGGTCTCAATATACCTTATTTTTTCAATGAATAAGACTGTCTTTAATGCTGGGTATAATACATAAATGTTACGCAGCATTATAATACAATTTGGTATTTTTATAATTTGTAATTAGGGGTGTGCGGGTCGGGTCGGGTCGGGTCGGTCTTCGGGTATACCCGAAGAGTTTCAGAGGTCCGAAGATACAGTTTTTTCATCTGAAATTTCCCTGGCATTACGATTGGAAATTTTTCGTTGACACTTAAAAGTGAAAACTAGTAAAAAAAACCGTACTAGAAAAAAAAATTATTTTTAACCCCTAAGTAATTATTTACTTTTTCACGTAAATTAAACAAGGAATTAAATAAATTTGCACTCATTTTAACAATGGTTATTTTTTGAGAAACCAAAATTTTGACATACCTTTTGTATAATAATTTTTTAAGATAAGTTAAGTATTAGTACTTAGGAAAATAGTATCTTCAAAATTTTTGAATACAAGTTAATTAATTTTGTATAATTATTTTTTTAAAAATATAAATTAGAATGCATGACTATTTTTTAAGAAAATCACAAATTTTTTTTTTTTTTTTTTATTAATAAGATTATCGTACAAGATTGTACAAAAATATTGAAGTACATTAATGAAATAGATAAATTTGTTGCTACTATTTAAATTTGATGTAATAAAATATTTACAATATAATAAAATGATATATTACAATATAATAATATAATAATACAATATAATAATAATTATAATCTAGAAAACAGGAGAAGAGGGGAGAAAGAGGCTTATGAGATTTAAAGTGTAAGGAATGTAGAAATAAATGTGAGTTAGGGGAGGTTTGATTCACGTCTGTCAATCTCTAGGAGATGTTGGTAAAGACTAGATTTGAAAACTTCCACTGAGCTTGACAGACGGATTTCTTCAGGGAGAGAGTTCCAGAAGGAGATCATAAATACAAGTGAGGAATTGTTGTAAATAGGGTTAGTGGATGTATCAACTACTAGGTGAGGACGATTTTTAGGGCGAAGGGTTCTTGCGGGAATATAAATTTTGATTTTTTCCTTGAGATATGCTGGTATCCCATTGTTTAGTACATTTTAAATTTGGACAGCACTTAGGTATTTCGCTCTGAGTTTAACGTTTAGCCATCCAAGCTTTATTCTGTCAGGGGAGGTACGAAACGGGTATCTAATATCACAGACATATCTGACGGAGGCATTTAATAATTTTTGTAGTCGATTATATTGATGGTCAGGCAAATTGCCCATAGGAAAGACGCCAGAGTCAAGGATGGGAAAAACAAGAGCGGTAAAAAGCTGCTTACGGAGATTCGAGTTGTTTAAGTGCTTGAAGTGTCTTAACCTGTAGAGGACATTATTGGCCGATTTTACTATATAGTTAATTTGAGAACGCCATTTCATGTCCTGATCAATGAAGAGACCAAGGTTTTTTACAGTTTTTGATAGCTGGATTTTAGTACCACTAAAATAGAAAGAAATATTACTGTCGAAAGTACTTGATTTTTTGCTGAAGATCATGAAGTTGGACTTGTCAATGTTTATTTTGAAGTTGTTGGCAGAACACCAGTTTTCAATCTCATGAAGATTGTTTTGAAGTAGGGACATTCCCAAGTTTAAATCTTTGTAGGGTACTTGCAGGTAAATTTGTAGATCATCAGCAAACATGAGACGCTTTGAGTAAGTGATTTTACGCCCAAGGTCATTTATGTAAATAAGGAAAAGTAAAGGTCCAAGGACTGACCCTTGAGGAACCCCGCTGACTATGTTAAGTTAGAAGAGGACTTATTTTCCAAAATAACTGACTGGGTTCGGTTATATAGATATTCTGTGAACCAGCCAACAACTTGGGGAGAAAAACCAATAGCAGAAAGCTTGTCCAAAAGGATAGTATGGGAAACCCTATCAAAGGCTTTAGATAAATCTAACAGAAGTAGTATAGTGATGCGATCTTGGTGAAAGCCTTTGCAGATATCATCAGTTAGGTTTGTGAGTAAATAGTTTGTACTGTGATTTTTGAGGAAACCAGACTGGAAAGAGTTGAGAATATTGTGATGCGTGATGTATTCGATTATTTGTTTGTGGAGGATTTTTTCTAGTATTTTTGAGATTATACATAAAAGAGATATTGGTCTGTAATCTGCTGGGGAAGTGGGATTAGAGGTTTTTGCTACTGGGAGAATATTGCTGTGCTTCCAAGCTGAGGGGATTTTGTTTAAGATTATGGACTTGTTGAAAAGAGATATAAAGACTTTGGAAAGAACCGGAAGGCAAAGTTTTAGAACTTTGAGGGATATCCCATCGGGGCCAACAGATTTAGTGCTGAATTGCTTAAAAGCCCATTGAAGATCATTGCTAGTAATGTTTTTGAATTTGAAGGGGGGCCTAGATGGGGAGCCAGTTGGAGAATGAGTGATATTATTTGAAGTTGACGCATTTTGCGTTGAGATAAAATAACTATTTATTGAATCTGGCGAAAGGAAATTTTTCCGAGATGGAGGAGAGTTTGTTAGGCCAAGATAGTCAAGGTCTTTCCAAATGGTAGCAGGTGGGTTTTTTGTAGATAATTTATCTGAGTAGTAGTTCCTTTTAGCAATGGTGATTTTCTCGAGTAATTTGTCTTTAAAGTCCTTGTAAGCATTTAATTTTTGTGGGATTCTATTGTTTTTATAGCTTTTGTAGAGCCTGTCAAGTTTGGCAGATTCTGCATTTAGTTCGGGGGAGAGCCAGGGAGATGACTTTTTGTCAATAGTGAACTCTTTTATGGGTGCAAGAAAACCCAAGACTTTAATTAAATTAGAAGCTGTGGTGTTCCAAATGTAGTCCAGATCTGAATTTGTAAACGCAAAGGACCATTTGAACTCAAGTAACCTTAAGGTGAATTCGTTTTGATTTATGCCATCAATATTTCTATAGGATATTTTGGTTGGAGGGGTTTTAGGTACAAAGATATCTAGACAGAACTGGGTGATGACTATTAATAAAAAGTAATTTGCTAAAAGAAAGTATTCTATCATTTTCATCAATGATGCTAAGGTCAATGAAAATCATGATTGTAAGGACATTTACAAACATTTAACACCTATACATTTTTGTAAGAAAGGAAAATATATGGATACTTTAGAAGAATTCGAAATATATAAAAATACAAAAATAGACAAAGATAACATGCTTAACGATAAATTGATGTTCAATAAAAATATTTTATACGACAAATTATTATAAAATTTAAAAATCCATATATTTCCCTTTAAACTTTAAATAACTCTAAAACAAGTTTATATAATCATATCTATAATAGAAATTATTCACACACACAATATAAGATATTTATTGTATTATTATTATGTATTAAATTGTCATTATTTTCTTATCTTTTAAATAATACACGTTAGATTTTATAGAAATATTAAATAAAATTAGTATTATACAGTTGCTCGACCATGCAACATTGACGTAAACTATGTTCAAAAAGTGTTTTAATATAATTTTATTTTTCTCATTAATTGAGATAAACCTGAGGATGGAAAGTTAACTTTCCGAAACGCGTCGTTTTTTAACAAAATGATTAAATTGTAAAAAGAAGGAACAATAAAAGATATTTACATAAAAATATTAAGGTCAATCTTTCTCCTCCAATTTTGGTGTTGACCTGGAGATTGAGGTTATATTTCAGGTGCTCGAATGGAATGCGTGGAAAGATATTTTGATAAGTCCTGAAGATCTTTGTCACTGTTTATGGTGATGGCTCTTTCATTAGGCGTAACTTGGATGAAAATTTGACCACTCTTATGCCAAGTTTTAAAGAGACCCATGGATTTTTTCAAGTTGCGAGCTGAAGTTAGGAGTTTATGTACTTCCTGAGGCAGGTATTCATTAATATAGATCTGGTTACTTGAAATTGAGTGGGCCCTAGAGTAGAAAGTGACTTGTACAATTGAAGAATTATTGGGGTTTTTGACCACCCTAGCTTTCCTAATATCAGATTTGGTTATATTTAGATTTAGAAAGTTTGCAAGCATCACAACCATGCATTTTAAGTCAACATTAGGATTTTCTATATTATCCAGCCCCGATATCATGAGGTTACTTGAATAATCGACCTCGAAGGATCTAAGGTGAAGATTAAAGTCCTCAAGTTGACCTTCGTGTACTTTTAGGATGTTAGCGTGACCACTGATAGTTGTAGAACAGTTCATAAAGAATTGATGTTGAATTTTGCACACATTGTTGAGCTGGTTGAAATCCTCTCTGAGAAGCTCAAAATATTTGTAAAAGGCCTTATTTATTTCCTGTAGTGAAGCTGTCTCTGGATTGATGGTTATTAGTGGCTGTGGAAATTTAAAACAGTAAGTATACAAAGTATAAATGTTAAAAACTTTACAAATTTAATTATTTCCTTATGTACTTTTTGAACTGCATCCTGGCTGTGTTTGGCGACACGCCTATAAAAGGTTCTACCTTTACAGCTTGTCCCCAAATATGAGGATCATGAATATGGTCGAGTACATGAGCAGCCAGAGCAATTCTCTCCTCGAGCGTAAACTGTCGAGGATTTAGGGCCTTGTGAGCCTTTCGTCTCTCCTCCTCTAACTGCCGCTGCTGAAAAGAAAAAAGAAAAATTGGCGTTAGTTGTAGTCGATTTTGTCGTGGGCGGCGCGAGAGTCGCTCAAGCGTGTGCCTACTTACCTGGTTAGTAATCGATGCTGCGCCATTATCTATCGGCTGATCCTGATTCGCCGGTGCCGCTGCTGCTGCATACTGGCAAAGATTACGTGACCTCGAAAGTCTACCGCTTTCGCTCTCGCCGTTTGCATCGCTCGGTGGTGATGATGGTGGTAGTGGTGGTAGTGGTGGTGCAGCCCGATTAAAATATTCACCAAGGTGAACAACAACGTCGTACCAAACGTAACGTTTGTAACCTTTTTTGAACATCGCCATTGGAAATATGGTATACTTTTCCTGTATACCTTGGTGAATTTGGTGTTGCCCAGCTTCCAAGCACGTGCCCGTGGCCGAAGCCAAAATACAGCCTAGAGCTGTATTTGGTTCTCTAAGGCAAACGCTTACGTCTCTGACCATAACATGACAGTTCAACCTCAATTTGGCTTTTAAGCCACCGAAACGAGTGGCCAACGCGTTATCTTGGGTCCTTAATTGAATGGAGTCGATATTAAAGGCCAAATCAGGATCGAAACGGCCGTCGAACGCAGCTGCCGCAAAAATTCTCAGAGATCTTGCCATACCTCCCAATACAAAGTCTCTTCTTCTTGTAGCGTCCTGAGGCCATTGTTGCTCGGCTCTTTGCCGGTACTTAAGAAGAAGAGGCAGATAAAGGTTCGAGTATTGAGGGATAAGGAAACTTTTAAAAACAAAAGGGGCGACGTATACGTCGAAGTCCAAGTCCACGGGAAAAAGGTTTACTGGTAGGTCTTCTTCAATCGATTCTTCCAATACCGCGTGATGGCTGACCTCTACTGAATCTACGTCCTCGTCCGATGGTCGTATGTATCTTAAGATTGGAGCGGCGGGATCGTCGGCTAATGGATGAAGAATGTCGTCGACGTCAAGAAACCGGATCTTTCTTGCCCTCACCAAAGCATCGAACCGCCGTTCGTCGTAAAACTTGTTCTTGTTAAAATGGTTGTGTCCTGTAAATAAAAAGAGGTCTTCGATGAGTAAAAACTTCGAGAGAGAGAGAGAGAGAGAGAGAGAGAGAGAGAGAGAGAGAGAGAGAGAGAGAGAGACTTACCCTTGAAAAAGGAAACTATTTTAGTTTCAGCGTCGTGCAGCTTCAAAATTTCGATAAATGAATAGGTTGAGGTCGTGTAAATAGGCTAATTAAAAATAAAAAAATATGAAAAATCTGCAGTGAAACACGAAAGCAGGCTTATTTTAAAGTCGTTCAAAACAGGTTTCAAGTCGATAGCTCAAAAACTCAGTCCAAGAGCGATTTTTGTCCATTTTGCCACACTGTGCGGAGGATCGATCGCTACTTACCTCTTGATCAGCGCGTCTTGTCTATGCGATCGAGTTATTTCACCGCAAATCGTGCAGGCTCTCTTGAAACATAAACATCGAATCGCATAAATCGAGCGATTTATTAATTTTGCAATCGGTGGTATTTAACAACCATTATGGAATTAAGAACTAATTTTTTTTTTCGAAAATTTTTTCATCAAGAGATTTCAAAATACTTTTTTTTTTTTTTTAATTTAGGTGTAATACCTCATTTATTTCCATAAAAGTACTTATATTTGAAAGTATGGTTTTTACTCGATATCTCAAGTCTGATAATTAATTTTTTGAAAATTTTTTTCACAAAAAAATACAAAGAATACCAAATTTTTTTTTTGTTCGGACGTAGTACCTAATTAATTTCTATGAGAGTACTAGTTTTAGAAAGCTTATTCATAGTAATTTTTTGGATCTGATACCGAATTTTTTCAAAATTTTTTTCTCAATATTAATAAAACAAAAAAATTAAAAAATCTGTAATATTGTTTTTTTTATGTGTAATACCTAGTTTATTGAAATTTTTTTCTAAAAATTTGTTAAATAAAAAACATTAAATCACAGCAACATTTTTTTTCTTTTAAAATACGGTATTTAACTTTTTTTTATGAAATACTGATATCTCAAATTATAATTTTTATTAGATAAAATAGACCATTATAAATATTTTGCTATTGTAAATGAGGAACCATAGTGCCAATCACTCGTTTTTTTTTATTTCTCAGGCCTTTTTGACTGTATTTGTTTAGGTTTTTCTCTATTTTACATATTTTTTCATTATAAGTAAACTTGTTTTATAAAAATTTTAACCTATTCAAATGGTTTCATGCAAGTGGATCCAACGTTTATAAAAATACAATAATTTTGATACCTATTTAAATTTTTTATATTATGTTTTTTTATTTCTCAGGCCTTTTGGACTGTATTTGTTTAAGTTTTTCTCTATTTTATATATTTTTCTATTATAAGTAAACTTGGTTTATAAGAATTTTAACCAATTCAAATGGTTTCATGAAAGTGGATCCACCTTTTCTAAATATACAATAATTTTAATACTTATTTAATTTATTTATATCTTGTTTTTTAATTACGCTGGCCTGGTTGGCCGTATTTGTTTTAGTTTTCCTCTACATAGAATATTCTCTTATTATTAGTAAACTTGGTTAATAAAAATTTTAACCAATTCAAATGGTTTCAAGCAAGTAGATCCAAAGATTCTAAAAATACAATATTTTTGATACCTATTTATATTTTTATATCTTGTTTTTTTATTTCTCAGGCCTTTTGGACTGTATTTGTTAAGGTTTTTCTCTATTTTACATATTTTTTCATTATAAGTAAACTTGTTTTATAAAAATTTTAACCTATTCAAATGGTTTCATGCAAGTGGATCCAACGTTTATAAAAATACAATAATTTTGATACCTATTTAGATTTTTTATATTATGTTTTTTTATTTCTCAGGCCTTTTGGACTGTATTTGTTTAAGTTTTTCTCTATTTTATATATTTTTCTATTATAAGTAAACTTGGTTTATAAGAATTTTAACCAATTCAAATGGTTTCATGAAAGTGGATCCACCTTTTCTAAATATACAATAATTTTAATACTTATTTAATTTATTTATATCTTGTTTTTTAATTACGCTGGCCTGGTTGGCCGTATTTGTTTTAGTTTTCCTCTACATAGAATATTCTCTTATTATTAGTAAACTTGGTTAATAAAAATTTTAACCAATTCAAATGGTTTCAAGCAAGTAGATCCAAAGATTCTAAAAATACAATATTTTTGATACCTATTTATATTTTTATATCTTGTTTTTTTATTTCTCAGGCCTTTTGGACTGTATTTGTTAAGGTTTTTCTCTATTTTACATATTTTTTCATTATAAGTAAACTTGTTTTATAAAAATTTTAACCTATTCAAATGGTTTCATGCAAGTGGATCCAACGTTTATAAAAATACAATAATTTTGATACCTATTTAGATTTTTTATATTATGTTTTTTTATTTCTCAGGCCTTTTGGACTGTATTTGTTTAAGTTTTTCTCTATTTTATATATTTTTCTATTATAAGTAAACTTGGTTTATAAGAATTTTAACCAATTCAAATGGTTTCATGAAAGTGGATCCACCTTTTCTAAATATACAATAATTTTAATACTTATTTAATTTATTTATATCTTGTTTTTTAATTACGCTGGCCTGGTGGGCCGTATTTGTTTTAGTTTTCCTCTACATAGAATATTCTCTTATTATTAGTAAACTTGGTTTATAAAAATTTTAACCAATTCAAATGGTTTCGAGCAAGTAGATCCAACGTTTATAAAAATACAATAATTTTGATACCTAATTAAATTTTTTATATCTTGTTTTTTTATTTCTCAGGCCTTTTGGACTGTATTTGTTTAGGTTTTTCTCTATTTCACATATTTTTTCATTATAAGTAAACTTGTTTTATAAAAATTTCAACCTATTCAAATGGTTTCATGCAAGTGGATCCAACGTTTATAAAAATACAATAATTTTGATACCTATTTAAATTTTTTATATCATGTTTTTTTATTTCTCAGGCCTTTTGGACTGTATTTGTTTAAGTTTTTCTCTATTTTATATATTTTTCTATTATAAGTAAACTTGGTTTATAAGAATTTTAACCAATTCAAATGGTTTCATGAAAGTGGATCCACCTTTTCTAAATATACAATAATTTTAATACTTATTTAATTTTATTATATCTTGTTTTTTAATTACGCTGGCCTGGTGGGCCGTATTTGTTTTAGTTTTCCTCTACATAGAATATTCTCTTATTATTAGTAAACTTGGTTTATAAAAATTTTAACCAATTCAAATGGTTTCAAGCAAGTAGATCCAAAGATTCTAAAAATACAATATTTTTGATACCTATTTATATTTTTATATCTTGTTTTTTTATTTCTCAGGCCTTTTGGACTGTATTTGTTAAGGTTTTTCTCTATTTTACATATTTTTTCATTATAAGTAAACTTGTTTTATAAAAATTTTAACCTATTCAAATGGTTTCATGAAAGTGGATCCACCTTTTCTAAATATACAATAATTTTAATACTTATTTAATTTATTTATATCTTGTTTTTTAATTACGCTGGCCTGAAGGGCCGTATTTGTTTTAGTTTTCCTCTACGTAGAATATTCTCTTATTATTAGTAAAATTTGTTTACAAAAATTTTAACTAATTCAAATGGTTTCATGCAAGTAGATCCAAAGATTCTAAAAATACAATATTTTTGATACCTATTTAAATTTTTATATCTTGTTTTTTTATTTCTCAGGCCTTTTGGACTGTATTTGTTAAGGTTTTTCTCTATTTTACATATTTTTTCATTATAAGTAAACTTGTTTTATAAAAATTTTAACCTATTCAAATGGTTTCATGAAAGTGGATCCACCTTTTCTAAATATACAATAATTTTAATACTTATTTAATTTATTTATATCTTGTTTTTTAATTACGCTGGCCTGAAGGGCCGTATTTGTTTTAGTTTTCCTCTACGTAGAATATTCTCTCATTATTAGTAAAATTGGTTTATAAAAATTTTAACCAATTCAAATTAATTCATAAAAGTGGATCCAAAGATTTTAAAAATACAATATTTTTGATACCTATTTAAATTATTATATCTTGTTTTTTTATTTCTCAGGCCTTTTGGACTGTATTTGTTAAGGTTTTTCTCTATTTTACATATTTTTTCATTATAAGTAAACTTGTTTTATAAAAATTTTAACCTATTCAAATGGTTTCATGAAAGTGGATCCACCTTTTCTAAATATACAATAATTTTAATACTTATTTAATTTATTTATATCTTGTTTTTTAATTACGCTGGCCTGGTGGGCCGTATTTGTATTAGTTTTCCTCTACATAGAATATTCTCTTATTATTAGTAAACTTGGTTTATAAAAATTTTAACCAATTCAAATGGTTTCAAGCAAGTAGATCCAAAGATTCTAAAAATACAATATTTTTGATACCTATTTATATTTTTATATCTTGTTTATTTATTTCTCAGGCCTTTTGGACCGTATTTGTTAAGGTTTTTCTCTATTTTACATATTTTTTCATTATAAGTAAACTTGTTTTATAAAAATTTTAACCTATTCAAATGTTTTCATGAAAGTGGATCCACCTTTTTTAAATATACAATAATTTTAATACTTTTTTAATTTATTTATATCTTGTTTTTTAATTACGCTGGCCTGAAGGGCCGTATTTGTTTTAGTTTTCCTCTACGTAGAATATTCTCTTATTATTAGTAAACTTGGTTTATAAAAATTTTAACCAATTCAAATGGTTTTATGCAAGTAGATCCAAAGATTCTAAAAATACAATATTTTTGATACCTATTTAAATTTTTATATCTTGTTTTTTTATTTCTCAGGCTTTTTGGACTGTATTTGTTAAGGTTTTTCTCTATTTTACATATTTTTTCATTATAAGTAAACTTGTTTTATAAAAATTTTAACCTATTCAAATGGTTTCATGAAAGTGGATCCACCTTTTCTAAATATACAATAATTTCAATACTTATTTAATTTATTTATATCTTGTTTTTTAATTACGCTGGCCTGAAGGGCCGTATTTGTTTAAGTTTTTCTCTACGTAGAATATTCTCTCATTATTAGTAAAATTGGTTTATAAAAATTTTAACCAATTCAAATGGTTTTATGCAAGTAGATCCAACGTTTATAAAAATACAATAATTTTGATACCTAATTAAATTTTTTATATCTTGTTTTTTTATTTCTCAGGCCTTTTTTACTGTATTTGTTTAGGTTTTTCTCTATTTTACATATTTTTTCATTATAAGTAAACTTGTTTTATAAAAATTTTAACCTATTCAAATGGTTTCATGCAAGTGGATCCAACGTTTATAAAAATACAATAATTTTGATACCTATTTAAATTTTTTATATTATGTTTTTTTATTTCTCAGGCCTTTTGGACTGTATTTGTTTAAGTTTTTCTCTATTTTATATATTTTTCTATTATAAGTAAACTTGGTTTATAAGAATTTTAACCAATTGAAATGGTTTAATGAAAGTGGATCCACCTTTTCTAAATATACAATAATTTTAATACTTATTTAATTTATTTATATCTTGTTTTTTAATTACGCTGGCCTGGTGGACCGTATTTGTTTTAGTTTTCCTCTACATAGAATATTCTCTTATTATTAGTAAACTTGGTTTATAAAAATTTTAAACAATTCAAATGGTTTCAAGCAAGTAGATCCAAAGATTCTAAAAATCCAATATTTTTGTTACCTATTTAAATTTTTATATCTTGTTTTTTTATTTCTCAGGCCTTTTGGACTGTATTTGTTAAGGTTTTTCTCTATTTTACATATTTTTTCATTATAAGTAAACTTGTTTTATAAAAATTTTAACCTATTCAAATGGTTTCATGAAAGTGGATCCACCTTTTCTAAATATACAACAATTTTAATACTTATTTAATTTATTTATATCTTGTTTTTTAATTACGCTGGCCTGGTGGACCGTATTTGTTTTAGTTTTCCTCTACATAGAATATTCTCTTATTATTAGTAAACTTGGTTTATAAAAATTTTAAACAATTCAAATGGTTTCAAGCAAGTAGATCCAAAGATTCTAAAAATCCAATATTTTTGATACCTATTTAAATTTTTATATCTTGTTTTTTTATTTCTCAGGCCTTTTGGACTGTATTTGTTAAGGTTTTTCTCTATTTTACATATTTTTTCATTATAAGTAAACTTGTTTTATAAAAATTTTAACCTATTCAAATGGTTTCATGAAAGTGGATCCACCTTTTCTAAATATACAATAATTTTAATACTTATTTAATTTATTTATATCTTGTTTTTTAATTACGTTGGCCTGAAGGGCCGTATTTGTTTAAGTTTTTCTCAACGTAGAATATTCTCTCATTATTAGTAAAATTGGTTTATAATAATTTTAACCAATTCAAATGGTTTTATGCAAGTAGATCCAACGTTTATAAAAATACAATAATTTTGATACCTAATTAAATTTTTTATATCTTGTTTTTTTATTTCTCAGGCCTTTTTGACTGTATTTGTTTAGGTTTTTCTCTATTTTACATATTTTTTCATTATAAGTAAACTTGTTTTATAAAAATTTTAACCTATTCAAATGGTTTCATGCAAGTGGATCCAACGTTTATAAAAATACAATAATTTTGATACCTATTTAAATTTTTTATATTATGTTTTTTTATTTCTCAGGCCTTTTGAACTGTATTTGTTTAAGTTTTTCTCTATTTTATATATTTTTCTATTATAAGTAAACTTGGTTTATAAGAATTTTAACAAATTCAAATGGTTTAATCAAAGTGGATCCACCTTTTCTAAATGTACAATAATTTTATAACTTATTTGATTTATTTATATCTTGTTTTTTAATTATGCTGGCCTGGTGGGCCGTATTTGTTTTAGTTTTCCTCTACATAGAATATTCTCTTATTATTAGTAAACTTGGTTTATAAAAATTTTAACCAATTCAAATGGTTTCAAGCAAGTAGATCCAACGTTTATAAAAATACAATAATTTTGATACCTAATTAAATTTTTTATATCTTGTTTTTTTATTTCTCAGGCCTTTTGGACTGTATTTGTTAAG
The DNA here is from genome assembly GCA_022575985.1 of Anagrus nilaparvatae. Taxonomy (NCBI): domain Eukaryota; kingdom Metazoa; phylum Arthropoda; class Insecta; order Hymenoptera; family Mymaridae; genus Anagrus; species Anagrus nilaparvatae. The sequence continues at coordinate 28,487,396 of JAKSXM010000231.1, read as the reverse complement.
GTTTTTCTCTATTTTACATATTTTTTCATTATAAGTAAACTTGTTTTATAAAAATTTTAACCTATTCAAATGGTTTCATGCAAGTGGATCCAACGTTTATAAAAATACAATAATTTTGATACCTATTTAAATTTTTTATATCTTGTTTTTTTATTTCTCAGGCCTTTTGGACTGTATTTGTTTAAGTTTTTCTCTATTTTATATATTTTTCTATTATAAGTAAACTTGGTTTATAAGAATTTTAACTAATTCAAATGGTTTAATGAAAGTGGATCCACCTTTTCTAAATATACAATAATTTTAATACTTATTTAATTTATTTATATCTTGTTTTTTAATTACGCTGGCCTGGTGGACCGTATTTGTTTTAGTTTTCCTCTACATAGAATATTCTCTTATTATTAGTAAACTTGGTTTATAAAAATTTTAACCAATTCAAATGGTTTCAAGCAAGTAGATCCAAAGATTCTGAAAATACAATATTTTTGATACCTATTTATATTTTTATATCTTGTTTTTTTATTTCTCATGCCTTTTGGACTGTATTTGTTAAGGTTTTTCTCTATTTTACATATTTTTTCATTATAAGTAAACTTGTTTTATAAAAATTTTAACCTATTCAAATGGTTTCATGCAAGTGGATCCAACGTTTATAAAAATACAATAATTTTGATACCTATTTAGATTTTTTATATTATGTTTTTTTATTTCTCAGGCCTTTTGGACTGTATTTGTTTAAGTTTTTCTCTATTTTATATATTATTCTATTATAAGTAAACTTGGTTTATAAGAATTTTAACCAATTCAAATGGTTTCATGAAAGTGGATCCACCTTTTCTAAATATACAATAATTTTAATACTTATTTAATTTATTTATATCTTGTTTTTTAATTACGCTGGCCTGGTGGGCCGTATTTGTTTTAGTTTTCCTCTACATAGAATATTCTCTTATTATTAGTAAACTTGGTTTATAAAAATTTTAACCAATTCAAATGGTTTCGAGCAAGTAGATCCAACGTTTATAAAAATACAATAATTTTGATACCTAATTAAATTTTTTATATCTTGTTTTTTTATTTCTTAGGCCTTTTGGACTGTATTTGTTAAGGTTTTTCTCTATTTTACATATTTTTTCATTATAAGTAAACTTGTTTTATAAAAATTTCAACCTATTCAAATGGTTTCATGCAAGTGGATCCAACGTTTATAAAAATACAATAATTTTGATACCTATTTAAATTTTTTATATCATGTTTTTTTATTTCTCAGGCCTTTTGGACTGTATTTGTTTAAGTTTTTCTCTATTTTATATATTTTTCTATTATAAGTAAACTTGGTTTATAAGAATTTTAACCAATTCAAATGGTTTCATGAAAGTGGATCCACCTTTTCTAAATATACAATAATTTTAATACTTATTTAATTTTATTATATCTTGTTTTTTAATTACGCTGGCCTGGTGGGCCGTATTTGTTTTAGTTTTCCTCTACATAGAATATTCTCTTATTATTAGTAAACTTGGTTTATAAAAATTTTAACCAATTCAAATGGTTTCAAGCAAGTAGATCCAAAGATTCTAAAAATACAATATTTTTGATACCTATTTATATTTTTATATCTTGTTTTTTTATTTCTCAGGCCTTTTGGACTGTATTTGTTAAGGTTTTTCTCTATTTTACATATTTTTTCATTAAAAGTAAACTTGTTTTATAAAAATTTTAACCTATTCAAATGGTTTCATGAAAGTGGATCCACCTTTTCTAAATATAAAATAATTTTAATACTTTTTTAATTTATTTATATCTTGTTTTTTAATTACGCTGGCCTGAAGGGCCGTATTTGTTTTAGTTTTCCTCTACGTAGAATATTCTCTTATTATTAGTAAAATTTGTTTATAAAAATTTTAACCAATTCAAATGGTTTCATGCAAGTAGATCTAAAGATTCTAAAAATACAATATTTTTGATACCTATTTATATTTTTATATCTTGTTTTTTTATTTCTCAGGCTTTTTGGACTGTATTTGTTAAGGTTTTTCTCTATTTTACATATTTTTTCATTATAAGTAAACTTGTTTTATAAAAATTTTAACCTATTCAAATGGTTTCATGAAAGTGGATCCACCTGTTCTAAATATACAATAATTTTAATACTTATTTAATTTATTTATATCTTGTTTTTTAATTACGCTGGCCTGAAGGGCCGTATTTGTTTTAGTTTTCCTCTACGTAGAATATTCTCTTATTATTAGTAAATTTGGTTTATAAAAATTTTAACCAATTCAAATGGTTTCATGCAAGTAGATCCAAAGATTCTAAAAATACAATATTTTTGATACCTATTTAAATTTTTATATCTTGTTTTTTTATTTCTCAGGCCTTTTGGACTGTATTTGTTAAGGTTTTTCTCTATTTTACATATTTTTTCATTATAAGTATACTTGTTTTATAAAAATTTTAACCTATTCAAATGGTTTCATGAAAGTGGATCCACCTTTTCTAAATATACAATAATTTTAATACTTATTTAATTTATTTATATCTTGTTTTTTAATTACGCTGGCCAGAAGGGCCGTATTTGTTTAAGTTTTTCTCTACGTAAAATATTCTCTCATTATTAGTAAAATTGGTTTATAAAAATTTTAACCAATTCAAATTAATTCATAAAAGTGGATCCAAAGATTCTAAAAATACAATATTTTTGATACCTATTTAAATTATTATATCTTGTTTTTTTATTTCTCAGGCCTTTTGGACTGTATTTGTTAAGGTTTTTCTCTATTTTACATATTTTTTCATTATAAGTAAACTTGTTTTATAAAAATTTTAACCTATTCAAATGGTTTCATGAAAGTGGATCCACCTTTTCTAAATATACAATAATTTTAATACTTATTTAATTTATTTATATCTTGTTTTTTAATTACGCTGGCCTGAAGGGCCGTATTTGTTTAAGTTTTTCTCTACGTAGAATATTCTCTCATTATTAGTAAAATTGGTTTATAAAAATTTTAACCAATTCAAATGGTTTTATGCAAGTAGATCCAACGTTTATAAAAATACAATAATTTTGATACCTAATTAAATTTTTTATATCTTGTTTTTTTATTTCTCAGGCCTTTTTTACTGTATTTGTTTAGGTTTTTCTCTATTTTACATATTTTTTCATTATAAGTAAACTTGTTTTATAAAAATTTTAACCTATTCAAATGGTTTCATGCAAGTGGATCCAACGTTTATAAAAATACAATAATTTTGATACCTATTTAAATTTTTTATATTATGTTTTTTTATTTCTCAGGCCTTTTGGACTGTATTTGTTTAAGTTTTTCTCTATTTTATATATTTTTCTATTATAAGTAAACTTGGTTTATAAGAATTTTAACCAATTGAAATAGTTTAATGAAAGTGGATCCACCTTTTCTAAATATACAATAATTTTAATACTTATTTAATTTATTTATATCTTGTTTTTTAATTACGCTGGCCTGGTGGACCGTATTTGTTTTAGTTTTCCTCTACATAGAATATTCTCTTATTATTAGTAAACTTGGTTTATAAAAATTTTAACCAATTCAAATGGTTTCAAGCAAGTAGATCCAAAGATTCTAAAAATCCAATATTTTTGATACCTATTTAAATTTTTATATCTTGTTTTTTTATTTCTCAGGCCTTTTGGACTGTATTTGTTAAGGTTTTTCTCTATTTTACATATTTTTTCATTATAAGTAAACTTGTTTTATAAAAATTTTAAACTATTCAAATGGTTTCATGAAAGTGGATACACCTTTTCTAAATATACAATAATTTTAATACTTTTTTAATTTATTTATATCTTGTTTTTTAATTACGCTGGCCTGAAGGGCCGTATTTGTTTTAGTTTTCCTTTATGTAGAATATTCTCTTATTATTAGTAAATTTGGTTTATAAAAATTTTAACCAATTCAAATGGTTTCATGCAAGTAGATCCAAGGATTCTAAAAATACAATATTTTTGATACCTATTTAAATTTTTATATTTTGTTTTTTTATTTCTCAGGCCTTTTGGTCTGTATTTGTTAAGGTTTTTCTCTATTTTACATATTTTATCATTATAAGTAAACTTGTTTTATAAAAATTTTAACCTATTCAAATGGTTTCATGAAAGTGGATCCACCTTTTCTAAATACACAATAATTTTAATACTTATTTAATTTATTTATATCTTGTTTTTTAATTACGCTGGCCTGGTGGGCCGTATTTGTTTTAGTTTTCCTCTACATAGAATATTCTCTTATTATTAGTAAACTTGGTTTATAAAAATTTTAACCAATTCAAATGGTTTCAAGCAAGTAGATCCAAAGATTCTAAAAATACAATGTTTTTGATACCTATTTATATTTTTATATCTTGTTTTTTTATTTCTCAGGCCTTTTGGACTGTATTTGATAAGGTTTTTCTCTATTTTACATATTTTTTCATTATAAGTAAACTTGTTTTATAAAAATTTTAACCTATTCAAATGGTTTCATGAAAGTGGATCCACCTTTTCTAAATATACAATAATTTTAATACTTTTTTAATTTATTTATATCTTGTTTTTTAATTACGCTGGCCTGAAGGGCCGTATTTGTTTTAGTTTTCCTCTACGTAGAATATTCTCTCATTATTAGTAAAATTGGTTTATAAAAATTTTAACCAATTCAAATGAATTCATAAAAGTGGATCCAAAGATTCTAAAAATACAATATTTTTGATACCTATTTAAATTATTATATCTTGTTTTTTTATTTCTCAGGCCTTTTGGACTGTATTTGTTAAGGTTTTTCTCTATTTTACATATTTTTTCATTATAAGTAAACTTGTTTTATAAAAATTTTAACCTATTCAAATGGTTTCATTAAAGTGGATCCACCTTTTCTAAATATACAATAATTTTAATACTTATTTAATTTATTTATATCTTGTTTTTTAATTACGCTGGCCTGAAGGGCCGTATTTGTTTTAGTTTTCCTCTACGTAGAATATTCTCTCATTATTAGTAAAATTGGTTTATAAAAATTTTAACCAATTCAAATTAATTCATAAAAGTGGATCCAAAGATTTTAAAAATACAATATTTTTGATACCTATTTAAATTATTATATCTTGTTTTTTTATTTCTCAGGCCTTTTGGACTGTATTTGTTAAGGTTTTTCTCTATTTTACATATTTTTTCATTATAAGTAAACTTGTTTTATAAAAATTTTAACCTATTCAAATGGTTTCATGAAAGTGGATCCACCTTTTCTAAATATACAATAATTTTAATACTTATTTAATTTATTTATATCTTGTTTTTTAATTACGCTGGCCTGAAGGGCCGTATTTGTTTAAGTTTTTCTCTACGTAGAATATTCTCTCATTATTAGTAAAATTGGTTTATAAAAATTTTAACCAATTCAAATGGTTTTATGCAAGTAGATCCAACGTTTATAAAAATACAATAATTTTGATACCTAATTAAATTTTTTATATCTTGTTTTTTTATTTCTCAGGCCTTTTTTACTGTATTTGTTTAGGTTTTTCTCTATTTTACATATTTTTTCATTATAAGTAAACTTGTTTTATAAAAATTTTAACCTATTCAAATGGTTTCATGCAAGTGGATCCAACGTTTATAAAAATACAATAATTTTGATACCTATTTAAATTTTTTATATTATGTTTTTTTATTTCTCAGGCCTTTTGGACTGTATTTGTTTAAGTTTTTCTCTATTTTATATATTTTTCTATTATAAGTAAACTTGGTTTATAAGAATTTTAACCAATTGAAATAGTTTAATGAAAGTGGATCCACCTTTTCTAAATATACAATAATTTTAATACTTATTTAATTTATTTATATCTTGTTTTTTAATTACGCTGGCCTGGTGGACCGTATTTGTTTTAGTTTTCCTCTACATAGAATATTCTCTTATTATTAGTAAACTTGGTTTATAAAAATTTTAACCAATTCAAATGGTTTCAAGCAAGTAGATCCAAAGATTCTAAAAATCCAATATTTTTGATACCTATTTAAATTTTTATATCTTGTTTTTTTATTTCTCAGGCCTTTTGGACTGTATTTGTTAAGGTTTTTCTCTATTTTACATATTTTTTCATTATAAGTAAACTTGTTTTATAAAAATTTTAAACTATTCAAATGGTTTCATGAAAGTGGATACACCTTTTCTAAATATACAATAATTTTAATACTTTTTTAATTTATTTATATCTTGTTTTTTAATTACGCTGGCCTGAAGGGCCGTATTTGTTTTAGTTTTCCTTTATGTAGAATATTCTCTTATTATTAGTAAATTTGGTTTATAAAAATTTTAACCAATTCAAATGGTTTCATGCAAGTAGATCCAAGGATTCTAAAAATACAATATTTTTGATACCTATTTAAATTTTTATATTTTGTTTTTTTATTTCTCAGGCCTTTTGGTCTGTATTTGTTAAGGTTTTTCTCTATTTTACATATTTTATCATTATAAGTAAACTTGTTTTATAAAAATTTTAACCTATTCAAATGGTTTCATGAAAGTGGATCCACCTTTTCTAAATACACAATAATTTTAATACTTATTTAATTTATTTATATCTTGTTTTTTAATTACGCTGGCCTGGTGGGCCGTATTTGTTTTAGTTTTCCTCTACATAGAATATTCTCTTATTATTAGTAAACTTGGTTTATAAAAATTTTAACCAATTCAAATGGTTTCAAGCAAGTAGATCCAAAGATTCTAAAAATACAATATTTTTGATACCTATTTATATTTTTATATCTTGTTTTTTTATTTCTCAGGCCTTTTGGACTGTATTTGATAAGGTTTTTCTCTATTTTACATATTTTTTCATTATAAGTAAACTTGTTTTATAAAAATTTTAACCTATTCAAATGGTTTCATGAAAGTGGATCCACCTTTTCTAAATATACAATAATTTTAATACTTTTTTAATTTATTTATATCTTGTTTTTTAATTACGCTGGCCTGAAGGGCCGTATTTGTTTTAGTTTTCCTCTACGTAGAATATTCTCTCATTATTAGTAAAATTGGTTTATAAAAATTTTAACCAATTCAAATGAATTCATAAAAGTGGATCCAAAGATTCTAAAAATACAATATTTTTGATACCTATTTAAATTATTATATCTTGTTTTTTTATTTCTCAGGCCTTTTGGACTGTATTTGTTAAGGTTTTTCTCTATTTTACATATTTTTTCATTATAAGTAAACTTGTTTTATAAAAATTTTAACCTATTCAAATGGTTTCATTAAAGTGGATCCACCTTTTCTAAATATACAATAATTTTAATACTTTTTTAATTTATTTATATCTTGTTTTTTAATTACGCTGGCCTGAAGGGCCGTATTTGTTTTAGTTTTCCTCTACGTAGAATATTCTCTCATTATTAGTAAAATTGGTTTATAAAAATTTTAACCAATTCAAATGAATTCATAAAAGTGGATCCAAAGATTCTAAAAATACAATATTTTTGATACCTATTTAAATTATTATATCTTGTTTTTTTATTTCTCAGGCCTTTTGGACTGTATTTGTTAAGGTTTTTCTCTATTTTACATATTTTTTCATTATAAGTAAACTTGTTTTATAAAAATTTTAACCTATTCAAATGGTTTCATTAAAGTGGATCCACCTTTTCTAAATATACAATAATTTTAATACTTTTTTAATTTATTTATATCTTGTTTTTTAATTACGCTGGCCTGAAGGGCCGTATTTGTTTTAGTTTTCCTCTACGTAGAATATTCTCTTATTATTAGTAAACTTGGTTTATAAAAATTTTAACAAATTCAAATGGTTTCATGCAAGTAGATCCAAAGATTCTAAAAATACAATATTTTTGATACCTATTTAAATTTTTATATCTTGTTTTTTTATTTCTCAGGCTTTTTGGACTGTATTTGTTAAGGTTTTTCTCTATTTTACATATTTTTTCATTATAAGTAAACTTGTTTTATAAAAATTTTAACCTATTCAAATGGTTTAATGAAAGTGGATCCACCTTTTCTAAATATACAATAATTTTAATACTTTTTTAATTTATTTATATCTTGTTTTTTAATTACGCTGGCCTGAAGGGCCGTATTTGTTTTAGTTTTCCTCTACGTAGAATATTCTCTCATTATTAGTAAAATTGGTTTATAAAAATTTTAACCAATTCAAATGAATTCATAAAAGTGGATCCAAAGATTCTAAAAATACAATATTTTTGATACCTATTTAAATTATTATATCTTGTTTTTTTATTTCTCAGGCCTTTTGGACTGTATTTGTTAAGGTTTTTCTCTATTTTACATATTTTTTCATTATAAGTAAACTTGTTTTATAAAAATTTTAACCTATTCAAATGGTTTCATTAAAGTGGATCCACCTTTTCTAAATATACAATAATTTTAATACTTTTTTAATTTATTTATATCTTGTTTTTTAATTACGCTGGCCTGAAGGGCCGTATTTGTTTTAGTTTTCCTCTACGTAGAATATTCTCTTATTATTAGTAAACTTGGTTTATAAAAATTTTAACAAATTCAAATGGTTTCATGCAAGTAGATCCAAGGATTCTAAAAATACAATATTTTTGATACCTATTTAAATTTTTATATCTTGTTTTTTTATTTCTCAGGCTTTTTGGACTGTATTTGTTAAGGTTTTTCTCTATTTTACATATTTTTTCATTATAAGTAAACTTGTTTTATAAAAATTTTAACCTATTCAAATGGTTTAATGAAAGTGGATCCACCTTTTCTAAATATACAATAATTTTAATACTTTTTTAATTTATTTATATCTTGTTTTTTAATTACGCTGGCCTGAAGGGCCGTATTTGTTTTAGTTTTCCTCTACGTAGAATATTCTCTTATTATTAGTAAACTTGGTTTATAAAAATTTTAACCAATTCAAATGGTTTCATGCAAGTAGATCCAAAGATTCTAAAAATACAATATTTTTGACACCTATTTAAATTTTTATATCTTGTTTTTTTATTTCTCAGGCTTTTTGGACTGTATTTGTTAAGGTTTTTCTCTATTTTACATATTTTTTCATTATAAGTAAACTTGTTTTATAAAAATTTTAACCTATTCAAATGGTTTCATGAAAGTGGATCCACCTTTTCTAAATATACAATAATTTTAATACTTATTTAATTTATTTATATCTTGTTTTTTAATTACGCTGGCCTGGTGGGCCGTATTTGTTTTAGTTTTCCTCTACGTAGAATATTCTCTTATTATTAGTAAATTTGGTTTATAAAAATTTTAACCAATTCAAATGGTTTCATGCAAGTAGATCCAAAGATTCTAAAAAAACAATATTTTTGATACCTATTTAAATTTCTATATCTTGTTTTTTTATTTCTCAGGCCTTTTGGACTGTATTTGTTAAGGTTTTTCTCTATTTTACATATTTTTTCATTATAAGTAAACTTGTTTTATAAAAATTTTAACCTATTCAAATGGTTTAATGAAAGTGGATCCACCTTTTCTAAATATACAATAATTTTAATACTTTTTTAATTTATTTATATCTTGTTTTTTAATTACGCTGGCCTGAAGGGCCGTATTTGTTTTAGTTTTCCTCTACGTAGAATATTCTCTTATTATTAGTAAACTTGGTTTATAAAAATTTTAAGCAATTCAAATGGTTTCATGAAAGTAGATCCAAAGATTCTAAAAATACAATATTTTTGATACCTATTTAAATTTTTATATCTTGTTTTTTTATTTTTCAGGCCTTTTGGACTGTATTTGTTAAGGTTTTTCTCTATTTTACATATTTTTTATTATAAGTAAACTTGTTTTATAAAAATTTTAACCTATTCAAATGGTTTCATAAAAGTGGATCCACCTTTTCTAAATATACAATAATTTTAATACTTATTTAATTTATTTATATCTTGTTTTTTAATTACGCTGGCCTGAAGGGCCGTATTTGTTTAAGTTTTTCTCTACGTAGAATATTCTCTCATTATTAGTAAAATTGGTTTATAACAATTTTAACCAATTCAAATGGTTTTATGCAAGTAGATCCAACGTTTATAAAAATACAATAATTTTGATACCTAATTAAATTTTTTATATCTTGTTTTTTTATTTCTCAGGCCTTTTTGACTGTATTTGTTTAGGTTTTTCTCTATTTTACATATTTTTTCATTATAAGTAAACTTGTTTTATAAAAATTTTAACCTATTCAAATGGTTTCATGCAAGTGGATCCAACGTTTATAAAAATACAATAATTTTGATACCTATTTAAATTTTTTATATTATGTTTTTTTATTTCTCAGGCCTTTTGGATTGTATTTGTTTAAGTTTTTCTCTATTTTATATATTTTTCTATTCTAAGTAAACTTGGTTTATAAGAATTTTAACCAATTCAAATGGTTTCATGAAAGTGGATCCACCTTTTCTAAATATACAATAATTTTAATACTTATTTAAATTATTTATATCTTGTTTTTTAATTACGCTGGCCTGGTGGGCCGTATTTGTTTTACTTTTCCTCTACATAGAATATTCTCTTATTATTAGTAAACTTGGTTTATAAAAATTTTAACCAATTCAAATGGTTTCAAGCAAGTAGATCCAAAGATTCTAAAAATACAATATTTTTGATACCTATTTATATTTTTATATCTTGTTTTTTTATTTCTCAGGCCTTTTGGACTGTATTTGTTAAGGTTTTTCTCTATTTTACATATTTTTTCATTATAAGTAAACTTGTTTTATAAAAATTTTAACCTATTCAAATGGTTTCATGAAAGTGGATCCACCTTTTCTAAATATACAATAATTTTAATACTTTTTTAATTTATTTATATCTTGTTTTTTAATTACGCTGGCCTGAAGGGCCGTATTTGTTTTAGTTTTCCTCTACGTAAAATATTCTCTTATTATTAGTAAATTTGGTTTATAAAAATTTTAACCAATTCAAATGGTTTCATGCAAGTAGATCCAAAGATTCTAAAAATACAATATTTTTGATACCTATTTAAATTTTTATATCTTGTTTTTTTATTTCTCAGGCCTTTTGGACTGTATTTGTTAAGGTTTTTCTCTATTTTACATACTTTTCATTATAAGTAAACTTGTTTTATAAAAATTTTAACCTATTCAAATGGTTTCATAAAAGTGGATCCACCTTTTCTAAATATACAATAATTTTAATACTTATTTAATTTATTTATATCTTGTTTTTTAATTACGCTGGCCTGAAGGGCCGTATTTATTTAAGTTTTTCTCTACGTAGAATATTCTCTCATTATTAGTAAAATTGGTTTATAACAATTTTAACCAATTCAAATGGTTTTATGCAAGTAGATCCAACATTTATAAAAATACAATAATTTTGATACCTAATTAAATTTTTTATATCTTGTTTTTTTATTTCTCAGGCCTTTTTGACTGTATTTGTTTAGGTTTTTCTCTATTTTACATATTTTTTCATTATAAGTAAACTTGTTTTATAAAAATTTTAACCTATTCAAATGGTTTCATGCAAGTGGATCCAACGTTTATAAAAATACAATAATTTTGATACCTATTTAAATTTTTTATATTATGTTTTTTTATTTCTCAGTCCTTTTGGACTGTATTTGTTTAAGTTTTTCTCTATTTTATATATTTTTCTATTCTAAGTAAACTTGGTTTATAAGAATTTTAACCAATTCAAATGGTTTCATGAAAGTGGATCCACCTTTTCTAAATATACAATAATTTTAATACTTATTTAATTTATTTATATCTTATTTTTTAATTACGCTGGCCTGGTGGGCCGTATTTGTTTTAGTTTTCCTCTACGTAGAATATTCTCTTATTATTAGTAAATTTGGTTTATAAAAATTTTAACCAATTCAAATGGTTTCATGCAAGTAGATCCAAAGATTCTAAAAAAACAATATTTTTGATACCTATTTAAATTTTTATATCTTGTTTTTTTATTTCTCAGGCCTTTTGGACTGTATTTGTTAAGGTTTTTCTCTATTTTACATATTTTTTATTATAAGTAAACTTGTTTTATAAAAATTTTAACCTATTCAAATGGTTTCATAAAAGTGGATCCACCTTTTCTAAATATACAATAATTTTAATACTTATTTAATTTATTTATATCTTGTTTTTTAATTACGCTGGCCTGAAGGGCCGTATTTGTTTTAGTTTTCCTCTACGTAGAATATTCTCTTATTATTAGTAAATTTGGTTTATAAAAATTTTAACCAATTCAAATGGTTTCATGCAAGTAGATCCAAAGATTCTAAAAATACAATATTTTTGATACCTATTTAAATTTTTATATCTTGTTTTTTTATTTCTCAGGCCTTTTGGACTGTATTTGTTAAGGTTTTTCTCTATTTTACATATTTTTTCATTATAAGTATACTTGTTTTATAAAAATTTTAACCTATTCAAATGGTTTCATGAAAGTGGATCCACCTTTTCTAAATATACAATAATTTTAATACTTATTTAATTTATTTATATCTTGTTTTTTAATTACGCTGGCCAGAAGGGCCGTATTTGTTTAAGTTTTTCTCTACGTAAAATATTCTCTCATTATTAGTAAAATTGGTTTATAAAAATTTTAACCAATTCAAATTAACTCATAAAAGTGGATCCAAAGATTCTAAAAATACAATATTTTTGATACCTATTTAAATTATTATATCTTGTTTTTTTATTTCTCAGGCCTTTTGGACTGTATTTGTTAAGGTTTTTCTCTATTTTACATATTTTTTCATTATAAGTAAACTTGTTTTATAAAAATTTTAACCTATTCAAATGGTTTCATTAAAGTGGATCCACCTTTTCTAAATATACAATAATTTTAATACTTTTTTAATTTATTTATATCTTGTTTTTTAATTACGCTGGCCTGAAGGGCCGTATTTGTTTTAGTTTTCCTCTACGTAGAATATTCTCTTATTATTAGTAAACTTGGTTTATAAAAATTTTAACAAATTCAAATGGTTTCATGCAAGTAGATCCAAAGATTCTAAAAATACAATATTTTTGATACCTATTTAAATTTTTATATCTTGTTTTTTTATTTCTCAGGCTTTTTGGACTGTATTTGTTAAGGTTTTTCTCTATTTTACATATTTTTTCATTATAAGTAAACTTGTTTTATAAAAATTTTAACCTATTCAAATGGTTTAATGAAAGTGGATCCACCTTTTCTAAATATACAATAATTTTAATACTTTTTTAATTTATTTATATCTTGTTTTTTAATTACGCTGGCCTGAAGGGCCGTATTTGTTTTAGTTTTCCTCTACGTAGAATATTCTCTCATTATTAGTAAAATTGGTTTATAAAAATTTTAACCAATTCAAATGAATTCATAAAAGTGGATCCAAAGATTCTAAAAATACAATATTTTTGATACCTATTTAAATTATTATATCTTGTTTTTTTATTTCTCAGGCCTTTTGGACTGTATTTGTTAAGGTTTTTCTCTATTTTACATATTTTTTCATTATAAGTAAACTTGTTTTATAAAAATTTTAACCTATTCAAATGGTTTAATGAAAGTGGATCCACCTTTTCTAAATATACAATAATTTTAATACTTTTTTAATTTATTTATATCTTGTTTTTTAATTACGCTGGCCTGAAGGGCCGTATTTGTTTTAGTTTTCCTCTACGTAGAATATTCTCTTATTATTAGTAAACTTGGTTTATAAAAATTTTAACAAATTCAAATGGTTTCATGCAAGTAGATCCAAAGATTCTAAAAATAAAATATTTTTGATACCTATTTAAATTTTTATATCTTGTTTTTTTATTTCTCAGGCTTTTTGGACTGTATTTGTTAAGGTTTTTCTCTATTTTACATATTTTTTCATTATAAGTAAACTTGTTTTATAAAAATTTTAACCTATTCAAATGGTTTAATGAAAGTGGATCCACCTTTTCTAAATATACAATAATTTTAATACTTTTTTAATTTATTTATATCTTGTTTTTTAATTACGCTGGCCTGAAGGGCCGTATTTGTTTTAGTTTTCCTCTACGTAGAATATTCTCTCATTATTAGTAAAATTGGTTTATAAAAATTTTAACCAATTCAAATGAATTCATAAAAGTGGATCCAAAGATTCTAAAAATACAATATTTTTGATACCTATTTAAATTATTATATCTTGTTTTTTTATTTCTCAGGCCTTTTGGACTGTATTTGTTAAGGTTTTTCTCTATTTTACATATTTTTTCATTATAAGTAAACTTGTTTTATAAAAATTTTAACCTATTCAAATGGTTTCATTAAAGTGGATCCACCTTTTCTAAATATACAATAATTTTAATACTTTTTTAATTTATTTATATCTTGTTTTTTAATTACGCTGGCCTGAAGGGCCGTATTTGTTTTAGTTTTCCTCTACGTAGAATATTCTCTTATTATTAGTAAACTTGGTTTATAAAAATTTTAACAAATTCAAATGGTTTCATGCAAGTAGATCCAAAGATTCTAAAAATACAATATTTTTGATACCTATTTAAATTTTTATATCTTGTTTTTTTATTTCTCAGGCTTTTTGGACTGTATTTGTTAAGGTTTTTCTCTATTTTACATATTTTTTCATTATAAGTAAACTTGTTTTATAAAAATTTTAACCTATTCAAATGGTTTAATGAAAGTGGATCCACCTTTTCTAAATATACAATAATTTTAATACTTTTTTAATTTATTTATATCTTGTTTTTTAATTACGCTGGCCTGAAGGGCCGTATTTGTTTTAGTTTTCCTCTACGTAGAATATTCTCTTATTATTAGTAAACTTGGTTTATAAAAATTTTAACCAATTCAAATGGTTTCATGCAAGTAGATCCAAAGATTCTAAAAATACAATATTTTTGACACCTATTTAAATTTTTATATCTTGTTTTTTTATTTCTCAGGCTTTTTGGACTGTATTTGTTAAGGTTTTTCTCTATTTTACATATTTTTTCATTATAAGTAAACTTGTTTTATAAAAATTTTAACCTATTCAAATGGTTTCATGAAAGTGGATCCACCTTTTCTAAATACACAATAATTTTAATACTTATTTAATTTATTTATATCTTGTTTTTTAATTACGCTGGCCTGGTGGGCCGTATTTGTTTTAGTTTTCCTCTACATAGAATATTCTCTTATTATTAGTAAACTTGGTTTATAAAAATTTTAACCAATTCAAATGGTTTCAAGCAAGTAGATCCAAAGATTCTAAAAATACAATGTTTTTGATACCTATTTATATTTTTATATCTTGTTTTTTTATTTCTCAGGCCTTTTGGACTGTATTTGATAAGGTTTTTCTCTATTTTACATATTTTTTCATTATAAGTAAACTTGTTTTATAAAAATTTTAACCTATTCAAATGGTTTCATGAAAGTGGATCCACCTTTTCTAAATATACAATAATTTTAATACTTTTTTAATTTATTTATATCTTGTTTTTTAATTACGCTGGCCTGAAGGGCCGTATTTGTTTTAGTTTTCCTCTACGTAGAATATTCTCTCATTATTAGTAAAATTGGTTTATAAAAATTTTAACCAATTCAAATGAATTCATAAAAGTGGATCCAAAGATTCTAAAAATACAATATTTTTGATACCTATTTAAATTATTATATCTTGTTTTTTTATTTCTCAGGCCTTTTGGACTGTATTTGTTAAGGTTTTTCTCTATTTTACATATTTTTTCATTATAAGTAAACTTGTTTTATAAAAATTTTAACCTATTCAAATGGTTTCATTAAAGTGGATCCACCTTTTCTAAATATACAATAATTTTAATACTTTTTTAATTTATTTATATCTTGTTTTTTAATTACGCTGGCCTGAAGGGCCGTATTTGTTTTAGTTTTCCTCTACGTAGAATATTCTCTTATTATTAGTAAACTTGGTTTATAAAAATTTTAACAAATTCAAATGGTTTCATGCAAGTAGATCCAAAGATTCTAAAAATACAATATTTTTGATACCTATTTAAATTTTTATATCTTGTTTTTTTATTTCTCAGGCTTTTTGGACTGTATTTGTTAAGGTTTTTCTCTATTTTACATATTTTTTCATTATAAGTAAACTTGTTTTATAAAAATTTTAACCTATTCAAATGGTTTAATGAAAGTGGATCCACCTTTTCTAAATATACAATAATTTTAATACTTTTTTAATTTATTTATATCTTGTTTTTTAATTACGCTGGCCTGAAGGGCCGTATTTGTTTTAGTTTTCCTCTACGTAGAATATTCTGTCATTATTAGTAAAATTGGTTTATAAAAATTTTAACCAATTCAAATGAATTCATAAAAGTGGATCCAAAGATTCTAAAAATACAATATTTTTGATACCTATTTAAATTATTATATCTTGTTTTTTTATTTCTCAGGCCTTTTGGACTGTATTTGTTAAGGTTTTTCTCTATTTTACATATTTTTTCATTATAAGTAAACTTGTTTTATAAAAATTTTAACCTATTCAAATGGTTTCATTAAAGTGGATCCACCTTTTCTAAATATACAATAATTTTATTACTTTTTTAATTTATTTATATCTTGTTTTTTAATTACGCTGGCCTGAAGGGCCGTATTTGTTTTAGTTTTCCTCTACGTAGAATATTCTCTTATTATTAGTAAACTTGGTTTATAAAAATTTTAACAAATTCAAATGGTTTCATGCAAGTAGATCCAAGGATTCTAAAAATACAATATTTTTGATACC
The DNA here is from genome assembly GCA_022575985.1 of Anagrus nilaparvatae. Classification (NCBI taxonomy): domain Eukaryota; kingdom Metazoa; phylum Arthropoda; class Insecta; order Hymenoptera; family Mymaridae; genus Anagrus; species Anagrus nilaparvatae. Next base: position 28,470,662 of record JAKSXM010000231.1, on the reverse strand, counting down.
TATTTAAATTTTTATATCTTGTTTTTTTATTTCTCAGGCTTTTTGGACTGTATTTGTTAAGGTTTTTCTCTATTTTACATATTTTTTCATTATAAGTAAACTTGTTTTATAAAAATTTTAACCTATTCAAATGGTTTAATGAAAGTGGATCCACCTTTTCTAAATATACAATAATTTTAATACTTTTTTAATTTATTTATATCTTGTTTCTTAATTACGCTGGCCTGAAGGGCCGTATTTGTTTTAGTTTTCCTCTACGTAGAATATTCTCTTATTATTAGTAAACTTGGTTTATAAAAATTTTAACCAATTCAAATGGTTTCATGCAAGTAGATCCAAAGATTCTAAAAATACAATATTTTTGACACCTATTTAAATTTTTATATCTTGTTTTTTTATTTCTCAGGCTTTTTGGACTGTATTTGTTAAGGTTTTTCTCTATTTTACATATTTTTTCATTATAAGTAAACTTGTTTTATAAAAATTTTAACCTATTCAAATGGTTTCATGAAAGTGGATCCACCTTTTCTAAATATACAATAATTTTAATACTTATTTAATTTATTTATATCTTGTTTTTTAATTACGCTGGCCTGGTGGGCCGTATTTGTTTTAGTTTTCCTCTACGTAGAATATTCTCTTATTATTAGTAAATTTGGTTTATAAAAATTTTAACCAATTCAAATGGTTTCATGCAAGTAGATCCAAAGATTCTAAAAAAACAATATTTTTGATACCTATTTAAATTTCTATATCTTGTTTTTTTATTTCTCAGGCCTTTTGGACTGTATTTGTTAAGGTTTTTCTCTATTTTACATATTTTTTCATTATAAGTAAACTTGTTTTATAAAAATTTTAACCTATTCAAATGGTTTAATGAAAGTGGATCCACCTTTTCTAAATATACAATAATTTTAATACTTTTTTAATTTATTTATATCTTGTTTTTTAATTACGCTGGCCTGAAGGGCCGTATTTGTTTTAGTTTTCCTCTACGTAGAATATTCTCTTATTATTAGTAAACTTGGTTTATAAAAATTTTAAGCAATTCAAATGGTTTCATGAAAGTAGATCCAAAGATTCTAAAAATACAATATTTTTGATACCTATTTAAATTTTTATATCTTGTTTTTTTATTTTTCAGGCCTTTTGGACTGTATTTGTTAAGGTTTTTCTCTATTTTACATATTTTTTATTATAAGTAAACTTGTTTTATAAAAATTTTAACCTATTCAAATGGTTTCATAAAAGTGGATCCACCTTTTCTAAATATACAATAATTTTAATACTTATTTAATTTATTTATATCTTGTTTTTTAATTACGCTGGCCTGAAGGGCCGTATTTGTTTAAGTTTTTCTCTACGTAGAATATTCTCTCATTATTAGTAAAATTGGTTTATAACAATTTTAACCAATTCAAATGGTTTTATGCAAGTAGATCCAACGTTTATAAAAATACAATAATTTTGATACCTAATTAAATTTTTTATATCTTGTTTTTTTATTTCTCAGGCCTTTTTGACTGTATTTGTTTAGGTTTTTCTCTATTTTACATATTTTTTCATTATAAGTAAACTTGTTTTATAAAAATTTTAACCTATTCAAATGGTTTCATGCAAGTGGATCCAACGTTTATAAAAATACAATAATTTTGATACCTATTTAAATTTTTTATATTATGTTTTTTTATTTCTCAGGCCTTTTGGATTGTATTTGTTTAAGTTTTTCTCTATTTTATATATTTTTCTATTCTAAGTAAACTTGGTTTATAAGAATTTTAACCAATTCAAATGGTTTCATGAAAGTGGATCCACCTTTTCTAAATATACAATAATTTTAATACTTATTTAAATTATTTATATCTTGTTTTTTAATTACGCTGGCCTGGTGGGCCGTATTTGTTTTACTTTTCCTCTACATAGAATATTCTCTTATTATTAGTAAACTTGGTTTATAAAAATTTTAACTAATTCAAATGGTTTCAAGCAAGTAGATCCAAAGATTCTAAAAATACAATATTTTTGATACCTATTTATATTTTTATATCTTGTTTTTTTATTTCTCAGGCCTTTTGGACTGTATTTGTTAAGGTTTTTCTCTATTTTACATATTTTTTATTGTAAGTAAACTTGTTTTATAAAAATTTTAACCTATTCAAATGGTTTCATAAAAGTGGATCCACCTTTTCTAAATATACAATAATTTTAATACTTATTTAATTTATTTATATCTTGTTTTTTAATTACGCTGGCCTGAAGGGCCGTATTTATTTAAGTTTTTCTCTACGTAGAATATTCTCTCATTATTAGTAAAATTGGTTTATAACAATTTTAACCAATTCAAATGGTTTTATGCAAGTAGATCCAACATTTATAAAAATACAATAATTTTGATACCTAATTAAATTTTTTATATCTTGTTTTTTTATTTCTCAGGCCTTTTTGACTGTATTTGTTTAGGTTTTTCTCTATTTTACATATTTTTTCATTATAAGTAAACTTGTTTTATAAAAATTTTAACCTATTCAAATGGTTTCATGCAAGTGGATCCAACGTTTATAAAAATACAATAATTTTGATACCTATTTAAATTTTTTATATTATGTTTTTTTATTTCTCAGTCCTTTTGGACTGTATTTGTTTAAGCTTTTCTCTATTTTATATATTTTTCTATTCTAAGTAAACTTGGTTTATAAGAATTTTAACCAATTCAAATGGTTTCATGAAAGTGGATCCACCTTTTCTAAATATACAATAATTTTAATACTTATTTAATTTATTTATATCTTATTTTTTAATTACGCTGGCCTGGTGGGCCGTATTTGTTTTAGTTTTCCTCTACGTAGAATATTCTCTTATTATTAGTAAATTTGGTTTATAAAAATTTTAACCAATTCAAATGGTTTCATGCAAGTAGATCCAAAGATTCTAAAAAAACAATATTTTTGATACCTATTTAAATTTTTATATCTTGTTTTTTTATTTCTCAGGCCTTTTGGACTGTATTTGTTAAGGTTTTTCTCTATTTTACATATTTTTTATTATAAGTAAACTTGTTTTATAAAAATTTTAACCTATTCAAATGGTTTCATAAAAGTGGATCCACCTTTTCTAAATATACAATAATTTTAATACTTATTTAATTTATTTATATCTTGTTTTTTAATTACGCTGGCCTGAAGGGCCGTATTTGTTTTAGTTTTCCTCTACGTAGAATATTCTCTTATTATTAGTAAATTTGGTTTATAAAAATTTTAACCAATTCAAATGGTTTCATGCAAGTAGATCCAAAGATTCTAAAAATACAATATTTTTGATACCTATTTAAATTTTTATATCTTGTTTTTTTATTTCTCAGGCCTTTTGGACTGTATTTGTTAAGGTTTTTCTCTATTTTACATATTTTTTCATTATAAGTATACTTGTTTTATAAAAATTTTAACCTATTCAAATGGTTTCATGAAAGTGGATCCACCTTTTCTAAATATACAATAATTTTAATACTTATTTAATTTATTTATATCTTGTTTTTTAATTACGCTGGCCAGAAGGGCCGTATTTGTTTAAGTTTTTCTCTACGTAAAATATTCTCTCATTATTAGTAAAATTGGTTTATAAAAATTTTAACCAATTCAAATTAATTCATAAAAGTGGATCCAAAGATTCTAAAAATACAATATTTTTGATACCTATTTAAATTATTATATCTTGTTTTTTTATTTCTCAGGCCTTTTGGACTGTATTTGTTAAGGTTTTTCTCTATTTTACATATTTTTTCATTATAAGTAAACTTGTTTTATAAAAATTTTAACCTATTCAAATGGTTTAATGAAAGTGGATCCACCTTTTCTAAATATACAATAATTTTAATACTTTTTTAATTTATTTATATCTTGTTTTTTAATTACGCTGGCCTGAAGGGCCGTATTTGTTTTAGTTTTCCTCTACGTAGAATATTCTCTTATTATTAGTAAACTTGGTTTATAAAAATTTTAACAAATTCAAATGGTTTCATGCAAGTAGATCCAAAGTTTCTAAAAATACAATATTTTTGATACCTATTTAAATTTTTATATCTTGTTTTTTTATTTCTCAGGCTTTTTGGACTGTATTTGTTAAGGTTTTTCTCTATTTTACATATTTTTTCATTATAAGTAAACTTGTTTTATAAAAATTTTAACCTATTCAAATGGTTTAATGAAAGTGGATCCACCTTTTCTAAATATACAATAATTTTAATACTTTTTTAATTTATTTATATCTTGTTTTTTAATTACGCTGGCCTGAAGGGCCGTATTTGTTTTAGTTTTCCTCTACGTAGAATATTCTCTCATTATTAGTAAAATTGGTTTATAAAAATTTTAACCAATTCAAATGAATTCATAAAAGTGGATCCAAAGATTCTAAAAATACAATATTTTTGATACCTATTTAAATTATTATATCTTGTTTTTTTATTTCTCAGGCCTTTTGGACTGTATTTGTTAAGGTTTTTCTCTATTTTACATATTTTTTCATTATAAGTAAACTTGTTTTATAAAAATTTTAACCTATTCAAATGGTTTCATTAAAGTGGATCCACCTTTTCTAAATATACAATAATTTTAATACTTTTTTAATTTATTTATATCTTGTTTTTTAATTACGCTGGCCTGAAGGGCCGTATTTGTTTTAGTTTTCCTCTACGTAGAATATTCTCTTATTATTAGTAAACTTGGTTTATAAAAATTTTAACAAATTCAAATGGTTTCATGCAAGTAGATCCAAAGATTCTAAAAATACAATATTTTTGATACCTATTTAAATTTTTATATCTTGTTTTTTTATTTCTCAGGCTTTTTGGACTGTATTTGTTAAGGTTTTTCTCTATTTTACATATTTTTTCATTATAAGTAAACTTGTTTTATAAAAATTTTAACCTATTCAAATGGTTTAATGAAAGTGGATCCACCTTTTCTAAATATACAATAATTTTAATACTTTTTTAATTTATTTATATCTTGTTTTTTAATTACGCTGGCCTGAAGGGCCGTATTTGTTTTAGTTTTCCTCTACGTAGAATATTCTCTTATTATTAGTAAACTTGGTTTATAAAAATTTTAACCAATTCAAATGGTTTCATGCAAGTAGATCCAAAGATTCTAAAAATACAATATTTTTGACACCTATTTAAATTTTTATATCTTGTTTTTTTATTTCTCAGGCTTTTCGGACTGTATTTGTTAAGGTTTTTCTCTATTTTACATATTTTTTCATTATAAGTAAACTTGTTTTATAAAAATTTTAACCTATTCAAATGGTTTAATGAAAGTGGATCCACCTTTTCTAAATATACAATAATTTTAATACTTATTTAATTTATTTATATCTTGTTTTTTAATTACGCTGGCCTGAAGGGCCGTATTTGTTTAAGTTTTTCTCTACGTAGAATATTCTCTCATTATTAGTAAAATTGGTTTATAACAATTTTAACCAATTCAAATGGTTTTATGCAAGTAGATCCAACGTTTATAAAAATACAATAATTTTGATACCTAATTAAATTTTTTATATCTTGTTTTTTTATTTCTCAGGCCTTTTTGACTGTATTTGTTTAGGTTTTTCTCTATTTTACATATTTTTTCATTATAAGTAAACTTGTTTTATAAAAATTTTAACCTATTCAAATGGTTTCATGAAAGTGGATCCACCTTTTCTAAATATACAATAATTTTAATACTTTTTTAATTTATTTATATCTTAGTTTTAGTATGAATTTATCGCTCTTTATATTTTTCTAAGATATATTTATAGAATCTATTGGACGTTCTGAGCATGTGCAAGGATTACACTTTTTTCATGATTTTTTTAATTACGCTGGCCTGAAGGGCCGTATTTGTTTTAGTTTTCCTCTACGTAAAATATTCTCTTATTATTAGTAAATTTGGTTTATAAAAATTTTAACCAATTCAAATGGTTTCATGCAAGTAGATCCAAAGATTCTAAAAATACAATATTTTTGATACCTATTTAAATTTTTATATCTTGTTTTTTTATTTCTCAGGCCTTTTGGACTGTATTTGTTAAGGTTTTTCTCTATTTTACATACTTTTCATTATAAGTAAACTTGTTTTATAAAAATTTTAACCTATTCAAATGGTTTCATAAAAGTGGATCCACCTTTTCTAAATATACAATAATTTTAATACTTATTTAATTTATTTATATCTTGTTTTTTAATTACGCTGGCCTGAAGGGCCGTATTTATTTAAGTTTTTCTCTACGTAGAATATTCTCTCATTATTAGTAAAATTGGTTTATAACAATTTTAACCAATTCAAATGGTTTTATGCAAGTAGATCCAACATTTATAAAAATACAATAATTTTGATACCTAATTAAATTTTTTATATCTTGTTTTTTTATTTCTCAGGCCTTTTTGACTGTATTTGTTTAGGTTTTTCTCTATTTTACATATTTTTTCATTATAAGTAAACTTGTTTTATAAAAATTTTAACCTATTCAAATGGTTTCATGCAAGTGGATCCAACGTTTATAAAAATACAATAATTTTGATACCTATTTAAATTTTTTATATTATGTTTTTTTATTTCTCAGTCCTTTTGGACTGTATTTGTTTAAGTTTTTCTCTATTTTATATATTTTTCTATTCTAAGTAAACTTGGTTTATAAGAATTTTAACCAATTCAAATGGTTTCATGAAAGTGGATCCACCTTTTCTAAATATACAATAATTTTAATACTTATTTAATTTATTTATATCTTATTTTTTAATTACGCTGGCCTGGTGGGCCGTATTTGTTTTAGTTTTCCTCTACGTAGAATATTCTCTTATTATTAGTAAATTTGGTTTATAAAAATTTTAACCAATTCAAATGGTTTCATGCAAGTAGATCCAAAGATTCTAAAAAAACAATATTTTTGATACCTATTTAAATTTTTATATCTTGTTTTTTTATTTCTCAGGCCTTTTGGACTGTATTTGTTAAGGTTTTTCTCTATTTTACATATTTTTTATTGTAAGTAAACTTGTTTTATAAAAATTTTAACCTATTCAAATGGTTTCATAAAAGTGGATCCACCTTTTCTAAATATACAATAATTTTAATACTTATTTAATTTATTTATATCTTGTTTTTTAATTACGCTGGCCTGAAGGGCCGTATTTGTTTAAGTTTTTCTCTACGTAGAATATTCTCTCATTATTAGTAAAATTGGTTTATAACAATTTTAACCAATTTAAATGGTTTTATGCAAGTAGATCCAACGTTTATAAAAATACAATAATTTTGATACCTAATTAAATTTTTTATATCTTGTTTTTTTATTTCTCAGGCCTTTTTGACTGTATTTGTTTAGGTTTTTCTCTATTTTACATATTTTTTCATTATAAGTAAACTTGTTTTATAAAAATTTTAACCTATTCAAATGGTTTCATGCAAGTGGATCCAACGTTTATAAAAATACAATAATTTTGATACCTATTTAAATTTTTTATATTATGTTTTTTTATTTCTCAGGCCTTTTGGACTGTATTTGTTTAAGTTTTTCTCTATTTTATATATTTTTCTATTCTAAGTAAACTTGGTTTATAAGAATTTTAACCAATTCAAATGGTTTCATGAAAGTGGATCCACCTTTTCTAAATATACAATAATTTTAATACTTATTTAATTTATTTATATCTTGTTTTTTAATTACGCTGGCCTGTTGGGCCGTATTTGTATTAGTTTTCCTCTACATAGAATATTCTCTTATTATTAGTAAACTTGGTTTATAAAAATTTTAACCAATTCAAATGGTTTCAAGCAAGTAGATCCAAAGATTCTAAAAATACAATATTTTTGATACCTATTTAAATTTTTATATCTTTTCTTTTTATTTCTCAGGCTTTTTGGACTGTATTTGTTAAGGTTTTTCTCTATTTTACATATTTTTTCATTATAAGTAAACTTGTTTTATAAAAATTTTAACCTATTCAAATGGTTTCATGAAAGTGGATCCACCTTTTCTAAATATACAATAATTTTAATACTTATTTAATTTATTTATATCTTGTTTTTTAATTACGCTGGCCTGTTGGGCCGTATTTGTATTAGTTTTCCTCTACATAGAATATTCTCTTATTATTAGTAAACTTGGTTTATAAAAATTTTAACCAATTCAAATGGTTTCAAGCAAGTAGATCCAAAGATTCTAAAAATACAATATTTTTGATACCTATTTAAATTTTTATATCTTGTTTTTTTATTTCTCAGGCCTTTTGGACTGTATTTGTTAAGGTTTTTCTCTATTTTACATATTTTCTCATTATAAGTAAACTTGTTTTATAAAAATTTTAACCTATGCAAATGGTTTAATGAAAGTGGATCCACCTTTTCTAAATATACAATAATTTTAATACTTTTTTAATTTATTTATATCTTGTTTTTTAATTACGCTGGCCTGAAGGGCCGTATTTGTTTTAGTTTTCCTCTACGTAGAATATTCTCTTATTATTAGTAAACTTGGTTTATAAAAATTTTAAGCAATTCAAATGGTTTCATGAAAGTAGATCCAAAGATTCTAAAAATACAATATTTTTGATACCTATTTAAATTTTTATATCTTGTTTTTTTATTTTTCAGGCCTTTTGGACTGTATTTGTTAAGGTTTTTCTCTATTTTACATATTTTTTATTATAAGTAAACTTGTTTTATAAAAATTTTAACCTATTCAAATGGTTTCATAAAAGTGGATCCACCTTTTCTAAATATACAATAATTTTAATACTTATTTAATTTATTTATATCTTGTTTTTTAATTACGCTGGCCTGAAGGGCCGTATTTGTTTAAGTTTTTCTCTACGTAGAATATTCTCTCATTATTAGTAAAATTGGTTTATAACAATTTTAACCAATTCAAATGGTTTTATGCAAGTAGATCCAACGTTTATAAAAATACAATAATTTTGATACCTAATTAAATTTTTTATATCTTGTTTTTTTATTTCTCAGGCCTTTTTGACTGTATTTGTTTAGGTTTTTCTCTATTTTACATATTTTTTCATTATAAGTAAACTTGTTTTATAAAAATTTTAACCTATTCAAATGGTTTCATGAAAGTGGATCCACCTTTTCTAAATATACAATAATTTTAATACTTTTTTAATTTATTTATATCTTAGTTTTAGTATGAATTTATCGCTCTTTATATTTTTCTAAGATATATTTATAGAATCTATTGGACGTTCTGAGCATGTGCAAGGATTACACTTTTTTCATGATTTTTTTAATTACGCTGGCCTGAAGGGCCGTATTTGTTTTAGTTTTCCTCTACGTAAAATATTCTCTTATTATTAGTAAATTTGGTTTATAAAAATTTTAACCAATTCAAATGGTTTCATGCAAGTAGATCCAAAGATTCTAAAAATACAATATTTTTGATACCTATTTAAATTTTTATATCTTGTTTTTTTATTTCTCAGGCCTTTTGGACTGTATTTGTTAAGGTTTTTCTCTATTTTACATACTTTTCATTATAAGTAAACTTGTTTTATAAAAATTTTAACCTATTCAAATGGTTTCATAAAAGTGGATCCACCTTTTCTAAATATACAATAATTTTAATACTTATTTAATTTATTTATATCTTGTTTTTTAATTACGCTGGCCTGAAGGGCCGTATTTATTTAAGTTTTTCTCTACGTAGAATATTCTCTCATTATTAGTAAAATTGGTTTATAACAATTTTAACCAATTCAAATGGTTTTATGCAAGTAGATCCAACATTTATAAAAATACAATAATTTTGATACCTAATTAAATTTTTTATATCTTGTTTTTTTATTTCTCAGGCCTTTTTGACTGTATTTGTTTAGGTTTTTCTCTATTTTACATATTTTTTCATTATAAGTAAACTTGTTTTATAAAAATTTTAACCTATTCAAATGGTTTCATGCAAGTGGATCCAACGTTTATAAAAATACAATAATTTTGATACCTATTTAAATTTTTTATATTATGTTTTTTTATTTCTCAGTCCTTTTGGACTGTATTTGTTTAAGTTTTTCTCTATTTTATATATTTTTCTATTCTAAGTAAACTTGGTTTATAAGAATTTTAACCAATTCAAATGGTTTCATGAAAGTGGATCCACCTTTTCTAAATATACAATAATTTTAATACTTATTTAATTTATTTATATCTTATTTTTTAATTACGCTGGCCTGGTGGGCCGTATTTGTTTTAGTTTTCCTCTACGTAGAATATTCTCTTATTATTAGTAAATTTGGTTTATAAAAATTTTAACCAATTCAAATGGTTTCATGCAAGTAGATCCAAAGATTCTAAAAAAACAATATTTTTGATACCTATTTAAATTTTTATATCTTGTTTTTTTATTTCTCAGGCCTTTTGGACTGTATTTGTTAAGGTTTTTCTCTATTTTACATATTTTTTATTGTAAGTAAACTTGTTTTATAAAAATTTTAACCTATTCAAATGGTTTCATAAAAGTGGATCCACCTTTTCTAAATATACAATAATTTTAATACTTATTTAATTTATTTATATCTTGTTTTTTAATTACGCTGGCCTGAAGGGCCGTATTTGTTTAAGTTTTTCTCTACGTAGAATATTCTCTCATTATTAGTAAAATTGGTTTATAACAATTTTAACCAATTTAAATGGTTTTATGCAAGTAGATCCAACGTTTATAAAAATACAATAATTTTGATACCTAATTAAATTTTTTATATCTTGTTTTTTTATTTCTCAGGCCTTTTTGACTGTATTTGTTTAGGTTTTTCTCTATTTTACATATTTTTTCATTATAAGTAAACTTGTTTTATAAAAATTTTAACCTATTCAAATGGTTTCATGCAAGTGGATCCAACGTTTATAAAAATACAATAATTTTGATACCTATTTAAATTTTTTATATTATGTTTTTTTATTTCTCAGGCCTTTTGGACTGTATTTGTTTAAGTTTTTCTCTATTTTATATATTTTTCTATTCTAAGTAAACTTGGTTTATAAGAATTTTAACCAATTCAAATGGTTTCATGAAAGTGGATCCACCTTTTCTAAATATACAATAATTTTAATACTTATTTAATTTATTTATATCTTGTTTTTTAATTACGCTGGCCTGTTGGGCCGTATTTGTATTAGTTTTCCTCTACATAGAATATTCTCTTATTATTAGTAAACTTGGTTTATAAAAATTTTAACCAATTCAAATGGTTTCAAGCAAGTAGATCCAAAGATTCTAAAAATACAATATTTTTGATACCTATTTAAATTTTTATATCTTTTCTTTTTATTTCTCAGGCTTTTTGGACTGCATTTGTTAAGGTTTTTCTCTATTTTACATATTTTTTCATTATAAGTAAACTTGTTTTATAAAAATTTTAACCTATTCAAATGGTTTCATGAAAGTGGATCCACCTTTTCTAAATATACAATAATTTTAATACTTATTTAATTTATTTATATCTTGTTTTTTAATTACGCTGGCCTGTTGGGCCGTATTTGTATTAGTTTTCCTCTACATAGAATATTCTCTTATTATTAGTAAACTTGGTTTATAAAAATTTTAACCAATTCAAATGGTTTCAAGCAAGTAGATCCAAAGATTCTAAAAATACAATATTTTTGATACCTATTTAAATTTTTATATCTTGTTTTTTTATTTCTCAGGCCTTTTGGACTGTATTTGTTAAGGTTTTTCTCTATTTTACATATTTTTTCATTATAAGTAAACTTGTTTTATAAAAATTTTAACCTATTCAAATGGTTTAATGAAAGTGGATCCACCTTTTCTAAATATACAATAATTTTAATACTTTTTTAATTTATTTATATCTTCTTTTTTTATTACGCTGGCCTGAAGGGCCGTATTTGTTTTAGTTTTCCTCTACGTAGAATATTCTCTTATTATTAGTAAACTTGTTTTATAAAAATTTTAACAAATTCAAATGGTTTCATGCAAGTAGATCCAAAGATTCTAAAAATACAATATTTTTGATACCTATTTAAATTTTTATATCTTGTTTTTTTATTTCTCAGGCCTTTTGGACTGTATTTGTTAAGGTTTTTCTCTATTTTACATATTTTCTCATTATAAGTAAACTTGTTTTATAAAAATTTTAACCTATGCAAATGGTTTAATGAAAGTGGATCCACCTTTTCTAAATATACAATAATTTTAATACTTTTTTAATTTATTTATATCTTGTTTTTTAATTACGCTGGCCTGAAGGGCCGTATTTGTTTTAGTTTTCCTCTACGTAGAATATTCTCTTATTATTAGTAAACTTGGTTTATAAAAATTTTAAGCAATTCAAATGGTTTCATGAAAGTAGATCCAAAGATTCTAAAAATACAATATTTTTGATACCTATTTAAATTTTTATATCTTGTTTTTTTATTTTTCAGGCCTTTTGGACTGTATTTGTTAAGGTTTTTCTCTATTTTACATATTTTTTATTATAAGTAAACTTGTTTTATAAAAATTTTAACCTATTCAAATGGTTTCATAAAAGTGGATCCACCTTTTCTAAATATACAATAATTTTAATACTTATTTAATTTATTTATATCTTGTTTTTTAATTACGCTGGCCTGAAGGGCCGTATTTGTTTAAGTTTTTCTCTACGTAGAATATTCTCTCATTATTAGTAAAATTGGTTTATAACAATTTTAACCAATTCAAATGGTTTTATGCAAGTAGATCCAACGTTTATAAAAATACAATAATTTTGATACCTAATTAAATTTTTTATATCTTGTTTTTTTATTTCTCAGGCCTTTTTGACTGTATTTGTTTAGGTTTTTCTCTATTTTACATATTTTTTCATTATAAGTAAACTTGTTTTATAAAAATTTTAACCTATTCAAATGGTTTCATGAAAGTGGATCCACCTTTTCTAAATATACAATAATTTTAATACTTTTTTAATTTATTTATATCTTGTTTTTTAATTACGCTGGCCTGAAGGGCCGTATTTGTTTTAGTTTTCCTCTACGTAAAATATTCTCTTATTATTAGTAAATTTGGTTTATAAAAATTTTAACCAATTCAAATGGTTTCATGCAAGTAGATCCAAAGATTCTAAAAATACAATATTTTTGATACCTATTTAAATTTTTATATCTTGTTTTTTTATTTCTCAGGCCTTTTGGACTGTATTTGTTAAGGTTTTTCTCTATTTTACATACTTTTCATTATAAGTAAACTTGTTTTATAAAAATTTTAACCTATTCAAATGGTTTCATAAAAGTGGATCCACCTTTTCTAAATATACAATAATTTTAATACTTATTTAATTTATTTATATCTTGTTTTTTAATTACGCTGGCCTGAAGGGCCGTATTTATTTAAGTTTTTCTCTACGTAGAATATTCTCTCATTATTAGTAAAATTGGTTTATAACAATTTTAACCAATTCAAATGGTTTTATGCAAGTAGATCCAACATTTATAAAAATACAATAATTTTGATACCTAATTAAATTTTTTATATCTTGTTTTTTTATTTCTCAGGCCTTTTTGACTGTATTTGTTTAGGTTTTTCTCTATTTTACATATTTTTTCATTATAAGTAAACTTGTTTTATAAAAATTTTAACCTATTCAAATGGTTTCATGCAAGTGGATCCAACGTTTATAAAAATACAATAATTTTGATACCTATTTAAATTTTTTATATTATGTTTTTTTATTTCTCAGTCCTTTTGGACTGTATTTGTTTAAGTTTTTCTCTATTTTATATATTTTTCTATTCTAAGTAAACTTGGTTTATAAGAATTTTAACCAATTCAAATGGTTTCATGAAAGTGGATCCACCTTTTCTAAATATACAATAATTTTAATACTTATTTAATTTATTTATATCTTATTTTTTAATTACGCTGGCCTGGTGGGCCGTATTTGTTTTAGTTTTCCTCTACGTAGAATATTCTCTTATTATTAGTAAATTTGGTTTATAAAAATTTTAACCAATTCAAATGGTTTCATGCAAGTAGATCCAAAGATTCTAAAAAAACAATATTTTTGATACCTATTTAAATTTTTATATCTTGTTTTTTTATTTCTCAGGCCTTTTGGACTGTATTTGTTAAGGTTTTTCTCTATTTTACATATTTTTTATTGTAAGTAAACTTGTTTTATAAAAATTTTAACCTATTCAAATGGTTTCATAAAAGTGGATCCACCTTTTCTAAATATACAATAATTTTAATACTTATTTAATTTATTTATATCTTGTTTTTTAATTACGCTGGCCTGAAGGGCCGTATTTGTTTAAGTTTTTCTCTACGTAGAATATTCTCTCATTATTAGTAAAATTGGTTTATAACAATTTTAACCAATTTAAATGGTTTTATGCAAGTAGATCCAACGTTTATAAAAATACAATAATTTTGATACCTAATTAAATTTTTTATATCTTGTTTTTTTATTTCTCAGGCCTTTTTGACTGTATTTGTTTAGGTTTTTCTCTATTTTACATATTTTTTCATTATAAGTAAACTTGTTTTATAAAAATTTTAACCTATTCAAATGGTTTCATGCAAGTGGATCCAACGTTTATAAAAATACAATAATTTTGATACCTATTTAAATTTTATATATTATGTTTTTTTATTTCTCAGGCCTTTTGGACTGTATTTGTTTAAGTTTTTCTCTATTTTATATATTTTTCTATTCTAAGTAAACTTGGTTTATAAGAATTTTAACAAATTCAAATGGTTTCATGAAAGTGGATCCACCTTTTCTAAATATACAATAATTTTAATACTTATTTAATTTATTTATATCTTGTTTTTTAATTACGCTGGCCTGTTGGGCCGTATTTGTATTAGTTTTCCTCTACATAGAATATTCTCTTATTATTAGTAAACTTGGTTTATAAAAATTTTAACCAATTCAAATGGTTTCAAGCAAGTAGATCCAAAGATTCTAAAAATACAATATTTTTGATACCTATTTAAATTTTTATATCTTTTCTTTTTATTTCTCAGGCTTTTTGGACTGTATTTGTTAAGGTTTTTCTCTATTTTACATATTTTTTCATTATAAGTAAACTTGTTTTATAAAAATTTTAACCTATTCAAATGGTTTCATGAAAGTGGATCCACCTTTTCTAAATATACAATAATTTTAATACTTATTTAATTTATTTATATCTTGTTTTTTAATTACGCTGGCCTGTTGGGCCGTATTTGTATTAGTTTTCCTCTACATAGAATATTCTCTTATTATTAGTAAACTTGGTTTATAAAAATTTTAACCAATTCAAATGGTTTCAAGCAAGTAGATCCAAAGATTCTAAAAATACAATATTTTTGATACCTATTTAAATTTTTATATCTTGTTTTTTTATTTCTCAGGCCTTTTGGACTGTATTTGTTAAGGTTTTTCTCTATTTTACATATTTTTTCATTATAAGTAAACTTGTTTTATAAAAATTTTAACCTATTCAAATGGTTTAATGAAAGTGGATCCACCTTTTCTAAATATACAATAATTTTAATACTTTTTTAATTTATTTATATCTTCTTTTTTTATTACGCTGGCCTGAAGGGCCGTATTTGTTTTAGTTTTCCTCTACGTAGAATATTCTCTTATTATTAGTAAACTTGTTTTATAAAAATTTTAACAAATTCAAATGGTTTCATGCAAGTAGATCCAAAGATTCTAAAAATACAATATTTTTGATACCTATTTAAATTTTTATATCTTGTTTTTTTATTTCTCAGGCCTTTTGGACTGTATTTGTTAAGGTTTTTCTCTATTTTACATATTTTCTCATTATAAGTAAACTTGTTTTATAAAAATTTTAACCTATGCAAATGGTTTAATGAAAGTGGATCCACCTTTTCTAAATATACAATAATTTTAATACTTTTTTAATTTATTTATATCTTGTTTTTTAATTACGCTGGCCTGAAGGGCCGTATTTGTTTTAGTTTTCCTCTAGGTAGAATATTCTCTTATTATTAGTAAACTTGGTTTATAAAAATTTTAACCAATTCAAATGGTTTCATGCAAGTAGATCCAAAGATTCTAAAAATACAATATCTTTGATACCTATTTAAATTTTTATATCTTGTTTTTTTATTTTTCAGGCCTTTTGGACTGTATTTGTTAAGGTTTTTCTCTATTTTACATATTTTTTATTATAAGTAAACTTGTTTTATAAAAATTTTAACCTATTCAAATGGTTTCATAAAAGTGGATCCACCTTTTCTAAATATACAATAATTTTAATACTTATTTAATTTATTTATATCTTGTTTTTTAATTACGCTGGCCTGAAGGGCCGTATTTGTTTAAGTTTTTCTCTACGTAGAATATTCTCTCATTATTAGTAAAATTGGTTTATAACAATTTTAACCAATTCAAATGGTTTTATGCAAGTAGATCCAACGTTTATAAAAATACAATAATTTTGATACCTAATTAAATTTTTTATATCTTGTTTTTTTATTTCTCAGGCCTTTTTGACTGTATTTGTTTAGGTTTTTCTCTATTTTACATATTTTTTCATTATAAGTAAACTTGTTTTATAAAAATTTTAACCTATTCAAATGGTTTCATGCAAGTGGATCCAACGTTTATAAAAATACAATAATTTTGATACTTTTTTAATTTATTTATATCTTGTTTTTTAATTACGCTGGCCTGAAGGGCCGTATTTGTTTTAGTTTTCCTCTACGTAGAATATTCTCTTATTATTAGTAAATTTGGTTTATAAAAATTTTAACCAATTCAAATGGTTTCATGCAAGTAGATCCAAAGATTCTAAAAAAACAATATTTTTGATACCTATTTAAATTTTTATATCTTGTTTTTTTATTTCTCAGGCCTTTTGGACTGTATTTGTTAAGGTTTTTCTCTATTTTACATATTTTTTCATTATAAGTAAACTTGTTTTATAAAAATTTTAACCTATTCAAATGGTTTCATGAAAGTGGATCCACCTTTTCTAAATATACAATAATTTTAATACTTATTTAATTTATTTATATCTTGTTTTTTAATTACGCTGGCCTGGTGGGCCGTATTTGTTTTAGTTTTCCTCTACGTAGAATATTCTCTTATTATTAGTAAATTTGGTTTATAAAAATTTTAACCAATTCAAATAGTTTCATGCAAGTAGATCCAAAGATTCTAAAAATACAATATTTTTGATACCTATTTAAATTTTAATATCTTGTTTTTTTATTTCTCAGGCCTTTTGGACTGTATTTGTTAAGGTTTTTCTCTATTTTACATACTTTTCATTATAAGTAAACTTGTTTTATAAAAATTTTAACCTATTCAAATGGTTTCATAAAAGTGGATCCACCTTTTCTAAATATACAATAATTTTAATACTTATTTAATTTATTTATATCTTGTTTTTTAATTACGCTGGCCTGAAGGGCCGTATTTGTTTAAGTTTTTCTCTACGTAGAATATTCTCTCATTATTAGTAAAATTGGTTTATAACAATTTTAACCAATTCAAATGGTTTTATGCAAGTAGATCCAACGTTTATAAAAATACAATAATTTTGATACCTATTTAAATTTTTTATATTATGTTTTTTTATTTCTCAGGCCTTTTGGACTGTATTTGTTTAAGTTTTTCTCTATTTTATATATTTTTCTATTCTAAGTAAACTTGGTTTATAAGAATTTTAACCAATTCAAATGGTTTCATGAAAGTGGATCCACCTTTTCTAAATATACAATAATTTTAATACTTATTTAAATTATTTATATCTTGTTTTTTAATTACGCTGGCCTGGTGGGCCGTATTTGTTTTAGTTTTCCTCTACATAGAATATTCTCTTATTATTAGTAAACTTGGTTTATAAAAATTTTAACCAATTCAAATGGTTTCAAGCAAGTAGATCCAAAGATTCTAAAAATACAATATTTTTGATACCTATTTATATTTTTATATCTTGTTTTTTTATTTCTCAGGCCTTTTGGACTGTATTTGATAAGGTTTATCTCTATTTTACATATTTTTTCATTATAAGTAAACTTGTTTTATAAAAATTTTAACCTATTCAAATGGTTTCATGAAAGTGGATCCACCTTTTCTAAATATACAATAATTTTAATACTTTTTTAATTTATTTATATCTTGTTTTTTAATTACGCTGGCCTGAAGGGCCGTATTTGTTTTAGTTTTCCTCTACGTAGAATATTCTCTCATTATTAGTAAAATTGGTTTATAAAAATTTTAACCAATTCAAATGAATTCATAAAAGTGGATCCAAAGATTCTAAAAATACAATATTTTTGATACCTATTTAAATTATTATATCTTGTTTTTTTATTTCTCAGGCCTTTTGGACTGTATTTGTTAAGGTTTTTCTCTATTTTACATATTTTTTCATTATAAGTAAACTTGTTTTATAAAAATTTTAACCTATTCAAATGGTTTCATTAAAGTGGATCCACCTTTTCTAAATATACAATAATTTTAATACTTATTTAATTTATTTATATCTTGTTTTTTAATTATGCTGGCCTGGTGGGCCGTATTTGTTTTAGTTTTCCTCTACATAGAATATTCTCTCATTATTAGTAAAATTGGTTTATAAAAATTTTAACCAATTCAAATGAATTCATAAAAGTGGATCCAAAGATTCTAAAAATTCAATATTTTTGATACCTATTTAAATTATTATATCTTGTTTTTTTATTTCTCAGGCCTTTTGGACTGTATTTGTTAAGGTTTTTCTCTATTTTACATATTTTTTCATTATAAGTAAACTTGTTTTATAAAAATTTTAACCTATTCAAATGGTTTCATTAAAGTGGATCCACCTTTTCTAAATATACAATAATTTTAATACTTATTTAATTTATTTATATCTTGTTTTTTAATTACGCTGGCCTGGTGGGCCGTATTTGTTTTAGTTTTCCTCTACATAGAATATTCTCTTATTATTAGTAAACTTGGTTTATAAAAATTTTAACCAATTCAAATGGTTTCAAGCAAGTAGATCCAAAGATTCTAAAAATACAATATTTTTGATACCTATTTATATTTTTATATCTTGTTTTTTTATTTCTCAGGCCTTTTGGACTGTATTTGTTAAGGTTTTTCTCTATTTTACATATTTTTTCATTATAAGTAAACTTGTTTTATAAAAATTTTAACCTATTCAAATGGTTTCATGAAAGTGGATCCACCTTTTCTAAATATACAATAATTTTAATACTTATTTAATTTATTTATATCTTGTTTTTTAATTCCGCTGGCCTGTTGGGCCGTATTTGTATTAGTTTTCCTCTACATAGAATATTCTCTTATTATTAGTAAATTTGGTTTATAAAAATTTTAACCAATTCAAATGGTTTCATGCAAGTAGATCCAAAGATTCTAAAAATACAATATTTTTGATACCTATTTATATTTTTATATCTGGTTTTTTTATTTCTCAGGCCTTTTGGACTGTATTTGTTAAGGTTTTTCTCTATTTTACATATTTTTTCATTATAAGTAAACTTGTTTTATAAAAATTTTAACCTATTCAAATGGTTTCATGAAAGTGGATACACCTTTTCTAAGTATACAATAATTTTAATACATTTTTAATTTATTTATATCTTGTTTTTTAATTACGCTGGCCTAAAGGGCCGTATTTGTTTTAGTTTTCCTCTACGTAGAAAATTCTCTTATTATTAGTAAATTTGGTTTATAAAAATTTTAACCAATTCAAATGGTTTCATGCAAGTAGATCCAAAGATTCTAAAAATACAATATTTTTGATACCTATTTAAATTTTTATATCTTGTTTTTTTATTTCTCAGGCCTTTTGGACTGTATTTGTTAAGGTTTTTCTCTATTTTACATATTTTTTCATTATAAGTAAACTTGTTTTATAAAAATTTTAACCTATTCAAATGGTTTCATGATATTGGATCCACCTTTTCTAAATATACAATAATTTTAATACTTATTTAATTTATTTATATCTTGTTTTTTAATTACGCTGGCCTGAAGGGCCGTATTTGTTTAAGTTTTTCTCAACGTAGAATATTCTCTCATTATTAGTAAAATTGGTTTATAATAATTTTAACCAATTCAAATGGTTTTATGCAAGTAGATCCAACGTTTATAAAAATACAATAATTTTGATACCTAATTAAATTTTTTATATCTTGTTTTTTTATTTCTCAGGCCTTTTTGACTGTATTTGTTAAGGTTTTTCTCTATTTTACATATTTTTTCATTATAAGTAAACTTGTTTTATAAAAATTTTAACCTATTCAAATGGTTTCATGCAAGTGGATCCAACGTTTATAAAAATACAATAATTTTGATACCTATTTAAATTTTTTATATCTTGTTTTTTTATTTCTCAGGCCTTTTGGACTGTATTTGTTTAAGTTTTTCTCTATTTTATATATTTTTCTATTCTAAGTAAACTTGGTTTATAAGAATTTTAACCAATTCAAATGGTTTCATGAAAGTGGATCCACCTTTTCTAAATATACAATAATTTTAATACTTATTTAAATTATTTATATCTTGTTTTTTAATTACTCTGGCCTGGTGGGCCGTATTTGTTTTACTTTTCCTCTACATAGAATATTCTCTTATTATTAGTAAACTTGGTTTATAAAAATTTTAACCAATTCAAATGGTTTCAAGCAAGTAGATCCAAAGATTCTAAGAATACAATATTTTTGATACCTATTTATATTTTTATATCTTGTTTTTTTATTTCTCAGGCCTTTTGGACTGTATTTGTTAAGGTTTTTCTCTATTTTACATATTTTTTCATTATAAGTAAACTTGTTTTATAAAAATTTTAACCTATTCAAATGGTTTAATGAAAGTGGATCCACCTTTTCTAAATATACAATAATTTTAATACTTTTTTAATTTATTTATATCTTGTTTTTTAATTACGCTGGCCTGAAGGGCCGTATTTGTTTTAGTTTTCCTCTACGTAGAATATTCTCTTATTATTAGTAAACTTGGTTTATAAAAATTTTAACAAATTCAAATGGTTTCATGCAAGTAGATCCAAAGATTCTAAAAATACAATATTTTTGATACCTATTTAAATTTTTATATCTTGTTTTTTTATTTCTCAGGCTTTTTGGACTGTATTTGTTTAGGTTTTTCTCTATTTTACATATTTTTTCATTATAAGTAAACTTGTTTTATAAAAATTTTAACCTATTCAAATGGTTTCATGCAAGTGGATCCAACGTTTATAAAAATACAATAATTTTGATACCTATTTAAATTTTTTATATTATGTTTTTTTATTTCTCAGGCCTTTTGGACTGTATTTGTTTAAGTTTTTCTCTATTTTATATATTTTTCTATTATAAGTAAACTTGGTTTATAAGAATTTTAACAAATTCAAATGGTTTAATGAAAGTGGATCCACCTTTTCTAAATGTACAATAATTTTATAACTTATTTGATTTATTTATATCTTGTTTTTTAATTACGCTGGCCTGGTGGGCCGTATTTGTTTTAGTTTTCCTCTACATAGAATATTCTCTTATTATTAGTAAACTTGGTTTATAAAAATTTTAACCAATTCAAATGGTTTCAAGCAAGTAGATCCAACGTTTATAAAAATACAATAATTTTGATACCTAATTAAATTTTTTATATCATGTTTTTTTATTTCTCAGGCCTTTTGGACTGTATTTGTTAAGGTTTTTCTCTATTTTACATATTTTTTCATTATAAGTAAACTTGTTTTATAAAAATTTTAACCTATTCAAATGGTTTCATGCAAGTGGATCCAACGTTTATAAAAATACAATAATTTTGATACCTATTTAAATTTTTTATATCTTGTTTTTTTATTTCTCAGGCCTTTTGGACTGTATTTGTTTAAGTTTTTCTCTATTTTATATATTTTTCTATTCTAAGTAAACTTGGTTTATAAGAATTTTAACCAATTCAAATGGTTTCATGAAAGTGGATCCACCTTTTCTAAATATACAATAATTTTAATACTTATTTAAATTATTTATATCTTGTTTTTTAATTACGCTGGCCTGGTGGGCCGTATTTGTTTTACTTTTCCTCTACATAGAATATTCTCTTATTATTAGTAAACTTGGTTTATAAAAATTTTAACCAATTCAAATGGTTTCAAGCAAGTAGATCCAAAGATTCTAAGAATACAATATTTTTGATACCTATTTATATTTTTATATCTTGTTTTTTTATTTCTCAGGCCTTTTGGACTGTATTTGTTAAGGTTTTTCTCTATTTTACATATTTTTTCATTATAAGTAAACTTGTTTTATAAAAATTTTAACCTATTCAAATGGTTTCATGAAAGTGGATCCACCTTTTCTAAATATACAATAATTTTAATACTTTTTTAATTTATTTATATCTTGTTTTTTAATTACGCTGGCCTGAAGGGCCGTATTTGTTTTAGTTTTCCTCTACGTAGAATATTCTCTTATTATTAGTAAACTTGGTTTATAAAAATTTTAACAAATTCAAATGGTTTCATGCAAGTAGATCCAAAGATTCTAAAAATACAATATTTTTGATACCTATTTAAATTTTTATATCTTGTTTTTTTATTTCTCAGGCTTTTTGGACTGTATTTGTTAAGGTTTTTCTCTATTTTACATATTTTTTCATTATAAGTAAACTTGTTTTATAAAAATTTTAACCTATTCAAATGGTTTAATGAAAGTGGATCCACCTTTTCTAAATATACAATAATTTTAATACTTTTTTAATTTATTTATATCTTGTTTTTTAATTACGCTGGCCTGAAGGGCCGTATTTGTTTTAGTTTTCCTCTACGTAGAATATTCTCTCATTATTAGTAAAATTGGTTTATAAAAATTTTAACCAATTCAAATGAATTCATAAAAGTGGATCCAAAGATTCTAAAAATACAATATTTTTGATACCTATTTAAATTATTATATCTTGTTTTTTTATTTCTCAGGCCTTTTGGACTGTATTTGTTAAGGTTTTTCTCTATTTTACATATTTTTTCATTATAAGTAAACTTGTTTTATAAAAATTTTAACCTATTCAAATGGTTTCATTAAAGTGGATCCACCTTTTCTAAATATACAATAATTTTAATACTTTTTTAATTTATTTATATCTTGTTTTTTAATTACGCTGGCCTGAAGGGCCGTATTTGTTTTAGTTTTCCTCTACGTAGAATATTCTCTTATTATTAGTAAACTTGGTTTATAAAAATTTTAACCAATTCAAATGGTTTCAAGCAAGTAGATCCAAAGATTCTAAAAATACAATATTTTTGATACCTAATTAAATTTTTTATATCTTGTTTTTTTATTTCTCAGGCCTTTTTGACTGTATTTGTTTAGGTTTTTCTCTATTTTACATATTTTTTCATTATAAGTAAACTTGTTTTATAAAAATTTTAACCTATTCAAATGGTTTCATGCAAGTGGATCCAACGTTTATAAAAATACAATAATTTTGATACTTTTTTAATTTATTTATATCTTGTTTTTTAATTACGCTGGCCTGAAGGGCCGTATTTGTTTTAGTTTTCCTCTACGTAGAATATTCTCTTATTATTAGTAAATTTGGTTTATAAAAATTTTAACCAATTCAAATGGTTTCATGCAAGTAGATCCAAAGATTCTAAAAAAACAATATTTTTGATACCTATTTAAATTTTTATATCTTGTTTTTTTATTTCTCAGGCCTTTTGGACTGTATTTGTTAAGGTTTTTCTCTATTTTACATATTTTTTCATTATAAGTAAACTTGTTTTATAAAAATTTTAACCTATTCAAATGGTTTAATGAAAGTGGATCCACCTTTTCTAAATATACAATAATTTTAATACTTTTTTAATTTATTTATATCTTGTTTTTTAATTACGCTGGCCTGAAGGGCCGTATTTGTTTTAGTTTTCCTCTACGTAGAATATTCTCTTATTATTAGTAAACTTGGTTTATAAAAATTTTAACCAATTCAAATGGTTTCATGCAAGTAGATCCAAAGATTCTAAAAATACAATATTTTTGATACCTATTTAAATTTTTATATCTTGTTTTTTTATTTCTCAGGCTTTTTGGACTGTATTTGTTAAGGTTTTTCTCTATTTTACATATTTTTTCATTATAAGTAAACTTGTTTTATAAAAATTTTAACCTATTCAAATGGTTTAATGAAAGTGGATCCACCTTTTCTAAATATACAATAATTTTAATACTTTTTTAATTTATTTATATCTTGTTTTTTAATTACGCTGGCCTGAAGGGCCGTATTTGTTTTAGTTTTCCTCTACGTAGAATATTCTCTTATTATTAGTAAACTTGGTTTATAAAAATTTTAACCAATTCAAATGGTTTCATGCAAGTAGATCCAAAGATTCTAAAAATACAATATTTTTGACACCTATTTAAATTTTTATATCTTGTTTTTTTATTTCTCAGGCTTTTTGGACTGTATTTGTTAAGGTTTTTCTCTATTTTACATATTTTTTCATTATAAGTAAACTTGTTTTATAAAAATTTTAACCTATTCAAATGGTTTCATGAAAGTGGATCCACCTTTTCTAAATATACAATAATTTTAATACTTATTTAATTTATTTATATCTTGTTTTTTAATTACGCTGGCCTGGTGGGCCGTATTTGTTTTAGTTTTCCTCTACGTAGAATATTCTCTTATTATTAGTAAATTTGGTTTATAAAAATTTTAACCAATTCAAATGGTTTCATGCAAGTAGATCCAAAGATTCTAAAAAAACAATATTTTTGATACCTATTTAAATTTCTATATCTTGTTTTTTTATTTCTCAGGCCTTTTGGACTGTATTTGTTAAGGTTTTTCTCTATTTTACATATTTTTTCATTATAAGTAAACTTGTTTTATAAAAATTTTAACCTATTCAAATGGTTTAATGAAAGTGGATCCACCTTTTCTAAATATACAATAATTTTAATACTTATTTAATTTATTTATATCTTGTTTTTTAATTACGCTGGCCTGAAGGGCCGTATTTGTTTAAGTTTTTCTCTACGTAGAATATTCTCTCATTATTAGTAAAATTGGTTTATAACAATTTTAACCAATTCAAATGGTTTTATGCAAGTAGATCCAACGTTTATAAAAATACAATAATTTTGATACCTAATTAAATTTTTTATATCTTGTTTTTTTATTTCTCAGGCCTTTTTGACTGTATTTGTTTAGGTTTTTCTCTATTTTACATATTTTTTCATTATAAGTAAACTTGTTTTATAAAAATTTTAACCTATTCAAATGGTTTCATGCAAGTGGATCCAACGTTTATAAAAATACAATAATTTTGATACCTATTTAAATTTTTTATATTATGTTTTTTTATTTCTCAGGCCTTTTGGATTGTATTTGTTTAAGTTTTTCTCTATTTTATATATTTTTCTATTCTAAGTAAACTTGGTTTATAAGAATTTTAACCAATTCAAATGGTTTCATGAAAGTGGATCCACCTTTTCTAAATATACAATAATTTTAATAATTATTTAAATTATTTATATCTTGTTTTTTAATTACGCTGGCCTGGTGGGCCGTATTTGTTTTACTTTTCCTCTACATAGAATATTCTCTTATTATTAGTAAACTTGGTTTATAAAAATTTTAACCAATTCAAATGGTTTCAAGCAAGTAGATCCAAAGATTCTAAAAATACAATATTTTTGATACCTATTTATATTTTTATATCTTGTTTTTTTATTTCTCAGGCCTTTTGGACTGTATTTGTTAAGGTTTTTCTCTATTTTACATATTTTTTCATTATAAGTAAACTTGTTTTATAAAAATTTTAACCTATTCAAATGGTTTCATGAAAGTGGATCCACCTTTTCTAAATATACAATAATTTTAATACTTTTTTAATTTATTTATATCTTGTTTTTTAATTACGCTGGCCTGAAGGGCCGTATTTGTTTTAGTTTTCCTCTACGTAAAATATTCTCTTATTATTAGTAAATTTGGTTTATAAAAATTTTAACCAATTCAAATGGTTTCATGCAAGTAGATCCAAAGATTCTAAAAATACAATATTTTTGATACCTATTTAAATTTTTATATCTTGTTTTTTTATTTCTCAGGCCTTTTGGACTGTATTTGTTAAGGTTTTTCTCTATTTTACATACTTTTCATTATAAGTAAACTTGTTTTATAAAAATTTTAACCTATTCAAATGGTTTCATAAAAGTGGATCCACCTTTTCTAAATATACAATAATTTTAATACTTATTTAATTTATTTATATCTTGTTTTTTAATTACGCTGGCCTGAAGGGCCGTATTTATTTAAGTTTTTCTCTACGTAGAATATTCTCTCATTATTAGTAAAATTGGTTTATAACAATTTTAACCAATTCAAATGGTTTTATGCAAGTAGATCCAACATTTATAAAAATACAATAATTTTGATACCTAAATAAATTTTTTATATCTTGTTTTTTTATTTCTCAGGCCTTTTTGACTGTATTTGTTTAGGTTTTTCTCTATTTTACATATTTTTTCATTATAAGTAAACTTGTTTTATAAAAATTTTAACCTATTCAAATGGTTTCATGCAAGTGGATCCAACGTTTATAAAAATACAATAATTTTGATACCTATTTAAATTTTTTATATTATGTTTTTTTATTTCTCAGTCCTTTTGGACTGTATTTGTTTAAGTTTTTCTCTATTTTATATATTTTTCTATTCTAAGTAAACTTGGTTTATAAGAATTTTAACCAATTCAAATGGTTTCATGAAAGTGGATCCACCTTTTCTAAATATACAATAATTTTAATACTTATTTAATTTATTTATATCTTATTTTTTAATTACGCTGGCCTGGTGGGCCGTATTTGTTTTAGTTTTCCTCTACGTAGAATATTCTCTTATTATTAGTAAATTTGGTTTATAAAAATTTTAACCAATTCAAATGGTTTCATGCAAGTAGATCCAAAGATTCTAAAAAAACAATATTTTTGATACCTATTTAAATTTTTATATCTTGTTTTTTTATTTCTCAGGCCTTTTGGACTGTATTTGTTAAGGTTTTTCTCTATTTTACATATTTTTTATTATAAGTAAACTTGTTTTATAAAAATTTTAACCTATTCAAATGGTTTCATAAAAGTGGATCCACCTTTTCTAAATATACAATAATTTTAATACTTATTTAATTTATTTATATCTTGTTTTTTAATTACGCTGGCCTGAAGGGCCGTATTTGTTTTAGTTTTCCTCTACGTAGAATATTCTCTTATTATTAGTAAATTTGGTTTATAAAAATTTTAACCAATTCAAATGGTTTCATGCAAGTAGATCCAAAGATTCTAAAAATACAATATTTTTGATACCTATTTAAATTTTTATATCTTGTTTTTTTATTTCTCAGGCCTTTTGGACTGTATTTGTTAAGGTTTTTCTCTATTTTACATATTTTTTCATTATAAGTATACTTGTTTTATAAAAATTTTAACCTATTCAAATGGTTTCATGAAAGTGGATCCACCTTTTCTAAATATACAATAATTTTAATACTTATTTAATTTATTTATATCTTGTTTTTTAATTACGCTGGCCAGAAGGGCCGTATTTGTTTAAGTTTTTCTCTACGTAAAATATTCTCTCATTATTAGTAAAATTGGTTTATAAAAATTTTAACCAATTCAAATTAATTCATAAAAGTGGATCCAAAGATTCTAAAAATACAATATTTTTGATACCTATTTAAATTATTATATCTTGTTTTTTTATTTCTCAGGCCTTTTGGACTGTATTTGTTAAGGTTTTTCTCTATTTTACATATTTTTTCATTATAAGTAAACTTGTTTTATAAAAATTTTAACCTATTCAAATGGTTTCATTAAAGTGGATCCACCTTTTCTAAATATACAATAATTTTAATACTTTTTTAATTTATTTATATCTTGTTTTTTAATTACGCTGGCCTGAAGGGCCGTATTTGTTTTAGTTTTCCTCTACGTAGAATATTCTCTTATTATTAGTAAACTTGGTTTATAAAAATTTTAACAAATTCAAATGGTTTCATGCAAGTAGATCCAAAGATTCTAAAAATACAATATTTTTGATACCTATTTAAATTTTTATATCTTGTTTTTTTATTTCTCAGGCTTTTTGGACTGTATTTGTTAAGGTTTTTCTCTATTTTACATATTTTTTCATTATAAGTAAACTTGTTTTATAAAAATTTTAACCTATTCAAATGGTTTAATGAAAGTGGATCCACCTTTTCTAAATATACAATAATTTTAATACTTTTTTAATTTATTTATATCTTGTTTTTTAATTACGCTGGCCTGAAGGGCCGTATTTGTTTAAGTTTTTCTCTACGTAGAATATTCTCTCATTATTAGTAAAATTGGTTTATAACAATTTTAACCAATTCAAATGGTTTTATGCAAGTAGATCCAACGTTTATAAAAATACAATAATTTTGATACCTAATTAAATTTTTTATATCTTGTTTTTTTATTTCTCAGGCCTTTTTGACTGTATTTGTTTAGGTTTTTCTCTATTTTACATATTTTTTCATTATAAGTAAACTTGTTTTATAAAAATTTTAACCTATTCAAATGGTTTCATGAAAGTGGATCCACCTTTTCTAAATATACAATAATTTTAATACTTTTTTAATTTATTTATATCTTGTTTTTTAATTACGCTGGCCTGAAGGGCCGTATTTGTTTTAGTTTTCCTCTACGTAAAATATTCTCTTATTATTAGTAAATTTGGTTTATAAAAATTTTAACCAATTCAAATGGTTTCATGCAAGTAGATCCAAAGATTCTAAAAATACAATATTTTTGATACCTATTTAAATTTTTATATCTTGTTTTTTTATTTCTCAGGCCTTTTGGACTGTATTTGTTAAGGTTTTTCTCTATTTTACATACTTTTCATTATAAGTAAACTTGTTTTATAAAAATTTTAACCTATTCAAATGGTTTCATAAAAGTGGATCCACCTTTTCTAAATATACAATAATTTTAATACTTATTTAATTTATTTATATCTTGTTTTTTAATTACGCTGGCCTGAAGGGCCGTATTTATTTAAGTTTTTCTCTACGTAGAATATTCTCTCATTATTAGTAAAATTGGTTTATAACAATTTTAACCAATTCAAATGGTTTTATGCAAGTAGATCCAACATTTATAAAAATACAATAATTTTGATACCTAATTAAATTTTTTATATCTTGTTTTTTTATTTCTCAGGCCTTTTTGACTGTATTTGTTTAGGTTTTTCTCTATTTTACATATTTTTTCATTATAAGTAAACTTGTTTTATAAAAATTTTAACCTATTCAAATGGTTTCATGCAAGTGGATCCAACGTTTATAAAAATACAATAATTTTGATACCTATTTAAATTTTTTATATTATGTTTTTTTATTTCTCAGTCCTTTTGGACTGTATTTGTTTAAGTTTTTCTCTATTTTATATATTTTTCTATTCTAAGTAAACTTGGTTTATAAGAATTTTAACCAATTCAAATGGTTTCATGAAAGTGGATCCACCTTTTCTAAATATACAATAATTTTAATACTTATTTAATTTATTTATATCTTATTTTTTAATTACGCTGGCCTGGTGGGCCGTATTTGTTTTAGTTTTCCTCTACGTAGAATATTCTCTTATTATTAGTAAATTTGGTTTATAAAAATTTTAACCAATTCAAATGGTTTCATGCAAGTAGATCCAAAGATTCTAAAAAAACAATATTTTTGATACCTATTTAAGTTTTTATATCTTGTTTTTTTATTTCTCAGGCCTTTTGGACTGTATTTGTTAAGGTTTTTCTCTATTTTACATATTTTTTATTGTAAGTAAACTTGTTTTATAAAAATTTTAACCTATTCAAATGGTTTCATAAAAGTGGATCCACCTTTTCTAAATATACAATAATTTTAATACTTATTTAATTTATTTATATCTTGTTTTTTAATTACGCTGGCCTGAAGGGCCGTATTTGTTTAAGTTTTTCTCTACGTAGAATATTCTCTCATTATTAGTAAAATTGGTTTATAACAATTTTAACCAATTTAAATGGTTTTATGCAAGTAGATCCAACGTTTATAAAAATACAATAATTTTGATACCTAATTAAATTTTTTATATCTTGTTTTTTTATTTCTCAGGCCTTTTTGACTGTATTTGTTTAGGTTTTTCTCTATTTTACATATTTTTTCATTATAAGTAAACTTGTTTTATAAAAATTTTAACCTATTCAAATGGTTTCATGCAAGTGGATCCAACGTTTATAAAAATACAATAATTTTGATACCTATTTAAATTTTTTATATTATGTTTTTTTATTTCTCAGGCCTTTTGGACTGTATTTGTTTAAGTTTTTCTCTATTTTATATATTTTTCTATTCTAAGTAAACTTGGTTTATAAGAATTTTAACCAATTCAAATGGTTTCATGAAAGTGGATCCACCTTTTCTAAATATACAATAATTTTAATACTTATTTAATTTATTTATATCTTGTTTTTTAATTACGCTGGCCTGTTGGGCCGTATTTGTATTAGTTTTCCTCTACATAGAATATTCTCTTATTATTAGTAAACTTGGTTTATAAAAATTTTAACCAATTCAAATGGTTTCAAGCAAGTAGATCCAAAGATTCTAAAAATACAATATTTTTGATACCTATTTAAATTTTTATATCTTTTCTTTTTATTTCTCAGGCTTTTTGGACTGTATTTGTTAAGGTTTTTCTCTATTTTACATATTTTTTCATTATAAGTAAACTTGTTTTATAAAAATTTTAACCTATTCAAATGGTTTCATGAAAGTGGATCCACCTTTTCTAAATATACAATAATTTTAATACTTATTTAATTTATTTATATCTTGTTTTTTAATTACGCTGGCCTGTTGGGCCGTATTTGTATTAGTTTTCCTCTACATAGAATATTCTCTTATTATTAGTAAACTTGGTTTATAAAAATTTTAACCAATTCAAATGGTTTCAAGCAAGTAGATCCAAAGATTCTAAAAATACAATATTTTTGATACCTATTTAAATTTTTATATCTTGTTTTTTTATTTCTCAGGCCTTTTGGACTGTATTTGTTAAGGTTTTTCTCTATTTTACATATTTTTTCATTATAAGTAAACTTGTTTTATAAAAATTTTAACCTATTCAAATGGTTTAATGAAAATGGATCCACCTTTTCTAAATATACAATAATTTTAATACTTTTTTAATTTATTTATATCTTCTTTTTTTATTACGCTGGCCTGAAGGGCCGTATTTGTTTTAGTTTTCCTCTACGTAGAATATTCTCTTATTATTAGTAAACTTGTTTTATAAAAATTTTAACAAATTCAAATGGTTTCATGCAAGTAGATCCAAAGATTCTAAAAATACAATATTTTTGATACCTATTTAAATTTTTATATCTTGTTTTTTTATTTCTCAGGCCTTTTGGACTGTATTTGTTAAGGTTTTTCTCTATTTTACATATTTTCTCATTATAAGTAAACTTGTTTTATAAAAATTTTAACCTATGCAAATGGTTTAATGAAAGTGGATCCACCTTTTCTAAATATACAATAATTTTAATACTTTTTTAATTTATTTATATCTTGTTTTTTAATTACGCTGGCCTGAAGGGCCGTATTTGTTTTAGTTTTCCTCTAGGTAGAATATTCTCTTATTATTAGTAAACTTGGTTTATAAAAATTTTAACCAATTCAAATGGTTTCATGCAAGTAGATCCAAAGATTCTAAAAATACAATATCTTTGATACCTATTTAAATTTTTATATCTTGTTTTTTTATTTTTCAGGCCTTTTGGACTGTATTTGTTAAGGTTTTTCTCTATTTTACATATTTTTTATTATAAGTAAACTTGTTTTATAAAAATTTTAACCTATTCAAATGGTTTCATAAAAGTGGATCCACCTTTTCTAAATATACAATAATTTTAATACTTATTTAATTTATTTATATCTTGTTTTTTAATTACGCTGGCCTGAAGGGCCGTATTTGTTTAAGTTTTTCTCTACGTAGAATATTCTCTCATTATTAGTAAAATTGGTTTATAACAATTTTAACCAATTCAAATGGTTTTATGCAAGTAGATCCAACGTTTATAAAAATACAATAATTTTGATACCTAATTAAATTTTTTATATCTTGTTTTTTTATTTCTCAGGCCTTTTTGACTGTATTTGTTTAGGTTTTTCTCTATTTTACATATTTTTTCATTATAAGTAAACTTGTTTTATAAAAATTTTAACCTATTCAAATGGTTTCATGCAAGTGGATCCAACGTTTATAAAAATACAATAATTTTGATACTTTTTTAATTTATTTATATCTTGTTTTTTAATTACGCTGGCCTGAAGGGCCGTATTTGTTTTAGTTTTCCTCTACGTAGAATATTCTCTTATTATTAGTAAATTTGGTTTATAAAAATTTTAACCAATTCAAATGGTTTCATGCAAGTAGATCCAAAGATTCTAAAAAAACAATATTTTTGATACCTATTTAAATTTTTATATCTTGTTTTTTTATTTCTCAGGCCTTTTGGACTGTATTTGTTAAGGTTTTTCTCTATTTTACATATTTTTTCATTATAAGTAAACTTGTTTTATAAAAATTTTAACCTATTCAAATGGTTTAATGAAAGTGGATCCACCTTTTCTAAATATACAATAATTTTAATACTTTTTTAATTTATTTATATCTTGTTTTTTAATTACGCTGGCCTGAAGGGCCGTATTTGTTTTAGTTTTCCTCTACGTAGAATATTCTCTTATTATTAGTAAACTTGGTTTATAAAAATTTTAACCAATTCAAATGGTTTCATGCAAGTAGATCCAAAGATTCTAAAAATACAATATTTTTGATACCTATTTAAATTTTTATATCTTGTTTTTTTATTTCTCAGGCTTTTTGGACTGTATTTGTTAAGGTTTTTCTCTATTTTACATATTTTTTCATTATAAGTAAACTTGTTTTATAAAAATTTTAACCTATTCAAATGGTTTCATGAAAGACGATCCACCTTTTCTAAATATACAATAATTTTAATACTTTTTTAATTTATTTATATCTTGTTTTTTAATTACGCTGGCCTGAAGGGCCGTATTTGTTTTAGTTTTCCTCTACGTAGAATATTCTCTCATTATTAGTAAAATTGGTTTATAAAAATTTTAACCAATTCAAATGAATTCATAAAAGTGGATCCAAAGATTCTAAAAATACAATATTTTTGATACCTATTTAAATTATTATATCTTGTTTTTTTATTTCTCAGGCCTTTTGGACTGTATTTGTTAAGGTTTTTCTCTATTTTACATATTTTTTCATTATAAGTAAACTTGTTTTATAAAAATTTTAACCTATTCAAATGGTTTCATTAAAGTGGATCCACCTTTTCTAAATATACAATAATTTTAATACTTATTTAATTTATTTATATCTTGTTTTTTAATTATGCTGGCCTGGTGGGCCGTATTTGTTTTAGTTTTCCTCTACATAGAATATTCTCTCATTATTAGTAAAATTGGTTTATAAAAATTTTAACCAATTCAAATGAATTCATAAAAGTGGATCCAAAGATTCTAAAAATTCAATATTTTTGATACCTATTTAAATTATTATATCTTGTTTTTTTATTTCTCAGGCCTTTTGGACTGTATTTGTTAAGGTTTTTCTCTATTTTACATATTTTTTCATTATAAGTAAACTTGTTTTATAAAAATTTTAACCTATTCAAATGGTTTCATTAAAGTGGATCCACCTTTTCTAAATATACAATAATTTTAATACTTATTTAATTTATTTATATCTTGTTTTTTAATTACGCTGGCCTGGTGGGCCGTATTTGTTTTAGTTTTCCTCTACATAGAATATTCTCTTATTATTAGTAAACTTGGTTTATAAAAATTTTAACCAATTCAAATGGTTTCAAGCAAGTAGATCCAAAGATTCTAAAAATACAATATTTTTGATACCTATTTATATTTTTATATCTTGTTTTTTTATTTCTCAGGCCTTTTGGACTGTATTTGTTAAGGTTTTTCTCTATTTTACATATTTTTTCATTATAAGTAAACTTGTTTTATAAAAATTTTAACCTATTCAAATGGTTTCATGAAAGTGGATCCACCTTTTCTAAATATACAATAATTTTAATACTTATTTAATTTATTTATATCTTGTTTTTTAATTCCGCTGGCCTGTTGGGCCGTATTTGTATTAGTTTTCCTCTACATAGAATATTCTCTTATTATTAGTAAATTTGGTTTATAAAAATTTTAACCAATTCAAATGGTTTCATGCAAGTAGATCCAAAGATTCTAAAAATACAATATTTTTGATACCTATTTATATTTTTATATCTGGTTTTTTTATTTCTCAGGCCTTTTGGACTGTATTTGTTAAGGTTTTTCTCTATTTTACATATTTTTTCATTATAAGTAAACTTGTTTTATAAAAATTTTAACCTATTCAAATGGTTTCATGAAAGTGGATACACCTTTTCTAAGTATACAATAATTTTAATACATTTTTAATTTATTTATATCTTGTTTTTTAATTACGCTGGCCTAAAGGGCCGTATTTGTTTTAGTTTTCCTCTACGTAGAAAATTCTCTTATTATTAGTAAATTTGTTTTATAAAAATTTTAACCAATTCAAATGGTTTCATGCAAGTAGATCCAAAGATTCTAAAAATACAATATTTTTGATACCTATTTAAATTTTTATATCTTGTTTTTTTATTTCTCAGGCCTTTTGGACTGTATTTGTTAAGGTTTTTCTCTATTTTACATATTTTTTCATTATAAGTAAACTTGTTTTATAAAAATTTTAACCTATTCAAATGGTTTCATGATATTGGATCCACCTTTTCTAAATATACAATAATTTTAATACTTATTTAATTTATTTATATCTTGTTTTTTAATTACGCTGGCCTGAAGGGCCGTATTTGTTTAAGTTTTTCTCAACGTAGAATATTCTCTCATTATTAGTAAAATTGGTTTATAATAATTTTAACCAATTCAAATGGTTTTATGCAAGTAGATCCAACGTTTATAAAAATACAATAATTTTGATACCTAATTAAATTTTTTATATCTTGTTTTTTTATTTCTCAGGCCTTTTTGACTGTATTTGTTAAGGTTTTTCTCTATTTTACATATTTTTTCATTATAAGTAAACTTGTTTTATAAAAATTTTAACCTATTCAAATGGTTTCATGCAAGTGGATCCAACGTTTATAAAAATACAATAATTTTGATACCTATTTAAATTTTTTATATCTTGTTTTTTTATTTCTCAGGCCTTTTGGACTGTATTTGTTTAAGTTTTTCTCTATTTTATATATTTTTCTATTCTAAGTAAACTTGGTTTATAAGAATTTTAACCAATTCAAATGGTTTCATGAAAGTGGATCCACCTTTTCTAAATATACAATAATTTTAATACTTATTTAAATTATTTATATCTTGTTTTTTAATTACTCTGGCCTGGTGGGCCGTATTTGTTTTACTTTTCCTCTACATAGAATATTCTCTTATTATTAGTAAACTTGGTTTATAAAAATTTTAACCAATTCAAATGGTTTCAAGCAAGTAGATCCAAAGATTCTAAGAATACAATATTTTTGATACCTATTTATATTTTTATATCTTGTTTTTTTATTTCTCAGGCCTTTTGGACTGTATTTGTTAAGGTTTTTCTCTATTTTACATATTTTTTCATTATAAGTAAACTTGTTTTATAAAAATTTTAACCTATTCAAATGGTTTAATGAAAGTGGATCCACCTTTTCTAAATATACAATAATTTTAATACTTTTTTAATTTATTTATATCTTGTTTTTTAATTACGCTGGCCTGAAGGGCCGTATTTGTTTTAGTTTTCCTCTACGTAGAATATTCTCTTATTATTAGTAAACTTGGTTTATAAAAATTTTAACAAATTCAAATGGTTTCATGCAAGTAGATCCAAAGATTCTAAAAATACAATATTTTTGATACCTATTTAAATTTTTATATCTTGTTTTTTTATTTCTCAGGCTTTTTGGACTGTATTTGTTTAGGTTTTTCTCTATTTTACATATTTTTTCATTATAAGTAAACTTGTTTTATAAAAATTTTAACCTATTCAAATGGTTTCATGCAAGTGGATCCAACGTTTATAAAAATACAATAATTTTGATACCTATTTAAATTTTTTATATTATGTTTTTTTATTTCTCAGGCCTTTTGGACTGTATTTGTTTAAGTTTTTCTCTATTTTATATATTTTTCTATTATAAGTAAACTTGGTTTATAAGAATTTTAACAAATTCAAATGGTTTAATGAAAGTGGATCCACCTTTTCTAAATGTACAATAATTTTATAACTTATTTGATTTATTTATATCTTGTTTTTTAATTACGCTGGCCTGGTGGGCCGTATTTGTTTTAGTTTTCCTCTACATAGAATATTCTCTTATTATTAGTAAACTTGGTTTATAAAAATTTTAACCAATTCAAATGGTTTCAAGCAAGTAGATCCAACGTTTATAAAAATACAATAATTTTGATACCTAATTAAATTTTTTATATCATGTTTTTTTATTTCTCAGGCCTTTTGGACTGTATTTGTTAAGGTTTTTCTCTATTTTACATATTTTTTCATTATAAGTAAACTTGTTTTATAAAAATTTTAACCTATTCAAATGGTTTCATGCAAGTGGATCCAACGTTT
This sequence comes from Anagrus nilaparvatae, assembly GCA_022575985.1. NCBI lineage: Eukaryota > Metazoa > Arthropoda > Insecta > Hymenoptera > Mymaridae > Anagrus > Anagrus nilaparvatae. The sequence continues at coordinate 28,433,940 of JAKSXM010000231.1, read as the reverse complement.
ATAAAAATACAATAATTTTGATACCTATTTAAATTTTTTATATCTTGTTTTTTTATTTCTCAGGCCTTTTGGACTGTATTTGTTTAAGTTTTTCTCTATTTTATATATTTTTCTATTCTAAGTAAACTTGGTTTATAAGAATTTTAACCAATTCAAATGGTTTCATGAAAGTGGATCCACCTTTTCTAAATATACAATAATTTTAATACTTATTTAAATTATTTATATCTTGTTTTTTAATTACGCTGGCCTGGTGGGCCGTATTTGTTTTACTTTTCCTCTACATAGAATATTCTCTTATTATTAGTAAACTTGGTTTATAAAAATTTTAACCAATTCAAATGGTTTCAAGCAAGTAGATCCAAAGATTCTAAGAATACAATATTTTTGATACCTATTTATATTTTTATATCTTGTTTTTTTATTTCTCAGGCCTTTTGGACTGTATTTGTTAAGGTTTTTCTCTATTTTACATATTTTTTCATTATAAGTAAACTTGTTTTATAAAAATTTTAACCTATTCAAATGGTTTCATTAAAGTGGATCCACCTTTTCTAAATATACAATAATTTTAATACTTTTTTAATTTATTTATATCTTGTTTTTTAATTACGCTGGCCTGAAGGGCCGTATTTGTTTTAGTTTTCCTCTACGTAGAATATTCTCTTATTATTAGTAAACTTGGTTTATAAAAATTTTAACAAATTCAAATGGTTTCATGCAAGTAGATCCAAAGATTCTAAAAATACAATATTTTTGATACCTATTTAAATTTTTATATCTTGTTTTTTTATTTCTCAGGCTTTTTGGACTGTATTTGTTAAGGTTTTTCTCTATTTTACATATTTTTTCATTATAAGTAAACTTGTTTTATAAAAATTTTAACCTATTCAAATGGTTTAATGAAAGTGGATCCACCTTTTCTAAATATACAATAATTTTAATACTTTTTTAATTTATTTATATCTTGTTTTTTAATTACGCTGGCCTGAAGGGCCGTATTTGTTTTAGTTTTCCTCTACGTAGAATATTCTCTCATTATTAGTAAAATTGGTTTATAAAAATTTTAACCAATTCAAATGAATTCATAAAAGTGGATCCAAAGATTCTAAAAATACAATATTTTTGATACCTATTTAAATTATTATATCTTGTTTTTTTATTTCTCAGGCCTTTTGGACTGTATTTGTTAAGGTTTTTCTCTATTTTACATATTTTTTCATTATAAGTAAACTTGTTTTATAAAAATTTTAACCTATTCAAATGGTTTCATTAAAGTGGATCCACCTTTTCTAAATATACAATAATTTTAATACTTTTTTAATTTATTTATATCTTGTTTTTTAATTACGCTGGCCTGAAGGGCCGTATTTGTTTTAGTTTTCCTCTACGTAGAATATTCTCTTATTATTAGTAAACTTGGTTTATAAAAATTTTAACCAATTCAAATGGTTTCAAGCAAGTAGATCCAAAGATTCTAAAAATACAATATTTTTGATACCTAATTAAATTTTTTATATCTTGTTTTTTTATTTCTCAGGCCTTTTTGACTGTATTTGTTTAGGTTTTTCTCTATTTTACATATTTTTTCATTATAAGTAAACTTGTTTTATAAAAATTTTAACCTATTCAAATGGTTTCATGCAAGTGGATCCAACGTTTATAAAAATACAATAATTTTGATACTTTTTTAATTTATTTATATCTTGTTTTTTAATTACGCTGGCCTGAAGGGCCGTATTTGTTTTAGTTTTCCTCTACGTAGAATATTCTCTTATTATTAGTAAATTTGGTTTATAAAAATTTTAACCAATTCAAATGGTTTCATGCAAGTAGATCCAAAGATTCTAAAAAAACAATATTTTTGATACCTATTTAAATTTTTATATCTTGTTTTTTTATTTCTCAGGCCTTTTGGACTGTATTTGTTAAGGTTTTTCTCTATTTTACATATTTTTTCATTATAAGTAAACTTGTTTTATAAAAATTTTAACCTATTCAAATGGTTTAATGAAAGTGGATCCACCTTTTCTAAATATACAATAATTTTAATACTTTTTTAATTTATTTATATCTTGTTTTTTAATTACGCTGGCCTGAAGGGCCGTATTTGTTTTAGTTTTCCTCTACGTAGAATATTCTCTTATTATTAGTAAACTTGGTTTATAAAAATTTTAACCAATTCAAATGGTTTCATGCAAGTAGATCCAAAGATTCTAAAAATACAATATTTTTGATACCTATTTAAATTTTTATATCTTGTTTTTTTATTTCTCAGGCTTTTTGGACTGTATTTGTTAAGGTTTTTCTCTATTTTACATATTTTTTCATTATAAGTAAACTTGTTTTATAAAAATTTTAACCTATTCAAATGGTTTAATGAAAGTGGATCCACCTTTTCTAAATATACAATAATTTTAATACTTTTTTAATTTATTTATATCTTGTTTTTTAATTACGCTGGCCTGAAGGGCCGTATTTGTTTTAGTTTTCCTCTACGTAGAATATTCTCTTATTATTAGTAAACTTGGTTTATAAAAATTTTAACCAATTCAAATGGTTTCATGCAAGTAGATCCAAAGATTCTAAAAATACAATATTTTTGACACCTATTTAAATTTTTATATCTTGTTTTTTTATTTCTCAGGCTTTTTGGACTGTATTTGTTAAGGTTTTTCTCTATTTTACATATTTTTTCATTATAAGTAAACTTGTTTTATAAAAATTTTAACCTATTCAAATGGTTTCATGAAAGTGGATCCACCTTTTCTAAATATACAATAATTTTAATACTTATTTAATTTATTTATATCTTGTTTTTTAATTACGCTGGCCTGGTGGGCCGTATTTGTTTTAGTTTTCCTCTACGTAGAATATTCTCTTATTATTAGTAAATTTGGTTTATAAAAATTTTAACCAATTCAAATGGTTTCATGCAAGTAGATCCAAAGATTCTAAAAAAACAATATTTTTGATACCTATTTAAATTTCTATATCTTGTTTTTTTATTTCTCAGGCCTTTTGGACTGTATTTGTTAAGGTTTTTCTCTATTTTACATATTTTTTCATTATAAGTAAACTTGTTTTATAAAAATTTTAACCTATTCAAATGGTTTAATGAAAGTGGATCCACCTTTTCTAAATATACAATAATTTTAATACTTTTTTAATTTATTTATATCTTGTTTTTTAATTACGCTGGCCTGAAGGGCCGTATTTGTTTTAGTTTTCCTCTACGTAGAATATTCTCTTATTATTAGTAAACTTGGTTTATAAAAATTTTAAGCAATTCAAATGGTTTCATGAAAGTAGATCCAAAGATTCTAAAAATACAATATTTTTGATACCTATTTAAATTTTTATATCTTGTTTTTTTATTTTTCAGGCCTTTTGGACTGTATTTGTTAAGGTTTTTCTCTATTTTACATATTTTTTATTATAAGTAAACTTGTTTTATAAAAATTTTAACCTATTCAAATGGTTTCATAAAAGTGGATCCACCTTTTCTAAATATACAATAATTTTAATACTTATTTAATTTATTTATATCTTGTTTTTTAATTACGCTGGCCTGAAGGGCCGTATTTGTTTAAGTTTTTCTCTACGTAGAATATTCTCTCATTATTAGTAAAATTGGTTTATAACAATTTTAACCAATTCAAATGGTTTTATGCAAGTAGATCCAACGTTTATAAAAATACAATAATTTTGATACCTAATTAAATTTTTTATATCTTGTTTTTTTATTTCTCAGGCCTTTTTGACTGTATTTGTTTAGGTTTTTCTCTATTTTACATATTTTTTCATTATAAGTAAACTTGTTTTATAAAAATTTTAACCTATTCAAATGGTTTCATGCAAGTGGATCCAACGTTTATAAAAATACAATAATTTTGATACCTATTTAAATTTTTTATATTATGTTTTTTTATTTCTCAGGCCTTTTGGATTGTATTTGTTTAAGTTTTTCTCTATTTTATATATTTTTCTATTCTAAGTAAACTTGGTTTATAAGAATTTTAACCAATTCAAATGGTTTCATGAAAGTGGATCCACCTTTTCTAAATATACAATAATTTTAATAATTATTTAAATTATTTATATCTTGTTTTTTAATTACGCTGGCCTGGTGGGCCGTATTTGTTTTACTTTTCCTCTACATAGAATATTCTCTTATTATTAGTAAACTTGGTTTATAAAAATTTTAACCAATTCAAATGGTTTCAAGCAAGTAGATCCAAAGATTCTAAAAATACAATATTTTTGATACCTATTTATATTTTTATATCTTGTTTTTTTATTTCTCAGGCCTTTTGGACTGTATTTGTTAAGGTTTTTCTCTATTTTACATATTTTTTCATTATAAGTAAACTTGTTTTATAAAAATTTTAACCTATTCAAATGGTTTCATGAAAGTGGATCCACCTTTTCTAAATATACAATAATTTTAATACTTTTTTAATTTATTTATATCTTGTTTTTTAATTACGCTGGCCTGAAGGGCCGTATTTGTTTTAGTTTTCCTCTACGTAAAATATTCTCTTATTATTAGTAAATTTGGTTTATAAAAATTTTAACCAATTCAAATGGTTTCATGCAAGTAGATCCAAAGATTCTAAAAATACAATATTTTTGATACCTATTTAAATTTTTATATCTTGTTTTTTTATTTCTCAGGCCTTTTGGACTGTATTTGTTAAGGTTTTTCTCTATTTTACATACTTTTCATTATAAGTAAACTTGTTTTATAAAAATTTTAACCTATTCAAATGGTTTCATAAAAGTGGATCCACCTTTTCTAAATATACAATAATTTTAATACTTATTTAATTTATTTATATCTTGTTTTTTAATTACGCTGGCCTGAAGGGCCGTATTTATTTAAGTTTTTCTCTACGTAGAATATTCTCTCATTATTAGTAAAATTGGTTTATAACAATTTTAACCAATTCAAATGGTTTTATGCAAGTAGATCCAACATTTATAAAAATACAATAATTTTGATACCTAAATAAATTTTTTATATCTTGTTTTTTTATTTCTCAGGCCTTTTTGACTGTATTTGTTTAGGTTTTTCTCTATTTTACATATTTTTTCATTATAAGTAAACTTGTTTTATAAAAATTTTAACCTATTCAAATGGTTTCATGCAAGTGGATCCAACGTTTATAAAAATACAATAATTTTGATACCTATTTAAATTTTTTATATTATGTTTTTTTATTTCTCAGTCCTTTTGGACTGTATTTGTTTAAGTTTTTCTCTATTTTATATATTTTTCTATTCTAAGTAAACTTGGTTTATAAGAATTTTAACCAATTCAAATGGTTTCATGAAAGTGGATCCACCTTTTCTAAATATACAATAATTTTAATACTTATTTAATTTATTTATATCTTATTTTTTAATTACGCTGGCCTGGTGGGCCGTATTTGTTTTAGTTTTCCTCTACGTAGAATATTCTCTTATTATTAGTAAATTTGGTTTATAAAAATTTTAACCAATTCAAATGGTTTCATGCAAGTAGATCCAAAGATTCTAAAAAAACAATATTTTTGATACCTATTTAAATTTTTATATCTTGTTTTTTTATTTCTCAGGCCTTTTGGACTGTATTTGTTAAGGTTTTTCTCTATTTTACATATTTTTTATTATAAGTAAACTTGTTTTATAAAAATTTTAACCTATTCAAATGGTTTCATAAAAGTGGATCCACCTTTTCTAAATATACAATAATTTTAATACTTATTTAATTTATTTATATCTTGTTTTTTAATTACGCTGGCCTGAAGGGCCGTATTTGTTTTAGTTTTCCTCTACGTAGAATATTCTCTTATTATTAGTAAATTTGGTTTATAAAAATTTTAACCAATTCAAATGGTTTCATGCAAGTAGATCCAAAGATTCTAAAAATACAATATTTTTGATACCTATTTAAATTTTTATATCTTGTTTTTTTATTTCTCAGGCCTTTTGGACTGTATTTGTTAAGGTTTTTCTCTATTTTACATATTTTTTCATTATAAGTATACTTGTTTTATAAAAATTTTAACCTATTCAAATGGTTTCATGAAAGTGGATCCACCTTTTCTAAATATACAATAATTTTAATACTTATTTAATTTATTTATATCTTGTTTTTTAATTACGCTGGCCAGAAGGGCCGTATTTGTTTAAGTTTTTCTCTACGTAAAATATTCTCTCATTATTAGTAAAATTGGTTTATAAAAATTTTAACCAATTCAAATTAATTCATAAAAGTGGATCCAAAGATTCTAAAAATACAATATTTTTGATACCTATTTAAATTATTATATCTTGTTTTTTTATTTCTCAGGCCTTTTGGACTGTATTTGTTAAGGTTTTTCTCTATTTTACATATTTTTTCATTATAAGTAAACTTGTTTTATAAAAATTTTAACCTATTCAAATGGTTTCATTAAAGTGGATCCACCTTTTCTAAATATACAATAATTTTAATACTTTTTTAATTTATTTATATCTTGTTTTTTAATTACGCTGGCCTGAAGGGCCGTATTTGTTTTAGTTTTCCTCTACGTAGAATATTCTCTTATTATTAGTAAACTTGGTTTATAAAAATTTTAACAAATTCAAATGGTTTCATGCAAGTAGATCCAAAGATTCTAAAAATACAATATTTTTGATACCTATTTAAATTTTTATATCTTGTTTTTTTATTTCTCAGGCTTTTTGGACTGTATTTGTTAAGGTTTTTCTCTATTTTACATATTTTTTCATTATAAGTAAACTTGTTTTATAAAAATTTTAACCTATTCAAATGGTTTAATGAAAGTGGATCCACCTTTTCTAAATATACAATAATTTTAATACTTTTTTAATTTATTTATATCTTGTTTTTTAATTACGCTGGCCTGAAGGGCCGTATTTGTTTAAGTTTTTCTCTACGTAGAATATTCTCTCATTATTAGTAAAATTGGTTTATAACAATTTTAACCAATTCAAATGGTTTTATGCAAGTAGATCCAACGTTTATAAAAATACAATAATTTTGATACCTAATTAAATTTTTTATATCTTGTTTTTTTATTTCTCAGGCCTTTTTGACTGTATTTGTTTAGGTTTTTCTCTATTTTACATATTTTTTCATTATAAGTAAACTTGTTTTATAAAAATTTTAACCTATTCAAATGGTTTCATGAAAGTGGATCCACCTTTTCTAAATATACAATAATTTTAATACTTTTTTAATTTATTTATATCTTGTTTTTTAATTACGCTGGCCTGAAGGGCCGTATTTGTTTTAGTTTTCCTCTACGTAAAATATTCTCTTATTATTAGTAAATTTGGTTTATAAAAATTTTAACCAATTCAAATGGTTTCATGCAAGTAGATCCAAAGATTCTAAAAATACAATATTTTTGATACCTATTTAAATTTTTATATCTTGTTTTTTTATTTCTCAGGCCTTTTGGACTGTATTTGTTAAGGTTTTTCTCTATTTTACATACTTTTCATTATAAGTAAACTTGTTTTATAAAAATTTTAACCTATTCAAATGGTTTCATAAAAGTGGATCCACCTTTTCTAAATATACAATAATTTTAATACTTATTTAATTTATTTATATCTTGTTTTTTAATTACGCTGGCCTGAAGGGCCGTATTTATTTAAGTTTTTCTCTACGTAGAATATTCTCTCATTATTAGTAAAATTGGTTTATAACAATTTTAACCAATTCAAATGGTTTTATGCAAGTAGATCCAACATTTATAAAAATACAATAATTTTGATACCTAATTAAATTTTTTATATCTTGTTTTTTTATTTCTCAGGCCTTTTTGACTGTATTTGTTTAGGTTTTTCTCTATTTTACATATTTTTTCATTATAAGTAAACTTGTTTTATAAAAATTTTAACCTATTCAAATGGTTTCATGCAAGTGGATCCAACGTTTATAAAAATACAATAATTTTGATACCTATTTAAATTTTTTATATTATGTTTTTTTATTTCTCAGTCCTTTTGGACTGTATTTGTTTAAGTTTTTCTCTATTTTATATATTTTTCTATTCTAAGTAAACTTGGTTTATAAGAATTTTAACCAATTCAAATGGTTTCATGAAAGTGGATCCACCTTTTCTAAATATACAATAATTTTAATACTTATTTAATTTATTTATATCTTATTTTTTAATTACGCTGGCCTGGTGGGCCGTATTTGTTTTAGTTTTCCTCTACGTAGAATATTCTCTTATTATTAGTAAATTTGGTTTATAAAAATTTTAACCAATTCAAATGGTTTCATGCAAGTAGATCCAAAGATTCTAAAAAAACAATATTTTTGATACCTATTTAAGTTTTTATATCTTGTTTTTTTATTTCTCAGGCCTTTTGGACTGTATTTGTTAAGGTTTTTCTCTATTTTACATATTTTTTATTGTAAGTAAACTTGTTTTATAAAAATTTTAACCTATTCAAATGGTTTCATAAAAGTGGATCCACCTTTTCTAAATATACAATAATTTTAATACTTATTTAATTTATTTATATCTTGTTTTTTAATTACGCTGGCCTGAAGGGCCGTATTTGTTTAAGTTTTTCTCTACGTAGAATATTCTCTCATTATTAGTAAAATTGGTTTATAACAATTTTAACCAATTTAAATGGTTTTATGCAAGTAGATCCAACGTTTATAAAAATACAATAATTTTGATACCTAATTAAATTTTTTATATCTTGTTTTTTTATTTCTCAGGCCTTTTTGACTGTATTTGTTTAGGTTTTTCTCTATTTTACATATTTTTTCATTATAAGTAAACTTGTTTTATAAAAATTTTAACCTATTCAAATGGTTTCATGCAAGTGGATCCAACGTTTATAAAAATACAATAATTTTGATACCTATTTAAATTTTTTATATTATGTTTTTTTATTTCTCAGGCCTTTTGGACTGTATTTGTTTAAGTTTTTCTCTATTTTATATATTTTTCTATTCTAAGTAAACTTGGTTTATAAGAATTTTAACCAATTCAAATGGTTTCATGAAAGTGGATCCACCTTTTCTAAATATACAATAATTTTAATACTTATTTAATTTATTTATATCTTGTTTTTTAATTACGCTGGCCTGTTGGGCCGTATTTGTATTAGTTTTCCTCTACATAGAATATTCTCTTATTATTAGTAAACTTGGTTTATAAAAATTTTAACCAATTCAAATGGTTTCAAGCAAGTAGATCCAAAGATTCTAAAAATACAATATTTTTGATACCTATTTAAATTTTTATATCTTTTCTTTTTATTTCTCAGGCTTTTTGGACTGTATTTGTTAAGGTTTTTCTCTATTTTACATATTTTTTCATTATAAGTAAACTTGTTTTATAAAAATTTTAACCTATTCAAATGGTTTCATGAAAGTGGATCCACCTTTTCTAAATATACAATAATTTTAATACTTATTTAATTTATTTATATCTTGTTTTTTAATTACGCTGGCCTGTTGGGCCGTATTTGTATTAGTTTTCCTCTACATAGAATATTCTCTTATTATTAGTAAACTTGGTTTATAAAAATTTTAACCAATTCAAATGGTTTCAAGCAAGTAGATCCAAAGATTCTAAAAATACAATATTTTTGATACCTATTTAAATTTTTATATCTTGTTTTTTTATTTCTCAGGCCTTTTGGACTGTATTTGTTAAGGTTTTTCTCTATTTTACATATTTTTTCATTATAAGTAAACTTGTTTTATAAAAATTTTAACCTATTCAAATGGTTTAATGAAAGTGGATCCACCTTTTCTAAATATACAATAATTTTAATACTTTTTTAATTTATTTATATCTTCTTTTTTTATTACGCTGGCCTGAAGGGCCGTATTTGTTTTAGTTTTCCTCTACGTAGAATATTCTCTTATTATTAGTAAACTTGTTTTATAAAAATTTTAACAAATTCAAATGGTTTCATGCAAGTAGATCCAAAGATTCTAAAAATACAATATTTTTGATACCTATTTAAATTTTTATATCTTGTTTTTTTATTTCTCAGGCCTTTTGGACTGTATTTGTTAAGGTTTTTCTCTATTTTACATATTTTCTCATTATAAGTAAACTTGTTTTATAAAAATTTTAACCTATGCAAATGGTTTAATGAAAGTGGATCCACCTTTTCTAAATATACAATAATTTTAATACTTTTTTAATTTATTTATATCTTGTTTTTTAATTACGCTGGCCTGAAGGGCCGTATTTGTTTTAGTTTTCCTCTAGGTAGAATATTCTCTTATTATTAGTAAACTTGGTTTATAAAAATTTTAACCAATTCAAATGGTTTCATGCAAGTAGATCCAAAGATTCTAAAAATACAATATCTTTGATACCTATTTAAATTTTTATATCTTGTTTTTTTATTTTTCAGGCCTTTTGGACTGTATTTGTTAAGGTTTTTCTCTATTTTACATATTTTTTATTATAAGTAAACTTGTTTTATAAAAATTTTAACCTATTCAAATGGTTTCATAAAAGTGGATCCACCTTTTCTAAATATACAATAATTTTAATACTTATTTAATTTATTTATATCTTGTTTTTTAATTACGCTGGCCTGAAGGGCCGTATTTGTTTAAGTTTTTCTCTACGTAGAATATTCTCTCATTATTAGTAAAATTGGTTTATAACAATTTTAACCAATTCAAATGGTTTTATGCAAGTAGATCCAACGTTTATAAAAATACAATAATTTTGATACCTAATTAAATTTTTTATATCTTGTTTTTTTATTTCTCAGGCCTTTTTGACTGTATTTGTTTAGGTTTTTCTCTATTTTACATATTTTTTCATTATAAGTAAACTTGTTTTATAAAAATTTTAACCTATTCAAATGGTTTCATGCAAGTGGATCCAACGTTTATAAAAATACAATAATTTTGATACTTTTTTAATTTATTTATATCTTGTTTTTTAATTACGCTGGCCTGAAGGGCCGTATTTGTTTTAGTTTTCCTCTACGTAGAATATTCTCTTATTATTAGTAAATTTAGTTTATAAAAATTTTAACCAATTCAAATGGTTTCATGCAAGTAGATCCAAAGATTCTAAAAAAACAATATTTTTGATACCTATTTAAATTTTTATATCTTGTTTTTTTATTTCTCAGGCCTTTTGGACTGTATTTGTTAAGGTTTTTCTCTATTTTACATATTTTTTCATTATAAGTAAACTTGTTTTATAAAAATTTTAACCTATTCAAATGGTTTAATGAAAGTGGATCCACCTTTTCTAAATATACAATAATTTTAATACTTTTTTAATTTATTTATATCTTGTTTTTTAATTACGCTGGCCTGAAGGGCCGTATTTGTTTTAGTTTTCCTCTACGTAGAATATTCTCTTATTATTAGTAAACTTGGTTTATAAAAATTTTAACCAATTCAAATGGTTTCATGCAAGTAGATCCAAAGATTCTAAAAATACAATATTTTTGATACCTATTTAAATTTTTATATCTTGTTTTTTTATTTCTCAGGCTTTTTGGACTGTATTTGTTAAGGTTTTTCTCTATTTTACATATTTTTTCATTATAAGTAAACTTGTTTTATAAAAATTTTAACCTATTCAAATGGTTTCATGAAAGACGATCCACCTTTTCTAAATATACAATAATTTTAATACTTATTTAATTTATTTATATCTTGTTTTTTAATTACGCTGGCCTGGTGGGCCGTATTTGTTTTAGTTTTCCTCTACGTAGAATATTCTCTTATTATTAGTAAATTTGGTTTATAAAAATTTTAACCAATTCAAATAGTTTCATGCAAGTAGATCCAAAGATTCTAAAAATACAATATTTTTGATACCTATTTAAATTTTTATATCTTGTTTTTTTATTTCTCAGGCCTTTTGGACTGTATTTGTTAAGGTTTTTCTCTATTTTACATACTTTTCATTATAAGTAAACTTGTTTTATAAAAATTTTAACCTATTCAAATGGTTTCATAAAAGTGGATCCACCTTTTCTAAATATACAATAATTTTAATACTTATTTAATTTATTTATATCTTGTTTTTTAATTACGCTGGCCTGAAGGGCCGTATTTGTTTAAGTTTTTCTCTACGTAGAATATTCTCTCATTATTAGTAAAATTGGTTTATAACAATTTTAACCAATTCAAATGGTTTTATGCAAGTAGATCCAACGTTTATAAAAATACAATAATTTTGAAACCTAATTAAATTTTTTATATCTTGTTTTTTTATTTCTCAGGCCTTTTTGACTGTATTTGTTTAGGTTTTTCTCTATTTTACATATTTTTTCATTATAAGTAAACTTGTTTTATAAAAATTTTAACCTATTCAAATGGTTTCATGCAAGTGGATCCAACGTTTATAAAAATACAATAATTTTGATACCTATTTAAATTTTTTATATTATGTTTTTTTATTTCTCAGGCCTTTTGGACTGTATTTGTTTAAGTTTTTCTCTATTTTATATATTTTTCTATTCTAAGTAAACTTGGTTTATAAGAATTTTAACCAATTCAAATGGTTTCATGAAAGTGGATCCACCTTTTCTAAATATACAATAATTTTAATACTTATTTAAATTATTTATATCTTGTTTTTTAATTACGCTGGCCTGGTGGGCCGTATTTGTTTTAGTTTTCCTCTACATAGAATATTCTCTTATTATTAGTAAACTTGGTTTATAAAAATTTTAACCAATTCAAATGGTTTCAAGCAAGTAGATCCAAAGATTCTAAAAATACAATATTTTTGATACCTATTTATATTTTTATATCTTGTTTTTTTATTTCTCAGGCCTTTTGGACTGTATTTGATAAGGTTTTCTCTATTTTACATATTTTTTCATTATAAGTAAACTTGTTTTATAAAAATTTTAACCTATTCAAATGGTTTCATGAAAGTGGATCCACCTTTTCTAAATATACAATAATTTTAATACTTTTTTAATTTATTTATATCTTGTTTTTTAATTACGCTGGCCTGAAGGGCCGTATTTGTTTTAGTTTTCCTCTACGTAGAATATTCTCTCATTATTAGTAAAATTGGTTTATAAAAATTTTAACCAATTCAAATGAATTCATAAAAGTGGATCAAAAGATTCTAAAAATACAATATTTTTGATACCTATTTAAATTATTATATCTTGTTTTTTTATTTCTCAGGCCTTTTGGACTGTATTTGTTAAGGTTTTTCTCTATTTTACATATTTTTTCATTAAAAGTAAACTTGTTTCATAAAAATTTTAACCTATTCAAATGGTTTCATTAAAGTGGATCCACCTTTTCTAAATATACAATAATTTTAATACTTATTTAATTTATTTATATCTTGTTTTTTAATTATGCTGGCCTGGTGGGCCGTATTTGTTTTAGTTTTCCTCTACATAGAATATTCTCTCATTATTAGTAAAATTGGTTTATAAAAATTTTAACCAATTCAAATGAATTCATAAAAGTGGATCCAAAGATTCTAAAAATTCAATATTTTTGATACCTATTTAAATTATTATATCTTGTTTTTTTATTTCTCAGGCCTTTTGGACTGTATTTGTTAAGGTTTTTCTCTATTTTACATATTTTTTCATTATAAGTAAACTTGTTTTATAAAAATTTTAACCTATTCAAATGGGTTCATTAAAGTGGATCCACCTTTTCTAAATATACAATAATTTTAATACTTATTTAATTTATTTTTATCTTGTTTTTTAATTACGCTGGCCTGGTGGGCCGTATTTGTTTTAGTTTTCCTCTACATAGAATATTCTCTTATTATTAGTAAACTTGGTTTATAAAAATTTTAACCAATTCAAATGGTTTCAAGCAAGTAGATCCAAAGATTCTAAAAATACAATATTTTTGATACCTATTTATATTTTTATATCTTGTTTTTTTATTTCTCAGGCCTTTTGGACTGTATTTGTTAAGGTTTTTCTCTATTTTACATATTTTTTCATTATAAGTAAACTTGTTTTATAAAAATTTTAACCTATTCAAATGGTTTCATGAAAGTGGATCCACCTTTTCTAAATATACAATAATTTTAATACTTATTTAATTTATTTATATCTTGTTTTTTAATTACGCTGGCCTGTTGGGCCGTATTTGTATTAGTTTTCCTCTACATAGAATATTCTCTTATTATTAGTAAATTTGGTTTATAAAAATTTTAACCAATTCAAATGGTTTCATGCAAGTAGATCCAAAGATTCTAAAAATACAATATTTTTGATACCTATTTATATTTTTATATCTGGTTTTTTTATTTCTCAGGCCTTTTGGACTGTATTTGTTAAGGTTTTTCTCTATTTTACATATTTTTTCATTATAAGTAAACTTGTTTTATAAAAATTTTAACCTATTCAAATGGTTTCATGAAAGTGGATACACCTTTTCTAAGTATACAATAATTTTAATACATTTTTAATTTATTTATATCTTGTTTTTTAATTACGCTGGCCTAAAGGGCCGTATTTGTTTTAGTTTTCCTCTACGTAGAAAATTCTCTTATTATTAGTAAATTTGGTTTATAAAAATTTTAACCAATTCAAATGGTTTCATGCAAGTAGATCCAAAGATTCTAAAAATACAATATTTTTGATACCTATTTAAATTTTTATATCTTGTTTTTTTATTTCTCAGGCCTTTTGGACTGTATTTGTTAAGGTTTTTCTCTATTTTACATATTTTTTCATTATAAGTAAACTTGTTTTATAAAAATTTTAACCTATTCAAATGGTTTCATGATATTGGATCCACCTTTTCTAAATATACAATAATTTTAATACTTATTTAATTTATTTATATCTTGTTTTTTAATTACGCTGGCCTGAAGGGCCGTATTTGTTTAAGTTTTTCTCAACGTAGAATATTCTCTCATTATTAGTAAAATTGGTTTATAATAATTTTAACTAATTCAAATGGTTTTATGCAAGTAGATCCAACGTTTATAAAAATACAATAATTTTGATACCTAATTAAATTTTTTATATCTTGTTTTTTTATTTCTCAGGCCTTTTTGACTGTATTTGTTAAGGTTTTTCTCTATTTTACATATTTTTTCATTATAAGTAAACTTGTTTTATAAAAATTTTAACCTATTCAAATGGTTTCATGCAAGTGGATCCAACGTTTATAAAAATACAATAATTTTGATACCTATTTAAATTTTTTATATCTTGTTTTTTTATTTCTCAGGCCTTTTGGACTGTATTTGTTTAAGTTTTTCTCTATTTTATATATTTTTCTATTCTAAGTAAACTTGGTTTATAAGAATTTTAACCAATTCAAATGGTTTCATGAAAGTGGATCCACCTTTTCTAAATATACAATAATTTTAATACTTTTTTAATTTATTTATATCTTGTTTTTTAATTACGCTGGCCTGAAGGGCCGTATTTGTTTTAGTTTTCCTCTACGTAGAATATTCTCTTATTATTAGTAAACTTGGTTTATAAAAATTTTAACCAATTCAAATGGTTTCATGCAAGTAGATCCAAAGATTCTAAAAATACAATATTTTTGATACCTATTTAAATTTTTATATCTTGTTTTTTTATTTCTCAGGCTTTTTGGACTGTATTTGTTAAGGTTTTTCTCTATTTTACATATTTTTTCATTATAAGTAAACTTGTTTTATAAAAATTTTAACCTATTCAAATGGTTTCATGAAAGACGATCCACCTTTTCTAAATATACAATAATTTTAATACTTATTTAATTTATTTATATCTTGTTTTTTAATTACGCTGGCCTGGTGGGCCGTATTTGTTTTAGTTTTCCTCTACGTAGAATATTCTCTTATTATTAGTAAATTTGGTTTATAAAAATTTTAACCAATTCAAATAGTTTCATGCAAGTAGATCCAAAGATTCTAAAAATACAATATTTTTGATACCTATTTAAATTTTTATATCTTGTTTTTTTATTTCTCAGGCCTTTTGGACTGTATTTGTTAAGGTTTTTCTCTATTTTACATACTTTTCATTATAAGTAAACTTGTTTTATAAAAATTTTAACCTATTCAAATGGTTTCATAAAAGTGGATCCACCTTTTCTAAATATACAATAATTTTAATACTTATTTAATTTATTTATATCTTGTTTTTTAATTACGCTGGCCTGAAGGGCCGTATTTGTTTAAGTTTTTCTCTACGTAGAATATTCTCTCATTATTAGTAAAATTGGTTTATAACAATTTTAACCAATTCAAATGGTTTTATGCAAGTAGATCCAACGTTTATAAAAATACAATAATTTTGAAACCTAATTAAATTTTTTATATCTTGTTTTTTTATTTCTCAGGCCTTTTTGACTGTATTTGTTTAGGTTTTTCTCTATTTTACATATTTTTTCATTATAAGTAAACTTGTTTTATAAAAATTTTAACCTATTCAAATGGTTTCATGCAAGTGGATCCAACGTTTATAAAAATACAATAATTTTGATACCTATTTAAATTTTTTATATTATGTTTTTTTATTTCTCAGGCCTTTTGGACTGTATTTGTTTAAGTTTTTCTCTATTTTATATATTTTTCTATTCTAAGTAAACTTGGTTTATAAGAATTTTAACCAATTCAAATGGTTTCATGAAAGTGGATCCACCTTTTCTAAATATACAATAATTTTAATACTTATTTAAATTATTTATATCTTGTTTTTTAATTACGCTGGCCTGGTGGGCCGTATTTGTTTTAGTTTTCCTCTACATAGAATATTCTCTTATTATTAGTAAACTTGGTTTATAAAAATTTTAACCAATTCAAATGGTTTCAAGCAAGTAGATCCAAAGATTCTAAAAATACAATATTTTTGATACCTATTTATATTTTTATATCTTGTTTTTTTATTTCTCAGGCCTTTTGGACTGTATTTGATAAGGTTTTCTCTATTTTACATATTTTTTCATTATAAGTAAACTTGTTTTATAAAAATTTTAACCTATTCAAATGGTTTCATGAAAGTGGATCCACCTTTTCTAAATATACAATAATTTTAATACTTTTTTAATTTATTTATATCTTGTTTTTTAATTACGCTGGCCTGAAGGGCCGTATTTGTTTTAGTTTTCCTCTACGTAGAATATTCTCTCATTATTAGTAAAATTGGTTTATAAAAATTTTAACCAATTCAAATGAATTCATAAAAGTGGATCAAAAGATTCTAAAAATACAATATTTTTGATACCTATTTAAATTATTATATCTTGTTTTTTTATTTCTCAGGCCTTTTGGACTGTATTTGTTAAGGTTTTTCTCTATTTTACATATTTTTTCATTATAAGTAAACTTGTTTTATAAAAATTTTAACCTATTCAAATGGTTTCATTAAAGTGGATCCACCTTTTCTAAATATACAATAATTTTAATACTTATTTAATTTATTTATATCTTGTTTTTTAATTATGCTGGCCTGGTGGGCCGTATTTGTTTTAGTTTTCCTCTACATAGAATATTCTCTCATTATTAGTAAAATTGGTTTATAAAAATTTTAACCAATTCAAATGAATTCATAAAAGTGGATCCAAAGATTCTAAAAATTCAATATTTTTGATACCTATTTAAATTATTATATCTTGTTTTTTTATTTCTCAGGCCTTTTGGACTGTATTTGTTAAGGTTTTTCTCTATTTTACATATTTTTTCATTATAAGTAAACTTGTTTTATAAAAATTTTAACCTATTCAAATGGTTTCATTAAAGTGGATCCACCTTTTCTAAATATACAATAATTTTAATACTTATTTAATTTATTTATATCTTGTTTTTTAATTACGCTGGCCTGGTGGGCCGTATTTGTTTTAGTTTTCCTCTACATAGAATATTCTCTTATTATTAGTAAACTTGGTTTATAAAAATTTTAACCAATTCAAATGGTTTCAAGCAAGTAGATCCAAAGATTCTAAAAATACAATATTTTTGATACCTATTTATATTTTTATATCTTGTTTTTTTATTTCTCAGGCCTTTTGGACTGTATTTGTTAAGGTTTTTCTCTATTTTACATATTTTTTCATTATAAGTAAACTTGTTTTATAAAAATTTTAACCTATTCAAATGGTTTCATGAAAGTGGATCCACCTTTTCTAAATATACAATAATTTTAATACTTATTTAATTTATTTATATCTTGTTTTTTAATTACGCTGGCCTGTTGGGCCGTATTTGTATTAGTTTTCCTCTACATAGAATATTCTCTTATTATTAGTAAATTTGGTTTATAAAAATTTTAACCAATTCAAATGGTTTCATGCAAGTAGATCCAAAGATTCTAAAAATACAATATTTTTGATACCTATTTATATTTTTATATCTGGTTTTTTTATTTCTCAGGCCTTTTGGACTGTATTTGTTAAGGTTTTTCTCTATTTTACATATTTTTTCATTATAAGTAAACTTGTTTTATAAAAATTTTAACCTATTCAAATGGTTTCATGAAAGTGGATACACCTTTTCTAAGTATACAATAATTTTAATACATTTTTAATTTATTTATATCTTGTTTTTTAATTACGCTGGCCTAAAGGGCCGTATTTGTTTTAGTTTTCCTCTACGTAGAAAATTCTCTTATTATTAGTAAATTTGGTTTATAAAAATTTTAACCAATTCAAATGGTTTCATGCAAGTAGATCCAAAGATTCTAAAAATACAATATTTTTGATACCTATTTAAATTTTTATATCTTGTTTTTTTATTTCTCAGGCCTTTTGGACTGTATTTGTTAAGGTTTTTCTCTATTTTACATATTTTTTCATTATAAGTAAACTTGTTTTATAAAAATTTTAACCTATTCAAATGGTTTCATGATATTGGATCCACCTTTTCTAAATATACAATAATTTTAATACTTATTTAATTTATTTATATCTTGTTTTTTAATTACGCTGGCCTGAAGGGCCGTATTTGTTTAAGTTTTTCTCATCGTAGAATATTCTCTCATTATTAGTAAAATTGGTTTATAATAATTTTAACCAATTCAAATGGTTTTATGCAAGTAGATCCAACGTTTATAAAAATACAATAATTTTGATACCTAATTAAATTTTTTATATCTTGTTTTTTTATTTCTCAGGCCTTTTTGACTGTATTTGTTAAGGTTTTTCTCTATTTTACATATTTTTTCATTATAAGTAAACTTGTTTTATAAAAATTTTAACCTATTCAAATGGTTTCATGCAAGTGGATCCAACGTTTATAAAAATACAATAATTTTGATACCTATTTAAATTTTTTATATCTTGTTTTTTTATTTCTCAGGCCTTTTGGACTGTATTTGTTTAAGTTTTTCTCTATTTTATATATTTTTCTATTCTAAGTAAACTTGGTTTATAAGAATTTTAACCAATTCAAATGGTTTCATGAAAGTGGATCCACCTTTTCTAAATATACAATAATTTTAATACTTTTTTAATTTATTTATATCTTGTTTTTTAATTACGCTGGCCTGAAGGGCCGTATTTGTTTTAGTTTTCCTCTAGGTAGAATATTCTCTTATTATTAGTAAACTTGGTTTATAAAAATTTTAACCAATTCAAATGGTTTCATGCAAGTAGATCCAAAGATTCTAAAAATACAATATCTTTGATACCTATTTAAATTTTTATATCTTGTTTTTTTATTTTTCAGGCCTTTTGGACTGTATTTGTTAAGGTTTTTCTCTATTTTACATATTTTTTATTATAAGTAAACTTGTTTTATAAAAATTTTAACCTATTCAAATGGTTTCATAAAAGTGGATCCACCTTTTCTAAATATACAATAATTTTAATACTTATTTAATTTATTTATATCTTGTTTTTTAATTACGCTGGCCTGAAGGGCCGTATTTGTTTAAGTTTTTCTCTACGTAGAATATTCTCTCATTATTAGTAAAATTGGTTTATAACAATTTTAACCAATTCAAATGGTTTTATGCAAGTAGATCCAACGTTTATAAAAATACAATAATTTTGATACCTAATTAAATTTTTTATATCTTGTTTTTTTATTTCTCAGGCCTTTTTGACTGTATTTGTTTAGGTTTTTCTCTATTTTACATATTTTTTCATTATAAGTAAACTTGTTTTATAAAAATTTTAACCTATTCAAATGGTTTCATGCAAGTGGATCCAACGTTTATAAAAATACAATAATTTTGATACTTTTTTAATTTATTTATATCTTGTTTTTTAATTACGCTGGCCTGAAGGGCCGTATTTGTTTTAGTTTTCCTCTACGTAGAATATTCTCTTATTATTAGTAAATTTGGTTTATAAAAATTTTAACCAATTCAAATGGTTTCATGCAAGTAGATCCAAAGATTCTAAAAAAACAATATTTTTGATACCTATTTAAATTTTTATATCTTGTTTTTTTATTTCTCAGGCCTTTTGGACTGTATTTGTTAAGGTTTTTCTCTATTTTACATATTTTTTCATTATAAGTAAACTTGTTTTATAAAAATTTTAACCTATTCAAATGGTTTAATGAAAGTGGATCCACCTTTTCTAAATATACAATAATTTTAATACTTTTTTAATTTATTTATATCTTGTTTTTTAATTACGCTGGCCTGAAGGGCCGTATTTGTTTTAGTTTTCCTCTACGTAGAATATTCTCTTATTATTAGTAAACTTGGTTTATAAAAATTTTAACCAATTCAAATGGTTTCATGCAAGTAGATCCAAAGATTCTAAAAATACAATATTTTTGATACCTATTTAAATTTTTATATCTTGTTTTTTTATTTCTCAGGCTTTTTGGACTGTATTTGTTAAGGTTTTTCTCTATTTTACATATTTTTTCATTATAAGTAAACTTGTTTTATAAAAATTTTAACCTATTCAAATGGTTTCATGAAAGTGGATCCACCTTTTCTAAATATACAATAATTTTAATACTTATTTAATTTATTTATATCTTGTTTTTTAATTACGCTGGCCTGGTGGGCCGTATTTGTTTTAGTTTTCCTCTACGTAGAATATTCTCTTATTATTAGTAAATTTGGTTTATAAAAATTTTAACCAATTCAAATAGTTTCATGCAAGTAGATCCAAAGATTCTAAAAATACAATATTTTTGATACCTATTTAAATTTTAATATCTTGTTTTTTTATTTCTCAGGCCTTTTGGACTGTATTTGTTAAGGTTTTTCTCTATTTTACATACTTTTCATTATAAGTAAACTTGTTTTATAAAAATTTTAACCTATTCAAATGGTTTCATAAAAGTGGATCCACCTTTTCTAAATATACAATAATTTTAATACTTATTTAATTTATTTATATCTTGTTTTTTAATTACGCTGGCCTGAAGGGCCGTATTTGTTTAAGTTTTTCTCTACGTAGAATATTCTCTCATTATTAGTAAAATTGGTTTATAACAATTTTAACCAATTCAAATGGTTTTATGCAAGTAGATCCAACGTTTATAAAAATACAATAATTTTGAAACCTAATTAAATTTTTTATATCTTGTTTTTTTATTTCTCAGGCCTTTTTGACTGTATTTGTTTAGGTTTTTCTCTATTTTACATATTTTTTCATTATAAGTAAACTTGTTTTATAAAAATTTTAACCTATTCAAATGGTTTCATGCAAGTGGATCCAACGTTTATAAAAATACAATAATTTTGATACCTATTTAAATTTTTTATATTATGTTTTTTTATTTCTCAGGCCTTTTGGACTGTATTTGTTTAAGTTTTTCTCTATTTTATATATTTTTCTATTCTAAGTAAACTTGGTTTATAAGAATTTTAACCAATTCAAATGGTTTCATGAAAGTGGATCCACCTTTTCTAAATATACAATAATTTTAATACTTATTTAAATTATTTATATCTTGTTTTTTAATTACGCTGGCCTGGTGGGCCGTATTTGTTTTAGTTTTCCTCTACATAGAATATTCTCTTATTATTAGTAAACTTGGTTTATAAAAATTTTAACCAATTCAAATGGTTTCAAGCAAGTAGATCCAAAGATTCTAAAAATACAATATTTTTGATACCTATTTATATTTTTATATCTTGTTTTTTTATTTCTCAGGCCTTTTGGACTGTATTTGATAAGGTTTTCTCTATTTTACATATTTTTTCATTATAAGTAAACTTGTTTTATAAAAATTTTAACCTATTCAAATGGTTTCATGAAAGTGGATCCACCTTTTCTAAATATACAATAATTTTAATACTTTTTTAATTTATTTATATCTTGTTTTTTAATTACGCTGGCCTGAAGGGCCGTATTTGTTTTAGTTTTCCTCTACGTAGAATATTCTCTCATTATTAGTAAAATTGGTTTATAAAAATTTTAACCAATTCAAATGAATTCATAAAAGTGGATCCAAAGATTCTAAAAATACAATATTTTTGATACCTATTTAAATTATTATATCTTGTTTTTTTATTTCTCAGGCCTTTTGAACTGTATTTGTTAAGGTTTTTCTCTATTTTACATATTTTTTCATTATAAGTAAACTTGTTTTATAAAAATTTTAACCTATTCAAATGGTTTCATTAAAGTGGATCCACCTTTTCTAAATATACAATAATTTTAATACTTATTTAATTTATTTATATCTTGTTTTTTAATTATGCTGGCCTGGTGGGCCGTATTTGTTTTAGTTTTCCTCTACATAGAATATTCTCTCATTATTAGTAAAATTGGTTTATAAAAATTTTAACCAATTCAAATGAATTCATAAAAGTGGATCCAAAGATTCTAAATATTCAATATTTTTGATACCTATTTAAATTATTATATCTTGTTTTTTTATTTCTCAGGCCTTTTGGACTGTATTTGTTAAGGTTTTTCTCTATTTTACATATTTTTTCATTATAAGTAAACTTGTTTTATAAAAATTTTAACCTATTCAAATGGTTTCATTAAAGTGGATCCACCTTTTCTAAATATACAATAATTTTAATACTTATTTAATTTATTTATATCTTGTTTTTTAATTACGCTGGCCTGGTGGGCCGTATTTGTTTTAGTTTTCCTCTACATAGAATATTCTCTTATTATTAGTAAACTTGGTTTATAAAAATTTTAACCAATTCAAATGGTTTCAAGCAAGTAGATCCAAAGATTCTAAAAATACAATATTTTTGATACCTATTTATATTTTTATATCTTGTTTTTTTATTTCTCAGGCCTTTTGGACTGTATTTGTTAAGGTTTTTCTCTATTTTACATATTTTTTCATTATAAGTAAACTTGTTTTATAAAAATTTTAACCTATTCAAATGGTTTCATGAAAGTGGATCCACCTTTTCTAAATATACAATAATTTTAATACTTATTTAATTTATTTATATCTTGTTTTTTAATTACGCTGGCCTGTTGGGCCGTATTTGTATTAGTTTTCCTCTACATAGAATATTCTCTTATTATTAGTAAATTTGGTTTATAAAAATTTTAACCAATTCAAATGGTTTCATGCAAGTAGATCCAAAGATTCTAAAAATACAATATTTTTGATACCTATTTATATTTTTATATCTGGTTTTTTTATTTCTCAGGCCTTTTGGACTGTATTTGTTAAGGTTTTTCTCTATTTTACATATTTTTTCATTATAAGTAAACTTGTTTTATAAAAATTTTAACCTATTCAAATGGTTTCATGAAAGTGGAT
The DNA here is from genome assembly GCA_022575985.1 of Anagrus nilaparvatae. Taxonomy (NCBI): domain Eukaryota; kingdom Metazoa; phylum Arthropoda; class Insecta; order Hymenoptera; family Mymaridae; genus Anagrus; species Anagrus nilaparvatae. The sequence continues at coordinate 28,410,328 of JAKSXM010000231.1, read as the reverse complement.
ACACCTTTTCTAAGTATACAATAATTTTAATACATTTTTAATTTATTTATATCTTGTTTTTTAATTACGCTGGCCTAAAGGGCCGTATTTGTTTTAGTTTTCCTCTACGTAGAAAATTCTCTTATTATTAGTAAATTTGGTTTATAAAAATTTTAACCAATTCAAATGGTTTCATGCAAGTAGATCCAAAGATTCTAAAAATACAATATTTTTGATACCTATTTAAATTTTTATATCTTGTTTTTTTATTTCTCAGGCCTTTTGGACTGTATTTGTTAAGGTTTTTCTCTATTTTACATATTTTTTCATTATAAGTAAACTTGTTTTATAAAAATTTTAACCTATTCAAATGGTTTCATGATATTGGATCCACCTTTTCTAAATATACAATAATTTTAATACTTATTTAATTTATTTATATCTTGTTTTTTAATTACGCTGGCCTGAAGGGCCGTATTTGTTTAAGTTTTTCTCAACGTAGAATATTCTCTCATTATTAGTAAAATTGGTTTATAATAATTTTAACCAATTCAAATGGTTTTATGCAAGTAGATCCAACGTTTATAAAAATACAATAATTTTGATACCTAATTAAATTTTTTATATCTTGTTTTTTTATTTCTCAGGCCTTTTTGACTGTATTTGTTAAGGTTTTTCTCTATTTTACATATTTTTTCATTATAAGTAAACTTGTTTTATAAAAATTTTAACCTATTCAAATGGTTTCATGCAAGTGGATCCAACGTTTATAAAAATACAATAATTTTGATACCTATTTAAATTTTTTATATCTTGTTTTTTTATTTCTCAGGCCTTTTGGACTGTATTTGTTTAAGTTTTTCTCTATTTTATATATTTTTCTATTCTAAGTAAACTTGGTTTATAAGAATTTTAACCAATTCAAATGGTTTCATGAAAGTGGATCCACCTTTTCTAAATATACAATAATTTTAATACTTATTTAAATTATTTATATCTTGTTTTTTAATTACGCTGGCCTGGTGGGCCGTATTTGTTTTACTTTTCCTCTACATAGAATATTCTCTTATTATTAGTAAACTTGGTTTATAAAAATTTTAACCAATTCAAATGGTTTCAAGCAAGTAGATCCAAAGATTCTAAGAATACAATATTTTTGATACCTATTTATATTTTTATATCTTGTTTTTTTATTTCTCAGGCCTTTTGGACTGTATTTGTTAAGGTTTTTCTCTATTTTACATATTTTTTCATTATAAGTAAACTTGTTTTATAAAAATTTTAACCTATTCAAATGGTTTCATGAAAGTGGATCCACCTTTTCTAAATATACAATAATTTTAATACTTTTTTAATTTATTTATATCTTGTTTTTTAATTACGCTGGCCTGAAGGGCCGTATTTGTTTTAGTTTTCCTCTACGTAGAATATTCTCTTATTATTAGTAAACTTGGTTTATAAAAATTTTAACAAATTCAAATGGTTTCATGCAAGTAGATCCAAAGATTCTAAAAATACAATATTTTTGATACCTATTTAAATTTTTATATCTTGTTTTTTTATTTCTCAGGCTTTTTGGACTGTATTTGTTAAGGTTTTTCTCTATTTTACATATTTTTTCATTATAAGTAAACTTGTTTTATAAAAATTTTAACCTATTCAAATGGTTTAATGAAAGTGGATCCACCTTTTCTAAATATACAATAATTTTAATACTTATTTAATTTATTTATATCTTGTTTTTTAATTACGCTGGCCTGAAGGGCCGTATTTGTTTAAGTTTTTCTCTACGTAGAATATTCTCTCATTATTAGTAAAATTGGTTTATAACAATTTTAACCAATTCAAATGGTTTTATGCAAGTAGATCCAACGTTTATAAAAATACAATAATTTTGAAACCTAATTAAATTTTTTATATCTTGTTTTTTTATTTCTCAGGCCTTTTTGACTGTATTTGTTTAGGTTTTTCTCTATTTTACATATTTTTTCATTATAAGTAAACTTGTTTTATAAAAATTTTAACCTATTCAAATGGTTTCATGCAAGTGGATCCAACGTTTATAAAAATACAATAATTTTGATACCTATTTAAATTTTTTATATTATGTTTTTTTATTTCTCAGGCCTTTTGGACTGTATTTGTTTAAGTTTTTCTCTATTTTATATATTTTTCTATTCTAAGTAAACTTGGTTTATAAGAATTTTAACCAATTCAAATGGTTTCATGAAAGTGGATCCACCTCTTCTAAATATACAATAATTTTAATACTTATTTAAATTATTTATATCTTGTTTTTTAATTACGCTGTCCTGGTGGGCCGTATTTGTTTTACTTTTCCTCTACATAGAATAGTCTCTTATTATTAGTAAACTTGGTTTATAAAAATTTTAACCAATTCAAATGGTTTCATACAAGTAGATCCAAAGATTCTAAAAATACAATATTTTTGATACCTATTTAAATTTTAATATCTTGTTTTTTTATTTCTCAGGCCTTTTGGACTGTATTTGTTAAGGTTTTTCTCTATTTTACATATTTTTTCATTATAAGTAAACTTGTTTTATAAAAATTTTAACCTATTCAAATGGTTTCATGAAAGTGGATACACCTTTTCTAAGTATACAATAATTTTAATACATTTTTAATTTATTTATATCTTGTTTTTTAATTACGCTGGCCTAAAGGGCCGTATTTGTTTTAGTTTTCCTCTACGTAGAAAATTCTCTTATTATTAGTAAATTTGGTTTATAAAAATTTTAACCAATTCAAATGGTTTCATGCAAGTAGATCCAAAGATTCTAAAAATACAATATTTTTGATACCTATTTAAATTTTTATATCTTGTTTTTTTATTTCTCAGGCCTTTTGGACTGTATTTGTTAAGGTTTTTCTCTATTTTACATATTTTTTCATTATAAGTAAACTTGTTTTATAAAAATTTTAACCTATTCAAATGGTTTCATGATATTGGATCCACCTTTTCTAAATATACAATAATTTTAATACTTATTTAATTTATTTATATCTTGTTTTTTAATTACGCTGGCCTGAAGGGCCGTATTTGTTTAAGTTTTTCTCAACGTAGAATATTCTCTCATTATTAGTAAAATTGGTTTATAATAATTTTAACCAATTCAAATGGTTTTATGCAAGTAGATCCAACGTTTATAAAAATACAATAATTTTGATACCTAATTAAATTTTTTATATCTTGTTTTTTTATTTCTCAGGCCTTTTTGACTGTATTTGTTAAGGTTTTTCTCTATTTTACATATTTTTTCATTATAAGTAAACTTGTTTTATAAAAATTTTAACCTATTCAAATGGTTTCATGCAAGTGGATCCAACGTTTATAAAAATACAATAATTTTGATACCTATTTAAATTTTTTATATCTTGTTTTTTTATTTCTCAGGCCTTTTGGACTGTATTTGTTTAAGTTTTTCTCTATTTTATATATTTTTCTATTCTAAGTAAACTTGGTTTATAAGAATTTTAACCAATTCAAATGGTTTCATGAAAGTGGATCCACCTTTTCTAAATATACAATAATTTTAATACTTTTTTAATTTATTTATATCTTGTTTTTTAATTACGCTGGCCTGAAGGGCCGTATTTGTTTTAGTTTTCCTCTAGGTAGAATATTCTCTTATTATTAGTAAACTTGGTTTATAAAAATTTTAACCAATTCAAATGGTTTCATGCAAGTAGATCCAAAGATTCTAAAAATACAATATCTTTGATACCTATTTAAATTTTTATATCTTGTTTTTTTATTTTTCAGGCCTTTTGGACTGTATTTGTTAAGGTTTTTCTCTATTTTACATATTTTTTATTATAAGTAAACTTGTTTTATAAAAATTTTAACCTATTCAAATGGTTTCATAAAAGTGGATCCACCTTTTCTAAATATACAATAATTTTAATACTTATTTAATTTATTTATATCTTGTTTTTTAATTACGCTGGCCTGAAGGGCCGTATTTGTTTAAGTTTTTCTCTACGTAGAATATTCTCTCATTATTAGTAAAATTGGTTTATAACAATTTTAACCAATTCAAATGGTTTTATGCAAGTAGATCCAACGTTTATAAAAATACAATAATTTTGATACCTAATTAAATTTTTTATATCTTGTTTTTTTATTTCTCAGGCCTTTTTGACTGTATTTGTTTAGGTTTTTCTCTATTTTACATATTTTTTCATTATAAGTAAACTTGTTTTATAAAAATTTTAACCTATTCAAATGGTTTCATGCAAGTGGATCCAACGTTTATAAAAATACAATAATTTTGATACTTTTTTAATTTATTTATATCTTGTTTTTTAATTACGCTGGCCTGAAGGGCCGTATTTGTTTTAGTTTTCCTCTACGTAGAATATTCTCTTATTATTAGTAAATTTGGTTTATAAAAATTTTAACCAATTCAAATGGTTTCATGCAAGTAGATCCAAAGATTCTAAAAAAACAATATTTTTGATACCTATTTAAATTTTTATATCTTGTTTTTTTATTTCTCAGGCCTTTTGGACTGTATTTGTTAAGGTTTTTCTCTATTTTACATATTTTTTCATTATAAGTAAACTTGTTTTATAAAAATTTTAACCTATTCAAATGGTTTAATGAAAGTGGATCCACCTTTTCTAAATATACAATAATTTTAATACTTTTTTAATTTATTTATATCTTGTTTTTTAATTACGCTGGCCTGAAGGGCCGTATTTGTTTTAGTTTTCCTCTACGTAGAATATTCTCTTATTATTAGTAAACTTGGTTTATAAAAATTTTAACCAATTCAAATGGTTTCATGCAAGTAGATCCAAAGATTCTAAAAATACAATATTTTTGATACCTATTTAAATTTTTATATCTTGTTTTTTTATTTCTCAGGCTTTTTGGACTGTATTTGTTAAGGTTTTTCTCTATTTTACATATTTTTTCATTATAAGTAAACTTGTTTTATAAAAATTTTAACCTATTCAAATGGTTTCATGAAAGTGGATCCACCTTTTCTAAATATACAATAATTTTAATACTTATTTAATTTATTTATATCTTGTTTTTTAATTACGCTGGCCTGGTGGGCCGTATTTGTTTTAGTTTTCCTCTACGTAGAATATTCTCTTATTATTAGTAAATTTGGTTTATAAAAATTTTAACCAATTCAAATAGTTTCATGCAAGTAGATCCAAAGATTCTAAAAATACAATATTTTTGATACCTATTTAAATTTTAATATCTTGTTTTTTTATTTCTCAGGCCTTTTGGACTGTATTTGTTAAGGTTTTTCTCTATTTTACATACTTTTCATTATAAGTAAACTTGTTTTATAAAAATTTTAACCTATTCAAATGGTTTCATAAAAGTGGATCCACCTTTTCTAAATATACAATAATTTTAATACTTATTTAATTTATTTATATCTTGTTTTTTAATTACGCTGGCCTGAAGGGCCGTATTTGTTTAAGTTTTTCTCTACGTAGAATATTCTCTCATTATTAGTAAAATTGGTTTATAACAATTTTAACCAATTCAAATGGTTTTATGCAAGTAGATCCAACGTTTATAAAAATACAATAATTTTGAAACCTAATTAAATTTTTTATATCTTGTTTTTTTATTTCTCAGGCCTTTTTGACTGTATTTGTTTAGGTTTTTCTCTATTTTACATATTTTTTCATTATAAGTAAACTTGTTTTATAAAAATTTTAACCTATTCAAATGGTTTCATGCAAGTGGATCCAACGTTTATAAAAATACAATAATTTTGATACCTATTTAAATTTTTTATATTATGTTTTTTTATTTCTCAGGCCTTTTGGACTGTATTTGTTTAAGTTTTTCTCTATTTTATATATTTTTCTATTCTAAGTAAACTTGGTTTATAAGAATTTTAACCAATTCAAATGGTTTCATGAAAGTGGATCCACCTTTTCTAAATATACAATAATTTTAATACTTATTTAAATTATTTATATCTTGTTTTTTAATTACGCTGGCCTGGTGGGCCGTATTTGTTTTAGTTTTCCTCTACATAGAATATTCTCTTATTATTAGTAAACTTGGTTTATAAAAATTTTAACCAATTCAAATGGTTTCAAGCAAGTAGATCCAAAGATTCTAAAAATACAATATTTTTGATACCTATTTATATTTTTATATCTTGTTTTTTTATTTCTCAGGCCTTTTGGACTGTATTTGATAAGGTTTTCTCTATTTTACATATTTTTTCATTATAAGTAAACTTGTTTTATAAAAATTTTAACCTATTCAAATGGTTTCATGAAAGTGGATCCACCTTTTCTAAATATACAATAATTTTAATACTTTTTTAATTTATTTATATCTTGTTTTTTAATTACGCTGGCCTGAAGGGCCGTATTTGTTTTAGTTTTCCTCTACGTAGAATATTCTCTCATTATTAGTAAAATTGGTTTATAAAAATTTTAACCAATTCAAATGAATTCATAAAAGTGGATCCAAAGATTCTAAAAATACAATATTTTTGATACCTATTTAAATTATTATATCTTGTTTTTTTATTTCTCAGGCCTTTTGAACTGTATTTGTTAAGGTTTTTCTCTATTTTACATATTTTTTCATTATAAGTAAACTTGTTTTATAAAAATTTTAACCTATTCAAATGGTTTCATTAAAGTGGATCCACCTTTTCTAAATATACAATAATTTTAATACTTATTTAATTTATTTATATCTTGTTTTTTAATTATGCTGGCCTGGTGGGCCGTATTTGTTTTAGTTTTCCTCTACATAGAATATTCTCTCATTATTAGTAAAATTGGTTTATAAAAATTTTAACCAATTCAAATGAATTCATAAAAGTGGATCCAAAGATTCTAAATATTCAATATTTTTGATACCTATTTAAATTATTATATCTTGTTTTTTTATTTCTCAGGCCTTTTGGACTGTATTTGTTAAGGTTTTTCTCTATTTTACATATTTTTTCATTATAAGTAAACTTGTTTTATAAAAATTTTAACCTATTCAAATGGTTTCATTAAAGTGGATCCACCTTTTCTAAATATACAATAATTTTAATACTTATTTAATTTATTTATATCTTGTTTTTTAATTACGCTGGCCTGGTGGGCCGTATTTGTTTTAGTTTTCCTCTACATAGAATATTCTCTTATTATTAGTAAACTTGGTTTATAAAAATTTTAACCAATTCAAATGGTTTCAAGCAAGTAGATCCAAAGATTCTAAAAATACAATATTTTTGATACCTATTTATATTTTTATATCTTGTTTTTTTATTTCTCAGGCCTTTTGGACTGTATTTGTTAAGGTTTTTCTCTATTTTACATATTTTTTCATTATAAGTAAACTTGTTTTATAAAAATTTTAACCTATTCAAATGGTTTCATGAAAGTGGATCCACCTTTTCTAAATATACAATAATTTTAATACTTATTTAATTTATTTATATCTTGTTTTTTAATTACGCTGGCCTGTTGGGCCGTATTTGTATTAGTTTTCCTCTACATAGAATATTCTCTTATTATTAGTAAATTTGGTTTATAAAAATTTTAACCAATTCAAATGGTTTCATGCAAGTAGATCCAAAGATTCTAAAAATACAATATTTTTGATACCTATTTATATTTTTATATCTGGTTTTTTTATTTCTCAGGCCTTTTGGACTGTATTTGTTAAGGTTTTTCTCTATTTTACATATTTTTTCATTATAAGTAAACTTGTTTTATAAAAATTTTAACCTATTCAAATGGTTTCATGAAAGTGGATACACCTTTTCTAAGTATACAATAATTTTAATACATTTTTAATTTATTTATATCTTGTTTTTTAATTACGCTGGCCTAAAGGGCCGTATTTGTTTTAGTTTTCCTCTACGTAGAAAATTCTCTTATTATTAGTAAATTTGGTTTATAAAAATTTTAACCAATTCAAATGGTTTCATGCAAGTAGATCCAAAGATTCTAAAAATACAATATTTTTGATACCTATTTAAATTTTTATATCTTGTTTTTTTATTTCTCAGGCCTTTTGGACTGTATTTGTTAAGGTTTTTCTCTATTTTACATATTTTTTCATTATAAGTAAACTTGTTTTATAAAAATTTTAACCTATTCAAATGGTTTCATGATATTGGATCCACCTTTTCTAAATATACAATAATTTTAATACTTATTTAATTTATTTATATCTTGTTTTTTAATTACGCTGGCCTGAAGGGCCGTATTTGTTTAAGTTTTTCTCAACGTAGAATATTCTCTCATTATTAGTAAAATTGGTTTATAATAATTTTAACCAATTCAAATGGTTTTATGCAAGTAGATCCAACGTTTATAAAAATACAATAATTTTGATACCTAATTAAATTTTTTATATCTTGTTTTTTTATTTCTCAGGCCTTTTTGACTGTATTTGTTAAGGTTTTTCTCTATTTTACATATTTTTTCATTATAAGTAAACTTGTTTTATAAAAATTTTAACCTATTCAAATGGTTTCATGCAAGTGGATCCAACGTTTATAAAAATACAATAATTTTGATACCTATTTAAATTTTTTATATCTTGTTTTTTTATTTCTCAGGCCTTTTGGACTGTATTTGTTTAAGTTTTTCTCTATTTTATATATTTTTCTATTCTAAGTAAACTTGGTTTATAAGAATTTTAACCAATTCAAATGGTTTCATGAAAGTGGATCCACCTTTTCTAAATATACAATAATTTTAATACTTATTTAAATTATTTATATCTTGTTTTTTAATTACGCTGGCCTGGTGGGCCGTATTTGTTTTACTTTTCCTCTACATAGAATATTCTCTTATTATTAGTAAACTTGGTTTATAAAAATTTTAACCAATTCAAATGGTTTCAAGCAAGTAGATCCAAAGATTCTAAGAATACAATATTTTTGATACCTATTTATATTTTTATATCTTGTTTTTTTATTTCTCAGGCCTTTTGGACTGTATTTGTTAAGGTTTTTCTCTATTTTACATATTTTTTCATTATAAGTAAACTTGTTTTATAAAAATTTTAACCTATTCAAATGGTTTCATGAAAGTGGATCCACCTTTTCTAAATATACAATAATTTTAATACTTTTTTAATTTATTTATATCTTGTTTTTTAATTACGCTGGCCTGAAGGGCCGTATTTGTTTTAGTTTTCCTCTACGTAGAATATTCTCTTATTATTAGTAAACTTGGTTTATAAAAATTTTAACAAATTCAAATGGTTTCATGCAAGTAGATCCAAAGATTCTAAAAATACAATATTTTTGATACCTATTTAAATTTTTATATCTTGTTTTTTTATTTCTCAGGCTTTTTGGACTGTATTTGTTAAGGTTTTTCTCTATTTTACATATTTTTTCATTATAAGTAAACTTGTTTTATAAAAATTTTAACCTATTCAAATGGTTTAATGAAAGTGGATCCACCTTTTCTAAATATACAATAATTTTAATACTTATTTAATTTATTTATATCTTGTTTTTTAATTACGCTGGCCTGAAGGGCCGTATTTGTTTAAGTTTTTCTCTACGTAGAATATTCTCTCATTATTAGTAAAATTGGTTTATAACAATTTTAACCAATTCAAATGGTTTTATGCAAGTAGATCCAACGTTTATAAAAATACAATAATTTTGAAACCTAATTAAATTTTTTATATCTTGTTTTTTTATTTCTCAGGCCTTTTTGACTGTATTTGTTTAGGTTTTTCTCTATTTTACATATTTTTTCATTATAAGTAAACTTGTTTTATAAAAATTTTAACCTATTCAAATGGTTTCATGCAAGTGGATCCAACGTTTATAAAAATACAATAATTTTGATACCTATTTAAATTTTTTATATTATGTTTTTTTATTTCTCAGGCCTTTTGGACTGTATTTGTTTAAGTTTTTCTCTATTTTATATATTTTTCTATTCTAAGTAAACTTGGTTTATAAGAATTTTAACCAATTCAAATGGTTTCATGAAAGTGGATCCACCTCTTCTAAATATACAATAATTTTAATACTTATTTAAATTATTTATATCTTGTTTTTTAATTACGCTGTCCTGGTGGGCCGTATTTGTTTTACTTTTCCTCTACATAGAATAGTCTCTTATTATTAGTAAACTTGGTTTATAAAAATTTTAACCAATTCAAATGGTTTCATACAAGTAGATCCAAAGATTCTAAAAATACAATATTTTTGATACCTATTTAAATTTTAATATCTTGTTTTTTTATTTCTCAGGCCTTTTGGACTGTATTTGTTAAAGTTTTTCTCTATTTTACATACTTTTCATTATAAGTAAACTTGTATTATAAAAATTTTAACCTATTCAAATGGTTTCATAAAAGTGGATCCACCTTTTCTAAATATACAATAATTTTAATACTTATTTAATTTATTTATATCTTGTTTTTTAATTACGCTGGCCTGAAGGGCCGTATTTGTTTAAGTTTTTCTCTACGTAGAATATTCTCTCATTATTAGTAAAATTGGTTTATAAAAATTTTAACCAATTCAAATGGTTTTATGCAAGTAGATCCAACGTTTATAAAAATACAATAATTTTGATACCTAATTAAACTTTTTATATCTTGTTTTTTTATTTCTCAGGCCTTTTTGACTGTATTTGTTTAGGTTTTTCTCTATTTTACATATTTTTTCATTATAAGTAAACTTGTTTTATAAAAATTTTAACCTATTCAAATGGTTTCATGCAAGTGGATCCAACGTTTATAAAAATACAATAATTTTGATACCTATTTAAATTTTTTATATTATGTTTTTTTATTTCTCAGGCCTTTTGGACTGTATTTGTTAAAGTTTTTCTCTATTTTATATATTTTTCTATTCTAAGTAAACTTGGTTTATAAGAATTTTAACCAATTCAAATGGTTTCATGAAAGTGGATCCACCTTTTCTAAATATACAATAATTTTAATACTTATTTAATTTATTTATATCTTGTTTTTTAATTACGCTGGCCTGGTGGGCCGTATTTGTTTTAGTTTTCCTCTACATAGAATATTCTCTTATTATTAGTAAACTTGGTTTATAAAAATTTTAACCAATTCAAATGGTTTCAAGCAAGTAGATCCAAAGATTCTAAAAATACAATATTTTTGATACCTATTTATATTTTTATATCTTGTTTTTTTATTTCTCAGGCCTTTTGGACTGTATTTGTTAAGGTTTTTCTCTATTTTACATATTTTTTCATTATAAGTAAACTTGTTTTATAAAAATTTTAACCTATTCAAATGGTTTCATTAAAGTGGATCCACCTTTTCTAAATATACAATAATTTTAATACTTATTTAATTTATTTATATCTTGTTTTTTAATTATGCTGGCCTGGTGGGCCGTATTTGTTTTAGTTTTCCTCTACATAGAATATTCTCTCATTATTAGTAAAATTGGTTTATAAAAATTTTAACCAATTCAAATGAATTCATAAAAGTGGATCCAAAGATTCTAAAAATTCAATATTTTTGATACCTATTTAAATTTTTATATCTTGTTTTTTTATTTCTCAGGCTTTTTGGACTGTATTTGTTAAGGTTTTTCTCTATTTTACATATTTTTTCATTATAAGTAAACTTGTTTTATAAAAATTTTAACCTATTCAAATGGTTTAATGAAAGTGGATCCACCTTTTCTAAATATACAATAATTTTAATACTTATTTAATTTATTTATATCTTGTTTTTTAATTGCGCTGGCCTGAAGGGCCGTATTTGTTTAAGTTTTTCTCTACGTAGAATATTCTCTCATTATTAGTAAAATTGGTTTATAACAATTTTAACCAATTCAAATGGTTTTATGCAAGTAGATCCAACGTTTATAAAAATACAATAATTTTGAAACCTAATTAAATTTTTTATATCTTGTTTTTTTATTTCTCAGGCCTTTTTGACTGTATTTGTTTAGGTTTTTCTCTATTTTACATATTTTTTCATTATAAGTAAACTTGTTTTATAAAAATTTTAACCTATTCAAATGGTTTCATGCAAGTGGATCCAACGTTTATAAAAATACAATAATTTTGATACCTATTTAAATTTTTTATATTATGTTTTTTTATTTCTCAGGCCTTTTGGACTGTATTTGTTTAAGTTTTTCTCTATTTTATATATTTTTCTATTCTAAGTAAACTTGGTTTATAAGAATTTTAACCAATTCAAATGGTTTCATGAAAGTGGATCCACCTCTTCTAAATATACAATAATTTTAATACTTATTTAAATTATTTATATCTTGTTTTTTAATTACGCTGGCCTGGTGGGCCGTATTTGTTTTACTTTTCCTCTACATAGAATAGTCTCTTATTATTAGTAAACTTGGTTTATAAAAATTTTAACCAATTCAAATGGTTTCATACAAGTAGATCCAAAGATTCTAAAAATACAATATTTTTGATACCTATTTAAATTTTAATATCTTGTTTTTTTATTTCTCAGGCCTTTTGGACTGTATTTGTTAAAGTTTTTCTCTATTTTACATACTTTTCATTATAAGTAAACTTGTATTATAAAAATTTTAACCTATTCAAATGGTTTCATAAAAGTGGATCCACCTTTTCTAAATATACAATAATTTTAATACTTATTTAATTTATTTATATCTTGTTTTTTAATTACGCTGGCCTGAAGGGCCGTATTTGTTTAAGTTTTTCTCTACGTAGAATATTCTCTTATTATTAGTAAACTTGGTTTATAAAAATTTTAACCAATTCAAATGGTTTCAAGCAAGTAGATCCAAAGATTCTAAAAATACAATATTTTTGATACCTATTTATATTTTTATATCTTGTTTTTTTATTTCTCAGGCCTTTTGGACTGTATTTGTTAAGGTTTTTCTCTATTTTACATATTTTTTCATTATAAGTAAACTTGTTTTATAAAAATTTTAACCTATTCAAATGGTTTCATTAAAGTGGATCCACCTTTTCTAAATATACAATAATTTTAATACTTATTTAATTTATTTATATCTTGTTTTTTAATTATGCTGGCCTGGTGGGCCGTATTTGTTTTAGTTTTCCTCTACATAGAATATTCTCTCATTATTAGTAAAATTGGTTTATAAAAATTTTAACCAATTCAAATGAATTCATAAAAGTGGATCCAAAGATTCTAAAAATTCAATATTTTTGATACCTATTTAAATTTTTATATCTTGTTTTTTTATTTCTCAGGCTTTTTGGACTGTATTTGTTAAGGTTTTTCTCTATTTTACATATTTTTTCATTATAAGTAAACTTGTTTTATAAAAATTTTAACCTATTCAAATGGTTTAATGAAAGTGGATCCACCTTTTCTAAATATACAATAATTTTAATACTTATTTAATTTATTTATATCTTGTTTTTTAATTACGCTGGCCTGAAGGGCCGTATTTGTTTTAGTTTTCCTCTACATAGAATATTCTCTTATTATTAGTAAACTTGGTTTATAAAAATTTTAACCAATTCAAATGGTTTTATGCAAGTAGATCCAACGTTTATAAAAATACAATAATTTTGATACCTAATTAAATTTTTTATATCTTGTTTTTTTATTTCTCAGGCCTTTTTGACTGTATTTGTTTAGGTTTTTCTCTATTTTACATATTTTTTCATTATAAGTAAACTTGTTTTATAAAAATTTTAACCTATTCAAATGGTTTCATGCAAGTGGATCCAACGTTTATAAAAATACAATAATTTTGATACCTATTTAAATTTTTTATATTATGTTTTTTTATTTCTCAGGCCTTTTGGACTGTATTTGTTTAAGTTTTTCTCTATTTTATATATTTTTCTATTATAAGTAAACTTGGTTTATAAGAATTTTAACAAATTCAAATGGTTTAATGAAAGTGGATCCACCTTTTCTAAATGTACAATAATTTTATAACTTATTTGATTTATTTATATCTTGTTTTTTAATTACGCTGGCCTGGTGGGCCGTATTTGTTTTAGTTTTCCTCTACATAGAATATTCTCTTATTATTAGTAAACTTGGTTTATAAAAATTTTAACCAATTCAAATGGTTTCAAGCAAGTAGATCCAAAGATTCTAAAAATACAATATTTTTGATACCTATTTATATTTTTATATCTTGTTTTTTTATTTCTCAGGCCTTTTGGACTGTATTTGTTAAGGTTTTTCTCTATTTTACATATTTTTTCATTATAAGTAAACTTGTTTTATAAAAATTTTAACCTATTCAAATGGTTTCATCAAAGTGGATCCACCTTTTCTAAATATACAATAATTTTAATACTTATTTAATTTATTTATATCTTGTTTTTTAATTACGCTGGCCTGTTGGGCCGTATTTGTATTAGTTTTCCTCTACATAGAATATTCTCTTATTATTAGTAAACTTGGTTTATAAAAATTTTAACCAATTCAAATGGTTTCAAGCAAGTAGATCCAAAGATTCTAAAAATACAATATTTTTGATACCTATTTATATTTTTATATCTTGTTTTTTTATTTCTCAGGCCTTTTGGACTGTATTTGTTAAGGTTTTTCTCTATTTTACATATTTTTTCATTATAAGTAAACTTGTTTTATAAAAATTTTAACCTATTCAAATGGTTTCATGAAAGTGGATACACCTTTTCTAAATATACAATAATTTTAATACTTTTTTAATTTATTTATATCTTGTTTTTTAATTACGCTGGCCTAAAGGGCCGTATTTGTTTTAGTTTTACTCTACGTAGAAAATTCTCTTATTATTAGTAAATTTGGTTTATAATAATTTTAACCAATTCAAATGGTTTCATGCAAGTAGATCCAAAGATTCTAAAAATACAATATTTTTGATACCTATTTAAATTTTTATATCTTGTTTTTTTATTTCTCAGGCCTTTTGGACTGTATTTGTTAAGGTTTTTCTCTATTTTACATATTTTTTCATTATAAGTAAACTTGTTTTATAAAAATTTTAACCTATTCAAATGGTTTCATGATATTGGATCCACCTTTTCTAAATATACAATAATTTTAATACTTATTTAATTTATTTATATCTTGTTTTTTAATTACGCTGGCCTGAAGGGCCGTATTTGTTTAAGTTTTTCTCAACGTAGAATATTCTCTCATTATTAGTAAAATTGGTTTATAATAATTTTAACCAATTCAAATGGTTTTATGCAAGTAGATCCAACGTTTATAAAAATACAATAATTTTGATACCTAATTAAATTTTTTATATCTTGTTTTTTTATTTCTCAGGCCTTTTTGACTGTATTTGTTTAGGTTTTTCTCTATTTTACATATTTTTTCATTATAAGTAAACTTGTTTTATAAAAATTTTAACCTATTCATATGGTTTCATGCAAGTGGATCCAACGTTTATAAAAATACAATAATTTTGATACCTATTTAAATTTTTTATATTATGTTTTTTTATTTCTCAGGCCTTTTGGACTGTATTTGTTTAAGTTTTTCTCTATTTTATATATTTTTCTATTATAAGTAAACTTGGTTTATAAGAATTTTAACAAATTCAAATGGTTTAATGAAAGTAGATCCACCTTTTCTAAATGTACAATAATTTTATAACTTATTTGATTTATTTATATCTTGTTTTTTAATTACGCTGGCCTGGTGGGCCGTATTTGTTTTAGTTTTCCTCTACATAGAATATTCTCTTATTATTAGTAAACTTGGTTTATAAAAATTTTAACCAATTCAAATGGTTTCAAGCAAGTAGATCCAACGTTTATAAAAATACAATAATTTTGATACCTAATTAAATTTTTTATATCTTGTTTTTTTATTTCTCAGGCCTTTTGGACTGTATTTGTTAAGGTTTTTCTCTATTTTACATATTTTTTCATTATAAGTAAACTTGTTTTATAAAAATTTTAACCTATTCAAATGGTTTCATGCAAGTGGATCCAACGTTTATAAAAATACAATAATTTTGATACCTATTTAAATTTTTTATATCTTGTTTTTTTATTTCTCAGGCCTTTTGGACTGTATTTGTTTAAGTTTTTCTCTATTTTATATATTTTTCTATTCTAAGTAAACTTGGTTTATAAGAATTTTAACCAATTCAAATGGTTTCATGAAAGTGGATCCACCTTTTCTAAATATACAATAATTTTAATACTTATTTAAATTATTTATATCTTGTTTTTTAATTACGCTGGCATGGTGGGCCGTATTTGTTTTACTTTCCTCTACATAGAATATTCTCTTATTATTAGTAAACTTGGTTTATAAAAATTTTAACCAATTCAAATGGTTTCAAGCAAGTAGATCCAAAGATTCTAAGAATACAATATTTTTGATACCTATTTATATTTTTATATCTTGTTTTTTTATTTCTCAGGCCTTTTGGACTGTATTTGTTAAGGTTTTTCTCTATTTTACATATTTTTTCATTATAAGTAAACTTGTTTTATAAAAATTTTAACCTATTCAAATGGTTTCATGAAAGTGGATCCACCTTTTCTAAATATACAATAATTTTAATACTTTTTTAATTTATTTATATCTTGTTTTTTAATTACGCTGGCCTGAAGGGCCGTATTTGTTTTAGTTTTCCTCTACGTAGAATATTCTCTTATTATTAGTAAACTTGGTTTATAAAAATTTTAACAAATTCAAATGGTTTCATGCAAGTAGATCCAAAGATTCTAAAAATACAATATTTTTGATACCTATTTAAATTTTTATATCTTGTTTTTTTATTTCTCAGGCTTTTTGGACTGTATTTGTTTAGGTTTTTCTCTATTTTACATATTTTTTCATTATAAGTAAACTTGTTTTATAAAAATTTTAACCTATTCAAATGGTTTCATGCAAGTGGATCCAACGTTTATAAAAATACAATAATTTTGATACCTATTTAAATTTTTTATATTATGTTTTTTTATTTCTCAGGCCTTTTGGACTGTATTTGTTTAAGTTTTTCTCTATTTTATATATTTTTCTATTATAAGTAAACTTGGTTTATAAGAATTTTAACAAATTCAAATGGTTTAATGAAAGTGGATCCACCTTTTCTAAATGTACAATAATTTTATAACTTATTTGATTTATTTATATCTTGTTTTTTAATTACGCTGGCCTGGTGGGCCGTATTTGTTTTAGTTTTCCTCTACATAGAATATTCTCTTATTATTAGTAAACTTGGTTTATAAAAATTTTAACCAATTCAAATGGTTTCAAGCAAGTAGATCCAACGTTTATAAAAATACAATAATTTTGATACCTAATTAAATTTTTTATATCTTGTTTTTTTATTTCTCAGGCCTTTTGGACTGTATTTGTTAAGGTTTTTCTCTATTTTACATATTTTTTCATTATAAGTAAACTTGTTTTATAAAAATTTTAACCTATTCAAATGGTTTCATGCAAGTGGATCCAACGTTTATAAAAATACAATAATTTTGATACCTATTTAAATTTTTTATATCTTGTTTTTTTATTTCTCAGGCCTTTTGGACTGTATTTGTTTAAGTTTTTCTCTATTTTATATATTTTTCTATTCTAAGTAAACTTGGTTTATAAGAATTTTAACCAATTCAAATGGTTTCATGAAAGTGGATCCACCTTTTCTAAATATACAATAATTTTAATACTTATTTAAATTATTTATATCTTGTTTTTTAATTACGCTGGCCTGGTGGGCCGTATTTGTTTTACTTTTCCTCTACATAGAATATTCTCTTATTATTAGTAAACTTGGTTTATAAAAATTTTAACCAATTCAAATGGTTTCAAGCAAGTAGATCCAAAGATTCTAAGAATACAATATTTTTGATACCTATTTATATTTTTATATCTTGTTTTTTTATTTCTCAGGCCTTTTGGACTGTATTTGTTAAGGTTTTTCTCTATTTTACATATTTTTTCATTATAAGTAAACTTGTTTTATAAAAATTTTAACCTATTCAAATGGTTTCATGAAAGTGGATCCACCTTTTCTAAATATACAATAATTTTAATACTTTTTTAATTTATTTATATCTTGTTTTTTAATTACGCTGGCCTGAAGGGCCGTATTTGTTTTAGTTTTCCTCTACGTAGAATATTCTCTTATTATTAGTAAACTTGGTTTATAAAAATTTTAACAAATTCAAATGGTTTCATGCAAGTAGATCCAAAGATTCTAAAAATACAATATTTTTGATACCTATTTAAATTTTTATATCTTGTTTTTTTATTTCTCAGGCTTTTTGGACTGTATTTGTTAAGGTTTTTCTCTATTTTACATATTTTTTCATTATAAGTAAACTTGTTATATAAAAATTTTAACCTATTCAAATGGTTTAATGAAAGTGGATCCACCTTTTCTAAATATACAATAATTTTAATACTTTTTTAATTTATTTATATCTTGTTTTTTAATTACGCTGGCCTGAAGGGCCGTATTTGTTTTAGTTTTCCTCTAGGTAGAATATTCTCTTATTATTAGTAAACTTGGTTTATAAAAATTTTAACCAATTCAAATGGTTTCATGCAAGTAGATCCAAAGATTCTAAAAATACAATATTTTTGATACCTATTTAAATTTTTATATCTTGTTTTTTTATTTCTCAGGCCTTTTGGACTGTATTTGTTAAGGTTTTTCTCTATTTTACATATTTTTTCATTATAAGTAAACTTGTTTTATAAAAATTTTAACCTATTCAAATGGTTTCATGATATTGGATCCACCTTTTCTAAATATACAATAATTTTAATACTTATTTAATTTATTTATATCTTGTTTTTTAATTACGCTGGCCTGAAGGGCCGTATTTGTTTAAGTTTTTCTCAACGTAGAATATTCTCTCATTATTAGTAAAATTGGTTTATAATAATTTTAACCAATTCAAATGGTTTTATGCAAGTAGATCCAACGTTTATAAAAATACAATAATTTTGATACCTAATTAAATTTTTTATATCTTGTTTTTTTATTTCTCAGGCCTTTTTGACTGTATTTGTTTAGGTTTTTCTCTATTTTACATATTTTTTCATTATAAGTAAACTTGTTTTATAAAAATTTTAACCTATTCAAATGGTTTCATGCAAGTGGATCCAACGTTTATAAAAATACAATAATTTTGATACCTATTTAAATTTTTTATATTATGTTTTTTTATTTCTCAGGCCTTTTGGACTGTATTTGTTTAAGTTTTTCTCTATTTTATATATTTTTCTATTATAAGTAAACTTGGTTTATAAGAATTTTAACAAATTCAAATGGTTTAATGAAAGTGGATCCACCTTTTCTAAATGTACAATAATTTTATAACTTATTTGATTTATTTATATCTTGTTTTTTAATTACGCTGGCCTGGTGGGCCGTATTTGTTTTAGTTTTCCTCTACATAGAATATTCTCTTATTATTAGTAAACTTGGTTTATAAAAATTTTAACCAATTCAAATGGTTTCAAGCAAGTAGATCCAACGTTTATAAAAATACAATAATTTTGATACCTAATTAAATTTTTTATATCTTGTTTTTTTATTTCTCAGGCCTTTTGGACTGTATTTGTTAAGGTTTTTCTCTATTTTACATATTTTTTCATTATAAGTAAACTTGTTTTATAAAAATTTTAACCTATTCAAATGGTTTCATGCAAGTGGATCCAACGTTTATAAAAATACAATAATTTTGATACCTATTTAAATTTTTTATATCTTGTTTTTTTATTTCTCAGGCCTTTTGGACTGTATTTGTTTAAGTTTTTCTCTATTTTATATATTTTTCTATTCTAAGTAAACTTGGTTTATAAGAATTTTAACCAATTCAAATGGTTTCATGAAAGTGGATCCACCTTTTCTAAATATACAATAATTTTAATACTTATTTAAATTATTTATATCTTGTTTTTTAATTACGCTGGCCTGGTGGGCCGTATTTGTTTTACTTTTCCTCTACATAGAATATTCTCTTATTATTAGTAAACTTGGTTTATAAAAATTTTAACCAATTCAAATGGTTTCAAGCAAGTAGATCCAAAGATTCTAAGAATACAATATTTTTGATACCTATTTATATTTTTATATCTTGTTTTTTTATTTCTCAGGCCTTTTGGACTGTATTTGTTAAGGTTTTTCTCTATTTTACATATTTTTTCATTATAAGTAAACTTGTTTTATAAAAATTTTAACCTATTCAAATGGTTTCATGAAAGTGGATCCACCTTTTCTAAATATACAATAATTTTAATACTTTTTTATTTTATTTATATCTTGTTTTTTAATTACGCTGGCCTGAAGGGCCGTATTTGTTTTAGTTTTCCTCTACGTAGAATATTCTCTTATTATTAGTAAACTTGGTTTATAAAAATTTTAACAAATTCAAATGGTTTCATGCAAGTAGATCCAAAGATTCTAAAAATACAATATTTTTGATACCTATTTAAATTTTTATATCTTGTTTTTTTATTTCTCAGGCTTTTTGGACTGTATTTGTTTAGGTTTTTCTCTATTTTACATATTTTTTCATTATAAGTAAACTTGTTTTATAAAAATTTTAACCTATTCAAATGGTTTCATGCAAGTGGATCCAACGTTTATAAAAATACAATAATTTTGATACCTATTTAAATTTTTTATATTATGTTTTTTTATTTCTCAGGCCTTTTGGACTGTATTTGTTTAAGTTTTTCTCTATTTTATATATTTTTCTATTATAAGTAAACTTGGTTTATAAGAATTTTAACAAATTCAAATGGTTTAATGAAAGTGGATCCACCTTTTCTAAATGTACAATAATTTTATAACTTATTTGATTTATTTATATCTTGTTTTTTAATTACGCTGGCCTGGTGGGCCGTATTTGTTTTAGTTTTCCTCTACATAGAA
This sequence comes from Anagrus nilaparvatae, assembly GCA_022575985.1. NCBI lineage: Eukaryota > Metazoa > Arthropoda > Insecta > Hymenoptera > Mymaridae > Anagrus > Anagrus nilaparvatae. The sequence goes on along the minus strand of JAKSXM010000231.1, from coordinate 28,389,533 downwards.
TATTCTCTTATTATTAGTAAACTTGGTTTATAAAAATTTTAACCAATTCAAATGGTTTCAAGCAAGTAGATCCAACGTTTATAAAAATACAATAATTTTGATACCTAATTAAATTTTTTATATCTTGTTTTTTTATTTCTCAGGCCTTTTGGACTGTATTTGTTAAGGTTTTTCTCTATTTTACATATTTTTTCATTATAAGTAAACTTGTTTTATAAAAATTTTAACCTATTCAAATGGTTTCATGCAAGTGGATCCAACGTTTATAAAAATACAATAATTTTGATACCTATTTAAATTTTTTATATCTTGTTTTTTTATTTCTCAGGCCTTTTGGACTGTACTTGTTTAAGTTTTTCTCTATTTTATATATTTTTCTATTCTAAGTGAACTTGGTTTATAAGAATTTTAACCAATTCAAATGGTTTCATGAAAGTGGATCCACCTTTTCTAAATATACAATAATTTTAATACTTATTTAAATTATTTATATCTTGTTTTTTAATTACGCTGGCCTGGTGGGCCGTATTTGTTTTACTTTTCCTCTACATAGAATATTCTCTTATTATTAGTAAACTTGGTTTATAAAAATTTTAACCAATTCAAATGGTTTCAAGCAAGTAGATCCAAAGATTCTAAGAATACAATATTTTTGATACCTATTTATATTTTTATATCTTGTTTTTTTATTTCTCAGGCCTTTTGGACTGTATTTGTTAAGGTTTTTCTCTATTTTACATATTTTTTCATTATAAGTAAACTTGTTTTATAAAAATTTTAACCTATTCAAATGGTTTCATGAAAGTGGATCCACCTTTTCTAAATATACAATAATTTTAATACTTTTTTAATTTATTTATATCTTGTTTTTTAATTACGCTGGCCTGAAGGGCCGTATTTGTTTTAGTTTTCCTCTACGTAGAATATTCTCTTATTATTAGTAAACTTGGTTTATAAAAATTTTAACAAATTCAAATGGTTTCATGCAAGTAGATCCAAAGATTCTAAAAATACAATATTTTTGATACCTATTTAAATTTTTATATCTTGTTTTTTTATTTCTCAGGCTTTTTGGACTGTATTTGTTAAGGTTTTTCTCTATTTTACATATTTTCTCATTATAAGTAAACTTGTTATATAAAAATTTTAACCTATTCAAATGGTTTAATGAAAGTGGATCCACCTTTTCTAAATATACAATAATTTTAATACTTTTTTAATTTATTTATATCTTGTTTTTTAATTACGCTGGCCTGAAGGGCCGTATTTGTTTTAGTTTTCCTCTACGTAGAATATTCTCTTATTATTAGTAAACTTGGTTTATAAAAATTTTAACCAATTCGAATGGTTTCATGCAAGTAGATCCAAAGATTCTAAAAATACAATATTTTTGACACCTATTTAAATTTTTATATCTTGTTTTTTTATTTCTCAGGCTTTTTGGACTGTATTTGTTAAGGTTTTTCTCTATTTTACATATTTTTTCATTATAAGTAAACTTGTTTTATAAAAATTTTAACCTATTCAAATGGTTTCATGAAAGTGGATCCACCTTTTCTAAATATACAATAATTTTAATACTTATTTAATTTATTTATATCTTGTTTTTTAATTACGCTGGCCTGGTGGGCCGTATTTGTTTTAGTTTTCCTCTACGTAGAATATTCTCTTATTATTAGTAAATTTGGTTTATAAAAATTTTAACCAATTCAAATGGTTTCATGCAAGTAGATCCAAAGATTCTAAAAAAACAATATTTTTGATACCTATTTAAATTTTTATATCTTGTTTTTTTATTTCTCAGGCCTTTTGGACTGTATTTGTTAAGGTTTTTCTCTATTTTACATATTTTTTCATTATAAGTAAACTTGTTTTATAAAAATTTTAACCTATTCAAATGGTTTCATGAAAGTGGATCCACCTTTTCTAAATATACAATAATTTTAATACTTATTTAAATTATTTATATCTTGTTTTTTAATTACGCTGGCCTGGTGGGCCGTATTTGTTTTACTTTTCCTCTACATAGAATATTCTCTTATTATTAGTAAACTTGGTTTATAAAAATTTTAACCAATTCAAATGGTTTCAAGCAAGTAGATCCAAAGATTCTAAGAATACAATATTTTTGATACCTATTTATATTTTTATATCTTGTTTTTTTATTTCTCAGGCCTTTTGGACTGTATTTGTTAAGGTTTTTCTCTATTTTACATATTTTTTCATTATAAGTAAACTTGTTTTATAAAAATTTTAACCTATTCAAATGGTTTCATGAAAGTGGATCCACCTTTTCTAAATATACAATAATTTTAATACTTTTTTAATTTATTTATATCTTGTTTTTTAATTACGCTGGCCTGAAGGGCCGTATTTGTTTTAGTTTTCCTCTACGTAGAATATTCTCTTATTATTAGTAAACTTGGTTTATAAAAATTTTAACCAATTCAAATGGTTTCATGCAAGTAGATCCAAAGATTCTAAAAATACAATATTTTTGACACCTATTTATATTTTTATATCTTGTTTTTTTATTTCTCAGGCCTTTTGGACTGTATTTGTTAAGGTTTTTCTCTATTTTACATATTTTTTCATTATAAGTAAACTTGTTTTATAAAAATTTTAACCTATTCAAATGGTTTCATGAAAGTGGATCCACCTTTTCTAAATATACAATAATTTTAATACTTATTTAATTTATTTATATCTTGTTTTTTAATTACGCTGGCCTGGTGGGCCGTATTTGTTTTAGTTTTCCTCTACGTAGAATATTCTCTTATTATTAGTAATTTTGGTTTATAAAAATTTTAACCAATTCAAATGGTTTCATGCAAGTAGATCCAAAGATTCTAAAAATACAATATTTTTGATACCTATTTAAATTTTTATATCTTGTTTTTTTATTTCTCAGGCCTTTTGGACTGTATTTGTTAAGGTTTTTCTCTATTTTACATATTTTTTCATTATAAGTAAACTTGTTTTATAAAAATTTTAACCTATTCAAATGGTTTCATGATATTGGATCCACCTTTTCTAAATATACAATAATTTTAATACTTATTTAATTTATTTATATCTTGTTTTTTAATTACGCTGGCCTGAAGGGCCGTATTTGTTTAAGTTTTTCTCAACGTAGAATATTCTCTCATTATTAGTAAAATTGGTTTATAATAATTTTAACCAATTCAAATGGTTTTATGCAAGTAGATCCAACGTTTATAAAAATACAATAATTTTGATACCTAATTAAATTTTTTATATCTTGTTTTTTTATTTCTCAGGCCTTTTTGACTGTATTTGTTTAGGTTTTTCTCTATTTTACATATTTTTTCATTATAAGTAAACTTGTTTTATAAAAATTTTAACCTATTCAAATGGTTTCATGCAAGTGGATCCAACGTTTATAAAAATACAATAATTTTGATACCTATTTAAATTTTTTATATTATGTTTTTTTATTTCTCAGGCCTTTTGGACTGTATTTGTTTAAGTTTTTCTCTATTTTATATATTTTTCTATTATAAGTAAACTTGGTTTATAAGAATTTTAACAAATTCAAATGGTTTAATGAAAGTGGATCCACCTTTTCTAAATGTACAATAATTTTATAACTTATTTGATTTATTTATATCTTGTTTTTTAATTACGCTGGCCTGGTGGGCCGTATTTGTTTTAGTTTTCCTCTACATAGAATATTCTCTTATTATTAGTAAACTTGGTTTATAAAAATTTTAACCAATTCAAATGGTTTCAAGCAAGTAGATCCAACGTTTATAAAAATACAATAATTTTGATACCTAATTAAATTTTTTATATCTTGTTTTTTTATTTCTCAGGCCTTTTGGACTGTATTTGTTAAGGTTTTTCTCTATTTTACATATTTTTTCATTATAAGTAAACTTGTTTTATAAAAATTTTAACCTATTCAAATGGTTTCATGCAAGTGGATCCAACGTTTATAAAAATACAATAATTTTGATACCTATTTAAATTTTTTATATCTTGTTTTTTTATTTCTCAGGCCTTTTGGACTGTATTTGTTTAAGTTTTTCTCTATTTTATATATTTTTCTATTCTAAGTAAACTTGGTTTATAAGAATTTTAACCAATTCAAATGGTTTCATGAAAGTGGATCCACCTTTTCTAAATATACAATAATTTTAATACTTATTTAAATTATTTATATCTTGTTTTTTAATTACGCTGGCCTGGTGGGCCGTATTTGTTTTACTTTTCCTCTACATAGAATATTCTCTTATTATTAGTAAACTTGGTTTATAAAAATTTTAACCAATTCAAATGGTTTCAAGCAAGTAGATCCAAAGATTCTAAGAATACAATATTTTTGATACCTATTTATATTTTTATATCTTGTTTTTTTATTTCTCAGGCCTTTTGGACTGTATTTGTTAAGGTTTTTCTCTATTTTACATATTTTTTCATTATAAGTAAACTTGTTTTATAAAAATTTTAACCTATTCAAATGGTTTCATGAAAGTGGATCCACCTTTTCTAAATATACAATAATTTTAATACTTTTTTAATTTATTTATATCTTGTTTTTTAATTACGCTGGCCTGAAGGGCCGTATTTGTTTTAGTTTTCCTCTACGTAGAATATTCTCTTATTATTAGTAAACTTGGTTTATAAAAATTTTAACAAATTCAAATGGTTTCATGCAAGTAGATCCAAAGATTCTAAAAATACAATATTTTTGATACCTATTTAAATTTTTATATCTTGTTTTTTTATTTCTCAGGCTTTTTGGACTGTATTTGTTTAGGTTTTTCTCTATTTTACATATTTTTTCATTATAAGTAAACTTGTTTTATAAAAATTTTAACCTATTCAAATGGTTTCATGCAAGTGGATCCAACGTTTATAAAAATACAATAATTTTGATACCTATTTAAATTTTTTATATTATGTTTTTTTATTTCTCAGGCCTTTTGGACTGTATTTGTTTAAGTTTTTCTCTATTTTATATATTTTTCTATTATAAGTAAACTTGGTTTATAAGAATTTTAACAAATTCAAATGGTTTAATGAAAGTGGATCCACCTTTTCTAAATGTACAATAATTTTATAACTTATTTGATTTATTTATATCTTGTTTTTTAATTACGCTGGCCTGGTGGGCCGTATTTGTTTTAGTTTTCCTCTACATAGAATATTCTCTTATTATTAGTAAACTTGGTTTATAAAAATTTTAACCAATTCAAATGGTTTCAAGCAAGTAGATCCAACGTTTATAAAAATACAATAATTTTGATACCTAATTAAATTTTTTATATCTTGTTTTTTTATTTCTCAGGCCTTTTGGACTGTATTTGTTAAGGTTTTTCTCTATTTTACATATTTTTTCATTATAAGTAAACTTGTTTTATAAAAATTTTAACCTATTCAAATGGTTTCATGCAAGTGGATCCAACGTTTATAAAAATACAATAATTTTGATACCTATTTAAATTTTTTATATCTTGTTTTTTTATTTCTCAGGCCTTTTGGACTGTATTTGTTTAAGTTTTTCTCTATTTTATATATTTTTCTATTCTAAGTGAACTTGGTTTATAAGAATTTTAACCAATTCAAATGGTTTCATGAAAGTGGATCCACCTTTTCTAAATATACAATAATTTTAATACTTATTTAAATTATTTATATCTTGTTTTTTAATTACGCTGGCCTGGTGGGCCGTATTTGTTTTACTTTTCCTCTACATAGAATATTCTCTTATTATTAGTAAACTTGGTTTATAAAAATTTTAACCAATTCAAATGGTTTCAAGCAAGTAGATCCAAAGATTCTAAGAATACAATATTTTTGATACCTATTTATATTTTTATATCTTGTTTTTTTATTTCTCAGGCCTTTTGGACTGTATTTGTTAAGGTTTTTCTCTATTTTACATATTTTTTCATTATAAGTAAACTTGTTTTATAAAAATTTTAACCTATTCAAATGGTTTCATGAAAGTGGATCCACCTTTTCTAAATATACAATAATTTTAATACTTTTTTAATTTATTTATATCTTGTTTTTTAATTACGCTGGCCTGAAGGGCCGTATTTGTTTTAGTTTTCCTCTACGTAGAATATTCTCTTATTATTAGTAAACTTGGTTTATAAAAATTTTAACAAATTCAAATGGTTTCATGCAAGTAGATCCAAAGATTCTAAAAATACAATATTTTTGATACCTATTTAAATTTTTATATCTTGTTTTTTTATTTCTCAGGCTTTTTGGACTGTATTTGTTAAGGTTTTTCTCTATTTTACATATTTTCTCATTATAAGTAAACTTGTTATATAAAAATTTTAACCTATTCAAATGGTTTAATGAAAGTGGATCCACCTTTTCTAAATATACAATAATTTTAATACTTTTTTAATTTATTTATATCTTGTTTTTTAATTACGCTGGCCTGAAGGGCCGTATTTGTTTTAGTTTTCCTCTACGTAGAATATTCTCTTATTATTAGTAAACTTGGTTTATAAAAATTTTAACCAATTCGAATGGTTTCATGCAAGTAGATCCAAAGATTCTAAAAATACAATATTTTTGACACCTATTTAAATTTTTATATCTTGTTTTTTTATTTCTCAGGCTTTTTGGACTGTATTTGTTAAGGTTTTTCTCTATTTTACATATTTTTTCATTATAAGTAAACTTGTTTTATAAAAATTTTAACCTATTCAAATGGTTTCATGAAAGTGGATCCACCTTTTCTAAATATACAATAATTTTAATACTTATTTAATTTATTTATATCTTGTTTTTTAATTACGCTGGCCTGGTGGGCCGTATTTGTTTTAGTTTTCCTCTACGTAGAATATTCTCTTATTATTAGTAAATTTGGTTTATAAAAATTTTAACCAATTCAAATGGTTTCATGCAAGTAGATCCAAAGATTCTAAAAAAACAATATTTTTGATACCTATTTAAATTTTTATATCTTGTTTTTTTATTTCTCAGGCCTTTTGGACTGTATTTGTTAAGGTTTTTCTCTATTTTACATATTTTTTCATTATAAGTAAACTTGTTTTATAAAAATTTTAACCTATTCAAATGGTTTCATGAAAGTGGATCCACCTTTTCTAAATATACAATAATTTTAATACTTATTTAAATTATTTATATCTTGTTTTTTAATTACGCTGGCCTGGTGGGCCGTATTTGTTTTACTTTTCCTCTACATAGAATATTCTCTTATTATTAGTAAACTTGGTTTATAAAAATTTTAACCAATTCAAATGGTTTCAAGCAAGTAGATCCAAAGATTCTAAGAATACAATATTTTTGATACCTATTTATATTTTTATATCTTGTTTTTTTATTTCTCAGGCCTTTTGGACTGTATTTGTTAAGGTTTTTCTCTATTTTACATATTTTTTCATTATAAGTAAACTTGTTTTATAAAAATTTTAACCTATTCAAATGGTTTCATGAAAGTGGATCCACCTTTTCTAAATATACAATAATTTTAATACTTTTTTAATTTATTTATATCTTGTTTTTTAATTACGCTGGCCTGAAGGGCCGTATTTGTTTTAGTTTTCCTCTACGTAGAATATTCTCTTATTATTAGTAAACTTGGTTTATAAAAATTTTAACAAATTCAAATGGTTTCATGCAAGTAGATCCAAAGATTCTAAAAATACAATATTTTTGATACCTATTTAAATTTTTATATCTTGTTTTTTTATTTCTCAGGCTTTTTGGACTGTATTTGTTAAGGTTTTTCTCTATTTTACATATTTTTTCATTATAAGTAAACTTGTTTTATAAAAATTTTAACCTATTCAAATGGTTTAATGAAAGTGGATCCACCTTTTCTAAATATACAATAATTTTAATACTTTTTTAATTTATTTATATCTTGTTTTTTAATTACGCTGGCCTGAAGGGCCGTATTTGTTTTAGTTTTCCTCTACGTAGAATATTCTCTTATTATTAGTAAACTTGGTTTATAAAAATTTTAACCAATTCAAATGGTTTCATGCAAGTAGATCCAAAGATTCTAAAAATACAATATTTTTGACACCTATTTAAATTTTTATATCTTGTTTTTTTATTTCTCAGGCTTTTTGGACTGTATTTGTTAAGGTTTTTCTCTATTTTACATATTTTTTCATTATAAGTAAACTTGTTTTATAAAAATTTTAACCTATTCAAATGGTTTCATGAAAGTGGATCCACCTTTTCTAAATATACAATAATTTTAATACTTATTTAATTTATTTATATCTTGTTTTTTAATTACGCTGGCCTGGTGGGCCGTATTTGTTTTAGTTTTCCTCTACGTAGAATATTCTCTTATTATTAGTAAATTTGGTTTATAAAAATTTTAACCAATTCAAATGGTTTCATGCAAGTAGATCCAAAGATTCTAAAAAAACAATATTTTTGATACCTATTTAAATTTTTATATCTTGTTTTTTTATTTCTCAGGCCTTTTGGACTGTATTTGTTAAGGTTTTTCTCTATTTTACATATTTTTTCATTATAAGTAAACTTGTTTTATAAAAATTTTAACCTATTCAAATGGTTTCATGAAAGTGGATCCACCTTTTCTAAATATACAATAATTTTAATACTTATTTAATTTATTCATATCTTGTTTTTTAATTACGCTGGCCTGAAGGGCCGTATTTGTTTTAGTTTTCCTCTACGTAAAATATTCTCTTATTATTTGTAAATTTGGTTTATAAAAATTTTAACCAATTCAAATGGTTTCATGCAAGTAGATCCAAAGATTCTAAAAATACAATATTTTTGATACCTATTTAAATTTTTATATCTTGTTTTTTTATTTCTCAGGCCTTTTGGACTGTATTTGTTAAGGTTTTTCTCTATTTTACATACTTTTCATTATAAGTAAACTTGTTTTATAAAAATTTTAACCTATTCAAATGGTTTCATAAAAGTGGATCCACCTTTTCTAAATATACAATAATTTTAATACTTATTTAATTTATTTATATCTTGTTTTTTAATTACGCTGGCCTGAAGGGCCGTATTTGTTTAAGTTTTTCTCTACGTAGAATATTCTCTCATTATTAGTAAAATTGGTTTATAACAATTTTAACCAATTCAAATGGTTTTATGCAAGTAGATCCAACGTTTATAAAAATACAATAATTTTGATACCTAATTAAATTTTTTATATCTTGTTTTTTTATTTCTCAGGCCTTTTTGACTGTATTTGTTTAGGTTTTTCTCTATTTTACATATTTTTTCATTATAAGTAAACTTGTTTTATAAAAATTTTAACCTATTCAAATGGTTTCATGCAAGTGGATCCAACGTTTATAAAAATACAATAATTTTGATACCTATTTAAATTTTTTATATTATGTTTTTTTATTTCTCAGGCCTTTTGGACTGTATTTGTTTAAGTTTTTCTCTATTTTATATATTTTTCTATTCTAAGTAAACTTGGTTTATAAGAATTTTAACCAATTCAAATGGTTTCATGAAAGTGGATCCACCTTTTCTAAATATACAATAATTTTAATACTTATTTAATTTATTTATATCTTGTTTTTTAATTACGCTGGCCTGGTGGGCCGTATTTGTTTTAGTTTTCCTCTACGTAGAATATTCTCTTATTATTAGTAAATTTGGTTTATAAAAATTTTAACCAATTCAAATGGTTTCATGCAAGTAGATCCAAAGATTCTAAAAAAACAATATTTTTGATACCTATTTAAATTTTTATATCTTGTTTTTTTATTTCTCAGGCCTTTTGGACTGTATTTGTTAAGGTTTTTCTCTATTTTACATATTTTTTCATTATAAGTAAACTTGTTTTATAAAAATTTTAACCTATTCAAATGGTTTAATGAAAGTGGATCCACCTTTTCTAAATATACAATAATTTTAATACTTTTTTAATTTATTTATATCTTGTTTTTTAATTACGCTGGCCTGAAGGGCCGTATTTGTTTTAGTTTTCCTCTACGTAGAATATTCTCTTATTATTAGTAAACTTGGTTTATAAAAATTTTAACCAATTCAAATGGTTTCATGCAAGTAGATCCAAAGATTCTAAAAATACAATATTTTTGATACCTATTTAAATTTTTATATCTTTTTTTTTTATTTCTCAGGCTTTTTGGACTGTATTTGTTAATGTTTTTCTCTATTTTACATATTTTTTCATTATAAGTAAACTTGTTTTATAAAAATTTTAACCTACTCAAATGGTTTAATGAAAGTGGATCCACCTTTTCTAAATATACAATAATTTTAATACTTTTTTAATTTATTTATATCTTGTTTTTTAATTACGCTGGCCTGAAGGGCCGTATTTGTTTTAGTTTTCCTCTAGGTAGAATATTCTCTTATTATTAGTAAACTTGGTTTATAAAAATTTTAACCAATTCATATGGTTTCATGCAAGTAGATCCAAAGATTCTAAAAATACAATATCTTTGATACCTATTTAAATTTTTATATCTTGTTTTTTTATTTTTCAGGCCTTTTGGACTGTATTTGTTAAGGTTTTTCTCTATTTTACATATTTTTTATTATAAGTAAACTTGTTTTATAAAAATTTTAACCTATTCAAATGGTTTCATAAAAGTGGATCCACCTTTTCTAAATATACAATAATTTTAATACTTATTTAATTTATTTATATCTTGTTTTTTAATTACGCTGGCCTGAAGGGCCGTATTTGTTTAAGTTTTTCTCTACGTAGAATATTCTCTCATTATTAGTAAAATTGGTTTATAACAATTTTAAACAATTCAAATGGTTTTATACAAGTAGATCCAACGTTTATAAAAATACAATAATTTTGATACCTAATTAAATTTTTTATATCTTGTTTTTTTATTTCTCAGGCCTTTTTGACTGTATTTGTTTAGGTTTTTCTCTATTTTACATATTTTTTCATTATAAGTAAACTTGTTTTATAAAAATTTTAACCTATTCAAATGGTTTCATGCAAGTGGATCCAACGTTTATAAAAATACAATAATTTTGATACCTATTTAAATTTTTTATATTATGTTTTTTTATTTCTCAGGCCTTTTGGACTGTATTTGTTTAAGTTTTTCTCTATTTTATATATTTTTCTATTCTAAGTAAACTTGGTTTATAAGAATTTTAACCAATTCAAATGGTTTCATGAAAGTGGATCCACCTTTTCTAAATATACAATAATTTTAATACTTATTTAATTTATTTATATCTTGTTTTTTAATTACGCTGGCCTGTTGGGCCGTAGTTGTATTAGTTTTCCTCTACATAGAATATTCTCTTATTATTAGTAAACTTGGTTTATAAAAATTTTAACCAATTCAAATGGTTTCAAGCAAGTAGATCCAAAGATTCTAAAAATACAATATTTTTGATACCTATTTAAATTTTTATATCTTTTTTTTTTATTTCTCAGGCTTTTTGGACTGTATTTGTTAAGGTTTTTCTCTATTTTACATATTTTTTCATTATAAGTAAACTTGTTTTATAAAAATTTTAACCTATTCAAATGGTTTCATGAAAGTGGATCCACCTTTTCTAAATATACAATAATTTTAATACTTATTTAATTTATTTATATCTTGTTTTTTAATTACGCTGGCCTGTTGGGCCGTATTTGTATTAGTTTTCCTCTACATAGAATATTCTCTTATTATTAGTAAACTTGGTTTATAAAAATTTTAACCAATTCAAATGGTTTCAAGCAAGTAGATCCAAAGATTCTAAAAATACAATATTTTTGATACCTATTTAAATTTTTATATCTTGTTTTTTTATTTCTCAGGCCTTTTGGACTGTATTTGTTAAGGTTTTTCTCTATTTTACATATTTTTTCATTATAAGTAAACTTGTTTTATAAAAATTTTAACCTATTCAAATGGTTTAATGAAAGTGGATCCACCTTTTCTAAATATACAATAATTTTAATACTTTTTTAATTTATTTATATCTTCTTTTTTAATTACGCTGGCCTGAAGGGCCGTATTTGTTTTAGTTTTCCTCTACGTAGAATATTCTCTTATTATTAGTAAACTTGTTTTATAAAAATTTTAACAAATTCAAATGGTTTCATGCAAGTAGATCCAAAGATTCTAAAAATACAATATTTTTGATACCTATTTAAATTTTTATATCTTGTTTTTTTATTTCTCAGGCCTTTTGGACTGTATTTGTTAAGGTTTTTCTCTATTTTACATATTTTTTCATTATAAGTAAACTTGTTTTATAAAAATTTTAACCTATTCAAATGGTTTAATGAAAGTGGATCCACCTTTTCTAAATATACAATAATTTTAATACTTTTTTAATTTATTTATATCTTGTTTTTTAATTACGCTGGCCTGAAGGGCCGTATTTGTTTTAGTTTTCCTCTAGGTAGAATATTCTCTTATTATTAGTAAACTTGGTTTATAAAAATTTTAACCAATTCAAATGGTTTCATGCAAGTAGATCCAAAAATTCTAAAAATACAATATTTTTGATACCTATTTAAATTTTTATATCTTGTTTTTTTATTTTTCAGGCCTTTTGGACTGTATTTGTTAAGGTTTTTCTCTATTTTACATATTTTTTATTATAAGTAAACTTGTTTTATAAAAATTTTAACCTATTCAAATGGTTTCATAAAAGTGGATCCACCTTTTCTAAATATACAATAATTTTAATACTTATTTAATTTATTTATATCTTGTTTTTTAATTACGCTGGCCTGAAGGGCCGTATTTGTATAAGTTTTTCTCTACGTAGAATATTCTCTCATTATTAGTAAAATTGGTTTATAACAATTTTAACCAATTCAAATGGTTTTATGCAAGTAGATCCAACGTTTATAAAAATACAATAATTTTGATACCTAATTAAATTTTTTATATCTTGTTTTTTTATTTCTCAGGCCTTTTTGACTGTATTTGTTTAGGTTTTTCTCTATTTTACATATTTTTTCATTATAAGTAAACTTGTTTTATAAAAATTTTAACCTATTCAAATGGTTTCATGCAAGTGGATCCAACGTTTATAAAAATACAATAATTTAGATACCTATTTAAATTTTTTATATTATGTTTTTTTATTTCTCAGGCCTTTTGGACTGTATTAGTTTAAGTTTTTCTCTATTTTATATATTTTTCTATTCTAAGTAAACTTGGTTTATAAGAATTTTAACCAATTCAAATGGTTTCATGAAAGTGGATCCACCTTTTCTAAATATACAATAATTTTAATACTTATTTAAATTATTTATATCTTGTTTTTTAATTACGCTGGCCTGGTGGGCCGTATTTGTTTTAGTTTTCCTCTACGTAGAATATTCTCTTATTATTAGTAAATTTGGTTTATAAAAATTTTAACCAATTCAAATGGTTTCATGCAAGTAGATCCAAAGATTCTAAAAATACAATATTTTTGATACCTATTTAAATTTTTATATCTTGTTTTTTTATTTCTCAGGCTTTTTGGACTGTATTTGTTAAGGTTTTTCTCTATTTTACATATTTTTTCATTATAAGTAAACTTGTTTTATAAAAATTTTAACCTATTCAAATGGTTTAATGAAAGTGGATCCACCTTTTCTAAATATACAATAATTTTAATACTTTTTTAATTTATTTATATCTTGTTTTTTAATTACGCTGGCCTGAAGGGCCGTATTTGTTTTAGTTTTCCTCTACGTAGAATATTCTCTTATTATTAGTAAACTTGGTTTATAAAAATTTTAACCAATTCAAATGGTTTCATGCAAGTAGATCCAAAGATTCTAAAAATACAATATTTTTGACACCTATTTAAATTTTTATATCTTGTTTTTTTATTTCTCAGGCTTTTTGGACTGTATTTGTTAAGGTTTTTCTCTATTTTACATATTTTTTCATTATAAGTAAACTTGTTTTATAAAAATTTTAACCTATTCAAATGGTTTCATGAAAGTGGATCCACCTTTTCTAAATATACAATAATTTTAATACTTATTTAATTTATTTATATCTTGTTTTTTAATTACGCTGGCCTGGTGGGCCGTATTTGTTTTAGTTTTCCTCTACGTAGAATATTCTCTTATTATTAGTAAATTTGGTTTATAAAAATTTTAACCAATTCAAATGGTTTCATGCAAGTAGATCCAAAGATTCTAAAAAAACAATATTTTTGATACCTATTTAAATTTTTATATCTTGTTTTTTTATTTCTCAGGCCTTTTGGACTGTATTTGTTAAGGTTTTTCTCTATTTTACATATTTTTTCATTATAAGTAAACTTGTTTTATAAAAATTTTAACCTATTCAAATGGTTTCATGAAAGTGGATCCACCTTTTCTAAATATACAATAATTTTAATACTTATTTAATTTATTTATATCTTGTTTTTTAATTACGCTGGCCTGAAGGGCCGTATTTGTTTTAGTTTTCCTCTACGTAAAATATTCTCTTATTATTAGTAAATTTGGTTTATAAAAATTTTAACCAATTCAAATGGTTTCATGCAAGTAGATCCAAAGATTCTAAAAATACAATATTTTTGATACCTATTTAAATTTTTATATCTTGTTTTTTTATTTCTCAGGCCTTTTGGACTGTATTTGTTAAGGTTTTTCTCTATTTTACATACTTTTCATTATAAGTAAACTTGTTTTATAAAAATTTTAACCTATTCAAATGGTTTCATAAAAGTGGATCCACCTTTTCTAAATATACAATAATTTTAATACTTATTTAATTTATTTATATCTTGTTTTTTAATTACGCTGGCCTGAAGGGCCGTATTTGTTTAAGTTTTTCTCTACGTAGAATATTCTCTCATTATTAGTAAAATTGGTTTATAAAAATTTTAACCAATTCAAATGGTTTTATGCAAGTAGATCCAACGTTTCTAAAAATACAATAATTTTGATACCTAATTAAATTTTTTATATCTTGTTTTTTTATTTCTCAGGCCTTTTTGACTGTATTTGTTTAGGTTTTTCTCTATTTTACATATTTTTTCATTATAAGTAAACTTGTTTTATAAAAATTTTAACCTATTCAAATGGTTTCATGCAAGTGGATCAAACGTTTATAAAAATACAATAATTTTGATACCTATTTAAATTTTTTATATTATGTTTTTTTATTTCTCAGGGCTTTTGGACTGTATTTGTTTAAGTTTTTCTCTATTTTATATATTTTTCTATTCTAAGTAAACTTGGTTTATAAGAATTTTAACCAATTCAAATGGTTTCATGAAAGTGGATCCACCTTTTCTAAATATACAATAATTTTAATACTTATTTAATTTATTTATATCTTGTTTTTTAATTACGCTGGCCTGTTGGGCCGTATTTGTATTAGTTTTCCTCTACATAGAATATTCTCTTATTATTAGTAAACTTGGTTTATAAAAATTTTAACCAATTCAAATGGTTTCAAGCAAGTAGATCCAAAGATTCTAAAAATACAATATTTTTGATACCTATTTAAATTTTTATATCTTTTTTTTTTATTTCTCAGGCTTTTTGGACTGTATTTGTTAAGGTTTTTCTCTATTTTACATATTTTTTCATTATAAGTAAACTTGTTTTATAAAAATTTTAACCTATTCAAATGGTTTCATGAAAGTGGATCCACCTTTTCTAAATATACAATAATTTTAATACTTATTTAATTTATTTATATCTTGTTTTTTAATTACGCTGGCCTGTTGGGCCGTATTTGTATTAGTTTTCCTCTACATAGAATATTCTCTTATTATTAGTAAACTTGGTTTATAAAAATTTTAACCAATTCAAATGGTTTCAAGCAAGTAGATCCAAAGATTCTAAAAATACAATATTTTTGATACCTATTTAAATTTTTATATCTTGTTTTTTTATTTCTCAGGCCTTTTGGACTGTATTTGTTAAGGTTTTTCTCTATTTTACATATTTTTTCATTATAAGTAAACTTGTTTTATAAAAATTTTAACCTATTCAAATGGTTTAATGAAAGTGGATCCACCTTTTCTAAATATACAATAATTTTAATACTTTTTTAATTTATTTATATCTTCTTTTTTAATTACGCTGGCCTGAAGGGCCGTATTTGTTTTAGTTTTCCTCTACGTAGAATATTCTCTTATTATTAGTAAAATTGGTTTATAACAATTTTAACCAATTCAAATGGTTTTATGCAAGTAGATCCAACGTTTATAAAAATACAATAATTTTGATACCTAATTAAATTTTTTATATCTTGTTTTTTTATTTCTCAGGCCTTTTTGACTGTATTTGTTTAGGTTTTTCTCTATTTTACATATTTTTTCATTATAAGTAAACTTGTTTTATAAAAATTTTAACCTATTCAAATGGTTTCATGCAAGTGGATCCAACGTTTATAAAAATACAATAATTTTGATACCTATTTAAATTTTTTATATTATGTTTTTTTATTTCTCAGGCCTTTTGGACTGTATTAGTTTAAGTTTTTCTCTATTTTATATATTTTTCTATTCTAAGTAAACTTGGTTTATAAGAATTTTAACCAATTCAAATGGTTTCATGAAAGTGGATCCACCTTTTCTAAATATACAATAATTTTAATACTTATTTAAATTATTTATATCTTGTTTTTTAATTACGCTGGCCTGGTGGGCCGTATTTGTTTTAGTTTTCCTCTACGTAGAATATTCTCTTATTATTAGTAAATTTGGTTTATAAAAATTTTAACCAATTCAAATGGTTTCATGCAAGTAGATCCAAAGATTCTAAAAATACAATATTTTTGACACCTATTTAAATTTTTATATCTTGTTTTTTTATTTCTCAGGCCTTTTGGACTGTATTTGTTAAGGTTTTTCTCTATTTTACATATTTTTTCATTATAAGTAAACTTGTTTTATAAAAATTTTAACCTATTCAAATGGTTTAATGAAAGTGGATCCACCTTTTCTAAATATACAATAATTTTAATACTTATTTAATTTATTTATATCTTGTTTTTTAATTACGCTGGCCTGAAGGGCCGTATTTGTTTAAGTTTTTCTCTACGTAGAATATTCTCTCATTATTAGTAAAATTGGTTTATAACAATTTTAACCAATTCAAATGGTTTTATGCAAGTAGATCCAACGTTTCTAAAAATACAATAATTTTGATACCTAATTAAATTTTTTATATCTTGTTTTTTTATTTCTCAGGCCTTTTTGACTGTATTTGTTTAGGTTTTTCTCTATTTTACATATTTTTTCATTATAAGTAAACTTGTTTTATAAAAATTTTAACCTATTCAAATGGTTTCATGCAAGTGGATCCAACGTTTATAAAAATACAATAATTTTGATACCTATTTAAATTTTTTATATTATGTTTTTTTATTTCTCAGGGCTTTTGGACTGTATTTGTTTAAGTTTTTCTCTATTTTATATATTTTTCTATTCTAAGTAAACTTGGTTTATAAGAATTTTAACCAATTCAAATGGTTTCATGAAAGTGGATCCACCTTTTCTAAATATACAATAATTTTAATACTTATTTAATTTATTTATATCTTGTTTTTTAATTACGCTGGCCTGTTGGGCCGTATTTGTATTAGTTTTCCTCTACATAGAATATTCTCTTATTATTAGTAAACTTGGTTTATAAAAATTTTAACCAATTCAAATGGTTTCAAGCAAGTAGATCCAAAGATTCTAAAAATACAATATTTTTGATACCTATTTAAATTTTTATATCTTTTTTTTTTATTTCTCAGGCTTTTTGGACTGTATTTGTTAAGGTTTTTCTCTATTTTACATATTTTTTCATTATAAGTAAACTTGTTTTATAAAAATTTTAACCTATTCAAATGGTTTCATGAAAGTGGATCCACCTTTTCTAAATATACAATAATTTTAATACTTATTTAATTTATTTATATCTTGTTTTTTAATTACGCTGGCCTGTTGGGCCGTATTTGTATTAGTTTTCCTCTACATAGAATATTCTCTTATTATTAGTAAACTTGGTTTATAAAAATTTTAACCAATTCAAATGGTTTCAAGCAAGTAGATCCAAAGATTCTAAAAATACAATATTTTTGATACCTATTTAAATTTTTATATCTTGTTTTTTTATTTCTCAGGCCTTTTGGACTGTATTTGTTAAGGTTTTTCTCTATTTTACATATTTTTTCATTATAAGTAAACTTGTTTTATAAAAATTTTAACCTATTCAAATGGTTTAATGAAAGTGGATCCACCTTTTCTAAATATACAATAATTTTAATACTTTTTTAATTTATTTATATCTTCTTTTTTAATTACGCTGGCCTGAAGGGCCGTATTTGTTTTAGTTTTCCTCTACGTAGAATATTCTCTTATTATTAGTAAACTTGTTTTATAAAAATTTTAACAAATTCAAATGGTTTCATGCAAGTAGATCCAAAGATTCTAAAAATACAATATTTTTGATACCTATTTAAATTTTTATATCTTGTTTTTTTATTTTTCAGGCCTTTTGGACTGTATTTGTTAAGGTTTTTCTCTATTTTACATATTTTTTCATTATAAGTAAACTTGTTTTATAAAAATTTTAACCTATTCAAATGGTTTAATGAAAGTGGATCCACCTTTTCTAAATATACAATAATTTTAATACTTTTTTAATTTATTTATATCTTGTTTTTTAATTACGCTGGCCTGAAGGGCCGTATTTGTTTTAGTTTTCCTCTAGGTAGAATATTCTCTTATTATTAGTAAACTTGGTTCATAAAAATTTTAACCAATTCAAATGGTTTCATGCAAGTAGATCCAAAAATTCTAAAAATACAATATTTTTGATACCTATTTAAATTTTTATATCTTGTTTTTTTATTTTTCAGGCCTTTTGGACTGTATTTGTTAAGGTTTTTCTCTATTTTACATATTTTTTATTATAAGTAAACTTGTTTTATAAAAATTTTAACCTATTCAAATGGTTTCATAAAAGTGGATCCACCTTTTCTAAATATACAATAATTTTAATACTTATTTAATTTATTTATATCTTGTTTTTTAATTACGCTGGCCTGAAGGGCCGTATTTGTATAAGTTTTTCTCTACGTAGAATATTCTCTCATTATTAGTAAAATTGGTTTATAACAATTTTAACCAATTCAAATGGTTTTATGCAAGTAGATCCAACGTTTATAAAAATACAATAATTTTGATACCTAATTAAATTTTTTATATCTTGTTTTTTTATTTCTCAGGCCTTTTTGACTGTATTTGTTTAGGTTTTTCTCTATTTTACATATTTTTTCATTATAAGTAAACTTGTTTTATAAAAATTTTAACCTATTCAAATGGTTTCATGCAAGTGGATCCAACGTTTATAAAAATACAATAATTTTGATACCTATTTAAATTTTTTATATTATGTTTTTTTATTTCTCAGGCCTTTTGGACTGTATTAGTTTAAGTTTTTCTCTATTTTATATATTTTTCTATTCTAAGTAAACTTGGTTTATAAGAATTTTAACCAATTCAAATGGTTTCATGAAAGTGGATCCACCTTTTCTAAATATACAATAATTTTAATACTTTTTTAATTTATTTATATCTTGTTTTTTAATTACGCTGGCCTGAAGGGCCGTATTTGTTTTAGTTTTCCTCTACGTAGAATATTCTCTTATTATTAGTAAACTTGGTTTATAAAAATTTTAACCAATTCAAATGGTTTCATGCAAGTAGATCCAAAGATTCTAAAAATACAATATTTTTGACACCTATTTAAATTTTTATATCTTGTTTTTTTATTTCTCAGGCTTTTTGGACTGTATTTGTTAAGGTTTTTCTCTATTTTACATATTTTTTCATTATAAGTAAACTTGTTTTATAAAAATTTTAACCTATTCAAATGGTTTCATGAAAGTGGATCCACCTTTTCTAAATATACAATAATTTTAATACTTATTTAAT
Organism: Anagrus nilaparvatae; assembly: GCA_022575985.1. Lineage (NCBI taxonomy): Eukaryota > Metazoa > Arthropoda > Insecta > Hymenoptera > Mymaridae > Anagrus > Anagrus nilaparvatae. The sequence continues at coordinate 28,369,667 of JAKSXM010000231.1, read as the reverse complement.
TTATTTATATCTTGTTTTTTAATTACGCTGGCCTGAAGGGCCGTATTTGTTTTAGTTTTCCTCTACGTAAAATATTCTCTTATTATTAGTAAATTTGGTTTATAAAAATTTTAACCAATTCAAATGGTTTCATGCAAGTAGATCCAAAGATTCTAAAAATACAATATTTTTGATACCTATTTAAATTTTTATATCTTGTTTTTTTATTTCTCAGGCCTTTTGGACTGTATTTGTTAAGGTTTTTCTCTATTTTACATACTTTTCATTATAAGTAAACTTGTTTTATAAAAATTTTAACCTATTCAAATGGTTTCATAAAAGTGGATCCACCTTTTCTAAATATACAATAATTTTAATACTTATTTAATTTATTTATATCTTGTTTTTTAATTACGCTGGCCTGAAGGGCCGTATTTGTTTAAGTTTTTCTCTACGTAGAATATTCTCTCATTATTAGTAAAATTGGTTTATAACAATTTTAACCAATTCAAATGGTTTTATGCAAGTAGATCCAACGTTTCTAAAAATACAATAATTTTGATACCTAATTAAATTTTTTATATCTTGTTTTTTTATTTCTCAGGCCTTTTTGACTGTATTTGTTTAGGTTTTTCTCTATTTTACATATTTTTTCATTATAAGTAAACTTGTTTTATAAAAATTTTAACCTATTCAAATGGTTTCATGCAAGTGGATCCAACGTTTATAAAAATACAATAATTTTGATACCTATTTAAATTTTTTATATTATGTTGTTTTATTTCTCAGGGCTTTTGGACTGTATTTGTTTAAGTTTTTCTCTATTTTATATATTTTTCTATTCTAAGTAAACTTGGTTTATAAGAATTTTAACCAATTCAAATGGTTTCATGAAAGTGGATCCACCTTTTCTAAATATACAATAATTTTAATACTTATTTAATTTATTTATATCTTGTTTTTTAATTACGCTGGCCTGTTGGGCCGTATTTGTATTAGTTTTCCTCTACATAGAATATTCTCTTATTATTAGTAAACTTGGTTTATAAAAATTTTAACCAATTCAAATGGTTTCAAGCAAGTAGATCCAAAGATTCTAAAAATACAATATTTTTGATACCTATTTAAATTTTTATATCTTTTTTTTTTATTTCTCAGGCTTTTTGGACTGTATTTGTTAAGGTTTTTCTCTATTTTACATATTTTTTCATTATAAGTAAACTTGTTTTATAAAAATTTTAACCTATTCAAATGGTTTCATGAAAGTGGATCCACCTTTTCTAAATATACAATAATTTTAATACTTATTTAATTTATTTATATCTTGTTTTTTAATTACGCTGGCCTGTTGGGCCGTATTTGTATTAGTTTTCCTCTACATAGAATATTCTCTTATTATTAGTAAACTTGGTTTATAAAAATTTTAACCAATTCAAATGGTTTCAAGCAAGTAGATCCAAAGATTCTAAAAATACAATATTTTTGATACCTATTTAAATTTTTATATCTTTTTTTTTTATTTCTCAGGCCTTTTGGACTGTATTTGTTAAGGTTTTTCTCTATTTTACATATTTTTTCATTATAAGTAAACTTGTTTTATAAAAATTTTAACCTATTCAAATGGTTTAATGAAAGTGGATCCACCTTTTCTAAATATACAATAATTTTAATACTTTTTTAATTTATTTATATCTTGTTTTTTAATTACGCTGGCCTGAAGGGCCGTATTTGTTTTAGTTTTCCTCTAGGTAGAATATTCTCTTATTATTAGTAAACTTGGTTTATAAAAATTTTAACCAATTCAAATGGTTTCATGCAAGTAGATCCAAAAATTCTAAAAATACAATATTTTTGATACCTATTTAAATTTTTATATCTTGTTTTTTTATTTTTCAGGCCTTTTGGACTGTATTTGTTAAGGTTTTTCTCTATTTTACATATTTTTTATTATAAGTAAACTTGTTTTATAAAAATTTTAACCTACTCAAATGGTTTCATAAAAGTGGATCCACCTTTTCTAAATATACAATAATTTTAATACTTATTTAATTTATTTATATCTTGTTTTTTAATTACGCTGGCCTGAAGGGCCGTATTTGTATAAGTTTTTCTCTACGTAGAATATTCTCTCATTATTAGTAAAATTGGTTTATAACAATTTTAACCAATTCAAATGGTTTTATGCAAGTAGATCCAACGTTTATAAAAATACAATAATTTTGATACCTAATTAAATTTTTTATATCTTGTTTTTTTATTTCTCAGGCCTTTTTGACTGTATTTGTTTAGGTTTTTCTCTATTTTACATATTTTTTCATTATAAGTAAACTTGTTTTATAAAAATTTTAACCTATTCAAATGGTTTCATGCAAGTGGATCCAACGTTTATAAAAATACAATAATTTTGATACCTATTTAAATTTTTTATATTATGTTTTTTTATTTCTCAGGCCTTTTGGACTGTATTAGTTTAAGTTTTTCTCTATTTTATATATTTTTCTATTCTAAGTAAACTTGGTTTATAAGAATTTTAACCAATTCAAATGGTTTCATGAAAGTGGATCCACCTTTTCTAAATATACAATAATTTTAATACTTATTTAAATTATTTATATCTTGTTTTTTAATTACGCTGGCCTGGTGGGCCGTATTTGTTTTAGTTTTCCTCTACGTAGAATATTCTCTTATTATTAGTAAATTTGGTTTATAAAAATTTTAACCAATTCAAATGGTTTCATGCAAGTAGATCCAAAGATTCTAAAAATACAATATTTTTGATACCTATTTAAATTTTTATATCTTGTTTTTTTATTTCTCAGGCTTTTTGGACTGTATTTGTTAAGGTTTTTCTCTATTTTACATATTTTTTCATTATAAGTAAACTTGTTTTATAAAAATTTTAACCTATTCAAATGGTTTAATGAAAGTGGATCCACCTTTTCTAAATATACAATAATTTTAATACTTTTTTAATTTATTTATATCTTGTTTTTTAATTACGCTGGCCTGAAGGGCCGTATTTATTTTAGTTTTCCTCTACGTAGAATATTCTCTTATTATTAGTAAACTTGGTTTATAAAAATTTTAACCAATTCAAATGGTTTCATGCAAGTAGATCCAAAGATTCTAAAAATACAATATTTTTGACACCTATTTAAATTTTTATATCTTGTTTTTTTATTTCTCAGGCTTTTTGGACTGTATTTGTTAAGGTTTTTCTCTATTTTACATATTTTTTCATTATAAGTAAACTTGTTTTATAAAAATTTTAACCTATTCAAATGGTTTCATGAAAGTGGATCCACCTTTTCTAAATATACAATAATTTTAATACTTATTTAATTTATTTATATCTTGTTTTTTAATTACGCTGGCCTGGTGGGCCGTATTTGTTTTAGTTTTCCTCTACGTAGAATATTCTCTTATTATTAGTAAATTTGGTTTATAAAAATTTTAACCAATTCAAATGGTTTCATGCAAGTAGATCCAAAGATTCTAAAAAAACAATATTTTTGATACCTATTTAAATTTTTATATCTTGTTTTTTTATTTCTCAGGCCTTTTGGACTGTATTTGTTAAGGTTTTTCTCTATTTTACATATTTTTTCATTATAAGTAAACTTGTTTTATAAAAATTTTAACCTATTCAAATGGTTTCATGAAAGTGGATCCACCTTTTCTAAATATACAATAATTTTAATACTTATTTAATTTATTTATATCTTGTTTTTTAATTACGCTGGCCTGAAGGGCCGTATTTGTTTTAGTTTTCCTCTACGTAAAATATTCTCTTATTATTAGTAAATTTGGTTTATAAAAATTTTAACCAATTCAAATGGTTTCATGCAAGTAGATCCAAAGATTCTAAAAATACAATATTTTTGATACCTATTTAAATTTTTATATCTTGTTTTTTTATTTCTCAGGCCTTTTGGACTGTATTTGTTAAGGTTTTTCTCTATTTTACATACTTTTCATTATAAGTAAACTTGTTTTATAAAAATTTTAACCTATTCAAATGGTTTCATAAAAGTGGATCCACCTTTTCTAAATATACAATAATTTTAATACTTATTTAATTTATTTATATCTTGTTTTTTAATTACGCTGGCCTGAAGGGCCGTATTTGTTTAAGTTTTTCTCTACGTAGAATATTCTCTCATTATTAGTAAAATTGGTTTATAACAATTTTAACCAATTCAAATGGTTTTATGCAAGTAGATCCAACGTTTCTAAAAATACAATAATTTTGATACCTAATTAAATTTTTTATATCTTGTTTTTTTATTTCTCAGGCCTTTTTGACTGTATTTGTTTAGGTTTTTCTCTATTTTACATATTTTTTCATTATAAGTAAACTTGTTTTATAAAAATTTTAACCTATTCAAATGGTTTCATGCAAGTGGATCCAACGTTTATAAAAATACAATAATTTTGATACCTATTTAAATTTTTTATATTATGTTTTTTTATTTCTCAGGGCTTTTGGACTGTATTTGTTTAAGTTTTTCTCTATTTTATATATTTTTCTATTCTAAGTAAACTTGGTTTATAAGAATTTTAACCAATTCAAATGGTTTCATGAAAGTGGATCCACCTTTTCTAAATATACAATAATTTTAATACTTATTTAATTTATTTATATCTTGTTTTTTAATTACGCTGGCCTGTTGGGCCGTATTTGTATTAGTTTTCCTCTACATAGAATATTCTCTTATTATTAGTAAACTTGGTTTATAAAAATTTTAACCAATTCAAATGGTTTCATGCAAGTAGATCCAAAGATTCTAAAAATACAATATTTTTGACACCTATTTAAATTTTTATATCTTGTTTTTTTATTTCTCAGGCTTTTTGGACTGTATTTGTTAAGGTTTTTCTCTATTTTACATATTTTTTCATTATAAGTAAACTTGTTTTATAAAAATTTTAACCTATTCAAATGGTTTCATGAAAGTGGATCCACCTTTTCTAAATATACAATAATTTTAATACTTATTTAATTTATTTATATCTTGTTTTTTAATTACGCTGGCCTGGTGGGCCGTATTTGTTTTAGTTTTCCTCTACGTAGAATATTCTCTTATTATTAGTAAATTTGGTTTATAAAAATTTTAACCAATTCAAATGGTTTCATGCAAGTAGATCCAAAGATTCTAAAAAAACAATATTTTTGATACCTATTTAAATTTTTATATCTTGTTTTTTTATTTCTCAGGCCTTTTGGACTGTATTTGTTAAGGTTTTTCTCTATTTTACATATTTTTTCATTATAAGTAAACTTGTTTTATAAAAATTTTAACCTATTCAAATGGTTTCATGAAAGTGGATCCACCTTTTCTAAATATACAATAATTTTAATACTTATTTAATTTATTTATATCTTGTTTTTTAATTACGCTGGCCTGAAGGGCCGTATTTGTTTTAGTTTTCCTCTACGTAAAATATTCTCTTATTATTAGTAAATTTGGTTTATAAAAATTTTAACCAATTCAAATGGTTTCATGCAAGTAGATCCAAAGATTCTAAAAATACAATATTTTTGATACCTATTTAAATTTTTATATCTTGTTTTTTTATTTCTCAGGCCTTTTGGACTGTATTTGTTAAGGTTTTTCTCTATTTTACATACTTTTCATTATAAGTAAACTTGTTTTATAAAAATTTTAACCTATTCAAATGGTTTCATAAAAGTGGATCCACCTTTTCTAAATATACAATAATTTTAATACTTATTTAATTTATTTATATCTTGTTTTTTAATTACGCTGGCCTGAAGGGCCGTATTTGTTTAAGTTTTTCTCTACGTAGAATATTCTCTCATTATTAGTAAAATTGGTTTATAACAATTTTAACCAATTCAAATGGTTTTATGCAAGTAGATCCAACGTTTCTAAAAATACAATAATTTTGATACCTAATTAAATTTTTTATATCTTGTTTTTTTATTTCTCAGGCCTTTTTGACTGTATTTGTTTAGGTTTTTCTCTATTTTACATATTTTTTCATTATAAGTAAACTTGTTTTATAAAAATTTTAACCTATTCAAATGGTTTCATGCAAGTGGATCCAACGTTTATAAAAATACAATAATTTTGATACCTATTTAAATTTTTATATCTTGTTTTTTTATTTCTCAGGCCTTTTGGACTATATTTGTTAAGGTTTTTCTCTATTTTACATATTTTTTCATTATAAGTAAACTTGTTTTATAAAAATTTTAACCTATTCAAATGGTTTCATGAAAGTGGATCCACCTTTTCTAAATATACAATAATTTTAATACTTATTTAATTTATTTATATCTTGTTTTTTAATTACGCTGGCCTGTTGGGCCGTATTTGTATTAGTTTTCCTCTACATAGAATATTCTCTTATTATTAGTAAACTTGGTTTATAAAAATTTTAACAAATTCAAATGGTTTCAAGCAAGTAGATCCAAAGATTCTAAAAATACAATATTTTTGATACCTATTTAAATTTTTATATCTTGTTTTTTTATTTCTCAGGCCTTTTGGACTGTATTTGTTAAGGTTTTTCTCTATTTTACATATTTTTTCATTATAAGTAAACTTGTTTTATAAAAATTTTAACCTATTCAAATGGTTTAATGAAAGTGGATCCACCTTTTCTAAATATACAATAATTTTAATACTTTTTTAATTTATTTATATCTTCTTTTTTAATTACGCTGGCCTGAAGGGCCGTATTTGTTTTAGTTTTCCTCTACGTAGAATATTCTCTTATTATTAGTAAACTTGTTTTATAAAAATTTTAACAAATTCAAATGGTTTCATGCAAGTAGATCCAAAGATTCTAAAAATACAATATTTTTGATACCTATTTAAATTTTTATATCTTGTTTTTTTATTTCTCAGGCCTTTTGGACTATATTTGTTAAGGTTTTTCTCTATTTTACATATTTTTTCATTATAAGTAAACTTGTTTTATAAAAATTTTAACCTATTCAAATGGTTTAATGAAAGTGGATCCACCTTTTCTAAATATACAATAATTTTAATACTTTTTTAATTTATTTATATCTTGTTTTTTAATTACGCTGGCCTGAAGGGCCGTATTTGTTTTAGTTTTCCTCTAGGTAGAATATTCTCTTATTATTAGTAAACTTGGTTTATAAAAATTTTAACCAATTCAAATGGTTTCATGCAAGTAGATCCAAAAATTCTAAAAATACAATATTTTTGATACCTATTTAAATTTTTATATCTTGTTTTTTTATTTCTCAGGCTTTTTGGACTGTATTTGTTAAGGTTTTTCTCTATTTTACATATTTTTTCATTATAAGTAAACTTGTTTTATAAAAATTTTAACCTATTCAAATGGTTTCATGCAAGTGGATCCAACGTTTATAAAAATACAATAATTTTGATACCTATTTAAATTTTTTATATTATGTTTTTTTATTTCTCAGGGCTTTTGGACTGTATTTGTTTAATTTTTTCTCTATTTTATATATTTTTCTATTCTAAGTAAACTTGGTTTATAAGAATTTTAACCAATTCAAATGGTTTCATGAAAGTGGATCCACCTTTTCTAAATATACAATAATTTTAATACTTATTTAATTTATTTATATCTTGTTTTTTAATTACGCTGGCCTGTTGGGCCGTATTTGTATTAGTTTTCCTCTACATAGAATATTCTCTTATTATTAGTAAACTTGGTTTATAAAAATTTTAACCAATTCAAATGGTTTCAAGCAAGTAGATCCAAAGATTCTAAAAATACAATATTTTTGATACCTATTTAAATTTTTATATCTTGTTTTTTTATTTCTCAGGCTTTTTGGACTGTATTTGTTAAGGTTTTTCTCTATTTTACATATTTTCTCATTATAAGTAAACTTGTTATATAAAAATTTTAACCTATTCAAATGGTTTAATGAAAGTGGATCCACCTTTTCTAAATATACAATAATTTTAATACTTATTTAATTTATTTATATCTTGTTTTTTAATTACGCTGGCCTGTTGGGCCGTATTTGTATTAGTTTTCCTCTACATAGAATATTCTCTTATTATTAGTAAACTTGGTTTATAAAAATTTTAACAAATTCAAATGGTTTCAAGCAAGTAGATCCAAAGATTCTAAAAATACAATATTTTTGATACCTATTTAAATTTTTATATCTTGTTTTTTTATTTCTCAGGCCTTTTGGACTGTATTTGTTAAGGTTTTTCTCTATTTTACATATTTTTTCATTATAAGTAAACTTGTTTTATAAAAATTTTAACCTATTCAAATGGTTTAATGAAAGTGGATCCACCTTTTCTAAATATACAATAATTTTAATACTTTTTTAATTTATTTATATCTTCTTTTTTAATTACGCTGGCCTGAAGGGCCGTATTTGTTTTAGTTTTCCTCTACGTAGAATATTCTCTTATTATTAGTAAACTTGTTTTATAAAAATTTTAACAAATTCAAATGGTTTCATGCAAGTAGATCCAAAGATTCTAAAAATACAATATTTTTGATACCTATTTAAATTTTTATATCTTGTTTTTTTATTTCTCAGGCCTTTTGGACTATATTTGTTAAGGTTTTTCTCTATTTTACATATTTTTTCATTATAAGTAAACTTGTTTTATAAAAATTTTAACCTATTCAAATGGTTTAATGAAAGTGGATCCACCTTTTCTAAATATACAATAATTTTAATACTTTTTTAATTTATTTATATCTTGTTTTTTAATTACGCTGGCCTGAAGGGCCGTATTTGTTTTAGTTTTCCTCTAGGTAGAATATTCTCTTATTATTAGTAAACTTGGTTTATAAAAATTTTAACCAATTCAAATGGTTTCATGCAAGTAGATCCAAAAATTCTAAAAATACAATATTTTTGATACCTATTTAAATTTTTATATCTTGTTTTTTTATTTCTCAGGCTTTTTGGACTGTATTTGTTAAGGTTTTTCTCTATTTTACATATTTTTTCATTATAAGTAAACTTGTTTTATAAAAATTTTAACCTATTCAAATGGTTTCATGCAAGTGGATCCAACGTTTATAAAAATACAATAATTTTGATACCTATTTAAATTTTTTATATTATGTTTTTTTATTTCTCAGGGCTTTTGGACTGTATTTGTTTAATTTTTTCTCTATTTTATATATTTTTCTATTCTAAGTAAACTTGGTTTATAAGAATTTTAACCAATTCAAATGGTTTCATGAAAGTGGATCCACCTTTTCTAAATATACAATAATTTTAATACTTATTTAATTTATTTATATCTTGTTTTTTAATTACGCTGGCCTGTTGGGCCGTATTTGTATTAGTTTTCCTCTACATAGAATATTCTCTTATTATTAGTAAACTTGGTTTATAAAAATTTTAACCAATTCAAATGGTTTCAAGCAAGTAGATCCAAAGATTCTAAAAATACAATATTTTTGATACCTATTTAAATTTTTATATCTTGTTTTTTTATTTCTCAGGCTTTTTGGACTGTATTTGTTAAGGTTTTTCTCTATTTTACATATTTTTTCATTATAAGTAAACTTGTTTTATAAAAATTTTAACCTATTCAAATGGTTTAATGAAAGTGGATCCACCTTTTCTAAATATACAATAATTTTAATACTTATTTAATTTATTTATATCTTGTTTTTTAATTACGCTGGCCTGAAGGGCCGTATTTGTTTAAGTTTTTCTCTACGTAGAATATTCTCTCATTATTAGTAAAATTGGTTTATAACAATTTTAACCAATTCAAATGGTTTTATGCAAGTAGATCCAACGTTTCTAAAAATACAATAATTTTGATACCTAATTAAATTTTTTATATCTTGTTTTTTTATTTCTCAGGCCTTTTTGACTGTATTTGTTTAGGTTTTTCTCTATTTTACATATTTTTTCATTATAAGTAAACTTGTTTTATAAAAATTTTAACCTATTCAAATGGTTTCATGCAAGTGGATCCAACGTTTATAAAAATACAATAATTTTGATACCTATTTAAATTTTTTATATTATGTTTTTTTATTTCTCAGGGCTTTTGGACTGTATTTGTTTAATTTTTTCTCTATTTTATATATTTTTCTATTCTAAGTAAACTTGGTTTATAAGAATTTTAACCAATTCAAATGGTTTCATGAAAGTGGATCCACCTTTTCTAAATATACAATAATTTTAATACTTATTTAATTTATTTATATCTTGTTTTTTAATTACGCTGGCCTGTTGGGCCGTATTTGTATTAGTTTTCCTCTACATAGAATATTCTCTTATTATTAGTAAACTTGGTTTATAAAAATTTTAACCAATTCAAATGGTTTCAAGCAAGTAGATCCAAAGATTCTAAAAATACAATATTTTTGATACCTATTTAAATTTTTATATCTTTTTTTTTTATTTCTCAGGCTTTTTGGACTGTATTTGTTAAGGTTTTTCTCTATTTTACATATTTTTTCATTATAAGTAAACTTGTTTTATAAAAATTTTAACCTATTCAAATGGTTTCATGAAAGTGGATCCACCTTTTCTAAATATACAATAATTTTAATACTTATTTAATTTATTTATATCTTGTTTTTTAATTACGCTGGCCTGTTGGGCCGTATTTGTATTAGTTTTCCTCTACATAGAATATTCTCTTATTATTAGTAAACTTGGTTTATAAAAATTTTAACCAATTCAAATGGTTTCAAGCAAGTAGATCCAAAGATTCTAAAAATACAATATTTTTGATACCTATTTAAATTTTTATATCTTGTTTTTTTATTTCTCAGGCCTTTTGGACTGTATTTGTTAAGGTTTTTCTCTATTTTACATATTTTTTCATTATAAGTAAACTTGTTTTATAAAAATTTTAACCTATTCAAATGGTTTAATGAAAGTGGATCCACCTTTTCTAAATATACAATAATTTTAATACTTTTTTAATTTATTTATATCTTCTTTTTTAATTACGCTGGCCTGAAGGGCCGTATTTGTTTTAGTTTTCCTCTACGTAGAATATTCTCTTATTATTAGTAAACTTGTTTTATAAAAATTTTAACAAATTCAAATGGTTTCATGCAAGTAGATCCAAAGATTCTAAAAATACAATATTTTTGATACCTATTTAAATTTTTATATCTTGTTTTTTTATTTCTCAGGCCTTTTGGACTTTATTTGTTAAGGTTTTTCTCTATTTTACATATTTTTTCATTATAAGTAAACTTGTTTTATAAAAATTTTAACCTATTCAAATGGTTTAATGAAAGTGGATCCAACGTTTATAAAAATACAATAATTTTGATACCTATTTAAATTTTTTATATTATGTTTTTTTATTTCTCAGGCCTTTTGGACTGTATTTGTTTAAGTTTTTCTCTATTTTATATATTTTTCTATTCTAAGTAAACTTGGTTTATAAGAATTTTAACCAATTCAAATGGTTTCATGAAAGTGGATCCACCTTTTCTAAATATACAATAATTTTAATACTTATTTAATTTATTTATATCTTGTTTTTTAATTACGCTGGCCTGGTGGGCCGTATTTGTTTTAGTTTTCCTCTACGTAGAATATTCTCTTATTATTAGTAAATTTGGTTTATAAAAATTTTAACCAATTCAAATGGTTTCATGCAAGTAGATCCAAAGATTCTAAAAAAACAATATTTTTGATACCTATTTAAATTTTTATATCTTGTTTTTTTATTTCTCAGGCCTTTTGGACTGTATTTGTTAAGGTTTTTCTCTATTTTACATATTTTTCATTATAAGTAAACTTGTTTTATAAAAATTTTAACCTATTCAAATGGTTTCATAAAAGTGGATCCACCTTTTCTAAATATACAATAATTTTAATACTTATTTAATTTATTTATATCTTGTTTTTTAATAACGCTGGCCTGAAGGGCCGTATTTGTTTAAGTTTTTCTCTACGTAGAATATTCTCTCATTATTAGTAAAATTGGTTTATAACAATTTTAACCAATTCAAATGGTTTTATGCAAGTAGATCCAACGTTTATAAAAATACAATAATTTTGATTTTTTACCTAATTAAATTTTTTATATCTTGTTTTTTTATTTCTCAGGCCTTTTTGACTGTATTTGTTTAGGTTTTTCTCTATTTTACATATTTTTTCATTATAAGTAAACTTGTTTTATAAAAATTTTAACCTATTCAAATGGTTTCATGAAAGTGGATCCACCTTTTCTAAATATACAATAATTTTAATACTTTTTTAATTTATTTATATCTTGTTTTTTAATTACGCTGGCCTGAATGGCCGTATTTGTTTTAGTTTTCCTCTACGTAGAATATTCTCTTATTATTAGTAAACTTGGTTTATAAAAATTTTAACCAATTCAAATGGTTTCAAGCAAGTAGATCCAAAGATTCTAAAAATACAATATTTTTGATACCTATTTATATTTTTATATCTTGTTTTTTTATTTCTCAGGCCTTTTGGACTGTATTTGTTAAGGTTTTTCTCTATTTTACATATTTTTCATTATAAGTAAACTTGTTTTATAAAAATTTTAACCTATTCAAATGGTTTCATAAAAGTGGATCCACCTTTTCTAAATATACAATAATTTTAATACTTATTTAATTTATTTATATCTTGTTTTTTAATTACGCTGGCCTGAAGGGCCGTATTTGTTTAAGTTTTTCTCTACGTAGAATATTCTCTCATTATTAGTAAAATTGGTTTATAACAATTTTAACCAATTCAAATGGTTTTATGCAAGTAGATCCAACGTTTATAAAAATACAATAATTTTGATACCTAATTAAATTTTTTATATCTTGTTTTTTTATTTCTCAGGCCTTTTTGACTGTATTTGTTTAGGTTTTTCTCTATTTTACATATTTTTTCATTATAAGTAAACTTGTTTTATAAAAATTTTAACCTATTCAAATGGTTTCATGCAAGTGGATCCAACGTTTATAAAAATACAATAATTTTGATACCTATTTAAATTTTTTATATTATGTTTTTTTATTTCTCAGGCCTTTTGGACTGTATTAGTTTAAGTTTTTCTCTATTTTATATATTTTTCTATTCTAAGTAAACTTGGTTTATAAGAATTTTAACCAATTCAAATGGTTTCATGAAAGTGGATCCACCTTTTCTAAATATACAATAATTTTAATACTTATTTAAATTATTTATATCTTGTTTTTTAATTACGCTGGCCTGGTGGGCCGTATTTGTTTTAGTTTTCCTCTACGTAGAATATTCTCTCATTATTAGTAAAATTGGTTTATAACAATTTTAACCAATTCAAATGGTTTCATGCAAGTAGATCCAAAGATTCTAAAAAAACAATATTTTTGATACCTATTTAAATTTTTATATCTTGTTTTTTTATTTCTCAGGCCTTTTGGACTGTATTTGTTAAGGTTTTTCTCTATTTTACATATTTTTTCATTATAAGTAAACTTGTTTTATAAAAATTTTAACCTATTCAAATGGTTTCATGAAAGTGGATCAACCTTTTCTAAATATACAATAATTTTAATACTTATTTAATTTATTTATATCTTGTTTTTTAATTACGCTGGCCTGAAGGGCCGTATTTGTTTTAGTTTTCCTCTACGTAAAATATTCTCTTATTATTAGTAAATTTGGTTTATAAAAATTTTAACCAATTCAAATGGTTTCATGCAAGTAGATCCAAAGATTCTAAAAATACAATATTTTTGATACCTATTTAAATTTTTATATCTTGTTTTTTTATTTCTCAGGCCTTTTGGACTGTATTTGTTAAGGTTTTTCTCTATTTTACATACTTTTCATTATAAGTAAACTTGTTTTATAAAAATTTTAACCTATTCAAATGGTTTCATAAAAGTGGATCCACCTTTTCTAAATATACAATAATTTTAATACTTATTTAATTTATTTATATCTTGTTTTTTAATTACGCTGGCCTGAAGGGCCGTATTTGTTTAAGTTTTTCTCTACGTAGAATATTCTCTCATTATTAGTAAAATTGGTTTATAACAATTTTAACCAATTCAAATGGTTTTATGCAAGTAGATCCAACGTTTCTAAAAATACAATAATTTTGATACCTAATTAAATTTTTTATATCTTGTTTTTTTATTTCTCAGGCCTTTTAGACTGTATTTTTTTAGGTTTTTCTCTATTTTACATATTTTTTCATTATAAGTAAACTTGTTTTATAAAAATTTTAACCTATTCAAATGGTTTCATGCAAGTGGATCCAACGTTTATAAAAATACAATAATTTTGATACCTATTTAAATTTTTTATATTATGTTTTTTTATTTCTCAGGGCTTTTGGACTGTATTTGTTTAAGTTTTTCTCTATTTTATATATTTTTCTATTCTAAGTAAACTTGGTTTATAAGAATTTTAACCAATTCAAATGGTTTCATGAAAGTGGATCCACCTTTTCTAAATATACAATAATTTTAATACTTATTTAATTTATTTATATCTTGTTTTTTAATTACGCTGGCCTGTTGGGCCGTATTTGTATTAGTTTTCCTCTACATAGAATATTCTCTTATTATTAGTAAACTTGGTTTATAAAAATTTTAACCAATTCAAATGGTTTCAAGCAAGTAGATCCAAAGATTCTAAAAATACAATATTTTTGATACCTATTTAAATTTTTATATCTTTTTTTTTTATTTCTCAGGCTTTTTGGACTGTATTTGTTAAGGTTTTTCTCTATTTTACATATTTTTTCATTATAAGTAAACTTGTTTTATAAAAATTTTAACCTATTCAAATGGTTTCATAAAAGTGGATCCACCTTTTCTAAATATACAATAATTTTAATACTTATTTAATTTATTTATATCTTGTTTTTTAATTACGCTGGCCTGAAGGGCCGTATTTGTTTAAGTTTTTCTCTACGTAGAATATTCTCTCATTATTAGTAAAATTGGTTTATAACAATTTTAACCAATTCAAATGGTTTTATGCAAGTAGATCCAACGTTTCTAAAAATACAATAATTTTGATACCTAATTAAATTTTTTATATCTTGTTTTTTTATTTCTCAGGCCTTTTTGACTGTATTTGTTTAGGTTTTTCTCTATTTTACATATTTTTTCATTATAAGTAAACTTGTTTTATAAAAATTTTAACCTATTCAAATGGTTTCATGCAAGTGGATCCAACGTTTATAAAAATACAATAATTTTGATACCTATTTAAATTTTTTATATTATGTTTTTTTATTTCTCAGGCCTTTTGGACTGTATTTGTTTAAGTTTTTCTCTATTTTATATATTTTTCTATTCTAAGTAAACTTGGTTTATAAGAATTTTAACCAATTCAAATGGTTTCATGAAAGTGGATCCACCTTTTCTAAATATACAATAATTTTAATACTTATTTAAATTATTTATATCTTGTTTTTTAATTACGCTGGCCTGGTGAGCCGTATTTGTTTTACTTTTCCTCTACATAGAATATTCTCTTATTATTAGTAAACTTGGTTTATAAAAATTTTAACCAATTCAAATGGTTTCAAGCAAGTAGATCCAAAGATTCTAAAAATACAATATTTTTGATACCTATTTATATTTTTATATCTTGTTTTTTTATTTCTCAGGCCTTTTGGACTGTATTTGTTAAGGTTTTTCTCTATTTTACATATTTTTTCATTATAAGTAAACTTGTTTTATAAAAATTTTAACCTATTCAAATGGTTTCATGAAAGTGGATCCACCTTTTCTAAATATACAATAATTTTAATACTTTTTTAATTTATTTATATCTTGTTTTTTAATTACGCTGGCCTGAAGGGCCGTATTTGTTTTAGTTTTCCTCTACGTAGAATATTCTCTTATTATTAGTAAACTTGGTTTATAAAAATTTTAACAAATTCAAATGGTTTCATGCCAGTAGATCCAAAGATTCTAAAAATACAATATTTTTGATACCTATTTAAATTTTTATATCTTGTTTTTTTATTTCTCAGGCTTTTTGGACTGTATTTGTTAAGGTTTTTCTCTATTTTACATATTTTTTCATTATAAGTAAACTTGTTTTATAAAAATTTTAACCTATTCAAATGGTTTCATGAAAGTGGATCCACCTTTTCTAAATATACAATAATTTTAATACTTATTTAATTTATTTATATCTTGTTTTTTAATTACGCTGGCCTGGTGGGCCGTATTTGTTTTAGTTTTCCTCTTCGTAGAATATTCTCTTATTATTAGTAAATTTGGTTTATAAAAATTTTAACCAATTCGAATGGTTTCATGCAAGTAGATCCAAAGATTCTAAAAATACAATATTTTTGATACCTATTTAAATTTTTTATATTATGTTTTTTTATTTCTCAGGCCTTTAGGACTGTATTTGTTTAAGTTTTTCTCTATTTTATATATTTTTCTATTCTAAGTAAACTTGGTTTATAAGAATTTTAACCTATTCAAATGGTTTCATGAAAGTGGATCCACCTTTTCTAAATATACAATAATTTTAATACTTTTTTAATTTATTTATATCTTGTTTTTTAATTACGCTGGCCTGAAGGGCCGTATTTGTTTTACTTTTCCTCTACATAGAATATTCTCTTATTATTAGTAAACTTGGTTTATAAAAATTTTAACCAATTCAAATGGTTTCAAGCAAGTAGATCCAAAGATTCTAAAAATACAATATTTTTGATACCTATTTATATTTTTATATCTTGTTTTTTTATTTCTCAGGCCTTTTGGACTGTAATTGTTAAGGTTTTTCTCTATTTTACATATTTTTTCATTATAAGTAAACTTGTTTTATAAAAATTTTAACCTATTCAAATGGTTTCATAAAAGTGGATCCACCTTTTCTAAATATACAATAATTTTAATACTTATTTAATTTATTTATATCTTGTTTTTTAATTACGCTGGCCTGAAGGGCCGTATTTGTTTTAGTTTTCCTCTACGTAGAATATTCTCTTATTATTAGTAAATTTGGTTTATAAAAATTTTAACCAATTCAAATGGTTTCATGCAAGTGGATCCAACGTTTATAAAAATACAATAATTTTGATACCTATTTAAATTTTTTATATTATGTTTTTTTATTTCTCAGGCCTTTTGGACTGTATTTGTTTAAGTTTTTCTCTATTTTATATATTTTTCTATTCTAAGTAAACTTGGTTTATAAGAATTTTAACCTATTCAAATGTTTTCATGAAAGTGGATCCACCTTTTCTAAATATACAATAATTTTAATACTTTTTTAATTTATTTATATCTTGTTTTTAATTACGCTGGCCTGAAGGGCCTTATTTGTTTAAGTTTTTCTCTACGTAGAATATTCTCTCATTATTAGTAAAATTGGTTTATAAAAATTTTAACCAATTCTAATGGATTCATAAAAGTGGATCCAAAGATTCTAAAAATACAATATTTTTGATACCTATTTAAATTTTTATATCTTGGTTTTTTATTTCTCATGCCTTTTGGACTGTATTTGTTAAGGTTTTTATCTATTTTACATATTTTTTCATTATAAGTAAACTTGTTTTATAAAAATTTTAACCTATTCAAATGGTTTCATGCAAGTAGATCCAAAGATTCTAAAAATACAATATTTTTGATACCTATTTAAATTTTTATATCTTGTTTTTTTATTTCTCAGGCCTTTTGGACTGTATTTGTTAAGGTTTTTATCTATTTTACATATTTTTTCATTTTAAGTAAACTTGTTTTATAAAAATTTTAACCTATTCAAATGGTTTCATGAAAGTGGATCAGCCTTTTCTAAATATACAATAATTTTAATACTTATTTAAATTATTTATATCTTGTTTTTTAATTACGCTGGCCTGGTGGGCCGTATTTGTTTTACTTTTCCTCTACATAGAATATTCTCTTATTATTAGTAAACTTGGTTTATAAAAATTTTAACCAATTCAAATGGTTTCAAGCAAGTAGATCCAAAGATTCTAAAAATACAATATTTTTGATACCTATTTATATTTTTATATCTTGTTTTTTTATTTCTCAGGCCTTTTGGACTGTATTTGTTAAGGTTTTTCTCTATTTTACATATTTTTTCATTATAAGTAAACTTGTTTTATAAAAATTTTAACCTATTCAAATGGTTTCATTAAAGTGGATCCACCTTTTCTAAATATACAATAATTTTAATACTTCTTTAATTTATTTATATCTTGTTTTTTAATTACGCTGGCCTGAAGGGCCGTATTTGTTTTAGTTTTCCTCTACGTAGAATATTCTCTTATTATTAGTAAATTTGGTTTATAAAAATTTTAACCAATTCAAATGGTTTCATGCAAGTAGATCCAAAGATTCTAAAAAAACAATATTTTTGATACCTATTTAAATTATTATATCTTGTTTTTTTATTTCTCAGGCCTTTTGGACTGTATTTGTTAAGGTTTTTCTCTATTTTACATATTTTTTCATTATAAGTAAACTTGTTTTATAAAAATTTTAACCTATTCAAATGGTTTAATGAAAGTGGATCCACCTTTTCTAAATATACAATAATTTTAATACTTTTTTAATTTATTTATATCTTGTTTTTTAATTACGCTGGCCTGAAGGGCCGTATTTGTTTTAGTTTTCCTCTACGTAGAATATTCTCTTATTATTAGTAAACTTGGTTTATAAAAATTTTAACCAATTCAAATGGTTTCATGCAAGTAGATCCAAAGATTCTAAAAATACAATATTTTTGATACCTATTTAAATTTTAATATCTTGTTTTTTTATTTCTCAGGCCTTTTGGACTGTATTTGTTAAGGTTTTTCTCTATTTTACATACTTTTCATTATAAGTAAACTTGTTTTATAAAAATTTTAACCTATTCAAATGGTTTAATGAAAGTGGATCCACCTTTTCTAAATATACAATAATTTTAATACTTTTTTAATTTATTTATATCTTGTTTTTTAATTACGCTGGCCTGAAGGGCCGTATTTGTTTTAGTTTTCCTCTACGTAGAATATTCTCTTATTATTAGTAAACTTGGTTTATAAAAATTTTAACCAATTCAAATGGTTTCATGCAAGTAGATCCAAAGATTCTAAAAATACAATATTTTTGATACCTATTTAAATTTTTATATCTTGTTTTTTTATTTCTCAGGCTTTTTGGACTGTATTTGTTAAGGTTTTTCTCTATTTTACATATTTTTTCATTATAAATAAACTTGTTTTATAATAATTTTAACCTATTAAAATGGTTTCATGAAAGTGGATCCACCTTTTCTAAATATACAATAATTTTAATACTTATTTAATTTATTTTTATCTTGTTTTTTAATTACGCTGGCCTGGTGGGCCGTATTTGTTTTAGTTTTCCTCTACGTAGAATATTCTCTTATTATTAGTAAATTTGGTTTATAAAAATTTTAACCAATTCAAATGGTTTCATGCAAGAAGATCCAAAGATTCTAAAAAGACAATATTTTTGATACCTATTTAAATTTTTATATCTTGTTTTTTTATTTCTCAGGCCTTTTGGACTGTATTTGTTAAGGTTTTTCTCTATTTTACATATTTTTCATTATAAGTAAACTTGTTTTATAAAAATTTTAACCTATTCAAATGGTTTCATAAAAGTGGATCCACCTTTTCTAAATATACAATAATTTTAATACTTATTTAATTTATTTATATCTTGTTTTTTAATTACGCTGGCCTGAAGGGCCGTATTTGTTTAAGTTTTTCTCTACGTAGAATATTCTCTCATTATTAGTAAAATTGGTTTATAACAATTTTAACCAATTCAAATGGTTTTATGCAAGTAGATCCAACGTTTATAAAAATACAATAATTTTGATACCTAATTAAATTTTTTATATCTTGTTTTTTTATTTCTCAGGCCTTTTTGACTGTATTTGTTTAGGTTTTTCTCTATTTTACATATTTTTTCATTATAAGTAAACTTGTTTTATAAAAATTTTAACCTATTCAAATGGTTTCATGCAAGTGGATCCAACGTTTATAAAAATACAATAATTTTGATACCTATTTAAATTTTTTATATTATGTTTTTTTATTTCTCAGGCCTTTTGGACTGTATTTGTTTAAGTTTTTCTCTATTTTATATATTTTTCTATTCTAAGTAAACTTGGTTTATAAGAATTTTAACCAATTCAAATGGTTTCATGAAAGTGGATCCACCTTTTCTAAATATACAATAATTTTAATACTTATTTAAATTATTTATATCTTGTTTTTTAATTACGCTGGCCTGGTGGGCCGTATTTGTTTTACTTTTCCTCTACATAGAATATTCTCTTATTATTAGTAAACTTGGTTTATAAAAATTTTAACCAATTCAAATGGTTTCAAGCAAGTAGATCCAAAGATTCTAAAAATACAATATTTTTGATACCTATTTATATTTTTATATCTTGTTTTTTTATTTCTCAGGCCTTTTGGACTGTATTTGTTAAGGTTTTTCTCTATTTTACATATTTTTTCATTATAAGTAAACTTGTTTTATAAAAATTTTAACCTATTCAAATGGTTTCATGAAAGTGGATCCACCTTTTCTAAATATACAATAATTTTAATACTTTTTTAATTTATTTATATCTTGTTTTTTAATTACGCTGGCCTGAAGGGCCGTATTTGTTTTAGTTTTCCTCTACGTAGAATATTCTCTTATTATTAGTAAACTTGGTTTATAAAAATTTTAACAAATTCAAATGGTTTCATGCAAGTAGATCCAAAGATTCTAAAAATACAATATTTTTGATACCTATTTAAATTTTTATATCTTGTTTTTTTATTTCTCAGGCTTTTTGGACTGTATTTGTTAAGGTTTTTCTCTATTTTACATATTTTTTCATTATAAGTAAACTTGTTTTATAAAAATTTTAACCTATTCAAATGGTTTCATGAAAGTGGATCCACCTTTTCTAAATATACAATAATTTTAATACTTATTTAATTTATTTATATCTTGTTTTTTAATTACGCTGGCCTGAAGGGCCGTATTTGTTTTAGTTTTCCTCTACGTAGAATATTCTCTTATTATTAGTAAATTTGGTTTATAAAAATTTTAACCAATTCAAATGGTTTCATGCAAGTAGATCCAAAGATTCTAAAAAAACAATATTTTTGATACCTATTTAAATTTTTATATCTTGTTTTTTTATTTCTCAGGCCTTTTGGACTGTATTTGTTAAGGTTTTTCTCTATTTTACATATTTTTTCATTATAAGTAAACTTGTTTTATAAAAATTTTAACCTATTCAAATGGTTTCATGAAAGTGGATCCACCTTTTCTAAATATACAATAATTTTAATACTTATTTAATTTATTTATATCTTGTTTTTTAATTACGCTGGCCTGAAGGGCCTTATTTGTTTAAGTTTTTCTCTACGTAGAATATTCTCTCATTATTAGTAAAATTGGTTTATAAAAATTTTAACCAATTCAAATGGTTTCATGCAAGTAGATCCAAAGATTCTAAAAAAACAATATTTTTGATACCTATTTAAATTTTTTATATTATGTTTTTTTATTTCTCAGGCCTTTTGGACTGCATTTGTTTAAGTTTTTCTCTATTTTATATATTTTTCTATTCTAAGTAAACTTGGTTTATAAGAATTTTAACCTATTCAAATGGTTTCATGAAAGTGGATCCACCTTTTCTAAATATACAATAATTTTAATACTTTTTTAATTTATTTATATCTTGTTTTTTAATTACGCTGGCCTGAAGGGCCTTATTTGTTTAAGTTTTTCTCTACGTAGAATATTCTCTCATTATTAGTAAAATTGGTTTATAAAAATTTTAACCAATTCTAATGGATTCATAAAAGTGGATCCAAAGATTCTAAAAATACAATATTTTTGATACCTATTTAAATTTTTATATCTTGGTTTTTTATTTCTCATGCCTTTTGGACTGTATTTGTTAAGGTTTTTATCTATTTTACATATTTTTTCATTATAAGTAAACTTGTTTTATAAAAATTTTAACCTATTCAAATGGTTTCATGCAAGTAGATCCAAAGATTCTAAAAATACAATATTTTTGATACCTATTTAAATTTTTATATCTTGTTTTTTTATTTCTCAGGCCTTTTGGACTGTATTTGTTAATGTTTTTATCTATTTTACATATTTTTTCATTTTAAGTAAACTTGTTTTATAAAAATTTTAACCTATTCAAATGGTTTCATGAAAGTGGATCAGCCTTTTCTAAATATACAATAATTTTAATACTTATTTAAATTATTTATATCTTGTTTTTTAATTACGCTGGCCTGGTGGGCCGTATTTGTTTTACTTTTCCGCTACATAGAATATTCTCTTATTATTAGTAAACTTGGTTTATAAAAATTTTAACCAATTCAAATGGTTTCAAGCAAGTAGATCCAAAGATTCTAAAAATACAATATTTTTGATACCTATTTATATTTTTATATCTTGTTTTTTTATTTCTCAGGCCTTTTGGACTGTATTTGTTAAGGTTTTTCTCTATTTTACATATTTTTTCATTATAAGTAAACTTGTTTTATAAAAATTTTAACCTATTCAAATGGTTTCATGAAAGTGGATCCACCTTTTCTAAATATACAATAATTTTAATACTTTTTTAATTTATTTATATCTTGTTTTTTAATTACGCTGGCCTGAAGGGCCGTATTTGTTTTAGTTTTCCTCTACGTAGAATATTCTCTTATTATTAGTAAATTTGGTTTATAAAAATTTTAACCAATTCAAATGGTTTCATGCAAGTAGATCCAAAGATTCTAAAAAAACAATATTTTTGATACCTATTTAAATTTTTATATCTTGTTTTTTTATTTCTCAGGCCTTTTGGACTGTATTTGTTAAGGTTTTTCTCTATTTTACATATTTTTTCATTATAAGTAAACTTGTTTTATAAAAATTTTAACCTATTCAAATGGTTTAATGAAAGTGGATCCACCTTTTCTAAATATACAATAATTTTAATACTTTTTTAATTTATTTATATCTTGTTTTTTAATTACGCTGGCCTGAAGGGCCGTATTTGTTTTAGTTTTCCTCTACGTAGAATATTCTCTTATTATTAGTAAATTTGGTTTATAAAAATTTTAACCAATTCAAATGGTTTCATGCAAGTAGATCCAAAGATTCTAAAAAAACAATATTTTTGATACCTATTTAAATTTTTATATCTTGTTTTTTTATTTCTCAGGCCTTTTGGACTGTATTTGTTAAGAGTTTTCTCTATTTTACATATTTTTTCATTATAAGTAAACTTGTTTTATAAAAATTTTAACCTATTCAAATGGTTTAATGAAAGTGGATCCACCTTTTCTAAATATACAATAATTTTAATACTTTTTTAATTTATTTATATCTTGTTTTTTAATTACGCTGGCCTGAAGGGCCGTATTTGTTTTAGTTTTCCTCTACGTAGAATATTCTCTTATTATTAGTAAATTTGGTTTATAAAAATTTTAACCAATTCAAATGGTTTCATGCAAGTAGATCCAAAGATTCTAAAAAAACAATATTTTTGATACCTATTTAAATTTTAATATCTTGTTTTTTTATTTCTCAGGCCTTTTGGACTGTATTTGTTAAGGTTTTTCTCTATTTTACATACTTTTCATTATAAGTAAACTTGTTTTATAAAAATTTTAACCTATTCAAATGGTTTAATGAAAGTGGATCCACCTTTTCTAAATATACAATAATTTTAATACTTTTTTAATTTATTTATATCTTGTTTTTTAATTACGCTGGCCTGAAGGGCCGTATTTGTTATAGTTTTCCTCTACGTAGAATATTCTCTTATTATTAGTAAACTTGGTTTATAAAAATTTTAACCAATTCAAATGGTTTCATGCAAGTAGATCCAAAGATTCTAAAAATACAATATTTTTGATACCTATTTAAATTTTTATATCTTGTTTTTTTATTTCTCAGGCTTTTTGGACTGTATTTGTTAAGGTTTTTCTCTATTTTACATATTTTTTCATTATAAATAAACTTGTTTTATAATAATTTTAACCTATTCAAATGGTTTCATGAAAGTGGATCCACCTTTTCTAAATATACAATAATTTTAATACTTATTTAATTTATTTATATCTTGTTTTTTAATTACGCTGGCCTGAAGGGCCGTATTTGTTTAAGTTTTTCTCTACGTAGAATATTCTCTCATTATTAGTAAAATTGGTTTATAACAATTTTAACCAATTCAAATGGTTTTATGCAAGTAGATCCAACGTTTATAAAAATACAATAATTTTGATACCTAATTAAATTTTTTATATCTTGTTTTTTTATTTCTCAGGCCTTTTTGACTGTATTTGTTTAGGTTTTTCTCTATTTTACATATTTTTTCATTATAAGTAAACTTGTTTTATAAAAATTTTAACCTATTCAAATGGTTTCATGCAAGTGGATCCAACGTTTATAAAAATACAATAATTTTGATACCTATTTAAATTTTTATATCTTGTTTTTTTATTTCTCAGGCCTTTTGGACTGTATTTGTTAAGGTTTTTCTCTATTTTACATATTTTTTCATTATAAGTAAACTTGTTTTATAATAATTTTAACCTATTCAAATGGTTTCATGAAAGTAGATCCACCTTTTCTAAATATACAATAATTTTAATACTTATTTAAATTATTTATATCTTGTTTTTTAATTACGCTGGCCTGGTGGGCCGTATTTGTTTTACTTTTCCTCTACATAGAATATTCTCTTATTATTAGTAAACTTGGTTTATAAAAATTTTAACCAATTCAAATGGTTTCATGCAAGTAGATCCAAAGATTCTAAAAATACAATATTTTTGAAACCTATTTAAATTTTTATATCTTGTTTTTTTATTTCTCAGGCTTTTTGGACTGTATTTGTTAAGGTTTTTCTCTATTTTACATATTTTTTCATTATAAGTAAACTTGTTTTATAAAAATTTTAACCTATTCAAATGGTTTCATGAAAGTAGATCCACCTTTTCTAAATATACAATAATTTTAATACTTATTTAATTTATTTATATCTTGTTTTTTAATTACGCTGGCCTGAAGGGCCGTATTTGTTTTAGTTTTCCTCTACGTAGAATATTCTCTTATTATTAGTAAATTTGGTTTATAAAAATTTTAACCAATTCAAATGGTTTCATGCAAGTAGATCCAAAGATTCTAAAAAAACAATATTTTTGATACCTATTTAAATTTTTATATCTTGTTTTTTTATTTCTCAGGCCTTTTGGACTGTATTTGTTAAGGTTTTTCTCTATTTTACATATTTTTTCATTATAAGTAAACTTGTTTTATAAAAATTTTAACCTATTCAAATGGTTTCATGAAAGTGGATCCACCTTTTCTAAATATACAATAATTTTAATACTTATTTAATTTATTTATATCTTGTTTTTTAATTACGCTGGCCTGAAGGGCCTTATTTGTTTAAGTTTTTCTCTACGTAGAATATTCTCTCATTATTAGTAAAATTGGTTTATAAAAATTTTAACCAATTCAAATGGTTTCATGCAAGTAGATCCAAAGATTCTAAAAAAACAATATTTTTGATACCTATTTAAATTTTTTATATTATGTTTTTTTATTTCTCAGGCCTTTTGGACTGCATTTGTTTAAGTTTTTCTCTATTTTATATATTTTTCTATTCTAAGTAAACTTGGTTTATAAGAATTTTAACCTATTCAAATGGTTTCATGAAAGTGGATCCACCTTTTCTAAATATACAATAATTTTAATACTTTTTTAATTTATTTATATCTTGTTTTTTAATTACGCTGGCCTGAAGGGCCTTATTTGTTTAAGTTTTTCTCTACGTAGAATATTCTCTCATTATTAGTAAAATTGGTTTATAAAAATTTTAACCAATTCTAATGGATTCATAAAAGTGGATCCAAAGATTCTAAAAATACAATATTTTTGATACCTATTTAAATTTTTATATCTTGGTTTTTTATTTCTCATGCCTTTTGGACTGTATTTGTTAAGGTTTTTATCTATTTTACATATTTTTTCATTATAAGTAAACTTGTTTTATAAAAATTTTAACCTATTCAAATGGTTTCATGCAAGTAGATCCAAAGATTCTAAAAATACAATATTTTTGATACCTATTTAAATTTTTATATCTTGTTTTTTTATTTCTCAGGCCTTTTGGACTGTATTTGTTAATGTTTTTATCTATTTTACATATTTTTTCATTTTAAGTAAACTTGTTTTATAAAAATTTTAACCTATTCAAATGGTTTCATGAAAGTGGATCAGCCTTTTCTAAATATACAATAATTTTAATACTTATTTAAATTATTTATATCTTGTTTTTTAATTACGCTGGCCTGGTGGGCCGTATTTGTTTTACTTTTCCGCTACATAGAATATTCTCTTATTATTAGTAAACTTGGTTTATAAAAATTTTAACCAATTCAAATGGTTTCAAGCAAGTAGATCCAAAGATTCTAAAAATACAATATTTTTGATACCTATTTATATTTTTATATCTTGTTTTTTTATTTCTCAGGCCTTTTGGACTGTATTTGTTAAGGTTTTTCTCTATTTTACATATTTTTTCATTATAAGTAAACTTGTTTTATAAAAATTTTAACCTATTCAAATGGTTTCATGAAAGTGGATCCACCTTTTCTAAATATACAATAATTTTAATACTTTTTTAATTTATTTATATCTTGTTTTTTAATTACGCTGGCCTGAAGGGCCGTATTTGTTTTAGTTTTCCTCTACGTAGAATATTCTCTTATTATTAGTAAATTTGGTTTATAAAAATTTTAACCAATTCAAATGGTTTCATGCAAGTAGATCCAAAGATTCTAAAAAAACAATATTTTTGATACCTATTTAAATTTTTATATCTTGTTTTTTTATTTCTCAGGCCTTTTGGACTGTATTTGTTAAGGTTTTTCTCTATTTTACATATTTTTTCATTATAAGTAAACTTGTTTTATAAAAATTTTAACCTATTCAAATGGTTTAATGAAAGTGGATCCACCTTTTCTAAATATACAATAATTTTAATACTTTTTTAATTTATTTATATCTTGTTTTTTAATTACGCTGGCCTGAAGGGCCGTATTTGTTTTAGTTTTCCTCTACGTAGAATATTCTCTTATTATTAGTAAATTTGGTTTATAAAAATTTTAACCAATTCAAATGGTTTCATGCAAGTAGATCCAAAGATTCTAAAAAAACAATATTTTTGATACCTATTTAAATTTTTATATCTTGTTTTTTTATTTCTCAGGCCTTTTGGACTGTATTTGTTAAGAGTTTTCTCTATTTTACATATTTTTTCATTATAAGTAAACTTGTTTTATAAAAATTTTAACCTATTCAAATGGTTTAATGAAAGTGGATCCACCTTTTCTAAATATACAATAATTTTAATACTTTTTTAATTTATTTATATCTTGTTTTTTAATTACGCTGGCCTGAAGGGCCGTATTTGTTTTAGTTTTCCTCTACGTAGAATATTCTCTTATTATTAGTAAATTTGGTTTATAAAAATTTTAACCAATTCAAATGGTTTCATGCAAGTAGATCCAAAGATTCTAAAAAAACAATATTTTTGATACCTATTTAAATTTTAATATCTTGTTTTTTTATTTCTCAGGCCTTTTGGACTGTATTTGTTAAGGTTTTTCTCTATTTTACATACTTTTCATTATAAGTAAACTTGTTTTATAAAAATTTTAACCTATTCAAATGGTTTAATGAAAGTGGATCCACCTTTTCTAAATATACAATAATTTTAATACTTTTTTAATTTATTTATATCTTGTTTTTTAATTACGCTGGCCTGAAGGGCCGTATTTGTTATAGTTTTCCTCTACGTAGAATATTCTCTTATTATTAGTAAACTTGGTTTATAAAAATTTTAACCAATTCAAATGGTTTCATGCAAGTAGATCCAAAGATTCTAAAAATACAATATTTTTGATACCTATTTAAATTTTTATATCTTGTTTTTTTATTTCTCAGGCTTTTTGGACTGTATTTGTTAAGGTTTTTCTCTATTTTACATATTTTTTCATTATAAATAAACTTGTTTTATAATAATTTTAACCTATTCAAATGGTTTCATGAAAGTGGATCCACCTTTTCTAAATATACAATAATTTTAATACTTATTTAATTTATTTATATCTTGTTTTTTAATTACGCTGGCCTGAAGGGCCGTATTTGTTTAAGTTTTTCTCTACGTAGAATATTCTCTCATTATTAGTAAAATTGGTTTATAACAATTTTAACCAATTCAAATGGTTTTATGCAAGTAGATCCAACGTTTATAAAAATACAATAATTTTGATACCTAATTAAATTTTTTATATCTTGTTTTTTTATTTCTCAGGCCTTTTTGACTGTATTTGTTTAGGTTTTTCTCTATTTTACATATTTTTTCATTATAAGTAAACTTGTTTTATAAAAATTTTAACCTATTCAAATGGTTTCATGCAAGTGGATCCAACGTTTATAAAAATACAATAATTTTGATACCTATTTAAATTTTTATATCTTGTTTTTTTATTTCTCAGGCCTTTTGGACTGTATTTGTTAAGGTTTTTCTCTATTTTACATATTTTTTCATTATAAGTAAACTTGTTTTATAATAATTTTAACCTATTCAAATGGTTTCATGAAAGTAGATCCACCTTTTCTAAATATACAATAATTTTAATACTTATTTAAATTATTTATATCTTGTTTTTTAATTACGCTGGCCTGGTGGGCCGTATTTGTTTTACTTTTCCTCTACATAGAATATTCTCTTATTATTAGTAAACTTGGTTTATAAAAATTTTAACCAATTCAAATGGTTTCATGCAAGTAGATCCAAAGATTCTAAAAATACAATATTTTTGAAACCTATTTAAATTTTTATATCTTGTTTTTTTATTTCTCAGGCTTTTTGGACTGTATTTGTTAAGGTTTTTCTCTATTTTACATATTTTTTCATTATAAGTAAACTTGTTTTATAAAAATTTTAACCTATTCAAATGGTTTCATGAAAGTAGATCCACCTTTTCTAAATATACAATAATTTTAATACTTATTTAATTTATTTATATCTTGTTTTTTAATTACGCTGGCCTGAAGGGCCGTATTTGTTTTAGTTTTCCTCTTCGTAGAATATTCTCTTATTATTAGTAAATTTGGTTTATAAAAATTTTAACCAATTCAAATGGTTTCATGCAAGTAGATCCAAAGATTCTAAAAATACAATATTTTTGATACCTATTTAAATTTTTATATCTTGTTTTTTTATTTCTCAGGCCTTTTGGACTGTATTTGTTAAGGTTTTTCTCTATTTTACATATTTTTTCATTATAAGTAAACTTGTTTTATAATAATTTTAACCTATTCAAATGGTTTCATGAAAGTAGATCCACCTTTTCTAAATATACAATAATTTTAATACTTATTTAATTTATTTATATCTTGTTTTTTAATTACGCTGGCCTGAAGGGCCGTATTTGTTTTAGTTTTCCTCTACGTAGAATATTCTCTTATTATTAGTAAATTTGGTTTATAAAAATTTTAACCAATTCAAATGGTTTTATGCAAGTAGATCCAACGTTTATAAAAATACAATAATTTTGATACCTAATTAAATTTTTTATATCTTGTTTTTTTATTTCTCAGGCCTTTTGGACTGTATTTGTTAAGGTTTTTCTCTATTTTACATATTTTTTCATTATAAGTAAACTTGTTTTATAAAAATTTTAACCTATTCAAATGGTTTCATGAAAGTGGATCCACCTTTTCTAAATATACAATAATTTTAATACTTTTTTAATTTATTTATATCTTGTTTTTTAATTACGCTGGCCTGAAGGGCCGTATTTGTTTTAGTTTTCCTCTACGTAGAATATTCTCTTATTATTAGTAAACTTGGTTTATAAAAATTTTAACCAATTCAAATGGTTTCATGCAAGTAGATCCAAAGATTCTAAAAATAAAATATTTTTGATACCTATTGAAATTTTTATATCTTGTTTTTTTATTTCTCAGGCTTTTTGGACTGTATTTGTTAAGGTTTTTCTCTATTTTACATATTTTTTCATTATAAGTAAACTTGTTTTATAAAAATTTTAACCTATTCAAATGGTTTCATGAAAGTAGATCCACCTTTTCTAAATATACAATAATTTTAATACTTATTTAATTTATTTATATCTTGTTTTTTAATTACGCTGGCCTGAAGGGCCGTATTTGTTTTAGTTTTCCTCTACGTAGAATATTCTCTTATTATTAGTAAACTTGGTTTATAAAAATTTTAACCAATTCAAATGGTTTCATGCAAGTAGATCCAAAGATTCTAAAAATACAATATTTTTGATACCTATTTAAATTTTTATATCTTGTTTTTTTATTTCTCAGGCTTTTTGGACTGTATTTGTTAAGGTTTTTCTCTATTTTACATATTTTTTCATTATAAGTAAACTTGTTTTATAAAAATTTTAACCTATTCAAATGGTTTCATGAAAGTAGATCCACCTTTTCTAAATATACAATAATTTTAATACTTATTTAATTTATTTATATCTTGTTTTTTAATTACGCTGGCCTGAAGGGCCATATTTGTTTTAGTTTTCCTCTTCGTAGAATATTCTCTTATTATTAGTAAATTTGGTTTATAAAAATTTTAACCAATTCAAATGGTTTCATGCAAGTAGATCCAAAGATTCTAAAAATACAATATTTTTGATACCTATTTAAATTTTTATATCTTGTTTTTTTATTTCTCAGGCCTTTTGGACTGTATTTGTTAAGGTTTTTCTCTATTTTACATATTTTTTCATTATAAGTAAACTTGTTTTATAATAATTTTAACCTATTCAAATGGTTTCATGAAAGTAGATCCACCTTTTCTAAATATACAATAATTTTAATACTTATTTAATTTATTTATATCTTGTTTTTTAATTACGCTGGCCTGAAGGGCCGTATTTGTTTTAGTTTTCCTCTACGTAGAATATTCTCTTATTATTAGTAAATTTGGTTTATAAAAATTTTAACCAATTCAAATGGTTTTATGCAAGTAGATCCAACGTTTAGAAAAATACAATAATTTTGATACCTAATTAAATTTTTTATATCTTGTTTTTTTATTTCTCAGGCCTTTTTGACTGTATTTGTTTAGGTTTTTCTCTATTTTACATATTTTTTCATTATAAGTAAACTTGTTTTATAAAAATTTTAACCTATTCAAATGGTTTCATGAAAGTAGATCCACCTTTTCTAAATATACAATAATTTTAATACTTATTTAAATTATTTATATCTTGTTTTTTAATTACGCTGGCCTGGTGGGCCGTATTTGTTTTACTTTTCCTCTACATAGAATATTCTCTTATTATTAGTAAACTTGGTTTATAAAAATTTTAACCAATTCAAATGGTTTCATGCAAGTAGATCCAAAGATTCTAAAAATACAATATTTTTGATACCTATTTAAATTTTTATATCTTGTTTTTTTATTTCTCAGGCTTTTTGGACTGTATTTGTTAAGGTTTTTCTCTATTTTACATATTTTTTCATTATAAGTAAACTTGTTTTATAAAAATTTTAACCTATTCAAATGGTTTCATGAAAGTAGATCCACCTTTTCTAAATATACAATAATTTTAATACTTATTTAATTTATTTATATCTTGTTTTTTAATTACGCTGGCCTGAAGGGCCGTATTTGTTTTAGTTTTCCTCTTCGTAGAATATTCTCTTATTATTAGTAAATTTGGTTTATAAAAATTTTAACCAATTCAAATGGTTTCATGCAAGTAGATCCAAAGATTCTAAAAATACAATATTTTTGATACCTATTTAAATTTTTATATCTTGTTTTTTTATTTCTCAGGCCTTTTGGACTGTATTTGTTAAGGTTTTTCTCTATTTTACATATTTTTTCATTATAAGTAAACTTGTTTTATAATAATTTTAACCTATTCAAATGGTTTCATGAAAGTAGATCCACCTTTTCTAAATATACAATAATTTTAATACTTATTTAATTTATTTATATCTTGTTTTTTAATTACGCTGGCCTGAAGGGCCGTATTTGTTTTAGTTTTCCTCTACGTAGAATATTCTCTTATTATTAGTAAATTTGGTTTATAAAAATTTTAACCAATTCAAATGGTTTTATGCAAGTAGATCCAACGTTTATAAAAATACAATAATTTTGATACCTAATTAAATTTTTTATATCTTGTTTTTTTATTTCTCAGGCCTTTTTGACTGTATTTGTTTAGGTTTTTCTCTATTTTACATATTTTTTCATTATAAGTAAACTTGTTTTATAAAAATTTTAACCTATTCAAATGGTTTCATGCAAGTGGATCCAACGTTTATAAAAATACAATAATTTTGATACCTATTTAAATTTTTTATATTATGTTTTTTTATTTCTCAGGCCTTTTGGACTGTATTTGTTTAAGTTTTTCTCTATTTTATATAATTTTCTATTCTAAGTAAACTTGGTTTATAAGAATTTTAACCAATTCAAATGGTTTCATGAAAGTGGATCCACCTTTTCTAAATCTACAATAGTTTTAATACTTATTTAAATTATTTATATCTTGTTTTTTAATTACGCTGGCCTGGTGGGCCGTATTTGTTTTACTTTTCCTCTACATAGATTATTCTTTTATTATTAGTAAACTTGGTTTATAAAAATTTTAACCAATTCAAATGGTTTCAAGCAAGTAGATCCAAAGATTCTAAAAATACAATATTTTTGATACCTATTTATATTTTTATATCTTGTTTTTTTATTTCTCAGGCCTTTTGGACTGTATTTGTTAAGGTTTTTCTCTATTTTACATATTTTTTCATTATAAGTAAACTTGTTTTATAAAAATTTTAACCTATTCAAATGGTTTCATGAAAGTGGATCCACCTTTTCTAAATATACAATAATTTTAATACTTATTTAATTTATTTATATCTTGTTTTTTAATTACGCTGGCCTGAAGGGCCGTATTTGTTTTAGTTTTCCTCTACGTAGAATATTCTCTTATTATTAGTAAATTTGGTTTATAAAAATTTTAACCAATTCAAATGGTTTCATGCAAGTGGATCCAACGTTTATAAAAATACAATAATTTTGATACCTATTTAAATTTTTATATCTTGGTTTTTTATTTTTCATGCCTTTTGGACTGTATTTGTTAAGGTTTTTATCTATTTTACATATTTTTTCATTATAAGTAAACTTGTTTTATAAAAATTTTAACCTATTCAAATGGTTTCATGAAAGTGGATCAGCCTTTTCTAAATATACAATAATTTTAATACTTATTTAAATTATTTATATCTTGTTTTTTAATTACGCTGGCCTGGTGGGCCGTATTTGTTTTACTTTTCCGCTACATAGAATATTCTCTTATTATTAGTAAACTTGGTTTATAAAAATTTTAACCAATTCAAATGGTTTCAAGCAAGTAGATCCAAAGATTCTAAAAATACAATATTTTTGATACCTATTTATATTTTTATATCTTGTTTTTTTATTTCTCAGGCCTTTTGGACTGTATTTGTTAAGGTTTTTCTCTATTTTACATATTTTTTCATTATAAGTAAACTTGTTTTATAAAAATTTTAACCTATTCAAATGGTTTCATGAAAGTGGATCCACCTTTTCTAAATATACAATAATTTTAATACTTTTTTAATTTATTTATATCTTGTTTTTTAATTACGCTGGCCTGAAGGGCCGTATTTGTTTTAGTTTTCCTCTACGTAGAATATTCTCTTATTATTAGTAAATTTGATTTATAAAAATTTTAACCAATTCAAATGGTTTCATGCAAGTAGATCCAAAGATTCTAAAAAAACAATATTTTTGATACCTATTTAAATTTTTATATCTTGTTTTTTTATTTCTCAGGCCTTTTGGACTGTATTTGTTAAGGTTTTTCTCTATTTTACATATTTTTTCATTATAAGTAAACTTGTTTTATAAAAATTTTAACCTATTCAAATGGTTTAATGAAAGTGGATCCACCTTTTCTAAATATACAATAATTTTAATACTTTTTTAATTTATTTATATCTTGTTTTTTAATTACGCTGGCCTGAAGGGCCGTATTTGTTTTAGTTTTCCTCTACGTAGAATATTCTCTTATTATTAGTAAATTTGGTTTATAAAAATTTTAACCAATTCAAATGGTTTCATGCAAGTAGATCCAAAGATTCTAAAAAAACAATATTTTTGATACCTATTTAAATTTTTATATCTTGTTTTTTTATTTCTCAGGCCTTTTGGACTGTATTTGTTAAGAGTTTTCTCTATTTTACATATTTTTTCATTATAAGTAAACTTGTTTTATAAAAATTTTAACCTATTCAAATGGTTTAATGAAAGTGGATCCACCTTTTCTAAATATACAATAATTTTAATACTTTTTTAATTTATTTATATCTTGTTTTTTAATTACGCTGGCCTGAAGGGCCGTATTTGTTTTAGTTTTCCTCTACGTAGAATATTCTCTTATTATTAGTAAACTTGGTTTATAAAAATTTTAACCAATTCAAATGGTTTCATGCAAGTAGATCCAAAGATTCTAAAAATACAATATTTTTGATACCTATTTAAATTTTAATATCTTGTTTTTTTATTTCTCAGGCCTTTTGGACTGTATTTGTTAAGGTTTTTCTCTATTTTACATACTTTTTATTATAAGTAAACTTGTTTTATAAAAATTTTAACCTATTCAAATGGTTTAATGAAAGTGGATCCACCTTTTCTAAATATACAATAATTTTAATACTTTTTTAATTTATTTATATCTTGTTTTTTAATTACGCTGGCCTGAAGGGCCGTATTTGTTTTAGTTTTCCTCTACGTAGAATATTCTCTTATTATTAGTAAACTTGGTTTATAAAAATTTTAACCAATTCAAATGGTTTCATGCAAGTAGATCCAAAGATTCTAAAAATACAATATTTTTGATACCTATTTAAATTTTTATATCTTGTTTTTTTATTTCTCAGGCTTTTTGGACTGTATTTGTTAAGGTTTTTCTCTATTTTACATATTTTTTCATTATAAATAAACTTGTTTTATAATAATTTTAACCTATTCAAATGGTTTCATGAAAGTGGATCCACCTTTTCTAAATATACAATAATTTTAATACTTATTTAATTTATTTATATCTTGTTTTTTAATTACGCTGGCCTGAAGGGCCGTATTTGTTTAAGTTTTTCTCTACGTAGAATATTCTCTCATTATTAGTAAAATTGGTTTATAACAATTTTAACCAATTCAAATGGTTTTATGCAAGTAGATCCAACGTTTATAAAAATACAATAATTTTGATACCTAATTAAATTTTTTATATCTTGTTTTTTTATTTCTCAGGCCTTTTTGACTGTATTTGTTTAGGTTTTTCTCTATTTTACATATTTTTTCATTATAAGTAAACTTGTTTTATAAAAATTTTAACCTATTCAAATGGTTTCATGCAAGTGGATCCAACGTTTATAAAAATACAATAATTTTGATACCTATTTAAATTTTTTATATTATGTTTTTTTATTTCTCAGGCCTTTTGGACTGTATTTGTTTAAGTTTTTCTCTATTTTATATAATTTTCTATTCTAAGTAAACTTGGTTTATAAGAATTTTAACCAATTCAAATGGTTTCATGAAAGTGGATCCACCTTTTCTAAATATACAATAGTTTTAATACTTATATAAATTATTTATATCTTGTTTTTTAATTACGCTGGCCTGGTGGGCCGTATTTGTTTTACTTTTCCTCTACATAGAATATTCTTTTATTATTAGTAAACTTGGTTTATAAAAATTTTAACCAATTCAAATGGTTTCAAGCAAGTAGATCCAAAGATTCTAAAAATACAATATTTTTGATACCTATTTATATTTTTATATCTTGTTTTTTTATTTCTCAGGCCTTTTGGACTGTATTTGTTAAGGTTTTTCTCTATTTTACATATTTTTTCATTATAAGTAAACTTGTTTTATAAAAATTTTAACCTATTCAAATGGTTTCATGAAAGTGGATCCACCTTTTCTAAATATACAATAATTTTAATACTTTTTTAATTTATTTATATCTTGTTTTTTAATTACGCTGGCCTGAAGGGCCTTATTTGTTTAAGTTTTTCTCTACGTAGAATATTCTCTCATTATTAGTAAAATTGGTTTATAAAAATTTTAACCAATTCTAATGGATTCATAAAAGTGGATCCAAAGATTCTAAAAATACAATATTTTTGATACCTATTTAAATTTTTATATCTTGGTTTTTTATTTCTCATGCCTTTTGGACTGTATTTGTTAAGGTTTTTATCTATTTTACATATTTTTTCATTATAAGTAAACTTGTTTTATAAAAATTTTAACCTATTCAAATGGTTTCATGCAAGTAGATCCAAAGATTCTAAAAATACAATATTTTTGATACCTATTTAAATTTTTATATCTTGTTTTTTTATTTCTCAGGCCTTTTGGACTGTATTTGTTAATGTTTTTATCTATTTTACATATTTTTTCATTTTAAGTAAACTTGTTTTATAAAAATTTTAACCTATTCAAATGGTTTCATGAAAGTGGATCAGCCTTTTCTAAATATACAATAATTTTAATACTTATTTAAATTATTTATATCTTGTTTTTTAATTACGCTGGCCTGGTGGGCCGTATTTGTTTTACTTTTCCGCTACATAGAATATTCTCTTATTATTAGTAAACTTGGTTTATAAAAATTTTAACCAATTCAAATGGTTTCATGCAAGTAGATCCAAAGATTCTAAAAAAACAATATTTTTGATACCTATTTAAATTTTTATATCTTGTTTTTTTATTTCTCAGGCCTTTTGGACTGTATTTGTTAAGGTTTTTCTCTATTTTACATATTTTTTCATTATAAGTAAACTTGTTTTATAAAAATTTTAACCTATTCAAATGGTTTAATGAAAGTGGATCCACCTTTTCTAAATATACAATAATTTTAATACTTTTTTAATTTATTTATATCTTGTTTTTTAATTACGCTGGCCTGAAGGGCCGTATTTGTTTTAGTTTTCCTCTACGTAGAATATTCTCTTATTATTAGTAAATTTGGTTTATAAAAATTTTAACCAATTCAAATGGTTTCATGCAAGTAGATCCAAAGATTCTAAAAAAACAATATTTTTGATACCTATTTAAATTTTTATATCTTGTTTTTTTATTTCTCAGGCCTTTTGGACTGTATTTGTTTAAGTTTTTCTCTATTTTATATCTTTTTCTATTATAAGTAAACTTGGTTTATAAGAATTTTAACCAATTCAAATGGTTTCATGAAAGTGGATCCACCCTTTTTAAATATACAATAATTTTAATACTTATTTAATTTATTTATATCTTGTTTTTTAATTACGCTGGCCTGAAGGGCCGTATTTGTTTAAGTTTTTCTCTACGTAGAATATTCTCTCATTATTAGTAAAATTGGTTTAAAAAAATTTTAACCAATTCAAATGAATTCATAAAAGTGGATCCAAATATTCTAAAAATACAATATTTTTGATACCTATTTAAATTTTTATATCTTGTTTTTTTATTTCTCAGGCTTTTTGGACTGTATTTGTTAAGGTTTTTCTCTATTTTACATATTTTTTCATTATAAGTAAACTTGTTTTATAAAAATTTTAACCTATTCAAATGGTTTCATGAAAGTGGATCCAACGTTTATAAAAATACAATAATTTTGATACCTAATTAAATTTTTTATATCTTGTTTTTTTATTTCTCAGGCCTTTTTGACTGTATTTGTTTAGGTTTTTCTCTATTTTACATATTTTTTCATTATAAGTAAACTTGTTTTATAAAAATTTTAACCTATTCAAATGGTTTCATGCAAGTGGATCCAACGTTTATAAAAATACAATAATTTTGATACCTATTTAAATTTTTTATATTATGTTTTTTTATTTCTCAGGCCTTTTGGACTGTATTTGTTTAAGTTTTTCTCTATTTTATATCTTTTTCTATTATAAGTAAACTTGGTTTATAAGAATTTTAACCAATTCAAATGGTTTCATGAAAGTGGATCCACCCTTTTTAAATATACAATAATTTTAATACTTATTTAATTTATTTATATCTTGTTTTTTAATTACGCTGGCCTGAAGGGCCGTATTTGTTTAAGTTTTTCTCTACGTAGAATATTCTCTCATTATTAGTAAAATTGGTTTAAAAAAATTTTAACCAATTCAAATGAATTCATAAAAGTGGATCCAAAGATTCTAAAAATACAATATTTTTGATACCTATTTAAATTTTTATATCTTGTTTTTTTATTTCTCAGGCTTTTTGGACTGTATTTGTTAAGGTTTTTCTCTATTTTACATATTTTTTCATTATAAGTAAACTTGTTTTATAAAAATTTTAACCTATTCAAATGGTTTCATGAAAGTGGATCCACCTTTTCTAAATATACAATAATTTTAATACTTATTTAATTTATTTATATCTTGTTTTTTAATTACGCTGGCCTGGTGGGCCGTATTTGTTTTTGTTTTCCTCTACATAGAATATTCTCTTATTATTAGTAAATTTGGTTTATAAAAATTTTAACCAATTCAAATGGTTTCATGCAAGTAGATCCAAAGATTTTAAAAATACAATATTTTTGATACCTATTTAAATTTTAATATCTTGTTTTTTTATTTCTCAGGCCTTTTGGACTGTATTTGTTAAGGTTTTTCTCTATTTTACATACTTTTCATTATAAGTAAACTTGTTTTATAAAAATTTTAACCTATTCAAATGGTTTCATAAAAGTGGATCCACCTTTTCTAAATATACAATAATTTTAATACTTATTTAATTTATTTATATCTTCTTTTTTAATTACGCTGGCCTGAAGGGCCGTATTTGTTTAAGTTTTTCTCTACGTAGAATATTCTCTCATTATTAGTAAAATTGGTTTATAACAATTTTAACCAATTCAAATGGTTTTATGCAAGTAGATCCAACGTTTATAAAAATACAATAATTTTGATACCTTATTAAATTTTTTATATCTTGTTTTTTTATTTCTCAGGCCTTTTTGACTGTATTTGTTTAGGTTTTTCTCTATTTTACATATTTTTTCATTATAATTAAACTTGTTTTATAAAAATTTTAACCTATTCAAATGGTTTCATGCAAGTGGATCCAACGTTTATAAAAATACAATAATTTTGATACCTATTTAAATTTTTTATATTATGTTTTTTTATTTCTCAGGCCTTTTGGACTGTATTTGTTTAAGTTTTTCTCTATTTTATATATTTTTCTATTCTAAGTAAACTTGGTTTATAAGAATTTTAACCAATTCAAATGGTTTCATGAAAGTGGATCCACCTTTTCTAAATATACAATAATTTTAATACTTATTTAAATTATTTATATCTTGTTTTTTAATTACGCTGGCCTGGTGGGCCGTATTTGTTTTACTTTTCCTCTACATAGAATAGTCTCTTATTATTAGTAAACTTGGTTTATAAAAATTTTAACCAATTCAAATGGTTTCATACAAGTAGATCCAAAGATTCTAAAAATACAATATTTTTGATACCTATTTAAATTTTAATATCTTGTTTTTTTATTTCTCAGGCCTTTTGGACTGTATTTGTTAAAGTTTTTCTCTATTTTACATACTTTTCATTATAAGTAAACTTGTTTTATAAAAATTTTAACCTATTCAAATGGTTTCATAAAAGTGGATCCACCTTTTCTAAATATACAATAATTTTAATACTTATTTAATTTATTTATATCTTCTTTTTTAATTACGCTGGCCTGAAGGGCCGTATTTGTTTAAGTTTTTCTCTACGTAGAATATTCTCTCATTATTAGTAAAATTGGTTTATAAAAATTTTAACCAATTCAAATGGTTTTATGCAAGTAGATCCAACGTTTATAAAAATACAATAATTTTGATACCTAATTAAATTTTTTATATCTTGTTTTTTTATTTCTCAGGCCTTTTTGACTGTATTTGTTTAGGTTTTTCTCTATTTTACATATTTTTTCATTATAAGTAAACTTGTTTTATAAAAATTTTAACCTATTCAAATGGTTTCATGAAAGTGGATCCACCTTTTCTAAATATACAATAATTTTAATACTTTTTTAATTTATTTATATCTTGTTTTTTAATTACGCTAGCCTGAAGGGCCGTATTTGTTTTAGTTTTCCTCTACGTAGAATATTCTCTTATTATTAGTAAACTTGGTTTATAAAAATTTTAACCAATTCAAATGAATTCATAAAAGTGGATCCAAAGATTCTAAAAATACAATATTTTTGATACCTATTTAAATTTTTATATCTTGTTTTTTTATTTCTCAGGCTTTTTGGACTGTATTTGTTAAGGTTTTTCTCTATTTTACATATTTTTTCATTATAAGTAAACTTGTTTTATAAAAATTTTAACCTATTCAAATGGTTTCATGAAAGTGGATCCACCTTTTCTAAATATACAATAATTTTAATACTTATTTAATTTATTTATATCTTGTTTTTTAATTACGCTGGCCTGGTGGGCCGTATTTGTTTTTGTTTTCCTCTACATAGAATATTCTCTTATTATTAGTAAATTTGGTTTATAAAAATTTTAACCAATTCAAATGGTTTCATACAAGTAGATCCAAAGATTTTAAAAATACAATATTTTTGATACCTATTTAAATTTTAATATCTTGTTTTTTTATTTCTCAGGCCTTTTGGACTGTATTTGTTAAGGTTTTTCTCTATTATACATACTTTTCATTATAAGTAAACTTGTTTTATAAAAATTTTAACCTATTCAAATGGTTTCATAAAAGTGGATCCACCTTTTCTAAATATACAATAATTTTAATACTTATTTAATTTATTTATATCTTCTTTTTTAATTACGCTGGCCTGAAGGGCCGTATTTGTTTAAGTTTTTCTCTACGTAGAATATTCTCTCATTATTAGTAAAATTGGTTTATAACAATTTTAACCAATTCAAATGGTTTTATGCAAGTAGATCCAACGTTTATAAAAATACAATAATTTTGATACCTTATTAAATTTTTTATATCTTGTTTTTTTATTTCTCAGGCCTTTTTGACTGTATTTGTTTAGGTTTTTCTCTATTTTACATATTTTTTCATTATAATTAAACTTGTTTTATAAAAATTTTAACCTATTCAAATGGTTTCATGCAAGTGGATCCAACGTTTATAAAAATACAATAATTTTGATACCTATTTAAATTTTTTATATTATGTTTTTTTATTTCTCAGGCCTTTTGGACTGTATTTGTTTAAGTTTTTCTCTATTTTATATATTTTTCTATTCTAAGTAAACTTGGTTTATAAGAATTTTAACCAATTCAAATGGTTTCATGTAAGTGGATCCACCTTTTCTAAATATACAATAATTTTAATACTTATTTAAATTATTTATATCTTGTTTTTTAATTACGCTGGCCTGGTGGGCCGTATTTGTTTTACTTTTCCTCTACATAGAATAGTCTCTTATTATTAGTAAACTTGGTTTATAAAAATTTTAACCAATTCAAATGGTTTCATACAAGTAGATCCAAAGATTCTAAAAATACAATATTTTTGATACCTATTTAAATTTTAATATCTTGTTTTTTTATTTCTCAGGCCTTTTGGACTGTATTTGTTAAAGTTTTTCTCTATTTTACATACTTTTCATTATAAGTAAACTTGTTTTATAAAAATTTTAACCTATTCAAATGGTTTCATAAAAGTGGATCCACCTTTTCTAAATATACAATAATTTTAATACTTATTTAATTTATTTATATCTTGTTTTTTAATTACGCTGGCCTGAAGGGCCGTATTTGTTTAAGTTTTTCTCTACGTAGAATATTCTCTCATTATTAGTAAAATTGGTTTATAAAAATTTTAACCAATTCAAATGGTTTTATGCAAGTAGATCCAACGTTTATAAAAATACAATAATTTTGATACCTAATTAAATTTTTTATATCTTGTTTTTTTATTTCTCAGGCCTTTTTGACTGTATTTGTTTAGGTTTTTCTCTATTTTACATATTTTTTCATTATAAGTAAACTTGTTTTATAAAAATTTTAACCTATTCAAATGGTTTCATGAAAGTGGATCCACCTTTTCTAAATATACAATAATTTTAATACTTTTTTAATTTATTTATATCTTGTTTTTTAATTACGCTAGCCTGAAGGGCCGTATTTGTTTTAGTTTTCCTCTACGTAGAATATTCTCTTATTATTAGTAAACTTGGTTTATAAAAATTTTAACCAATTCAAATGGTTTCATGCAAGTAGATCCAAAGATTCTAAAAATACAATATTTTTGATACCTATTTAAATTTTTATATCTTGTTTTTTTATTTCTCAGGCTTTTTGGACTGTATTTGTTAAGGTTTTTCTCTATTTTACATATTTTTTCATTATAAGTAAACTTGTTTTATAAAAATTTTAACCTATTCAAATGGTTTCATGAAAGTGGATCCACCTTTTCTAAATATACAATAATTTTAATACTTATTTAATTTATTTATATCTTGTTTTTTAATTACGCTGGCCTGGTGGGCCGTATTTGTTTTAGTTTTCCTCTACGTAGAATATTCTCTTATTATTAGTAAATTTGGTTTATAAAAATTTTAACCAATTCAAATGGTTTCATGCAAGTAGATCCAAAGATTCTAAAAATACAATATTTTTGATACCTATTTAAATTTTTATATCTTGTTTTTTTATTTCTCAGGCCTTTTGGACTGTATTTGTTAAGGTTTTTCTCTATTTTACATATTTTTCATTATAAGTAAACTTGTTTTATAAAAATTTTAACCTATTCAAATGGTTTCATAAAAGTGGATCCACCTTTTCTAAATATACAATAATTTTAATACTTATTTAATTTACTTATATCTTGTTTTTTAATTACGCTGGCCTGGAGGGCCGTATTTGTTTAAGTTTTTCTCTACGTAGAATATTCTCTCATTTTTAGTAAAATTGGTTTATAACAATTTTAACCAATTCAAATGGTTTTATGCAAGTAGATCCAACGTTTATAAAAATACAATAATTTTGATACCTAATTAAATTTTTCATATCTTGTTTTTTTATTTCTCAGGCCTTTTTGACTGTATTTGTTTAGGTTTTTCTCTATTTTACATATTTTTTCATTATAAGTAAACTTGTTTTATAAAAATTTTAACCTATTCAAATGGTTTCATGCAAGTGGATCCAACGTTTAT
Organism: Anagrus nilaparvatae; assembly: GCA_022575985.1. Lineage (NCBI taxonomy): Eukaryota > Metazoa > Arthropoda > Insecta > Hymenoptera > Mymaridae > Anagrus > Anagrus nilaparvatae. Next base: position 28,326,508 of record JAKSXM010000231.1, on the reverse strand, counting down.
AAAAATACAATAATTTTGATACCTATTTAAATTTTTTATATTATGTTTTTTTATTTCTCAGGCCTTTTGGACTGTATTTGTTTAAGTTTTTCTCTATTTTATATCTTTTTCTATTATAAGTAAACTTGGTTTATAAGAATTTTAACCAATTCAAATGGTTTCATGAAAGTGGATCCACCCTTTTTAAATATACAATAATTTTAATACTTATTTAATTTATTTATATCTTGTTTTTTAATTACGCTGGCCTGGTGGGCCGTATTTGTTTTAGTTTTCCTCTACGTAGAATATTCTCTTATTATTAGTAAACTTGGTTTATAAAAATTTTAACCATTTCAAATGGTTTCATGCAAGTAGATCCAAAGATTCTAAAAATACAATATTTTTGATACCTATTTAAATTTTTATATCTTGTTTTTTTATTTCTCAGGCTTTTTGGACTGTATTTGTTAAGGTTTTTCTCTATTTTACATATTTTTTCATTATAAGTAAACTTGTTTTATAAAAATTTTAACCTATTCAAATGGTTTCATGAAAGTGGATCCACCTTTTCTAAATATACAATAATTTTAATACTTATTTAAATTATTTATATCTTGTTTTTTAATTACGCTGGCCTGGTGGGCCGTATTTGTTTTACTTTTCCTCTACATAGAATAGTCTCTTATTATTAGTAAACTTGGTTTATAAAAATTTTAACCAATTCAAATGGTTTCAAGCAAGTAGATCCAAAGATTCTAAAAATACAATATTTTTGATACCTATTTAAATTTTAATATCTTGTTTTTTTATTTCTCAGGCCTTTTGGACTGTATTTGTTAAGGTTTTTCTCTATTTTACATACTTTTCATTATAAGTAAACTTGTTTTATAAAAATTTTAACCTATTCAAATGGTTTCATAAAAGTGGATCCACCTTTTCTAAATATACAATAATTTTAATACTTATTTAATTTATTTATATCTTCTTTTTTAATTACGCTGGCCTGAAGGGCCGTATTTGTTTAAGTTTTTCTCTACGTAGAATATTCTCTCATTATTAGTAAAATTGGTTTATAACAATTTTAACCAATTCAAATGGTTTTATGCAAGTAGATCCAACGTTTATAAAAATACAATAATTTTGATACCTTATTAAATTTTTTATATCTTGTTTTTTTTATTTCTCAGGCCTTTTTGACTGTATTTGTTTAGGTTTTTCTCTATTTTACATATTTTTTCATTATAATTAAACTTGTTTTATAAAAATTTTAACCTATTCAAATGGTTTCATGCAAGTGGATCCAACGTTTATAAAAATACAATAATTTTGATACCTATTTAAATTTTTTATATTATGTTTTTTTATTTCTCAGGCCTTTTGGACTGTATTTGTTTAAGTTTTTCTCTATTTTATATATTTTTCTATTCTAAGTAAACTTGGTTTATAAGAATTTTAACCAATTCAAATGGTTTCATGAAAGTGGATCCACCTTTTCTAAATATACAATAATTTTAATACTTATTTAAATTATTTATATCTTGTTTTTTAATTACGCTGGCCTGGTGGGCCGTATTTGTTTTACTTTTCCTCTACATAGAATAGTCTCTTATTATTAGTAAACTTGGTTTATAAAAATTTTAACCAATTCAAATGGTTTCATACAAGTAGATCCAAAGATTCTAAAAATACAATATTTTTGATACCTATTTAAATTTTAATATCTTGTTTTTTTATTTCTCAGGCCTTTTGGACTGTATTTGTTAAAGTTTTTCTCTATTTTACATACTTTTCATTATAAGTAAACTTGTTTTATAAAAATTTTAACCTATTCAAATGGTTTCATAAAAGTGGATCCACCTTTTCTAAATATACAATAATTTTAATACTTATTTAATTTATTTATATCTTGTTTTTTAATTACGCTGGCCTGAAGGGCCGTATTTGTTTAAGTTTTTCTCTACGTAGAATATTCTCTCATTATTAGTAAAATTGGTTTATAAAAATTTTAACCAATTCAAATGGTTTTATGCAAGTAGATCCAACGTTTATAAAAATACTATAATTTTGATACCTAATTAAATTTTTTATATCTTGTTTTTTTATTTCTCAGGCCTTTTTGACTGTATTTGTTTAGGTTTTTCTCTATTTTACATATTTTTTCATTATAAGTAAACTTGTTTTATAAAAATTTTAACCTATTCAAATGGTTTCATGCAAGTGGATCCAACGTTTATAAAAATACAATAATTTTGATACCTATTTAAATTTTTTATATTATGTTTTTTTATTTCTCAGGCCTTTTGGACTGTACTTGTTTAAGTTTTTCTCTATTTTATATATTTTTCTATTCTAAGTCAACTTGGTTTATAAGAATTTTAACCAATTCAAATGGTTTCATGAAAGTGGATCCACCTTTTCTAAATATACAATAATTTTAATACTTATTTAATTTATTTATATCTTGTTTTTTAATTACGCTGGCCTGGTGGGCCGTATTTGTTTTAGTTTTCCTCTACGTAGAATATTCTCTTATTATTAGTAAACTTGGTTTATAAAAATTTTAACCATTTCAAATGGTTTCATGCAAGTAGATCCAAAGATTCTAAAAATACAATATTTTTGATACCTATTTAAATTTTTATATCTTGTTTTTTTTTTCTCAGGCTTTTTGGACTGTATTTGTTAAGGTTTTTCTCTATTTTACATATTTTTTCATTATAAGTAAACTTGTTATATAAAAATTTTAACCTATTCAAATGGTTTCATGAAAGTGGATCCACCTTTTCTAAATATACAATAATTTTAATACTTATTTAAATTATTTATATCTTGTTTTTTAATTACGCTGGCCTGGTGGGCCGTATTTGTTTTACTTTTCCTCTACATAGAATAGTCTCTTATTATTAGTAAACTTGGTTTATAAAAATTTTAACCAATTCAAATGGTTTCAAGCAAGTAGATCCAAAGATTATAAAAATACAATATTTTTGATACCTATTTATATTTTTATATCTTGTTTTTTTATTTCTCAGGCCTTTTGGACTGTATTTGTTAAGGTTTTTCTCTATTTTACATATTTTTTCATTATAAGTAAACTTGTTTTATAAAAATTTTAACCTATTCAAATGGTTTCATGAAAGTGGATCCACCTTTTCTAAATATACAATAATTTTAATACTTTTTTAATTTATTTATATCTTGTTTTTTAATTACGCTAGCCTGAAGGGCCGTATTTGTTTTAGTTTTCCTCTACGTAGAATATTCTCTTATTATTAGTAAACTTGGTTTATAAAAATTTTAACCAATTCAAATGGTTTCATGCAAGTAGATCCAAAGATTCTAAAAATACAATATTTTTGATACCTAATTAAATTTTTTATATCTTGTTTTTTTATTTCTCAGGCTTTTTGGACTGTATTTGTTAAGGTTTTTCTCTATTTTACATATTTTTTCATTATAAGTAAACTTGTTTTATAAAAATTTTAACCTATTCAAATGGTTTCATGAAAGTGGATCCACCTTTTCTAAATATACAATAATTTTAATACTTATTTAATTTATTTATATCTTGTTTTTTAATTACGCTGGCCTGGTGGGCCGTATTTGTTTTAGTTTTCCTCTACGTAGAATATTCTCTTATTATTAGTAAATTTGGTTTATAAAAATTTTAACCAATTCAAATGGTTTCATGCAAGTAGATCCAAAGATTCTAAAAAAACAATATTTTTGATACCTATTTAAATTTTTATATCTTGTTTTTTTATTTCTCAGGCCTTTTGGACTGTATTTGTTAAGGTTTTTCTCTATTTTACATATTTTTTCATTATAAGTAAACTTGTTTTATAAAAATTTTAACCTATTCAAATGGTTTCATGAAAGTGGATCCACCTTTTCTAAATATACAATAATTTTAATACTTATTTAAATTATTTATATCTTGTTTTTTAATTACGCTGGCCTGGTGGGCCGTATTTGTTTTACTTTTCCTCTACATAGAATAGTCTCTTATTATTAGTAAACTTGGTTTATAAAATTTTAACCAATTCAAATGGTTTCATGCAAGTAGATCCAAAGATTCTAAAAAAACAATATTTTTGATACCTATTTAAATTTTTATATCTTGTTTTTTTATTTCTCAGGCCTTTTGGACTGTATTTGTTAAGGTTTTTCTCTATTTTACATATTTTTTCATTATAAGTAAACTTGTTTTATAAAAATTTTAACCTATTCAAATGGTTTTATGCAAGTAGATCCAACGTTTATAAAAATACAATAATTTTAATACTTTTTTAATTTATTTATATCTTGTTTTTTAATTACGCTGGCCTGAAGGGCCGTATTTGTTTTAGTTTTCCTCTACGTAGAATATTCTCTTATTATTAGTAAATTTGGTTTATAAAAATTTTAACCAATTCAAATGGTTTCATGCAAGTAGATCCAAAGATTCTAAAAAAACAATATTTTTGATACCTATTTAAATTTTTATATCTTGTTTTTTTATTTCTCAGGCCTTTTGGACTGTATTTGTTAAGGTTTTTCTCTATTTTACATATTTTTTCATTATAAGTAAACTTGTTTTATAAAAATTTTAACCTATTCAAATGGTTTAATGAAAGTGGATCCACCTTTTCTAAATATACAATAATTTTAATACTTATTTAATTTATTTATATCTTGTTTTTTAATTACGCTGGCCTGGTGGGCCGTATTTGTTTTAGTTTTCCTCTACGTAGAATATTCTCTTATTATTAGTAAATTTGGTTTATAAAAATTTTAACCAATTCAAATGGTTTCATGCAAGTAGATCCAAAGATTCTAAAAATACAATATTTTTGATACCTATTTAAATTTTAATATCTTGTTTTTTTATTTCTCAGGCCTTTTGGACTGTATTTGTTAAGGTTTTTCTCTATTTTACATACTTTTCATTATAAGTAAACTTGTTTTATAAAAATTTTAACCTATTCAAATGGTTTCATGAAAGTGGATCCACCTTTTCTAAATATACAATAATTTTAATACTTATTTAAATTATTTATATCTTGTTTTTTAATTACGCTGGCCTGGTGGGCCGTATTTGTTTTACTTTTCCTCTACATAGAATAGTCTCTTATTATTAGTAAACTTGGTTTATAAAATTTTAACCAATTCAAATGGTTTCATACAAGTAGATCCAAAGATTCTATAAATACAATATTTTTGATACCTATTTAAATTTTTATATCTTGTTTTTTTATTTCTCAGGCTTTTTGGACTGTATTTGTTAAGGTTTTTCTCTATTTTACATATTTTTTCATTATAAGTAAACTTGTTTTATAAAAATTTTAACCTATTCAAATGGTTTCATGAAAGTGGATCCACCTTTTCTAAATATACAATAATTTTAATACTTATTTAATTTATTTATATCTTGTTTTTTAATTACGCTGGCCTGGTGGGCCGTATTTGTTTTAGTTTTCCTCTACGTAGAATATTCTCTTATTATTAGTAAATTTGGTTTATAAAAATTTTAACCAATTCGAATGGTTTCATGCAAGTAGATCCAAAGATTCTAAAAATACAATATTTTTGATACCTATTTAAATTTTTTATATTATGTTTTTTTATTTCTCAGGCCTTTAGGACTGTATTTGTTTAAGTTTTTCTCTATTTTATATATTTTTCTATTCTAAGTAAACTTGGTTTATAAGAATTTTAACCTATTCAAATGGTTTCATGAAAGTGGATCCACCTTTTCTAAATATACAATAATTTTAATACTTATTTAAATTATTTATATCTTGTTTTTTAATTACGCTGGCCTGGTGGGCCGTATTTGTTTTACTTTTCCTCTACATAGAATATTCTCTTATTATTAGTAAACTTGGTTTATAAAAATTTTAACCAATTCAAATGGTTTCAAGCAAGTAGATCCAAAGATTCTAAAAATACAATATTTTTGATACCTATTTATATTTTTATATCTTGTTTTTTTATTTCTCAGGCCTTTTGGACTGTATTTGTTAAGGTTTTTCTCTATTTTACATATTTTTTCATTATAAGTAAACTTGTTTTATAAAAATTTTAACCTATTCAAATGGTTTCATGAAAGTGGATCCACCTTTTCTAAATATACAATAATTTTAATACTTATTTAATTTATTTATATCTTGTTTTTTAATTACGCTGGCCTGAAGGGCCGTATTTGTTTTAGTTTTCCTCTACGTAGAATATTCTCTTATTATTAGTAAATTTGGTTTATAAAAATTTTAACCAATTCAAATGGTTTCATGCAAGTGGATCCAACGTTTATAAAAATACAATAATTTTGATACCTATTTAAATTTTTTATATTATGTTTTTTTATTTCTCAGGCCTTTTGGACTGTATTTGTTTAAGTTTTTCTCTATTTTATATATTTTTCTATTCTAAGTAAACTTGGTTTATAAGAATTTTAACCTATTCAAATGGTTTCATGAAAGTGGATCCACCTTTTCTAAATATACAATAATTTTAATACTTTTTTAATTTATTTATATCTTGTTTTTTAATTACGCTGGCCTGAAGGGCCTTATTTGTTTAAGTTTTTCTCTACGTAGAATATTCTCTCATTATTAGTAAAATTGGTTTATAAAAATTTTAACCAATTCTAATGGATTCATAAAAGTGGATCCAAAGATTCTAAAAATACAATATTTTTGATACCTATTTAAATTTTTATATCTTGGTTTTTTATTTCTCATGCCTTTTGGACTGTATTTGTTAAGGTTTTTATCTATTTTACATATTTTTTCATTATAAGTAAACTTGTTTTATAAAAATTTTAACCTATTCAAATGGTTTCATGCAAGTAGATCCAAAGATTCTAAAAATACAATATTTTTGATACCTATTTAAATTTTTATATCTTGTTTTTTTATTTCTCAGGCCTTTTGGACTGTATTTGTTAAGGTTTTTATCTATTTTACATATTTTTTCATTTTAAGTAAACTTGTTTTATAAAAATTTTAACCTATTCAAATGGTTTCATGAAAGTGGATCCACCTTTTCTAAATATACAATAATTTTAATACTTATTTAATTTATTTATATCTTGTTTTTTAATTACGATGGCCTGAAGGGCCTTATTTGTTTAAGTTTTTCTCTACGTAGAATATTCTCTCATTATTAGTAAAATTGGTTTATAAAAATTTTAACCAATTCTAATGGATTCATAAAAGTGGATCCAAAGATTCTAAAAATACAATATTTTTGATACCTATTTAAATTTTTATATCTTGTTTTTTTATTTCTCAGGCCTTTTGGACTGTATTTGTTAAGGTTTTTCTCTATTTTATATAATTTTCTATTCTAAGTAAACTTGTTTTATAAGAATTTTAACCAATTCAAATGGTTTCATGAAAGTGGATCCACCTTTTCTAAATATACAATAATTTTAATACTTATTTAATTTATTTATATCTTGTTTTTTAATTACGCTGGCCTGAAGGGCCGTATTTGTTTTAGTTTTCCTCTACGTAGAATATTCTCTTATTATTAGTAAACTTGGTTTATAAAAATTTTAACCAATTCAAATGGTTTCATGCAAGTAGATCCAAAGATTCTAAAAATACAATATTTTTGATACCTATTTAAATTTTTATATCTTGTTTTTTTATTTCTCAGGATTTTTGGACTGTATTTGTTAATATTTTTCTCTATTTTACATATTTTTTCATTATAAGTAAACTTGTTTTATAAAAATTTTAACCTATTCAAATGGTTTCATGAAAGTGGATCCACCTTTTCTAAATATACAATAATTTTAATACTTATTTAATTTATTTATATCTTGTTTTTTAATTACGCTGGCCTGAAGGGCCGTATTTGTTTTAGTTTTCCTCTACGTAGAATATTCTCTTATTATTAGTAAATTTGGTTTATAAAAATTTTAACCAATTCAAATGGTTTCATGCAAGTAGATCCAAAGATTCTAAAAAAACAATATTTTTGATACCTATTTAAATTTTTATATCTTGTTTTTTTATTTCTCAGGCCTTTTGGACTGTATTTGTTAAGGTTTTTCTCTATTTTACATATTTTTTCATTATAAGTAAACTTGTTTTACAAAAATTTTAACCTATTCAAATGGTTTAATGAAAGTGGATCCACCTTTTCTAAATATACAATAATTTTAATACTTTTTTAATTTATTTATATCTTGTTTTTTAATTACGCTGGCCTGGTGGGCCGTATTTGTTTTAGTTTTCCTCTACGTAGAATATTCTCTTATTATTAGTAAACTTGGTTTATAAAAATTTTAACCATTTCAAATGGTTTCATGCAAGTAGATCCAAAGATTCTAAAAATACAATATTTTTGATACCTATTTAAATTTTTATATCTTGTTTTTTTATTTCTCAGGCTTTTTGGACTGTATTTGTTAAGGTTTTTCTCTATTTTACATATTTTTTCATTATAAGTAAACTTGTTATATAAAAATTTTAACCTATTCAAATGGTTTTATGAAAGTGGATCCACCTTTTCTAAATATACAATAATTTTAATACTTATTTAAATTATTTATATCTTGTTTTTTAATTACGCTGGCCTGGTGGGCCGTATTTGTTTTACTTTTCCTCTACATAGAATAGTCTCTTATTATTAGTAAACTTGGTTTATAAAAATTTTAACCAATTCAAATGGTTTCAAGCAAGTAGATCCAAAGATTATAAAAATACAATATTTTTGATACCTATTTATATTTTTATATCTTGTTTTTTTATTTCTCAGGCCTTTTGGACTGTATTTGTTAAGGTTTTTCTCTATTTTACATATTTTTTCATTATAAGTAAACTTGTTTTATAAAAATTTTAACCTATTCAAATGGTTTCATGAAAGTGGATCCACCTTTTCTAAATATACAATAATTTTAATACTTATTTAATTTATTTATATCTTGTTTTTTAATTACGCTGGCCTGGTGGGCCGTATTTGTTTTGGTTTTCCTCTACGTAGAATATTCTCTTATTATTAGTAAATTTGGTTTATAAAAATTTTAACCAATTCAAATGGTTTCATGCAAGTAGATCCAAAGATTCTAAAAATACAATATTTTTGATACCTATTTAAATTTTTATATCTTGTTTTTTTATTTCTCAGGCCTTTTGGACTGTATTTGTTAAGGTTTTTCTCTATTTTACATATTTTTCATTATAAGTAAACTTGTTTTATAAAAATTTTAACCTATTCAAATGGTTTCATAAAAGTGGATCCACCTTTTCTAAATATACAATAATTTTAATACTTATTTAATTTACTTATATCTTGTTTTTTAATTACGCTGGCCTGAAGGGCCGTATTTGTTTAAGTTTTTCTCTACGTAGAATATTCTCTCATTTTTAGTAAAATTGGTTTATAACAATTTTAACCAATTCAAATGGTTTTATGCAAGTAGATCCAACGTTTATAAAAATACAATAATTTTGATACCTAATTAAATTTTTCATATCTTGTTTTTTTATTTCTCAGGCCTTTTTGACTGTATTTGTTTAGGTTTTTCTCTATTTTACATATTTTTTCATTATAAGTAAACTTGTTTTATAAAAATTTTAACCTATTCAAATGGTTTCATGCAAGTGGATCCAACGTTTATAAAAATACAATAATTTTGATACCTATTTAAATTTTTTATATTATGTTTTTTTATTTCTCAGGCCTTTTGGACTGTATTTGTTTAAGTTTTTCTCTATTTTATATCTTTTTCTATTATAAGTAAACTTGGTTTATAAGAATTTTAACCAATTCAAATGGTTTCATGAAAGTGGATCCACCCTTTTTAAATATACAATAATTTTAATACTTATTTAATTTATTTATATCTTGTTTTTTAATTACGCTGGCCTGGTGGGCCGTATTTGTTTTAGTTTTCCTCTACGTAGAATATTCTCTTATTATTAGTAAACTTGGTTTATAAAAATTTTAACCATTTCAAATGGTTTCATGCAAGTAGATCCAAAGATTCTAAAAATACAATATTTTTGATACCTATTTAAATTTTTATATCTTGTTTTTTTATTTCTCAGGCTTTTTGGACTGTATTTGTTAAGGTTTTTCTCTATTTTACATATTTTTTCATTATAAGTAAACTTGTTTTATAAAAATTTTAACCTATTCAAATGGTTTCATGAAAGTGGATCCACCTTTTCTAAATATACAATAATTTTAATACTTATTTAAATTATTTATATCTTGTTTTTTAATTACGCTGGCCTGGTGGGCCGTATTTGTTTTACTTTTCCTCTACATAGAATAGTCTCTTATTATTAGTAAACTTGGTTTATAAAAATTTTAACCAATTCAAATGGTTTCAAGCAAGTAGATCCAAAGATTCTAAAAATACAATATTTTTGATACCTATTTAAATTTTAATATCTTGTTTTTTTATTTCTCAGGCCTTTTGGACTGTATTTGTTAAGGTTTTTCTCTATTTTACATACTTTTCATTATAAGTAAACTTGTTTTATAAAAATTTTAACCTATTCAAATGGTTTCATAAAAGTGGATCCACCTTTTCTAAATATACAATAATTTTAATACTTATTTAATTTATTTATATCTTCTTTTTTAATTACGCTGGCCTGAAGGGCCGTATTTGTTTAAGTTTTTCTCTACGTAGAATATTCTCTCATTATTAGTAAAATTGGTTTATAACAATTTTAACCAATTCAAATGGTTTTATGCAAGTAGATCCAACGTTTATAAAAATACAATAATTTTGATACCTTATTAAATTTTTTATATCTTGTTTTTTTATTTCTCAGGCCTTTTTGACTGTATTTGTTTAGGTTTTTCTCTATTTTACATATTTTTTCATTATAATTAAACTTGTTTTATAAAAATTTTAACCTATTCAAATGGTTTCATGCAAGTGGATCCAACGTTTATAAAAATACAATAATTTTGATACCTATTTAAATTTTTTATATTATGTTTTTTTATTTCTCAGGCCTTTTGGACTGTATTTGTTTAAGTTTTTCTCTATTTTATATATTTTTCTATTCTAAGTAAACTTGGTTTATAAGAATTTTAACCAATTCAAATGGTTTCATGAAAGTGGATCCACCTTTTCTAAATATACAATAATTTTAATACTTATTTAAATTATTTATATCTTGTTTTTTAATTACGCTGGCCTGGTGGGCCGTATTTGTTTTACTTTTCCTCTACATAGAATAGTCTCTTATTATTAGTAAACTTGGTTTATAAAAATTTTAACCAATTCAAATGGTTTCATACAAGTAGATCCAAAGATTCTAAAAATACAATATTTTTGATACCTATTTAAATTTTAATATCTTGTTTTTTTATTTCTCAGGCCTTTTGGACTGTATTTGTTAAAGTTTTTCTCTATTTTACATACTTTTCATTATAAGTAAACTTGTTTTATAAAAATTTTAACCTATTCAAATGGTTTCATAAAAGTGGATCCACCTTTTCTAAATATACAATAATTTTAATACTTATTTAATTTATTTATATCTTGTTTTTTAATTACGCTGGCCTGAAGGGCCGTATTTGTTTAAGTTTTTCTCTACGTAGAATATTCTCTCATTATTAGTAAAATTGGTTTATAAAAATTTTAACCAATTCAAATGGTTTTATGCAAGTAGATCCAACGTTTATAAAAATACAATAATTTTGATACCTAATTAAATTTTTCATATCTTGTTTTTTTATTTCTCAGGCCTTTTTGACTGTATTTGTTTAGGTTTTTCTCTATTTTACATATTTTTTCATTATAAGTAAACTTGTTTTATAAAAATTTTAACCTATTCAAATGGTTTCATGCAAGTGGATCCAACGTTTATAAAAATACAATAATTTTGATACCTATTTAAATTTTTTATATTATGTTTTTTTATTTCTCAGGCCTTTTGGACTGTATTTGTTTAAGTTTTTCTCTATTTTATATCTTTTTCTATTATAAGTAAACTTGGTTTATAAGAATTTTAACCAATTCAAATGGTTTCATGAAAGTGGATCCACCCTTTTTAAATATACAATAATTTTAATACTTATTTAATTTATTTATATCTTGTTTTTTAATTACGCTGGCCTGGTGGGCCGTATTTGTTTTAGTTTTCCTCTACGTAGAATATTCTCTTATTATTAGTAAACTTGGTTTATAAAAATTTTAACCATTTCAAATGGTTTCATGCAAGTAGATCCAAAGATTCTAAAAATACAATATTTTTGATACCTATTTAAATTTTTATATCTTGTTTTTTTATTTCTCAGGCTTTTTGGACTGTATTTGTTAAGGTTTTTCTCTATTTTACATATTTTTTCATTATAAGTAAACTTGTTTTATAAAAATTTTAACCTATTCAAATGGTTTCATGAAAGTGGATCCACCTTTTCTAAATATACAATAATTTTAATACTTATTTAAATTATTTATATCTTGTTTTTTAATTACGCTGGCCTGGTGGGCCGTATTTGTTTTACTTTTCCTCTACATAGAATAGTCTCTTATTATTAGTAAACTTGGTTTATAAAAATTTTAACCAATTCAAATGGTTTCAAGCAAGTAGATCCAAAGATTCTAAAAATACAATATTTTTGATACCTATTTAAATTTTAATATCTTGTTTTTTTATTTCTCAGGCCTTTTGGACTGTATTTGTTAAGGTTTTTCTCTATTTTACATACTTTTCATTATAAGTAAACTTGTTTTATAAAAATTTTAACCTATTCAAATGGTTTCATAAAAGTGGATCCACCTTTTCTAAATATACAATAATTTTAATACTTATTTAATTTATTTATATCTTCTTTTTTAATTACGCTGGCCTGAAGGGCCGTATTTGTTTAAGTTTTTCTCTACGTAGAATATTCTCTCATTATTAGTAAAATTGGTTTATAACAATTTTAACCAATTCAAATGGTTTTATGCAAGTAGATCCAACGTTTATAAAAATACAATAATTTTGATACCTTATTAAATTTTTTATATCTTGTTTTTTTATTTCTCAGGCCTTTTTGACTGTATTTGTTTAGGTTTTTCTCTATTTTACATATTTTTTCATTATAATTAAACTTGTTTTATAAAAATTTTAACCTATTCAAATGGTTTCATGCAAGTGGATCCAACGTTTATAAAAATACAATAATTTTGATACCTATTTAAATTTTTTATATTATGTTTTTTTATTTCTCAGGCCTTTTGGACTGTATTTGTTTAAGTTTTTCTCTATTTTATATATTTTTCTATTCTAAGTAAACTTGGTTTATAAGAATTTTAACCAATTCAAATGGTTTCATGAAAGTGGATCCACCTTTTCTAAATATACAATAATTTTAATACTTATTTAAATTATTTATATCTTGTTTTTTAATTACGCTGGCCTGGTGGGCCGTATTTGTTTTACTTTTCCTCTACATAGAATAGTCTCTTATTATTAGTAAACTTGGTTTATAAAAATTTTAACCAATTCAAATGGTTTCATACAAGTAGATCCAAAGATTCTAAAAATACAATATTTTTGATACCTATTTAAATTTTAATATCTTGTTTTTTTATTTCTCAGGCCTTTTGGACTGTATTTGTTAAAGTTTTTCTCTATTTTACATACTTTTCATTATAAGTAAACTTGTTTTATAAAAATTTTAACCTATTCAAATGGTTTCATAAAAGTGGATCCACCTTTTCTAAATATACAATAATTTTAATACTTATTTAATTTATTTATATCTTGTTTTTTAATTACGCTGGCCTGAAGGGCCGTATTTGTTTAAGTTTTTCTCTACGTAGAATATTCTCTCATTATTAGTAAAATTGGTTTATAAAAATTTTAACCAATTCAAATGGTTTTATGCAAGTAGATCCAACGTTTATAAAAATACAATAATTTTGATACCTAATTAAATTTTTTATATCTTGTTTTTTTATTTCTCAGGCCTTTTTGACTGTATTTGTTTAGGTTTTTCTCTATTTTACATATTTTTTCATTATAAGTAAACTTGTTTTATAAAAATTTTAACCTATTCAAATGGTTTCATGCAAGTGGATCCAACGTTTATAAAAATACAATAATTTTGATACCTATTTAAATTTTTTATATTATGTTTTTTTATTTCTCAGGCCTTTTGGACTGTACTTGTTTAAGTTTTTCTCTATTTTATATATTTTTCTATTCTAAGTCAACTTGGTTTATAAGAATTTTAACCAATTCAAATGGTTTCATGAAAGTGGATCCACCTTTTCTAAATATACAATAATTTTAATACTTATTTAATTTATTTATATCTTGTTTTTTAATTACGCTGGCCTGGTGGGCCGTATTTGTTTTAGTTTTCCTCTACGTAGAATATTCTCTTATTATTAGTAAACTTGGTTTATAAAAATTTTAACCATTTCAAATGGTTTCATGCAAGTAGATCCAAAGATTCTAAAAATACAATATTTTTGATACCTATTTAAATTTTTATATCTTGTTTTTTTTTTTCTCAGGCTTTTTGGACTGTATTTGTTAAGGTTTTTCTCTATTTTACATATTTTTTCATTATAAGTAAACTTGTTATATAAAAATTTTAACCTATTCAAATGGTTTCATGAAAGTGGATCCACCTTTTCTAAATATACAATAATTTTAATACTTATTTAAATTATTTATATCTTGTTTTTTAATTACGCTGGCCTGGTGGGCCGTATTTGTTTTACTTTTCCTCTACATAGAATAGTCTCTTATTATTAGTAAACTTGGTTTATAAAAATTTTAACCAATTCAAATGGTTTCAAGCAAGTAGATCCAAAGATTATAAAAATACAATATTTTTGATACCTATTTATATTTTTATATCTTGTTTTTTTATTTCTCAGGCTTTTTGGACTGTATTTGTTAAGGTTTTTCTCTATTTTACATATTTTTTCATTATAAGTAAACTTGTTTTATAAAAATTTTAACCTATTCAAATGGTTTCATGAAAGTGGATCCACCTTTTCTAAATATACAATAATTTTAATACTTATTTAATTTATTTATATCTTGTTTTTTAATTACGCTGGCCTGGTGGGCCGTATTTGTTTTAGTTTTCCTCTACGTAGAATATTCTCTTATTATTAGTAAATTTGGTTTATAAAAATTTTAACCAATTCAAATGGTTTCAAGCAAGTAGATCCAAAGATTCTAAAAATACAATATTTTTGATACCTATTTATATTTTTATATCTTGTTTTTTTATTTCTCAGGCCTTTTGGACTGTATTTGTTAAGGTTTTTCTCTATTTTACATATTTTTTCATTATAAGTAAACTTGTTTTATAAAAATTTTAACCTATTCAAATGGTTTCATGAAAGTGGATCCACCTTTTCTAAATATACAATAATTTTAATACTTATTTAATTTATTTATATCTTGTTTTTTAATTACGCTGGCCTGAAGGGCCGTATTTGTTTTAGTTTTCCTCTACGTAGAATATTCTCTTATTATTAGTAAATTTGGTTTATAAAAATTTTAACCAATTCAAATGGTTTCATGCAAGTGGATCCAACGTTTATAAAAATACAATAATTTTGATACCTATTTAAATTTTTTATATTATGTTTTTTTATTTCTCAGGCCTTTTGGACTGTATTTGTTTAAGTTTTTCTCTTTTTTATATATTTTTCTATTCTAAGTAAACTTGGTTTATAAGAATTTTAACCTATTCAAATGGTTTCATGAAAGTGGATCCACCTTTTCTAAATATACAATAATTTTAATACTTTTTTAATTTATTTATATCTTGTTTTTTAATTACGCTGGCCTGAAGGGCCTTATTTGTTTAAGTTTTTCTCTACGTAGAATATTCTCTCATTATTAGTAAAATTGGTTTATAAAAATTTTAACCAATTCTAATGGATTCATAAAAGTGGATCCAAAGATTCTAAAAATACAATATTTTTGATACCTATTTAAATTTTTATATCTTGGTTTTTTATTTCTCATGCCTTTTGGACTGTATTTGTTAAGGTTTTTATCTATTTTACATATTTTTTCATTATAAGTAAACTTGTTTTATAAAAATTTTAACCTATTCAAATGGTTTCATGCAAGTAGATCCAAAGATTCTAAAAATACAATATTTTTGATACCTATTTAAATTTTTATATCTTGTTTTTTTATTTCTCAGGCCTTTTGGACTGTATTTGTTAAGGTTTTTATCTATTTTACATATTTTTTCATTTTAAGTAAACTTGTTTTATAAAAATTTTAACCTATTCAAATGGTTTCATGAAAGTGGATCCACCTTTTCTAAATATACAATAATTTTAATACTTATTTAATTTATTTATATCTTGTTTTTTAATTACGATGGCCTGAAGGGCCTTATTTGTTTAAGTTTTTCTCTACGTAGAATATTCTCTCATTATTAGTAAAATTGGTTTATAAAAATTTTAACCAATTCTAATGGATTCATAAAAGTGGATCCAAAGATTCTAAAAATACAATATTTTTGATACCTATTTAAATTTTTATATCTTGTTTTTTTATTTCTCAGGCCTTTTGGACTGTATTTGTTAAGGTTTTTCTCTATTTTATATAATTTTCTATTCTAAGTAAACTTGTTTTATAAGAATTTTATCCAATTCAAATGGTTTCATGAAAGTGGATCCACCTTTTCTAAATATACAATAATTTTAATACTTATTTAATTTATTTATATCTTGTTTTTTAATTACGCTGGCCTGAAGGGCCGTATTTGTTTTAGTTTTCCTCTACGTAGAATATTCTCTTATTATTAGTAAACTTGGTTTATAAAAATTTTAACCAATTCAAATGGTTTCATGCAAGTAGATCCAAAGATTCTAAAAATACAATATTTTTGATACCTATTTAAATTTTTATATCTTGTTTTTTTATTTCTCAGGATTTTTGGACTGTATTTGTTAATGTTTTTCTCTATTTTACATATTTTTTCATTATAAGTAAACTTGTTTTATAAAAATTTTAACCTATTCAAATGGTTTCATGAAAGTGGATCCACCTTTTCTAAATATACAATAATTTTAATACTTATTTAATTTATTTATATCTTGTTTTTTAATTACGCTGGCCTGGTGGGCCGTATTTGTTTTACTTTTCCTCTACATAGAATAGTCTCTTATTATTAGTAAACTTGGTTTATAAAAATTTTAACCAATTCAAATGGTTTCATACAAGTAGATCCAAAGATTCTAAAAATACAATATTTTTGATACCTATTTAAATTTTAATATCTTGTTTTTTTTTTTCTCAGGCCTTTTGGACTGTATTTGTTAAAGTTTTTCTCTATTTTACATACTTTTCATTATAAGTAAACTTGTTTTATAAAAATTTTAACCTATTCAAATGGTTTCATAAAAGTGGATCCACCTTTTCTAAATATACAATAATTTTAATACTTATTTAATTTATTTATATCTTGTTTTTTAATTACGCTGGCCTGAAGGGCCGTATTTGTTTAAGTTTTTCTCTACGTAGAATATTCTCTCATTATTAGTAAAATTGGTTTATAAAAATTTTAACCAATTCAAATGGTTTTATGCAAGTAGATCCAACGTTTATAAAAATACAATAATTTTGATACCTAATTAAATTTTTCATATCTTGTTTTTTTATTTCTCAGGCCTTTTTGACTGTATTTGTTTAGGTTTTTCTCTATTTTACATATTTTTTCATTATAAGTAAACTTGTTTTATAAAAATTTTAACCTATTCAAATGGTTTCATGCAAGTGGATCCAACGTTTATAAAAATACAATAATTTTGATACCTATTTAAATTTTTTATATTATGTTTTTTTATTTCTCAGGCCTTTTGGACTGTATTTGTTTAAGTTTTTCTCTATTTTATATCTTTTTCTATTATAAGTAAACTTGGTTTATAAGAATTTTAACCAATTCAAATGGTTTCATGAAAGTGGATCCACCCTTTTTAAATATACAATAATTTTAATACTTATTTAATTTATTTATATCTTGTTTTTTAATTACGCTGGCCTGGTGGGCCGTATTTGTTTTAGTTTTCCTCTACGTAGAATATTCTCTTATTATTAGTAAACTTGGTTTATAAAAATTTTAACCATTTCAAATGGTTTCATGCAAGTAGATCCAAAGATTCTAAAAATACAATATTTTTGATACCTATTTAAATTTTTATATCTTGTTTTTTTATTTCTCAGGCTTTTTGGACTGTATTTGTTAAGGTTTTTCTCTATTTTACATATTTTTTCATTATAAGTAAACTTGTTTTATAAAAATTTTAACCTATTCAAATGGTTTCATGAAAGTGGATCCACCTTTTCTAAATATACAATAATTTTAATACTTATTTAAATTATTTATATCTTGTTTTTTAATTACGCTGGCCTGGTGGGCCGTATTTGTTTTACTTTTCCTCTACATAGAATAGTCTCTTATTATTAGTAAACTTGGTTTATAAAAATTTTAACCAATTCAAATGGTTTCAAGCAAGTAGATCCAAAGATTCTAAAAATACAATATTTTTGATACCTATTTAAATTTTAATATCTTGTTTTTTTATTTCTCAGGCCTTTTGGACTGTATTTGTTAAGGTTTTTCTCTATTTTACATACTTTTCATTATAAGTAAACTTGTTTTATAAAAATTTTAACCTATTCAAATGGTTTCATAAAAGTGGATCCACCTTTTCTAAATATACAATAATTTTAATACTTATTTAATTTATTTATATCTTCTTTTTTAATTACGCTGGCCTGAAGGGCCGTATTTGTTTAAGTTTTTCTCTACGTAGAATATTCTCTCATTATTAGTAAAATTGGTTTATAACAATTTTAACCAATTCAAATGGTTTTATGCAAGTAGATCCAACGTTTATAAAAATACAATAATTTTGATACCTTATTAAATTTTTTATATCTTGTTTTTTTATTTCTCAGGCCTTTTTGACTGTATTTGTTTAGGTTTTTCTCTATTTTACATATTTTTTCATTATAATTAAACTTGTTTTATAAAAATTTTAACCTATTCAAATGGTTTCATGCAAGTGGATCCAACGTTTATAAAAATACAATAATTTTGATACCTATTTAAATTTTTTATATTATGTTTTTTTATTTCTCAGGCCTTTTGGACTGTATTTGTTTAAGTTTTTCTCTATTTTATATATTTTTCTATTCTAAGTAAACTTGGTTTATAAGAATTTTAACCAATTCAAATGGTTTCATGAAAGTGGATCCACCTTTTCTAAATATACAATAATTTTAATACTTATTTAAATTATGTATATCTTGTTTTTTAATTACGCTGGCCTGGTGGGCCGTATTTGTTTTACTTTTCCTCTACATAGAATAGTCTCTTATTATTAGTAAACTTGGTTTATAAAAATTTTAACCAATTCAAATGGTTTCATACAAGTAGATCCAAAGATTCTAAAAATACAATATTTTTGATACCTATTTAAATTTTAATATCTTGTTTTTTTATTTCTCAGGCCTTTTGGACTGTATTTGTTAAAGTTTTTCTCTATTTTACATACTTTTCATTATAAGTAAACTTGTTTTATAAAAATTTTAACCTATTCAAATGGTTTCATAAAAGTGGATCCACCTTTTCTAAATATACAATAATTTTAATACTTATTTAATTTATTTATATCTTGTTTTTTAATTACGCTGGCCTGAAGGGCCGTATTTGTTTAAGTTTTTCTCTACGTAGAATATTCTCTCATTATTAGTAAAATTGGTTTATAAAAATTTTAACCAATTCAAATGGTTTTATGCAAGTAGATCCAACGTTTATAAAAATACAATAATTTTGATACCTAATTAAATTTTTTATATCTTGTTTTTTTATTTCTCAGGCCTTTTTGACTGTATTTGTTTAGGTTTTTCTCTATT
Organism: Anagrus nilaparvatae; assembly: GCA_022575985.1. Lineage (NCBI taxonomy): Eukaryota > Metazoa > Arthropoda > Insecta > Hymenoptera > Mymaridae > Anagrus > Anagrus nilaparvatae. Next base: position 28,306,664 of record JAKSXM010000231.1, on the reverse strand, counting down.
TTACATATTTTTTCATTATAAGTAAACTTGTTTTATAAAAATTTTAACCTATTCAAATGGTTTCATGCAAGTGGATCCAACGTTTATAAAAATACAATAATTTTGATACCTATTTAAATTTTTTATATTATGTTTTTTTATTTCTCAGGCCTTTTGGACTGTACTTGTTTAAGTTTTTCTCTATTTTATATATTTTTCTATTCTAAGTCAACTTGGTTTATAAGAATTTTAACCAATTCAAATGGTTTCATGAAAGTGGATCCACCTTTTCTAAATATACAATAATTTTAATACTTATTTAATTTATTTATATCTTGTTTTTTAATTACGCTGGCCTGGTGGGCCGTATTTGTTTTAGTTTTCCTCTACGTAGAATATTCTCTTATTATTAGTAAACTTGGTTTATAAAAATTTTAACCATTTCAAATGGTTTCATGCAAGTAGATCCAAAGATTCTAAAAATACAATATTTTTGATACCTATTTAAATTTTTATATCTTGTTTTTTTTTTTCTCAGGCTTTTTGGACTGTATTTGTTAAGGTTTTTCTCTATTTTACATATTTTTTCATTATAAGTAAACTTGTTATATAAAAATTTTAACCTATTCAAATGGTTTCATGAAAGTGGATCCACCTTTTCTAAATATACAATAATTTTAATACTTATTTAAATTATTTATATCTTGTTTTTTAATTACGCTGGCCTGGTGGGCCGTATTTGTTTTACTTTTCCTCTACATAGAATAGTCTCTTATTATTAGTAAACTTGGTTTATAAAAATTTTAACCAATTCAAATGGTTTCAAGCAAGTAGATCCAAAGATTATAAAAATACAATATTTTTGATACCTATTTATATTTTTATATCTTGTTTTTTTATTTCTCAGGCTTTTTGGACTGTATTTGTTAAGGTTTTTCTCTATTTTACATATTTTTTCATTATAAGTAAACTTGTTTTATAAAAATTTTAACCTATTCAAATGGTTTCATGAAAGTGGATCCACCTTTTCTAAATATACAATAATTTTAATACTTATTTAATTTATTTATATCTTGTTTTTTAATTACGCTGGCCTGGTGGGCCGTATTTGTTTTAGTTTTCCTCTACGTAGAATATTCTCTTATTATTAGTAAATTTGGTTTATAAAAATTTTAACCAATTCAAATGGTTTCAAGCAAGTAGATCCAAAGATTCTAAAAATACAATATTTTTGATACCTATTTATATTTTTATATCTTGTTTTTTTATTTCTCAGGCCTTTTGGACTGTATTTGTTAAGGTTTTTCTCTATTTTACATATTTTTTCATTATAAGTAAACTTGTTTTATAAAAATTTTAACCTATTCAAATGGTTTCATGAAAGTGGATCCACCTTTTCTAAATATACAATAATTTTAATACTTATTTAATTTATTTATATCTTGTTTTTTAATTACGCTGGCCTGAAGGGCCGTATTTGTTTTAGTTTTCCTCTACGTAGAATATTCTCTTATTATTAGTAAATTTGGTTTATAAAAATTTTAACCAATTCAAATGGTTTCATGCAAGTGGATCCAACGTTTATAAAAATACAATAATTTTGATACCTATTTAAATTTTTTATATTATGTTTTTTTATTTCTCAGGCCTTTTGGACTGTATTTGTTTAAGTTTTTCTCTTTTTTATATATTTTTCTATTCTAAGTAAACTTGGTTTATAAGAATTTTAACCTATTCAAATGGTTTCATGAAAGTGGATCCACCTTTTCTAAATATACAATAATTTTAATACTTTTTTAATTTATTTATATCTTGTTTTTTAATTACGCTGGCCTGAAGGGCCTTATTTGTTTAATTTTTCTCTACGTAGAATATTCTCTCATTATTAGTAAAATTGGTTTATAAAAATTTTAACCAATTCTAATGGATTCATAAAAGTGGATCCAAAGATTCTAAAAATACAATATTTTTGATACCTATTTAAATTTTTATATCTTGGTTTTTTATTTCTCATGCCTTTTGGACTGTATTTGTTAAGGTTTTTATCTATTTTACATATTTTTTCATTATAAGTAAACTTGTTTTATAAAAATTTTAACCTATTCAAATGGTTTCATGCAAGTAGATCCAAAGATTCTAAAAATACAATATTTTTGATACCTATTTAAATTTTTATATCTTGTTTTTTTATTTCTCAGGCCTTTTGGACTGTATTTGTTAAGGTTTTTATCTATTTTACATATTTTTTCATTTTAAGTAAACTTGTTTTATAAAAATTTTAACCTATTCAAATGGTTTCATGAAAGTGGATCCACCTTTTCTAAATATACAATAATTTTAATACTTATTTAATTTATTTATATCTTGTTTTTTAATTACGATGGCCTGAAGGGCCTTATTTGTTTAAGTTTTTCTCTACGTAGAATATTCTCTCATTATTAGTAAAATTGGTTTATAAAAATTTTAACCAATTCTAATGGATTCATAAAAGTGGATCCAAAGATTCTAAAAATACAATATTTTTGATACCTATTTAAATTTTTATATCTTGTTTTTTTATTTCTCAGGCCTTTTGGACTGTATTTGTTAAGGTTTTTCTCTATTTTATATAATTTTCTATTCTAAGTAAACTTGTTTTATAAGAATTTTATCCAATTCAAATGGTTTCATGAAAGTGGATCCACCTTTTCTAAATATACAATAATTTTAATACTTATTTAATTTATTTATATCTTGTTTTTTAATTACGCTGGCCTGAAGGGCCGTATTTGTTTTAGTTTTCCTCTACGTAGAATATTCTCTTATTATTAGTAAACTTGGTTTATAAAAATTTTAACCAATTCAAATGGTTTCATGCAAGTAGATCCAAAGATTCTAAAAATACAATATTTTTGATACCTATTTAAATTTTTATATCTTGTTTTTTTATTTCTCAGGATTTTTGGACTGTATTTGTTAATGTTTTTCTCTATTTTACATATTTTTTCATTATAAGTAAACTTGTTTTATAAAAATTTTAACCTATTCAAATGGTTTCATGAAAGTGGATCCACCTTTTCTAAATATACAATAATTTTAATACTTATTTAATTTATTTATATCTTGTTTTTTAATTACGCTGGCCTGAAGGGCCGTATTTGTTTTAGTTTTCCTCTACGTAGAATATTCTCTTATTATTAGTAAATTTGGTTTATAAAAATTTTAACCAATTCAAATGGTTTCATGCAAGTAGATCCAAAGATTCTAAAAAAACAATATTTTTGATACCTATTTAAATTTTTATATCTTGTTTTTTTATTTCTCAGGCCTTTTGGACTGTATTTGTTAAGGTTTTTCTCTATTTTACATATTTTTTCATTATAAGTAAACTTGTTTTACAAAAATTTTAACCTATTCAAATGGTTTAATGAAAGTGGATCCACCTTTTCTAAATATACAATAATTTTAATACTTTTTTAATTTATTTATATCTTGTTTTTTAATTACGCTGGCCTGGTGGGCCGTATTTGTTTTAGTTTTCCTCTACGTAGAATATTCTCTTATTATTAGTAAACTTGGTTTATAAAAATTTTAACCATTTCAAATGGTTTCATGCAAGTAGATCCAAAGATTCTAAAAATACAATATTTTTGATACCTATTTAAATTTTTATATCTTGTTTTTTTATTTCTCAGGCTTTTTGGACTGTATTTGTTAAGGTTTTTCTCTATTTTACATATTTTTTCATTATAAGTAAACTTGTTATATAAAAATTTTAACCTATTCAAATGGTTTCATGAAAGTGGATCCACCTTTTCTAAATATACAATAATTTTAATACTTATTTAAATTATTTATATCTTGTTTTTTAATTACGCTGGCCTGGTGGGCCGTATTTGTTTTACTTTTCCTCTACATAGAATAGTCTCTTATTATTAGTAAACTTGGTTTATAAAAATTTTAACCAATTCAAATGGTTTCAAGCAAGTAGATCCAAAGATTATAAAAATACAATATTTTTGATACCTATTTATATTTTTATATCTTGTTTTTTTATTTCTCAGGCCTTTTGGACTGTATTTGTTAAGGTTTTTCTCTATTTTACATATTTTTTCATTATAAGTAAACTTGTTTTATAAAAATTTTAACCTATTCAAATGGTTTCATGAAAGTGGATCCACCTTTTCTAAATATACAATAATTTTAATACTTTTTTAATTTATTTATATCTTGTTTTTTAATTACGCTAGCCTGAAGGGCCGTATTTGTTTTAGTTTTCCTCTACGTAGAATATTCTCTTATTATTAGTAAACTTGGTTTATAAAAATTTTAACCAATTCAAATGGTTTCATGCAAGTAGATCCAAAGATTCTAAAAATACAATATTTTTGATACCTATTTAAATTTTTATATCTTGTTTTTTTATTTCTCAGGCTTTTTGGACTGTATTTGTTAAGGTTTTTCTCTATTTTACATATTTTTTCATTATAAGTAAACTTGTTTTATAAAAATTTTAACCTATTCAAATGGTTTCATGAAAGTGGATCCACCTTTTCTAAATATACAATAATTTTAATACTTATTTAATTTATTTATATCTTGTTTTTTAATTACGCTGGCCTGGTGGGCCGTATTTGTTTTAGTTTTCCTCTACGTAGAATATTCTCTTATTATTAGTAAATTTGGTTTATAAAAATTTTAACCAATTCAAATGGTTTCATGCAAGTAGATCCAAAGATTCTAAAAATACAATATTTTTGATACCTATTTAAATTTTTATATCTTGTTTTTTTATTTCTCAGGCCTTTTGGACTGTATTTGTTAAGGTTTTTCTCTATTTTACATATTTTTCATTATAAGTAAACTTGTTTTATAAAAATTTTAACCTATTCAAATGGTTTCATAAAAGTGGATCCACCTTTTCTAAATATACAATAATTTTAATACTTATTTAATTTACTTATATCTTGTTTTTTAATTACGCTGGCCTGAAGGGCCGTATTTGTTTAAGTTTTTCTCTACGTAGAATATTCTCTCATTTTTAGTAAAATTGGTTTATAACAATTTTAACCAATTCAAATGGTTTTATGCAAGTAGATCCAACGTTTATAAAAATACAATAATTTTGATACCTAATTAAATTTTTCATATCTTGTTTTTTTATTTCTCAGGCCTTTTTGACTGTATTTGTTTAGGTTTTTCTCTATTTTACATATTTTTTCATTATAAGTAAACTTGTTTTATAAAAATTTTAACCTATTCAAATGGTTTCATGCAAGTGGATCCAACGTTTATAAAAATACAATAATTTTGATACCTATTTAAATTTTTTATATTATGTTTTTTTATTTCTCAGGCCTTTTGGACTGTATTTGTTTAAGTTTTTCTCTATTTTATATCTTTTTCTATTATAAGTAAACTTGGTTTATAAGAATTTTAACCAATTCAAATGGTTTCATGAAAGTGGATCCACCCTTTTTAAATATACAATAATTTTAATACTTATTTAATTTATTTATATCTTGTTTTTTAATTACGCTGGCCTGGTGGGCCGTATTTGTTTTAGTTTTCCTCTACGTAGAATATTCTCTTATTATTAGTAAACTTGGTTTATAAAAATTTTAACCATTTCAAATGGTTTCATGCAAGTAGATCCAAAGATTCTAAAAATACAATATTTTTGATACCTATTTAAATTTTTATATCTTGTTTTTTTATTTCTCAGGCTTTTTGGACTGTATTTGTTAAGGTTTTTCTCTATTTTACATATTTTTTCATTATAAGTAAACTTGTTTTATAAAAATTTTAACCTATTCAAATGGTTTCATGAAAGTGGATCCACCTTTTCTAAATATACAATAATTTTAATACTTATTTAATTTATTTATATCTTCTTTTTTAATTACGCTGGCCTGAAGGGCCGTATTTGTTTAAGTTTTTCTCTACGTAGAATATTCTCTCATTATTAGTAAAATTGGTTTATAACAATTTTAACCAATTCAAATGGTTTTATGCAAGTAGATCCAACGTTTATAAAAATACAATAATTTTGATACCTTATTAAATTTTTTATATCTTGTTTTTTTATTTCTCAGGCCTTTTTGACTGTATTTGTTTAGGTTTTTCTCTATTTTACATATTTTTTCATTATAATTAAACTTGTTTTATAAAAATTTTAACCTATTCAAATGGTTTCATGCAAGTGGATCCAACGTTTATAAAAATACAATAATTTTGATACCTATTTAAATTTTTTATATTATGTTTTTTTATTTCTCAGGCCTTTTGGACTGTATTTGTTTAAGTTTTTCTCTATTTTATATATTTTTCTATTCTAAGTAAACTTGGTTTATAAGAATTTTAACCAATTCAAATGGTTTCATGAAAGTGGATCCACCTTTTCTAAATATACAATAATTTTAATACTTATTTAAATTATTTATATCTTGTTTTTTAATTACGCTGGCCTGGTGGGCCGTATTTGTTTTACTTTTCCTCTACATAGAATAGTCTCTTATTATTAGTAAACTTGGTTTATAAAAATTTTAACCAATTCAAATGGTTTCATACAAGTAGATCCAAAGATTCTAAAAATACAATATTTTTGATACCTATTTAAATTTTAATATCTTGTTTTTTTATTTCTCAGGCCTTTTGGACTGTATTTGTTAAAGTTTTTCTCTATTTTACATACTTTTCATTATAAGTAAACTTGTTTTATAAAAATTTTAACCTATTCAAATGGTTTCATAAAAGTGGATCCACCTTTTCTAAATATACAATAATTTTAATACTTATTTAATTTATTTATATCTTGTTTTTTAATTACGCTGGCCTGAAGGGCCGTATTTGTTTAAGTTTTTCTCTACGTAGAATATTCTCTCATTATTAGTAAAATTGGTTTATAAAAATTTTAACCAATTCAAATGGTTTTATGCAAGTAGATCCAACGTTTATAAAAATACAATAATTTTGATACCTAATTAAATTTTTTATATCTTGTTTTTTTATTTCTCAGGCCTTTTTGACTGTATTTGTTTAGGTTTTTCTCTATTTTACATATTTTTTCATTATAAGTAAACTTGTTTTATAAAAATTTTAACCTATTCAAATGGTTTCATGCAAGTGGATCCAACGTTTATAAAAATACAATAATTTTGATACCTATTTAAATTTTTTATATTATGTTTTTTTATTTCTCAGGCCTTTTGGACTGTACTTGTTTAAGTTTTTCTCTATTTTATATATTTTTCTATTCTAAGTCAACTTGGTTTATAAGAATTTTAACCAATTCAAATGGTTTCATGAAAGTGGATCCACCTTTTCTAAATATACAATAATTTTAATACTTATTTAATTTATTTATATCTTGTTTTTTAATTACGCTGGCCTGGTGGGCCGTATTTGTTTTAGTTTTCCTCTACGTAGAATATTCTCTTATTATTAGTAAACTTGGTTTATAAAAATTTTAACCATTTCAAATGGTTTCATGCAAGTAGATCCAAAGATTCTAAAAATACAATATTTTTGATACCTATTTAAATTTTTATATCTTGTTTTTTTTTTTCTCAGGCTTTTTGGACTGTATTTGTTAAGGTTTTTCTCTATTTTACATATTTTTTCATTATAAGTAAACTTGTTATATAAAAATTTTAACCTATTCAAATGGTTTCATGAAAGTGGATCCACCTTTTCTAAATATACAATAATTTTAATACTTATTTAAATTATTTATATCTTGTTTTTTAATTACGCTGGCCTGGTGGGCCGTATTTGTTTTAGTTTTCCTCTACGTAGAATATTCTCTTATTATTAGTAAATTTGGTTTATAAAAATTTTAACCAATTCAAATGGTTTCATGCAAGTAGATCCAAAGATTCTAAAAATACAATATTTTTGATACCTATTTAAATTTTTATATCTTGTTTTTTTATTTCTCAGGCCTTTTGGACTGTATTTGTTAAGGTTTTTCTCTATTTTACATATTTTTTCATTATAAGTAAACTTGTTTTATAAAAATTTTAACCTATTCAAATGGTTTAATGAAAGTGGATCCACCTTTTCTAAATATACAATAATTTTAATACTTATTTAATTTATTTATATCTTGTTTTTTAATTACGCTGGCCTGGTGGGCCGTATTTGTTTTAGTTTTCCTCTACGTAGAATATTCTCTTATTATTAGTAAATTTGGTTTATAAAAATTTTAACCAATTCAAATGGTTTCATGCAAGTAGATCCAAAGATTCTAAAAATACAATATTTTTGATACCTATTTAAATTTTAATATCTTGTTTTTTTATTTCTCAGGCCTTTTGGACTGTATTTGTTAAGGTTTTTCTCTATTTTACATACTTTTCATTATAAGTAAACTTGTTTTATAAAAATTTTAACCTATTCAAATGGTTTCATAAAAGTGGATCCACCTTTTCTAAATATACAATAATTTTAATACTTATTTAATTTATTTATATCTTGTTTTTTAATTACGCTGGCCTGAAGGGCCGTATTTGTTTAAGTTTTTCTCTACGTAGAATATTCTCTCATTATTAGTAAAATTGGTTTATAAAAATTTTAACCAATTCAAATGGTTTTATGCAAGTAGATCCAACGTTTATAAAAATACAATAATTTTAATACTTTTTTAATTTATTTATATCTTGTTTTTTAATTACGCTGGCCTGAAGGGCCGTATTTGTTTTAGTTTTCCTCTACGTAGAATATTCTCTTATTATTAGTAAATTTGGTTTATAAAAATTTTAACCAATTCAAATGGTTTCATGCAAGTAGATCCAAAGATTCTAAAAAAACAATATTTTTGATACCTATTTAAATTTTTATATCTTGTTTTTTTATTTCTCAGGCCTTTTGGACTGTATTTGTTAAGGTTTTTCTCTATTTTACATATTTTTTCATTATAAGTAAACTTGTTTTATAAAAATTTTAACCTATTCAAATGGTTTAATGAAAGTGGATCCACCTTTTCTAAATATACAATAATTTTAATACTTATTTAATTTATTTATATCTTGTTTTTTAATTACGCTGGCCTGGTGGGCCGTATTTGTTTTAGTTTTCCTCTACGTAGAATATTCTCTTATTATTAGTAAATTTGGTTTATAAAAATTTTAACCAATTCAAATGGTTTCATGCAAGTAGATCCAAAGATTCTAAAAATACAATATTTTTGATACCTATTTAAATTTTAATATCTTGTTTTTTTATTTCTCAGGCCTTTTGGACTGTATTTGTTAAGGTTTTTCTCTATTTTACATACTTTTCATTATAAGTAAACTTGTTTTATAAAAATTTTAACCTATTCAAATGGTTTCATGAAAGTGGATCCACCTTTTCTAAATATACAATAATTTTAATACTTATTTAAATTATTTATATCTTGTTTTTTAATTACGCTGGCCTGGTGGGCCGTATTTGTTTTACTTTTCCTCTACATAGAATAGTCTCTTATTATTAGTAAACTTGGTTTATAAAATTTTAACCAATTCAAATGGTTTCATACAAGTAGATCCAAAGATTCTATAAATACAATATTTTTGATACCTATTTAAATTTTTATATCTTGTTTTTTTATTTCTCAGGCTTTTTGGACTGTATTTGTTAAGGTTTTTCTCTATTTTACATATTTTTCATTATAAGTAAACTTGTTTTATAAAAATTTTAACCTATTCAAATGGTTTCATAAAAGTGGATCCACCTTTTCTAAATATACAATAATTTTAATACTTATTTAATTTACTTATATCTTGTTTTTTAATTACGCTGGCCTGAAGGGCCGTATTTGTTTAAGTTTTTCTCTACGTAGAATATTCTCTCATTTTTAGTAAAATTGGTTTATAACAATTTTAACCAATTCAAATGGTTTTATGCAAGTAGATCCAACGTTTATAAAAATACAATAATTTTGATACCTAATTAAATTTTTCATATCTTGTTTTTTTATTTCTCAGGCCTTTTTGACTGTATTTGTTTAGGTTTTTCTCTATTTTACATATTTTTTCATTATAAGTAAACTTGTTTTATAAAAATTTTAACCTATTCAAATGGTTTCATGCAAGTGGATCCAACGTTTATAAAAATACAATAATTTTGATACCTATTTAAATTTTTTATATTATGTTTTTTTATTTCTCAGGCCTTTTGGACTGTATTTGTTTAAGTTTTTCTCTATTTTATATCTTTTTCTATTATAAGTAAACTTGGTTTATAAGAATTTTAACCAATTCAAATGGTTTCATGAAAGTGGATCCACCCTTTTTAAATATACAATAATTTTAATACTTATTTAATTTATTTATATCTTGTTTTTTAATTACGCTGGCCTGGTGGGCCGTATTTGTTTTAGTTTTCCTCTACGTAGAATATTCTCTTATTATTAGTAAACTTGGTTTATAAAAATTTTAACCATTTCAAATGGTTTCATGCAAGTAGATCCAAAGATTCTAAAAATACAATATTTTTGATACCTATTTAAATTTTTATATCTTGTTTTTTTATTTCTCAGGCTTTTTGGACTGTATTTGTTAAGGTTTTTCTCTATTTTACATATTTTTTCATTATAAGTAAACTTGTTTTATAAAAATTTTAACCTATTCAAATGGTTTCATGAAAGTGGATCCACCTTTTCTAAATATACAATAATTTTAATACTTATTTAAATTATTTATATCTTGTTTTTTAATTACGCTGGCCTGGTGGGCCGTATTTGTTTTACTTTTCCTCTACATAGAATAGTCTCTTATTATTAGTAAACTTGGTTTATAAAAATTTTAACCAATTCAAATGGTTTCAAGCAAGTAGATCCAAAGATTCTAAAAATACAATATTTTTGATACCTATTTAAATTTTAATATCTTGTTTTTTTATTTCTCAGGCCTTTTGGACTGTATTTGTTAAGGTTTTTCTCTATTTTACATACTTTTCATTATAAGTAAACTTGTTTTATAAAAATTTTAACCTATTCAAATGGTTTCATAAAAGTGGATCCACCTTTTCTAAATATACAATAATTTTAATACTTATTTAATTTATTTATATCTTCTTTTTTAATTACGCTGGCCTGAAGGGCCGTATTTGTTTAAGTTTTTCTCTACGTAGAATATTCTCTCATTATTAGTAAAATTGGTTTATAACAATTTTAACCAATTCAAATGGTTTTATGCAAGTAGATCCAACGTTTATAAAAATACAATAATTTTGATACCTTATTAAATTTTTTATATCTTGTTTTTTTATTTCTCAGGCCTTTTTGACTGTATTTGTTTAGGTTTTTCTCTATTTTACATATTTTTTCATTATAATTAAACTTGTTTTATAAAAATTTTAACCTATTCAAATGGTTTCATGCAAGTGGATCCAACGTTTATAAAAATACAATAATTTTGATACCTATTTAAATTTTTTATATTATGTTTTTTTATTTCTCAGGCCTTTTGGACTGTATTTGTTTAAGTTTTTCTCTATTTTATATATTTTTCTATTCTAAGTAAACTTGGTTTATAAGAATTTTAACCAATTCAAATGGTTTCATGAAAGTGGATCCACCTTTTCTAAATATACAATAATTTTAATACTTATTTAAATTATTTATATCTTGTTTTTTAATTACGCTGGCCTGGTGGGCCGTATTTGTTTTACTTTTCCTCTACATAGAATAGTCTCTTATTATTAGTAAACTTGGTTTATAAAAATTTTAACCAATTCAAATGGTTTCATACAAGTAGATCCAAAGATTCTAAAAATACAATATTTTTGATACCTATTTAAATTTTAATATCTTGTTTTTTTATTTCTCAGGCCTTTTGGACTGTATTTGTTAAAGTTTTTCTCTATTTTACATACTTTTCATTATAAGTAAACTTGTTTTATAAAAATTTTAACCTATTCAAATGGTTTCATAAAAGTGGATCCACCTTTTCTAAATATACAATAATTTTAATACTTATTTAATTTATTTATATCTTGTTTTTTAATTACGCTGGCCTGAAGGGCCGTATTTGTTTAAGTTTTTCTCTACGTAGAATATTCTCTCATTATTAGTAAAATTGGTTTATAAAAATTTTAACCAATTCAAATGGTTTTATGCAAGTAGATCCAACGTTTATAAAAATACAATAATTTTGATACCTAATTAAATTTTTTATATCTTGTTTTTTTATTTCTCAGGCCTTTTTGACTGTATTTGTTTAGGTTTTTCTCTATTTTACATATTTTTTCATTATAAGTAAACTTGTTTTATAAAAATTTTAACCTATTCAAATGGTTTCATGCAAGTGGATCCAACGTTTATAAAAATACAATAATTTTGATACCTATTTAAATTTTTTATATTATGTTTTTTTATTTCTCAGGCCTTTTGGACTGTACTTGTTTAAGTTTTTCTCTATTTTATATATTTTTCTATTCTAAGTCAACTTGGTTTATAAGAATTTTAACCAATTCAAATGGTTTCATGAAAGTGGATCCACCTTTTCTAAATATACAATAATTTTAATACTTATTTAATTTATTTATATCTTGTTTTTTAATTACGCTGGCCTGGTGGGCCGTATTTGTTTTAGTTTTCCTCTACGTAGAATATTCTCTTATTATTAGTAAACTTGGTTTATAAAAATTTTAACCATTTCAAATGGTTTCATGCAAGTAGATCCAAAGATTCTAAAAATACAATATTTTTGATACCTATTTAAATTTTTATATCTTGTTTTTTTTTTTCTCAGGCTTTTTGGACTGTATTTGTTAAGGTTTTTCTCTATTTTACATATTTTTTCATTATAAGTAAACTTGTTATATAAAAATTTTAACCTATTCAAATGGTTTCATGAAAGTGGATCCACCTTTTCTAAATATACAATAATTTTAATACTTATTTAAATTATTTATATCTTGTTTTTTAATTACGCTGGCCTGGTGGGCCGTATTTGTTTTAGTTTTCCTCTACGTAGAATATTCTCTTATTATTAGTAAATTTGGTTTATAAAAATTTTAACCAATTCAAATGGTTTCATGCAAGTAGATCCAAAGATTCTAAAAATACAATATTTTTGATACCTATTTAAATTTTTATATCTTGTTTTTTTATTTCTCAGGCCTTTTGGACTGTATTTGTTAAGGTTTTTCTCTATTTTACATATTTTTTCATTATAAGTAAACTTGTTTTATAAAAATTTTAACCTATTCAAATGGTTTAATGAAAGTGGATCCACCTTTTCTAAATATACAATAATTTTAATACTTATTTAATTTATTTATATCTTGTTTTTTAATTACGCTGGCCTGGTGGGCCGTATTTGTTTTAGTTTTCCTCTACGTAGAATATTCTCTTATTATTAGTAAATTTGGTTTATAAAAATTTTAACCAATTCAAATGGTTTCATGCAAGTAGATCCAAAGATTCTAAAAATACAATATTTTTGATACCTATTTAAATTTTAATATCTTGTTTTTTTATTTCTCAGGCCTTTTGGACTGTATTTGTTAAGGTTTTTCTCTATTTTACATACTTTTCATTATAAGTAAACTTGTTTTATAAAAATTTTAACCTATTCAAATGGTTTCATAAAAGTGGATCCACCTTTTCTAAATATACAATAATTTTAATACTTATTTAATTTATTTATATCTTGTTTTTTAATTACGCTGGCCTGAAGGGCCGTATTTGTTTAAGTTTTTCTCTACGTAGAATATTCTCTCATTATTAGTAAAATTGGTTTATAAAAATTTTAACCAATTCAAATGGTTTTATGCAAGTAGATCCAACGTTTATAAAAATACAATAATTTTAATACTTTTTTAATTTATTTATATCTTGTTTTTTAATTACGCTGGCCTGAAGGGCCGTATTTGTTTTAGTTTTCCTCTGCGTAGAATATTCTCTTATTATTAGTAAATTTGGTTTATAAAAATTTTAACCAATTCAAATGGTTTCATGCAAGTAGATCCAAAGATTCTAAAAAAACAATATTTTTGATACCTATTTAAATTTTTATATCTTGTTTTTTTATTTCTCAGGCCTTTTGGACTGTATTTGTTAAGGTTTTTCTCTATTTTACATATTTTTTCATTATAAGTAAACTTGTTTTATAAAAATTTTAACCTATTCAAATGGTTTAATGAAAGTGGATCCACCTTTTCTAAATATACAATAATTTTAATACTTATTTAATTTATTTATATCTTGTTTTTTAATTACGCTGGCCTGGTGGGCCGTATTTGTTTTAGTTTTCCTCTACGTAGAATATTCTCTTATTATTAGTAAATTTGGTTTATAAAAATTTTAACCAATTCAAATGGTTTCATGCAAGTAGATCCAAAGATTCTAAAAATACAATATTTTTGATACCTATTTAAATTTTAATATCTTGTTTTTTTATTTCTCAGGCCTTTTGGACTGTATTTGTTAAGGTTTTTCTCTATTTTACATACTTTTCATTATAAGTAAACTTGTTTTATAAAAATTTTAACCTATTCAAATGGTTTCATGAAAGTGGATCCACCTTTTCTAAATATACAATAATTTTAATACTTATTTAAATTATTTATATCTTGTTTTTTAATTACGCTGGCCTGGTGGGCCGTATTTGTTTTACTTTTCCTCTACATAGAATAGTCTCTTATTATTAGTAAACTTGGTTTATAAAATTTTAACCAATTCAAATGGTTTCATACAAGTAGATCCAAAGATTCTATAAATACAATATTTTTGATACCTATTTAAATTTTTATATCTTGTTTTTTTATTTCTCAGGCTTTTTGGACTGTATTTGTTAAGGTTTTTCTCTATTTTACATATTTTTTCATTATAAGTAAACTTGTTTTATAAAAATTTTAACCTATTCAAATGGTTTCATGAAAGTGGATCCACCTTTTCTAAATATACAATAATTTTAATACTTATTTAATTTATTTATAACTTGTTTTTTAATTACGCTGGCCTGGTGGGCCGTATTTGTTTTAGTTTTCCTCTACGTAGAATATTCTCTTATTATTAGTAAATTTGGTTTATAAAAATTTTAACCAATTCGAATGGTTTCATGCAAGTAGATCCAAAGATTCTAAAAATACAATATTTTTGATACCTATTTAAATTTTTTATATTATGTTTTTTTATTTCTCAGGCCTTTAGGACTGTATTTGTTTAAGTTTTTCTCTATTTTATATATTTTTCTATTCTAAGTAAACTTGGTTTATAAGAATTTTAACCTATTCAAATGGTTTCATGAAAGTGGATCCACCTTTTCTAAATATACAATAATTTTAATACTTATTTAAATTATTTATATCTTGTTTTTTAATTACGCTGGCCTGGTGGGCCGTATTTGTTTTACTTTTCCTCTACATAGAATATTCTCTTATTATTAGTAAACTTGGTTTATAAAAATTTTAACCAATTCAAATGGTTTCAAGCAAGTAGATCCAAAGATTCTAAAAATACAATATTTTTGATACCTATTTATATTTTTATATCTTGTTTTTTTATTTCTCAGGCCTTTTGGACTGTATTTGTTAAGGTTTTTCTCTATTTTACATATTTTTTCATTATAAGTAAACTTGTTTTATAAAAATTTTAACCTATTCAAATGGTTTCATGAAAGTGGATCCACCTTTTCTAAATATACAATAATTTTAATACTTATTTAATTTATTTATATCTTGTTTTTTAATTACGCTGGCCTGAAGGGCCGTATTTGTTTTAGTTTTCCTCTACGTAGAATATTCTCTTATTATTAGTAAATTTGGTTTATAAAAATTTTAACCAATTCAAATGGTTTCATGCAAGTGGATCCAACGTTTATAAAAATACAATAATTTTGATACCTATTTAAATTTTTTATATTATGTTTTTTTATTTCTCAGGCCTTTTGGACTGTATTTGTTTAAGTTTTTCTCTATTTTATATATTTTTCTATTCTAAGTAAACTTGGTTTATAAGAATTTTAACCTATTCAAATGGTTTCATGAAAGTGGATCCACCTTTTCTAAATATACAATAATTTTAATACTTTTTTAATTTATTTATATCTTGTTTTTTAATTACGCTGGCCTGAAGGGCCTTATTTGTTTAAGTTTTTCTCTACGTAGAATATTCTCTCATTATTAGTAAAATTGGTTTATAAAAATTTTAACCAATTCTAATGGATTCATAAAAGTGGATCCAAAGATTCTAAAAATACAATATTTTTGATACCTATTTAAATTTTTATATCTTGGTTTTTTATTTCTCATGCCTTTTGGACTGTATTTGTTAAGGTTTTTATCTATTTTACATATTTTTTCATTATAAGTAAACTTGTTTTATAAAAATTTTAACCTATTCAAATGGTTTCATGCAAGTAGATCCAAAGATTCTAAAAATACAATATTTTTGATACCTATTTAAATTTTTATATCTTGTTTTTTTATTTCTCAGGCCTTTTGGACTGTATTTGTTAAGGTTTTTATCTATTTTACATATTTTTTCATTTTAAGTAAACTTGTTTTATAAAAATTTTAACCTATTCAAATGGTTTCATGAAAGTGGATCCACCTTTTCTAAATATACAATAATTTTAATACTTATTTAATTTATTTATATCTTGTTTTTTAATTACGATGGCCTGAAGGGCCTTATTTGTTTAAGTTTTTCTCTACGTAGAATATTCTCTCATTATTAGTAAAATTGGTTTATAAAAATTTTAACCAATTCTAATGGATTCATAAAAGTGGATCCAAAGATTCTAAAAATACAATATTTTTGATACCTATTTAAATTTTTATATCTTGTTTTTTTATTTCTCAGGCCTTTTGGACTGTATTTGTTAAGGTTTTTCTCTATTTTATATAATTTTCTATTCTAAGTAAACTTGTTTTATAAGAATTTTAACCAATTCAAATGGTTTCATGAAAGTGGATCCACCTTTTCTAAATATACAATAATTTTAATACTTATTTAATTTATTTATATCTTGTTTTTTAATTACGCTGGCCTGAAGGGCCGTATTTGTTTTAGTTTTCCTCTACGTAGAATATTCTCTTATTATTAGTAAACTTGGTTTATAAAAATTTTAACCAATTCAAATGGTTTCATGCAAGTAGATCCAAAGATTCTAAAAATACAATATTTTTGATACCTATTTAAATTTTTATATCTTGTTTTTTTATTTCTCAGGATTTTTGGACTGTATTTGTTAATGTTTTTCTCTATTTTACATATTTTTTCATTATAAGTAAACTTGTTTTATAAAAATTTTAACCTATTCAAATGGTTTCATGAAAGTGGATCCACCTTTTCTAAATATACAATAATTTTAATACTTATTTAATTTATTTATATCTTGTTTTTTAATTACGCTGGCCTGAAGGGCCGTATTTGTTTTAGTTTTCCTCTACGTAGAATATTCTCTTATTATTAGTAAATTTGGTTTATAAAAATTTTAACCAATTCAAATGGTTTCATGCAAGTAGATCCAAAGATTCTAAAAAAACAATATTTTTGATACCTATTTAAATTTTTATATCTTGTTTTTTTATTTCTCAGGCCTTTTGGACTGTATTTGTTAAGGTTTTTCTCTATTTTACATATTTTTTCATTATAAGTAAACTTGTTTTACAAAAATTTTAACCTATTCAAATGGTTTAATGAAAGTGGATCCACCTTTTCTAAATATACAATAATTTTAATACTTTTTTAATTTATTTATATCTTGTTTTTTAATTACGCTGGCCTGAAGGGCCGTATTTGTTTTAGTTTTCCTCTACGTAGAATATTCTCTTATTATTAGTAAACTTGGTTTATAAAAATTTTAACCAATTCAAATGGTTTCATGCAAGTAGATCCAAAGATTCTAAAAATACAATATTTTTGATACCTATTTAAATTTTTATATCTTGTTTTTTTATTTCTCAGGCTTTTTGGACTGTATTTGTTAAGGTTTTTCTCTATTTTACATATTTTTTCATTATAAGTAAACTTGTTTTATAAAAATTTTAACCTATTCAAATGGTTTCATGAAAGAGGATCAGCCTTTTCTAAATATACAATAATTTTAATACTTATTTAAATTATTTATATCTTGTTTTTTAATTACGCTGGCCTGGTGGGCCGTATTTGTTTTACTTTTCCTCTACATAGAATATTCTCTTATTATTAGTAAACTTGGTTTATAAAAATTTTAACCAATTCAAATGGTTTCAAGCAAGTAGATCCAAAGATTCTAAAAATACAATATTTTTGATACCTATTTAAATTTTTATATCTTGTTTTTTTATTTCTCAGGCCTTTTGGACTGTATTTGTTAAGGTTTTTCTCTATTTTACATATTTTTTCATTATAAGTAAACTTGTTTTATAAAAATTTTAACCTATTCAAATGGTTTCATGAAAGTGGATCCACCTTTTCTAAATATACAATAATTTTAATACTTTTTTAATTTATTTATATCTTGTTTTTTAATTACGCTGGCCTGAAGGGCCGTATTTGTTTTAGTTTTCCTCTACGTAGAATATTCTCTTATTATTAGTAAATTTGGTTTATAAAAATTTTAACCAATTCAAATGGTTTCATGCAAGTAGATCCAAAGATTCTAAAAAAACAATATTTTTGATACCTATTTAAATTTTTATATCTTGTTTTTTTATTTCTCAGGCCTTTTGGACTGTATTTGTTAAGGTTTTTCTCTATTTTACATATTTTTTCATTATAAGTAAACTTGTTTTATAAAAATTTTAACCTATTCAAATGGTTTAATGAAAGTGGATCCACCTTTTCTAAATATACAATAATTTTAATACTTATTTAATTTATTTATATCTTGTTTTTTAATTACGCTGGCCTGGTGGGCCGTATTTGTTTTAGTTTTCCTCTACGTAGAATATTCTCTTATTATTAGTAAATTTGGTTTATAAAAATTTTAACCAATTCAAATGGTTTCATGCAAGTAGATCCAAAGATTCTAAAAATACAATATTTTTGATACCTATTTAAATTTTTATATCTTGTTTTTTTATTTCTCAGGCCTTTTGGACTGTATTTGTTAAGGTTTTTCTCTATTTTACATACTTTTCATTATAAGTAAACTTGTTTTATAAAAATTTTAACCTATTCAAATGGTTTCATAAAAGTGGATCCACCTTTTCTAAATATACAATAATTTTAATACTTTTTTAATTTATTTATATCTTGTTTTTTAATTACGCTGGCCTGAAGGGCCGTATTTGTTTAAGTTTTTCTCTACGTAGAATATTCTCTCATTATTAGTAAAATTGGTTTATAACAATTTTAACCAATTCAAATGGTTTTATGCAAGTAGATCCAACGTTTATAAAAATACAATAATTTTGAAACCTAATTAAATTTTTTATATCTTGTTTTTTTATTTCTCAGGCCTTTTTGACTGTATTTGTTTAGGTTTTTCTCTATTTTACATATTTTTTTATTATAAGTAAACTTGTTTTATAAAAATTTTAACCTATTCAAATGGTTTCATGCAAGTGGATCCAACGTTTATAAAAATACAATAATTTTGATACCTATTTAAATTTTTTATATTATGTTTTTTTATTTCTCAGGCCTTTTGGACTGTATTTGTTTAAGTTTTTCTCTATTTTATATATTTTTCTATTCTAAGTAAACTTGGTTTATAAGAATTTTAACCAATTCAAATGGTTTCATGAAAGTGGATCCACCTTTTCTAAATATACAATAATTTTAATACTTATTTAAATTATTTATATCTTGTTTTTTAATTACGCTGGCCTGGTGGGCCGTATTTGTTTTACTTTTCCTCTACATAGAATAGTCTCTTATTATTAGTAAACTTGGTTTATAAAAATTTTAACCAATTCAAATGGTTTCATACAAGTAGATCCAAAGATTCTAAAAATACAATATTTTTGATACCTATTTAAATTTTAATATCTTGTTTTTTTATTTCTCAGGCCTTTTGGACTGTATTTGTTAAAGTTTTTCTCTATTTTACATACTTTTCATTATAAGTAAACTTGTTTTATAAAAATTTTAACCTATTCAAATGGTTTCATAAAAGTGGATCCACCTTTTCTAAATATACAATAATTTTAATACTTATTTAATTTATTTATATCTTGTTTTTTAATTACGCTGGCCTGAAGGGCCGTATTTGTTTAAGTTTTTCTCTACGTAGAATATTCTCTCATTATTAGTAAAATTGGTTTATAAAAATTTTAACCAATTCAAATGGTTTTATGCAAGTAGATCCAACGTTTATAAAAATACAATAATTTTGATACCTAATTAAACTTTTTATATCTTGTTTTTTTATTTCTCAGGCCTTTTTGACTGTATTTGTTTAGGTTTTTCTCTATTTTACATATTTTTTCATTATAAGTAAACTTGTTTTATAAAAATTTTAACCTATTCAAATGGTTTCATGCAAGTGGATCCAACGTTTATAAAAATACAATAATTTTGATACCTATTTAAATTTTTTATATTATGTTTTTTTATTTCTCAGGCCTTTTGGACTGTATTTGTTAAAGTTTTTCTCTATTTTATATATTTTTCTATTCTAAGTAAACTTGGTTTATAAGAATTTTAACCAATTCAAATGGTTTCATGAAAGTGGATCCACCTTTTCTAAATATACAATAATTTTAATACTTATTTAATTTATTTATATCTTGTTTTTTAATTACGCTGGCCTGGTGGGCCGTATTTGTTTTAGTTTTCCTCTACATAGAATATTCTCTTATTATTAGTAAACTTGGTTTATAAAAATTTTAACCATTTCAAATGGTTTCATGCAAGTAGATCCAAAGATTCTAAAAATACAATATTTTTGATACCTAATTAAACTTTTTATATCTTGTTTTTTTATTTCTCAGGCCTTTTTGACTGTATTTGTTTAGGTTTTTCTCTATTTTACATATTTTTTCATTATAAGTAAACTTGTTTTATAAAAATTTTAACCTATTCAAATGGTTTCATGCAAGTGGATCCAACGTTTATAAAAATACAATAATTTTGATACCTATTTAAATTTTTTATATTATGTTTTTTTATTTCTCAGGCCTTTTGGACTGTATTTGTTAAGGTTTTTCTCTATTTTACATATTTTTTCATTATAAGTAAACTTGTTTTATAAAAATTTTAACCTATTCAAATGGTTTAATGAAAGTGGATCAACCTTTTCTAAATATACAATAATTTTAATACTTTTTTAATTTATTTATATCTTGTTTTTTAATTACGATGGCCTGAAGGGCCGTATTTGTTTTAGTTTTCCTCTACGTAGAATATTCTCTTATTATTAGTAAACTTGGTTTATAAAAATTTTAACCACTTCAAATGGTTTCATGCAAGCAGATCCAAAGATTCTAAAAATACAATATTTTTGATACCTATTTAAATTTTTATATCTTGTTTTTTTATTTCTCAGGCTTTTTGGACTGTATTTGTTAAGGTTTTTCTCTATTTTACATATTTTTTCATTATAAGTAAACTTGTTTTATAAAAATTTTAACCTATTCAAATGGTTTCATGAAAGTGGATCCACCTTTTCTAAATATACAATAATTTTAATACTTATTTAATTTATTTATATCTTGTTTTTTAATTACGCTGGCCTGAAGGGCCGTATTTGTTTTAGTTTTCCTCTACGTAGAATATTCTCTTATTATTAGTAAATTTGGTTTATAAAAATTTTAACCAATTCAAATGGTTTCATGCAAGTAGATCCAAAGATTCTAAAAATACAATATTTTTGATACCTATTTAAATCTTTATATCTTGTTCTTTTATTTGACAGGCCTTTTGGACTGTATTTGTTAAGGTTTTTCTCTATTTTACATATTTTTTCATTATAAGTAAACTTGTTTTATAAAAATTTTAACCTATTCAAATGGTTTCATGAAAGTGGATCCACCTTTTCTAAATATACAATAATTTTAATACTTATTTAATTTATTTATATCTTGTTTTTTAATTACGCTGGCCTGGTGGGCCGTATTTGTTTAAGTTTTTCTCTACGTAGAATATTCTCTCATTATTAGTAAAATTGGTTTATAAAAATTTTAACCAATTCAAATGAATTCATAAAAGTGGATCCAAAGATTCTAAAAATACAATATTTTTGATACCTATTTATATTTTTATATCTTGTTTTTTTATTTCTCAGGCCTTTTGGACTGTATTTGTTAAGGTTTTTCTCTATTTTACATATTTTTTCATTATAAGTAAACTTGTTTTATAAAAATTTTAACCTATTCAAATGGTTTCATGAAAGTGGATCCACCTTTTCTAAATATACAATAATTTTAATACTTTTTTAATTTAAATATATCTTTTTTTTTTAATTACGCTGGCCTGAAGGGCCGTATTTGTTTTAGTTTTCCTCTACGTAGAATATTCTCTTATTATTAGTAAACTTGGTTTATAAAAATTTTAACCAATTCAAATGGTTTCATGCAAGTAGATCCAAAGATTCTAAAAATACAATATTTTTGATACCTATTTAAATTTTTATATCTTGTTTTTTTATTTCTCAGGCTTTTTGGACTGTATTTGTTAAGATAATTTTTTCAAGTTTTACTCGAGTTTAGTGAATAGAAAAATAAAAATATTTTGACCTTTTATCGAGTACAATTTAATTTATTTATTTATGACGTTTCTACCCCTAGTTCGGGGTCCTTTTCAAATATTTTAAATTATTATTACATGACATTTTACATCCTAATATTCATGTAATAATAATTTAAAATATTTGAAAAGGACCCCGAACTAGGGGTAGAAACGTCATAAATAAATAAATTAAATTGTACTCGATAAAAGGTCAAAATATTTTTATTTTTGTATTTGTTAAGGTTTTTCTCTATTTTACATATTTTTTCATTATAAGTAAACTTGTTTTATAAAAATTTTAACCTATTCAAATGGTTTCATGAAAGTAGATCCACCTTTTCTAAATATACAATAATTTTAATACTTATTTAATTTATTTATATCTTGTTTTTTAATTACGCTGGCCTGAAGGGCCGTATTTGTTTAAGTTTTTCTCTACGTAGAATATTCTCTCATTATTAGTAAAATTGGTTTATAACAATTTTAACCAATTCAAATGGTTTTATGCAAGTAGATCCAACGTTTATAAAAATACAATAATTTTGAAACCTAATTAAATTTTTTATATCTTGTTTTTTTATTTCTCAGGCCTTTTTGACTGTATTTGTTTAGGTTTTTCTCTATTTTACATATTTTTTTATTATAAGTAAACTTGTTTTATAAAAATTTTAACCTATTCAAATGGTTTCATGCAAGTGGATCCAACGTTTATAAAAATACAATAATTTTGATACCTATTTAAATTTTTTATATTATGTTTTTTTATTTCTCAGGCCTTTTGGTCTGTATTTGTTTAAGTTTTTCTCTATTTTATATATTCTTCTATTCTAAGTAAACTTGGTTTATAAGAATTTTAACCAATTCAAATGGTTTCATGAAAGTGGATCCACCTTTTCTAAATATACAATAATTTTAATACTTATTTAAATTATTTATATCTTGTTTTTTAATTACGCTGGCCTGGTGGGCCGTATTTGTTTTACTTTTCCTCTACATAGAATAGTCTCTTATTATTAGTAAACTTGGTTTATAAAAATTTTAACCAATTCAAATGGTTTCATACAAGTAGATCCAAAGATTCTAAAAATACAATATTTTTGATACCTATTTAAATTTTAATATCTTGTTTTTTTATTTCTCAGGCCTTTTGGACTGTATTTGTTAAAGTTTTTCTCTATTTTACATACTTTTCATTATAAGTAAACTTGTTTTATAAAAATTTTAACCTATTCAAATGGTTTCATAAAAGTGGATCCACCTTTTCTAAATATACAATAATTTTAATACTTATTTAATTTATTTATATCTTGTTTTTTAATTACGCTGGCCTGAAGGGCCGTATTTGTTTAAGTTTTTCTCTACGTAGAATATTCTCTCATTATTAGTAAAATTGGTTTATAAAAATTTTAACCAATTCAAATGGTTTTATGCAAGTAGATCCAACGTTTATAAAAATACAATAATTTTGATACCTAATTAAACTTTTTATATCTTGTTTTTTTATTTCTCAGGCCTTTTTGACTGTATTTGTTTAGGTTTTTCTCTATTTTACATATTTTTTCATTATAAGTAAACTTGTTTTATAAAAATTTTAACCTATTCAAATGGTTTCATGCAAGTGGATCCAACGTTTATAAAAATACAATAATTTTGATACCTATTTAAATTTTTTATATTATGTTTTTTTATTTCTCAGGCCTTTTGGACTGTACTTGTTTAAGTTTTTCTCTATTTTATATATTTTTCTATTCTAAGTCAACTTGGTTTATAAGAATTTTAACCAATTCAAATGGTTTCATGAAAGTGGATCCACCTTTTCTAAATATACAATAATTTTAATACTTATTTAATTTATTTATATCTTGTTTTTTAATTACGCTGGCCTGGTGGGCCGTATTTGTTTTAGTTTTCCTCTACGTAGAATATTCTCTTATTATTAGTAAACTTGGTTTATAAAAATTTTAACCATTTCAAATGGTTTCATGCAAGTAGATCCAAAGATTCTAAAAATACAATATTTTTGATACCTATTTAAATTTTTATATCTTGTTTTTTTTTTTCTCAGGCTTTTTGGACTGTATTTGTTAAGGTTTTTCTCTATTTTACATATTTTTTCATTATAAGTAAACTTGTTATATAAAAATTTTAACCTATTCAAATGGTTTCATGAAAGTGGATCCACCTTTTCTAAATATACAATAATTTTAATACTTATTTAAATTATTTATATCTTGTTTTTTAATTACGCTGGCCTGGTGGGCCGTATTTGTTTTAGTTTTCCTCTACGTAGAATATTCTCTTATTATTAGTAAATTTGGTTTATAAAAATTTTAACCAATTCAAATGGTTTCATGCAAGTAGATCCAAAGATTCTAAAAATACAATATTTTTGATACCTATTTAAATTTTTATATCTTGTTTTTTTATTTCTCAGGCCTTTTGGACTGTATTTGTTAAGGTTTTTCTCTATTTTACATATTTTTTCATTATAAGTAAACTTGTTTTATAAAAATTTTAACCTATTCAAATGGTTTAATGAAAGTGGATCCACCTTTTCTAAATATACAATAATTTTAATACTTATTTAATTTATTTATATCTTGTTTTTTAATTACGCTGGCCTGGTGGGCCGTATTTGTTTTAGTTTTCCTCTACGTAGAATATTCTCTTATTATTAGTAAATTTGGTTTATAAAAATTTTAACCAATTCAAATGGTTTCATGCAAGTAGATCCAAAGATTCTAAAAATACAATATTTTTGATACCTATTTAAATTTTAATATCTTGTTTTTTTATTTCTCAGGCCTTTTGGACTGTATTTGTTAAGGTTTTTCTCTATTTTACATACTTTTCATTATAAGTAAACTTGTTTTATAAAAATTTTAACCTATTCAAATGGTTTCATAAAAGTGGATCCACCTTTTCTAAATATACAATAATTTTAATACTTATTTAATTTATTTATATCTTGTTTTTTAATTACGCTGGCCTGAAGGGCCGTATTTGTTTAAGTTTTTCTCTACGTAGAATATTCTCTCATTATTAGTAAAATTGGTTTATAAAAATTTTAACCAATTCAAATGGTTTTATGCAAGTAGATCCAACGTTTATAAAAATACAATAATTTTAATACTTTTTTAATTTATTTATATCTTGTTTTTTAATTACGCTGGCCTGAAGGGCCGTATTTGTTTTAGTTTTCCTCTGCGTAGAATATTCTCTTATTATTAGTAAATTTGGTTTATAAAAATTTTAACCAATTCAAATGGTTTCATGCAAGTAGATCCAAAGATTCTAAAAAAACAATATTTTTGATACCTATTTAAATTTTTATATCTTGTTTTTTTATTTCTCAGGCCTTTTGGACTGTATTTGTTAAGGTTTTTCTCTATTTTACATATTTTTTCATTATAAGTAAACTTGTTTTATAAAAATTTTAACCTATTCAAATGGTTTAATGAAAGTGGATCCACCTTTTCTAAATATACAATAATTTTAATACTTATTTAATTTATTTATATCTTGTTTTTTAATTACGCTGGCCTGGTGGGCCGTATTTGTTTTAGTTTTCCTCTACGTAGAATATTCTCTTATTATTAGTAAATTTGGTTTATAAAAATTTTAACCAATTCAAATGGTTTCATGCAAGTAGATCCAAAGATTCTAAAAATACAATATTTTTGATACCTATTTAAATTTTAATATCTTGTTTTTTTATTTCTCAGGCCTTTTGGACTGTATTTGTTAAGGTTTTTCTCTATTTTACATACTTTTCATTATAAGTAAACTTGTTTTATAAAAATTTTAACCTATTCAAATGGTTTCATGAAAGTGGATCCACCTTTTCTAAATATACAATAATTTTAATACTTATTTAAATTATTTATATCTTGTTTTTTAATTACGCTGGCCTGGTGGGCCGTATTTGTTTTACTTTTCCTCTACATAGAATAGTCTCTTATTATTAGTAAACTTGGTTTATAAAATTTTAACCAATTCAAATGGTTTCATACAAGTAGATCCAAAGATTCTATAAATACAATATTTTTGATACCTATTTAAATTTTTATATCTTGTTTTTTTATTTCTCAGGCTTTTTGGACTGTATTTGTTAAGGTTTTTCTCTATTTTACATATTTTTTCATTATAAGTAAACTTGTTTTATAAAAATTTTAACCTATTCAAATGGTTTCATGAAAGTGGATCCACCTTTTCTAAATATACAATAATTTTAATACTTATTTAATTTATTTATAACTTGTTTTTTAATTACGCTGGCCTGGTGGGCCGTATTTGTTTTAGTTTTCCTCTACGTAGAATATTCTCTTATTATTAGTAAATTTGGTTTATAAAAATTTTAACCAATTCGAATGGTTTCATGCAAGTAGATCCAAAGATTCTAAAAATACAATATTTTTGATACCTATTTAAATTTTTTATATTATGTTTTTTTATTTCTCAGGCCTTTAGGACTGTATTTGTTTAAGTTTTTCTCTATTTTATATATTTTTCTATTCTAAGTAAACTTGGTTTATAAGAATTTTAACCTATTCAAATGGTTTCATGAAAGTGGATCCACCTTTTCTAAATATACAATAATTTTAATACTTATTTAAATTATTTATATCTTGTTTTTTAATTACGCTGGCCTGGTGGGCCGTATTTGTTTTACTTTTCCTCTACATAGAATATTCTCTTATTATTAGTAAACTTGGTTTATAAAAATTTTAACCAATTCAAATGGTTTCAAGCAAGTAGATCCAAAGATTCTAAAAATACAATATTTTTGATACCTATTTATATTTTTATATCTTGTTTTTTTATTTCTCAGGCCTTTTGGACTGTATTTGTTAAGGTTTTTCTCTATTTTACATATTTTTTCATTATAAGTAAACTTGTTTTATAAAAATTTTAACCTATTCAAATGGTTTCATGAAAGTGGATCCACCTTTTCTAAATATACAATAATTTTAATACTTATTTAATTTATTTATATCTTGTTTTTTAATTACGCTGGCCTGAAGGGCCGTATTTGTTTTAGTTTTCCTCTACGTAGAATATTCTCTTATTATTAGTAAATTTGGTTTATAAAAATTTTAACCAATTCAAATGGTTTCATGCAAGTGGATCCAACGTTTATAAAAATACAATAATTTTGATACCTATTTAAATTTTTTATATTATGTTTTTTTATTTCTCAGGCCTTTTGGACTGTATTTGTTTAAGTTTTTCTCTATTTTATATATTTTTCTATTCTAAGTAAACTTGGTTTATAAGAATTTTAACCTATTCAAATGGTTTCATGAAAGTGGATCCACCTTTTCTAAATATACAATAATTTTAATACTTTTTTAATTTATTTATATCTTGTTTTTTAATTACGCTGGCCTGAAGGGCCTTATTTGTTTAAGTTTTTCTCTACGTAGAATATTCTCTCATTATTAGTAAAATTGGTTTATAAAAATTTTAACCAATTCTAATGGATTCATAAAAGTGGATCCAAAGATTCTAAAAATACAATATTTTTGATACCTATTTAAATTTTTATATCTTGGTTTTTTATTTCTCATGCCTTTTGGACTGTATTTGTTAAGGTTTTTATCTATTTTACATATTTTTTCATTATAAGTAAACTTGTTTTATAAAAATTTTAACCTATTCAAATGGTTTCATGCAAGTAGATCCAAAGATTCTAAAAATACAATATTTTTGATACCTATTTAAATTTTTATATCTTGTTTTTTTATTTCTCAGGCCTTTTGGACTGTATTTGTTAAGGTTTTTATCTATTTTACATATTTTTTCATTTTAAGTAAACTTGTTTTATAAAAATTTTAACCTATTCAAATGGTTTCATGAAAGTGGATCCACCTTTTCTAAATATACAATAATTTTAATACTTATTTAATTTATTTATATCTTGTTTTTTAATTACGATGGCCTGAAGGGCCTTATTTGTTTAAGTTTTTCTCTACGTAGAATATTCTCTCATTATTAGTAAAATTGGTTTATAAAAATTTTAACCAATTCTAATGGATTCATAAAAGTGGATCCAAAGATTCTAAAAATACAATATTTTTGATACCTATTTAAATTTTTATATCTTGTTTTTTTATTTCTCAGGCCTTTTGGACTGTATTTGTTAAGGTTTTTCTCTATTTTATATAATTTTCTATTCTAAGTAAACTTGTTTTATAAGAATTTTAACCAATTCAAATGGTTTCATGAAAGTGGATCCACCTTTTCTAAATATACAATAATTTTAATACTTATTTAATTTATTTATATCTTGTTTTTTAATTACGCTGGCCTGAAGGGCCGTATTTGTTTTAGTTTTCCTCTACGTAGAATATTCTCTTATTATTAGTAAACTTGGTTTATAAAAATTTTAACCAATTCAAATGGTTTCATGCAAGTAGATCCAAAGATTCTAAAAATACAATATTTTTGATACCTATTTAAATTTTTATATCTTGTTTTTTTATTTCTCAGGATTTTTGGACTGTATTTGTTAATGTTTTTCTCTATTTTACATATTTTTTCATTATAAGTAAACTTGTTTTATAAAAATTTTAACCTATTCAAATGGTTTCATGAAAGTGGATCCACCTTTTCTAAATATACAATAATTTTAATACTTATTTAATTTATTTATATCTTGTTTTTTAATTACGCTGGCCTGAAGGGCCGTATTTGTTTTAGTTTTCCTCTACGTAGAATATTCTCTTATTATTAGTAAATTTGGTTTATAAAAATTTTAACCAATTCAAATGGTTTCATGCAAGTAGATCCAAAGATTCTAAAAAAACAATATTTTTGATACCTATTTAAATTTTTATATCTTGTTTTTTTATTTCTCAGGCCTTTTGGACTGTATTTGTTAAGGTTTTTCTCTATTTTACATATTTTTTCATTATAAGTAAACTTGTTTTACAAAAATTTTAACCTATTCAAATGGTTTAATGAAAGTGGATCCACCTTTTCTAAATATACAATAATTTTAATACTTTTTTAATTTATTTATATCTTGTTTTTTAATTACGCTGGCCTGAAGGGCCGTATTTGTTTTAGTTTTCCTCTACGTAGAATATTCTCTTATTATTAGTAAACTTGGTTTATAAAAATTTTAACCAATTCAAATGGTTTCATGCAAGTAGATCCAAAGATTCTAAAAATACAATATTTTTGATACCTATTTAAATTTTTATATCTTGTTTTTTTATTTCTCAGGCTTTTTGGACTGTATTTGTTAAGGTTTTTCTCTATTTTACATATTTTTTCATTATAAGTAAACTTGTTTTATAAAAATTTTAACCTATTCAAATGGTTTCATGAAAGAGGATCAGCCTTTTCTAAATATACAATAATTTTAATACTTATTTAAATTATTTATATCTTGTTTTTTAATTACGCTGGCCTGGTGGGCCGTATTTGTTTTACTTTTCCTCTACATAGAATATTCTCTTATTATTAGTAAACTTGGTTTATAAAAATTTTAACCAATTCAAATGGTTTCAAGCAAGTAGATCCAAAGATTCTAAAAATACAATATTTTTGATACCTATTTAAATTTTTATATCTTGTTTTTTTATTTCTCAGGCCTTTTGGACTGTATTTGTTAAGGTTTTTCTCTATTTTACATATTTTTTCATTATAAGTAAACTTGTTTTATAAAAATTTTAACCTATTCAAATGGTTTCATGAAAGTGGATCCACCTTTTCTAAATATACAATAATTTTAATACTTTTTTAATTTATTTATATCTTGTTTTTTAATTACGCTGGCCTGAAGGGCCGTATTTGTTTTAGTTTTCCTCTACGTAGAATATTCTCTTATTATTAGTAAATTTGGTTTATAAAAATTTTAACCAATTCAAATGGTTTCATGCAAGTAGATCCAAAGATTCTAAAAAAACAATATTTTTGATACCTATTTAAATTTTTATATCTTGTTTTTTTATTTCTCAGGCCTTTTGGACTGTATTTGTTAAGGTTTTTCTCTATTTTACATATTTTTTCATTATAAGTAAACTTGTTTTATAAAAATTTTAACCTATTCAAATGGTTTAATGAAAGTGGATCCACCTTTTCTAAATATACAATAATTTTAATACTTATTTAATTTATTTATATCTTGTTTTTTAATTACGCTGGCCTGGTGGGCCGTATTTGTTTTAGTTTTCCTCTACGTAGAATATTCTCTTATTATTAGTAAATTTGGTTTATAAAAATTTTAACCAATTCAAATGGTTTCATGCAAGTAGATCCAAAGATTCTAAAAATACAATATTTTTGATACCTATTTAAATTTTTATATCTTGTTTTTTTATTTCTCAGGCCTTTTGGACTGTATTTGTTAAGGTTTTTCTCTATTTTACATACTTTTCATTATAAGTAAACTTGTTTTATAAAAATTTTAACCTATTCAAATGGTTTCATAAAAGTGGATCCACCTTTTCTAAATATACAATAATTTTAATACTTTTTTAATTTATTTATATCTTGTTTTTTAATTACGCTGGCCTGAAGGGCCGTATTTGTTTAAGTTTTTCTCTACGTAGAATATTCTCTCATTATTAGTAAAATTGGTTTATAACAATTTTAACCAATTCAAATGGTTTTATGCAAGTAGATCCAACGTTTATAAAAATACAATAATTTTGAAACCTAATTAAATTTTTTATATCTTGTTTTTTTATTTCTCAGGCCTTTTTGACTGTATTTGTTTAGGTTTTTCTCTATTTTACATATTTTTTTATTATAAGTAAACTTGTTTTATAAAAATTTTAACCTATTCAAATGGTTTCATGCAAGTGGATCCAACGTTTATAAAAATACAATAATTTTGATACCTATTTAAATTTTTTATATTATGTTTTTTTATTTCTCAGGCCTTTTGGACTGTATTTGTTTAAGTTTTTCTCTATTTTATATATTTTTCTATTCTAAGTAAACTTGGTTTATAAGAATTTTAACCAATTCAAATGGTTTCATGAAAGTGGATCCACCTTTTCTAAATATACAATAATTTTAATACTTATTTAAATTATTTATATCTTGTTTTTTAATTACGCTGGCCTGGTGGGCCGTATTTGTTTTACTTTTCCTCTACATAGAATAGTCTCTTATTATTAGTAAACTTGGTTTATAAAAATTTTAACCAATTCAAATGGTTTCATACAAGTAGATCCAAAGATTCTAAAAATACAATATTTTTGATACCTATTTAAATTTTAATATCTTGTTTTTTTATTTCTCAGGCCTTTTGGACTGTATTTGTTAAAGTTTTTCTCTATTTTACATACTTTTCATTATAAGTAAACTTGTTTTATAAAAATTTTAACCTATTCAAATGGTTTCATAAAAGTGGATCCACCTTTTCTAAATATACAATAATTTTAATACTTATTTAATTTATTTATATCTTGTTTTTTAATTACGCTGGCCTGAAGGGCCGTATTTGTTTAAGTTTTTCTCTACGTAGAATATTCTCTCATTATTAGTAAAATTGGTTTATAAAAATTTTAACCAATTCAAATGGTTTTATGCAAGTAGATCCAACGTTTATAAAAATACAATAATTTTGATACCTAATTAAACTTTTTATATCTTGTTTTTTTATTTCTCAGGCCTTTTTGACTGTATTTGTTTAGGTTTTTCTCTATTTTACATATTTTTTCATTATAAGTAAACTTGTTTTATAAAAATTTTAACCTATTCAAATGGTTTCATGCAAGTGGATCCAACGTTTATAAAAATACAATAATTTTGATACCTATTTAAATTTTTTATATTATGTTTTTTTATTTCTCAGGCCTTTTGGACTGTATTTGTTAAAGTTTTTCTCTATTTTATATATTTTTCTATTCTAAGTAAACTTGGTTTATAAGAATTTTAACCAATTCAAATGGTTTCATGAAAGTGGATCCACCTTTTCTAAATATACAATAATTTTAATACTTATTTAATTTATTTATATCTTGTTTTTTAATTACGCTGGCCTGGTGGGCCGTATTTGTTTTAGTTTTCCTCTACATAGAATATTCTCTTATTATTAGTAAACTTGGTTTATAAAAATTTTAACCATTTCAAATGGTTTCATGCAAGTAGATCCAAAGATTCTAAAAATACAATATTTTTGATACCTAATTAAACTTTTTATATCTTGTTTTTTTATTTCTCAGGCCTTTTTGACTGTATTTGTTTAGGTTTTTCTCTATTTTACATATTTTTTCATTATAAGTAAACTTGTTTTATAAAAATTTTAACCTATTCAAATGGTTTCATGCAAGTGGATCCAACGTTTATAAAAATACAATAATTTTGATACCTATTTAAATTTTTTATATTATGTTTTTTTATTTCTCAGGCCTTTTGGACTGTATTTGTTAAGGTTTTTCTCTATTTTACATATTTTTTCATTATAAGTAAACTTGTTTTATAAAAATTTTAACCTATTCAAATGGTTTAATGAAAGTGGATCAACCTTTTCTAAATATACAATAATTTTAATACTTTTTTAATTTATTTATATCTTGTTTTTTAATTACGATGGCCTGAAGGGCCGTATTTGTTTTAGTTTTCCTCTACGTAGAATATTCTCTTATTATTAGTAAACTTGGTTTATAAAAATTTTAACCACTTCAAATGGTTTCATGCAAGCAGATCCAAAGATTCTAAAAATACAATATTTTTGATACCTATTTAAATTTTTATATCTTGTTTTTTTATTTCTCAGGCTTTTTGGACTGTATTTGTTAAGGTTTTTCTCTATTTTACATATTTTTTCATTATAAGTAAACTTGTTTTATAAAAATTTTAACCTATTCAAATGGTTTCATGAAAGTGGATCCACCTTTTCTAAATATACAATAATTTTAATACTTATTTAATTTATTTATATCTTGTTTTTTAATTACGCTGGCCTGAAGGGCCGTATTTGTTTTAGTTTTCCTCTACGTAGAATATTCTCTTATTATTAGTAAATTTGGTTTATAAAAATTTTAACCAATTCAAATGGTTTCATGCAAGTAGATCCAAAGATTCTAAAAATACAATATTTTTGATACCTATTTAAATCTTTATATCTTGTTCTTTTATTTGTCAGGCCTTTTGGACTGTATTTGTTAAGGTTTTTCTCTATTTTACATATTTTTTCATTATAAGTAAACTTGTTTTATAAAAATTTTAACCTATTCAAATGGTTTCATGAAAGTGGATCCACCTTTTCTAAATATACAATAATTTTAATACTTATTTAATTTATTTATATCTTGTTTTTTAATTACGCTGGCCTGGTGGGCCGTATTTGTTTAAGTTTTTCTCTACGTAGAATATTCTCTCATTATTAGTAAAATTGGTTTATAAAAATTTTAACCAATTCAAATGAATTCATAAAAGTGGATCCAAAGATTCTAAAAATACAATATTTTTGATACCTATTTATATTTTTATATCTTGTTTTTTTATTTCTCAGGCCTTTTGGACTGTATTTGTTAAGGTTTTTCTCTATTTTACATACTTTTCATTATAAGTAAACTTGTTTTATAAAAATTTTAACCTATTCAAATGGTTTCATAAAAGTGGATCCACCTTTTCTAAATATACAATAATTTTAATACTTTTTTAATTTATTTATATCTTGTTTTTTAATTACGCTGGCCTGAAGGGCCGTATTTGTTTAAGTTTTTCTCTACGTAGAATATTCTCTCATTATTAGTAAAATTGGTTTATAACAATTTTAACCAATTCAAATGGTTTTATGCAAGTAGATCCAACGTTTATAAAAATACAATAATTTTGAAACCTAATTAAATTTTTTATATCTTGTTTTTTTATTTCTCAGGCCTTTTTGACTGTATTTGTTTAGGTTTTTCTCTATTTTACATATTTTTTTATTATAAGTAAACTTGTTTTATAAAAATTTTAACCTATTCAAATGGTTTCATGCAAGTGGATCCAACGTTTATAAAAATACAATAATTTTGATACCTATTTAAATTTTTTATATTATGTTTTTTTATTTCTCAGGCCTTTTGGACTGTATTTGTTTAAGTTTTTCTCTATTTTATATATTTTTCTATTCTAAGTAAACTTGGTTTATAAGAATTTTAACCAATTCAAATGGTTTCATGAAAGTGGATCCACCTTTTCTAAATATACAATAATTTTAATACTTATTTAAATTATTTATATCTTGTTTTTTAATTACGCTGGCCTGGTGGGCCGTATTTGTTTTACTTTTCCTCTACATAGAATAGTCTCTTATTATTAGTAAACTTGGTTTATAAAAATTTTAACCAATTCAAATG
The DNA here is from genome assembly GCA_022575985.1 of Anagrus nilaparvatae. Taxonomy (NCBI): domain Eukaryota; kingdom Metazoa; phylum Arthropoda; class Insecta; order Hymenoptera; family Mymaridae; genus Anagrus; species Anagrus nilaparvatae. The sequence continues at coordinate 28,271,804 of JAKSXM010000231.1, read as the reverse complement.
GTTTCATACAAGTAGATCCAAAGATTCTAAAAATACAATATTTTTGATACCTATTTAAATTTTAATATCTTGTTTTTTTATTTCTCAGGCCTTTTGGACTGTATTTGTTAAAGTTTTTCTCTATTTTACATACTTTTCATTATAAGTAAACTTGTTTTATAAAAATTTTAACCTATTCAAATGGTTTCATAAAAGTGGATCCACCTTTTCTAAATATACAATAATTTTAATACTTATTTAATTTATTTATATCTTGTTTTTTAATTACGCTGGCCTGAAGGGCCGTATTTGTTTAAGTTTTTCTCTACGTAGAATATTCTCTCATTATTAGTAAAATTGGTTTATAAAAATTTTAACCAATTCAAATGGTTTTATGCAAGTAGATCCAACGTTTATAAAAATACAATAATTTTGATACCTAATTAAACTTTTTATATCTTGTTTTTTTATTTCTCAGGCCTTTTTGACTGTATTTGTTTAGGTTTTTCTCTATTTTACATATTTTTTCATTATAAGTAAACTTGTTTTATAAAAATTTTAACCTATTCAAATGGTTTCATGCAAGTGGATCCAACGTTTATAAAAATACAATAATTTTGATACCTATTTAAATTTTTTATATTATGTTTTTTTATTTCTCAGGCCTTTTGGACTGTATTTGTTAAAGTTTTTCTCTATTTTATATATTTTTCTATTCTAAGTAAACTTGGTTTATAAGAATTTTAACCAATTCAAATGGTTTCATGAAAGTGGATCCACCTTTTCTAAATATACAATAATTTTAATACTTATTTAATTTATTTATATCTTGTTTTTTAATTACGCTGGCCTGGTGGGCCGTATTTGTTTTAGTTTTCCTCTACATAGAATATTCTCTTATTATTAGTAAACTTGGTTTATAAAAATTTTAACCATTTCAAATGGTTTCATGCAAGTAGATCCAAAGATTCTAAAAATACAATATTTTTGATACCTAATTAAACTTTTTATATCTTGTTTTTTTATTTCTCAGGCCTTTTTGACTGTATTTGTTTAGGTTTTTCTCTATTTTACATATTTTTTCATTATAAGTAAACTTGTTTTATAAAAATTTTAACCTATTCAAATGGTTTCATGCAAGTGGATCCAACGTTTATAAAAATACAATAATTTTGATACCTATTTAAATTTTTTATATTATGTTTTTTTATTTCTCAGGCCTTTTGGACTGTATTTGTTAAGGTTTTTCTCTATTTTACATATTTTTTCATTATAAGTAAACTTGTTTTATAAAAATTTTAACCTATTCAAATGGTTTAATGAAAGTGGATCAACCTTTTCTAAATATACAATAATTTTAATACTTTTTTAATTTATTTATATCTTGTTTTTTAATTACGATGGCCTGAAGGGCCGTATTTGTTTTAGTTTTCCTCTACGTAGAATATTCTCTTATTATTAGTAAACTTGGTTTATAAAAATTTTAACCACTTCAAATGGTTTCATGCAAGCAGATCCAAAGATTCTAAAAATACAATATTTTTGATACCTATTTAAATTTTTATATCTTGTTTTTTTATTTCTCAGGCTTTTTGGACTGTATTTGTTAAGGTTTTTCTCTATTTTACATATTTTTTCATTATAAGTAAACTTGTTTTATAAAAATTTTAACCTATTCAAATGGTTTCATGAAAGTGGATCCACCTTTTCTAAATATACAATAATTTTAATACTTATTTAATTTATTTATATCTTGTTTTTTAATTACGCTGGCCTGAAGGGCCGTATTTGTTTTAGTTTTCCTCTACGTAGAATATTCTCTTATTATTAGTAAATTTGGTTTATAAAAATTTTAACCAATTCAAATGGTTTCATGCAAGTAGATCCAAAGATTCTAAAAATACAATATTTTTGATACCTATTTAAATCTTTATATCTTGTTCTTTTATTTGTCAGGCCTTTTGGACTGTATTTGTTAAGGTTTTTCTCTATTTTACATATTTTTTCATTATAAGTAAACTTGTTTTATAAAAATTTTAACCTATTCAAATGGTTTCATGAAAGTGGATCCACCTTTTCTAAATATACAATAATTTTAATACTTATTTAATTTATTTATATCTTGTTTTTTAATTACGCTGGCCTGGTGGGCCGTATTTGTTTAAGTTTTTCTCTACGTAGAATATTCTCTCATTATTAGTAAAATTGGTTTATAAAAATTTTAACCAATTCAAATGAATTCATAAAAGTGGATCCAAAGATTCTAAAAATACAATATTTTTGATACCTATTTATATTTTTATATCTTGTTTTTTTATTTCTCAGGCCTTTTGGACTGTATTTGTTAAGGTTTTTCTCTATTTTACATATTTTTTCATTATAAGTAAACTTGTTTTATAAAAATTTTAACCTATTCAAATGGTTTCATGAAAGTGGATCCACCTTTTCTAAATATACAATAATTTTAATACTTTTTTAATTTAAATATATCTTTTTTTTTTAATTACGCTGGCCTGAAGGGCCGTATTTGTTTTAGTTTTCCTCTACGTAGAATATTCTCTTATTATTAGTAAACTTGGTTTATAAAAATTTTAACCAATTCAAATGGTTTCATGCAAGTAGATCCAAAGATTCTAAAAATACAATATTTTTGATACCTATTTAAATTTTTATATCTTGTTTTTTTATTTCTCAGGCTTTTTGGACTGTATTTGTTAAGATAATTTTTTCAAGTTTTACTCGAGTTTAGTGAATAGAAAAATAAAAATATTTTGACCTTTTATCGAGTACAATTTAATTTATTTATTTATGACGTTTCTACCCCTAGTTCGGGGTCCTTTTCAAATATTTTAAATTATTATTACATGACATTTTACATCCTAATATTCATGTAATAATAATTTAAAATATTTGAAAAGGACCCCGAACTAGGGGTAGAAACGTCATAAATAAATAAATTAAATTGTACTCGATAAAAGGTCAAAATATTTTTATTTTTGTATTTGTTAAGGTTTTTCTCTATTTTACATATTTTTTCATTATAAGTAAACTTGTTTTATAAAAATTTTAACCTATTCAAATGGTTTCATGAAAGTAGATCCACCTTTTCTAAATATACAATAATTTTAATACTTATTTAATTTATTTATATCTTGTTTTTTAATTACGCTGGCCTGAAGGGCCGTATTTGTTTAAGTTTTTCTCTACGTAGAATATTCTCTCATTATTAGTAAAATTGGTTTATAACAATTTTAACCAATTCAAATGGTTTTATGCAAGTAGATCCAACGTTTATAAAAATACAATAATTTTGAAACCTAATTAAATTTTTTATATCTTGTTTTTTTATTTCTCAGGCCTTTTTGACTGTATTTGTTTAGGTTTTTCTCTATTTTACATATTTTTTTATTATAAGTAAACTTGTTTTATAAAAATTTTAACCTATTCAAATGGTTTCATGCAAGTGGATCCAACGTTTATAAAAATACAATAATTTTGATACCTATTTAAATTTTTTATATTATGTTTTTTTATTTCTCAGGCCTTTTGGTCTGTATTTGTTTAAGTTTTTCTCTATTTTATATATTCTTCTATTCTAAGTAAACTTGGTTTATAAGAATTTTAACCAATTCAAATGGTTTCATGAAAGTGGATCCACCTTTTCTAAATATACAATAATTTTAATACTTATTTAAATTATTTATATCTTGTTTTTTAATTACGCTGGCCTGGTGGGCCGTATTTGTTTTACTTTTCCTCTACATAGAATAGTCTCTTATTATTAGTAAACTTGGTTTATAAAAATTTTAACCAATTCAAATGGTTTCATACAAGTAGATCCAAAGATTCTAAAAATACAATATTTTTGATACCTATTTAAATTTTAATATCTTGTTTTTTTATTTCTCAGGCCTTTTGGACTGTATTTGTTAAAGTTTTTCTCTATTTTACATACTTTTCATTATAAGTAAACTTGTTTTATAAAAATTTTAACCTATTCAAATGGTTTCATAAAAGTGGATCCACCTTTTCTAAATATACAATAATTTTAATACTTATTTAATTTATTTATATCTTGTTTTTTAATTACGCTGGCCTGAAGGGCCGTATTTGTTTAAGTTTTTCTCTACGTAGAATATTCTCTCATTATTAGTAAAATTGGTTTATAAAAATTTTAACCAATTCAAATGGTTTTATGCAAGTAGATCCAACGTTTATAAAAATACAATAATTTTGATACCTAATTAAACTTTTTATATCTTGTTTTTTTATTTCTCAGGCCTTTTTGACTGTATTTGTTTAGGTTTTTCTCTATTTTACATATTTTTTCATTATAAGTAAACTTGTTTTATAAAAATTTTAACCTATTCAAATGGTTTCATGCAAGTGGATCCAACGTTTATAAAAATACAATAATTTTGATACCTATTTAAATTTTTTATATTATGTTTTTTTATTTCTCAGGCCTTTTGGACTGTATTTGTTAAAGTTTTTCTCTATTTTATATATTTTTCTATTCTAAGTAAACTTGGTTTATAAGAATTTTAACCAATTCAAATGGTTTCATGAAAGTGGATCCACCTTTTCTAAATATACAATAATTTTAATACTTATTTAATTTATTTATATCTTGTTTTTTAATTACGCTGGCCTGGTGGGCCGTATTTGTTTTAGTTTTCCTCTACATAGAATATTCTCTTATTATTAGTAAATTTGGTTTATAAAAATTTTAACCAATTCAAATGGTTTCATGCAAGTAGATCCAAAGATTCTAAAAAAACAATATTTTTGATACCTATTTAAATATTTATATCTTGTTTTTTTATTTCTCAGGCCTTTTGGACTGTATTTGTTAAGGTTTTTCTCTATTTTACATATTTTTTCATTATAAGTAAACTTGTTTTATAAAAATTTTAACCTATTCAAATGGTTTAATGAAAGTGGATCAACCTTTTCTAAATATACAATAATTTTAATACTTTTTTAATTTATTTATATCTTGTTTTTTAATTACGCTGGCCTGAAGGGCCGTATTTGTTTTAGTTTTCCTCTACGTAGAATATTCTCTTATTATTAGTAAACTTGGTTTATAAAAATTTTAACCATTTCAAATGGTTTCATGCAAGTAGATCCAAAGATTCTAAAAATACAATATTTTTGATACCTATTTAAATTTTTATATCTTGTTTTTTTATTTCTCAGGCTTTTTGGACTGTATTTGTTAAGGTTTTTCTCTATTTTACATATTTTTTCATTATAAGTAAACTTGTTTTATAAAAATTTTAACCTATTCAAATGGTTTCATGAAAGTGGATCCACCTTTTCTAAATATACAATAATTTTAATACTTATTTAATTTATTTATATCTTGTTTTTTAATTACGCTGGCCTGAAGGGCCGTATTTGTTTTAGTTTTCCTCTACGTAGAATATTCTCTTATTATTAGTAAATTTGGTTTATAAAAATTTTAACCAATTCAAATGGTTTCATGCAAGTAGATCCAAAGATTCTAAAAATACAATATTTTTGATACCTATTTAAATCTTTATATCTTGTTCTTTTATTTGTCAGGCCTTTTGGACTGTATTTGTTAAGGTTTTTCTCTATTTTACATATTTTTTCATTATAAGTAAACTTGTTTTATAAAAATTTTAACCTATTCAAATGGTTTCATGAAAGTGGATCCACCTTTTCTAAATATACAATAATTTTAATACTTATTTAATTTATTTATATCTTGTTTTTTAATTACGCTGGCCTGGTGGGCCGTATTTGTTTAAGTTTTTCTCTACGTAGAATATTCTCTCATTATTAGTAAAATTGGTTTATAAAAATTTTAACCAATTCAAATGAATTCATAAAAGTGGATCCAAAGATTCTAAAAATACAATATTTTTGATACCTATTTATATTTTTATATCTTGTTTTTTTATTTCTCAGGCCTTTTGGACTGTATTTGTTAAGGTTTTTCTCTATTTTACATATTTTTTCATTATAAGTAAACTTGTTTTATAAAAATTTTAACCTATTCAAATGGTTTCATGAAAGTAGATCCACCTTTTCTAAATATACAATAATTTTAATACTTATTTAATTTATTTATATCTGGTTTTTTAATTACGCTGGCCTGAAGGGCCGTATTTGTTTTAGTTTTCCTCTACGTAGAATATTCTCTTATTATTAGTAAATTTGGTTTATAAAAATTTTAACCAATTCAAATGGTTTTATGCAAGTAGATCCAACGTTTATAAAAATACAATAATTTTGATACCTAATTAAATTTTTTATATCTTGTTTTTTTATTTCTCAGGCCTTTTTGACTGTATTTGTTTAGGTTTTTCTCTATTTTACATATTTTTTCATTATAAGTAAACTTGTTTTATAAAAATTTTAACCTATTCAAATGGTTTCATGCAAGTGGATCCAACGTTTATAAAAATACAATAATTTTGATACCTATTTAAATTTTTTATATTATGTTTTTTTATTTCTCAGGCCTTTTGGACTGTATTTGTTTAAGTTTTTCTCTATTTTATATATTTTTCTATTCTAAGTAAACTTGGTTTATAAGAATTTTAACCTATTCAAATGGTTTCATGAAAGTGGATCCACCTTTTCTAAATATACAATAATCTTAATACTTATTTAATTTATTTATATCTTGTTTTTTAATTACGCTGGCCTGAAGGGCCGTATTTGTTTTAGTTTTCCTCTACGTAGAATATTCTCTTATTATTAGTAAATTTGGTTTATAAAAATTTTAACCAATTCAAATGGTTTCATGCAAGTAGATCCAAAGATTCTAAAAATACAATATTTTTGATACCTATTTAAATCTTTATATCTTGTTCTTTTATTTGTCAGGCCTTTTGGACTGTATTTGTTAAGGTTTTTCTCTATTTTACATATTTTTTCATTATAAGTAAACTTGTTTTATAAAAATTTTAACCTATTCAAATGGTTTCATGAAAGTGGATCCACCTTTTCTAAATATACAATAATTTTAATACTTATTTAATTTATTTATATCTTGTTTTTTAATTACGCTGGCCTGGTGGGCCGTATTTGTTTAAGTTTTTCTCTACGTAGAATATTCTCTCATTATTAGTAAAATTGGTTTATAAAAATTTTAACCAATTCAAATGAATTCATAAAAGTGGATCCAAAGATTCTAAAAATACAATATTTTTGATACCTATTTATATTTTTATATCTTGTTTTTTTATTTCTCAGGCCTTTTGGACTGTATTTGTTAAGGTTTTTCTCTATTTTACATATTTTTTCATTATAAGTAAACTTGTTTTATAAAAATTTTAACCTATTCAAATGGTTTCATGAAAGTGGATCCACCTTTTCTAAATATACAATAATTTTAATACTTTTTTAATTTATTTATATCTTTTTTTTTTAATTACGCTGGCCTGAAGGGCCGTATTTGTTTTAGTTTTCCTCTACGTAGAATATTCTCTTATTATTAGTAAACTTGGTTTATAAAAATTTTAACCAATTCAAATGGTTTCATGCAAGTAGATCCAAAGATTCTAAAAATACAATATTTTTGATACCTATTTAAATTTTTATATCTTGTTTTTTTATTTCTCAGGCTTTTTGGACTGTATTTGTTAAGGTTTTTCTCTATTTTACATATTTTTTCATTATAAGTAAACTTGTTTTATAAAAATTTTAACCTATTCAAATGGTTTCATGAAAGTAGATCCACCTTTTCTAAATATACAATAATTTTAATACTTATTTAATTTATTTATATCTTGTTTTTTAATTACGCTGGCCTGAAGGGCCGTATTTGTTTTAGTTTTCCTCTTCGTAGAATATTCTCTTATTATTAGTAAATTTGGTTTATAAAAATTTTAACCAATTCAAATGGTTTCATGCAAGTAGATCCAAAGATTCTAAAGATACAATATTTTTGATACCTATTTAAATTTTTATATCTTGTTTTTTTATTTCTCAGGCCTTTTGGACTGTATTTGTTAAGGTTTTTCTCTATTTTACATATTTTTTCATTATAAGTAAACTTGTTTTATAAAAATTTTAACCTATTCAAATGGTTTCATGAAAGTAGATCCACCTTTTCTAAATATACAATAATTTTAATACTTATTTAATTTATTTATATCTTGTTTTTTAATTACGCTGGCCTGAAGGGCCGTATTTGTTTTAGTTTTCCTCTACGTAGAATATTCTCTTATTATTAGTAAATTTGGTTTATAAAAATTTTAACCAATTCAAATGGTTTTATGCAAGTAGATCCAACGTTTATAAAAATACAATAATTTTGATACCTAATTAAATTTTTTATATCTTGTTTTTTTATTTCTCAGGCCTTTTTGACTGTATTTGTTTAGGTTTTTCTCTATTTTACATATTTTTTCATTATAAGTAAACTTGTTTTATAAAAATTTTAACCTATTCAAATGGTTTCATGCAAGTGGATCCAACGTTTATAAAAATACAATAATTTTGATACCTATTTAAATTTTTTATATTATGTTTTTTTATTTCTCAGGCCTTTTGGACTGTATTTGTTTAAGTTTTTCTCTATTTTATATATTTTTCTATTCTAAGTAAACTTGGTTTATAAGAATTTTAACCTATTCAAATGGTTTCATGAAAGTGGATCCACCTTTTCTAAATGTACAATAATTTTAATACTTATTTAAATTATTTATATCTTGTTTTTTAATTACGCTGGCCTGGTGGGCCGTATTTGTTTTACTTTTCCTCTACATAGAATATTCTCTTATTATTAGTAAACTTGGTTTATAAAAATTTTAACCAATTCAAATGGTTTCAAGCAAGTAGATCCAAAGATTCTAAAAATACAATATTTTTGATACCTATTTATATTTTTATATCTTGTTTTTTTATTTCTCAGGCCTTTTGGACTGTATTTGTTAAGGTTTTTCTCTATTTTACATATTTTTTCATTATAAGTAAACTTGTTTTATAAAAATTTTAACCTATTCAAATGGTTTCATAAAAGTGGATCCACCTTTTCTAAATATACAATAATTTTAATACTTATTTAATTTATTTATATCTTGTTTTTTAATTACGCTGGCCTGAAGGGCCGTATTTGTTTAAGTTTTTCTCTACGTAGAATATTCTCTCATTATTAGTAAAATTGGTTTATAACAATTTTAACCAATTCAAATGGTTTTATGCAAGTAGATCCAACGTTTATAAAAATACAATAATTTTGATACCTAATTAAATTTTTTATATCTTGTTTTTTTATTTCTCAGGCCTTTTTGACTGTATTTGTTTAGGTTTTTCTCTATTTTACATATTTTTTCATTATAAGTAAACTTGTTTTATAAAAATTTTAACCTATTCAAATGGTTTCATGCAAGTGGATCCAACGTTTATAAAAATACAATAATTTTGATACCTATTTAAATTTTTTATATTATGTTTTTTTATTTCTCAGGCCTTTTGGACTGTATTTGTTTAAGTTTTTCTCTATTTTATATATTTTTCTATTCTAAGTAAACTTGGTTTATAAGAATTTTAACCTATTCAAATGGTTTCATGAAAGTGGATCCACCTTTTCTAAATATACAATAATTTTAATACTTTTTTAATTTATTTATATCTTGTTTTTTAATTACGCTGGCCTGAAGGGCCGTTATTGTTTTAGTTTTCCTCTATGTAGAATATTCTCTTCTTATTAGTAAACTTGGTTTATAAAAATTTTAACCAATTCAAATGGTTTCATGCAACTAGATCCAAAGATTCTAAAAATACAATATTTTTGATACCTATTTAAATTTTTATATCTTGTTTTTTTATTTCTCAGGCTTTTTGGACTGTATTTGTTAAGGTTTTTCTCTATTTTACATATTTTTTCATTATAAGTAAACTTGTTTTATAAAAATTTTAACCTATTCAAATGGTTTCATGAAAGTGGATCCACCTTTTCTAAATATACAATAATTTTAATATTTATTTAATTTATTTATATCTTGTTTTTTAATTACGCTGGCCTGAAGGGCCGTATTTGTTTTAGTTTTCCTCTACGTAGAATATTCTCTTATTATTAGTAAATTTGGTTTATAAAAATTTTAACCAATTCAAATGGTTTCATGCAAGTAGATCCAAAGATTCTAAAAATACAATATTTTTGATACCTATTTAAATTTTTATATCTTGTTTTTTTATTTCTTAGGCTTTTTGGACTGTATTTGTTAAGGTTTTTCTCTATTTTACATATTTTTTCATTATAAGTAAACTTGTTTTATAAAAATTTTAACCTATTCAAATGGTTTCATGAAAGTGGATCCACCTTTTCTAAATATACAATAATTTTAATACTTATTTAATTTATTTATATCTTGTTTTTTGATTACGCTGGCCTGGTGGGCCGTATTTGTTTTAGTTTTCCTCTACGTAGAATATTCTCTTATTATTAGTAAATTTGGTTTATAACAATTTTAACCAATTCAAATGGTTTTATGCAAGTAGATCCAACGTTTATAAAAATACAATAATTTTGATACCTAATTAAATTTTTTATATCTTGTTTTTTTATTTCTCAGGCCTTTTGGACTGTATTTGTTAAGGTTTTTCTCTATTTTACATATTTTTCATTATAAGTAAACTTGTTTTAGAAAAATTTTAACCTATTCAAATGGTTTTATGAAAGTGGATCCACCTTTTCTAAATATACAATAATTTTAATACTTATTTAATTTATTTATATCTTGTTTTTTAATTACGCTGGCCTGATGGGCCGTATTTGTTTTACTTTTCCTCTACATAGAATATTCTTTTATTATTAGTAAACTTGGTTTATAAAAATTTTAACCAATTCAAATGGTTTCAAGCAAGTAGATCCAACGTTTATAAAAATACAATAATTTTGATACCTAATTAAATTTTTTATATCTTGTTCTTTTATTTGTCAGGCCTTTTGGACTGTATTTGTTAAGGTTTTTCTCTATTTTACATATTTTTTCATTATAAGTAAACTTGTTTTATAAAAATTTTAACCTATTCAAATGGTTTCATGAAAGTGGATCCACCTTTTCTAAATATACAATAATTTTAATACTTATTTAATTTATTTATATCTTGTTTTTTAATTACGCTGGCCTGAAGGGCCGTATTTGTTTAAGTTTTTCTCTACGTAGAATATTCTCTCATTATTAGTAAAATTGGTTTATAAAAATTTTAACCAATTCAAATGAATTCATAAAAGTGGATCCAAAGATTCTAAAAATACAATATTTTTGATACCTATTTAAATTTTTATATCTTGTTTTTTTATTTCTCAGGCTTTTTGGACTGTATTTGTTAAGGTTTTTCTCTATTTTACATATTTTTTCATTATAAGTAAACTTGTTTTATAAAAATTTTAACCTATTCAAATGGTTTCATGAAAGTGGATCCACCTTTTCTAAATATACAATAATTTTAATACTTATTTAATTTATTTATATCTTGTTTTTTAATTACGCTGGCCTGAAGGGCCGTATTTGTTTTAGTTTTCCTCTACGTAGAATATTCTCTTATTATTAGTAAACTTGGTTTATAAAAATTTTAACCAATTCAAATGGTTTCAAGCAAGTAGATCCAAAGATTCTAAAAATACAATATTTTTGATACCTATTTATATTTTTATATCTTGTTTTTTTATTTCTCAGGCCTTTTGGACTGTATTTGTTAAGGTTTTTCTCTATTTTACATATTTTTGGTTCCTCATAGAGGAACCTTTGTGATAGGTGAAATTTTGATTTTCCATATTTTGGCATATAAGCACGTTTTGAGACCTCAGGAAGCTAAAAAACCGGTTTTTAAAAAAAGTCTCTGTGTGTGTGTGTGTGTGTGTGTATGTATGTATGTATGTATGTATGTATGTATGTCGCACTGTAACCGGTGATATTTCACAGCCAACACGAAATTAAGACCTAATTTTTTTTTCAAAATTTTTTTCACCAAAAAAGCTCGGGGTACTTTTTTTTTTTTTTAATTTGGATGTAATACCTCATTTATTTCCACGAAAGTACTTATATTTGAAAGTATGGTTTTTACTCGATATCTCGAATCTGATACTTAATTTTTTGAAAATTTTTTTCTCAAAATTTTTTTCACCAAAAAATACAAAAAATACCAATTTTTTTTTTCTTTACGGACGCAGTACTTAATTTATTTCTGTGGAAGTACTAGTTTTAGAAATATCGTTTATAGTAATTTTTAGGACCTGATACTTAATTTTTTCAAAATTTTTTTCTCAAAATTTTTGTCGCCAAAAAATACAAAAAATGCCAAAATTTTTTTTATTTTAGGACGTAATACTTAATTTTTTCCTATCAAAGTACGAATATCTAAAATTATCGTTTGTAAAGGATTTCTCCATCTGATACGTAATTTTTCGAAATGTTTTTTTTTCAATACTTTTTACATAAAAAAATTAAAAAAACACTATATTTTTTTTTCTTTTTGGATGTAGTACCTCATTTTTTTCCATGAAAGTACTGATATCTAGAAGTATCGTTTTTACTCGATATCTCGAACCTTATGATTTATTTTTGAAAATTTTTTTCTCAAAATTTTTTTCACAAAAAAATACAAAAAATACCAATTTTTTTTTCTTTACTGACGCAGTACTTAATTTATTTCTGTGGAAGTACTAGTTTTAGAAATATCGTTTATAGTAATTTTTTGGACCTGATACTTAATTTTTTCAAAATTTTTGTTCTCAACATTTAAAAAAAATAAAAATAAAAAAAACTGCAATATTTTATTTCTTTTTGGATATGGTACCTAAGTTTTGCTTATGAAAGTGCCAATATCTGAAAATATCGTTATTACTCGATATCTCCAATCTGACACTTAATTTTTTGAACTTTTTTTTCTCAAAACTTTTTGCTTAAAAAAATAAAAAAAACAGCAATATTTTTTTGCTTTTTGAAAGTAGTACCTCATTTTTTTCTGTGGGAGTACTAGATTTAGAAGTATGCTTTTTAGTCAATATTTTGCTACTGAAACTTAATTTTTTGATAATTTTTCTCTCAAAATTTTTTGCATAAAAAAATTAAAAAATAGCAATATCTTTTTTCTTTTGGGACGTAGTATTTAATTTTTTTCCATGAAAGTACTAATATCTAGAATTATCATTTTTATTAGATTAAATAAAGATTAAGAACATTTTGTTATTGTTAATGAGGAACCATAGTGCCAATCACTTGGCAGCGTTTTTTTTCTAGTACGCTTTTTTTGACTATTTTTCCTCATTTTTAAGCTTCAACGGAAAATTCCCAGAAAAATATTCATGGAATCGTAATGCCAGGGAAATTTCAGATGAAAAAACTGTACCTTCGAACCTCTGAAACTTTTAAAGTATACTCGAAGACCGATCCGACCCGACCCGACCCGAAAAAATCTGAGACCGAACCGAAGCTCAGATACCCGAAAATTCGGGTAACCGCACACCCCTATTTGTAATCATAACCTTTACTAAATGTTAAAATTCTAAACCCAAACTATTCTGATTTCCTATACTTGTATTATTCTAAGTCCCTAAAACTGAATTATTTTAAGCCCCATTTGACCCCCCCCCCCACCGATAAAGCGGACACTTTTGAAACCCCCTCTTTCTTAAATCAGACACATTTGACGCCCCTAGCTTTAATTTTCAGATTTCCAGGGTACCCCTCCCTATAAACATGTTCCAGATTAAAAATATTTTTGGTAACTTGAAACTCGTAATTTATTCTTACCTTTTTAATTTTAATAAAAATCCTTCCAATCAGTATTTACTGTTATATTTAAAAATAGCACCAAGATGCTTAATTTGCCTAAGCGAACTTATTGAAACAAATGTCTTGAAAGAGGTAATGAAAAATAAAAAAAAATTTGTAAATACTTCTGTATTTAATATATTATTTAATATATTATTTAATATTTTACTTCTTTATTTCCTAGGCCATAAAAAAAAATGTTCCAAATCATATATTAAGGTTGAAACTTTTCAAATATTTCGCAACTTGTTTAATAGTCCAGTAGAAAAAAAATATTATCTATAAAGTTTATTTTACTTATTCGATTTATTTAGAAATTGATTAATAAATATTTTACATCCATTTTAATTTGCTCTTTATATATTTATAATAAACTGCATTGAATATTATACCCATACATTAAGCATTAATAAAGGTATATGTATCAAATGATCAAACCTGTATTATGTGACTTTCAAAATCAATTATTGAATAATTTCGATGCCACTCTTTTGTAACAGAAATAATAAATTTATTTATGATGATGCTAGTGTTATAGTTTAATCTGACAAAAGCAAGTTTAAATTTATGTTATTTGATAGATTGATTTCTAACTAGTGTAAGTGCAAATCAACTTACACAAATTTGAATAAATTTAATGCATACAATTTATCTGCAAAATTAAATGCATTTTATCTTCGTTTTATTTAATTTATTTAAACATAATAACTAATATTTATTTATAAATGGATTTATGTATTTTTAGGTAATAAAACTTATTTAGGTCAAAGGGTATTTATGTGTTTTGAAGGAAATGGCAAAATTTTTTCCAGCTATTAAGTCCTCAAAATAAATTTTTTATTAACCTTTAATAAACCTGAAGATTCAATATTAATTTATACCTTCGCTGTAATGGGTATCACTACACATTTAAATTAAATGGGACCACAGGCGTATATTGTTCATGTCGCAAAGAGTAAGTTAAGTATATCACACTGTAAAAAGTAACTTTTTTATGATCACAAAAAAAATAGAATATTTTCGAAAAATTAGTAATTTTTCGAAAAAAATCGTAAATTTACTAAATTTAGTATATTAACTAAAAATTTGAGTGATTCCGATTTTCTTTTGTAAATTCACGAGAAAAATTGATAATTTACAATTTTTTTTCGAAAATTAACAAAAAATGTTTGCTAATTTAGAAATTTTTTTGTGATTTTACAAGAAAAAATCGAAAATTCTCGAATTTGTTGTTAATATTTAATATACTAAATTTAGTAAATTTATGATTATTTTCGAAAATTTACTAATTTTTTGAAAATTAAAAACTTTTGTGAATATATGAAAGTTACTTTTTACATTGCAGATGAAAACTGATTTTGTTCAGCCACATAAATCCGAAAAGTAAATCAGAAGACAAAATTTTTGAGCAACCCAGTTCCTATAAAAAATATTTATGCGCAAATCGCTTTGTATTAACCCGAAAATTTTTTGTATAATAATCCAAATTTTTAGTTACAAAATGATTAATCCATCTAAAACTTTTTGAATCTTATTTATTTTGCAAATAGCACCATGCCTATTAGAACTTTTCAATGACTTTAAGTTTCCGAAAAATCTTTCCTGTTTAATGATTCCTAAATATATCTTTGAAAAGATTTAGACAAATTGCAGTTTGATGAATCGTAAAAAAATTAAAAAAACTTATAACCGTGAACACAACCTAAATGCATGGAACATGTTTATTTCCAGCTGAGGGTTAGGTATAATATAATTTTCTAATTTTGTAATTTGTAATTATCACCTTACTAGATGTTAAGATTCTAAACCCAAACTATTTTGATGTCCTAAACGCGTATTATTCTAGGTCACTAAACCTGAATTATTCTAAGTCCCTAAATCGATATTATTCTAAGTCTCATTTCACCCCCCCCCCCTAATCCGGACAAATTTGCCCCCCCACCCTAAGTTGGGAAAATTTGACTCCCCCCCCCCTTAATTTTCAAGTTCTGAGGTACCCATTCCCTAGAAACAAATCCCATATAATGGAACTAAGAGAGGGGCAACCGGAGGGCTAAGTCCCACGAAGAAGCCAATGAACTAATTCAAGTTCACAAAGCAGTAACTCCTTGAGGCAAGCGAAAGAAAGCTATGTTTCGAAGTTTATAACGACCCTTGGGGACTCGTTTTTAAGATCGTTACAAAGAGGCTATTTTTTAACCCCCCCCCCCCTTCCCCTTTGCTAAGAGATAAACTACTTTATTAGGTAACCATCCTTATGAATATGTCATATGTTAAAAACCCAATCCTAAAGTTTTTTGGCTTATTCACTAGGTTGCCACATTATTTGAAAGATACACTGTAAAAAGTAACTTTCTTAAACTTACAAAAAAAATAGAATTTTTTCAAAAAATTTTGTAAATATTCGATAAAAATCGTAAATTTACTAAATTTAGTACATTATCGAAAAATTTGAGTATTCTCGATTTTTTTGTGATTTTACGAGAAAAGTTGTAAATTCACAACTATTTTTCGGAAATTTACAACTATTTTTTGTAATTTTTCGAAAAAAATTGTAAATTATCGATTTTTCTTGCGAATCCACAAAAAAATCGAGAATACTCGAATTTTTTGTTAATATACTAAATTTAGTAATTATACGATTTTTTTCGAATATTTACACCTTTTTTCTAGAAAATTTATTAATTTTTCGAAAATCTTCTAATTTTTTGTTAATATAAGAAAGTTACTTTTTACAGTGTACCTAAGAAACTCTATTTAACGACTTAGGTTTCTATGACCAGGTTTGCCTTTAAAATGAACGAAGGGTATCGGGGACCATTATTTTTTGACATAATAATCCCATACTTAACTATGTAGATTGTAATTTGGTGTTCCACAAATGGTATTTTACCTTTCTATTTAATGTGAGAAGTAAAAATAATTTTAAAATTACCCGCTAAAAAAGCTTTCAAAGCTTTAACAGGTAAAATAGAAATCTTCTATCGATAAAGTGCTTTTTATATTTGAGAGTAAATAATTTTAAAATATAAATGTAAAGTAAAAAAATTAAATAAAATTATTTAAATTATTATTTAAATAAAAAAAAATAATTTTATATGCTCAGAGAATTTAATAGAAAAAATAAATAATTACGAATTTTAGAAAAAAAAGATAAAGTATATTTTTTCTTTACATACAAATACAAACAAAAAAAATACATAAATAAGAAAATATATACTCACATATATAAACATATATATGAATAAACCACCATAGCTTGGTAGCATAGTATCTAAATAGTCAGCATGCACTTTACATATTGATTTCAAGGACTCATTTAGTATAATAAAGCTCCCACTTCAAAACAATAATTAGAATAATTTATAATAACAAATTAATTTAGAATTATTTTTTTAATTTTCTTTTACTAAATCTGATGCAGAGGTTACAATTGAAGCAAAAAATTTTTCTTTTTTAGACTTTAATATTATAAGGTCAAAATTTAAATAAATATAGTAAATGAGATTCTATATTTAAAAAAAGAAATAAAGAATAAAATCTAAATATAAAAAATGATCCTTAATGTATATAAAAATATGATCCTTATATTCAGTGAGAAAAATAATAATATAAATATAGATGAAGCTGTATATATATTAGCCTGGCAGTTATTTTTAAAAATCGTTTGGATTTCCGATTACCAGGCGAAACTATTTGCCATTTTCTATAAAACCAGAATAACTTTTACTAAGTATTACCCCTGAGCACTTGAAAATATCATTTTTTCTAATGGGGCTGAAATTTCGCTTCATAAGAGCTCATGAATTTTGAGGTAATTAAATAAACTATAATTTTGGGTACCTTATTTTTGCTAAGAAGTGGCAACTAATTTCACTCGGTAATCAAAAATCCATGCGATTTTTCAAAACAACTACCAGGCTAATATGCATTTATATATGTATATATATTTGTGCCAGTAGAAAATTTTTAGTGGTAGGAATTCCATATAATATACTGGGGCGTTTCTCTGCAAAGCGACGGCGCATTTTCTCTTTCTTTCTCTTAAAATTTATATCTCTTTTACTCTTATTAATATATAGCTTTTCCGTGAGGAAAACGAATAGGACCACCGCCTTCATCAGAGCCTCGACGCGACTCTATCGACGAGCCTCGCGAATAATTATAATAATAATAATAATAATAAAATACCATTAGAATAAAAAACTATGTAATATATACATATATATATATATATATATATATATTAACCCTATTTTACGACTATATTTCAGCATTTTATACTGATAATATACACACATATATATGTATATATATAACGTTATTACATGTATAATACGTGAAGAAAATTTACGTTTATGAAAAGTATATGAAAGTGCAGTACTACCAAAGTGCAGTGTACTTACATATTATAAGTATATAGTGAGAACGATCTAATATATATATTATATATATATATAATGCGTGAAAATTTTATAAGATTAAATATTTAAATAAAAGTGTGATTTTTATATTTTGTTTATTCAGTTAATTATCATTTTAACAATAAAGAAAGATTTTTTAGTTATAAAGAAAATATTAAAAAGTGTGGTTGTTATTTTTTTTTTTGTATTGAAAAAATTTTAAATATATGTTAAAAATAATTAAGTGATATAGAAAAGTATTTATAAATAGAGTCATATCTTTAATAGATATAAAAGAAAATTGATGATTAAATGTACGGGATGGCCCGGCGAAGGAGTATTAGAGTGGAGCAAAGCTCTTTGACCCTCTATATAAAAAAGGTAAGCAGTGCAAATAATATATATATATATATATATATATATATCAATGTATTTTAATAATTAGATGGTCGCGCCCTCCTTCCATAAAATAAATGTATATTTTTTTGACTTTAAAGTTTATTACTTTAATAGGATTTATGAATATGTTTGAATCAAAATTATATATCTGCATATATATATATATATATGGTTATATATATGTATATAAGGGTCATCTGGGATTTTATATGTTTATGTAGATATGTGCATATAAATTTTGTATATGTAGGTGTACGAATGAGTGCAAAGTCAAGCATGTGCAATATAGTATGTATGCGTGTAGTCAGAGTTGACGTCACTATATACTGCGCTCGTTCAACGTCCGGAAGTTCGCGCAGTTCGTGAATAAGGGCTCATAGAGGTCTGCTACCCTGAAAATCCTGTGAGATTTTGTCGATCGATGGGTCAGTTTATGTGTATATATATATATGTATACACTTGTATGTAATTAAACAAAAATTCTTATGCAAATTTTAAATAAATAATTTTATAATAGTATAGAAAACGAAAAATTTTGTTGTTGTAAAAAGTCTAGTTGTTGAGAGAAACATTTTTTTTTGTATATAGTATTGGTGTTGATGATGTGTTCTGAATTTTTTATATTATATTGGCAAGTGTATATAAAAGTTGTTTTTGTCTGTGTATACGTGCAGAAGGAAATTGCTTTTTAGGTGAAATAATATAATTCTTTTTTTCTCATACTCAAATATATATATATATTAGACCTTGGTTTACTTTAAAATT
The DNA here is from genome assembly GCA_022575985.1 of Anagrus nilaparvatae. Taxonomy (NCBI): domain Eukaryota; kingdom Metazoa; phylum Arthropoda; class Insecta; order Hymenoptera; family Mymaridae; genus Anagrus; species Anagrus nilaparvatae. Next base: position 28,252,495 of record JAKSXM010000231.1, on the reverse strand, counting down.
TTAATGCACAGAACTTATGATAAGGTATTCAAATTTTTGAACAAATAAGATTCTGAAAATTTTTTTTGATCCAGAAATTTTAAAATTTGAACACCTTAAAAAGTATAAATTGAATAGTTAGAAAATTGTCAGTTTGAAAAAACATTTATTCCCATAAAAAAATGTACACGAAAATAGCTCTAAATATACCTGAATAACCAAAATTATTACAATAACCCATAAAAATATTTTACTCGTAAAATAAATGTCAACAACCAAAAATCATAAAACAAGCAACTTTAAAAATCTCATTCAGTCCAATATATCAACAAAAAAAAAGTATAAATTTTTTATATATATTTATACAATTGTATATATACAAATATATAGTATTTGAAAGAATTCAATGAAAAGTCAATGAATTCTTTAGAAAAATAAAAATGTAATACTATAACATTTATATATATTATTATTCTGTATAAAACACACATATAATTATTTATAAGAAAAATTTAAAATTTTTAAATAATATATAACTTTTTTGGTAAATAAAAGATAAACAGTTTTGTTTAATACAAGCTTCAAGTATAACTAAGTAGTTAAATCCGTATTTGTTCAGACATGTCGTCATAAACGTATAATTTCGTATACATACGTGTTTATATGCGATAGATATTCACATATTTTATACATAATATAAATATACAATTTATTTATACATTTTTTTGTTTGTTTTTTGTTTATTTATTTATATTTGAAATAAATAAGGCTTTTTATAAAGTATAAAACTTGGACTTTTTGATGTTTTAAAACTTTTTTAGCTTTAAAATAAAAAATAAATATGTGTGTGAGTTTTATTGTATAAGGAAGATTTCATGCTAAGGATTTTTCAATGGAACGAAAATTGAAACTCTTCGGTTTTATGGTAAAACAATTTTTAAAAATGATGTAAGATATTTTGGGTTATTTAATTTTCAATTTAATTTATTCTTGCATAAAAATGAAGATTTTTTTGAATTTTATTTTGTAATCATAATTTATTTTTTCGTTACTAATTTTTTGATTGCTATTTTTTTCTAATTTTTTAAAAATTGGATTTTTTAAGTAAAATTTTAGTACATTAGTTAGAATTTTAAAAATTTAGTATTTTTGAGATATTTCAAAAAACTTCATTTGATGAAAAATTTAGTTCCTAAAATCTATCTTAATAAATTTTTATTCTAACTCCTTAGTGTACATATTTAAAGCAATTACATTATATAAATAGCGTAACCACAACTCATGGTTAGAAAAGTAGAGAATAACCCCAATTGCAAGTAAATTACCCTTTAAAACGAAGCCATTAAAAAAAAAAATTCTTAAATAATTTTGACACATGGGACTCCCTATATACCCTTTTACAAAAGTGTGTGTGTATTTGTAGAAGATAAAGAAAAAAAATAAGTTTTGAAAAAGTAAGTTAACTCACAAGAAAAAAAAAATTTTAGCTGTAACTTGAAATAGGATTATATCGGTATAAATTGGTTATATAAAAATAACTTTTTTTTTAAATTTTCTTTATTTTTTAAATTCTTAGAAAAAAATTCTTTTATTACATATATAAAAAAAAAGTATTTTACAATTTGTACACTTTAAAATAAAAAATTAAGCTTCTTGAAAAAAGTCTAATATAAAAATAAAAATGTAAAATATTAATCAGAGCGTAAAAAGTATGTTTTCAATAAAATTTAATACTATATGAGTAATTCTAATAATTTTGTCAAATTTATCTTGCGTATTTGAACCCAAAATACATATTTTAAATGATTTAAAAACAGCTTTTTTAGGTCCAATTTTGAAATTGGGGTTTCTTTTAGAAATTAACCAAACTAAATGATCGTATGCTAAGTTATAAAAAATTCGTTTATAAGAAAAAGTTTAGGGTTTTTTACAAAAGCCTTTTGTTCACTTCTTCTTTTAGTGCAAATCGCGTGGTCACACTAAAAAATTTAAAAAAATTTTGTAATTATGACTCAAATAACAGAAAGGCAAAAGACTTTAAACCACAGATATTAAATACCTAAATTATACCCCAAACTGTCGAAATTTCCAAATATACATAAATCAGTAAACCCTAACTTACAATTAGTCCAATAAGCAATCATAATGCCATAAAAATTATTTTTCCACGTCAAGGGTGTAAAAAATCTGATTTATAAAAATAATTGGCCTTTAAAAAATAATAATAATAATAATAAATGACTCGATTTATTAAACTATAATTAAATGAAAAAAATCAGTCACATTTATAAAATAATATTATAATATAATCCTATTTTTTCTCTTTTTTTATTTATTGACTGATAATTAGAAAACTGTACATAATACGATTATATTATATTCAAGAGTATATTTTTATAAAAAATTTAATCGTTATTTTCCACATTTAAGCATAAATAAATAAAAAACATTTTTTTTTTTTTTTTTTAATGCAATATTTTATTTAAAAGATATTTATAAAACGAGTACAGATATTTTTATAATAATGTAGATACGTCTATGTGTGTGTACAAATTTCTATATCATATTATTTAAGGCTCGAAGGAAAATGCAAATAAATAGCTGGAATACCTTTTTTTTCAAATCTCAAGAGACATGACACATTTAAATGTAATAAAAAAAAATGTATAAATTTTCTAGATATCAAATTACTTTGTTAAAAAATAAAAAAAATTTATATCTTATATGTGATTTATCATAGTTAATAATATTAAAAAAAGTTTTTTTTTTCGGGTATATATGGGTTATTTGCAAAAAAGTTTAAATTTATGGTATTTCAAGTTTTATATTAAATTTTTGAATTTTTTCTTTAAAGTTCAATACGGTTCTTTCTAAAATATAGATGCAATATTAATCAGATTCAAAAATTCGAGTTTTTGATAAAATTTCATATTTTATCGTAATAGAGAAAATATTTTCCTCGTTAGCGGCCAAAAAGTGCGCATTGACTGGGTGTATAATGAGCTGAATATTCACGGATGTCGGTTCAAACTATTTTTTTCAAAAACTGCAACCAAAAATAAGTTCTCCCACAATTTTTTAACTTATTAAATCTAATATTCGATTTTTCGCAGCTATTTTTGTGGTTTTGGTATTATTGTGAAATTGGCCCAAAATTTTCTTATTATTGTTACTATATGCTTATTTTGCATTGAAAAATATTTCCTCTACTCATACTTATACGACATTTTCTTTAGAATTCGGTTCTAGGGTCAAAAACTTGGAAAAGCAATTATATTATTATTTATAATTTTGTCTTTCAGTTTAAATTTTTCAAAATGTGTCGTTTCGATTTTTTTCTAGTTGAGCTTAAATGCTACTTACGGATAAGTACAGTGATTTAGCGCCCGGAACCAAACCTAACCCAAGTAGTAGTATTTAAAAAGTTATCAAAAAACTCACTGATTCCCGTTGGAACTAGACCTCTAGGCCTCGAAAGGCCCCCGAAATTCTGAAAAACCGTTTTATGGTATTCTCATTCCAATGGCAATTAGTGAGTTTTTTGATAATTTTTCGGATGCTACTACTTAGGTTAGGATTGGTTTTGGAGTCCAAACTACTGTACTAAAAAAAAAAACCGTGGGATAAGCTAATATGAATTCTCCAGATTATGATTTCTAAAATAGAAAACTTTTAGAATTTTTCAATTTCTCGCTAAATCAGGTGACTAAATGAAAATCTGACTTTAGATTTAGGTCCCTTGGGGAATTTGACATAGTTTTATAGATTTTGGTACTTTTTAAAAGAATTGTGTGAAAATAGTGAATCTTTTTGATATTTAGCAATTTTTAATGAAATTTCATTTTAGTCGTAAACGCGTAAAATATATTTGTTATTTTATTATGGATAAAATAAGGGCTAAGGTATCATAAAGATTCAAAATACAGGATAGACGCTACAAAAATACAATGCAATTCATAAAATATCCTTATCCCAAACGTATAAATATTTATTTGCTCATAAAATCTTTAAAACAAAATATGTAAAAAAAAAAAAATATATTTTGTAAAAAATTCTTAGATAATGTAAAAACATATATTTAAAAGTTAAAAAAAGCTTTATCAACAATATAACTATTATAATATATTTATAAATATATACCGTATTATGTCACTAAAAAGAAAAAAAGTTTTATACATTGACCAACCGCTTTACCTATCACAATATACATATAAAAGCTAAAGAACAAGAGAGAAGATAAAGAAAGAAAAAAGTTTAAAAAATAGCTCTCGATTTATAAAGCTTTAAGTATATAAAAAGGATGAAAGTAATTTTTATTTTAAGCTCATAAAAGTTATTTTCAATACAAAAAATACGATAAAAAGAACATTTTTTTTTTCTTCTTTTTTTTTAAAATAAATTTTAAGCTGTTTTAGATTTTAAAATTAAATTAATATTCAGTATTGTTAATTAAATTATTTATTATATTTTATCATTTTAGCTTTCCATAGAAAAAATTATAAACAAAATCCAGTTTCCATAATCGGTTCTTTTTCAAGTTGTAGAAAATTATTAATTTTTGTTATCGTTGAAAATAAAAGAAAATGAAAAAAAGATTTCCTAATTTATAGCGATAAATAAAAGGACAGCGTTATAAGCGCCCTCATATACAGTACAATGTAAACATTTAAATATTGATCCGAAAATGCGAATATTGCCAAGTACCAAAAGAAAAACAGTATAAGCCAAAGATACTCATCTTTGGTATAAGCAGAAACTTTAAAAAAAAAAGAATATTTCAAGTGTTTTTACAAAAATACATAATTTTCGCATTTTTTGTTTACGTTTTGTTTTATCAAAAGTTTTGCAAAAAAATAAAGAAATTGAAGAAATTTATAGAGGAAAAAAATTATTCATGAGTTATCTGCAATAAATCTAATAACTTTTTCATACGATTTTTCTTTGTCAGTAGTCACAATATTAATAAAACAAATTTTCCAAATCTAATGCTTCAAAGTATAATTTTTATTATTAGTCAAGGTGCAAATAATATTCAATGCATTCAAAAATTTTTAATAGACAGAAAGGGATCAATCTTAGTTGTTTATACGATTTTTGGTCACTTATAAGATTTCACCCATTTTTCGTTGGTCAATTTTGAGTAATTAACGCTATACCGGACAAGATAAACAACAAATTTTTCAAAAATAAAAAGTTTTAAAATTCAAAACGGTGGCTTCCAAGTAACGTATTCCTAACCTCTAAATCAGTAATTTGAGGTTAAGTTTTTGAGTTTAAGTCTCTGGTCACGATTTTATTAAATTTTTGATCTGATCAATAAAATCAGTCATTTTGTTCGATAATTTTGAATTTTATAAATCTGATTTCAGAATCATAGTCAGTGGTCCTAAAAATCTAAGAGATATGCCAAAATTTCGCTCAAACAGCAAATTTATTCAAACATTTGTATATTTTGCAAATTGTTTGCTTATTTTAGCAAAAATGACTAAAGGGTCGATTTCATGGCGCGAATCTTTACTAGATTCTAGAGTTAATACACTTAATTATCAATTAAAATCTATTAAAATTCTGCTTTAAGCAAAATTTTAATAAACGTTGAGTAATAAATGGAATAATTAATTATTTCTACTCTAGTGCCCCTAGAATCTAGTAAGAATACGTTCCATGAAATCGACTCTTAAAAACTGACAATCGAAAAAAAGGATGAAATCTTCAAAATTGTTTTTATAAAGACAAAGATTTTGAGGTAGACCCATTTTACCCTATTTAAATTTTTGGATGTATGTTACATTGCTAGTGCATTAAGAGTCCTGCACCTGCGCCATTTTTTTTCTTCAAATTTTTTATTTCTTTTTTGTTTTTTTATTAGATTAGAAATTTTTTTTGCATCTTGTGAGAGCAGCCTCGCATTCTTTATTCAATTTAGAAAATTTCGGCATAAACACTTTTTTAATTTAATCAAAAATAAGGACATGAGTTGGTCAGAAAAATTTTGAGTACACTTTTTTCGACAAAAAATTTTTCTGACCAACTCATGTCCTTATTTTTGATTAAATTAAAAAAGTGTTTATGCCGAAATTTTCTAAATTGAATAAAGAATGCGAGGCTGCTCTCACAAGATGCAAAAAAAATTTCTAATCTAATAAAAAAACAAAAAAGAAATAAAAAATTTGAAAAACAAAATGGCGCGGGTGCAGGACTCTTAATTATAATACCTATACAGGCGCGCACACAGAAAGTTGCGCTGGGGTAGGCTAATAATGATAAATTTTTTAAAATATATGAAAAAAATTAAAATATTTGTGAAAAAGATGCCTTGAAAGGGTAGGCTACAGCCTAAGTAGCCTATAGCGTGTGTGCGCGCCTGCCTATAGAATAATTTTTATAAACAATACGGTTTAAAAAATATAAATAAAATATTTGTTGAAAAAATATTTGGTTTTTGAGGTTAAGTACTTTCATAATTATTATTAACATAAATACTATTTTTTTGCTAAATTTAAAATTTATACGTAAAATCTGAAAAAAATATATATTTTTAAAAGTAATATTATTATTACCATAATTAACAGTACGTTAAAGTACAATAATAGCGAAAGTTCTCTATAGTTACAAACCAATTTGCCGGAGGCAACTTTCTCCTACATTAACCCTTAACAGCTTAGTTGACCTAAACAAAATAATACTTTTTTTATTTTTTTATTCATATAAACAAAAATATTAAAATTTTTTACTTGCGTAAGAAATAAAGAAAAAAAAAAGAAATTATGTAACTTTTTAAAATATGATAGATTAAATTTTGTTTTTTAATGTAATTTACTTCAAACGTAAATATAAATTTTATTAGGTACAGTTATAAATATATTTTTATGTTTATGCTTTTAAAATGTTTATAAACCTTAAATATATTTTACGATGATTAATTTTATGGTTTAATATAAAAAAAAGAAAACTTAGAACCCTTTTTTACGAGAATTTTTTATATAAAAAAGTAATATCAGGTAATATTAAAAATAAAAGTACTCAACTTAATATACTGGCCTGGCCATAATTTTAAATATTTTTTAAAACCCTTTTCATTTTTTCAAGCTTCTGAAAATTCAGATACCTAAAATTTAGGGTCGTGTAAATGAACAATCTCATGTATTCAATAGCGTGCTTAAAAATTTTCTCTAATTTTTAATCAGTATTAGGCGTGTAGAACATTGGCCCCGTTTACTAAGGACTGAGTTGAGAGTAATTAGGGCTTTATTTTGACCACATTTATGAAAAAATAAAATATTCAAACTAAATTACAACCACCTTAAACATAAATTTACTCTCCTATAAACAGGGCATTTATGAAGCAACTGTAAATTAACCCATGATCCTAAAAAAAAAGTATGTAATAATATAGCAGCCCACCTCTAAAGTGCTGTAAAAGAGGGTCAAATAAAAAAAAATTATATTTTATAATTGGAATTACTTTGATGTCACTTTTTAGAAAAAATAACTGCAACCCATGTCTTCTCGGGGATCCTCATGAATTTAGTCAGAAAAAGAGTAAAACACGTTTTCTACGATTTACGAATTTCCTGTCGTTTCTCTAGAAAAACTAGTTATATTCAAAAATACTATGTAGTCTAAAGCAATTTTGCGATTATTCTCCTTCTATTGCCATTAACCACGTATCCTTAGCCATGAGAAATACGAACCCAACAAGAGAAATAAGTCTTAATTTTCTTAAATGGTACCCATTTTTACAGAATAATTAAAATTTAAGTGAGGTTTATTTTTAACTGGCAGGCTAATATACACATAAATATATTTTTATTTCAGAATGATAACTGCAATTACAAAACTTAATTACTACTGTAAAATCCTATAGTTAATAGGACATTTTTTTAATGCAAGATAAATATAGAAGTATGGTTAAATAATGAATTTGTTACAAAAAATACATAAGTAGTAATTTGAATGCAACTTTAAATTACTTTATTTTTAATTGTTACCATTAAATTTTCTTTTTTAATACTACGTTGTAGAAAAATGTTAAATAAAATAAGTTAATTTAATAATTCGTACCACTGAAATTATTCACTTTAAATGGTTTCCTGCAAATTCTTCCCTTTCTTCTTTAAATTCCAATGTCAATAACTATGACATCGAAACATTAAAAAATAGCGAGTTAATAGACTGAAATTAGTCAAAAAATAAGTTTTTAGTCAAATCGGTTTGTTGGTTCTTTTAAACTTTGCAGTATGCTTTAATTAATGTTCACGAGCATTAAAACGAATATGCAGCCAGTTACGGTTTTTCAATATAGATTTAAGCTGTTCATTTTTATACTTTTATTTTTAAATCTTAATTAAGAAATAGTAAAAATTAAAATTAATAGGATTTATAAAATAAAAGAAAATTCAAAGAAGCTTTTCTTAATAGTATTAAAATATTCGCTTCCTTGAATAATTTAATTACTAAAAAAGTGTAATAAATTTATTTTCAAACAGTTCACAAGAAATCATTTTATAGATTATATTGAAAATTGTTTTTTTTTTATTTCTAATTGAAAATTTAAAGCCAAAGAGAATTTTTAAAAATAAAATAACTAGGTGAATTTAAATTATAAGTAAATTTTCAAATACCTTTGATAGAATAAATTAAAATTTGTTAAAGGGAAAATAATTTTTGTTTGATAAGGAAATTCAATTAAAATATTTTATGTATGGTAAAATTAATTTTAATTTATAAACTTTAAGTTATAATTTTAATTTTAATTTTAAAAAACTTATAACTGGTTTGTGTGAACACAACCTAAATGCTTGGAATATGTTTACTTACTGAGGGCTATAATTCATAAATGTTACGCAATATTACAATTTAATTTGCTATTTTTATAATTTCTGATTATCACCTTACTAGATGTTTAGATTCTAAACCCAAACTATTCTGATTCCCTAAACTTTTATTATTCCAAGTCCATAAATCGAAATTATTCTAAGTCCCATTAGACCCACACCCTTAATTTTCTGATTTCCAGGGTACCCCTCTCTATAAACATCTTCCATGTTAAAAGTGTTACTTTGAATCACAAGAAGCGAAATAGGACAATGATGGGCTGTCCGTAATATCAGTAATCTAAAAATTTTTATCTTTTAAAAATCCTATATATATTAAAATGAAATAATTTAAAAAATTGACTATTTTTGATTTTATTGGACACGCATTTATGGAGAATTGTACGGACGAAAATACATGAAAGTGGTTTTAAAATAATCTTTAAAGAAATATCTCCAGACCTTTTTTTAATTTTTAAAAAATATTTAAATGATTTCGAGAAATCAATATCAGAAGTTAGTAGTCGAAAACGCAAAATAATTTCATTTTTTTTCACTAAAACTGATTTTTCTCAGGATCTAAGAGGTTTTTTGAAACGAGGTTTAGTGCAAATTATTCCTAGGAAAAAATGCTATCGATTTGACGTTTTTTTTTTTTTAATTTGAGCTCACGGTTCAGAGTTACAACTGTTTGAAGCTAAGAACTTCAAAATTAAAAAAATCAAAAAGTGGACATTTTCATCACTTCAGATCTCGGAATGGATTGTATCAAAATGTAAAAACCAAGTTTCTTTGTATTTATTAATCAATTTTCTAAAGCCACTTTTTTTTTTTTTTAATTTCATCCATTCGTTAAAGAGAAATATTAAAAAAACGACTTAGAGTTTACTTTTTTGAAATTTTATATTTTTTTATATTTAGAACAGCTGAAATCCATTTTTTATATGATTTTTTTATATTATTTCAAAAAAAAACCTAAATGCTATCATAAACATTAAAAAAAAATATATAAAATTAAAAAAATATTTCAATGCAATCATTGTATAAAAATATTTGACATTCCAACTTTTCTATTAAACAAGAGACAGTTAGAAAAAAAATTATAATGGAATAAAATAAAATTAAAATATTTAATGAAATTAAAAAAATATTTCAATGCAATCATTGCTAAAAAATTTTTGAAATTAAAAAAATATTTCAATGCAATCATTGCTAAAAAATTTTTGATAATTAAAAAATATTTCAATGCAATCATTGCTAAAAAATTTTTAAAATTAAAAAAATATTTCAATGCAATCATTGCTAAAAAATTTTTGAAATTAAAAAAATATTTCAATGCAATCATTGCTAAAAAATTTTTGAAATTAAAAAAATATTTCAATGCAATCATTGCTAAAAAATTTTTGAAATTAAAAAAATATTTCAATGCAATCATTGCTAAAAAATTTTTGAAATTAAAAAAATATTTCAATGCAATCATTGCTGAAAAATTTTTGATAATTAGAAAATATTTCTATGCAATCATTGCTAAAAAATTTTTGATAATTAAAAAATATTTCAATGCAATCATTGCTAAAAAATTTTTGAAATTAAAAAAATATTTCAATGCAATCATTGCTAAAAAATTTTTGAAATTAAAAAAATATTTCAATGCAATCATTGTATAAAAATATTTGACATTCCAACTTTTCTATTAAACAAGAGACAGTTAGAAAAAAAATTATAATGGAATAAAATAAAATTAAAATATTTAATGAAATTAAAAAAATAAATATTTCAATGCAATCATTGCTAAAAAATTTTTGAAATTAAAAAAATATTTCAATGCAATCATTGCTAAAAAATTTTTGAAATTAAAAAAATATTTCAATGCAATCATTGCTGAAAAATTTTTGATAATTAGAAAATATTTCTATGCAATCATTGCTAAAAAATTTTTGATAATTAAAAAATATTTCAATGCAATCATTGCTAAAAAATTTTTGAAATTAAAAAAATATTTCAATGCAATCATTGCTAAAAAATTTTTGAAATTAAAAAAATATTTCAATGCAATCATTGTATAAAAATATATGACATTCCAACTTTTCTATTAAACAAGAGACAGTTAGAAAAAAAATTATAATGGAATAAAATAAAATTAAAATATTTAATGAAATTAAAAAAATATTTCAATGCAATCATTGCTAAAAAATTTTTGAAATTAAAAAAATATTTCAATGCAATCATTGCTAAAAAATTTTTGATAATTAAAAAATATTTCAATGCAATCATTGCTAAAAAATTTTTGATAATTAAAAAATATTTCAATGCAATCATTGCTAAAAAATTTTTGAAATTAAAAAAATATTTCAATGCAATCATTGCTAAAAAATTTTTGAAATTAAAAAAATATTTCAATGCAATCATTGCTAAAAAATTTTTGAAATTAAAAAAATATTTCAATGCAATCATTGCTGAAAAATTTTTGATAATTAAAAAATATTTCAATGCAATCATTGCATAAAAACTTTTGAAATTCCAACTTTTGTATAAAACAGTATAATATTAGAAAAAATTTAGAATAGCGTACAGTTTCTGCTAAAGTCAATAAAAATATTTCAATGCAATCATTGCATAAAAATATTTGAAATACCAACTTTTGTATAAAAAAGGACAATATTCGAAAAACATTCAGATTGACGTATAGTTTCTGCCAAAGTCAATAAAAATTTTTCAATGTTAACATTGCATAAAAATATTTGAAATCTTAACTTTTGTCTAAAACACAACAATATTCAAAAAAATTTAGAATGGCGTTTGGTTTCTGCTAAAGTCAATAAAAATATTTCAATGCTATTTTGCATAAAAATATTTCAAATGCCAATTTTAATATATAACAGAGCATTATTCAGAAAAAATTTAGAATGGCGTATAGTTTCTGCCAAAGTCAATAAAAATATTTCAATGTTAACATTGCATAAAAATATTTGAAATCCCAACTTTTATATATAACAAAGCATTATTCAAAAAAATTTAGAATGGAGTACAGTTTCTGCTAAAGCCAATAATAATATTTCAATGCAATAATCGCATAAAAATATTTGAAATTCCGACTTTTGTATAAAACAGATGTATAAAACAGACACTATTCGGAAAACATTCAGATTGACGTATAGTTTCTGCCAAAGTCAATAAAAAAATTTCAATGCTATCATTGCATAAAAACTTTTGAAATTCCAACTTTTGTATAAAACAGTATAATATTAGAAAAAATTTAGAATAGCGTACAGTTTCTGCTAAAGTCAATAAAAATATTTCAATGCAATCATTGCATAAAAATATTTGAAATACCAACTTTTGTATAAAAAAGGACAATATTCGAAAAACATTCAGATTGACGTATAGTTTCTGCCAAAGTCAATAAAAATTTTTCAATGTTAACATTGCATAAAAATATTTGAAATCTTAACTTTTGTCTAAAACACAACAATATTCAAAAAAATTTAGAATGGCGTTTGGTTTCTGCTAAAGTCAATAAAAATATTTCAATGCTATTTTGCATAAAAATATTTCAAATGCCAATTTTAATATATAACAGAGCATTATTCAAAAAAAATTTAGAATGGCGTATAGTTTCTGCCAAAGTCAATAAAAATATTTCAATGTTAACATTGCATAAAAATATTTGAAATCCCAACTTTTATATATAACAAAGCATTATTCAAAAAAATTTAGAATGGAGTACAGTTTCTGCTAAAGCCAATAATAATTTTTCAATGCAATAATCGCATAAAAATATTTGAAATTCCGACTTTTGTATAAAACAGATGTATAAAACAGACACTATTCGGAAAACATTCAGATTGACGTATAGTTTCTGCCAAAGTCAATAAAAATATTTCAATGTTAACATTGCATAAAAATATTTGAAATCCCAATTTTTATATATAACAGAGCATTATTCAAAAATATTTAGAATGGAGCACAGTTTCTGCTAAAGTCGATAATAATATTTCAATGCAATCATTGCATAAAAATATGTGAAATCTTAACTTTTGAAAAAAACACAACACTTTTCAAAGAAATTTAGAATGGCATATAGTTTCTGCTAAAGTCAATAAAATATTTTAATGCTATCATTGCATAAAAATTTTTTAAATTCCAACTTTTGTATAAAACAGGACACTATTCGAAAAACATTCAGATTGATGTAAAGTTTCTGCCAAAGTCAATAAAAATATTTCAATGTTAACATTGCATAAAAATATTTGAAATCCCAATTTTTATATATAACAAAGCATTATTCAAAAAAATTTAGAATGGAGTACAGTTTCTGCTAAAGTAGATAATAATATTTCAATGCAATCATTGCATAAAAATATGTGAAATCTTAACTTTTGAAAAAAACACAACACTTTTCAATAAAATTTAGAATAGCATATAGTTTCTGCTAAAGTCAATAAAATATTTTAATGCTATCATTGCATAAAAATTTTTTAAATTCCAACTTTTATATAAAACAGGACACTATTCGAAAAACATTCAGATTGATGTAAAGTTTCTGCCAAAGTCAATAAAAATATTTCAATGTTAACATTGCATAAAAATATTTGAAATCCCAACTTTTGTATAAAACAGTACACTATTAGAAAAAATTTAGAATAGCGTACAGTTTCTGCTAAGGTCAATAAAAATATTTCAATGCAATCGTAGCATAAAAACTTTTGAAATTCCAACTTTTGTATGAAACAGTATAATATTGGAAAAAATTTAGAATAGCGTACAGTTTCTGCTAAAGTCAATAAAAATATTTCAATGCAATCATTGCATAAAAATATTTGAAATACCAACTTTTGTATAAAAAAGGACAATATTCGAAAAACATTCAGATTGACGTATAGTTTCTGCCAAAGTCAATAAAAATTTTTCAATGTTAACATTGCATAAAAATATTTGAAATCTTAACTTTTGTCTAAAACACAACAATATTCAAAAAAATTTAGAATGGCGTTTGGTTTCTGCTAAAGTCAATAAAAATATTTCAATGCTATTATTGCATAAAAATATTTCAAATGCCAATTTTAATATATAACAGAGCATTATTCAAAAAAAATTTAGAATGTCGTATAGTTTCTGCCAAAGTCAATAAAAATATTTCAATGTTAACATTGCATAAAAATATTTGAAATTCCAACTTTTATATATAACAAAGCATTATTCAAAAAAATTTAGAATGGAGTACAGTTTCTGCTAAAGCCAATAATAATATTTCAATGCAATAATCGCATAAAAATATTTGAAATTCCAACTTTTGTATAAAACAGATGTATAAAACAGACACTATTCGGAAAACATTCAGATTGACGTATAGTTTCTGCCAAAGTCAATAAAAATATTTCAATGTTAACATTGCATAAAAATATTTGAAATCCCAATTTTTATATATAACAGAGCATTATTCAAAAATATTTAGAATGGAGCACAGTTTCTGCTAAAGTCGATAATAATATTTCAATGCAATCATTGCATAAAAATATGTGAAATCTTAACTTTTGAAAAAAACACAACACTTTTCAAAGAAATTTAGAATGGCATATAGTTTCTGCTAAAGTCAATAAAATATTTTAATGCTATCATTGCATAAAAATTTTTTAAATTCCAACTTTTGTATAAAACAGGACACTATTCGAAAAACATTCAGATTGATGTAAAGTTTCTGCCAAAGTCAATAAAAATATTTCAATGTTAACATTGCATAAAAATATTTGAAATCCCAATTTTTATATATAACAAAGCATTATTCAAAAAAATTTAGAATGGAGTAATGTTTCTGCTAAAGTCAATAATATTATTTCAATGCAATCATTGCATAAAAATATTTGAAATTCCAACTTTTGTATAAAACAGTACACTATTAGAAAAAATTTAGAATAGCGTACAGTTTCTGCTAAGGTCAATAAAAATATTTCAATGCAATCGTAGCATAAAAATATATGAAATCCCAACTTTTGTATAAAACAGGACACTATTCGAAAAACATTCAGATTGATGTATAGTTTCTGCCAAAGTCAATAAAAATATTTCAATGTTAACATTGCATAAAAATATTTGAAATCCCAATTTTTATATATAACAAAGCATTATTCAAAAAAATTTAGAATGGAGTAATGTTTCTGCTAAAGTCAATAATATTATTTCAATGCAATCATTGCATAAAAATATTTGAAATTCCAACTTTTGTATAAAACAGTATAATATTAGAAAAAATTTAGAATAGCGTACAGTTTCTGCTAAGGTCAATAAAAATATTTCAATGCAATCGTAGCATAAAAATATATGAAATCCCAACTTTTGTATTAAATAGGACACTATTCGAAAAACATTCAGATTGATGTATAGTTTCTGCCAAAGTCAATAAAAATATTTCAATGTTAACATTGCATAAAAATATTTGAAATCCCAATTTTTATATATAACAAAGCATTATTCAAAAAAATTTAGAATGTAGTACAGTTTGTGCTAAAGTCGATAATAATGTTTCAATACAATCATTGCATAAAAATATGTGAAATCTTAACTTTTGAAAAAAACAGATGTATAAAACAGACACTTTTCGGAAAACATTCAGATTGACGTATAGTATCTGCCAAAGTGAATAAAAATATTTCAATGTTAACATTGCATAAAAATATTTGAAATCCCAACTTTTATATATAACAAAGCATTATTCAAAAAAACTTGGAATGGAGTACAGTTTCTGCTAAAGCCAATAATAATATTTCAATGCAATAATCGCATAAAAATATTTGAAATTCCAACTTTTGTGTAAAACAGTACACTATTAGAAAAACTTTAGAATATCGTACAGTTTCTGCTAAAGTCAATAAAAATATTTAAATGCAATCATTGCATAAAAATATTTGAAATGTTAACTTTTGTATAAAACACAACACTATTCAAAAAAATTTAGAATGCCGGATAGTTTCTGCTAAAGTCAATAAAATTATTTCAATGCTATCATTGCATAAAAATATTTGAAATATTAACTTTTGAAAACACAACACTATTCAAAAAAATTTAGAATGCCGGATAGTTTCTGCTAAAGTCAATAAAATTATTTCAATGCTATCATTGCATAAAAATTTTTTAAATTCCAACTTTTGTATAAAACAGGACACTATTCGGAAAACATTCAGTTTGACGTATAGTATCTGCCAAAGTGAATAAAAATATTTCAATGTTAACATTGCATAAAAATATTTGAATTCCTAACTTTTATATATAACAAAGCATTATTCAAAAAAATTTAGAATGGGGTACAGTTTCTGCTAAAGCCAATAAAAATATTTAAATACAATCATTGCATAAAAATATTTGAAATGTTAACTTTTGTATAAAACACAACACTATTCAAAAAAATTTAGAATGCCGGATAGTTTCTGCTAAAGTCAATAAAATTATTTCAATGCTATCATTGCATAAAAACTTTTAAAATTCCAACTTATGTATAAAACAGGACACTACTCGAAAAACATTCAGATTGACGTATAGATTCTACCAAAGTCAATAAAAATATTTCAATGTTAACATTACTTAAAAATATTTGAAATCCCAATTTTTATATATAACAAAGCATTATTTAAAAAAATTTAGAATGGAGTAATGTTTCTGCTAAAGTCAATAAAAATATATTAATGCAATAATTGCATAACAATATTTGAATTTCCAATTTTTGAATAAAACAGTACACTATAAGAAAAAATTTAGAATAGCGCACAGTTTCCGCTAAAGTCAATATTTGGTCAATAAATTCAAAAAATATTCTAAACAAATATTTCAATGCAATCATTGCATAAAAATATATGAAATCCCAACTTTTGTATAAAACAGGACACTATTCGAAAAACATTCAGATTGACGTATAGATTCTGCCAAAGTCAACAAAAATATTTCAATGTTATGGTAGTTCACCAGTAATTTAGACGACAATAGAAATCGCTAAAATTTTTATAGGGGCTTTATATTATAATAATACACATAAAAATAAAATTTTAAGAAAATTGTGGTTTTCGTTTAGGAGATACAAAGCTCCAAAGTTGAATTCTTATACATTGCAAGCATAGGAGCCGAGTCAAAAAACACGGGTTTGAGATTTTTATTTACTGTCAACGCCGAAACTGAACAAAAGATTTTTTTTTTAAATATTGCACCAAGTAAATTACTTGTTGAAGAAACAACTATTCGATTTTTAAATAAATTGTGGTTTTCTTATAAAAGATATTTTAATAAGAAAAAATAAAAAACCGATGAAAATTTTAAGGTGACAACGTCGACGTTCAAAATACACGCATAATATTATAATAATAATCATGTAAATAAAATCGCGTGCCTACAAACATTGTGCGACGTTGTCGTACTTTTTTTTTTATTTAAGCTACCACGAAAAATGATCTGTCAAAATACCGTAATTTTAATTGTAAAGAACCTTAACATTACTTAAAAATATTTGAAATCACAATTTTTATATATAACAGAGCATTATTCAAAAAAATTTAGAATGGAGTACAGTTTCTGCTAAAGTCAATAAAAATATTTCAATGCAATCATTGCATAAAAATATTTGAAATATTAACTTTTGAAAACACAACACTATTAAAAAAAATTTAGAATGGCGGATAGTTTCTGCTAAAGTCAATACAAATATTTCAATGCTATCATTGCATAAAAATATTTGAAATCCCAATTTTTATTTATAACAGAGCATTATTCAAAAAAATTTAGAATGGAGTACAGTTTCTGCTAAAGTCAATAATAATATTTCAATGCAATCATTGCATAAAAATATTTTAAATTACAACTTTTGTATAAAACAGGACATTAATCGAAAAAAATTTATAATAGCATATAGTTTCTGCTAAAGTCGGTAAAAATATTTCAATGCAATCATTGCATAAAAATATTTGAAATGCCAATTTCTATGTATAACAGAGCATTATTAAAAAGAATTTAGAATGGCGGATAGTTTCTGCTAAAGTCAATAAAAATATTTCTATGCTAACATTGCATAAAAACATTTTAAATTACAATTTTTATATAAAACAGGACAGTATTAGAAAAAAATTTAAAGTGATGTATAGTTTCTGCTAAAGTCAAAAAAAAAATATCAATGCTATCATTGCATAAAAACTTTTGAAATTCCAACTTTTGTATAAAACAGTATAATATTAGAAAAAATTTAGAATAGCGTACAGTTTTTGCTAAAGTCAATAAAAATATTTCAATGCAATCATTGCATAAAAATATTTGAAATATTAACTTTTGAAAACACAACACTATTAAAAAAAATTTACAATGGCGGATAGTTTCTGCTAAAGTCAATACAAATATTTCAATGCTATCATTGCATAAAAATATTTGAAATCCCAATTTTTATTTATAACAGAGCATTATTCAAAAAAATTTAGAATGGAGTACAGTTTCTGCTAAAGTCAATAATAATATTTCAATGCAATCATTGCATAAAAATATTTTAAATTACAACTTTTGTATAAAACAGGACATTAATCGAAAAAAATTTATAATAGCATATAGTTTCTGCTAAAGTCGGTAAAAATATTTCAATGCAATCATTGCATAAAAATATTTGAAATGCCAATTTCTATGTATAACAGAGCATTATTAAAAAGAATTTAGAATGGCGGATAGTTTCTGCTAAAGTCAATAAAAATATTTCTATGCTAACATTGCATAAAAACATTTTAAATTACAATTTTTATATAAAACAGGACACTATTAGAAAAAAATTTAAAGTGATGTATAGTTTCTGCTAAAGTCAAAAAAAAAATATCAATGCTATCATTGCATAAAAACTTTTGAAATTCCAACTTTTGTATAAAACAGTATAATATTAGAAAAAATTTAGAATAGCGTACAGTTTTTGCTAAAGTCAATAAAAATATTTCAATGCAATCATTGCATAAAAATATTTGAACTGCCAATTTTAATATATAAAAGAGCATTATTCAAAAAAAATTTAGAATGGCGTATAGTTTCTGCTAAAGTCGGTAAAAATATTTCAATGCAATCATCGCATAAAAATATTTGAAATGCCAATTTTTATGTATAACAGAGCATTATTAAAAAGAATTTAGAATGGCGGATAGTTTATGCTAAAGTCAATAATAATATTTCAATACAATCATTGCATAAAAATATTTGAAATTACATTTTTTATATAAAACAGTACACTAATCGAAAAAAAATTAGAATAGCGTTTAGTTTCTGCTAAAGTCAATAAAAATATTTCAATGCTATCATTGCATAAAAATATTTGAAATTCCAACTTTTATATAAATCACTATTACAAAATTTTTAGGACACTATTACAAAAAAATTTAGAATGACGTATAGTTTGTGCTAAAGTCAATAAAAATATTTGAAAATACAATTTTTACAAATAAAAAATTCAAAAATATAAAAATACAAAATACACACCCGACAACTTGTATTTAAATTTTTAGAAGTTTTTCAAATTGTGGACAATCAATATGAGTTTATCTTTTTAAGTTGTTAACGAAAAAAAATTAAAGTGGGGTATAGTTTCTGTTAAATTCAATACGAATATTTCAATGCTATCATTGCATAAAAACATTTGAAATTACAACTTTTATATAAAAAAGGACACTTTTCGAAATAAAATTAAAGTGAGTTATATTTTCTGCTAAATTAATTACTAATATTTCAATGCAATTGAAATTACAACTTTTCTAAAAATCAGGCTACTATTCGAAAAAAATTGAAAAAGGGGTATATTTTGCTACATTTAATACATATATTTCAATGCTATCATTACATAAAAATATTTGAAATTACAAGTTTTCTATAAAATAGGACAATATTCAAAAACATTTAGGTTGGGTATATTTTGCTAAATTCAATACTAATAATTTAATGCTATTATTGCATAAAAACAATTGAAATTACAACATTTCTATAAAACACGACGGAATTCGAAAACATTTAAGTGGAGTATATTCTGCTAAATTCAAGACCTATATATTAATACTATTATTGCATAAAAACAATTGAAATTACACTTTTTCTATAAAACAGGACACTTTTCGAAAAAAAATTAAAGTGAAGTATAGTTTCTGCTAAATTCAATACTATTATTTCAATGGATAAACCCAATAATTCAGTAAATCGGACTCTGAGTCTTTTTTTTGCTATTTATTTTTAATGAATACATTAAATAAAAAACAAAAAAAAATCGGCTTTAGAAAAGCGTTTAATAAATACAATGCATTTTGTTTTTTATATATTTTGATACAAACCATTTTAAGATATGAAGTGAAGAAAATGCCCAATTTTTGAGTTTTTAAATTTTGTACTTCTTAGCTTTAAACAGTTGTAACTCTGTGCCGTGAGCTAAAATTAAAAAAAAAGCGTCAACTGGATAGCATTTTTTACAAGGAGTAATTTGCACCGAAGCTCTTTTGTTTTATATATGAAATGACTTAAAAATTTGAATATGAAATAATATAGACATTGGCAGTCCTAAGAATAATAAAAAAAACAAAAATTTAAAAATTTAACTGTATAGTAAAATTCATATTGTCTGTTTACAATATGAAATAACTACAATAATTTCAATCTGTATTTCTGGCTATTTTATATATGAAAAATTAAAAAAATTTCACTATGTAATAATATAGATATAGGCAGTCCTAAGAATGAAAAAAAAAATAAAAATATTTAACTGTATAGTAAAATTCATATTGGTGGTTTACAATATGAAAAAACTAAAAAATTTACCATGTATATTGTTGGCTATTTATATATGAAAAAACTCAAAAAATTTCACTATGAAATAAGATAGTTATCGGCAGTCCTAAGAATAAAAAAAACAAAAATTTTAAAAATTTAATTGTATAGTAAAGTTCATATTGGCTGTTTACGATATGAAAATACTACAAAAATTTACTCGCATGGAAAAAAATGAGGTATTACATCCAAATTAAAAAAAAAAAAAAGTACCTGGAGATTTTTTGGTGAAAAAAATTTTATAAAAAAAATAGGTCTTAATGTCATACTTGTTGTGAAATATCACCGGTGACAGTGCTACATACATACATACATACACTCACACACACATGCATACTTTTTTTTAAAACTGGTTTTTTAGCATCCTGAGGTCTCAAAACGTGCGTATATGTCAAAAAATCAGAAATAAACATTTTACCTAAAACAATGGGTCCTCTATGAGGAACCAAAATTATAAATATTTCACTCTAGAGTAAAATTAATATTGATTCTCTGCAATATAAAAAACAGCAAAAATTTCAATCTATATTGTTAATTGTTTTATATAGGAAAAAACTCAAAAATTACACCATATATAGAGTACAATGGATATCGGCTGTCCTATTTATGAAAACATTATAAAAATTATAAAAGTTTATAAAAAATATTATAAAAGTTTCACTCGATAGTAAAATTCATATTGATTGTCTACAATATGAAAAAACTGAAAAAATTTCAATCTATATTGTTGACCTTTTTAATATATGAAAAATCCCAAAAAATTTCACTATAAAGTAAAATAGATATCTTCTGTCCTATTTATGAACAAAAAAAAATCATAAATATTTCACTCTAGAGTAAAATTCATATTGATTGTCTAAAATATAAAAAAACAGCAAAAATTTCAATCTATATTGTTTTATATATGGAAAACACCAAAAATTTTACCATAGAGTAAAATGGATATCGGCTATACTATTTATGAAAAAACATAAAATATAAAAATTTCACTCAATAGTAAAATTTATATTGGCTGTCTACATTATGAAAAAAATTCAAAATTTTCAATCTATATTGTTGGCTGTTTTATTTATGAAAAAGCTAAAAAAATTTCACCATAGAGTGAAATGGATATCGCCTGTCCTATTTATGAACAATAAAAAATTATGAAAATTTCATTCTATAGTCATATTCATATTGATTGTCTACAATATCAGTTGTGATGTGTATGAAAATTGAAAATATTCAAATATTCATTGTCTACAGTATGAAAAAAACTACAAATTTTGTTAAAAAAACTGCATATTACTATATTTTATTTTCAATTATTATTTATTATCAATAATTATTTATGTTATAAAATATACCTCATTAGTTATAAATATTTATAAATAATCATGTAACTTTTTCTTAATATGAATTATAAAATTTTTTTGTTAATTTTAGAAGTATAAAATTAATTCTGTTCTCATTCATTTTTAAATAAAATTAAATTGCATTTTAATCATGTATGATTAAATTTATTATAATTAACTACATATGATTAAAATATAAAAAAATTAATGCACAAGAGTTTTTATTTGGTTAAGCCGAGCATCGCGAGGCCAATCAGCTAGTTATAATTAAAATTAAATAGTGGCCTCAAAGAACACTTTCAAAAATAAGCACGGAGCGTAAATTATTAAATAAAATAAATTATACAAAAAGATTTAATTTCAAAGGGATTCGTTTCAAGTTAAAAATATAATTAAAAAGAGTGATTTTACACTAAAAACTTATATTTTAAAATGAGCATATGAGTACTAAAAGAATAGGGTTTTATTTAACAAGTGGTATTTTAATTTTTAACAATCGGCCACTAAGGATTCTTCGAGCTTTGAGTGGCATAATTAAGAGATTTAAAAAAACGTTTATACAAAAAAAATTAATACCTGCTTTAAATAATTTATTTATTAGAAATATTAAAGCATCAATTATAAAAATTTGTAATATAAGATGAAATCACCAACATAAACTCATTTATACAGTAGAGTGTTTTAAGTACAGTAATTATTTAAGTTTATCCGTACTTTATGCGGTTAATACTTGGATAAATAACTGCTTATAAATTTTACGACATACTTTGTCTTTTTTAAACGGGTTTCAAGAAGAGTATATACAAAATATTACTTGATATAAAGGATGTAAATAATTTTTTATATTAAAAAATTTATGAACTTGGCTTTTTGTTTTAAATTTTTTGAGTTAGGCAAAGTATATTTTTTTTAAATATTGTTGATAAATTAGAATTTAGTCATTAATACAAAGTAGATTTTTATAAAAATATAAATAAACTTTTAGTATCAATTCTTAATTATTGAAACTAGAGCAGGTATAAATATAATATTTTGATTGATTTCCTTTCAAAATTTTATTATTTTTATAAAAGTAAGTCAACAATTAATTTCACAGTAAAAAAAACGCTGCCAAGTGATTGGCACTATGGTTCCTCATTAACAATAGCAAAATATTTATAATGGTCTATTTTATCTAATAAAAATTATAATTTGAGATATCAGTATTTCATAAAAAAAAGTTAAATACCGTATTTTATAAGAAAAAAAATGTTGCTGTGATTTAATGTTTTTTATTTAACAAATTTTTAGAAAAAAATTTTCAATAAACTAGGTATTACACTTAAAAAAAAAATAATATTACAGATTTTTTAATTTTTTTGTTTTATTAATATTGAGAAAAAAATTTTGAAAAAATTCGGTATCAGATCCAAAAAATTACTATGAATAAGCTTTCTAAAACTAGTACTCTCATAGAAATTAATTAGGTACTACGTCCGAACAAAAAAAAAATTTGGTATTCTTTGTTTTTTTTTGTGAAAAAAATTTTGGGAAAAAAATTTTCAAAAAATTAATTATCAGATTTGAGATATCGAGTAAAAACCATACTTTCAAATATAAGTACTTTCATGGAAATAAATGAGGTATTACATCCAAATTAAAAAAAAAAAAAGTAGTTTGAGATTTTTTGATGAAAAAATTTTTGAAAAAAAATTAGGTCTTAATTCCATAATGGTTGTGAGATTTCACCGGTTAATTACATACACACACACACACACACACACATACATACTTTTTTTAAAAACCGGTTTTTTAGCTTCCTGAGGTCCCAAAACGTGCTTATACGCCAAAAAATAAAAAATCAAAATTTCATCTATCACAAAGGTTCTTCTATGAGGAACCAAAATTTTACAATTGGTTTGTGTGTTCATACAGCTAACGGAGATTTAGAAAAGCGTCAATATACGAAGGTGGGGGGGGGGTAGTCAATTTCAAAATTAATTATTTGCAAAAAATATAAGGTAAGTTAAGGTCAGAAAATAATTATATCTTTTTAGGGGTGAATAAAACTAGCTAACTCATTTTTAGCATCTGGAAAACCAAAAAAAGTGAAAATTCGCTTTTCCTTATGTACTCTAGTTAATAAATGGGGTGGGGGGAGGGGGGTAGGAGGTTGTCAAGTTTCCGGCCACTACTACACTGTAAAAATTAAATTTCTTAAATTTACAAAAAAAATAGAATTTTTTCGAAAAATTAGAAAATTTTCAAAAAATTTTGTAAATTCGATAAAAATCGTAAACTTACTAAATTTAGTACATTATCGAAAAATTCGAGAATTCTCGATTTTTTTTGTGATTTTACGAAAAAAGTTGCAAATTCACAACTATTTTTCGGAAATTCACAACTATTTTTTGAAAATTTTCGAAACAAAATTGTAAATTATCAATTTTTCTTGCAAATTCACAAAAAAAAATCGAGAATACTCGAAATTTTTGTTAATATACTAAATTTAGTAATTAAACGATTTTTTTCGAATATTCACAAATCTTTTCGAAAATTTATTAATTTTTCGAAAATGTTCTAATTTTTTTGTTAATTTAAGAAAGTTACTTTTTACAGTGTAGGTTTGGTTTTTTATAGGCTTTTTGGGTTGCTGATTACGAATTTCGGGTCTATTAAGAGGTATTTTTGATGCTTTCAAATTTTAAGTGTCCAGACTTGGTACATATAGGTTTTTGGGTCTTTGATTAAGAATCCCGGGGAATTTTTTTTTTTTAAATTAATATTTTGCCCTTAAATTAGCAAAAACTAGACTTGAAAGGGGTATTTTTGCTATTTTGGCGCTTTCAGTCCAGATTTGCTCAAAATAGGGTTTTTTGGGTCACTGATCACGAAATACAGGGTCTTAAAGCAAAAACATTAAATATATTTTTAAAAAAACCTTTCAGAGATAGTTTTTGCTAATTTAAGGTTGAAGCGCCAATTTTTAGTAGGCAGGACCCCAAAATTCGTGAGCAGCAATTCGAAAAACTTATTATATGTGGACTAAATCTGGGGACTTAAAGCGAATACATAAAAAATATCCGTTTTTAGGGGTTGTTTTTGTTTTGCAAATTTCAGGGTGTTTCGCACATTTGTCACAGAAAAGACTCAGAAATTCGTAATCAGCGACCCAAAAACCAAATCTGGTAGTGGGTGGAAATTTGACACCCAAAACCGAATATTGACTGGAGTACGATCCCAAATTCTAAGTCCCTAGATTGAAATTATTCTAAGTCCATTTGATCCCCAACACCCTCTAAAAACCTGAATTAAAATTAAAATTAAAAATTGAAAACTAAATAGTAGCTAAAAAATAAAAAAATAAAAAAATAAAATGAAAATATGTGTAAGATTTTGGTTCTTCATGTTGAGGAAGATTTTGATAGGTAAAATTTTAATTTTTTTGCAAATAAGTACGTTTTGAGACTCTAGAAGCTAAAAAAAACAACTTTAAAAAAAAGCATGTGTGTGTGTGTGTGTGTGTGTATACATGTGTGTAAATAGTAAATGATTGTTTTTTTTTAAATTAGATGTAATATCTCATTTTTTTCTATACAACAGTACTAATTTTTTTATATAGATGTACTGGTTTTAAGAATATCGTTTTTACTCGAATTTTAGGATCTGGTATGTATTTTTTTTGAAAATTTTTTTTTAGAATAGAAAATAAAAAAAGTAAAAACACCATTAAAATTTTTTTCTTTTTGGGCGTAGTACCTAATTTTTTTATACGGGCTTTTTTTACATTTCTAATTTATAGAATTTTATTATCATTTATTACTCAATTTTACTGATTTTAATTTAATGAAATTTTTTGAAATTTCCCGAATTTATTTTGTTATAAATGGAAAATATACCATCTTGTCTAGTATTTCTGTTTGCTAGATACATTTAACACTTGCGAGCAAAAATAAAAGAGGTATTTTAATTTTCAACAATTAGCCATAATTACTAGATGCGGTTAAAAACGGGTAGGACGATGTATAATATTCGATACTCATGTAAAGTTGACTTTAAAATTATTTGCCAAAAAACTTAATCTATATAAAAGTTATGCCACACTGTAAAAAGTAACTTTCTTATATTTACAAAAAAATAGAATTTTTTCGAAAAATTAGTGAATTTTCAAAAAATTTTGTAAATATTCGATAAAAATCGTAAATTTACTAAATTTAGTATATTATCAAAAAACTCGAGAATTCTCGATTTTTTTTTGTGATTTTACGATTCACAACTATTTTTCGGAAATTCACAACTATTTTTTGAAAATTTTCTAAAAAAAATTGTAAATTATCAATTTTCCTTGCGAATTCACAAAAAAAACTCGAGAATACTTGAATTTTTTGTTAATATACTAAATTTAATAAATTTACGATTTTTTTCGAATATTTACAAATTTTTTTGAAAATTTACTAATTTTTCGAAAATGTTCTAATTTTTTTGATAATATAAGAAATTTACTTTTTACAGTGCGTTTATTTACACGAGGTGAAAAGATTATTCAAATATGAAAGCAATCTGATAATTTCCTATTAATTAGACTTATTGTTTCCAAAATATCAGTAAAAGCTGAAATTGTTCAAAAATTTTTCGGAAAATGAATGTATCGAGTTCCGGATTCAAGTCAATATTCAATAAAATTAGGCGCTAAAATTTTAAAATATAAAATTAAAAAATATCCTTCTTTGCCTGGTCAACGTAGGTAAATTGTTAATTAAAATCTTAAATATTTTGGATAAGTCTGCCTTGATAAAACTAGTCATATTTCTTTTAATGAAAATGAATTTACTTTTTAATAAAGCTTGAAGTTTGGGTCAAATTAGCGGGTCCTCTTTAGGAGCTATAATATTTTTGACTCATAGCAAAATCTTAGCTCAAGTTAAATTAACATATTATTTAGCTTACATGAGCTCAAAAAGTATTAAAAAGTTGTTCAAATAAGTAAGGAAAACGTTTTGAATTTTCTAATATAACAGTAAGTTCAAATGAAGAAAACATCATTCACAGAATTACCCATATATTATTCATAGGATTAAACATTTTAAGCTTGTTGATTTTAATTCTCAAAGTATTAGTATTTTAACTAATTGTCGCAATTATGCTTATATTGTTATTTTAAAAAAAAGTTCCATTTACTTAAAAAACAAAAATAATGTTTTTTTAATTTAAAAATTTAGCGTTAAAAATCAAATCTCAGCAAGTTAAAAAAAAAACATAAATTGCTAAGATAGAGAACGAATGAGTGAGCTTTACTGAATTAAAAGAGAGAATTATGCGTAATCGGAAAAAGGATTTTCTTAAGCGGCTCAGGATCAAGCGGCTTTTTGGCATCCGGCTGGCAAAGCGAAGTTGATTTGCCAAATTTTCTACATTTTAAAAAATTCATCTGTTTTTTATATACTGTATAAATAACTCATACATATTTATACGTTGATAAATGTTAACGTTTGTGTGTGTATGTGATATTTTTTTTTTACTTTACTTCATCTATATTTACATTTCTACAAACACAATTTTGAGCTTATACTTTTTTGATAAAATGAAATTTTTTATAAATATGTTTTTTTTTTATATATAACTATATATGATAAAAGCTTTTTATAAATATAATATAAAAATTGAGGGCATATAAATTTACAAAATGGATTTCTAATAAACATATATATATAATTTTTCTTTACATTTTTTTCTTTCCTTTTCAATAAAGTTATTTGGCGTAAAGACTTATGTATAATATATTCTTTCATTTGAAAAAGAAAAGTAAATTTCTGCTTTTTTGCCCTTTGTGGTATTATATTAAATCGTCCAAAATGATATAATGTCTTGTATAAAAAAATATTTTTAAGATAAGTATAAAAATAAACAACGCGTTTTCAAAAATAAACTATTATTGGATCTTGTGAATATAATTTATTATGCGTGATCATTTTTTTTTTTTTAATTTTTGGTGTTTTTTATGAGAAATCAGAACTTTTTTAGATAATTTTGCGCTAGTTTTCAATTTTAATTTTATTAAAGCATTCCTTTTTTGCATATCTCTCTAAACCATAATTTCATACGCTTATATTATAATTTGTAAATTATTAAATTTCATCAAATCAAATTTTTATTATTCTCTATTATTCTATTTTACAATATCTTGAGCTATAATTAATAAGAAAATATAATATTACTTAATTATTTAAGACGATTTTATTGATTTAATAATAGTTTCAAAATATAATATAATGATAGTTAACAGTGTTTTTAATTAGAAAATTTATAATTATCTCCTCTATACCATTTTTTTTTAGCTCTTTGTCTCTTTTAACTGGGTGCTTTTTACAGGAATTGTATATTTTTTCACTGTTTACGGAACAATACTAATTATCTTATTTTTTTATTTTTTAGTATTTTTATGTTTATAAAGGTTCAAATACCTAAAATTTTCAGTAACACGAAAGGTGGCGAGAATGTGAGTGTATTATTGAAATAACTTTGTATTGAATCCATCAAATCTTCCAAAACTTGTACCTTATTTTTTCATTAAATAAGGCCTACACTTAGAGAAAACGACATGAACGTCCCTTTTTTTTGTAAAGGCATCCGAAAAATTGAATAGTTTTAATTTTCATAACAATAACTTATAACCGGTTTGTGTAAACTCAACTTAAATGCATGGAACGTGTTTACTTCCAGCCGAGCTGTTACGCAACGTTACAATACAATTTTCTAATTCTATAATTTGTAATTATCACCTTGCTAGATGTTAAGATTCTAAATCCAAATTATTCTAAATCCAAGACCCTAAAAATGAATTAAGTCCCTAAATCCGGATGATTCTAAGTCCCTAAATCAAAATTTTTCTAAGCCCAGACTTTTCAAATTCCCTAAATTGAAATTATTCTAAGTCTCATTTGACCCTCCCCCGCCCATAAACCGGACAAATTTGACCCACCCTACTTAATTTTAATGTTCTGAGGAACCCCCCCCCTATAAACATATTCCATGTTGAAAAGTTTTCCACGCTTCAGATATGAGTAATTAAGTAAGAAAAAAAATACAACAGTGCTTTCAAGTGCATAAAAATAGAGTGCGCACCCATAAAAGGAAGCTTAAAAAAAGCTGAAAACGAGAGACAGATGACGAAAAAATAAGAGGACAGAAAAATTTAAGTTCAAATTTTAAACAAAATATTAATATCTTATATTGTTAAGTAAATATGCGCAGAAGGTTATAACTTTAAAAAAATATTGTTTATCAACTTTTGAAAAGAAAAATAAGTTCAAAAGAGCTAAGTATCGTTTCAGATATAAGTTAGGGGGTCACTATGTATACCATTCCTGTGAAAGGCACCCAACTGTTTTCCATGTACTTTTGCAATAAATTTTCATTTTTTTTTTTAGCATTAAAATTTCTAAAATCTACGCCCTAAACATTTTTTTCGTTTACTGGTATATGCATTGTGAATATGTACACTGACAATGAGAGAAAAAAACCATAAATCAAAGTCAATTTAACCTACGTGTCTTCAATTAAAAAAGTAGTGAAATGTTGTTTTTTCGCTGTCCTTTTAAATTTGACTTAAGTAAAGTGCTAAATATAGGAACCCAAAGGGTCATTAACCGATAATTAATAAGAAGAGTTAACAGCAATTGAAAAACCTATTAATACCAAATAAGTTGTTTTTATATTATATGAAGCTCTTTTTATTTTCAAATCTTAATGCAAATTTGTTTACATGTCTAGGACTAAAAAAGCCTATTTTCTACCCCAGGGAGGCGGATTTTTTATCCATGTAAAACTATATTTTAAATCACAGGAAAAAATATGGGTTTCGATTTTGCATGCTGTCTGCCCAGTTAGAACCAATATTTTGTCCCTTGCTTAAAAAATAGCTATTTTTTATTTTTTTATGCAAAAAATTTTTAGAAAAAAGTTTTCGAAAAATTAAGTATCCGAATCAAGATATCGAGTAAAAAATATATTTTCATAGAATTAAATGAGGTATTAAACAAAAATATTGCAGTTTTTTTATTATTTTTTTTTTTTTTAATTTTGAGAAAAAAATTTTGAAAAATTAACAAACAGATACAAAAAATTACTATTAGCGTGGTTCCTGAAACTAGTACTTTCATAGAAATATATTAGGTACTACTTCCAAAAAGAAAAAAAATTTGGAGTTTTTTTAATTTTTATGTGAGGAAAATTTTGGAAAAAAAATTTTCAAAAAATTAATTATCAGATTCGAGATATAGAGTAAAAATCGTACTTTCAATTATAAGTACTTTTATGGAAATAAATGAAGTATTACATCTAAATTAAAAAAAAAAAAAAGTACCTCGAGATTTTTTGGTGAAAAAAATTTTGAAAAAAAAATTAGGCCAAGGGTTATGAAATATCACAGGTTACCCACATACGTACATACATACACACACACACACACGCACACACACACACATACAGACTTTTTTTAAAAACCGGTTTTTTAGCTTCCTGGGGTCTCAAAACGTGCTTGTATGCCAAAAAATCGAAAATCAAAATTTCATCTATCACAATTCAATCACAAAATAATTCATATAAATAGGATTAATGAAATATTTGAAAAAACAAAACTAATATTTAATTAAATTAAAAAACATTTTTATTTAAATAGATATAACTGATAAAATTTTTGTTAATCATAAAAATGATTATAATTTTTAAGTAACTAATCCAAAAATACATGCCTATTATTTAATATTATTATCAAATTTTTGAAAATAATTATCATGCTCAAATAGACATGACAGTATATATTATTATGTATAAAGTGAAGAGAGCACATTAAAACAAACGCTTTAGTCATAAACAAATATACAATAAATGTATATTTGTCTAACACATTCAAATATTTATTTTTTAGGAAGATAATGTTTAAAGTAAATAATGGTTTTAAAAAATATAAAATAATAAATCTTATAAACAAAAAAAATAACTTCTTTTTTGTTACAATTTTTTTTGTTTAATTTTTTCTATAAAAAATTTTATTGAAATGGTTATGCGGACGTTGGAAATTACAGACTACATTCGGCACATTCTAAAATCAAACTCTTGTGGTCTTCCGCTAAAGATCCGCAAGGTAGTAGCAACTGAAACTAAATGATAACTTAAAATAAACATGTATATTTATTTTATGTAAAGTTGGCACCACTGCCTTGTAAGGATGCCGATTACTACTCGATTATTTGGTAATCGATTTTTTTTTTCTTTGATAATCGATTATTTGGCCGATTATTTTTTTTGAACGATTAATCGAATAACGATTATTTGTTTAAATAATCGATTATTTTTTTTAATAATCTATTTAAATTAAAAAAAATAGATTTTTTATAAAATATTTTATATTTTACAGTGCTTCAAGTTCTTCTTAACTGAATTTATTTTTTGTATTATAACAATATCTAAAAGAAAACGATATTACATTATTACCCTTCTCATTTCTGCGTGTAGAGGAAGGTTTAGGTATATCCGTATATATTAATTGATAATTTTAACTAATAAATTATTTTTTATACAACTTTTAAATTATATTTTTAATCAAAATGACTACGAAAAATCAATTATTTTTTTTTCAATCTCTTAAAAGCTCGTAAAATAAATAGAAATTTTTTTTTTTTTTAATTTCGATTATTATTCGATTATCAAAAAATCGATTATTTTTTTTGCGATTAATCGATTAACAACAATTAGTAAATTTTAACAATCGATTATCATCGATTCGATTATTTTGTTAATAATCGGCATCCTTACTGCCTTGCGGCGGGTCCCGTGATAGCCCCATCCACAAAAGGGGGCGCAACAGCAAGCGCATTTGCGGCGCAATGCGCAGAAAAAGATTTTGTGTATTGCGGGTTGCGCAGAAGACGAAATTGGCGACCCCCTTTTGTGGCTTTTGTAGATGGGGCCTAAATGGGGGGTCACAAGCG
Source organism: Anagrus nilaparvatae (assembly GCA_022575985.1). NCBI lineage: Eukaryota > Metazoa > Arthropoda > Insecta > Hymenoptera > Mymaridae > Anagrus > Anagrus nilaparvatae. The sequence continues at coordinate 28,220,593 of JAKSXM010000231.1, read as the reverse complement.
TAACCGCAACGCAATGCGCACAACACAATATGCATGTGTACAACTCGATTTTGGTTTGTGCGCATTGCGTTGTGGCTGCGCTTGCGGTTGCGTCCCCAATTTACGGGTTTTGTAGAATCAGCTTCTCTGCGCATTGCGTTGCGATTGCGCTGTTGGTTGCGACCCCCATTTACGGCGTTTGTGGAAACAGCCTTAGGCCCTATCTAAAAATGCCGTAAAAGGTGGTTGTAACTTCAATAGCAGCTGCAACGCTAATGCTTATTCTACAAACGCCGTAAATGGGGGTCGCAACTGCAAGCGTAGCCGCAACGCAATGCGTAGAGATGAAAAATCGTGTTGTGCGCATTGCATTGCGGCTGCACTTGCGGATTTGCGGCAGCAAAATTACATTTCATTGGCTACGCTTGCTGTTGCGGCCCCCATTCACGGCAACACCAGCGTGGCGTGCCCAAAACGTACCACTTGAATTTTTTTTTGGTTAAAGTTTTATATAAAATTGAAAGTAATAATGATTTTCGAACTAAAAGCTTATGAATTATTTTCGGACTTTCTACAATCATCTGGTAACCTTTTGCGGGCGATATTGTTAAATTATCTATATTATACTTTATGTACATATTTTTGTATCTTATCATATCTTATCTTTTCATATCTCGATGGGGCGACCACAAGCCAGTGGTACAAACTGAGATAAAATAAATATACATGTTTATTTTTATTTATCATTTATTGCATAATATTTTTAGGAATATTCCATTTTTTGACCTGACAAACTTATAAGGCACAATTTGATCTATGTATTGCATACATAGGGTGATCCTGCCTAAAAATTCAAAATCAAACATCTCATGTAGTAAACTTTGTATTGTCGAACTCGATTACTATACGCTTGGGGCCTATTAAGTAAAACATAGGTTTCCAAGACTCAATGATTAATGTACGAATCTTAATCTAGCTTTTTATTATATAAGATGTTAAATAGAAAATTTATAAATTACAAAAAGGAAACAAAATTCTCGTCGAGTGCATCAAAATATCGTTCATTAATTAACTTTTAAAATTAATAAATGACATTATATATTTAGATGTATTTGCTTAAAAAAAAAGTGATTTATGTAAACAAATTGCAAATAGAAGCACAACTAAAAGTAACAAAAATGCCAACTACGTGTTTTCAATTTACTAAAATAATATTTATAGGTTTTATACTAAATTAAGTATCCTTTCTTAGGATATAAAGTGTACTTTTTTTAAACAACAGATATTCAATATAAACGTATCTAAATAGTCTAAATTAATGTTTTCATAGGAAAATGTAAAATGCAATGCAAATTTAATTTTTTTTTTTAAATAATTATTCAAGATTTCAAGCAAGCAAATGCTCATATTATCGAATATTCGTTTAATACATAGCTGTATTCTAAAATGTATAATAGATCTCACGACCCCCATTTCGTAGCTAGTCTACCCTCACAGGGCGATAGAATTCTCCAACTGGTATACAATTTTCCAACTATTTTTTTTGGTCTTTGAAAACGAATACAGTAACCGTTTTTACTTCATCTTGGTTTTGTTCTGTTTCTGACCATAGGAAGTGTTAGGTTAAATTATTCGGATATTTTTTTATTAATACTGGTTACTTTGTATTTCTTGGGTCACTAAACACGAATATGATATCCACTTTAACCTAAATTACTCTATTTACGAACAATAGAAGATTTCTAACAACCCGCAGCGATTATATAGGTAAAAAGTCGTTTTTAGTGAGCCAAAAAATATAAGCAATTAATAAAAATCTTTAAAAACCTGAAAATTCTTTTTGTAGGCAACTAGACCAAGTTAGGTAAAAATGGATTTTATATTCGTATTCATTGACTCAAAAAATATACATACCCAATAAAAAAAATCTACAAATATAGAATAAAAAGTATCTGTAGAAACAGAAGTACATCTCAAGTCTATTAGAATTTTCTAAAAAATTAAAACTTTTTTTTTATTAAAAAAATAATGCTAAAATAAAATTTTTTATTAAATATATTTACCGAACAAGGTAAATATTTAGTCGAGTTTTGTATTCATAAATGTATTGAGAGTCTTTTGATACACTTATATACACTAGAATATACAGTTATTTATTTGTAATCAAAAATTATTTGCATAGTTGTACAGACTCCAAATAATATAAAGTAAATGACATTATATTTGATTATAAGCAAATATTTCAAGTTGGTGGGTTGATTAAGGAAATAAGAAGGTGGCAAATATTGTTTAAACATTCATTAAATGATAAGTGAGAAAGTTTAGTTTCTATTGATAAAGAATGTTTTCTCAAAATTTAGTTCAAACAACTGTCAATACATTTGTATTAAAAGCTGTTTATTATACAGACATATACTTATAGAGATTCGAAATCAACTTTTATTTTAAAAAAAATTGATAATTACCAATGCTACAAGTGGATTATTTTGCCTTTTTTAATTGACCTGCTTTTTTACTTGGCTTAAAATGCATAAAAATTATCTAATAAGTTTCTAACTAATTTTGGGTAAACAGGTAGAAAAAAGATATTTTAAAACTCCCAAAATACAGTTTAATTTAGAGGTAGATTCGAGTACTCTATTTTGGGGTAGGAAATTTTGTTTTTTTTTTAGCAGGAGCTTCCACAACAATATTTTTGCAAAACTTTCTAATAATTGAAAATATTTTACAATAAAAAAAAATATTTAAAAAATGAATATGTAAATTTTTTTAATACTCAAAACATTATTTAAATAAAAAAACGGGTTTTACGAAACAAGAATTTTATTATCTGACAAAAACAGAATAATAAAAAATATATAAGTACTTATGACAAACTAAAACTTAATCTGCTACGTGTATTTAATATAATTTTTAAATAACTAACATAATTAATTGTTATTTTTTGTTTAGTCACTTTTTTACAATTATTTATCAATTCACAAGTCATATTTAATGAACATAATAAAAATATTTTTTAAAATTGAATTTTTTTTTTATCAATTACATTTAAAATCTAAATTTTTTTCTTTTATTTTATATCCGGTAATTATAATAGTATATACTTTGATTTTAAAAAATCTTGACCTAGTATTTCACTATAAAAGTATAACAATAAAAAAAAATTTTACAGTAATATAATTATTAGAAAAAAAAAATAATAAAATAAAACTGATTATCATTGTCATTTACATAAAAAAATTAAAAGTTTAAATTAATTTTTTATAGGTTATACAATTTATACTTTTAAAAAACTTGTTAAAAATAAAAGATTTTTTCTTTTAAATTGATCAATTTAAACAGCATTAAATTAAGCATATAAAAAAAGAAAGAAAAAAAAAATTAGTTTTCATAAATTATACTTTTTTTATAAAATAATCATAAATTTTCTTCTTATAATTCTTTTAATTCCAATTCGATAAAAATCTTAATATATTACTCATTAGCATTTAAGCGAATCACCACTACTATTATTTTACGTTTCACTGAATATATATATAATATATATTAAAGTTAACTCAATTTTCACTAATTTATACTAATTACAAAAATTTTTATAAGAAGAAAAAAAAATTATATTCTTGGTTAAGAAAAAAATTATACTTTTTTAAAACTTGACTTTTATAATAAATGTACATTTAAAAAAAAAGTAATATAAATTAAAATTTGATTCGAATAAATATGCATGAATTTATTAACATTAAATTTCCAAATTAGATTATTGGTTTACTGTAAAAAATAATTGAGTTTTTCATTTTGTTGTTTGATCAATCACGACTGCAAATAGTAATACTTTTTTATAATTGTAGTTATAAAAATTTCTTTTATAGAAAATAGTTTTGTGACCTGTAGTTCCATTTCCAAGTTTCTGTATTTCGCTTTGGGAATTGAGAAGCACTATAGTATATAAATGTATGTTATATGAGTAAATATGTACCACTAGTCAATTATTTTTATGCAAAAACGTTTCTCAGATATTGCATTAAGCTTTAAATAATGTATATAATAAGTCAGCATGCATGGTAGTTGTTCTGAAAATTCGCTTGAGTTTATTATTAACAGATTCAATTAGTACCATTCACCACAAAAATAATCAAATTTTTTCATAAATATAATAAAGAACTAAAAAACTTGAATATTTTAACTTAAACCTAAATTATCATCTTTCCAGCTATTGTAGAATTTAAAATTAGTATCAGAGCTTTAAAATATATACAAAAAAACTTTATTTCCTACTAGTATAAACCACGCCACGGTAAATTAAAGCCCCCAAAACAAATAATCAAATTTTTTCAAAAGGACCTAAAAAACTTGAATAATTTACCTTAAACCTAAATTATCATCTTTTCAGCTGTTGTAGAATTTAAAATTAGTATCAGAGCTTTAAAATATATACAAAAAAGCTTTTTTTACTACTGGTATAAACCACGCCACGGTAAATTAAAGCCCCCAAAACAAATAATCAAATTTTTTCAAAAGGATCTAAAAAACTTGAATATTTTACCTTAAACCTAAATTATCATATTTTCAGCTGTTGTAGAATTTAAAATTAGTATCAAAGCTTTAAAATATATACAAAAAAGCTTTCTTACCTACTGGTATAAACCACACCACGGTAAATTAAAGCCCCTAAAAAAATAATCAAATTTTTTCATAAGGAACTAAAAAACTTTAATTTTTTACCTTAAACCTACATTATCATCTTTCCAGTTATTGTAGAATTTAAAATTAGTATCAGAGCTTTAAAATATATACAAAAAAGCTTTCAGACCTACTGGTATAAACCACCCCACGGCAAATTAAAGCCCCCAAAACAAACAATCAAATTTTTTCAAAAGGACCTAAAAAACTTGAATATTTTACCTTAAACCTAAATTATCATCTTTTCAGCTGTTGTATAATTTAAAATTAGTATCAAAGCTTTAAAATATATAGAAAAAAGCTTTCTTACCTACTGGTATAAACCACGCCACGGCAAATTAAGCCCCTAAAAAAATAATCAAATTTTTTCATACGGAACTAAAAAACTTTAATTTTTAACCTTAACCCTACATTATCATCTTTCCAGCTATTGTAGAATTTAAAATTAGTATGCGAGCTTTAAAATATATACAAAAAAGCTTTTTTTCCTACTGGTATAAACCACGCCACGGTAAATTAAAGCCCCCAAAACAAATAATCAATTTTTTTCAAAAGGACTAAAAAACTTGAATATTTTACCTTAAACCTACATTATCATCTTTTCAGCTGTTGTAGAATTTAAAATTAGTATCAGAGCTTTAAAATATATACAAAAAAGCTTTTTTTCCTACTGGTATAAACCACGCCACGGTAAATTAAAGCCCCCAAAACAAATAATCAAATTTTTTCAAAAGGATCTAAAAAACTTGAATATTTTACCTTAAACCTAAATTATCATCTTTTCAGCTGTTGTAGAATTTAAAATTAGTATCAGAGCTTTAAAATATATACAAAAAAGCTTTTTTTACTACTGGTATAAACCACACCACGGTAAATTAAAGCCCCTAAAAAAATAATCAAATTTTTTCATAAGGAACTAAAAAACTTTAATTTTTAACCTTAACCCTACATTATCATCTTTCCAGCTATTGTAGAATTTAAAATTAGTATGCGAGCTTTCAAATATATACAAAAAAGCTTTTTTTCCTACTGGTATAAACCACGCCACGGTAAATTAAAGCCCCCAAAACAAATAATCAAATTTTTTCAAAAGGATCTAAAAAACTTGAATATTTTACCTTAAACCTAAATTATCATCTTTTCAGCTGTTGTAGAATTTAAAATTAGTATCAGAGCTTTAAAATATATACAAAAAAGCTTTTTTTACTACTGGTATAAACCACACCACGGTAAATTAAAGCCCCTAAAAAAATAATCAAATTTTTTCATAAGGAACTAAAAAACTTTAATTTTTTACCTTAAACCTACATTATCATCTTTCCAGTTATTGTAGAATTTAAAATTAGTATCAGAGCTTTAAAATATATACAAAAAAGCTTTCAGACCTACTGGTATAAACCACCCCACGGCAAATTAAAGCCCCCAAAACAAACAATCAAATTTTTTCAAAAGGACCTAAAAAACTTGAATATTTTACCTTAAACCTAAATTATCATCTTTTCAGCTGTTGTATAATTTAAAATTAGTATCAAAGCTTTAAAATATATAGAAAAAAGCTTTCTTACCTACTGGTATAAACCACGCCACGGCAAATTAAGCCCCTAAAAAAATAATCAAATTTTTTCATACGGAACTAAAAAACTTTAATTTTTAACCTTAACCCTACATTATCATCTTTCCAGCTATTGTAGAATTTAAAATTAGTATGCGAGCTTTAAAATATATACAAAAAAGCTTTTTTTCCTACTGGTATAAACCACGCCACGGTAAATTAAAGCCCCCAAAACAAATAATCAATTTTTTTCAAAAGGACTAAAAAACTTGAATATTTTACCTTAAACCTACATTATCATCTTTCCAGCTATTGTAGAATTTAAAATTAGTATCAGAGTTTTAATATATATACAAAATAGCTTTCTTACCTACTGGTATAAACCACGCCACGGTAAATTAAAGCCCCTAAAAAAATAATCAAATTTTTTCATAAGGAACTAAAAAACTTTAATTTTTTACCTTAAACCTACATTATCATCTTTCCAGCTATTGTAGAATTTAAAATTAGTATCGGTGCTTTAAAATATATACAAAAGCGCTTTTTTTCCTACTGGTATAAACCACGCCAAGGTAAATTAAAGCCCCCAAAACAAATAATCAATTTTTTTCAAAAGGACTAAAAAACTTGAATATTTTACCTTAAACCTACATTATCATCTTTCCAGCTATTGTAGAATTTAAAATTAGTATCAGAGCTTTAAAATATATACAAAATAGCTTTCTTACCTACTGGTATAAACCACGCCACGGTAAATTAAAGCCCCCAAAACAAATAATCAAATTTTTTCAAAAGGACCTAAAAAACTTGAATATTTTACCTTAAACCTAAATTATCATCATTTCAGCTGTTGTAGAATTTAAAATTAGTATCAAAGCTTTAAAATATATACAAAAAAGCTTTCTTACCTACTGGTATAAACCACGCCACGGTAAATTAAAGCCCCTAAAAAAATAATCAAATTTTTTCATAAGGAACTAAAAAACTTTAATTTTTAACCTTAAACCTACATTATCATCTTTCCAGCTATTGTAGAATTTAAAATTAGTATCAGAACTTTAAAATATATACAAAAAAGCTTTTTTTCCTACTGGTATAAACCACGCCACGGTAAATTAAAGCCCCCAAAACAAATAATCAAATTTTTTCAAAAGGATCTAAAAAACTTGAATATTTTACCTTAAACCTAAGTTATCATCTTTTCAGCTGTTGTAGAATTTAAAATTAGTATAAGAGCTTTAAAATATATACAAAAAAGCTTTCTTACCTACTAGTATAAACCACCCCACGGTAAATTAAAGCCCCCAAATCAAATAATTAAATTTTTTCAAAAGGACTAAAAAACTTGAATATTTTACCTTAAACCTAAATTATCATCTTTTCAGCTGTTGTAGAATTTAAAATTAGTATCAGAACTTTAAAATATATACAAAAAAGCTTTTTTTCCTACTGGTATAAACCACGCCACGGTAAATTAAAGCCCCCAAAACAAATAATCAAATTTTTTCAAAAGGATCTAAAAAACTTGAATATTTTACCTTAAACCTAAGTTATCATCTTTTCAGCTGTTGTAGAATTTAAAATTAGTATCAGAGCTTTAAAATATATACAAAAAATCTTTCTTACCTACTGGTATAAACCACGCCACGGCAAATTAAAGCCCCTAAAAAAATAATCAAATTTTTTCATACGGAACTAAAAAACTTTAATTTTTTACCTTAAAACTAAATTATCATCTTTTCAGCTGCTTTAGAATTTAAAATTAGTATCAAAGCTAAAAAATATATACAAAAAGGCTTTCTTACCTACTGGTATAAACCACGCCACGGTAAATTAAAGCCCCTAAAAAAATAATCAAATTTTTTCAAAAGGAACTAAAAAACTTTAATTTTTTACCTTAAACCTATCATTATCATCTTTCCAGCTATTGTAGAATTTAAAATTAGTATCAGAGCTTTAAAATATATAGAAAATAGTTTTCGTACCTACTGGTAAAAACCACCCCATGGTAAATTAAAGCCCCCAAAACAAATAATCAAATTTTTTCAAAAGGACCTAAAAAACTTGAATATTTTACCTTAAACCTAAATTATCATCTTTTCAGCTGTTGTAGAATTTAAAATTAGTATCAGAGCTTTAAAATATATACAAAAAAGCTTTTTTTACTACTGGTATAAACCACGTCACGGTAAATTAAAGCCCCCAAAACAAATAATCAAATTTTTTCAAAAGGATCTAAAAAACTTGAATATTTTACCTTAAACCTAAATTATCATCTTTTCAGCTGTTGTAGAAATTAAAATTAGTATCAAAGCTTTAAAATATATACAAAAAAGCTTTCTTACCTACTGGTATAAACCACACCACGGTAAATTAAAGCCCCTAAAAAAATAATCAAATTTTTTCATAAGGAACTAAAAAACTTTAATTTTTTACCTTAAACCTACATTATCATCTTTCCAGTTATTGTAGAATTTAAAATTAGTATCAGAGCTTTAAAATATATACAAAAAAGCTTTCAGACCTACTGGTATAAACCACCCCACGGCAAATTAAAGCTCCCAAAACAAACAATCAAATTTTTTCAAAAGGACCTAAAAAACTTGAATATTTTACCTTAAACCTAAATTATCATCTTTTCAGCTGTTGTAGAATTTAAAATTAGTATCAAAGCTTTAAAATATATAGAAAAAAGCTTTCTTACCTACTGGTATAAACCACGCCACGGCAAATTAAGCCCCTAAAAAAATAATCAAATTTTTTCATACGGAACTAAAAAACTTTAATTTTTTACCTTAAACCTACATTATCATCTTTCCAGCTATTGTAGAATTTAAAATTAGTATCGGTGCTTTAAAATATATACAAAAGCGCTTTTTTTCCTACTGGTATAAACCACGCCAAGGTAAATTAAAGCCCCCAAAACAAATAATCAATTTTTTTCAAAAGGACTAAAAAACTTGAATATTTTACCTTAAACCTACATTATCATCTTTCCAGCTATTGTAGAATTTAAAATTAGTATCAGAGTTTTAAAATATATACAAAATAGCTTTCTTACCTACTGGTATAAACCACGCCACGGTAAATTAAAGCCCCTAAAAAAATAATCAAATTTTTTCATAAGGAACTAAAAAACTTTAATTTTTTACCTTAAACCTACATTATCATCTTTCCAGCTATTGTAGAATTTAAAATTAGTATCGGTGCTTTAAAATATATACAAAAGCGCTTTTTTTCCTACTGGTATAAACCACGCCAAGGTAAATTAAAGCCCCCAAAACAAATAATCAATTTTTTTCAAAAGGACTAAAAAACTTGAATATTTTACCTTAAACCTACATTATCATCTTTCCAGCTATTGTAGAATTTAAAATTAGTATCAAAGCTTTAAAATATATACAAAAAAGCTTTCTTACCTACTGGTATAAACCACGCCACGGTAAATTAAAGCCCCTAAAAAAATAATCAAATTTTTTCATAAGGAACTAAAAAACTTTAATTTTTAACCTTAACCCTACATTATCATCTTTCCAGCTATTGTAGAATTTAAAATTAGTATGCGAGCTTTAAAATATATACAAAAAAGCTTTTTTTCCTACTGGTATAAACCACGCCACGGTAAATTAAAGCCCCCAAAACAAATAATCAAATTTTTTCAAAAGGACCTAAAAAACTTGAATATTTTACCTTAAACCTAAATTATCATCTTTTCAGCTGTTGTAGAATTTAAAATTAGTATCAGAACTTTAAAATATATACAAAAAAGCTTTTTTTCCTACTGGTATAAACCACGCCACGGTAAATTAAAGCCCCCAAAACAAATAATCAAATTTTTTCAAAAGGATCTAAAAAACTTGAATATTTTACCTTAAACCTAAGTTATCATCTTTTCAGCTGTTGTAGAATTTAAAATTAGTATAAGAGCTTTAAAATATATACAAAAAAGCTTTCTTACCTACTAGTATAAACCACCCCACGGTAAATTAAAGCCCCCAAATCAAATAATTAAATTTTTTCAAAAGGACTAAAAAACTTGAATATTTTACCTTAAACCTAAATTATCATCTTTTCAGCTGTTGTAGAATTTAAAATTAGTATCAGAACTTTAAAATATATACAAAAAAGCTTTTTTTCCTACTGGTATAAACCACGCCACGGTAAATTAAAGCCCCCAAAACAAATAATCAAATTTTTTCAAAAGGATCTAAAAAACTTGAATATTTTACCTTAAACCTAAGTTATCATCTTTTCAGCTGTTGTAGAATTTAAAATTAGTATCAGAGCTTTAAAATATATACAAAAAATCTTTCTTACCTACTGGTATAAACCACGCCACGGCAAATTAAAGCCCCTAAAAAAATAATCAAATTTTTTCATACGGAACTAAAAAACTTTAATTTTTTACCTTAAACCTATCATTATCATCTTTCCAGCTATTGTAGAATTTAAAATTAGTATCAGAGCTTTAAAATATATAGAAAATAGCTTTCGTACCTACTGGTATAAACCACCCCATGGTAAATTAAAGCCCCCAAAACAAATAATCAAATTTTTTCAAAAGGACCTAAAAAACTTGAATATTTTACCTTCAACCTAAATTATCATCTTTTCAGCTGCTGTAGAATTTAAAATTAGTATCAGAGCTTTAAAATATATACAAAAAAGCTTTCTTACCTACTGGTATAAACCACGCCGCGGCAAATTAAAGTCCCTAAAAAAATAATCAAATTTTTTCATACGGAACTAAAAAACTTTAATTTTTTACCCTAAACCTACATTATCATCTTTCCAGCTATTGTAGAATTTAAAATTAGTATCAGAGCTTTAAAATATATACAAAAAAGCTTTCAGACCTACTGGTATAAACCACCCCACGGCAAATTAAAGCCCCCAAAACAAACAATCAAATTTTTTCAAAAGGACCTAAAAAACTTGAATATTTTACCTTAAACCTAAATTATCATCTTTTCAGCTGCTGTAGAATTTAAAATTAGTATCAGAGCTTTAAAATATATACAAAAAAGCTTTCTTACCTACTGGTATAAACCACGCCGCGGCAAATTAAAGTCCCTAAAAAAATAATCAAATTTTTTCATACGGAACTAAAAAACTTTAATTTTTTACCCTAAACCTACATTATCATCTTTCCAGCTATTGTAGAATTTAAAATTAGTATCAGAGCTTTAAAATATATACAAAAAAGCTTTCAGACCTACTGGTATAAACCACCCCACGGCAAATTTAAGCCCCCAAAACAAACAATCAAATTTTTTCAAAAGGACCTAAAAAACTTGAATATTTTACATTAAACCTAAATTATCATCTTTTCAGCTGTTGTAGAATTTAAAATTAGTATCAAAGCTTTAAAATATATACAAAAAAGCTTTCTTACCTACTGGTATAAACCACGCCACGGTAAATTAAAGCCCCTAAAAAAAAAATCAAATTTTTTCATAAGGCTAAAAAACTTTAATTTTTTACCTTAAACCTACATTATCATCTATCCAGCTATTGTAGAATTTAAAATTAGTATCAGAACTTTAAAATATATACAAAATAGCTTTCTTACCTACTGGTATAAACCACCCCACGGTAAATTAAAGCCCCCAAAACAAAAAATCAAATTTTTTCAAAAGGACCTAAAAAACTTGAATATTTTACCTTAAACCTAAATTATCATCTTTCCAGCTATTGTAGAATTTAAAATTAGTATCAGAGCTTTAAAATATATACAAAATAGCTTTCTTACCTACTGGTATAAACCACCCCACGGTAAATTAAAGCCCCCAAAACAAAAAATCAAATTTTTTCAAAAGGACCTAAAAAACTTGAATATTTTACATTAAACCTAAATTATCATCTTTTCAGCTGTTGTAGAATTTAAAATTAGTATCAAAGCTTTAAAATATATATAAAAAAGCTTTAATTACTACTAGTTTAATCCACCCCACGGTAAATTAAAGCACTTAAAAAAATAATGTTAATTTTTAAATACAAATGAAAAATCTCGACTTTTTTTAATAATTCCTAAAATATATTGTATTCTGCTATTGCAGAATTTAAAATTATTATAAAAAGTTTAAAATATATATAAAAAAGCTTTAATTACTTACTAGTTTAATCCACCCCACGGTAAATTAAAGCACTTAAAACAAATAATGTTAATTTTTAAATACAAATGAAAAATCTCGACTTTTTTTAATAATTCCTAAAATATATTGTATTCTGCTATTGCAGAATTTAAAATTATTATCAAAGCTTTAAAATATATACAAAAAAGCTTTCTTACCTACTGGTATAAACCACGCCACGGTAAATTAAAGCCCCTAAAAAAATAATCAAATTTTTTCATAAGGCTAAAAAACTTTAATTTTTTACCTTAAACCTACATTATCATCTATTCAGCTATTGTAGAATTTAAAATTAGTATCAGAGCTTTAAAATATATACAAAATAGCTTTCTTACCTACTGGTATAAACCACCCCACGGTAAATTAAAGCCCCCAAAACAAAAAATCAAATTTTTTCAAAAGGACCTAAAAAACTTGAATATTTTACCTTAAACCTAAATTATCATCTTTCCAGCTATTGTAGAATTTAAAATTAGTATCAGAGCTTTAAAATATATACAAAATAGCTTTCTTACCTACTGGTATAAATCACCCCACGGTAAATTAAAGCTCCCAAAACAAATAATCAAATTTTTTCAAAAGGACCTAAAAAACATGAATATTTTACCTTAAACCTAAATTATCATCATTTCAGCTGTTGTAGAATTTAAAATTAGTATCAAAGCTTTAAAATATATACAAAATAGCTTTCTTACCTACTGGTATAAATCACCCCACGGTAAATTAAAGCCCCCAAAACAAATAATCAAATTTTTTCAAAAGGACCTAAAAAACATGAATATTTTACCTTAAACCTAAATTATCATCATTTCAGCTGTTGTAGAATTTAAAATTAGTATCAAAGCTTTAAAATATATACAAAAACGCTTTTTTTCCTACTAGTATAAACCACGCCAAGGTAAATTAAAGCCCCCAAAACAAATAAACAATTTTTTTCAAAAGGACTATAAAACTTGAATATTTTACCTTAAACCTACATTATCATCTTTCCAGCTATTGTAGAATTTGAAATTAGTTTCAGAGTTTTAAAATATATACAAAATAGCTTTCTTACCTACTGGTATAAACCACGCCACGGTAAATTAAAGCCCCTAAAAAAATAATCAAATTTTTTCATAAGGAACTAAAAAACTTTAATTTTTAACCTTAACCCTACATTATCATCTTTGCAGCTATTGTAGAATTTAAAATTAGTATGAGAGCTTTAAAATATATACAAAAAAGCTTTTTTTCCTACTGGTATAAACCACGCCACGGTAAATTAAAGCCCCCAAAACAAATAATCAAATTTTTTCAAAAGGATCTAAAAAACTTGAATATTTTACCTTAAACCTAAATTATCATCTTTTCAACTGTTGTAGAATTTAAAATTAGTATAAGAGTTTTAAAATATATACAAAATAGCTTTCTTACCTACTGGTATAAACCACCCCACGGCAAATTAAAGCCCCCAAAACAAACAATCAAATTTTTTCAAAAGAACCTAAAAAACTTTAATTTTTAACCTTAACCCTACATTATCATCTTTGCAGCTATTGTAGAATTTAAAATTAGTATGAGAGCTCTAAAATATATACAAAAAAGCTTTTTTTCCTACTGGTATAAACCACCCCACGGTAAATTAAATCCCCCAAAACAAATAATCAAATTTTTTCAAAACGACCTAAAAAACTTGAATATTTTACCTTAAACCTAAATTATCATCTTTTCAGCTGTTTTAGAATTTAAAATTAGTATCAGAGCTTTAAAATATATACAAAAAAGCTTTCTTACCTACTGGTATAAACCACGCCACGGTAAATTAAAGCCCCCAAAACAAATAATCAAATTTTTTCAAAAGGACCTAAAAAACTTGAATATTTTACCTTAAACCTAAATTATCATCTTTTCAGCTGTTGTAGAATTTAAAATTAGTATCAGAGCTTTAAAATATATACAAAATAGCTTTCTTACCTACTGGTATAAACCACGCCACGGTAAATTAAAGCCCCTAACAAAATAATCAAATTTTTTCATAAGGAACTAAAAAACTTTGATTTTTTACCTTAAACCTAAATTATCGTCTTTCCAGCCATTGTAGAATTTAAAATTAGTATCAGAGCTTTAAAATATATACAAAAAAGCTTTTTTAAAATGTATAGCCCATTAATGAGTGTCCAAATGTACCATGTCCAAATTTACCGTGTAGGACGTATCGCTTAGAGTTTTATAATATAGATAGATATGGAACTACATTATTTCTTACTCTTTATATTATTATAATTATTATTAAAATCATTAATTAATCAATAAATATGTATATATTTGTAAAATTATATTTAACATCATTGTTAATGTCATTTTACTAAAATATATAGTTAGATAATCAGTGGTTTTGGATTTTAACAATAGATCAAATAGTAAATGAGCTTTCTTTGATCTTACTATTTTGATTGACTTATGATTATAAAATGAATTATTATCTTATATAGTACTTTAAATAATTCTGTTTAACTATATATATATTTATATTGATTTTTTGTTATTTTTGATATTATCTTCATATACGAGTACTTCTATAACAAATTTGTTTATAAAAAGCTACATGAAGCTTTTCAATTTTCAAAATGTTATTAAAATTTACAACTCTTTTTTAGTTCACTTTTTGAAGTGATTAATAACTTGATTTGCAATTTATTTTTGAGTACCCGAAAAATTCCCTCTCAGAAGGGAGGAGGGGATCAAAAGGGAATGGGGAGTTTAATAGACTTAGAATATTTTTAATTTAGGGACAATACTTTACATATTTATGACGAAAAATAGGTTACATCTTTAAAAAAGTTTGTGATTTATGGTTAATTAATTTACGATTAAATGTACTGATTTTCTATGAGACGAGTCATGAACGATTGTTTGAAATAAGTAATCTCATTCTACATAAACTGATTTTCAATTTCTGCTTAATAAAATATTTGATCATGAATATGCTGATACGAATTAAACAGATATAAGACATTGAAATAATTAATTAGTTTAATTAAACAACAAAATTAACTAAGAAGTAAATTCATAATTTTCAAAAATTTTATTAATTTTTAAATTAAACATTTTGTTCCGTACATAATTTAATGTTTGTAGAATTTCTATAGAAATTTAAATACAATGTTAAATTTTTATAAAATAAACATATAAATCTATTGTACTTTATGCATATAATATTATCAATCAATATTATAATAATAATAATAAATGTCAATTTGATAAATTACGTAAAATACAAACGTTGTTTAACTAGAATTTTATATTTAAATTTATTATAATTCGTTTCATTATTATAAGGGTAATATATATATTATATACATTAGCCTTGGAGTAAAAAGTTACTTTGGTTTTAGATAATAGGTTCAAATTAATTGCTATTAATCAGAAAAATAAGATTCCTAAATTGATATGCTATTTTCTCAGTATTTCCATCAAGTGCATGAAAATAATATCTTTTTCTTATAGGGGGCCGAAAATTCGTTCCAACAGAGCCCACGTGTATTTAGAGGTGATAAAATGAGCTATAATTTTAGGTATCGTATTTTTTTGGTAAATAGCAACTAATTTTGAAAGCTAATTAAAAATCCAAGTGATTTCATATAATAACTGCCTGGCTAATATAGATACATATAATAAGTATTCAATTTATGATTTTATAATACAAATATTCGAGATTTCCTGGTGAAACAAACTAATTCAGAAAAATTTTATATATCTGTGAAACGTTACTGGAAAAAAAACCGGTTTCTGCTATCAAATGTTCGCTTCTAGTTAACAAAATTTTCATTCCTTGTTAAGAAGATTGCATATGACCTAAAACGTAAAGAAAATTTAAAAAAATATAAATAAATTTGAATTTTCTTTGTGTTTCAAATTATTTGTAAGCTTTTGAGCAAGATGAATAATTCCGCTGGCCATATACGGAAATCCGCTGATCTAAGTGGAATCCCATTAACCGTAAGCAGAAATATTTTGCTATGTGGCAAAGATATCTTTTCTTCAGTGTATTTTTTTCTGAATGATTCCAGATTAAAAAAATTCTGCTGGTTTTTTGTTACTTTTTTTTATAAATTTTTTTTTAAAGAATATTTTCCGTATACAATTTTTTCAAGTTAAAAAAATACAATTATTTTGTATATGTTACATAAAGTATGTACTTCATGTATTAATTTTAATGAAAGATCTTGAAAAAACAAAAATAACATATATATATTTAATTAGTATACAGTTGAAGTCTTTTAAAATTTTTTTACATTTCTTGTATCATTTTTAAACAAAATATTCCACTTGAATAAAAAATAAAAAAACTACTTGGAGTAAGAGGATCAAGTAGACAAGGGTAATTTGATAAACTCAATATGATTTTCTGTTTTTTTTTTCAAACATATTGGGTAGATAAAAAAGATTGAAAATGTTTATTTATAAATTTTTTTATTTTATATTGTTGTACCAAATATTGAAAAGCATTGTACCTTTCATTAAAAAATTTATTATGGTTAAAAATCTCAATTTAGAAAGGTGCTGCTCTTCTTTTTAAGATGGAACATATTTATAGGGAGGGGGTACCTTGTAAATCTGAAAACCATGCGAGAGGGCTAAAATTGTCTGATTTAAGGGGGGGGGGGGTAAAGATGGACTTTGAATAATTCAGGTTCAGGAATAAAAACTGATTTATAATAGAAAGTAATTGATTAAATTATTTTCATTAAACTCTTAATCCTATAAAAATCTATCAGTTTTACGAAATTAGTATATGAAAAAAAATTTTTGACATTACATTAAAACTCAATAAAAAAATGAAGGATAAGACAAAATACTATAGTTCTATTACTCTGGTATTACATGAAAAGATAAGTTTGTAATTTATAGTGTATTACGTAGTAAGCAGAGAGGGGATACATCCTACTAACTCTTTCATTACATTCTCTCTTTTTTTTTTTTTAATGAAACTTCTCTTACTTATCGAGTTGTAAAATTTAGCCTTCAGTTATGTTTTCGTTTTTTGACGTTAAAGTGTATACAATATTATATAAGTCACATTAAAATAATTTTAAGTTTTAAATAATAAAATATTTTTGATTTTTAGTGTAAATTTTTAAAATAAAAAAAAAAAAAGTTAAATTAAGTGATATAAAGTGATAAAAAAAATTTTGATAACTAATAAATTTTTTTATTAATTTAGAAAAAGTATGTATAGGTAAATAATAAATTTTTTTAAATTAAAAAATATATCATATTATTTATTATGTGTGTGTGAATATAATGCATTATATAACGAACATAAAATAATATTAAGCTTTTGTTTTATTTATAAAGTTAGTTATAATATAGAGTGATTATAAACTTTATCAATTAAAGGAGAATAGGTTATGTTACTTTTTTTTGGACATATACATATAAACTCTAGTGTATAAACACTATTTATGCATACATATATTTTTTTTTTTACTTTAATACAAATTCTTTAACTATAAATTTTTGAAATATTATCATAAAAATTCCTTATCGAAATTTAATATTTAATAATAATAATTATAATAATAAAGTCTTATATTTTTAATGATAATAAATTAAAAAACCGGTATTTTATTATAAATATAAATAAAGTATTTATAAAACACGTGGTATGTCAGAGTGTTATAGCTCAGTATCTCAGGTGAGCATTGATTTTAAATTTTGCAATTTTTAGCTTCTTCGTTATGACAAAAGATGAATTTCAGAAATTTTCTGAATAGCGCGTTTAGGTATTGAAAAATTCCTATACTTCGTTTGCTAAAAAATATTTTTTTTATTTTTAATAAACTCATGAGCAAGTTTAATATAATTAAAAATTCTTTATTCTAGTAGAATTATATAATCAGTAAAACAATTAAAAAATTAACTCTCAATGTAATGATATTATTATGCATTGTTTTTTTTTTATTTTATAAAATATTTAAAACAACTATTTATGACTAAAAATACGAATTATCTACTAAAGTAAAATAAAGATTAAAAATTTTTAATCCAAAAAAGTAATTGGTGACTTGTTTTATTTTTGAGTTTTTTTTTTCGATGATTGAAATTTTGTCTTATTTTTGGGTTTTTTTTTTATATGATTGAAATTGTGCTCTAAAATTTTTTTAAACATGTAGGTACAAATTCTTTGTGATTTAAATATCTTTTATTCAAATAATAAAAAAAAGCCAGTTTAAAAAGTATTAGTAGAAAAATTAATTACATGATTTTAAGGTATTTAGAAATTTTTTACGGTCTGAATTAAATCACTTGAAACTTTTTGTATTCGCTTCATTTTGGCCTCAATCAAAAATGTAACATATCAAACTTCTTTGAATGAACCCACAAGGGGTGGGAGGGCTAGTTCCCCCTTTTGGAGGGTAAAATAAATTTTTTTTGAAACACTACAAATCGATTAATTTTTTTATTTTAAGGCGAAAAGGTTGTGAAAAAGGTAGAGATACATTTTTCAAAAAAATACAACCCTTGCCAGTTGTAGCTCCCAGAAGTTTAATATAGTACCAAAATTCCAAGAAATATCAAACTCCTGGGGGCTACAACTGGTAAAGTATGCAATTTTTTTGAAAAGTGTTTATCCACCTTTTTTCCTTAAAATCAAAAAATTAATCGATTCGCATTGTTTAACAACAAATTTATTTTACCTCCAAAAAAAGGAAAACCAGCCCTCACCCCTCGGGAGTCAATCCAAAGAAGTTTGATATGTTATATTATTTATTCGAGTCAAAATGAAGTAAATGCAAAAAGTTTCAAGTGCTTTTATTCGGACCGTGAAAAAATTTTAAGATTTGTAATTATTTCTTTTACGATTAAAATTCAATCTTTTTAGTTTCCAGACCTTTTTTAACATCTAAATTTTGACAAGTTATAAAATAATTTATTTTACGAACCAAGGACTTCAACTCAATATTCATTTTTTAAGATTTATTACAAAAAAAATAATTACTAAAAATAATAACTACGATGATTAACGTTGCTTTAATTTGAAACCAGATATTTTTGTTGAATATTTTAAAAATTGTAATATAATAGCTTATATTAACTAACTTTTGATATTAATTACAAAAAAATGTTGTTAAACAATGTTTTTAACGATATTTTGTAAACGTTTCTTGATAATTGGTTAATTACAATTAAAAAAAAACACACAATTACTTGTACAAAAAAATAAATTTATTATTATTTATTGAGTAATAATTATTTTTCAGAATTTATTATTTTTTAATTATAAAATAATGACAATAAATTATAATAAGATTTTATTTTTATTTATCGATCATGTTAGCTTTGAAGATTGAAATTTTTTTTTTTATTAATCAAGTAAAATGATAAATTTAAAAGTAAAAAACAAAATAGATATAATTTAATTTCATCAAGATTATAAACTTGAAATTAAAACAAATTACGATAATGTCAAAACTTCATATTATAGATTCAAAAGAATTAAACTTGATGTTTTAATGTATCGTGCAAGAATTTTAAAGAAAACGTGCCAAAAATTTAGTTACATGAAATTAAATGTAAATGGATAATTTTACACAGTTGTCAGAATAAGTTTTTTTATTTCGAATATTTTTGGCACAATTTTTATTTACACAACGTTCAGTTACTTAGGAATTTCCAAGCCTTGGCTTAATTTTTAAAGTGTTTCGCTTAAATTTTCAAGCAGTGTTAGTTAAGTTGCCTGAATGTGTAAATAAATTCGTAAATAATCCAGATTTAGCTCTCATTTTAAATCCTGTTTAAGCTTTTAGCTTTCTTTTATTTCCCTTGTTCTATCATTTAGTTATTAATTTGAATTAAAAGGAAAGCTGAAAAGTTACAAATACAGTTTTAAAAAGCTACTTTCATGTAAAAGTGCTCGCTAAATTCACTTTTTACAAAAGTTCATGAAATTTTAATTATTGTCTCAGCTAAGTAACTCGCTGAATTTTTAATACTTTCTTTGTAGAAATTTCAAAATCTTAACAAATTAGAAGCAAGCCTCTGTAAATTATTCTCCTTTACATTACACAATTCTGTATTGTACATTTACATGAGTTACAAGAACAGTTAGTATTAGGGTGATTTAATCTTATACCATGTACTTAAAATTTTTGGATGCATGTAACATTTGATGTTACCTAGACTAATAAGTTAACAGATAATCAACAAAAAAAAAATCAATTTTTTCAAAAGTTTAATTAAATTTTCATGATAATAAAAAAACTCATGTAAAATATAAAAAATTAATCTAAAACATAAATATCAAAATAATTTAAAATTTAAATAAAAATGTTTCAGTTGTCACTTGTCTAATTTTTAATGAGAATACCTGATATCACGTAATAACAATAATCAAATACTTAATTTAACTTTGTTTTCATTGTAATGTGTAAATGCAATTTCAATGTCTATGAAATAAATTTCAATGTAATATTGTAATCTGGTCTTTATAAAATTTTATTTGAAATCTGATATTTACATGTATGAAAATTTTCAAAACTAATTCTCTATTTACTGTTTGACGTTATGCATACTTAGTTTAAAATTATAATATTATGTATAATATGAAAGTAAATTACATCATGTATATCAATTTGTAACAAATTTGTTTCTATACACACGTTTTATCTTATAGTTTTAATCTTATTTAAAACTTATTTAAATTATATTTTATACCTTAACATTTAAACGTGATATAAGATAAACCCTAATTATAAGTATTTTAATTTTTAGTCACTGATTTTTTATCCCATTGGCAGACATTTTTTTAATTCAAAATAATTCAGAAAAAGTTTTTTTTTAATCGTCCCAACATTACCACTTTTACTCGTGTATCCAACAAGGGAAGTATGTGTTATATTTGGAAATTTAAATTATATCAAATAAAAGAGAAAGCGTTTTTTATGTTGCCAAAACATCCAGAATACCTATTATTCATACCCTATGACCTCCTAGGATTAGAAACACAGGGCTCTTTGCAATGATTTTTTTGAATTGCTCATCAAACATAGATGTCTGGTATACCCAAAAATTTCCCTTAATTCCTACCCTAAACTTGTATGTTTTACAGTTTTTACCTAGCAAAATTTTCATCCAAATTGTCCAGATCTGTAAAAATTGATATTTATTTATTTATTTATCCATAAATATGGATTGATACATTTTTTGATACCACATCATGTAAAGTATTGACTCTTGTATTGACAAACACTGTCATCATGCTTAAATTTTGCTTAGCTTTGTAATTTCCAAGCTTTAATATTTAGTATTTTCTTGAATTTTTAAGCATTTAATTAAATATTCAAGCAAATTCTTAGAAATTCACAAATTTATAAAAAATTCAAGAATAGCAACCTGACAGTGAAGTGAATATGGTTAAGCTATATCAGATTCAAAATGTTTTACACAACTCTAAACAAAAAAAAACTTTGTTTAACAATTTCTGATTTTTAACTAAAAAAAGGGAAAATTTGCAAATGCATGCAAATATTTTTGAATATGTACCAAAACAGTAATAAGCTTAAAAGCAATTAATAAATTTTAGGCCAAATGTAGTTATGACCCAACCTAGTGGTTAGGTCTTCTAATAAGATTAATAATTTTAGCTTCTAAGATTCAATTCATGTTTTTGGGTAGCCATTTTCGTTTATTTTTTTGAAAAAAATACTCTATTGGGTTTTGTCGCATTTAATTTAAAAATACTCACTTAATTTTCAATTATAAGTAAAAGTTTGGCAAAAAAGCTTACCATGCTTTCTGATTTAAAAAGTAGTTAAAAAATTTAAAGAATTTTGTATACTCAAAAATTTTATATTTTTGAGCTTGACAAGAAAGTTTTGAACAGCATAATATGAAAAAGTGTAAATATCAAGATAAGTTTACTTATGAACTAGATTTTAAAAAATTGCTATCAAATTATATTATGTTTTCTTTCTGATTGCTACTTATTTATTTATAAATATTATTTGAAATTTTTTTCTATTTTTCTCAGTAAATATAAATCATTGAAAAAATATGCTTTATTTGTTCAAGTTCATATGTACATTATATTGTGATATGTGTGAGAGTATAAATATATGTTATAAACTATCAGAATGTTACTGGCGACGGACGTCTAGGGGCCGTAAATATTGATTTTGTTTTTTAAAAAAATCCTTTTTTCTTTTCATATTTTATGATTATTTATTATTTAAATTTATTTTAAACATTAATTTTTATTTAATAAGGTATAAATTATAATTTCAAATATATGGGTTCATTTTTTTTACTCGATCTTTTATTTTTCCATATAAGTTTGGTTTTGTAAGAAAATGGAGGGCATGACCCTCTTTATATAAAATTACTGGAAATTGATGGAGTATTTGTAATATTTATATGGAATATTCTAAGAAAAGAATAATTTTTTTTAAATGAAATTTTTTTCTATTTATATGGTCATTTTTTGTCTTGGTCTAAAAACTGACTACTCTTCGTTTATACCAATAGACTTTTTAGGCTTAAGAACGCAGGGCTCAATTTAATAAAAGTTAACCAAAACACTTCTGGTTGATCTCATTTATTTTTTAACTTTCAAGCCCCGTTTTATCACTTTATCACTAATTTTCTCTTCAATATAGCTTATTAGCCTAAAGGTAAATTTTTAACGAAAAATTACCAATTTTTCTATTGATTTAAAAATTGCAATTTTTGATGAAAAAAGGTTCTATAGGTCTCAAAAACTTTATATAAGCACCAGATTTACAAAAATTCTTTACTTGTCTTATTTCCTTGAATCGTTTTTGAGCTTTTTTTTTAAATCATGCTATTGGGTCTCTCACTTTAAATCAAATCTGATTAATATATCATGAAAAGAATTGAGTAAAAAATTTTTGGAAACTTGAAGCTTGTAAAAATTTTTTCAGACCTATAAAACCATTTTTCATCAAAACTTGCAATTCAGGCAGCAATTTAATTTAGTATTTTTGGACCAAAATTACAATTAGGTTAGTTAGATATGAGAAAATTAGTGATAAAAATTGCGATTTGCAGTATTTGAAAATTGATGCTTATATCAAAAAAAATGAGACCAACCAGAAAAGTTTTGGTTAACTTGAGAGGTTTTAGCGTTGAATTGAAAATTACCAAAAAACCCTACATTGACATGAACGGAACATGTTCAGCATTTTTTTTTCTAACATAATAAGCACATCCATAACCATTTAGTGTAATTTGATGTTCCAACTCTCATTGTTAGTTTACATAAAAAATTAACTTTAAATATAATTTGATTTGATAACGCATATTATAGTAATAAACAGGTTCCAGAATCCATAAAATATAAAAATGTTTACAAAATTTCATTTTAAAACTGAACTGTCTTGGAAAAGTTAAAAAACGAAATTTTTACGAAATGAATGTTAGGATGGCCCCTATATATTCCAATATACAGTTCGATTTGTTCCGATAACCTGATATAATACATGAAAAGAATAATAAGATAGAGACGAGATTGCATGATCGATGACAATTTATTATATGCTTTCAAATGAAAGAAGTAATGTATATATTAACCTAAGCATTAATTTAGAAATTTCTTGCATTTTTCAAGAATTCAAGAAACTTTTGAAGAAAAAAAAATCAAGTAATGGTATCAGACAACGTAGTTGCGTTAAAGCAGACAAAATGAAATATTTCAGAATTTAAATTATTCAATTCATAACAATTTATGGGGGTGGCAAAAGGAGGAGAAGTCACGTATATAGTGTCCTGGTCGGACAGGGTAGCAACAAATCGTTACACTCAAAAAAATTGAAGTGGGAAATGGAATTTCGGTTCCGGCAAACAGATTTTTTTGACATCAAATGAAAATTAAGACCTAATATACGAAATAATAAATGAAATTAATCTATATAAAATTTTTGTTTTGAGAAGGATAATTTAAATTTTTTAATTTAACGTGAAAATAAACATTGTTTATACTTGTGCATATTATCGTGTAAATACCGCATAAACAGTATTCATTTTCACGGTAATCTTTTAAAAAGTAGAAACAATTTAAATTTAGTGTAGGTCTGAACCCCTATATAATCACAATAGTATAATCCGGGTTTAAGGGTCTTAAATATTTTTGATTTAGGGACTTAAAATGATTTGAGTTTATGGACTTAGAATATTTTCGATTTAGGGACTTGGAATTATCCGGGTTTAGGGACTTAAAAGAGTATTCCGGATTTAGTGGCTTAGAATAATTTTGACTTAGGAACTTAGAATAATCCGGGGTTATAGTCGGGGCTTAGATGAAAAAAAAAGGCCAAACCTCTTAAAACCACGACCCTGGCTGACTTACGATAAAACCTATGGGAATCTCTTCAGATAGGCCTAAAGAACATTGTATACAATATATAAACTTGCGCAATTGAAAATTGGGTGAAATTACCCCCAATTTCCCCCCACCCTAAGCCCTAAAATTTAAATTGATCTTTTTTTGTAAATTTAACGATAGGTTTTTTGGATCACTGAACACGAATATGATATCGGTTTTTACCGAAAATGATTCAGTTGCCCACAACAGGCAACTTCAGGTTAATTTTTGGGTATTTTTAAATAGATCTTTTTTTATAATTTTAACGACCCCTAGTAGGTTCTTTGGGTCACTGAACACGAATATGATATCTGGTTTTACCGAAAATGATTCAGGTGCCCACAATAGGCAACTTCAGGTGTTTTCCATCTTTTTCACGACGTTTAGTAGGTTTGTTTGGTCGCAAAATCCTAATTTAATGCAGAAAATTATATTTAAGGGTTGCAACACCCTGATTTTAAAGAAAGCGCTAAAAAATGTTATTTTTTTTAATAAATATGGCAAAAAAATAGTTTAAAAAAAAATCATAAAAATTTTTTTGGCAGTGGGTATTGACGAGCAAAATATTATTACCAATTATTGTTGTACTACACCTTAAATATAATTTTTTTAAATTGCTTATTTTGAGGGTAAAAATAAGGGTGTTGAACCTCTTCAATATAATTTTCTACATGAAATTTGGATTCTGAGACCAAAAAAATCTACATAGATGTCTACAAAGATCTACAAAACTCTAAAAAGATGGAAAATGCCTGAAGTTGCCTATTGTGGGCACTTGAATCATTTTCGGTAAAACCCGATATCATATTCGTGTTCAGTGACCAAAAAACCTACTAGGGTTCGTTAAATTTACAAAAAAAGATCAATTTAAATTTTAGGGCTTAGGGTGGGGGGAAATTGGGGGTAATTTCACCCAATTTTCAATTGCGCAAGTTTATATATTGTATACAATGTTCTTTAGGCCTATCTGAAGAGATTCCCATACGTTTTATGGTAAGTCAGCCAGGGTCGTGGTTTTAATTTTTGAATTACAAAATAGACCCGACTATTAGGGGCTTAGAATAATTTTAATTTAGGGTTTTTAGATTAATTCAGGTTTAGAGACTTGGAATAATTCAGATTTAGGGTCTTAGAATAATTTCAATTTAGGGACTTGTATAATAATTCAAGTTTAGGCACTTAGAATAATCCACGTTCAAGGACTTTCAATAATTCGGGTTAAGGGGCAAAAGATTATCGATTTTTGGACTTTTTAGACAGAATAATACAGGTTTAAGGAATCGGAATAATTTGGGTTTAGAATCTTAACTTCTAGTAAAGGTGATAATCACAAATTATAAAAATAGCAAATTTAATTATAATGTTGCGTAACATTAATGCATTATGCTCAGCACTTAACTGCAAGTAAACTTGTTTCATGCATTTAGGTTGTATTTAGACAAACCGGTTATAAGTTCTTAACATGAAACATGTTCATTGGATGGGGTATTTGAAAAAGTATGGCTCGGTAGAGGGCAGTGAAAATTTGACGTCATTAGGGAGGGTGAAAAAGTGACGGTTTTAGGTGGGGGATAATGGACTTAGAATATTTTCGATTTAGGGACTTAGAATAATTTGAAGTGGGAGTCAGGCCCTGATCAGGCCCTGTTAAGAACAAGAACTTAGAATACTTAAGTTTATGGACTTAGGATAATTTATATTTCAGTATTTATTGTAATATCGGTTTTTGGATTTATTACTGTTATGAGTGAACATGTTCCATGCTCGTTGGTTGTGTAGTTACACAAACCGGTTATAAGTTTTTTTATTTTTTTTTATAAAATCCACGTAAAAAAAATAGATACAAATTGTATACAATTTCCATACAAATTTTATGTCAAATTAATTCGTATCATTTTTATATTTTTTAAGTTTTTCCAACTTAAAAATCATAAAATATAGATTTAGAGCTTTTAAACGCCTTTTTGATTAAAATATAAGAAGTATTTAGAAATAAAAAAAAATGCTTCTGCCTTCAAGATTCAAGACTGTTAGCCTAAGAAATTGGGGGTTTCTTAAAAGCTAAAAAAAAGGATTCCTTAAGCTGACAGCTTTTGGCCCTCTGAATGTATACCTGTCCTAACTAGGCAGACATTAGAATGAATTTGAACGAAAAAAAAAAATGATGGATGTGTCCTTTTTTTTAGCTTTTCAGAAATCCCCAATTCCTTAGGCTAACAGTTTATGGCCCTCGGAATGGCTGTCTGCCCTAATAAGATTATGATTTCAAAAATAAAATTTGTATACAAATTGTATAAAATTTGTATAGAACTTTTAAAAATAACTGCTAAGCTAATGTATATGTAATGCTAAAAGTAAAAAATAACACATATTTCAAGAAATTTTCTGTTACATTAAAAGTTATGAATGTTTGATTTATACGAATAAATATTTTAAAGGAAAAAGTAAATCTTTGTAGGTACATTTGTATACATACCTACACATATATTAGACCCCTTCAAAAAAACCAAAGTTTTTCAAAATCTTAATCTTTCAACGGGGTATCACATTTTTTCCCCCTTTTTTAAGACTTCAACATTGAGCACCACAAATTTTTTCATGAAATTGTTTTTAAATATTTTTCTTGAAAGGAGTTAATGTATTTTTTCCTCAGAAATCTGATGATATAGTTTAGTATTTACCCTTGAGCGAAAATTTCCGTTTTCCTAATTTGACCAATTTTTCTCAATTTCATATTTTTCGTTTTAATGGGTAATGTCCCGTTGGAAGATTAAGGTTTCAAAAAAATTATATTTTTTTGGAGACATCTAATATATATAAATAATATGTATTTATATATATTTATTTATTTATGAAAAAATAAAATATTTTTAAAAACATCAAAAGATTTCAACCAATTCAAATACGTCTACGAATGAAATCACATTTTTCATTTTATTTTACAAAAGTCATTGACAATGTAAAAAGTGTATTTGGGTGCTTTTCCCGGGAACTGTATATTTTTTTATTGTTTACGACACAAAACTTATTACCTTTTTTTTTCAAATTTTTTTGGTAATGCTATAAACGTAAAGATACATTCTAAGTGTTATTCTTATAGAATTTTTTATTTAAGCGGACGTTTTTGACATTTCAAAATTAATATTTAAATAGCTCTTGATTGAAATCCACAAAATTTTCTCTTATTTTGGGTACCTTATGTTTTCATCAAAACACGTTAGTAAACCAGATGCATTAAGTAAAATGTCTCATACACTTTGAGAAAACGACCTGGATGTTTTTGACATTTTTATTTTGTATGAGCGTTATAAAAATTTAAAACTGAAAATTTTCGTTGATAAACCTTTTATTATCAAAACTTTAAGTTTTTCACGGTTCATATACGAGTTGCTAAGTAAAAAAAAATCAAGGCAGAGCTTTAAAGTGCGTAAATATATGGACTGCGTACTAGTAAAATGTTGGGAAGCTTAAAATTAGCTAAATTGGGGGACAGTATTGATTACGTCGATACGCGAAGAGGACTGCATACAAATTTGTTTCATTGGGACCTAAATACGACAGATGCACCCAACAGAAAATTTTAAATTCCAATTTTAAGCCTTATAGTTAAGCAAAAGGACAGCGGACGTTTTTGATATTTTGAACACATAGGCTCAAGAAAATTTTTTCGTTAACTTACCAATATATGCATAGTAGGTTGTGACTTTAAAAAAATATTATTTATGAACTTACTAAAAGAAAAAAAAGTGTTTTTTTTGGTTCACAAAAATGCACTTAAAAATCATATTGAGAAGAAAAAAAATTATTTTTTTGAATTCATAAAATTAAATTTTTTAAGAAAAATAACTAAAATGAAGTAAATACTTTATTAAATACCGTATAAGTTAAACAAAGTAAATTTTACATTTATTTATTAAAAATATATTATGAAGAAGTTTTAAAATTATGAACTTAAGTTTTCTTATAATAAAATTATGTTTTGTAAAGATAGCTTTATTTTATTATTACTTTGATAAAATTTAAGTTAAATATTTTCTTTGTACTTTCTTATTAAAAATTATAAAAATTATTTTAACTTATTCATCTTTTACAAGAAAAATATAAAAACTTATTGTTATGCTTCAAAGTCTATTTTAATAAAGTAAAATGAATTCTCTTACAAGGAGAGTCCAAAGCTTTTAAATCAATAAAGCATCAGGAACTTTGGTTAGTTACGTTCTTATAGTATTAGTTTTTCAGTAGTCATTGATTAGGATTTAATATGTTTGGATGTGTATCAAGTTGGTATTACTTTGTACAGTTAATTCCTATTTTTGAGATACATCGGAATTTATGAAAAGATATTTTTTGTCTAAATGGCTTTTATGACGCTAAAAATGTCTAGAAAACACGTTTTGAGAACAATTTGTTACAGTGCTTAAGGATTAAACCTAAAATTCTATTCAATTCCTTATAAATCAATATCTAATTTGCTGAAAAGATTACCTAATAATTTTCAATAAAAAAAATTTATCTTTTTAAAATATTTCGTAATAATCATTTAAATTATATAATTTCTTTTATTACTAAAAAAATAAATTAAATTTCTTTTTCATAAAAGTAGTAAATTATTATTGGTACTACGTGATAAATTGTAGCAATTACCTTTACACGTTCAAAATGTAACTCTTCATTTTCTCTCTATATTTTTAAAAATAATCTCAATTTATTCAGTTTTATCAAATACTTATTTTTAGGCACGATCACCCTATATATTCAATATATAGATAAAATCGTGTCCTATAATTTTGTCAGGTAAAAAATGGAAAATTTCCAAAAATATCTAGTTGTACCTCTGTTAAATTTTATTTAGTTGATGCCAAGGTATCACAAAAACACTGATTTCAAACAATGTATAATTTTCTAGATATTTAACGCGTGGACCCAGCCAAAGGCTAGAAATTATTATAAAATTCGTCAAGCATACTTATAAACTCTCATGGAAAATCCATAGCGATCAAGTACACAGAAATTTAAAAATTGAACACTCTCATACTGAAGCTCATACAAATTAAAAAAACAAACAAACTTATAACTGGTTTGATTTAACTTACACTCCCTAATTATTATAAGTCCTTTAACCGAAATTATTCGGTTAGCATTTTTGGTTACGGTTAAAAGTTTTTTTTCTCAGAGTTAGGTTTTTTACAATTCAATGCAATTTTTAAAATTAGAAAATTCCATACTATTAATTAAAAAAAAATAAAATAAATATAATTAATAAAAAGTTTTATCATTTGTTGAAATTAAAATTTATCGTTAATATTTCAATAGTTCAGTATCGACATTTAAAAAACAATAGTTTTTTATATTTATCTTGAAACAATAGAGTATTTGAAACAATATATGTAAAAAAAAGTTAAAATAAATTATATTTGATTTATATACATAAAAAACTAGAAATTCAAAGCATTTTAGACAGAAAATTTTGATTGATAAAGTTTGAAATATTATATACTTTTATCCTATACATATACTCAAGCATTCGACTTTGTCACGTCCGTTGATATAATACTAACGTCAGATATTTAATAGCTCAAATTTTCTCTATGCATGTTTATAACCAAAGTTATATGTATATATAAAGAGAGATATAAAGTTACAGATATGTTCAATCCTTTGAAATCCTTTAGCGGTTGTATGGCAATTGTCTTTTTGTTCCTATTAATATACATACGTGTTTACTAGATATATTAAGACGAAAATTTATAATATATGAAATTTCATAAATTTTATGTTTAACTTGTTATTTTAATATTTATGTTTTATACATTTTTTTATCATTTGTTTTTTGACATCAAATTTCAGAAAATTTGCTTGTGACGGTAAAATATCCAAAACTAATCAAATCGTAACCAAGAAAAAACCTTAATACCTGATCCAAGTTACACATTTTGGTGGCAAATTAAGGGTTAAGGTAAATCTAATCTAAGGAAATCTCTGCTAGTAAGCAGGCCAAAATTAACGTTTACTTATTTACCTCATAATAGCTCACACTGAAAATTTTTCCATTACGAAATTATCTAAAAAAAAGACATACAAATATGATATTGTTACCTTAATTCCAAAAACACCAATGTATCGTCTAATAAAATCCAAAGACAAAATGAAAAAATTTATAACCGGTTTGTGTAACTACACAACCAACGAGCATGGAACATGTTCTCTTATAATACGGATAATAAAGTATCTATTGTGTTCATAATATAAATATTTATATTTAGATTTTTATTATAGAAATCATGCTGCTTAGACATCAAAGTGAACGAAATTCATTAAATTTTCAAATTATTATAGTTTTTTAAATAATATGAATTTATTTTTTATTAATTTTTACAATAAATTCTTTAAAAATTCTGCACCATAGGTCCCTAGGTACTTCTGCACCAATGCTCTCTAGGTACTTCTGCACCAAAAGTCCCTGAATCGAAAATATTCTAAGTCCATTTGACCCCCCCCCCCTAAAAACGTCACTTTTTCACCCCCCCCTAAAAGCGTCAATTTTTGACCCCCCCTAAAAACGTCAATTTTTGACCCCCCCCAAGCCGAGCCGGACTTTTTCAAATACCCCATCCAATGAACATGTTCCATGTAATAAATACTTTTGACCATATTTTTAATATTTTGTTTCATCAAAATATTTTTATTGTAATACACATTTATAAAATTAAATTTTAAAATACAAATTAAAAAAGCTAAATAAATTCAAATAATTTTATAAAAACAATAATTAAAAAAAAAAAAATAAATTAAAAATTTATTACAAAAAGTTTGAATATAATTTAATTTCCTCGCTTCCGTAAAATTAAGGATAAAGCTTTTTATAAGTACAAAAGTAACATTTGTACAATTTTCTAAGAGAAAACATTGAAAAATTATTTCTAAATGGAAAGATTTTAAAAGTAAATAAGAAAGATTCACATTTTAGTTGTTTAACAAAACTTAAATATGTATAAACGAATTATGTTTACACAACCGTACATTTAACGATGCTCTGGCCATGAATACCAAGTCGTTGAGGGATAAAAAAAATAATATTATTTTATTTATTTAAATGATACGAAACATACTTTTTAAATAAAAAAAATTAATTTTTATAATCATGACGTCTAAGGTATCGCTTTACAAATTTTAATCTCAATGTAAATTCGATCTTTTCTTTATACATTGTATGAAGATTTTGTGGATAAGTGTGCGTAAAGTTTCACTTGATACACGCTTAGACGTAATAATTATAAAAGTACAACTAAAGAAATAATCTGGTCGCATCCGTGATGTAGAGGGAAATACCGACGGAAGCAAAATTTTTCTTCGGAAAGTTAGTCAAATCTTTTTAAAAGCATATCACGAGCACTATCTATCAAAAAAAGTGGTTAAAATGCAAGGGGGGCGTAAAAACCACCCTCATTTTCTGCCCTATTAAGACAAATATTTAGTTTTATCCTTTTTATCCTAGTTGATAATTTGGGTCACTAAATCCAAGTATCGCGTCAAAATTTTTTTTTGAGGGATCCAAAACCCTTATTTTCACCCTTTCAACCCTTGAGTATTCATTTTTTTAAAACGCTTTCTCTTTTCAATTTTTATCAATTCTAGTAGATTTTTTGGGTTGCTGAATTTCAATCTATAGTCAAAAATTTTATTTCAGGGATTTAACTCCCTTATTTTTACCCTTTCAAACCTTAAAAATTTGTTTTTTTTTAAACTTATATTTTTTCTGTATTTACACCACCTTGTAGGTAGGTAGGGATATAATTTGGGTCACTCTATCCAAATATGCCATCAGAAATTTTTTTCGGGGATATAACACAATTATTTTCACCCTTTCAATCCTTAAATATTCGTTTTTCTAAAAAACCTTTTCTTTTCAATTTTTATTGAGTCTATAGTAGGTATTTTGGGCTGCTGAATTTCAATCTGTGTTCAAAAATTTTATTTTAGGGATCTAACTCCCTTATTTTTACCCTTTCAACCCTTAAAAATTTGCTTTTTTTAAACTTATATTTTTTCTGTATTTACACCACCTTGTAGGTACTTTGGACTGCTGAATCTAAACCTGTAGTTAAAAACTATTTTTGAGGGGTGTATCACCCTTATTTTCACCCTTACAAACCATTTATTAAATTTCTGACGTCATATTTGGATTTAATTAGTGACCCAAATTACCTACTAGAATCGATAAAAATTTTAAAAAATGGTATTTTTAGGGCTGAAAAGATGAAAATAAGGGTGTTATATACCTCAAAAAAAATTTTCTACGCCATAGTTGGATTTAGCGACTCAAATTACCAACTAGGACTTATCAAAATTAAAAAAAAAGATAAAACTCTTTTTTGGGTTAATGAGAGGAAAATTGTGGGTAGGTTTTACCCCCTTTTCATTGTAACAATTTATTTTGATGTACACAATGTTCTTAATATGTTACTGAAAAGATTTCATTAAGTTTCCAAAGGATAATATTGCTTTGGTTGAACTTACAAGTTTGGCCTTTTTTAAAAAGCCAGTCCTGACTAAAACTGTGGTTTGATACAGGATGGAGAAGTATAAACATTAATAACGTAAGTTATCGTATCGTAGTCCGCTTATACGTTATCTATGTTTATACTTCTCCATTCTAATTCAAAAACAGATATCTTTAGTGGTGAGTATTGTTTCAGAAAATACTATTTTTAAATATTATTTACAAAAGTGATAAATATCTTTTAATTTGACTAATTTACATTTTATGTATTATTACTTTTTAATCTCGGAGTAGTTTCGCAGTAGTTGTACAAAAAAGGACAATTTCATAACTCAAATTTAAACTTCCATTTATATATTTATCAAATAAATATTAATATTTGTAATTAAATGCAGTTTACACATTATTTTATGAAAAAAAAATTTATTTTAAGATAACAAGTTATTACTAAAATAAATAAATGATTTATCATAAATTAAAGAATATTATGCATTTGTCGCGCGTTTTGTATAATAAACAAACAGCATTGCGTCCTTGCGGCTAAAGCTGCGTTATAAAATTTTCTTCGTTTAATTATGAGAAATTACACACTAATAAATTCTTTGGAATTTAAACTTTTAACTATCTACATTGAAAAATTCGTAATTTATAAGAAAAATAATTAACTTCCTGAATTTTTCCCATAAGACTAATGCAATATTTACTTATCCTTGTACCCTTATATCTCCAAATTATGCAAAGAATTATGCACGATTATCGACTATAAAACCCGTACTTTTCGATTTCCGAGGCTTTTCCCTAATAAACTTTATATGGGAAATTCATCGGTCAGAGCGTCCTTAAAACTCCTTATAACTTTAATTATAAAAGTTTTTTTAAATTTTTTTATTTTCATTATTTTTTTAATTCAATCCATAAAATTTCTTTATGCAATATTGAATATTCAATGAACTCAATTAAATTTATCAATCATGCAAATTAAAACAAGCTACCAAATTATGGGCACTACGATTCCTAAAACAATGACAAATATTCATATGAGTTGAAAATTTTTACCACTTTATGTATCATATATAAGATACACAGTTACACCAAATGTATTAGAGTTAGAACTCCCGTGGAAAAAAATTAGGTATTGCTAAAAAAATTTGGAAACAGTAAAGGTATATGAAAAAATTGATACCGGAAATTTTCTAGTTTAATTCTAAGGTAGCAGCATTTTTTGAAATCTAGCCTAAGAAACAGTAACTGAAAGTATTAAAATCAGCTATTCCAAGTTCAGGAGGCTCTGGGTTGCTTTTTGACGTAATAAACAAATTCCTATCAGTGATATGAAATTTGGCGACGCAAACAATTGACACTCCCCTCATTATTCAAAATTAGTGGATAATTTAAATAAATATACACTGTAAAAAGTAACTTTCTTAAATTTACAAAAAAATTAGAACATTTTCGAAAAATTAGTAAACTTTCGAAAAAATTTGTAAATATTCAAAAAAAAATCGTAAATTTACTAAATTTAGTATATTATCGAAAAATTGGAGAATTTTCGATTTTTTTTGTGATTTTACGAAAAAAGTTGTAAATTCACAACTATTTTTCGGAAATTTAGAACTTTTTTTTGTAAATTTTCGAAAAAAAATGGTAAATTATCAATTTTTCTTGCGAATTCACAAAAAAAAATCGAGAATACTCGAATTTTTTGTTAATATACTAAATTTAGTAAACATACGATTTTTTTCGAATATTTACAAATTTTTACGAAAATTTACTAATTTTTCGAAAATGTTCTAATTTTTTTGTTAATATAAGAAAGTTACTTTTTACAGTGTACTTAATTAACAAATAATCTATGCTAAAAAAATTAAGATAATTTCTTAATTATTAAAATAATTTAGTCACTCGCCGAATATACTCATAGTAAAGAAATTAACGTAATTTACAAGCTTTTGTTGCAGTACCTTCCTGTGACTTAATTAGCCCAAAAGTACTTATCTCATTGAAAATCATAGCATAAAATGTAATTTTAAAATGTAGCATTAAGAAAATATTTTAAATTTAAAATAAGATATAGATATTTTCCATTTACACTAAAGTAATACATAAGCAGGAAAAAAGCAAGGGTTGGCAAGCGTAACGAATCGAGGTTGGAATATCCATTTACTTAATATATTATATTTATATGTGTCTTTTATGTTATAGAATAAAGTCGTATTCTTAGAGACAATATGGGTGTAACTTTAGTATATATACATGCATACCAAAAACATTGAAATTTGTCAACGAAATTTTATACGACTTGCTTGGTTTTCACAAATAATACACAAAGAAACAATTCATTCTCTCTCTATAATATAATAGAAAATACATTGCAAATGTATTTACTTTAAGGAAATGAGATTTCTTTGTAGTAGAAAATTTGTTCTATAATTAATGTTAACATTTATTTTGCTGTTTTTTTTTATTCTTACGTAAAGTAACAATATTATTTTGTTGTAAAAAATAGGTAGTTAAAAAGATATTTTATCATTTCATTTATTCTCATGATATTTTTTAACATCTGCACCCAAGGAACGTTAGTCAATAAAAAGGACCTAAATTTTATTACAAAAAATTATATTGTTAGTTAAAAATTAAATGTTGATAAATTTAGAACTAATTATAGAAAAATATGTGGGTGAATATAAATAAGTCGGTGATTTTTTTTTTAATGACTAGAAAATTTGTTACCTGAATTAAATTTTTGGGCCTTGCTTCAAAATTTATCCTATAAAGAGTTATGAGGGATTTGAAAGATTTGTTTTGGAATTAAGTTAATTAAGATTGAGTTTTCGATTATGAAATTAGGTGAGAGTTGACTAGTAAGGTTTTGTGATTTAGAAAGCATTAGTTGGTTCAGTTTAGAGTCTTAAACAGAATATTTAGCAGAAGATGTAATTATTGATTAATTAACAACCAAGCATATTAAACAAATAAATCAATATTACTGCTACCAGGTTATTTCAGTCACTAAAATATACACTATAAAAAGTAATTTTCTTAAATTTACAAAAAAATAGAATTTTTTCGAAAAATTAGTAAATTTTCAAAAAAATTTGTAAATATTCGATAAAAATCGTATAATTACTAAATTTAGTATATTAACAAAAAATTCGAGAATTCCCGATTTTTTTCTGTAATTTTACGAAAAAAGTTGTAAATTCACAACTATTTTTCGTAAATTTACAATTATTTTTTGTAAATTTTCGAAAAAAAATGGTAAATTATCAATTTTTCTTGCGATTTCACAAAAAAAAATTGAGAATTCTCGAATTTTTCGATAATATACTAAATTTAGTAAATATACGATTTTTTTCGAATATTTTTCAAAAATTTACTAATTTTTCGAAAATGTTCTAATTTTTTTGTTAATATAAGAAAGTTAATTTTTACAGTGTAGTTTTTTAACAACTTTTAAGCCAGTAAACACCAGAACTTAATTTGAATTACGCTAGGTGACTTAAACTTCATAAAATCTAATAATTTTTAATAATTCATTTCTAAAAATAAACAATCAAATTACCCTTAAAAAATTCTAATTATCCTAGTAACTGAAAAATAAATAATTTTAATGGTAATAAAAAAATTAATAATCGTGATAAAATAAAATAGGCATGATATAATTTATATTTCGAACGTTTACATTTAACCATAATTTAATAAAAAAAAGAATAAAAATTTTTTTTTTATACAAAAAAAATATGAATATCTTTTCAATAGCACAGAATGAATGAGTAGTTTAAAAAAAAAAAAAAAACTTTTTTTTATATTTTAATAAAACAAGCCATCATATACAATTCTTTGCAATTGTGACAATTGTCCTTTCTCTTTATAGTGTATTCGTGCTTGATAATAACATGATAGTTATACTTTTTATCACTTGGTATCTATGCCAGAAAATCTAATTTTATAAAAAAAAAAGTGGTATATAAAAATATTTTAACTATTCCTATATCACTCATTAATTAAATTCTAACCAATCTAAATAAATTTTTTATTTTTATTGTTATTAAAAAAAAAATAGGGGTATAAAATGAAAGTTTAAGCATGTATATAAGATTAATATAGTTTATAATATATATATATATCGATTCTAGGTTAATTGCTCTTGCATTATTTTCTGCAGCTTCCGTTTACAAGTAAAAGTAAAAAGGGAGTTTTAGCTTTCCATATATATACATTTATAATATATTATAACCCCTAAGTTTAAACATAAAACATTTATTAGAAATTTCGTCAGCCTATATATACTCATAACCACTTTCATATTTGTATGTGTGCTAGTGAAGCTCTCTGTTCTGTATATTTATGTACCTATAGGTATAAAAGTAGACATATTTCATCGGTTATTTTTTTTTATATTTAAAATATTTTCATCTACGTTCTTTTTTACATATACCTTATTTATAAAATTTTATTTTTATTTATATAAAAGAATTTTTTATTATTATTAAATTATGCTAATTTATTTATGTAAGAATAAATTTGATAAAAATTTTTCCATTCATTTTTAACATCTTTACTAGTTTACTTTACTTTTAAACACGAAAAGTTTTTTCTTTGCTAAAAATAGTGTTTTTCAAGCTTAAAATAATTTTAAATTATGAGGCCCAAAGACAAAGTTAATCAGACTATTTTTGCCTAGGTAAAATTTGTAAAGCTACTTTGACATGATCATTTTTTTTTCGTTTTTAAAATATCGTATTTCTATTTAAAGCCAAAAAAGAAAGTCGAGTCTATAAAATTAACCTCAACTTATTCTTTCTGCAAAATATTTTAATTAGGGATGTGCGGTTATCCCAAATATCAGCCACTGCCCCCACTGTCCCCACTCTTACCACTGTGTCCACTATCCCCACTTCATAACACTGTATTTTTAATATTCATTTAATTTTGTTAAAGAAAATTTTTTTATAGTTGAATAAACGAAAAATTACAGTTTACGGCGTTTGAATGGCGACACTTGCCAAAAAAAAAAAAAAAGAATAACCAGAGGTATTTTGGTTAACTTGTGAGGTTTTAGAAATTAACATTAAAAATTATATACC
This sequence comes from Anagrus nilaparvatae, assembly GCA_022575985.1. Classification (NCBI taxonomy): domain Eukaryota; kingdom Metazoa; phylum Arthropoda; class Insecta; order Hymenoptera; family Mymaridae; genus Anagrus; species Anagrus nilaparvatae. Next base: position 28,182,300 of record JAKSXM010000231.1, on the reverse strand, counting down.
AAAAAACCCTATTATATAAAATTAAGTCTTGCGTTTCCAGGCCTAGAAGGCCTATTGGCATGAACGGAGGGTAGTCGGCACGTTTTTTCTATATAATAATCTCATATATAACCATTTGGTGTAATTTGGCGTTCCAAAGGTAGTGAACTCCCATTATTAGTAATTTTCAACAAAAAAATCATGAATTAATGTTTTTTTTTTAAAAATTCAATGTTCCTTGAAAAATAGTCTTATAAAGACTCAAAATGTATCGAACAATTTTTATAATAAACATCTTTGTTCTGAAAAATACGATTTTCATTTATTCAACTATTAAATCTATACCAGACCTAAAAGAAAAAACAATTTTTTATCATTTATAATTTTTAAATAAGGACTTGTTTTTTTATTTGCTTTTTTCTTCTTTAGTTTATTTTGTCAGTTTATAAAAAATGACTTTAGGAAACTAAAACTTTGAAATAAACTTGATAAAAAATATATTACTACTATCTGTAGATAAAAATTACGACAAAGAATAAAAAAAATATATCGTATTTAAGTTTGACCTAAATTTAATATACAAATTTGCCTTAGTAATTTTGAAAAAAGTGTTCGGATAAAAATTTAAAAAAAAAAGTGATTTTGTGCTAATAATTTTACTACGAATTTAATAAATTTACTACAAATTGTACTTATTTCACTACTAACAGTAGTTTTACTATTTTATAGTTTTTGTAGAAAAACATCATTCAAAAGATCAAGACCTAATCTGGAAATTCGGAGGTTTTTTTGGGAGGGGGGTTTGATGTTTAGCCATAGAAATTTTCTATTCACTTCAGATTCGCTTTCATTTTTCAAACAATTTTAGGCTTTATCCGAAACTTGATCCATCCTAGGTTTATTTAAAAAGAATTCCGGGTTAAAATTAAAATTCGAGTTAAATTAAATAGCTTCAAATATAAAATTATCCAAAAATCAGGTATTTTTGATCTTAATAATCTATCTATTTAACTAAACATAAATCTATTAAAAATGAACTTTGTATTATCAAAAAAATATTTTTTTAGATTAGATAAAATTACATAAAAAAAGTGACTATAAAAGTATAATAATAGCATAGACATGAATTAGCTAAAGATTTATGGCTTTGTATTATCTTCTGTACTTATTTTATTATTATTCGTCTCCGTAACTTAATTAGTCCGAATACAGATATCGTCTTATCTATTTACTTAATATTTTACTATCTTTTACGCGACAAGTTTTAAATGTCAATTTATTATGTCTTCGGTATTTTATTCTTTTTGAATTCTTTAATGAGAATCTCTGGTTTATAAAAAATTGCTATTTTCATCCTCTATCAGCGATTATTTTCTGACCAAAATTTTTTGAAATAAATATTATTCTTTTAAATTTTCAAGTGCATTCGGCCAATAATTAAAAAAATAAAATTTATTTTGTACTGATAATAAAGCTGAAGCGATGAACTAGCCCCTGTGTACAAATTTTAAAATATACACTGTAAAAAGTAACTTTCTTATATTAACAAAAAAATTAGAACATTTTCGAAAAATTAGTAAATTTTCGAAAAAAATTGTAAATATTCGAAAAAAATCGTAAATTTACTAAATTTAGTATATTAACAAAAAATTCGAGTATCTCGATTTTTTTTTGTGAATTCGCAAGAAAAATTTATAATTTACAATTTTTTTTCGAAAATTTACAAAAAATAGTTGTAAATTTCCGAAAAATAATTGTGAATTTACAACTTTTTTCGTAAAATCACAAAAAAAATCGACTATTCTCGAATTTTTCGATAATATGCTAAATTTAGTAAATTTACGATTTTAATCGAATATTTACAAAATTTTTTGAAAATTCGCTAATTTTTCGAAAAAATTCTATTTTTTTTTATAAATCTAAGAAAGTTACTTTTTACAGTGTAATTAGTATAAAACTATATGTCTTTTCTTTAAATTTTAACTTTATTCCAAAAAAAAACATTGAAATTTATTGTTTTTTTGTTGTTTATTTTTCAGAATGGAGACTAAATAAGCTTTAAAAAGAAAAAAGTACAAGAAAAAGAAGAAGCTCAAATGAAGTGGACAAGTTTTTTATTTCTTCGGAAATTGTGATTCCCAAGCCTTACAAAAAAAAAAAAAAAAAAAGAAAAAATAAACGTCCTTAACAGGACTCTACCCATTTATTTATCATTTTTCTTTTATCATTTTTTCTTTTATAGTTTTCTTTTATAAAAAAAAAAATATTTTTTTACGTTTTGTTTTTATAAGAAATACAAAAAAAGAAAAACTCCTTTTTTAACTGTTTGCCACAATGGCTGAACCAGTGGACAATATTAAAGAAAAATTTAAGGTAAGAATAAATAAAATGTACATTTGAGGCAATCCAAGTAAATTCACTTTAGCAAATTATTTCTACTAGTCGTTTGTAGGCTTTAAATTTATATTTCGCTAGTGATTTTTGATAATAATTACATTCTCTCAAATGATAAGGGTTTTAAAATGACTTTTGTTGCTTGTTTTTTTTTTAGGATTTCTAAAAAAAGAAAAAAAAAAATTTGAATCATAAATTACTAAATCAAATGATCGAGTCTTTTCAAATTATCCCTAACGACTTATTACCGAATAACTATTAAAAATAAATCACCACATTTACCTCTAAGATTCAATTTTCAATTTTTGGTAGTCATTTTTGTAATATTTTGACATTTACAAAATAATGCTACACTGAAAAAAATTCTGGTTGTGGCAGCCGGATTTTGTTTTTGTTTTTATTATAAACGAGCGCCGCAGCCTGATGAAACTTAGATAAAAATTTTTTTTTCAACTTTGCTTTAGGTTGTACGTATGTCATTTGTAACAATCTAAAAGAAAAAGAAACCAGTTGCCACAACCGCGATTCCAAACTGAATTTTTTTTCAGTGTAGTGTTATAAAGCGCTGTAACTTCACCAGATGCTTTTTTAGGATGCAATAGAAAATTTGTTGTTGAATACGTCTGGGATCCAAACGATCTGAACTGCGCATGCACGAGACTTATGTAAAATATGATTTTTTTATTCGTTGAGTTTACCAAAACTTAAAAGAAAAAAATTTTCACCTCAATACAAATTCAAGCCCTAAAAACATTCTAAAAACAAAAAATTTGCTAAGATAAAATTACTTGGACTGCTTTTTCTGTTCTTTTTTTGTGTATTTTCTGTCTAATAATATTTATCAATCCTGAATTTAAAAAGAAAAAAAAACGTTAGAAATAAATAAACTTTAGATAATAAACTTTACCTAAAGAATGTTTTATTATTTTTAATTTTGTAATCTGTTTTTTTTAAAAACAAGAATTTTCTTTAAAATAAAAGAATTGCATGTAAATTTTTTTCTTTCAATGTATTATCCTACACCCACACAAATTTTTCACATGAATTTAATTCTTTCTACTTAACTAAATCGCTTGAATTAAAAAAAATTAGCATTTTAACAGAATAAAATAAAAAAATAAAGGAAAAATTTTATTTTTTTTGACAATTTTTTGTATATAAAGTGAGTATAACAAGAAAAAATAAAAAAATAAAATTTTCAAATGAAGTTAAAAAAAATATAATAATAATAATAAAAATAATAATAATAATAATAATAGAAAAAAAAAGTATAGAATATACATCGTTTATATATGCACTAAGACTATTTTATAAAAGCTTTTGAATTAGCATATGGATGTCGTTTCTTTTTTGCGATCGTTAGTTCGAAAGTAAAGAATAGCTTTTTACTATAGTAGTATAGTTTTTCTCTTGTATACTAGATGATTTTACATTAGTATTAGTTTAACATAAAGCTTTTCTTTTTTGTCATTTTAGAGTCGTTAGCTTTATGTATATGACTTTGTTTTTTCATTTTTTTAAAATAAATTATAAGTGTAAGGGATTTTAATATGCTATTATTTTTGGAGAAAAACTTTTTCAGCTTAAATATTAAAGACGATGGGTTTTGTGAATTGGTTATTTTTAGGTTGTATTCTTAGGTTAAAATCAAATTATTTCCAGTTGGTTACACTTTCTTTATAATATCTTCTTGTACTTTAATCTTACTCATGTGATGCTAAAAATCAATCCTATCTTATACCTTTTTAATTAGATGTCACTTGATTAATATTCAAAATTATATCCAATAGGGTTGGTTTAAATATTAGAGTTGCATTTTATGACTGACAATTGAGATATTGCAAAAAAAAATTAATTCCAACAAAATAATACATAGTAACTTAAAAACCTTTGTTTGAAAAAAAAAATTAAAAAATTAAAAAACAAAGCCATATACTTACATATTCTATACGTGAAGACTATACTAAAAGTCTTTATACTGTTGTCAGTAGATCAACTCATCACTACCACATACATGTATATTTTTTTAAAGCTATATGAGTATTATGTTAACCCATACACACACACACACACATTTTACTCATACGAAAGCTTATTGAATAGCACAACTTTGCATGAAACGTAAAAAATAAGTCAGAAAATCTTTTTTATATAAATAAGCATATTTTTCTTATTCTACATGTAAATACTTAAGTTTTTTGCTACATTTTATATGAGCATTTCCAAAAATTAAACATTTATATTCAAATTAGTTATTGTAGTTTTATCCAAGTTTTTCTATAAATTTGAAGCATCTTTTTCATAATGATAGTTATAAAATTTTGATTTTACACAAAAGAATCAATGTATTTGAATTTTTTAGCTTCTTAATACTAGTAGTTTATAAAGTAAGTTTGAATTCTTTTTAGTAAATTGAGGTTAAATTTAAATAATTCATTCAAAAAAATTTTAATAAATTTAAAATATTTTATTCCAGTCTTCTTTAAAAATTTAAAGAATGTAGTTATAAATGAGAAACTATTTTTAAATTTTTCTGTTTTATATATCAATGCATAGACCGAAAATTTTTGAACTGTATTTTTCGTTTTGCATTTTTTGGATTATTTTCAAAATTACACATAAGTTTTAGATAAATCTATATAAAAACAGAGTATTGAAAGGAAATTTGTTAATTTTAGAAAAATTTTAATTTTAGCAAAATTTGAATCAAGATTTATACTTTATAAGATTGAAATGAGATTTTTATTCATTTGCGTGTTTTAGTAGGTAATATAAATTTTAAAAAATATAGAAATACTTTCAAAAATTAAAAAATTAAAAAAAAAAAAAAAAAAAACAATTTTATTCAAGATTTTCATAGGGTGCGATTTCATGAAGCATATTTTTACTAGATTCTAGGGTCACTAGAGTTGACTTCAATTGAACTCTAGTAATTATCACTAAAAATTTATTAAAATTTTGCTCTGAGGCGATTTTGTGGATCCTGTCCAAGCAGAATTTTAACAGGTTTTGAGTCATAACTAATTATTTCTACTCTAGTGCCACCAGAATCTAGTAAAAATATGCTCCATGAAATCGACCCTATACAGTCTTAAGGGTCGATTTCATGGAGCATATTTTTACCAGAATTTGGGAACTCAATTGAAAAAATTGAACTCTGGTAATTATCACTAAAAATTTATTAAAATTCTGCTTGAAGGTAGTTTCCTGAATCCTGCTCAAGCAGAATTTTAATAAATTTTGAGTCATAGCAAATAATAATTAATTATTTTTACTCTAGTGCACCTAGACTCTAGTAAAAATATGCTCCATGAAATCGCCTCCTTAATATTATAGCTAAATATAGTAACCAATAACTAGTGGTTTGCCAAACATGCTAATTTTTAAACCACTTACCCCTTACATCGCAAATCACTAGTTATAAAAATTTTTATTTTCATACACTAACTGACAAAAAATTTAATTATAAAAAACGCAAGAACATTAAAAATTTTATTATATTTCCATGCAAACATGATTCTTTTTGAATATCTTTATAAGAGCTACCCATATAATGTGCGTAAAAGCATCTGTTTATGGTTTACTTTGAAAGAGTCATTGATAAAAGAGAAATAAGACCTTTAAGGAAAGTACATTATTGTATACATACGTGAAAGTTGAAAAGTAATCCATAGTTATATAGTAACTAAATATGTTCTTAGGTAATACATAAACATATTCGGTTACAATGAAAATCATGAAATAGTAAAGTAATGTTTCGTTAAGTTTTTTTAAGCATACATAATTTTATTATATGTTTATTTTATTTATAAAAATCTCAAATTTAATTGATATAGCAAAAAAATAATAGCATCTTACTTTATAACTCTGTCCTGAAGGATTTGAGATAGTACTTGGTGAATATCTGAAAAAATATTTAAACCTTCAATTTCTACTTTTTGTCTATTTTGAATTTTGGGTTCTCTTGCAATATTTTTCAGTTCGCCAACCATATTTACTCTCTACATCTCTGTAAACAAATTTCAAAATAAATGTGTCTGATTTAAGACTTAAAAATATTAAAATTTACCATAAATATATTTTTTTAAAGACATCGTTTTAATCGAGCTAGAGTCCCTATCTATAGACAATTCATATTTTAATTAAATAGTAGCTTAGTATGTTTAAATGTTCTGAACGTAAAAATAAAGGATAATAAATGTTTAGATTTTATCCAGATATTTTAAGTTTCTATAGCTGAGGACCCTAAATACTTTGGAATTATAGGTTTAAAATTTTTTTTCAAGAAATGGTTTAGTATTTTTCAAATGATCTTAGACGTAAGATAATCTGCTAATAATTTTTAGTTTTTATCCATATATTTTTAATTTTTATAGACAAGGACCCTAGAGATGTTGAAATTATTGGTTAAAAAATTTTTTGTTAAACTGTAGCTCAGTACATTGTGCAAAATCTCTAGGGTCCCTATCAATAGAGAATCTAAATTTTGTGGTAAAACGTAAAAATATATTAGCGGTTATTTTTACTTTCAAGACCATTTTATAAATACTAAGCCAAATTCTTAAAAAATTTTTTAACCAATATTTTCAATATCTAGGGTCCCTATAATATATTAAGTTTTTATAGATAGGGACACTTCAGACTTTGTAATTATTGGTTCAAAATTTTTTTGTTGAAGTGTAGCTCAGTACATTGTGCAAAATCAATCAGTACAGGGTGCTTATCTTTCAAGAAACCGAAATTATTGGTAAAACATAAAAATATATTAGCTATTATTTTTAATTCCAAGAACATTTTATAAATACTGAGCAAATTTAATAAATACATTTTTTTAACGAATATTTTCAATATCTAGGGTCCCTATCTATAGAGAATCCAAATTTTTTTTAAATGATGGCGTGTATCAAACTAGTAGGAAAAAGAGCTTTAGTATCTATAAATATAAATACTAAAGCTCTTTTTAAAACTAAAGCTAATTTTAAAACTCTTAAATAAATATTTGTGTATCCAAAAGCAGGAGGGGCAAAATCTCATGTATAAGTTAATAATTTTTCAAGATTTTTTAATAACATAAAAAAATTAATGTATTTTTTTAAACTATTGTTTTTACCGAGGCGTGGTTTGAACCATCAGGAAAAAAGACTTTAATATATGTACTTTAAAGACCTTAAATTAATATTTATCTATTTAAAAGCAGGAAGAGCAAATCACATGTTAAGCGAGTACCTCGGTATTATTTAGTATAAAAAAAGTTGTAAATATAAATAGTACTTTAATAAATAATATAGATTTACAGTTATTATTCTCGCATCATTGTAAATATTCAATATGTCACAAATAAATATAGGTTTATACATATATATATTTATAAATTTAATGAAAATTATACCTATTCATGGGTAAAATCTACTTATTCAAAATTATTGGGTTTGTTTCAATTACATTATAATACTGGTACATTCATTCATCTAAGCACGTTATGTACACAAATGCAGATATATTAATTTAAAAATATTAATTATAATTGTAAATAGGGGTATTAATTACTAATAACACACGTAAATTCAGCCATAAATTTATACACGAAAATATATACAGGCGATTCCATGGCAAGTCAGTAACCACCTTAGTCCAAAAATTGATACAACTTAGCAGAACGTGGATTGTCCTTAAATTACATTAAAAGAGTCTTGTATTATAACCTGATAGGCCTTCGAATGCTATTTAAACTATCCCTCCTAGGATGACAACGGAAAAGTAATAAATGAAAAATAAATTCAGAAAAATTGAAAATAAAATATGCCAATATTGGTCCAATTATTACACATTTTCAGAGTCTTATATCTACGAACAGAAGCCAATACCATCGCCCAAATTTTTAGGGAATTTTTTTTAATATCAAAAGAAGGAGATTTAAATGATTTTATGACCTTTCCTGAAATTTTTAGCCCTTAAAGTACTCAGAGAAAAATTTTGCAGACGATTAAAGTTGTTAAAAAATCGATATTTTCGAAAATAGGAAACTTTCAATTGCTTATATCTCCGGTCCCTGATTAGATTTTTTAACGTTTAAGGTCTCATTTGAAAGGTCTTTACTAGACGCTTTTAATGAGACCAACCGGAGCTTGGTCTTAAGCTAATGATGCTGAGTCACAAATTAAGTTCAAAAATCAGCATTTTTCGATAAAATGAATCTTACGCTAATCAATGCCAGTAAAAATCAACTCCTTGAAACTTTTTGAAAATTTTTTTGGTAAAAGTTGAAAGTTCGAGGAAGAAAATGAGATCAGCCGGATGTTTTTTGGACTAATCCTTGTAGCCCGGTAAATTTTTGAAAATTGGCTAAAAACAGCTATTTTTGGACCTTTTAGAGCTTGTATCTCGGCAATCTGTCCTGCAAAATGGCTGAAATTTAACTTAAATTTATTACTTTAAACCGCCCTGAAAATTTGAGCCCGATCGGAGTCATGGGTGCGCACACTTTTGTATGAAAAGTAATGGATATGCCCATATACATATTATATACCACTCTTTAGTAAAAACAAGGGAATAACAGATTAATTAAATTTTTTTTTTTTAGTTAAAAAATTAAATATTTTCAACTTTTACTTGAGATATTGCTTATCTTGCTTTTGTTGAGAATAAAAGTAATATAGAATCCGAAAATATACATAATGAGCTAAATTTTTTTAATTTTTCATTTACCGGCTTTAATTTCAATTTTTCGGATTTTTAATTTTTTAATCATAGCTATGTTTCTGGATAGCTGTCATGAACAACGAAGTTAAAAAGTATTAGAAAAATAATTAGGGGATAAACTTATAGACCCTTTTTCCGTCAACTAGAGTCAATCCGCATCCTCAATTTTTTTAGTAATACTCCAGTCCATATACGGGGGTGGGGGGGTACTTTAATCACTTACCACCACCAGATTTGATCTCTAAAATTTTCTATGAGAAATTGGTGGAACACCCTTAAATTTGCAAAAACTACCCCGAAAAAAAGGTATTTTTGATGTATTCGAATTTCGGATAGTCAGATTTAGTCCATAAGGGTTTTTTGGGTTGCTGATCAAAAATTTTGAGGATTTTTCTATGAAAAGTTAATATTTCACCCCTTAATTAGCAAATAATACTGCTAAAAAGTGGGTGTTTTTGTTATTTTGGCACTTTAAGCGTTCAGAAACGCTTTTAATAGGTTTCTTAGGTCGCTGAACAAGAAATTTGGGGAATTTTTTGTTAAAAATTAATTTCTTACTCTTAAGTTAACAGAAACTATACCTTAAAGGGGTGCTTTTGCTATTTTCGCATTTTCAGTGTTAAAATTCGGTTTATATAGGTTTTTTGGGTTGCTGATCACGAATTTTGGAAAATTTTTTATTAAAAATTAATTTCTCACCCTTAAATTAGCAAAACTACCCCTAAAAAGTTGTTTTGCCACTTTCGCTCTTTCAGCGTTCAGATTCGGTTCAAATCTATATAAACCGAATCTTAACACTGACAATGCGAAAATAGCAAAAACACCCATTTTAGGGGTAGTATCTGTTAATTTAAGGGTGAGAAATTAATTGATAACAATTATTTTCCCAAAATTCTGAATCTGAACGCTGAAATTGCAAAAGAAGCAAAAAACAACTTTTTAGTGGTAGTTTTGCACTGTAAAACCATTTTTTTTCGAAAATTTACAAAAAATAGTTGTTAATTTGCCGAAAAATAGTTGTGAATTTACAATTTTTTTCGTAAATTCACAAAAAAAAATGGAGAATTCTCGAATTTTTGGATAATATTCTAAATTTAGTTAATTTACGATTTTTATCGAATTTTTACAAGTTTTTTTGAAAAGTTACTAATTTTTCAAAAATATTGTATTTTTTTTGTTAATCTAAGAAAGTTACTTTTTATAGTGTGATAATTAAGGGGTGAAATAAAACTTTTCATAGAAAAGTCCTCGAAATTCTTGATCAGCAACACAGAAAACCCTTATGGACCCAATTTGACTGCCCGAAATCCGAATATATCAAAAATACCTTTTTTTAGGGGTAGTTTTTGCAAATTTAAGGATGTTCCACCATTTTCTCATAGAGAAGACAATTCGCGATCAGCGACACAAAAAATACATAGTAGGCCAAATCTGGTGGTGGTAGGTGATTATAGCCCCAAAACCGTATATTGACTGGAGTCTTATACTATATAGTCTTATACTCTTATACTCTTATACACTGTTAAAAATACCCTACGGTAAATATACGAAATAGTCGTAAAATCACGATTTTCTCGTAAATTTACGATCTCAAAATCGTAAATTTACGATTTTTTTAGTAAATTCACGACAAAATCGTAATTTTACGACTATTTCGTATATTTACGTAGGGTATTTTTAACAGTGTACCCTACTTGGAGGGAGGTAGCTGAATTAAGAAAGATATAAGTATACAAGTGATTCCATCCAAATTTAACCTAAATTTTAAGTTAAAGCACCCACAAAGAGAACGTAATTTAGAACTCTATTAAATTACCAATAAAATGGAAATATATAAAAAAGTATTATTTGTTCAAAATTTCAAATACTATTGAATTAATGACGGAGCATCCATTTTTACACTTCAAAAGCATTTATTTTGATGGAGCACTTTCTGTTGCATAGTGAGGTCAAAGCAAGTCCACTTAGATTATGCTTTGAGTGAGTTTTCACTTGTTTAGGTGAGTTTTGATAACAAGGCTACTTTGCCTAATGTCATAATAATAAAAAAACTGATAATTTTCAAAAAATTGATATTTGGAAATAAGTATTTTCAAATTTTTTAGTGGTTTGAGACGGAAAAGTTTCCCGGAATCAATTATATAAGACTTTTCGTAAGAAAGCAAAAGAAAAATTTTTTAAATCATTAAAAAAAAATTTTAGATACAAACATCAAACTCTTGTTTGAAAGTAGCAAAATCGCCCATATACATATTTCCTAAAAGAATTACATTTATCGATACTCATGAATGGCTTAGTACAGCATGATTATGTTTTTAATTTTTTTTTTAAAGTTATTATTTAGAATTGAATAGCACAAATTTTGCGAATGATTTATAATTTATGTGTATTTTTCTTTTCTTTTCAACTTTGTACACATATTCAATATATTTAGAAAATAATAGCATGGTTTTGTGTTTATTTTGTGATTATTGAAACATTAAAGGTAAAGTTTACATTCAGATGGAATTAAAATCAATTACATATATATATAAACGTGTATTATACAATATATATGTAGTATATAATTTAGAATGTCGTAGTCGTATCAAAGAAGATTTTGGAATTTATAATCGGATTATAACTATCAGGATTCAGAATCATTTTAGTGTAGGTATTTAATATTGCTTTGATATTATAATGATTAAAAGAGATCTTAATTAATTATTATTTTGTAATTTATAATAATTTTTAAAAGAATTGGTTAATTTTTTGGTTTTTTTAGCCGTACAACGTGATTGATGACTCACTGCCAATTGATGACTCAAAAGAAACAAATCTTCATTATCCAAATGAAAAAGACCAAGATACTCAGTTTAATACTGCCAAAAATATAAAAAAAGTATTATTTTACACAATATCCTGTTCATTAGATTGTTTAAAAAATTTTTACAACGTTAAGCAGGACAATCAAAATTATCATCATGATTATAATAATAAGTCATCAATATCAATAATAGAATGTCCGAACCTCGTCATTTTAAGCCAATAAATCAGCTTTGGAGCGCAGCTTCAACTGACGCTGATTCCGAGTGCCTTTACGAAGAAATCTCGGGACCTTCAGTTGAGGACTCGGGAACTAATTTACCGTCTCAACAAAGAATTAGAAGAAACAGGAAACTGGAGCAAATTAGGAACTCCAGACGTAACGAGGCAAACGCCGATCATCCACATCCACGTCATCATCATCATCACCATCATCATCATCATCCACAGTATCAAACCACGCCAAGACATCGTTCGCAAAGGTAAAATGATTTATTTAATAAGTACATGATTTTATCGACAAATTGATGCAAAAATTATCGCATCGAACATTACTGTATTTATCAACCCATGGTCGTTTTTAGAACCCAAAAAACCAATTATACGAATTTTCAGTTATAGGCTAGTAAATACTTGATGAATTAAAAGATAGACCCTTTCTACAATTCTTAAAAGCAGCGCATATTTGATAAATTATCAGAAATTATTATTCGTAAGAAATCAAAAATTTAAGAATTAATCATATTTTTTATTTTAAAACTTTCTGAATTATCTTATTTGGGATTGAAATCTTTTTCAAAATAATTTAGTAGGTCTATTTCGAAAAATCTACTCTAAAATCAAGAAAATAAATATAAATATTTAAAAAAATAAATTTGATTAAATCACGATGTTAAAGGTTAAATTGAATACAAAATAGTATTCGCAGAAATCAGGTTTTCGGAAATTGCTATCATTGAAGTCACATACTTTCAAGATAGCAAATAATATTCTTATCTTCAAAATGACAACCATTCACTCTAGTTCTGTGTAGTAAAGTAATCTATCTTGGTTCCGTCACGTTTCTATTTATGTGTATTTTCATTTTATTTTGATTAAAAATTTAAATTTAACATAACTTTCAATTAGTAGTATTGGTTAATTTTAATTTAATATTTCTTTTAGGATTTTTGATTATTCGTTTTCGTTATTTATAGTTATTTTCTAAAAAAAATGATCAAAATTGAATTAATTTTGTTTTTAATTAGTGTTACAATATTTTCAAATGAAATTACGATCTTAATATTTTATGATCTTTTAGTTATTTTTTAATTAATAAAGCATACTTATTTTAAGAGTTTTTAAAAATACAACAGAAAAGCGACATTTTTTAATAAAAGCAAATATATTTATTAATAAATTAGTTATTTAACTAGTTATATTCATTATATCAAAAGGACTGAAGCATTTAAAAAATTCTGAAGGCATATTTTTAAAGCTAAAATAAATATTTTTATTTGTTCATAATTTATTTTAATAAAAAAAGCCATTCTTATGGTTCTCGCGAAAATTTGCAATTCTATAAACAAATCTATACACTAGAAAAAAATTCAATTGCCGCTACCAGAATTTAGGTTCTAAGAGACGGATTTTTTTTTCTTTTAAATGGTTGTAAACGACATAAAGCCCAATAACAACACTGTAAAAAACTAAAAATTTCTTATTTCAACAAAAAAATTAGAACATTTTCGAAAAAATGTGTAAATATTCGAAAAAAATCGTAAATTTACTAAATTTAGTATGTTAACAGAAAATTCGAGTATTTTCGATTTTTTTTTGTGAATTCGCAAGAAAAATTGATAATTTACAATTTTTTTTCGAAAACTTACAAAAAATAGTTATAAATTTCCGAAAAATAGTTGTAAATTTTTGAAAAATAGTTGTGAATTTACAACTTTTTTCGTAAATTCACAAAAAAAAATCGAGAATTCTCTAATTTTTCGATAATACACTGAATTTAGTAAATTTACGATTTTTATCGAATATTTGCAAAATTTTTTGAAAATTTGCTAATTTTTTGAAAAAATCCTATTTTTTTTCTGAATCTAAGAAAGTTACTTTTAACAGTGAAGTTAAAACAAAATTTTTTTTATATCTAAACGTTATTTATAAGTCTCACCATACCTCTATGTGTCATAATACAATTTTCGGGCTGGTTCTACAAACATCCCTTACAAATTGATACTGTGCACACAGAAAAGATCTCATGTCATTAAAAACTCAAAATGGGATCTTCAGGAATACAAAAAAAATATTTACTAAATTTAGTATATTATCGAAAAATTCGAGAATTCTCGATTTTTTTTTGTTATTTTACGAAAAAAGTTGTAAATTCACAACTATTTTTCGGAAATTTTTTTTTGAAAATTTTCGAAAAAAAATGGTAAATTATCAATTTTTCTTGCGAATTCACAAAAAAAATCGAGAATACTCGAATTTTTTGTTAATATACTAAATTTAGTAATTATGCGATTTTTTTCGAAAATTTACTAATTTTTTTGTTAATATTAGAAAGTTACTTTTCACAGTGAATTTATTATCTTCAATCCCTTAAAAGGGGTGAATTTGTTGAATATTCATTTTTGGTCCAAAAAATGAATATTTTGGACTAAAATTATCATCCAGGAAGTATTTTTTCTTGATATTTTCATTTCTGAATTATGTTTTTACATACAACTCCTAGAAAATAAGATATTACCCCCTTTTGTATCGAAAAAATAATCTTATATTAACCCTATACTTAGGTGATGATATCACATTTTTAGGTGTTGTACGTAAAAACGGACTATAGAAACGAAAATAACAGCCCCAATCACCTACCAGGTGAAATTATTAGCCCAATATATTGATTTTTAAAACACCGCAAAGAATTCTCCAAAGGTTATTCAAAATATTTAAAAAGGTACGGGGTTACTCACGGTGTGCAGAGTCTTAGCCCCCTGGGATTTTGTCCACTCAGGATTTTAAAAGCCAAAAAGAAAGGATACTTGAGATTATATAAAATATTAAAAATGGTTTTTTTTTAATAGTGAAATCCTGGGTGTGGGGGGCAATAATAAAATAACATTAATTATTATAAACCTGAGTAAGGTTACGGTGCTTTACGTTTTCGCATTACTAAAAAAATAAAAATAGAAAATGTAATCTTACATTAAAAGCAGATATTTTCGTTCTTTTGTTTCAATCAGTCATCATCAACCACTGGCTCATCAACATGCATTTCGTACAAGCAGTGCCGGAAGAATCGATAATATCGAGTCCCGTCAAAATCAAATGTCAAGTTTTAAGCTGACCAGGGGACGATCACAATCAACATCAGCAAGATATCTTCATACAACAACGACAACAACAACCACAACACATTATCAACATCCACTAGGAACTGGAAGACCCTTAATGAGCCCGAATATATCAGCACCAAGAATACCAAGACATGGAGTTCGTCCTGCGAAAATGTCATTTGGACCTAAAGGTTCGTTTAGTACTGATACACAGGAAGGAGGACAGGAAGAAGATGAGGCTACTCTTAGAGAGTTGTTGATAAGGTGATATTTTTAATATTTTTAATTAATATCAATGCATTTATGCTTTAATTATAAGCAATTCTTGTAATTAAATAAAAATATTTTCTTTCATTGAAGTTTTAAATTAATTAAAATTCAGCGAATATAAAAAAAAATTTGTTTCTAGAAAATATTTTTATTAAATATAAATAAAAATTTGAAAATTTTCCTTTTATATAAATATCAAAGGATTGCTTATTTATAATTTACACAAATATACACACATACACAATTTATACAATACACATGTGAATATTGATTGATAGCTATACAATATTGTCGTTATTTGCTATAAAAAGATCATATCTCTATAATAGATTTTCAATATTAATATATTATATACAAAAAATAAATAAAATAATAATAATAATAAATAAATAAATAATAATAAAAAAAACTTAATTTTAACTTAATTTTTTTTTTTACTTAAATTTTTTCTATTTTAATATGTACGTATGTACTTAATATTACTTTACTAAATTAAATAATTTTAATAAGATGTATGTTAAACAGGGTAGAAACTAAAGTTTTATTTATATTTTATAGTTTTTGAATTTATGTAAGCAATATAATTGCATGTACACTGAAAGATTTATTACTCCAGTCAAAATACGGATTTGGTTGTATAGTTTCTGGCCACCACCAGATTTGTTCTAGTATAGGTTTTTTGGGTCGCTGATCACGAAAATCGGAGTCTTTTCTATGAGAAATTGGGGCTTCACCCTTAAATTGGCCAAAAAGGGCATTTTTGCTACATTCACTCCAGCCCCTAATATGATTTTTTGTTAATTTTTCAAAAATCCTGTTTTAATAAGAATCCAAAATCTTTTTAGATAAAAATTAATGAATTATTTATTTACAATATTAATAATTTAATAATAAGTTTAAACCTTTTTAGGGGTAGTTTTGGCTAATTTGAGGGTGAAGGTATATTTTTGCTTAAAAAAATACAGCGACCCAAAAAACCCCCTATAACAAATTTCAAAGGCTTAGAGTGAATATGGCAAAAATACCTTTTTTAGGGCAAGTTTTTGCCAATTTAAGGGTCAAGCTCCAATTTCTCATAGGAAAGACTCCGATTTTCGTGTTTAGCGACCCAAAAAACCTATAACAAACCAAATTTAATGGTGGCCAGAAACAATACACCCCCCCCCCCCTCCCCGTATTTTGACTGGAGTATATTTGGCAAAAAGGTAGTCATTTTTAGAAAAAAAATTCTATTATTAGAATTTTATGTCAGGCCTTAATTTATAGGTTTAAGGTTATAACCTGAGATAGCTAATACGAGAGATATCCGTTTACTTAGCTTGAATTTTATTTGAATTTTAAAGAAAATTTAAAGTTTCTGCCAAGATTTCTGCTTGAATTTTCCTTGAAAATGCAAAAAAAATTTACTGCAAATAATTAGGAACCTTACAATGATGATAAAAAATATAAAGAAATCAAATATACGAGGACAGACTTGAACAAATAAAAAATCAATGTCCAATGATATAATACTTCTCAATTTTGTATAAAATTTTGATTAATGTATTTTAACCTTAGCATTAACAAGACCTTCCGTATGTCTATTGGGTTTCTAAGTGATTAAAATTTTTACTAAAAAATAAATCAACTGGGAAACCAATATGAACCATTTATTAAAAACTGATGTCATGAAAATTTCATTTTTATTGTACCTAAGCATTTTTAATAACAATCAGGTTAATAAAATATCTACTTCTATTTTATATTGTAAAATATAAACTGAGATTTTAATAAAGATATTTATTTATGAAAATTCAATGCTGTTTATGCATGACATCAGAGAAATTCATTGATGTAGAAATTATTACTTTTCAAAATTAACATTACAAATAAAAAAAAAAAAAATAATAATAATGTATTTAAAAAATCAATTTTATTATTTGTTTGATATAATATTTAATTAAATTTTGCTTAAAATATTATACACTACTGTTTGTTTGTCTATATTATTATTATTATAGGAAATCGATATTATATATTTTTTAAATTATTAAAATTTTATATTTTTGTTTACAATATTTTTTTTTTTAATTTTTTACAATAATGCTTTTGTTAATTAAAAATAGATGAAGTGAATCAATAATTAAAATTTAAATATCCAAGATCCAAAATTAGTTAATGAAAAAAAAAAAATTGAATTACCTAACATCCATTTGATATTTATTTTTATTAAAACGTTTTTAATTTATTTATTTTATTAAAATGACTAGTAGTTAATATTTTGATTTTAATCGTATTATCATCAATAAAAGTTTGATTTCAAAACAATTAGCATAAAAAATTGTCAATTCGGTAAATTACGAAAAACAATGAAAATACGATAAATTTTAGATTAAAAATATACTTGTAACAAATACTTTTGTTTCTAAAAATTCTTTTCATAGAAAAAAAAATTTTCAAACGAATAGCTATTCTCTTTAAAAACAATTTTTTTTTATCTGAAAACAACTTTACTTTAAGAATTATAGTTTTAATCGAGCTTTTTTTTTGCTAAAAAAAACTGAAATTTGACCTCTATTTTGTATTATATTTAAAGTCAATAAAGTTTAATAGAGCGAAAATATTTTTTTTTTTTTTTAAATATTTTTCTATTATAAATAAAATAATTATTTTATCTTTATTTTAATTATTTCAAAAATATCTGGAGAAAATATTATTACAAAGAAAAAAGAAGCTTTTAATTTCTGAAAAGCTTTTGTACTTTAACTTTAATATTTCGTTTAATTTAATAATCATTTCCCAGGAGATTTGCTATCGTAATTTTATTTATTTTAATAAATTAAGTTTTTTTTATAAACTTGTTTATATTCTTAAAATAAATTTAAGAATTGACCTCACAACTTGATTTACCTTATCCAAAAAATATTTTGTATTTCATAAGCAAAATAAGTTGTTTAAATGCTAATAAATTCAAAAACTATAATATATAAATCTAAATATAATCATGAATAGCAATTAATCTTGATACTGAAAAAAATTACAAAATTCATTTCAATTAAAAATTTACACATGTACTATAATTACTAAAGAACGTATAGAATTTAATCATAATTTAAAAATTATTTAATTTAGTAATGTAATTATTTTTTAATTAAAATATATTAAATAAAGAAAAATATTCCTTTAAATAATTATTTTTAATCTACTTAAATTTTATTTAAAGAAAAAAAGAGACTTTCCATAAAAGCTTTTTATTTTTTTATATAAGTATTCGTATGGCTTGTTAGTAAAATTTTAACTGATACTATATATATTAAAATAACTTTTTTGATCTTTCTCATAAAATTTCTCATAACTAATCTTACTTTACATTTAACCATTTTAAATTGTTTCGAAATATTTTTTCTTGTTAGCGGTGAGAAATCGCGTAATTTTTGGCTGCTGCGTGGCTGACAAAAAAGTTTTCTCTTGCCAATGCAAATTTTTAAAAGAACGTACTTGAGAGGGGCAAATAGAAATTTTAAATCAGCAAATAACCAGGAATTTGAATTCCAGTATTTTTTCTTGCACATATTTCAAGACAAAATCACGTTAAAAATAATCAAAATACATGCTTCTAGGGTGCAAATGCCCAAACCTCAATATTTAAAGTAACTGTCTTTTCGATGGAACGTATTTTTACTAAGTACTCTTTTGAAGAGTTCGAAATCTAGGAGATCAGTCAGTTCAAAAACCAATATTCTTAGAGTTGAAATGTTCCAAACTTTTATTTTTTTTGAAGCGTTTTTTCATCCAGAATCCAAGTGGAAATAGTTGACTGCGCACTCCTAAACAAAAAAGATCCTAGCTACCTTAACTTACAATTTAATAACAGGTTTCGAAGAAATTTTTCATTGAGTGCTTTTACACTAATCTTGCAAAACTAACTCCATAAAAAGGGGCCGATCTCATTTTTCTGACCACGGGTCATAAAAGTACTATATCGCTTTTTTTATTATCATTTTTCATTATCCCTCCGGAGCCTCCATAAAATGTTACGTTTTTAAAAATATTGTTCTCTTTTTTTTCCAATTGAAAATATTTATAAATAACTGAGTACAGATAGTATTTAAATAATTAATATGAGAAATTCTTACCTTCAGATATATCCGTAGCAACAATACAACAAAATTGAAGCGAAAATTAAAGTTAAAATTTGCCTTGTAAAACTTTACACCTGTTTGTTTATATAGTCTCGTCAGAGTACATTATTGTACTGAGAATTTCGCGTTATCGTCATTGCAGTAATAAAAAAGCACCATTTACGAAAACTGAAATTTTAATACATCAAACCAGATTTTAATATTTATTTCATTTTAAGAAAGGCCTGGAGAGAAATAAAAAAATTATTAAACATTAAAAATGCTTCACCTGATTCAATTACAAGCTTCCCAATTACGGACAAAAAAGTTTCAAAAAAATGAAATTTTAATTACGCTTATATACATCGTAAATTTATTATTTATTTATAAAAAAAATTATTATTATTATTTTTTTTAATAAAGCACGTTATACAAATCAAAATATAATAGAAAAAAAAAAATCAGAATTTTTTTCAATTATATTTAGTAAAATTTTCTATAGCAATTTTTTTTTTTTTGCAAAAAAGCAAACAAAACCTTGATTAAAAAAAGGAGTATATAAATAAATTATTATTGAGAATTCATTATATAATTTCATTTTATACGTTATAATAGATTTCATTAATGTAGCAGAAAAAATAATTCTGTTTTTCTTCTTTGTTAGCAAAAAAAAAAAATGTCGTGCCCCTAAGCAACGGGTAACACGCATTTAACAAAATATTATTAAAAAAATATTATTTTTTGAATGATAATTTTCTTTTTTTATAAATGTAAAAATAAAAGAATTATTGAACGTGCTTTTATCAACATAATCATAAGCATAATATCATTAATATACATACAATACATCATTTTTTTACTTTTTTTTTTTTTGACATTATTTTTAACGATATTATATACTAAACCACGACTGTGTTTCCCAAACTAGGTAAATGGAAAGAGAACAAAAAAATAATAAAAAAGTGTGTGGATATATAGAAATATAAAAGTGAATATAAAAAAAAAGTCAAGTTTTATATAAGTGAATTTTTTCTTTTTTTTTTTTTTAAAGCTTTTTTTTTTATAAAAATCTGTTGTATCAAAAAAGTTTAAAAAAGAAAAAAAAATATATAAAAGCTTATATCTTTTATGTATTTTTTTTTTTTTTTTTTGAGTTTATACTATAATGATTTTAAAAAATATATATTTATATGTGACGTGTTTCATAGGATACAATAAATAAATCATAATAGCATCGATCATTTTTTTTTTATATAAAAAATGTAACTTTATAATATATAAAAAGCATTAATATTCATGCATATAGAAAAATAACAACGTTTTTCAATAAATCAATCAATTATTAAATAATAACATTTTATTTGATTGATATTAACAAAAAAAAAAACAATTTTTTTTTTATAAAAACTTTTTAAAAAAACAGTGTGTAATTTTTTTTTTTTAATTTTTTTAATTTGAAAAACTATTTATATAAAAACTGAGTGGTTTAGAAAGGACTAAAGGAGTGAGAAAAGTAAAGTGGAAGAGTTAGTGAAAAAGAAAAAGAGAAAAAAGGTGGAACCCTTATTATTATTAAAGGTGCTACTGTAGTTTTGGAACACAGCCATGGTCTCTCTACCTCCAAGGTACATAAAATCGACTTCATCGCTTTTTATTTTTATATTTTGCACTTTTTTTTATTTTTATACTTGAGTTTAAGCAAAAAAAATTTTTCTACATTTTTATTTTAATCAACCTTTTTTTTGCTTAAATTCATAATTAGCTTCATTATTAAAAATTAATAAAAGTAGAATTTTTTTAATTATTTTACATAGTTTATAACTTTAATATCGTTTCATTAAAAAAAAAAAAATTGGTTCAGTTTGTAAAATTAAAGTAAATTTAAATATTAAAAAAAGAAATCTCATTATAAAAAAAAAAAAAACATTAATTAATTTTTTTAATATTTGTAGTAAGTACACTCCTTTTAGTACTTAGAAAAAAAAGGATTTTAAAAACTTTATATTATCATAAAAAAAAAGAACAAAAAAAAGTAATTAAAATTAAAGTTAAAAAAGAGGAATATAAGGCAGTACTTTAATTATAAACTGATCTAAAAATCTTTTTTTATTTCAACACCACCGTACCCTATAAAAAAAAAAATCATACGTTCATTCATTTCTGCTGCATTTCATCGACTTTGTAATCACAATCTCATGCAACCATGTAAAAAAAAAAAATTCGAATTAAAAAAGATCTGGCCTGTCTTCCATATTTCATCTATATATGTCGGAACATTACATATATCATCAATTCCCCACAAATATATACATTCTTCCTTTTTGCTATGTGCACATCGACGATAGATATATTTTTTTTTTTTTTTTTGTTCCTGACTTTTTTTATCGATATCATATATCTGTAACACACACGTATATATATATTGCTTTAAAATACTTCTTCTTTAATCGAAGAAATATAGTTTGAAAAAAATTTTTTTTTATAAATAGAGAAAATATGAAACGTAGATTGCATCTTGATATTTTAGATTTTTTTCTATATGGTTATTATTATCAATTTTTATTGATATTTTTCTGCAATTATTTATTCATATCTTCTTTTTATTTCTACTTTTTCTTTAGTTCTTTGCAACATATAATATAATTACTTTTTATTATATAAAATTTCTTTAATGAAAATTTTAAATTAAAAAAAAATTAATTAATTTTTATTTTTTTAATTTGAATAAGAGAAAAGATTTTGAAAATGATGATAAAAAATAATTATATGTATTGAACTTTGGTTTATTTTGGCTTTTAATCAATTTTAATGCTTGCAATCCAAAAACAATACTTCAAGACACACTCATGGCAATTGAATATTATGATATTTGAATTAATTATATTTTAAAAAATTATATTTGGGTCCAAATATGTAATTGAGTAGGTAATTTTTACTGCTGTTTTCATTTGTAGATTCCATAAGTATGGTGTACGGCCCAGTGTACTCTAGCAATTGCCTCCTCGAACAATTTCCAACTAGACAATTGCCCCTCCCCCATAGCGATTGCTGCTGAACTATTAATAAAATAATAAGAGTTAAATAATTAAAATAAAAGTTTAATGAAAAGAATAATATTATATAAAATTAATATACAGTATTAAAAACTTATAACCGGTTTGTGTAAACACAACCTAAATGCATGGAACATGTTTACTTCCAGCTGAGGACTAGGTATAATACAAATGTTACTCAACGTTACAATACAATTTTCTAATTTTATAATATCTTAACCTTAATTATTCTAAGTCCCTTAATCGATATTATTCCAAGTCCCTAAACCTGAATTATTCCAAGTCCTTAAGTCCAGATTTTTCAAAGTCTCCTAATTATTCTCAGTCTCATTTGACCCTCCCCCCTTAAATAGGACAATTTTGACCCCCTCCCCTTAAATAGGACAAATTTGAACACCCCCTTAAATAGGACGAATTTGACCACCCCCCATAAATAGGACAAATTTGACCCCACCCCTTTAATTTTCAAGTTCTGAAGTACCCCCTCCCTACAAACATGTTCCATGTTAATAATTATACTATCAGGTACTCAAACCTGCCCCTATACTAAGCTAAACTAAAGGGGTTCAAAGGGGGAGGACAGGTTTCCGAGAGGGTTCTTGAACCCAACCCTTACAATAAAGTCCCTAAATCGATATTATTCCAAGTCCATAAACCTGTATTATTCTAAGTTCCTAAGCCCAGATTTTTGAAAGTCCCTAAATTTTAATTATTCTAAGGGAACATTCAGACGAGAAAAAAATTTTAACCACCACCTCCAAAATTTACTCCCACTTTTTATTATTTAGCATGCAAGAATGGAACGAGAGGAGGTAAATATCGAAGGTGGGGGTTACAAATTTTTTCTCGTCTGAATGCTCCCTAAGTCTCATTTGACCCCCCCCCCCCCTTAATTTTCAAGTGTTGATGTACCCACTCCCTATAAACATGTTCAATATTAATTGCCAGATACTTTAGTTACACAAATAGTGTACTCAAACCTAACTCCTAGGGTAAGCAAGACCAAAGTGGGTCAAGGGGGGAAACTACCTCCCCGTGGGAAAAGTCCTTGTAATAAAAAACCATATACTTCTTCAATAGTATATTTAACCCTTGGGGAAGGATAGATCAAAGAGGAATAAATTTTCTTAGTTATTTGCTTAAATTTACAGGTTGGCAATTTACTAAAGGGGGTGTGAAAAAGGCCAAGGGGGAACTTACAGGGCGAAGTTTTTCAATGAGGGCACGGTCTGCTATTCCTTTCGTAAAGCTTATTGAAAATAATAGAAACTTCTCTAAAATATGGGATAAATTTTAAATAATGAAATCTAGAAATGGTTTAAAATTTACCCCTTGTTTTAGGGGTGTTATTTTTTAGGATTTGTACAACAGGAATTTGGAAATGAAAACAGCAGTCAAATTTATCTACTGAATAACATCTTTATTTTAAAGTATACGTTTTCTCATTTGTGCAAAAAAATTTACCCCCTACGTTGGGGGGTAAATATAATAAATTGCTATGAAAATGCTACAGAAATGTAAAGAGCAACCAAAATTACTCACTAGATAATATTTTTAGCTCAAAAAAGTGATTTTCTCATTAAAAAAATTTCACGTGGCAGGAAGATGCTAAGTAGGAATAATAATAAGCCTTTAAAAATCTTTCATTCTCAATGATAACTAACTATTCGGGGCACCAATAAGGAGTTTATATTGTTACTGAGGACCGCAAGATTTAGTCTAGTTTTATTTTTTTGGTCGCTGATTATGAGTTTTGAAGCCATTTTGTAAAGAAATTTTCGAAACACCCTTAAATTTGCTAGGGGTATTTTTGCTGTTTTTTCTTTTTGAGTGACCAGATTTAGAACCCATAGGTTTTTTGGGTTTGCTGATCCAGAATGTCGGAGATGTTTTAGCGTCATTTTAATATTTCTTGCTTAAGCTAGCTTAAAGTACAAAAATAGCAAAAATACTCCTTTTAGGGGTGTTTTTGCTAACTTAAGGGTGAAATATTAGTTTTACTTTAAAAAAATTAGAAAAATTCTTTATCAGCGACCTAAAAAAGCACTAACCACTAAATTCCAAAGTGTGAATATATAAAAAATACTCAATTTCGGGGGTAGTTTTTGCAAATTCAAGGGTGTTCTGCACATTTCTTTACAAAATGACCCAGAAATTGGTGAACCCAAAAAATCTATACTAGACCAAATCTGGTAGTTGCCAGTAATAATATAACCAAACCGTTTATTTTGCTCAAGTAAAGTAAAGAAAAAAATATATTTTCATTGTTTTTGAAATATATTGTAAATATATTCATACAAAATATTCTTTATATTTTATTTAACCTAAAAACAAAAAAAAAGCATAATTTTTAGGTTATATACAATATAAATAATATATTGAAAATATATTCTCCTTTTTATTTGGGATGTGTCCATTCCTTAAAAAAGAATCGAAAAAGAATCAAAACATAGGTATTTCGAACCAGCAAATAAAAATTTAGTAAACACATACCCGTACAAAGAACCAGTCTCTCATAGAGTTAAATATCATATTCTCAATGCTGCACGTTTTCGAGAGTACATAATAATAAAATTTCATAATATATGCACTAATATACATTAAAATTCAAGTAATTATTTTTGTTGTAAAAAAATTCCATTCTCTCTACAACATAATTATTAAATAATAAGGAATGATAATTTAAAAAAATAAAAACACTTAAGAACAAAAAACATATATACAAAAAAATAAACGATTTTATACATGAAGTTGCTGTGCCAAAATTAATGGGCTTTTAATTTATAAAATGTTACTTTATATTTTATCATACAAATTGTATCGCGTGAGTTGCAGTCAGTAAATGAATGACGTTTATTATTATACTTTGAAGGATCGGTGTAGTTTTATTATAATAAATACTGATGTGTGTATATACTTCTATATATGTGTATGAGTGAATAACTGAAATAACTAGTGTTATTTATGCAAAAGAAAATTGAGATTTCTCTATTTTTAACAATGAAAAATTCATATTTTATGTATTTATATAGACGTATATATACATATTTTTTATTTTATTTTTAAAAAATTTTTCACATGTTTTGTAGAAATTTAGTTTGTTTGGAAAATATTTTAATATTTTTAAATAAAACTTGCAATAAGAAACATTTATAAATTCATTTCGAGGTTTCGACAATAAAAATTTTTGAATCTAAAATTTATAAAAATTTATAAAAAAATGCATAAAATATTTTAGTAGATATACCAAATACCTTAAATTTCAGACTAAAAATTCCAAATTCTAGAATATTTATTGAATTTTTTTTCTGTAAATAACTGAGTAACATTGGAATATAGTAAAAAAACCTAATTAGTAGAAAAAATTAAAAAACAAAATTTCTAGAAAATGTGTGAAATATTGTTAAAAGTGTGTGATAAATCAAAGCTGATATAATTGAATAACCAGTACAAAATTTGTTCACTCACTTAAATTACCAATAGTATAGAGGTGTATAAGGAGATAAATTAAATTTTAAGATTAAACTTACTAATCTAACCTTGCAACTGACATGTTAATCCATACAGTAAAAAGATATTTATCGCATAATAATTAAACTTTGAATTACGATATGCCATTAAAGATGACCTAAGAGAAATTCAACTTTTAACCATTAAACGTAGTTAAAAATAACGTTAAAATTTTAAATTAACAATAGATTTTAATTTTTAAATTTATTACACTCTGCTATCTTTAAGGTTAGATAAGTAATAGAAGTACACATTAAAAAAGTTTTAGTATATTTTTTTTTTTTATTTATAACTTTTAAGCACTTTTATAACATAAAATATTAAATTTATTACCTTCCAATAAATTTTTTTCAATTATTAAAATATTGATTACAAAAATGTACACTGTAATACTGAAAGCTCTAATAAATAACAAAACTTTTTTTTTGGAATGCTAATTTATGATTTTCAAAGTTTATTTAGGGGATCTTGAGTTTTTTTTTATAAATTTTGAATTTATCAGAAAGAATTTATACAGAAAATTTTTTTCTGTTAAGCTGACTAATTATAAGATTTATTTGTTACACAGTAGGTCTAAAGGACGATTTTGAGGATTCTAGGTACCCATGAAAATTGTAGTTGTTAGATTATTCAGCATGTGAGAAAAGTTAGAAACATTAGATTTACCAAAATTAAATTTCTCATTTTATATCCCCATGCTAGGAGCCCCTAAATAACGCTACCTTACCCCATGTGCATTTTTTTTTATTTTCATGCTTCAAAGTAATTTTACCAAAATTTAAGATTTTTTTTATTCCTAGAATTTTCAAAATTTCCCTTTAGATTCGTGGCAACATAACTAGATCATATTTAGTTCTCTTAAAATATTAATAAAAGAGAAAGCAGAATTTCTGCCCAAACCATAAATCTTTTTTTCTGAAAAAATAGTTCTTTATTTTTAATCTTTTTATATTACAGTGTATAAATAAATAATAGTTAAATGAATAAATATTAAAAACATAGATTTTAATTATATAATAA
Source organism: Anagrus nilaparvatae (assembly GCA_022575985.1). Classification (NCBI taxonomy): domain Eukaryota; kingdom Metazoa; phylum Arthropoda; class Insecta; order Hymenoptera; family Mymaridae; genus Anagrus; species Anagrus nilaparvatae. The sequence goes on along the minus strand of JAKSXM010000231.1, from coordinate 28,155,150 downwards.
AATAATTATTTTCATTATTTTTAAACAAATTTTAAAATAAAAACCGTGGCATATAAATTTTTTTATGTGCCCGGTTAAATTTTTTTTTTTAAACCAAAAAAAAAATATATAGCCTCCAGAAGCAGGTGAGCGTGATGAGTATGAACCTGAGTGCCAAGCTTGACGATTTACAACGTGGTGATCGTCAATTAGAAACAACAGTTGCTTTATGCGAAATTCGGACTCAGTTACAAGAACTCACAAAAAGTGTCGAATCTTGCCAAAGTGAGGTCAGCGAGGTTAAAAGAGACATGGTTGCTATAAAGGTAAATTTTTATGCATTTTTTTATTTTTTTAATTAATATAAAAATGTTATGTTTGCTTTCACGTGTGCTCCTATACATTTTTTTTTTGAAAAAAGAACAGATATTCGATTAAAAAGTTTTTTCATTCAAAATTTCTTGTATGTGTATATCAGAATAATAAAATATACAGCATATATATTATTTTAATTAAAAACTCTTGTGCCAACACTAAATTTCTAGCACTATATACATATATATAAATATATATATAAACATAACAAAGTATACATATTTTATGACGTTGGAATATGACTTAACTATATATATTAACCTGGACATTATTGTAAAAAAATGCTTTAATTTACGTGGGCGAAATAATCAAATTTATCGAAAAATTCAGATTATGCGGTAAGTACACCAAAAATGGTATCTTCATATCCGTAAATTTTCTCGCGGAATTCGAAATCAGTCAGAATTTGATTTATTCACGTGGTTTGACAGGAAATGTAAAATTTGGATTCTGAGAGAAATTTTTTATAAGTATACCATTGGTGGTGTATTTCTCGCAGAAACCAAATTTCAAACTTACCGCCAATTTTCGTAACCAAATTAAATTCTGACCGAAATTTTTGTGCGGAATTTCAAATACAGACACCATTTTCGTGAATTTCCTGCAGAAATAGAATTTTTAATTTCCCACCAATTCCCTTGACCAAATCAAATTCTGACCGAAATTTCGGGTTATGTGGAAAATTTTACATGGTGACACCTTTTATGGAGTATACCTCACAGAATTCGAATTTCACATTTACCATCAAATTACGAAAATTCGAATTTGTGGGAAAACATAAAGATACCATTTTTGGTGTATTTTCATCAGAATACGAATGTTAAATTTCTCGCCAATTTTCTTGAATCAAATTTTAACCAAAATTGGTAACATAATGAAAAATTTCCCACAGAATCCAAAGCTTTAAGCAGAATGATTTAAGAACTATGCAGGCATCATAGCACTGATCCTTTTCCTCCTTTTTAAAAAATTCACCTTTTCCCCCCTATTTAAGTAAATTTCCCCTTTTTCCTGCTAAAAATTAGTGGGTAGAAGCAGCTGAAAGGAACGAATCGTGCAAAATGAACTTCGTCAATTGCCCATAAAATTTTTACATGTTTTTGTATATCTTAATCATTACTATATAAATTTGAAAATTTAATAGTAATAATTTAAGATTGTGTGTGTGTGTATTTTATCATCAAGCTCCAACATTACAACGAAATTACATAAAATCGGTTTTACCAAAAATCTAATGCTTCGTCCTTTATTATAATTAATCCTTAAAAATCATAAACACCAGGTTAATATATTTACATTATTACATATATATAAAATAATATAACTTTAGCTCACATACACAAATAAAAAAAATACACTCATAGACAATATACGGTAATGAAATGCATAAAAATTTCAAGAAAAAAAAGTTTTTTTATGTATGCACATATACGTGACGTTGACGAATTTTAACAAAAATGTAAAATATTTTGCTTATATTATAATAGTTGGTATTCATTTATATTCTATATACATAATTTTACCGAAAAATAGAAAAAGAACAAAATAACAAAAAGTTTAAAAAACTTTAATTAGAAATTCATTAAATGTTATTATTATAATTAATTTAATTGAGATATATTTATAAGTTTTCTTTATTTTGTTTTTCTTTAATTAATTATATGCTTACTTAATAATAATATTTTACTTTATTATATAAATAAGTATAATCAACTCAAATATTAATTCATTATAATGAATTCATTATAATAATATATTAACGAGTATAAAATAACGAGTGAAGTAATATTAAGTTTAAATAAAATAAGTTTTTGTCATTAAACTTTGACTTAAAGTTTTACTAAAATTAAACATACGCATATTTTAAATTGATCCTTACTAGGGATGTACGGTTACCCGACCCTAAGCTTCTTGTCGGTTTTGGTTTTTTTCGGGTTGGGTCGGGTAGGTCTTCGGGTATATCCGAACAGTTACAGAGGTCCGAAGGTACAGTTTTTTCATCTGAAATTTCCCTGGCATTACGAATCTATGAATATATTTTCCAGGAATTTTCCATTCACGCTTAAAAAAGAGAAAAAAAAGATGAAAAAAAATTATAATATTAAATTATAATTTTTTTTTCTAGTACGCTTTTATCAACTTTTTTTTCTCTTTTTTAAGTGTGAATGGAAAATTTTCGGAAAAATATTCATGGATTCGTAATGTCAGGGAAATTTTAGACGAAAAAACTGTACCTTCGGACCTCTGAATCTTTTCGGGTATACCCGAAGACCGACCCGACCAAACCCGAAAAAAGATAAGACTGACCCGAAGCTCGGTTACTTGAATAGCCTATTACCTCATTTTGTCTTCAATTCTTTTTTCCAAATCATATAAATCCCATTTTCCAACATTCTATCCCTTATTTTCCAATATTGATTTTGAACTTCAATAATAAGCAATAAATTATTAGCAACTTTAATGTCTTCGTTCTAATTAAACCAAAAAGGCTAACTTTTTATCAACTGTAATACGTGGGTATTACAGTATATAACGCATCTCTTGGTTTCGTTGATGCCTTTTTGAATAAGCATCTAGAAAATATTGTGGGCGCATTTTCAGATATACGTGACAGACTCCGTTTTTGATGCAGCTATGGTAAGGGGGCCAGAGGGGGGCAGAACATCATCCAAAGCTTTATTTGCCATTTCCAATATATCTAAGCTATGTTATTCCTCGTCATGATGACCAATGTAAGGCAGTTAGTTTATCCTTGCAAAAAATTGATTTCTCTACACTGTAAAAAGTAAAAAAAAATTAGAAGATTTTCGAAAAATTAGTAAATTATCGAAAAAATTTGTAAATATTCGAAAAAAATGGTAAATTTACTAAATTTAGTATATTAACGAAAAATTTAAGTATTATCGATTTTTTTTTGTGAATTCGCAAGAAAAATGGATAATTTACAATTTTTTTTCAAAAATTTACAAAAAATAGTTGTAAATTTCCGAAAAATAGTTGTGAATTTATAACTTTTTTCGTAAATTCACAAAAAAAAATCGAAAATTCTCGAATTTTTCGTTCATATACTAAATTTAGTAAATTTACCATTTTTTTCGAATATTTACAAATTTTTTCGAAAATTTACTAATTTTTCGTTTTTTAGAAAGTTGTACTTGATTAGTTGAATAGCTTCTTATAAGTCACATCAACTAAGCAAACATATCAAAGGCATCGAATCCATAAAAAAACTCAATTCATTTCGCTAATTTAAAAACATTTTTCACGCCTTAGTCCACTAAGAGGGATATTTTTCGGTAGTAATGATTACCTGTCTGAGCCCTATAAATCGCATTTATTGCTCAAAATTCTGAAAAAATTGTTAATCGACCTTGCCTAAAACCATGTTATTATCTTGAAAAGCATAATCTTACAGAAGATAATTTAAAAACGAAGACATTAAATTTACCATTTTAAATTTAGTTACTTTTAATAAAATATGTCCAATTTTCTTTTTTTAAAAAAATAAAAATTTGAAGTTTATGTGATTCATAATTGAGTAGATTATAAATATTTTTTTATTTATATATTCTTTTAGAATACAATAATTTATAAGAAAAATGAAAATTTAATAAAAATAAATATTTAATAGCACGAGTTGGATGCAGTACAACAAGTAAAAGAAGAAATAGAAGAATTACGTGAATACGTGGACCGATTGGAAGAACATTCACATCGTCGAAAACTTAGGTTATTGGAGCAGGTGAAAGATATTCATATATATAAATAATCAATGTGAAATGTTACTATATCATTTGTAACAAAAAAAAATTTTTTTATTGCATGGTTATAAATAAAAAGTTTTATCTATTTTTTTCTTTTATTCTATAAATGGAATGTTCTTTTATTATAATTTTATGTTTCAGATTTTTATACTCAAAACGAAAAAAAAAAAAATTTTATGGTTTTTTTTTTAGGATATTTTATTTGTTTTATTTTTTAATTTTATGAAATATTGAATTCTAGATGTAATAAAATATTTATATTTTTTTATGCTAGTGAAATATTAAATATAAAAATTCTACGCTGCGAAAAAAATTCACTTGTGGTAAACGAAAAAAATTCGACTGCGGTAATTGGAATACTGCTCGTAAAAAACGAAACATTTAAAGTGTTACCACACGATAACACATAACTTTAAATTATTTTTATGAATATGATAGAGGTATAGATTTGTTAAAAACAGCTAAAATTAAGCTTAATGAGCTGCTTTTAAACGTAATAAAAGTTATTTTGAAAAATAGGAAATTCAATAATTTGAATGAATAATAAAGTTTAAAAGTTTTAAGAATTTAGTAAACTCCTCAATGAAGCCCCTCAAATATCAAATAACCACCATTGTGAGATTCTTCAACAAGTAACATTGATTGATTCATTTTGAAAATTATATGTTTTTATCGATTAAATTTTGTAACTAAAAATTTATACAATTATACAGAATTTAGGTGAATATCGACTTTTGAAATGGTAAAAGTTATCCAAAATACTTACTGGATGTCATTTTAATTTCAAAATATTCATTTTTCAATTATAAATATTCACCTGCTTTATGATCTATTGGGTATAATTGGGGTCTTCGGTTAAATAAAAATAGTATATTACGATCCATGGATAAACCCATTCAGCTAATAACTAAACTGCCCATGGCATATTATTTTAGCCACATTTTTTAAAAAATTTACCAAAACTAGGTTTTAGCTTTATTCAAATATAATTTTTGTTTCTTTTAATTACATTAGGTGATATTAAAATTAAAAAAACAAGATCTGTGCCCTAAAATCAAAGTTAGTGACAAGCGAATTTTTTTCCAGTGTATATAATATTTTTTATATGTTTTATTAACATAAATACATTAAAAACTCATTTTAATGTACATTTTTATTTTTAATTTATATTTTAAGTTATATTTTTAAAACAATGTAAAAAACAAATGTATTATAAATGTAAATGCCATTTATATTGTTTGAATAAAATTTTTTTTTTAATTTTTATATGAGCAAAAACAAGTTAAAAGTACACTGGTGGGAAATCGGATCAGCAGAGTCTATATCCAATTAGATTTTTTCACGTGATATAGCTCACTTTTCTAGGTCAGTTTTCTTAGTTAATTTTTGATAACAGACCTGATCCAGAATGAAAATTTATGAAGGTCTTTGGAGATTTTTACCTGTTCCAGTTGCATAGTTCAGGCAACTTTAGGTTTCTTTTTTTAGTTATTTCTACATTTTCGTCATACTGCTATTTACGCAACACCAAACCGATATTAATACATTTGACTCGTTTTTGCTCATATACGTGTACATTATTTATATTAATTTCTGTAAGCTTTTTTTATGTATGCACAGAAATACATTATTTTTTTAATCATAATAAAAGTTTTTAATTATACGTCTACGTTGTTTAATTTTATTTATTTTTTCATTTTCATTATTATTATTATTATTATTTATTATATTTATATAAATTAAACTTTTTTTTTCTCTTGCATAAAATACAAATATAAATTAAAATGCAATTTCACGTAATTCTTGACTTTTTTATTTTGAAAAGAGAAAAAAAAAATGTCTTATTTCTAATTTTTATTTTTCTAGGGTTTAACGTTCTTCCTGTCGTATGCGATACTTGCAGCTGTATTGGGTATGCTGCAATTCGGATACAACACTGGAGTGATAAATGCGCCTCAAGCAGTAAGTTTATAATGTATATTTCTATATGAGTCTTTTCACTACTTTTTTAAATAAGTCAGATCCTTATTCAGGTCAAATGTTACTATGTTTTAAAAATATTTTTTTAAACTAAATAATTTAGTTTTAAGTTTTCGTATCTCAAGACGATTTTTTGGAACATTCAAAAAATTTTCTATTTTTGCAGTTACTGTTAGAAAAGTTGGGAAAAGAAATACGTTTCTAAATAAAAGGATCTGTAATATTTTTTCATTCGTTCTGATTATAATAAACAAAAATTAAAATAAAATCATTTAAAATACTTCTTGCCTTGCAACCAGGAGACCAAATCCACCACAGAATTTACTTAAATATCCAGTGACAAAAGAAATTTTTTTGTTATTCTATTAGTTTCATTTAGTTCTGTTTTTTGTGTGCATAAATGACCGACAGATAATCTACTGTAATATAGCAAACGCCCAAGAAAACAAAAAGAAAAATAAATATTACCCTTAAAAAAATTTCTAAGCCTAAGATTGAAGGCTGCTATTTTCGCCAAAAAAATTCACCGTGCTCTAAAAAAATTTTTCAAAAAAAATATTAAGCAGTCCCATATAAACATAATTATTCAAGTACCTTTTTAGAAATATTTATCTTATTTCTTTTTTTATATTATTTCAAATTTTATCTTCTGTAAATTTTACTTCATACTGTATTGCAAAGATTATAGAAATAGTTTGGCTATATACTTAAAATATAATTTATTATTTCACAGAATATACAAAGTTTTATAAAAGATGTATATAAAGATCGATATGCTGAAGATCTCGATGATAATACGACATCAGCACTTTATTCTGTAGCAGTTAGCATATTTGCAATTGGTGGAATGTTTGGTGGTTTTAGTGGTGGTATTATTGCTAATAGATTTGGCAGGTTAGTAAATTATGTCAAATTATTTTATTTATTTACAAAAAAAATTTTATTAATTTTAAAATTTTAATATTACAGAAAAGGTGGTTTACTCTTAAATAACGTAGTTGGTGTATTAGGAGCATGTTTAATGGGTTGTACAAAAATGGCACGTTCGTACGAAATGTTATTTGTTGGTCGTTTTATTATTGGTATTAATTGCGGCCTTAATACATCACTCGTACCAATGTACATATCCGAAATAGCACCATTAAATTTAAGAGGAGGATTAGGAACTGTTAATCAGCTGGCTGTTACAGTTGGTCTTCTTTTGTCACAAGTACTTGGAATTGAACAAATTTTGGGTACTAATGATGATTGGCCTGTATTACTTGGACTTGCTATTTGTCCGGCTATATTACAACTTTTATTGTTACCTGTTTGCCCTGAGTCTCCGAGGTGAGTTTTTTTTTTTTATTAAATCATACTGTATTTTTTATTATTTTTCCATCCTGTAAAAGTATTTTAATAGAATTTTTACCCTCACCTTTTTATAACAAATTCTATTTTCATAAAATTGTAAAATTGTTCTCTTCTTTTACTAGCAGTTCTAAGGAATTCACGCATTGAAAATAAAAATAAAAATTCAAAAACTATTTTATGCATTATTTCAAATGCAATTTCAGCAATATTCGTTCTTATCCAAAGTAGCACTCCACCTATTGCACAAAACATTTTATTTTTTATTTTTTAAAAAAGAATTATTAAATTATTAGCTAATTTATTATTTTATTTGTAAATTTATTTTATTAAAAAATTTTTAATTTTATCTTGTTCAAATTTGGGGGCCAAAGACCCCTTCAATAAATTTGAGACCAATAGTCAACCCTTGATATAAGGCATCCCTGTGGTTAGGATTAGATTATTCTTCTTTTAAAAAATATTTCTTGGGACCAGTGCCCAATCCTCGCTATAAGGCACACCTAGGGTTAGGGTTAGGCTATTTAAAAAAATGAATTATTAGGACCAGTGCCTAATATCTCGCTATAAGGCACCCCCTAGGGTTAGGGTTAGGCTATTTTAACAAAAATATAGTTTCAGTACCAAATACTTATTGATTGATTGATTTTAAATAATTACTTGTGTTTTGAAAAAAAATGTTAACATATAGTCCTGTCGCCAGCAATGCTATTTAATACCATAAAATGCCATAAAAGTTCCATGGAAAAAAATGGGTGGTATTTATGTTTTTTGACCCGCTAAACACGAATCCGGGGTCTATTTCTCAAAATTAACCACGAATTTCGCAAAATGGGCCCCGGATTCGTGTTTAGCGGGTCAAAAAACATAAATACCACCCATTTGTTTCCATGGAACTTTTATGGCATTTTATGGCATTAAATAGCATTGCTGGCGACAGGACAATAAGGTAAGAGTTAAAATTAATAATAATATTATAATATTATAATAATTAATTAAAAAATTAATATACAATTATATACATATAATCAATAACTTCCAAAAACGCTTGAAATTACCCGGCTTCTCATGAAAACTAGCACCCAGTTTAGTATAGTTAACGCGCTGTTTACTCTCACGATTATTGACGCCTGACTATTTGTACTTCACGCTCCTTAGCTCTTGTAGGATTAACTTTGTGGTATCCTGTATTCGCCATGATATCTTTCATATTATAAAATTTAACATAATTATGCTTCGACCTCTATTTTGACTTATTAAATTTTAAAAAAATATTTTAATTCTACAAGGTAAAACAATAATATAGTAAAATTTGTCCAGTAAAGTAAGTTTAAAAATTGTAATGCATAAAATTTGCACTTAACTAAATAATAAATTTGCTTAGCAGACTAAAATTTATTTTCATTTTTTTTTTTTAATCCTCAATTATTCATTTTCATTGCATTTTTATAGTTTATTATGTATTAAAACCAGAGAATAATATCCATAAAATATACTTTATTTAAAATAGTGAATGTAAAATATGTATGTTATTTTATATAATATAATTTCGTATATATAGAAAATTCAAGTAAAAGAAAACTTGCAGACGGGATTATACACCCACATGTGTGTTTTTTATGAATAAAGATAACATTGTGCATATACAGTTTGTAAATTTAATAAAAAAAATTTTAATTTACAAAAGGTTTAATATACTGTACTCGCAAACGTTAGTTAATATATCAAATTTATTTTAACCGAAAAGTTTATGAGAAAACAAGATTAATGGAGCATAAATTTTAACAATATCTTCTCAGGCATTTTCGACGAATCTTCTAGTTTTCTTTTAATAAGAAAAGTCATTTATAGCGAAAAATACTATTGTTTTTTAAAACGGTTGCTAAATTTCAGACTGACGCATGACGTGATTGCGTATTCACAAAAATAAAATCATAAAATTATTTTGTTCGCAGTTTATTATTCTTTTAGAAATACTAAGTTATTAAGTCATAATACATATTATGAATCCCATTGTGAATCAAAATTTCGGTTCTTGAATTCTTCGAAATTCTCTAAATTCCTTCTTTTAGTTATGTCTGTTAGGTATTTTGTAAAATTCAACAAAGTTTCTTTAAATTGTATCTAGGCATTCTTACGAATTTAACAATTAAAATGTAGGATACATACTTGAACCGCAAAAGTATGTCTGAGAATTGTTATTATATCGAGTTTTAAGAAAAAATAGGGCATGCTTTTGATAATTTGCCAATTTTTAAAAAATTTTTTGATCAATTAACTGACGATTCTTGTATTTTTAAAAAAATGGACGCAGCTGCTTAAATAAAAGCGTTTACTTTTCCAAAAAAAATTTTACGTGTTAAACCTATAATTTTATTTTTTAACAAGATAAAAAAATGTGTTTATTAAAATATTAATGTAAATTGTACCTATAAAAGTTGAATAAAAGTACAGAGATTTAAAGAATAAATAAGAATATAAGTTGGATTAAAAATAACAATTAAAATAATTAAACTTATCTAAAATTATTATTATATTTTTAAGTCCTAAAAAATAATAAAAGTTTTTTTCTTATACTGACATAAAGTATAACTAAGCTCGTATTCTTGTAACATTAACAAGTATCTTTACCACACATACCACAAAATGTTGATGTCATTTTACTAAACAAAACTATGCAGACTTTAGCTTATCTTCTATAATGCTTTCAAATTATTTGCTTCCTACTAATCTGAAAGACGACAGTAAATTACTTTGTACAAGATATACCTTAACTATCCTATTTATAAGTCCAAAATTCTCTCTTTCTCTCTCTCTCTCTCTCTCTCTTTATATACTTTTGAAAATTATGTAAACTAACTTTTACAAAAATTATTTGTTTACTAAAAAATTAATTAAGAATATAATGATTAAATATAATTATTCTAATCAAATATATTCAACTTTATGGAAATCGATAAACTTGATTTTAATGATCAGCAAATATAATGATATCAAGTACATGCATATACTTTTAGACCAGTCGTTACAAAGTTTGTTACGAAATTTTTTAAAGTAAACCTAGTAACAGCAAAAATTTCGTTTTTACATTTTCTATATTATTAGTAAAATATCACAAATTATTGTGTCTAATTGTCCATTTCACCCTTAATAAGTACCCCCCTTCACTCAGGCAATTTCTGCGCTAGACGTTTCTTCCGGAAAATTATCCTGTCCAATTCCCCTGGAAAATTTTTCTCTAGACCGCCCCTTTTCCAAAAAATTACCATCCTGGACAGCCAAAATCGGTTCTAAGACGAAATGAGGGATCCTTGATCCTTGAGAGCTGGCATGGGTCGGATATATTTTTTCTGCATAATCTGAAACAAGACACAATACAATTTGCTATTTTTATAAGTTGTAATTATCACATTTACTAGATGTTAAAATTCTAAACCCAAATTATTATGATCCCTAAACCCTAATTCTTCTAAGACCCTAAATCAAAAATATCCTAGGTCCCTTAACCCGAATCATTCCAAGTTCCTAAAAACGGATTATTCTAATTCCCTAAATCAAAATTATCCGAAGTCCCATTTGACCATGCCCCCTTAAATCGGATAGATTTGACCCTCCCCCCATTAGTTGGATACTTTTGCCACCCACCCTTAATTTTTAAATTTCCAAGGTATGCCCTCCCTACAATCACGTTCCATGTTAATTAGAGCAAAAATAAATTTCGTTGCACTCGGCCAACGTCCAAGATTAATTGCCGATTTAGCTTTTAGAATGTGAAATCTACATAGATAATACTTTTAATGTAATTATATTAAGGTGTGATAACTAGTGAATTTAATTTTAGAATTACGACTACTCAACTTTAGTGGTTTAGTATAATTTTAGCGCCAAGCTACTAGTGAATTTAAGTGCTATTTTAGATACTTTTGTAAATAATTTTAGCCATCACCAAGCTATTACCAATTTAAATAGTGATGGTTACTCTATCCTGTTTTTATACCAACTGATGTGAGGATCCAGCTTCTAATCGTTTAAGTCCTAAGGCCTTATTTATGAACGAATTTGTAAATTTCTTCAAAAAGTATCCAATACACCATAATCACTTCATAAACTATTAAAAAAACATCTTTTCTTACATAGGAAACCATTATTTTCAGTTAAATTTCGGTGTATAAGATACTTTTCGAGGCGATTTGCAAATGTGAACGTAAATAAAGCCTTAGGACTTAAATGAAGCTTCGCAACAATATTAACCACAGCTGGGCGTATTAACTAATACCTTCCGTAATACGTTGCTTCACCATCACTACTTTTTAATTGCGTAATATGGCAACTGAAAATTATTTGTACCCAGCTACAGTAAATTCAACTAGTATGGCTGCTCAAAATTATTTTAGTACCAAGACCACCAAGGTTGAGTAGTAAGGCTACTAAATTTAATAATTAGTCCCACAAAAAATTAAAAATTAAATATTTAAAAAAAAAGAATAAGAAAAATAAAAAAAGACAGAAGCCGAAAAAAGTTTATTAAAAAAATAATTAATAATAATTAAATAAAAATAGAATAAAGAAAAAATTAATACTATTTATTATGTACGTTTTAAAATTCTTGGATGTTGTTAGCTTGAATTCATGACTACTATAAATATTATTCTACTAATAATAAAGTTACGCGATGAGTTTTAAAAAATTTTTTTAAAAATAAAACTTTTTAGAATAAAATATTTTTTTTTTTTTTATATTTCATAAAAAAATTTAAACAATATTATTAAAAAAAAAAAAAATAATTTTAAATATTTAGAACCGGTTTGTGAACTCGCAACCAATGAACACGGATCATGTTTATACTTATATTTTGAATCTTGAAGCCTTTATAGTTTTAAGCCCTTAAAACAAAAGAAAAAATCTTAGCTCCTAAACCTTTATCGAAATTATTTTAAGTCCCTAAATTGAAATTATTTTAAGTCCCTAAATCGAAAATATTCTATCTCGAAGTTTCTAAACCTGGATTATTTTAAGTATCAAAACTCAAATTATTATAAGGGAGCATTCAGACGAGGAAAAAAATGTAAACAACACATTCAATGTTTACTTCCTCGCGTCTATTTTATAGAAATATTTTCTCTTCTGAATTCTCCCTAAGCATTGTATTTAATCTATCTGGAATTCGCCACGCCCACTTTTAAAATTAATTGTATCCCTACTGTTCTAATATATCGCATGCGATGAGTTTTTGAAAAACTTTATTTTATTATATTTAGTTTTGTATAAAGTTAACTTTTTAATATTCTAGAAAACGTTCCGGTAAAAATCGGACCAGACTTGTGTTTTTTTGTTTTGTAAAACTTATTCTTACAAAGCTTTTAAAAATCACGAGTAAAACTACTTGTTTTAAAATTATTAAGTTTAAACGAATATTAACCCTTTGAATATTTTGTCATTGTTCTAAATTTAATATTTAATCCTGCTAAATTAATTAAAAAACTTTTGTAAAAAATGAAGATAAAAATTATAAAAAAAAATAATAATAATACTAATACAAAAAAAAATGTTTAAAAAAAACTAGAAAAAATTTATTAAAAACACAAGAATAATTTTACAAACAGGACGAAAACCGGTTTAAAAGTTCTTAGATGTTGGGCGCTTGAATTCAGATCGTTCAATGCGCGCGCAATATTCTATAAAATTTTATAGTTACTATATTATAAAGTATCCTGCGCATGCGTATAACATTTTAAACTTGTTTATTATTATCTTGTTTATTATCTGCAAAACCGTTTGGCAAAAATTTTACGGCATTAGAACCCTAAACTTAAATTATTCTCAGTCCGTAAACACAAGTCCCATTTTACCCTCCCTCCCCCTTAAATCGAATACATTTGACCTTCCATCACCCCTTGATTTTTAAATTTCCAATTTGATCACAAGTTTTTAAAAAAATATAGCCTTCAAGTAAAACTCTAAACTTTTTAAAACTAAAGATTATACAAAATACGCCTTGTAGGGCAACTACCCACTCGACACGGGTATTGTTAAAGAATTAGAATTATTAATTAGGATTATTGTCAGATCATTTAAAATAACTAGCAACTCACCACGGGTATTTGCAAAAATCAAAACATGAAATAATTTAAAACGTATAAAATATTATAACCAAAGTGAGCATGAAACGACTTGCATGCGTTCATGGTCCTATCACCACTTTAAGGACTTACGAGGGTAAATAAAATTTTGAGTCAATATCCACATTACCGATGCTATTTTTTTTTTATAATTTGCAGTTTAAAACAAAATTAGTCGTAAAAATATTAAAAAATGAGTTTATTATGTAATATTATTGCAAAAAAAATTATTTTAATTTTATAAATTATGAAAAAACATTATTATTTTAGGTTATGTTACTTACTAAAACTTGGTTTTTACCGAATAATTAATGATTGTATGTGGTGACCTAGATAAAATAAATTGGAAATATAATCTTTGACAATTTATTTATGATAATTAATTAGTTTCATCTCCCTGTGTCATCACTATCATACTTTTTGTAAGCTCCAAATATGAATTTCCATAAGAGCAATGTTAAACTGCCTATTTTTAATTTGCAATAAAATGAAAATTAATGTGGTAACAAAGGTAAAACCAAGTTCTATTCAACTTTAAAAATGTTTAAATTTAATAATTTTCCAGTTTCATTCAGTTCTGTCATCATTTTTATTTACCCTCGTAACTCCTTAACTATTCGATGCCCACATTTGTAGCGAGAATTGGAAATCTAAAGATTCATACACTGTAAAAAGTAACTTTCTTATATTAACAAAAAAATTAGAACATTTTCGAAAAATTAGTAAATATTCGAAAAAAATCGTAAATTTACTAAATTTAGTATATTAACAAAAAATTCTCGATTTTTTTTTGTGAATTCGCAAGCAAAATTGATAATTTACAATTTTTTTCGAAAATTTACAATAAATAGTTGTAAATTTCCGAAAAATAGTTTTGAATTTACAACTTTTTCGTAAAAACACAAAATAAAATCGAGAATTCTCGAATTTTTCGATAACGTACTAAATTTAGTAAATTTACGATTTTTATCGAATAATTACAAAATTTTTTGAAAATTCGCTAATTTTTCGAAAAAACTCTATTTTTTTTGTAAATCTAAGAATGTTACTTTTTACAGTGTAATTATTGAGTTAATAATCGCAAAACCCAATTATTTCTGGATTTAATGCTGCCATCAAATATTCCATGAAATAATCTTCTACCTGCGATGGTTCTGATAGTGAAAGACTAAAACGCCACCTCAATAAGTCAATGCTTTTTGGCATTATATATTTAATTTTGATTCGTATATCCTTTTTAAATAAATTTTAAATCCTATCCTTGAGAATAAAATATTACATTTTCACGTATTCTATACAAGAAATTTATTCATCATAAGATAAGACTTTAATAAATCTAATAGTCAGATTAAAGGATGTGCCGAGACGGAAAGTGAATTTTGTATTGGATATGCCGAGTAGGTAACTTCTCGCCTTGTAATATCATTTTAAACAAAGAAAGATTCTAAGAAAAGCAAGGAAGTTATATTGTAAAATCTAAATATCTCATACTATATACTATAACTTTTAACACATAGAATATGTTCTTGGAGGGATATTTCCAATACAGAGAAGTCGGTTAAAAGTAGTTATTTTATGGGCAGGAAAGGTCCAATTGATGAGAGCAATTGTGATTTAGGAATTTCAAATAAGTTTAATTTAGGCAATTAAAATAATTTATCTTTATAGACTTAAAATTACTTGGTATATTAGTTAAAACTAGGGGTGTGCGGTTACCCGAATTTTCGGGTACCTGCCCGAAAGTTCGGTCTTATTTTTTCGGGTCGGGTTGGGTCGGTCTTCGGTTATACCCGAAAAGCTTCAGGGGTCTGAAGGTATAGTTTTTAGGTGTGAAATTTCCCTGGCATTACGATACTGCGAATATATAAAGCTTATCGTGTGATATAGACATCTATTTTCGAGCCCTCACGATAGCTCTTGAAAGTTTTTTTTAGCCTCAAAATTTGGAATTTACTGAAAACTTAAGATTTTCCCAATGAATTCAAATAGTGTTTTATATTATTTTAAAATTCATAGTTTTTCCCCAGAAATCTAATAAAACTATTTATAGCTTTTGAGTACGTTTTATAGGAGAAAAGTCGATTTTTTTCATTTTATTGGGTCCCAATTTTAAGGGGGCCTATTTTAAAAGTTCTGTTGTTTTTGAATAAATTTTTTTGAATATTATTTAAATGAAATATAGATATTTTTCCCTAAAGAATCCGAAGATAAATTTCTTTTCAAAAAAATTTTATTACGGGATTCTTTATTTTAGAGTTCTTTCCTGAAAATTAGAAAAATTCGTTTATTATGAGTCTCTAAATATTACAATTTCTAGGCATAAGGATACGTTAAAAGATTTTTTTTTGTTGAATTTTTAACGTTGAAACGCGTTCAAACCTGTCTAAAAAAAATTTTTTAGGTTTTTTTATTATAAATTTTTTGAGACCTCCCGCATCCCGATCGAGAGTCACGTTCTTCGTATAATAATTTCTAAGAGAAGGCTAAAAACTGACGCGGGTTGGCAAGTGAAAGGGGGAGGGGGGTACCGTCCCTTAAAATCAGAGTTCTTATAGTTTTTTAAAGTAAATTAAGGTGGCAGGTCGTACCCGAGGGAAAAAAAGGTGTCTTTTTCTGGATAGGGTTTTGGGTAGAAATAATTGAGATAATTTTTTGAAAATTGGCACTTTATTAGATTATAAGTTGCTAAAGATTTTTTTTCAATTTTTTTTTATTTTTTTCCAAAATGGCGCCGTGTATAAGTGCTTAAAGTGAGGTCTCACTTTTCATTGTGTACACGATAACTCAAAAAATAATTAAGATATCTTCCTAATTTTTTGGCTACACTTTAAAAATACAATTATCTTCTGGATTGATGGAATCAAATTTCGGAAAATGGAAAATTATGAAATATATTTAATTTTAATTTTTTCACATGTTTTTTTGAAGAAAAAAAAATTGGGATATTTTTTGGAAAAATCATTCCATCAATCCAGAAGATAATTGTATGTTAAAAGTGTAGCCAAAAAATTAGGAAGATATCTTAATTATTTTTTGAGTTATCGTGTACACAAATCGAAAATCGTTGTTTCGAGAAAAATGCGTTTAAAGTTTAGAATACTGTATCTTACGCCTTTCGCGGTGTCTCGCTTAATCTTCTGTAACTTCCTTAATATTCAAGATATCATTATAAAAATTTTTTTCAATATTCTTAAGATGTTTTCGAACCCAAAAAAACCAAAAACAAAAAATCGATTTTTTCCCCTCGGGTACGATCTGCCACCTTAAGTATTAATATACTAAAAAAATAGATTTTCAAGATGTTTTCATACGAATTGTTTTATTTTTTATTATTAAATTTCTGCATTAATTTGGGAATAGGTTTTATTATTTTTTATCATTAAAAAAAATAGCATACTAAGTATTAATGTTAAAAAAAAGTAAATTTATTTATTTATTTGATTTACGTAAAAGAATAAATAATAACTTATAGTTAATAAAATTATCCTTTTTTTTAGCAAGTAATTTTTTGACTCTTTTATTCTCATTTTTAAGAATGAATGGAAATTTTTCGCAACAAAGATGATAGTATCGTAATGCCAGGGAAATTTTACACCTAAAAACTATACCTTCAGACCCCTGAAGCTTGAAGGTATAACCAAAGACAGACCCGACCCAACCCGAAAAAATCGAAGATCGCCCGAATCTTCGGATCGGGTAACCTCATACCCCTAGTTAAAACTGTTATAAATCAACCTGATTTTTAGTCGTTCATTTTGTTTTGTAGATTCATTTTTTAATTTAACAACCTCGAAAACGTACAGATCAAAATTTTTAGAAAAAAATAACAAATATTTTTCAAACAATAAGTTTTTATCGTGTTACCTTATCAAGGTAGCACGTTTTATCTACGAAATGGGCCCAAAATCACTTGTTTTTAGAGGCTCAGACATTCGCACACATTTTTTAAAAGGTATAGGTTAAAATTGATTACAAAAATGTGATATTTTAACTTTTTAGCCCTAAATCAATATCCCTAAAAAAATATTAACTTTTTAGCTCTAAATCAATTGCTGGCTATAAATTTCTATAAAAATTAAACCTGAATATCAATTTGAACATTATGTCTGCAAAATTGGAAATTTTTTAAAAACTACAAGTTCTAGGTTTATAATATGTTGAATATATACATATAAACCCGGAGCACTAAAAAGACTTATGAGATTATGGAAAAGGTTTTTTTTAATGAAGAAGATCGATTCTTTAGTTAATTTATTTTATCTCAGCTGCGCTTGCAAAATGATTCTAATACGCGATCTTCTTTGGTACACAGCCTTTTGGAAATTCATTAAATAATATTTTATTGAAAAAATGCGACAAAAAAATGAAAAAAAAAAAATATATTGTAAGCTTTTATTATTACAATTTTTTTCTGAAGATATATTAAAGAAGAAAAAAAATATATTTTTCTATCTGCAAATCCTTTAATAAGACCTAACGCCATTCAACTGTAAAAAAAATTAATCTTTAACTAAAAAGAAAAAAAAAATACATAAAAATGACAGATAAATTGCATTTTTTTTTATTATCACTATTGTTTTAAAAAAATATGTACATATTACCAACCATTACCAAAAACAAAAAAAAAATGTAATAATTTTAAGTAAATTTTATTTAAAAAAAAAAAAAAAAATTAAATAATAATATCCATGTATAAAATCGATGAATATTAGTCCCATGTCGTATCTAAATATATACATGTGTATGTTACGGTTATTTGTCAAGAGAAAATTGTACCAAATATATATAAAATCTCTTGAGAATTTCCAGTTTTCTCTAGTGTAACACTGGTATGAATATATACTTGTATCATATGTATTTGAGAATTCAAGTAAAGAGAACAATTTTTTTTTACAGTATTTTGTCCATATTGAATTTAAATGAAAATTTACATTCCCATTTTTTTCAATTTTTATTTTTTATTGTTAAGAGCAAAAAAAAAAGTAAATATAAACACTTATAACCTAGTTTTATTTTAACATAAATTGTTTTGTACAGATACTTGCTTATAACGAAACAATGGGAAGAAGAAGCAAGAAAAGCCTTACGAAGACTAAGGGCAAGTAATCAAGTAGACGAGGATATTGAAGAGATGAGAGCTGAAGAACGAGCACAACAAGCTGAGTCAACTATTTCAATGACTGAATTGATATGTAGTCCAACGTTAAGGGCACCTCTTGTTATAGGGGTGGTCATGCAATTGTCACAACAATTATCCGGAATTAATGCTGTCAGTATAATGTTGTATAATATATTATTATTATATCATTATTACATTAAATTTCGTGTTTATGCATTTTCTCTTCTATTATTAATTCAAGAGCCTTCGTTCATTATTTCCTTATTATCATCATTATTATACTTTTTTTTATAAATATTATTTTTTTATACTTTAAGTAGAAAATTTTATTAGCTATTAACATACATAAAATAATTATATGTATAGTAATTTTTTTACGAATAATAATAAAAATTTATGCTTCGAGTTTGTTAAATATTGCGTAAATATTCAATTTTATAGGATGTTATTAACATACTTTGATCTTTTTTTTTATTATTTAATTATTCAAGTTTATCCTCCGTAAAATAAAAGTTGATTTTTTCTTTGTTTATATATTTTTTTAATAATTTCTATTAAATTTTATGAAGTAAAGTTCAAAATCAATTATTATCTTATACAAAAATTAAAAATTGATTATTTTGCCGCAAAAGGGTTATAATTTTGATTTAAAAAGTTAGTGGTGTTTTCTATTTCCCAATTCTCGGCATCTCCTTGTATGGTTATTTACGTGCGATTTGGTCCATTTACTTTTCTGGATACAAATTGTACTATAAATTTAAAAAAAACATTTTCTTGCAAGAGAAGTGATTTTTAGATGCTATAAATATTAGGTGCTGGAATCTGCCATGTCTCAAGCGCAGTTGCAGTCTATGGGGGTAGTGCTGGTGCATTGTAAGCGCAAGGTCCTGAATTCGAGTAAATTACAAATTTTTTTTATATTTGGGACATTCTACATTTAAGTTAAAATATGCGAATCGTCCGTTAGAGGTCCGCAAGACTGAATCTACTGGCTCCAACTACAAATGCCGTAAGGCTGGTTCTACAAAATCCGTAAAATTGTGTCGTAACCGTAAACGCAACCGGAGCGCAATGGGCACAGCATGAGGCCCCATCTAGGGTAATGCGCAGAAGAAGATTTTGTGTATTTGGAATTGCGCAGGAGCCAAAATTGGTTTCTGCGCAGTGCGTTGCGCTCACGCTTACGGTTGCGACCCCCTTTTGCGGCTCTTGTAGATGGAGCCTTAGGCTGATTCTACAAACGCCGTAAATGGGGGACGCAACCACAAGCGCAGCCGCAACGCAATGCGCACAAACCAAAATCGTGTTGTGCGCATGCGTATTATGTTGTGCGCATTGTGTTGCGGTTGCGCTTGCAGTTATGACCCTCTTTTACGGCGTTTGTAGAACCCTTGCGCTTGCGCTTGCAGTTATGAGGCCGCGTCTACATAACCGCACCGCACGGCGCAGCCCAATGCTATTGATATAGGCTTGCGTTTGCGGCGTCACGTGATCCCTATACCTATAGCATTGGGTTGCGCCGTGCGGTGCGGTTATGTAGACGCGGCCTGAGGCCCCATCTACAGAAGCCGCAAAAGGGGGGCGCAACCACAAGCGTAAGCGCATCGCAATCCGCAGAAACCATTTTTGTCTTCTACGCAACTCGAAAGACACAAAATCTTCTTCTGCGCATTGCGCCGCAATTGCGCCCCCTTTTGCGGCTTCTGTAGATGGGACCTGACCCCCTTTTACGGCGTTTGTAGAACCACCCTTACGGCGTTTGTAGAATCAGCCCTACGAAATCTGCAAAAAGGGGGTGTAACCGCAAGCGCAATTGCGGCGTAATGCGCAGAAGAAGATTTTTGTATATTTCGAGTTGCACAGGAGACGAAATTGGTTTCTGCGCATTTCGTTGCGCGCACGCTTGCAGTTGCGACCCAATTTGAGGCTTTTGTAGATGGGTCCTGAGCATGATTCTACAAACGCCGTAAATGAGGGTCATAAACGCAACGCAATGCGCAGGCCTAGTCTACATAAGGCCCCATCTACAAAAGCCGTAAAAAGGGGTCGCAACTACAAGCGTGAATGCAACGCAATGCGCAGAAACGAATTTTGCCTCCTGCGCAACTCGACATACACAAAATTTTCTTCTGCGCTTTGCGTTGCGCCTGGGTTTTACGGCTTCTGCAGATGGGGCCTAACCACACTATATGGCGCTGCCCAATGCTATTGATATAGGCTTGCACCCATCACGTGACTCCTATACCAATAGCATTGAGCTGCGCCGTG
Source organism: Anagrus nilaparvatae (assembly GCA_022575985.1). Lineage (NCBI taxonomy): Eukaryota > Metazoa > Arthropoda > Insecta > Hymenoptera > Mymaridae > Anagrus > Anagrus nilaparvatae. The sequence continues at coordinate 28,134,196 of JAKSXM010000231.1, read as the reverse complement.
CGGTGCCGTTATGTAGACTAGGCCGCACAACATGATTTATCGTATCTGCGCATTGCGTTGCGGCTACGCTTGTGGTTGCGACCCATTTACGGCGTTTGTAGAAATCAGCCTGTTTTTGTCTTTGCGCATTGTAGACTAGGCTCAGTACACTCAGTATCTACAAACGCCGTAAAAAGGGGTTCGCAACTACAACGCAATGCGTATAGAGAACGGAAATCGTGTTGTAAGCAGGTGATTAAATCCTTCGGCTAGTTCCACAAACCTCCGTAAGCGCAAAAACGGAGCCGCAACGCAATGCGCACAGCACAATACGCATGTGCACAAACGAAAATCGAGCTGTGCGCATTGCGTTGCGGTTCCGTTTCTGCGCTTTACGGAGGTTTGTGGAACTAGCCTTCCTAACCAAACACTTGTAACGATTTTTTCACAAACTTCGCCGTAAGAGCCAGCGTATGTTTCTAATTTTACTTGCTTAATAATCTTCCAAGGAATTATATTTAAGAAGATCTATTTTTGAAAGGAATCATAATATTTTTGCATTACTTTGTCTCATAAATGATAAAATTATTATTTAAACTTTTTTTGTATTTCAGCTGAGCTTGCAAAAGATTATTTTAACTGAATTTTAAGTAAATTTTTCATATCTCAGTTTCTGATTCCAATTTTCGATAAATTTTTACGTAACGAATTTACTTAATAAATAATTTTTACGTATAAATAAAAAATCGTTCAAAATGTAAAAATTTTTTCAAAGTTGACGTCAAAAATTTTTTATCTATTTACATAAAAAGATTACTTTTATCCTACTTAATTTTAGTTAGCTTGTTGTGGTTATTTGCCATTAGCAAGATTAACAAAAATTTTAATCTTACTGAAAAAAAAAATCACATGGATTAAAGAAAAAAAAGTTTAAATAATAAATTAAAATTCTATTTTTTATTTTACTACATAAATTTTTTGTAGACTACCTAATTCAAATGATAAAGAAAAAAAAATCTGATATGTTTGCAATTATTTAAAGATCAAAAATGTATCTTCAAGTAAATACTGCGTGAATAGCGGGAAAATCCAAATTCGATCTTTAAGCCTTTAAGCTTTAAATCCTTATTGATTTCGAGTGTAGTGACGTAAGTATTTTTCCATCGAAAAGCTATCGAATGATTCAAGCAATACCCTTTTTTTTGTAAATTTACACATACAAACTTACTATACATACGAATTATTTTTTGTATACATGAGTTTTATTTATTTATTACTTTCTCTATAATTCTTTTTTAAAAAAAATTTATTTATAAAATGTTTTTTTTTCTGTTCCAAAAAAAAAAACAGGTATTTTATTATTCGACGGGGCTTTTTATAAGCTCAGGATTGTCAGAAGAGAGTGCCAAGTTTGCAACGATAGGTATTGGTACCATAATGGTAGGGATGACCCTTGTTTCAATTCCGTTAATGGACCGTACTGGTAGACGAACCTTGCATCTTTATGGCCTTGGAGGAATGTTTATCTTTTCCATATTCATCACTATTTCTTTCCTCATAAAGGTATGTAAACACTTGCCAAGTTTTTTAGCTTCTTTAAAAAGGAAATAAAAAAAAAATCCAATTTCATTTATATGATTATTATGACGTATTGAGATTATATGAGTATAAAAAGAAAAGTATAAGATGAAAGTTTTTTTTTTTTTGTCAGCAAGATCAGCATTTTCTTCATTCTTTAAGAACCTTTTTCTAACTCTAAAAAGACTTTTTTTCCTCTCTCTTTGAGTATATTGCAGTATATATTTTTTTTTGAGCATCCATTTTGGCATATATAAAAAGCAAATAGCAATGCTCTTCAAACTTCCATTATATTTATAAATATACTGAAAGAAAAAGAATGAACTTTTGACTATTATATGATATATTCATAATATTTAATTTAAAAAAAAAAAAGTTACTTTTCTTTATTTACATATAAATAGAAAATATTTATATATATATAAACTTTTAATGGAACTAATTTATATTTACAATAGAAAAAAAAAGTAGGTATTAAATATTTTATAATTATTTACTTTTGAAAATTTTTAATGAATTTATAAATATTCCATATATTATTATATCAACATCAATGACTCGTTCATTTCTTTAAAAAAGTTTTAATGGAAATTTCAAATTTTTTAATTTTATGATCTACTTTGTTGGTATTTATAATTAATATATATGAGTAGAAATTTTAATTATTTAGATTATCTTAAAAATATAAAAAAGATAAAATTTGATTATCTTTTTGTATATTTTGAGGTTTTAAGATAAATTGACAGAGAAACCATTTTTGGTAGTTTTTAAATAATAATTAAAATTTTTAATTCTGGGGAAAAAATGATCTTTTTTACATGGTTTTGAGGGAAAATTCGTGGTTTTTACCATATAAAACACATGAATTTTTTTATTGTGACTCATTTGGAACATGTATATCAAAAAAATAGTTTGAAAAGAACTTGACTGATTTTCTGATTTTTAATTTATGGCTTATGGTTTCAAAAATGTATGTTTCTACTCATATATAATTGGCAATTTCTTCTCAACCCCCTCTGTCCAAAAATGGAGACAACTTAAAAGAATTTTGGTTTTTTCAAATTGACGGAAAAAGGGTCTAGTTTTTTATTCCCATTAGCCTATACTTATTAAATCTGTAAATCTAAAGAAATCAAAGAAGACGATCGACATTTGAAAATTAGAAAAACTGAAATAAAAGTAGGTTAGCGATAAATTTTTTAAAACTTTTTTTTCTTAAAAGTTTTTATTTATTAAAAGAAAGAAAACAAAAACACCCACGTGGCAATTCGTCGATTCTTTAAAAAGTTTTGTGGGTACGATATAGTTTTTAAAAAGCGACAACTTTGACTGTTGTATATCTTTGAACCTACAGATCCAAAATAAAAAAGTTTTAGCGCACAATAGTAGTCAAAGTTTATCAAATGGCAGAGGATTTCATCACGTGGTTCCCGTTTTAGCAATTTTTGGGTATTAATTTTCTTAAAAAAATGGGTCAAAATTTATTTCAGTCACCCTAAAAATATAAGAAAAAAATTTTTTTTAATTTACCGTTAACCTACTTTTAATTCAATTTTTCTAATTTTCAAATTAGACTAAAATGAGCACTTTAGAATCACAGATATATAAAGGTATGAGAATAAAAACTAGACCCTTTTCTCTTCAATTTGAGAAATCTAAAATCTTTTTTAGTTGCCTCCATTTTCGTGTAGAGAGGTTTGGCCAGCTCATCGCCCTCATATAAATACCAATTATAACTATTATTATTATATAAATTTTATAATTAAACTCTTTGATTCAATTTTAATTAAGTCATTCGTTATTAATTTATATTTTATATATAATGTACAAACGATATAAAATTTATTACATTTTTATAAAGTTAAATTTTTTTACACAAATGTTAATTAAATTTTTCGAATTATTTACAAAACTTAATAATATTTTATAATTAAACTTTTTATGCATAATCAGTAACAAAACAAATGGTTCTATTAAAAGTAACAATAAATTTAATCATCAAATATATTATCGGTTTGACGTAAAACGAATATTAATTGAATATCGAAGTTTCGGAATCCATTCTGAAATATATTTACCAGATTCAAAAATAAGTTTTTTTTCACATTTTCATATGGAAATTAAGTTGAAATTTTTCTTATTATGAATGAGAGAACGATTTTTTTAGTCTTTAAATATGAATTTAAAGGAAAATTTAATTTTTAAAAATTAAATTTAATTTTTTTAGTCTTTAAATATGAATTTATTTTAATTTAAATCAATTTTTTACTCGCTGTTTAAGTTTGCCACTATAATTCCTTCCTTTTGCTAACAGGCCAATAAAATTTGCTCTAGTCTTACTGAATATCAACATTTTTACGTTTTTACTGAAAATATTCAGATACCCACAGTAGCAAAAGTTATATTTTATGTGCAAGTTAGTTGTTTTTATCAAAAATGAATATCGTATTCGTGACCCAAAAAACCCATACGCACATTAAAAAATTCCACAGATCTATCATCGAAAAAAATGTCCACAAAATAAGCTCACCTCAAAAATATATATTAAAAATCTAAAAAATATTTTAAATATGGATTCTGAAATTTCTACACCTAATTAATGTACTTTTCATATGAAATCTCTGATGCATAAAATTTCAAATTACTCAAATATCATAAAAAATGAAAATTATTTTATAGGTACGCTTTTACACAACTACTATTTTTCACTGATAAAAAAAAAACACGCATACAAATATATAATTTTTTGAACATGTATTTACATTTATGTTTTAAATTATGAACTAACACAATAACACAGAATTGGTATATCAAAGTATATTTAACGCAATATTGTTCACAGCTGGAGTTTTCAGTATATATTATTATTGCACCGACAGATGCGGAAATTCAACTTTTGCTATATTATTGCGTTTCTCTATATAATATAAAAAAATTTCACATTTTTTTTAACTCATATATATTAAAAATTTTATTTACTTTTTTTTTATTAATAAAAATATTTAAAAATGTATTTTTTTTTAAATAAAAATTTCATTACAGAAATTCTTCTGTGATGTTTTAAGAAATCATGCATTCACAAGCTTAGCAATGAATTTAATCATTTTTTTCAATTATTATTTATTATTGGCTAAAAAATATTTTTAAAATTAATTTTTTTTGCTTTTATACGTCAGTTCTAATAAATGAAATCATTAATCTATAATTTTATTCAAAAAATTCAAAAGTCAAAATATGAGCTTTCACGTAATGTACCTTTTGTGCGATTACAAAAAAAAGAGAACTTTAAAAATTTTATAACTTTTGTACCATTAAAATCGTTATAATTACCTACGATTGGAGACACTGTTATTAGAAAAACATAATTTTTCCTCGTTAATCCAATTAAACAATGATCATCACTCCTTGATTATTCAAGCGAGACAGAATTTAAGTTCCATAACTTGACTTGAACTCTTTTGTCTTGTCTGTCTCTCTTGCCACCAATTATTTTACACAATTAGAAATATACGAATAAAGAGACGTAAAATAATTATTTTTGATTAATCCTATCACCAGCAAATGAAAATCCACTGAGATATTGCGAGCCCGGGTTAAGCCCTTTTGCACCGTAGTTTGTGGTTACGATTTAATCTGAACCGTAACAGACACTTGGAGGCTCCAGAGGGATATTATTTTCCAGAGGGATATCTAGCCTTGGGCCTGGGAAATTAAAATCAATTTTATAAAACTGTATTTTATCCATCATTTCAACCATAGGAAAGTGGAGTTAGAAAATTTGATAAAAGAAAAAATGTTAATCAAAATGAAAGTTTAAAAAATGACCTGACCCTCTATTATATTCCGGAATTGAATAAAATTCAGTTTTACAACTTAATAGCTTATATATTCTAAAAAAACCTATAAAATGATTCAGAATTTTAACAAACATTATTGTCTCAGCCATTTGTTTAAAATATCTGAACCATTTCAAAACTAAAAGTTTTAATAAGACACTATTTTGATTGAAGCACAAAAGGACAATATCGTGATTGCTCTGATGATCAAGCTGTAAATTCTGGTTATGAAAAACTAAGCCTTTAATAATCTATTTTCTATTTCTTTATAAGTATTTCATAAAGAAATTTTGATTTATATTTGCAATACTACAGTTCATATGAGCTTTAATTTTTGAACGCATAAATATATGGATGATTTCTTAAAAAATGTGTATATATAATATTATTATCGCAAAGAAGTATCTCAGTACTTTGAATTAAAATTATACAAAAACTTAAATCTTAAAATTTGTTTAGAAGAGAAAATTAAAAATTTTATTTTAGAATTTTTCGAACTAAAAATTGATAATTTAGTTTTAAAAATCTAAAATAAACTTTCATTTTTTCTTTACTACATTAATTTTAAGTAGTATATTTACGGCTCGTGTTCAGAAAAGTAAATAAAGGCCCAAATCGTACGTAAATTACCTTGATGCTAAACTGCAATTTGGGGCATTCTTTATTTATATACAAGAGCCGTATAAAATTATTTTGCGGCAGTAGCGAGAAATAACGTACTTTCGTGGCTACTATGCAGAAAAATTAATTTTGATATAATTTTAATACAAAAAGTAATGAGATTACTATAAATATAAATTTACTGCATGACACCAATGCCTATAACTCGCCCCCCTCCTTTCTCCAACTGCTTTTTAATGCAAAAATATTTTCTTTTACTTTTTATTTTTCGCTGCTTTTATTTTAAATATATATGATAATTTCTGCAAATATATACGACATAAAAAATTCTTGTTTCTTTAAAATTTTATCATAAAATAACAACGAGCTAAAAAATAAAAAAAATAAATTCTTATTTTAAACTTAAATCGAACAAGAAAGAAAAGGAGATATAGAAAATTCTATTGTCAAAGAATCTAAAAAATATTTTCTTTAAAAAATCGAAATTTCACCCTTAAAAAATACATAAAAAAAGGAGAATAGAAATCCATCTATCGACACAAAGATATACTGAAATTTCAATCACCCTTTTTCTTCCTGTAACTCTTTTTACAAAGGAAACAAAATTGAAATCAAATACATCTCGACAAGAGATGGCTTTACAATAATGTCATTCATTATAATAAAATAAGTATAAAAAAATAATCAAATATTATTGAAAATTTCTAACGAAAAAAAATTTATATATATGCAGACATTATATTTTAAGTTGCTTATTTGAGTTTAAAAAAATTTTCTTTATGCATGCATTTTCCTCTTATATTATTTCCTTTATTACCTCCTTTCCTATTCCCTTTCCCTTCCCCCTGAATGTCATTTTCATTATCTTTCCTGAGCTGTCTGGAGGATCTTATATTATAACCTTTTCTTTTTAAGAAAAAAAAATCCTTTTGTTATTTTATATATTATATGTTTATTAAAATAGCTTGTGAGTTCTCCTGTAATAGCTCAAAACCTTATCATATTTCAAAGATTTTTTATAAACTTTATTAAAAGTAACTTAACCAAAATATTTTAATTAAATACTTAATAAATTCAAAATTTGATTAATATAATATAAGCTTGAGCAAAAAGAAAAAAAAATTAAATTAAAAAATAATATATCCCTCATTATTTGCATTAACCAATTAAAAATGCTTAATATTCAGAATATAAGCAAATTTTTAAATGCTTGTCTTTTGAAAATACAGAGTCTAGCGTTATTTAACCAAAATTGTTACAAAGAATAATGTGAGGTCTTTAATAAAAGATACAAGTAGGTACTTTTTAATGCCGTTGGAACTTTTAGGAAATTTCAAAAGCGAGATGATAATATGGTAGCTTTAACGATGAGTAGGTACTCTCATATGCTGGAAATTACAAACACTTTAGAAAATATAGGTAAATGGTATTCTCTTTTGTTTTATTATCTCTTATCACTTTTTTCTTTTTTATTAAACTTGTTGATTTATGAATATTTTCAAGAGGTCAATTAGAAAATTTAATGATTTCTTAATATAATTGGGAAAGGGTGGTTCAGGACTACAGGTTTAAAATTAAAAGTTTCACATGTCCAAAGTTTATTTGTTTTTTTTTTCACGAAACAGTTTTTAAAACTAAATTTACTTAAAATTGTTTAACTTACTATTTTTTGTTGGAAAATTTTTCTAACTGTATTGCAGTTAAGGGTTTTGAGCAACAAACCGATTTTAAATTTCCAAAAAGACTCCATGGCATCAAAAAGTACACTTCCAAAAAAATAAATAAATAAGTAAAAAGAATAAAAATATCTATCAGATTACTCCACTTGAGTAACTTTAAAATCTTAAAATTAAAACAAATGCTTCAAATACAGAGCAATCTGGTACATTTGAAGTAAATCCAATAAAATTCATTTGTTTTCCAGGCTAATTATCAAAAGACCCAATCATACATGCATATTAACTGCTTTATAAATATTACTAAATAAAAAATGTTCACTGGCCTAAGCTAAATTATTGCTACATTAACGCACTAATATAAATGTAAAATAAAATAAATCGTGCACTATATATAATATTACTAACTAAATTAAATAGACAAATAATTAACAAAAGTATGTGCTCAATAATTTATATTTGCTTCAAATTAGCCTTTATTGTAAAAGCATTTTAATAATAATAATTAATATAAAATAGGTGCACCTTAATTAATAAACAAACTTTTAAACAAAATATATCTTGTTATAACGGTATATTTAAATTGAATTTTAGGGGAATTGAGCTGCATGTTTAATGAAAACCACAAGTTAAAATTATATTATTATTTTTTGTTTTGTTAATTTTTAAGTTATTTAATTATTTTTTTATCCATATAAAAAATATGTCACCTGAGACTCCTCTAGTCGCTCAGGAAAGATGAACATTATTCTACCGCCTGATAGGAGTTTTTTGGTTATGTACAGGAAATGATCGACTGGATGTCATATTTATCAGTGATAGCGACATTGAGTTTTGTCGTATTTTTTGCTGTTGGACCTGGTTCAATACCATGGATGATAACGGCTGAACTTTTTTCACAAGGTCCAAGACCAGCTGCAATGTCTATAGCAGTACTTGTCAATTGGATGGCTAATTTCTTAGTTGGTATTGGATTTCCTAGTATGAAGGTAAATTTTATTTTTGTTTTATCTCTAATCATAATCAATTCAAGTAGATACTAAAAAGAATTTTTTTGTCTTGTTTACTTAAGTACTTATTATTTTTAGTCTCGTTTTTAATTCATCAAGCTTTGCATTTTTTTTTTTTTAAGATATACTTGAATATCTAAGAGGTACTCAATTTTTTTATATTAAAACCCATTGAGATTATAATATAAGCAATCCATTATTGATTTTTTTCAACTAAGATTGAAACAAACAAAAAGAGACTTAATTATAATATTTTAAACAAAGTACTTATCAATGTATAAAGAAAATCATTATTTATTAATTCTTAGTCTTGCGTTTAAAGGTTTTTGCTTATAAAATCATAAACAAACAACTCCATTAGCTTTGGATACAAAAACCACCTTGATAGAAAGTAAATTTTTTGGTAATTTATTAGTTTTTTTTAAATTGTTAATTATTAACTACATATTTTCAAAAATAAATATACAATCCGTATAATTTTATGTAATTGAAGTTTCAACCTTTCAACGAACGATATTTTTTATCAATCTGAGAAATAATGCAGGGTTTATGGTGCCATTAAAACCAAAACATGCTAATTATGCCGTTTAATTAATTATTAATTTGTCAAACTTCACCCTTTGCGATTTGGCCAAAAAAAATTTTGGTGGTCTGGGTACAAATAAAATTGATATGAATAAAAATATGAAGAAATTAAATTAAGGATAATACCCTGACGAAAATCTTAAAATTTCTTTTATTGGTAGCCAGTTTTAAGTAACTTCAACCCCTGTAACCTTATATCCTTGATATAATTAGTTTTTCTCTGAAACTATAATTGAATACACTGTAAAAAGTAACTTCCTTATATTAACAAATTAGTAAATTTTCGAAAAAATTTGTAAATATTCGAAAAAAATCAAATTCTCGATTTTTTTTTTTTTTTTTTTTTGTAAATTTGCAAGAAAAATTGATAATTTACAATTTTATTCTCTAAAATTTACAAAAAATAGTTGTAAATTTCCGAAAAATAGTTGTGAATTTACAATTTTTTTGGTAAATTCACAAAAAAAAATTGATGATTCTCGTATTTTTAGTTAATGTACTAAATTTAGTAAATTTACTATTTTTTCGAAAATTTACAAATTTATTTGAAAATTTGTTAATTTTTAGAAAACATTCTATTTTTTTGTTAATTAAGGAAGTTACTTTTTACAGTATAGTTAAAAGGGAAAAAAACGCCAAACAAAGAAATAATTATAAATAAAAAAAATAAAAACTATTCTTTTCATTACCAACCAACAGGTAATTAATAAAATTATTAATAAAATTCATTGTTGTAATTAAAATAATTTGTCAAAAGTTTAATGAATGAAACAAAGTTTGAAAAAAGTTTTTTTTACAACAATTGAATAGCAGCATATTTGATTCTAAACCAGTAATAGTTTTACTATAATAATGTAAAATTAGTTTTTGACCGCAAAATCTAAATTTTATCATGACATTTATTTAGTTATCATATCAGTTCAATGTATATATTAGAGTGGTTCTTTTTTTTCAAAATATCCGGGATTCTTAACGCGCCATCAGAACTCGAAAATATAAGTAAAAAAATAAGTTTACCGTTAGATTTAGACTAAAACATCGATTTTTGAGCCCTCGATAACTCTCGAAAGTTTATTTTTTAGCCTTCTTAAAATTGAGGTTTTCTTAAAACTTTCAATTTTTCTAGGGAATTCAAATGTTTTAAATTATTTAAAAATTGATATCCCCAGAAACCATTTATTTTAGTTTTTGACCACGTTTTAAAGAAAACAATTCGATTTTGTTCGTTTTTAGGGTCCCAATTTCAAGAAAATCAATTAATAAAATTTTGCATTCTACAAAATAAATTTTTCTGAATACTATTTCCCCCAAGAATACAACGAATAAACTTTCGAAAGCTATCGTGGGCTCAAAAGTGATTATTTATAAAAATATTAAATACGAAAAGTGGATGCTTTTCTTAAAAATGAAGATCCTGGTACTGAATGATTTGAACTATTATTTGGTGTAGGTGATGAAATAATTATCAAATAGCCTCTTGTTTTTAGTAGGAAAGTTGGGTGGACAGCTCTATATACTTTTTTGGGTCAAACCAAATCTATTGACTGCATTTTTTTCAAGTCCTTTATCATCCAGACCCATAAAAAAAATTAAATTTTTAAACTAACGACCAGACTAAAATAGATAAAATCAATAAAGTTATCAGAAAATTGAAATAGAAAAGCTAAAATTTATAGTAAATTACATCATAAAATAGCTAAAGTATAAAGTTGTATATGTACTTGATAACAGCTAAGACGTTTAAGAATTTTCTCTGCAATAACAAGTTTCTCTTGTCTCATAACTAAATGGATAAATAATAAAGAAAAACCGCAAGATATTGTATAGATAAGAGAAGAACTTTTTATTATATTAAAAACTAAAACAAAACTATGAAAATATATCAAAGATCCTTTAATGTACATGGCATTTATAAAAGCTTATTATTATACTGATAATTTTAAAAAAAAATATCAAAGATCTTTTAGTATAATAAAAAAAAAATCTTATTATAGTAAACTTTAATCGTTCTTGGCTCACACGATATTTTCTAGGGTTTTTTTTATTATTAAAGGAATTTATGTGAATAAGTACTGCGCCTTGGCCCATTTCGTATCAAATAATATCCAAGATTTTTTTAAAAACTTTTAATCCCCTAAACTTTTTGCATAAACATTAAGAAAAATTTTATATTAAAACAAAAAATAGTTTAATTTACTATTATGCATGATATAAAATCTTTGAAGTTATAAAACTTGTATAACTCACAACTAACTAACATAGAATACTTTTAGAATATTGTTTTTTAATGCTACCTAAAATTTTAAAGCAGAATATAAATAGGTTTAAAATATTTTTTTTGCTCAAATATCACCAGTTTAAATGCTATTTTCCTTATCAAAAGGAAAGGAAGAAAATTGAGCAAGAGACTTGAAATTTGGAACAGAGGCTCTTTTTGGCTAGAAAATAACCCCTATAAATTTTCAGAGCTTTTGACTAACCCTAAAGGGGGTTTTGGAGGGTTTTGATTGATTTGAAGGGAAAAAAGTGTTTTTTACAGGAAAAACGGAATAAATTAAACACCGGTTCAACACTTTTTTGTCCTTAAAATCGACTATTAACTTCAGAAACCCTTCTTAGGGTTCGTCAAAATTACTGAAAATTTATGGGGATTATCTTTTAGCTAAATAGAGCTTCTGTGTCAAATTTCAAGTATCTAGCTCAACTTTGAATCTGTGGTCTTTTTTGAGGTTTTTGTCCATAAAACGAAATCTAGGGCAGTTAGAAGATCCCACGAGATCTTAAAAGTCACGTATATCCTAGATCTGCAACTTTCCTATTCAATGCATAATAAAAAAATCAACCATTTTGTTTTTTTAAATACAAAACCATTTTTTGGTACTTTTAAGTACCGGGAAAAAACCAGAAGCCTGACTCGGAATTCGGTAAACTTTTTTTCTGGAATATTTGTAGTCCAAATTTTGGAAATTTTTTTTTTTTAATTAGTTACATGTAGTATAGAGTTATATTAACTTATCTGCACTGTAAAAAGTAACTTTCTTATATTAACAAAAAAATTAGAACATTTTCGAAAAATTAGTAAATTTTCGAAAAAATTTGTAAATATTCGAAAAAAATCGTATATTTACTAAATTTAGTATATTAACAAAAAATTCGAGTATTCTCGATTTTTTTTGTAAATTCGCAAGAAAAATCGATAATTTACAATTTTTTTTTGAAAATTTTTCCAAAAATAGTTGTAAATTTACGAAAAATAGTTGTGAATTTACAACTTTTTTCATAAAATCACAAAAAAAAAATCGAGAATTCTCGAATTTTTTGAGAATGTGTTAGTAAATTTACGAATTTTATCAAATATTTACAAAAATTTTTGAAAATTCACTAATTTTTCGAAAAAATTCTATTTTTTTTGTTAATCTAAGAAAGTTACTTTTTACAGTGTGGTGTACACAGTAACTTTGTATGGATTGATTCACAATGATTTCTGATTAGATCTTAATATAAATATAATTAGATCTAATTATCGAACAATAATTTAATGATTGTTTAATTGGCAAGCTATAACCCACTCCTGAAATTATTTCTCCGTTGGTCCAAATAAATTAAATTTATGCAGCAAAAATTAATTTATCAAAATATACGTGTTTATTAAAAGTTTTGAAATTTATTAATTTGATAAAAAAATTCAGATATTAGAAAGTAAGGCATAAAAAAGAGTAGGCCAAAAGATTATGACGGCCCAAAAATTGTCAAACCTGACCGTTTTAACTATACTTCATCTGATTCTAATCCCATTAATTTCATACACTTTTTTAAGTTGTGATATAGTATCTTAAAAGAAAAATGTTTTAAAAGTTTTACTAAAATTTTTTTAATATTTGAATTTATAAAAAAATACTGACTTAAACTATACTGGCTTAAATAGAAGAAAAAAAAATCTTTTTATCTTACCTTTTAGGTCCAAAAGTATTTTTACAAAAACATGTAAAAAGTTGATAGTAAAAACAAAATCAATATTTTTTTATTTATTTATATTTCAAATTTACTAGTTGAAAAATCATTGTAACAGAAATTCCCAATTCTCTTATCATTTTATTTCTTGATTGGATGCTGCAGAATAGAAATATATATATAGGTACTTTGTTTAACTTAAACCAAACCTCTATTATTTAAAATACAAATACAAAATTTATTTTTTTTTATTTAAATTTCTACATGAGTTGAATTTTAATAAAATATAAAAAATTTATTTTTTTTTTCAGAGTTATCTTGAAAATTATACGTTCCTACCATTCAGTGGATTTTTAGCAATCTTCTGGATATTTACATATAAAAAAGTACCAGAAACTAAAAATAAAACATTCGAAGAAATATTATCATTATTCAGGCATGGAAATGGAAGGTACGAAAATGATTATAATGATAGTAGAGCTAGTGTTTCAGAACAAACTCATCATTTTAAAAATTCTGATATTAAAGTTTAAGTTTTATTATTTTGTTATAATTTTTTATATATTTACACTTATTATTTATACACTTTTTCATTTATTTTATTATATACTCACACACACACACACACACTCTCACACTGTAAGTATTATATATGACACCAATAAAAATGGTATATTTCAATAAAAATAAGCAAATTATCGAATAAAAATCAATTATATCATATGTGTACGAATTTTTTATTTTTGCAGTGGCACAATAATGCAATAACGCTTATCAATAAATCAATATAATTTTTCTCATCAACAAAATAAAATTACCTCAATTTTTTAATATGCAAGTAATTTTGTACATAATATTGAATTTTTGTTTTCACTTAATTTGTAAATAATTAACAAAAAAATTTATCGAGTTTTAATTGACTTTTTATTTTTTTTTTTTATTTAATTATATAGAAAATGGAGAAGTTTTGATCAAGACAACATTTTGTTAACTGGATCATATTTCGTACAAAAAGGAATAAGTTTATGAAATAATTTATAAAAAGTATATTGTAAATAGTATTTTTAAAGAAAATTGCTTATAAAATATGTTATTGAACATGAGAGATTTACAATAACCGCCTATAAATTGGCCAATGTAAAAAAAAATGTTTTTTAATCCAATATTATAACAAACACGATTTACGCATAACTGCTTTTTATAAACTGAAATTCGCTGTGTATTTTTTATTCGATAGTAGTATTCTTTCAATACAAATGGGAAATTTCACTTCAATAATCTCGACAACGAAAACAATGTGATTTAAAGACATTTTTTGTTATAATTTATTGGGAATGAATTGATAGTTTAATTCAAAGTATTAATTTGTAAATTATTGTATTTAGGGAAAGTTGAGAAAAATTAATTCTGTTTTTTAAGAAGTATAATTTAATTGACTTACTTTACTTTATTAATGGTTCATTTCAACTTGGTCCAGTGACTATGTGACTTTCTAGTTTTTGAAAGATTTCAATTCAAACAAGAATACTTAAATTTGACTCAGAAGTCAGAGACATACTTTTCCCCAAAAAGTCAATTTTTCGTAGTTTCTGCCTCAGCTATGATCACTAACACAACTCTTCCCTTACTTGATTTAATACTTTTTCCTCAGACTAAATACTGTTTTTTGACTTTTTGCCCTTTATTTCTGATTACTTTAATTTTATCAGTTCGGGAATATTTAATAAATTGCTAAGAAAATTTTTTTATTATTCTAAGCAAATTCTTAATTTGTTTATTTTACAAAATTATAATACTCCAAAAACTATTACTATTGTATTATTATTGTATTTTTCTCCTTTCTCTAATTAATTTATTCTATGATTTTCTTTTATTTATGCTACTTAATGTTCATTATTAACTTTATTTTCAAAGTATCTAATTAGCTAAATGATTATTCATTTTTGGAATTAAAATAACATTATATTAGATACAACATTAAAATTATTCACAAAATAAAATAATAATAATAATAATTATAAAATTTCTTGAATTTTCAAAATGTAAAAATTTTAATTACGAAAAAAATAATACAAAATAATATATTTTTCAAGTATATATACCTATTTCATATTTTAATAAATTAAAATTTTTTTATTAAAATTTTTCTCCGAAATAATTTTAATAAAATTCAGAATCTCGTGAAATGTGAATTTATTCGTTTAATGAATTTTCAAAGAAAAAATACATAAAAAATTAAATATTATAAATGAAAGTTAATTAGCAACAAATTATAATTACATAGTAAAGGGCAGTTTACTTATTGTTATCTTTTTTAAAACAAGATCGTTGAGTATTGAGTCCGGCCCTTCCCTACTCTAAACAAAAAATGGAGCTGTGAAATGGCGATTTTTATAACTTTAGGTCCGGCTTGAATTGAAAACATAAATAATATTAAACCATACTTTTTTTAAAATTTTTGAATGTATTGTTAAAATACCTGTTTTAAATAGTTGTTTGTGGTTATTTTAATTATAAAATGGTTTTTAATGTTAATTATTATATTTTATGCAAAATTTCCCGAGCGAAACTGTCGGGCGGATTGCCACCATAAGTCACGCGGCCCGTCGGAGGCCCTCCTTAGGCCGCGTGACTTATGGTGGCAATCCACCCGACAGGTTCACTCGGGTTTTTCTTATTTTCAATTCAAGCCGGACCTAAAGTTATAAAAATTGCCGTTTCACAGCTCCAAGTTTCTTTTGGAGTGGGGAAGGGTCGGACTCAATACTCTGTCATAAATTTAAAAAAAAAATCAAGCAAATCTCACTTTCTTACGGTATCAGAGTAGATTATCAAGTAGAACTCTCTCTAGAAAACATAGTTAGCACATTCATTGTGCTCATAATAGACCACTTGCGTTATAAAATGACAAATATGATATATTATGTGCACTGGAAAAAAAATTCTGTCTGCTTTTTCAGTGTACTATTTAATAAAAAAAAATAAAAATTTATTTGCAAATAAAATTTCGACTCTATAAAACATTTAATTATCAATCAACAATATAAATTCGACAATCTTTAAAATCTTGTAAATAAACCTGAAACTTATATTAAAATATATGAAAAAAATATAACGATCTATGATAAAATTTTATGATTATAACTGACTTATAAATACATACTTATAAAAAAAACCTTTCTTTTGTAAGAAAGTATTCCGCTGTTTGTATGCTAAATATAAGCAAAATAATTTTTCAATTTTTATAAAAAGTATTTATTTGTATTTTATACTAACTACAGTATTAAAAATTTGTATCAAACATCATCTTAAATTTAAAAAAACTTAAATATCTTGAAAATGACGGTCGCTTCCAGACCTAGCAGGTAAAGTGTATATGTTACACCCCAAACGTGTAATTGAGCATTTCATGAATTGGTCAAAAATCTTTTTACACGATTTGGTCAATAATTTTAGAATGAATAAAAATAACATTTGAGTACTTAATAGTCGGTTTCATATTCTTTAATTTTAATAATTAATAATTAAAAATCTATTTTATGTTATAATATTATTTATTGTATTATAATACTTTAATGTGTATTATATTTTATTATTATTTAAAAACTTTTTGTTAAAAATAAAATATAATACAAATTAAAGTATTATAATACAATAAATAATATTATAATATAAAATACAATTTTAGTTCAGACTTCATGAAATGGTCAATTACACGTTTGCGGTGTAACATATATATCGTATTTTGTGAATCGCAACCGTAGCGCAGAGACGAAAAATCGTATTGTGCGCATTGCGTTGCGGCGCCGCTTGCGGTTGCGACTCCCTTTTACGGCATTTGTAGATGGAGCCTATGGCCTAATCTACATAACCGTGAAATTGTTCCATAAACCGCAAGCGCAAGTGAAATCACAAAAAATTTCAGTTTAGCCATCTCGTTTCTCATATTAGCCTAACAATAGTAGAGTTTATTCTGATATGAATAAAAAGTAAATGCAAAGTAAGAAAATTTAGTTGGCTGAACTGAAATTTTTTTTACGATTTCACTTGCGTTTGCAATTTACGGAGTATTTTCGCGGTTATGTAGATTATAGGCAATAGAAAAGGTATAGGTACGCACATGATACACGTGTCAATTGAAGTAAGACAGATTGTACAATAATCCGGTAAACTATTGTGGTCGTCCGCTATACAAGCCCGTAAGGGCCCACCGGCGCCCACCGAAATTAAGGGACATTCTACAATCAACCGTTTTACGCGTGCGGAGCTGCGCAGTAAGTTATGCGCAGTACGTAAGGCCTTGCGTAGCTGCGCATTACTTACTGCGCAACTCCGCACGCGTTAAACGGTTGATTGTAGAATGTCCCTAAATAATAAATTAAAATAAACATGTGTATTTTTTTACGTAAAGTTGACACCACTGACTTGCGGATCTCTTTTGTCGTACCACAAGAGTTTACCGGATGATTGTAGAATGTGCCTAATAAATTTAATTAAAAACCTAAAGAAAAAAAATATTTGTAAGCTAACTGTCTCTGAATTAAAGATTATTAGCTTCTTCTTGAATCGTATTGCATGGTAAACGAAGTTTTAAAATGCTGATTTCTAAATATAGATCTGCACTGAAGAAGAAGCAGATAGACTAGTATCTGATGGTATTCGCAGCTGCTTTTGTTTTAAAAAAATACTAATTTTTTTAGGTATATTTATATAAAATATTAATAATGTCAAAAATAAAAATTTTTTTTCCATTATTCAGCGTATAAAATTGCATTTGAGTGCACTGCAAAAAAATAAGACATTTTTTTATAAATTGATTAATTGATTTTTATCTATAAAAAAATTAAAATTTTCTGATTAGAAAATATAAAATAAGTATAGAATTTAGGATATTTTAAAATAATGAATTCGTAGGTAAAATTTAATGATAATACTCACTTTTATGGGAAATGTCAGGCGAAGTTAACTTCTAAAATTCCAAGCGAGTTCTACAGTTTATTCTTACGGGTTGTGCATAGATAGAGTTAATTATACCGATTATTGTCAGAATTAGGTAATTCTCACTTTTGTTTTTAGGGGTTATGTTTGTCTGACATTCACTAACTTATAAAATTTAATTTTTTATATCAAAAATATTATACTTTTAAAAATGTTACTGTTATAAAATTTTATTGTTATGATTATTTGTAATAATGTAAATAATATTATTAATTAAATATTATCAATTCAATAATAATAATACAGTAGAACTTCGATAATTCGAATCTGACGGAAGAAGTCCGAATTAGACGAAATTTCGAATTACGAAGGTTCGTGTTATCGAGGTTCCACTGTGCTATTAAAATAATTAAATTTCATAATTTAATAAAAATCTGTTTTCATTATAAAAATTATTGAATGATGCTATTTATATATGAAATGAACAAAATTATATTATTTTAGCAAAAAAATTTTTATTAAAAAGTAAAAAAGAAAAAAATTTTTAAATTATTGTAATAAAAATAAAGCTTATGTAAAAATAAATAAAACACACTTATATTTACGCAAACAAAAAATTTATTATTTTGTATTTTTGGTTTTTTTTTTAATACATGTTTTTAATTTTTTTTTTTAATGATAAATAGGTGTTTACAGAAAACATGGAAAATGTTTATATATGAACTTTCAAAAAAACTGTAAGTCCAAAATAAAGCTAAGCAGTACTCAAAAATTGACCCATAAAATAAATTAACCTTTATTTAAAGTACACTGTAAAAAACAACTCCGGTGATTTTACGAAAAAATTTGCAATTTTTCGAAAAAAATCGGAAATTTACTAATATTTGTAAATTTGCGAAAAAATAGTAAATTAACGATTTATTTTTTCGAAAATTTTCGACAAAATTGTAAATTTACAACTATGTCGTAATTTTACGAATTTTGTAGAAAAATTGCAAATTTTAATTTGAAAATTTGCGACAAACAGTTGTGAAATTACAAGCCATATTTTTTGTACCTAAAAACGCATAGCAAACCATTTAGTCATAAAATAATGTTTTTTTATTTTACACCATGAGAAAAGATGAATACTTTTATTTTTTTTCGCTACATTTCTTTTATCAAATAGGTATATAATTATTAATATTTTAAGAATAAAAAATGTTTTTATTTTCTTAAAAAGGGGTAATCTGGACGAACAAGTTATTATAAGCAAAAACAGGATGAGTCAATTATAATTTAAATGGGACATTTTTACTTTACAAGGATATATTTTTTTATGTTTTTAGGAGTTTTTGTATTAAAACGTCGAAATTTAAAGGAAAATTTGTAATATATTAAAAAACTATATACGTTAGAGTGATTAAAAAAAAAGTTCTCCAAAAATACTCTTCGGGAAGCATGTTAAATTTTAGGCTAAAAAATGACTCCGTACCAATTTTCAGATCATTTAAGGGCATTTTAGGGGTCGACCATACCCAGGGTAGCCCTCAAGTGCCTTTAAACAACAAAAAATTTTTTTTATATTTGTTTTTTATACTTCGTGAAATGTTTTTGGTGTCGCTAAACTTATGTATTATCCTTATGTAAAATTTGCCGCGGAATTCAAATTTTTGGTCAGATTTTTAATTAGTCACGTGACTTGGCGGGAAATTTGAAATTTGTAAAAAACGAAGTTTTAAAGCTGCTATTTTGATCCAGAGCTCTCAAAACGCAATAACCCAGTGGTTTCTCTTTTTCATCATAAAATTTGAAGTATCAGAAGTATTTTAAAACCTACTAGAGAATTTTTTATTTATATACTTTTGAGAAATTCAAATTTAAAAAAAAGAGGGTTTGAGGGATATTTTAGCCATTTCTCGCGCATGCGAGATTTTTTGATTTTTCATTTTTGACCCCAGAATTGGATTGGAAATTTCCTATCCGGGCCTAAGAGAAAAAAATTTTTCATGTGAATGTGTGTTTTTACAGAAAAAATAAGAAACATTTTCTCTAATTTTTTTTACTTTTTTATAAAAATCCAAAACACAAGAATGGCCGCCAAAATCGAGGACTGAACCTTATAAGCTATAAAAATTGTCGTGGAGGCTTATTTTTAGTAGTACTTTCGGTAGTATTACGACATAGTTGTAAATTTACAATTTTGTCGAAAATTTACGAAAAAATAAATTGTTAATTTACTATTTTTTCGCAAATTTACAAATATTAGTAAATTTCCGATTTTTGTCGAAAAATTGCGAATTTTTTCGAAAATTTACTAAATTTTCGTAAATTTGCACATTTTTTCGTAAAATCACCGGAGTTGTTTTTTACAGTGTATGTTTTGACAGTGTATGTCGGTTAGTGCTCAGCTTATTCGTACCTAATTCTTTTCAATAGTATAAATAGCGTTTCGAAAACTAATTTTATTCGTAGTTTATCAACCATCGTACTCTGAAAAAAAAATCATAAAATTAAACAAATTAAAAAAATTCTACCTTTTTAAAATTTAGATTTTTGATTTTAAAAGCTCCCAAAAAACAAATCTTCTATGAATATGTTCCATGTTGAAATACAATGAATATTGTAACCATAACTAATAATTCTCTATAATTGTATTGTTTCATATAGGGGTGGATTCCGAGAAAGCAGGATATATGGGTAAGTTTAAAAAAAATAGAAATATAAAAATAAAAATTAATTAATAAATGATAAAAATTTGCCATAGTATTTTTGGCGCTTTTAATAAAAATATTTAGCAAAATTTTAAATTAACCCTTTGATGCATGCATGAATCCTCTACAATAATAGCGCCTAATTGCTCTTTTATAATAAATACTAATGAATTAATGATTATAGAATTATTTTTAGTAAATTCAATATTTTGTATGAAAAGTGAAACTCAGTGAATGAAAATATCTAAAAAAATAATTCTATAATTGAAAAATTTTTACAAATATTAAGCTAAATTTTTAATGATGGTTGAGGCATGTTATGTTATTATAGAATCTAAAATTTTCATTTTGCCAAAAATAAATAAAAATTAATAATTTATTTATTGGATTCATAAATATGACATAAAAATCATCATGAAACCAAAAATTATATAAAATAATTACGCATGGATCATCCATAGCATTCGAAAAAAAAAATTTTTTAAAAAGTCATAAATCATTATTTATCATTGTAAATGATTTATTTTTTTGATTCATATAAATTCATATTTATGCATTTTACAGTTTCTATATATACTTTTTAACATTATTTTATCATTTTATTTTTTTAATAATCAGGGCTTTTATAACAAAAAAAAAAAATTTAAGGAATTCATTGGACAATTCCCTACAATTATTTACATTTCATTTCATTATTTTAAAATTTTTACAATACCTAACACATAAAAAAATTTATTTTCAGATTTAAGGTACTTACATAAATTATCTAGTTGTATAATCCAAGATAAATGAAATAAAAGCCCCGATAAATATCAATTCGAAAAAATTTCATAATCAAAAAGCATGCTCCTATTGCATACATAATTCATACATATAAATAAACTATATTTATTCTATATGTTATTATTAAATCGATATCATAAATTTTACATGTAAAGGAGCATTACATCGAATAAAATATATGACATATATTTCAATTTTCATATTATTATTAATGATTCGCATGTCAGAAAAAAAAATTATAAAAAACGAATATTGATTAATTAAATCTCACGTATCCTGCATAAACTGTTTAATCGAGATATGGAATTAAAGTATAATTAATGTTTTTTTTTCTTATTCATGTGAAAAATATAAAAAGTTTTTGGAAAATGGCATATTAAATATTTATTGTTACTAACTTTTTAGCATCACGAATATAAACGTTTTACAAATGTGACATTGATACCTTTTCAATTTTTAATTAGTTTGACATTTTTGTTTCTTGGAATTTTGATTAATGGGTGAAAAAAATTGCCAATTATCAAAAAAATAAGATTTTCAAAATCCTACGTATTACCTCCGAGCGCCATGTATTTAGTGGCGATAATTAAAAATCATTAAATGAGCTATAATTTTAGGAATCAATTTTTTTGGAATTTTCACCTAATTTCCTAAGATAAGAATTTTTTTGACTTTCAGACTACTTTTAAATAATAGCTGTTTCTCAATTTTTGAAAAATTAGGTCCCATTAAGTTCGGAATTTCTCGCAACTTCTTATTTATAATCAAATGTACAACATATGTTCAGGCAATTTTGTTATTTATCAAACATTCAACTAATCATCAAAGTATTCATTTCAAGTTATATCATAAACAACACACTTTACGTGTTTTAGAAAAACATAAGATAATTTCTTGTCACTTAGAAAAACTTTTTCTTCAGAATAATAAATTTAAATTAATATAAGAAAACTATATTAAAAGTACTATGCATATTTTTTATAGTGCACATTTATTTTCCTAAAACTTTTTATACAATATCATAAATTAATGTTAATTTTTGCGTTTATTCTTAATCGACCAATGTACATTCAATATAATACACGTTAAAAACTTTAAAAGAAATAATTTTTAAATAATAAAACGCATAAATCAAGATCATTCATTTCAAAAACATCAAAAAATATTTTTCTAATGTCTCATGTATCAAAGGCATGAATTATTTTAATCCTATATTTGGAATTCTGGACGTATCATATTAAATGTTATAAATGTTAGGTTTACCCAGGGATAAAATATTGTGCATTTCAGAAAATAATTAGTTAAATGTAATTTAGAAAAATATTTTTTCATGAATTAGCGTTACAAATGGACCATTAAAAATAGATATGGACACAGGGCTAGAGGTGTACGGTTACCCTAAAGTTGGGTCAGGTACCCTACGTTACGGTTTTTCTGTTTAGAGTTGGGTTGAATTTAGGGTATCCAAGGAAGATTTCGATTCAAAACTGCAACTGCAGACCTTTTTCGGGAATTTTCAGGCTTAACACGAAGTATGACCTGCAAAAATCTGACAAAAAAGACCGAACTGTCATGTGACTTGGTCGCTTTTTAATGCAATAATTTAATAATTATTAAGTCAAATACTTAAAAACCTGAAATGCATTTAATGTTTTATCTCTGTGTTACTCATAATCCAAATAATTATATAATATCACCTTTGCTAATTAGTAAATTAATGAATGAATGGTCAACTAATTTAAATAAAATAATAAAATTCTAAATTAAGATACTTTATTATAAAAAATTCTGTACCATAAACTTCCTATTTACTTATCGAATTGTTCTAAACATAAAATTCACTCTGAAATTTGTATTTCTTTAAAATTCATTGTTTTAATTTATTTATTAGTAAGGGTAAACTAAAAATTTTATAATATATTTAAATGTTTTACATGTGTGGACGAAATATGTCAAAAAATATGTAATATTGTAAAAATCCATTCAATATTAAAAAAATAAATTTTATACATTTACAAAATGAGTAAACTAACTTTTTTAGAAAGGATTCAAAAAAAATTTTGAAAAAACTTTGGTATTACAAAATATAATTGAAAATTTCAGCAAATTAAGAATTTGAACTTTAAAAAATATTTTTATTCATAAGTTAAAGAATTTTTTCAAGTAGTTATTGTAAAAATTAAAATTTTAAAATTTTGTCTTCAAGTAAACGTTAGGGAAGAAAATGTTGAGTAAAAAAATCATTTAAATCAACATTTTTAATATTTCAAATACTTTTACTTTGGAAAATAGTTTTAAACAAATATCAAAGGTTCTAGAATAAATCAATTTTGCATTCTTATTTTGCTAAACTAATTTTTAAGAGGCTAAGAGCAAAAAAGGGTCGCGTCTGCTAATATATTGACTTGTATCACTGAAACTATAATCTTCAAAAGAACTGTAAAGTTTAATTAAAAAAATTTTTAACTAGGCTCCCTTAACAACTCTGAATTTGTTAACTACACTGTAAAAAAGAAAACTTTCTTACATTAGTTTAAAATTACAAGAAAATTAGAACATTTTCGAAAAATTGGTGAATTTTCGAAAACATTTGTAAATATTCGAAAAAAATTTTATAATTACTAAATTTAGTATATTAACAAAAAGTTTTTTTGTGAATTCGCAAGAAAAATTGATAATTTACAATTTTTTTTCTCAAAAATTTACAAAAATTAGTTAAATCACAAAAAAAATCGAGAATTCTCGAATTTTTCGATAATATCCTAAATTTAGTAAATTTACGATTTTTATCGAATATTTACAAAATTTTTTGAAAATTCACTAATTTTTTGAAAAAATTCTATTTTTTTTGTAAATCTATGAAAGTTACTTTTTACAGTGTGTAACTTAAGTGGTAGCCATCCTTAAATTTATTTTTATAGTCCTAGTAGGTTGAAAAACCACATTTTTAACTTTTTAGAAAATCTTTTCGAGGGGGAACTACTTTCTAATACCCTAAAATTCAATATCTTCCACCGCCGTTTACCCGCGCATATTATGAATAAAGCTATTTTTTTTTGTAAATCTAAGAAATTTACTTTTTACAGTGATAAATTTGCAGTGAAACGTGATTTTTTTAAGCAACAGAAATAGAAATAAACGTGAATAGGGGGGAAGGGTAGAGTCCCCCTCCATTTTTTACTAGTAGAATATGAGAAAATCCACCAAAAGATTGCCCTTAAGTGTTCAACCTTTAAAAAAAAAAAAATTTTCACGCACACCTTGCTAATACGTTTTTTTGTGTTCTTTAGATCATATATAGTCACGAAAAAGCGATGAACAGAAAAAATGTTGCGGGTACAATAGTTTTTTTTGAGCTGGAAGGCTCAAAATCACGTTTTTTCGATATTTGAAAAAAACCAAATTTTGAAAGTTTTTTTTAATCAACTAAAATCATTATAAACGATAAATTTATGGTTTTTCACTTGTATTGTACTCATAAATTACTAAAAAAAAGCTTTTTTCTAAAAAAAAGACACAAATTTTTAATTATTAGCGAAGGGGACTCAAAAGTTAAAAAAAGGGTTTTTAAAAATAAAGATTGCTTATTTAACTTTTACAACTTTTTTAAGTGTAATTATTATTAAAAGGTAATAATAAAAAGTTAAATAAAATAAAATTCATTAATTATGAGCTTTAGAAATCACCTAAAACAGCTAAAAAGCCTTCCAGCTCAAAAAAAACTATTGTACCCGCAACATTTTTTCTGTTCATCGCTTTTTCGTGACTATATATGATCTAAAGAACACAAAAAAACGTATTAGCAAGGTGTGCGTGAAAATTTTTTTTTTTCAAAAGGTTGAACACTTAAGGGCAATCTTTTGGTGGATTTTCTCATATATATTTGAACACAAAGAAACCACTATCTTCTATATTATATAATAAAATATTTTTTTTTCTTCTTATTTTACACCCACCCGCAACTATTAAATTTATTTTTATTCCTTCTTACTTTTTCTCTTTTTTAGGCTCCCGCTTTTTCTTGAGTAAAAGGTTATATATACATAACCTAACTTTTTCTTTCACATATCACTTTCAATTTTCTTTTCTAATTTCACTAAATTAACTTTCTCGATTTTATATCTATAAATTCCAGATAGGAATAATTTTTTTAAACCTGAACAATCTATTCGAGCTTTTTTTAGTATTAAGAATAATTTCTGAATATTTTCTGATGACTTTTCTATAATATATAGCAGAAAAAAAAGATAATAAAAAAAAATTAAAGCACAGTAACTGAAACAAATAAGATAAATACAGTTAAAATATAACTTATTTTCTGCTCTTTCTTCAAACAAAATAAAATTTAAGAAAAAAAAAAGTAAGTTTTATATTTTTTAAAGATAAATAGTCATTGTCAGAATAAAAGTAGACCGGTTTGCACAATCCTTCAAGTTAATAAAAAATGAGAATAGTTACTTTCAGAAGAAAAAAGAAAAGGGATGAATAAAAAAAAAAAAAAAAAAAAAATGAATTACTTTTTTATTTCAAATAATGAATCTCTTAAAAAATATAATAAATGATATTTTAATATAATAACTGCTTGATAAAATATATCGAAAATTTTTATTTTTTAACTTATGTAATAAAATAAGATTTTTTTTTTGATCACATAAAGAGAATGGAATGTATATCATAAAATTAATGTATTTTTTTTTTAGGAGCTCGTATAAATGTTATTATTATTGTTATTATATATATAAATATATATATATATATATCTGGTTAGAAAAATATAAAAAGTATAAAGATAATATTATAAAAAGCAATATTGCACCCGATACTCGATGGCTATGTGTAAAATTATTATATTACAGGGAAGATGAAATCGGAACTTATTCTAGCAAGGAGACAGTCATATCAGATTCTACTATTGCCAACAATTTACCCTCTCTAGTGATGTTAAGTCATGATTTTTAAAAAATAATAAAATCATTTATTTTTTATTCAAACAGATATTTAAGTTTTATGGATATTTAAGTATATTAGTTGATAAAGAGAAATAAATTTGAAGTTACGTATTTAAATAAATGGGGTCCAAGTGGTAATTAAAGTAAATTTTAAATAAGAATAATTCTATGATATTATAAATGTATAATTTTTTTAATCGACCAAATTTTTTATTTTTTCATAGGAAATTCAAAAAATAATTTATGTCTATTTCTATTTATTAGAAACCCCATTCTGTATATTTAATGACTGTAACTTTGAGTTTAAAAATTTTTTACGAACTCTTGCGTCCTGCGCCAAAACTAAAGAATAGTTTATTATATAGGTTACACCCCAAACGTGTAATTGACCATTTCATGAAATAGTCACAAATCTTCAATTTTTTACACGATTTGGTCAATAATTTTAGAATGAATAAAAATAACATTTAAGTATACAGAAGTCGCGGTATTATACTCTTTAATTTCATTTTTAATAATTTTTTGCTTTCAAAAATCTTGTCCATTTCATGAATTGGTTGAAAAGTTAATAATTTCATGAAATGGGCAATTACATGTTTGGGTTGTAACATATGCACAATTGCACACTGTTAAAAATAATTCTTCTAAATTTACAAAAAAAAGTAGGTTATTTTATAAATAAACTTATAACCGATTTGTGTAACCTAAATGGAACATGTTTACTATAGCTAAATTCTAGGTACAATAAGAAAATATTATTCAATTGCTAATTTTAAAATTTGTAATTATACATTATCTTTATTAGAAGTAAATTTCTTGAATCCTGATTAGTATAAGCCCCTAAATCGAATTTATTCGAAATCCTTAAACTAAAATTATTCTGTCCCATCTAATTCTCCCCCCTAGAATTGAGACTGCCCCCCTCTCGTAATTTTTGTTTGCAAATTTGGATGCCCCTAATTAACAATTTTTTTTGCGAATTCAGGTCCTTTTTACATAAGGTATAATATACTAATGGGCGTTCCACTTAAAGAACAGTATGAATGCGAGTCTTCTGAGCGTCAAGTATGCCTTAGTGGAAATTTCACTAAACAATCAAAGTTGTAAGAAAGCATGTTTAATATTTTCAAACTTATGACAGAAAATTCTTTTTTAAACTTCCAACTACTGTGTGCCTTTTTGGAACACAGTAAGGGCACATTTTTTAGTCACCAAGTAAACTTTTAGCTATTTGTAGATAAAAACTCAATCTGTCCATGTTCCCCGTTCACCTATGTTTCGTATTAATCTTTAAGGATTACCCAAAAAACTAAACGATACTCCTTCTATCTTTTAATACTTTTCTAGGTGGATCTTAAATCTTAATACAAGACTTATTCATTTTTAAAGCCTTATCCTAATTTCAACGTATATTTAAAGTTTGCTTCGTAAAAATTAGGGGTATGCGGTTACCAGACCCAAAGCTTGGAGTCGAGTTGGGTCTGATATATCCAATAAGCTTCAAAAGTCCGCAGGTACAGTTTTGAATCCAATTTCCCTGGCTTTACGATTTCGTAAAAATATTCATAGAATCGAAATGATAGGGAAATTTTCGATTCGAAACTGCAACTGAGGACCTCTGATGCTTTCCTGATATTCGCGAAAACCGACCTGACCCGACCCAACCCGAAAAAAGGACCAAGTTTTTGGATCGAATACCCGAAATTCGGGCATCCATAAGCCCCTAATAAAAATAAATATTAAATTATAACTAGTTGGCGTGCTAACACAATCAAAGAGCATGGAACATATTGACTTAAAACAGTCTTAACTTATATCCCCTAAATAAGTCCCTAAACCAAAATTATTCCAAGTCTATTTGACCCCACCTCTAAAACCTCAATTTTTCATTTCACCCCCCCCCCCCCCGTTTCTGAATTTCGGACCATTTTAAAATACCTCTCCCTATGAATACGTTTCATGTTAAGAGTATTGGGTATGCGCCATTTTGCTTTTTCTTATTTTTAAAATTAATAGGTTTTGAAATTTTTTTTTGGATGAGAGAAAAATTTTTCACTTTCTTTATTTAATTTAGACAAAATTTTCGAGTATTTGAAATTTGATCCAAAAACATACGGCCTTAGTTTTTATAAAACTTAATATCTTTGCCAAAATATTCCAAATTAAATAAAGAAAATGGGAAAACATTCCCCTGATCCCCAAAAAATTTTGAAATTTAAAATAAATTTGTTTTTAACAAAATGGCGTATACTCAGTGCTCTTAAAAAAAAAAATTAAAATTAAAATTTTCTTGCTAACATTATTTAAATAAACTATGATTACCGACTAATGAATTAAAGAGAAAATCAGTTTAATACTCTAATCTTTATCCAGCCCTAAGACACATATTAAATATGTGTAAATATATATTATACATGTCACATTAAATAATAAACATTTAATTAAACTTGCACGAATGTATACAAAATTTAAACGTATATATTTATAAGATGTATAGACATCAAAGATGTTAAAATTGTCTTTCATATTTAATATTATATATGCAAATAACCTATGGCTAGTCTAGACATTTTAATTAATTTTATCTAGTATAATCAAAGTATACATTAGCCTTGCAGTTATTTTTAAATAATTTTTTTATTTATAAATAATATTGTTTTTTGGGTGTGTCGATTAAAAATTAATTAGTAAAAATATGTTGTTGTAATCAAAAATTTGTAAATAATAAATGTATAAATGGTATTCATTTATAAGTAAACAAGGAGTGATTAATGATGCTGTTTTTTTAATGATGCTTTTGGTAATTTGAAGGTTTTGTGACTGATTTGTGGGTAATTATTTGAACAAAATATACAAAGTTTCATTTATACTCCAGTCAATATACGGGGAAGGGGGCGGGCACCAAGTTTCCGGTCACCACCAGATTTTGTCAATTATAGGTTTTTCAGGTCACTGATAACAAGTTTTAGGGTCTTTTTTATAAAATATTCGGGCTTCACTCTGAAATTAGCAAAAGCTACCCCTAAAAGGGATATTTTTGCTACTTTCGCATTTAAAGCTAATTTATGCGTAACACACTATCTTTACCTTAAAAAATCACTAAAATTCTTGATCAACGAACCAAAAAACCCATGTGGACCAAATCTGGTCACTCAAAACTAGAATACATTATAAATACCCCTTATTAAGGGCAGAGTTTGCAAATTTAAGGGTGAAGACTCGATTTCTTATAGAAAAGACTCAAAATTTCGTAATCAGTGACCCGTGGGCCAAATCTGGTGGTGACCGGAAACTTGACACTCCAAACCGTGTATTAACTGGAGTATTAATTAGCAAATTTATTCAGATAAATTTAAAAAAATTAATAAGTATTTTAAACTTTTTATGCTATTAATTACTGACAATCATTGTCTTACAAAATGCAACAATAAACATCAAACAAAAGACGTCATTCAGTGAGCAACCTCATTAATTTAATGTATATTCTAAAAGTACCATTATATTAGCAATAAAAGTGCACTTGACTGTTAATAGTCATGACTATTTTTTTTAGTTATTAAAACTGTTAATAAAATTATTTATCTGCAATAATTAAATTATATTTTTATTTTTATTATTGTTCAAATTAACACATTCGCTGTACTTTAAATGGAGTCGTGAAATCCATTGCAGCGAATGTGTCAATTGGATTTAAAACTGTTATTGTAAACCATAATTTTAAGTTTAGAAATAGCATTAGATTATCGACTTTTGGTTCCTTTTTTTAAATTCTTTTTAAACCAGAAAAAATCTATTTTTCTGGTCAGCGGCCCGAAAGCACATATTTGAAGCTGCACGTTCAGCAAAGACATTTTTTTTCGCCACTGACGCAGAAAACTTGTCCAAAAATAAAGAATGCCACAAACCGCAGTTTACAAACCTCGAGTTCGCCTTGGAGGGTAATTTACATGTGATTTGGTCATTCTTTACTTTCTGAATATGAATCGTAAATTTACTTTTCAAAACGTTTTATAGGATATAAATACTTAACTGTAAAATGTTAAATGTATCAATCAATCAAATAATACAAAAATAAAATTTTATGAATAAATTTTTTAAACAAATTAAATTAATGAGTAAAATACTTTTACCTAGATTAAACTGATGTCCAAAAATAAATTGCAGTTATCAAAAAAATTGTATTTTAAATTTATAACTTCATGAAATGATGATAAAACCCAATAATGATGATTGTGAGATCTCCGAGGTAATTTCCAATATAACTGAATTGAAAATATTCAAAAATTCTTTCAGTGTATAAAAATCTAATTAACTTGCACTCTAAATTTTTTTTTATTTCATTTATTTATTTAAAATTATCGAAGGTACAAAGTGCCTTTAATTAATTTTTCTTTCGCTGTGTAAATAAAAATTTTTTTTATACTGGAATGAAAATTTATTTGTAAAAAATTTAGAGTGGAAGACTTTAATTAATTGATAATTACTTTTTTTACTCCTCTGAAGTGTAAATAAAATAAATTAAAAATTGTATAAGAAACTGTAAAATGCATTATTTATCATTTACATATAAAAAATAATGCACAAAAACCAAAAAAATATTCAAAAAACACTATAAAAAATTTTTTTAAATTCAAAAAATTTTCTTTCTCATGGATTGAAAACCACGGCGTGATTGAAAAAAAGGAGTTTTCTCCCAGCTGAGAAAGAAAAATTATGTTTATGGGAACAACAAAAGAATGCCCCAGTTCGCCGTTTACCATACTCGGCTTCGCCTAGGATAATTTACGCCCAATCTGGGCCATTCTTTTATTTGCTCCCTTGGTTAAAAATATACTACTGTAATACCTTAAAATTTAATATTGTGATAAGACAAGAGAGAGATAAAAAATGGCGAAAACAAAACCAATATTTTCCAGGCGCATCTTAACCCCTGACAATACATTAGAGGATGTACTATCACCAGGTTCCATAACAGGAAACAACAAACCTCCTACAAATAATAGTAGATTACAACCTGAATTATGTAAGGCCCATTAATTAAAAACCTTTTTTTTTATTCAATATTAATTAATAATAAAATACACTAAAAAAAATTTTTTTATTTATTTTAATTAAATAAAAATGTTTTAAGAACTTACATTACAAACACAATCAAATAATATAAAAATCACTTTTCATTAATCATTCATAATCACATTTTTCTCATATTAACATCATTTTTTATTTTATAATGAACATTAAATTTTTATTAAAGTTCAAAAATTTTCTACAAAAAATCTGAACTTTTTATTTTTATTTTCACAAACATAATAAGCAAAACTTATAATATTTAATTAAATAACAATAAATTTGCATGAAATTAATCGTTATTCTAGCCATGTTATATACATTAATTTAAAAAGTATATTTGTTATATTTGTGTATGTGTCAATGTTACATTGCATATTAATTGAGCTTATTTTGTATAATGCTGATATGATATAATGTTTTATTTATTAAGAATTTAATTTTTCAATAATAAGCTTCAAAAAATTTTAATATTTTAAACGATTTATTTTAACAGATTATATTTTAGTTGAATATTTAATATTATATATATTGATTTTATTTTTTATTTAAATAAGGAAAGGCTACGAATTTTGGATACCCATTTTAAGGGTGTTTATTTGGAGAAAAATTTTTTTATCAGAGCTGGGCGAAATAAAAGAAATTAGTAATCTTTTATCGCTTCTGCATATTGGTACACTGGATAAAAAGGTTATTCCCGGATAAGTATAGTGGTTAGGCCGCTAGTACCATACCTAATCTAAATTACTAATATTCTTTGCATCCAAAAAGCTATCAAAAAACTCACTGGTTCCCTTTGAAATTAGACCTCCAGACCCCGACAGGCCCCCAAAAACCTAAAAAAAACAAAAAAACCGTTTTTTTAGGGTTATTTAGATGTTATTTAATTTCTCTTACCCATAATCAGATAATACTCTGCTCATTGGTTAGAAAACTTAACATTCAACCGTTTTTCAAGAATTTTTTTTTGGCCATTAGGGTCCCTCGAAATATAGTTTTGAATTTTTAGACAACGATTTTTTTAGCATAAAAAAGTATACCTTCCTGAAATTTTTTTTATAGCCCTAAAAAACCACATTTTTTTATTTTTTAGAAAATCTCATGGAGGGGCATCCAGTTTCTAATACCCAATAATTCAAAATTGTCTACCGCCGTTTATCCGCGCCTTTAAAACTGTCATAAAATTTTTATGTTAAGAAGATTTTTATTGTGCCAAAAATGTAAAGGCATAATTATTAAATTGATTTTTATCAATAGCCATCATTCTACAGTCCTAATGGTCCTATTCTGTTACTGCCGTTAATCCACAGCTTATGCATTTTAAAAGAAATAATAAGATTTTATGTAAATACAACTCTAATACTCTGCTTGGCTTCCGAAAATCGTGGACTTTCCTTATAATATAGACGCCAGCCATACTAATCACGCCCAAAAATTAAAAAATTAAATTTCTTTTTCCGAGGATAAAAAGGTGGTATTTATGTTTTTCGACCCGCTAAAGACGAATTCAGGGTCCGTTTCGCGAATTTCCTGGTCAATTTTTGGTTATTAACAAATTATTGGCCAATTTTGCAGTAATTTTTTAATAACAAAAAATTAACCACAAAATTCGCAAAACGGACCCCGGATTCGTGTTCAGCGGGTCAAAAAACATAAATACCACCTGTTTTTATCCTCGGGAAAAGAAATTTAATTTTTTAATTTTTGGGCGTGATTAGTATGGCTGGTGCCCAGACTATTACAAGTATATTGCTTTTGTAATTTGAGTACCTAAGGTAGATTCGCCAGATAATGACCAATACCGCGTATTTCTTATGGAAAACGAGTGTTCATTTGCTAGATTTTAATCGGTCATTTACTGGTGAATCTACCCTGAACATAAAGAGTATAAATTATTAATTTCAAAATTAAAAGCTTTAAATGTTGCATCCTTTAGTTAAAAAGTTATTAAATAATTCGTTTGATTGATTTTTATTTTTTTCTATATTTATTTTTTTATTTTATTTGAATTGTTTAAATATCATTTTTGAAAAAATGTCTCACTTGTGTATAAAAAAATCTTGAAAGTAAATTTTTTTTCAGCGTACGTATTAAAAAGTACGTATTTAAAAGTTAAGTAGAGATAGGAACGTACTAAGAGATTAACTAAGAGTAGATTACTTCGATAAACGGCAATGGCTTTAAAGGTTCTAACTAGTGCTTGACCTTGTTTTTGAATACTTCATTGTCTCAAAATTTTTATAATTCAAAATACATTTCTGTACCATAGTTTAAATTATTTAATGATGTAATTAATAATTAACCAAGACATTAAAATTTTATAAAATTTGGTATTACGAAATTTCAGAATTATTGATAACAAACCCAGAATCAAAATTATGTTTAAATAGCTAATAACCACTAACTGGTTACTCGTTACATTTTGAATTTAAGTAATTTCCGAATAATTTATTGAGGTTTTTATTCATAATGTTTGCTAACAGAATTTTAATGCTCAAACATAATTTTTATAATTTCTAAAAATATCGAATATTAATAAGCTATGTTTACTGTTGGTGAATGTTGTACTGGATTGTCAGTCCGAAAAAATTCGTAAAGCGAGCCAACACTAGTGAATACCTTTCAATTTTATTATCTGTTTATCTGAGGAATTATCTCTTAATATTAATTAATCATTTAACGAAAAGTACTAATTTTGTTTTAAATCTTTGTAACAAAAACTTCATTTTAGTTTTATATCATTTAATTCATTAAAATTATTTATTTCGTCATACTTTTTTCAATAATAAATAATTTATCAATTTACCATTAGTAAAGTATCTAAAATATTAAAAATACCTTCTATAAATATAGACCAGACGTGGAGCTCCATTTCGTAGACAAATTTTATCCTTAATAGGTCGATGGCATTTTCTAACGGGTATTTATGTTTTTCGGGTCGCTGAATACAAATATGATATCGGTTTTTACCGAATATTGTCTAATTGCCCGCAATAGGCAACTTTAGGTTAATTTTTAGGGTTTTTTCTATATTCGCTAGTGTTACTTATGTTTTCTGATTCGCTGAAAACGAATATGAAAGCAGTTTTTACTAAAAATGATTCCGGTGCCCGCAATAGGGAACTTTAGCCTATTTTTAACATAAAACATGTTCATTGGTCGGGGTATTTGAAAAAGTTTGGCTCGGCAGGGGGGGTGAAAAATTGACGTTTTTAGGGGGGGGTGAAATGGACTTATAATATTTTCGATTTAGGAACTTAGAATAGTTTGAAGTGGGAGTCAGGGCCTGATTAGGCCCTGATAAGAACAAAAACTTAGAATACTTTAGGTTTCTGGACTTAAGATAATTTATATTTCGGGATTTATTGTAATTTCGGTTTTTGGATTTATTACTGTTATAAGTGAACATGTTCCATGATCGTTGGTTGTGTGAACTCACAAACCAGTTATATTTTAGATCCTCTAAACATTTTTGATTTATGTCTTTTGAGTAGTTAAAAAATAATATCTCTTTTTACCAACGTAGCGAAATCTGCTCTGGATAGAATCAGCTTGAGAAGTGGTGCTTTTTTGGTAAAAAAAACCCACGAAGCCGGTTTTTAATCTTAGTATCGGTTTTGAAGATTTTGGCCCAAATGTGCCCCACTTAAATAACACTGGAAAAGTGGTTTTTTCAAAATAGCGCGAAAAAATGGGGGGACTACACTTTTCTAACTTATACTAATCGACTCGGATATCGATCACCTATACACTCTCCATATGATAAAATGAGGGACAATTCGTGTGCTCATACTTTTTAAAGCTGTTTTCTAAGCAGAATTTTTAGTTTTCAATCTTTCAAAATTCATCACACAAAATAGAAACAACCGATTTGGACTTGCTAGCTCTCCTTTTTTGTGGAGTTTTTTTTTAGACTCAGCTCTGCATAACATAACCTACAATTGCAATAAACAGCGATAAACTTTAAAAAGTGGCAGTTTTCCCATTAAAATTTTTTTTAGAACATATGATTTTTTAAAAGACACAGGGAAAAACTAAATGTAAATTCACATTGTTTCAGACAAAGATTTTGCTTTTATTCGTATTTAACAACCCAAAAAAGATGAGTAACACTTGAAAAAATCCCAAAAATTAACCTAAAGTTGCCTATTGTGGGCAATTTGACCATATTCGGTAAAAACCGATATCATATTCGTGCTCAGCGACCCAAAAAACATAAATACCAGTTGGAAAATTCTATCGACCTATTAAGGATCAAATTTGCCTATGAAATGGAGCCCCACGCCCACGTCTGGTCTAATAGGGAAGAGTCTGATAAAACCGAACACCATTTTAATTTTTTATGATAAAAAAATAATTTTTTCAAAAAATATAAGAAAATGTTTGAAATCTTTCATTTTGTTGGAAACGCGGAGAGTAGAGAGTAAAATGTCTGATACCAGGCTGTTTTAATGAAAATTTTGAGTATTTTTAATTGCGATCAACTGTTCAATTTTATCCGAATTTTCCCTATAAAATAAATTACAAGTTAAATATTAAATATAAAAGAAAGAAAAAATTCAAAGAAAAAAAAGCAATTTTTGTCTTTTTTTAATATTTTTCAGGAATAAGATTAATGGAGTTTTTATTTCTAATTAATATTATTAGATTAAAATATAAGGCGACATTTTTTGTAAAATAAAATTTTTATTTCTTTTTTCTACTTTATAAACTTCTTGAAAAAAAAAAAAGGAAATACAAGAAGTTTAATAGTAAATTCTTATAAAATTAGCAAACACTCAAATAAGGTTTTGAAAAAAAAATTTTGATTGTATATAAGGTAAAATGGGGGGTCCTTTGGACAACGCAAAATTTAAGGGAATTTTTTAAACAAGTAATATTTGATACTGTGAAAAAAATTGACATTAAATAATTGATTGGGAGCTTCAGGGGAAAAATTAGAATGTTTACTATTGAGAAATATTTTATTTATTTTGTAAAAATTATTAAAAAATTAAAATGATGAAAACTTTAAGAAAAATTTACCAAAATAACTTTGTTTTTCTACTTTTTAATTTGATATTTTTGATATAAAACAGTCAATTATCTATCCGGATACAGCTAAAAATACCAGTTTTATATGTTATATGCAAAACTAAACTAAAACTAAATATAATAATCAGAAAAAATTTTTAACTGGATACATCAAAAATTTCTTATTTTATAAAAAGTTTAAATTTTTATTCAAAAAATGTATCCAAGTACCTCCCATTTCACCTTATATAATCAAAATTTTTGCTACAAGCTAGGGCTCAATACTAAAAATATGAAGAAAAAAAAATTCATTACGCTACAGACACTTCTTGATTGCAGATATACGTCATTGTACATAATATATATAAAATTTAATTTCAAAAGTAGGTCAACTTTTAAAAAACTTACTAATAAATTATGAAAATTAAAATAAAAAAGTTTTAGTAAGTTTTGAAAAATTTTTTTTTGTATTTGCCTCAAGTGTCTTAAACAAATAAAAAATACTTTATATATTACATAGCTGTATTATATAATGCATCTTTTTTTTATTTTTTTTTTTAATAATTAATAATAACTGTAGTTAAATATAAAAAGCAAAAAATAAAATAAAAAAAAAAAACAAATGAAAAAGAGTATAATTTAATGATAATGATAATAGTAATAATACAAAGACTGTCGTTTGTATAATAATAAATAACGTAAAAAGGACATTTTAAGTATAAAATGAAACAATCAGGTGTATATTAGCCTGAATATTATTTTTGAAAATTTGCTTATTTTTATGTTTTGTGAATGTCAAAAACCTAAAAAATTTAGTTTATTTAAAGGTTTCGTGGAACTTTTTGTTCATGAAGTTAAGCGAAATCATGTACTTTTTCGAACCTTGTTATTATGAATCAATAGCAACTTTTTAAAACTACTTCTAGGCTGCAGTAAATGCATTATATTTTTATTTAGAATCCAAAATAGCTGTAGAGAAAGGAAATTTTTGAATGAGAATTTATAATTTTAAGTCCTTTATAATTTTGAGCCAAAAAAAATAAATTTGATCCTAAAACCCTTATAATTCTGTACCCTTTTATTGAAATTAACATTACAATACAATTTACTATTTTTACAATTTGTAATTATCACCTTTACTGGTTGTTAAGAATCTAAACCCAAACTATTTTGATTCCCTAAACGCGTATTATTCTAAGTCCATAAATCGAAAATATTTTAAGTCCCTAAACCCCGATTATTCCAAGTCCCTAAACCGAAAATATTCTAAGCCCTGAACCTGAATTATTCCAAGTCCCTAAATCAAAATTATTTTAAGTCCCTAAATCGAAAATAGTAGTGCATTTCCCCCCCCCCCCCCAAATGACTTGCTTGAAGTACCCCCCCTGCCTATAAACATGTTTCATGTTAAAATACCTATACCTAGAAGAAAAAAATAATTTATCACCCAGAATCAACGAAAAATTTCAAAAAATATTCATAGAATCGTAAAGGCAGTAAAGTTATCAAAACCGCACCTGCAGAACTCTGAAATATTTCAGATTTAACATAATGTATCATATTTAGCCAATATTTAACACATAACCTTTCTCTGCAGTTAAGCTGGGAAAAAAATATACTCTAGTATAAGTCTATTACTCTGGGAATTAAAAAAATTGCTTGGATTTTCAATTACTAAATGAAATTGCTGCCATTTGCCAAACATTAAATTTCCAGCTTATTTAATCACTTCTAAATATTGCCGCTAAATACACGAACTACTATGCGACCTAACAAATAAGCAATAATATTAGGAAACTTATTATTTTTTTTTTTTTAAGTGAACCTAATTTTATCCAGAAATCGAAAAAGGCAGCAATTTTTATCAGCAATAATTATTATCTGTTTAAATTTTAAAAAATAAGCTTATTATATTCTTTCTAACATAAATTACAATCTTTTTAACATTTTCATAGACAAAGTTCTATAAGTAGACATTTGCTAAAAATTTTTAAAGTTTTTCTGCAAACAGTCAGTATTTTCAAATAAATTCAGAACCATATCATATCCACGTAAATTCGGTGGTGCCATTATAAAAGTTGTTTTATACAGCAATTTGTCCTTTTAAATATACATAATTAGTTAAATTTATATTAAACGTTAAAGCTAATATATGTTAAATAATAATAAAAAAAGTTTTTTAAAAAAAATCTTTAAAATGTACATTCAAGTATTATAATAAATGATAATTTTAATGTATAAAATATTATTTGGCAAAATACCAAATTTTATTGT
This sequence comes from Anagrus nilaparvatae, assembly GCA_022575985.1. NCBI lineage: Eukaryota > Metazoa > Arthropoda > Insecta > Hymenoptera > Mymaridae > Anagrus > Anagrus nilaparvatae. Next base: position 28,095,243 of record JAKSXM010000231.1, on the reverse strand, counting down.
GTTTAATTTTAATTAAATTTTATCTTTTGTCCGTTTATATTTCTATAAAATAATATAAACAAGCTGTTATTTTAAAAGATATTTTACTTTTGAATTTATTACACAGATATACACAATACGCATAAATTTAAATAATAAATAGCACTATGTTTAATATTAAATTACATTTTTTACAATCGCAAATATTTTAGGTTTTGTAATATTAATAAAATTTATTGAAAATTTAGGGTCTACTCGGAACCTACACATTTCGATACTTGAAATTATTCGTATAAAATTTTTACCAATTATTATACCCACATTATGAGATTTTTGTTTTAGAAATTAAAAAAAGTTAAATTATGCAAAACAACTCAAACTCTTTGTTTTTTAAAATAACAATTGATTGATGCTTGAAATTTACTGATTTATAATACTTAAAGAAAATTTTTTTAAAAGTTCATTATTTTAGCTGAATGTAATTTTTTTTTATTCAAACTTTTGTTTAATTTTAAATAGAAATGATTTTTTTATAATTTGGAATGCAAAATTTTATAAAACTACTAAGGTTTTGATAAAAATTTAATTCTTAAGTATGTTTAACTTTAATACTATAATAAAGTAACAATTGATTGTTAGAATGTGCTTGTAGGTACACTGTAAAAAAACTGGTTTTTAATTTTACTATAGTAAAATCAGGAACAGTTTTTCATTGTATTTAAATTATAAAAAGTTAAATGATAAACCAGCTGGCAATATTAAAAAATTAATTAAAAAAAAGTTAATATCAACTTTAAACTAAAAATAAATAGAAATATTTGGAAAAACAAAATTGTTTTACAAAAAAAACATTTTTCTTTTATGAATCTCAACAAAAATTTCAGAGTTGCTTAAATTAATAAACTTAACTAAGAAATATTAATACTTCAATCGAATTAGAATTTTTAGAGATTAATGGTAACCAAGATAAGAAAAAATCTATTAAGAGAAAAAACGCTCTTTTTTAGGGGTGATTTTTCAATATTTACAAGTTTTTCACGTTCAGCATCTCAAAATTCAAGATCAGTGACTCAAAGAACATACTGGAGACTAAAGAAAATTTTTCTTACGAATCGAAGGTTGATAACCATTTTCAGAAATAGTTTTTGCTAAAAGGGACCTAAACAATTTTTGCATAAGCAAAACCTTTATTTTCCAGAAAATTAGAAGTAAATTATTTTTTATCATGGTTACCAAAAATCTCTAAAAAACTGTGATTTGCCTGAAGCATAAGAAATATGATAATTTTACTTTGCAATTTTATAATTTTTTATTAATAACTTCATTTAAATTTATTTTTCAATATAATATTCAATACAAAACGCATTAAAAATAATTAATTTCAAGAAAAAAAATAGAATAAAGCGCATGATTTTGCATGTAATGCAAGCACGAATAATTGTAAAATTTGGCGGTATTTTAATATTTTTTTTAAATATTAAAAATGATTTTTATAATTAAACTTTAAGCTTTTTAGTTAATACTCTTTCTATATAAATTACAAAGGCAAAATAAAAATATAAGAAAATTAAAATTTTAAAAAAATATTTGAATAAATAATAATATAAAGTATACTTATGTACTTCTAAAATTAAAAAAAATAAATAAAAATAAAAAAAATGTTAGTAAATCATAATTTTTTACTTTTAGAGTATATACTATGAATATAATGTTTTGTATGCATACTTGTCTGACTTAATACTTCCTTTATCTACTTAAAATTTTATGTTAAACTATGTAACTTGTTTTTTATTTTTATTATTTGGGAAAAAATCTCAGTTGTTTTTGTTTCTCAGTAAATTTTAAGAAATGAGCGGTAAGATTTAAAGATACCAAATTGTTTTTGGTAGTATTTCAATATTTCTTTAATGTAAGGAAGCCCAAAAATCACGTGGTACTAAAAAACAGTCACTTATAGCTTTTTTGCTATAAAAAGTAAGAGGTACACAGGCAAAAAAAATTTTTGTAATTTTAGTCAAGTTTTTATTAATTTATCAACACAAAATTTCATCTGTGTTTGATTTACTTTACCTTACAAAATAGCAAACTAACTGTGTCTTTAAACCTACAATATTTTCAGGCTTTCATAATAAATCAGTGTACAATTTCTGAGCCATCATGTGTGAACTTTCTTTTTTAAAATTTATTAAAAATTAGGCTTTTAAGAATTTTACATTTATCTAATTAAAAACAGTAAAATTTAAAAAAAAATTAATACAATTATTTACTGCATTTGTTAAAATTTAAAAAACCTAACTATAAATAAAAAATTGGACAAGAATTTAGTTAGTCGTACTTATTATTGACTTGTTCTACTTAAAACTTTAAGTTAATTTCATTTCAAAAATTTTTACTTTAATTAGTGAACTACAAGATATCATAAATTTGTTGAAATAATATGCATAAAAATGCACGTAAATTTGTATATTTTACCTTTATATATAATGTTTGAATTTAATTTTAAGAATGAAAAATTTTTTGTGAATCTAAATTTTATAAAATATTAAATAATTTGCTTTTTTATATTATTGTTGCTTTTATTTGAATGTTGTTTAGTTGGTAAGTAAAATATTAACACAGGCAGCTCAATTTTCAGAAATATTTATTCGTCAGTATTGAAACGTGTCAATAACTGATTTTCATTTTACAATTTAACATTAACGCCGGCGTGAACAAAACTATACTTGATATTTTTTTACTATAATTTTTATAAATCAAATTGCTAAATCAGTGCTAAGAACTTATTAGCAAATCAGTTTTATTTATAAACATCTTAAATTTATAATTATATTGGCTAAAATTTGATTCAAAAATGAGTTTGAAACGTTTCATGCTGCCTGCAAAATATTTTTTCTATGCTTTAAAAAACCAACGAATCTACTATTTCTATGTGCAAAAAAAAATTTGATTTGTCTTGTGCTTTATGCTGCTGTACGCATGTGCGTCAATTGTATTTGAAACAGTCTTAGAAGTGATTCAGAAAAAGGCATTACTAAAAAAAAATTAATAAATACAAGAATAAACTAATTTTAAACATTAATATTCGCCTCTTGGTCGGGTACCGGCAGTTGTTTTTGCAGCTGGCTCCGAAAGATCTTCTTTCAGAAAAGCATCAGCACCCGCTCAACCGGCGAGGTTACCGCCCCCTCTTCCCCCGCCACGATTTCCGACCAACGCTGTCTGACAATGGAGATTATCTAGTGTTTCGGATATGTTCAATCCGATTTTTATTTGCTTAGATCAGATAATTTCAAAAAACTTCAGTCATCATTTTTTAGAAAAGTGTCAAATAAGGATTTATGCTCATTCCATTACTTAAGGCTGTTAAGATTAATCTAATATATTTGATTAATATTTGGAATGCCAAATTAAACAGGATTTGTGTGAAAGGTATAGTTTTCTTTACTAAATTTTTATCAAATATAAAAACTCTTTATATCAGCTTTTAAATATTTTCTATCTTTTAGATTTTAACTCCCCTTCCCCCTTTTTCGAAACCTTTGTTAGCCATGTCTAACCCAGTATTACGGTCCTGAAAAAGAGCAGACTTATATGAGCACCATAACCAATGTAGGGCCGAATTTTTGAGATCAGATCTACCGTAGATGAGATCTACCGTTTTTATAAAATCGAAACCAACTTCCTAAATGTTACCAAGGGACATTTAAAATTTTTTTACAAAGGATAAATTTTTATTATCAAAAGTATTTCTTTTATGAATTAAATTTTAAAAAATCTTCAAAAAACTGAAAAAATGTTTACCTACTAGAAAATAATAATTTAATATTTACCTTAATGTAATGATTATGATGCTAAAATCTCTCAATATTATCATGTTCCTGCACTTGGTTATTCGTGAACATATATATAATTAAGTATAATTTGCATTTCCATAAATTCAGATTTGTATACAAGGTGTTTCCAAAGAGTTAGAAAAAGTTAAAATATTTTAGTAGGCGAAATAATATTTTAAATGTATAAATATGTAATTTTTTAGTTTTTTCCTGGCTATCAAATTTGATTAAATAGTAGATTTTGACCTACTTTGATCTACTTTGCCCAACTTAATAATTTTAATGGAAGCCATAATTTTTATCTAATTAAAAATTTTAAATCCGATCGCCTTTTTAAATGCTTATCAGCTCACCTTTTTAGATTTTTAGCCTATTAAACCAGTCAAAAATTAGAGACACCCTGTCTGTAGATATTTCTAGAAATGCATACATAAATTTAAGTCAGTGAGTATATAAATTCTGACATGTATGTGTACATATGAATTAACACATTTGCATATATTTTAAATATACAAATATGTGCATTTGTGCAATAAAGTATAATATTTTGCTAGACGTACATAAGTGGCTATTCTATATCTGTTTTATTCTAAAAGTTAAATAATATATCAATATTTATGAATCTATATATATGTGTGTGTACATGACATATTTCAGATGAATAAATTTACTTTTAAAACAAAATAGCTAAAAGCCAAAAAAAAAATTATTGAATAAATTTTCTTTTACTTTAATTAAAAATAATTTGATTTTTTTTTCTGTTTAGGTTCAATTTATCATGAAAACTCTAGGAAGAAAAAAAGATTTTATTAAAATTAAATGCATTTTATATAACATTTAAAAAAAATACCTAATTTTCTCGTTCATACAAATACAAAATTGATGGAATAAGGATGAAAAGAAGCATTAAAAAAAAACATTGATTGATCAGTGCCTGTGCTCATTGATTTATAAAAAAAACTTTATTGTAAAAAAATTAAATGCTTAATAAATTAATTAATTATAAATTATACATGTAAGAATTAAAAAATAATTATTAATTAATTAATTAATAATAACAAGTAGTATTATATAAACTAAATAATAATAAAAAATATAGTTGAATAATAAAAAGCGCGCATGTGCTGTATATTATCTAAAAAAATGTGTATAAAATATTATAAAAAATTTTGTATTTTTTATTGTATGTATTTGAACAAATGAATTATTATTGATTTAATTATTAATTTTTTATATTTATAATTTTCTTTTTTTTTATAATAAATAATACAAAAAATAGAGTCTCTTTTTATGGTGGTATATATATATTACATATATATATTTTTATAAATATAAATAAATAATTAAATTATTTAAAATAATTTTTTTTACAACAGGGGGATAAAGATATTGCGTTAGTATCAGTACTTTTATAGTCATAATAAAAAGGGCGTAGGGGCGATTTCATGGAGCAGATTTTTACTAAATTCTAGAGATGTTGGAATTAAAACAACTGAACTCTAGATTAACTATTACCGGGAATCGCCTAGTGAAATCCTGCTTCATGAAGTTGTCTTATCAAGCTTTTTTTCGATAAGCGATGAACTATCAATTATTATCGAAGTTTTTTGCGATAGTAGAATTGTCGATTGCATATAAAAAGTAAATAAATTATTTTTAATCTGTTTTTTTCCTTGGAATGTGATAATCATTTGTTGAATACTTCTTTTTGTTTTAATTATACCAAAAAAAATTAACAATACAAAATTATGAATTATTGTAACAAGGGATGCCTCATGTAGAGCCCAAATGATTTATGCCAAATGTATAACTACTGTGTGCTCAGATGCCATCTACAAAAACCGTAAAATCGAGGTGCAAATGCAAACGTGAGCTCAACGCAATGCGCAGAAACTAATTTTGTCTGCTGCGCAACTCGAAATACACAAAATCTTTTCTGCGCATTGCGTTGAGATGAGGCCCCATCTACAAAAGCCGCAAAACAGGGGCCGTCTTTGAAAACGATTGTCTAGAAATTACTAAAAAATATTTATGTTGGTACTAAAGGGGGGCGGAATAATTTTTCGTCTTCAAAAACGTTTTTGGGCTTTTAATGAAACTAGGGATCGTGTCAAACCAAGTCTAACGCATAGTTTACCAAAAGCCCAAAATCGTTTCTGAATACGAAAAATTATTCCGCCTCCCTTTAGTACCAACATAAATATTTTTTAGTAATTTCTAGACAATCGTTTTCAAAGACGGTCAGGGGCGCAACCACAAGCACAAATGCGGCGCAATGCGTAGGCCCCATCTACAGAAGCCGCAAAAAGGGGGCGCAATCGCAAGCGCAATTGCGGCGCAATGCGCAGAAGAAGATTTTGTGTCTTTCGAGTTGCGTAGAAAACAAAATTGGTTTCTGCGCAATGCACCGCAATTGCGTTTGCGGTTGCGCCCCCCTTTTGCGGCTTCTGTAGATGGGGCCGTAGAGACCGAAAAGGCCCCATCTACAGAAGCCGTAAAAGGGGGTCGCAACCGCAAGCGTGAGCGCAACGCAATGCGCAGAAACCAATTTTGTCTTCTGCGCAACTCCAAATACACAAAATCTTCTTCTGAGCATTGCGTTGCGCTCACGCTTGCAGTGCGCCTGGGTTTTACGGCTTCTGTAGATGGGGCCAAATAGTTTCTGCATATTGCGCTTGCGGTTGCGCCCCTCTTTTGCGGATTTTGTAGATGGAGCCTGAAATCCTACCTACAAAAGCTGTAAATGGAAATGGGGGTAAATTATCGGATTGTAAATTAAGAACGATTACGGTCACTTTTGAATCTTGTAGGTCAAAAATCGCATAATATACTGTTCTAAATAAATCCTTTTTTCTAATGCATTTAAATAATTCAATAAACAATAATCGATATTATCAATGCACATAAGCAAGATTAATCTGCAAAATTCTACTCTAGTAGGAACCGAATATTACTCTTAATCGTATAGATGAATAATCATTAATCACTTCAATTGGAACCGTAAACTAAAGTTTCTACGATTTTTTTTTATTTAAAATCTACTCGCGCGTCATCATTCATTATTATTATTAAATGATGCGTGAGTAGAAGCTTAAATAAAAAAAAATCATGGAACCTTAATTTTGGGTTCCAATCAACCTTCATTTTGGTCATTTGAGTAAGGATAATCTTCGGTTCCTTTCACAGTTTAATCTAGTTTCTGTGTAGTTCCATTATCGCAAAATTTATCGATGATAATAAATTATTATTTATCGATCATTAAAGAAAATAAAGTACTGTTTAAAAATAGCGATAAACATTGTTTGTGATTGTCTAATGAGAAGGCACCCCTGTATTAAATATAAAAATTTGATCTTATAATTGTGATAAATTAAAATTGATTAAGTAATGTAATTAAAGTATAATTATTAGAGTTTTTGTACATTAAATTATACTTAAATTATAAAGAATTTGTTATATAAAATCAAAAATAATAATAATGATAATATAAATAAAAAATTTACTAACAAGAAGTGATTATGATATTATTTGGGCACCAAAATAATTCATTCTTGAAGAATTATTTCAATGTTCTAAAAATCACACTGGAGAAGTGATATTCTTCAAAGTGTAAAACCCAAATGGCTTCTTGAAATGATTTGGTAACTCAAATATAGTAGTCTCTATTTGGAAGTAAAATTTTAAAAGGATTTTTAAATATCAATAAATTTATTATGCTAAAAATAGTGGACTTGTAAATTAAGTGTTTAAAAAATAATTAAAATTAATATTATTTATTTTTTTTATTAATTTAAAGTTTTTTTTTTTTTTTTTTTGTGAAAATGCACAATATTAAAAATTATTACGTATAAGAATAAAATATTAATTATAATATCACTAAAATTAAATAAAATTTAAAATTAATGCTAAAAAAAAACTTATATTCTAAATTAAAATGCACAAAAATAATTTAAAAGCTCAGAAATAAAAAAAAATACACTGTTAGATTGAAAATAAAAAATAGTTACATCTAACAGTGTATAATAATTTATTTTATATTTTGAGTTTTTTGCCAAAAAGTTTTTAAAAGTTACTTTTCCAGTCAAATAAGTATTTTATACAAAAAAAAAAGTCTGAATAAAAAAGCAGAGAATAATTTTATTTAAAATAGCTAAAAATAAAAAATAAAGGCCTAATCTCAATAAAATAAAAGTAATAAATAAGAAAATTCCTTAAACTAAAAAAATTCATCAAAAAAAAAAAAAACCCTTTAATAAAGTAATATCTTTAACTGCCATCGTATAAAGTTAATTTTTTTTTTACTTTGTACACAAGAGTGCGAGAGTTTTTTTTTTTTAAATACATAGCTTTTATAATAATCTATGTTATATAATATAAAAATGCTAAAGAATGAAGAAGAGTGAGATTGAAAAAGTAAGACATAAAAAGCTAAGAAAAAAGAAACACGGTATTAAAAAAAAAACGAAGAATACTACCTGGGAAAAGTTTTTTTATTTTTTTTTGCCTTAAGGCTCATATAGTCTAGGTATATAAAAATTGAAAGAAAAAAAAAAAGGTGTTGAACAAAAATAATAATAAAAAAAGCTTCGAAGAAAAGCTTGAGAAGAAAAAAAAATATATACACAACACGAGAAATAATATACGCTTGTTCATCTATGTAATGGCTGCGCAGACGATTAATCGTGGATCAGCCAGGGGTGTACAGAACAGGATATATAACGAGGCTTTTATAAATATTATTTTTTTTTTCTAAAGCTACTTTTTTTTACAGTTTTTGACAGCCATTAATTTTAAATATTTTTACTTTTTCAATTCTCACGTCTTCTTCTTTCATGCTTTTTTTTGAATATTTGCATCTAATTTAAAAAATCATTTTTTTTTGCCATAATTAACACGCATTTTATTATTCCTGCCAAAAAGCATTTGTTATAAATACATACAAAAAAAATAAAAGTACGAAAAAATATCTAAATAATTTCACTGCCACACACACTCACATATAATTTATTTTGTTAAAAAAAAATGATAATTTTTAAAAAATATTGTAAAATATTATGTGAAATAATAATAATAATAATAATAAATTGATGTGAATATTAATTATAAATATATGTATTGTGATATTCTATATTAAAATATGCTACTAAAAAAAAGGTATTATATAGAAAAAAAAATTGTATTATTTTAAATTTTTGGTGAAATTTTTTTTTCAAGACAGATTAATATGTAAGATTCTAGATAGGCATTATTGTATCTTTAAAAAAAAACTGAATTATTGAAATCATGAATATATAATTCATATATTTATTGGAAATTTAAAAAAATATATTAAAATAATGTTGTTAATTTAAAATTTTTTATATTCATTTTAATGGTGCTGATTTTGCAAAGAAATAAGAATTTCATTGGGTACAAGGAGAAAATTTCTCTGACCTATCTTATGAGATTTGTTATAAATTTTTAAAAATAATTTTTAATCTTGAAAACACTTTTTTTCAATTAAATTGATCTAATTAAAAAGTTTACATGAATATCAGATTCCTATAACAATTAATTAACTCATTTTTTACTTTTATTCATATTGCATAATATGTGATTTTAAACGTAAACGAAATAGTTATTAAATAAAAAGAAAATTTTATAAGCTTTTTTGTGCTAATTATAATTAATTTTTAAATATATATAAAAATAGATATATTAGCCTGTTTATTATTTTAAGAATTTGATTAGATTTTCTTGGATCAGGAGAAATTAGGTGCTATTTACCACAAAAAAATAGGATAATCACTGAAAAAAAAAATTTGATTCGTAAAAACCCATGCATTTGTTAGCAATATTGAGGAGTGTTCAAATAAGCTATAAATTTTTGTGAATTTTATTTTTTGTTGGCAAATGACACCTAATTTCCCCGTGCTCGAAAATCCAAACGCTTTTTTAAAATAACTGCCAGGCTAATATACACATATGAATGTATAATGATGAGATTTTATATAATAAGAATAAGAAATTAAGTATTAATTAGAATTAAAAAAATCAATTATGTACAGTATTTAAACGAATTTTATTAATATATAATAATATTTAAAATATACTTAAATATAAGTGCACCATTAATTAAAAAATTAAAAAAAATTAAAAAAAACAATTATATATAAATATAAATATATATATATATATTCACCCTTATTTTTGTTATATAAAATAATAATGATAAAAAATATACATATATAAAATAAAATTTTATATATTCAAATAGATTTTGTAAAAAAAATTAAATAGTTATTATGTAATAATGATTATTTATTATTATTATCATTTGTTTTAAAAATGTCTTTTGTAAATTTGAATAGTTAAGTTTGTAAGTATGAGATTTTACGCAAACTGGTCTAATGCTGAACTGAAAAATAGTCAGGTTTGGATCTATACTTTTTTTCTAAATGGTGGATTAAAAAGTATTCCTATTGGAAAATTTTCTTTAGCAACCGGTAGAGTACGTCACCTGTAATACCTAAACCAGAAATCTCGGTTTTTTTTAATTTTCAGAATTTTTGGGAAATTACTGATTCACTTTATAGACCTTTATCGAAAATTTTCCCAACGTCGTGCGACCTGACTTGAAAAAAGCCTTGAGATACCCGCTATTTCGAGTAACCTCATACCCCAAATTACAAACTCTGGCCAGAAAAAAAATTAATAGCTTTAATTGCAAATAAATTAGCTTCACAACCAAATGTAGTTAACTTCAACTTGAAACATAATTTTTTTATAACTAGCTTTATTTCGATTTTTCTTTCGCAGAAGAAATTACGCCTTTACTATAGTCATTCTTTCTAACGCTGAAAAGAAAAAATTGTTCAATTTAAAAAAACAAATTTCCGAGAAAAAATATACGAATATTTTGAGCTATAATTTAGAAAAATTGTCTAGAATTGAAAACGATTTACTGTAAAAACAAGAATCAAATTGTTAAGAAAAAAGTGTTTTGAACTGTTATTGACAACCTCTCAACTCAAATTACACCTAAAGTTAGCCTGGAATCTCTCATATAATTTATTTATAAAATAAATAAAACACATGTTACTTAATTTTTAATTATTTAAATTTTGTTTTGTATTTATAATAATGATAATACATAGAATTATAATAATTATAAAATAAAAAAATGGAAAAAATTTGCAAAAAAAATTTAGTGTGCATAAATAAAATTAAATAAATAAATAATATAATAATGTATTAGTAAAAAAATAAAAAAAATTAAAATAAAATATATGAAAAAAATTCTAATAAATAAAAATCTAATATATTATAAATATAAATAATAAATTTTTAAACTTGTAAATATAAGTTTGAAAATTAAAATTAAAAAACAAAAAAAAAGAAAAAAAAAAGAAAAAAAATAAATAAATAATAATATTAATATAATTATTACTCAAATTTAAGGTGAAAATAAAAATTTTAAATTATTTAACAATGCTGCATCTTCCATAATTTTTAGAAATTAAAAAAAAAAAAAAGAAGAAAATATTAAAATTTATATAAAAAAATTCAATGCATATTATATATAATCATAATATACTTATATATAATATTAAAAAAGCAGCACAAAATGAGAAAAAAATTTTAAAAATTGAAATAAATAAAAAATAATTAATTATAATTGAGTACTACTTTCATTTTTAATTCCTAAATAAAAATATTATTAGAGGTAAGTAATTTATTATGATATAATTCGTCATTAAAAATTTTACCGGTCCTTCCCTCATTAAATCAAAGAAACAATAGTGTCTTTGCATTAGATTAATTTTTTTTTAATCCCGTAGGGTTTGACTATGACATCAAAGCATATGGATTACTAGATTTAAAAAAAATTAATCTAATCGATCTAGAAAGGACTTTATTGCTACACTGTAAAAAGTAACTTTTTCAGATTAACAAAAAAAATAGAATATTTTCGAAAAATTAGTAAATTTTCAAAAAAATTTGTAAATATTCGATAAAAATCGTAAATTAACTAAATTTAGTAAATTATCGAAAAATTCGAGAATTCTCGATTTTTTTTTGTGAATTTACGAAAAAAGTTGTAAATTCACAACTATTTTTCGTAAATTTTCGAAAAAAAATGGTAAATTTCCAATTTTTCTTGCGAATTCACAAAAAAAAATCGAGAATACTCGAATTTTTGGTTAATATACTAAATTTAGTAATTATACGATTTTTTTCGAAAATTTACTAATTTTTCGAAAATTTTCTAATTTTTTTGTTAATATAAGAAAGTTACTTTGTACAGTGCACTGTACATACACTGCATGCATAGACTAAGACCATCGAGATAGAGAAATTACTGGTTCAAAAATTTTTTTAAAAATGTGGCTCAAAATTTTTTGAAAAAAATGAATTCTTGGAGCCTAAGTACGTCATATACACCCTACAGAAAAATTTAAATTCAATGATCAGAGATTTTTTTGGCTAAAAAATGTTAATAATATCAATACTTTATGTTTAATTTTAAGATATTGTTTAAAAAAAAAAACTATTTATTTTTTATTTTTATTAAATTTAATAAAAACTTTCCTCTGCTTCCAAAAAAAATTTCTAAGTAAAAACATAATGGAACATTCGGAACATTTTCAAACTCTCTGTTATTGAGGGCCCTTCCTCACTCAAAAAAAAAAAAATTAGAGCTGTGAAATGTCGATTTTTATAACTTTTGATCTGACTTGAATTAAAAATAAGTAAAAATTTTACATAAATTAAAATAATTAATATTAAAAATCATTTTATAATTAAAATAAATATTCAAAATATCTAATTCTAAAATTGCGCGCGTATTACAGCTCCAATTTTCTTTTGGAGTGGGGAAGAGCCGGACTATCAAAGCAGACTCCAAAGTCACTGATTTATGGTGTTTTTGATTTGTATGATTTATATTATGTTTTGTGATAAATTAATTTATAATTTTAGGATACATTACATCGTAACATTTTTATTAACTTTTTTGACACTTTTAAACAGCAAGGTAATAATATTTTGCAGAAATTTTTTTACTTAGTTTTTCCAAAATTCTAAATAAATCATTATTTTTTTCCATTCACAGGTTATTTTCTAATTTTAAAAATTGAATTAATTTATATTACTGATTTGGCTCTTGTAAATAAAAATCTTCCAGGTAAATTAAAATCGACCTGAATATATAATACTTTTCTATTTTTACAATATAATCTCAATTCATTTTTTATATTTTATATTTTAGTTATAATTGTATTCATTTTACAAATTAAAAAATATTAACACAAATTAATAATGGATGAATCCAGAAATTCAGATTCTGAAATGTCAACTTCTGAAAATTCAGATTCAGCAAATTCAGATACTAAAGAATCAAGAATTTTAAAAAATATTGGAAAAGCTTTAAATGAAGATTCACATCCAACTGAATTTTGTGGAACAGGTGAGTTAGATATTCAAGATTTCAATATTAAAGTTGAAGGAATAGGTCAATTAAATTTACCATTGGGGCTTGAAGAAATTAAAAAGTTAATAAGCATTTCAAATAAAGCTAAATTTGGCCAAGGTGAAAATACAGTATTAGATGAGACATTTCGAAGTACTCATGAAATTACAAAAGAAAAACTTGAAATAAATATTAATAATGATTCTTTAAAATCTATGCTTGTTGAAATGGGTAAAACAATGGGTCTTAATGATGATTCAGTTTTAGTTCCTCACTTACATAATTTATTAATTTATGAAACTGGAAATTTTTTTAATGAACATCAAGATACTGAAAAATTAGATAGTATGATTGCAACACTAGTTATTGTATTGCCATATCCTCACACAGGGGGAAACTTAATAATCAAAAGTAAAATGTATAGTGAAAACACAGTTACCTTCTCATCTTCAAATATTTCCATTGATAAAGCAAAGTGCATTGCATTCTATTCCGATTGTTATCATAAAATTGAAAAAGTTTTAGAAGGATATCGAATAGTCTTGACTTATAATTTAGTACTAAAAACGAATTGTTGCAGCAATGATACTTTTAAGAACTCAAATCAGCATTTGTTATCATTAATTTCTGAATATTTTTCTACCAACGAAATTAGTATTTCTAATTTGGCTTATATTTTAGACCATGAATATTCACAGAAAAATTTAAAATGGGATACTTTAAAAGGATCTGATTTATCAAAGGCTTCTACTTTACGTTACATAGGAGAACAATTGGGTCTAGAAGTTATTTTAGCTTTAGTTACAATTGATGAAAAAGTTACAATTTATGAAGATGATGATTTTGGAAGCGATTATTCCTATCAAGCTCTTGACAGAAAAGATGATCAAGAATATTGTTTAACATTTGAATCTTTTTATTATGTAGACTTGAATAATAAACCATTATCCCTTGGAAAACTATTGCTTCTTGAGTCACAAGTTTGTTTAATGAAAAAACTGACCGACTTAAAGACTTTTAAAGTTAAACGAGACCACATGGGAAATACAGGTGGATATATGGATACTTTTTATAGATGTGGTGCTGTAATTTTATGGCCTAAATCAAAAATGATACAAATTAAATTTAAATTAAATTATGAAGGTTCATTAACAGAATTATTTAGTTTAATTGATGATTCAAATAATAAACAAAAAGTATTAGATATAATAAATACTGCAGAATCCTACATACACGGAAAAAAAGATTTTATGGTTAGAGATGAATCATCGATTGATCCTGAAGAAAAATTTATCATGTTTATTAAGATATCCATATTTATCGAAAATGGAGATGAAGCAATGAAACTTTTATCAAATTTTGATTTAGAATATGTTTCTGAAGATACCAAAAATTTAATTACAGATCTTTTTAATAGCTATGGAAGTGTTTGGAGTAAATGCTTAATTAAAAAATGGATAGATCAAACAAAAAAAATTTCAGAAATCGATAAATTTGTTTCGACTTTCCTAAAAATTATGGATGATAAAGATTTAGTTAACATAATTTTGGAAAAAGAATGTAATAGATTTATTAAAAATGATGATAAATCATCTTATTACTCTTTCCAAGAAGACAAACGAGATACATTTAAATTGAGAAATTTTAAATCAATTCTCTCAGGTCTTACTTTTATTAAAAATAATGATTTGTTAAATAAAGTTTTGCACCATGTAATGTCTCTTCCGAAAACTTACCCACATGATGATTTGATAAAAATTTATTTTGAAATGAGACCAATTTTGGCACCTGAATATTTGAAACTTTATAAAATACTTGAAGATTATTTAATCAAATACGCAGAAGAGAAAATAGCAAATTTAAAGAAAGGTCTTGAAGATTGGTCAATAAAAGATAAATTATACTGTACTTGTAAAAATTGCTTGACTATTAACAAATTTTTAATATCCCAAGATGTATGTAAAACATGGACTTACGGAAAAGCTATTGCTGATCATATCTTACATGAAGTTAAAATTAGGATGCTTCCTGTTGAAGAAAAAATTGAATCAAATATCATGAGCAAAATGACAATTAGTTTGACAAAAACAGATGCCTTGCATAATAGAATAAGACGTAATATACAGAAATTGACTACAACGCTTGAAGAACTTAAAAAAAACTAATAAAAACTTTTTAAACTCACCATTATTTAAAAAATTTGATGAACAATTATTTAAAATATATCCTGTAAATAATGTATAGTAATTTTTATAAATTATTCAATTATGCATATTTATTTGGATCGGATTTTTAATATTTATTAACATTATTATCATATAATTTTATGTACATTTATTGATATACTATATACTAGTTTTATGCACTAAGCAAAAACATTATTTTATTCATTAATTTATTAAATTCATTTTTTCTTATTTTTATATAAAAAAAGAAAATGTTATATCATTTTAATCATTTCTTAATATACATTATGTATTCATTGATAAAAATATACACATTTTATTTTTTATAAAAAAAATGTTATTTTTTAAAAATTGGTTCAGATACCGCGTTCCTGTATTTTATAGTTTGGGTTAAAAAAATTAGCACACACTTATTGCCATGGTATTTTTCGTGAGTAATTTTTCATGGTTCAGTAACATGGTTCAGTAATGTCGCATTTTTGATATTTTATGTTTCTCAGATTCAAAGAATGCTTATTTATTTTTATAAATTTTTTTTTATTAGCAAAACTATTTTTTATTGTTTGTAAATGGATTGTAAGTATATTTGAACAGCCATAAAAAAATTCAGTTTTATTATACAAAAAAAGTCAGAAAAAAAGTTTTTATTACACAATCGAAATGCGAATTGGAATACGCGAAAATTGGAAGAAAGAGCTAAAAAATTTTTCATCAGTAAACTAAAAAACGCGTTATAAGTATACAGAATAATAAAGTTTTGATCGCAGTCCAAAAAAAAACTTTTAATTGACTTTTGCAGGTGCTGTACGTTGTAATGTATACTTTTTTTAATCGCAAAAATTTCCTAAAAATGTTTTTACATTTTTACATAAGCTACGAACTTGACAATTCCTGCATAAAACTTGACACGAAAATTTACTGGGAATTTCATGCACTTTTGTGCACCTAAGTAGTCAAAAAAAAGAAATAGGGCATAAGAATTTATATACACTAAAATAATAACTTATAAATTCTTCCCAGGTTTGCTAGAGCTAGAACCTAAGTTTAAAACTTTTTATGTTTATAATAGGTATATGGGTGCTTTTCACAGAAACAGTATATTTTTCTATCACTTACAGTTTTTTCACATTTATTTTTATTTTTGTTTTTTTCAAGGTCCGAATACCTAAACTTTTCAATGGTACTGTTACAAATAAATTTAAAAATAAAATTTACGTGTTATTCTTATGGGATTTTTAATTTAGGAAGACGTTTTTGACATTTTCATACTAATATTTAAATATTTCTTGATTGAAAGCCACAAAATTTTAGGTAAAATGCAGACAAACACACCGAGTTTAAATATAGACTGTGGACTACTAAAATATTGGGCGATATATTTTGATTACCCATAAACTGGGACCATCGAGTAAGAGAAATTACTGGTATAAAATTTTTTTCAAAAATATTGCTCAAAATGTTTAAAATGGTCTGAAACGTGAAAATAACATCACTTTTTTTTTTGCATTTTACCCATATATTTTGATTACCCACACTGTAAAAAGTAACTTTCTTAGATTTACAAAAAAAATAGAATTTTTTCAAAAAATTAGTGAATTTTCAAAAAATGTTGTAAATATTCGATAAAAATCGTAAATTTAGTAAATTTAGTATATTATCGAAAAATTCGAGAATTCTCGATTTTTTTAGAAATTTACGGAAAAAGTTGCAAATTGACAACTATTTTTTGTAAATTTTCGAAAAAAAATTGTAAATTTTAAATTTTTCTTGCGAATTTACAAAAAAAAACTCGAGAATACTCGAATTTTTTATTAATATACTAAATTTAGTAAATATACGATTTTTTTCGAATATTTACAAATTTTTTTGAAAATTTACTAATTTTTCGAAAATGTTCGAATTTTTTTGTTAATATAAGAAAGTTACTTTTTACAGTGCATAGGCTAAGACCATCTAGATAGAGAAATTACTGGTTCAAAAATTTTTTCAAAAATATGGCTCAAAATTTTTTGAAAAAAATGAATTTTTGGGGCCTAAGTACGTCATATACACCCTACAGAAAAATTTAAATTCAAATTTTAAAGCGGACGTTTTTGATCTTTTGAACACATAGGCTCAAGAAACTTTTTGACTTGTTATCTCGCCACATACGTAAAACATTTGTATACGGCCGTTGTCCACATAAAAAAAATGCCCCAAATCGCAGTTTATACTATCCTCGTCTTCGCCTCGGAAGGTAATTTACATGCCATTTGGGTCCTTCTTTACTTTTCTGGACGCAAGCCGAGAATATACTATTGTTTTGGATATAAATGAGGGGGCATTCCTGTGAAAAACACCCATATACATGGAATTATGTAATAATATACTTTAAGGGCGGAATATTGGAAAAGTAATCAAATTGATGACTGGATTAAGATACGTACACTGTTAAAAGTAACTCTCTTAAATTAACGAAAAAAGCTG
The DNA here is from genome assembly GCA_022575985.1 of Anagrus nilaparvatae. NCBI lineage: Eukaryota > Metazoa > Arthropoda > Insecta > Hymenoptera > Mymaridae > Anagrus > Anagrus nilaparvatae. The sequence continues at coordinate 28,077,328 of JAKSXM010000231.1, read as the reverse complement.
TTTATTTTCCAAAATATTAGTAAATTTTCGAAAAAATGTATGTTTTCAAAAAAATCGAAAATTTATTAATTTTTGGTAAATTTGCAAAAAAACCGAAAATTCTTTAGTTTTTTTGTGAATTCACAAATATTTTTCGTAAATATGCAATTATTTTTCGCGATTTTCCGATAAAAAATTGTAAATTTACAACTTTTTTTGTGAATTTTCAAAAAAAATTTGACTATTTTTAATTTTTTTGTATATTTACGAAATTTTGTATATTTATGATTTTTATAATAAATTTACTAATTTTATGTAAATAAACCATTATTTTGTCATCTTAAAAGAGTTACTTTTAATAGTAAACCTTCTTAAATGCATTAGTAAAAGGATAAGGTCATTCATTAAAATAAATATAATTTCTTTTTAGAAACCAGAAATATTTATTAAAAATAGCATCGAATGCAAATACAATATAATTTTTACAATATAAAATATTATAAGGGAATCACGATCGATAATTATTTGTGCTTTATTATAAAAATTTATTTATTACAAATTATTTAAAAAAGACGTAACATTTATTATTCTATACTATAATTTTGATTTTACGCGTTATTAGGTATTTATTACTTTACTTATTTCATATTATTTATTAAATAATTCCCTTAAAATAAATTTTATAATTTTTGAATTAATAACTTTATCAAGTTGCAAAAATTATTTATACTTAACATTTACAAATCAAGTATTTATGAACATGAAACAATATATTTTCTAGATTTAAAGAAAATGTATTTATTTTTTTATATTAAATTAAAATTTTTTATTGAAAAGAAAAAACAAAAATTTAAAGAAGAAAACATTATATTATTTAATTTTTAACAGCTACATTAATTTCAAGTTCATAAAATTACAAACGTTTGGTATATATACTTAACTCTTTACATAAAAACTTTTATTTTGAAAAAAGAATATTAATAATAATTATGTTTCATCATAAGAAAAAACACAAGAAAACATTTTGCAATAGATCGCAAACGAATCCAGCGAGCGATCATAATATGAACAAAGATATATGTGAAATTTCCAAAAAAAAAAGTGAAAATAAAAATAATAATAATTAACTTAAATTTTTCTCATTTCTTACAATGTATATTTTATAATTTGAAAATATAATAACATAAAAGGTGAACAAAAATATTTTTCCATTGAAAATTTAAATGATTTTTAACTGAATAGTAAATCATTATAAATTAAACAAACATCAGGATTTTGTACATGTTGATGAGATTACGTGAATTAATTACTGTACACATTAATAAATTAGAATATTCATTATAAAATGCTTGACTAGCATAGAAGATTCCATATATATGTACATCGGATTACGCTGAGATTATTATGAAAACAAAAAAATAAAATGCAATGCTTATTATATGAAACGGTTTTTAAAATTATTTATTACAAGTAACTCCATTTACCAAGAATGGCTTCTTTGATTGCTGAAATATATTGAGCAGGAACCCAATATATGTAATACCTTGATGCTTCAGTTGGGCCTAATTGTAGAGCCTACAAATAATATTTAATTATTTCAAATGTTACAAGCTAATTTTATTAAAATGTATTGATAAAATTTTGATAAATTAAGTTTAGATTACTAATGGAAATAAAGAAAATTAATATTAAGAATTTACCAATATATGGTATTGTTTGTGATCATGTATGGGTTCATTGTAGACATCTTTTATTGAATTCATAGATATTTTTTCAGTTCTTTCTTTTGTTCCTATCCAAAGTTGATCAAGCTCTAACTTAAATGTTAGTCTAACTTTTCCTCCTCCTTTTTTTAACATTCCTACTAAAGGATATTCTGGGAGAGGTTCCTAAAATTTTTTGTTTTTGCATTATAATATTAATACTTATTCAAAATTTAAAATATACAAACCTGTGTATCTAAAATTCCTGGTAAAACATCGTCCGGCATTCCTTTGTCAAGTACCTTTCTATGCACTGTTTGTTTTGAAAGTGGTTCTTTGCTAATAGCTGATGCAGCTTCTTCAGCCAATTCTTCTTTAGAAGGTGCAGATAAAGCTAATATGTCATCTAATTTTGATCCAACAATCATTACTTTGGCACCTATTTATAAATGCAATTTAAAAATATATTGTTGACACTATAAACTAACTCTAAGTCTTACCTTTTGTAACACCCAAACTTCTGAGGGTTTGATCGTCTTTGGCTAAACCTTTGAACATAACTTTTTGCATTACTGGAGGTATGCATATAATATTATTTAAATGTTCTTTTAAATTAGCTACAGTTTTATCCAAAGCAAAAGTTACATCTATTTTTTTTTTGTTATAAATTATTTTAAATTCAACATCTTTTGTTTGATTTTCATCAACTGTGGAATTTGAGTTATTTTCCATATTGCTTACAGTATTTGTATCGTCATTCAAAACTTTTTTTTCCAATAATTCTTCTGAATTTCCAGATTCAGTGCAACTGACATTTGAATCATTATTTGATGTTTCTGATAAAAATTAAATTATATTATACTATTAACAGCATATTAATATAGCAATAAAAAAATAATAATTTTTTGGTTAAGTCATATCAATCTTTAAAACATTAAAATATCGACAAAATAATAAAAAATGGAATTAAAAAATTTGTTAAATTTGCTTACCTAAACTCATTGTTTTAGTGTTATGGTATTGTCATGTATGTACCCGATTTCTTTCTGATTAAAATTTTAAAATTTAGTAAATATTAAATTTTCTTTGTTATGTATTTCTCTTTCTTGAACACAATGTATATTAAACAAAAGATGGATTTTTAAATATGTTGAATACAATGATTTGTTGAAACTCTTTAGCAAAAGTGAATAAATTTTAATACATTAATATGTTATAATAATAATATTAATAAATAATACAAATCATTGTTTGCTCTTTTTATTTTTACAAAAATACAATAACACGAAGAGAAGATTATTATTATACCCCCAACGTCCCCGATCTCAGTTGATTATGTTGTAGTTCTAACTTATCAACAATTAAATTTTTTAAAGCATATATTATATTTATCCCGCCGCGTGATTTTTTGGGCTATTTTTGACCTGTGTTTGACCTGTTTTTATATAAAATTTTTTAAAGACGTAGTAGTTACTTTTAAACATTTTTCGGAATTTATAAAATTAAATGCTAAAAGATTGAAATATTAGATAACTTTTATCTTTTATTCTATACACTTGAAAATAAATTTTTTAAATATATTAAAAATATTAAAAATATAATACTTTTATATTTAATACAATTATAATATATACATATGTTTTAAATTATTACTTGTTAAATATTTTATCTTTTTCAAAATGTTTAGAAAGGTATTAACATAGTATTTATTTTAAATTTGATAATGTAGTGAAATTTTTTTTTTAACACTTGTTGCTTTCGTAGGTTATTAGAAAGTCTTTGATTCAAACAGCAAATAAATCTTTTTGTACAAGTCCAAAAACCCAAAATGGTTTTTGTTTTGGTGAGTAAAAATTAATCCTAAAAATAATTTTTATTTTATATTTATTGTTTATACTAATTTAACAGAATTAAGCGATACTCAAAAAGAATTTAAAGAATTAGCGCAAAAATTTACCAGGGAAGAAATCATTCCTGTAGCAGCGCAATATGATCGTACTGGTGAATATCCTTGGGATCTTGTTAAGAAAGCATGGAGTATTGGATTATTAAATCAGCATATACCACAGGAATTCGGTAAATTGTAAATTCTTTTATTTAATTTTGTTCATATAACAAGTCTTTATTTTTTTAAAGGTGGTTTAGAATTAGGCATCCTTGATGGTTGCTTAGTATCAGAAGAAATAGCTTATGGTTGTACTGGTATTAAAACTGCTTTAGAAGCTTCAGGACTTGCTGTAAAAAATTTAATTTTAAATTTAATATAATATTTTATTTAACAAAGCTTTTAATTTGTAATTCCTTTTTAAGCAAACGCCAGTGATTCTTGCTGGAAACAAAGAGCAAAAGAAAAAATATCTTGGTAGATTAATTGATGAACCTTTAGTTGCTGTATGTATCTTACTTTTATACTAAACTATAATTAAAATAGTATTTTAATAATTTTATTTATATTTCAGGCATATTGTGTAACTGAACCTGGTGCTGGATCAGATGTTGCTGCTATTCGCACAAAAGCAGAAAAAAAAGGCGATGAATGGATATTAAATGGAACTAAAATGTGGATAACTAATGGAGGAGTTGCAAACTGGTATTTTGTACTGGCTCGTTCCAATCCGGATCCTTCTGTTCCAGCTAGTAAGGCATTTACAGCTTTTGTTGTTGATAGAGAGTTAGCAGGAGTTTCTCCTGGTCGTAAAGTAAGTATTTGTATTAATTTCTAGCTAAAAATGGGAAAATAAATAATTTTATTTCACTATTTGTCCAGGAAATAAATATGGGTCAAAGAGCATCAGATACCCGTATGGTAACTTTTGAAGATGTCCGGGTGCCAAAAGAAAATGTCCTAATGGGAGAAGGTCTTGGATTTAAGATTGCTATGGGGACTTTTGATAAAACAAGGCCTGCGGTATTTTTATTTTAATTATGAGTTTCTTAATCCAGTAATTACTTAAATTTAAAAATCAATCTTTTCAAATTTATAGGTAGCTTGTGGAGCTGTAGGTTTGGCTCAAAGAGCATTTGATGAAGCGACTAAATATTCTTTAGAAAGAAAAGCATTTAACAGGTACCTTGCTGAACACCAGGCTGTTGCATTTATGTTAGCTGATATGGCAATAGGTATTGAAACTGCTAGGCTTGCATACATTAAATCTGCTTGGGCTTTAGATAACAATGATCCAAGTGGTTCAATGCTTGCTAGTATTGCCAAATGTTATGCTGCAGATATTGCCAATAAATGTGCAACAGATGCTGTACAGGTAAATTAAAAATTCAATTTTTTGATGATTTAATTAAGCATTTTAAAAAATAACAAATTTATTACCATAGATATTTGGAGGTGCTGGTTTTAATACAGATTACCCTGTAGAAAAGTTAATGAGAGATGCAAAAATATATCAAATTTACGAAGGAACAGCACAAATACAAAGGCTCATAATATCGCGTCATATTTTCTCTAAGGCAAAACAGAGTAGTTAAATTAAAAAGAAATTGTTCGCTTTTGATATGACAATCAAAACCAGTTTAATATTTTTTTATAACTTTATACATAAATATTGTAATAATAAATTTTATATCAGAGGTTTCAAAAGGGATTTGAAAAATATTTGGTTTATAAAAAAAAAGGCAAAAACATTTTAATTAAATTAATATATTAGGTATAGTGTAAGCCTTGTAGATTTAATTTATTTTTTTAAGAATTATATTTTAAAATAAACTTGAAAATGCAATTATATAATAGGTATATTTTAAAAAAATTTACAATTTTTTAAATACTGTTTTTTGTAAATTAAAAAATTTTTTTTAATTCTTGTTTTTTATACTATTTGTATTTATAACTTTTATTTCTTCTTTAAATATTATTGCTATAGCAGGATAAATAAAGCTATTTTATTTAATTAAAAAAAAAAATCTTATTCTCCTTTAATTAATTATGATTTATATTAAATAAAAGTGGTAAGCTAATTTTGTTCCCCATATATGTAATATAAAATTTCTAAAAATTTGACAAAAGAACCATCAAGTAATTACTTTTTCTTGAAAAAATTATCAATTATATTTTTAAAAAACAGTTATTTTACAGACTTTTACTTTAATATAATTCAATAGTTCTAACCTAGCTTTTTACATTTTAATTATAAATTCAATTTTAACAATAGTGAAAAATGTAAAAAATCTTGCAACCATAAAATATTTTTAAAACAATTTTCTTTGCATCAAATAACTTATTTTTATGCTACAAAGTTATTTGCCGGCAATCGTTATAAGTTATGCGCAAAAATCGACGTACCGAAAATTGCAGAGCGCAAGGCAAAAACCAGTGGCCTAAAGACCTACATTTTCTTCAAGTTCGATTTTTTTACCACCACCGGGATGTGCGGGGTGAAAGAGTACAACGTACCCAGTTGTAAACAAAAAATACTTTTCTTTTTAAAATAACAATTTCCTTTTAAGTTATACATTACGATATTACTATTTTTTTTTTAATTATTTTAAAATATTAAAAAATTAGAGTATACTGATTTTTCTAACCCAAAAAAATTTTGCGATAATCTTTAATTTTTGCAGGTGGTTTATATTTTCAATTTTATTTATTTCTGGTAGGTACAATTAAAAAGAAATTCAGCAAAAACATGCAAATAAAATTTAAAACTACTAAAATTTTACAGAATGCAAAAAAACCGAAAAAATAATGATTTGTGCATTTGGTGCATTATATATACAAAAATTATATCATCTTTAATATAATAGAGCGCCTCCGACGGGTATAATTGAAAAGATACATCAAAAACATCGTCGTCTGCGTTCGTTGCATCAATAAAAATAAAAAAAAAATATTTGATATAGCCAAATATGCTAAAAAAATTTTGGGACTCAAGTTAAAATATAAAAATAGAACAAAAAAGGATAATTCAAATATTTCATATTCAAAATACCGTAAAAATGAAGAAGAGTGTAGAATCAACTGAAAATATTTTATGATACAAAAAGTATTCAAAATAAGAAAAAAAATATATCTAGTGCAGTAGGTTATTAGTTGGGATGCACTCAACCCGCATGGCGAATTCTGGTGGTGGTGTTATTTTGGGCGGTGGCGAAGAAAATTCATTAACAACAAAGACAACTTCAACAATGACCGATACAACAGAAAGTATAATAGGAACGTCTGCTACAATTTTAATAACAGAAAATGAAAGTGATAATAATACCAATAACATTACCAGCTGTAAAGACAATTTAAATAACATTATTAATGTAACAAATTGTTCATCAGAATCAAAATTGATATCAACAACAACTTTATTACAAACAAGATGTCAAAAAATAACAATAAATGATGATTCAAAAGTATCAACCGATGCGGTAATTGACGCTACAGAAGTAACAGGTAAGAAATTTTTAACCTCAAAGTTTTATTATAATTTTTACTTGATGAACAATTATTTATTTTTTTAAAATAAAATTGATAGCTTTTTATTGAAAATCAGTAAATATTTTTTTACTTTTTTGGTTTTTAACGTTGGTACTGCGCTTTAATATAATTCTTTTTTAATCATATGTAAATTTTTTATTGCCGTTGTTGTCTGTCTGTCAAATTTTTATACATATACAAATAAATGAATCGGTGCGCGCGCGCACGTGTCTGTGTGCCGGCTTTTTAAGCGTGGGTGTATATAAAATGTAAAAAAAAATAAATTTGTGTATTAATTTACATGAAGTACTTATTAGCAATATGATGATCATTAAATAATCATAATTATTTATTTATTTATTTATTTATAGAAATTACACATAATATACATAAATAACCGGTGTTTCAAGTAATACGTGCTAAAATCCTTTCCCTTTCTACTGTGTTATTTTCTTGTAGTATATTTCTCTCCATTTATACTTTTAACTTGATGTTTTTTGCAGAAATGTATTTGTGCGTATTATACTCCCTCTTACAGCCCTCATAAAATACTCTCCCTTTCAATAAACAGTAATCGAGTAAAAGTACAAAATAACTATACCTAATTAATTTAATACTTTCAATTACAGAAATATTTTGTATTTTTCCTATTTGATTACTAATTGAAATTAATTATAATTTTAAATGAAAAAATGACAGATAAACAATAATGGCTGCAATTTTTGTATTCATAACATGAAATAAAAATATAAATTTGCTATTGAATGAATCACAATTATTAGTATATCATACCTATAATTTTATATCGATTTTATTGATTTAGAGAAAAAAAAATATTTATTTTTTATTTTTACATTTAATTTAACTGATTAAATTTAACAATTAAATGATAAGTAAATTTTTAAATTTCTTAGAAATAAAAATATCTTTTTAATTTTAAAATAAAATGCTGAATAATTTTATTTATTTTATTTATAAAAAGATATAATATTTTCTGAAATAAAATTTACAGTATAGAATTTATTATTTTATATTGTAGAATTAATTAACTTTCAGTTTTTCCAAATCAAGAGCGATTGGTACAATATTTTATACAATTCACATTTTTCAATCAACTAAGTAATTTATTTATATATACCTATTTATATTATTTCATTTCCTTTCTAGAACTTGAATTATAAATTTTTTTTTTTTTATTAATTTTATTTCATTTTATTTTAAAAAATAAATAGTTTTTCATTTATGTATGTTGCATGCTAAACATTTTTTAATAAATATTTAATTCTGTATTATGGGTATATTTAATTAAAACTACATACCTGATGGAAATTTGTGAATTTTTCTTTTTTTTTTGGTAAATTTAAGGCACACCTGTTTTATGATTTTTTTAGGAATTCAGCATTCTCTTGGATTAATATTAATATCAAAGTTCCCTTAAAAATTAAGGAGTTTTAAAATTTTTAACATTTTTTTCAAATTCATTGCATGTTGTTTTGTTAAAGCCTTTGATAAAATCAGCCCCCTGAACCATTTTTAGATATTTTGTTAATAACTCTATTGCTCATAATTTTTAAGAATATTATTTAAATGAATTTATCTAGTCCCCTATTCAGTATCATAGTATCATAAAATTTATCACATTTAATGTTTTTAGAAAAATTATCTTATTGTTAGTATAGCAAAAAATTGCAAAAATTCTAAACATCTCATTAAATCAGTACTTGGATTACTTCAGTTGGTTTAATAGTTAAAAGACTAATTTGAATTTAGCACAGGGAAAAAATTTTAGTTTCATATTCTTTTTCATAAAAATATTAATTATTGGTAAACCTTTGGTACAGCAAAATTAGAGAGCGCTAAAATCGTCTTTTTTTTTCGTTTTAAAAATTTTAAAATGCTAAAAATTATACCAAAAGTAGGTGAAATTAGGTATGCTAATCAAAATGAAAACAAAAAAAAAAAAGGCTTCAAATCATAAATTAATAAAAAATACTTGCAGCTCAAAATATAAAAAAGCATTAAAAATAAAAAAATTTCGAAGCCTTGAAAAACGTTGAGATGGGTAAAATAAATGCAAAATTCCAATTAAATGCGAATCAAATGACAAATCAAACCTAAAATTTACCAAAAAAAAAAGATTTGGAAATTTCTATTGGTGGGTTTCAATTAACATTCCCATATTTCATGAAAGTTAATTTTAAATTTTCTGCAAAATTTATAAAACTATTTAATTCGTTAAAATAATACAACTGAAAAACTCAGTTTTTTTATTTTGAAAATTAAATAAAAACATGAATTGAATAGTTTTAATAAGTTACATGGTAAGTACATAAATAAAATTGGATATTTAAATTATAGATTTAAGTACCTCGTGTATTATATTAAATATTTTACGAGATATTTTAATATCTGCTAATGGAAATTGTTAATAATCCATATTGATAACCTATGCACTTACGTGCACTTAGTTTATGTGAGCTATTAATCATATTGTGAGCTACTTCCATTAATCCTTATGCGTCATTAAACCAAATTTTCAATATCCTCTATAATTGCTGGTGGTACATATATGTATCATAAAATATGTAAGAAGTTTAACCAAAAGTTAATTAAATATGTATTTTGGAGGGCACAGAAACACAGAAAAATAATAATTTACGACCCAGGTCGCAAGCAAACTACTTGTAAAACTGCAAATCCATGAAACTTAATTTTTACCATCCACGATCACCGGATTTTTCTTAATTGGTTAATAAATAATAATTTGACTATTAATTTTTTATGAATAATTTTCTTAATTTGTCATTTTTATGTTTACCTAAAAAAATTAAAAAAAGAAAATAATATATTCCCGCCTTTGAATATTTTTTTAAAATTAAATGAAGATGCACTGTAAAGTGGCGCACCCAAACGAAATAATATTAAAGAATTTTTTCGAAATTTTTTTTTTTATAAATAGTAGTAGCTAATATTCTTTGTCTATATTTTTTATTTAAAAAGTAAAATATTAAAGTTTAAAAAATTTTTTTCATTCTAAATGTATTTATTAGAAAATTTATTGGACACAGAGATTTACTCGAAACTGGCCTTTTTAATTTTTAGATTCCCATCCCTAATCTTTAATTTTATGTTACTTTTTGGCAGTTACATTAATTTTTCCAGGTACAAACATTCATTTAATTATTTTTATTACAATTAATTTCAATTATTTAAAAATGCACTTAATAAACTATCCGTTTTTACTTAAATATTTTGCCAACATTTTTTAAATGTGTACACCTATACACCGAATCTGCTGTAACAAAAAAATTCAAATATGCGCATGGTGTACACATTGAGAACACATTTTTGAGTTTCCGACGTATGTTCAATTTTTTTGTCCCTTATCTTTTTTATACTAGAATTCCATATTTAATTTTATTGTGACATCTGTCCCACTTGATTATGTAATTGGATAATTTAATTTCTTAGAATTATTTAATACATAAAAAAAATTTTGCAATAATTTTCTCATAAAAAAAAATTTTTTTTTCGTTAAAAACTTTTAATAAAAAAAAATTCTTAACTGCAATCTAATACATTTTATATTATAATCCTTAAAAACCACCTGTTATTCGTCCTTCTTTTTCTGTATAACCTAAATTCCAAAACATGTTTGAGAACCCTATATTTTTAAATATAACTCCTTTATTTTTTTATTATGCTATTATTTAACGCCACTGCCTCTTCCTTTTTATGTTATTTTCTTCTCCTTTATTTTTTGCATACATTTTTGATACAGGTCAGGATTAGAGAAATATGCATCGTCTTCTTCCGGCTTTTTTAAACATGAAATTATCTATTTAATCTTCATTCGTTTAATTTAGCACAGTATTATTTTTCAAAGCTTGAATATATTAGGGTGGTCCTTATTATTTTTTTCTTTAATTTTGTACCAACGATTCGTGCATAATTTGAAGTCTTGTTAATTCAAAATAGGGTTTGGAGCGAGGGGGAATAATCTCGCAACTGCGCAGCAGTTCCGCGCCAGTTCCATGGCAGTTTCATAAAAAACTGTGTGCGCGAGTTTGTCACAGTTCGAGGCAGTTCCGCGCCAGTTCCACCGGATTTAAACGGAGCGCGCGGCAGATTCCTATCCGATTAATTATTTATTGTAATTATTATTATTTATTTAACAATTAATTAAATAATTTTTAAATTACATTATTAATGGGCAAAAATAACAAATGTAGGTTTTTTTTAATTAATTAAGTACTGATTTTTCAGCAGAAACAGTTAATTGATTTTAAAATTTAAAAAATTAGCTTAATAAAATTTGTTATAATTTTATAAATATTTTATTGATAATTAGTATAAATTAATAATTATATACTTAATGAGCTTTAATTCGATTGCTTGTATAAATTTTTATAAATTTATTTTAAATTAAAAATAAGAAAGATCTTATGCATTCATGAGAGATGAATTCAAATTCTTTGCCCAGTGCAAAAAATTATTAATAAATTATAATAATTAATAATTACACTGTTTCTACGCTTTAATTTTGCTTAATTTGCTTGCAGTTTCAAGCATTCAAAGCAAATTTACTTGACAATTCAAACAAATATATTAAAAATAATGTAATTTCAATTATTTTGTTTGAAAATTCAAGCCGTTACTCAATAATACATAGTTAATATAAAAAAATTGTGTACAACCTAAATTAAATATCCCATAAACCTAAAAAATGTAAGTTTTTTGCATAAATAATAAGTAATTTTAAATGTTTTTTGGTATCATTTTTTTATTTTTATATTGATTTTTTCGTCATTTTTATTTTAGCCCCTCTTTTACCCCCAGTACCCCTATTTTTGGGGCATTTGAAAGAGTTGTAAGTAAAATCTGACTTCAGTTTCGGTAAGAGCATGAAATTTTACTTTAGACATTTAATTTAAAAGCCTCTATATCTATATGGGAACATATTTTTTTTTTACTTTCTGTTTACGTCCGCTTGGGCATAAATGGGTTAAAAACTTATAACCGGTTTATGAAATCACAACCAACGAATATAGAACATGTTTAAATTTAGTTTTTATAATTTCAAGCCAAAAAAAATATAATTTGTAGGTCTCTGATTATACTCTTTTATCGAAATTATTTGAGTAACCTAAGGAATTAGGCTATAATAAAATTAGCACACGTCAAGCCTTACAGTAGCTTAACCTAAGGAAATAGGCTCTAACAAAATTACGACACGTCAAGCCTTACAGTAGTGTGACCTAAGGAAATAGGCTATAATAAAATTAGGATACGTCTAGCCTTACACTAGCGTAACCTAAGGAAGTTAACTATAATAAAATTAGGACACGTCAAGCCTTGCAGTAGCTTAACCTAAGGAAGTAGGCTGTAATAAAAAACGACACGTCAAGCCTTACACTAGCGTAACCTAAGGAATTAGGCTATAATAAAATTAGCACACGTCAAGCCTTACAGTAGCTTAACCTACGGCAGTAGGCTTTAATAAAAAACGACACGTCAAGCCTTACACTAGCGTAACCTAAGGAAGTAGACTATAATAAAATTAGGACACGTCAAGCCTTGCAGTAGCTTAACCTAAGGAAGTAGGCTGTAATAAAAAACGACACGTCAAGCCTTACACTAGCGTAACCTAAGGAAGTAGACTATAATAAAATTAGGACACGTCATGCGTTACAGTAGCTTAACCTAAGGAAATAGGCTTACACTAGCGTAACCTAAGGAAGTAGGCTATAATAAAATTAGGACACGTCAAACCTTACAGTAGCTTAACCTAAGGAAATAGGTTATAAAATTAAAAAATGATCAGTTTTATTTATTTAAAAAAATACTTTTGTCCCTTCCTTTTTAAATAAATTTAATAAAAAAACTTTAATTACTACTACATTACCAACTAATTTACACTCTAGTTATTAAATTTACTATATTTTCTGTATTATATATTTTTTTTATTAAATTGATTTAAAAAGGAAGGGAGAAAAGTATTTTTAAAAATAACTAAAACTGATAATTTTTTAATTTTATAGCCTATTTCCTTAGGTTAAGCTACTGTAAGGTTTCACGTGTCCTAATTTTATTATAGCCTACTTCCTTAGGTTATGCTAGTGTAAGCCTATTTCCTTAGGTTAAGCTACTGTAACGCATGACGTGTCCTAATTTTATTATAGCCTACTTCCTTAGGTTACTCTAGTGTAAGGCTTGACGTGTCGTTATTTTATTATCGCCTATTTCCTTAGGTCACACTACTGTAAGGCTTGACATGTGCTAATTTTATTATAGCCTAATTCCTTAGGTTACGCTAGTGTAAGGCTTGACGTGCCGTTTTTTATTACAGCCTACTTCCTTAGGTTAAGCTACTGTTAGGCTTGATTGTCGTTATTTTGTTAGAGCCTATTTCCTTAGGTTAAGCTACTGTAAGGCTTGACGTGTGCTAATTTTATTATAGCCTAATTCCTTAGGTTACGCTAGTGTAAGGCTTGACGTGTCGTTTTTTATTACAGCCTACTTCCTTAGGTTAAGCTACTGTAAGGCTTGACGTGTCGTTATTTTATTATAGCCCATTTCCTTAGGTTACGCTAGTGTAAGGCTTGACAACAAAAAAATTCCATATAAACTGTTAGAAGTTACCAAAAGTTACCTATCAAAAGATAAACGCAACATTTTACGTTTAATTAACCATGAAATTATAAATATTAAATAAAAATCCCCATAAAATTGCTAAAATCAACCAAAAGTTGCCTGTTGAGGGTAGCTGGATCGTTTTTCTAAATTGTAAAATAGAAATAAATCGATGGTTTTAAATCTAGGAATTATGCTTTCAATAAACAAGTAATTAAATTCCATTATTTAAAACATGGAAAGAGAATATTTTCGGTTTTCAAATTCTGGAATTTGTATATCAAAAAAAGAACTATAAATTTCTTGATTAAAAAGCTGGAAAGAGAACATTTCCGTTTTGTATGGTTTTGTAAACAAGATAATAATTTGCTTCTGGATTCAAATTCTGGAATTTTTCGTTAAAAAAATAGTGCGTTGAATTTTCTTGTTTTGAATCCTGGAAAGATTAATATTTACTAATTATACATTTAATACATTTGCAGATATTTAAAAAAAAAAAATTCCGTATTCCACAACAGGAATTCCGGTAGCAGCAACTGCAGAAATTCCGGTTGCGGCAAACGCGAGGCAAACGGATTTTTTTTCAGTGTAGTACTAATCAGTAAGACAATTATTATAAAAACCAAACTTAAAAAAAAAAAAAGAAAATGATAAATCTATTTATTTTTTTAAAATTATTAATAACTATTAATTAACTATTATTAATTAACAAATTATTATTTATTTAATTTAATAATTATTTAATAATTATTGTTATTCCCTTTTTCTCTTTTCTTTTATCGGTTCGTATCCCCACTACCAGGCGAGCCCGCTGCGCGTAAAACAGATGGAATTGTTTGGAATTGTCGAGAATTAGAATTGTTTGGAATTGTTACCCCTTGCCAGGGGTTGGATGCTAAAGCTATTTTCAATAGATTCTATAAGCAATGTATAAAATTTTATGAAAGAATTATACACGAAGCATTCGTTCATATATACCAATAACCAACGTATTGTTTGTGAATACATTGCGTGGATATATGTATACATATAATCTATTCTATATCTATAGAGTTCTTATATTATGATATATCTCCATAATAAGAAGATATTTATGTATACAAGTATACAGAAAAAATATATTTATTAAAAAATAGAAAAAATGTTTTAATATATTTATTATTTTTTAAGAAAAGAATTAGAGGGTAAAAAACACTAATTTTCAGTAATCGTAATAGTGAATCAACTAAAAATGATTGAATTGTTATAATTTTTTTGCTAAATCTCTTTTTACAAAAAAATTGGAAAAAATGTTGCAAATAAATAATGAAGAAACAGCATCTTTATATCTTTCCGATCTTTTTTTACTTCTTTTTTATGCATATACCATTTCTTAAATTTGCAAATAAAATAGTTAATCAGTTGCTAAAAATAATTAAATAATTTTTACTTTGGTAAATTCAAACACTATTAATTTTCTGTAAGTCCCATTGGTTTTTTAGTTTGATTATATTCAGACTAAAAAATTTTATCTAAAATTTGTTATTTTTTGGAAAATTGTAGGTGACTCTTTAAAAATCTCAAAATTAAAAAAAAAAAAAAAAAATTAGATATATGAAACTCAAATTTTTGAGGTTAAAAGATTTTTATATACTACTTATAGAAATATAATATTATAAGAGCGCAATGTGTGTATACATTCCGAATACATATTTTTTATACGAATTGTATAACTCATAACTATTCTATAACTATTCTATTCATATTTTATATACTCAAGCTATAGACAATTTTATTCTTTCTTTATTCGTGAGCTATAACCGAACTATAAAGCTCGCATAACCGAGTTATAACTATTAGCATCCGGCCCCAGGGCCCGTATTTCAATTAATAATTATCTTTCTCAAAAACATTTAAAAACTTTTTTTTCATGCATTTTAATAATAATTTAAAATATATATACTATAAAATTCGGATTTTCTTAAGGGTTTTCAAGAAATGGCTCTTCAAATTTAACATTAAAAATAAGCTTTTTTAAAAAATCATAAAATTGGGACTCCAAATTATCATATCTGATTAACAAATAATTTAAAAAGGTAGAGTAAAAAATCTTTGGAAATTTGAAGCTTGTGGAAATATTTTAGACTTATAAAACCTATTTTTGTCAAAAATTACAAATTTTGCAGCGATTTAAAAATTGGTAATTTTTAACCAAAAATGACCATTCGGTTAATTGGCTATAGTGATAAGAGAAGTAATGATAAAAAATTGCGGTTTACGAAGTTTGAGATTTGACACTGACAACAAAAAAATGAGACCAACCAAAAGTGTTTTGGTTAATTTGTGAGGTTTTAGCGTTTCATTGAAAATTACCTAAAAACCCCATTCCATATCATTGAGCCCTGCGTTTCTAGGCCCAAAAGGTCCATTGGAATGAATTGGTAGTCGGCATGTTTTTTCAACATAATAAACTCATCCATAAACATTTGGTATAATTTGGTATTCCAAATGTATTTAACTCCCCTTGTGAGTACATTTTAAATATTACAAGTATGTATTGAAAATGTCAGCCGCATATATCAACGAATTTTGATATTATATAAACAAAATACTAAAAGGTTTGAACTTTTTCTAGTATTATAAAACTTTTTTTTATTGTAATATCGATTCCTTATGTTATTTGCAGGCCTGGTTATTTGGGTGTAAGGCTTATGGTTTCATTTTTTTTATTATAGACCACTTACTTACGTTAAGTGGGTGTAATGCTTGACGTGTCGTTTTTTTATTGTAAATTGCTAACTTAGGTTATGTGGATGTAATGCTTAACGTGTAACTATTTATTATAGACAAATGCCTTAGGTTTTATAGGCGTAAGGCTTGACGTGTCGTTTTTTTTATAATAGACCACTTCTTTACGTTATGTGGGTGTAGTGCTTGACGTGTCGAGTAGGGGCAGTTTTACCCATTTTATCCCCTAGGAGGATTAAAAAATAATATATCGGAACAAATATTAAATATTAAAATGCTAAATTAAAATATTAGTACAAAAGAATAATAGTAATAAACTTGACCATGTATGTTGATTCATCATTTTTTATTTTTTGGGGGTAGTTTTCACCCCTTAAAATGGACTAATTTCGATTTAGGAATAATTTGAATTTAGGGACTTATTTCGATTTAAGGACTTCAAATAATTTCGATAAAAGAGTATAATCAGAGACCTACAAATTATATTTTTTTTGGCTTGAAATTATAAAAACTAAATTTAAACATGTTCTATATTCGTTGGTTGTGATTTCATAAACCGGTTATAAGTTTTTAACCCATTTATGCCCAAGCGGACGTAAACAGAAAGTAAAAAAAAAATATGTTCCCATATAGATATAGAGGCTTTTAAATTAAATGTCTAAAGTAAAATTTCATGCTCTTACCGAAACTGAAGTCAGATTTTACTTACAACTCTTTCAAATGCCCCAAAAATAGGGGTACTGGGGGTAAAAGAGGGGCTAAAATAAAAATGACGAAAAAATCAATATAAAAATAAAAAAATGATACCAAAAAACATTTAAAATTACTTATTATTTATGCAAAAAACTTACATTTTTTAGGTTTATGGGATATTTAATTTAGGTTGTACACAATTTTTTTATATTAACTATGTATTATTGAGTAACGGCTTGAATTTTCAAACAAAATAATTGAAATTACATTATTTTTAATATATTTGTTTGAATTGTCAAGTAAATTTGCTTTGAATGCTTGAAACTGCAAGCAAATTAAGCAAAATTAAAGCGTAGAAACAGTGTAATTATTAATTATTATAATTTATTAATAATTTTTTGCACTGGGCAAAGAATTTGAATTCATCTCTCATGAATGCATAAGATCTTTCTTATTTTTAATTTAAAATAAATTTATAAAAATTTATACAAGCAATCGAATTAAAGCTCATTAAGTATATAATTATTAATTTATACTAATTATCAATAAAATATTTATAAAATTATAACAAATTTTATTAAGCTAATTTTTTAAATTTTAAAATCAATTAACTGTTTCTGCTGAAAAATCAGTACTTAATTAATTAAAAAAAACCTACATTTGTTATTTTTGCCCATTAATAATGTAATTTAAAAATTATTTAATTAATTGTTAAATAAATAATAATAATTACAATAAATAATTAATCGGATAGGAATCTGCCGCGCGCTCCGTTTAAATCCGGTGGAACTGGCGCGGAACTGCCTCGAACTGTGACAAACTCGCGCACACAGTTTTTTATGAAACTGCCATGGAACTGGCGCGGAACTGCTGCGCAGTTGCGAGATTATTCCCCCTCGGTTTGGAGGTAAAAATTTTGGCATATAGAGTAAGTCTCTTTTATAAATACTGAATATTTATTGATTCAGATTTAGAAAAAAAAAGCAAAATGTTTTTAGAACTTATTTTGTAAGTATTATTTAGACCCAAAAAAAAATTTAGCTGAGTACTTTCTGTGCAAATGCAGTTTAAAATTTTTTTTAGGTCATTTTGGCATTTTCTTTTTAAGATTTCAAGATGTATAAAACAGAAAATAACTTTTATTTTCCTGGCTGTTCAAATACTCAATTGGTACTAATTTTTTGTTCATTTTTACGAGAAAGCTATTTTTTTCCCGATTTTTTTTAAAAACAGCTAAGGAAATTTGAGCTCAAAAAAGTGCACCGTAAAAAGTATAACTTTCTTAGATTTACAAACAAAATAGAATTTTTTTAAAAGATTAGTAAATTTTCAAAAAATTTTGTAAATATTCGATAAAAATCGTAAATTTACTAAATTTTGTATATTATCGAAAAATTCGAGAATTCTCGATTTTTTTTTCGAATTTACGAAAAAAGTTGTAAATTCACAACTATTTTTCGGAAACTTATAACTATTTTTTGAAAATTTTCGAAAAAAATTGTAAATTATCAATTTTTCTTGCAAATTCACAAAAAAAATCGAGAATTCTCGAATTTTTCGATAATGTACTAAATTTAGTAAATTTACGATTTTTTTCGAATATTTACAAATTTTTTCGAAAATTTACTAATTTTTCGAAAATGTTCTAATTTTTTTGTTCATATAAGAAAGATACTTTTTACAGTGTGTAATTAAAAGTTATTTTCCGTTTTATATATCTCGAGATATTATAAAAAGCAAACGCCGAAATAAGGTAAAAATTTTGCATAAAGGCGACATAAAGGAAATGTTTTAATCAAGGATAAATACAGGGTCGTATACGATCCTTCGTCATACAGTAAGAATGACCCAAATCGTAGTTAATAAAAACATAAATTAAAGTATTTGCTGAAATCTAAGTCCTTCTAATTTGTATTAAGAGTAAATATTTTAACCCGTATTTTAACCCATTAACGCCTACTCAGGCATACTTGGGCAGTTGAATATTGTGGAATTAGCTTAAAACTAGGGATTAATACCTCATTTTCTGGGGGCTGTAGTTCAAAGTAGAAATAGAAAGATTGACCAAAATGACTCAATAGTTTAAATTTTTAGTCTCAAATATTCATTTTTTTATATTAAAATACATATGTCCTAGAATAGTCCATTAGGCGCTAATGGGTTAAATAAGATTTAAAAGTTTGCATTAAGTACTTAAATCCCTAAAATTCTTAATTTTTTGAATAACTTAAAATAAATTTTTTTTTTGATTCGGCACGCGACTGCATAATCAATCCTTAAAAAAATTGTTAACATTCTATTATCCCCTTGTTTAAAAAACTTGTTTAGTATAATACCTGTTGATATTTTAAAAGTATTATTATTATTATTCTAAGGATACTTGTTGCATTTAGTTGCAGCTCGTAAATCAAAATATTTATAGGGTTCTCTTCTTCATTCATTTATGATTGTTATTGAACACGTGTTTAAAAAATACACATTCAAAAAAAAGTACCCCTATTGTGTTTGATTAAATATGTAAGGGATACAATGCATTAAAGGGAGAAAATTTTAATTGTCTTACCTACTTTCTCTTTGGGTTATTAGGTTACGTAAAAAGTCAATTTTAATTTTTAATAATACTTTTTTTAGTATTCAAAAAATTTAATTTCTTTATAAAAATTATCATAAAAATCTATTTATTTTTGATGTACATACTATTGTTACGAAACAAATAAAATATTAACATATTAAAAGTTATTAATATTTTTAGTTAATTTAAATAAAGACATCTCTTTTTCTTTTTATTATTACTCAGTTACGTACAAGGATGATAATTTTGAAAAGAATATTCATTTAAAATTTTTAAATTTAATGTTTCTTTTAGAAATTATAATAATTGTCTATTATTGTTTGATAAAATTATAGAAAAACTTAACTTATTTACATACGCACCATTTATTTGATTTCAAAAGTCTAAATTGTACATAAAATCTTTTAGGTGGGAACGGAGGTCCCTGTTTCAATCACACCATTTGATTTTTTTTAAATAAAATATTTTAGATTTACTAAACGCGAATAACATTTATTTTTACCAAAAGTGGTTAGCAAATGATTTATTGAATCGTAAATACTGCAAATATAGCCAAATTTTAAAATAAAATGGATAATAATTCAAAATTAGACAATTTTTCTCTAAAATGGATTTGATATTCGTGATTAAAAAGTCAAAAGATTAAAATGAGCAATAATAACTATTTTTTATAATAATTTTATTTTGAAGAGAAAAAAAATTTTTTTTTTAATTTTAGCAAAAATTTGAAAAAACCATTTTTTTTCCAAAAATTTTTATTATAATAAATATAGAAAGAATGAATATCAAATAATTAAATACTAAAAAAGGCTTTCGATAAAGCATATCATATTATTTTAGGGAGGATTTCAGTCACTGGGTTTTATATTTTGAAACTAAGATATTTTAACTAAGTTTATTTTAAAATAATAATTGCCCAAAAATCAAATAGATGCTTTATGCAATTTGGTACCAGAAAATGAAACCATAAATTGAAAATGTTTATTTGCTAAAACAAATACATCATGATAAAGTTTTGGACATAAAACCCTGAGTTTCCAGATCTGTGAAACTTGGATCAAAATTCTACTTGCTTCATATTGAAGATCAATCAAAATTAGGAGGAGGTCTGGTGGAAAATTTTTCGCTAAATCTTTTTTATCGTGAGTTATAGCTATTTGTTTATCAATTTCAGAGCATTTTAAACTTTTTTTTAAAAAACAATTGGCTGTAGTTTATTACTAAAAAGGTTTACAAAAAAATTCTCACGGTTCATTCTCCTAAACACGAATGTTCTGGAATATGAGCCAAGCAGAATTTTCATCCAAAGTCCCTAAATCTGGAATTACAGGCATTTATGACCAACGTGTTGCATTTTTTAAACAAATAAACATTTTCAAAATGTCGTGTTTCATTTTCTAGCACCAAATGGCGCAAACGATTTTTGCTAAATTATTAGTCTAAAGTGATTATAGTTAAAATATCTTCAAATATCACAGTTTCAAAATATGTAACACAGTGTTTGAAGACCCTCCTTAAAACAAAACCATATAAATAATACTTAAAATCAATAAAATTACATTTGAATTTAAAAAACTTTTTATAAATAAATAAATTACATCAATTAAATTAATATTTAACTCTTATTAAAAACATTAACTTTCATTATTATTATTATTAAAATTTTAATATATAATAGATTTGGCCTTAAAAAAAAAATTTCTGTCTGTATAAGTTCCATAAATGATCAGATAAAAATATTATATTAAAACACACCTTTTTAAAAAGCATATTGGTTTTCGATTGGCATTTAGATCGATCAAACAATTACTATATGTAATATAAATTTTCTCTTTCTTTTATTATTATCATTATAAAAATATTACCTACATTTTTTTTTATTGTGATTGTTATTATTATTTTATTAAAGTATGTAACTAAATTTATCAAAATAGACCCTGAATACGACTTTAGCTGGTCAAAAATTGTTAAGTCCACTTATAATTAACACGATGGGCTACGAAATGCATTGCTGGATGCAGGACTATTAAAAAAAATTTTAATGTAATAAATTGTTTGATAGTCATAAATTTTAAATGGCTTTGTTTTTTTATTAAAAATTTTTATTTAACAAAGAAAAGATTTTGGTTTTTTTTGTCATTATTAAGTATGCAAATCTATTATAAAATTATTATTCATATTTACATAAGCATTGTTCTCTTTTTTTTTATAAATAAATATTGAGAAAAAAAAAGTGTCTTAACCTCATTTTTTTTATCATAATCACAGAGTTGTTGAAAATAAATGAAAAAAATAAAAAAATTTGTTTTTTGTTTACTTTATCGTTATTAAAGTACCAACCTAAATGATAATTAATATAATTTATCTGAAGTTTTCAATTTTCATTTTTTAACCAGTATTTATATAAATAAAAGTATTTTAGAAAATGTAAAAGAAAACACATTTTTAATGTTACTTAAAGTGATTCACAAGTATGACATTTAAATACTTTTAACTTAATTTTAAAACGTTTAAATAGATTTAACGTCTTTGAACTAATTTTAATAAACTAATGTGGTTACTTATAGATTTATTCGTTTTAAATATATTTTTTTTCTTCAAAGCAATAATTTTTTATTTTATGCAGCAGTTTTGTGTTTAATAAATTTTTTAAAATAAAAGAATTTTTTAAATTGAAGTTGAATATTTCATTTGGAATTAAAATATTCAGTAGATATATTAAGACATTTTTGAATTTAGATTTTATTAAATGAGATTTATATTTCAACAAATTTTTAATTTAATTAACATCAATTACATATTTAAAAGCTTTTAAATTATACAGAGTTTGTTGGATTAAATAAAAAAGCTTATGAAATCCAAATGATGGTGAATATTAACTATTAGTTCCCTAGTTAGTAGTAAATACCTAGATATAATCAGCCATTTGAAAATTTGCTATGAGTTCTGAGTGATAACTGCATTGAGTGATGCTTGCATTTAATAATGCAGAAGTCCCTAATTACTTCTGGTTTATTAGGTTTCGCTCTTTATCAAATTATTGGTTTAGACTAATTACCATTTTTAGCCAAAAATAAGTGAAATATTTTCCAAAATAGATGTTCTTGAAAAATAATACTGATGGAGCCATTTTCAGAAAATTTTCTGTACTTTTTGAGTTCAATTATCCTAATTCTGAAATCAGATTTTCAAAATTAAAAATGGCCTCTCAAAATGGCTGACTCGTAACCTTAACATTGGAAATTCAAATTACTTAAAACATTTTACGTTAATTAAAATTTAATTGGATTTATTTTGATTTTTTAAAATTTGACTACAGAATTGTGAAAACTGGCCTCATATACTTTTCAATCGACTTTAAAGAGTTAAAAGTAATTTCAATTTACAATTTAGAGGTTAGAAAATTTAAGTAAAAAATTTTAAATTCATGAATTCCGCAGATTTCAGAAATTTAATGAGTCATAGCAATTTGAAAAAAACAGCAGTAATTGTTAAGATTTTGTTTGCAAATACAGTTTTTTAGCCTCACAAAACCATTTCACTTGCGAGAAAATATATCATAAATAATCTTATATTCTATATGGACCCATTTATGAAAATTTCGTCCTTTTCTTTTGTTCATACATTTTTACGAATATCATTTGATTTTAGCGAGATTTTAGCCTCTATCAATTTTAATTTATTTCACAACAATAAATCAAATTGCAGTAAATTTTCTTCTTTTCCATAATAATATATAATAAATAAATAAATATTATAATTATCACATATAATTATTCTAAAAATAAAAAAAAAAAAATAGTTTGTTGTTTATTTTTTATTCTATTTGAAAAAAAGCATATAAATTTAAACAATAAAATTATTACATTTATAAACAAATTAACTAAAAAAACAATATAATAATTTTTTTTTTCTTAAGAAAAAAATTAAGTATTAGTACTCTACGTACACATAATATTATACAATTGAATTTGATTGAGTAATAAAATGCCCTATACGTGCAAAAAAAAAAGAAATCTATATTACATTAAAGAAAACAGAATATAAATAATATATAAAAAAAAAAATGAAGAATATAACTTCGTGTGACTCTCGGTATCACGGTCTGTGGTTTTTAATATACGCGTCCTACTTTTATGTTGGTTTTACAAGACACGTTTTAATATGCTTGATGTTTATACTTGTATTATTTATCATTTTTTTCTTATTTTACTTGTAGTTTGTATCATTTTTGCAGGGTTTTTTTCTTTCTAAGCTTTTTCATGATTTTTGGTGTTTTTTTTTTTTATTGATTATTGGCAGCTTATTTATTGCTAGTTGTTTAATTGACAATCATGATAAGTAAGCATGAAAATCAGTTTATACCAGGCTTTTTTAGTTATATTATTTTTGCAATAATTCACTGTTTTTTAACGACATCTGTGTATTAAGAAATGAAATTATATTTTATATATTAAACCGCTACTTATTTCAAAAGTATCTTTGTTTTTCAATTTTATAGTCCTATATGAAGAAGGTTCAATTTTAAATTAAAAAGTATTGAAATTTTGAAAATTTATCATCATGAGCTGTTAAGATTTCAAATTTTTAGACATATGGCTCTTCATTTTCTTAATCAATATAATATCTTAATTAATAATGAAAAGCCTAAAATCTTTGCTTCTGAGCTCACGTATTTGGTATCAGTTCTTATTAGGGAGTTAAGAGTGTTATCTTATTTATCCTATTTTACCATTCAAAAATAGCTGGTTAAGGGCCATCGGATATTCGAATCCAGTTTTACATCCGATTGAAAGGGCATTATCTTGAATTCGAGATATTGAGTGGGTGACATGGTATATCTATTTACACTTCACCATGAAATTGAAAGTAACAGTAATTGATAAAATAGTTAATAATTATGTTCAGGGAAAAAATCACTGATGAAAAACACTGGTTCCCGTTGGAATTAGACCTCTAGGCCACGACAAGCCCCCGAAAACCTAAAAAAAAACTTTTTTTTGGGGAGGGGGCTTTATGTTGTATTTTTTTCTGCAACCTATAAACAGATGTTACTCTATTCATAGGCTAAAAACTAAAAATTTTACCACTTTTCAAAAAAAAAAATTTTTTGGGGCCTTTTAAGAACCAAAAGTATAATTTTGAATTTTCCGAAAATCGTTTTTTTAAACATAAAAAAAATATGCCATCCTTAAATTTCTTTTTTTATATTCTTGATAGGGTGAAAAACAATATTTTAGATTTTATTAGAAAATCTCCTAGATGGGAAACCAGTTTTTAATACTGGTAGTACCTAAAATTCAAAATCTTCTACCGCCGTTTTCCCGTGTTTGGGGAAAAAAAATGCCATAAAATTTTTATGTTAATAGGTTATTGTTGTGTCAAAAATGTAAAGGTATATAGTTATTAAACTGATTTTTATCAATAGCCACCATTCTGCAGTCCCAATCGTCCTATTCTGGTACCACCGTTTACCCGCGCTTTACAAATATTTTAAAATGAATAAAGCGCAGGTAAACGGCAGTATGCGATTTTGAATTTTTGGGTATTAAAAAGTGGTTCCCCCCTTCAAGAGATTTTTTCTAAAAAATTCTAAAATAATAACAGGGGTATAAAAAAAATTAAATTATGATATATTTTTTTTAAGTTCAAGAAACCGATTTTCGGAAATTTCAAAATTATATTTTTGGCTCTTAAAGGGGCCCTACAGGCCAAAGAATTTTTTTTTCTCGAAAAGTGGTAGAATGTTATTATCTAGAATTCTATTCTTTTAAAATATTCAATGTTGTAGCCAACTTCGTTAATAAAAAAAAACTGTTTTTTAGTGCAAACTCTGTAGATTTTATTGAATAATTCCGACATTTAAATGCAAGTACTAATAAAATTGAGTATCATGGCTAATTTTTGAATTATTCTTATCAGTGATTTGCAGTGCAACAAAGTTAGCAAAATCAACTTATTTTCTTTTTGTATGATAATAAATCATGAAATTCTAACTAATCCATTTACAATATCTGCAATTTTCCTTATAATTTTTAATATTTCTAAAAATAAATAAAATTCACTTATTTATCTTAAAGTTGCAAAATTAACAAAGCTTAAAAAATTTAAATAAATGTGTCAAACTGAAAAAGAAAAATGGATAAAATATTAAAGTAATTTATTTATCAAAAAATGAAATCTTAAATTAAATATCAAATTTCAAATTATTTTTATATAATTATGACCATTTCATGCAGATTTCTTTAAAAAGCAAATATTAAGATAAATTATCTTGAAAAAAAAATTAACCTTACATAAACCATTTCACTTTCTATAAAAATTTTCATTACGTAACAAAATATATATAAATATATATCAAAGACTTATCTTATTACATTTACGCAAAAAAATAAAAAATATTCAGGGTAAACACGCGCTTATATTGCTGAGAAAACTGAAAACGAAAGTGGTCGTTCTAGTATCCTACTAACCTAATTACCTACTGACAATGACATCAATAATTTTTCCCCCTTTCTCTATCTTTTTTTTCAAACTTCTTCTTCTTTCGTATATATTCAATCAAACTATCTCTTTTTATTTAACGTTTAATTATCTCTACCTGTCTCTCTTTTTTTTATTAACTATACAACTTTTATTTTCTTTTTTACGTAATTTTATTATAGTGCTCTCACTTTCTTGTAACACTTGCACTTTCAATTTCATATTATGTGATTCTTGTCTGCGAATTTATTATTATTATTATTTAAAAAAGAAAGTAATATTTTATAAAATAGAAATTTTTTATTGATTTTTTTTTTATATTTTGTAATTTATGATTTATATTTTTACAATTTCAAAGACAATTTTAAGAAAATAAAAAATATTTTTTACATGACAATAAAATTACTAATCAATAAAATTTAATAAAATAATATTAAAAAATTTAGCAGATTAATTATGTAACATATTTTTTGCAAAATTATGTACCTCTTTTTTTTTGGCAATTAATTTTGTAAAAAATTTTGTAACACTATTAAAAAAAAAACTTTCACTAAATAATTTATTATATTTATTGGTGCTTATTATAAAATAATAAATGATATTATTACTTAACAATTAATTAATTTGGGAATATTTAATATTTATTTTAGAGCTGTAAAAAAAATTTCTAGTTAATTGATTTATGAGTATATTTTTGAAAAATTTAATCTGCTTGACGCTTTTTAATCCGGTCGATTTGACACGTGTTTTATAGGTTTGGGTATTACTGTAATTTCATGGATATAGGAAATGTTGAAATTTTTTAAAGACGTATGGGCATTTATAGGGCAGAGATTTAGAAAGAGGGTTTGAATACAGGAGAAGCCGATTAAAAAATTGGCGTTTTAAAGGGGTGAGGGGGAGGGGGTTAAAATGGACTTAGAGTAATTTGAGCATAGAGGCATCAAATAATTTAGCTGCATGGACTTAGGCGAGTTAGAATAACTTGGGATATAAGTTCAGAATTAACACTATTATAGGTCAAAATATTCCACTGGTTGCGATATTAGATGAACTAGTTATAAGAAAAAAAATTTTTTAAGCTTACAAAAAATAGTGAATTTAATAAGAAAATTAATGATTTAATTTAATATTGAAGGGGCAAAAATTTTTTATCTTTATATTTCACAAAATCTGAACCATATACCAGGAGGATCGAAATTATCGAGATAGTTAGTTGATTTTTGGCTTCGAAAGACTCTCATGTATTAAATTATTTTTATATTATTAGAAAAAAAATTTATTGACTTTTAAATTATGTAGTTATTTTTATATAGTACATTTTTATTACATTAAAATCTTTATTGCTCTCTTTAAAACATATTATATTTGAAATGTGACAATTTTTTTATCGTTATGTTGACAGATATATGCCAATAAATTTATTGTTTTTTGGAAGCCTACACAAAACAAAATTGGTCATTACTTTTTCTTTTAATATAACTTAATTTGTGTAACAATTCTGTGAAATTAAATTTTTATGCATTATAATTTTTGCAAATAATTATATCGAAATATGTTAATTCATAAATTCTTAAAAATTATAATATGCTGAAAAATTAGGTACAATAAATTGGGAAAATGCTTAAAATTATTGAATTAGAAAATTTTTTTTGCAAATTTAAATGAATTGATATTATTTTATTAATAATTATTGATTTCTGATTTTGGTGCCGAAGCCCGGGAAAACAGAGTTATTATGAAATAAAACCACATAAATATGGTTTATAACCATGTTCAAATCAAACTTCAACATGCTTAACTTAAATTTATATTTTTACATTAAAAATTTACAAAAACTTCATTCGTTCCAAAAGATCCAAATCCAAAATGAATTACTCAAACCAGTTCTCACATTACATAACAATTCTTTAAAAATCACAACTCAATTATAAGTTTTTAAAGAAAAATGATTATATAAAAATAATTGGCCCTATCCATAATTTAATACATAATATGTAAAAAAAAAATTAAATACAGAATGTAAGTAAGGTCAGCCAGTGGTTTAAGTGGGTCTCGACCACTTGGTTAGTATGTCATGGCATAAAAAGAATCTTATAATATTTATTATTATTATTATAATACACACATAAGCATAATCTCAATAACGATTTTATAATATTTTTAATATTATACTTAACTCCGCAGGCGATTATTATTTTATGCAAAAAAAAATATAAATAATAATAACAATATTTTACCCTACTACTTTTTTAATCATCTCATTTTTCTTATAAGTATTTTCAAGTCTCTATGTAATAATTATTCTTCCCGATCTCTCTTTTTCCTTCAATGAAAAATTTTTATTAGCTATTGTTTTTTATGCGTTTTTATATATTTCTCAAGTTTATTTAGGAAAACCTCGGTGATTATCTTTGAGGATAAAATATTCAATTTTTATATTTTTTTGTTTTTAACTTTTAGGATTTTACGAGGGATTTTATTTATTATGTAAATAATTATAACAATAATAACAAATTTAACATTGTTTGTATTATAAAATTAAGGACACACAATAAAATTAATTTTTTAACCACCCTGTTAATTTCTGTATAATTATAATTAAATGTTGGTTTTGTAGATATTTACTTGAAATGTGATAAATATATTACAAATATGGTAATCAATAGATACAGAGGGATGAAATTCGATAGACTTGGTAATTAAATAGCTTAAAATTATATTGCTAATTAAATTTATACTCTATTATTGTTACCACAATTAATTTTAATTAATTTAATTATAACGAGTATAATTTAGATTTAAAAATTTGTTCCATTTTAAGATGCGATTCGAAAATATTGGTACCATATTCTGATAAAAAAATTTTTCAGGAGTTAAGCTATTTACTCGGCTATTTAGTAATATGTACTTTTAAAACATTTGCTTGTATATTGAGGCGAGGTTATTCGTTGGAAAAATATTTCAGATTCTGATACATTTAGTTACAAGGAAAAAATAAAGATAACGTTAGAAAGTGATTCAAGTAAATATCTTGAGTTCCTTTTTAGTAGAGCAATTTGTTACTTTAATTTTGGGATGCTGCGAGCGACATCTGTAAATTAGCAAAAAAAATTGCAAAATTATTCTTAAAAAATGATTTACTGATATTTCTATGTAAAATATTCATTGTCCTGTCGCCAGCAATGCTATTTAATGCCATAAAATCCTAAAATAGCATAAAAGTTCCATGGAAAAAAATGGGTGGTATTTATGTTTTTTGACCCGCTAAACACGAATTCGGGGTCTATTTCGCAAAATTGACCAAGAATTTCGCAAAATAGACCCCGGATTCGTGTTTAGCTGGTCAAAAAACATAAATACCACCCATTTTTCTCCATGGAACTTTTATGGCATTTTATGGCATTAAATAGCATTGCTGGCGACAGGACTATCAGTTCAAACCCCTAAAATTTCTCCAAAATTAGTAACCCAAAAAAGTATGTCGTACGCTAAATTTCGTTAAGATTTATCAACTGTTTTGTTTGTCAATCTTATTAAAAAGGGGTAAATTTGCTAATTTAAGGGTATTTTGCCAGAAGTGGAACCACACCTTCTGTAACACCAATCTCAAAATTAAAAATTTAACTTGCAAAAATAAACTAAAACAAAATTGATTTTTTAAAGCTTGAATTTTTTTGAAAACGTGAATATTAAATCTGATGATTATAATTAACAAAAGCTAAATATATTCATTATATAATAATAATAATAATAATAATAATGAAGATAATTTATTTACGCATCTTGTTTGTTATCGTTTAAGAAAATATTTAATTCATAAGTTTTTGATTATTTGAATAAAATATAAAATGCGTTTCAAAAAATGAATTATAATCATCAACAAATTCAAATCATATAATATTAATATTCAATAATATTAATTAGGTTATAAAAATTGTTTGATTAATGTTAATATGATCATCGTTTATTTATATTTATGTTATTTTTTGATTATTTTTTGATTATTTAACTTTTAACCCAGGATTAAAAAGGTTATCAGAATATCTTGATGTTTAAATTTTATATAATGATAGACTTTAATTTATTTATTTTAAAATTCTTTTTTAACTTGATTAATTTGAAAAATAAAGAGTTTTTTGGGTTAACAAATACCCAAACATTTATTATGGTTCTTAAAAATTTCTTAATTACAAGAGAAGGCAGGGTTCAAATTATACCAAAACTAAGTATTCGGAACAGTAGGCTGGAACTAATTTCAAATTCGATGTAAAGTTCCCTCGAATTTTTTTCACAGAATGCCTTCGTGAAATCATGAAATCTGTTCAAAATTTTTTTTGCGAATTTTATTCCTCAAATGTAGGCTTTCTGTCAAAATAAATCCGAGATAACTGGTAGCATAGAGATAACTTTTCATCGTATTTAATATTGATTTCAGCCTAATGTCTTAGTTAGTCTCGAGTAGTCTTCTTATTCTGAAACTAGAAATAGCGAGATCCAATTAATAAAATAGGGATTTTTCGGCCACTTTCAAAATATTACTGTCTGCGCCTTCAAATGAGTCTTATATTATTTATCTAAGGATCTAAACTTTAGAATCTTCCTCGGAATCTTCTCTTTAATTTTGGACCCGATCGAAACAATAAGCATACATTGTAAGAAGTAACTTCCTTGTATTAACAAAAAAATTAGTAAATTTTCGAAAAAATGTGTAAATATTCGAAAAAAATCGTATAATTATTAAATTTAGTATACTAAAGAAAAACTCCGAGTATTCTCGATTTTTTTTGAGAATTCGCAAGAAAAATTGATAATTTACAATTTTTTTTCAAAAATTTACAAAAAATAGTAGTGAACTTACAACTTTTTTCGTAAAATTACAACAAAAAAATCGAGAATACTCGAATTCATTGTTAATAGACTAAATTTAGTAAATTTACGATTTCTTTTCGAATATTTACAAAATTTTTTGAAAATTTACTAATTTTTTGAAAATATTCTATTTCTTTTGTTAATCTAAGAAAGTTACTTTTTACCTCATTGTTAAACAAATTTTACTACCCTTATAACATTTCCATTATTTTTTTTCTTTAATTTTTATTGCTTTGTTTTAATTTTGTTTTTAATACAAAATTTTAAAACTAAAAATTAAAATTATTGTTTTCAAAAAAATTATTTTTTTAAAATAACTTATATTCTTAGCAATCGTATTTAGATACTGTAACTTCTTCGTACGTAAATCCACAAAAATATACATAATCTTCGCAATATTTTTTTCTCTTTTTTCGATTTAAGTATAAAATTAAATTGAGCTCAAGGTTTCAAAAATGAAATTAAAAAAAAATACAAAATTTTTTGCTGCAATTACTCTCATAAATTTAATATTATTTTATCTTTTTACATGTAAAATATTTTAAAGTAAAAAAAATAAAAAAGAATACCTTGAAAAGAAAAAAAAAATATACTCAAATTTTATAGTAAATAAAAATTTTATAAGAATTACTCAATAATTATTTAATAATATAATCAAAAAATTTCAACAGTAGTTTATATTTTATCTATACCTATTATAATAATAGTTTTTTAAAAAATAATTCTTTTTTAATAACACACATTTATGCGTATATGTATATAATATATCATTTTACAAAATTGTTAAAAAAAAAAAAAAAGTTATAAAAATAATAATAAAATGACTTTGACCTACTTTAAATATAAACTATTAATTACTTAACTTATTTATTTATTATTGTTGTTTGAGTATATACGCGAGATTTTTTTTAAGATATTGGGCCAAAAATATGAGATTTTTTTTTTTTTTTGGTTATGTAACAATTATTGATGTATTTTATGAATATTTAATAATTGAGTAATTCATATTATTTGTTTTTTAATAAGTCATTAATCTGATCTTTTGATGTCTTATAAACCTTACAAAATAAGCATTAATTTGCTGAGAATGACAATTCTTGTTGCTCTTTTTTCGGAATCAAGGTTCAATAGGTTATCAAAAACTAGACATATTTTCCTAAAATCGATTAGACGTGGATTTCCTATCGAAAAATGTATTTACCGTGGAAGGGTAGAAATTTCTACCCCAAGGAGGTTAGAATAAAATATTAAGTAAAACTTGTATAAGGGAAAAGAAAATAGTACTACCTAAGCATCAAGTAAATGAGTTTATAATTATATAAATATTTTATGTTTAGAATATTCCATTTTGATTAGAGCAAAAAAAAATTTCACATGCTTTGTTTTTAATTTTTCAAGTTCTTAGGGCAATAATGAAGTAGAAATTAAAAACTAATGTAATTTTTAGATTTAGATTGATTTAAATGGAATTTTACAACAAAAAGAATCTATAGGCCCCTTTTTTCTTAACTGTTACGGAGATATTTGCAATTTTCTGCAAAAAAAATTTTTTTATTTTTTTTGACTTGTAGAAGGTATTAAAAGACTTGATAATTCATCATCCTATTATCATTTTGATAATATTTTTTAGGTCTATTCAATTTTGAATTTTCGGAAAATCGGTTTTTTGAACATAAAAAAAAATTTACCATATTTAAATTTTTTTATACCCGTGGTAGGGTTAAAAAAAATATTTTAGTTTTTTTTTAGAAAATATGCTGGGGAACCACTTTCTGATACACTAAAATTCAAAATCTTTTACCGCCGTTTACCCGCGCTTTTAAAACTGCCATAAAATTTTTATGTTAAGCATAATTATTATTGTGCCAAAAATGTAAAGGCATAATTATTAAATTTATTTTTACCAACAGCCATCATTCTGCAGTCGTAATCGTCCTATTCTGTTACTATACCGTTTATCCGAGCCTAATGCATTTAAAAACCAAAAATACGCGTAAAGCTGTAACAGAATAAGATGATTAGAACTGCAGAATGATAAATATTGATAAAAATTAGTTCAATAACTATTCTTTTGCATTTTTGGCACAATAATAATCTGCTTAACATAAAAACTGTATGGCAGTTTTAAAAGCGCGGGTAAACGGCGGTAGAAGATTTTTTGGGTATTAGAAAGTGATTGGTTATCCATAACCAGGAGATTTTCTAAAAAGTTAAATAATGGAGTTTTTCAACCTACCAGGACTATAAAAAAAAAAAATTAATTTTTTTTATGCTAAAAAAACTGATTTTCCGAAAACTCAAAATTGAATTTCGGGGTCTTAAAGGGGTCCTAAAGGCCTAAAAAAAATGTTTTCTTGAAAAGTAAAGTTATGTAAAATTTTTAAATGATTTCAAATGTCTTAAAAACGTAAAAAAAAATTTAAATAATCGAATTTTACTCATTTAAAATTTGAGCATCGTGGTGTGGTATGACTTAAAAAAAAATATTTAACCAAATAAAAAAAAAATTTTTTTACACTTTTTTGTAGGTCACAAAAATTTCGGCTACCGCAAACGGTCTTTTTTAATGAAGTACTTTAAGAAAAAAATATTTTTGAACCGATTTGAAGACCCGAGCATTAGATTTAGTCCGGTTTTGATTTAAAAATTTCTGGATATTTCGAGAAACGAGTCGAGAAATAATATTAAGTTTTATTTGACAAATTTTAGATATTTTTGAAACCTTAAAAAATAAAATAAGTAGAATGAAAAAATTACGCTGGTGGAAAGTGTAATTTTTTTTCTTTCTGTTTTGAAAGATTCTCGGAAAGATTTTTCAAGTGTCACCTATGGACTTTATTCTATGTAATTTTTTTCACATTTACCACTAGCGAAATTTTTTCCCAATGTAGCATAGTATAAACATAAAAACTATTTACATGTAATTTGGTTAGTTTTTTGATAATTTTTCGAAATATCATTGTTTTTTTCTTTAGTGTCTTTGTCGGTGACAGACAATAAAAAAAAAAAGCTTGTTTCAAAATTTTTACAAAAATTCTCATATCCCAGAAATTTTGTTGCTTTTATGGTTTTTTTTTACTAGGGCTTAAGACTTTGTATTAACTAAATTAAATTGTAAGATTGAGAAATTTTCCTATAGTTTAATAAAATAGTAAATTAGTTGTTCGAAAAATCATTTCCAAAAATTACACAACCCTCGATAATGAATTTACTATCTGATAGTACAAAGTCTAACCTAAGCCGCCTAATTTTTTTCATTATCATTTTTTAAACAAATTATATTTTATGCTTTTCCTCGAAAAAAAAAAAATTAAAAAAAGTAATATTTTTATAATTACTATAAAATATTATTTTAAGGTTAGATCACAAAATCGTAATAATAAATAATAATTAGATCTTCCTTGTAAGAGTAATAAAAAAAAAATAATTTTAAAGTTCTTGGTTAAATAATATAAAAATTTATAATTACAAGGAACACGAGTATAATAAAAAATGCCTCACGGATAAGAATTGTGTGTCTAGTTTAATGGGCAAGTAGGTCACGGGAGAAACTTAAAGAATCGCGATTATTTATTTTCTCTTTTTTTTCTTTTTTATACATTACAAATTCTCTCTCTCTCTCTTTTTTTTTCACGTTACGCAATGTAATATTCTCTTTCAAAGTTATACAATTATTGAGTCAGAGATATCTCTCGGTGGGATTGTATTAAAATTGTCTGCAAAAAAAAATGAAAGTTTTTTTTTGTAAAATTGAAACTCTTAATCTCTTTTTTTAAATTTTATACTCCCACAAGCCTTTGCTATATAAATATTTTAACGTACTTCATTTTTTTTTTCGTTTTTTTTTTAAATTTAAAAATTATAATAAAATAATAGTAATAACCCACGCAATTAATAATTTAGGTCAATTATATACAATTTATTTATTTATTTTTTTTAATTATTTATTTATATTAGTATTAAATCGAAAAATTATGCATTTTTTTTTAATATAAAAAAAAATGTATCAGATGTCAAATAAAAATAAAGATTAAAATCGAGGTCTTTAAAATAAAAAAAAAATGCATTTTTTTAAAAAAAGATTAAAAACACCTACGTACTTACAGTATTTATAGAATTTATTTTTTAATTATTTAATATAAAAAAATTTTCTATTAAAAATTATATTTATTTTAGCCTTGTTTTTTTTTCTTCTTATTTTTTTTTCTTTAAATTATTGTGATTATACGTACAGTATTGTTTTTTTTTTTTTTTAATCAACTTCGTGATTTATATGTACTTATAATATTTCTCGAAGGGTTTTTATGTTTTTTTATTTTGCAGGACTTGTTTACCTTGTTCCAGAATTTGGTTTGAAGAAAAAAGAAAGTTTTTTTTGTTGCAAATTTACTTTTTGAAAAATTCCGCCATGTTATAAGATAATGTCCTTGGTTTGAGTTTGCGCACAATATATGGGTTGTTTTCAAATTTTATGAAAATTATATGATTTAAAAGAATGGTAAAATGTAAATTGTAAATTTTTACTTTTTTGTCTAGAATGAAGTAAAATAATCTTTAAAATCGTAAAAACCAATTCAAAAATCATTTTTAGAAACTATTTTGGTCGAAAATCATTTTAAGATAGTCTTACGCACACCGAAAAAAAATTCTGGTTGTGGCTATCGGAATTTCTGTTGTGGCAGCAGCATGGCAGCAGGAATTTTTTTTTGTTTTGATTGAGTGCAAATATCTTGAAACGTAAAGAAATTTAAAAAAAAAAATGAGTTTTACGCGAGTATTTCGGTATGGCGAGACTTAAATAGCCGGAAAAATGAAGAATTGCTCAATTTGTACGAAAATTAACTTCCTAAGATATTCCAAGGATGGTAAACTACGATTTGAGGCATTTTTTTTTTATTGATGGCCATAAAAGCCAAAGGCCCTATACGATTTTTCTGCGTAAGTGGCGATAAATTGCGTATTTTCCTGGCCACTGTCCAGAAGATTTTTTTTTTAACTTTTCTTTACATGTGATGATATTTGCAATTAGGGGTGTGCGGTTACCCGACCTGAAGCTTCGGATTGGGTCGAGTCAGTTTCGGGAACACCCAAAAGCTTCAAAAGTCCTTAGGTTCTGTTTTGAATAGAAAATTTCCCTGGGTTTGCGATTCCATAAAAATATCTTTCGTTAATTTCATCTAATAAGTCCCTATATAAATTATTTTTTTTTTAATTATATTAGCTAATTTTTTACTATTTCTTCTCTTTTTTTTTAAATTAAAATTTTCATAGAATCGTAATGCCAGGAAATTTTTGATTCAAAACTGTACCTGTGGATCTCTGAAGCTTTTCAAGTATTCCGAACCGACCCAAAAGAAAGACCGAACATTTGGGTCGGGTACTCGAAAATTTGGGTAACCGCCCACCCCAATTTGCAACCATTTAAAAGAAAAAAAATTTCGGTTGATTCCATTTTGCCACAATTTGGATCGATAAAAACTCATTAAAATCGTTAAGCAGTAAAATTTTAAGCAAAGCAACTTAATCATGCACATTAAATTTTTTATAAGATTTGCATCAATAAATATTAGGAAATATATTAAGAAGTTTAGTGAAATAGTTTCTTTATTTTCAGTGGCTATTAAGTGTTTTCTAGATATTGGCAAAAAATTGATTCATGACTGTGATTAATTCATATGAGATCTTGACCATTTTTTTTATCACTGGAAATAGAATTAGTAACCGAAATTATCTACTGGTTCTGATTTTCAATCCAAAGTATTGCAAATAACCCATA
Source organism: Anagrus nilaparvatae (assembly GCA_022575985.1). Classification (NCBI taxonomy): domain Eukaryota; kingdom Metazoa; phylum Arthropoda; class Insecta; order Hymenoptera; family Mymaridae; genus Anagrus; species Anagrus nilaparvatae. The sequence goes on along the minus strand of JAKSXM010000231.1, from coordinate 28,040,477 downwards.
TAATAATTATATAAAAATTATTTTTCTCTTTCTCAAATTTTATTTGTTGTTTTACTTTATTTTAATTATTTGGCCATGAAATACAAGTAATGCCCAGTATAATAATTTAAAAGTAATTATTATTTTTTATTTTTCATTTTTATAAAGACTTATTAATATATTATTGAGTACTAAATATACTATACTATATCTTTTGTTCTAATTAATTTTAATTATTATTACCAATGCCTTAAATTAATTCAAATGCCGAAATAATTCTGTTTAAAATGATATTCACAAAGATTTTTCCGCTTATTGTACGAAAATTTTTAAAAAGAAAAGTCTTCGAGCTATTCAGTGATATGCGAAGCTAGCCTTGAAACTTGCAGGATCCCCAGTGATATCTCAAGACGAGGATATCAGGGGTGCAAGTAAAATTCGGGCGCCATTTACTGGTCATAATTGTCGTTGTCCATCCGGGGCAGTTTTCCGAATCCCGAAAATTAAGTATACAAACTTTCTAATGCATAATAATAAAAACTAGAAGGATTGTAAGGCAGATAAATCAAAATTCCTAAAAATCAGTGCATATTTGATAAAATATCAGAAGTTATTATTTGTAAAAAGTAAAAAATTACCATGAAATACAAGGTTTTATAAAAAGAATTTCGGAATTTATCCTATTATTTATTTTGATGCATTCTGATTTTACGAATTCGGAAATGAATTTTTCTACGAAATTCATTTATGGGTCTGTTTTCGAAAAATCTAGATTTCAAGGTTCTGAGAAATGACCCGGATGCACAACGACAGTTATGACCAGTGAATGGCGGCCTAAAATTCAAATTTTTTATACGAACAGGTCCAGGTATAATTTCGCCAGCATCAAAATTAATTTTATTTAATTGTCCAATTTCGGTCTTTATATTTGCATTTTCGAAGGAAATTTTGAAATAACTCGGTTTATCTCAAATCATTGTGTCGCTTGTAAGTTGGTTTTTTGGTGCTTCTTTATTATTTTTTAGAACTAAAAAAAAAACCTTAAATGTTTCAAAACCAACCTCAATGCCCATGATTGGGAAAAAATTTGGTTTCATTTGTAATAATTTGAATTTTTATCGGTTTTAAAAACCAAGTTCACTAAGATAAAATTTTTTTCGATTAGGACAGAAATTTGGTCCCAATGTAAGTATGATACAAAAAATTATTTGAGATTTAAATTTCTACTGTTCATTCACAAATTTATTCTCAAAAAATTAGCTAAAAAAAAAAAAAAAGAAAAATCCGAATCCACGCAGAATTTTTGTTTAATATTAAATTTTTATCAGTTCCAGATATATCTAGTTCCAAAACACAAAAAGACTTCAAAATTAATTAAATTATTTAACAATTAAAAAATAAACTTTCTGCGAATCAATTCAGGTAAAAAATATTTTTTTTAATCAACTTTTTTCAATTTGAATAACTTAAAAGTTTATTAAAAATAATCATGAATAATTAAAAAAAAAATAATTATAAACATTTATACACCTTAATAAACAATAAAAAAAAATAAAATTTACAGATTGACGTCATTTTTTGTTTTGATATCGTGTTACTTTTTTTGGAATATTTAATCGATTTTTTTTTATAAATAAATCTTCTCTTAAAATATATTTTTATCTTGACCTACCACAACAAATAAAACATTGTAAATTTTCTTTAACAAATATCTAACGCCTTCCCCAAAAAAAATTTTGTAAAAAACACTTTTAATCAATAAATTAATCAAGTTCAAGATTACATACGTGTAAAAAATGTAAAAAAAAAAGTAACGCAAATACAAAACAATTGAATTTTTTTTTAATCCTTGACCTGTATGTTTTATATATTTTCTATATAAACTGGTTAATATGTATGTAAGATAATAACAAATCACATTTTATTATTATTATTATTATTTCAATAATACGCAAAAAAAAAGATAATGCATGTATAGTTGGAAAAAAAAATTGATGTTGGTTATAGTAAAAAACCGTTTTATATAAATTTACATCGTTCTCCTTTTTTTATTATTGACAATAATTACATGCTCGTTTTTTTTATAATAATGTATCGAGTTATATAAGATTTTTACAATGTATTATTAATATTCTTAGAATTTTAGCATTTATTATAAATTACAAGTTACTTTTTTTTTTATATTAAAAAAAATGTATTTTAGGATTAAAAAAGAATAATTTTTATCAGTGATTTATTAATTTTTCTACTTAAATCTCTATGATTAATTAATCATTTTTTGGTATAAGTGCAAAAATTAAGACTGCGAAGCTTCTGCTTACGAGTGCTGTTTTTCCAATTTCTGTAGATTTTTTTTGTCAAATATTGAGATTAATTTAAATGAATTTCAAGAATAAAACTTATTTTTTTTATTATAAAGTCGTCTGGTGTCAGTAGTTACGAATTTATTCTAAAATTTAGACTTGGTGTCAGTAGTTGGCAATTTGTTTTAAAAATGGGCACTAACCAATTTTAATTAAAGTAATTGATTGATTTATTTACTTTTTAGATTAAAATTAAAATTTTTTTTTGGTTTAAAAACCCTTAGTTTAAATAGATAATAAAGATATTTAGTGGCTTAATATTATATGCAACATTAAAAGCGAGTAAATAGTTTAATTCACTATTTACATCTTGGAATTAAGTGTAGTTTTCTACGAAATATTCCATTTTTTGTTTAATTTTGATGCTACTTTTCTGGCTTTTATTTGATACTATTTCCGAAACTTTTAACACTGTTTATACTAATTTCTGTATAAACTAAGCCTGTTGTATGATTTACAAAAGATTGTACGAAATGCAAAAAACGAAAAGGAAGGGATAAAGGATTTTGTGAAAAATTTATGGTTTAATGTTTATCAGGTGACAGTAGTTACTAATTTGTTATATAAAATTATGAATTTAATAACAAATACAAAATAAGGATTTAATTTCATGTTAATGAAATAAATTTAATTATCATGAGTGTTTCAATTTTATGGTGACAGAAGTTGCCAATATTTAAATATAGTTATCTATTTAGAATGGTTACTAATACAAAAATATAATTGTTTGGTAACAGTTGTAGCAAAAATACTTAATATAAAACACTGAAGAATCACAGTTATCAGTAATTAACAGTAGTTAAGATAAGTAGTATATTACAAACAATTGTAAATTACTTATTACTTACAATTAGTAAACTGCGATCAGGGGTATTCTTTTATATGAATAAAACGTACTTTTATGCCGTTGACAAGAAAAATCACTTGGTGACAGTTGTAGTAAAAAATTTGTTTCTTTAAAAAATTCTTCTTAATGCATGATGATATGATTAGCATGATGTATGCATGATGTTATTATTATAATATGATACCATGGACATTTTTAAAGTCCAAAAATCAATGATTTTGAACTATCACCATTTTTTTGAATTTTAAATATTTTCAAAATTTCCTACTGAAATGAAACCTGTCATCAGTTTTATACACAAACCTTGAGCAAAAGTGGGAAAACCAAAAATCCAAATTTCTCAAAAAAAAAGAATATTTTTCTTCTAATTTGCCTTAAAATTTTTTTAAATCCTAGATTTTCATCTTCCATTGAGGTCAGTTCCATTAGGTATCAGTCAGATATTTTTAGGTATTTCGGTACAGGGGGTGCTGAAGTAAAGTAGGGACGATAGGGGGTGGGGTACTGAAATATTGAATTGAATTTTTCTTAGAAAATATCATGTTAGAAAACCAAAAAACATAGTGCGAGTAGGGTTTACTTTTTGGGTTTTGCTTTTTTGCGGGCTTGTGTAACTATCTGAATATTCTTATTCAATTGCATAGTAGTGTCAAAAAACTGAAATCAGAAAAAGCACCTTGAAGCGAATTTTCGATTAACTTGTAAACTACAGAATATAATTATTTTAATATACTTTCCTGAGCTAAATATTAAGGAACTGGCCAAAAAATAGAACAAAAGTTAGAATTCAAAATTGCACAGAATTTAACATTCAACATTAGCTTCAAAATTACTGTTTAACTTACAGGCATTTTAAAACTAAAAAAAAAAATGTTATAAAAGTCTAAATATAACCATAAATTAGTGAATTAAAATGTAATCTATCATTTTGTACATTAATTTTAATTGAAAAAATGTATAGCAGGTAGAAACCTAAACTTGGTAAACCACAATAATGTCAAAGAAAATATAATTATCCTTTATACTAATTATGTAAAAATCTAAAACAATTTAAATAATAAATCAATAAATAATATATATTTTCTTAATTAATTAAAAAAATAAAGAAAAACAAACAACTTACTCGAGGACGAATTGACCAACAGGCATATAAAAATTTATATTTAAGTTATAAAATGCCTATGAACTTGATCACTGTTGAATGTTAAAATAAAGAAAAAAAAAACCTTTTACATTAAATAAATTAAACTATAAAATTAATTGTTACTAAATATAATAATTTATATTACAATTCGATTATCATTATTATTTATAAATAAGTAGGTCGACAAAAAGGAACAAGGCATATAATGATTTATCTGATTTCACTTTTTTTTTTTTAATGACGTAACTTTTTTTATAGAAAATGATATGTACAGATTAGTAAATTATATTAAAAATGAAACGTAAAAATGGTACACCTATATTTTAATTGATAGTAATAAACGATGGATATTTTTCTTATCAATTAAAAATCTTGATTTTGCAATTATTGTATGTTTAATACACCACAGAATATGACATCTTGATATGTGATAAAAAAAATTCTATCAGTGTTTTTTATACAGTATATAATTAATTAAAGGTACTACTGATAATAATAACGATTGTGTATGTGTGGTGAATGTGTATTAAAAAAATAAAAACTTTCGCTTTTTTTTTATCTCTTTTTTTTGTTCTTTTTCATGTTGCTTTTCAATGTGTTACAGATAAACCAATGAAAGTCATTGTGGTTTAACTTTCAATTTCATTTCTTTTTTTTTTTGCTTTAGTACACTACTTTATGCATGCAATATTTATGCATTTGAAAAAAAGTACAAAGAGATAATTTTTACAATGAAATTGGGTAATCGTCAAAATATACCCTAAAAAAAAAATGATGTTATATTTATTTTTTTATTATCATTTTTTTTAACATCCTTTTGTTCTTTTTTTTTATGCAATAATTTTCTTTGTAAAATAATTGCATATTGTGCGTTAAAAAAAATGGTACCTTCCCGGAACCCTTTGTTTTTTTTTTGGCTCTAATTTTATATATATTATTTTATATTATCTTTGTTTAGTGTGTTTTATTTCTGTGCAATGAATTTCCTCGACTCTGACGCCAGTTCATCGTCATGGCCGAGGTTAACATGGTTATATTTATATGTGAAATTTTATGCATGTAGTTTTTTTATTGCACTTTAAATTTTTCAGATTTTTTTTTTTTTTTTGAATTTTTGAAAATAATTGAATTAAACATTTACTGAAATTTCAGTAAATGGTACTTTTTTGACTAATTCAAAAAAAATTTTTATTTTAAGCACCCCTAGAATAAATAAGTTGCTCTAAATTTTACTCGAATAGGCTTAAAATCTCAACTAATTCAAATAAAACCATCGGTCACTCTAAGACTTCTTTGCATGTAATTTCATTTGTAATAGAATTCTTACAATAAATAATTCATTTAAGCTAAATAAATCAAATTGCTTAAATTCGAATATTTAAATAAACAGCAAGCAAAATAAATCTTAAAAAAAAAATTAAGAAATACGAGAGTACAAAGTCCCTTTAAAATTAATATTTAAAACTCGTAATGAAACATTATACGGTATGTCCCAATAATTCTGCCCACAATCTCGATTAAATGCATATAAATGTATTTCTTCTTACGGAATGTCCACTTGAGAAAAAATAAATAAAAAATTATACATGAAAGTGAAAGTGTCTTTTTTATTTCAGCGATTTAATAAAATAATTTTTTTTTTTGTTCATAATAAATTTTTTTTAATAATAATTTTATTATTTTATAATTTATGTTAAAAAAATAAAATCCAAAGTCATTAATTACTAGAATATTTATTTACGTAATAAAAAAAAAAATTATATACATAATAATAATAATAATAATAATATTGTAAAATGTATAAGATTCGAAGTAGAGTAAGTACGAGCATGAGCAGACAGGATGCGCGCGCATTCTTTGCAAAAAAAAAGTATATTAAGTATGTCAAGGGCAGTTAAGTATTGCTAACAGGACGCAAAAGACATTTTTATGTATAATAGCCGAAAGAAACATTTTTATATAAAAATTTTTATATACTAATATAAATTTTTTTTTTTTTTTAAGTATTGCCTAAAAATTTTTTTTGGAAATTATTAAAATACTTTTTTTTAATTATTTAGCTCAAGGTTTACGAATTTATTAATTCAAAAATTTATTCAATTATGAGATTTTATTATTTTTTTTTGTTGAAATTTTGCAGTAATTTTTATTTAAATTGCAAATTAGTTATAAAAAATTATGTTACCGTTAATTAAATTTTACGTAATTTTTTAGCAAAAAGTCCTAAAAAAAATTAAAAACCACAAAAATAAAATAAAAGAAACATGCTTTCATAATTTTTAAATTAAAAAAAAGAAAGAAAATAATAATTTAAAACCGCAAGTTTTTTTTAAAAATCTTTTTAAATTTAATAAAATTATTTATGATTATTAAAAGTGAAAATAATTTATTAAGTGGCTATTTTATTACTGAAATTTATTAACTAACATTATTTCTAGTGAAATAACTTGCAAAGAAACTAATTATTTAGGCTATAAATTAATTTTAAAATTTTTCTCGAAAGAGAATTGAATTTCTGATACTATAAATAAGGCGAAGAAATTTTAAAATTATTGATTAATATTTATATATTGTTTTACTTCTTACTTTAATTTAGAATTAATAATAGGGTGACTGTACCAATTAATTACCACTCCCTAATTAATGTCGAATACCATGTTTTTCTTATGAAAGACGAGAATAAAGAAAACTATGGTCACTAATTGGTACACTTACGTTATATTTTTAAAATTTGATCTCCAATTTTATTATTTTATCTTAAAATTCTCAAGACCTTTCTAGACCTAATGAATTTTTTTTTATCTTATGTGCTTTTATTATACTCTTTGGTATAGAAAAAGCACATGGAATTAAAATTAATTTTATAAATTCTGTAATATTTGCCTGTTGACAAAAGAAAATAAATCAAGTTCAATATTCAGTTAAGAAGTAAGGTTAATAAACTTAAATAGTAACTAAATAAACCTATTAAAAAATTCTTCATACTTTTAAAAAATTATTTTATATGAACAATTACATACAAAAAAAAATTATTTTACACAAAGAACCAATTAATATTGGGAAAATTTTGTTGTTGTTGATAAAACATTATAATTCAGATAAGCTTTAAAAAATATTACGTATTATATATAAAAAGATGTATCAATGATGTGATTTATGAGTAATTTTAAAAATAGACGTGCCTTCTTCAGTTTCTATAATAATAATCGTTAACATTATTATTTTTACAGGAGCGTCCTTCTATAATATAATATTCGTTATTGTATACTTTAAAGAATTTATTTCTACTATACTTGTATAGGTATATTATTATTTAAGAATTAGATAAATAATAAATTATTATATCGAATCAGAATTACCTATATTTTAGAATATTTCAATTTGATATAAAATTATCGTTTATGTTTAAAAGGAATTTTTGAAATTTAAAATTTTTAGGGTTTAATTTGTAGTTATTGAATGAGTCAACTCAAAATTCAACCTTTTTTTGTAACTTTTAACCAAAACGAAAGGGGAGGTTCAAATGTACTTAAAATTATTTCAATTTAGGGATTTAGAATAATTTCAAATGAGAGTCAGAGCCTAATAAGAACAAGAACCTAGAATACTTCAGGTTAATGGACTATATAATTTCTTTTTAGAAACTTATTATAATTTCGATTCTAGGTCTTAGTTGTGTTTACACACAAATCAATTATATTTTTCTTTGTTTAAACTGATAGCTGCAAATTGTTCAAAAATATCAGAAAATTAGGTACCGTGACACCGAATGATCATTTAGATAAAACTTTTTTTCTTCAAATCTTCTTTTGATTCATGTTATAATTATTTGTAAGGATGAAAAAAAATCACTCGCCATAACTACTAAGTTTATAGTTAAAATTTCTTGATATTTTGATTTTTAAGGGCCATTAAATACCCGCCGTTTACCCGCGCTTTTTAATAGTATTTACACTCGCATTTACACTGTAAAAAGTAACTTTCTTAGATTTGCAGAAAAAATAGAATTTTTTCAAAAAATTAGTGAATTTTCAAAAAATATTTTCGAAAAATTCGAGAATTCTCGATTTTATTTGTGATTTTACGAAAAAAGTTGTCAATTCACAACTATTTTTCGGAAATTGACTACTATTTTTTGTCAATTTTTAAAAAAAAATTTCACAAAAAAAAATCGAGAATACTCGAATTTTTCGATTATATACTAAATTTAGTAAATTTACGATTTTTATCGAACTAGGGGGCTACGCCCCCCTGCGCGCTTAAGCGCGCCAACCCCCTCAAATTCAATTTTAAATGAAAAACAATTTAAACTTTAAACAAATATTTATTTAATAAAACAAATTTTCGATTTTATTATTGTACAAAATCTTCATTCTAAGCTAAAGTTTATTATTTTAAGTTTTACTTTATGAATTAACCCTAAATTAGGTACATTTTACCAATTATGCGATCACAGGCCCTCGGTGCTATGCACCTCGGGCCCTGTCAACCTTCCCATTTGATATATTATAACTTTATATCGAACTTATTTCATTAACTGATTTCTCATAAATAACTAATTTTTTATTTAAGGCAGAAAATAACATGTTAATAATATTATATTATTCACCCTTTCAAAATGAAGAAAAAAAAATAACAAATAAATAATAATAAAATACAGAATTTTAAAATACGCGCCATTAAAAATAACAGAACAGTATAAGGTTTAATTTGTACACCGCAAGAGCGCGTTAGTATTAATTTCGAAATGAATAACAGCTGTTAAGTACAGACCAATCAGAATGAGTTTTAAAATGTCTCAAAATCAGCGTTACATTTCATTCTTTTAATAGAAGATAATTACAAATTTTTTCGAAAATTTACAAATTTTTTGTTAATGTACTAATTTTTTTGTTAATATAAGAAAGTTACTTTTTACGGTGTGGGACTAAAAATTTAATCTATTGAGTCATTTGGGTCAATCATTTTATTTTTACAGTCAATTTTAAACTACAGCCCCAATATAAGATATTACTTTTTACAGTGAAAATGCCAAAAAATTCAAAATGTAAACCGAGTATATTTTGCCCTAATCTAATCATCTAGGCTATTAAAACGTCTCATACTTTCAGTTTTTTTTTCCAAAACTTGGCTTAGTTTGCGGATCATAACTTCTTCCAGAACCCGAGATCAAAAAAATTAGGATACGAAAGTAGGTGTGTTTTGATCTTGACTATATTTGTGCCAAAATGCAGCTGTCATACTTATACGAGTACTTACACGCATTTATTACCATAGCAGGCTCCTCAATTATTATATCTAAACAATGACAGGGTTCAATATACTTTTTGTAAAGAGAGGATTTTTTTGAAGACAATAATATTGAATCAGACATGTTAAAATTCTTCTATAAGTTTATGTTAGTTTTGTATGTTCCTCACATTAAAAAAAAAAAACTAATAATACACTTTATAATCGATTGTCTTGAATATAATAAAAAAAAGTGCGGTCACAAAGAAAAAACAAATTTTTTTTCATACTAAAAAAATCAACGTCAATTTATGTATAACAAAATAACGGTAAATTCATTATATTTTCGAGGATATAAGTTTTTTACACATTTGATATTTTATTATGAAAATTCTTTTAAAAATATATTTATAGGTGTCATATAAATTCAATTTTTATACAGTCTCATACTGGAACAATGTATTGTAATTTAAATAATTATAATTATAAGTAATAAATTAAATTAAATTATTATAATTTGCAGTTTAAAATTTGTATTTTCTAATTGATTTATCAGTACTCCTCGAGTACTCCGATAAATAGATGATTTTTTTAAATTTTTATTTCGAATTTGAATACCCCAGGCTGTGGGCCTTGAAATAAAGATTCTGTAATTTTCTTTTATCTTTGAAAATTCATTCAGCTTTATTGGAACTACTTGAATATTTCTCGACTTTTAATTATTTTTTTGATAAATGGAAGTTCGATTTTTGTGGTGCCAAACAATAATTAAACTTTTATTGACTTTTATTGTTACTGCATAACACGCTATAGTATTTCAGATAAATTATTTATCCCAAATAGAAAATAGGTCTTAATAAAATTAAAATTTTTTATAGTAACATAATTTGGGTAATTAATTTTTATAATTATAAGGTTACTAACAGGCACTCCTCAAATTAAACTACAATCGCATTAAATGAATTTACAAAGTAGTCGTGTAATTTAGCTAAAACAAAAAAAAACTGAGTATAAAAATCAAATGATTCGTCTTAAAAAAAAAAAATTTTTAAAGAATAAAATACAGTTTGTCATAATATAATAAGTGTGTATGCGTTGCAGCTTAACTTCAGCCTTGAGCCTATTCCACGCACGAAAGAGCCCGTAGCAGCAGAAACAGCAACATGCCTCGCTGCACCTTACCTCTGTTATCTTTTATTAACAATAATATTCCTTTATAAAAACTTTTAAAAAAATAAATTTTTATATTTAAGTGGAATTCAGATTCTGCAATTACACAGTAAAAAACTATAAATTATTGAAATTTTCAGAAATTTAAAAATTTGAAATAAAAAAAAATAAAAACAAGAGCGAGAGTGATTTAAAACTTGCATAACATTTGTAACGCCTGTTATCGATCTCTATTAAGGCGTGTCTGTTGTGTATATGGAAAAGTTGTTTTTTGTTTTTAAAAAGTAGTACAAAGAGCTCGCGAATACTTTAAGGAGAATTAGGTCGATTATCTAATAATCATTTTCGACGGATTTGCAAAAAAATTTAGTTTTTACAAAAATTAAATGAAATTTATAGGCCAATATTTGTTTTGCTGCTGCCGTGAGAATTTTTATTTTTATATCGGTATTATTATGCAGTTTTACATGTTTATGATATTATATCGTCATCAGTCGATATGAGATTAAATATAATATTAGTTAAGTATCTTAAGAGATCAAGATATTAAACTAGATAAAATCTTAAAATTGGTAAAACGAGATATTTAAATGTTATTAGATTTTGTAATTTTATTCGTGAAAAATCTTTTCAATAAAAACTCTGAATTTACGTTCCATAATCATAAAACTGGCAACATTTGACCAAATTGATTTCTAAACTATTTCATTTTTTTCTTAGACAATTTAAAGAACTAAAATTTAGATAAATTGAAGTTACGTAAAGATCAAATATGGATTATTTTCTTAGCCTAAACTGTAATTTCATATTTTTAAGATTATCAGTTTTCTAAGAAACCCAATTTTACCCAAAGGCTTAAATTTTGGATTTACTTTTAACTCAGGGTTAATTAGTATTCAATAAATTTCTTAAAGTTGATGATCAATTTCTGGGTAAAATAATCTAAATCTCTTACAACAAAATATTATCATCTTACAACAAAAATAGACACAAAACCAATTTTAATCAATAAAAGAACCTAAAAACCTGACCTGATCTCATAAAAAAATTCCAAAAATTTGTACTTTTAGTACGATAAATAAATATAGATGGATAAAATAAAAAAAATAAAAAAATTATGATATAAAAATATAAAACTTTAGTAACTCTCTTGTAAAAATATAATAAATTTTATAGAGCGGATTAAAAAAATCATTCAAGTGAAACATGGCGACATATTCACATACACATGATAAAGTATAAATAAAATATTATTAAACAAACTAATAATTTTAAATAAAAATGTACTTTACTTTTTTTGAGATCAACTTTTTTAAAAAAAGGGATACACTTTTTTTCAAAGAAAAGAAAAAAAAAAATTTGTAAATATATATGCACACGTGACCTAGTTGTATTTAAAAGATGAAAAAGAAGTTATACACTACCAAGAATATATTATTTCTAAATTCAGAACAGTTTTTTTTTTCAGAATGAGAAGCTTTTATGTACTTTTTTTTTAGATCATATTCTATTTTTTATGACAAATTTCATGTGTGTGAAGCAAAAAAATAATGACAACAAAACACTTAAAAAAAATTTATTCCCCGCAGAAATTCAAACATCTGTGTAACTAAAAAAAAAATTTTTTTTTTTGGTATGTGTAAAAAATTGTTAAATTTTTTTGACGTTAATGTCCTAACTTTTTCTCATATACTAATTTAAACAAACTTATAAATAATTAATTATATCAGATAAATTAATGATTTTTTTTTTTTACAAAATTTTTTTAAGCAATATCCTTAATGTATTTAAAAAAAGCGTATGAGTGTTAGATAAATCTTTTAATTTCCCGTAGTTAATTACAATAGAAACTAAAAAAGATGTGATCTTTTTTTTTATACAAAAAAAAGTAGATAAAAAAATAAACATTAAGTAAATAAAATAATAATAATTTGTAATTCTTTTTTTTTATTACGTGATAAAAATCCTTATAAAACATTTATCGATGAATTTTTTTTTTTGCTTGTATTTACAATAAAGATGTAAATAGTAAAAAAAAATGATTATTTTGTGTTCATCCAACAAAAACGATCGTTAATTTGTTTAAAATTAAAGATTAAAAAAAAAATAAATAAATAATAAACCTTCGATATTATGGTTGTGTTGCGTAAATTTTTATATTTTTTATAGTTCCATTGTTTTTAGAGATAAAAATGAATAATTGGTGTAATTAGCAACAAAAAAGTTGTAACAAGTATGATAATTTTAAGGGTACAATTTTTTTTGCTGATTAATTGAAAAAGAGGAATGCCTTTTATCATCGTCGTTTTGACCTACCACCACCCTAGGGCATCGTCAGATGTTTGGGTGGTGGCTATATATTAGTAGAAGAAATAAGTACAGGATTTTTAGGTATTTAGAATATTTTCACGATCTGAGTGAAATCACTTACAACTTTTTGCATTAGCTTCTTTTTGGCCCCAATCAAAAACATTCTTTGGACGGACTTCAAGGTGGGGTAGGGGTTGGATTCCTCCTTTTGGGGGGTAAAATAATTTTAATTTTTCAACACTGCGAATATATTTGTTTTTTTAATTTTAAGACGAATAGGTGGATTAGCATTTTTCAAAAAAATGCATCCCTTGCCAATTACAATCCCAGAAGTTTGAATTGGGAAAAAATTAGATTCCGTTGTACAAACTGATCCCCAGGGATGAAAATGCACATTTGGGGTAAAAAATGGGTCCAACAGGGTAAAACAAATAACAACGGATAAAATTAGCCATCCTGGGGCCTCTTGGGCCCAATCAGAATAAAATAAAAGAGGCCCCAGGATGGACCATTTTATCATTTGTTATTTGTTTTATCCTGTTGGACCTATTTTCCACCCTTTCAGCCCATTTTCATCCCTGGGTATCGATTTGTACAAAGATTTCATTGTTTTCCAATTGGGCCCAATATGCCCTTGGATGGCTAATTTTATCTGTTTGTATTTATTTTATCCTGCTGGGCCAATTTTTTACCCCTACAAACTATTTTCATCCCTGGAGATCGATTTCTACATCAGGATTTTATTTTATTCGGCTTGGGCCCAAAAGGCCCCAGGATGGACTATTTTATCAGTCGTTATTTGTTTTACCCTGTTGGACCCATTTTTTACCCCTCAAGTCTATTTTCATCGCTGGGAATCGATTTTTATATCAGGATTTTATTTTATTCTGATCGGGCCCTATGGGCCCCAGGATGGACCATTTTATCAGTCGTTATTTGTTTTAACCTGTTGGACCCATTTTTTACCCCTAAAGTCCATTTTCATCGCTGGGTATCGATTTCTGGATCAGGATTTTATTTTATTCTGATTGGGCCCTATGGGCCCCAGGATGGACCATTTTATCAGTCGTTATTTATTTTATCCTGTTGGACCCATTTTTTACCGCTATAGTTTTTACCCCTACATTTTCATCGCTGGGGATCAATTTCTGCATTAGGATTTTATTTTATTCTGATTGGGCCCAAGAGGCTCCAGGATAGAACATTTTATCAGTCGTTATTTGTTTTACCCTATTGGACCCATTTTTTACCCAACAGTCCATTTTCATCCCTGGGGATCGATTGGTACAACAGTACCTCATTTTTTCTCAATTAGGTCTGATGGGCCCATTGATGGCTAATTCTATTTGTTTGCAATTATTTTATCATGTGGGACCTATTTTTTACCCCTACAGTTCATTTTTATCCTCGGTAATTACCTTTTACATTAGAATTTTATTTCGGACCGGATGGGCCTAATTGGAAAACAATGATATCTTATTGTACAAATCGATACCCAGGGATAAAAATGGGCTGAAAGGGTGGAAAATAGGTCCAACAGGGTAAAACAAATAACAAATGATAAAATGGTCCATCCTGGGGCCTCTTTTATTTTATTCTGATTGGGCCCAAGAGGCCCCAGGATGGCTAATTTTATCCGTTGTTATTTGTTTTACCCTGTTGGACCCATATATTTTTTACCCCAAATGTGCATTTTCATCCCTGGGGATCAGTTTGTACAACGGAATCTAATTTTTTCCCAATTCAAACTTCTGGGATTGTAATTGGCAAGGGATGTATTTTTTCCTCTTCGTATAATGCCCCTGAATATTCTACGAATCGCTAGGGCCCATTCCTGACATGCAAATTAGTGTTATATTAAAAAATATATATATTCTGTATACAGAGCCTTTATTCCGTGAAAAACTGTATACACGGCTGTATACAGTGGCTTCGTACGGGTATTTTGAGAAAATTTTCTTATCAATATATTTACAACAACCTTTTTGGAGCCTTTTAACAAGTTCCATATAATTAGCATAACCTCGCAAGAGTTATTCTTATTCAAATAACATTTAGATATACCGAAATTCGGTTATACAAATTTAAGCTGTCAAATGAATTCACAAAATTTTAGAACTATGTATTTATTTACCCATAATATGGTTTATTAAATACAAATAAATTATTCTATAATTTTTTTTCTCGATTTACTCACTTATAGTTACATCATATTAATGCTTGTTTTTCATAAATACTTATAATAGTGATAAATAAAAGTTTCGAAATTTTATGAGTTCTCGAAAGGAAAAAAACAAATTTCTTGAAATATCTATCTTATTTTATACCTTATGCATTAGAAATTGAAAAACTATTAATTTTTTGTCGCATCACGCAAAGACAATTGAACCCAATAATAATTATAGTCTTTCGATTTTTGGCAAAAGAAGCGAAAAATTAATATGCTTATGATAGACTATGTCTCAAATCAAAACCCGAGTCAAAACCATGCAAGACCTATAAATAGCAAATTTTGAGCTTAATTTTGCTAGTTGGAAAAACGCTCAATTTTAGACATACATTTTTATCTCTCGAGCCTCGGGGCTCCCAAATTTGTTATCAGTGACAAAAAAGTGTTTAGACAAAACTATTTTTTCTTGTGAATAATGCAAAAAATTCCTTTTTGGGGATATCTTTGCAAATTTAAGAGTGCTACACTAATTATTAACCCCGAGACCATGGAACTCATAATTAGCAACAAAAAAGCGCATAGTAACCTAAAGCTCCGCCTAAAACTCGTTATTTTTCATGAAATTTGCAAAAACTCTACAAGAAAAGAGAGTTTTGGCCAATTTAACGGTAACAAACTTTCCAGATACCCTCAGGACTCAAAAACTCGTGAAAAATAACCAAAAATACCTATTGCAGAAAAAATCTTCGTATACTGGGAAATATCAACCCCAAATTCTCATTTCGACTGAATCCTATTCGTTCAAACTCTAAAATATAATTTTAATATGATACTCTTTTTTAAAATTCAGTATATTAAAGTCTTCTTTATTATACAAAACTTAACGTAAATTTAAAAAATGTACATACCTATAAATTACTCCAAAATTAAAAAAATCATCTAGGGTGGCCAATTTTTTTTATTTTCATTTAAAGAAACATAACTTTTAATTTAACCATATAAATATGACATTTAAAAATAGATCTAAAAAAATCATAATTTAACGTTTTTTGGTTTGTTTCTTTATTTTATGAGAAAAATTTTAAAAACAGTCTTATAATTTTGAGACATGATAATAACAACACACACAGGCAAAAAAAAATAAATAAAAATAATGGATAATAAAAAAAAATGCAATGTAAATCATTTCAATAAATTTACAAGTGTATAATAATATAAAAGACTTAAAAATCAGGTCATGAGAATTTTTTTTTGACGTATTTCCTTACACCATAATAATGTATTGTAAATTCAATATGTTTTAAAAGAAATCTATGTATATTTTTAATTGTGTTATTAGAAGTAAATTTTTTTTGTGTCTTTTCAACTATGCTATAAACTTTTATCAAAGAATATTGCTGAATATTTGAAATTCTCGGTAGTAAAGGCGCCAGTGTTTTTAAAAAATTTCAATGCAGTAATGTGGATCCAACCCAGTGGATTATACTTATTTTTGGTCTCTAAAAACGATTTTGAAGGTTTCATCCATTTTCGGATGGCCAGTTTTGAGTAACTAACGCTAATTGCGCAAAATAACAAAAAAAAATACAATTTTTTGAAAAATATTGCTAATTGATCCGAATTTTTATATGACCTTTAGGTTTTCGGGTTTTTCCTATGGCTGAAATCGATTAAAAATAATTTTAATAAAACGAAGATTTAAATTCAATTTTTTAACCGTAAAATGAAAAATTACATAAATTTTGAATAATTTCTTTGGTATAGTTTTGCTATAAGAGACTTCTGAGTCAACGATCAAAATTAATTCTGTAAAGGTTATCATCAAAATTTAACTAAAATTACTTTTCTGGGTCCTTGGTATATAGTTTATTAGAATACAAGATTAAAATCTATATTGATACAAATAATGTTAAATATTATATGTTTACTAAATTCTATTGATTTTAAGCAAATAGTACATAAATAAAACTCTTCCAGTGACGTTTATATATTTTTACAAAATCATTTCATTTGCGAGAAAATTAATTTTTATACTAGCAAAGTATACTATTAAATTTTGATTGTTATAACAAATTTATAACCAATAACTAAAACCAAATATTTGATTTTAAAATATTATTTTAATCTAAAGTATAAATAGAAATTACACCAAAAAATCAAATTTTTTGGAAAATGTGTGAGTTATCGATTAGAAGTAATAATAGTAACTGCGTTTTGAAATGAAAAATCACGTTGGGGGTCTTACAGTTTGTGGCGATCACCAGAGATTTGGTCCATTGTAGGTTTCTTGGGTCGCTGATCAAGAATATCGGGGTCTTTTCTATGGGGCTTGACCATTAAATTAGCCAAAACTACCCCTAAAAAGGCGATTTCGTTGAATTCATTCTAGCCCTCCAAGATTTGGTCTAAAAGAGATCTTTGGCTCGCTGATCACGAATATTGAATTATTTTTTATTAATAATTAGGCCTTCACCCTTAAAAGCGTATTAAAATTACCAAAAAAAAATTAGCCTTTTAAAAAAAACAAAGACACAGAACTATACATAATATTCAAGTAAAGTTTTAAACCAACATCAAATTGGTTGTATATTTCCTAAAATCCATTATACAATTTTTTTTTCAAATATCTAATTTTAGCACTCAAAAAACTCGCACTTTTTTCAAGCTACAATTTTCCAGGAAAATTCTTTGTAATCTATACATAAAAAAAATGTTTTTTCGTATAAACATAAATATATTCTGATTAAGTGTTTCATGAATTCTAAATTTACAGACTTTTTTAAGAGCTTTATTTTAATTACTTTACTGATATTTATGCATAAAAAAATATATACACGTACTTTAAAAATACTTTCTCTTCTCTTTAATATCATAATACACCATACTTTCCCTTTTTTTCAACAAAGTAAATTCGTCTGGGTTCTTTGTGAACTTAAAAAAAAAGCGACCATAAAAATTGTAAAAGAGGAGTATATTATGAAGTAATAAAAATAGAACATCAAAAAAAAAATTTTTTAATGATATAACAAAGATGGATTATATTATTATAAATATCTTTTATGGAAATTATAAATTATTAAAAATTTTTATGATATTTTATAGGCGTAATCGGTTGTATTATATGATTTAAAAAAATTTTAATATGCTAACTTGGAATCTAGGCCAATACAAATAAGAGATTTTTTTTTTCTTCATCATGCACGTGTTGTAAAGAAATAGCAGGTATATGTAATATGTTATATTTTTTTTATAATACTATAAAAAAAAAATCTGCGGACAATATTTCTTTTTTATAATTTACCCCCTTTTATTTTATTATTATTTATTGTATTATTGTACATTGACAGTGAAACCGTGGGAGAACTGTTTTTTTTTTCTTTTATAGGTATTGATAGAAGTATTGATACTTTTTTATAATGAAAGGCTGTAGTTGCTGTTACGTTATTTTAATTATTTTTCTGTTTTTTTTTTAAAGGGTGGTTAAGGCAAATTAGAAAATTTAAGCTAATAATATTTTGATCCACCAGAGAAAAAGCCTTCAAAGTGTACTCGAAATTGTAAAAAGATTAATGATTAAATTTTTCTACAGTGTCCTATTCTTACTATTCTTGAGAAACCCCTGAAACTAGGGACTCCAGGTGTCGGTTTGCTGATATTGAAGTCACAATTATAATCATTAGAATTTAGCTTTTCAAACTTTATTTTATTCGTATAAGTTTTCTATTTTTCCAATAAATTAGAACAGATTAAAAGTTTAAAACCAACTTTAATTATTATAAAGTATGCAAATAAAGAGTTAACTACAAAGAAAGAACTAAAATACATATCACTATGGTTAATAAGTAAATACAAAGTATAATATTTTCCAAGATAATAAGAATAAATATATTATCCAACAAATTATAAATTAAAAAAAAAAAAAATGTGAGCTCCGATCACTAATAGTGAAAACGTAGAAAATCTCCCAAAACTTTGGGGAATAAATATTAATATTTTAATTTTTTGAAAATTATTTAAACTAAATATTTTTGGCCAAAAACTTAAAAATTGACTTTCTAATTTACGGTGTTTTTTTGGTAAAAAGTTTTTTAAACCTATAAAATCGGTCAATGGTAGATAATAGAAGAAATAATTAGAAACCTTAGGAATTTTTCACGGTCTGAGTCAAATCACTTGAAACTTTTTACATTTGCTTCATTTTGGCCCCGATCAAAAATGTAACATAGAAAACTTTTTTCGACGGACTTCTGAGGGGGGGGGGTGGTTGGTTGGTTCCACCTATTGGGGAGTAAAATAAAATTTTTTTTAAACTTCACATTTTTTGATACGTAGGACACTACGAATTGATTAATTTTTTTTTATTTTAAGACGAAAAGGTGGATAAACAGCTTCCAGAAGTTTCTTTTTTTTTTTTAATTTTTGAACCAAAATATTTAAAAAAAAATGTTTATCCACCTTTTCGTCTTAAAATTAAAAAATTAATCGATTCTTAGCGTTAAAAAAAAATTATTTGCACAAGCCCCATCCCTCGGGAGTCCGTCAAAAAATGAAGTGAATGCAAAAAGTTAAAATCTAAAAAAAAAGTCTAAAAATACTAAAAATATTTTTAAAAATATCACGTTTATTCCTCAATAATGAACCAAAAAAGAAAAAAAAAAGTATTGAGAAATCACGAGGTGTCGATAAATTGTCTACCAATATTGAATTGTTTTATCATCTTATAAAAAGATATATTTTCATAAAATTAAAAAAAAAATTATAATAGCTTTATATAATACATAAAATGGCACTCCTATTCACTAATATACATAAGAAATCGATTGATGCTCATCTAATTTTTTTACAATAAATAAATAAAAAAACAATAGGGTTCTACTTTCTGTTTTATTTAGCAATTTCGTTACGGTTTTATTTTTTATTTTACACAATTTATGTACATATGACATTTTAAAACAATAAAATATCTGTTTATATGCGCAATATGTGTAAATTATTTATTATTTTTAAAAAATTATATTCAGAGCATAAAAAAAGTAAAATTTATTCAAAAAATAAATGATTTAAAGATCCTTTTAAAAACCCTACGGGAGCAATTTGAATAAAATTATTGTTGTTATTAGTTTGTGAAATAAATAATAATAATAATAATAATAATAAATATGAGATTGATATTAATTTTTTTACATGTTATTACTTATGTAATATAACGAATTTAATAATATATGTAGTTTTCAAATCTCATTATTTCTATGTAAATGATTCTTATCAAAAATTGTTTATAAATAAACAAAAATTTATGATGAATATCAATGATTTATAAAGCCTTTTTTTTTTCTCTACTGTAATTGACAAAATATTTATTATGTACGAAAAAAAGAGATAATAATTGTGGTTTTGTATTTTGTTGTACTGCATAAGGGAAAGTTTTATTTTGCAATTGTTTTATTTTGTGGTACTTTTTTGGGTTATGTAGTTAATGATTTTGATATTTTTTATTGATTACTTTTTATTTCTGTTTTAATAGATTTTTTTAATTTTTACGATTTGGAGATTTAAATGTAAATGTTAGGCTGAATTTTAATAGGTCAGTATTTTTCTATATAAACTTTTGCTAAAGAATATATAAGTTAGTGATTGTGGGTATTCAGTTGATGGACCAGAGATCCATATGAACATAAAATGTCTAGACTGTTTTTTCAAAAAAATAAACTAATTTCTTTTAATATTTTCGAGAATATTTTATAATTTTCCAAATTTTGGGCGTACCCATTGCAAGTAGAGGTTTTGGGATAAGTTCAGGTGCCTCACGAGTTTGGAAGACTCTTCCCAAACTCCGAATTTGCCAACGTAGTTTTCATTTTTGTATTAAAAACAGTAACTTTTTTACACGCTGCCTTTCGAAAAGAATTTAATAGTAAAAATTTCTCTCGCAAGTGAAATGATATCTACAGGCTACATAACGACTTTACACTCGACTTCATATAGACTCTAAATTCAGGCCCAAAACTTGTACAGATTTTTTTTTCAAATTGCTATTTCAATATTATTTAGTAAACCAACTGAATAAATTTTAGCTAAAAAAACGTACAAGCTATTACAAAAAAACAAAACAAAATATATATTTTAAATGAAAAGTTAATCGAGTGACAGTCGACATGTATATTACATGCATATAAATAGTTACTATAATATATTTCGTAATTCCTTATAATATATAGGCGATGAATTTTTTTTTTCTCTTAATAGTTTATTCTCTCATTAAACTTCTGTATACATATGTTTAAAAACTAATGTTGTAGCAAATATATAAATTAAAATGCTAAAAAAAATACTTTTTCTGCAAAATATATACACGCATATACATATACTAATCTAATTTCTCACGTGTTTATATATTAACATACAAACGAAATATTATTTAAAAAATTGTAATTATGTTATTACGAGAAAATATAATATCTATTTTACTTGTGTTAAATTAAGCAATTGATGATGATAACTATTTTTTTTTGTTTAAATACAAAATGCGCAATTTATTTACAAAATATTTATTATATATTTTCTATAATCACGCAAAACATTCATTTTATAGTACAGGAGAGAGTATTTAAATAAGAATGTTTATTTCAGAAATTACTGTTTTTTTATTGATTTTTGCAATATTTAAGGTTATTTTTCACATTTATCATTTACTTTAAGTCATTAAAATTAGGTTATATTAAAATAAAACGATAAAAAAATTTCCCGGGTTTCGGCACCAAAATATTGAAAATTAAAATTTTGTAAGTTTCCTCTGCGTGTAATATTTTAAATATTGAATTTTTACATAATATGCGCAAAATCGTGAAGATTCATTAAAGATAAAATACATTCGTTTTAAATATGTAAGTTTTTAAGTTCAAAAAAGGTGCAATACCATATATTCTGATCTTACAAGAGACAACGTTAAGTTACGCCCTGATGATCACATTGCACTCTCTTTTAAGTCTAACGTAAAAATACACGCATTTATATTGTACTTTTATAATAATATTAAGGATAATAGTAATATACAAAGAGATGTTAAAAAAAACAAAGGATTTGGATGTAACGTAATTTTAAGAATTACGTAAATTATTTAAATATTTGAACATAAGTAACGTAAGTACTGGTAAAATTTTTTTTCTGAAAATATAATTTGACTATGAAGGAAGTTTGGTATTAAAATGTCAAAAAATGAAAAATTTTGATTACTTTGAACAAATGAAACTTGGGGCTAACATGAAATGATATTAAGTCAGCGAAAAGTTAACTTGCCAAATCCTTATTTATTTATTTTAGATCCAACTGAGCTTTACGCAAATGAGAAAATTTTAAAATTACACAAGGTAAATTGGGAGGTTTATTAACAACGTAAAATTGCAGGGGTAATCGTAAATGAAGCCACTGTAAACAGTGCTGCATAAAAATATAAAAAAGCTGTTTATAGAAAAAAAGTGGAAATAGGCCCCAAGTGGTCAAAGTGGAAAATTTATGTTTTGGATTTGCCAAAACTTGAATCTATTGAAAGAAATCATTAAAATCATGAAAAAGATCCTTATAATCAGTTTTTACCATTTTCAAATTACGTGACCAAAATTTAAAATCTAAACATAAATTTTGGTTCTCCAGAAAATATAAATTTAAGGTCTTTTAAATATTTCAAAATTCATAATAGGTAACCAAAAAAATAGAAAAGAATTTTCACTATTAATAAAATAATCTCAAAATTATATAATAAAAATAAAATAATAAAAAAAGAAATTAAAAAAATAATAATATGAAAATAAAATATAATTTATTATATTTTCAATAAAATATTTGTAGAAAACAATTACTTACTATAAATAATATAATTTTATTACAAAATTATAATTTACTAAAAATAAAATTTCTTTTATACGCAGGAATAATTTGAAAATTTATTATTTCATACCGTATGGTGTATAGTATTCGATTAAAAGTTGCCTTTTTATATGGTACATGTTTTTAGGTAAGGATATGCTGGGAATCTGAAAATCAAGGAGAGGGAGGTCAAATGGGACTAAGAATAATTCAGATTTAGACTAAGAATAATTCAAGTTTAGAGACATAGAATAATTTGAGTTTAGGAAATTTTATGCAAGTAAACATGTTCCATGCATTTGGTTGTGTTTACACCAAACCGTTTATGAGTTTATATTTAAACATTTTGTTGCTAAAATAATATTAAAAGCACAGTAAGTTTTAATACCCGGTGAATTCCCGGTTAACCTAACACGGTAAAGAAAATTGCTGTGTTGAAGTAAAAATTATTTAATTTTGATCAAAAATATTATTCGTATAAAATAAAGAAAATTATAAAAATTTTATTTATAAACTTTTGTTATTTTATTTAATGTACGTAATTTTAAACTTCAATTGAATTTTAAATTATTGTAATTTTCTATCAAAAAAAGTAAATTTGATATCTAAACAATTTGATTTTTTCCACAATACATAAAAATATTGTAACCTGATATAATCAATTAATTTAACAATTTAAAAAAAAAAATATTTTATTAAATTTTTTTGCTTTAAACGATTTTTTTTTTATTTAATAAATATATAAAAAAAGCAACTAAAAATAAAATATTTAATGTTAATCAGAGCGTGAAAATCATATCATGCATTGTTATATCTTTTTTTGAGTGTACAGAAGGGGTTAATTTAATAAATAATTATATGCATACGATATAAATTATAAAATTACTTGATTTCTCAGCTACTAAATTTTAAAGTCAAATAATACAAGGAAGTTAAAAAAAAAAGAAAATTTTATGCACTTGTTATTAATAAAAAAATTTACAA
This sequence comes from Anagrus nilaparvatae, assembly GCA_022575985.1. NCBI lineage: Eukaryota > Metazoa > Arthropoda > Insecta > Hymenoptera > Mymaridae > Anagrus > Anagrus nilaparvatae. Next base: position 28,016,418 of record JAKSXM010000231.1, on the reverse strand, counting down.
AAATTAAAATTAAAAAAAAAAAATTTTTTTTAAAGTCGTTCCGTGTGCAAGTTCCATAAAACCCGTCACGCTTAGTATACGAAGCCTTCCTTGATCCAAATTCTTGTAAGTGTATAATTCGCAGGGACTTAATTTTATTGTAACGTGTGTTTTATAATAAGCGTTTTTTATATATTATTATTATTATTATTATACAATATATTTTTTATAAGTCAATCAGTTAAAAATTATTATTATTATCATTGTTATTATTACTGTTACTTTGTATAAATTATTATGCATTAAAAAGACGAAGCGAAACAAAAATATCTTTATGCTTATATTGTTTTTAAGATATATTGTAATAACAATGGAGTGTAATGAGTAATTTTTTTTTTTTCATTTTTTAAGCTTAATGGTTTCATGGAATATTTTGTTATTTATTATTATTATTATATTATTCAATTTTTAGCTAATTGAGTTCATATATTTCTGTAAGGTTATCTTTAAAATCTTGTAAAATAAATATCGAAACATGAATTTATTACCATTTATCAAAATATATTTGCGAAATTTTAAACTAGGGTATACCATGCAAGCCCAATTACTATTTTATTTAACAGCGTGCGAAAAAGTCATTTTTGTATTAGGACGATTTAGAATCCATACACTAACTTTAATATTTGAGATTCTCAACTGAATCTAGTTTGTTGTCTAATACTTGATTAAGTTAGACCTTACTCGCAAACTCACCTCTTCGTATTTCTAATCATCACTTTATTTTCTTTATTACTAGCAAAAATAAGCACGCTGATGTCTCAAGTTTTTCTGCACTGCAGTGCAAACGAAAAAACTAGTAAGTTATTGAAGACACTCCAAAAATAAAACATTTTCCCGTTTAAATTGTCCCCTAAAAATTTTCATTGGGGCAAGAAGGGCCGGATTTTTCTCATAAAAAAATTGATAACTCTGACTCCAGAAATGATAAGAAGATATGGGTACCAAATATGAGTTGCAAAAAATTTGTATTATACATATAAAGTTGCTTTGAAATGCAGATTTTTTAAGACCTTGTTAATCTTTTTATCCTTTTTCAAGCCAGCGATATGAGTTTTTAAAAATGTGTATAGACTAATTCCGGATAAGTACAGTAATTTTCCCCCCGAAAGCAAACCCAACTGTAGTAATATCCAAAAATTTATCAAAAAACTCCCGTTTGAACTAGACCGTTAGGCCAAGACAGGTACCCGAAAACCTAAAAGAAACCGTTTTTTGGAGGTTTATTACACATTACTCCGACCCGTAGACAGATAATACTCTGCTCATAGGCTGAAAAACTTAACATTTCATTTTTTTTACAGGAAAAATTTTTTGGGGGCCTTTAGGGCCTCCTTAAGACCCCGAATTATAATTTTGAATTTTTTGAAAATCGGGTTTTTGAACATAAAATATACCATCCTTAAATTTTGTTTTATAGTTCTGGTAGGTTGACAAACCATATTTTTAAACTTTTTAGAAAATCTCTTGGAGGGGGAACCACTTATACCGCCGTACACCCGCGCTTTTAAAACTGCAATTAAATTTTTACGTTAACAGATATGCAAAATCATAGTTATTAAATACTGATTATCATCAATAGCTACTATTATGGAGTCTCAATTGTGCTATTCTGTTACCGCCGTTTACCCGCTCTTTATTAAAGATTTTGAATTTTAGGGTATTAGAAAGTAGTTCCCCCTCTTTTCTAAAAAGTTAAAAAATGTGGTTTTTCAACCTACTAGGACTATAAAAATAAATTTAAGGATGGCTACCACTTAGGTTACACTGTAAAAAGTAACTTTCTTAAATTTACAAAAAAAATAGAATTTTTTCGAAAAATTAGTGAATTTTCAAAAAAATTTTTAAATATTCGATAAAAATCGTAAATTTACTAAATTTAGTATATTATCGAAAAATTGGAGAATTCTCGATTTTTTTTTGTGATTTTACGAAAAAAGTTGTAAATTCACAACTATTTTTCGTAAACTTGCAACTATTTTTTGTAAATTTTCGAAAAAAAATTGTAAATTATCAATTTTTCTTGCGAATTCACAAAAAAAAATCGAAAATACTCGAATTTTTTGTTAATATACTAAATTTAGTTGTTATACGATTTTTTTCGAATATTCACAAATTTTTTCGAAAATTTACTAATTTTTCGAAAATGTTCTAATTTTTTTGTTAATATAAGGAAGTTACTTTTTACAGTGTAGGTTTGGTTCCGAGGGCCAAATCAGTGTACTTATTCGGAAGTAGCCTTATAAGTCAATTTGTCTTAAGAGGGATAGGCAAGATCATAATTTCAACGGGAAAATGTCTTATTTTTGGAATATTTTCAACCGCTAAGTTTTTTCATTTTCAGCCTAGTACACAAAATTCTATTTTATTACAGAAGTAACATTTTCCATTTAACAGTTAATGTTAAACACTTGATGTGAATTGGCTATTATTTTTATAAATTGATTTTTTCAATACAGAATTCATGCATGTATTAATCCCGAATAACTTAAAACTCAATTTGGCATGACCAAATAAAAAAAAAATTAAGTTTGATGTAATACATAAGTAATTAAGTACTATTTGTCAAAAAATAACAATAGATAATATTCAAAACATTGTGTAAGGTTTTTTATTATAACTTTTTTTTTTAGTATTTGGGAGGACTATTATTATTAATAAAACAATGATATTTATATGTTATTGTATTTTATTATTATTATTTAAAAATTTAATACAATATATTGCTTAAATTTTGTTAATAAAGACATCAATTATAAATGACAACATGAATATAATTTTGTAATTAATTTAATTTTATTTAAAAAAATTTTTTTGTTTGTTTTTTTTTTTTAATTTTAAGAATACAATTAATAAAATATTGATAATATTGAAATATAAAAATTTAATTGTGTTTTTGGTTACGCATTATGAAATCTTTGATATTGCGAAAATGGAATTGCAGGATTAATTTTGGTTCATAAAAAAATTTTAATTTTAAATTTTTATAATTCATTCTTTAATAATCTTAAGAATGATATGATTTAAATGATCCATTCAAAGGTGGGATTTCCATTTTGGTGACAAAAACTGTACGAAAAGTTAGAAATAAATTTCACTTAATTTTTAATGCACATGTGTGAATCCCTGTAAAAATATAAAGACAAAATAAACGCACATAATATATAATTATGAAATTGCTTATGTAATAGCTGTTTATCCTCTGCAAGTACTTCGTAGCCTTAGGGCAACCAACATTGAATATCATTATTTTCAACCAGTTCCCATTCCAATTATATAAATATTCTTAATTTCACATTAATATTAATTTATATTTTTTTTTTAAACATAATTTAATTTATGACTTCGCGTTCTTAAAATCCTAGTTTAACAGTAGTGTATTTTTTTAATGACAGTTTTTATTTTTGACTTTATTTTTTAAATAATTATAAATATATATTACGTGTACTGAATACGGTATATATGAAAGAAAGAAAAATAATATTTTTTATAAATTGCAGTTCCGTCTCGTCTGCCCATTCTCCCTTTTTTTATTAACCGGAATTCCAGTCTAGTAAATGCTATATCATCTCTTTGCACTTGTACTTAAAAAACATTTGCAAAAAAAAAGTTTTTTTTAACCCTAAAAAAATCACATGTAAACTTTTTTTAGGATAAATCAAAGTTTTTTAATAAAAAAAAATTATCGTACGTATAATTAGAGTTAAGATTCTTTAGTTATTTATATCTAATGCAATAATTTTTTAATTTTGCAATTATTACAAATATAGAGATAATTTATATGAAATAAATAAGCGTAGATGCTAATTTTTTATGTGTTTATTGGAAAATGTCATTAATAATTTGTTTTAAAAAAAAGAGATAAGATTTTATAATATTTAAAATTATTAAAAAATATTTTATTTTTGATATAAATTAATATTGACAGGGGACAAGTTTAGATTAAAATATAGGCACTGTATGGATTATATAAATTATGGGAATAATTAGATACAAATCTGAATTTTAAACTTACATAATTTACTTTCTTTTCAGTATTTTTTAAAAATTATTAGTATCCAAACTCAGTACATACATTATGGGCACCTATCTAAACTAAGAACTGGTATTTAGCAGAATCGGCAAACTATAAAAAGTAACTTTCTTATATTAACAAAAAAATTAGAACATTTTCGAAAAATTAGTAAATTTACAAAAAAATTTGTAAATATTCGAAAAAAATCGTAAATTTACTAAATTTAGTATATTAACAAAAAATTCGAGTATTCTCGATTTCTTTTTGTGAATTCGCAAAAAAAATTGATAATTTACAATTTTTTTTCGAAAACTTTCAAAAAATAATTGTAAATTTACGAAAAATAGTTGTGAATTTACAACTTTTTTCGTAAAATCAAAAAAAAAAATTGAGAATTATCGAAATTTTCTAGAATATACTAAATTTAGTAAATTTACGATTTTTATCGAATATTTAAACAATTTTTTGAAAATTCATTAATTTTTCGAAAAAATTCTATTTTTTTTTGTGAATCTAAGAAAGTTACTTTTTACAGTGTACCTTTTAGATCTATTTTTTTAATGAACAACGGATATAAATAAAAAACTGGATATTGTAATATTAACTTTAAAAATAATTAAGTCTATTTTATTTTAAAAATTTCTTTCTGTATGTCGAAATTCTACTAATGCTGAATCTGCTAAACAGCAGTTCTGATTTTTGACTGGCGCCCATACATTGTATATTTGATTATCAAAAAAAATAAATAATTTTTCTGAAATCTCAATTTATTTCCTCGCAAATCTACGACATTAAATCTTAATCTTCGTAAAAAAAAACATAAAAAGATAAAACTTTCAATATACACCAAGTTTTGAAATTTCCCGCTTTTAACTATATGTTTTTTTTTTTTTTTAAATAAAAATTTATTACATCAGTAAATTTATTTATAGATAAAATATAGAGAAATCCGGTAATTTCTGATTTGCTAACAAATTAACATTTACTATTTTATATTTTTTTCTCGATTTTATAAGAAAAATTATTATTATTTATTTAAAACTAAAAAGCTTATTACATTTTTTTTTATATTTACATCACCAATGTAATGTTCATTAAAAACCATTAACATAAATATTAAAAATTAATATATTTAAGAAATATTTATTAACTAATTTATCAATATAAATAAATAAATAAAATAAATTTCTGAAACAATGTAAAATAAAGAAAAAAAAAAATTAGATATTTTTAATTAACTTTAATTAAACTAAAGATAATTTTTTTGCCTTGGCATCTTTAGAATATTTTCTTCTTTCTCTCCCTCTCTTTCTCTCTCTCTCCCTCTCTTGAATATTTAATTGAATTGAAATAAACAATAAATATTTCCATCTTTATTAATTTTTACATTTTAATTAAGAAAATAAAATTAAGTACATTGTTTTGCAAATGTTTTCTTTGATATAAATTTTCGTTTTATTTATAACTAAATTTAATAAACTTCAGTTGAAATAAAATTTTAAATTTATAATCACTTGTTGAATGTGTATACGAAAAAGTCTCTTAATTTTACTATCCTACGGTTTCTGTACATAATCATTAGTGAAATTAACCTTAACTATAATTTAGTAAGCACAAATTGGGAAAATCAGTAAATTAAACAAAAATTAGTAAATTTTAGTTAAAAAAAAACAAGGTTTTAGTTATGTAAAAAAATTTGAACATGGGACATGTTCATTTATGTTTTTGAAAATTTAAGGGTAAAGTGCCAATTTTTAGTAAAAAAGGCCCTGAAATTCGTAATCAACGACCCAAAAACCCATGTGGACCAAATGTGGATGCTAAAAGTGTGAAAATAGCAAAAATACCCATTTTAAGAGTAATTTTTTCTAATTGCTAACTTGAGGGTAAAATATTAATTTTTCAAATTCTGGATCAACGATCAAAAACCTATATGCACCAAACCTGGACTTTTAAAGTTCGTAAATACCTTTTTAAGGGTAGTTTTTGTTAATTTAAGGATGTTTTGCACATTTTTTATAGAAAAGATCCTGCAATTCGTAATCAGTGACCCAAAAAACCAGGCAAAAAATCTATAGTAAAATAAATTTGGTGGTGGCCGAAAACAAGACAAAGTAAACTGTATGATGGCTGGACCAATATAAGTTTTTGATCTACTTAGAAAAAATTATCTTAAAAAATATTATAACAAAGAATGGACCAAATCGCAATTGGTTACCTTCTTTTTTTATTACCAAGGGTAGCTTTCGATTTTTTTCTTGTCAGTGGCTAGAAAATGCACACTTGTTAGATGCACAGTGCTCAGGAAATACGTATTTTCTGACTTCTGACAAGAAAAAATTTTTCTACTTTTTTAGGGTTTTCTACTCCCTTTTCCCTCTTGCAACGCTATTTAGCAGATTTTTAAACCTTTATAACGCATTATAGTAACGCATACTATAGTACATCAAGATAGTAAAAAATTTTGATTTCCTTAATTGCCTGTTAGTAAGTTTTAGAATAGCTTAAACCAGTGAATTTAGCAGATTTGCTCATATACTTCTGGTAAACTATACAGTACAAAATTTATTCATTATGTAATACAATTTTCTTATTACGATCCAAAATAACAAAAATGTAGACAAAAGTAAAAATAAAATATTGATTATACATAAATAAAAAAAAACCCATTTTATTAAAAATATGTTAATTTATAAAACAATAAATATTTATTATACATAAAATCAATAGAACAAATAGAGCCAAAATAATATCTATAAAGGTACATTTGTTCAATATGGACTCTGCCAACATATTTTCTATAATAATATTTTGGCAAAAAAAAAAAAAAAGAGCAAGATAAGAAAAAAATATGCGGGGGATGTGTATCACTACTAAATAGTATTAGTTCTAGACGGGAATTTTAATATAATTTGGTATAGAGTGTATAATCATGACGAATGCCATCGTCAGGGAAACCAAGAATATTTATAATCGACTAGACGAGGGGATGAGCTTTTTAGTGTTTATATTATATACATATATATATATATATATAAACATATACATAAAAGAGCTCGGTCAAGTGTACCGGGTAAGTAGGTCAATGAAAAAACTAGAGCTAAAATTCTATTATTTATATATTACATGCGATTAAAGTATATACTGATTTGATGCAATATACACAAGAGGGATTTATTTGTGTTTTTATTACGATGACGAACATTCACAAACATATACTAATGTAAATTCTAGTTTTTTTTATTTTATTTTTGTTCTATAAATATATTTTTTTGTAAATATTTTTCTCACCAAGATTTTTAACCTTCCTACTAATACAGACATATGATGCATAGTGTAAGAATATCAAATACCCTCATACTTGTGCATGTTATTAAGTAGAATTTTAGGATTATTGCTAAATAGGCTTTAATACTCAATCAAATTAAGAACTTCTAATTCCCAATCACTATTTGCAATATTCATACTTGTAACAATTCATTAATAATGACTTTATTAAAAATACAAATGCAATGCAATTACAATGCGAAAATTCAATTAATCATCTAAACAATTATCTAAATGTTCTAGTTATTAAAACTAGCAGAAAATAACAAATAAGTTTATTTTAAAAATGAATTTGTTAGAGATTAAAAAGAACGATTTCACCTCAAAATTTTTATCTGACTTATTTTGGCCAAGTTTTGACAAAATTATTAGAAATTTTCTTTCTTTATTAAAAGAATCGAATAAATCTTCCATTCGTTTTTTTGTATTCAATATCTAAACTAAAAGAATTTTTTTTTAACCGCCAGGTTGCTCTGCTTGAATTTTGCTTGAAATCGTAATTTTAAAGAATTTACTTGAAGATTCTAGCAAGAGTGCTTGAAAATTTAAACGAAATTCAAGCAGAGCGACTTGATAGTGAAGATTCTAAGTTTAATATCAGTTCAAGAAAGTTAAAAATAGGTTTATAAAAATGTTTTCCACTAGATGGCGCTTTAGCTTTTCTCGCAATTGGTCGTAAAGCCCTTTAAAATTTACAACCTTGCATTCTTTGTAAAATATTCAATTAATAACATCATTAATATTTTAATTTATTAAATTAGCTATCAATGAAATAATAAATAATAATAATCTGCTTACTAAATTTTCCATTATTTATTAATCAGCATTAAAAAAACAAAGACAAAAATGATCTTTAGTGCATATTTAAATTCATCCTTGTGATAATAAATTTTATCAAAAGGCATTGTCATAGATATATTTGAAGAAAAGTATAATATTTATAGTAAAAAATACGAAACTAGAATAAAAAATTAGTAATAAATAAATAAATACTATTAGTATGGCTTTTTTTATTTTATTTTTTACATCGTCATTATTATCGTTTAATTCTTCAAGTGCACCGGGTAAATGGGTCAAGAAAACCAGCAGTAAATTTGAATTCAAGCGCGTGTTCGTGTATTTTATATAATATACTTTCGTTTGTTACTTCATTTAAGTAATAGTAGATATTATATTGTTTGTCTGATACTTTTTAACTTGCCAGACAGACATTTCATCCTCATTTTTCAATCTCTTTATATTATAACAAACATAATTTTTTCTAAAATATTTATATATTATGTATTGTATAATAAAATATTGATATTTTCTTCAGACACCCTTATTCTTAAATTTTTCTTTTTCCCTTATTACTTATTCTGCTTACTTAATGTTATATATATTTATACTCTCTTCAAGGACTTTCTTTATCTTTTGTCATATATGTGTTTACGTACACTTATATAAGGTATTTTCTTTCTATTTTTTTTGAATTATGTAAGAAAAAATGTAGCATTTCTTTTTTCTTATAATTTATAGGTTAGGTTTCAACATTTATCTTGCTTGTATTTGCATATATGCTTAAATAATTTTTCTGTACTGCGGGCCGAAAGTACGTATTTCCCGGACGCTGCGCGTCCGGCAAAGACGTGTTTTCTAGCCATAATCGCAAAAAAATTTGGTACAATCCTCGGCCATAAACAAAGAATGACCCAAATCGCAGTTTACCATCCTCGGCTTCGCCTCGGAAGGTGAATGAAGGAATTTACGTGCGATTTGGGCCATACTTTATTTTTCTGGCCTAGAACCGTAATATACTATGATGAAATAGGTCTTTTGAAGATTCATAATCAGCATTTTTCTGAGCATTTGAGCTATTCATGCTTGCATTGTCTAAAATATCAACTTTTGGATTACCAAAACTATAACCTCACCTAACATTACTCTACAACTCATAGCATAACAGTTCATCAATTACTTTTGAGTTTTGGGAACAAAAGAAAAATCGGTTGCTTATAACTTCATCGAAATAGTTAGGTCACTATTTTTTATAGTTAGGTCAAAAATAGTTAGGTCACTACTTTTTCCCACTGAATATTTTCTTACAAATGAAATGATTTTCTAAGGAAATATAAGAATATGATGATATTCATTAATTTTTTTCTTCTAACAGAGATATTAATTAATTTATTTTTACATTTATAATAAAGACATTACAATACTATACCAAAATCAGTGAAATGTCAACTGCAAATAAATTTCGTTCGTTTTAACTTGAAAGTATAATTTAAATATTCAAATAAAATATCTTTAAAACTTTTTAATCGTTCCTTTCAAAATTTAAACCAAAATAATTTTTATAGGTCCGGCGCGAGTTTCCCCTCTGATTTAAATCTTATTGTCTTGAATTGGAGGTATTGAGTGTGTCACATGGTATTGCGTTTACACTCTATTATGAGGTTAGAAGTAACAGGACTTTTGATTGTGAACATGACATTTCAGGAGAAAATCCCACGTATCCGTATAAAAACCTGAAGAGAATTTTAATTTATAGTAGGTAGGAGTAAACTATATGTTTTGGACTTTCAGGGCCTCTCCCCCCCCTCCCTCAAGGTGGATCTTATTTTCTTCACCGAATCTAATTTTTTATGAAATTAAATTCTTTGCCGGAAATAACTTCCTAAGCCAGCCGTATTAGCATAAAAGAAGTTTTTCAGAAAAAAAGTCTGCTGTAACAGGGAGGCGAACTCGAGACCTTGCGGTTACAAGGCACGAGTGCTACTCCCTGGACTATAGCTGTGCTAGGAAGAACTTAAAACATGGGGCTAATTTATATAAAGTAAGAAAGCCTTTCTACTTTCGAGAAGAATTGCAACTTATAATTATAAAAAGTTTCTCCATAGAGTCTCCTCTAAACACGATATTTAATAATTGACAACTAAAAAATTTTTCTCAATTAAGCAAATCTAATTATAGCAACATACTAATAATAATAATAATAGATTTTCTTAAAATTAAATATAAAATAATATTTTAAGTAAAACTCGTTATAAAATCGTTACACGTTTATAGAATCGAGATCGAAGCTGATCGGATGTCTGAAAATAGTTTTTGTTCTCAAAATCCCCTTTCTGCAAAATATATATACTATAACGTAAACGTGGAAAATGACATAGAATCGAAAATATTCTATAAACTAAAAATTTATTAAAGAAAATTTTAAGTACACAAACTTAATATTAATATCAAAAACTAATAAATTATAAAATTACTAATGGCCCAAAAAATTTTTCTTGACAAGGTTAATTTTTCTTCTTTTTTGCATTAAGATTTATTATGTTTAAATTTAACTCACGTACTTACTAATATATCATAACCGTGGTACTATAAATAAAATATTAAAAATGCATTTTATTAAAAAAAAAAAAAGATATTTAATAGTCCTTTTTTTGTCGTTTTAAAATAAATTGAAAAATATAATAAATTTAAAATGAATTTATTTAAGGAAAAAATTATGCCATTTTTAAATATTTCAAGCGTCCCAAATTCGAAAAAATAATACATATTTGACCCATTAAACTTTTAGCCTATACAACACATGTATTTTTTATATTTTCATTCGATATTTTCGCTCAAGACTCAATTTTTTTTTTGTATTTATAGAAAAATTTTAAGACAAACATTACGTATGACGAAAATAAAAAAAATAAAAATCGATTTTGTATTGTAATGTCAGTTTGTCTGTTAAATATTTGGTATTTAGGTTATGTTTATAATAAGCTGTGAATTAAAACAAATCTGAATTATTACACAATGTATTGATCGCTGTTACAATTTTTAAATGTCTGTTTCTATTGGTTTGTGTTTTAATGAGCTTTAGTTGCCTTTTTAAAAAAGAGGTAATACTGGATACATTTTTTAGGTGGGTTTATCAAAATTGAAAAAAAGTTAAAAGAATAAAGAAGTTAAGAAAGTTTAAGTTTTATTGTTTTAAAGAATTTTTACCCTAATTTTTCCTCAAAAACTAATTCAAAAGATCACCAAATTAATATTCAAAAAAAAAACTTTCCCAGGGATGCCCAACCAAATCATAATTTCTAGAAAAAAGCAAAGTTAACCCCCTAGTAAAATTTTAAACAACAGGGTGAGCCAACTTACTATTAAACTTTTATTCATAATACTTAAATAAACAATCGACACCAAAGTAAACAAATCAATAACCACTTAGAAGCAAAGAAACTAATTAAAAACAATCAGAAAAATTAACGTACATTATAAAAATCATCATCTTCGTCGACGCCTTCGTCATCATCGTATTAGTATAAATTTTTTTTTTACTTAATCGGGTCATGCGTATCAAACTGACCTACATACCATACGTTTTCATATCGCACGCGTATTATCATTATTTTGATAAAAAAAACAAAGTTATTGTAATTATATGGATAATATTTTTCAATATCTTAGTTGTTAATTTTCAAACTTTTGGTTATCAAAAATTCAACTTTTTAGTACCCAAAAATTTTGAAATAATTACCAACCTAACACACATATTTTTTCATTTCTTATGCCATTATTTAAATTAACTGCATATACAATTTTTTAATTACAGTCTGCTATTTTTATAATATTACTTAAAAAAAAATTTTTTTTTTCTTTACAGAACTTACGTATAATAAACTCATCATCAAAAGCTATTATTACATACACACAATTTTTTTTGCTACATGTATTATATAAATAAATGTTGTTTTATAAGTAGGTCATGATTTTTAAAAAAAAAGTTACGATATAAAAAATTTATTAACAATAATTATTACTGTATGGAAAAAATTAAAAAAAAGAAAAAGAAAATTTTTTTTATATAAATAAATAATTAGAAAAAGAGAGTTTAGTAGGTAATAGAAGAAAAAAAATATACACGTGGAGCCAGAGTTATGACCTCGGCCCATACAATTTTCTGTCCTTATACTCGACATAGCGAACTCTTCAACTTGACCTACATTTTATTTTCTATATATTGTACTACACATACTATACCTATACTCTCTATTATTGATGTTTTTATTATTATTATGTATACTTTTGTCCAATTAATTTTTTCTACCCTTTCAAATTTAGGGTATAACGAACCTACGTTTAAATTATTTTAGTTTGTAAAAAATAAAAAAATTATCTTATCTGATTTTTGGTTCTTTGGTGTATAAAATAAAATTTTACGATTATTATCAGAATTTTGATTAAAAAAAAGTGAAATTTTTTTTTGAAATTTAAATTTCACACCCATTTTTATAATTTTTGACTTTTTTAAATAATTATGATAAAATTATCTATTTTTATATATAACGAATTTAGAACAAATGTACTTTTCATTTTTAAGTTTTCATTTTTAAAGTAGTTCTTGAAGTTTTTATTGTATGCCTACCTCTGTTTTTAATTAAGTTTTGCTTTTTATTCCCCAGATGATGCCCTTTTTAGAGTTGTTTCAAAATGCTTCACTTTCAAATGAAGCATCACGTAAATATGTAAGATAAGATAGATATAGAAACAAAGATGGCATGTTTAAATAGGCCCTTGAATGACCCAATCTATGACCAAAAAAATATACGAATTTCGGTTTCTGCTTATAAAAATTTTCAGACATTCTTTGATCCAAAAAGTATGTGATCTCTGAATATCCCAGCACTGTATAGAAATTGTTAAATAAATGTGATTCAGAGAACTTTTTGTATCTTGTACTTCTATTCTTATAATTGATTTGTTCTGCTAATGCCGGATAAAAGTCCACAACTACCACTTTTTCTTTATTTTTAAATTTCTTACTATTAAGCCTAATTTTTGCTGTGAGAAACAGATTCTCACTAAAAATCTAAATTCATAAGAAAATAGATTGTTTTAAAAATGGAGTTTTTTATTCTGGGCACAAAATTAACTTGAATCTTTCATTTATTAAGTCAACAACCCTATACTCAAAAAATGTTAAATAAAATTAATAAAAAATGAAATTCATTTAAAAAGCTAGCTGATATAGAAATGAGGTAAATTAAATAAAAATAAATCACCTTAAATTAAATAACTACTAAAATTATTATATAATTTTGCAATTTTTTTTTTTTTAATATTTACACGCAGTTTTTAACCTACATATTATAAAAAAAAAAATGAACCGGGTCGTATAAATAAATATTTAATCTATACTATACGTGCAATTTTTATTGTACTTTTTAGAATGTACGTAATATTTAAATTTTAAACAATTTTTTTTTTTTTTTAAGACAGATGTATAAATTTAATATAATCAATTATATTGGTTTATAATAATAATAATAACCTAATTATAATATACGTGTGCAGAAATAATAATAATAATAAATATTAAATTGTGGGTCATTGAGATAACGATCGAATTGATTATATATCTCTTGTTTTTAATAAATAATAGACTTTGTGTATCATAAAGGTTATAAAAAATAAAAGTCAATTATTTTATTCTTATTTCTTTTATCTATTTATTTTAATCGAAATATTGATACTAATACACCATTTTTTTATAATTAGAATTTAATTTATATGCCTTAATTTAATATTGCCATATTATATGGATTTATATTCTTCATTTTTAAGATTTTGCTTAGCTCATTTCTTAAGTCCTATCCAAAATTTTGAATTTTTTTAAAGTTTGGTTCTGAAGTTTAAAGCCATTTCTAAACCTAATAAATTTTTTTAAATCTTTTGTGTCAGTAAAAGCACGTGGAATTAAAAAAAAATAATTGGGTCTAGATAGGACTTAAGGTATTTACTTTTTTTAAACCATGTTGAATTTGAATTTAGCGAGGTACCTTGTTTCAATTTTTTTCCGCTAAGTGCTTTGGTTTTCACACTCCCAACTATTAAAAATGAATTTTATTTACACTGTAAAAAGTAATTTTCTTAGATTAACACGATAAATAGAATGTTTTCGAAAAATTGGTAAATTTTCAAAAAAATTTGTAAATGTTCGATAAAAATCGCAAATTTTCTAAATTTAGTATATTTTTGAAAAATTCGAAAATTTTGGATTTTTTTTTTGAATTGTAAATCACAACTATTTTTCATAAATTGACAACTATTTTTTGCAAATTTTCGAAAAAAGTTGTAAATTATCAAATTTTCTTGCAAATCCACATAAAAAATCGAGAATACTCGAATTTTTCGATAATATACTTTTAGTAAATTTACGATTTTTTTCGAATATTTACAAATTTTTTCGAAAATTTACTAATTTTTCGAATATGTTCTAATTTTTTTGTTAATATAAGGAAGTTACTTTTTACAGTGTAGTATTTAAGTAATTAAAATTAAAAGTCCATATCACCCCCCCCCCCCTAAAAACATCAATATTTACCCCCCCCCCTCCTAGCGAGTCAGACTTTTTCAAATACCCCATCCAATGAACATGTTCCATGTTAAAAAGTTTTATGGTGTCTAAGAATCACGTTTATGAATTTGCGATTAGAATAGATCAAAAAAACTATCCAAGTTAAAAAATATTAAATCTTAAATTAAATTATACAAAAGGCCTTGTTTACACCACACTGTCAGGCTAGAAGAATTGCTAGAAGATTCATTTTTCTGGTCAGCGGCCAGAAATTACGTATTTCCCGGCTGCTGCACGTCCGGCAAAGACGTGTTTTCTCGCCATTGATGCAGAAAAATCGTATACGACCCTGGGCCATAAAAAAAGAATGCCCCAAATCGCAGTTTTACGTGCGATTTGGGCCATTCTTTATTTTTCTGGCCATGGGTCCTAATATACTATTTAAGTATTGGCTTTGAAAAAAGTTATTGGGAAATTTCGAGCTTTACATGAAATCTGACCTGACAAAAAAGGCGACATATAGGTACCCGCCACCCCTAATTAAAACAAAAAAAAAACTTATTAAAAGTTATCGAAATCAGTAAATTTTTTAGTTTTAAAAACTATTTTGGTTGAAAATTTATTGAGTGCATCAAACCAACGGGCATGGAATATGATGACCTAAAATAGTATTAGCCAATATCCCAAATTATTTTAAGTTCATACAGCTGCATTATTTTAAGTCTCCAAACCCAAACTGTTCAAAATACAAAAATGAATTTTTTTCGCCTCAAGCCAAATTTTGATGACCTCAAATAGATTTTTTTTTAGTTTAGTTAGACCTAAATCAAACGAACTGAATTATGTAAATAAAAATATTTTAAAAAATACAAAATTTCTTTTACAAAATTATCTTGCAAAACATATATATTTATGAAAAAATATTCAACAGTTTAATTATTAATTATTTTTACTATTAGTTTATTAAAATTTTAATTAAAAATTAATAAAACATATATATTTCTTAAAAATAAGCATAAATTATTACGAAAAATTAACTATTAAAAATTTGCAAATTAATTATAATTTTTATTTCAAAATAAAAAAATTGAATTATTTAATAGATTTAAATTAATTAATTTAAGTATTTAAATATTTTTGATTAATTAAAAAAAATAAATTTTATAATTTGTATAATGCATGCATATAATTAAAATTAAATGACACGACATACATAACCTAATTTTTTTTTCTTAAAAATTAATAAGAAAGAAATAATTAAAATTTTTTAAAAATTTAAATTATATTTTTTCAACTCATTAGTTTTCATAATAATAATAGTTAGATAGAATTTAAAAATTTATGTGCATCTAATTATTTAAATTTTAAGATTTAGAATAATAACATATACATACACAGTCACTTAACTTTTTACATATTAGTAATCTGTAATCTCAAAGGAAATAAATTTTAATTAGGTTACATTCCTTTTACAATATCAGAGTAGTAACAATGCAATGGAAGTACCAATCAATTTTCAGAAAACTCATTTGCTTCGAAATTTTAGGATAAACTATGTTAATTGAGACATACTATTCAGCTTTAAAAGAAGTCCAATTGGGCCCATTAAGGTCTGTAGAATCCAAAATTTCAAATAATCACCAAAAGTCTTCCCTGTCAACAAACATACAATAAAAATGATAGTAACTACCAAAAAAATCTTTTCTTTTCATTTGGAGCAGTATAAAAGGTTTTTTGGGTCATAAAAATGGGCCTTATATTAACATGGGACATGTTTATAGGGAGGGGGTACTTCTAAACTTGAAAAATAAGGGGGGGTCAAATTTGTCCGATTTAGGGGGGGGGGGTAAATGAGACTTAGAATAATTTCAATTTAGGGACTTTGAAAAATCTGGACTTAGAGACTTAGAATAATACAGGATTATGGACTTGGAATAATTTTGTTTTAGAGGCCTAGAATAGTACGAGTTTAGGGAATCAGAATAGTTTTTGCTTAGAATATTTAATAAAGGTGATAATTACAAATTATAAAATTAGAAAATTGTATTTTAATGTTGAGTAACACTTGTATTATACCTAGTCCTCAGCTGGAAGTAAACATGTTCCATGTATTTGGGGTTTTTTTTTAAGACAGATTCGTATCTGGATCTAAAATTTGCAGCAGAATCTGATTATGAATTAAAAAAGTATACTTTCTATTTAAAATTCCCAAGTTGGTGTCTGCTGTGCCCAATGTGGCCATAATTCCCAAATTAAATGTTCTCCCCCCCATAAGGTGGCCCCCTCCAAATCTAACGACTTATATAAAAAAAATTTTTCGTTATTTTGCTTTGTTTACAAGATATTATGACTCTCCCAGTATTTGGCCATTTTTTAACTAATTGTACTGAACCTAATATCTTCAAAACTACTTTTCAAACTACTTTTTCCTCAAATCAAAAATGGCTACCAAAAGTCAAAAATTAAACCTAGCTAAAAAATTACAAAGAGGATTATTTCTAATAGTTCTTTTGGGAAAAAATACTTTGGAGCCGATTTGAAGATCCTAACATTGGGTTTAGATTTAGCTTAAAAATACCCAATAATCCCTATTTTAGTAAAAAATTATAATTTTTGCAGAAATTTGAAAATTGTTTTTACCTAAAATGGCTACTTATTGTTAGTTTCGTAAAAATTACAATGGGAATTCAAAAGATACTTGCAAAAAAAACTTAAATCCCACAAACCGAGCCGAAAATTATTAAATTAGTAAACCAAGTTATAGAGATATTTTTCAGGCCCAAGAAGCCCCAATCTAAAGAATCGAGACACGCAAATTTTTTTCCAGTGTAACATTTTCTTATATTAAATAATAAATACGTAATCAATTAGTATGCGTCATATAGTTAGAAAGAAAGTTCTAAGTATTTGCAAAAATAAAAGTAAAAGCTAATAAAAAACTATTCATTCAAAAATATTATGTATGAAAAATCAAGATGAAAGAGTTCATTGTATTTTATAGTATTCGTTATTATAAAAGACTTTCTAATAATAATAGCGAAAAATATTATATATTTATCGTCTAACGTATAATTGAACAATTTATGCCGTACTTTCTTTTCAATGTCGATGGAAAAGAAAACAAGGCTTTTTTTTTAAATTATATTTGTATTACACAATTTTAAATGTCGACATTGCGAAATATATTGAAGGTGACGATAAATGTTCTCTTACATAAAAAATTACGTACATCTTATGGGGGAATTTTTTTTTTTTTAAGCATACTTTAAAATACATAATTATTTACACATTTGTTGTATAAGAATTGCTCATTTATTCTCTGTTTTTTGTTTTAAGTATTTTTGCAGGTGTATTTATTTAAACATATTGTAGTGTAAATAATTGATTCAAAAAATGATAAAATGAAATTTTTTTTTGGTAAAATGATATTTAAGAATAAATACAAATTGTTTTTTTTTAAATTACTTTTTTTATTATACCTTTTTAAATTGTATAATTTATTTTGGATAAAATTTTGTTTGCTATAAACTTAAATGAATTTTTTTATTTGAATGCTTGGAAATAATTATTTATGCACCCAAAAAAATTTTTTAGATAAATAATAAAATTAAATTTTTTTAGGAAACCACCCGGACGCGGCCTAAAATGCACTATTAGCTACCGAGATAACGAATTTCTAGATCTTTGGCCATGTATCCATTGTACCAACGGAAATACCTGCTGGTTTGGGAAAGGCATCTGGAAACTCTTTTGAGACCAGACTAAACTTTTACGCTTTCTTCAATAAACCTTTTTATAATGTACCCAAAGTTTAGCCTATGACCCATTGTCTCAAGGGGCAAGGGAAGTACAGCCTCCTCCAAAGTTGGGTCACCCAGGTGACAAAAACGAAACCAGGCCAAATTTTTCACTTTATTTTTCACCCTCTTTCTTTCTTTCCTCTTGACTTTCTTTCTGAAACCAAAAGGTTTTCCGTTGGTACAATGGATCCTTGGCCAAAGATCTAGAAATTATTTATTTAGTTATTTAAAATTAGTTATTTCAAAAACAAATATTTTTTTGAGTAGTCCAAAAAAAAATTTAACGTTATATTTTATTATTAATTTTTACACTGTGATGATCAATAAACCATATACTCATTTTTGGCCCTTCTATAGTTTTAAAAAATTGAAGCTCAAATTAAATTTCTTAATCTTAATGAACAATTTTTGGCCAAAAATTGGAATTTGTATTATTGACTATTTCTTGAAATGAAAGAATTAATAATAAAAAATTGTAGTCTTCAGGGCTTAATAATAATTTTTACACAAGAAAATTGAAATCAATTGAGGAAGTTTTTTTCCACGAAGCCTGAAGCTCCATGATTCGTTAATTGCAGCGTTATTTTGATAATAACCTAAAATTTCAATATTTAAAAATGAAAAATGGTGATTCTAGGTCCTAGTCTTCTAAATATAGTGAACCCTTCTTGCCCCTCTGCAACATAATACAAAATAATCAAAAACTTGTTTACTTTGCATATTCAAGAAAAATAACTTTCTCAATAAAGATTTTGCATAAAATAATTCATAAAACAGTAAATATTGTAACTAAAAATTATAAAAATATTTAATAATAAAAGATTTATGTAAAAAGGGTCTTTAAAAGGCTCACGTGTCGCATAAAACTATTAATAGAAATATTAAATCTTTTTAATTATTATTAAAATAAGTCAATGGGTGGTACAACTACATTTATAATACTTGTTATGTAATATTTACAATTTATTTTAATTTATTGTCTTTTTACTAGATAATAATTTATACAAAATTTTTTTTCAACTTTCACAACCCCTGTTGTGATATCGGCACGCGTTTTTCTAATTAAACAAAACATCAAGTTTTTCTAGGTACTATTATTGTTAGAAGATTAGTATTAACGATTTTTTTTTTATGAGTAACAAAATTTAGAAAAATTTTCAACAGTCTAATTACCTTAATATTTTTTACATTATTTACTGTTATACCTAAATATTTATGTCTAATTTTAATTTCCAAACAAAAAGACATATTTCACGTTTTAATTTACACTGTTAAAAATTTTTTTTTTTTTTAATTTTAAAATTGAAAAAAAGTCATATAACCGATTATTACACATGATTTAGAAAGCTGTGAACATATCGATTGAACAATAAATGAAACTTTCTATCTATAAAAAAGAGACATTTTTTTTATTGATATTTGCTTTGTTTTATTACTATAGTTTTATAATTATGGGAATTTATTAGTCTTTTATGTTATTTTTGAATAACGACTTTTTAGAAAAGAAATTTTGAAATCAATGTAGTATTAATTTTTGAGTTTTTTTGGTACCCTGGAGCAAAATAATCTTTTGAATTAAAAAATAGTTTTTACGTATTTGACCAAAGTAAATAACCAATAGAACTCTAAAAATTGTCAATTTTAAGCAAATTTATGATTCAGCTTCAAATTCAAGAAAATTGCTTGAAACTGCTTGAAATTTTAAGAAAATTCAAATAAATTTCTTGTAATTTTAAAAATCGTAACCTAACCGAGTAGTGCCTGTCGAAATTCAAAAAAATATTCACACGATCAAGATTTAAAAAAACTAATGACTTTTCGTTACTAATTTTATTGTCGCACGTGTATTTGAAATAATTAAAATAATTTTCGAACCCTATATATAAAATTTATTTATTAAAAAGAAAAAAAATTACGTAATTTTACAAAAAAGTAAACAAAACAATAGAGCATTTAAAAACTAAAATTTCTAAGGATTCAAAATAATTAAATTAAATGCATTCTTTAAATAATTAAAATAAAATATATTAACAAACCTTTTTTATTTATTTATTATTTCATTATGCAAAAAAGACTCATACATGTTTATGTGAAATTAATAAATGAATAGGAATTTAAAGAATTTATTTAAATTATGTCATTTTATACAATTCTATATATGAAATGTTTAATTAAATGAAAAAAAATTTTTTTCTTTAAATAAATTTAATTAATAAATAAATAATAAAAAAAACAATAATGTAATATCGCAAGAAGAAAATAATTTGACCTAAATGAGTAATTATGTGTAACGAGATAAAAAAGTGAAATGGGATAAGTATCATCACGTATGTAATTTTAGAAAGTTTTATATAAATATTATTTGCTATAATTATTAGGTGCATATTACGTAATTTTCATTTTAATTTGCAGGATGATTATACTTTTTTTTTTTTAAATAACACAATTTTTTTTTACTTCTTATCGTGTAAATTTTGTCATTGTTTTTTTAAAGAAAGCTTTATTTTTTAAGAAAAATAGGTATTACGTAATGTTATTTGTTTAATGAGGTACTTAATTAAAAAAAAAGGAGTAGAGGTTATACTTAAGGATTTTAAGACAGACAAAAAAATCACGTTTTTTTAATTTTTAATTAACAGGCATAAAGAAAAAATTTAAGAAGGGATAAGTTTTCTGTTTTTAAAATAAATAGCAAGTCGGTAGTACTACAAAAGGGACCATTTTTGGAACTGTTACCCTAACTTCTTTTTCGTAAGGGAAAAAACGTGCTTTTTTAAAAATTGAAGATTTTTAGCTTTTTTAATGAATACTTAATGGACTCGTCTGTAAATTCTTAGTTTTAAAATTTTTTCATGAAATAAAGTAGCAAGGTAATTGATGGACCTCATAATTACGAAGAGCTTTAAGGTTGAATTTTAAATTTTACACTTTTCGACTTTTATCAATTTTTTAAATCTTTGAAACTAAGACAAAATAACCAAAAGCTTTTTGGTTTATCATTGCTGAAATTTTCTCCTAAACGGTCTTGATTTTAAGATAAATAACATATAAAAATTTCAAAATTCAATAAACCTTTTGATTTTATTTTACAATTTTAATGATTCAGATGTTTTATATCAAAAATATTTTTATTTTAAATGAAAAAACTTTTTGTTTTATAACAAGCTTCCATTGAACCAAGCTACTGAATCAAATTTTTTTTAAATTTTGTACAATATCATACCAAAAAAATTTTTAATTTACCCAAAAATCATTTTACTCCAAAATACCCCGCATATAAAAAAACCAGCATTAAAACTCATAAAATATTAAATGACTATATATATAATATAATAATAATATAATTAAAAACGTCTAATAAATATCATCTTATCTAAACACACCGAAGGACTATCTAATTCTTCAAATAATTATTTTCAAGTCCTTCCACATGCATAAGAATGAAAAAAAAAGTTCCACGTGTATAACCTAAAAATTAAAAAAAAAAAAACAATTTGTTATTAACAATCTGGTTCATCCCTCTTATAAAATTAGTAATATTTACAATATTTCATACACACTCTTACTTTTTTTATACGTTACATCGTCTGACTATTATACGGATCCCCCACTCGTCTCTATAGGTAAGTATGTCAAGGACGTGCGAACTAGGTTGCAAAAAACGACAGTTATGACTACATATTATATTTATATATATAATAAGTCTTCACTTTTATATTGTTTATTTATTTATTATAAATAAATTATTTATTTTTAATACCTAAAGGATTTTTAATGTTAATTTTTAAACTTTTATGTTCTATTTTGTCAATTGAAAAAAATCTTATATAATTACATTGTATTTGCGTGATTTAACAATGAGTACATTTGTTTATTGTATGCACATATTATTATATACAAGTTTCGCACGATTAGTCATTAGGGTCTTAAAATTAATATTTTTTTCTACAATAAAGTACTTTATATAAATTATTTTTGAATTTATTACGTGCAATAAATTAATTTAAAAAAAAAAAACTAAAATTTTACTTAAAATAAAATATAATATTAATTTATTTTATGTAATAATTTAAAGTATACTGTACTATTGAAATAATATAAATTTTTGTATGGGCGTTAAAATTATTGACAGTTAGAATTTTTTTTTTGCACAGTTAGTTATTGCAAATATTACTATATTTCTTACACCATCGGTTCTTTTTTTTTTCTTTCTCTTAGGCAATTAAAAATATTTTCTATTTTTTTTTTATTTATTTAGACTACTTAATAGGTATTGTAATTTGTGTTTTTATTTATTTATTCTGTTTTTTTTTGAAAATTTCCTGGGGTCGATTTTACGGAGCGTATTCTTACTAGATTCTAGGGACACATTAAATGAGTTTTAATAATTAACTATGACTTAAAATCTATTGAAATTCTGCTCAAGCAGGATCCATAAAATAGTGAAAATTTCTAAGGTTCCATTGTTTCAATTCTAGTGTCCCTAGATATCTAGTCTAAATACACTGGTCAAAATCTGCTCCATAAAGGGCAATTTACTAGATTTTAGGGACTCTAGAGTCGAAAAAATTCAACCTTAATAATTATCGCTAAAAATTTATTAAAATTTTGCTCTGAGACAATTTTATGAATCCTGCTCGAGCAGAATTTTAATAAAATCGCCTTGGAGCAAAATTTAAGTCTCTATAAACCCGTATTATTTTAATTGCCTAAATCTAAATTTTTTTAAAGGGACTATTTCATGGATCATATGCTTACTAGATTTCTAGGAACTCTAGTGTTAAAGCAATTCAACTTTAGCAAGTAAAAGGGCGTTTTCATAAAGCAAAACTTTACTAGATGTCTAGAAACCCTAGTGTTAAAACATTTGAACTCCAGTTACTATTACCAGAAATCTAAAAATCTTCAAAGGAATGTTTTCCTGAATCAGAATTTTATTGGAGTTCGGATCATAGTAACAAAAAAATAATTGTTTTCGGGCCCTATAGGAATCTAGTAAAAATACACTCTATGAAATCTTCCCTTAACACCAGAAATATAGCAAAATCCTGCGTTAGGAAATCGTCTGTCATAGAATTTCGCTTGATTTCTGGTGATATTTACTAAAGTTTCCCAAGAAATTTACTAAGAATATTCTACATGAATGGTACTAGAAATTTATTAAAATTCTGATAGCAGGCAATTTCATGGATACTAGAATTGTAATAGATTTTAAACCATAATGGTACAAGCTATGCAAAACTAATCCAGGGGGCGCATCGGAAAGAAACTAATCAAACATAATCTGGTCTCAAAATGCAATGAAAAGATAGAGAATAGAATAGTGGTACCTGGGACCTGATTCAGCACTGATATTACAGTGATAAACAGCCGTACCATCCACAATATGTGGTACTGCTCATGCGCAAACCAATATGTTTAGATATGGTAGTACTTTTCGCGATTCAGTTTAGTTATAAAAATCTATACTTTATTAAAAGTTAGTACTTTTTTTTGTTTTTGATGTGATACCTTATAGATGATATAAATGCAGAATCCAAGCCCTGTTACTATGGCGGATAATGATGATCATGGATAATGGCGTTCCATGTATTTCTTAGTTCGTCGGTTAATCTTAGCTGTTGGATCTATAGCACCACTCTTCCCTAGACACACCCTGATACCTCAGCAGCGCCACTATGCTGCAGCTTGCCTCATTAAATGTATCAACTCTAGTGCCCCTAGAATTTAGTAAATATATTTTCCATAAAATCTCCCTTTAAGAGTTATTATATCCGAATTTTGCGACGTTTTTTTGCTGAAATGGGTAGATAAATAGTTCAAGAACATTGTAAAAAGTAACATTTTTATATTAACAAAAAAATTAGAGCATTTTCAAAAAAATTTGTAAATATTCGAAAAAAATCGTATATTTCAATCGTATTCTCAATTTTTTTTGTGAATTCGCAAGAAAAATTGATACTTTACAATTTTTTTTCGAAAATTTTCAAAAAATAGTTGCAAATTTACGAAAACTAGTTGTGAATTTACAATTTTTTTCGTAAATTCACAAAAAAAAATCGAGAATTCTCGAATTTTTCGATAATATACTAAATTTAGAAAATTTACGATTTTTATCGAATATTAACAAAATTTTTTGGAAATCTACTAATTTTTCAAAAAAAATTCTATTTTTTTTGTAAATCTAAGAAAGTTACTTTTTACAGTGAATATTAAAAAAAAAATTTTTTTGAAATTTTGACTCAAATAGTATTTAGAACCGAGTCTTAAAACTTTATACTCATTTATCTCAGAACAGATTACTTCAAATTTTCTGTGTGCTTTTGTTAACATACTTATTAGGTTAGATTTTTTTTTATAATCGGTCGCAAAAAAGAGTTACACCCTTATTTGTACTGAAATTTTAAGCTTTTTTCTTATTCCTAGCTGATTTTTGCCAACATTTTATTTTAAATCTAAATTTTTGAAAAAACTCAACATCACTCCCTAGTTCTAAGTTATACTTTAATTTAATCTTTTTTCTTTTTGGACCATCTTAAAAGATATCTTGCCCGTCATTTTTTTAGACGCTTCAAAAAGTTTGACGCACAAATGACGTCAAAAAAAAAATTTTTTTTTTAATTTTCAAGATTATATATTTAATTGTTATTTAAATATCTTTTCTCAAAAAGCATAACAAAATGGGATATAATCACCCTTAAACTCAGATTATAAACCCTTGTACCCAGATTATTCTAAGTCCCTGACTCGAAATATTTTAAGTCCTTGACTCGAATTATTTTAAGTCCCATTTGTCCCCCCTTCCCATCCATTGCGAACCTTTGACTTTTCCTCATCAACTTTCAGATCTTTTGAGTTACCCCTCGGGTAACCGCACTCCCCTAATTTGGATTAAAAACAGGTGAGGCCTAAGGGGACTTTAAAAAATGCAACTTTATGAATTTATTTTATACTCATATAAGTTAAATGCAAAATTTATAAGAGCATAAATATCTTGTTTTAAATTTTTAATGCTATTAGAAGCCTAATTTTAAAATTCATTAAAAATTAACACTTTAATTATCTAAGTATACACCTCGAGAATAATATGATTAAATATTTATATCTTTATAAAAGTATCCATAACTTAATTAATAAATATTCTAATGCATAAAATTTTAATAATAATTACAAATTAATGACCAATAAGAAGAAATCTAAAATATAAATAAATAATCAAGTCTTATAGCATAAAGTATATTATATTGCAATTACATTTTTACATCAAAGTCGTTGGAGCGTGAGCTTGAAATTGAAAGTGAATTTTCTAGATTTAAAAAAAAAAAAATTACTTAAACTATACAATAATAATGAGATAAAAATATTATAAGGTGTAAATTTTATAATAATATAGGTGGTATATACTATTTTTATAGCGCAATCTATACTTTAAAAAAATATTAATTATATCCTTTTTAAATAAATATTTCATTTATGTATTAATTGATTTGATCTTAATTCAAGTTTACAATTGAGCAGATTAATTTTTTTATGGAAAGTATGATTTTTTAAAAAAAGTTGAAAAATTCTGAATCCCTTTAATAACACATATTTATTAAATTTTAGCTTGTATGTGTGCATATTTATAATATAATAAAAGAGTTGGATTTTACTTTTAGTTTCGAAAATGGAGATCGGTATATAGTAATGTATATAATAATGTTACTATAAGTAGGGGAAAAAAGGCCTTGGCACACTTTTAATCGAGAGCCGAGATCGGTTTGAAACTATATTCTATACTATTATATTTTTTTTATATAAAAAAAATACAGAGAAAGACCACCATCGTATTTTTTTTTTTTAATATTTTTAATTATTTATTTATTATTTTATATGCTAAAATATTATAATGTCAATCGAGAAAAAATCTTTTTTCGTTTCGCTCTTGGGTACATTTAAATTGAGATTTATTTGACAAAAAATTAAGAAATTATTACGAAATTTTCGTTTAATTGCAGTTTAAAAAAGAAAATTGCTGAATTTTTCATAAAAATTTTATAATTATTACTTAAAAATAAAATGATATTATTTTATTATTCGCCTTTTTAAGCATTCGTTATATTTTTTTAAAATTATGCACTGAATTCTAAATTAATTAAAATAATCCATTTTTGGATTTTTGGAAAATCCATTATCCATTTTTTTACTAATTTTTAATTGCTCAATTTTCCAAGCATATTTACTTAGGCAAACTGAAATTAGCAAACCTTGTCTTTCCAACCTTACTCATTAAAAACTCTTCGAAATTCATTTCTTGTATCATTTGACTAGAACTAGACTTAAAAAAGAAATGATATTGAAAATTTTGCTATTTCAAAAGTGCAAGTTTAGTTTTTAGTAGAAAAAAATTCCAAAATTTGGGTATTTTTCACGGTCTGAAAGAAATCACTTGAAACTATTTGCAACCACTTCATTTTCCCCCTTTTCGGTAGTAAAATAAATTTTTATTAAATATTACGAATCGATTAATTTATTGATTTTAATACGAAAAGGTGGATAAACGATTTTTAAAAAAATGCATCTCCTGACAATTACAGCCCCCAAATGTTTAATATCTTGGTTTTGAAATTCCAAAAATATCTAATTTCTAGGAGCTTGCAAGGAAAAATGCAATGTTAGAAGTAACTTTCTAAAATTAACAAAAAAAATAAAATCTTTTCGAAAAAATTTGTAAATATTCGATAAAAATCGTAAATTAACTAAATTTAAATATTATCGGAAAATTCGAGAACTCCTGATTTTTTTTTGTGAATTTACGAAAAAAATTGTAAATTCACAACTATTTTTCGTAAATTTACAACTTTTTTTGTAAATTTTCGAAAAAAAATTGTAAATTATCAATTTTTCTTGCGATTTCACAAAAAAAAATGAATTTTTTATTAATATACTAAATTTAGTAAATATACGATTTTTTTTTGAATATTTACAAATTTTTTCGAAAATTTACTAATTTTTCGTAAATGTTCTAATTTTTTTGTTAATATAAGAAATTTACACTTTTTACAGTGTATTTATCCACCTTTTCATCTTAAACTCTAAAAATCGATCGATTCGTATTGTTTAAAAAAAAATTTATTTTATCCTCCAAAAGGAGGAGTCCAGCCCCCCCCCTCTCACTCCTTGGGATACGTTCAAAGAAGTTTGATATGTTACATTTTTGATTAAAAACTTACTTAGTCAGTTATTTACTTTTTTGGTCATGTTTGTTTTAGAATACAGAACTAAGAAAAATAAGCCTTTTTTACCAAAATGACCCGCTGCTTAAGCTGTGCGTCCCAAGTATTAAAAAAAAAATCCTAGCTTATATGACTTACTTCCTAAATTAAATTTTATGGTTTTTTTTAATCCTGGATATAAATTTTGAGCCGACAATACAAATAAGTTTGAGAAATATGTAGCAATACCAAAGTAAATAAATCATTAAAATTAAATACAAAACCTTACCTAAACGATCTGAAACATAATTATCAGAAACATAATAAAAAACAAATCATATTACACTTATTTAGTATCATTTTGACGTATCAAACGTTAATATTTCTAAAATTAAGAAATTTATTGTTACAAAAGTTTGATTTGTTACAAAAAAAAAAAATTTTGTTTTAATATTTTTAATAATAGAAATAAATAAAATTAGATAACATTCAATTTATAAATACTTCAAGGATTTAAAAAAATAATTTTATTTTTCTTTATCTGATTCGAATAAAGGATAAAAGTTACAGAATAAAAAAAAAAAACATTTACAAATATATTTTTTTACATGTACCTATGATAATAAAGATTTATTTATGATAATATAAGGAACAAAAATGCATAAATAATATTTTTTTTTTTTAAATAGATTTTATTTTGACTCACGTTGTGCGTTTTTTTTTCTTCAAAATGCATTATTTTTAATGAAAGTTAATATTTTTAGATAATTTTTAATTAAGAAATTAAACTTATTTTATTGATTTAAAGGTACTACAGCTAAGAAATTGAGAAATTTTATACAAAAATTTTTAATTAAAATACTTGATAACGAGCACGTAATTAATTAAATAATTTTTTCGAAGGTAACATGTAAGACTGTTTTTTTTTATGCGATGCATCGATAATATTCAGACAGATGAAAATAAAATTTCAAGGTAATCTTGTATGTATGTATTCATACGATTGTTTATTAACACACACACAGACAGATTAAATGTTAAGAACAAATCCATCCATCATGTAAAAAAAAAAAATAGGTTAGAATTTTAAAATTCGCAGCAATGTTATTTGAAAATCGTAAAATAATAAATTATTTATAAACTATAAATAGATTTTTTCCAAGTATTTTTACGAAAAAGTCTTGAATTTTCAAAGTACAGTTTTTTTTACATTTTTCTGTTATATTTTTGCATTATTACCCGAGATTAGCTATCAATACATTAATGTATATGCGCAGCTTATTTTCAAAGATAAAGTATCCTTCGAGTTTGTGGTCATACAAATTATTAGATGGATTTTGCAGGGTAAGTCCAGGGGCATTGCGAGTTTATAAAATTTTTTCAGGTTTCAAATTTGAAAAACCCTTTCTAATTGCATTGAGAAGTCAAATTAAAATGTCAGAACAGAACATATTTCTCAAATCATAACCTCACTTTTTTTATTTATACAACTTGGACTACAAGCAGTTCTTCCAATTATAATGAACTGGCTAAAAGAATGTTTTTCGACAGTTCCCAATGAATATTTCCAATGAATAGTAATATCATGCAATATGAAACAAACACCAAGTTTTCTGGTGTCTAAATCAAAACAACTATCCTTAGAATCAATATTTTCAGTGTCTGAGACTAAATTCCAAAATTTGATAACTTCACAAGGTTGTTCAGGATGAGAATTTGTCGGAAGCTTTACCTGGTAGACCCCTGCAACAATCATCTCTGTGATGAAGTCTACCTGAGTAATTGGTATACTTACCTACACAGTAAAAAATAATTAACATAATATTACTACCGTTTAGTAATTTGACTACAAATTACTACAAAAATAGTAAATTTACTACAATTTTTAGTTAAATTACTACACTTGTAGTAATTTTACTAGGAAATAGTAAGATTACTGCTAGTAGTAAAATTACTAAAAGGTTGTAGTATTGTGTTCATTATTTTTTACTCTACATGGGTTCGTGCCTCCGAGAAGTTCTAACGTCGAAAAAGGGGGCACAAAAATTATCGTCAAATTGAAAAAGTTCAAAAGTTACAAAAATTTTACTAATCAGGGTTAGATGCAAAAATAGTTTTAATTGATATTTTATTTCCATTTTCTGACTTGCGATTCCTGCTGAAACTTTATGAACATACTGTATTGAGAAGCGAAGGTATGGAAACAGCTGCTAATAAAAACAATTTTCTACCCAGCTTTTCATGTAATAACGAATTATGGCGAAACTGTATGGTAAAATAAATTTTTCCAGGTAACGTTGCTTCAGTTCTCTGGTAAAAAAATAATACATTATGAAAAACAACAGATTTTTTTTGGAATTTAATAAACAAAAAAAATTTTAATAAAAAACAAAGAAATAAAATCGGCCTTAAAAATTTTATACGGCTTAACTATAAGAAAATAAGAAAAAACCTTGCTATTGTACAAGACCTTGTTCATTTATTTAATCTTAGGATACTTTATTTTTAATAATCATAAAATTTTTTTTGTTAACAATATTTATAAAAATTTTCCTTGTATTATAAAAAAAAGTACTTGCATCGCCTTATTTTTCGATAAAATTAAAATAATAATTATACGACAATTTTAAGGTGTACAATTAATTTTTATGACAATTTAAAAAATATACTTAGAAATATGAATGCAGGTGTTTAAAACCGTGTATTTAAAAAATAATTCAAGAATTCCAAAAAAAAAGTAATTTTGTTAAGTTAAAAAAATATCAAACAAAAAATATATTAAAATTGATTAAATTAAATTAAATGGCTTAAAAAATAAATTTTAACTAAGTATTACAAAATAATATTTTTTTTGCACACGATTAAGTAATACAAAATATATTAAAAAAAGGATAAATTTAGTCAACTGTATAAAATTTTGAAGGTTCTTTTTGTTTCATAAGTAAAGCAAAAGAAAAAAAAATCATCTTTTTTCTTATGGTTTTGGTATCTCATTTTTTTTTTTGGTGTTTGTAGGTCAGGAGTAGCTTTCACTTTCCATTTCGTAGCAAGTCTTGCGTCGTCGTTATGTTGTCGTCTACTTACACATACACTGAGAACATGAAATATTCGCATACTTTTTATAAAAGGCGCGTCTCTTTCTTAATGTATTTTCACTTTCATTCGATTGGCTTTTTTTTTAATAAATATTGGTTATGTATAGCAAAAAAATAAAATAGCGGTTATAATCAATTTAAATTATCGCTCTTTTTATGTAATTGATGATATTTTTAATTTGGTTCAAAATATCAAAATGAAAGTGTCGAAAGGGATGTTTCTTTTTAAAAAACCACAACTTGAAAAATTTATAAAAATAAAAAAAGAATAATTCCAAAAAGGATACACAGATCGTTTGTCACAAATAACTTGGGCGTTCTTTCCAACTTTTTTTTTTGCAATTTCCTTTAATATTTTTCCACAAAAAATAATCAAAAAATTAAAAAAAAAAATTATTAATTAATAAGATAAAAAAAAAAATTCATTAAATGATAAACTTAACCAATGTCCATATCCTCTCTTTCACAATACATCACACGGTTTAATTTAAATTTTTTATTTTCTCACAACGTCATTAAAAGATTTTAATCTTATGCAATTTTATATATATATATATATCTATTATCTATTTAATAATTGGCATTAAATATAAATAAAAAAAATTTTACCTAAAACTTACACAAGAATATCCTATTTTACATTGTATTTTGAAAAAAAATTAATACAAAAAAAAAATGGTTGTCTTTTTTTTAGTTTTATTGTGTTTTTTACTGAAGTGAGATGAGAAATATTTTAAATTGACAATTTATTTGTAATTATATATTATTATATATGTTTGTAATTAAATTAAAAGGAGTATATGTAAATAATTATTCATTTTTTATTAAATTGTGGGAAAAAATTCTTTTATTGTTTATACAAATAAATTTAATTTTTTCTTATTTTGAAAAATTCAATTATGAAAAGATTCAATTAAATATATACCATTTTAGACTTGATCGAGGGGTTGACAACTCAGAAGTTCACCGCACTTCTAAGACTTCTATGCACTTCTACCGAAATCTTTAAAAATAAAAAAAAAAAGGTTTTAAACATATATCTAGGTGTTTTTGGGTGTACTGAGTCCGAATCTGGCAACAAAATTGCAAAATTCGAAATGGCGGCCTCACAATTGGCCAATTTTCGAAAAAAAAACATCGAAATTTAAAATAAAAAAAAAAAGATTTTCAATGCATATCTGGGGGTTTTTGGGTGCGCTGAATCCGAATTTGACAACCAAATTTCCAAATTCGAAATAGCGGCCTAACAATTGGCCAATTTTGAAAAAAAAATATCAAATTTTAAAATAAAAAAAAAAAGATTTTAAATGTATATCTGGGGGGTTTTGAGTGCGCTGAGTCCGAATCTGACAACCAAATTTCAAAATTCGAAATGGTGCCCTCGAAATTGGCCAGTTTTGAAAAAAAATACCAAATTTTAAAATAAAAAAAAAAGATTTTAAATGTATTTCTGGGGCTTTTTGGGTGCGCTGAGTCGGAATCTGACAACCAAATTTCCAAATTCGAAATAGCGGCCTAACAATTGGCCAATTTTGAAAAAAAAATACCAAATTTTAAAATTAAAAAAAAAGATTTTAAATGTATATCTAGGGCTTTTTGGATGCGCTGAGTCCGAATCTGACAACCAAATTTCAAAATTTGAAATGGCGGCCTCACAATTGGCCAATTTTGAAAAAATAAATACAAAATTCAAATAGAAAAAAAAAGGTTTTAAACATATAAATGGGGATTTTCAGTTGTTCTGAGTCAGAATATTGCAACCTACTTTTTAAATTCAATATAACAGCCTCAAAATTAAACTATATTTCAAAACAAATAAACCAAATAAAATTAAGAAAAAAGGCTATAAATGTAGTTCTGTATATTTTCTGGTATCTTGAGTCAAAATCTGGCCAATTTACGAAATTCAAAATGGCAAGCTTAAATAAGCCTATTTTTTGAAAAAATAACGCCAATTTTATAAAATGAATCACATTTTCTGTTAGGGTTGTAGTAGTTTTAGAAGGTTTTTTTCCATGCTTCCTGGTTGTGTCTAGACAAACTCTTTATAAGATTTTGCGAGAGACTTTGATTAGGTATTTAACAAAAAATGTGAGATTAAAATAAAAAAAATGTTTTTATATATGTTATTTTATGTATAGGTACATATAATTATCTATGAATACAAAATTTTTTATATAATTTTTACCTTATTTTTAATAAAATCATACACAGAGTCAGGAATTACATCTCTTTTACCACTCATAACGTAAGGAATTTGAATTGTTTTCCGATAATTAGACACTGAAATAAAGCCAATACCAGGATTATAAACTTTTAATTTTTTTTCAGATGCCTTTGATCAATCCAATTAGTAAATGCGATTGTTTTGGTATCTGAAATAGACAATAATCCCCAATAGAAATTTCTTCTAGTTCTTCGACAGCATTTGGAATTTCAGAAATATGTAATTTTCTTATGACCAAAAGCTCGACCAAAAGGGTTTAATCGCTTTGATCGAATGAAATTAAAAAACAAATAATTATGGGTCTTCTACAGCTGAAAATATAGACTCTTTTACCTAAAAAAGCCTAAAACTACTACAACCCTAATAGAAGATATGATTTATTTTATAAAATTGGAGTTATCTTTTCAAAAAATAGGTTTATTTAAACATGCCATTTTGAATTTCGAAAACTGGTAGCCAGATTTGGACTCAATATTCCAGAAAATATCTAGACCTATAAAATGTTTAAATTTAAATTTACAACCTTTTTTTCTTAATTTTATTTTGTTTATAAGTTTTGAAAAATTGTTTAATTTTGAGGCTGTTATTTTGAATTTCAAAATTCGGATACAAGATTCTGACTCAGTACACCTGAAAATCCCCAATTATATGTTTAAAACCTTTTTTTTTTTATTTTAAAATTTCGTTTTTTTTTCAAAATTGGCCAATTTCGAGGCCACCAATTCGAATTTTTAAATTTGGTTGTCAGATTCGGACTTGACGCACCCGAAAACCCCCAGATATACATTTAAAATCTTCTTTTTTTTAAATTAAAATTGGATGTTTTTTTTTCAAAATTGGCCAATTGTGAGGCTGCTATTTCGAATTTGGAAATTTGGTTGTCAAATCCGGACTCAGCGCACCAAAAAACCCCCAGATATACATTTAAAATCTTTTTTTTTTTATTTTAAAATTTGGTATTTTTTTTCAAAATTGGCTAATTTCGAGGCCACCATTTCGAATTTTGAAATTTGGTTGTCAAATTCGGACTCAGCGCACCCAAAAACCCCCAGATATGCATTGAAAATCTTTATTTTTTTATTATCAATTTCGATGTTTTTTTTCGAAAATTGGCCAATTGTTAGGTCGCTATTTCGAATTTGGAAATTTGGTTGTCAAATTCGGACTCAGCGCACCCAAAAACCCCCAGATATGCATTGAAAGGCCGGCCCATTGAAAATCTTTATTTTTTTATTTTCTATTTCGATGTTTTTTTTCGAAAATTGGCCAATTGTTAGGCCGCTATTTCGAATTTGGAAATTTGGTTGTCAAATTCGGACTCAGCGCACCCAAAAACCCCCAGATATGCATTAAAAATCTTTTTTTTTTTATTTTCTATTTCGATGTTTTTTTTTCGAAAATTGGCCAATTGTTAGGCCGCTATTTCGAATTTGGAAATTTGGTTGTCAAATTCGGACTCAGCGCACCCAAAAACCCCCAGATATGCATTAAAAATCTTTTTTTTTTTATTTTAAATTTCGATGTTTTTTTTCGAAAATTGGCCAATTGTGAGGCCGCCATTTCGAATTTTGGAATTTGGTTGCCAGATTCGGACTCAGTACACCCAAAAACCCCTAGATATATGTTTAAAACCTTTTTTTTTTTATTTTTAAAGATTTCGGTAGAAGTGCATAGAAGTCTTAGAAGTGCGGTGAACTTCTGAGTTGTCAACCCCATGGACTTGATAGATCATGCATTCAAGTATTTAGGACTAAACATGAGTAAAGTCATTGTAATTGTAGATTTGAATAAATTAAGACAATACTTGCATTGATCATTTTACTGTAGTTTGAAGCAAAATGATAGTTATTTGTTATGTGTGAAGGATAGATAAGCTTATAACTGGTTCGTGTAAACACAACCTAAATGCAGCTGAGAACTGGATTTAATGCGTAAATGTTACGCAACATTACAATACAATTTACTAATTTTATAATTTGAAATTATAACCTTTACTAGATGTTAAAACTCGAAATCCAAATTATTCCAATTCGCCAATCCCCTATTATCTAATTGTAAGTACCCAAATTGAAATCATTTTAAGGCCCTCAATCCAGATTATTCTAAGTCCCTTAATTGAAATTATTCCAATTCCCTAAATCGAAAGTATTCTAAGTCCCTTAATTGAAATTATTCTAAGTCCTCAAATTGAAAATATTCTCTAAATGGAAATTGTATTAAATTCCACTATTCTATGTCCATAAACCTAAATTATTCTAAATCCCTAAACCAGAATTATCCCAAATCCGAAAATCGAAATTATTCCAAACCCCTAAAACCGGATTAAGTGCCAATTAAGTCCCTGAATCGAATTTATTTTAGGTCCCTGAGCCCGGGTTATTCTAGGTCCCTAAACTTAAATTATTTTAAGTCCCTAAACCAGAATTAAGGCCACTGTCTCTTTTTTGTGACGATTTTCAAAGGATTTTCAACATTTATTTTCTCAGCTGCTTTATTATAAAAGTTTACAAATTTATTTTTAAATAATTACAAAACTATTCTAGATGACATAAAAAAATTTTTGTTTCATATGCTTTTTTTTACAGTTTGTAGATGGCGTGAAAGTAGAGGCTCGAAAAAAAAATTGAAAAACGGTTCCCATCATAGCGCCTATTGTAGGCATCAAAACAAAAAAATAAAAAGGCATATTAATCTCTATAGCTTCCTCTTGTATGTGAACCAACATTTAGCAAAAAATACAAAAAATTGACCATTTGGTGAACCAAAAACGAAAAATGCAGTTTTTGACGTTAAAAAATACGCCTAAAACGGACAATAAAAATTTTTCTGATGCATAAAAAGCTGATATTGTTGGTTCACATACCAGGTATTGCAATAACGAAAAAAATGAAACAAGATTCATGTCGATAGCTCAATTAGTTTTTGAGCTAGCGTGGGAACCGATTTCAAAAAAGTAGTTTTGAGAAAAACGCGTTTAAAGTTTTTAAATGCATATGTTTTCATATGACTACGACCCATAAAAATCGAAATATCTAAAAAACATATTTTTTTTTTGCTTGAAATTTGTTTTTTAGATTCTTGAAATGTTTTAACATAAGATAATGAATTTAAAAAAAAATGAAAAAAAAAATCCCAATAAAGAGACAGTGGCCTTAATTCAAATCCCTAAATCAAAATTATTCTAAGCCCCTAAACTCGGATTATTTTAAATCACTAAACTTGAATTTTTTTAACTCTATAAACCTAAACTATGCAAAGTCCCTAAACTTGAATTATTCTAAGTCCGTAAACCTGATCTATTTAATGTCCCTAAATCGAAATTCTATTAAATTTCATTTGACCCCCCCTACCTCACCCTTTGATTCTAATTCCCTTAACCCAAATTATCAAAAGTCCCTAAACCTGGACTATTCTAAGTCCATAAATCGAAATTATTCTAAGTCCCTAAACTTGAATTATTACAAGTCCCTAAACTTGAATTTTTCTAAATCCCTAAACCAAAATTATTACTTAATCCCTAAATCGATATTATTCTTAATTTTTAGGGGTGTGCCATTACCCGAATGTTGAGTCGGATTCATGCAATTTTGGGTTTTTCGCTTTAAGTTGGGTTCAATTGCGTAAAGCAAATGAAGCTTCCGATTCATAACTGTAAGTGTAGACCTTTTTGTAAAATTCTGGCCTTTGCTCGAAATCTGAACTGAATAAAAGTCAAAATTCTGGGTACCCGATCTGACATTTGGATAACCACACACCCCTAATAATTTTCGTAATGATTCTTTTTGAAAGTAAGTAGAATTAAAGAAATAATTACTTAAATTTAGGTAATTAACAGTTTCTCACCAACACCTAAAAGTGACCTAAGTTTTTGTGAAACCTTTGCCGAAAAGTTTATATATTTAAACTGTTTTGACGAACCACCAATTGGGGTTGGTTTGCCCTTTCTGGAGGGTGAAGAAAATATTTTAAAAAGCGATTAGAATCGATTATTTTTTGCATTCTAAAACGAAAAGGTGACTGAATCTTTTAATTAAATGCACCCCTTTCAAGTTACAGCCCTTAAGACTTTAATTTTTTTCGAATGAAATATCTGAGTAATCTATAAGTTTTAGGGGCTGTAAGTTAAAAGAGTTGTATTTAATCAAATAATTCATATTGACCTTTTCGTTTTAGAATGCAAAAATTAATTGTTTTCAATAGCTATGTATTTAAAAAATTTTGATTGTCCCTTTAAGAATTGGGCAAGCAAATCTCAACAGGGGTTCGTCAAAAAAATTTCAAAGTATACCTAAAATTTTTGGGTACTGAAGCGAATTTCACCAAAATTTATGTCACTTTTTGGTGTTCTGAAATGAAAACTGAAATGGTTTATAATGATTTTCTCTAAATAATCAAAAAAGGTTAGACATTTGGAAGAACCAATTTTTGGCCGAAAAAAATACCTGCAAAAGTCAGTTATTGTCAGAGTTGGAAACTTGAGTTATAATGATTATAAAAAATTTTTTACTTTTGCAGGAATTTTTTCCTCTTAGAAAATCGGTGTTTTCAAATATCTGACCTTTTTTGGTTAATCTACTTATAAAAAATTAGCAGCCAGGTGGTTAATAGGAGACGTTATACGCGTATTAAAACGTCAATTTTTTAGCCCTTGTTTATTGCATTCAACAGAAGCAGGTCCTAAATTTAATATGCACTGTAAAAAATAAGTTTCTTATATTAACAAAAAAATTAGAACATTTTCGAAAAATTAGTAAATTTTCGAAAAAAATCGCAAATTAACTAAATTTAGTATATTAACAAAAAATTCGAGTATTCTCGATTTTTTTTTGTGAATTCGCAAAAAAAATTGATACCATTTTTTTTCGAAAATTTACAAAAAATATTTGTAAATTTCCGAAAAATAGTTATGAATTTGCAACTTTTTTCGTAAAATCACAAAAAAAAATCGAGGATTCTCGAATTTTTCGATAATATCCTAAATTTAGTAAATTTACGATTTTTATCGAATATTTACAAAATTTTTTGGAAATTCACTAATTTTTCGAAAATATTCTAATTTCTATTTCTAATTCTATTTTTTTTTGTAAGTCTAAGAAAGTTACTTTTTACAGTGATGATCTCATATTTTAAACTAACACTTTTCTAACAATTGAATTGATTTTTTTAAGTTATATATAGAAATTTGAGTTTTCAAGTTTTCAGAGATAGAATGATAATTCGATACGAATCTTTTCGTCAATTTTTGATCCTGAAGGAGCACTGAATATTTTCTTTTTAGTTTCTCCAATGAATAATAGAAATTCAATGGTTCAAAGTCTACATTTTGTCCCTAAATTAACAAACAGCTATTTAACGGTTAAAATAATTAAATTCCATAAAATTTGTTGAATAAACAAAAAATTTTCATCTTTTGTATCAATGAAAAGGCGCTTAATAAAAATTGTTCCTTTTATTCATACTTAAAATAAATTCTCATGTTCTATATAAATAAATATACATTATAATTAAATATTTTTAAAAAAATTCGATCTCCTGTCGAATTCTAATAACTACAGAATATTATAATTAAATTCTTTTATCTTCAAAATAAAATTCACCTGTTTTCATTTATAAAAAAGAAACCCATATTTTAAATAAAAAGAAATGAAA
Source organism: Anagrus nilaparvatae (assembly GCA_022575985.1). Lineage (NCBI taxonomy): Eukaryota > Metazoa > Arthropoda > Insecta > Hymenoptera > Mymaridae > Anagrus > Anagrus nilaparvatae. The sequence goes on along the minus strand of JAKSXM010000231.1, from coordinate 27,977,739 downwards.
GTACTTTTTTTTTGTTACCTGCTTTAGTATTTTGTTTAGTTTCTTAAATTGAGTATAATATGCAGGTAGTTAGTTATGAATTCCTTTGCGTAAGGTTTTATAATCCTGTATTACCGGATTTTCTTTTCTTGTTATTTTGTCATATTATATTTTAGAAGAACAAGTGTTTACATTCAAGAATTCAAAAAGGGGTTTCTTTAAATTTAGGTTAACTTGACAGGATATATTAAGTCTATTTCCTTGCAATTAAAAAAGGGGCTACCTGCTGTAAAAAATTGAACTTTTACCTCAGATAAATTCAATTTTTAATTGCGTGAGAGAATAAAGTATTTATTTTTTTTTTTATTTATTTATTATTTTTCACCCAAGTTTTTTATTATTTTTTTTTATGCCAGGGACGCGCTCTTGATTCTCTTGGTTTCACCTTCTTTATTTTATTTTTTTTTACTGTATAAATGCATTTGATGCTTCCTGCGAAAAGTGTTAGCATAATAATAATCGTTATTATTATCATCATCTTCTTTTATTTATTTAAATTTTTTATAAGAAAAGATATTATTTATTTTATTTATTTTATCATTATTTTTAACTTTTTTCGAAAGGAAACGGATTCTCTTTTGTATTTTTTCTTTTTTTTTATAAATATTTGTAATTATTATATTTTTAAGAATAAAAGTATATTATCTTTTGTTGGAAAAATATAAAAAAAATTTTTTTTTTGCACAATATTTAATTATATATTTTTGCTTTTTTTTTTTTGAAAAAGGTAATTTAAATAATGTAAAGGTAAATTGTGCATGTAGTTTTAATTCAAATTAAAAAAATGTGTTTTATCTTCGTTTTGAAAAATTCATTAGGCCTAAAATTGAAAATTAATTTTAAAAAAAATGCACACTTAATTTTTCTACCAGGGTAATTTTCAAATTTATTTTCGTATAAATTTGTTAACAAACAGTTATTTTTGTTTTCTTTTGAACAAACGTTAAAATTTTCAATACAAATATTTTGTTTTTTGTTAAAATTAAAAAAAAAAGTAGTACAAAAAAGGGTTTACGAAGAAGTCGTATATTTTTTAAACAAGTGACATTTTACCAAGAAAGCTAAATAAAATAACGAAAAAACTTTGTACTTTATAATTAACTTTTCGTCATATTTTTTTTTTACTTTTATTTTTAAAGGTCTTTTATTTTTTAGTATAAAATAAAACGAACGTGTGATTAATGTTAAAATTTTTGAAACTTTAAAAGGGATAACACAGGAAATGATTTGCAGCGAGAAATGAATAGCATTTGAATATTTTTAAGGCAAAGAAAGTATACATTTCTTTACTAGCGGGGAATAATGACTATGTTCCAATTTTGAGAGGCCATCAATATTGCTCTTTGTAAAGAAAAAATCATTCCTAAGCTGATCTAGAAATATTTATTTTTACCAAATGATATTACAGGACCTTTGAACTTTCACATTTGGCAAAATAAACATTTCTACGAACCGGTTAACCCATTAATATTTAAACGACACCTATAAGTCAAAAAAAAATTAGAAATGAAAAAATATAAAATTTATAGGTTGCTACTTTTTTTACGAAAAGTTTAATTTTACTTTTAATTAAAACTAAGATTCAGAGGTTCGTGAACAGAATCAAAACTGTGTAAAATTATTGTTAAAAAAAAACTCACTTTTAAATATTTATTTAAACATTTGATACTTCAAAAATGAGTACTTTAACATAAAATTTTCAAAAATTTAATTTTAAAATAAATATTATGCCGAAATTCCTTTTTTGTTTTACAAAGAATTTGCAGGTAAATGCAAATACTTTTATAAATAAGTGGGTGTTTATATATGAAAAAATTTCTCATATCAGTTTGATTTCTAAAAATTTTTAAAAAGGAAATACGTTTATTGCTTCAAGTCAATTATGCAACAATGTGCTAAAACTAAAATATTAAATTTTGCAAAACTGAAAAGAAAATAGCAAATTAAATTTTATTTGAACCACGTATTATTTTGAAAATTAAGTATTGACACTGCATATTTCAAAAAAAATATAATTTTTTATTACTCCTTAATTTTTTGGGCAACATAGAATTTACGTCGAGATTTGAGTTACGCTTTGAAACCATATTTTTAGGCCCAAATATCGTAAAAATCATTCTTAGGCCGAATTGAAACTTCAAATTAAAAAATTTTTTGAAATAATTACAAAAATTTATCGCAAAATTTCCAGTGTTGTAAATAAGAATCATAATAATTTTTTCGCTATCTACCAGTTTTACCAAAAAATTAAACTTCGCAATTTTCAATTAAAAAAATTCTTAAATCTAAGTAACCAAATTGACGCGAATCGTGCCATATAACACAAAAAACCAGTCAACCCAAAAAAAAAATCACACATAACCAAAAAAGTATAAAGTTAACTCAAACATAAAAATTTGCATTAAAAATATCCTTATCTCTTTCCAACTCATGCAAAATAAAAAAAAGAAAAAAAAGGTATAAAGAAACTATTAAGAAAACGATGTAAACGTATGAGTATACACAAACACAGAGATAATTCTATGTTATTAAAAAAAGAGCGGGAGAACGGTGCGGCTGCGTCATGTTAACAGTCAAAGTAGGTCAGTGGGTCTCCCCACTATAAAACCTGTAACTCCACGCTTTAACTTTTTTTCTCTTTTTTTCCCCTTCTCTTTTCTCAAACAGTATAAATTTTTTGCACATTCACAAATACATATTAAAAAATATACATATAAAGTAGAATTTTGATATTAAATTGCAATATACATATATTTAATATTAATGTTATGTAAGTAAGTATGTATTTGTTGAAAAAAGAGTGAGCGCCAATAGTGTTATACTGTTGACCCAGTCGCGTTATATACCTATATTCTTGGTTGAAAGCAAAAGTTTTATATATATTTTTTTTTAAGATTCTCTTGCGGATTATTATTACCTTTTTTTAATATTATGTTTCTTATATTATTATCCTTTCGTTTTTTATTTAACTACTTTCTCTTATTGACCATAAAAGAAAATTATCTTATGTAATAATTATTTTTTTTTTCGGATATACTTAAATTATTAATTATTTATATACTGTATAGAGTGTGTATAGAAATTTTCTTTTATGATTTTCGGCTCACTGGAACGAGTTTCTATTACGAAATATACACGTGTATTATAATAAATACTTATTCATCAAATAATTTAAACAAACTATATTTATAATATTTATGAATGCCTATTATTTATAATTGTTATTAACTAAATATTTTTATGAATTTTTGTCTTGTACCATGTAAATTTTTCTAATTTTTTATCATTTTTTATTTATACTTTGTAATTTATTAGAAAATTTTTAAGAACTTTTTTTATTAGAATCTTAGCTTGAGACAACGCAATATTTTAGATGCCGCTTTGATTTTGGTTTAAAATTATAGAACTGATTAAAATAAGGGTATGTGTTAAATTTTTAATGAAAGATTAAAGGATCCTAATTTTCCTAGGCTAGTAATAAACAAAGGGTCATATTAACATAGAACATGTTTTTAAGGATGGCTACTTTGGGAATTCGAAAATGACTTATAATCTGGGTTTAAGGACTTAAAATAAATTTGAGTTAGGCCTTAGGGGCTTAGTGAAATTCAAGTTTTTGGCCACTGCGTGGCTGAAAAAGACGCGTTTTCTAGTCACTAATACTTAAAAGTTTTAGACGGCCCTTGTCCAGAAACAAAGCATGCCTTATCTCGCGCAGTTTACGTGCTATTTGGGGCATTCATTACTTTTCTGAACACGAGCCGTAAATCCACTAATTATCCAGTATTTTTTTTATATACTAGCAAAACTTGTTAAATAAATAATTAAATAAAAAGTTTACTTATATAAAATAAAAAAAATGTTCGAAAAATGTTAAATAAATCATTAATTGAGCTTATATTATAATATGATTAAAACTTACATTTATTAATGTATATCAATTTATTTTCCAAAAAAATAAGTACTTTCGAAAAGATTTTATCATTTTAAATGTCCTGCTTTTTTTAAATGTAATAAATTATAATACATACATATTCTCTTAATTTTCTTTTTGTTACACAATTTTAGAAATTTATAATAATTATTTAAATCTGAAGTTTTATTTTGGAAAGTATTTTTTAATTTTATTTAAACTACTTCAAAGAATCGATAGATATGAGTCTGGAAGAACGGAAGAATAAAGGGGGTGAAAGTAAAGTGAAGTCCTTGTTGAAGTAATAAATTTTGGTATGTTGCAGCTCTTGTAAAATTTTAGTTGATTTTTTAAATTTAATACTTATAAATGATAGAAAATTTTTAGATAAAAATTTTAGATAAAAATTAGCAACCATAATTAAAAATTCACAAATTATAAAAAATATACACAATATCATTATGTTTTATTTTTTTGGAAGGTCACCAATAATAAATTATCAATCGACGATAAATTTACCAAATAACGTATATATCATCAAATTTTATTTACTAAAACTATACGATAACTTTGTGAAAAACTAATAATGCTTCAAATTCTTTTAAAATTTTTATCGGTATCAAACCTAAATTTTTAATCCAAGCGCTTTATTTATACTATTAGCAGTACATTTCTCTTTCGAGAAAAATTTAAGTTTCTAGTTTTGAATCTTCTATGCATACCATTTTTGAGCAAATGCTTTTAGATTATTTAAATTAATTAATTTATATTAAATTGAAAAAAATTACTTATATTAAATATAACAAGCACATAATACATAAAGAAACTCAAGGTCAAATAAAATAATTAAACTATAATATATAATATAAAAAAAGAGTATAAATAATTTTTCCATATATATAAAGACAATAATTCCTATTAATTATAACTTTTTATATTGTAATTATTTCAATGAAAAAATATTTATTTATTTACTTTGTTTGTTAGTTTTTTTTTTTTTATTTTCATGTAGTTTTGTTATTTTTACTCATTAATTCAAACCTTTCCATTTATATATTTTTTCTCTCAATCCCCATAAGAATATTATTGCCTCAATCACCTTTCAATTAAATACTGTAATTATGGTATTAAAGTTAGAATAAATAATATTGCTACTGTAAATTATTTGTAAATTGTCTGTATTATGATTTTAAGTTCCTGTTGGGGATTAAACTGATTTTTTAAAATTTTGATTTTTGCACGATTTGAGACTTAAGAAGCTAATAAACCGGTTTTTAAAAAAGCGTGTGTACGAATACACTTATGTGTGTGACCAGTAATATTTTACAACCATCCTTTGTAGATATTGATATTTTTTCATTTTGACACAGGTTTCAAGCGTTCTTTAGTCAGTGTATCTGGAGCAAAATTACTAACCAGGCTAATTATAGAAAAAACTGAAAAAAACCTAATTTTCAGGGATATTTCTTAAATAATAAAAATATAATTAATTTAATAAATTCCAGGACTCCCCAATGCAAAGATCGTTTAATTCATTGAAATATTATGCCATTTATAAAAATGCCCTCATTTTATTTATTAATTATCTGTGCACACAACAATAAATAAAATTGATTCATTAAAAATATATCAATACTTTGTTATATTTACATTATCAATTAACTCATTTTTTTTCCCTATTCGTTTTAGTCATTATTAAAAACTTAAGTTTACTGTAACTCGTATGTTATTGTTATTATTTTTTTATTTATTATTTTTTATCTTAATAAATGTGGGTTAAATAATGTTGAAAAAAAATTAATTATAAGTTTCATTTTACTGATATTTTATAAAAAATTATACATTCTTTCGTTATAATCAATTTCAGAACAGAATTTAAATCCATAGAAACTCTGTTATAACTTTTTACATTTTTGAGGCCCACAATTTACCGTAAATCAATTTTTTGTCAATTTTATATTCAACACTTTGTATATCTTGAAAATTAAGTTTATTGAAAACTCATTTCCATTGGATGGTGGAGTTAGTATACGATAAAAAAAACGTTCTTTGTGCTTATAACTATAATAAAATAGATCTCTAGGCCAAAGAACCGAGGAAGCTCCATGTCAACATGAGATACCTTACTCACCAAATAACTTCTGGTGTGCCTTAATTTTATCATAGTTAACTGTCTCTCCATGATATTTAATAAACAAAATATTCATTTTTGGCCAAAAATCAACGCAATTTTAAAATTGTTTTCAAAATTGCAATATTTGACTAAAATTCGTATTTCCAAATATATGTTATCAGAACAGTTATTACACGTCCCTTTATTTTGAACCTTCTATCAGATATGTTTTTTGAAGATAGAACCCAAATTTCTTATTAACATGGAACATGTATTTATTTAATTTATACATATAATATTTTCGATTTAGGGATTTAGAATAATGTCGATTTAGGGACTTAGGATAATTCGGGTTTAGGGACTTAAAATAATTTGAGTTTAGGGGCCTAGAATAATGTCGATTTAGGGACTTAAAATAATGTCGATTTAGGAATTTAGAATAATTTCGATTTAGGGACCTAGAATTATGTCGATTTAGGAACTTAGAATCATCCGGATTTAGGAACTTAGAAGAAGTCGGGTTTAGGGACTTAGAATCATACGGATTTAGGAACCAAGAATAATGTCGATTTAGGGATTTAGAATAATTTCGATTTAGGGACCTAGAATAATGTCGATTTAGGAACTTAGAATCATCCGGATTTAGGGACCTAGAATAATGTCGATTTAGGGACTTAGAATCATCCGGATTTAGGGACCTAGAATAATGTCGATTTAAGGACTTAGAATAATTCGGGTTTAGGGACTTAAAATAATTTATGTTTAGGGACCTAGAATAATGTCTATTTAGGGACTTAAAATAATGTCGATTTAGGAATTTAGAATAATTTCGATTTAGGGACCTAGAATTATGTCGATTTAGGAACTTAGAATCATCCGGATTTAGGGACCTAGAATAATGTCGATTTAGGGACTTAGAATCATCCGGATTTAGGGACTTAGAATAATGTCGTTTTAGGGACTTAGAAGAAGTCGGTTTTAGGGACTTAGAATCATACGGATTTAGGAACCTAGAATAAAGTTGATTTAGGGATTTAGAATAATTTCGATTTAGGGACCTAGAATAATGTCGATTTAGGGACTTAGAATCATCCGGATTTAGGAACCTAGAATAATGTCGATTTAAGGACTTAGAATAATTCGGGTTTAGGGACTTAAAATAATTTAAGTTTAGGGACCTAGAATAATGTCGATTTCGGGACTTAGAATAATGTCGATTTAGGAATTTAGAATAATTTCGATTTAGGGACCTAGAATTATGTCGATTTAGGAACTTAGAATCATCCGGATTTAGGGACCTAGAATAATGTCGATTTAGGGACTTAGAATCATCCGGATTTAGGGACCTAGAATAATGTTGATTTAGGGAGTTAGAATAATTCAGGTTTAGGGACTTAAAATAATTTAAGTTTAGGGACCTAGAATAATTTCATTTTAGGGACCTAGAATAATGTTGATTTAGGACTTGTGGCCAGCGGAATTTTTTTTTCTTTGCAAATAATTGCAAATGACTTGAAACGTAAAGAAAATTTAAAAAAACATTTTTTCTTTTCTTTTTCCAAAATTTTCTCAAACCTCGTCATACCGACATACGCATATCCCAAGAAAGCGGGAAAAAATTTTTTTTTTAATTTTCTTTACGTTTCAAGTCATTTGCAATCGTTTGACGAGAAAAAAAATTCCACTTGCTACAAGCAGTAGTAGAACTCAAAGTGTAGAACTCAAAATTATTTAGATATCCTTAATTATAAACATGCATATGACCCATATTTAAAAAAAGTAATTTCTATTATTATTCATTATTACATTACATACATACTTATTGAAAACATAACTTTAAAAAAAACATTGGTCTATACAATAGATTTCTCTAAAATCAGAAATACTTGATTTTTTATCTTTATTTTTTCATTTACCATTAAAATTAAAACATAGAAAATCATAAAATGCATTTGTTTTCTGTACAATAAATTTAAAAAAAAGCTACCTGTTACGTAAAAAATCAATTTAAAAAACAACAATATTTAATTTGTATTATCTGTGAAAAGAAATAATTTCATATTTCTTTGAAAAGCAAAAAATTTTTGAATTTTTGAAAAAAAAAAAAAAAAAAAAAAAAAAATGGTATTACTGATAATATTATTAATAAACACATTATTTTTATAATTTTATCTTTTAATAAGAATAATAATTACCCTGTTATCTCTTAATTTAAAAAAAAATGTTACATTTATTTATAAATATATATTCTACAATTAAATATAGGTCAGTATGAATAGTTTAAAAAAAAAATTTATAAAATACTTTTTTGTCTAATTATTATTATATTCAAATTTGTATAATATAATTAAGGGTTATTCACAAAATTACATAACACACTTTAGTCCTTTTTGTAAAATGTAAAAACCTTTCTTTTGATATTTATGTACGCTTTCTTATCTTCTCTTTTATATTATTTCTGATATTTTATTTTTGAGCCATTTATACTTGCACAATATAATACTTGTTAGGTAATTTTAAATTTAAAAAGTTGGAGAAAGTTTTTTTTTTAAATATACAAAGTACTGTAGAAAAAGAAAATCGTTTATCTTTTGTTTAATTTTAAACTGTGTTAAAATAAAAGGGTTGGCTTATCAACAAAATTTATTTAATTAATTAATTTATTTATTTAATACTATACCATGTTTTACTAAATTTATCTATTTTTTTTACAAGGTTTTGAATCTTATATACTTGAAAGATTATGATATTAACGATACATAAAATTTTTTATACAGAGTATTGTTACTGTGTAATCAGTTGAACATAATTAAATAAATGGCAAAAATATTAAATCTGTAATTTGCATTCTTTTAGAAATTTATACACATGCATACTTGGTTAAATTTTGGGTCACTAAAGCGATTTTGAAGGTTTCATCTTGTTTCCGATGGCCAGTTTTGAGTGATTCGCGCTGCAACACCAAAAAAACAATAAAAGTGCAAAAAATACAAATTCTTAATTGAAACAATTTTTGGTATCCCTCTAAGGTTTCTGAAATTGGATTTTTAAAATACAAAATGGGAAACTGGAAATAGCGAATTTCTAACTTTGAAATCTGTAATTTAATTTATTTAAAAGTTAATTAATTTAAAAATTTTTGGTTCTCTGATTAAGATTCTGAAATATGATTTTTGATTTGGTTAGAGAATATTAAGTATAGACATATAGCTCCCTTATCTGGTATAATTAGACTCAAGAGCTTCACAGTGTCTTAAATTTTCTATTCAGCTAAATCGTATCTCAACTAATCAAGCCGACAAAAATGGTTATTAGCTAGTGAATATATGAGCACCGTGATATTATTTATTAGTTGAAAAATCCTTCGGATTATTAGAAGGAACACTGTTTCTGCTATACCCGCTCTTACGAGTAGGTACTCGGCCTATTCACGTCGTGTTGGTGTCACGTACCTACAGACTTGATCAAATGGACTTAGAATATTTTCGATTTAGAAACTTAGAGTAATTTGTGTTTAGGGGCTTAGAATATTTTGGATTTAGGTACTTAGAATAATCTGGGTTTAAGGACTTAGAATATTTTTTATTTAAGTACTTCGAATAATTTTGATTTAGGGAATTGAAATAATTTCGGTTAAGGAGTATAGAATTATAAGGATTTTAGGAGCTAAAAATAATTTTTTTTTTCCTGAAAATTGTAAAGGACTTAAAATTATAAAAGCTTCAAGATTCAAAATATAAATTTAAACATATTTCACGGTGGTTGTGAGTTCACAAACCGGTTATAAGTTTTTTTTATGGTCAGTACTCAATCCTTGCTTTAAGGCACCCCTAGAGCTAGGATTAGACTATTAAAAAAAATAATATTTCCTGGGACCAATAGCTAACTCTTGCTATAAGGCAACCCTAGGGTTAGAATTAGGCTATTCTTAAAAAAAGTACTTCTTGGGGGGGGGTAAAAATTGACTTTTTTAGGGGAGGGGGTGAAAGGTGACGTTTTAGGGAACGGGGTGAAATGGACTTAGAATAATTTGAAATGGGAGTCAGGGTTTATGGACTTAGGATAATTTATATTTCGGAATTTATTGTAATTTCGGTTTTTGGATTAATTACTGTTATGAGTGAACATGTTCCATGATCGTTGGTTGTATGAACACACAAACCAGTTATAAATTTTTTTATTCAGAAACCTTATCAGTTGCAAATTAACACCAACTTGTGATTAATTCATCAATTTCACGACTGCTTGACTATATTATGACGATTTGCATTTTGAGAAGATCGTCAAATTGCATATTTCTTAATTTGGGGCCAAGAACTGACTCCTGTTGATAGCTTTTAGTTGGTATTTCATAAGTGAGCATGCAAACTTTTTTTACATGTTTCAGAAACTTTTCATAAACGTTTCGTGCTGTCTGTATTCTTAAAATAACCAAATAATTCATATTATATACTTTTGGATTATTAAAAAAAAAACTTTGAAAAAGTGCGTGCAAATTTATAAAAATTAAAACAATAAAAAAATATTTCGTAAAATTTTTTTATTCGCAATGAAACCACATCGATTGTGTACATGCACGCATAAATAATATCATAAAAGAAAAACATCGTACAACAGATATTTATCTGAAAAGTATATGTATTACCATGGTATATTGTATAGGTAAGCACGTGCTCTGTGCCTTAACCCCCCCCCCCTCTTCTCTTTTCCTTCTTTACCACATATTTATTCTTTCTCTCTTTTGGCATAACATAACACTCTTCACAATATAAACCCGGCTATATACAATCACGTATGTAATATACATGTATATTAAAAAAAATACAATACAAATAGAAGTATCGGACAATACTTCTGCAGCCAACGACATAGACCTGGTTTTGTAAGTAGGTCAACCCCACCTCTTATTATTTTTTATTTATACAAATACATACGTAATATCTATTCAACATTCGCATTTTGATGCCGGCCTTTAATGTATACAGCACATATACATACCACCTCCGCCTCTATTTATCCTCCCCCTCCCCCTTCAACCCCCCTCTCTTCAATGTAATAGTAATTTTAACCGGCTCCTTATTTCTATCCCTACCCCAATAATATTTTTGCATGCATAAGATAACTATTACGATATATACAGATATAATATACTGCAATATTACATTTTCATTGCGCAGGCTCCACTGCGACGCGCCAAGTTTAATTATATATATGTTTATAACATTTAAAACCCATGTGTTGGTATGTATATTTGTATATTTTATATATACAGGTCTCTCTTTTTGCGTACATATTATACTTTTATTGCTATTACTACATACTAGCATGCGCTGCTTTAAAAACACTTTCACTTATGCCGCGCAACTTATAAGATATTATTTTATAATATTTTATGCGAATAAAATATAGTTTAACACGCGGATTGAAATATTTTTTTAATTATATATATTTAAAAATTATTAACAAAAATTGTTATTCATCGATAGATGTTTAATTAAAAAAATATAAGTTATTTAAAAATAGCGCGAAATTCAAATTTCGAAAATAATTGTTTAAATCTAAATTGACCTAATAAATAAAAGTTTAGCGAAGCAAAAGTCTTAAAGAATTAATAAAGAACGGGTGAGACGGACGGAAGGAAGGAAAACCGGTGTGTTTTGTGTTGGTAATATGTATTATTTATAATATATTTTATTCAGGGTGGTAAGGGGAGTGGGGAGAGAAGAGGCAAGCCCTTCGAACGAAGAGAGATCAGGAAACGAGGAGACAACAACGAGTGTGCGCTAGTGCTAGGCTGAACGCCGAGCCATCGACACGTTCTTTTTTTTGTTTCTTATAAATATATATATATGTAAATATATATATATATATACACGCCCATAAATATATTATTTATATATATATATAAAAATTTTGTTACAAACTATTTATATATATATATATGTATATATATGCAATAACATCAGTTGTATATAAAAAACCCAGTGGTGTTCTTTTTTTTTACATTTAAAAAAATACACAAGAAGATTATGTAGCTTTCACTTTTTATAAATAAAAAACATAAATTCAAAAAAATTTGAACATTTGAAAAAAAATTTTTTGTGTTCGAAGAAAAAATTTTAAACTACAGATTTGGATTCTTCAAAATAGTTTATTCAAATGAAATTCAGAATGGCGGGATATTTGAAATTCAGATTTAAGTGATTTTACTTTTGTATCTAAAAAAAAAAAATTGTTTTTATTTTATAAATAATACTAAAATAGTGCAATAATAAATAGAAAAATTAGTACACAAGTGTGCCTCAGGTCGTTTAATATATAAACCATGCTTCGGATTCATTCGCGAGTGTCATAGCCAATTATCGTTATCAGTGTATCTTTTATTTTTACTCTGAATAATTTTTTTTTTTTTAATTTAAATTTTTTGTTTTCTTACAATACTGTGTTTAGTGACCATACTAAATTAATAAAAAAAATTATTATAAACCAATTTAATTTAGTGTTTTAATGAAAATATAAAAAAAAATTAATAATCAAGTGTGTGCCAGTGCGGCATGTTAATGAATTATTTTAGTGAATTAATAAAAATAAATAAGTCATCATTGCTATCAAGAAATTTTTTATTAAAAGTAAGCCCCAAATTATCGGCGGCTAAGATATGTTATTGGATATGGAGCAACATTCAAGCCTCATGTCCCTGAACATGTCGCCATTTCATTTAAGCCCCCAGGCAAGTCCTCAGGGTGCTGGTGGACAGCAACAAGTCCACCAACAACAAGCACATCCTGCTAATCAGCAATACGGTAGTTCGCCTTACACTAGTTGTGCTCAAAATTCCGGTTCAAATATGTGCCACCAGCAACAATCCCAACATCATCCCCAAGCCCAAACACAAAATATGTCTGGTTTCGAAGCAGCGTTTTTCGAAACGGGTTCTAGTGGTTTAGAAGAACGTTGTCCCATGTGCGGTGATAAAATGTCTGGTTATCAATATGGATTATTAACATGCGAATCTTGTAAAGGCTTTTTTAAACGTAATAGTTCACCTTGTTCTTCGAAGAAGGTCTACACTTGTCTTTTTTCACCCACAGGTGGTGGAGGTGGCGGAGGTGGTGGTGGTGGTGGAGGTTGTGGTACATCACCATCGATGGAAACTGCTGGTTATGCAAGCAATGGAACAAATAATAATAACAATAATAACGGTAGCAATGGACACGGGGTGACAGGAAATGGTGGACCACAAAATGGTTCAGCGTCGAATGGTTCGTCAAACAATGGAAATTCGATGTCTGCACCAGGTTCTGGAATGTGTCATCCAAGCTTAGCGTCCGTTGGTGTCGGTGTCGTAACTGGTTCAATACCAGGACCGTCAGAATTCCCTGATACAAAAGACGTTATCGAAGAATTATGCCCAGTTTGTGGTGATAAAGTTTCTGGTTATCATTATGGATTGTTAACATGTGAATCATGTAAAGGATTTTTTAAGAGGACTGTGCAAAATAAAAAGGTTTATACGTGCGTGGCTGAAAGATCGTGTCATATTGATAAAACACAAAGAAAAAGGTGTCCATATTGTAGGTTCCAGAAGTGCCTCGAAGTTGGAATGAAACTTGAAGGTTAGTAACATATTTCTTGCTCTCATAATCAAATTCTGGCTTTTTTAAATAAGTGGCTTAGTTTAAATTTTAATAAATTCGTGAAAAAATGTGTAATTTTACAAATCAATATATTCATTAATAGGCCTTTTCGTTCAATGCAAAGAAAAATAGGAAAAGTGAAACTTGTGAAAACATAGAGATTTCTTGCAAAAAGTATTTCCTTAAAATGTGTTAATTTAAGTAAAAAGTGAACGAAAATTGCGAAAAACCGTAAATCGTAAATCAAAGTTTAATAAATTTAAATAGACGTTTTAATCTTTTCAAAAATATACACGTAAAAAAACAGTAAATTACTCAATTCGCCTAAAAATATTAGCAAAAAAATTAAAATTTGCAAAAAATTTTCGAATAATTCTGTTAAATTTTAGAAAATAAAATTATCGTCTAAAAACATAAATTAAAAAAAAAAACATACGTGAAAAAAAAATGTATTCGTGAATTTATAAAAAAAGAATTTTTTTAAAATGTTAATTTTTACAAAAGTTTGTATAATATTCGAATCATGCATTAAAAAAAAAAAAATTATTGTGAATAAATAAATTATACTACACACAGAATTGAACAAAAAGAGCTTTTCGTTTTTAGGTTACAAAAATAATCTCATTATCTATAAAAATTTTTAAATAATTAAATAAATTACGTAATAAATTAATTACCTAAAACAACAAAAAAAAAAACAGGTTAAATAATATCCAAAAATAAAAATCGAAAAAAAAAAAATTAAATCCTATTAAAAAAAAAAACAACTTTTACTTTTCAAATATATAAATCAAAAAACGAACTTTCAATTTCAGAAATTATAATCTTTTTTTACATAACAAGTCAAAAAGTAACCGGCTCAAAAAAAAATGCAAATAACATAATCACGTTATTTTTTATAATAGATTTTTTGCAAAAAAAGAAAATATATCACGCGTATAGAATAGATGAAACATATTTTCCATGTCAAGGACGTATATATATATATATATATATATATTATATATATTATTCAAGAACGTTAAAAGCAAAGCCAGCCATCAAGGCCGAGGGCTCCTGTAATATTTATTATTATAAATGGGAGAGCTTTATTATTATTATTATTATTATTTACCATAATTAATTTTTTTAATGTTAGAGTAACGTGAAAATTCGGAAAAACTAAACTTTTTACCTAGCTTTGTAAATACATTGGATAAAAATTCCTATTTAAGCTTAAATATTTTTTTTGAGTTCAAAAAACTAAATGACAATCGGTAGAATTGTAATTTATTTTCAAAACTTCGACAGAACATATTTACACCAAAGATTTTAAGGTACTAGTTTGCAAATAAAACTCGAACTAATATGATTCAAGAGCCCTTAAATCAAATAACTTGAAAATTCAATAAAAATATTTCACTTGACAATAATTTAACTATCAAATGGTTGCAGAAGTTATTTTGACAAGTGTTTACCATTTTTAAAATTTGTTTTTATTTAAAAAAAGCTCATTAATAAAATTTCAAATGACTTATTCTAATTTTTGGATTATTTAATGTTGTCGAACCCAAGGCTGAATCGAACTTTTTTTATTTTTATTTAGGTTATTTTTTGCATGTATTTATTTTCTTACACTTGTTGCAAAAGTAAATTTTAATTGAATTCGATACTTGTTTTTAAATTTAAGTAAATTATCATAAAATGGTTCACAACTCGAAAATAATGGACTATTGGCTAAAAGATTGTTGTATTCTGAAAAAACTAGCTGTATATCTTAAAAAAAAAAAATTTATGGTTTCGAACGAAAAATTCATTTTAAAATTCATTTTAAAACAAAAAATTTATAATTATTTATTTCCCAATAATTTACAGTCTGACAAATAAAATTAAAGATAAAGCCCGATTCATATAGACACAAATAGTCTTTTAAATATTTGAATTAACTTGATTCCTTAAATAATTTCTAAAATCTTGGTAATTCAATAATTGATTGTAGTGAAACCTTCTAAACTTTCAATATCCTAACTATTTCATTGAAAATTCTTCAAAATTTTGTCTTATGAATTCGCTAATTTTGTAAAACGTTGGGAAATCGAAATTTTAGTTGCACAAATAGCAATGGTTAAAAAGTGC
This sequence comes from Anagrus nilaparvatae, assembly GCA_022575985.1. Classification (NCBI taxonomy): domain Eukaryota; kingdom Metazoa; phylum Arthropoda; class Insecta; order Hymenoptera; family Mymaridae; genus Anagrus; species Anagrus nilaparvatae. The sequence goes on along the minus strand of JAKSXM010000231.1, from coordinate 27,961,922 downwards.
GTGTGACTTGTACGAACTGAATTTTTCAGAATTTTTACACAGAGTTAGCCAAAATCTAAATATATTCAGTAGCAAATTTTTTTGGCTACGGTTCTGGAAAAAGTTATGGGTCCACAAAGTTGGCTAATTTTTGGAAAAAAAGTGAAAGTTTGACGCCTCTAAATAGCATAAATTTTTGGTTTGGCCAAAATATACTAACTTTATATTGAACATTTTTCAGTATCTAGATTTGGAGGGTCAGGTCATTAAAGTTTCGCCGTTTACCCTCGCCTAAATTCATATAACCTAGAAATAAAAGCGCGGGTAAACGGCGGTATTTTCATGGCGCGACTTACTCATTGAGAATCCTGATACGAAAAAATTTCAAATGTAAACCAAGTATGTTTTGGCTTAATTAAAAAATCTAGGCTATTCTAAGCTTGATTCTGAGGTGTCATACTTTTAGTTTTTTTAGCTGAAGATTAGCCAACTTCATTGAACTGTTCTCTTCAGAACTCGTGTCCCAACCGTATTTCAAAAAACAAAAAAGAAATTGTAAGAAATAAGTAATTAAAAACTCAAAACTGAATGTTAATGTTGCATATAATTGAACAGAAAATAAACTCTGTTTCTCGTAAATTAATAACTCGTTTGATCAATAAATTGTAATAAATTGATTTGAAAAAAAAAATAAAATTTTAAATATCCACTTGCATAAAACTAATAATTATGAGACTTTAACTAAAGTAACAATTAAAAAATTTACTTTTGTTTATGTACACTCAAATAAATTGACGAGCATACTATCGATCAAAAAAAGATGTGGACCTCTCGTATTTTTAAAATATTTTCCAGAAAAATGGTCCCAGAATGTTCGGGTACAAAAAAATCTGTTGACAAATTATCCTTCGATTTCTGTAAAAAATTTTATGAATATAACTTTATTAGGAGGGGAGGGACAGCAATAATTGCACAAAAAAAGTAAGAAAAAAAAAATTTTATTTTTTAGGTCGTTTTTAAACGTTTAATTAGAGCATTAAAAATTATTTTAAATTAACTAAATTTTAACTGCAGGTTCTTTAACCCTTTAACTTCAGGAGAGCGTTGGAATTTTCAAAAAATATTAACAAATAAATTGTTTATAACAATTTAAGCTAAAATCGCTTCTGCTTATTGTAGAAACGTAATTCTTTTTTTAAATGACAGGTAATCATGCCTGGATTACAGATTTAGAATTTGGTCAACGTTAGAATATTGGTTTGATAACAGTATCCAAAAAACGAGTGAATTTTTATGAATAGGATGCTAATAAATAAGCCCCATTGTTCATTAATAACCTGATGAATAAAAAAGTTTATGACCTAAACACCTGCCAATATCTTTATATTTTTTAAAGAAACAAGGTAAGCGAATGTATTATTGAATACATATTACGATCAAGACAAACTCATTTTTAATATAAATTAAGAACTTAATTAGACAAGAAAACTCTGAAAAGGGCATACATGCCTTAAATCTTGCTTAAAAAGAAGTTTTCCCTCGGTTTTTCCTGACGATGTTGCAGGTTCCATATCTGTTACGCATACCCTAATTCTTAAAAAAACTCAAGGATATCTCCGGGTGCTTAGATCATAAATTTTTATATTCTTTAAGTTATTAATGAACAATGGGGCTTATTTATTAGCATTCTATTCATAAAAATTCACTCGTTTTTTGGATACTGTTATCAAATCAATATTCTGACGTTGACCAAATTCTAAAACTGTAATCCAGGCATGATTACCTGTCATTTAAAAAAAGAATTACGTTTCTACGATAAGCAGAAGCGATTTTAGCTTAAATTGTTATAAACAATTTATTTGTTAATATTTTTTGAAAATTCCAACGCTCCCCTGAAGTTAAAGGGTTAAAGAACCTGCAGTTAAAATTTGGTTAATTTAAAATAATTTTTAATGCACCAATTAAACGTTTAAAAACGACCTAAAAAATAAAATTTTTTTTTTCTTACTTTTTTGATGCATTTATTGCTGTTCCTCCCTTCCTAATAAAGTTACAATCATAAAATTTTTCACAGAGATTGAAGGATAATTTGTCAACAGATTTTTTTTTACCCGAACATTCTGGGACCATTTTTCTGGAAAATATTTCAAAAATACGAGAGGTCCACATCTTTTTTTGATCGATAGTAGTATCAGGTCAAGTGCGTATAACCAGAGAAACGCTAATCTAACTCAGAGTATAACTATATTATATTTGTAAAACAGAATATTAGAGCATTAATTTTAAAAAAGTCAATTAACTTTAACTACTAAAGTGTAAGAGTAAAAATGATTAGATGGGTAAATACTTTACGACTCTTATTTTATATGTAATACTTCAACTCTGTGTAATTACTTGACATTTTTTTAAAACTGCTTTTACTAATGCTCTATTTTTTTAATCTCTTAAACAACAATTTTATTTTATTATTTCTTATACTTAATTTTTGGGCTGAAATTACAGTATTAAATAATTTTTTCTTATACAATTTGAAAATAAAATAAAAAATTTAGTTTAAAAAATGGCCAAAATTATACTTTACAAGTCTAATTTACGATGAATGTTAAAGTATGTGATTTAGACGAATTTTGCTTAAAAACTAAGCGCAGGAACTTTGCAGATTCTGAACAGAATTTCTGGGACCTAAATTTTCTTTAATTACAGTGCTGTTTCTTGAGGAATCCGAAGATTCAATAAGTAATATTCGAAAATTTCATCCAGTAAAAGAAAAAGTGAGAATCAGCAACTCTGTCCAAAATCTGACCAAATCCAAAAAATTCTGAAGCTTTTATATTATTTTAACAGCAAATCCAATTTGCACCAAAGTATTTAAAAATTACTTGTATTTTTGACCTAGTACGAATTTTGGTTATTATACTAAATTTCTCAAAACCACAATTAAGTTTCAAAAATTTGAAAAAATAAGCATAATTATCTAATATTAACGAGAATATAAATAAATTTAAAAATTTTTTCAAAAAATTTTCAAAATAGTTCGACATTAACAAATAAACTAAAATTTTATCAGTTAACGCATTAAAGTGAATTTAAAGACTGAATTTTATAATAAATGAAATAAAATAAAATTAGATTGGCATAAATTAAATGCATAATATAATCTCAAAAGATGAAAAATATAATATTAAATTACAAGACAACGTGACAAATATAGAATAACAATTCATATTAAAAAAAATTTTATTTTTAAATCTAAAAACTTACAAATTAACAAAATTATTAAAATTTACATATTAATTTAATTAAAAATTAAATTTGATTTAATAAAATTATTTGTACAAAAAAAATCGATTAAAAAAAATTATAATTTAAATATTTGCTTAAAATATGAATTAAAAATTAAAACGAATAACGTTATTTATTTATTTAAAAAAGAGCGAGATGGAAAATTCAGAGAATTTAAATATTGAGATAATTATTTTTGATAACCTACATAAAATGAGTGTATATTTTTATCCTGACTCTTTAAAATTCAAAGTATTTACTTTTTTATAAATATTTTTTAAATTCTTTGTTATAATAGGTAAATATTTTGGTAAAACAGGAAATGTTAAATGTAATTTTTTAGTTTAAAAAAGTCGGAAAATTTGCTCTTGAGAATTTCGAACATTTTAAGCTATTAAGCCATCGGTGCAACTCGAAATATTCGATAAATGCGGTACAATTATTGAAAAAAGACAAATTCCAGAATTATTTTCAAGATTGGGTAATATTCATAAGATTTACTGAGCGTACCCTCTGTTCAATATCTAAAAAAGTTTTCGACCTAGTGAAATAAAAGCAAACAAAGGACAGAACAAAGTTTTGAGGCAAATATCCCAGCCTCTTTTTGCTTTCTATGAATTAAATTTTTGAGTCTTACTTGGTCCCTTCTGGTTCACGCCATATCTGTTCCCTTAAATCAACTAAGAACCAGACTTAGGCACTTTTATGAATTTCGTAATAAATAAATTAAAACTAAAAATTTTAATTACAAATTAAAAGAAAGTAGGATTTAAAAAATTTTTCTATTAATCATTAAAATTTAAATATTAATGGTTCATCTAAAATCAAACACAATATGTAAATACAACAAAATCTAAGTTTCACTCAAACAAAAATTCAAAAGTTAAATAAATTTTAGCATTAAAAAAGGCAAAAAAAAATGTCAGTCATATATTTTTTTTTTCTCTTTAAAAAAGAAAAAGCGATTGGATAAGAACCGGCATAAAGCTATGTAATACCATGACGTTGAGTATTTTTTTATACGTGTGTATGGAATATTGCAAAGTGGGTCTAGGCCCCCAAGGCCCAACCATTAAGCGAATCTCGAAATGGCCCTTGCGTAACCTCCTCAAAGGCACTTTCGCTTTTTTTTATACTACAGTATGTGTTTATTGTGTATATTATATGCTGTATCATTATTCTACATGGATTTTTTAATTTCTTAATTGTAATTTTTTGCTAATTTATTTTGTTCATTAATTTTTTTAGCAGAATAATTAGATTTATTTTTGGAATTTTATTAAATTGATTTATTTTAGTAGATTATAAGAAATTTTGAAGAAACTAGAATTTAATTTAATTTTTTATCAAAATTAAGTGCAATTTTTATTAAATTTTTTTAGTCTTAATTTTAAAATAACTTTCTTGATACTTCAAAAAATAATTCTCATAATAATTTTTTTTTTGACATTAAGAAATGTGAAAGCTTTAGATTACTTAATTACCAATTGAAATTTATTATCTCTCTCTCTCTCTCTCTCTGTCTTGTTCTTAAATTTCTATTTTTTTCCATGTTACATAATTTTTATTAAATAAATCAAGTTTATTTTTATAGAAATACAAGTGGGCATACCCAAAAAAAAAAAATTAATTAAGTAAAAAAAATATTTAAAAATCAATATTTTAAACTTTCTCTCTGAATCCTTATAAAAATTTTTGTTTTTGATTGACTAAAAAAATTTCTATAATTTAAGTACAACTTTTCTACTTTGCTTCTACTATAGTTAAAAAAAGCAGAGTAAATAATTAACATAACATTACGTATTGTTTTGCTACAGGTCGATATTCGTTTTAATTCGTGACGTAAAATTTTTTTCTTAATTTTATGTACGCACGTTTCTTTTAAAAAATACAAATTATAAGAAATTTACTTTGGTGACGTAATTTTTTATTTTTTATTTAAAAATAATTTTTAAAAAAGTATGAACAAATTTTATTTATTACTTGAGTTCACTAGACTTTAAAATTATCGTGAAAATATTTAATTCAAAGAATTTTTTAAAAATTGAATTAATTTTTCATAATAACGAACAGGCTAATATACATATAAAACTAGTAACAAATAAAAAATCTAAAGTAGATCGCTGAATGAAACCATATAGCGAATAGTACATACAAACCTGAATTGTAATTTATTGATTTGACAAATAATCTTTATCTACAAGAAACCCGAATGTAAAACTTTATTAATTTACAAATATCAGAGTAAAGGGTCAAAAGTAAAAAAAAACTAGGCTAAATTACATACGATCGATTGAGTAAATCATAATACAGCATAAGTTATTTTTAAAATTTAAATACATTTTTTTTAATGTTACACAATAATTTTGTAATAAAATTTTAATTTAATCATTTTTGTCCTCATTACACTTAAGCAATTATTCAAAAATTAATCTGTATGGTCGTTGTGTGTTGACTGTGTATTTTTTTCGTGATTTTCGGTGATTTTTAAGTATATACTCGATGTTAGATTTATGGACAGGAGTACATGGTTTTTAAATTTTTAGAAATTTAATTTTCAGGATTTTTATCGGGGTTTTTTGCTTGTACAGTTAACAAATTTTGATTTTAATTTAAAAAGGAACAAAACAAACAAAATAACTGGTTTTCAGCCATTTTTATTCGTTTACCCGAAAAAAATTCGCTGACCACAAGTAAAAATCTAATTTTTGCAGCAAGATTTCTCTACTTTGATGCAAACAGACTATTTTTCAATGTTTTAGTATAAAAAAAAACTGATATCAAATCCTACTAAAATTAAAAAACTGATATTTTAGGTTTTCAGCAAATTTTTTAAAAAGTAAACAAGACTGAAAAATACTTTCAAAAGGCTAAAAATTTTATTTTGTTTTTTCCATATACCTAAATCAAGCTGATTAATATTTTAAATCAAAAAATATTTTTAAAAAATTCCATTTAATGAAACAAGAAAATACAGCCTAAAAACTCTGAATCCAATTGATACTATAAAACATTCAATATAACGTAGAATCGTCCATATAGAAAAAATTTCTTTGAGCATTAAAATTTTACATAATCATCATTAATTAATAAATATTCATGTTTAATTATCTATAAAATAAATTTTTGTTAAAAATTAGGTCGCATAATAACAACAATAATAATGAATTGAATATAAAATTTTAATATAAAAATTATGAAATAAAAATTATTGTATTTAATAAAAATCTATATTTTTGATGTCCAAGAAATTTCAACTTTTTTTTTTTAATGTGAATAAAAAAAAAAAAAAAAATAAATCGTGTCTACCTTTTAGAAACTTTTTAACGAATTTCATAATTATTGTATTATGTTGTAAGATATACTACTAGCCATGGTTCCCTCTTGTGTTGGCCCGGTATTTCTAAATTCCTCCTACTCATTTTTCACTGTTAAAAAAAATATTTCTCTGTATGTGTGTGAATGTGTATATTTAAGATTTTGATATATCTATGTTATTTTTACAACGAGTTTTACAAAAAAAAAAAAAATTTTTCAAGTGGGGATAAAAGGTTAGGTTAACGAATAATTTAATTGCGTAATGTCTCTCTCTTTCCTTAATGTTTTATGCTTGTATACCTTTAATATGAATTATATTTCTTTGCAAATAATATTTGAAGTTAGACCTCGACTTTGTAAAATCTAGGATTATAGCCAAGTTTCTTTTTTTTTTTTTTATTTATTAGATTTTATTTTTGGTTCTATGCTAAATTTTAGAGGTTAGAATAATATTATGTGGGTTAAATAAAATAAGTGAAATATTTTAAACTTTGCTCAGACTTATAACGAATACTAATTTTTTTCGAATATAGTTCTAATCAAAATTGAATTTTTCTACTGTTAAAATTATCTAATACTACAAGCACGATATTGCTTTAGACTTACGATTTTTTTACAAAGTTAATACAAAAATCGTAAAAACAGAATTTTTTTGCACTGAAAAAATCTGAAAAAAATATCACTATGCCGCAAACGGAAATATTCCGCTTGAGGTTGGTGTCATTCCATTTGCTGATAGCGGAATTTCGCTTGAGACTAGTGGAATTTTTTCTCTTGCTCAAATGATTGCAAAAGACTTAATAACGTCCAATCGACATTTCTTAGACAAATGAATTTTTCGATATAAAAAACTGTATATTTTTGGATAAAAACCTCACCCAGGTTTTTCGGGTCAATCTTTTCATTTTCAAAGTCCATTTTTATTCACAACCCCTAGATAAAGGAGTATCAGCCCCTAATGTTGGGTAAATTGTAAATAATTTTTTTTTAAATTTAAAATATTATTTACCCTTCCTTAAGGGTTGATATTTCACTTATCTAAGGTTTGTAGCTCAAGAAGGAGATCACAAATGGAAAACCAGAGCCCAAGTTCTTACTGAGTAGAGTTTTTAGTTTGAAATATTAAGATTTTTATTTTGTATAACAAGCACACCCCCTCATCCCTCCATTCTTCCCCCAGTGAGATCTGACATTAGAAATATATAAAAATTTGATTTTTTGACTTTTTTGAAAATTCTGTAGTAATCATTTTCAATGCAAAGTAATTTTTTTTTACGTTTTACATTTTAAATTTTTACAAATCATTAAAAATTTAGCGCACTTTAGGGGCTGATACCTCTTCACTTAAGGTTTTTAAATAAAAACGGTCTTTGGAAATGGAAAAATCGACTCAAATAACCTACAAGATGAGATTTTTTCCCAAATTATACAGTTTCAATTATCTAAAAATTTCTTCCAATTAGCCCCAATATACAACCATCAAAGACAATGGGTACTCGGGTGGGTAAGACAAACATATCCATAGTTGATTTTTCACTTTTGGTAAGGTTCTAGTAATCATTTCCAAAGTCTGATGATAGTTTTTTTTTACTTTTAATTAATATCTTGAATATATTTTAAAAATTATTAAAATTTCACCCTACTTTTGGGGTCGACCCTAGAAACCCACTCGATGAGGTATTACCCAAAAATATACAGCTTTTCATATCCAAAAATTCATTTGTCCAAGAAATATCAATTTAACGTTAACTGGTTAACGAAAAAATCGTAAATTTACACTAAAAACTATTTTGACTGCGATAACCAGATTCCGATTGCTGCGATATTTCTCAATAACCCAAAAAATCGTATTTTTACAAAATAATTATATTCCCAATTTTTTTTGTAAAATATCAATATCGCATTATTGAACATTATTTATAATCTGTTTTCATAAATTTTAAAAAATTCATATATTAAGAGATTTCTGTTAAAAGCAGAAGGATCATTTACCAATCATGTATTTTAAAAGTAGCATTTTATGTGTTGATTGGAAACTTTTAAAAAAACTACAACGGTGTTTCAAATTTTTTGCAATAAATAAGTAATTGCACTATTAGACACAAATAAAAATCAATAACGCTTTAAATATGTTTTTAGCGTGCCAGAACCAAAATAGTTATTACTAATATAAATATTTTAATTACGAGTTTAATTACACCTATTACATACACTGTAAAAAACTTTGCATTAAAAATTTTTATAGTGAACTCGACAATTTTTTTAATATTGCTGACAGGGTAAAAAGTTTTCAGGACCTAATTGATTTTAAGCTTTTCAGATATTAACGTTAAAAAAATTTTTTTTTACAATATTGGAATTGATTATTGGAATTATTTTGCAGTATATTAAAATCGAAAATAAAACAATACTAAACTACAAATTTTGCACATGCAATAGTATAAATAATTGCAAGAAATCTATTGCCCTAGTTTTTTCTAGAAATTGTCCGAGAAATTATCAATAACAAAATTTAACAGCACGAGAAATTTAAGATTCAATAAACAATAAGATTAGGCTTTTTTTAAGTACTGAATGATGTTTAAATTACATCGTATTTCGAAAATTGTTTTATTCAAACAAGTAAAATAATTTATTTGTTAATAAAAATTAAAAAATAATAAAAAATTATATAATCCAAAATCTAAATTTAAATATTTATTTCAAAATAGTAATATATTTACAAAAAAAAAATTTTTTTTTATTGGAATTACACGAATTTTACATTAAAATAAAATATTTTAAATTCATGCAACTCAAAATAAGAATGATGCAAATTTCTATTTGTTTTAAAAATTGTAAAAATAAATAATTGATTGCAAATTATGTGCTGCAAATAATAAGAATCATTAATATAAACGTTAAATTCTTATAAGGAATTTATATTGATATAGTATTGATTTTTATTTAAAATGGTACAAAAGTCCATGATAGACCAACCTTTTTCAAGTTATATATTGTCATTTTTTTAGCATATTCTTTTGTAGAGCTTTTGTAGACGATTGGGGTATTTACGGCAATCGTCTTTGGTGACCCAAAGAAACATTAAAATTATGATAATACATGTGACTGGACCAAACTTTTATTCATGATCAACAAAACCCTAGTAGAGAAAATCATTACGTCAAAATGTAATTTTCGGTTTTCCACCAACACCTAAAAGTGACCTCAATCTTAGTGAAATTCACTTCAGCACCACATTAGTCAAAAATTTTTTGCATTTAAACTTTTTGGACGAAGCCCCATTGAGGTTGGTTTGCTCTTTCCTGAAGTTGAAATTTTTTTTTTTTTAAAGCGATTGGAATCGATTAATTTTTGCATACTAAAACGAAAAAACTTGGTATTCACCTTTTTGTTTTAGAATGCTTAAATTAATTTATTCCAATCGCTTTTTAAACAATTTTTTTGCCCCTTAAAAAAGGGACCAATCAACCCCAATAGGGCTTGGTTGTAATGATGCGAATTTAACAAAAAATTTAGGTCACTCTTAGGTATTGGTGTAAAATCGGAAGATCTGTAATGATTTCCTCTACTACCCTTGAAGAAACCTAAAAAACCATAAATATGGTTTTTAAGACCAATTTTATTCTTTAAAATCGATTTTTTATTATTAAACCGCAAATTAATCGTTAAATTATAATTAAATCAAGAACCACACCAGTGTGTAATTTTTTTTTTTTTTTAATGCAAAATTTGCATTCTAGACCTTTGCAACCGTGCGTGTAAACAAAAACATATTTTTTTTTCTTATCTATATTTTCAATAATAAATATTTTGAATTTACGTTAATAAATAAAAGTTTTTATAAATTAATAAAATAATTAAAAAAATCTATATGTAAATACATAATTGCTAAAAATCTAAAAATATAAATAGCAAAAGTTGTTCCAATTTAAAAATATTTATTCCATTAATTATTTATTTATTTATAAATAAATGAAATCATGTTTTTGTTTAGTCAATTAGTCAGTATAGATCTAGTTTCCTGGAATAACCAATATTTAAGATACATATTATTATTATTATTATTATTATTATCTTTTATCAAAAATTATAGCTATTTTATACACGGCTAGGCTGCTTTGCTTGAAAATTCAAGCAAATGCTTGAAAATTCAAGCAACAAAAAAATTTCAAGCAAAGCAGCCTGGCCGTGTACATCAATTTTAAAAGTTGCTCTATTTAACTTTTTTCAGTTATTTCAGATTCAAATACTTGCCTGGGAAATTATTTAAAATTTATTTAATCTTAGGATTAAATTTCGTCCCATATTTCCCTGTTTTATTGTCAGTAGCATCTCTAGCTATTAAGAAAAACCTTTCAAGTAAAAAAATGTACCAAAATATTCTGGGACCAGCTTCTTCTTATCCTACTATTTGAGTTAAGCGTTTCAGAGACATCATAAGGCCCTCTCTACACCAGCACATAATTAAGTTTTATGATAATCATGTTTGTTGGATATTTTTTTCCCAGCTACACTGTACTAAAAACATAACCTTAAAATTACATATTTAAATGATTATAAACCCTTAAAAACTTATTAGTTACATAAATTGTTAATAATTTTTATAATAAATAGCTTAATCTAATTAAAATACCATTTAATTAGATTTTATTGTTTAATTTTTATTAAAAATATTTACTAATACTACTAGTGGCGCCATTTTGTAATAACTTTAATTTTGAATATCCCAGCTATACAACAAAATATCCAACAGACATGATTATCATAAAACATAATTATGTGCTGGTGTAGAGAGGGCCTAACATAGCACTTTATAATGATTTTCCGGATAATCCCATATTTTTAATAAATAAAAATTCAAATTATATCTGACTTAATTTTTCATTAGCTAATAGAAAACAAACCAGCAACTAAATTTTAAAGTAAATCATATCATAATCTTCATAATCCAGTATTATTCTGATACTAAAATTTAATTTATAATAAAGTTATTAAAAATTAATTTTTTAAATATACAATGCAAATATAATCAAAAGATTAAAAAAAAAAGTTTTAGTGACATACTTTTTTTTTTTTTAATGTCAGGGAGTTTACTTGGTATTATAAAAATTTTTAGAATTATTTTTTTATTCATTCTTTTGATTAAAGTAATAATTCATTAAAAATTTATCCTTAAGTACTTAATTTTAATACACTGTAAAAATATTTACATAATTAATAGAAATTTTGAAGAAAAAGAATGACAAATTCGTGTATGCACTGAAATAAATCGACTTGATCAAATTAAAATGATAGTTTCGGAGATATGATAAAAAGTGCGTGCGTCATATGACATTTTGAACATTATGAATTTTTATCGATTTTTGTACAGAGATAGTCAGCCGTGATATTCACATTCACTTTTTATTATTTAGCTGACCCCAAAGCTAAAATTTTTATCGAATTTTTATAATGTAGCCCTTTCTAGACTATAGATTAATTTTTTTTAAATCCCATGTGCTTTTACCATAGCAAACTTCTAAGCAATAACGCAAATTTGGTCGGTGCAACTGACCAAATTCTATTTCAAATTAGGGCTGGATGGTTTACATTCTAATTCAGTAAAATTCATAAAATTTTTTATTTAAACGATCTCAATATATTTAAATTTTACAGTGTACATTGTCATCTTAAAATTATTCCTTATACATATTAATAACAACCGGAAATCACATGTTTCTTTTTCCATATAAACTGTTTTAGAAATTACACAAATGCCTCTTTTTTTAGATAGATAAATTTTTTTATTTACATTATTTTGAAGAAAAAAAGAGCCCCAAAAAAATATGGATTAATTTCTTTCTAAAAACTGTAAAATATAAAAAAACCCACGTATTTTTATGAATGAAATAATTGTCTTCGGACAAAAAAAAACGAACTTTTACATTATCATCAAAAATATCAATACTCAATGTAAATAACAAACAATAAAAATTGAACGATTTATATTTATTTGTCAGTGTGTAGGGGAGTATCTCATCGATCGTCTACTTTTAATAAAAACATTATTTTTTTATTCTTTTTCTCTCACTTAAATTATGTATATTACAATAAAAAAAAAAACTAGGTCAATGTTTCCTTATCAAGTTTGCGCATTACATTATATCTGCCATTTTTTATTTAATACGAACATTTTTTATAATCTTGATTTTTATTAATATTTATAAAGTTTTAAAATCTCTTTTTGTTTAAATTATTTATAACAATTTTTTTTTTTTATATGTCATCTCTGTTTATTCTCAGCTGTTTTTTTTTTTATATATAAAATGTATATAATATATTTGTACTGAAATTAACCTAGTTTTTAAAGCGCGTGTGCAGATTCTCAAAATATAATACACTTCATTTGTATGAAATAAAAAAATCGTTTTTTTTTTTGTTCAATAAAAAAACCACTTTTATTTTTGAAATTCTGAAGAAAAAATAGTATTTTTTTGTTTAGAAGAATTCCATAAAATTTAGTTAAATCTGTTTCTAAAGAGAAATTCGTATTAGCTATTGTGTCATAGATATTTTTTAGCCTATACATAAATTTTCAATTCTTTTCATTTATTAATTTAGTCTTTATAATCTATTGATTATTCACTTCATTTAATATAATCTACATATTCTATTCTTTTTTTTTTCAAATAAACTAACTGACCTAGTAATCAAAAAAGAAACAATGTTGATGTAATTCTTTTTTTTTCCAACAAAATAAATATTTTAAACAATTTTTTGGAATCGAAGGTATTTAGTATTTTACTGCATTAATCTACTTCGTGCAGCCATTTAAAATCATAATATAGGTTATTCATGCAATCGATATTTTTATAGGTTATGTTTTGAAAATTTGTAGGTTATGTCTTGTTGCTTGTTTTATTGTTAGCGTGGATTATTGTTGTATTCATTTTTTATATAACTAGTCAAAGTTATGGATTTATTTAAAGTTATTCTTACTAATCTTGGATTTATAAATAGGTTAGCTCAAGAATAAAATCTGAATAATAAGGTTTTTTCTTTTACTCGAATAGTTAAAATAAAATCCAGAGTTATAAAGTAACCACTTATATTTTGTTTATTTATACATTTACAATTAACGAGATTATTTACTATTTTAGAATTTTATATCAGGAATAATTAGGAATAATATCAATAATATCCTATTACCTCGTCATCAAATTCTACTTTACTAGCCGCTTAATTAATTTTTGTATTTGAGAGCCAAAATAAAATATTTTTATCAGTCAGTTTTTTTATGCAAAATCGCAGCCCTGAAAAATTGTTTTTAAAAAAATTACGGCAGTAAATTTTAATTTGGCGTGACGTTCTTGCGTTCAATTTTTCAAATTTAAATTGGCCACTGTAACTTTTTTTGAATCTACTTTTCAGTGCTAGGATTTTGAATATCAGAAAAAATTGACATTATATTCGTTTAATTCCTGTGCTGATACAAATTTTTCACCCATAGGTGCTAAAAACATTTAACCTCTCAATCCTCAAGTCGAATCAGGTTTTATAGTCAGTTACTATACCATTTTTTATTATATGTTTGTTGTAGGGTAAGATTTTTGGTGTTTATTTGAGATTTTGGGTCCTACAGACCTTAATAGGCCCAATTTGGCTTTTTTTAAAGCTCAATACCAACAAAAAGACAGCGAACTTTAAAATAAAAATGTAAGTCCCGTAAAAATTTTTTTACCTAAGACAAATTGGGCCCATTAAGGTCTGTAGGACTCAAAATTTCAAATAATGACCAAAAGTCTTTCCCCACAACAACCTTGAAGTAAAAATGTTAGTAACTACAAAAAACATCTTTTTTCTTTATATGGCTTTGTCTTTTTATGTTGAACAAAATCGTATCTGGACCTAAAATTTGCTGCAGAATTTGAATTTGAAAGATCTGAATTGGCTTAGTTGCTCACTGTCAAGTGAATTATGTACCAATTATCATGAAAATAGGCTCTAAATAGCCCTTTCGATGAAGATTTGTTCGATTCAGGATTTACTATTGCCTACACAATAAAAAGCCAAAAATTATTTTGTTTTAATTTTAAAATAATTAAAAAAAAAAATAATTTATTCAGCAAAAAATAAGTAAAATCATGTTTTTAATCTTAATTTAGATAAAATAATATAAAAAAAAAGTATTAAAAAAAATCTAAAAATGAATGAATAAAATAAAATTTAATTGCATTCCAATATTATATTTATCATTAATGATTTCAAAGAATTATTATTACATCACTTAAAATAATTTTTTTATTAATATAAACACCATAAAACACTATATGCAAGCGTATTATATTTATTTATATGAATGAGTTCATTGATTCACAATTTTTTTTTTCTGATAGAAAATTCTTAATAAGCACATTGCAATTTAATATTAATAGATTTTTTTTTATATAATACAGCCTAGCAGAATTGAATTACTTTCTCTATAATATTATGTTTTAAATTATCAGAATATATTAAATTTTATTTGTATAAGTAAATATTTAATTATATTTTTTTTTTACATATTGGCTTTGAATTAAATACTCTTTTTTTTGAGATTCTAGTATCTATGCACTTTTATTAGCCTGTAATATTAGACCCTAAAGATTAATTTAAAAATAATTAGTGCTTTTTCAAATGGTTCTCATGGAACCAAATTTTGAGGGTCTTCTCTTTTGCAAATTGGACAATTCAAATATCAGTCTGAATTATCAAGAAAATTAATTTTTGTAAAACAATAAACAAATAAATACTTGCTTCGTTTTAGTTTCCTCATGCCCAACAACTTTTTTGTCACCCTAAAAGAAATTATCAATTTTTTTTTTAATTATGACATCCAGTCTAATATATTTAATATTTAAACAGTAAAATATGTTTTATCTCATCAGTAAAAAATATATTTCTATCTTTAAAAAAAAAAGAGAGAATATTTTTTTTTGTCTGTATATAAGGCGTAAGTTCCTGCTTCCTGAATGTACATAAGAGAAATTTAAATAAAACATGAAATTTAACATTTGTTTAAATTTTATTTTTATTGTAAATAATGTTTGAATCAAGATAAATATATATATTTAAAATAAATAGTTCATTTTCTGCATAAGTATGGCTTTTTTTCTAAAATAAACAATGTTAATGTGCCTTAATAACCTAATTATCATGAATATACTTTTATCATTGTTTATTTTTATTTTTACAAATGGGCAATTTTAAAAAATTCAATATCTAGGAGGAAATTTCGTATACAAATATTGAGGGACATGCATTTTCGCTAAATTTTTAACATTCATAAGTATTTTATTAAAATTATTTTAATAATTGATAATTAAGGCAGCAACAATATTAAATGCTTTCATGAATTTTAAATGGAGTAAATTAGACCGAACCTAGTCTGTAGAACCTACGGATTTTTGGTCACCAAAAATGATTTTGAAAGTTTCGTCAATTTTCTAATGGCCAATTTTAGTATTAAACCATATTTTGCACAAAATAATTTGCAACGATGCAAATTCTTATAAAAATATTACTGATTTAACAAAATTATGATCAAATTATTATAAATATTTATTTTGACTACAGAAATTTGAAGAACAGTGGCCTCAAAAAGTTTTTAATCAATATTAACAACCGTGAAATCCCTTTGATAATTTGAATGACCAATATTTTGAGGTTATAAATCTGCTATTATCAATTTAAAAAATTTGATTTTAGAATTCTAATTTAAGACCCCAAAATCGTACTGGTACCAAAATTTGGTTCAACCAGTAATCATTTTAAAGGGTTCACAATTTTTGTAAATTTTTTGTTTGTTTTGGGCAATTATATGATTTAACAAACAGTAAGGAAAAATTTTTTTTTTTCTTTCGGTTCATACTCGGCGCGCATTTTTTTTTAAGTGAAGTCTTAAATACTGGAAAAATGGACTTTATTTTGGTCGCACACTGAGTGTATTACATCTTGCCTCTAAAATACAAATAATTCTTGGAACCAAAAAATACTCTAAAATAATAGTATATTGCGATTACGTATTCAGAAAAGTAAAGAATGGCCCAAATCGCACGTAAACTAGGTTTTGCATCAAATGGTAAACTGTGATTTAGGACATTTTTTTTTTAGATTTGGCCGTTTAAGATTTTTCTTTGTCAGTGAGCGATTTTGTAATTCGTGGTAAATTTGCCCAAATGGTTAACTTAACCAACAGCTATTAGACCAAGACCTGTTTATACCTAAAAAAAGCAAGCTTTTTAAGATAAGTTGTTTTAAAAAAATTTAGCACTTATCGGATCTTGTGCTAACTGCTCTTGGTTAAGTTAATCATTTGGGAAAGTTAACCACTACAGTATAAAATTGCTTAGTGACGAAAAAACAATAAATTGGTATAAATCATAAAATTAAAAAAAAAAGCAAATATAGTAGCAATAAAAACGCGCATACGCACCTGGATAAGTGAAGCAACAGGTCCTTTTCAAGCTTGTAAAATATAAAACTAAACTCCCATATTATGCACTTTTAAAATAAAAATGCATGCAAACATCAGAGTCAAGTTTAATCTTGTATATAAACATATATAATACTTTCCCTATTTATTTATATACTTTACAGTTTTAATATACGTGACTGTTTAATTTTTTATTTATTATGTTGAGAAATTTTTATTTAATACAAAAATATATCGTGACTATTAAATTAATAAAATTTTATATTCAATTATAAGTCTATTTACAAGTTTAATCAAAATAAAGATATTATAGGTTATGTTTCCTATTATTTTTTTTTTAGGTTATTTTATGATTTCATTAACATAAACTTTAATGAAAAAGAAAAAAATTTTTTTTTCAAGTCTCACGAAATATTATATAAATTGCTTAATTTTTAGTTTATTTCGTATTAAAAAAGTTTCTTGGTTTTTTTTTACTTACCTGGTTAAAATAGAATCATAATGAATGATGAAATTATATGACAAATACTTTATTTAAAATATAGACAGTGATTAATTTGAAGAAAAAAAATTGTCTAAATATTGGTTAAAATTAAAAAAATATAATTATAAGTAAAAATGTAGAAATTTTTATTTATTTGTGTTTAGAGTGTATATTAGGGTGTGTCTTAATTTATTATCATATTTTTTTCGCCCAATTTTTTTTTTATAATAATAATTAACTATCACTGTTAGAAAGTATTTATTGTAATCGCTAAATTTTTTAGCATATTTTACAACAAATTTAAGTAACATGGATCTAATCTCGTTAAAAATTACTTTAAAAATGGGTACCTTAGCATTTTTATAATGATGCAATTATTTTTAATTTTAAGATTCCAATGGTTAAATGAAATTAAAGGAAATAATAAAACAGTATTTTTAGTTTTGTGACTGAAACAAATCCTGAATCTCCTGTGTACTCAAATTTTCAAAATAAAATAAAATAATAGAAGAAACAATGACATATTTTTGAGATATCTAGCATTTTTCACCGCAATTACCGAAATTTAATCACTTGAAACTTTTTAAATATGGTTCATTTTTGTTCCAGCCAAATTCCTTATGTATCACACTTCTTAGGATGGACCCCCGAAGGGGCTTGTTTTCCCCTTTTGAGGGTAAAGTAATTTTTTTTTTAACTTCGCAAATCGATTAATTTTTTGATTTTAAGACGAAAATGTGGATAAAAATTTTTCAAAAAAATATATTCCTTGGCAGTTACAGCCCCCAGAAGCTTGATTAACGACATTTTAAATTTCCAAAATATAAAACTTCTGGGGGCTGTAGCTAGCAGAGGATGCATTTTTTTGAAAAATTTCACCTTTTTGTATTAAAATCAAAAAATTAATCGGTTCTTAGTGTTTGAGGAAATTTAGTTTACTTCCCAAAAGGAGGGAAACCTGCCCCACCCTAGGTACCCGACCAAAGGAGTGGATCCTAGGACCCCTTACTTCACAAAATAAAATACAGATCAAAATAATTTTTCCTAAATAGAACTATTTATCTGAATTCCCGAGAGAATTCCTAACGTTTTAAAAAATAATAAAATTGCAGCAAAATTTTGTATCTTTAATTTAAATAGGCCATTAAATTTTCCAATAAATTACCTTTTAAATTATTAAAAAAAAAAAAAAAAAAAGTTATTTACAAATGATATTTTACAAAGCATTTTCCTTTTTTTTAAACATTATTTCATTCATACGTAATATTATAAACATAATTTAGTATTACATAGAAACCTACATAAGTGAAAAGAGAACGAGCTCACGGAGGCCGGATCGAGCGTTTTGATAGCGAGAGTGTTAGTTATAAAAAAAAAAAAATAAAATAAAATAAAATAATAATATATCTAATAACATAAAGTGGGGGAAATCGCGACACACTAGTCAACCTCCTTTCACTTTCCGAGCTCCTCCCCGCGTGCACGTATAAATATCACCTACTGTACATACTAACACAATTTTGCTAATTTTTTTTTCTATTTTTTTTTTTACCTACTAACCCTTTATATATTTGTAAAAAAAATTTTAGGAATTCCAATTTATTAAATAAATTTTTTTAATAAAAAGGCAAAATGTTATAAAAAATTATATTAAGTCTTTAATTTTTTAATTTAAATAAATTTTGCACGTGTATTTTAGTTTTTAAAAATAGATTTAACAAATACTTTTGAGGTGAATAATCTCGTTACATTTTTTTAAACATTGTATTTGTTAAACTGGCCCGCTCAAAAGCGTTCTTATGTTCTTTAGGTTTTTAAATTAACATTTTAGTAGAGTTTTTTTTAATAACAAGAAAAAGTAGCAATATAAAAGTAGCAATATTTCACAACTAGGTTGCTGAGCTTGAAATTTCAAATAAGATAAAAAATTTGCTTAAATATTTAATATTTTTTATGAAAAAAATTTTTAACTATGATCTATGTAATTATGAAGGGAAAGAATTAATAAGTTTATTACAATGCTCATGAGACTACAATCAATAATAAAAAAATAGCAACAAATTTCTTGCTTATTAGCAAAAGTTTAAACAAAACCTGCCCCAAATTTAGAGTATTAATAAAATATAGCCAGAATCTGATCAAATTTTATAAAGGAAAAAATGTTTCTTACCTTTTTCTGCTCATATTTGGTATAATTTAAATTTTACTTTTGTGTAGCCATGAATGGGTTCATAATTAGCAATTTTTAAAAGTTACATAAAAGGTGATAAAAATAAGCAAAACTTCACAAAGTATAAAGTAATGTGGTCTATATTTTTTGTAAATATATGATACCTCAAAAAAAAAATACTTTGATAAGATAAAACTAAATTATTTACATGTTTATTTATTTCATTTTTTTTTTTTTTTTTATTAATTAAAAAAAAAATATATATACTAAACATTAACAATTTTGTAATCTAATTCATTGAATTTTATGTAACTAGTATAACAACTTTTTTTTTAACTTCAATTTACACTATTTGAATGAAAAATACATTTATTATTAATACTATTTATTAAAAATTAACGGTATTTTTCTAAAAAAAAAAAAAGTGTATTACCAAAAGCTATAATTAGACATGATTTGTTATTAATTTTATCATAAAAATTTTTAAAAGCCACAATTTATTTAAGTCATTATTTTTTAAAAATATAAATTTGAATGAAAAATTAATTTTTTATTTATTTATTTTTACAGCTGTTAGAGCAGACAGGATGAGAGGTGGTAGAAACAAATTTGGTCCAATGTACAAAAGGGATAGAGCGAGAAAATTACAAATGATGCGCCAACGCCAATTAGCCTTACAGACAATCCGTGGTAGCCTTGGTGAACCAACAGGTTATTCAGCAAATGTTACCCCGTTTTTACATATTAAACAAGAAATTCAAATACCACAAGTATCCAGTTTAACGTCATCGCCAGATTCAAGTCCATCGCCAGCTGGTGGAGTCGCTCTTGGAAACCAGTTACAAGCTTCAACAGTGCAAGCTGGTACAGGTACCACTGGCAATCCATCAAATAATGGTGCTACAGGACCACAGAGTGGTTTGGGTCCATTAGGTGGACATCAACAGACACATCCAATGCTTGGAGCTACACAACAAAATCTTAATTCACCTGCTTCAGGCTTACATCAAACAGGACTTGAAAGTAAACTTTGGCCGGCGAATTCGACAACGCCTAGTCCGAAAGGCACTCATCAATTTGGTTATACAAATACTGTTGGTGAAACTGGACAAGCATCGCATAGTGGTCAGAATATGACTGCTGTTCAAGCCAAAACAAGTCCAATGATCAGGGAATTTGTACAATCAATTGATGACAGAGAGTGGCAATCTTCTTTGTTTGGTCTTTTACAAAATCAAACGTATAATCAATGTGAGGTTGATTTATTTGAATTAATGTGTAAAGTTCTTGACCAGAATTTATTTTCACAAGTGGACTGGGCGAGAAATTCAGTTTTCTTCAAAGATCTCAAGGTAATTTAAAATTCAAAATTAAAATTTTTATTTTATTTAACATTTATTTTAGTTTCAATTAATTTGATGCAATGGTTTTTTTTTATTTGGCAAAAAGCTTTTTTAAAAATAAAATTTTAAAATATGCAACTTCAAATAATTAATTTTATAGAACACAAAAAATTGTTAAATAGGACAAAATTTTAAATAATAATTTTTTTGATTTTTGTGCAGGTTGATGACCAAATGAAATTGTTACAACATTCGTGGTCGGATATGTTAGTGTTGGATCACTTACATCAAAGGCTACACAATAATTTACCAGATGAAACCACATTACACAATGGTCAAAAGTTTGATCTCCTCTGCCTTGGATTATTAGGAGTTCCATCATTAGCGGATCTCTTTAATAATTTATCATCAAAACTTCAGGATCTTAAATTTGATCTATCAGATTATATCTGCATGAAATTTTTGATGCTGCTTAATCACGGTAATTTTAAGCTTCATTCTGTTTTATATAAACAATTTATAAGATTTTAACAATTAAAATATTTTCTTATTATTAGATGTTCGAGGACTTGTAAATAAAAAACACGTTCAGGAAGGTCATGAGCAAGTTCAACAAGCACTTTTGGACTATGCAATTAACTGTTATCCTGGAATACCAGTAAGTCAATTAAATTTTCAGATATTCCAAAAATTTTATGAACCTGACATTTATACTTATAGTTGATCTCTGATTTTAAAAATGTCTCTGAAAATTCGCCTGTTTTTACCACGTTTTCCAAAAAACTAATAAATCCCAATTAAATTTTAGTATAAAACTCGGTATAAAACAAATATCATGCTTTTACAAAATTTAATTTTATTTATGGGAATCCAGTTATTTTTAGTGAATTTCTTTGCAACTAAATACCAGTAAAATTATAAAAAATCCTCAAGAGCAAACATTTTTTCAATTAATTCTGAAAAATCCTAATTTTTTTTAGAATATATATCATATTGCATTTGAATATTTATAGTTAAAAAGTAAAAACCACAAAAAATATTCTGGAAATGTTTAAAATGAAACGCAATTTTTAGTACTAAGATTTAACAATTGTCTCTAATTCTATCCCAGTACAGATTTGTGTATTAAATAATGACAAATTTTCAAAGGGTAAAAATTTAGTCAGTTTGGATCATCTTGTCCTTTAGTACTGAGTTAATTACATGCGATATGGCTTATTTTTTTTTTTTTTTTGAAATTTTGTTGTATCCTTTTAAAATATAAATGTTACTTGAATTTTACTAAATAGATAGGTAAGGTACGAATCAGTAAAAAATTAAAAGCTTACGAAAAATGATGCTAAAACTCAATGCCAAATTGCATAATAAGGCCGCAAATTCACATAAAAGACAGTACTTACCTAGATTAAACTTTTTTGAGCAGTTTATTTTGAAATTGAATACTAGAGATGTGCGGTTACCTAAAATATTGTACCCGGTTCGAAAATCTAGAGTTAAATTCGATTCGTTTGCAATCCTTTTTTCAGATAATCTTGAGCTTTAACCGATTTGATCCATCCCTATCTATCTGAAAAAACCCGCAATTTCAGGTATCCAATTCGAATTTCGGGTAACCACACACCCCTACCAAATACCCATGTAAAAAAGGAATTAACTTCTTACTTCTTTTGGAGTTTTTTAAGCTTATTTTAAGCTTACATGAATTCACGTAAATACAAAATTAAATAACAACTTTCATTAGATTTTCATATTAATAAGTACTTTTTTTTTAGGACAAATTCAACAAACTTTTAGCTGTATTGCCAGAAATTCACGTTGTAGCAAGTAGAGGAGAAGATCACCTATATCAAAAACATTGTAACGGTGGTGCGCCAACACAAACCCTTCTTATGGAAATGCTTCATGCTAAAAGAAAATGAAAAAATCTATATAATGTAAAAATAATACTAAATTCCAATAAGTTTTTCATTTTCTTTTTTAAGAAAATAAGAATATTATCAAGTGATTTAATAAAAATCACTGATAAATTAAAAAAAAATGTCGTTATATAAATAAATTAAGGAAGAATACTTAAAAATTCTTTTATATTTATAAAACTCTTAAAGATATATCTATATTTCTTATATGTATATTTGTATACATGTCTTAAATTAAAAAAAAAAAAAATATGTGTTACAAAAAAATACATAAATAAATAATTGTATTATTTTTGCTAATAATTAACAAATTAAGAAATAAAAAAAAAGCGACATGATTGTATATTTTCTATATTTGATGTTATAAAATTTTAGATTGAAAAAATAAAAAATGAGAAATCATCAATTCTGTGATTGAATCTTTAAATGATTTAGATTTCTCATATTGCAGGGAAATATATAATTAGCAAGATGCCTTGTAAAACAGTACAAAGGGTGATACAAATACTATATATATAGTAACAGAACAAAAATAATATATAAATATATATATAAATGTATGTGCATGTGTATATATTTATATGTATATATATATATATATTGGTCAAAAGGGGACAGGCAAATTATTATTATTTTTTTGAATAAATTAATTAGAATAATATAGTAAAAAAGCTATTTTTCTAATATTACTTAGAATGCGAACTACTTTATTTTTTAAGCGTATAACCACTGAAAGCCTTGCTCTCACTTTTTAAAAAATTTAACAAATTGTTTATATATAAAAATGTATCTAAAAAACAAATTTTAGATTAAAAAAATTCACAAAACACATTAATTTAATTAAAATACACAAAAAATTTTATATTTTAAAAAAAGATATATGCAATAAATATACACAAATATAATACCACAAGAATTAACGGTTTATTGCAAGGGATTCAATGGGCATACCTCAATATTTTTTGAGAAGTAGCAGAATTAAAAAATTTTTTTAATGTGATATATGTAAAAAAAAGTATGTATTTGTATAATGCATATCTATGTATATATATAACGTAAAAAATTCTTTTTTTTTTTTTTTTTGGAATAAATGAAAGAAAAAAAATTTTTTTTTTTTGCAAAAAATTATGGATTTATTGAATGTATACATTTATGTGTTTAAATATATAAATATAATGTAAATATACCTAGTTAACACACATTCCAATTTTACGTTGTATATAGTAAAAATAAAAAATAAAAGAACAAGGTGTTAAATAATGTAATTAAAAAAAAAATCTATTTTTGTGTATAGTTTTATTACATTGAAAAAAAAAAAAAACATGTATTTCTATTTGCTTATATGTATTTTTCCTGATTATGTATAACTTGAATTTTACTAATTTTATGACGTTTTCTTGTTTTTTTTTTTTTTTTTTTTTTAAAGTATAATCAAGAAAAAAAATTATTTTTATTAAAAATAACTGTAAATAAAAAAATTCAATGCAATTAAGCAAAAGAAATATAAAAAAAAATGTTAACAAAGATAATTGAGCAAGGTTTATGTGGTCCTATATATATATATATTTATATATATATATGTATGTATACATAATATTGTTTAGTGTTTAATTATTAATTAATATAATTAGTTAAATAATTAATAAAATTTTTAATAATATTCATGCTTATACAATTGTACATAAATAATTTTGTATACTTTAAAAAAAAAAATGTGCATATAAATAAGAATTTATCGTATACAAAATTATTTATATATTAAATGTTTATCATGAAGTATATATAAATAAAATATAAAAATAAAGTATATTTTAAAAAAAAATTATTATAGTTGTTATAAAAAATTTTAAGAAATGTTTACTCTATGTTAAGGAATTTAATTAATTATGCTTATTATTATTATTATAATTATGTTTATTTTTATTAATTAATTAATTAATATACATCAACTGTAATTATTTTTCACTTATATATATATATATATATTTTAGGTGTTTTTAGTCGAAGTGAGAAGAATTTTACAGTGCTGTGAAAGGTTGCTTATTTAAATGCAACATTTGGTACCCCCTAAACGTTTTCCCAATTTTAAAATAAATTACAAATTTCAAAAAAAGTGGTCAAATATTGTATTAATAAATTTTTGAAGTTAAGTTCTCATTCGTATTAATTTTTTTTCTCCAAAAAGCACATAATTTTTCATAATAGAAAAAATATGTACCTGAATAAATAATTTTTCTTGCATGTAAATTATCGAGTATAATAACACGTTTAAATTATGCGAGTGAGAACCACAAAAAAAGATTTATAAAGAAAAATGTTCCAAAAATTGTCAAATCGCGGTTTTTAGCTTATAGATTTTTACATCAGATACAAAAAATAATATTTTTACACAAATGACTACCTCTTCATTCTTTACAATTTTAGTGTAACCGCATACCTCAGATCAAGGGACATACCTTGCTATAATTATAGTAAATTAAAAATTACTATAAAAAAAATGAAAAAAGCACCATTAGTAAGAAATAAAAAATAAAAATTCTTACTTATCCCACCATTTTGACACATCACTTATTATTATTATACCATCGTATAGCTGCAATGTTACCTTATTTTCATTATTTTTTTCTTTTTTAATACTACGTACTTTAGTTTTTATCGCTTTATATTATTATATTAATACTAGCTATATTTTTAAACAACGTAATTTTTGATGTGTTTTTCTTTTTTGTATTATTCTATTTTACTTATATTTTATATATATTATTTGTTATAATTTTTACCTCGATATGATAAATTTGGAACAATTTATTATTTTAAATCATCGGACAATATTATAATCATTTTTTTTTATTTGTTCTTTTAATTTTTGTAATGACAGCGTATAATTTAATAATAATATTGTAATTATAGTTTTTATGTAATTAAGTTTTTTTTTTCTTTTTTTTTTTTTTGTCAATGTACATTTTTTAAAATATATATATATATATATATATACCTAAATTTATGTACAAAAAAAAATTATGAAAAAAAAAAAGTTTAAAAAATTTTGATGTACATTCATTTTTTTTTAATTTAAATAAACCAGTGTTTTTTTTTATATTTTAAGATTATAAGCTTATAAAAGTTTGAAAATTATCATAGTTACAAATGCAAGCGCTGTTGATATAATATTATGACACACTGCCTTTTTAAGTAAAAAAAAAAAAAAAAATTGGCAAAAAAAAAATTGTAATCTTTGTAGAAAGAAAAAGAAAACAAAAAACTAATAATGGTTGTAAATATAACTTTAATAATAATAATAACAGAAAAAAAAGAAAAAAAGAAAAAAAAAAGAAAAAACAAAAAAAAATGAATTTATCGTTCCTTTCAAATTCATATTTTTATCGATTGTATAAGTACATATAACCCATTATTTTAAACGAAAATGATATTAAATTAATTTTTTGTCTCATATAAAATTCATTCATTTTCATATATTTTTCTTTATCAATTTTATCTGGTTTACTGTATACTTTTTAATAGAGAGACAAACAGAGAGTACTTAAAAAATAAATGGTAATAATTATAATGGGTTTAACATAAATAAGGCCAAAATATTATTAAACTCAAAATTTAATATGTGTCTCAATAAAAATGCCTTTTTCTAAAAAAAAATAATAACAAAAAATCAAATATATATTGCAATTTTATTAAAAAGTCCAAAAAAATGTGTAAATATTAAATATAATGTATTATTAAAAAAACAAAAGTACATTTATTTTTTTAACAGTTAATATTAAATATAGTTAAAAAAAAAGTAATAATAAATATCATCAAAAAAAATATATATTTTTTTTTCTTGTAACGTATAAAAAAACAGGTGTGATTAAGTGAAAAAGAGTTTATATCTCTCATCAATAATAAATTAAGGTAAATGTGAATAATGAATTATTTTCATAAAAAATTTTTCTATAATTATCATAAAAGTATTTTATTAAAATCACGTGATTTAAGATTTTATCAAAAAATAAAGTAGTGCACAACGAGAGCAAGAGTTTAAAAATGATATAATCCAGTGAGATATATTTTTAAAATAAAAATTTTTATTAAAAAAATGTGTACATATTATAGAAACTTGTTACTTATATTATTAATTAAGAAATTTTTTTTTTAATTTTATTTTTTCTTGTCTTGATATTATTTAGAATTTAAATAAAATATTATAAGATTTTAATGAATAAACAAAAAAAGAGATACCCATAAATATAGGATATTTTATACATTTTGTTAATATTATCAAATTCATCATTCATTTTAAAAAAATGACAAAAAATAAAAGTTTTTTTGAAAAATAAAAAAAAAAAATGTGTAAAAAATAAGATCTATAGTAATTTTTAATGTTTATTAATTTTTTAATTTCATAATTTTTTATATTATTTTGTATATTCCCTGCATTTATTATCATTACGCATTATCATTTGATATAACAGTAAGTATTAATTTTAATAACTTAATTAATTCATAAAAATTGTTTTCTTTGATTTAAAAAAAAAAAAAGATGATTTCTAACTCTTGTCTTACAATAATTATTATTCTTTTTTTTATAAAATTTTTTTATTTACAAAAAAACTAAGAAAATCTTATTGGCATCCACAACTTCTAACTACCATATTTTTATACTTTTTCAATTCAATACTCCCTTCATCTAACTGATAGAGAACAGATAAACCAACTAATTTCGTCGGTGCACAATATGGTTTTGGTATAATTTTTGGATTGTATAAATTTATTAATGTTTGCACAATTGCATGGTTTGTAGCATTCATGCGATTAGTTAAAGGAAAATTGCATTGACCACTGCAATAATAAGCATCGAAACCTTCAGGAGCAATTATCCATTCCTTTAAAATTTAGTAAAAAAGGTAAGTGAATTTTCAGTTATATTATCAAAATTTTACATACTTACGTGCCATCGAAGATCGCGAAAATTGACATATAAATTATTTAAATGACAAGTTTTGGTTTTTTGCCTAAATTCAGGATCTAAAATTTCATTTTTTGTTTTAAAAAAATTTCTATTTTCCTTTTTTCTTAAAAGTTATAAAAATTTCTAAAATTAATACAAGAAAATGAAGGTTTGCATTTTTAACGCATTTCTATACTGGATCCTAAAAAGTTTTGGGCCATTTTTTAATAATAAATTTATAAAACCTACAATACATAGGTAAATACAAAAAAAATGTTTCAAAAGGCAGATTATTGATTCAAAAATCATGGTTTTAAAGATCGGGCAGATTTGTCCATGGGGGGCAATTCTCTCCCTTGAGTTTCGTTAGCCCCCCTCAACCCATTACCATCTAAAAAATAAAAACCAGCGCAAACCTCAAAAATTATTTTTTTAAAGATCGAACAGATTTGCTCATATGGGGGCAATTTTTGCCCGGAGAGCTGACATTTAACCGTGAATTTGCCATTAGCCCCCACCTGAAACCATTATTATATAAAAAATCCAGCATGGGCCTTAAAAGTTATTTTTTAAATACCGGGGCAAATTTGCTCATGGGAAAGGGTGGGGGAAGGTATTTTTGTTTAACCCATTACTGTCCCAGGCAGCCAAAATGTGCTACTAGATATAAGTCTTTATTATTCGTAAAGCAATGTGTTTTAACATGGAACATGTTCATTGGATGGGGTACTTGAAAAAGTTTGGCTCGCTAGGGGGGGTGAAAATTGACGTTTTAAGGGGAGGGGAAAAGATTGACGTTTTTATGGGGGGGGGGGTTGAAGTGGACTTATGGAATGGAATATTTTCAATCTAGGGAGCTTTCGTGCAGAAGTACCTAGGGACCATTAGTGCAGAAGTACTTAGGGACCTTTGGTGCAAAAGCCCTCAAAGACCTTTGGAGCAGAAGTACCTAAGGACCATTAGTGTAGAATTTTAAAAAAATTTTATTTATTTAGGTTGTGTTTACATAAATAGGTTATAAGTTTTTTATTTCAACTTCGAGGCCTAATTTTTAACATGTTTTTGCAAAATAAGGTAAATTTTATTTTATTTAAAAAATTAAATAAATTAAATTAAAAAAAACATTAAACATATTTAATATGTATTATAACTATAATATTTTTTTTTTTTTTAATTTTATTTTATTCAGGGAGTATACTACTAAGTATACGCCTATACGGGGTTGTTTTTTTAGAGTTTCCGCGCAGCACATTTTGAAATCGAGATTTTTTAACCATAAATTTATTATATTATAATATTGGCTAGATCTAATGACACGAAAAAAACAATTGTTTTTCGTGCCTTTACGAAAGTTCGCGCCTCTAA
This sequence comes from Anagrus nilaparvatae, assembly GCA_022575985.1. Classification (NCBI taxonomy): domain Eukaryota; kingdom Metazoa; phylum Arthropoda; class Insecta; order Hymenoptera; family Mymaridae; genus Anagrus; species Anagrus nilaparvatae. The sequence continues at coordinate 27,932,664 of JAKSXM010000231.1, read as the reverse complement.
TCTTCAATATTTTATCAAAAATTATATAAAAATGTATAAAATTTAAAAAATGCAAAGTGCAGAAAAAAAAAATATAAATTATCTCGTAATTTAATTAGTTTCGGTTAAAATTAATTTATTTTTTATATGACATAACCCTAATCTCGTGGAAGATTTTTTCGTGCCATTAGACTTTGCGTAAAAGGCTTAAAATAGCCTATTTTTTAATGTAAAAGTCAATGCTTTTCAGTATTTGTAGCAGAAAATAAAAAAGAAATTGAAAATGTTTATTTATTTAAACAAATAAGACTTGTTAAATTTTTGAAATTTTTGGGTCATAAAAGCCTGAGTTTCCGGATCTGGGAAACTTGTATCAAAATTCTACTTGGATCATGAAGATCATTCAATTTTAGGGGGAGGTCTGGTGAGAAAATTTTCACTAAACTTTTTTTATCGTGAGTTATAGTTATTTGTTTATAAATTTCAGAGCATTAAACAATTTTTTTAAATAAAAATTTAGCTGTTAACTCATTACTGAAAAGGTTTAACGTAAAATTTCCCGCGATAGCGATCTTCAATATAAGCCAAGCAGAATTTTGATATAAGTTGCTTACATCTGGAAACTTGGTAATAAATCATTTGAATGTATTATCACCTGAATAAGGATTGATTTGACGTTCAGGTCTTATTGCGATTGATTTTTCCATCCAATTTAAACTTCTTTTTTTTCTTGTTGGCTTTTTTAGAAATTCTTTTTCTAAATCTTTTAAATAAACAACCATAAAGGGCTGTTTGTCATTTTCTTCATTATCAGTTCTGATTATTCCAATACTTTCTGGTTGTACTTCTAAAAATTATCATAAAATTATTAATAGTTTCAAAATATATATATTTTAAGTCTCACCACGACGATGACTTGAATGAATAGAAATTAATAAACCATTATTATCAACTGGATTTCTAATCCAATTTTCAGTGCACCTGCTAATATTCAATTTTACCCAACCATCGAATTCTGAAGTTGTATTTATGGAATCAATATAATTTATTTTCTCTCTATAAAAAAAATCAAAATAAATAAATTTTTTAAATTTAATGCAAGATAAAATACGTGAAAAACAACCCATTTTTCAGAACTGGCAGATATTTGAGGATAAATTTCAAACATTTGTGTAATTAAGAAGTCACAAAATTTTCTGGAAATTTTGATTTTAAACATTAAAACAAGTGATCATGTCGATCTTCGAGTAAAATTCAGACACAAATTTACAAAACATTTCATAAGAATCGATCTTAAAAAAAATTACAAATTTTTAGCTATCTAGAAAGAAAATGGGTTCCATGAGGCTAAAATTAAATTCTGCTACAAAAATTAATTCATTTGGATAAAATTGAGAGCTCAAAAAGGCACCGAAACGATTATGGGTGAATGGAATATACTCGATGGATCTAAAATATCATCACGAGAAAAAAAAATTGATCAGTAATATCTCGGACTCTCAAAAACCTATAAGAACTGATCTCAATAAAAGTATAAAAAAAAAAAATTACAAAATTAAAGCTCCTGTGTATTAGTACAGGTTGATTTTCACGTATTTATAAAAGTGTAAATTTAAATCTTACATTTTTTGCGAATAACTAATTTTATACAATGTTAATGTAAATGACTCATCAATTATTTTAGTATTACTCCGTTTTTTATAAATTTGTAATTGTGAATTAATAATTTTTTGATTTAACGATAGTTTCCTTACATCAAACCACAAGTATAACGTATTATTATAATTATTAATTAAATTTATATCTTGATTATCTATTTTTATAAAATGAAATTTAAGAAAATTAAAATTTTTGGAAATTTAATTTTCAAAAATATCATCAATACTTACCAATATTTTTAAATGCTATTATTGAATCACTTTCATTTAAAATACTATTATCATAATAATCATTATCATTATTATTGTTGATTAAAATTTCTTTATTATAAATATCAAATAAAAATGATGGTGTTTTAAATTTTGTGTTTATCGTTTTAAAAGATTTTGGTTTTTTATAAATACCAAATAAATTTAATAATTCATCTTCAATTAAAATTTTTTCATTTTTAGTTAATATATGTTGTATTATTGTTTGCTCCTTATCATTATCAATGTATAAACCACTTGGACGATTATTATTATTATTAGTACACACTATCAACGGTATTATCAATAAAATAGTAATAAATACTTTTACGCTAAATCGTATCATAATGATAAAATAATTTATAAACTAATTTTCACAAACATTTAAACGGTTCAAAAGTTTTTAGAAAACTATACTACGTATTAATGGATATACTATTTGAATATTCATAGAAGAATAACTGAAATATGAAATATTAAAATATTTTTATTTAAGCACTTATTTGAATTTAAAATTTTTATTGATCTCTTGCATTGTTTTTAAAAACAGAACCACGCTCATATAGAAAAACAACAAAAATAAACAGAATCAAGTTACATGTGTCAAAATTTATATTATTCATCAAATATTTCAAATACAGGTGTGTAGTTACCCGAAAGTCGGGTCGGATATCCGAAATTTCGGGCTTTTTGCTTCGAGTTGTGTCTAATTTGGGGTATCCAAGGAAGCTTTCGATTCAAAACTGCAACTGCAAGACTTTTTCGGGAAGTTTCGGGCTTCACACGAAATTTGACCTGCAAAAATCTGACAAAAAAGACCGAAATTTCGGGTCCCCGATCCGACTTTCAGATAACCCATCACCCCTAATTTCAAACTTTTAAAATTTTATACTATTAAACTAATTTATAATTATAATAATTTAATTTATTTACAATTTCCATTCATATTTTTTTGGCTTTATATAGTACATTAGATACATTTTACTGTAGTACGTTTTTAACCAAGGGAGCAAAAAAAAGAATGGCCCAGATCGCACGTTAATTAGCATCCGAGGCGTAGCCGAGGATGGTAAACTGCGATCTGGGGCATTCTTTTTTTGCTCCCATGGACAAAACGAAATTTTTCTTTCTTAGTGAGGAGAAAACGCGTTTTTTTCGATCTCGTTGCAGGACAAAAAAGTGTTTTCGACCCGCTAGGAAGAAAAAGCCTATTAAAGCGATAATCGTATACATTTACAACCCCACTGTCCCCACATATAGCGATTTTGTACCGCTAATGTTTTCCCTTTCTATTAGATTGCAAATAAAACAAAATTTTTAAAATATTGTCAAACTTAAAATTTTTAATAAAAATAGATTGTTTTACAGATCTTAAATAGGCTTTTTTGCCCTAGATACGTAAAACCTATTTTTGTCAAAAATATAATTTGGGAAATAATTTAAATATTGTTAGTCTTTATCCCAAAATAGGCATTTGTTTTATTGAGTATGCCAATGCAATAATAGGTGAAAAAATCACGCTTTAAGATGCTTGAAAATAGATCCTTTAGAAACAAAAAAGAGACCAAGATTATTTTTTCAAGATCTTAAAAAACGGATTCTTGTATTTTTAGGCCTATAAAAAATCCATCGGAATGAACGGAGGGTAGTCAGGATGTTTTTTCAATATAATAAGCTTATTAGTGTACTATATAGGGTACTAAGACTCATTAGGTTTCATTGGGTTTCCCAAATGTCCCAGACTCCTCTTGTAAGTTTTATTTTTAGTTGGGTCTCAATAATTATACAAAATATGGCTAATTAAGTCATAAAACTATTGATTTGATAACATTAGTTGACTTAAGTTTTTGAATGCATTCAAATATCATGATATCATGTATTTTATTACTCAAAATTATTTAGTGTTATTACTCAAAAATTTTATTTCCAAAAATAAAAATATTTTAAACCTTAACTAAAAATATTACTTTTACATTTTTAATTAATTTAAGTATTATCTCATAATTTTTCATACATGAAAATTTCAAGAATTATATTTATTAATTATCGAGTTAATTATTAAAGATAAATATAATTAAATTAAATCGCTTAAAAAACACGTGATATTGAAGAAATCGGGGCAAACAGGTACTTTTAAAAAAAATTCAATTCAATTAATAATTAACTTTTAAAAAAAATTTAATTAATTTCTGTAAAAATTTTTTGTATACATCGCACATAAAATTTAAAGATAAGATATTGTTGTATTATACATATTAAACGAGATTGTACAGATGTTTATTTATTTATCTAATCTTTTTTAATATTGTGTAATAAGAAGTAATTCGATTTTTTCCCTAAAATTATATAAAAACATTAAACAAAATAGGATATTCAAATGTTAATTGCATAAATAATTTATAACAAAAAAAATAGATAAAATATATTAATAGTGTCAGACCTAGTGTGGTATATAATATGACCTTATAAGATATGCATTTAATAAGTTCTCTTGATACTTATAATAATATTATGACATTATTGTTAATTCAACTGTATAATAAATTTTATTAAAAAATCATGAATTTTACCTACAAGATATATTTTTTGTACTTTGTATTTAATATATTATATACAAGTCCAACTTTATATATTTTCATATTTAAAATTTTTTGTCAGTGTACATTAGCAAAGTTTATATGTATAAATTTTTTACATTTATATTTACAAAAATTATTTAAAAAGATCTTTGGTATATGACCTTATTTAAGCACATTTAACAACATTTATTTAAAAAAAAAAAATTTTTATCACATAATAGCGTTCAATTGCAATTAAGTCAATGAATTTTAAAATTGTTCTTAAAATTCTATCTAACATATATTTTAATTAAATCAAAAGCCTAATTTTAATCCGTCATTAATTCCTTTTTTTTTATAAAAAATCTTATTCAACATTTACACTTTTAAACAACTTTTAGTGTGGATTAGATTTTAAAAATTCATTGTAAGATTTTTCATCCATAAGAGAATTTAGTTCATCTGCATTACTTAACTCTATTTTAAAAAGCCAGCCATCCTCGTAGCAGGAGGAATTTATTAATCCTGGCTTACTCTCAACTGATTCGTTTTTCTCAATAATTTTTCCACTAACTGGGCTCATAATTTCTGACGCAGCTTTTACTGATTCTAAAGCTCCACATTCCTCTAAATTAAGTTTGGAGTGATTTAACAAATTGTTTTCAATATTTTATAATAAATATTTAATTACCTTCTTTTTTAACGGTCGTTCCTATATCTGGAAGCTGAGCATATACTACATCTCCTAATGCATCTTGGGCATAATTAGAAATCCCTACTGTACCAATATTTTTATTTACTTCAACCCACTCATGTTTATCAGTAAACCTTCTTTCTGGAATTAAATTTAAATTTATTTTGAATAAGATAACAAAATAAAAATATTAGTAAAATTACAGCATGCATTGTTAATGTAACATATAATCTAGAAGTCTCTTTTATCAAAAAAGTTATCAAATGAAATAAAATTTATTTTTATAAAAGAGGGAACAGTAAATATCTTTAAGATAAATTAATATATTTTTATAAAGCAATATAATGTATAAAAAAAAACAGAACTTACCAGCTTGACGAAGACTTGTTGTACAAAGGCATCGAAGTATTGATGATGATGCTGGTGATTTTATTGACCATGAGGTTTCTTTGCTAAATCCATAAGAACGTACAGCACATTTTATTAGTTTTGTTGTTATTCCTGCCATTTTTTTAACTAAAAAAAGTATTCAATTAAGTTAACACATTAAAAAAAAAATTTTTTTTTTAACCTACCGGAAAAATTGCATGTAAATAATACGAACAATAATTGATGTAAATCAATCGGTTCTTGAACTAAGACTGCAATGTACTTCACTTTTTTCCTCGTGCCCTCGTGGTGTATAACATGCGATTTAACTAACCTTACCTTAACTTTAAACGGTAAATAAAACTTTTCAAAAAGGAGAAAAAAAAAGAATTGATTCAGAGGTACGTATTTCTTATTTTAAAAAAATATTTAGAAAAAAAATAAATTTTCATTAAAAAAGTTTTTATTTATAAATTTTAAATCAATGCAATTTAAACTGTTAAAATATTTTTGCAACTTAAATACCTATTAATTAAATTGCTTAAGTACAATAAATATTTATAATTGACTTACTATATAAAAAAATAAAAAAATTTAATTGTAATTATACAATACAAAAATTTTTTAATTAACAAAAATCATTTTAATTTTTTATAAAAAAATTATTTCTTATAATCCTATCGTGAAAGATCTTCCACATGGGTTATGTACTGGAATTGGAACGGGTTTATCAATACACCATTCATACCAAACATTTTTAGGACTAGTGCAACGCCAAAAATGAACGCTTATTTCATCACCAGCTTTTAGATTTACTGGTTCCTAAAAAAAAGAAATATTTTTATGCTTTCAAAATTTTATTCCTGATTTTCATAATGTTTTCATACCTTTATTGGGAAAAATATTGGAAACCAACTAAACATTCTGGGACTATGTGTTTTAGGTTCAATGCTAATTTTAATATCTTTGTATAAAATAGCATCAAAAAATCCAGAAAATCCATGAAGTACTGCATTTTGTGATGCATGAAAAATTTTTTTGGTATATCTTGAATTATCAATAACAAGATCTGAAATTTATAAAATGAAATAAATATTAATAATTTGCAACTTAAAAAACTTAATATAATCATAATATACAACTAATTAAAAATAATAAAACTACCGTTATTTGGATGATGAAAAGTGAAAAGAGCTTGAGTTTCATCAATATCATATTTATTTTGAAAATGGACTACATAGGGTGTTTCAAAATGTGCTAAAGGGTGTTTATCCTTATCTCTGCAACCTTTTACTTCATTAAATAATTTGGATGACTGAACTGGTGCAATATAAGAAGTATACTTGCATGGAATACTGATACCATTTTCTAAAATAATTAAATTTTTAATTATTTATTGGAATAGATTTTTTTTTAATGTTGTTAATTAATATTCCAACCAAAAAAAAATGACAATTAAAAAAAAAATTTTTCTTGTATACCTTTTAAAAATTTTTGAGCTCCATCAAGGCATTCTGGAGATAATTCATTGTCACTAAATGAGCCTAACAATTCAGAAACTAAAATATCAGCTTTTTCTGGAGCATCCCATACTCTCATATCTGAAGATACTATAGTTACCTTATCACCCCATAGTTCTTGTTGAAGAGCTTGCAACCTATTTTTAAAAAAAATTTTTAAATAAAAAGTGCATAAATTAATTTAATATAATAACAAACTGCTGACGTTAAAACAGCATTAGGATTTTTTTCGACAGCATAAATTTTAATTTCTTGTTTGGAAGTTTCTGAAGCATTTAAGGCTGCCCGAACAAGTGGACCACGGCCAGCTCCAACAACCATGATAACTCTGAAAAATTAGAAAGAAGGAATAAATAATTTTTATTTTCATGATTTTGAGGAAAAAAATTTATAAAATTTTAGTTATTTTTGCAAAAAGATACTTACACTGCTTTACCTGCATATTCTTCTTTGCTTTTTAAGTCAACGAGAGCTGAATGTATAGCATTCTGATATTCAGAATACTTTACTGGATCTTTTTCAAATACTTCATAAGTTCCAGATTCCAAATTGTCCATTAATGGTTGCAAAGGACATTGAAGATAATCTTCAAAACCACGAGCAAAACGTTCAATGGGCCCAGTTGGTAACCAACTCTATCAAAGAAAATTATTTTAAAAAATTTTTTTGTATAAAAGTATAAATTTAACAAAAGTTATTATCTTACTTTCCATAAATAATCCATGTAGTGATAATAGTGAATAATATTTTGATGGCGATTGGCTCCACCAATAACAAACTGAACATTTAACGAGCAAAATCTTTTTATAACATTTTGATGAGCTTTACTCAAAACAGGAAATCCTTTTTTATTAGAAATAAAAACTGTAGTAGGAATAATCACACATCTGACTGGTTCTCCTAACCACCTTTCAATCTGAAAGTCATATTCATGAAAGAATTAATTAAATTAAAAAAATATATGTGAAAAAATTTGTAAAGTTTTAAAATATTACTTCATCTTCTTCAGGCAGATCATGACTTAAAGTTAAGGCAACAATTAGTTTTCTATCATAATCACATGCAATTCTAAAACCGTTCCACCATTCCCAGGTACTTTCAATAGACATTTCATTTAAATCTTTATCATCTCTGTATGAATAGGCTTGTTTTTTTGGATTTTCCATTGGAATTTGTATCCATACCTGTGACTAAAAATAAATGTAAAAAAAAAATTAGATAAGTAAAACGAAAATAGTAAAACTTTTTCATTAACTTAATATTTTACTTGAAAATGAGGAGTGGCTGCTACTTTATTATGAATGATCCTTGCGAGATTTATATTTTTTGATATGTCACCATGTAAATTAAAAGTAATTGCTACTAAGCCTAAATGAGTAGCAAAAGCTAATTCTTGAAGTAAAGTAGCTTCACTATTTTTTGCTACAGCAGGAACATTTGAATCAACCTCAATATGAGGAGATAATTTTCCAACCACCAATGAATTCCAATCTACAAAAAACAATTATGCATAAATTATAATAAATTTTAATCAACTATCTTAACGTTCATTAAATAATATATTTACCTGAACTGCAAAGTATCATATCTGATCTTGTCCATGGTCCTGGACGATCTTTTGTCACCCCTGATAAAAATTCTCTTTTATATCGAGGATGAACTAATGGAAATAATACAAAATCATATCTGAAATTTTTAATTTAGTAATTTATTAAAATAATATTTTAATTTATATTAGTTGTAAAGTAATTCTCGCACTTATTCGAACTTGCTATGTGTAAGCAATCCTTTAAATCTGGAACAGAGCAGAAATCTAATCCACATGATACTATTTTACGAGTACTCATTTTATCTGAAATTAACGATGTTAAAATTTTATATTATAAAAATATATTTAAATTGAAAATTATAGATGCTAGAATAAAACAATATGGATTAATTGTTCAAATTTTATTTAAATGAAGTTTATTAAACAGACGGTTTAAAACACCGCGCGTTACACCGGTATGTATAATTTATAGGTTAGAATTTTTCAAACAAATTTATTTCTTTGTATAAATTTTTCAAGAAATAAAAAAATTAACATTTTCACTTTTCTTTTAAGTTTTTAATATTATATCAAAATGTCATATTACATTATAAAAAACAATAATCTTGAAGTGTATAATTATTTAGTTCATATATTAATATTATCTTCACGTTTTTATATATAAACAGTTTTTGAAACAAGTGTGTTCTGCAAAATATCTTCTGCTACTTGCTAGACTGTTCAATAAGGCTTTTAACATACGTCACGTGACTAGTAGCTATATAGTGTATTGGAAGAAAACAAACCATTTTTTAACATGTAGTTCTTATGGAAGCGGTTATTAAAATTAATTTTTAAAAAATATTACTGATAGTTATTAAAAAGTGATTATAATTATAAATAAAGAAAAGGTTATTTTACAAGAATAACAAAAAATTTTAATTATTTGTTACGTCTTTATTTTAAAAAAATTAAAAAAGATGGTGAAAAAGTTGTAGGTTATGCATATTTTTGGAGTGAAATCTTGTTTTTTTTATAAATTTACCTTTTTAAGTGTTGTTAATTAAATTATCTGATAATCTGGCAGCTATTAGCTTAGTAAATAATAGAAATGTCCCTTAATTGTGCAGTATTTGAATGCAAAAGTTATGGAAGTATGGAAGATGACCAAAAAAAAAGCAAAATTTTCAAAGTTTCCTGTTTCTGTAAATAGCAAATGTACAAAATATCACAATATTTTGAATACTTTTAATAAAAATACTGTGAATCTTGAAGAATTTAACAATCTAAGATTACAAAGGCAAAAAAAATGGGGATTCATGCTTTAAATCGAGCTGTGTCTTGAATGAATCTTACATCAGCGATGCAAGAGTTTGTAGCTTGCATTTAATTTCTGGTGAATATTCATTCAATTTATGATCTTGTTTTTAAAGTTAAAGAGTTTCTTATTATTGTTTTTAATATCTTTTTAGAATAAAGTGAAAGACTTTTTTGGAAAATTGATTCATTAGATACTTAATATCCAGTTTTATATGTTAGAATTTGTTGGCATATATAAAATACAATTTTCTTTTTTTCTAAATAATTGATTTTTCTGAATGGAATATTAACATATAATTAGAGGAACCTGCTTTAGATTTTGATGTGAATAATCCAGATTGGGTGCCGAATCAAAAACTTGGTTACGATATAGGATTTGCAGTAAAATAAAACCTCCATGGAACTTATGAAACAAATTTTAATTCATAAAAGTATTTAATAAAAATAAATAAAAAATATATTATTAATAAGAATATATTCTAGATATAACACTCTTTTAACATTTCTTACATAATATTCCATAAAGGTTTTTTTTTACTGCAAATCCTATATCGTAACCAAGTTTTTGATTCGGCACCCAATCTGGATTATTCATATCAAAATCTGAAACAGGTTCCTCTAATTCTATGTTAATATTCGATTCAGAAAAATCAATTATTTAGAAAAAAAGAAAATTGTATTTTATATATGCCAACAAATTCTAACATATAAAACTGGATATTAAGTATCTAATGAATCAATTTTCCAAAAAAGTCTTTCACTTTATTCTAAAAAGATATTAAAAACAATAATAAGAAACTCTTTAACTTTAAAAACAAGATCATAAATTGAATGAATATTCACCAGAAATTAAATGCAAGCTACAAACTCTTGCATCGCTGATGTAAGATTCATTCAAGACACAGCTCGATTTAAAGCATGAATCCCCATTTTTTTTGCCTTTGTAATCTTAGATTGTTAAATTCTTCAAGATTCACAGTATTTTTATTAAAAGTATTCAAAATATTGTGATATTTTGTACATTTGCTATTTACAGAAACAGGAAACTTTGAAAATTTTGCTTTTTTTTTGGTCATCTTCCATACTTCCATAACTTTTGCATTCAAATACTGCACAATTAAGGGACATTTCTATTATTTACTAAGCTAATAGCTGCCAGATTATCAGATAATTTAATTAACAACACTTAAAAAGGTAAATTTATAAAAAAAACAAGATTTCACTCCAAAAATATGCATAACCTACAACTTTTTCACCATCTTTTTTAATTTTTTTAAAATAAAGACGTAACAAATAATTAAAATTTTTTGTTATTCTTGTAAAATAACCTTTTCTTTATTTATAATTATAATCACTTTTTAATAACTATCAGTAATATTTTTTAAAAATTAATTTTAATAACCGCTTCCATAAGAACTACATGTTAAAAAATGGTTTGTTTTCTTCCAATACACTATATAGCTACTAGTCACGTGACGTATGTTAAAAGCCTTATATTTACTTACATGCTTTAAAAATTTCTTGTCTTTTTTTTTTTTGTCAAAATGGTATGCAGTGTAATTAATTGTAAAAATCAGAGCAAAAAAAATGACGTAAAAAAACTTAGTTTTTTTAGATTTCCTAGAGATGAAAAATATATAAGTGAATGGTTGAAAGTTTGTAAATCGTCAGTTAACCCCAAATCTGGTAAGCATACCATTAATCTTAACAATTAATTGTCATATTATATTCTCTTTCTTATTCTTTGTACAATTTTCTTTGCCTGTCAATTAAATAATAAATTGGAATAAATATTATAGTTTACAGAGGACATCGTGTTTTAAAATAACTACACTATATTATACTTTTTTTATTGAATTTGACCAAGAATTTAACTCAACTTTATCCTTTAAATTAGATTAATATTCAGATATTAATTATACAGAGTGATTGCAAATAAATGGGAATAAAATTCTTTCCAGAAGTTTTAATTAAAATTATAAATAAACAAATATAATTTTAGGTCGTTTACCTATTCATGTAAATAAGTTACTGTCACTCTTCACTGTACTGAATTTATATACTTTTGTTTTAAAGAAAAACTTTAAAGAATATTCTAATTGCAGGTCGAGTATGCTCGGATCACTTCAAACCTTCTGACTATATTCCAAATTTTTACAAAGCTTGGTTACCTGATTATTCTCCTAAGTGTACTCGTAAACTAAAAAAAGATGCTATACCCACTTTAATTGTTACTTTACCCTTAGAAAATAACTTAGCTTCCACAAGTACCTCACATAATGAAGATAAAGAAAGGTAAAAATAAAAATAGAATTAAAATGCAAACTTTTTTCTTTTCCATTTGATTAACACTTAGTTTTAATATTTCATATAAAGAGAAAGTTGTAAGAACAAGAATGAAGAAAACTGTGTCAAAAAAAATCCAGAGTCTGTTACAATAAAATCATCGATATCTCCAATAACCGCAAAAAATAATGGGTAATTTTGCATAACTTTATTCAAGAATAAATATTTTATTGAGAATAAGAATTAACTATTAATTTATATTTTTGAACTTAATTTAGAGAACAATCTTCTCTAAGCCAATGTAACCAAACAAAAGTCCAAGTGAAAGCAATACAAACAAAAGGTAAATTAATTAATTTTTCCAAGTTTTCTAAAATAAAAACCCTTAAAAATACAGATTTTTTTAAAAATTGGATCTTATAATTCTTACTTTAAATTTTGTTTTAAGATTTATTCACCACTAAGACGTCAGCATCACCTTCAACTGTTGCATTTATAGTACCTGCAGAAAATTCTTCACAAGTTACAAGGTAACATTAAAAATTTTATATAAAATAATAAAAAATAATATAAAATTTTTTGACTCTAGATTTAAAAGTAAGCATATTGTTATTTTTTAGTTTGAGCAAGAAAAATACTGCTGTTAAAAATCTAGAGCCCATTTTAATCAGGCATCCAGAAGCTCAAATAAATACAACAGAGTCTTCAGAAAGTTTCAGGTGATTTTTAATAATAATTATAATTTTTTTGCAGCCCAGATTTTAAAAATTTTTACTTTAATATTTTTTTTTTTTTTTAATTTTTCAATCCCAGTTGGATATTTAAAATATAAATTTTTTTCCCAGAGCCTTATATATTATAATCAATTTAAAGCTGTATATGGGGATAAGTAAATAATATTGCAATTAACTTTTCAGTCTTTACAATAATGTTGTAGTAAAAAAACAAACTGAAAATTATGAAAAATTAAAACAGGATTACCAGAATCTTTTAACACGATTTGAGAACCTTGAGCAAGAAATAAAACGGGAAAAATTTGTAAATATGAGAAAGGAATGCCAATTTAAAAAGGAGATAAAACGCTTGAAAAGTGCAAGTTACTTCTATCAAAGGGTTCAGCAAAGTTTGAAACATATTTTCACAACAAAGCAGATAAATAAATTGCTTCATCCATATAAATCAAAAGTTATGTGGGATATAGAAACTATTTCGTCATGTATGACAATTTACAAAATTAGTCCAAAAGCCTACCACTATTTATATGAAAAAGGTTACCCGTTGCCTGCAATGTCAACTTTGAGAAAATATGATGCATCTTCAGACTCAACACCCACTTTGGATTTTTCCTGCAGTTAAGGGAATCTTAATGCAGCAATTAATTTGTGTGTAAAAAAGGATTTTATTTAAAAACAGAATCAGTCTACCTAATTTTTTAAAAATTAAAGAAATAAAATATTCAGGGAAACTGCGTGGAAGTAAAGCACTGTGTGATAAGTCTATTAAGAGTTTTTATGCAATTATGGATACAAATTTAAATTTTTTATATATTATTTGTATTTATTAATAACTCATAAAATTTATGTACAATTTAAACTAAGTTGTCAATGATAACGTAAATACATAGAAAGTATAAATAAAGTTTCGTTGATATCATATTCATTTGCACCTAATTTTTTAATTTTATCTTGAACTTGTTCTAATAGTTGTTCTTCTGCAGAGAACATATCTTCGATCTGAAATAGAATTTAATAAGGATTAATTTCAATAAGAACTTGATCAATTATAAGTACCTAATTCTAATAAACCTACTTCTTTTATTTGTTCTGCAGGAGCTCCATGTTCTCTATATGTACTTGTTAAAATTTGCAATCTTAAATATTTATCTATCACTCTTTTATTACTAACTATTTCATGCTCGCGTCTTTGATTAATATTATATAAAGCATGATAACAGTGTTCCATTTTCATTCTTACAACCTCATCTAAATCTATATGAAAAAGAAAAAAAATTTTTGTGGGAGCTGTTGAAACACCAGCTTTTTTTATTTCTTGTATTTGAATGTAATTTTCTTCCAAAAGGGTATAAGTTAAATGCTTTGCTTCTTTTGCTGGAATCATTGCTATTTGTTGAATTTTTTCTTGTTCAATAAATTTATGATTACGTATTATCCTATAATTTTTTTAAAAATTTTATTTAAGAGTTCTGCCTGGACGCCATTTTATTTTTCAAATTTTTTATTTCTTTTTCGTTTTTCTATTAAATTAGAAATTTTGTTTGCATCTTATCAGAGTTGTCCCACATTCTTTATTCAATTTAGAAAAGTTTGGCATAAACACTTTTTTAATTTAATCAAAAATAAAGACATGATTTGGTGAGAAAAATTGATTGTCGAAAAAAGTTTACTCAAAATTTTTCTCACCAAATCATGTCTTTATTTTTGATTAAATTAAAAAAGTGTTTATGCCAAACTTTTCTAAATTGAATAAAGAATGTGGGACAACTCTGATAAGATGCAAAAAAAATTTCTAATTTAATAAAAAAACGAAAAAGAAATAAAAAATTTGAAAAACAAAATGGCCTCGAGGTAGAACTCTTAAATTATTAAAAGATTTTCTTAAAAAATTAAACTTAATTATATAGTCTTTTTTTTTTCTTCTTATATTAATTTTTTTTTGGTATTTATAAAACTGATGTGGTGAGGTTTTTAAACTTATTTCAAAGTATTTTACTCAAAAATATTACTAACATAAATTATTTTCTACTTTATTTTAAAAGCTTCTTAGAACCAAATGTCAAACTTTTGATAGCTCTTAGAAATATATTTTTAAATACTATATTTACCTAAAAATTCTTGCAGCTTTTGAACCAAATCTTTCCATAATTATATTTTCTAAAACTGCCCAAGCAAGTTGATGAAATGCATTTTTCATGTCTATTATAAATTGTCCTCCACCAGAATCTCCAACTCGTCTAATAAATTGACTTGAATCATCCTCTAAAGCACAAAGTAATCTTTATTATTTTGAATTATATTTTTCATATCCAAGCAAACTACTTAAATATAAAGCTTTTAAAATGGAATTTTTTAATTCATTGGATATAATATTATATATAATATTATATATATTTAATAATAAATATTATTCTATGATATAAGCAAGAAATATTGTATGTGCCATGGTCCTCTCAAATAAAATATGCTAATATTTATATACCTATTATTTTGAATTTTTTATTATGGGACATGTTCATTGTTAGATTGACACATTGCTTAGACTTATGTAAATAAAAATTTTGGCAAGAATTACATATATATTATATAATTATTACCTATGATTCGTAAATATTGGTCAATATACTGGCTTAAAATTGGATAATCTTTATTTTTAACAGCAGCTTTAATTTCAACAAATGGTATAGGGTTGGAAGTATCAGCCCATGATGCAGTTCTTTTCTCTACCATGAATAATAATTGCCTCATTAGCTCTCCTGCATTGATATCAATTCTTTTTGATATAGCATTTACTAAGGTTGCATCTCTAAAAAAAATTTTTATTATAACATGTATAAGAAAATTAAAATATTTATTTTTGATTAAAATATTAAATGCATTATTAGTATTAATATATTTATATTAATTTTTACCTTAGATCTTTAGTAAATCTGTCAAAATTTACTTTCCAATATATTTTATCATCACCAGGATCAGCTTCATTACCTTGGGATAATCTTGTGATAGATTTTATGTTTAAAGATGGTATTTCAAAATCTTGGCATTCATTTGCTTCACTTATAGAAGAAAAAGCTCGGATTAAAAAATGATTTTTGATTAACAATTCAAATTTTTCTTTGAGTACTGGTATTGATGATCTTCTTTCAGCTATAATATAAATTTATTTTTTTTTTAAATTAGTAATAAATCTTTTTTTAGATCTACTTTTTTAAGTAAAAAAAATTATTTTTTATTTATACTTACGAGGAAATTCTTGAAGTTTTTTGTAAGTTTTAACAATAACATGAGAACCAGTTTCATATCCTTGCTTTAAAAATTCTTCTAATATCATTTCAGCTTCGTCTCCACAATGATTTTTTACAAAAAAAATATACCTACAATAATTTTCATTTAATTTTTTAAATTTATAATAAAACTATTTTAAATAAAAAAACCTTGGATATTTTATTATCCTTAATATGTTTTCTATTTCCAAAGAATAAATAATTCCTTTTTCTGTTTTTTCAGGTACAACGATGCTAAATTTTATAAGAATGCATAATGCTTCTTTCAACTTAAAAATAAAAAAATGATAAATAAGTATTTTATTAATAAATTAATTTAAATTATGGAAATAAAATTTTTAAAACCTTTCTTATTGGTAATTTTGTATCTATTTTAATATAATTTAAACTTCTTGGTCCATTTTTGAATAAATGATTTGTCACTGATTCTACAACTGGTCCAAAATGTTCAAGAATTATACAGTTACAGAGTTTATTAAGAATTAAAGACATTTTCTTATTTAATTTTTTTTTTTCACTATAAAAACTTTGTATTATCAAGATTTTTATTATTTTATTTGAAGCACATGTGAGATATAAACAAATGGAACCTATACATGTCAGCTGTTCCAAATTTTCGTAAGAGAAGGGGTAAAATTTTTCCTATTTGGCCAAACTTCATGCACACCAAATAATTATAAATCCAAAAACAGTTCTGATAGTATTTAATTTTTTTTTTAACTACTATTCAATATTTCAATTATTTTACTTATTAATATCATATTATATTGTCTATTATTTTATTTTATAATATTTTTTTAAAGCTTTCCTACCTTTCCAATCTAAGCGCTAGTTTAAAATTCGATGTTACGCACGTGGTCCCGTTTTGCCAACCAATCACAAAAATGTTGCTATTTTTCCCATTAATAAATGTATTGTTTTGACCAATCAAAATCGGTCCTCCTATCTGGTCCTCTCCTAGTCGTCTCTTGGGTATAATCTAGGGTCTCTAATTCGATGCAAGCAAACCCTAGGGTCGCTGGCGCGAATATGATTGGTGGTGGGGGAATAAACATCCATTATTTCAATTCGTATAACATCAGCTGAGTGTTAAATTTTTGGAGCAATAAAATTTTGCTAGTTTTACAAAATAAAATGAATTTTTATTAATTTTATGGTTGATTTTATGTACCTAAATAAAAAAGTAAACACATAGCTTTTAAGTAGTTGAATTTATATAAAATTTTATTGAGTGTTTATTAGTAAAATTATTTCCAAAAAACTAGAAAAAAATAATAATTTATGGATTATTATGGCACATATTATTTTAAATAATTTATTTAACTCTGAAGTTTTATTATCCGACATAATAAGTTGGTTGACTGCAGATACTTGTGATGTAAGTTTTTTTTTTATATTATTTTTGGTTAACTTTTTATGAAGTTTGAACTAGGGTTTAAAGATGGGTATCACATATTATTACATTAAAATTTTTAGGAAATACAATGGAAAAATTTAAATGAAATTTGTGGAAGAGAAGAATTTACTTCTTATTTTCTAAACAGTTTACGAGAACAATTTACAAGGTATGAAATTAATTGCTGTTTTGTATTCATATTATTTTGTATTTATAATTAAATAAATTTCTTTTGTTTTAGTATTTTAAAGACTGAAAATACAAAATTAACTCCAGCAAAACAAAATCAACCAAATTTACGGAAACAAACATCATGCCAAACGCTTGAGGAAAATCCAAAAAATTTAAGTAAGAATTCATTTCGAATTGAAAATTCAAATCAAAATGATACTAATTACTCGCATCAAAATTCATTGTCAAATGTATCAGACAGAAAAAGTAATCCAAAGAAGCGTATGGAATTGACTAGTTGTAGTTTGAAAAATCAAATAAATCCTGAGTTTAATACGCCTTATGAAGATCAAACATTTGAAATTAAAAGAGATAAGAGTATCAGCTTTAATAATAGTTCATTTACAAGTTTTGAAAATTATAATTCCAAAAATAGTTGTTCGCAAGATTTTTCAAATAGTAGCAATTTTGAAAATTCAAATTTATGTCAATCAAATGTTTCTCAAAATTCTAAACTGCTATCTAAAACTGAAAGGAATTTATTTGTTAATAACTTGACACCAAATAAATTAATTCAAAGTCCTGTATCAATATTACAAAATAGTTTAGAATCTGAATTGAGTCCAATAAAACACAATTCAAATAAAGTTTATAAAGATAAATTTTATCAACACAATAATACAAGTACTCCTGAAAAAATATATGCAAATAACACTCCTACAAATTTTAAACCAGCATCAAGACAAAATCTCTGTCTTGGGGATTTTATTTTAACAGATAATAGAGGTAAAAAGGGTAGTGGAAAAAAAGGTAACTACAAAATAAATAGAAGTGGGGAATTCAAGGATCGAGAAATTGAAAATTTTGCAAATTCTGATGGAAGCCTGCCTAAATTAGAGCCAAATTCTAGAAGAAGAAGAATTAATCCTACAAGGTTGAATATTTCTTGTAACTCAGGTGATTCTTAAAAAACATATTTTAAATTACACTAAAAAAAAATTTTTAAACTACTTAATTAATTTTAACAGATAGTAAAGACAACACAGTTTTTGGAGTATTGACTCGACCACCTATTGTCAATTCCCAATTTATAGATGTATTATCTACTGATAAAACAAATGACAGTGCTTCGTTTGAAGTTGAAAGAGGACTTTTGAGATTAGAAAGAAAAAAAAATCCTGAAAACAATCCTAGTAGTACTGATAATAAAACAAACTCAAGCCCACATACATATAAAATATTACAAAAAACTCCCAGTAAATTTGTTTCTTCAAATTTATTAATAATTCCAAAAAAAGAGTTAGTGGATAATATTTTTGCAATAGATATTCTAGCTGATTTATATAGTCAATTATTAGATTATAATTTAGTCATTAATCCAATGTCTGAGTTATATTTAATTATTAATTTAATTACTGCTCAATATATGACATCCACAAAAAAACTTTTACCAGAAAATATTATTGAATCAAATGTTAGTTTGAATAAAAGCGAAGCAGAAAAAAATTCAAGTTTACGAAAATCTTTAAATTTTGACGATTTAACAGGAAATCAATATTTTGAAAATGATTCTATCAATTGTAATAATTTATTAAATGACATTTCTTATTTAAGCGTCAGGGACGAAGTTGAAAAATCAGCGATAAGTGAAAAAATTAAAAATTGCAATTTTACAGAATTTAATGAAAATGATAAAAAATTAATTATAAAAAGATATTTTGAAACTCCTCATAATTGTGTTTATTTTGCAATAAAAGTTTTATATAATCAAAAAGACTTTTTAAAGTGTTTAGATAGAGCCACATTAAAGTTACTTTGTGAAAATACTCAAATTTCATCATTTCAGAATGATTTTAGAAATTTTCTAAATTCGATTTATAGCACCAAATTTGTTGAATCAGGCAAAAAAAAGTCAGCTTTGAATATAAGGTAAAAATTATTAAGTTATATTTTGTTTTTTAATATGCCAATATGATTAATATGATTTTTATAATTAAAAGTGGATTGCAAACAAATGTATGTTTTCAAGTTGATACCGATAATATTGAAAAATTTCCATCATCATTTGCATTTTCGAGTTTTCGGAAGCAACGTGATATGTTTTATGAAATTTTTAGTAAATGGGAAATTAATCATATAAAGCCTGGTTGGCAATTTGATTTATCATTAGGAGGAAAAATAAAATCAATGCTTTCTGTTAATACCGGTATAATAAATATTAGTCATTTAGCTCGTTTATTCACATCGCAAATGCTGATTTCATGTATTCAAAATGAACAGCAGGTATTTTGTGTGTTCCTAATATACATTCAAATTTTATAAATTTTATTTAACTTGCACAGGAAATTATGGATGATGAAAGTTTAAGCTTTTTGAAAAACTTAAAAGATGTGAATCCAGAAAAATTATCTCAGTTAAGAGAAAGACTTGTAGCACCCATTTATCAAAATGGTCCTGTTCCATTACCTTCATTTCCAGGTGTACAGGAATTTTTTAGAGATTTTATTATCCATGCCTACCATCCTCTGTTTTATACACATCTACAAGATTGTTTAATTTATGATATTATGGAGTTAAATGAATCGCAGTTTGCTGGAAGCGACATCGAAGAATCAGGTAATTATCAAAACGTTAAAATTTGTTAATCATAATTTGCTTAAATAATTTTTATTTGTTAATAAAATAGAAACTAAAGTGGATGAACAGACAAAATTAAATTTCATAACATGTTTATCAAGTTTAAAATTGCTTGCAAAATTTTTGGGTTTTATAACAGCGTTACCTTATAAATCAGAAATCAGTAACATAGACAATATAGTATCTTCTCAAATGACTTTGAGATCTAAAGTAGTTATATATTTAAGTATTTATTTATTTCCTTTTTCATTTTAAATAATCACAATATAAATTTTTTAGAAAATTCCATCTATTGACTTGCAGTATTGTTTGCAATCTGCAATTATACAAGGAAAATTATCTTTGACGCTTCCATGGATTATCGAATACTTATCAATGATGGATGAAGCTTCATTAAGAACTCGTTATTTAAAAAAAATCTTAGAAATGCTATATTTAATATATCGAGCATCAAATTTTCATTTTATTATGGATTCGGAACAATTATTTTCTTTTAATACAGCAATCCTATTAAAATTATTAATTGGATGGCTATTTGAATTACCAATATTTCCTATAGAATTTTATTATGCATGGCAATCAACTTACAATAATGTAAAACTAAAAAATATTTTTGAATCATTAGTTATAGCTAAAAAACAAAATGATTTGAGTTTTATAGATGCTGATACTTCGAGTGTATCAATAAAACATTATTTATTTTTAGATAAATTAGATATTATTGATGAAACTATTTTATATATGTGTTGTCCGTTTTTAACGGAAATTAAAATTTTATTGTCATCAGGAAATTCAAATTTAACAAATAGTAATACCGTCAGACACATAACTCCTGTTAGTAGTAAATTAAAGAGTTCATCTAAAACTGAAAACACAAAATATTTGGAGGTAATATATTTTAAATAAAAATTTTTAAATAATTTATATGTAATTAAAATATTAACATTTTTTTTTAGATACAATTAGAAGAAGCTTTTTTTCACGGTCAGCCTTTGTCAACTAAAAAGACTGTGGAATATGTTGCTGAAAGAGTGTCTTCTAGTTGTATAAAATATATTTGCAGTACTTTATTATCTACTGAAAGAAAGAAAAATGTTGAAGAAATAAATAAAATCATATTTGATAGGAATTCTAAAAATAGTACTAACTTAGATGATACAGAATTAAAAGTAAAGAATCATTTTCAATTAAATGTTTGAAGTATTCTAATATTAATTTTTTGTTACTTTTTAGTCTTTATTGATGGATGACATGAAAAAATTAGCCACATCTGCATTGAAAAATTTTAATAAAAAATGTGAAGAGGAAATACCAAAAATGTGTGAATCTAGAACAACTCAGGCTATTAATTCGTTGTTAGCAGAAGATTGTTTACAAGAAGTGAAAAATGCATGCATTCAAATAGCATATAGAGTGGTTATGGAGAAAATTAATCAATGGATTATGTCCCGAATCGTTGATAGCTCAACTTTTAAGAAAGATATGGAACTTGAAATTAATCGAGCTTATAAGTCAACTGATGAACCTATTATAAATAAAGTCAGTCACATTACTGCAACATATAGCTTGACCAATATTTTAGATGAGATAAGGGTAATAATCATTTTTAAAATTATATAAATTTAATGAATTTTAAATAAAAGTAATTGGATATTAAGTAGAATATTTTATGTTAGGACATCATAATAAATGTTTTGGAAAAAAATACAAACTTAATTAACCTGGAGATTTTGTCCAATTTTGCAGATAGATTATACACATGTTTGCTAGAACAAGCAAATAAAAAAGTATCCTTGACCAATCCAATTGGATCTCTGGTCATTGACTTATGCTTATTTCTCAGTAATAATATTTTTCTTTATGCAATCATTATTATAAAAATTTTAGTGATAATTAATTAGCTATTTAAAATTTTCAGTAACATATCGAATAGATTTATTTACCACAGAGATTCGTAATAAGATCTTTAAGCTTTGGGATACAGATTATTTTAAATGTACTGAAGTTCAATCAATTTTAAGTAGGTTACTTTGCTCTAGAAATATTATGTTAATGGCTCAACCGGAAGATAATTCAGTATGGATATATTGTGGTAAATTTTTAAATCAATTGTTGAAAAAAAATATACTATCAATTGACTCATTGAGTGATCAAGCTGTAGCTTTATTCAGACAAGAATGGTCTATAGTAAGTTTTCTACAATTTCTTGAAATATAACTTCTAAAATTTTATTTCCCTTTTGGAATTACGAAAAAAAAAACTGATTGGACCAGGCTCAAATAGTATTAAAATATTTTTTTGCTTTATTTTCATTGATTGAAATTATGACTTGAATTGCAGATTTCTAAAAAAATATTATATGGGTCCTTTTTTCTAGAAATTTTGACCACGAAAAAATGAAAAAAAAAAAGTTTTCCACAAAACATTTTTAATCAAATTTGTTGTAAGTCAAATTTTGGTTGAATATTCAACAATGCAATCAAGCCCTGTATATATTTTTAGAGTCTAAAAATAAAATAAAAAAATTTGTTTGCATAGATTTTCAAAAATTTTTGAATTTTGAAAGATAACTACCATTTTCAAACTTTTATCTTGAAATTTGGTAAAATTTTTAAATTAGACACTAAAACGTACCTATGGTCCAATGGTTTTTTAATAGTCTTTTACTATACTATAATAAGCGCTTGCAAATTATATTTGAAATACCTATTTAGGAATGCTTTTATCTATAATAAAAATAAAAATAAATTTTTAGCTGATGTTAAAGAATTTGTCAAATTGTCTAAAGGAAGCAATCAATGATTATACTTCAACAGATATGGAAACTGAAAGGATCAAATGTTTATTAGAATGGATTAGTGAATCATGTCAAAATATGCATGAAATTTAACTAAATAATAAATAATTTAATTGTTTTTTTCTCTCTTTATTTATTAAATGTAAATAGTAAACTGTTAATAAAATTTTTAACAAAAATAATAAATTGCAAAATTCAGACATTTTTAAGTATGACAATAAAGTATGTTTAGAGTTTTTGAAAATTAACTTTTGAAATAAATATTATAATTCAAATATATGATATAATTAAGAGTGTCATAAAGACTCAAAGAATGATAATATTTTTTAATTTTTTTTTTTTAATTTAATTATTGAATTTATTCTTATGACTTACACTATTCGGTATCAGTTTATTAAAATTACATAAAAATTTTACATAACGTATTAATTTTTGTAAATATTATATAAATGGGCATAAATTTTAATTATAAGACTTTAATTAAATATTGAATGATGTACATTTGATTTAAATGTAAGCTTATATGAGAAATTGTAGGTATGTTTTACTATTAATTTTATCTATATATTGTTCAAAGTTTTAAATTATTGTAATTAGCATGTTACATAAAAAAAATAAATAAAATTTTATTTTATTGTAATTTATTTATTTTTATATTTTGAAATACTTTGGAATAAAATGTTTTCAAAACCTATACCTCTAAACTATATTTATTTAATATGAAAATTAAGTATTAATTTCTTCAAGTTATTATAACAAAAAAAAAGTAGCTGAAATAAATAAAATGGATGTTTAGTGGGTCTATACTTACATTGATTTTTTTTATTAAGTATAGGTACATCAGAGATACTAAAAAAATAATTATGATTTAAAATATTTTTTCTTTTTATTTGAATAATTTTTTTCATCTGGTTAAAAAAATAAAGAAAATAAAGCAAAGAAAGGCTATATAAATGACATAAGTTTTAAGTGTGAATATTCATTGTTAAATTAAATTCATGAATAAAAAATAAAAAAATGAACAGGAATAATAAATAATCAATAAAACTTTAAAGGTTGTGATTTCATTTTTTTTACTATTCAAGTACAGGTTTCAAAATCAAAACAAAAACTGGAACAGATTGGGCCTCAGATTTTATTTTACATGGTTCTACTTATATTTAGTAAAAGTAGTAATCAAATTTTGAATAATTTATATGCTGTATTGTATCGGTAAATTAATAAATGCATTTTGGAGAGCAAAATTTTATGCAGTGCAAATCAGGATTTTAAATAAAGGCACTGATAACTAAAGTTGATATCATAAAGATTTAAATAAATAATTATAAATATACAAAGTAATTTACCTAATTCCAACTTTAATTTTTATAAACAAGTATAAACATAAAAAATAAACAGCATAATCGATTTCTTTACCCAAATTTGAACTTTCTAACTGTAGACTAAATAATACTTTAAGGTTTACTCGTGAGAATAATACATATATTATGTATTTCTAAAAATCATCATAAGAATTATAATTTATAACAACGACATATTAAATTGGAATTGGGTAATTTACTTTGTATTTTATTATTATTTACTAAAAAAATAATTTAAATAAAAAGAAAGAATGCATTCTTTATAATTTAAAACATGTTTTTAATTATAGGTAATAACAAATTCCTTTTATTTATTTTACTACTATTTAATTAATTTTTTGCGAAGTTTCAGGTATACCTATATTAAACTAGAGACTCTTACAAAACCATTTTACAAAACAAAGCTTTAAAATTTTTGAGCAAAAGCAGAATGATGTGTAAATGTAAGTATTCCTTTAAAGATTTAAAGTAAAACGGCACTATACTAATAATTTTAAAACGCTGTAATAAGACTTGATTATAACAAAGTAAAAATAAATTATCATCACGGGCTCTAGTACAAAAAATTGACTAGTTTTAACTGTATTTTATCAGATTTCATTCATTCAATCTCAGCTACATTCATACTTTATATAGTTTTATAAATATTAAAATATTTTTAGAAGATTTTTCTATTTTTTTATAAAAAAAAAAATAAATATAGGTACCTATAAAAACATAATTTCAATTTGAGAGTCGAATAGCTCCGAGACCACGCGAGTACCTACGGAATATTCTTCATCCAAGTCCGAGTCACGTTCAGTTTCCTCTTTTTCATTCATGCAATTTAGGATTTATTTAATGCACAAAATATCGACTTTTTCAGTTTTTTTAATAGTCATTATTTATTAATTTTTATAATTATTAGACACATTCTAAAAATACCATAAAAATACAACCAGAGGAAGAAGAAATGAAGAATTCGCATGCGTATTACGTACTGCGCAGCTCCGCAAGTGTTTTCGCAAGGTTTCGGAATGCCCGGTAGAAAATTTTAAATATAATCGTTATTCGTTCAAATATAGTGGTTCAAATTTATACATTATAATATAATATATAATTGTTATATAATTGTTAATAATATTTAATATATAATTGTTTTAGTAGGTATTTATTTTTGAATTAAGTAAGAAAAATCGAAAATTCGCCATTTTGGATTTTACACAAAGAGTTCGTGCGTGAAATTTTATTTTATTATTAAAAAATTTTAGATTTTCGGATTTCTTTAATAAATATCAAATAATAAAATATTCGACGACTTTTACTTGGAATCCGACAACACGAGTACTTAACGGAATATTTCATTCTCCAAAGTTCTCCTTTTTTGCGTGCGAATTTCCTATTTTTTTTACCGATTTAAATGTTTAAATTCATTAAATTACATTTTATATACACATAAATCAAATTTTACTGACTTTTTCAAAATGTTTCCGAATAAAAATGTATAGTAAATCGTCAAGATCAAGTTATGTGTTGTAGAATGCGGGTAACTTGAAAGCGAACCTTATAATTAGAGCATGAAAGGGAAATTTGTAAATTAAGAATAAACACAAATCGGATACCTCTATCTGTAAATTTTAGCTTCAGTGATTGCAAAGGATCGGTTGATTTGGTTGTTTCATTGCATATAAGTTTTTAACGCTGGACATATAAATAATAAATAACTAAATATTTCAGCAAAAAATATTTGTTTTAAAATAAAAAATTCATTTGAGTGAAGGTAATAGATTTAAATATCTACTATGGAAATGTTACTAAACAATTAAAAAGTGGAGTATCCGCTTACATATGAACATTTGTGACTCCAAAACTGCCAGCAGTAGTTTAGAATACATGTGCATGCTAAAAACAGATATTACAACAACAATTTACTTCATCGAGTTATAAAAGGTTTTGTAACTGGTGATCCAATGGAAAACAGAGAAGGATATGGAAGTGTTAGATCAATTAAAATTTAATAAATTTAGAAGCTAGTAGATTATCTCAGACAATAAAAATGACAATGGAGAGAGTTCGTCAAATCATCAAGATTGCAAAGACTAATGAAATGAATCAATAAAGGTATGAAAATAAAAATATATTTATATTTTTGCTTATTTTATTTAACTATTATTTTTTTTTCAGGCAAAGTACATTTGAATGATAACTATTGAGAAAAAAGAAGATACAAATTCCAAAAAAACTCAGTGGTTCCAGTGATAACTGATTTTGAAGTAGAAATAAAAATAGTCGATCTTGGGTAAATCCAATAAAGGTATTAAATTCATTACAGATTTTAAAAGTTTTTGAATTGCACAGTTTATTTATTAATTTATTTTTTATTTAGATCAAATTAGTGTAATAAGAGTGAAAATAAGTGGATATATGTACAGAATCATAATTTAACTTAACTTTTTTGGAATACAACTTTTATTTGATTTTTATTTAATTTTTTTTTTTTTCATTTTTTTTTCTTGTTCTTATGTTAAAAATAGTAAGTAAAGTAAAAAGTAAAAGTAAAATAGTACATTTTTGTGATAAAAGTATAAAAGTAATGTTAAAAGTAAAGAAAAAAAATAAAGAATTTGGTGGATCCAGTGTTGAAGTGAAAATAGTGATTGTGGCGATGCAAGTTGGGTTCACAGGAAATTTACAGAAGATACACAAACACATCAAAATAAATTATTGGAAGTTTCACTAGGAGTAGGAATATACAGAAGCTGAATTTGGTCTACGTTTTGCATAGTATGTAAAGCAGATACTGGAAATTAAATTTTTAAACAACGCACTGGAGAAGATTGTTGAAGGTATATGATATTCTGTAAAAATAAATTTAAAAAATGTTTATCTAATAATTATTAGTTAAAAGACTGTTATTGAAGGGTTTTGCTTTTATTAGATTTGATTAGACAAAAAATAAAATTTATACGAACATATCTAAAAAAAATTGTTTATAAACTATTATTAATGTTTCAAATTAATTTATTAAATGTTTTTCTTTTATGCACACATTGTAGTTATAAAATTTTCCCCATCATTTGAAACTTGATGCTTAAATAGCCTAAAAATTATTTTAAAATGCACGAAACTGGCCTGTCACTAATTAGTAAATGCAAATAGTTGAGTTTTAGAAACAACCCCAAAATAACCCAATAAATGTATCCCCAGGTTGGTCGCATTTTTATTATTCTAGAATGTCAGGGAATTTAGTTTAGGTCAGATGAATTAGGGTATGTCAGAGAAAAACTTATTTTTCTAAAAAAGTGATCACAATAGGGGAGATATAGCTACTTTTAGGAAACCTAATTTACAATCTATGCGGTTACGAATGACTTCAATATGTTGTAAAAACATCCCTTATATCCTCCGTTTATTCCAATGGGTCTTTTGGGCTTAAAAATGCAGGGGTTAATGTTATTAAATACGGTTTTTTGGTAATTTTCAATATTACGCTGAAACCTAACAAGGTAACCAAAACACTTTTTGTTGGTCTCATTTTTTTTGGTGACAAAGATCTTTCAAGTCCTTTTTTAGAATTAATTCTCTTGCCATTATAATCAATAAATCTAATGTCCAAAATGACTAATTTATAAACTGCTGCAAAAATTGCAATTTTCAATGAAAAGTGGTTTTATTGGTCTCAAAAATTTTCTACAAGCTTCAAGTTTCCAAAATTTTTTAATCTGTCTCTGTTCTTTAATAGCTTTCAAGATATCTCTTTTTAAAGATAATGATAATATTAATTTTTTTATGAAATATTGAAATTAGGACTCCGACTTTAAATTATCTGGCAAACAAATAATTGTAAAGAGACGATGAAGAATTTTTCGAAACAAGCTTGTAGAAAGTTTTTGAGAACTATAAATAGTATATTTTTATCCTAAGCCGCAAAAATAAATAATGGTAAAAAAAGAAGAATGGTAAATTTTTTGATTAGATTGATTGGATTTTCCATTTGTAATTATATACATGAAAATTGAGAAAAGTGTAAATAAAATCTAATTTGACAGATTTTTGTTTTATTTTCGACTAACTTACTTTACATACAACTGCATCTACTAAGAAGTAGTTATCTTTTACTGAAAATGCTGGACTCAATTTCAAATTTCAAATTAAAATTTTGAAAATTAGAAGAAAAATTATTTTTAAAAAACTTATTTTTTTAAAATATTAAAAAAAAGAAATAAATTAATTGGATGATTACAGATTAAAATTAATTTTGCAAAAAGAAGAAAAATCCCCCATATTCAATTTTTTCAATTTTTATGTGTAATTGGAAATTGGTAAATCGTAGTAATCAAATATAATTCATTTTGCATCTATACCTATTAATCGGTTAAAAATAGAATTCCATTAATTTTGTTTAGAAAATAAAACTTGTGATAGTTTGAATATTCTCAAAGAATATTTACCAACAAAAGCTTTACGATGGCTTAATAAAAAATCTGAACCCTCAAAGAGGGCTGGAAAAAAGAAATTCAAAAACTTACTGCAATTATCGCCAATTTACATGATGTTTTTGAAAATTTTTTTTTCCAGTGCTCTTTGAGGGTTCAGACTTTTTATTAAGCCATTGTCGAACTTTTATTGGTAATATTTAAAGATTTTGAGAATATTTATTAAGAATATTTAAATCATCGCAAGTTTTTTTATTTGCGCTATACCCATCACTGTTCATATAATTAATGACTTCATAAATCTTAAAACAACAGGATTGGAGTTTCAATTTTATTTTATTTTTGACGAAAAGAAAAATTTTTTCCGATGAAAAATTAAAAAAAAAATAAGTAATCATTTAAATATGATTATGTAATATTATTATTGTGGAAATTATACATTTCTCCCTGTATTTCTCAGAGTTATAGATTCTAATTTGGTTTCTCAAAGGTAACGATCTCCTCTTGTCAATTTTACCAATTTTTACCAGTTTTACTATATTTTAGTTTAATAATTTAAAAAATAATTTAATAATAAAATCGCGGTTTTGGTTGTATTGCTACTTACTTAAGTACTATTAAGGTTTCACCCTTATATTAGCAAAAACTACCCAGAAAAAATATTTAAAATTTTAAAAAATAAATTAACATTTTTTATACTTGATTTTTAATAATTCTTTTTTATATTTCAGAGAAGTTCATCGGTGTATTAAAAGTAAATAAACGAAGATAAAAAAATTCCAAAAGTGCGTAATTAATTCCATCGAATAATGCAGTGTTATAGTTAATTTATAACGAAGAGAAAAGTCTAATTTTATTATTCCCTCAATATATTAGGCACCAAGAAATAAATCTGAAGGTATGTAAAGAATTATAAATTTTAATATTTTTAAATAATTTTTTAATAATTTTAATAATTTTTTTTCTTAGGCAAAGCTCATTCGAAGTTAAAAGTGTAGATAAATCAAATTCAAACAGTGCCTTGGTACATTTACGGGATTCAGCGTTAGCTCGTTTTAGAATTAATGGAAATCAGCTGATATTAGTACATTTTCATCATGGCTATCCGATTAAGGTATTAAAATAACAAATATTTTTTTATGTTTTTAACACAGTCCCTGATAACTTTATTTTATATTTTTTTAGAAAAGTTCACTAGAGTCCTAAAAATGAGAAAAATAAAGATAAATATAGAAGCGATGCGGAATCTTATTGGACCAGCCTTAGTTAATTGTGAAGTAGCTGATCTTGGTACATCCTCAAGATGGCACTATAAAGTCCATTCAAGGTATTAAAATGAAAATATATTTTAAGACTTTTTTTATTCAACCATTAATTTATTAATTTTGTTTTCCAGGTTAGTGGTATTTTAATTTCATCTAAATATTTGCATGTACTGTTTTAAGGCCTCAAAACTATTTTGAACTATATATTTTCCGGATCGATTTGTTAATTTTTTTTATTCATACTTACGTTTAAAGTAAAAAAATTTCCTTGATAATTAAATTTCGGTGCTAACACAGAGTAAATAGGAAAAAAGTTCGTAAAATTAGCCCTAATTAGTTAGTAACTTTAAGTATTTGAGTTGTAAACATTTTAGAGTAAATATCATAAAAAAATTCATAAAATTAGTCCTAATTAGTTAGTAAATTCAGATGAATTTTAGAAATATCCCAAATAAGTGCAAAAAAAATCTTGCTAGAAACTGAAAAAAACCTTAAAATCACACCCTCTAAATGTCATGACATAGCTATCTACCCTTTAATTGTAAAATTGCGCCAAAGTAGTATAAAAATTGATAAAAATGCGTGAAACTGGATCATCAATAGCCTATTGAGAACCGGAAAACAAGTATAAAAATTCAGATGATGCTAATACATTACGTTGAAGGTATAATGATATAAAAGTAAATGTTTTAATATTTTCTATTTCAAAAGTTTTAATTTTTAATTTTTTATTTTTAGGATATCCTCATTCCAAAGCTATTAAAGTGATAAGAAATTCATAAAGTAGTTTGGTATATTCATGAGCAGCAGTTTTATCTCGTTGTGGAATTGAAGGAAACTGGCTGATCTCAATGTGATTAAGGTAGAAAAATAAAATACGTTTTAATATTTTTTTAAAACTACATATAAATTTTTTTAATTTTTTTTTAGAAAAAGCTCATTATGATGTGCCTTAAAAACGAGGAAAAGAGGATATATCAAATTTTAAATATGCTTCAGTGTGTAGATTAGAACCAGCGATAGGTGAATATTGTGAATAGCTGATCTTCGTACATCCTCAAGATGGCATCATTAAATCCAATGAAGGTATTAAAATAAATATATATATATTTAAAATTTTTTTTTAATTAAATCGTTACTTATTTATGTTTTTTTTTCAGGTTAGTCATATTTTAAATTCATCTACTGTTTTGCATATTTCAATATAATATATCAAGGCCTTAAAACAGTTATTTAAAATAATTTTTTTTATGCATGCTTTTAACGTGGAAAATATGCCCCCATAATAAACAATTCTGGTACCCCAGTAAAATTCAGATTTAAAGTTTTGCCTTACTAAAAATTGAATTAAAATGAAAAAATATTTTATTTTTAAACTAGTTAGATTAAATTTTTTTTTGAAACGTCCTCTTTTTATCCACTTACTGATCGTTTACAATTTCCTGAATATTTAAATTTCTGGGTCCAAATAAAATAAATATTATTTTAAAAAATGCGAAATTAACTTATTATGGTATAAGTTCAAATAATTAAGTTTTAGGAATGTGTAAAAAAATATTCTAAAATATTACCCTTAACCTGAAACAAAAATTATGGGAAGGATTTTTAAAACATTTACCCAAAAAAATTACACTAAATTTGCCCCACGATTTAAAAATTGGAGCCAAAATAGCGTAATAGTTTATAAATAAAATTTATGCAAGATGGATAAACAATCAATATTTTAACTATTCGTATTGATTTATCTAACGAGGCACAAAATAAATGGTGTCAGAAATAGGAGATTTACTCCAAAACGAAAAATATAGAAAATATTATTTAAGTGGCTGATAAGGGGGCCAAAAGCTCCTAAAAAAAAAATTAAATTCGTAATTGAGGTGTATAGTTAGGAAGTTATAATTCGGATACAGATGGGCTTAAAACAAAATTGCGAATGCATTTTCATATTAAGAAATGGTATTTTTCGATATTTTTCACGTTCTTGAATAAAAAAAGTTTTCTGGAAAATTTTTAATAGTATTTATACATGGAGCCATTTTAGAACGTTCGAAATGAAAATTCATTCAATAGAAATTTATTCCTTCTTGGTTTTTATTTTAAAAGCTCTAAAATAACTGAGTTGAAAGGAAGATGAGTAATACTTGATAAATGTGTTAAAAATTATGAAATAAGAAAAAAAATTCTGATGTTTAAAAAACAGCTTTACTCATAAAAATTTATTATTTTTTTATGAATGATAAGAAAAAAATTTTATAGGTATGTGAATTATAATTTTTTCAATAAAAATTATTTATCATAAAAGTTTTATAAACATTATTTTTTTTAAACATCGAAAAATAAGAAATAGTAAATAAAAATTAAAAAAAAAGGTTAAAAAAAATTTTATTTTTAAAATTCCGCCTAAGCTATTTGTCCAGAAAATTTTTGTGTAAAATTTACTCACACATAAACAAAAGTTAAAAATATTTTTAACCTCAATATTTTTAAGGAGTAATGTTATGCTTGCATCCCTGCACTCTGCACTATTTTTTGAAAAAATAGTCAATTCTTAAATTTTCTAATCTTTAAAAATACAAATTTATTAAATTCTAAATTAAATTTTATTTTTATTCAATAAAAACCTTTGAATAAAATTTTGATTATTTTTTAATTTAATTTTGAGTAGAAGCATTTGAAATAAGAAAGAAATTGTGTTGTCTGACCAGTTCCAGACTATTACTACTTGAAAGATCTTTATAGAATAAAATCTCCTAGTATAGTGAGTTTTTATTAGAGAATGTATGAAACAAATAGTCACAGAAATGGAAATAATTTTCGCGCTTCAAGTAATTTTAAACTTTCTTAGACATATTTTTGAAAAAAATTTTGAACTGATAATTTTCTCATACTAAAAGGATGTTATTTCAAAAAACAAAATATATTTAAAAACTATAAAAAATAGAAATAAAGATTAACCTTTTTACGTGGTTTTCTAATATTACGAACCAAATATATGAAAAAATATAAAAAAATCCTAAGTTTATAATTCATACTGTTTCTATTTAGAAAAAATAATATATATGCAAAAAACATAATAAATCGATATAATAGTTTACCAACAATTATGTAGAAACGCACGGGCGTGGAATCTGAGACTTTTTAAAGTTTTTCTAGCAGTTTGCAACCTAAATCAATCAATATTAAATCAAACTTCTATTTCATACTACTTGCATTTTATATTAAAAGAAAAAAGTCAAATAAGAATTAAAAAATATGCGCTGTTTGCATTGGCATAAATTATTACTTAGCTAAAATATCTAGAATTTTTTATTTTAATTTTCAATTAATATTAATTACTAGGAGTAAAATTTGGTTAATTGCTAGCAGCGTTTATCTGCAGTTTATCTCCTGTTTTTAAAATTAAGAAACTTAACAAATGAACTTTTATCCTTCATAGCTAATAATAATTTAGCATTGATATTTTTTTTTCACTTTGAAAATTAAAATTATTTGCTTATTTTTATATGGGGAAGCAAACATTTCTCAAACAAATTCTTGGAATTTACAAAAGCTTGACTTCAAAAAATTAAGAATTCAGCAAAAAAGATTTAATTTTTACGTAGTGAAAATCTTTGAATTAAAATAAAATCATGTAAAAAACTATCTTCAAAAACAGCTTTATGTGTAAGCAAATTAAAAAAAAAATAGTTCTGCACATAATGGTGATTTAAAAAGCTGACTTGGAATCTATAAATTTTTTGAAAAAAATCGGAAATTATTGCTGAAACGTCCTGACCTAAGAAAGTTTCGGGGTCTGCAAAAGAAAAAGTTATTATTATACTATATGATACATTCAGATGCTAGTATTTTATCTTATTGAGGAATGAATAATTATGAGGTGAAACCAAAAAGATTCAGATTGTACTACGAAATCAAGCTAAGAGTAAGAAAATAATAATAAATTCTAATATTTTTTAATAGACAACTTTTAATAATTTTTTTTTTAGGCAAAGTTCATTTGGAGTTAAAAGTGTAGATAAATAAACTTCAAACAGTTGTTTGGTGTATTTAAGAGACTCAGCGTTAACTCGTTTTAAAGTTGTAGATATTCATTTGATCTTAGTACATATTCAATATGGCTTTAATAAATCCGATCAAGGTATTAAAATAAAAAAAATTTTATTATTTTTTAAATACAGAAACTGATCATTGTTTTTTATATTTTTTCAGGAAAAGTTCAACTGTGTTTTAAAAACAAGAAAAAAGATAAAGTGAAAGCGATGCAGAATTTTATTAGACCAGCGTTAGTTGATTGTGAAGTAGCTGAATTTGGTACATCCTCAAGATGGCACTATAAAGTCCATTCAAGGTATTAAAACGAAAAGAAAAAAAATATTTTTAAACACTTTTTTTATACTAACATTAATTTTTTTATTTTTTTTCAGGTTAGTGATTGTTAATTTCATCCATTGATTTGCATGTAATGTTTTAAGGCCTAAAACTTATTTTAAAATATTTATTTTTCGGGTTTATTAGTTAATTTTTTTTTAATCCCTATGTTTGAAGTAAAAAATTTTCCTCTATAATTAAATTTTGGTACCCACATAGAGTAAATAGGATTAAAAAAATTAGTCCCAATTAGTTAATAATTTCGAATGGTTAAGTTTTAGACACTTTAGAAAAAATATAAAGAAAAAAAATTCGTAATAGTAGCCCTAATTAGATATAAACTTGAAATAATTGAGTTTTGCAGATTTTAAAGTAAATATGATGAGATAAAACGTAAAATTAGCCCTAATTACTTAGAAACGGTAAATATAGTTGAGTTTTATAAATATTAGAGTATAAATGTGATTTAAAAAAATTCGTAAAGTTAGTACCTTATTAGTAAGTAAGTTCAGGTAGTTGCCTTTTAATAAAACAAGGACTCGAGACAAAAATCTGCAGTATAAAAGTACATCATCCAAAAAACATGACACAAAGAAATCGACTTGAAGAAATATTTCCACAAGCTCCAGATGATGCTAATGAATTAAGTAAAGGTAATGACAGAAGAATATGTTTTGTATTTGTGAATACCCAAGTTTTAATTTTAATTTTTTACTTTTAGGATATCCTCAAGCATTAGATCGTTGTGAAATCAAAGGAAAGTAGCTGAGCTCAGTATAATTAAGGTAGGGAAATAAAAAACATTGTAATATATTTTAATGACAACCATATATAATTTTTAAACATTTTTTTTAGGAACAACATTACTTTGTGTCCCAAAAATGAGAAAAAAAAGAAGTGTAAATTGGATCCAGTGATAAGTGATTGTGAATAGCTGATCTTCGTGCACACTCAAGATCGCGCCATTAAATCCGATCAAGGTAAAATCAAATATATATTTTTAATTTTTTTTTAAAGAAATCGTTATATATTCATTATACATTCATATTTTTTTTTCAGGTTAGTCATATTTTAAAATCATCTATTGTTTTGCATGTTTCGATATAATATATCAAAAGGCCTTAAAACAAAAATTAAGTCAATTAAAACTAAATAACAATATTTAATTAGACTTTATAGTCATAAAAATTTAAATAAATTTTAATATATAAGATACTTGTAGATTGATTACTACATATTTACATTCTAATATTCAAATCAGTATTAACTCATTAACGATGCATCACATGATTAATTTTGTTTTTTAACATTAAAATATAAAAAAATAACTTGAAATTTTGTGAAAAAATATGTTAAAAAATAGCTGGATTTGTAAAAAATCATGAGGCTCTTTTTAATTTTATATTTAAAAAAAAAAACTATACTTTAAATTTAAATTTAATTTTAAGCAGAATTATTTTATTTGAAAAAGACTTTATGTTGTCTGACCAGTTCAAGACTAATACTACTTGAAAGTTCTTTGAAATAAAGTCTTCTATTTTAGTGTGTTATATTAGAATATATGAAACAAATAGTCACAGATATGGAAATAATTTTCATATAAAAATAGAATACGGGGCTTTCACAGAATAAAAATATTATTATAAAAATTCATCGGTAAGTTTGAACTGATAATTTCCTCGTACTAAAGGGATATTATTTCAGAAAACTAAAATACATTTAAAAACTATAAAAAATAGAAAGAAAGTTTAATCTGTTCAACTGGTTCTCAATTATTAGGAACCAAATTTTTGCAAAAATATAAGAAAAAATATACAAAATCTATATTTCACCTATACAAATATGTAGAAACATACGGACGTGGAATGTGAGACTTAACAAAGTCGTTCTAACCAGCCGTTTGCCGTCTCTTTTTTCATAAAGTGTTTGATAAAACTTATACTAAGTAAAAGTGGAAACAAGTCATAAACAGTTTAATAAAGTGACAAAAGTGATATGATGTGTTATAAAATGTTAGTAAATTCAAGAAAAGTTTCTCCGCACATTGATTGGATCCAGCGTTGGTTGATTTTAAAATTGAAGAGCAACAGCAGATTTTGGTACATCCTCAAGATGGCTCTAAATAATCCAATTAAGGTAATAAAATAATAATAATATATTTTTCAATATTTTTTAAAACACAACATTTAATACTTAATATTTTTTTTCAGGTTAGTGATATTTTCATTTCATACAGAGCTAGTATATTGCAAGTTTAGATGTAATTTATTTAAGGCTCTATTATTAAATTTTTGTGCTTACATAGGGCTAACATTATAAAAAAATGCATTCACCCTATATTAGTAATTAAGTTTAGTTATTTTTAGAAATAACTCCCAAATAATCTGACTAATTTAAAGTCCTGATACTTTAGTCTAAAATACATGATCCATCCTCATTAAATATATTATATTCATCTATTCAATGTTTAAAAGCAATAAATTTCTCTTATAATGATAGATCCAGTGAAGAACAATTGGGGAATTTTGGTTTTAAAAACTCGTAAAGTGACTGCAATTCTAGTGACTAATCAGGACTTGGGTCTTTAATAAAAAATTTCATTAAAGAACCATATGTTATGAAAGTCAAAAATTTAAAAAGATAAAATACGAAATAGAAAAAGCATATTAGTTAGTTAAATAATAAAATTCTATGATTAAATAAAAAATTGAAACATTTTTTTTAACTTGAAAAAGGGCAAAGAGATAGCAATGTATTCAAATATACCCATTAAATACGCCCGGATGGGCAAAAAATTTTATGTTTTCGCTATAGTCAAAACATTCAAAATTAAGAAAATAAGACTATGTGGTGAGAAGGCTTAACGCCCACGCAATAATACAAAAATATTTATTTTTTATTCTTTATAATATACACAAATTTTAAAAAGTGCGGCTTATCTCATGTTAGATTCTGATAGGATAGGATAATGATCCTACATTGATACCAACTTTTTGGTAAGAAAATGCCTATATTACGAATCTTGATTTCTTGGAACAAATTTTTACTAGATTCCGGGGGCACTTAAGTAGAAATAATTCATTAGGGCTCAAAATCTATTAAAATTCTGGATCCATAAAATCGATCCTGTGCAAAATTTTGTTTAATTTTTTGTGATAATTACTAGAGTTCGATCTTTTCAACTCTAGAGTCCCCAGAATCTAGTAAGAATATGCTCCATGAAATCGTCGCGCCAAACGCAATTGTTCTATTAAATAATACATACATAACAAAGTAATATTAATTATATATGTTTGACGCGACTCCTAATTTGACCAAATTTACCTAAATCCATTTGAAAGTACTAAAAATTATACTACCCATTTTTAATACTAACTTAAACTTGTTTCAGAAAATCGTTTTCCAAGAGAGCCATAGTTCCCGGACCGTAAAAAATATATACGTACCCTACCAATATATTAAAAAAAAAAATTCTAGACACTTCAACGGTTATTTTTTCAAATGTATAACTGAGAATGCGTGCGCATTAAAATTTATTAGAGGGGAAGTTAATATATAACGGGAGAAGTATAGAAAATCCCAAGTGCTTATAATTATGAGACAGAAATATTCTGTTTTCTGTAAGATAGTAAGAGAGCTGAGATTATTCAGTTAATGCAAAACTTCCATCGAAGCTAGAGAGTTATAGTCTGCGAATTTATTTTTTCTGTGCATTATCATTATTATTATTATTATTGTTATTATTATTACTCGTGTTTTATATGTGAGAGAAAGGCGCGATTTCGTGGATGCATACTTTTCTTTAACAATGTTCAATAATATCAATAAAAGGTTTAAATAAATTAAAAATTAATTTTATTCAAATTTATTTTAATTTTAACATGCGATTTCATGTTTTAACTGTTTAATAATATTGTTGAAGAAGAAAAAAAAAGACAATTCATTCCTCAAAGTGTGTAAAGAATTAAAGTGCAAAAATATTTATTCTGTGTGTCCCAGTTTAATAAAAATGAATTAAGTATAATCGTGCGCGTGTACTAAATGGATAAGAAGATTAAAATAAAAACATAACAAAAAACCACGGAGCAAATAAGGAATTTGGAGGTTAGAGTATTAATTCGTTGTATTTAAAAGGAAAAAAACTTCGAAATAAAAATGCCTATGAGTATTGGAGTCAACCTCCGGGTAACTGGACATTGCAATCAAGGCGGTAGAAAATATATGGAAGATATGTTTAGTGTTGCTTATCAACAAAGTTCAAATGATCGTGAATTAGAATATGCATTTTTTGGAATTTTTGATGGTCATGGTGGTGGTGAAGCGGCAACATTTGCTAAAGAAAATCTTATGGATATTATTGTTAAACAAAAAAATTTTTGGAGTGACAAAGACGAGGATGTATTACGCGCCATCCGTGATGGATACGTCAACACACATTATGCGATGTGGCGAGAGCTTGGTTAGTATATAAATAAAAAATTAATTGAAAAAATTACACTGATTTTGCATTTTGATGCAAAGTGTACAATTTTGTGTGTCCCTATTCATATATGTATTGTAAACTTTAATTATTTATGTGTTTCTTGCGAATATCGAGGTAAAAATAAAGTTTATTTAAAAATATAAATTCTTAATAAACAAATTTTCTTTAAAAAGTCATTCTAAAGCAAAAAATTTCCTCCCGCGTAATTTCTCCCACTATAAAATTTGTTCATCAGTTAACGATTTCTTTGGTCTTTTTCTTATTTTCTATGTTTGTTTCTTTTCTTCTATATTCTACGTGTTGCGCCACATTTATATACGTTTATCCTTTTTTTTTATGACCGAATATAAGTAAATCTTCATTCTTCTTTCCTTTTTTATAAATATTTGATTACACCCTGATAAAAAGAGAAGAAAGATTTTTAAGTTTAGGTTATGTAACTTGAATGTGAAGTAGTAGTTGTGAATGTAAATGTATGTTTACATAAACTTACAAATAAATAAATAAAAAAAAATTTCGTTTAATTTGTGTAATCAGAAAAATGGCCAAAAACACCATCAGGACTACCATCAACTGCAGGAACAACAGCAAGTATTGCTTTTATTCGAAAAGGAAAAATTTACATAGGTCATGTTGGAGATTCTGGAATTATATTAGGATATCAGGAAAAAGGTGATCCTATTTGGAAAGCAAAACCATTAACAAAGGATCATAAACCAGAATGTGGCGTTGAAATGACTAGGATACACGAATCAGGTGGTAAAGTTGTTAGCAAATCAGGTGTCCCAAGAGTTGTATGGAATCGTCCTAGGATAGGACACAAAGGTCCTGTAAGGCGGTCAACTCATATTGATGAAATTCCTTTTTTGGCTGTAGCTAGGTCATTAGGTATAAAAAATCTTGATTATTTAATTTTTAGACAATTTTTAATTTATAAATTTTATTAGGTGATTTATGGAGTTACAATTCAGAATTAAATACTTTTGTTGTATCACCTGAACCTGATGTTCATGTTCATACTATTGACATCAAATCATTTAGATGCCTCATATTTGGTACAGATGGGTTATGGAATATGCTGACACCTCAAGCAGCAGTTTGTATAGTTCAAGCAGCTGAAAAACACAATGAAAAACATCTTATAGCTTCTCAACAAACTGGCAATGGGGTATTTTTTATAATATTACTGATTTTTTCAATGAGTTATCAGTTTATTGTAAGTTAAAATTAATTTTATAGCCAGCAGATACACAAATGTGGATAAATCCGTCAAAAAGTTTAGTTGACAGAGCGCTTGAAAGATGGTCATCAACTAGATTGAGAGCTGATAATACTAGTGTTGTAACTTTAATGCTAGATCCACCAGGTCCATCTCATGTTGATGTAAGTAAAATTTTTGTTAATTTCATTAAAAGAGATAAGATTTACAAATTTTATGTATTAATTTTAGATATTATTAAATCAGAAGAGAGATCAACAAGAATCAAATAAGATTCCAGAAGTTACTAAAGTTTTTGTTTCTCAAGATTCGCAAAAAAATGTTAATCAGATTAATTCTACAGATAAAAAATGTCCTGAAAAAGTGCAATCTGTGCCATATCCATTCACAAAAGAACACGATCCTCCTCTTTATTCTGCAGAAAAGCATTCATATTCTCCTAAAATGGATTTTAATAATCTAGAATTTTCTAATTTGAAATCAAATTTAAATAGTAATAAGTCAGTATCAGATTCAAGTATTCAAGTAGCAGAAATTTCATCAAGTCATATTGCTGATGAAAATATTAGAATAGAAGAAAATGTAAATATTATGAATGAGTCAATAATTAATGAAGATGATATTGAGAATATTGGTAATACTTCTACAAATGAAT
Organism: Anagrus nilaparvatae; assembly: GCA_022575985.1. Taxonomy (NCBI): domain Eukaryota; kingdom Metazoa; phylum Arthropoda; class Insecta; order Hymenoptera; family Mymaridae; genus Anagrus; species Anagrus nilaparvatae. Next base: position 27,891,718 of record JAKSXM010000231.1, on the reverse strand, counting down.
TTATGACTGATTTAAATTTTGATGATAATCTTTTGGATGAAGCTATTGAAAATAGTTGGTTACAAAAGGTGCCAGAAGCAGAGCAGTTTTCAGATTCATCATCAGTGAATGATATTCAAGCAATTTCAACTCCACATTCTCAAAAATTAAATGCTTTGTTAAATTCTAGTATAAATAATAGGCCTGTTTGTGTAAATAATGCATCAGGGACAAAGCGAAAGTCTAAATCAATTTCAAATATAGACAAACATTTGCAATATAAAAATGCAACAAATCATCTTGAGTTAAGGCGAACCAGAAGGAACAGCACTGGAATGCAAACACAACGCTATCAACAACAGAGAAGATCGTTAACCCCAAAAGCAACAGTTAAAGATGGGATTTCATATGTTTCTAGTAAAACAAAGAAAGATACAAAAAGTTTATTAGAAAATGATGACTCGTTATCAAAATTAAGAATTATTCATTCTCGATTAAAAATAGAGTCTAAAACTAGGTCTAATTCTGGTGAGCCTTGTTCAAAAAAAAGAGCACGTTCAGAAGGCATTTTAACTGATGAAAATAATCCTATAAATCAAAAAATTGCAGGAAATGATAATTGTGAAAGATTAAGATGGTCTAGGTCTATATCCGATTCACCTCTAACTCGTAACAGTAAGTACAACTTTTTGAAAAAACTTACATAATTATAGTAACTAATGAAATAACTTTTTTTCTTCAAATAGACTCTGTCATAAATTTAAATTTAAATATGAATTTAAATCAAGAAAGAATGCTATCTTCACCAAATTCTTTCAAAAGAAGAAATTTAGAAAAAAAAGTGACACCAATAAAAACAGTAAGAAGATCATCATTAAATCGAACATCAAGGATCAGTGTAAGAGATGGATTCAATTTGAGAGATTGGGAACAAAATAGAAACAGTCGAACTGGATTAACTTGTAATAATAAGCGACAAGCGATTGTGAATTTCTTAAGCTCAATTGGTGATTCAGTATCATCTTCTAAACGTTGGTTAAGATCAGATACTATTGCTGCTACACCTACAAAAACTTTACGTTCTCGAAATGTGGATCTCACAGAACATATAATTAATCCTATACAAGTTAGTGATCAACTGAATATTGTCAAACCTTCAAACCAACTAATTATTACTCAAAAAAGTAAACAAGCACCTACTTCAGAAAATCATCAAGAAATTTCTAATTCACAATCTCAAGGTATTAATAATTTTCAGTTTTTAATACTCACTTAGTAATATTTAAATTCGTTTTTTGTAATTTAAAAATTTACTCAACAAATTAAAGAAATTAATGTTTTAGTTAAATCTACATGTATGCCTGTGCATCAAATCAATAGTCCAATGTCAAGAAACAAACAAAATAATTGTAAAACTTCATCTAACATTTCTAATTGTAATGGATCTATTGTTACTAGCTCAAATTCAACAAATCCAACAATTTCAAAAAGAGTTAAATCTCCATATAGTTTGAGTTCAAGATCACTTAATACAAGGTCACGTATAAAACGGTTTAGTAAGTGAAAATAATAATTTTACTTATAATTTTTAAGACACAAAAAAATTAATATTGTAGATAGAAAAAAAAAAATGATTGTATAAAAAATTTTTTAAATTATGTACAATTTCGCGCGGATAAATTTAATATAGGATTTTTATACTATAGAAAGTACGCATTAGTTATTAGTTTAAAAAATAGTTAAATAATAATTTTTTGTAATATTTCACTTAAGTTTGTTATTTTTAAAAACAATATTTCTAACAAAGATGTAATTTTTTGTAAATGTAATAATTAATTTTGTTTTTATAATACTGGGTGGAATGCAATTGTAGCGGTTATTTACATTGCTTTGATATATACTAGCAATGTAAAAATCCGCAGTAATTGCGTTCCACCCGGTATTTGATCGTCAATAGGTACCATTTAATTTTTAACAAAAGAAAATGGTTTAAAAAATAAAACTAAGATCAAATAATTCTAATAGTGAATTAAATAAATTTTAAAGATATTTTTTCCAGTTCAGATAATTTTTTTAGATTCAAGTATCACTCATATTAAATAGCTAAGTAAAATAGTTTCTGACGTTATTAAAAAACAATTTAAAAAAAAAATTTTTGATTTACTTTTTTACCAAAAGTAGTAAAAAAAAAATTCTATCTATAACAGAATGAATGTTTTTGATTTACTTTTTTACCAAAAGTAGTAAAAAAAAAATTCTATCTATAACAGAATGAATGTTGCAATTGAGAAAAAGTTTAGATTTTTTGAAATTCCCAAAAATCTAAACTTTTTCTTATAACTTTCATCAATAAAGGTTTTTTTTTTTTAATTGTTATTTTAAAAGTCAGTATTATATTTTTTTAAATATTTTTTCGAAATAAATTACTTGAATTATTTGTAAAAACGTTTTTCTAGTTAACGGCAATATAATTTATTAGTTTTATTATAAGAAAAGAATTGTCAAGTTAATTTGATTTGCTAATTAATAAATATTCTTTAACTTAAATTATTATTACATGGTATTTTACAAGAAGATATAAAAAATCATTTAATAACTGCACTATTATAAGTTCTTTTTATAGTCCTGCGAGATTTGGATCCTTTTTTTTCTTTTTCTTTTTCTTTTGAAATTATAACAAAATTTGTGCTTCTAAAAAGTTTTTTAAGTTACCAATTTTTATTTTGGGTTATCAAGAAAATTATAAAAACTCAATTTTTTTATGGGATTTCGAAAATAAAAATTTTTTTATTGCTTGATTTTGTAATTTTATAAAGTTAAATTTTTAGGTTCTCTTCTCAAATACGTAGACAGTAAAAGGGTGCGTCTATTAAAATTTTCGAGTTCACAGTCTTTTATCTTACATTTCTTAAAACTTTGGGCACCCAAAACGGCCAAAACTCTTACACCCTTAATAAAAATATGAATTTTTATATTCAATTTGATAAAATATGATTTAAGGTAGTCAAATTAGAGTATTAGGTAAATACTTAACTAAGAAAAAAGAAATTCCAATTTTTTTTTTATTTCTTGGGTGAAAGTATGAACTTCCTACTTTTAGCCTTAGAACAAATAAAAAAAACTGAGTTTCAAACTCAGGAAGAAAAATTATACCTCACACAAATACGTGAAATGAAACACTTGAGCTTCATTTAACGTATATGTGTCAGAGTTTACCTAATTTTTCTTCTTGTTAGGCATATACTTAGAATAATTTTAAAAAATCTTTGTAAGCAAAATTTATAAAAACTTTGATCGATAGAATAAAATACAATTATATTTTGTATTTAAATTTTTAAACTCGTGTAGCTAATTTAAGTATATATTTTTTACTTATAACATTTAGACCAATTTATTTATTTATTTTTTTACAACATTTATTAAAATAAGATTTAATTAAAATTAGAGTTAAAACAATAAGTCATTAGTCATTTTTAAAATTTTATTGTTTTGGATTATAAAATTTTTCAAGGGTTTAATAAATTATCAAACTTAAAAGTGGCAATAAAAATTAACAAAAATGTGTACATATTATAATTTTTCTAATGCGTACCTAAACATAAAAATAATTAAAATGTATAAATATTTATATTAAGAAATAAATGCAATTTTATAATATTATATAGTAGACTAAAAATAATGTAACATAAATATTAAAATGAGTAAAAAATGAGCTCAATATGTACTAGTTAAAAAATAAATGAAAAAAAAATGAACAAATTTAAAAAAATAGACCTTTTTTTTTCTTTTCTTATAACTAAATTGTAAATAAATATAAAAAGGTCTAATTTATTTTTTTATATGTATTAAGAACAAATTGTAACTAACCGCGCGAAATAAACTTAAAAAATATGTATAAAATATAAATATATAAAGAAAAGCTAATCGAAAAGAATATAGAAAATAAATGAATTATATAAAAAATATGTATGTTATTTACCAAAAACGTTTTTTCTTTTTTGTAAAATAAAACAAAAAAACGTAAAAGGTGTGATCTTATTGTTCAAATTGTATATTTTTTAATAAAAAAATAATAAAAGGAAAAAAATTAATACTTATATGATAGAAAATAAAATAAAAATTATGTATTATTAATAAAGAGAGAAAGAGAAATAAATTTTTTACCATGTAAATATTGTATAATTATACTTATACCTCCACTATACACCTATTTAAACAACATACCTTCTTTTGACAATGGATTGCTTTGTATATTGGGACTTATAGAAAAATCGGTGTTTGGGGACTTGTAATAATTCGGATTTAGGAACTTAGAATATTTTCGATTTATAGACCTAGAATATTACGCGTTTAGGGAATCAAAATGGTTTGGGTTTAGAATCTTAACATCTAGTAAAGGTGATAATTACAAATTATAAAAATAGCAAAGTGTAAATCGTTGTGTAACATTTATGCATTATACCTAGCCCTCATCTGTAAGTAAACATGTTCCATGCCTTTTGGTTTTGCTTACACAAACCGGTTATAAGTTTTTTTATTTAAATGTTTTTATTTTAATTATTTTTTATTTTCATTTTTAGGTTGTCCTAAAAAGCTAAAAAACAACAATTTTTACGACATTTATTTGACATTTTGCACAAAAAGAACGAAACTAGCTATAAATATAAGATCCTGATTAGGCAAGTTATCAGTGGCAGGTATCAAAAGAAGAAGAAATTGCAACATTATACTTTGTTATGCTTGAAAATAAAAATAAGGTAAATGTCAATTCTCTGAATCAGCTAATTTTTAACATGGAATATGTTTGTAAGGAGGGAATCCAGAAATCAAGGGGAAGGGGAGAGGTCAAATTTGTCCTATTTAAAGTTAAAAGGGAGATAAAACAATTTAGATTTAGATGCTTAGAATAATTTCGATAAAGGGATATAAAATAATGATTTCAAGAGTTTAAAATTATTTATTTTTGGCTTAGGAGTTTAATAAAGTCTTCAAGATTCAAACTATAAATTTAAACATTTTCCATGTTTGTTGGTTGTGAGTTCACAAACCGGTTGTTTTCTATTATTAACATGGAACATGTTCATAACGACCCCTCCTTATCCGAAAAAGTCCCTCTCAGCAGTGGGGGAGGGGGTGTTAAATAGTTTTTTGGGTGTTAAATAGTTAACCAGTTTTTCTAAATAATTTTCTTTAAAATCTTAAAAATTTTAAAATCCTTATAAAAAGAGCAATCTTTATAGTAAAGTCAAAATTAAAATTTTTTTAAAGTTTTAATTTACCAAAAAAGTTTAATCGGCACTTTTCTTTTTTTGCGAATTATGATAATTTAAAATCCTAATTTAAGATTTAAAAAAAAAGTCATTTTTGAAAACTTAAGACTTTTAAAAAAAATTTCTGAGGCTGATAAACCATATATTAATCAAAAATTGTTCTTTTGGTAGTTTTTTAAAGATTATTCATTTTTGCCCACAAATCATATTTAGTTTACTGACTATATTGCGGTAACAGAATTTAGTTATAAGAAATAGCTATTTTTTAAACAAAATATTGATTTTGACTTTGCATGCAGTTGTATTGCAAATAGCATGCAAAAGTCGAACCCCATATTTTTTCCCGTGATTTAAAACATAGTTTTACATATAATGGGCAAAAAAGCCAACTCTCTAGGGCAGAAAATAGGCTTTTTTTGCCCTAGATATGTAAATGATATTTACGGGTCTTGAACTTTCAAATCAGGACACTATAATTATGATGAAATAATTCCTTATTTTGATATTCTAAATGTAATAAACTCCCCTTCTGAGTTCAACAATTTGCTAATTTATCTTTATTCCATGCATATTTCATAAGGTATTTGGCCTTAAGCGATCAGGCCATATGTGAATGACCTAGACAATTCGCGAATTTCCTGGAGTTATTAAAGTTAATAAAAAAATTAAAATATAAAATTAAATTAAAAAAAAAAAAAAAAAACTGGAATTAAAGAAAACAGGTTAATAATGTGTAATAATAAGTATGTACTATATTAAATATGTAATAATTCAAAAAAATGTAGAGCACATTAATAAATAGACAGGTGATTAAAATTTAAGAGTAATATTACACCCACAAATTTTAATTTGAAAAAAAAAAATAGCAGTATTAAAAAATATGCATTCATTAATATTTCATATTTTTAATATAAAAAAAAAGCCCATATATTGCATTTTGTGTACCTATATTGCACATGCTGCGTCTGATGTATTAATTATTAGGAATATTAAAAAATATATAAGATTATTCATGTGAAGGCGCGTGGGGTGCGCGTGCCACCTCCAATTTTTTTTTCTTTTTTTTTGAATATTATTCATAATCTAATATTTTGGGTAAAAAAAAAAGTATTATAAAATTTATATAACAGTTGGGTTCCGAGAGTTCCGCTTTTTATATATTTATGAATATGCAAAAAAAATAATAAAAATTTTATATTTCATTAGGATTCAAGTATTATTAATCGCGATGTTGAATAAATATGATGCATCGGATAGTAGGTTAAAAAATAAAAAAATAATATTTTTATGCTTTTTATAATAAATAATAAAAGTAACACTTTCATTAGAATATATAGAAAAATAAAAAAAGCTTAATACCATTAAGTAAATTAATAAACAGCAGAAATTACACATTGATAACTTTTATCGTTACTTTAAGTTTAATAATAATGCAAGCATAGAATATTCATTTAACCTTTTTTTATGTGTGTCACTTTATTTTTATTTGATTTACATAAGTGGTTTTTATGGGTTTATATATTTATATGAGTAAATTTATTATATTTTAATTTCTTTATTTCATTTTTTTGATTTAGATGAGAGATATCAAAGCTTGAACATATGTAGGAGTATTTTTATTATCAGATTGAACCTTTATTCAAAAAAATATTGAGGAAAAGATTGATTCTGAGGTTATTTAACTCATTTTAGCAGTGCAGCCAGTTTGTTTTTTAGCTTGCTTATAGGAATATTAGATCAAAATGATTATCTTACTTTAAGTTCATCTTGAGTATAAAAATTTTGGTTCTATGGTTTTTTAAAGGGTATATTTCTTTAGCATTTAGTAGTGTAAATGAACCGAGAATTTGAGATTAAATAACTTTACAGAAAACCAAATTGCCCCAATATTTTTTAGAAAAAATTTTCTAAAATACAAATTAAAAATATATAATTGGTAAGGGGTAGTTGAAAAATGTCGCAGATTGAAGAGGAAAAAAAATTCAAATGGTCTAAAAAAAATTTTGATTCGCAAAAATTCCCTTCGGTCATCCTAAAATTTTCTATTATCAAATGAAATTAAATATTTGTAGAGACATATTCAATTCTTTTTAGCTGTAATTACATTAAATTTTGCTTAAATTTGTAAATTCCCAAAAAAAGCTTTTAATATTCAAGTGAACTGAATGAAAATTCAAATAAATCGCTTTGAAATTTAAGCAAATGCTTGAAATTAAAAAATCAAACAATATTCAAACACAGCTACCCAACAGTGTGTTCGTAAATTGAATAAGGCAATATTTAACACATTTTACACAATACAAAAACATTCACTTTCTGCAGAAAATTTTTTTAACACCGGTTTCTGGAAAAAGTTATAAATCTAGAAAGGTGGCCAATTTTATGCCAAGAAAACCGAAAGTATTACACTTCGTAACAGCCTAGATTTTTAGATTAGGCCAAAATATACTCGATTCAAATTTAATATTTTTCGGTATCTGGGTTCTGGATCAGTATGTCAGACTATTAAAGTTCCGCCGTTTACCCGCGCGGAATAAAAAATTTAAACTAATTTTATTCCGCGCGGGTAAACGGCGGAACTTTAATGGCTTGAATACTCGTTCAGAACATTAAAATCTAGGCTGTTACGAGGTGCAATACTTTCAGTTTTTTTTTGCTTAAAATTGGCCAACTTTGTGGATTATTACTTTTTCCAGAATCCGTTGCCAAAAAACCTAGGATTCGAAAATGCATCGAAATCAAGTTTTGGCCTTGAATATTTTTAAAAAAAGCTTAGCAAAGCCAACCCCGAAGCTAAAAACCATAATAAAATTGCGGAAGTTAAAAATTTAAAATGGTCACAATATGCATAAAGAAATAATTATTTTGAAAATAAAACAAGCTTTAATTTTTTTTTATAATTTTTGATTGGTCCTAAATTTATTAGAATGGTGTTGAAATTGTTAAGGGCTATTCATAAATTACATATGGCGAAAAAGGGGTCGGGGGTTTGGATTTTCTTATTTTTTCTTACTCAGAGGGAAACTTATGTAAGATTTATTTACTAAATTATAAAAGAGGGATAGAGATTAAAATAAGTATTTGATTTATTTTAAAAAATTACATTATGAAATTTCAATCAGATCTTATGAAGGGGCGGGGATATGCGAAATTTTTATTTTATCTTACGAAGTGTAATTTATGGATAGTCCCCGATCCAATTTTCAAAGTGAAAAAATTTTCTAAAAGTACTGTATCTTAAAAAAATAAAAATTATATAATAAATTCTAAAATGACTGCTGAAAATCAAGAAGTGAAAATGAGTAGCTAAACATTTAAATATGCATAGGGTTTTTATTATACCTTTCTAAAGAAAATATTTTTCAAAACTGATCTAAATAAGGACACGCCTTAGCATTTAAAGTTTACAGTTAAAAAGAACTTTTGACTCTTTCGATGCAAAGATAAAAATATTTAAACATTTTTGACTAAATATTTGTGGACTGATTTAAAAGAGATAAATTTTTTTTTTCTGTATGTGAATCTTAATATTTTAATTTTAAATACTGAAAAAGATTAAAAAAAAGTGTCTACTCATTTAGAAAATTTAGTAACGCATATTAAAAAAATCCATTGTTTTTATCAAAATAAAATGTCAAAAATTAATAATCATATATCATGTGTTGTTGGGAAAAATAAGTAATAAGCATATTTTAGTATTTAAAGAAATCATAATTTCATAAACTTATTAGTTACGGTTATTTGAAAAATTTTGAAAATCTCGGCTTAAGAAAAGAAGCAAAAGAATATTTATAAATTTGTAGGAGGTACCTAATTATTATAATAATATTCTTGATTTCAGTGGTTTTTTCTTTTTTAAATTACCTATTGAACGAAAGATTAACATATATGAATTTTCCTTATATTTTAAATATTTTTGTAAAACCCTTTAAATTTATTTCAGTCTGTAACTAATATATTTAAAAAAAAAATTTTTTGTTCTCAAATTATCATATACCATAAGATAATAATTTTTTTAAATTATTGAAAATTTTTTAACCAAATAATTATGTAAAAGAAAAAATTGATAAACTCAAACAATTAAAATTTAAATGAAAGAATTTTTTTTTTTTTTTGGTTTTTTCTGTTATATAATTTTTTGATAATTTTTTTATCTATTTTATTATTTTGTATTTTATATATTATAATAAATGATGAAAACTGTTATGAAACTAGAAAATTATCTCATTTAATTTTTTTCTATTATTAAAAATCTATTGGTTTACTAGGTTTATTGCATCTTATCTTATTTTTATCTTTTAATTCAATTGATAAATATTTTTATGAAAAGATATTTAAAGCGCATTTTATTTATGGGTTTTCATTAGACTATAATTTTATTTTTGAAGTTTACATTTTTTTTTCTTGTATTTTATTACAGATTCTTACAGATTTTGATAAAAGAATTGGAATATTTTTTAGTTTTTTTATGTATTTAGGGCATAAAGGAAGCAAGAAAATTGTCTATAATTTTGCCCTAGATACGCAAAGAAACTAAAATGCATTTCAAGTCTTTTATCAAAATCATATACTATTTTACAAAAATTCTTTTTTGCCCTCTATTAAATATCATTTGAAACTTTAAAAAAGGGTAAAAAATATGTCGAGATCTATCCAAGTAAATTGAATAGTACCTAATTTTGATTTAAAAATATTTATTTTATCCAATGCAATTACTAGTTTTCGGGGCTATGCCTCTTGGGTCCGTGAAACTTCGCATTTTGCAAAAATAAACTGCCTTATGCCGCACAGTGGCGCAAAAAGCAACATTTTTGATCAAACGACAGTTCCCAGGACTAGTAACATTGAAAATGAATGATTTTTTTTTTTAAATCATCCTTAGGAAATTGCTTTTAATTTAATCGGGCCAAAATTTTGAATTTGATAAATCCAAGATGGCAGATTCAATATGACGGCTAAAAAATTGTTGCAAAAATCAATAATTTACCAAATAATTAGTGAAAATGATTAGGAAAGGTATTTAATGATCATTATTATTAAAAATTAACTCTCAAATTACCAAAATTAAATTCAAATTCAAATTTTCGTTAATAAATATTTTGGAAACAATATGGTAGAAGTATTTGTAAAAATGAACATAAAGTTACTAAACTTTTAAAAAGATTTATTATTAAAAGGGTTTTTGAGTCTAAGCTGAATCTGCATATGATACTAATTTTTTATTTTTCAAAATTTCAATATGGCGGATTCAATATGGTGGCCTTAAGTTTCGTTCTTAGATACATATTGAGACATGTTTGATTTTTTGAGGGTTAAATTAAATTGAATAGACTATTGTTGAATTACTGAAATAAATAATTTTAAAAAAAAGATGGCGGATATAAAACTTCATTAAAAAAATAGTAGTTTTTGAGTATGGTAAGCTAATATTTGACTCAAAATATATTATGATTGGGTTATGATGCTTGTATTTAATTAATTCTTATTTATAAACTTCAAGATATAGCGTGATGATTAATATTACACCAGGTTTATACAGAGCATTTTAAGCGTTGCATTTTAGACGAAAAAATGTGGGGGAGGATGCCAAACTAGTGCATCATTCGAGTATCCCTTTCTCTAGATCTTCAGATATAAGCAGATGAAAAATAAGAGCGTTAAAAATTATTCGTATAAATTACTATAGAGTACCTTTTAAAACTCTTTAATCTTTGATCTTTTTTTCTAAAGATAGAGAAAGGTATACTTGAATGATGCACTAGAGCTCCTTAGTTCTAAATCCGCCACCATTTTTTTTGGTTTTAAAAGTTGAAAAAAAATCCTTTATTGTGGCAAATAATGTATAAACCTGATAACAAACATGACGTAAAGTAAAATATAAAACTCGTCTTACCAACTTTGGAAATTATTGCAACATCAAAAACTTGTTATTTTTCTGCTTAAATTGATACTGCCAAATTTTCAAATTTAAGTAAAAATTTCAAGAAAATGCTGCCAACATTTTAGCACTAAGGTACCTCAAACTATGGCACAATATTAATTTAACTATGTAAGAAATCATTTAATTTTAATTTTAAAAATTAAAATAATATTAAAATAATATTATTTGTAAAAAATAAACAATTAGAAATAATAAAAATTTTATATATTCTCCAGTCAAAATAAGGGGATGTGTAGTTGTTACTGGAAACCACCAAATTTGATATTATATAGGTTTTTCGGATCGCGAATTTAATTTAATTTTAATTTAACTTTAATCTTAATTTTTATATTTTTATATTAATTGTATTCAGTGATATGCGCACAGATGGATTTTGTTCATTTCTACATAATACTATGTAAATGTATTTACTGAATAAAAAAAAAAAAAAAAAAAAAAAAAAAACAATATTTTTCTTAAGTCTTCGGTTTTTTGTGTTTACAATTTACACCATGTTTAGATTTTCTTTATTACATTTGAATTGGAAATTTATTATGTATTTTTTATTTTTTTAATTTATGTACTTTGAATTTTAAAATATGTCTATTTATTATTAAAAAATAAAATATACTTTTACTTCTATTACTAATAATTTTCACGTAACATTTATTCAAAAATATTTTTATTTTAATAATATAAAATAAAAAATATGTTAAAAATCAAAACGTTTACTAAAAAATGGATATACAAATTTAGTTCTATTAAAAAACAATAGGTTTATGAGGAAAATTTTTGAAAAAATAAAAGAAACTTCATCTGAGTATTAATTTTTTGCAATAAAGTTCGAATAATCTGGGCAGAAAATTGTTATTTACTTTTAAAAAAATTTCTTGTCAGGGCATAGGTTAGATATCAGTCAAAAAGCTCCTAAAAAATACCTAAAAAAAAAAATAATAATAATAAAGTATAATTATAAAAAAATAATTAAATTTGAGAGTCGAAAGGGAGTAGGGATAAGCGGTTAACCAAAAATCGGATTGGGGACCCAAAATTTCGGTGTTTTTTGTCAAATTTCGTGTGAAGTCCAAAACTTTCCAAAAAAGGTTTGTATTGCAGTTTTGAATTGAAAGCTTCCTTGGATACCCCATATTCGACCCAACTCGAAGCGAAAAACCCGAAATTTCTGGTACCCAACCCGATTTTCGGGTAACCGCACATCCCTAAAAGGGAATACTAAGGAAAGATTCCTTGGCCATAAGTTTTTGAAGAAACTATGGATCCCCAAAGTTGGCAAATTTTTGGAAATAAAAGACATACAACGCCCATTAATAACTTAGATTTTTAAATCAAGTAATAAACTAACAAGGGGAGTTCAATACATTTGGAACACCGAATTACACCAAATGGTTATGGATGAGTTTGTTATGTTGAAAAAACATGCCGACTACCCTCCGTTTCTTCCAATGGGCCTTCTGGGCCTAGAAACGCAGGGCTCAATGTTACACTGAGAAAATTATATAATTGTGACAATGATATCATATAATCATATTTGTACGATTATACATGTAATCACCCTGATGATATTATATCATCAGGACAATAATATTCTGTAATCCTGACAATTATATGCATATCATTGGGGCAATTATACATATAATCCTCCTGATGATATCATATAATCAAGGCAATTATATTTAATTTTTTGTTTTTTTTTTTCAAAATATTTATTTTTTGGGTATATGAAGAAACTCACAGATATTTAATTATGTATTTTTTACCTAATTTATTATTTATTAAAGTTCGTTTAAAGACTTTCAAAGATGTGAATTTTTATTATTTTTATCTTTGGTATTTTTGTTAATTTTTTTTTTCGCTCGCACGCTTTCGTTCGTTATCAATTATCGACACCGTAACCCTAACTAATCTAATCGCATATGTATTATAGAGAAATAGCAAGCGCTCGCCGATCATCATTCTTATTGTGTATTATATCCTCGGTCCTTATATAGTAAGTGGAACGTATTTTTGACACTTGCGAGAGAAAAGACCTTAGCATCTAGCGGAAGATAATTAAATTCACGTACCGCGCTAAATTCAAATTTAAAATAAATTTTTTTTCAAACTTTTTTTGAATTCGAATTGTGCGCGGTGTATTGTTTTAATTTTCAACCGCTAGATGCTAAGGTCTTTTCTCTCGCAAGTGTCAAAAATACGTTCCACTTACTATATAAGGACCGAGGATATAATACACAATAAGAATGATGATCGGCGAGCGCTTGCTATTTCTCTATAATACATATGCGATTAGATTAGTTAGGGTTACGGTGTCGATAATTGATAACGAACGAAAGCGTGCGAGCGAAAAAAAAAATTAACAAAAATACCAAAGATAAAAATAATAAAAATTCATATCTTTGAAAGTCTTTAAACGAACTTTAATAAATAATAAATTAGGTAAAAAATACATAATTAAATATCTGTGAGTTTCTTCATATACCCAAAAAATAAATATTTTGAAAAAAAAAACAAAAAATTAAATATAATTGCCTTGATTATATGATATCATCAGGAGGATTATATGTATAATTGCCCCAATGATATGCATATAATTGTCAGGATTACAGAATATTATTGTCCTGATGATATAATATCATCAGGGTGATTACATGTATAATCGTACAAATATGATTATATGATATCATTGTCACAATTATATAATTTTCTCAGTGTATAAAATAGGATTTTTTGGTAATTTTCAAAGAAACGCCAAAACCTCGCAAGTTAACCAAAACTCTTCTGGATGGTCTCATTTTTTTGGTTTAAGTATCACCTTTCATACGCCGTAAACCGCAATTTATTATCACTAATTGTCTCATCACTATAGCCAATTAACCAAACGGTCATTTTTAGCTAAAAATGACCAATTTTTAAACTGCTGCCAAATTTGTAATTTCTGACGAAAATGGGTTTTATAGGTCTGAAAAAATTTGTACAAGCTTCAAGTTTCCAAAACTTTTTGACTTTACCTTTTGCAATTATTTATTAACCAGATATGATAATTTGAAGTCACAGTCCCAAATTTACGATTTTTTAAAAAAGCTCATTTTTAATGCTAACTTTGAAGAGCCATTCCTTAAAAACGAATCAAGGAAATGAGACGAGCAAAAAATTTTTGGAAATTTGAAGCTTGTACAAATTTTTTTAGATCTATAAAACCCATTTTCGTCAGAAATTACAAATTTGGTAGCATTTCAAAAATTGGTCATTTTTAGCTAAAAATGACCATTTGGTTAATTTGCTATAGTGATAAGAGAATTAGTGATAATAAATTGCGGTTTACGGCGTATGAAAGGTGATACTTAAACCAAAAAAATGAGACCAACCAGAAGAGTTTTGGTTAACTTGCGAGGTTTTGGCATTTATTTGAAAATTACCAAAAAATCCTATTTTATAACATTGAGCCCTGCATTTCTAGGCTCAGAAGGCCCATTGGAAGGAACAGAAGGTAGTCGGCATGTTTTTTCAACATAACAAACTCATCCATAACCATTTGGTGTAATTCGGTGTTCCAAATGTATTGAACTCCCCTTGTAAGTTAATATTTCACATTTTTCAGTATTTGGGTTTTGGAGGGGTACATCGGACCATTGAAGTTTTACTGTTTACCCGAGCCTAAAACCGAATATTCTATACAATCATTCAATTAATTTATTAAAATAAAAGCGCGGGTAAACGCTGAGACTTTAGTGGCCCTCCAGAACCTAGATTCCGAAAAATGTAAAACGTAAATTGAGTATACTTTTTTCCTAATCTAAAAATCATTTGCGTATACACAAATAACTCACAAGACTGACTGATTTTTTTAACGAAAAGTATTTAAAAGCAAACACTTGCTGGAGGGAGATAAGAGTTACGGTAGAGTTATAACTTTTTAGAATATAGCTTGGGGTCATCCATAAATTACACAAGACGATAATTGGCATTTTCAATCCTCCCACCCCCCCCCCCCCCCCTCGCAAAAAAAATAATACAAATGACAAATTTTCCTTATTCTTTTTGGTATCCCCGAACCCTTTTGTAAGAAAACAAAAATTCTCTCCCCCTAAATTTAGTGGAGGTTTCCACCAACGTCCAACACCTAAAAGCGACCTAATTTTTGATGAAATTTACATCATTACAACCTTAGCCAAAAATTTGTAGCATATAAACTTAAATTTTAAGTAGTTTTAAAAACTTTTTACTTTAAAACTTTTTGGACGAAGCCCCATTAGGGTTGGTTTGCCCCTTTTTTAAGGGGACAAAAAAAAATTGTTTAAAAATCGATTGGAATCAATTAATTTAGGCATTCTAAAACGAAAAGGCAAATATGAACTTTTTAATTAAATGCACACCTTTTAAATTATAGCCCTTAAAACTTTGATTACTAAATACTATTTAGCTAATATTACTAGCTAATCAAAGTTTTCAGGGCTGTAACTTGAAAGGGGTGCATTTAATTAAAAAATTTATATTAACTTTTTCGTTTTAGAATCCAAAAATTGATTCCAATCGGTTTTCAAAATACGCTGCCAACTAACTGGCACTAACAATGAGCTTAATACATCAATATACCACTGATATCACCGATTGCAAACATGCAATCATACATACATTTTTCTCTTAATTCCATAATCTAAACTAAATAGCTAGTACTCTCATAGAAATAAATTAGGTACTACGACCGAAAATTAAAAAAAATTTGGTATTTTTTGTATTTTTTTGTGACGAAAATTTTGTAAAAAAAGATGTTGTTACATTGAATCAACCCAGTACTGGTCAATTGATGCAACAACATCTTTTTAATATTAAACTAAATATGGGCGATACATTGCATACTATTTATGATAATTTGTAA
Organism: Anagrus nilaparvatae; assembly: GCA_022575985.1. Lineage (NCBI taxonomy): Eukaryota > Metazoa > Arthropoda > Insecta > Hymenoptera > Mymaridae > Anagrus > Anagrus nilaparvatae. Next base: position 27,875,655 of record JAKSXM010000231.1, on the reverse strand, counting down.
AAAAAATTTTCAAAAAATTAATTAATTATCAGGTTCGAGATATTGAGTAAAAATCATACTTTCAAATATAAGTACTTTCATGGAAATAAATGAGGTGAAGTTTGAGATTTTTTGATGAAAAAATGTTTAAAAAAAAAATTAGGTCTAAATAATTTGAAACAATAAAAAATTAAGTTCAGCTCCAATTCTGGTCAATAAAATATTATTTATACTTTTATAATTTCATAATGGTTGTGAAATATGACCGGTTACACACACACACACACACACAAAGGGCCAAACTAACCCCAATGGGGCTTCGTTCGAAAAGTTTAAATGCCAAAATTTTTTGACTAATGTAGTGCTAAAGCGAATTTCACAAAGATTGGGGTCACTTTTAGGTGTTTGGGAGAATCTGCTAATTATCTCATTTTGATATAATGATTTCCTCTATTTGTGGAAGGTTCCTTTGAAATTTTCATTGAGTTTTAGTCAATAATTTAGTGAATAAATGAATAAATGAATTATTTTTTTTAATATGAACCTTATGTACAGGCTAGGGTGTTTCAAGCATGTAATTTTAGAGCAGGGGGGTGGAAATGTGACATATTTTGGGGGGAAGGGTCAAATGGACATAGATTAATTTAGGGACTTAGAATAGTTTTGATTTTTGATAAACGTGTATAGAATAATAAGGATTTAAGAAGCTTAAAAATTTTTTTTTTTGGCTTAAGGACTAAAATTATAAAGACTTCAAGATTCAAAATATAAAATTAAACATGTTCCATGTTTGTTGGTTGTGAGTTCATAAACCGGTTCTAAGTTTTTTTTTGTTGAAAATATTTCAGTTAGTTATTTTAAAAATAATACTTAGCCAATTTTAAGTATTGATATAATTAATGTTAAAAGAAAACTAAGGAAGTTTCAAAAATGGAAAGTTTTTATTTTTGATAACTTAATTCTTGAATATCTATTTTGCTTAAAATATTTATCCACAACTTGCATATTTTAAAATAATTATTGTATTTAGTTCAATAAATTTATCTAAAATAAACAGAATTTCTTTATGGAAAAAAATTAGATTTTTAAAAAAATATTTAGTTATTTAGATAAAGTAGTCAAAGTATGTTAATGAAATTATAATTTTATACGATTATATCAGAATTTAAGGAAAAATATATATTTTTAAATAAAATAAAAAATTAATATGTTGATAAAAAAATTAATATTAGAAACGAAGGTTTATTAAATTAAATTTAAATATCATTAAAGTTATAAATTATTATTTTTTTTAAGTATTTGTTTAAAAGATTTCAAAATAATTTCAACTAAATTTAAATATCAATGAAGTTAATTTTTTGGAGTATTTGTTTAAAAAACCATTTCAAAATAATTTTTGTAATAATAGATTGATGGAAAAATTATATTTATTTTATTAAATATTTTCAAAATATGTATTTGAAGAAAACAAAAAAAAAAAATATAACAAAAGACAAGTGCTATTTGTTTCGTAACAATTTATCCTCATTTTTTTTTCTTATTTAAATCAACGTTATTATAAGACTAAAAACAGTCTATGCATTTTTAATTCATATAAAGAAAATGTTTTTTTATTATTAATACATGTTCAATATATTACTACTTAGAAATATTAAATAGATAAATATTTTACACTTTTTTCTGAAAAATATTTACATTCAAAAAATTATAAATAGTAGAATTTTTAATAATTTAGTTAGATTGTTTTGATTGAATTTTTATTTAAGGGCCAACTTTTTAATTCTGTAAAATTTTTTATCACTAATTCTGCCGATCCAGAAATAACTAGATCATTCCCGGTATGTAAAAACGGATATTATAGTATGTGTAGTCAATGACTAAAAAACGTAAATAGCCGATGGAAAATTCCATCTACCTATAAACGATTAAAAGTGTCTACAAAACAGGGCTTCAAGTCAGGTCTAAATTTCGAAAATAATTGTAAATTCACATAAAAATAGTTGAGAACCCACAACTTTTTTCGCTAATTCAAAAAAGAAATATATATATATGGGGAATTCTTTGTCCAATCAGCCACCCCCCTGCAAAATATTAAAAATAATATTATCAGAATGGGCCTAAAATTTTCTTTGAAGATTCTAGTTTTTAATCTTTATCCCATGTGGTGTTTTTTTGAAATTTGATTACTTGCGGGTATTTTGGCCAGCGTTTTGGCCAATGTTATAAAAAAAAATATTGAATAAAATGTTTGGGTGTGATGTATTTTTAATTTTAGGACCGTATTTGGTTAATTGGTCAAAAATTTAGATTTTTTTTATTTTGCAAAATTGTGTCAAATAAATTCGTGAATGTTGGAACTTCAATAATTTTTTAAAAATTAATATCAATAATCATAAAAATCATACGAGAAAAAAATATTAATAAAAAATACAAATTAAATAAACATTCAATGATTAGAAAAATTAAAATAAAATGTTTTAATTGTAATTTTCTAGGAAAATATAAAAATGACAATTATTAAATTCGGGAAAGTTTCACAATTTTTATCTCCATTCATCAGTAGTCAGTAGGTCAATAAAAAAAAAAATTCTGATAAAATAATCAGATTCTACTTATCAAAAAGATTTTTTAATTTTGAGCACCTTGCCGTTTTGGGGTCTTTTCTATGAGAAATGTGTGGAACACTCTTAAATTTGCAAAAATTACCCCTAAAAAGTATTATTTTTTATGTACTCAAATTTTAAGTTTCCAGATTTAGTCCTTGTGAGTTTTTTGGGTCGCTGATCACGAAATTTGGGGTCCTGCCTACTAAAATTTGGAGCTTTGCCCTTAAATTAGCAAAAACTATCCCTAAGAGGGGTAGTTTTGCTATTTTTGCGCTGCTTTCAGTGTCCTAATTCGGTCCACATGGGTTTTTGAGTTACTGATCACGAATTCCTGGGTCCTATATACTAAAAATTGGCATCATTAAATTTTCAAAAACATGAAATACATAAAAAATACCCCTTTAGGGGGTAATTAGTTTTTGAAAATTTAGAGGTATTCCACACATTTCTCATAGAAAAGACACTGAAATTTGTGATCAACGATCCAAAAAACCTATAGTAAACCAAATCTGGTGGTTGCCGGAAACTTGATACCTTAAACAGTATATATACTATATATATTAATTAGAGTAAAGGGGTTATTATAGCAAAGTCAGATTTGTCCCGAATATCCTAAATTTTTATTTGAATTTTTATTTTGAATGACAAATTTAAGTGACTCTTTGATACTAAAAAAAAGTTCTTTGCCCGTTTTTGGCTATCAGGTAAAATAGTCTAATATTTTCGAAAAATTATTGAAAATGACCCTTTGAGTTTATTTTAAAATTTAGACATCATGCATATATAACTTTTTATCATTCTAATTCGATTGAATTTGAAATATTCTTAGTTATTTCTATATTTTTTGCATTTGTTACAGAAAGAATCAGAGTCTGGTCTATTTGAGAATTTGGTTCTATTTTAAATGAAGTATTCCGTCTCAGTTCTAAAATCCTAAAACGATTTAAAAAAAATTCTTAGGTCGCAAAAGAAGAATGCCTCAAATCGTACTATTCTCAGCTTCAATTTGCTAATTTACATAGAATATACCAGTCTTTATTTTGCCAACATCGGACTAATAAAGTATTTATGACCGCTAAACCTAAATCTTATGATAAAAATAATAAAACAAGGGTTTAATATCTCTGTTTTGACTCTGGAGATCATTTATGAAATTAGTTTTTGGGCCAGAAATAAAAAAAAAACTTCATATAGAGCCACAAAATTATTTTACTATTAAGGTTGAAGATCAATTAATATTCGAACTCTGCCAACAAAAAAAAAAAACAGATTATAATTTTTGATAACTGTGTAAGTATAATATAAAACAACTAGGGTTTAAAGGGATCTATTTGTTTTTAAAGGGTTCAGTAAATAACCCAATAAATATAAATCAATTAGTTCTTAGGAGAGGGAGGAAAAAGGGTTAAAAAATGTAAAAATTTATGTAATCTGAAGACTAAAGAATAGAAAAGAAATTTTTCTCCATAGGTCATAAATAAAATAAGAAATAATTTAAATAATAGTACTGGCAAGTACCTTAATATTAAAATAAATGAAAATAATAAAAACTTGATATGACACAATAATATGAGATAATTACATACTTACTATCTCGAACAAAAAAATAACTTATTTCTATAATACTCAGTTGGAGGTTATTTTAAATAATTATCTCGATGCCTCTAAATAATAAATAAGTACTTTTTTTGTCTCTAATAATGGGTAATATTTCACTCTTGTTACATAATAAACATTTTTAAATAGAAAGATTCTTAATCTTTGTTTTTTTGTTTTGTTTTTTCTTTTCTTTTGGTTAAATAACATAAAATAAGATTATTTATGTTAACAAGTTATCAATAGATATAGATTATTGTTAAAGAGTTGACTCTATTGTCAAAATAAATACTTATATTTTTCTGTAAACATTTATACCAAAATTATTTATTCATTTATTTTATAATTGAAGAATGAAATAAATTAAAGACGCATAATAAATAATTATTGTGCCTATTCTTTTATTACAGGTTTTTTTTTTTTTTATTATAATGTAAAATATGCGATCTTGTTTTTATTTTTTCTGAAAAATTCAATTTTCTATATCAGCTGCACAAGTCTTCCTTTTTTTTTTCTTTTCTCATAGCATAATATTATATTTTTATATCCCTCATTATATAAAGAAGGTATATTTTATTGTAAATCCAGTATTTAACACTTTTTTTATACAATTTTTTTATTTTATGTCATTTCTAGGTAAAGGTACTTCCTTTTATTTAAGAGAAAAGTAGTAGTTAAAATTATTGGATTTTATAATAATTTTATGTATTGAATTATTCTGTGCTACGTGTTGCAGGGAAAAGTTTTCAATTTAACAATTTTTTGCTATAAACCGAGCATGTTTTTAGCCCTTGGAACTTGAATTACTGTTCTTAGAATTTCAAACTTTGACTAAAATTTTAAAGTTAATATCTATACAGCAGCGTTTAAAATTAAGGTTTTTGAATAACTTCTAATAAAAAATTTTATTTAAATAGGACCAGTAGATTTGCCCATTTAACATTTAACTTTTTTGTATAAGCTTCAATATCTTTTACTGAATCAATTTTCAATATAATCAATGCGCCAACATCCAAAAATTTTAAATGGAGTAATATGATCTAACCCAGTGGATCATATGTATTTTTGGTCGCTAAAAAAGATTTTTAAAGTTTAGCCGATTTCCGATGACCAGTTTTTACTAATTAACGATATACCGCCAGAATAACCAAAAAAATAGAATTTAATTTAAATATTGCTGATTGAAAAATTTTAGTACCCCTTCTAGTTTCTCGGGGACGCTTATGATGAATTTGAAATCAGATTTTTAAAATTTAAAACGGCGGATTCTAAATCTCTATTTATTTCTAAGTTTTTAACCTCAAAATCAGTATTTTAAGCTATATTTCAAATACTTTTAATATATATTCGCAAGTTTTAATTGATCAAGTCAAAAAATCTCATTTAATAATCTTGCTTAATGGCTCCAAAAATTGTAATTCATTTTTAAAATAAATGAAATAACTTAAAACACCGATTTTGAGGTTACAAATTTAGAAATGCGGGATTTAGAGTCCACCATTTAGAAATTAAAAATTTTAATTTCAGAATCTTGGTCTGTGGCCCCGAAAACGTAAAACTTAAAACTTATCATTTATAAGTATCAAAATTTGTTTCATTAAGCATGAAAAAATTGTATTGTTTTGGTTATTTTGTGCGAAATAGCGTTTTTTACTCAAAACTATCCAACGGAAAACGGATGAAATTTTTAAAATTGTTTTTAGCGACTAAAAATACGTATGATCCACTGAGTTGGATCCATTTTACTCCACTACTCCACTGCTGGCTCATTGACTAATACTTAAAATATTCGTAAACAGCTTTTTGCATCACATTTTTTTACGACTCAATTTTCGCTTAACTGTTCAAACTTTTATGGCCAGTTTATATAATTTTGATCCCGTATTTTACCCTAGAGAATCTTTTAATAATATTAAAATAATATTAAAAGATTCTAAAAACTTAATTATAAAAAGATTATAAAAAATCTAATTATAAAAACCCCGCCTCCCTGTATCTTTCCGTATATACGTAATGATTTATATCGTATTCAGATAACGTAAAGTGTTATCGATTAACTAGTTTGAAAATTTAATAAAATCAGTATATTTTAGAACGAATTTTACTACTTTATAATTAAAATTTCGTACATTTTATTTTATTAGGTTGTTGTGCTTGAATTTCGCTTGAATTTGTGAATTTCAAAGGAAAATTCAAACAGAGCAACCTGCCAAGGATTATTAACCCATATATTACAAATAAGCTTTTTCAACATACGCGCGTGCCAAAAAATCTGCTTAAAATCAAAACTTAATACCAATATTCGATATATAATACATTTTGTTTTACATATTACGCAGCTGTTTTTTTTATTATAAAATAATTTAATTTAAAATAAAAAAATTATAAAGTAATAAAATTATTATTGAAAATTATAATAAAAACTTCAAAAAATATATTTTATATATTTAAATTTAATAAAAATAATTTACATATACCTTCAAAATAAAGATATCTATTATTATATTATCTTCACATTTATATAATACGTATAATTTATTTTTTTTCTTTTTTTTTTTATTACTAAGCGGTATACTCTTTTATCTTTTTTATAGTTAAATTGCAACTACTTCGTGTAATATGTAAAAAAAAATCTATACTTAACAAGATGATGATATAGTTTATTTATTGAATCGATGCATAGCCTTTTGGCAAATTTTTACCAACTGGGTACTGGACTTTAAGCGAGCAATTTAAAAAAGAAAAAATTGCCTATGAAAATTAATATAGTTATTTAAAATAGGAAAAGATTTTTTTTAATTTAGGCGTTTAGGAACTAATAATTAGGTGAAAAATAAGAATCAGCCTCGGTCTGAAAATTTTGCCTTTGTCCGATGGAAAAAATATGCAGAAAAGGATAATTATATAGATATTCAAAATTATCGACGACCGCAAGAGTTAGCCAGATATAGTTGTAAAATGTCCCTAATTATTCTGGTTTTGATGTATAAACGGATTCTTTTTTATTTGTTTATGCACTGCTGAAAATGGCATAAAAGACATAAGGAAAAGTTAAAAAAAATAATTTTTAACTAGATTAGCTGCCATTTGAAGTTTTGATTTCATTTTCAGTAGTTTAAACAAAAAATAAATCCATTTATCCATTTGCAATAGCTATAATTTTTTTAGTACAGTAAAAGCATTAAAATATTTTCTTTTTAGGGGCTTAAAAGAATCCCGGTTTAGGGACTTAGAATAATCCGAATTTAGGTACTTGTGGTAATTCGAGTAAAGGGACTAAGCATATTTTCGATTTAGGGACTTAGAATAATTTTGATTTAAGGACTTGGAATAATTTCGATAAAGGAGTATAGAATAATAAGGATTTTAGGAGCTTAAAATTTTATTTTTTTGGCTTAAATATTTAAAATTATAAAGGCTTCAAGATTCATAATATAAATTTAAACATGTTCCACGCTCGTTGTTTGTGAGCTCACAAACCAGTCCTAAGCTTTTATTTCTAATTAATACTTAATTACTTATTAATTATATATATTACCGAAAAAAAATGTTATTAAATATAATTTCTATTAATATTCTGTTCTATTAATAATCATGTTATTTATAAAATTATTTTATGTTATTTTATCATTATAAGTAATGCATAAACGTAAATATAGATTTTTAGATTACTATGCCTATAAAAAAAATCTGTTGTAATAACAACAGAATAAAGGAAATATTGTATATGGAAAAAAGCAGAGCTTTTTTTAACAATTTATATTTAGATATGGGGTATACCATAGGTAATAATTATTACAAAAATTTAAAATACAATTTTACCTCTCACAAATTAAAGATTTTTTTAAATAATAAATTATTTGATTTACTGTAAGGTACTGATTGAAAAAATTTCAAAGCTGTATGTTAAATTACAGCAAATGCTAAAAAAAAAATGCTCATAATTTTAGAAATTTTTAAAAAGCTCCAAATAGACTGCTTATTATCTAAAGTCAATATTTTAATTTTTTCTTTTAAAATTTCTTCATGGTACAGAATTTAATGTTTTTTCCTCAGACTATTATTTCGAACAACCTCAAAATGGCATAAAAACCCAATAAAAAAATCCTGAATTACCCCATATATAGAATAAATAATTATATAATAATATACATGGTCAACCATACATATCGACTATGTAGTTAGAAGTTTAAGTTTTACTTTTTCAAAAAAATAATATAAAAGAGGGTAGAAAAAAAATGGTCTATAAATATACCAAAACTTAAGCATATATATTTACACATATGTTCACCTTTTTCGACATTGTATTTTTTTATACTATAAGTAATTTTTTTTATTTCTATTTACTACTGATAATTTTCTCAATTAAACATATAAATAATTGATTGATTTTAGAATATATAAAGGTATTTTTAATGGGATAGTAAGTATAATGAGTTTTGTATTCCACTACAATTTTCATAAAACAGAATATTATAAATAAATAATTTTTATTTTGCGTTTTTAATAACAATTTTAAAAAAAAAGTAGTAGCAAAAAGAAAAGAAAATTTTTATGTCTCAAAGTGGTAATAAAATTTTTCTTTTATTTTTTTTAATTACGAATTGAATCAAAAAATAGAAAAAATTATATTAAAGGGTACGTGTAAAGCTAATGTATTACTTTTTTTCCAAGTAAATAATGTAAAAAAAGAATGGATTGGGATTGTTTAATGCTCTGCTTTTTTTATTACTACTAATTATTAATAATAATAATCTCTTTTGTTATTTCCGTTTTTATTATTATATATATATATGTAGATATATATTATTTTCACCTATAAAAAAATTTTTATTTTAAAATATATATAATAAGCTCGTTAAAATCTATAGAGCGTGTTGAGCATTTGTCAGATACGTATATTTTATCTATATCTTTTTTTTTCTGTCTTCGTGAATTTTCTATTTTTAATTTTAACAAGATTTTTTTTTATGGATTCATATTAACTTATTAACTTATTATCCGTTATATTAATATGGATGTACAGAGGAGGTAAGAGTTTACAGGTATAGTTAGTATGTAGCCAGCGAGGGGGTTCGAGGGGCTTTAGTCCCTCCGGAAATTTTTTTTTGTTATGTTATTTTTTCAAAAGTGGGAGTAAAATGCAGTTTTAAGAGGAAAATTTTACATTAAGGGGGGGGGGGGGCTTCACAAAATGAAAATTCTGGCTACGTGCCCATAGAAATTTTTTTCAGATGAAAGAGGGGTACCAAAATTTTGATGGAGCTGAACCTAATAATCGTAATAACTTGGCTTAAATTTTATTAACCACAATCGAAATTTAATTGTTTGTTATTTTAAGTTATTTAGAAATGATATTTGTTAACAAAACGTTAAATTATTGGAATTTAGGCAAAAATATTGCTTTATTAACTAGAGCAGGCCTTTACACCTAGACAGTGCTCCCCAAACTGAAGTTATATCTGAAAAGGTGGTCCCGGTTTAGATTTATAAGGCACTAGTTGGTCTATGGGGGGTAAGTATAGTCGCTAAACATCTTGCATGGAGTCGGACATAACCTGGAGAACGGGCCCAGGTATGCGTAACGCATTCTCACCTATATTTACCCTGCTCGCATGCAAAAAAAATATAGGTCAGGTATAAAATATAAAAAAGGCACCAATTTCAGGGGGTAGGGTAAAAAATTGACGTTTTTAGTTAGTGGTTCTAATGGCCTTAAAATAGTTTCTCTTTAGGTGTACTTAGAATACTTTAATCATTGAATGGTGTATTTGAAAAGTCCGACTCAGCTAGGGGGGGGGGCGGTGAAATGGACTTAGAATATTTTCGATTTAGGGGCTTAGAATAATTTGAAGTAGGAGTCAGGGCTTGATCAAGAAAAAGAGCTTAGAATACTTTAGGAATTAGGATAATTTATATTTCGGGATTTATTGTAATTTCGGTTTTAGAGCTTATAATAATTAGGGTGCATACGTTAAAACTTTTATGAGTAACATGTTCAATGCTTGTTGATTATGTGAACAATCAAATCAGTTTTAAGTTTTATTATATGCCCAGGCTCGTATCCAGAGGAAGGGGGGGGGGGTCATACTTCCTCGAAATAAAGGTTTTTAGTAAAAATAGCAATATTTTTTGCCTTAAATTTTATAAATATTTAAAATGTTTATTAAAAATATTGCATTTAAACAACTTAAAATAAGTAAAAATTAAACTTTGATTTTTATGAAAGAAATTTAAACCTTAATTATTATCATTATTAGGTTCTGACCCCCCAAAAATTATTTGCTTCCTCCAATTTTTTTTTATATTAATAAAGCCCTTTCTACACCAGACAAGGTTATCTTTTTTAAAATTACATTTCTATACATTTTAAATGGGAGCATAATCATAAAATAAAATTACATCGTCTGGTGTAGAAAGGGCCTAAAAATCTTACAAGTCACGTGGCCAAATAAAAATCCGACCAAAAATATGGGTTCCACGGGAAATTTTACATGCGGATGTAACCTTTTATCGAAAAAGGCCATCAATATTTTTTTTAGTTTAAAAATATGAACGTAAAGGTAAGATTTAAGGCCATCTAGAACGATTTTTTTCAATATTTCTCACGCATGCACAGTTCCAAAAAAACATTTGTCCAGAATCGAATTCTACAAGAAACTTCCTATTAGAACCTAAGAGGAAATAATTTCTGATGATAAAGTACGTGTTTAAATGAAAAAATACGAAAAATTAGCTGGTATTTTTTAAAAATTACCAATGTCTGTCAAAAATCGAGAATTAAATCCTCGGGATTTATATTTAGTAGTACTTTTGGGGAAAAATACTATGGAACCGATTTGAAGACACGAGCATCAGTTTGAAACTCGTTTAATTTAAATTTACCCGTATACAAGGACTACGACAAAGTACCCAATATGAGCAATTATGTTGGCAACTCTGAATTATTGAAGAATTTTTCTGTTTAGTTCTTAAATTTTTTTATAGTTTAATTAATAAAATAATAATTTTATTATATTTAGTCATTTTTTAGATACGGTTATACTTCATAAAGTAACAAATTATTAATTATAAATATAATTTAATACGCAGCGCTATACACCAGGTGAGAAAAATTAACATGCTGCCAACTTAAGTGCAAATTCTCATATTGGGTACTTTGCAGTAGTCCCGTATACATAATTTTAAATAAAGGAGCATTGATGGCTCAGTTGGTAGCGCGTCAACTTTACGATTCGAGCGTTAAAGGTTCGCGACCCGTCTCGAAGAAATTAATTTCCGTTTTTTTTTTCTGAAAAGATTAAATTCTGAACTCGATTCTGAAATTATTTCTATCATTGCTCTAGGACTGAGGTATCAGCATAATCTTAAAAAAAAAATTAAAATGTCATTATGTAGATAACGCAGTCCGAAGTGCTTCCAGGGCACTCAAAGAAGGCGGGGTTAAAAAATCATCAATTCAAAGAGACCAAAGTTAACTTCAGCGATAATGCGAAGTCTTTTATATTTCTCACAATACCTACTACCTACATAAATTTAAATAAACAAATGAATAATAATTAACTATTCATAAAATACACACAATTAATTCTTGCGTAAAAAATTTATACTTTAGATAATAAATTAAATTATAATTTTATATTATTATAATTAGTGCATTCATACTTAATTAAATAATTTAATAAATCTTTATTTTATTGTTAAATAAATAATTAATAATCATATTTTTAAATATTTATTATTTTTGATTTAAAATAATATTTTTTTTTTTTTAAATATTATTTTAAAACTTTCACTATAAAGTGATAAAAAAAAAATTAAACTTCGATTTTATAAATAACAAGTTACAAATTACATACCTACTTTGAAATCAAACATAAAAAAAATGTTTGAAAAGAACTGGTTCGGAAGTTGTCGAATATTAAAGATTCACTTGTTGTTATAATCGTGTTCTCTTTTTTGATCGAAAAATAAAATTTTTTTCTTTTATAAAATCATCGAGTCATATTGGGAGACAAACGGTTATTTGATTGGTCATTATATATTTATAAAGTAAGTTTGCGTGTTTTGATGAAAGGCTTCCTGATTCCAAGAGACAATTATTTGACACGTTTCAGAGATCTTTTTTTTGGAAAGAAATTTGCTACTGTTGTAGTACATAATTTTCTCACTTTTATAGCTTATAATATCAAAACGGTATTTTGTTCTTTTTTTATTCAAAAATAATGTATTTAACTTATACACAGTTATGTGGTATTTAATTTCACAACAAATAACATATTATGTACAACAACCCTTTTTTTCAACAACTCTTTTATTATATCGTTTATATGAAAAATTTATTTATAATTTAAATCTTTTATGATAACCCCTTTTTTTTTTCTTTTATTATAATTATGATAAATGTTTCTAGTAGTTATTAAGTGTTAATTATTTGCATTTATTATTTATGGAAAATATTTATTGCATTTTTAAATGTATCAGAATTAGGGAAAATTATTGATTTTATTTATGCATATACACGGTAAAAAAACATGGTACATAAATTATTATAACAATTTTAACTTATACTTTCTATTTATTATAAAAATATACAAGTTCATTTGACCCCCTCTAAAAATCTCACTTTTTCACCTCCCCCTGCCTCTGCTAAAAAGATCTTTTCGGGTACCCCTCCCTATGAACATGTTCCATTTTAAACAAAATTTTGGACAAAAAAAATTACTTTTTGGATACTAAAAATAAGTTAAGCACCCTTGTTCGTTAATTTAATCTTGTTCCATCAATTCAATTTTAATTTACCAATGTTTGTAACGAAAAAATCGTAAAATAAGTCCAATTCGGCCGCGGGTATCTCGTAATACCCGGCACAGTTGTACCTTTCTGGTACTGTGATTATTCAACAAAAAACAATAAATATTAGGATTCATCAAACCCAAGGAAAAGGGCTTTGGAAGAATTTGAAAAGTATCGCATCACAAATGCTTGCGAATCGTTCCACTCCAAGTATTATATACGTTAAAGAAAATCATGAAAATTAATAGTAATAATATTATGAAAATACAAGCAATTTAATATATATATATTTAAATAGAAAAACAATTTTTAAACCACTGATATCTGACACCTAACAGATATTATCAGTCCCAAGTCTGTTTCAAAGAGTGAGGGAAAATTGTTTTTTTGTGCAAAAATCTGTATACTTTTTTTAAATAATTAATATTATATTACATATTCACGGTACATTTTCGTTTAAGTACCTAAGCTCGCATTTTTCTAATTCCCTAAGTAACCTAATAGAAATTATTTTAAGTCCAAAAACCCAGATTGTTCTAAGTCCTTGGATCAAAATTACTTTAAATCTTTAGACTCGGAACATTTTAAGTCCATAAATCGATATTATTCAAAGTCCCCAAGCCCGGATTATTCTAAGTCTCTAAACCTGAATTATTCTAATTCCCTACGCCCAGGTTATTCCCATTTGAACGCCCCCCTCTCAATTTTCAGGCTTCCAAGGTACCCCTCCCTATAAACATTTTTCATGTTGATAATCTCTTGAAAATAATCGGATATTCGGCTTAATTATTTGCTGAATACGAAAAGATTTTTAAGTATTTGTAGAACTCGAATACGGCTTACTAATTTAATATTCAACAATATTTTAGCCTAATTATTATATAAAAAAATATTATGTGATCATCAAAAATTTAAATCTAACTTTAACATAATAATATTATATTATTAAAACGTGAATCATTGAGAAAAAAAAATGGTAAAAAAAATTAAATTATCTGTTACTAATTACATTAATAATATATTTATATAAAAAATTATAAAACTTTTCAAGTGTATAATATAATATTAAAATGTAATAATCAAATTCTAATGATTTTTTTTCCGTATATACTAATTCGTTTAAATTTTGTAAAATAGATAACAAGATTTTATTTTTTTCATATTTAAGAATTTTGTAATAAAAAAAAATAAAAGCTATTTAAAATAAATTCATAAATTCTTTGAAAATGATTCATTAAAAAAAATCATAGTCAAATTTCATTAAAAAATTTACTATTCAAGTTCAATGAAATTTTTAATAGAATCCAACTTAAATATCTTTTGAATTTCCTATGAAAAAAAATTTAATAAAATATGGCACTAATTTTTTTTTGTAACCAATTTTCTAGTTTCAATTTCAATAGAAATTTTTTATATTATGTAATTTTTTAAAATAAACCAGGGAAATAAATGTAACGTTTTTTTGACACTTGCGAGAGAAAAGGCCTTAGCACCTAGCGGTAGAAAATTAAAATATACCGTAAAAATATATTATAATTAAAAAAAAGGTAAAATTAAATTTTTAAATTTGAATTTAGCGCGTACATTAATTATCTACCGCTAGATGCTTTTTTTCAGGGTACTTAGATTAAAATAGGTTACGATTCGATTGATAAACGATAGCGTGCGAAAGAAAAAAAAATATATATAATTGTCCTAATGATATGCGTACAATTGTGTCGCTGTTACAGAATATTATTGTCCTTATTATATAATATCATCAGGGTGATTATATAATATGATTATATAATATCATTGTGACAATTATATTATTTTCTCAGTGTAGGTCAAAAACTATGGCTGCCAAAAATCAAGGGTTTGACTTAGATTTACTTAATTACTAGCTTGCAGCGGCTAAGAATACTTATTTTAGTTGTAAAGTTTAGATGAATTTCTGCGACTCTCGGAGGTGAAGTCCCTTATAGAAAATATTTTAGTTGAATTCAAGTTATGTCTAAAAATTACAATTTTTCAAGAAAAAAGGAATCCGATTTCAACTTGACAGCACTAGTTTCAAGTATAACAGCTATCAAAAAGTCACTTTTTTCAAATTCCGAATACTCAGGGTAGCTAAAAGGAAAATATTTTTCATAAAAAAATAAGTTTTTTAGAGAAAAAAACAATTAAGTTAGGGCAAGAAGAATGAAAATGGATACAAAAATTTAAGAATCATACCTTAAAACCTGTAAATTTGTATTCAGATTTAAAAAAAAAAAAATTGACACTGCGATTTGAAGACTCAATTTGATAGTTTGGTCTAAATGTTTCGTCTAAAAATTTCCATAATTATCATAAAATTTATTTTTTTTTATTATTGAAATATCAATATTACTTTCTGGAAGAATCTGAATAAAAATTTGTTATTAAAATTAATTCGCATCTAAAAAAAAATGTGTAATAAATTAAGTAATTCATAATTTTATTAAAAAAAATAACATTTTAATATTAAATATTAAAATTTATCAAAAGAAAAAATAGTATAATTAATAATTATATTATTTACTTAATTCATAATTTATATAATAAAATATTAATTAACATACATATAAATATATTTTTTTTAAATTGTATATTTTTCAGTTTTGTTGAATTTTTACCTACATTTTTTTAAATAATTAAAAATCACCTGTTTATTTCATATGGGTATATCCATTACTTTTCATACAACAGTGGGCGCACGCATTTCGCTGATGAGGCTCAAAATTTCAGATCATCTTTGGGGTGATAAAAAACTTCATTAGCCAAATTTTTGGCCCTCTATAACAATATGGGGCCAAGTTATGGCCTCTAAATGGTCCAAAAAATGGTCTATTTTAGCTTATTTTTGAAATTTCGCCATTTCCTTATTATTCAGTTAAATTAATTCCGGTTGGTCGCATTTTTTTGGTATAATCTTCAACTTACACCAAAAAAATTTATAGCTACTTTTATCAAGTAGAGTTTTTGGCGATAAAAAATGTAAGATGACTAAAACGTAAAAAACAGGATTCTCAAATTCGCACCAAATCCGGAAATCTTTATACAATTATTTTCGGTTGGTCGCAAAATTTTGCGCTACTTACGACCTTTCAAATGAATATACAAAATTAAAAACTGCTTATTTGAGATTGATTTTTTGACATTTTCAAATTATCATAACTTTTTGTCGAAATTTCGAAAATGGGCTAAAATAGGATATTTTTGGACCTTTTAGAGCCCATAAATTGGCCTCATATTGTTCTAAAGGACCAAAATTTTGGCTAGTGGAGTATTTTATCACCCCAAAGAAGATCTGAAGTTTTGAGCTCAATCGGTGACATGCGTGCGTCCACTTTTGTATGAAAAGTAATGGATATCCCCTTATATTATTATTATTTAATAATAATTTCTTTATGAATATTTAGGTCAAACTCCGCCTATGTTATCCACATTTTATATATATCGTGTAAATCGATTGGAATAAAAAAGAAAAATATATTTTTTTTTTTTAAATTACCCAATTATTACTTATAATATTCATTGAGTTATATTATAATTCTGATATTCGTTGATATATATGCAATTTTTATATATATCTGTACACCTGATGCCACGCGCGGATATATTATTAGCAGCTTTTATTTTATGTACATGTAGACTCAACTGTCAGATATTTTTTTTATTATTATAATATTATAATAAAGTTAAGAAAAATGTATGTTTAATTAAAGAATAATATTAAAGAAATTGATCGTTAATAATAAAATTTATTGATGGTATAGTGTGCTTTAATGATTATTACATGCAAAAACAGTTTGTTTTTAAAACAGAAAGAAAACAAATTTATATTTTTAATAATCAATTTTGTGATTTCAAAAGTTTTTGATTGATTAAATGGTATATATTTTTAGCATTAATTTATTAAACTTGATTGATGTTACCCTAATTCTACCCCTCCCCCCATTTTTAGAATTTACATATTTTGCGAAATCACGGTTTAAAAGTTTAGAAACTCTGTGCAATAAAATAAAGGTCCTGTTATCCGTATGTTAAAAAATCATTACAAAAATCTAAGAATTTAGCTTCCTGGGGTCTCAAAAAGAATTTATATGCAAAAAATTAAAATACCTTACATTTTCAAAGGACCTTGAAAGTTTTTCGGGTATACTCGAAGACCGAACCGACCTAACCCGAAATTTTATAAAAAATGTTTCAAAAAAACAAATATGATTTCCACCAGCATTTAAAAATGGGGTCTAGCGTAAATCTAGAAATAGTGTAAAAATCTTTTAAAAAATAAGTAAATTATTCCCTTTATTAGTTATTGAGTACAAAAAATTCTAATTTTGAAACTGTTTCCAAAATAAAAGGACTTTTAAAGAAACCATTAACCAAAATCCGAAAAACTTATAAAAATTGAGTTTACTTAATTGTGAATTTACTCAATGCCATTATTTAAAATTTTAGTGCGAAATAGCTTAACAATATTTAGTAAATTAAGCTGAATCGGCCTCTTTATTGCTTAGCAAGCACAAGAGAATCCGTTTTAGTTTCAACCTCAAAAAACAGTTCAAATAAAAGGATGCTCCTTATTATTAGGCTGTTACCAAAAATCAAAAAAAATTTGTAAAGAATGACCGTATAAGAGAATGAACGTAATTTTAACCATCATTTTAGATAGTAAATACTTAAATGTGGAAAATTTTTAGAGAAATCGTTTACTTTTTCATTCCCTATCCAAGATCCTTATATAAAAAAAAATGTCGCGTACTCCTCCAAATCCGAAACATTTATAAAAAAAATTCGAAAATAGTAAACATAATATTCGTCATCATTTAAAAATTTAGTGCAAAATAGCGTAAAAATCATAAAATATTTATGACGCTGGATGAATTAAATTATTAATTATTGCGCTGGATCAATAAAATACAAGTAAATGACACTAAAATTATTTTAGTTTCATAATGCAACACGAATTATAGTTTGCTAAAAGCCTCGGTGAGTATACAAAGAGTATTACAGTACAGAACATTATTTTTGAAGTTGTTTAAACCTAATATTTGGTATATTTAGAGAAAACCGGCAGATGTCGATAATAGGTTAAGTGTCTACAACCGGTGCCTCTGCCCTAATATACAACCTATAGGTAAAACGTAGTTTTTAATAGTTTCGTGGCCTGCTATATGTTAATAAGTACGTTTGAGTATTACAGCTGAATTTTTGCACAGATATTCAAGACTGCCATACACTTTTTTGTACCCTAGTTTTTTTAGCTACGGGTTAGGGAAAAAGTTGTGGGTCCACAATATTGGACAATTTTTGAAAAAAAAAACTGAAAGTATGACATCCCGGAATAGCCTAGATTTTTAGATTAGACTAAAACACACTGAGTTTGTATTTGATATTTTTCGGTACTTTAATTTTGGAGGGCATGTCAGGCAATTTACAGTGGAACTTTGATAATTCGAAGTTCATGCGGCAAGGTGAAAACTTCGAATTATCGAAGACTTCGAATTATCAAAAATTTTTGTCTAATGGCTAAAAATGATAAAAATACAAAAAAAAATTCTGAGTAAAATTTTTGCGTAATTTTTCAGTAATTTCTAAATAACCTTCCTTTTTTCTTCAAAAGTTAGCGTTTTATACTGTACTCGAGTCATGATCAAATTAGATAAAACATGAAAATAACTGAAAAACTAGTTCTTTCTTCTTCGACAATTAAAAAGAAAATGAATTTAATTTTATTTTTTGTTTTTATATAGTCATCAAAATGCAAAATTTAAAAATTTTAATTTTACCAAATTCTTTTAAGAAGATTAAGTTAAATTTAGACTGATAAGGGAGCTCCCATAAATATTAAAATAATACATAAATAAATATATTTAGTAAAATTTTAAAAGATTAAATAGAAAAATTGTAAACGTGATTATCGGACAATACTTTTCTTTTAAAAATTAGTATTATAAGGCCCACCTACAAGAAAAAAAAATAATCTACTTACTAATTTATTTCTTAGTATATAATCCCTCGCCATTAAAATCCTTTCTTTCTATACTCTAATACTATTTAAAAATAAAAATTTTAGATTATAAAAAAATTTTTTTCTCACAGAATTGCTTCAAAAACTTCGAATTATCAAAGAACTTGTTCGAATTATAAACGAAATTTTACATGCGTAAGCATACAAAATTCATGCGGCAAACGCAAAACTTCGAATTATCGACAATTTCGAATTATCAAAGTTCGAATTATCAAAGTTCCACTGTATTAACTGCCGTTTACCCGCGCCCAAAACCATGTAAACTAAAAATTAAAAGCGCGGGTAAACGGCAGGTCGCATACCTTTCCAAAATTAAAATACTGAGAAATATCAAATATAAAGTTACTAGGTTTTTTTCCCAATCTAAAAATCTAGGCTAATCCAGCATGTCATACCATAAATTTTTTTTCCAAAAAATTTCCCAACTTTGTAGACCCATAACTTTTTCCAGAACCCGCGGCCAAAAAAATTAGGAGAGTGGGTATATCTTTTGATCTTAACCATCTCTGTGCAAAAATTGAGCTGCCATACTCATACGCACATATTACCATAGCAGGCTCCAAAGTCACATATTTATATGTTTAGGTACGTGTAAATAAAACTTCATTGTTTTTTTTAATTGAAATATATAATTTTTTGGTTTTTTATTTATTTATTTTATTTTTATAGTAATATAATTATTTTAACATTCATAATTAATTTAATTATAGTTTTTTCTATACATTATAATTAATATTATTATTATTATTATATGTCAATAATAATATAAAGACACTTCGTATAAGCGTTTAGTTTTTTTTTTTTTTAATATAAATTACACATTTATTTTGTTATTAATTATTTTTGATTAAGCTCAATATATATAAAATAAATAATTGATTATAATTTTTTTAAAATTTTAATCTTATTTAAACACTGGGTTTATTTTTATTTTTGTAATTTTTTTTTTTTTTTTGACATTTTTTTTGACATTTTTTTTTGTATTTTAAGTATAAAAAATAATTATTTGGGTAACTATTTAAAAAGTAAAAGAAAAAAACTTAAAAAACTAATCAATTTATACAATTATAATTATGGTAACACACACAATAATATTATACACACACGAAGAAAAAAAAAACTTAAATTTATACAATTAAACTAAAAAAAAAAAAATTGATTTTTTTGTCTCATACAGCAAAAGTGTATTAAAATATTTACAATTTTCAAAGTTACTTCATTATATTAATTTAAACTCTAAATAATTTAGAGTTACATAAATGAAGTAAAATATTGTGTGTTTTTTTTATTTATTTTTTAATTTTTACAAAAAAAAAAAAAAAGAAAAGAAAAATTAGCTATCTTTGGTCCTCTAGCTGTTATGAAACATTTGTTTGTCTACAGCTTTGGCTTCGATAGACTAATATGACACACATTAAAAAAAAAAAAAAAATAAAATAAAAACAGTGCAATTTTTTTTTAAGAAAGTGCAAAAATTAAAAAAAGAAATTTACAATTTTAATAATATAAATTAAATCAACTAATAATATTATTTGCTTTATTAATAGAACGATAATCAATAGCTGGTGCTGTTGGATGTTGAGCTTCACGATGACGTTTTAAATCGACTTTACGTTGAAATGCTTTGTTGCATAAACCACATTGAAATGGTTTGTAGCCAGTATGTTTTCTCATATGTGTTATTAAATTGCTACTTTGTGAAAATGCTTTATTACACACAACACATTTATGTGGTTTTTCACCTGAAACATTCCAAAAAAATTTGTTTTTTATTAATTTTATATCTTTTGAACACCTGTTTCAATATTTATTTTCTTTTTTTTTTTCTTTTTAATTATTATGTAAATAACTTTATTTACTAAAAAAAAAAAAAACTAGAAAAAAAAGCTTTTTTTAATTAAAATATAATCAATTTCTCAGAATTTTATTGATATTTTACATGTGTGGTAATCTTTTTTTTTTTTTAATTAAAAAATTTATGTAAAGTAAGTACTATAATCTATATTTTATTGATAAAAAAAAAAAAAATTATTTTATATTAAATCTTTAATATAGTACAAGAGTATGTTAAATAGATATAAATATAGCAAGTTGAAAACCTATAATTTAATGTAGAAAAAAAGGGTTAAATATATAAAAGAAAAACTTTTTTTATTGTTAAAAGGGTTAGAATTTATTGTATTTTTTTACTTTTTTTTTTCTTATTTAAGTGTTTTAATTTATTTATAATATTGGTTATACATTTATTATTAAAAGGTTACTGAACTTTATTTTAACATAATAAAGAAATATTAATTTCTATATATGGATTTTATTTTATAATTTTATTTCCTGGAATTTTCTAGTTAAGTAATCATTTTGAAGGAGTCTTAACGATAGCTCAAAGTTTTATTAAGTATTAAAATTAAAAATAATGAATTATGATTGGACAAAAAATTAGAGAAAAATGTAATGGCTATTTTCAATTTGTTCCTTGATTTATTTATACGCATTTGTTAGAATATTTTATTAAAATATAAATGCAGTTATAGAAAATAAAATGATTTCTGAATTTCTAATCAGAAAAAACATTTAAGATAAAATGTCAGATTTTGAATTTTGATAAAAGTAGTTGCATTGAGATTTATAAATTGAAATTTATTGAAAGTTTTTCTCGCAAGCGTAAAGACTTTGGAATAGTATAAATATAAGCCAGGCACGTAGGCAAGGAGGGGGCTGAGGGGGCTTTGGCTCCCCGAAACTTTTTTTCAAATGTATTTTTTTCAGAAAAGGGTGGAAAATGCATTTAAGAGGGGAAAATTTTACATTAGAGCCTACCCTCCCGAATTTTTACTAATTTTAGGGACAATAAAACAATCGAACTTTAGTAAATATCACCAGAGGAGCGAATTCACGAAGTATTGAACTTTGAGAAATTGGGTTAAGGAGGAACCAGTTCTTAGAGCTTATAAATCTAGCTTTAGAAAAAGCAACATACTTTTTATGATCTGGGCCAGAATTTCTGAGCCTCGGTTTTTTGTCACCGAATAAAAATTTCCGAAAATTCTGACTCCATTTTAGGATTAATTGGTGAATTTTTTGTTACTAGTATTTATTGTCTTCTTTCTTTTTTTGTATACGGTTTTAAAAATATATTTAAAATTTAGGGTCCCAAAATTTAAACCTGAAAAAGAATCCGAAAAACTAATCAAAATTATCCAGAATTATTATTTGGTGACATAAAACTGGAACTCAAAAATTCTGTTGCTTTTATATGTTATATTTTTTTACCAGGGTTAATTTAATACTTTGTATTACTGAAAATTTAAATCATTTTGTCTTTAAATATTTATTAATGAAGCAAAATAAGAGTGTAGATTTCTACTAGATAATTGAGAAATAAATTTTGTATAACAAGGTTTTGTGTAATTGTTTAATTAATTGATCGCAAAGCTACTACAATTATTTAGCACTCTATTAAATTAGTTTTATAGATTTTTAAAATTACTTTAATAATCATAAATGTAAAAAAATGTTTTATTTTTCTACGCTTCGTTATTTGTGTATATTGATTTTAAATAATGTAAAAGTATTATTTGATTATAATTATACGAATGAAAAGCTTTCATGAAATTTTTCTTAATGCGCATGTATAAACATAAATTTCACAGTCTGTATTCAAAATTTTAATGAAATTATAAAAGAAAATACTCGACAAAATATTCATTCTAAGCTTAATCTATTTAAAAAGGTGTTAAATTTATTTAAAAATTTGTTTGAATAAATCATAAATCAGTTAAAAGACTCACATTAAGCTTCTTAAGATTTTAAAATCTTTTGTCTATATACAGATTTATTTATTTACAATGTTATTAAAGTCTCATTTAAATAATTGAGTAGTTAAATTTTAGACTATCTTAAAATCCTTAAACACCCCTAAACGAGTTCCTAAATAAATTATATACCAGGCTTCTAAATACATTTATTTACATAATAAAAAAAAATTTTAATATCAATTTTTTTTTTTTTTTAATTACTTTTTATAAAATACTTAACATTAAATATTTCCTTTAATTATATAAAAGTAAATATTGATAAAATTTTATTAAAAAAAAAAAAAAAACCAGTTGTATGTCTAATTAAAAAATAATTTTGAATATCGTTAACTTTAATATTTCTTGAAATAATAAAAAGGGTCATTTTTTTTAAACTATAATAATAGAAAATTCAATGTCACATAAATATATTAACATTTTTTTGTATTTCTTATCGACGTTAAAAACTTCTATTATTATAATTATTTCTAATAATAACAAAAGTAGTAATTACAAGCTAATAAATTTTTTTTTAAAAACTTACCAGTATGTATGTAAGTGTGCTTTTTCATATCAGATTTTTGATGAAATCTTTTACCACAATATTGACATGGATATGGTCTTGTATCAGAGTGTATTAATAAATGTGTACTTAATGTACTCGATCTTTTAAATGCTTTACCACATTGTTTACACTGTAAAAATTAAAGCAAATTTTTGATTATTTATATAAAAATAAAAAATTGTTAACTAATTACCTGAAATGATCTTTCGTTGCTTGGTGGTGTCAATGGTGATGAATTAATCATTTTCTTACAGCTAATATTATTATTATTATTATTGTTTAAAATAGGACTAGAACTAGATCTTTTAGAGGAACTATTACTAGAACATGGTCTTATTATAACTTCTTGTGATTCTCGCTCACAAACTAATCCAGGTGACCAAATTTCACTTTTGCGTAAATTTTTTCCTCTACTATTACTATTTTTAATAATATCATTTGGTTTGGTACTTAGATTTAATGGTAAATCTTCATCTACTAACATGTTATCCTCTATTTTTGTCATTCCTGTTTGATTGTACGATATTTGAGAATTTGGTTGTATTAAACCTTGGAATTGATGTGCCCACCATGCTGCATACCCACCGTACATTAATCCGTTACACATTTCTACAAAATTATGACTCAATCAGTAAAAAAAATAAAAAAAAACTTGTTTTTTTATATCAATAAATTTATTATAAATAGACGTGTAATTATTTATTTTTTTCTACGTGATAATAATAAAAAAAACTCGTTGCAATTATTTATTATCTATTCAGCTTTTTTTTTTAAATAACAAAAAAATAATTTGTTTAAAAAATTACACAAACCTCTTTTTTGTAAATCTGATACAATGTTAAAAGCACTCAATCGGTTTGGACTCCATGGACATGTACTGATATTTGGACTATTTGGTGGTGATAAAGTAACTGGTGGTGATAATGAACCAATTGGTATTGAGTTCATATCCAATTCTGATTTTATGTTGTACCAATTTTGTTTTATCGCTGCTTCTATAAAAGTGCAATGACTTTTTTAATTTATGCTTCGATTATTAACAATTGATTTCATTTTCTTTTTTTAATCTTTTTTAAATATTTGTCTTTTATTATTAATGAGTTATTCGGGTTTTTTTTTATTTTAAAGCTTCTGGTTGTTTAAATAATTCATTTTTATTGTATTTATGCTAATTTATACAGTTTTAGAAATAATTATCTAATTTTTAATACGTAATTTTTTAGGTGAGAAATATTCGGATTTTTCTTTTTTGGAATCGAATTTTCCAAAGAAAATTACTGTAATTTTTAAAATTTCAGTCAAAAATTAATAACCGAACTATTTTTCAAACAGCACGTTAAAAATAAAATTACCAAATAACCTAAATATAAAAAATTATTTTTAATCAAATATATTAATTTAAATATTTGAACACGTGTAATAAAACTAAAACTCTAATGATTATTTTTCAAAAAAATTCAAACTTACCGCACATATTGTTGTTAAATTAAAATTTTAAAATAAAATTGTCTTAAAAACGAAAAAAATATTATTTCTTGATAATAATATTTCATAAATAAACATAAACTTTTTTTACACACCAACAAATAAAAATCACTTAAAAAAATTTTTACGATACCAAAAGACAGACTTTGAAAAAAAAAAAGTTTTTATAATTATAGAACCGTACTCTTCAAAAGCAGAAGAGTAACTGACTATGTTTCGCATGTCAAGTTCACCGGTTACCTGAAGAAGAACCTTACCGAGTGTCTGTGGTTATACCAAAAACACGCAATATTTTATCTCCCTCTTATTCTTTACTCGAACGTTATTCTTATTCTTCTTTAACTTTTTTATTTAAAAAAAAATGTGTAGGGAAAAAAGGCGCGTTACATTAAAAAATATTCTTTAGGGAATTAATAAAAGAAACCCCTGTGGATGTTTTTTATTATATTATTACATTTGTTTTAAAAACAAGCTCCGCCTTTATTACTAGAGATGATTCTTATTATCATAATCGCATGTGAGATTATTCTTAAAGGTTATGTTTTATTTATTATGATAATTATTAAAAATCTCTATTTTTATGCTATTTATGAATCCTTTAAGCCTTTTTTTTATTGTTTCTTTTTGAAAATGACAAATGTGTTTTAGATAGCAATCGATTGTTTCAATGAAAATATTTTTGTATTATTTATGAATTTGGACAAAACTTGTTTTTCAAAATCTCAAAAAAGATTTTAATTTTTCTTTTTTTTGTAAATTTGGTTTGGAAAATGTGAAAATTATTATTTTTGAACATTAAAATAGTTCACATAGAGCTTGAATCGTGCGAAAGTTGAACTAAAATGTCAAAAGAATTAGATAAGATCCCTTTTTTAGCACGTTTCTAGTACCCTAAAAATTCGACGCACTAAATCTTAGCTGGTCGGCTGACCATTTTATTGGCCAAAAACCTGTGTTTTTAGTCATTATTTTGGTCATTATGCTTCTTCTCTGGGACGATATTGTTAAAAACTCTGAAAATTAGCCATAATGGTCTGATTGCACATATTTTTAGACACAATTTTTTTGGAACCACTTTAGACAGCCAAAAACGAATTTTAAAAGTTTCAAAAATCAATTATTTCCGAAATCAAATATAAGGAAGAGTGGCACTTTTCGCAAATTTGCTGCCAATTCGTCTAATGCAATTTATGGAGTACCCCAAATAGATAAAAAAAAATTTTTTTTTTTAATTTACCTGAAAAGCTTAAAAAAAAAAATAAAAAGATAAAATTATCTAATCTTAAAAAAAAAATCGTAATATATTAAGTAGTAGTAGTAAATTGTGGGCGTATACATAAACTATAGTATATGCAAGGCGTCGGCGCGAGAATAATATTATGTTGTATCCTATTGGTTAAAATAACAAACCAATCGTATTATTTATTCCTTTCTCTAAAAAAGTAAGAGGAAAAAAAAATAGTTTCACAGTAGAACAAATAAATACATTCTATATGATTCTTGCTTAAGATAACTCTTATCTGCATTGACTTTTTTAAAGAAGATTTTTTAATTTTTCTGTTGACTTTTTTAAAAAACTTTTGAGATAATGTTTAAGAAAACTTTTTTTTTTTTTCATTATTTTAACATCTGGCATTTTTCTGAGATAAAAAGAATTTTATTGTTATAAATTTTTTATTTTATGTCCTTCAATAATTTATTTATTATTTTTACTGACAATTGTACTTTTTTATAGAATGAATGAGATAAAAAAATCGTTTATTGTTGTAAACATTATTCTATCGTACGACTGTGCTTCTTTTAAGATATTATTATCTTTAATTGTTTCTGTATTACGCAATGTATAAAAATTGTTTCATTTTTATAAAATATAAACGCAAAAATCCTTTTTTATTTATTTATATACATGGGAAGGTACACAGGAAATGTAGATTTATGTGGGACTAAGGGCAGAGGTATAAATTTTAATCTATCATAGTAGCAAAAAATTGCAACATTTTTTTTATAAATTTTATGTATTCGCAATCTTAAAATAGCTGTTTCAGATTATTGCTCATCTTTTCAGGGTAACGTTTTTCCTTGTTTTTCGGTTATTCAATTTTTGTATTATGAAATTTTAGAATGTAGTTTATTTGTGTCTAAAATTAGTTTTTTAAAAGAAACAATTTTCATTCACCAGCAATTTGCTAATTTTAATTTTTTAAAAATCAGCGAATTATGGATCTAGTACACTGTAAAAAGTAACTTTCTTATTTTAACAAAAAGTTCGAGTATTCTCGATTTTTTTTGTGCATACGCAAGAAAAATTGATAATTTACAATTTTTTTTCGAAAATTTTCAAAAAATAGTAGTGAATTTACAAATTTTTTCGTAAAATCACCAAAAAAATTTCGAGAATATTAGAATTTTTTGTTAACATACTAAATTTAGTAAATTTACGATTTTTATCGAATATTTACAAAATTTTTTAAAACTTCATTAATTTTTCGAAAAAATTATATTTTTTTGGAAATCTAAGAAAGTTACTTTTTACAGTGTAGTCACTCAAAAAATCTCAGAAAAATCAGTTTAGTTTATAAAAAAAACTACTTGACAAAAATAGAGGCTTTGAAATGATAAAATTACATTTTATCAGGCAATCATATAGTAGTATCTATATTAAAATAATCAAAATTTACTTGTGGTTTTGATTTATTTTTCGTTATAGTTGTTATATACTTGATAAGTACGATTCATGAACTTTTATAATGCAAAAATTAGCAAATCGTGAATGCGAGTTATTGAATTTCTCCTTGCAGCAAGCGGATTTTTTTTTTATTTAGATGATTACAAATGAGTTGAAAGATAAAACTAATTAACTTAAAAAGAAAAATTTTCGCTTGTGGCAAGTGGACAGGTAGACAGCCGACAAATCGAAGAGATTTTATTTTTTTCGATGTAAAATGTTAGCCACGTATCAGTACATAATTTAACATGTGCAGCGCTGTAGTTTTAGACTTGTAAACAAAATGCAACCTATCTGGCAGACTACCTTGGATCTGGGCAAATTCTGGTTAGAATTTGTAGCACCAAAATTTCTGTCGACGGATGCAAATTTCAGAAAATCTTGACTCAGATTTCGGGTTCATTCTGAGATTTTATGAAAGTTTTCATTTTTAAAAAGACTTGAGAAAAAAAAAGAAAATTACATATTTTAAACATTATTTATAATTTTTATTATTTTCATTTTTTTGTATACGGTGTTTCTTAAATTTATTTACAAGGAGATACCAGAAAATCGAGTCAGAATTTTTCAAAATTCTCGTCCGGTGTCAGGAAAGTAGGTCCCTGAAATTCTGCTAAGAATTTGCCCAAGTCCCAGAAATTTTTATGCCTTTATGTTATTTTTTAACAAAGTGATCGATGTACATTTTCTTAGGGAATTTCTTACATACTAATTATATATTATTATTAAAAAAAAAACAATAATAGGGGCTATCCATATATTACGTAAGACAAAAAAGAGGGAGGGGGGGTTGCGATTTTCTTATTTTTTCTTACTTAGGAGGGTACGGGGTTCGGAAATATCTTACGTAAGAATAAACGTTATTTAAAAATAATTTTAACAATAGGTAATACTTTAAAATAGACAAGGGTGGTTGGTGTAGAGAGGGTCTAAAACACTAATACATAAATTTGTATTAACAGTCCCAAGTCTGATTAAAAGTAAAGGGGAAATTACTGAATGGTTAAAAAAAACTTTATGATAAAAAATGAGTAAGATCTTACAAAGGGGGAGGGGGGGAGGCGAAATTCTTATTTTTTCTTACAAAGGGGTGAGGGGGGATAAAAAAACATCAAAAATTGTCTTACGTAATATATGGATAGCCCCAAATGATATTGATTTATACTTTCAGTATAAAATTTATTGATTGGTTTGTATATCGGTAGTTCTTAGCTATTTTTACTCAAGTCTGAGCTTGGTGTCTTGAATTTAAAAAATTCCGATAAAACTTTATTTGGTATGTAAAAATATATGGTTACTGTCTAATTTTCAAGACTCTAGGTGGTCTGGTTTCAATTTAAAAGCTCATTTTCCAATTTTGATTTTTTTTCAATCTCTTAGCCCTAAATAAGTCTAAAAAATATTTTCTTTAAAAAAATAGATAGTAAAATTTTCCGCCCTATCTGAATCTGGCCCAAACACAGTGCAATCGGTATTTTTTAAATTTAAGACATCGACCTCAGACCGAGCCTCAGACTTGGATAAAAATAGCTAAGAATTACTGATATGCTTATCTGTAGAGTATTCATAGACTATTTTTATTGAAGGCAGGCATAATACAGATAAATAAGTAAAAAAAATTATGATATTGATTGTATATCTTAAAAAAATTATATATGTTATAATTAATTTATACATATATTATTATTAAATGAAAAAAAATACTGTTCTAAGAATTTTAAACAATAAAATAAATTTTGATTAAGAAACCATTTTTTATTTTTATAATTGTTCAAAATATTATTTAAAAAATTAAAGTTGTATGATGCAATAATAAAATTTTTTCAGTCACGTATAAAAAAATTTTCAATTAAATTTATTTAAATATAATTATTAATGAAAAATTACCAAAGTTAAGCATTTGATATCAGAGAATAAAAATGCAGAACTTTTTTTCATTTTATACTGATAGTTTTATAGGATATTTAATTACTACAGCAAAAGAAGTAAAAATTAGAAGAACTATAAATATTTCTCATATTTAGGTCATTTGGATGCCCTTTACAGGCTTACTTTGCTTTTATCCATAAAAAAATCCCTGTTTAAAGCAATACGTCAAATTTTTTGATAATTATTTTAGAAATCGAAATGCAAAAATTTCGTGGCAGCCGGAAATTTTTTATTATTTTCAGCGATTGCAAATGGCATAAAGAAAATTTATAAGAAAATGAGTTTCTCTCATTCAAAATGCGAGTCCCGCGGCATTTTGGGACTTGAAATAGTGTATTACGAGCCTTTAATGTCTAGTACAATAAACAATTGCCCAAATCGTTCGTAATCTCGGTTTTGCCTCGGATCGTAAACTGCGATTTGGGTCATTCTTTTTGTGTACAAGGATCGTATACCATGTTTCTGCATTTGTTGGCTGGAAATTTGAACTTTCTAGTTTCTAAAGTAAAAAAAAAATTTCTGAATACGTAATAAATAATTTTGCCTACAATGAATCAAAAACAGTTCAGATCCAGAAGTATGTCAATGCGATTTTTCAGATCGATATTTTTTTACATACTTAATTAACCTAAAAAATAAAAAATATTTATTTTCTGTGTGTGGTTTGATAATAAAAAAAAAAGAGTATACTTTATTATTATATAGAATAATTGGCGTAGATCGTAATCTGGTCGAGTAATTTAGGAAAATAAGTAAAGAATGCAGGTATTTATAGTTAAAAACGTTATTTTTTATAACATAGGTAGCAAATAAAATATCTAGTTTTTTAACATTTTTACTATCTTATTATATTATTTTCTTTATTAACTTCAAAATGACGCATAATTTTAAAAAGAATATAGATAAAAACATATAGTTAGTAAATTGAAATAAAACAAAAACTTTAACAATGCCTACCGATAATGGTTATTCAATACTTAAATTAAATAATAGATTTTTTAATATTTAATTTTTTTTTGTCTATACTTCTTTATTTACATAAATCATCTTCACATAGTTTCAAAATATATACATTATTCAAAAATTTTTTTTTTCATTTTAGATTTTAGAAATATTCAAAGTATGGTTTTAGAAACTTTTTGTTCTCTGGATATTTTAATTTGGCTTGCTTACTGACTGTGTAGAAATCTTAAGGGGTTTTGTTAAATTTTGTATTTGGATGTAAATTGAGCTTTTTAGTACTGTTAAGCCATCGAAAAAGTTAAAAATTATAAAGTTTTTCAAACTGAATCCGCACTAAAAAATAAAAGGAATTATGGCATAAAGCAAATTTGTTTCAAAAACTTCTCTGCTTTTATCAGCAAATAACAGGAATTAAAATTATTTTTTAATGTAGGCAAGGGTCATATTCTGAATATTGTTTTGCTAATAGGTGGCTAGAAGTGGCTCAACTGCCCATAACTGAAAATGTCTAAAAAATGATAAAAATAACTTAAAGCAGCTTGTATCGTGGGCCACTTTCTGTAAAACTTATGTAACAAATATAAAATTTATGAATCAAATATTTTTCAAAAACTTGCCATAAATTTGGATATAATGTTTGTACACAATTAATAACTTTCAGAATCTATTGGAACTACCACATAAAAAATCGGATCTCGTAAAAAAATTAAGAGGGGGTTTTCGCAGATAAAAGCCAAATTTTAAAAAAATATTCTATAAGACGGGTGTAATAAGGGCATTTTAATTAATTTTTTAAGCCAACGAATTTTTAAATCAATTTTTACATGGTTGGATATGGTAACTTTTCGGGTAGCTTTCTAAAATTACTAACAAAAAATGTTCTTTTTTTTTGGAAGAACCAATAAATAGCAGATGAAGAATGACCAAAAAAACTACAAAAAATAATCTTTGGTTTCAATTACAGATGATTGAATGCAATGCCATTATTGAATATGACGTGAAAAAATCTTTTGCAAAATCTGCATAATTTTCTGTAATCGCACAAATATTATAATATTTCAATCTAAAATGAAAATTTTTTGCTTATTTTTTGCTGTTAATATTTGTGTAAAAACAAGGTAAAATAAATAAATAAAATGTGAGATTTTTTAATCGTTTTTTTTTCTTTTTGTTTTATGTTTTGATTCGAGTGTCGTGTAAAATGTAGAATTTACAAATGGCATGAGGGTGCTTAACTTTTATAACAACAAGTCACGGTTCATTCCAATATTATAGTAAAAGGTATATTATAATAGGGATGAGACTTAAAGAATGTTGTGTTCCTTCCTTTTTTATTTTCGATTTTAAAGGTATAAAGGTACGCAGGTGCCAGATGCATATAGAAAAAAAAAAACGACGGTCAAAGCCCTTTTGGAAATTAAAAAATTACGCATTCATATAGGATGAAGCCGGCTGTCCCATCACCCCCATTTCGCTTATTTATTTATTTATTTATTTTAACCCGCACTCTCGAACAATTTATATATACATGACTATCTAACTGAACTGCTATCTATATTAATAGAGGTACCCGATTTATAATTCAAAATTTTAAGAAGGTACCTACTTTTAATAAAAAGCTTTTATTATTTAAATTCTAAAATAAATATATTTCAAAATTAAAAAAATAAAATAGTTTATCGATAATTAAACAGTTAATTTAATTTAATTTCATAGGGTTCGATTAAAATTCTCAGAATTGTAAATAATAAATTAGATAAAATTTAAATATTAAAGATTCAGAACAAAGAAATAAATTTTTATTTAAATTAATTTTTTATCAATATTTTAGTATTATTCAATTTTTTTTTAAAGTCATAAAATTTTATATTAAAGATATTGAGTAATAATTAAAGAAGCGATTAGAAGTATGTAGGTAAATATATACATAATTATATTAGTGGTGTACACGTGATAGAATTAAACTGAAGTATATATGAGCAATTATTTTAAAAGTGCTACTTAATTTGAGCCTGGAATCGTAATTTTTCTTTTTGAGGGCACATCGATATGACCCATGTTTTCAGGTAGTTTGAACCTTCAGAAAACCGAAAAAAATCGTGAACAAGAAATCAGCGATAGGTGCCAAAAAGATTTTTTCACTTTTATGTCACAAACCGTGTTTTTCGTATCTGAGCTACCCCAAATTTTTAAAATAACTTTTTAGGTAAATAAAATTTTAAAAGATAGATAAAAAAATCTGATTGCCAGGGAAAAACCACTCCATAAGAAAAAAAACTTATCTTTTTACGATGAAAAATTAGCCAAGTTATCGGCAATTTAAGATTTTGTTCAAATTTGTCTTAAAAAAGATTGAAATTTTATTGAAAAAAGCCTGTTTCTGAACTTTAAACATGCATTACTCGCTTGATTTTCATCGTAAAATAATAATTTTTTTTTTTAATCGATTAATTTTTCCCTGGCAATTCATTTCTCCAAGATAGAAATCATTTTTATTGACCAAATTAAAATTTTTAGGTCAAATCTGTGTTAAGTAAATCTTGCTACTTACAGTTTTCAAAGTCTTTTGACCTAAAAATTGAAATTTAGCCAATAAAAATGATTTTTTCTTTAAAGAAATGAATTGCCAGGAAAAAATTAATCAATTTAAAAAAAAAATTATTATTTTACGATGAAAATCAAGCGAGTAATGCATTTTTAAAGTTCAGAAACAGGCTTTTTTCAATAAAATCTCAATATTTTTTAAGACGAATTTGAACAAAATCTTAAATTGTCGATAACTTGGCTACATTTCATCGTAAAAAGATAAGTTTTTTATGTGTTTTATTATATATTTTATTTAAATATTAATTATTATAATATTTTTTCTATATTTTGAAACTTAAAAAATTTTTAATTTAGAATTATATATGGGTGATTCTTTTTCTAATCAGTTACTCCAGACTGTCAAAAAATTTAGGCAACTTAAAATTTGATTGTCTC
Organism: Anagrus nilaparvatae; assembly: GCA_022575985.1. Classification (NCBI taxonomy): domain Eukaryota; kingdom Metazoa; phylum Arthropoda; class Insecta; order Hymenoptera; family Mymaridae; genus Anagrus; species Anagrus nilaparvatae. The sequence continues at coordinate 27,842,198 of JAKSXM010000231.1, read as the reverse complement.
AAACCAGCAGGAGAAAGATCTAGTTTTATAATCCAATTGATCATTTGAACTTTCTATATCTAAAGTGCCCATTATAAGCTCTGAGCGGGGGCAGTTCTAAAATCAGAAAAATTTAAATAAAAGTACCCGAACATAATGCAAGTCACGGACCCAATTCTAAATCTCTGGTTTCAAACTTCGTCAAACTGTGAAATTTCTCATTTGATTAAATAAATTTAGTTACCTAAAATTTAGTTATCTGCACAGATATTTCAGATTCTATATTTGGCTAGGTTTATAGTATTTTTTTTATTCATTTTGTTTCTTTTAGTTCTCATTTATCAAAACATAGAAAACAATAACATTTGCATGTTGATACGTTAATTTTTCGAAGTTTTATAAAGGTTATGTGCAAAATGGTAGGGGGTTTCATTTATTAACTTAGGATTTAGGAAGTTAAGAGTATACTGGGTGTGCGCCATTTTGTTTTGAGTTACTTGTTATGGTTTGGGTTTCAAAAATTTTTTTAGTGTCACTTTGAGACAATCTAATTCCTTTTAACTTGCCTTCATTTTTGGGTGTGGGACTCGAGAAAGAATTGTCCGTATATATTATAATCCTAATATTCATTTTTTAGTCAGTGATAGTTTATTTTATAAAAAAATTTTTATATTACTTGCCAATTTAAAAAAAGCACATTTATAACACCAAATTAAATCAAATTGTGAGAAATCTGTTAAATATATACCAACAATCTTAGTTCATTCCATTGGGTCTTCTGAGCCTAGAAATACAGGACCCCGCGTTTTTAGATAGGAGTTTTTCAGGCATCTTTTAAATATCACTGCCACCTTGTAAATCAACCAAATATCTTCTGGTTAGATTAATTTTTTATTTTATTCTATTTTTGAGCCCTGTAATCCACTTTTTTTTTATCACCGATTCTCTAACTGTGGTAGGCATTAAAGTGAACTGCTTCCAAAATTCTGAATAATTTATTCGATAAATTGAGCTAACAATTGTTTGGATATTTCGCCTCTGGCTAAATAGTGTGAGGCTATTATTACAATTTTGGACAATTGAGGAGGTGTTTTGTTGAATTACAAGAAGGCATGTATCATTTAGAAGATGCCTTCACAGCCTGAAAACCCTTATCTTATAACGTATGTGGACCCATATGTGTTTATAGTCCCAAAAAGCTCAAGGGAATGAATGTTAATAGGTGCTTGATACGTTTTTTTAACATAATAAATCGATCCATGTGCATAATCACATGGTGCAATTTGGTGTTCCAAATGTCATGGACTTCGCTTGTGAGTACCTGTATTGGGTAATGTATATGGAGGTGACTTATTAGCTAAAACTATCATGTTAACATTATCCATGATCGTTGGTTGATTTAACACACAAACTAGTTTTATAATTACAACCAGGCTGATATATTATGTATAGGAATTTAAACGTACCAACTCAATCACTGATCTTTTGTTAAACTCTCACAGATGTTCGATTGTAGTCAAATGAAACTGACTTAATTTTGGGGTAAAATCAGGGATTTTAAAATAACTTATCCGATCAAATTTCATATTTTATAAAATACAAATATGTTTCTATAAAAATTATTAAGGTGGCAGGTTCAATGAATTGTACTCTCGGCAGCTGCTTTTTCAAATTTCGATCATTTTATATAAGATGAACTAAGTTTCTATAAGCAATGTAGTTGAATTTCGCTAATCTTGTTTTTTTACATAATTAATTAGATTTTATTGAGCTCATATTGTTACCGCTTTTGGTTTCTGATTAAACGAAAATTCATAAAATATGAAAAATTTTAAGCTTGCTTCAAGTTTCCAAAAATTTATTCTCTTGGCTATTTTTCTTGAGCTGTTTGCAATACGTAGCTCTGAAAAAATTATTATCAAAAATGATTTTTTTTGAAAAATTTTAAATTGGGGCTGTGAATTGAAATTATTTTTATTTATCATAAATTTTACATATTTATGCTTAACGCCCATTAGTGGACAGATTAAAAAACTCTATTTACAAAAAACATGGACATCCATAAACATTATTCGGTGGACGGTCAGGCATTTCTATTTCAAAAGTAAACTATAAAAGCATTACATATATTATTGTGTACAATGCATTACCCAGAGTGGATGCGCATTCATTGATATTTCTACTGTTAATTTATTGCAGAAAACTAGCATGTATGCGTATAATCTTTTTGCTAGAAAAAATTTTCAGTAAATAATTAAACCGTTTTATTGTAAGCGTTATTTTATGAAAGTATTTGCTTGTTACCAATCTTGCTATATAATTGAAATCTCCTATGCTGTAAATAAATTTATCTACTTTTTTGCAAGCACGATTTTTCCGTTCACCATAATCAAAATATTTTTTTCGCTCTAAAACAAGAATAATCAGCGGAAATTTACTGATAATAAAAGAAAGTTTTCTAAAATCACAAAAAATGCGAAATTTAAAAATTTAAAGGTTTCGTGATTTACCAATTTCGTCACAGCAAATCAGTAGATTAAGAATCTAAATTTTTATGCAAGAATAAAAAATATAACGAAAAAAAGTACTATTTACAAATACACAAAGTAAACTAATATAAAACACATTTTGACCGTTATTTACATTACATAAACACACATATATGAATCTTCCCGCACAGACTGAATTAATTTTTCAAACCCATCAATTATAGCGTAGTCATAAAAAAATTAAAATAATCGTTTTTTATTTTTTCAACCCCTCAGAATTTTGTAAATTTTTATGCTTTTTTTTTATTTTAATGACTTTTTAAAAAAAAGAAGAGTCACATGCCATCAGCGAGTAAAAAATCAACCCCAGCATAGTTACGCTCTGTTGACGAACCGTATAATATATAGGTGGTAGAATATTTTACTTATTTAATATCAGTGAAAAAAAAAACATTACGATGGCACACGCTTATAAATGTAACCTATTATTTTTTAACAATAACGTAATAAAATTCATATTTATTTCTAAAATTATGTATAAAAAAAAAGAGCCAAAAAATATTGAAAAAAAAATCGTTTATTTATCCTCTTAAAGCAGTTCAGTGACACCGTATAGGTTAAAAAAAGGATCAGGTAAATATATAAAATAAAAGATTGCAAAAAAAGCGGTATTAATACGGCAATGAGGAAAAGAAACGGTAGAAGCCTAAGGCACACGCGCCGGCACGCGCCAGACCCTCTCATCCGTCTCAATTCTATAATAATATTCTTTCCCTCAACCTTTTTTTCCCCTCCGACGCCCACAATATATTAAAAAATATCTTAGATATTTAACCTTTCTTTATTATAAGATATTTTTTTCCTTTTGCAGATCATCGATAATCACTAAATTTAACTTTTTTTTAAAATTTATTCATTACTTTTTTTTAAAACTTACCTGTTGTGTCTTTTTATGCGGGTAGTAAGTCATTTTAATATGGCAAATTTTTTTAGTTTAATGAACTATTTCTAGTTTTTATCATATAAAACTCACCTGTTTTGGATTAAATATTAAAATTTTTTAAACAAATTTTTCAGAAGACTTAAAAAAAAGAAACAAAATTATTGAAAGTTTTTATAGAGAAAGAAATTACATAAGAGAAATTTCTTAAAACTGCAGGTGTTTTAGAAGTAAATATAATTTTGGTATTTTGATTTTTTAAATATAAGTAAAAAAAAAAAAAATTGAATGAAATGATAAATAAAATTTATTCAAATTTAATATGATAACGGTAATAAATTATGTTGTAACATTTAATAATAATTGGTAAGTGATTAATAAGTACATGACAATCGTTTATTTAAATAATTTATTCAATCGATTGAATATTTAAAGATGTGATTTATAAAATAATTTAATTATAAAAAAAGTTTAATGTACTCTTAAACAAATAATTTTTTTTTACAATATGAAGGTTCAATAAACTTTTTAGTGTTTTATTGATAATAAATATTTTATGTTTTTGTAATGAATTGTTTTGATTTTTTAATGATTTATTTGATACGATTTTTTTTTATTTCTTCAGTAGATTTAGGGAAAAAATGTTTTGACGAATTTTGGTTTTTGGTACCATTTTTATCATAAAGGGGCTGGGGTCAACTGAATTAATTCTGCTGTAGTATTTACTAATTTTAGAATACCCCTCAGTGGGTGACATAATAATTAAACATGTTATGAGTTATCGTGTCCCATGACATTCTATTTATGGTTAGTTACTTTACCGTGGCTAAGAAATAAAAGTCAAAATTGGATACTAAAAAAAATTGCACCATCAGAACTTTAAAAGATTTGTCCATATATAAACAAATGTCAATACACCTATACAATACGTATAATAATTAGAGAAGAAAAAAGTAGAAGAAGATGAATAGCTGTCTTTTGTTAATATTTTTGCAGGTCCTATTATATCCTCACTATAATATACCCAACAACAAGTTATAAAAAAAAAATTTTTTACTTGGTATATTATAGGGGCCACTGACTTTGCTGGACATTTACCTGATGTACAATATTATATGCACTTTGCATCGTTGTTCGTTTGTCATCATATAGAAATACATGTATGGAAACTATAAACTTGAGCAGCTGCTATAAAAAATAAAAATAAAAAAAAAACAGAGCTCTTTTATTTCAACCGTTCTTTACTTGCTTGCTATTTTTACAAGGTATGCTACCTGATGCACTTTGTCACGAAGGCATAATTTTTTATATTTTTTTTTTTACACACTGGGTAATATTTAAAAAAAAGACAATGTTGAAGAATTTAGAGTTTACTGGGTAACTCGTATAAGATATGCGGGAATATATGAAGAGAATTCGGTTAAGAAAGTTTTTAAAAGATAAGAATTCTTTTTATGTAATTTAACGACAATAACTTTAATCTTTTTTTTTTTTTTCAAAGAGTAATCAAGTGTAATTGAGATTTATTGCGATGTAAATGGGCCATTCTTAAATTTTTTTTATTTTTTTCTATATTCATAAAATCAGATACGAATTTTTCCCATAGTTAATGGGAATACTAAAAATTCAATTCGCAATGTGGACAAACCATGATTGTAAAATTTGCATTAGAAATAATTTTTTCAGAATAACCGTTTTAGTTCCTATTCTTCAATGTTTTCGGATTATTCTATAAAAACTCTGAAACTTTATTACTTCCGGTTTGGCAAAGTGAAGTTTCTCAGTGAGATATTTATTGCAGAGAGGTACACTGAAAAAAAGAATTCCTTTTCAGCATTCCGCTTGCCACAGCCAGATTTTTTTTACAGTGTAATAATAATCGTCCGAAAATATATATATTATTGTCTGAATAAATCTCAAAAATCTCGGAAAAAAGCAAAAAAACGAAAAAAGTTTCATATAAAAGTTGTTAGGTTTGGAGCGTGGTTTGGAGGGAGCCATCTGATAGAGGGAGGTGAAATTTGGATTTGGGTCTTAGAGGCCCCATCAAACTCAGTAGGATCCAACTTAGGAATTTTCAACAGAAACTATAATTTTTTATTTCAAATTCAGATTCTGCATCAAGTTCTAGGTCCAGATACGATTTTGGCTAAAACAAAATACAAGGCCCATTTTTTAGACCCAAAAAAGCTTTTATATGGCTCTAAAAGAAAAAAAAGATGTTTCCGGTAGTTAATACCATTTTTATTGTTTGTTTATTGTAGGGGAAGACTTTTGGTGATTATTTGAGATTTTGGGTCCTACAGACCTTAATGGGCCCAATTGGGTTGTCTTTAAAACTCAAAATGAATAAAAAAGATGTTTTTAATAGGTATTACATTGTTTTATTCTAAGTTTTTTGTGTTGCGAAAGACTGTTAGTGATTATTGAAGGTTTTGGGTCCTACAGACCTTAATGGACCCAATTTGGCTTTTTTTAAAGCTATGAGGCCCATTAAGATCTGTTGGTCCGAAAATCTCAAATAATCACCAAAAGTTTTTCCTCTCAAAAAACATACAATAAAAAAGTAAAAGCAAAAACAGCCACTAAGACCCAAATCTAATGCCCTCTATCAGATGGTCCCTTCCAAAGCTAGCAACTCTTATACGAACAATTTTTCGTCATTTTGCTTTGTTTTCGAAATATTTGAGTATTTGACTACATCGTCTAAAATGACTTTCCCTGTATATGTTTCCAGATTGCTTGAAATTGTTGTTGTTACCAGCACACTAATCTAGCAGCTAAAATTACTGATAATCTTAAATTCAGATTTTAGAGCCCATATATTACTAGATAATGTTGCAAAAAATAATGTTGCACAAGATAACTTAAAATTTGATGTCTTATTTTTTTCAGTTATAGTTTTTTATTTAATATTTTAGCACTTTAGTAAAAAATTTAAGAAATAATTTGAATATTCATCCAAAGAAATCATAGTTATGTAGTTCAAAAAATTTTGGTAGTAGATTTGGGCCAATTTTACAAAACTTTTTCAACATCTTTAAAATAATTTGTCACATAAAAGCCTCAAAAAATATTTGAATGAAACAGTTTAATTTAGCATTAGATTCTCAATTTCATTACTAGTAAGCAATAGACCTTACACCATCTTTTGCAAGCTAAAATTTAAAAAAAAGTATACAATCCGCTACCTGAAAAAAAATTATTTAAAAGATGAAAATCTTTATAAAATTATTATTTATTACACATCGTAATTTAAATGTCAAATTTTTGGAAAAAAAATGTGATTTTTTAAAATTACATATCGCAGCCTGCGCGTGTATACGATAAAAATCTTTCACGAATATTTTGTGTGTATAACGTTTTTATAATTTTTGATATATATTTTTTGATAATCACATCCGACTTAATATAAATTTTTCAGTAATTTTAATAAAAACAGTTGCAAAATTATACAAAAAATAATTAAATTTTTAACCAATCAACAAAAAAATTGTTTTGTAAAATTAAAAAATCAAAATTTTATAAATCGTATCAAAAAATGTTGATACCAAAATAAACGTATATTTAAAGTGCTAAAAAAACGCCTGGCCAATTAAATAAAATATCAAAAAAAGCATAAATAAAATATTTTGATTTCTTTGAAAAAAGGTATGCACAACATCTGGATAATTAATAAATTCATCATAAATAAGTATTAAATCCCTGATTCATTATTAATTGAAGATCGGATTTTCAAAAAAAAAAACACTACTCGAATGTGTCATATGGTTACTAAGACACACCAGGTGTCAAATAATAAAAGATGAATCTTTTTTTTCAAAAAATACACACAGAATTTTTTCTTTTAAAAAATTATTTTAAAAAAATCGTATCAAAAAATAAGATGCTTCATTTATTGTCAGATTACTTCGTTTTTTTGCAAACACATGTTCTTATAAATATATACAAAATTAGAGGTTCACTAACCTATTAAGGTGAACGAACCTCGATATATATATTTTTTTTGTTAGCGAATATATTGCAAATCCTCCAAAACAAAAAAGGAAGATATATCATTAGATCTAATCTTTTTGTATTCTTCTTTCTACCCACCAAAATAAAGGCACGCGTCTATAATATAGCTATAATACAGCAACAGGTTGTTCAAAGCGAGAAACACACAGAAATAGAAAAAAGTGTATTTAGAAAAATTTTTATACATGCTTCGTTGGAGATAATGATATTAAAAAATGTTATTAGACATGAGTAAAAAAAAAAATATTAAGAAGAAGAGCATGTGTCACTTTGGGAGGGCGTGGATTTGTTAAGGTTGGCACCTGGTCTTCGAGTCTGTTGGTCAGTATCGTCCCTTATATATATAACGGAGTTGATTAAATGAAGCACCGCGGATTCATATATATTTATATTTATGAGGGAGGCCATCAAGCGTGAAACTGTTGCTTTTTTTTCCTACTACCCTTATATTCTTTAAATATTATAATATAGATTTTTTTTAGAGGTTTATGTAGCCAAAGGGGCACTTAACTCGTCGTTTTTTTATTCAATCGTTCCGCCTTGAAGAACACTCAACGACATACTGATCTATAGACATCTGCTTTATTTAAAATTATTTTTCAAGAAGAAGAATTATGTAATCTTTTTCTATGAAATTATTAAAAGTAGAAAAAGTTGAGTTTAGTCAGACAGAAATATTTTCTACTCGCAGTAATGATAAAAATTTATATATCAAAATCCGCAAGCTGACACTGCGTGTGCGGCCTCGATATAAATATTTTCTCTCTTTTAAAACTCTGTTAATTTTTCATTAAATACAAACAATTATCCTTTTTTTTTTAACAGATGATAATGACGGGACATCTTGACTTTATTTCATCGTAATTTTAACTTTTTTTTCTGTAGGGCATTCGATGTATACAAGAGAGAGAAATCGTTTATACAATGTACAATTATCCGATATACGTGAGTAGATTACACAAGAGTGTTATATTTTTTGTAAAAATCGATTAATAATAATAATATTTTAGAGATGTGTAATTTACCTAAATGGAATTTTTATTTTAAGAAAAATGATTTTAAAATCAATATATATAAATCAATAATTAAACCAAAAAATTTATAATTAATTAATTTATCCAAAAAAAATATATTAACGGTTTTTTTTCTTCTGGTTGTTGTCCTAATTAGTTTACTACTTTATGCGTATGTCCAATATCAAATTAATGAGTGTCAGGTGAGAGAGTTACACAACTACATATAGATTTATAATAATATATGCATTGGAAATATTTTTTTTGTAACTATAAATTTATGGACACTTTATTTTTTGACACAGAAAGAAAAAAATTGGAGATTGGAATTTATGTATGTCGTGATGAGTATTGGCAAAAAAAAAAAGTAAATAAGTAATGATGATCACGCATAGCAATGAAAGTTACTTATGTACAAATCATGACTTGGTTGACATATTATTGTGCTCCAGATTTTTAAAGCTATAAGATTTATTGTTTTGGTTTTTATTTATTGTTGTTATATTAAATAACAAATAAATACTTTTAAGCAACCATATTAAGGCAGATTTAAATTTGTATTTTTATTCGCGTGGGATTCTTTTAAGAAATGATTTTTAATACCTAAATGGGTTCAAAGCAGTTTCAGAAGGGAGAGTTTTGATAGGAATGGTTTATTTAGTTACAATACGTTTAAAAAATTTTTATCTTCAAAGTAGTTTAAATTTTATTCGTATTTATGGACAAAATTAGCAATGAATTTTCCCAAAATGGTTTTTTATAGAATTACACTAATAATAAATTTTAGTTGATGAAAAAATGAATTTTTTATCTTACTGCCAAAAAGGCTTTTGATTTTGTCCATCTTTTTTTTACCGATTAAGATATCTATATATTTCATAAAAAGAAATTATCCAAAACCCAAAATTCGGATCAAATTTCTAATTTACTGCACTGAAAAAAAATTTCGCCTACATCAAGCAAAACTTCGGTTGTGAAATCCAGATTTTTTGTTAAAAAAAATATAAAAATTTGAATAAAAAATTTTTGGCGAAAGTGTACTTATTACAAAATATGAATAAAATAATACAACCATATGTAATAACAAATACCGTTCTGTTACGCAATTATTTTTACGCAATTCATTGTCCAAATTTCAATACGGTATAATGAAAGCTTTTCTAACGGTCTTTATAAATTTCCTGAATAAATTTATTTTACTATAAAAAAAATTTGAGTATGTGATACTAATTAGTAAAACCAAAAAAAAAAAAAAAAAATGTTTAATGAATTTAAATTTATGATATATATAAGGAAGTAAAGGACTAAGGAACTGAGGACAGTGCATTGTCCGCTAAAATTTGAAAACGGTTGGTCTAAGGCATTGGCACGCGACTACGATATACATTTAAAGTCTTCACATGCATGAGTTCTTCAGGTACACAACTACCTTTATTATATATATGTAACCGGTGCTTCGTTGCGGAACCGGCAATACTTGGTTTTGTATCTTTTTCCCCCACATTGGGTGGGCTCGTGCCGGCCGCGTGCGCCTCCGCGGTTTGCCCAGCCCTTCACACATTAATATACCAGTGTATACATGTAAGAGAAAGAGAAAGATGGCCTAATCGTGTCATCTGGCAAGCAGAAAAATATTAGCGTGTGTGTATAATCTACGTATATATATTGAAGATGAGCCGGATCTGAGTGTTAGTTATTGCGAATGTATTATGTGACCACCGCCCGCGTAACGGTCATATACATACATTTATATAATTTATATGCTCCCGCGCTTTTCTATGCTTTGATACTTTGTAAAAAAAAAAATTATCATATTTAAGTTCCAATGTGTACCTTCGTTTTATGTATACTAGACCTTGGCTTATTTTGATTTTTCTTAAATTTTTAAATCGTAAAAGGATTTGAGTTTACAAAGAAAGCTTAGATTGATTAATCTTGCAAGTTTGGGAAGAAAAATTGTTGTGACATTTGTTCAATAAATAGTACTTGGAATTCAGTACCCATCTAAATTCACCAATCTGATTTTGATGAAAGCTCTAAAAGCTTAAAATAGTAAATTAGGACCCATGGCCGTAAAAAATTAAAAATGGTCCAAATTGCACTAAAATTACCATCAAAAGCGAAACCAAGGTTGTTAAGCTGGAATTTGGGGCATTCTCCTTTTATGGACAAGAGTCGTTAAAGATTTTTCTTTTGCAGAGAAATACGTGTTTTCTGCCTGATATCAAGAAAATCATTTTTGACTTCATTTTAATATCTATTTAACTAGGAAAAAATTGTTCCAAGCGAAATTCCGGTGAAGGGATTCAGATTTATCTAAAATCAAACTATTGCAAATTACTTGAAGAATAAAAAAATTAAAAACAAATAATTTCAAGGATGTAACTTTTGGGAAGGGAGCACATACCCGGAAAATTCTTTCAGGAGGGGCTAAAAATTTTTGGAGGGAGCTAGAACTTAATAATATTAAAATTGATGGTTTAAATTTATTAAAAATCAATGAAAATTTAATTTTTTGTTATTTTAAATTGTATATAAGCAATAATTGTTTATAAAAAATTTTTAAATGTTGCTATTTTTAAAAATCCGGCTCATAAGGACCATTTTTAACTCGTAATAAAACAATTTTCTAAGTAAATTATCATTATAAAAAACATACAACTGGTTTGTGAACTCACAACCAATGAACATGGAACATGTTTAAATTTATATTTTGAATCTTGAAGCCTTTATAATTTTAAGTCCTTAAGCCAAAACAAATAATTTTTAGCTCCTCAAATCCTTATTATTTAATACCCCTTTATTGAAATTATTGTATAAAGTTTCTAGACTCATATTATTCTAAGTCCCTACTTCGAAGTTCTTCAAGGCAAGGGGGGCAAAGAGAGCTATGTCCCCACCCTAAAATGAAAAAGAAAATTATTTTATTAGAAGTTTAAAATGGTCCTTTCGAGCCGGATACTTTTTAAAATTTCTCAATTCGTCAATGTAAACCAAAATAAACAAAATCCTAATATATCAAAAATATATATATTTTTATATATATTAATCTAAGGCCTAAAATTTAGATTGATTACATACATTTTTATAGAAAATTAGATAAAAATTATAGAAGCGCTAAAAATTTCGATAATAAATAACCTAAAATATTAGAAAAAAAAAATGAATAGTAAAAATACACGGTTGATCATCATTTATGACCATCATGATCATCATCATTATCACATATGGCGTGTTATAGAGAAGAGAAGTGATTTTTTATTATTATATTATAATAAAAGAGAAAAACCATATAGAAGCATAATTTTTTAAATGTATAACAAATCCCATTATTAAACCTACTCCAAAATAATTTGATTTATATATTATGTCTAATATAATAATTGCTTTCATTCTTATAATATTACAATGTAAACAACGCGTAATAATAGATTTTCAAAAAAAAAGAAAGTAATAAATCAAAAAAATTTTTTTTTTTAATTGGGAGGTTTATTTAATATTTTTTTTTCTTCGAAGAATTAGTGCGTTTAAGTTTCTTAAAAAAAATATTAATTATTCAAAGCACATATTTTAATAAAAGAATTCTCAAACGACCTTGGTATATAATAAAAATATTGTCAGGTGCAATATATCGAAGTACATCAATTTTTTTTGCTTTTCATGCATTATATTATGCACTTTATAATATTTGTATAAGTGACTTTCTGATATAATTATTTTTTTTTTATTCATGTTAGACTCCTATCTTTATTTTCTAAAGGGAAATTAAATATAGTAAATTTATTTTTTATCATTTTAATCGTGAGTTATCAAACTACTATATTTTATTAATTATAATGTGCTTTTATAGAAATAAAAAAATCCATTATTTTAACAAAGTGAAAAGTAAAAAAAAAAAACGGTTATTTAATGACATATATCAGAGTTGGTGTATGTGGTGTTAGTATGTATGTCACTGAAATTTTCGATTTTTACATAAAATATAATTATACCTATCGGCATTCGAAATGAAATAATATTTTTGTCATATCAATATTATATATTAGGCTTGTCTCTTAAATTAATATTTATTTTGAATTTTTTTATTCACACAGCCCTTGCCTTGTTCATTAAATTAACTTGAATTCAAAGAATTCTAGAATTGTTTGCGTAAATATTACTAATTCTTATCTGAGGCAAAATATAGAAAGAAGTTTTTGCCTCAGATTTTTTGTTCAAACCAAAAAAGAAATATAGAGTTTGCTGAAAAACAAAATTAAAATACAGTATTTGAGTGTTATAAGGGTAGGGACTGGTATCAGGTGCGCAGTTTTGACTGATTTCAGAGTAACGAGATTTAGAAAAATGTCTTTGAAAAAATAATCCTTTTGGAATCAGCACTCTCTCAAAAGGCAAAGTTCGTTCAACTCTCTGATAATCCACATTTTAGGTCAATGTTTTTCCTAACCATTTTTGTAAGAATAAAATTTGGCTAAAATTTTCGTACACCAAATTTTTTTTAACCATAATTAAAATGTTCCATGTTCAAAAGTGAAATTTTCACATGGTAAAAATTATTTAATTCATGTCACGTAGGTATATTAAAACATTCTGAAAGGATTCAATATTTCCAAGATTAAATTTTTTGCCAAATTGTCTCAAAAATAAATTATAATTTTCAATAGAGCCCAAGCCAACATATATTTACCCACAAACACTTGATTATCGATTAAAAATAAATATTTATACATATGGGGTACAGGGAGTATTCTTGGGGGCATTAGAGTGGTTAAAATAAAGTTGGAATTTGGTAAATATTTCATTTTTTCAGAGCATTTATGCATTGGTATATTAACTACACTGTAAAAAGTAACTTTCTTAAATTTACAAAAAAATTAGAATTTTTTCGAAAAATTAGCAAATTTTCAAAAAATTTTGTAAATATTCCATAAAAATCGTAATTTTACTAAATTTAGTATTTTTAACAAAAAATTCGAGAATTCTCGATTTTTTTTTGTGATTTTACGAAAAAAGTTGTAAATTCACAACTATTTTTTGGAAATTTATAACTATTTTTTGAAAAGATTCGAAAAAAAATTGTAAATTATCAATTTTTCTCGCGAATTCACAAAAAAAAATCGAGAATACTCAAATTTTTTGTTAATATACTAAATTTAGTAGTTATAAGTAATTTTTAGTAATTATACGATTTTTTTCGAATATTTACAAATTTTTTCGAAAATTTACTAATTTTTCGGAAATGTTCTAATTTTTTTGTTAATATAAGAAATTTACTTTTTACAGTGTATGTACACTGAAAAAAATTCCGGTAGTAGTAGTAGAGAGGAGTAGCGGATTTTATTTTTGGTTTAAGCTATCGCAAATGCTTGAAACGTAAAAAAAATTTTAAAAAAAACTTAGCATGATGGCACTTCAAAAAAAAAAATTTCCCTCAACTTTTTTGTACATTTATATCATTTGCAACCATTTAAAAGAAAATAGTTGACTACCACAACCGGAATTCCGGTAACAGCAATCTAAAATTCTGGTATCAGCAGCTCAAAATATCAGTGACTGCAACCGAAAAAATTCTGGTTACGACAGTCAGATTTTTTTTCAGTTCAAAACATATATGGTGCAAAATTTATCTTTAAAATCTCCGTATGTACCCAAAAAACACTTCTTAATAAACAGTAAAAATATTTTTTGACTTTAATACATACATAAACGAAATAAAAAAAAAAAATTGCTACTATATAGGTATATAGGTAGCATAATTACAAAGAATATATGAAAAATTCTTGAAATAATTATTTTGGTAGCTATATTACAGGGTACGAAAAAAGGTACACATAAATTGAGTAAAAAAAAAAAATTTTTAAGAGAGAGATTCTGTATATAACTGATGATTGGTTTACGTGTTCAATCAATGCACGAAATCCATGCATACATCAATTTATCACGATATATTTTCTCTCCAGCAAAATAAATATGATATTTGGGTGTCCAAATTTGAATTATATTACTGTATACTTTTTTTATGCATGATTTATTATTTTAATACAATTTTTAAATTTTCTTTGTTTGTTAATTTTAGATAAGAAAAAAAAAATTAAGTTTTTATATATAAATTCTGAACAAACATAATGACAAAAAAATTAAAAAAAAAAAAAACGGTTGACGCGCGACGACGCGTGCAGTCAGCTTTTATAATATGCTTGTACTTATGCTCATCATAATATTATATATAAGAAATTATACTGGATGGTTAACGACAGCCGGCCACTGTTGACCTAAATTCCATATAATATGATTCCATATATAAAAGATTTTTTAACCTGGCCATATATGAGTTTTATACAACGGCGAAATCGAAGCAAACCTGTCAATTACGAGGTAATGTTTGATTATTTGACACGTGTTGGTTGATTATAGTATACTCATTTTATGTATACATTTATTGATCGAATATTAATGAGTTGAAAGTATAATTTAATATATAAAAGAAAAAACACTGACTATTATTAGATGTTGTACCTTAAAAAAATCATATTAACAGCTTTTTTTTATAATGTAGGTATATTTGAAAGAATTATGTCATATTATAAAATTTGCTTTTTCAGGTGAGATTTTAAGTTTTTTAGGTATAAAGAGACGCGATTTCTTGTGACAAGTCGTAGAATTAAGTAAGCTTAAAAATTACATCTTTTATTGCCGAAATTTCAGCTCTAGAGTTTACCATTGTTAAATTGATTACTACTCCAATCCAGATGCTGCAGATTTGGGGTTTAATGGGCACCAAATAGAGATTTTATCAACTGTACGCTATTTTTTGTCACTCTTTACGTTTTTTTTAGTCAAATTTGCAAAAAACTCCCCTTTTAGAAATGGAATAAGAAAAAAATCTCGAAATGGTTTATACATAATTCAAAAGTACACTGAAAAAAAATTGCAACTGACTTGAAACGTAAAGAAAATTTAAAATAACATTTATTCTTTTTTTTTTCAAAAAATTTCTCAAATCTCATCATACCGATATACGCATATCCCAAGTAAGCGGGAAAAATATTTTTACGTTTCAAGTCATTTGTAATCTATTAACGAGATAAAAAACTTCGCTGGATACAAGCGGAATTCCTCTTGCGGCAAGCGGAAATCTGCTAGCGGATTTTCTTCAGTGTACTTAATAAGGGAGGTTTTTCCTATTTAAAGACTTTTGCATCATTGAAATATCCACAAAACCAAAAAATTTGTAATATAAGTAAACCAAAAAATATAAGGTAAAAAATTTGTACTCGCGTAAAAAATTCCAGACTTGGTGCAAGTCTAGGATAGAGTTGTATTGCCAAGTCTAGCCCAAACTTGTCCAATGAAAATTGAAATTTTATCTAGTGAAAATTGAAGTCTCTTAGAACAAGTTTGGCAAAGACTTGGGAAGACAAGACAAGTCTATCCTAGACTTGTTCCAAATCTGGAACTTTGGAACTTTTTACTTAGCGGCCGTAAAATAGAGTAACTTTTAATATAATTTGAAATTAATTGAAATAATAAGCTAAAGTCAAATTCACCTGTACTTTCGGGGAAAAAATTGCCAAGTCTTTAATTTAAAGTCGGATTTAGTATATTTAAATATTTTGGAATATGTGTTTTATTCAAACTGTTTTTTAATAATATTTTAAAAGTCAAATCAATTACCACTTGAATCGATATAATAGTAATTTGCTTTAAAGGTTTATTATAGTTTTTACAGTATGTAGGCTGAATAAAAAATATAGGTTTACGATAATATTTAAGTACATTTACTTTAAGTATGTGTATTTATATTTAAATTAAAAAAAATGTAGAATTATATAAATAATGTAATCAATTTTAATTATAGAATTTTACATGTACTCTATTTCACTGGAGTTCTATCTGCCCTCATTTAAGTTTAGATTTGAAAAAAACTTTCCCAAACCAGGTCGAAACTAAAAATTAAAAATTTTTTTGAAATCAAAAGCTGTGAATAATATAAAATACTTATAACGAGATTGTATTTTTACGCTACACAAACAACTTGCATCAAACATGTTTATGTTTACTGTCCACTTATTTTTTACTTACATCCCAGCTTCCTAAAAAACCTTTTAAAATCAAATAAATCCCTAAACCCAGATTATACTAGTTCTAAACCAAAATTATTGTGAGTCCCTAAGTTCGAATTATTCCATGCCCATAAACCTAAAATATTCTAACTAATACAAATAATAATTTTAAAAAATATTATTAAAAAATAATTTTTCAACCCAGATTCAGTTTTAGCAGACCACAATGCAAATTGATAAAAATTGAAAAGAAAATGTGTTTTAAATAAATAGTATTTTGAGGGTGAAAAGGGTAAAAGTAAGGGTCATACGTCACTCTCAAAAACAGATTTTGGACCCTGATATAGGTTCAGCAGCCCAAAGTACCTACTAGACGATATCAAATAGAAAAAAATATGAGGCTTCTTAAAAAATCAAAATTATTAAGGTTTGACAGGGTGAAAAAATTTATAACTGGATTGTGTATTCACTCAACCAACGATCATGGAACATGTTCACTTATAACAGTTTCAACGTACACTGTAAAAAGTAACTTTCTTAAATTAACAAAAAAATTAGAACATTTTCGAAAAATTAGTAAATTTTCGAAAAAATTTGTAAATATTTGAAAAAAATCGTATATTTACTAAATTTAGTATATGAACGAAAAATTCGAGTAATCTCGATTTTTTTTGTGAATTCGCAAGAAAAATTGATAATTTACAATTTTTTTTCGTAAAATCACAACAAAAAAAATCAAGAATTCTCGAATTTTTCGATAATATACTAAATTTAGTAAATTTACGAAATATTTACAAAATTTTTTGAAAATTCGCTAATTTTTCGAAAAAATTCTATTTTTTTTGTAAATCTAAGAAAGTTACTTTTTACAGTATATACTCCCTAATTATCATAAATCCTAAGTCCATAAACCTAAAGTATTCTAAGTTCTGGTTTTTATTAGGGCCTGATCAGGCCCTGGCTCCCATTTCAAATTATTATAAGTCCTTAAGTCAAAAATATTCTAAGTCCATTTCACCCCTCCCCCCTGCCGAGCCAGACTTTTTCAAATACCCCATTCAATGAACATGTTCCATGTTACACCCCTATAATATAATTTTTGATCTCAGATTCAGTTTCAGCAGCCCAAAATACCTAGAATGGATAAAAATTAGAGAAAAAGTTTATTTAAAAAAAATGGTATCTTTAGGATTGAAAAGGTGAAAATAAGGGTGCTACATTACTCCAAAAAAATTTCTGACGCCTTATTTGGATTTAACTACCCAAATTACCTACTTACTAGGACATGTAAAATTAAAAGAAATTAAATTTTTCACTTAACGGGGTGGAAGAAAAGGGGGTACGTTTCACCTCCCCCTCTTTCACTCCACATGTCAGACCTGACTAAAAAGAGTACACTGTAAAAAGTAACTTTCTTAGATTTACAAAAAAAATAGAATTTTTTCGAAAAATTAGTGAATTTTCAAAAAAATTTGTAAATATTCGATAAAAATCGTAAGTTTACTAAATTTAGTATATTATCGAAAAATTCGAGAATTCTCAAAAAAATTTGTAAATTCAAAACTATTTTTCGGAAATTTACAACTATTTTTTATAAATTTTCTTACGAATTCACAAAAAGAAATTTACTGATTTTTCGAAAATGTTCTAATTTTTTTGTTAATAATAAGAAAGTTACTTTTTACAGTGTAGATATAATTCATTTTTCTAAAGGAATGTACATATAATAAATAGTAACTTAAAGCTTGAAAATCTGTATAATCTACTGGACTTCTGGTGAGTTGCTAAGTTCAGAAAATAGATAATTCAGAAACTAGTAAGTAAGTATTCTTTGTAATTAAATAAAAATAAATTTTTTTAGGGCTTGAATCAAATCACTTTTTCTCTAGACTTGAGTGATAAAATACCTTAAATCAAAACATTTAATAAACAACAAGAGCAACATCATAATTTAATTGAAACTTAAATTACTCAGGTTATCATAAAATAATATCATATTTACTTAAATTTTTAATTTTTATAACAAATAATTACATTTTTTTATTTTATCAAACATAAGCTTAAATGCAAAAAAAAATTGATGTGTGCAACCTGACACGAGTCATCTCAGTCAGTTAGAAAGAAGCCGATCGACGTCTGCAGGTGCAGTAAAAAAAAAATCGTTTGAGTCCTTGCTATATAGTGTCGCGTGCCTCTTCTTATGCTGTTGTTTTACTGTATAATAAACTTATAATAAAAAAAAATTTTTTTATCCTCTCGTTGAATCTCATTAATCATAAATTACTTAACGTCATATATAGAGAAAAAAAATAAGATACATTATTTCTACATATCTATCAATAAAATCTTTTGATTTTTCCTTGATTTTTAATTTATATTATTCCTTTCCTCAAAAAAAATACTGGTTATTAGCCTCGAGGGTCAAAATTACATATTTAAAGTGAGAGGATCTATATTACCAAAAAAATCCAAATACATATTTAATATAAAAATTTTTCTTACTTTTTTAACAACTACTCTGTATACAAGTATATTTTTAAATTTCTTTTTTTTTTTAGCTGATTTTAATGACTTTTAAGAAATATTTTCACTTGTAAGTATATACATATTGACAATTTTTTAATTATATACTTTTTGTAAGGTATAATTTAATTAATTGCAATACTATACATCGTAATTCAATATATTGTCTTATATTTTTTTGTTGATATGTAATTTGTAAATTTAAGGGTGAAATTTGGTCATGGAGAAACACTATCAATGAATGAAGTTAAAAAAATTTCTACTTTTTTTCAATGAAAATAAAAACTGTGTTTCCGTTTTCTTAAAAAAATTGACTAAGTCTGTAATGTGTCAAAGAACTCTCTTTCATCTTCAAGGATTCTTTTTCAGCTGTTAAATTAATACACCTTGCAATATAATAGATCACATTTTTTATAAGAGATCTAAGGTATTAAATTTATCTCTATACCTCAGAAAAATTTAAAATATACAAAAAATCTGTTGGTTTTTTTGAATGATTTAAGAAAAAAATAAAAAAAACTTTCTCTAATTTTTTTTTAAAAAAATTCTGTATCTACTACACGTGTCAATAATTAATTAATTAAATATTTAAATTAATCAAACGATTAACTTATATTCATTTTTTATGTATTTTTTTGTATTTAAAGTGATGATTAAAATGATTATAATTTTTTAAGAATATTTATAGAATTTTATATATATATGTGTAAGCAGGTGGTTTTAAAAAATAAATATTATAAAAAAAGATATTTTTTTTTTACTTTCCTTTAAAAATATATAAAAATATATATCAAAAAATTGGACATTATATTACTTGTTGAACAGGATTTTAAAAAATTTGTTTTTCTTTTTATTTTTGCGTTTATAAAAATTCTATTATTCAAAATATTATGTTTCTGTGTAAAAATCTGCATAATTTCAGGATTTAAATACGACCCAAGGCCAAAATATGAAAAATAGCCAAATAATAATAAAATACATTATCTTTTTGTTATATGCATGATCTGAAATAGTAAATTAATATTTTTCGGTAGTTGCGAAAAATTTGCTCGAAAATTTGTCAAATGTGTGGTTTTTGGACGCTTGCATCAAGTAAAAGATTATTAGGAGCCTATGTCCAAAAAAGTAAAGAATAGTCCGATTCGCACGTAAATTACCTTTCCAGATTAATAATGTTTGCTATTTGTATAGATGTTAAAAAGGATCGTTTGCCAAATAATTTCAATCTTTAAAACTTTACCTATAAAATCACATTTTTCTTTACTGGCAGGTAGGGGGGTAGGGGTCGTGCGGCTACCCGAATTTTTGGGTATACGCCCTTAACCCGGTCTTTATTTTTCGGGTCGGGTCGGTTTTCAGTTATACCTGAAAAGTTTCAGAGGTCCGTAGATACAGTTTTTGGGTGTGAAATTTCCCTGGCATTACGACCCTATGATCTTTTTTGTGACAAATTTCCATTCACTCTTAAAAATGTCATTTTTACCCTTTTATTCTCATTTTTAAGAGTGAATGATAATTTTTTGCAAAAAAGATCATAGGATCTTAATTTCAGGGAATTTTCTCACCTAGAAACTGTACCTTCAGACCTCTGAAACATTTAGGGTATAACCGAAAACTGACCCGACCCGACATGAAAAAGTAAAGACCGCCCGAATCTTTGGGTTGGGTAACCACATGCCCCTACTAGCAGGTAATAATGACTATATTCCAATTTTGAGTGTCGTCAATATTGCCCCTTGTAGAGGAAAAAACATTCCCAACCTCATCTAAAAATATTTATTATTACCAAATGCGATTTCAGGATCTCATCTTTAAATCTCCGCATTATGCAAAATAAATATAACTACCAGACGGTTAAAAATGTACTATTACATTTAAATTTATTATCAAATAATAACCATAAAATTTAAAGGGATAAATTACTGTTCAAAAATATTAAAATAGAACATGCATGTATATTTAGGAAGGAATACTTTGGGAACCTGAAAATTTAGAAGGGGGATAAAATGTGTCCCTTCAGGTTCCCCTGTCTGACTTGGCAGGGGAGGGGGGGGGGTGAAAATTGACGTTTTTAGGGGGGGGTGAAATGGACTTAGAATATTTTCGATTCAGGAACTAGAATAATTTAAGTGGGGTCAGGGCCTGATCAGAACCTGATAAGAACAATAACTTATTGACTTATAGGATAATTTATATTTTGGGATTTGTTGTAATACGTTAAAGCTATTATAAGTGCACATGTCCCATGATCGTTGGTTGTCTGAAAACACAAACTAGCTATGTTTTTTTTAAAGTGTAGAGTCAGAATTTCAAGACATATTTCGGACTGTCTATTTTTAGAAAAAGCTAATACATTTATTGCAGATCCCTTGTTTTCAAAACTAGGCCCAAAAAAGTAAAAATTATACCAAATTTTTGCAAGAACAGCCGTTGTCACGAAAACAAAAATACATAATAAAAAACTGTTATGAAAAATCATAAAGGATTTTTTTTATTATTTATAAATTCAATAATATTTTGTAAATTCTTTTAAATATTCTATTATTGTTAATGCATAAATTGTTCATTCAAAAAATATTTAATAAAATTTCCTGTATTTTATTGAAGAAAAAAAAATGTGTGTCAAATATCTGTACATATAAAGTCCTTTATATAATAAATATAATAATAAGTGTATCGAACACGAAAGCTCTATTGTAATTTTTATTTTTTTTCTTCAACTTTGCATATAATATGAAAAAAAATATAGTGCGAAACATTTTACACGTATAAGAAGACCGGAAAAACGCAAAAACGGATGTAAAAAATTTTTTTTTTTATTCTCACGATTTCTCACTTATAATATAAAATATTGAATATGATTGAAAAAAAAAAATATTATAAAATAAAGTGATTGAAAAGAAAGCTTTTAAAAAACAAAACAAAAGGGTTGAAAAATATTTTTATTTATTGAAATATTACATATATGTCATATCATTATATGTTTGTGCAATCGATAAAAAAAAGTCATAAAAAGAAAAAAAAAAATAATAATGAAGAACAATAAACCTGACGATGATATCCAACAATCTATGTATAACGTCAACACTAAGTAATATTTACATTTTTTGCTATATCTAGGCATGAATGTATTTATATTTTGTGAAAAAAAATTATGCATATATATACTCATTTTCATTAAATTATTACTAAAAATATATTATTCTGTACATGGGGTAATCTGAAAAATCATTCTTAACCTGCATAGCAAATTTTTAGGAAAAGTAAAAAACATTTTTGCAACATAGTATTTAAAATATGTTAAGGCTGATTTATTAACATGGAACATGTTCATAAGTAGGTATACCCTAATAAGTCCCTTGAAGTAGAAAGGGGGGGGGTGAAAAAGTGAGGAATTTAGAGGGGGCCAAATGGACTTAGAACAATTTGGGTTAAGGGGCTTGGAATAATTTTTATTTGGGGACTTAGAATACTTTAGGTTTATGGACTTACGATAATTTCAATTTAGGGACTTATTACAATTTGTGTTCTAGGATTTATAATAATTAGGAAATATGTGTTAAAGCTGTTTTAAGTGAACATGTTCCATACTTTTGGTTGTGTTTACAAACATAACAGTTATAAATTTTTTTGTAAATAAAGTTGTGAAATTGAAAGGATTTTTTTTCTAGGGGGTCTGTTTTACATCATTTACTTTGGAACTTTTTGTCTTATCTTAAACCTCAAAAGTGTTATAACCATAAACTAGACATTTAGAACCAAAAAAGCATCATTTCATTTATGTTTACGTTATTTTCTTTAATCAAGAATGCTTATTATTTTTCAGGATAAAATACTTTGATTTTATTTTATTAATTTTGGTAAAGTAAAAAGTGTTTTTTCCTACTGTTTTAGCAACTTTCATTTAAAGTTTTTAAAACTTTAAAGTAAAATCACACAGTTGGATTATTTTTGTTCAAATTTTCGATAAAATAGGTACTATTTGAAATCAGAATTGAATCAAGCTTGAATATTTCAAAAAAGAAAATTAATTTTTCTAAACCAACCTAGATCATTCCATATAACTTTTAAGTAAAAAAAAAAGTAAAATATAATATATCGTGTGTATAGTCATAAGTTTTATGTTTACTTTAGAGAGAAAAAAAAATCGTCGTGAAAAATGCACATAAAATTTACGTGACAAGTTGTAAAGTACACAAAGTAAATATAATATAGGATTAATCATTAAATATTGTCAATAGTAACTGCAGGGTATATTAGTTACCTTCATTTTAGTATTGATTACCTTGAATTTGAAAATGTAAATTTTTTATAATATATAAAAACATCTTTTTTTTTACTTAATTGATCTAACCAAGTGACTAATAAAGAAACCACTGAAAACCCTTTCTTTTTTTTTGGCGCGTGTCCCAAACCTATATAAGCCATACAATTACTTTTAAATAACTTGAGTATATAATTTGTTATTTAGGTGTATACAATGAGATTAAATTACACTTAATGAAAGTTTGCTTATTTTTTTTTCATTCATAAAAATTGCAATTATTTGACATTTTTGTAAAAATTTTTTAAAACAAAAAATAAAAGGATTGTAATATTTAGTTGTTTTTTAATTGTTTGACTTATTGTATGGGTTTAATAAAGGGGATGAATAAAAAAATTATTATTTTTTTATTTTCAAGGACATACCTACATTTATGTTGTATTGAAAGTTAGTACATCTGCCATAATGTTGAAATGGAGTAATTTTTCCTTTTTTTAACGTATCATCTGTCTGAAAATATATGAAAATTACCTTGATAAATATCGTACAATAATTATAAACATGTATTATAATTTTTATTTTATGATTATTAAAAATATGTTAGTACTAATTTTAAAAATTTGTTAATCAGAAAAAAAAAACGGTTATGGCAAATTTTTTGCAGATTTTAGAGATTTCGCAAATAAGAACATATTTTGGTATTCTCTAAAATTAAAACTTTCTTGCAAAGAGGGAAATAGTTGCGTTGGTGCTTTGGTTTTCTGTTATATTAGACACTGAAGAAATCTTAAGAGGTTTTACAAAGATATGATTTATGCTGCTCTAGAAGATACATGGTAGCGGTGCTTTTTATAAAAATTCAACTAATTTGGTTTAAAACCCGCAAGCAAAAACTAAAATATTAAATAAAATAGAGTTTATTCGAATATTTCACAGTTGCTTTGCTTGAAATTTCAAGCAAAACAACCTAGCCATTCAACACAACGTTTTATTGAAATGGCAGGAATACATTTTTTCTTAACTACTCAGTCTATTGAACAAAATTATCAGCCTCTCTGCATTCATCTGCATAGAATAGAATATAATAGAACTACAGGGTGAGTCATTTTAAACGATATACACTCAAATATCTCAAAAGCAAAGCAAAATAATGAAAAATGTTTCATATAAAAGTTGTTTGGTTGGTAGGATGCCATCTAATGGAAGGCATTAGATTTGGGTCTTAGGACACCACCAGGCCCAGCAGGACCCAACTTAGGAATTTTAAATAGAAAGTATACTTTTTTAATGGATACTTAAATTCTGCAGCAAATTTTAGGTCCAGATATGAGTTTGGCTAAAAAAAAAATACAAGGCCCATTTTTTAGACTCAAAAAAACTTTTAAACTGCTCTAAATGAAAAAAAAAAGATTTTTTTGGTAGTTAATACCAGTTTTATTGTATGTTTTTTGTTGGGGAATACTTTTGATGATTATTTGATATTTTGGGTTCTACAAACCTTAATGGACCTTTTAGAATCTGTAGGACCCAAAATCTCAAATAATCACTCACAGTCTTTTACCACAAACAACTTAGAATAAAAATGGTAGTACCTATCAAAAATATCATTTTGTTCATTTTGAGCTTTAAAAAAAGCCAACTTGACCCATTAAGGTCTGTAGGACGTAAAATATCAAATAATCATCAAAAGTATTCCCCCACAAAAAACATACAATGAAAATGGTAGTAACTACCGAAAAACATCTTTTTTTCATTTATATCTAGCTGTATGAAGGGTTTTTTGTGTCTAAAAAATGGGCTTTGTATTTTTGTTTAGCCAAAATCATATCTGGACCTAAAAGCTGCAGAATCTAAATTTGAAATAAAAATGTATAGTTTCTATTCAAAATTCCTAATTTGTGTCCTGTCAGGCCCTAATTATGGGACCCTAAGATCCGAATCTAGTGCCCCCCATTTGATGGCCCCTTCCCAATTTACCAACTTTTATATGAATCGGTTTTCGTTATTTTGTTTTGCTTTCGAGTTATTTAAGTGTATCGTTTAAAATGACTCATCCTGTATAACAAGACATAAATTTGTAAAAAGAGTTTTACGTTCTAGGAGCACGTAGAAAATAAAAAATATATAATTGAATTTTTTTCAAATTAAAAATAGACTTAAAAAAAAAACAATTTTTAAACCACTAATATCTGGCATTTGGCTCAGCATATTAACAGTCCCAAGTCTGGTTTAAAGTGTGAGGGAAAATTGTTTTTTTTTTTAATTTTTTAACATAAATAATTTTAAGAGAAATCACAATTACAAACTTAAAAAAAAATCGATAAACTCTAGCAACAATGTATTAAATTTTATTAGAAATCGGTAAAATATTTTTCAGAAATCCAGAAATGTTTTATTGCTTGTTTTAAGTTTTGTAAATTAATAGCGAATTTCGCTTAATTTTGCAATTTCTTGATATTTTGAAGCTTTACGAAACTTCGCCAAAAATTGTCAAATTTTACAGATATTAAACAATTTATGAAAAAAAAAATCCCCCCAAAATTTATTAAAATTTATTGAATTTGATTGAACAAAACTTAAATATGCCAAAAATTAAACATGTAAAAATCCTTCAAACTCATAATAAAAGTATTTAAATTAAATATCGATACCAATCATGGGATTATATCAAATTTTGCAGAAGTTCAGATTTCATTCGATTTTGCTAAATACTGTAAAGATGCGGCTTAACTTTCACCATTTCAGCCAAAATTTGCTTGATCTTAATTGTAGACATGATTTTAGACATGATTTTCAACAAATCCTCGAAATATTTATTACAGATTTTATTGTTTTGCTTGAACAAAAAAATTAATTTTTTTATTTCTATTATTAGCTGCCAACTACAAAACATAAATAATTTTTAAAAATTTTTAGTAAGTTCTTGAAATAAAAATATTTTATTTATGAAAAATCTGTTGCAAAATAATAAAAATTCTTAAAAAGTATGCATGCACTGCAGTGAAATAAATTTTTTCATTAAAAATAAATTAACAAATAATTCCAGGAATAATAATCAAAAGAAAGTATATAAATCCAAAATACAAGCTTTTATGTATTTCTATATTTGATTTTTAAAGATATAAACCGAAACTTTTCATTTTAATTACATTGCAAAGTATTTATGTCACATTCGAATCTTAAAAAATTAATCAGCGATTGATGAAATATTGATGTAAGTAAAAATATTTATTTTAATTTCTTTTTTAACGGTTAACTTGATTTTTTTTCCAGTTCATTACGAGAACTTAACAATATAAAAAGTCTCACGTGTTATATGCGGGTTTATTTTAATATTTTCAATCTAATATCAAAAATAAAACGAACTTAGAAATAAAAAAAAACACGTGTGATATATAAAACTTATTATTATTTTAATTTTATTATAAACACCTGATATATATTTATAATGCACGTGCTATCGTAAATTATGACACTCTTTGAGTTTTTTAGCGGAATTTGAGAGCAAAATGCAAAAGGTTCTATACTATTCTGTGAAGTAAAATATATGTATCTCTCGGGTAAAAAACTTTGTTCCATCATTCATGTTAGCTCATTGAGTCCATTTTGTACATAATGGGTCATAAAATTCTATTTTAGAGGATCAACTTTACTTCTCTCAGAGAGTCTGTTTTACTTTTAACATGGAACATGTTTATAGGGAGGGGGTACTTTGGAAATCTGAAAATCAAGGGGAATGAGATCAAATGGGACATAGAATAACTTCGATTTAGGGACTTGGAAAAATCTGGGATTAAGGATTTAGAATAATTTCGATTTAAAGACTTAGAATAATTTTGATTAAAGAACCAAGAATAATACGTGTTTAGGGAATCAAAATAGTTTGGATTTAGGTGCAGGGACATAGAATAATTTTTATTTAGGGACTTAAAATAATTCAGGTTCAGGCACTTAGAATAATTTTGATTTAGGGACTTGGAATGATTCAGATTTAGGGACTTGTAATAATTCAGGTTAAGGGACTATTTTTAATTTAGAGAACTAGAATAATACGCGTTTAGGGAATCAGAATAGTTTGGGTTTAAAATCTTAACATCTAGTAAGGTGATAATTACAATTATAAAATTATAAAATTGTATTGTAACGTTGCGTAACATTTGCATTATACCTAGCCCTCAGCTGGAAGTAAACATGTTCCATGCATTTGGGTTCACACGAATCGGTTATAAGTTTTTGATGATTATTTGCATTCTAAAATCCTTGCTTCTCCAGTGGTCCATTTTAGGGTATAAAAATCGACTAATATTAAAAATAACTGAAAATCTTAAAATTTCAAACACAGCGATTCAAAAGTATAAATATAAAAAATTGACAAAAAATTGAATAAAATTAACTGTATTATATCATGGGGTTGCGGTTAAAAATTTTCGGTTTTTATACAACATTGTATAGATCCTATATGATGCAACCTCAATAGAACCATCAATTCTTTAAATAACTAGGTAAAAAAAAGTAATTATATATATCTTTCTTAATTTTATACATAAATAATTTTTTGCTTGTTACCTATGCTTATTTCCTCCTTTCAAATACGTACGTGTGTCTTAAAAGACATATTTCCTTTTATTATCATCATCATGTATATTTGTGGGTGCATTTATACAGGTATAACGCAAAAAAAATATAAAAAAATTTCATTTCTTTTATAACATCTGGTGTTAAGTCGCAACACTCTGGTTTCACCATATGTGATAAACCAAAGACAAACTGTATTATAATTTTTTTTTTTTTGGTTCTTTTATATAATATTACATGAAATTTTTATCTTTTTACCATTACTTATATATGCTCAAATTGCTTAACTGTAAAATCTATATCTTTGAAGAAAAGGGTTTTTTCCTGATTTTCGTTCTTTTTTTGCCAAAGGTATAAGTATATCATTAAATGGATTTATGTAATGGGAGATTTTTTGTTACACACGATTCAGAAGTACTTTATATATGGTTTAGTTAGTATTTGCAAAAATTTTAGGAAGGGGGCTCAAATGGGGCTTAAAACCATACAAGTTTAGGGGCATAGAAGAATCCGGGCTTAGGAACTTAAAATAGTTTCGATTTAGAGACTTAGGATAATTCGGGTTTAGGGGCTTAAAATAATTCAAGTTTAGGGCTTAGAAGAATCCGAGTTTAGGGCCTTAAAATAGTTTCAGTTTAGGGACTTAGGATAATTTGGATTTAGGGACGTAAAAGAATCTGAGTTTAGGGACTTACTATAGTTTTGATTTATATATTTATGTACCCATGTAAAAAAGTTAGTACAGATAATATACAAATTGTATACATCATTGTATACAGAAAAACTGTATACAAAAATGATTCTATACAATTTTTCAATTATATACAATCTAATGGGATTTTTCCAAATGGGAAGAGAGAAGTTAGAAAAATAGAGATAGAAAATAAAAAATCTGCAATTTTCCGCTCTGGTTCTAGATTTGACGGCTCCAGGAATCCTAGAAACCTAAAATTAAAAAAACGCATCCATATATTTTCCATTTTTTCCAATATCATTAATTTCAAATCTGTATAATCTTCTTATTAGTTTTACATTAAATTTTTTATCTTCTAATGCTTATAAAAAGTTTCTTTTATTCATAACATATTTTCAAAGACTTTTGTTCACAGATTGATTTCAAAACACACTTATGAAAATGTTCTTCCAAGTCTTAATTTGTGCACACAATTATTTTGTTTACTAATTTTTCCATTTAAAATTCGTATTTATTTTTCAACATTTTTTTTTCATAAATATAACATTTAGTTTTTGATCTTGAACTTCTAGGTTTTCTTATAAACACAATTAATTTAGATTCCACTTTGTTTAGAAAAAATTTCAATCACTCTTAAAAAAAATTAAAATCTGATAAAAAATAAAAATCTTATAAAAAAATAAATCTTTTGCAAAAATTATAGGTTAAAAAGTTTTATTTAGCGGCGCGTGACCGGCTAGTTTGACTTCACGCGATCAACTAATTTTTTTTTGACAATTGTTTTTGTCACCAAGCAACAATTTAATTAATTAAAAAAACACACAATTTTATTGCGTTGCTTGGTGACATTAAAAAACAATTGCCAAAAAAAAATTAGTTGATCGCGTGAAGTCAAACTAGCCGGTCACGCGCCGCTAAATAAAACTTTTTAACCTATAATTTTTGCAAAAGATTTATTTTTTTATTAGATTTTTATTTTTTTATCAGATTTTAATTTTTTTTAAGAGTGATTAAATTTTTTCTGAAAAAAATGAAGCCTAATTTAATTGTGTTTATAAGAAAACCTAGAAGTTCAAGATCAAAAACTAAAAATGTTATATTTATGAAAAAAAATTGTTGAAAAATAAATACGAATTTAAATGGAAAAATTAGTAAACAAAATAATTGTGTGCACAAATTAAGACTTGGAAGAACTTTTTTATAAGTTAGTTTCGAAATCAATTTATGAACAAAAGTCATTGAAAATATGTGATGAATAAAAGAAGCTTTTGTAAAATTAATCATTAGAAGATAAAAAATTTAATATTTTTGTAAAAAAAGAAGCGCAATTAAAACTACTAAGAAGATTTTAGATTTGAAATTAGAGATATTGGAAAAATTAGAAAATATGGATGCGTTTTTTTATTTTTAGGTGTCTACAGGATTCCTGGAGCCGAGAAACAAGAAACCTGTAGCTGTAGCAGAAATTTTTATTCTATTTTCTATTTCCCTTTTTCGAATCTATCTCTTTCTATTTTGGCAAATCTCATTAGATTGTATACAATTGATAAATTGTATAGAATCATTTTTGTATACAGCTTTTTAGTATACAATGCTATATACAATTTGTATATTATCTGTACCAACTTTTTTACATGGGTATTATATATTATAAAAAGGAAAATTTTTAGACATAAATACATAAATAATTCTAACAAGCTCCTCAAAATACGTAATAATAATTTACAAAAATATTATTCACTACATTTTTTTATTTTACTCATTAAATTTTTGGACTTTTATTCCTGATGGATTGTAAAATAAAAACAAATTTATTGTCGCAACATCAAACCTCAAATTTCCGTACGAGAATCAATATATATAACGGTTCAACTTAACCACCTCAAATGGTTATGGCTCATGTGAATACTTTTATTACAATAGCAACTTCTGTGTGGTTAAGTAAATACAGCGAAATTCGCTTGCATTTTCTATAGATCCCAAACCCACGAAAGATAAAAAATGCTTTATGAAAAAATGTATACAACAGAAGTATTGAGACTTTTTTTGTTGAAAAGAATAAAAAGGGGTATTTAATTCGATTTTATAGTCGTATTATATTATTTTTTTAAAAGTAACTGTTTCTTTATTCTTTGAGATCAAAATTTTAACACTTAACTTTTTATTTAAATTATATAATATGAAATTTTTTCAAAAACTTTTGATTCGCACTGTGAAATAGTTACTACCGATTTTACTATCTGATATTAAATTTACTATCGTGATATGATAGTAAAATTTATAATATTACACTGTAAAAAGTAACTTTCTTAGATTTACAAAAAAAATAGAATTTTTTCGAAAAATTAGTAAATTTTCAAAAAATGTTGTAAATATTCGATAAAAAAACTAAATTTACTAAATTTAGTATATTATCAAAAAATTCGAGAATTCTCGATTTTTTTTATGATTTTACGAAAAAAGTTGTAAATTATCAATTTTATATAACTATTTTTTTGTAAATTTTCGAAAAAAACTTGTAAATTATCAATTTTTCTTGCGAATTCACAAAGCAAATCAAGAATACTCAAATTTTTTGTTAATATACTAAATTTAGTAATTATACGATTTTTACAAATTTTGTCGAAAATTTACTAATTTTTCGAAAATTTTCTAATTTTTTTGTTAATATAAGAAAGTTACTTTTTACAGTGTAATAATACACAAACCACTAAAATTATACATAGATGAAATTTTTGTAACTACACAAAGCGTAAAAATTACTGGACGGTATAAGGTTGCCTGCAGGATAAAAGCAAAATATGTACTTATATAAGAAGTTTGTTACTTGAATTCATCCTAAATTAGGGGTTGAGATCGCATTTTCTTGGAGCTGTATGTAAAAAATGACTTTAGAAATGGAAAGAGCGACTCAAACTACTAGTGATATTTTAAGTCTAAAGTATTCATTTTTTTATATCAAAATTCGTCTGTCCATGAATGGTCGAATAGGTGCTAATGGGTTAACTGTTTGACGTCCATGAGCTTGTGTACGTGTAGATTTGTTTTTACATACAAAATTAAGTTAAAAACTAAAAAATTTTTATTGTAAAATTGTA
This sequence comes from Anagrus nilaparvatae, assembly GCA_022575985.1. Taxonomy (NCBI): domain Eukaryota; kingdom Metazoa; phylum Arthropoda; class Insecta; order Hymenoptera; family Mymaridae; genus Anagrus; species Anagrus nilaparvatae. The sequence goes on along the minus strand of JAKSXM010000231.1, from coordinate 27,810,543 downwards.
TTCCTATATACGAAAATTCTCAATGTTCAGAATCTGAAGTCAGATTTGCAATAAAACCAACCGGAAACTCAATATTCAGTTCACTATAAAAATCAACACTTTTAAATTTTTATTGTAAAATTGTATTCCTATATACGAAAATTCTCAATGTTCAGAATCTGAAGTCAGATTTGCAATAAAACCAACCGGAAACTCAATATTCAGTTCACTATAAAAATCAACACTTACAATATAAGCTCATATGGGTATTAATCGGTTAAACGATTTTCTTAACCCTCATAACTTTTTATCCGTTTTGTGGGAGATAACTTGGTCTAACTCGAGGGGTAGAGGTTTAAAATTTTTATACATCATACCATATAGCAATAATATCATATTAGTACGTACTCCAGTATACGGGGGGAGGTGTCAAGTTTCCGGACACCATCAGATTTGGTCTACTATAGGTTTTTGGGTCGCTGATCACGAATTTCGGGGTCTTTTATATATAAAATGTGCAGAACGCCCTTAAATTTGCAAAAATTACCCCTAAAGAGGAATATTTTTGATGTATTCGAACTTTAAATCTCCAGATTTGGTCTATTTGGGTTTTTTGAGTCGCTGATTACAAATTTCAGGGACTTTTTTTTAATTAATATTTCACCCTTAATTTAGCAAACACTAGTACCTCTAAGAAGGTATACCCCAAAATTCATGATCAACGACAGTATAAACCAAAACTGGCGGTGGTCGGAAACTTGACACCCTAAACCGTATATTGGCTGGGGTATTGTGTTTATTTTATAGAATAATTTTAAAAAATTATTTATTTTTTAATTTTTATATCGAAATTATAAGTCTTTGAAGTTTGGGAACTATAGCCTATCCTATCTGACATAGACATACTAGTGATTAACTGCATAAATCTAGACATAAATCAGTGTATAGAGCGACCTCTATTTTTCATTAGGTGAAGCTGTATACAACATAATAAAAAAAACTCGCTCCAGTAGGCAGTAATTGTAATCAACGAACATTTTCCTTCTGCAAAAAGTTATTTTAAAAACATACGCAAAAAGCGTATCATGGATAATAATTTACAATAATAAAAAAAAAAACTAGAAATAATAAATCAATTTCATTATTTTCTTGTAATAATAATACAAAGAACTAAAATCTTATCATTTTTAATTAAATTATGGAACAAGAAGAACAAGATGATGTTTTAACGATATTAAAAATTTTAATGATAGGTGAAACTAATGTAGGGAAATCAAGGTATTTATAAATTTTATTTTTTTTTGTGATGAGTCATAATAAATACTTAATATTAATAATTTTACAGTATTTTACTAAGATTTACTGAAGATGAATTTTATAAAGAGATTCAAAATACTGTTGGTATAGATTTCAAAACAAAAAAAATCACTGTTGATGATAACATTGTAAAATTAGCAATTTGGGTATGTTTTACTATTTCAATATATGTATTTTTTTACAGCAAATAAAAATTATATGGCAGATATTTAAATAAAAGATTAATACCATACTTTAGGATACCGCTGGTCAAGAACGTTTTCGTACATTGACTCCAAATTATTATCGAGATGGTCAAGGAGCTATTCTAGTCTATGATGTCACTGATAGAAATACATTTTTTAAATTAGATACATGGCTTAGTGAATTACATACTTATTGTAATAAATATGATATTGTTAAAATGTTAGTGGGTAATAAGATTGACTTGCCTAATAGGCAAGTTAGTACAGAAGAAGGTTTAGAGTTTGCTAGAAGACACCAAACTTTGTACATTGAAAGTAGTGCAAAAACTGCAGATGGTGTTAAATTTTGTTTCGAAGAACTTGTAAGAAAAGTAAGGCTAATTTTTAACATTAATTGTTATTATTATTGTTTGTTTACTATTATATTTTTATCTAAATCCTTATTTATATTTTAGATTATTCAAACTCCCGGCTTATGGGATACTCGAGGTTTCAATTATGGTTCTAATACAGTTTCCGATATAGGTGCAAGGCATCGTTTCGGAAAACGTGGAATGCAGTTAACTGATGACTATGATCCAGAAACTACTAATTCACCTTGTTATTGTTAATAAAAATTAAAATCTGTTTAGACATTAAATCAATTGATTAATTGTACAGAATGCAGAACGAATGAATTTAATTTAAAAAATAAATAGGTAAGAATTTTATTTATGTTTATTATTCTAAAAACTAGGGTTAATTTATATTTTGTTCATATTTGTATGGTTTTAAACTAAAGTACATATCAGTAAAGCACAGCTTATACTTTGTACTTGAAAAAATTCATTTTTTTTTACATACTAAAATTAAAAAATATTTTTATATTATATATAAATGCGATTGTAAGAAAAATTAAGTTTAATTAAATTTTTGTAAAATGTAATTATAAATACAAAAGGACGATAAAATTTCTTATATTAAAATGTAAAAATATTTGTAAATAAAGAAGTTTAACTTTTTTTAACGTTCTACGTTTTTTAAACTTGATTATATTATAATTATAATAGTAAAAAAAAAAAGATAAATTATTCCTTAATACAGTAGAGCAAAAATAAATTCAAAATATGTTACAGGTTATTTTTACATATTTTGAATTTACTTATATATTTGTTTATAACATAAAAAAAATGCTAAAAAATTGTGGCAGTACGTATTTTACTGATGAATTAAAAAAAAATCAAAAACTAAGGGACAATTTGGATTTGCAAAATCAAAATAATGTAAGCAGCCAAAATTAATAAATATGTTAAATTAGAATTATTTTCAAATAAATATTACATTTTTTAGTTAAATTTATGTAACTGCACTATAAATAATACTTCTTTTAAAAATATCAATGACCTAGAAGAAAATTTAAACACTTTTAGCTATGAATGTGTAAATGAATTAATCAAAACTTCTAGCGAATCAGAAAGCATGCATTATTTAAGGTACTATTAACAAATAAATTATTTAATCATGTTTTAATAATTTTTTTAATTATTATCATCTAGAGAAAAATTTATGATACCTTTGACTTATGCACTTTCTAAACTATTAAGATCTCAGCCAAATGATCCATTTAACTATTTGGGTCATCAGTTACTAAGATGGAAACATAAAAATGACAAATCATTAGAAATATATACCTAAAGTTGTTAATTTGGTAAAATCTACAAAAAAAATTAAAAAATAAACTTGGAAATAAATAAGCATATAAATTTACTAAAAAAGAATATTATTCGGAGGTTTATTATAAATTGTGTTATACATTACTGATAAAAGTTTTTTTATAATTTATTTCGGAAAAAAACAATTATCATTTACAAATGTCCTTTTTTAACTATAAAAGCTTAATGCCCATGGATATTGATAAAATAAGTTGATTAATATTATGGTATAAAAAATTATTACAGAACAAGAGAGAAAGATAAAAAAGAGAGGCAGATTGTAATTATATACCTTAAACCTAAAATTATTTTAAAAAATTATAAAAGATTCAAAAAATAAATAATAGTATATTTTTAACTTTTTTTGGAATGAATTTAATTTTTTTTTTTAAATACTATTTTATTGTATGAATATTAAACTTTTTATAATTTATTAAAAATATATTGAATAATTACAATTTTTATGAAATTTACGAAAAACATAGTAACATCTCTTTTTCTTAATTTAACAAAGTACAAAAATTTTATTATTATGCCTTGGGCCATTTATATTAAAATTTATTTAATATTCTCAGTATTATGACCAACAACTGTAGCGTTTATTGGAATTTTTGTGGATTTTATAAGTACGTTTTTATATAAATATATATACAAAAAAGATCTTATGTTTTTTTTTAAACATGGTTTAATTAAGTAATACACATTATGTAGTAAAAATATTTTTTTCTTCTTATTTTCAAGTCTAAAAACAGGTAATTTTTAAAACAATTTTTATTTCAACTCAGAATATTCTATTGTAATTGATATACCTCCTATTTTTATAATTCTAAATTTTCGACTATTAAAACCATATTAAACCATGTTTACAATTTTCGACACAAATTTACAGTGGTTAAAAATATGAAAGTATCAAAAAATATATATTTTTTTCTTTACTTACTTGACATTATATTATGTACTGAGATTACTAACATTCATTATAGAATTAATGCTTTTCTAAGTACTGTTAATGTACTACTAGACAAAAAAGGGTTAAAAATTATTATTCATGTCCTGCATTATTGAAAAACCTTTTATAAGTTTTTTTATTTTAACAATATCTTATGCATATTAAAATACTGATTTAAAAAATTGTTTAGTTTAAAAAAAATATATATTTGTGAATTATTATAATTTATAAGTACTCGTTTATTATAAACTGTTAATTAAAATTATTTTAATATAAATTAAGAATTGTTTTTTTTTTATTCATCTTTAAAAAATAAATATTAAATAATGATAATACGTCTTACTGATAATTATCAGTTTTTCGTTTTGAAATTATTATTTTTTTAAATTCATTATAAAAATAATACAAAAAAAAATGACAAAAAATGATTTATGTGTAAAAAATGTGCTGTTATGTTGCAAAAAACTGATGGTTTCACTGATTTATACTGAATAAACCTGGAGTTTTTTAATTTTTTCTCGTTCTTCTTCAGTATCATCTCTACAAATCATTAAAGTATGAGATAGACCACATGTTACGGAAATAATGTATAGTCCTTCCAATGCTTTAACTTCCATAGGAGTCGTTGAAGATTTACGCATTTCACCAAAACCCTTTAAAAAGTAAATTTTTATTATAAAATAAACATAAAATTAATCTTTTAATACTTACCAATTCACCATATGTTGGGCTGCAACCCCAAGCAATAACTGAATCATCAGCAGCAACTACAATACTTGTTTGGGAACAAGCTATACATCTTATATCCCAACCTGATAAATCTTGAATAGGTTTTGGATACATGTTAGCTTCTCCAGTACGTTTAGTTTGTCCAAAAAGCAGTACACTTCCATGAACATTTATTACTAGACTGAATGTACTGCCGCAATATACAGCTTTTACTCCACGACTTGGTGGTTCCAAGAATTTTATTAATCTTGGTATATGTTCATCTCTTTGTTCATTATGACCTAGACGACCAAAACCTCCAAAACCCCAAGAAAATGCACGATTCTTACTATCAATAGCAACAGTGTGGTTAAAACCACAACTGAAGTCAGTAATTTGTACACTATCTAATGGAGTGATATGGCCATCTTTAGACCTTTCGACATATAAAACAATTTTTTTAGGTGATTTTTCAAAATGAAATGCCAACTTGTTACTTGTAACAAAATATTTTCCATCTGTATTATGCCCAAGGCAGCCATATTCAGGTGTGCCAAAAGAATGCAAACCACCTAAAAAAATAAAAAAAAGATGAATCATGTAAAAAAGAATAAATTTTTTATTAGTTATACCTTTCACATCTAATATAATTGAAAATTCGGCTCCGCAACCTACTTTAACAATAGGAGGTCCAGAATATTTAACTTTAGTAGCTGTAACAATACTAGCATCATTTTTTCCAACTCCGCATTGACCCAATTTATTATCACCAGCTCCAAAAACAATACCGCGACTAGTCAAAAACAGTGTATGATTTCTACCACATGCAGCACCTATTACTACATGTCCTTTTAATGCTTCAACTTCTGTTGGTTCATCACGACGTTTCATATCTCCAACACCCAATTGTCCTAAAATTTTATTAATTATAATATAATTAAAATATTTTAAATTTAAATAAATTAAAAATTTAAACCTTTGTCATTTCTTCCAAATACTAAACACCTATCATCTTCTGTTACAATAACACTATGAGAGGCTCCTGGGCCGGAAACAACTAATCTAACTCTTGCATCTAAATTTTTAAAAGTATGAGGAGTCCATAAGCTTTTTCCAACATTGCTATTTGTTCCTTTTGGAGGTGCTTTACGACCAGCTATATCCCAATTTGTAAGACCGCACATAAGCAATGTACCTGGTTTACCCCAACCACCCTTTCAATAAAAAGTAAGTTAAACACTAAAAATTTAATACATAAACTAAATTATTTAAACTATTAAACTAGTTTTAATTAAATAAAGGACTTTTGATATATTTTATTAAATTCTGAATATTCTTTAATGTTAACATAAATTAAATAACTTTTTAAAAAAAGAATTAAAAATTAAGTTTTTTAATTTAATTAAAATTTAAAAAGGTTTAAGTATAAGTCGAGTTTAAGATAAGTACTTTTTTTAAAAAAGTCTTATTGTTTGTAAAATAAAATTGATTATGAAAATAAAAAAAAAAATTAAAATTTGAATGATTGATAGGATCTTTATATAATGTGGCGCGCGTTTTGCATGCACTCAAACAATACAAAATACACTCCATTTTGAATCGTCAGGATATATTAAAAAGCACAACTAAAATAACCGTCACTACTCCGGTTTAGAATACAAAATAATCTAAACTAAAACAAATCTAAATAGGCTACAATAAAATAAAAAATTGCAAATAAAACAAAAAGAAATACTTTGGATTTAGGAGAAAACTTCATAATTAAATAAATGCTAAATTAAATTTTGAATAACCAAAATTTAGTCCTTACTTCTGGAGCAGGTAATTCAGGTAAAGCATGAAGATCTATTTCATCTTCAGCACCATCATCTCCATCGGCATTTTCATCTTCATCAAATTCTTGTTCATCCGAAATATCTTCATCATCATATTCAACCTTACGAGATTTTGGCTTGGCCTTGCCTGGTGTACTTTTACGTTTTGATGACATTATTTTAGTTTTAAAAATTTAAACTAAAAATTAATAATATTTCGATTTTATAAAAAAATAATTAATTTTATTAATTTTTATTTAATAAATTATTGTTTTAATCGGTGAATTATAAAAACGCTTCCACAAAAAAATTCTCTCAACCAGATCAAGACGCGCGAGAGAGCGGCTCTGAAGAGAGATAGTCTGAAAAAAAATTCTTTCTCTTTTTTTCTCTGTGTGTTTTTTCACCTCTTTTTTTTTAGTCTCGCGCAGCATTTAAAACCGCTTAAATTTTAAAATTAGCTAAAGAAGAAAACTATGCATTTGCAAAATGAAATTCATAATCTTATTATAAAAAGTTTAAAATATACAGTAATCGTGCCTAAAAATTAAATTTTATACCAAATTATAAACTAAATTTAATTACTGGATAATCCAATTTTTTAAAAATTAGTATATCTAAAAAATAAAAATTTAAGTATCTTTATTAACATAAATACAGTTAAACTTATTTTTTGTTTATCAGATTATTAAAATAAATAAAAAGAAAAAGTATTTTCAAGCTTCATAAATGATAAATTTTAATTCAATTTCAAATAATGCACATAATAATAAAAATATTTTTTATTTTTCTCCTATCTGAATTAAGTTTATAATATAATCTAGAAAATATAATTTGAATAATATTTGCTACCTATGTGATAAGAAGTAAATTCATGCATAAAAATTATTAATTGTTATTGTACAAAATTTTATATTTATTATATTTACTTATTTTTTTTGGAATTAAAAGATTATAATATTTAATATTAAGGTAAATAAATATTAAAAATATTGAAAATTTAGTACCTGACGAAAATTCTAAAAACTGTACAAATTATAATTGAATATTTTTTTATCATATGGGTACAATTTTTGCCTATGTGCAAAACAGGTAAAAAATACAAATTTTGTTTTCATTTGGTTTTTATATTATGTTTTTAAGTACACCTCGGTTTATTTCCGCATTTATTGTTTTTGGGAAATCTGATTTTTTTTCGAAAATTAATTAACTGGTTTTTGCCTTTTGCTATTTTTGGTTCGAAATTTAATTTTATTGGTATTAAAAAAAAACGTATACGCAATTCAATAAGGCTTAAATATTTTTGACGTATGGGCCAAATAATTTTGCTTGTTGTAAAAAATAAAAAAAAAAAATAATTTTTTTTAAGGAAAATTACATAATTTTTGAAAGCTAATTAAAAGATTCATAAATAAAGGAAAATTTTCCTCTTCAGTAGAAAAATACGTTTGTTTATATCTTTAATTTATTTCAATTAATTCTTTTATTAAACAAGTTAATAATAATAAAGAGAATTTTCAAATTATTTCAATTAATTTTATAACGAACGAGGCAAAACACCAATAAATCATATTACACTCCCTATCTTAAATTTTGAAAAATAATCTGCAAATACTAAAATTTTGCGATTAAAGATAGGAAACAAATGCAATGTTATTTTAACAAAAAGATATTGCTAATTTGATACAGAAAATTTATTATTCAAATTAATTAAGATACAAAATTTGGTAAATAAGAATTTAAATAAAAGAACATTGTTAAAAATAATTTTGGTGTTACATATCCTAAAAATAAAAAATAATAAAATTTAATAATTTTTGAAAACTTTGCAATTATAAATAAATCAAAATTAATGTCTTACATATTTCATGTACGATAATATCATATCATAAAACATCATCATTGTGTTACAATATAGAACTCGATAACGCATTGGTACTAACAAAAAATTGATCCATTGTGTTGGTGGCCAAAACATGCAATCAATCTATAAAGAGTAAATTATAATTTTATATAAATACAAAGATTTTTTTAAATTTTAATTGAATTAAAATTAAAATTTGTGATAATTTTAAATTTATAATGGTTTTTTTTCTAGAAAATGATAGAAAAAATATTATCAGTTATATAATTAAAATTTCTTATCTTTAAAAGGACAAAATCTTATAGTTACTCAATTATTAATCTACATGAAATCTTTATTAGATTTTAAAGCTTTTCAAATAGAAACTTATAATTTATTGCACTGAGATTTTAAATAATTATACTTTATTTTTAAAATCAATATGAAAAATTTCAAGGTCATATAAAATTTAATCAAAACTTATGTTTCAATTATTCAATCCCTTTTTTCAAAAATGGGGCTATGTTGAAGATTACGCCTGTTTTATGGAATGAGCCATATAGCCCTGTCGCCAGCAATGCTATTTAATGCCATAAAATACTAAAATAGCATAAAAGTTCCATGGAAAAAAATGGGTTGTATTTAAGTTTTTTGACCCGCTAAACACGAATCCGGGGTCTATTTTGCGAAATTAGTGGTCAATTTTGAGAAATAGATCCCGGATTCGTGTTTAGCAGGTCAAAAAATATAAATACCACCCATTTTTTTCCATGGAACTTTTATGGCATTTCATGGCATTAAATAGCATTGATGGCGACAGGACTAATAAGATTCTAACTAAAAAAGCCAAAAAACAATGGTTAAAAATGGTAAAAAAACTCTTTGATTTCGACTTGGTTTTGAAACGTTAAAAAAATAGGGGGAAAATTTCAAAAAATAACTAAAAGACGAGTGGAACTTCTCGACGAAAGGGCAATTTTTTAAATTCAAAAATGACTTGAAACGTAAAAAATAATTAAAAACTAATTTTATATCACTTGCATCAACTAATTTTTTACCCGGTAAAACAAAAATTCATTATATTTTCTAAATCTTTATTTTGTTTCTCGCATGGTTAACAAATATTATATTTCTGCGTCGTTGCAAGTAATTTGTTATTGTTTGAACTAGAAAAATAGCTATTTATTAAACAAGGGATAAAATATTGGTTTTGGCTTTGCATGCAGCTGTATGCACAAGAGAGCGTAGCTTGCGTGTGCAGACAGCTTGCAAAAGCCGAACCTTATATTTTGTCCCGTGTTCTAAAATATAGTTTTACATATAATGGGCAAGAAAGCCGTCTCCCTAGGGCAGAAAATAGGCTTTTTTTGCCCTAGATATGCAAAAGCTTATTACATATCTAGGGCAAAAAAGCCTATTTTCCATACTAGGGAGACCCATATATGTAAAACTAAGTTTTAAATCACGGGGCAAAATATGGGATTCGACTTTTGCATGCTGTCTGCACTCGTTCGTGCATGCAAAGTCAAAACCAATATTTTGTCCCTTGTTTAAAAAATAGCTATATTATTTTATTTTGTACCCATAAAGATTAATTAATGAAAAAAACCTGAAATTGCGATTGGTATCTGAAACTTTATAGTCTAGGCGCCAGCCATACTAATCACGCCCAAAAATTAAAAAATTAAATTTCTTTTCCCGAGGATAAAAATAGATGGTATTTATGTTTATTGACCCGCTGAATACGAATCCGGGGTCCATTTTGCGAATTTCGTGGTCAATTTTTTGTTATTAACAAATTATTGCGAAATTGGCCAATAATTTGTCAATAACAAAAAATTGACCACGAAATTCGCAAAACGGACCCCGGATTCGTGTTCAGCGGGTCAAAAAACATAAATACCACCTATTTTTATCCTCGGAAAAAGAAATTTAATTTTTGGGCGTAATTAGTATAGCTGGCGCCTGTATTATTAGATAAATACTCGAAATTAGATAGAATAACTGATAAAAATGTGTTTCATTCATATCGGAAAATTCGTACAATGTAAAAATGTGCCAAAAGATTCTCCATCAGCTCACCAAAAACAATAATGAAATCATAAACGATGAAATCTGTATATAATATGAATCTAATGGGTACGAACTTTAAATATCAATTTTAAGCTAATACTTACTTTCCAAACATCAAAAATTTTATGACTTATTTCTGCTGTAATTTCCTTGATATTTTTTTGCTCAAGATATCCAAGCCCAACAAAAAATATACCAAGGCAAGTAGGGCTGGCAATTGTTTGATCCAAAACTGTTTTTTTCATTATTGAAAAAGTATTTTTTCCAGGCAAAAAACGGTCTAATATAGTGTAAAAATAATGGTTAAAAGGACCTTGCACGATACCTACTGCTGTCATATTTCGTGTTCTAATTACATCAAAAGAGCTATCCTCTAAATCGTCAATTTTGATTTCTACTTTACTTTCACAAACATTTTTCTTAAATAATTCAGTTTTTTGCTGAATTAAATCTCCTACACCCATCATTACACCACAGCTTACAGTATTTGTAACCAGAAGATACTTGCCTGAATTTCAAGTATACATTTAATTTTTAGTAAATTAAAGTTTTTAAATTTAAATTATTTAATAAAAAGAAAACATTCATAAATTATAAAATAAACAAAATTTAATCTTACCAAACATTTTACGTATAATTCCCATTATTTGCTTATTTTGGTTTATTAATAATGAAAATTTTTTTAATTAGATAAGGGTTTCAAGACAATTTGTAGTTTCCCTCAATTTTCAAATAAGAAAAATTATAAATGCCAAATCAAGTAGATTTAGCTATAAAAATTAAGCCTTTTAAAAAAAAATAATTTATCTTTTTTAGCCTCCGTGGCTTAAATCAAGTAAATTCTTAATTCTTTGACGCTTATGTAAAAGAAAAGTAGGTTGACAAATAAGAGGCATAACTTATTCAACAACAATTTGATTCTACCCTGGAACTCTACTACAGCTGCTTCAATGCCGCTGCAGCAGCAACAAAAATACTACTTTATTGAATGTAATATTGATTCCAACTGAATTTCAAATTTAAGTTAGTAATTATTTAACTGTTGAATCCTTATCAAATAATTTTTCCCACTCATTTTCATTCGCCATTCTTTGCTACTTGGTAACAATAAAAAAAATTTTTTCATCATTAAGTACGTATAATAATTATTTGAATTATTACACATAATAATCTCATTAAACAACTTTTATGATATTTGATTAACTAATCTGTAACAAAATAATTTAAATGGCATATACAGGTTTTGACAATTCTTATGTAAGAATCTTAAAGTTTTTTAAAAGAAAATCACAGATTTTTTAATTGGAAAAAAATATATGTATTTATTTTACATATAATTGTACTTAACAAAAATTAAAAAAAAAAAAAATACACAAGATTTTAAGAAAAACATTTGTTTGTTTTTATTGTGTTCTTAATTACATTTATTTTGAAGCAACAGCTTTTGGTTTGGCTCCTCCTTCCCTAAATCCGTTCCTGAAACAAAAATAAAAAAACATGTAAACTTAATCAAACTAAATCTGTTTTTACAATAATTAAAGTTCTATTTTAATTTAAATTACTTTAATCAACCCAACTTGTTTTTATTTATATTGTTTAAAATAAATATACCTACATATTTTTTTTATTTAAATTTAATACATACAAAGTAAATGAATTAAAATTTTATGCTAATAAAATATGTAAACTTATATTAGGAAGTTGATATAAAATCTAATTTTAATTTTACTACTTCATTAAAAAATTTTTAAGTTGCAAACAAAAATAATATCATAGATATATACCCAAAAATACATATATCTTAGAAATTTGAATTTAAATTTTGAAAAACAAAACTGTTTTTTTTTTTGTAAACAATCTTATTTGATATTTACAATCATATTGGTAAACGATATAGTTTTAAACAATTAACTTACTTGAATTTGCGTTTTACAATTTTTAAGTGACGCATGCGACCTGTACCAGTGGTCTTCCTCCTTTTAGCTTTTATAGACCAGTTATCTATATAAGAAATTTTAAATATGTTAGTTTTAATTAATAAAATAGAAGTTTTAGCTTAAAATATTAGTTTTTAATTAGAAACCACAAATTTGAAGTTATAACTAATTGATAAATACTTTTTTTGTACTTAAAGTTTACTACTGATATTATTAAAACAGATTGCTAAATTATACTTACAAGAACGCATTTTCTTTTTTGGGTATCCACATTGTGCACATTGTGATTTTTGAATGTGATAAGAGCTACGACCACATCGTCTGCACAACGTATGTGTCTTGTTACGCCGTTTACCAAAACTTGATGTACCCTTCGTCTAAAATAAAAAAATATAGTTTTACAGTTTAATTAATTAAAAAATTAATGTCGATATAAATATTTTTAAAAAAATTCGTCATTGCCCAACACTATTGCTCAGTAAACAAAGAAGTAATAGTTTGTAATAAACAACAAAATATTTTAAATAAATCAAAAATAAAACATTTTTACACTGAATGAAATTAATTAAATTTATTTTACGTGTAATTATTTATTAATAAATAAATTTAAGCTTAATGTAAATAAATAAAATAATAAACACTAAAAAACAGGCTGTTTCCTAACCCCAATAAAATTAACTTCACATAATTAGTTTTAAAACAATTATTCAATATTAAAAATATATATAATTTAACACTTTTTGTTTTAAAAAGATGCAATAAAAATATTTTATTTAACAATTGCAACAAAGATTATTATAAATATTTTGGATTTTTTTAACGAAAAATTCTTACCATTTTTCAATACGAAAGAGTACAGTTTAGAAAGAACCGAAGGAAGGAATTTTTTTCTCATGCGCCATATGACCTAACTAAAAGTAAACTTTTACACAGATGGCGTTAACAAAGTTGAAGCGCGGTTTTTTAATTTATAAAAAAAAATTTATGAAATTTTCGTAAAACAATTTGTAACATTTTTTAGATTTCTATTATAAATTTGTATACTTACAATGTTTTAATTATAATTTACCAATTTAGTGATTTAACTAGAAAATATAAAAAATAAAAGATAATTATTGCTTGATACATTCATCTATTTATTTCAATTAATATATTATGTACAGAGAAGAAAACAAATTTCAAATAAATAGAAAATTAAAAAAAAAACTTAAGTAAATTTTTATTAAATTTCCATCAATCTATCAACATCTGTTAAGACTTCACGAGTACAACTTGAAGTAACAACGTGATTAGCACCAACTAAACAATCTTTTAATTCTACTCCTGATTCAATAGTGCAACCATCACAAATTATACAATTATCAATGACACACCTGCAAAAAAAATTTTAAAAAGTTTTTTTGTAAGTAAAAGAAATAAATGATAATAAACAACTTACTTTTCTTTCACTGTTACATTTCCCATTAAAACTGATTTTAGGATTCTTGTTTTTGGTTCAACAGTGACATTATTTCCAATAAAACTTTGTTTTAATGATGTTTTTTCACTAATTTTTGCATTATCATCTATTCTACAATTTTGTACTTGAGTACTTTTAACAACTGCATTTGGAGAAATACTTGAGCCAGGTAACTCACCATCGTTTTTTAAATTATACCAATCATTTACCTAAATTATATAATGATTTATTAGAAAAAAGAGTATTTTTAATGAAATTTTATTTTTTTTAATCTTACTGACCACTGCATTAGCAAGACTATACATTTGTATTGTATTTGCTCTTAAGCCACATTTTCCAGTAAGTATATGCGCATAGCACCTTATAATATCCCCATGAAATGCCTCATCTAAATCTGTATTATGATCATTAAAGGCAGACATATTTCTTATTAAAACATCATAAGGCCTTTCTTCTGCAAAGCGAAAAATATCATTTTTTAAATCTACTTTTATGACGGATGCATTTTTTTCTTCAATATTTTTTTTAGGTTTATCAAGCTGTTTTTTAACAATGTAAGGTAACAATTCTCCTTTTAATGTATTAAAATTTCTAAAAAAATTAATTATTTGTAAAAACATAATACTATAAATTGATATTAACTTATGAAAAAATTTTAACTCACTTGTGATGTAGTAAAAACTCCAGGATCCATTTGCTAATAACGTATAAATGTGCATCTAATAATTTAGAGTAAACAGTAAAATTCGAATGTTTTTTTAGTAACTTGTGTGACATATTAATAGTTTCCTCAAAATCTGAAGCTGAAGCTAAAAATACTATGCGTCCAGTTTCATTATCAATTCCAATTAAATCTCTTTCAGGTTTTTGTTTACATTTTGGCCCAGGTACTATAAAATCTTCAGGAATCTTAGGATTCTGTAATAACAAAGCTGTTATACTTGCATTATTTTTTCGATATAAATTTAATGTTTCAGAAATATTGATATTTGCAATTAAATCAGATGTTATAACAAGCATATCTTTGTGAATTTTATCATGAATATATCTTAAAGAATCAGCGGTTCCAATATCTTCAGATTCAGAAATACCTACAATATCTAATTCTAATTTTAAATTCATTTTATCAACTGCATTATTAAAATCTGATTTTATAGACTCTGAGATTATAACAATAGCTTCTGTAAAACCTGCTTCTTCTAAAAGTTTTAATGGATACCAAATCATTGGCATATTTCCTATTGGTAATAAACATTTTGCTTTTCCAGCTGTTATTTCTGTCATACGGGAACCTTTTCCAGCAGCAAGTACAACAGCTTGAAAATCTACTTGTCTAACCATTATTGATATTGAAAAATATTAACACCACTTAAAAAAATACTGTAGCTTTAGATTTTCATATACTTCTTTGATTATTCCTTTCTGTTGATTTTGTCAGAATTGACTAGTTAGTAGTTTTGATTACGAATTTCATCAGATTAGTTTTGATAAATTTTTTGCTCCGATTTTTGAATAACAACCTAACCTTACGATAAAATACTTATTCACGTTTTTAAAATCTGTTTCTGTGAAATGTAGTTTTGATTTGACAAGAAAAAAAGAAATATTTGAAAAAACTATTTTTTTAAAAGAAATTCAAAATATCCAAAAATATTCAATATATTTAAACTTTTGGTACTGTGTTGTGTTTTTTCTTTATATAAAATTTTGTGTATATTTTTTACGATGGTGTGAGGGGGGAGGGGGTCATTGATACTCTTGTGTTAGTAAACTTTCAGTCGGATCCAGTCGGGGATGCTAAAAAAAGTTGCGGCTGCTTATTACAAAATAATTTAAATATTTATTAGTGTTCTAAAAAAATTTTTTTAATTATAATTTAGTTTTATTATCAATTAATGTTATTAAAAATGAATGAAAAGTGAAAAAATTGCTGGCATTTTAACTAAAAAACCAAAAGTTTGCTTTTTATAAAACAATAAATGCATAAATTGATTACAAATCAGATATATGTTAAAGTGATGCTTTTATTTTAAAATTAATAAATAATAAAAATAAAAGTTTTTATTGACAATTCTTATGCCTGAAATGGCTTTTAAGCATTACGTTACCGGTAACAAAAAAGTTATTAGAAAAGATAATGATCAAAATCCTTTAAAATTATCAGACATAAGATTTCTTGGGTCTAGTAGAACACATCGAAGTAAGAAAAGAAAAAAAATAAATTTTATATTATTCTCTTTTTTTTTATTTTTAAATGACTTATATTTTAATTATATTTTATTTTATAGGTAGACGAGAAAACAATGAAGAAAACTCTGTGCAATTCGATTTGTCAAAAGGTCGTTGACTTAACCTATTTTTAATAATAATATTTTACATTGTATTACTTTAGTAACAGTTCAATTTGATTCAGTTTGAGTCCTTTTTTTAGTTTATTTCACTTATTTTTTGTATCATTTTTAGTTCTTGTTGTTATCTATAAAAATTTATTTATTTTTTATTCATATTTAATGTTTAGGCTTAAAAACCTGCATAAGAGAATTCTCTACAGTTTTATGTCAAATGAACGGTGTTCCAGCTGTGAAAAAGTTAGCTTATCTAAATGCTTTTGTCAAACTTATAAAGGATAGGGATGCCTCTGAATATGATGATATTTCTGAAGATTTATTTTGCTGGTAAAAATTACATACTAGATGCTTTAAATATTTTAAAATACAATAAAAAATAATCTTATACTTTTAGTTTACGAGTGGGTTTGGTTCATGAAGCGATGCAAGTTAGAGCAGCTACTTTCAGAGTAGTACGTTATTTATTAAAGAAAGAAGAACATGTGATAATTATAAATAAACTTCATTATCCATATTTATTATCACGTAGTATAGACTTGAGTTATAATGAAATGGAACAAATTCAAGTACTACGACTTATTAGAACAATTCTTATTCTATCTCCAAAAAATTTTAGCCCTGTAATAACAAGAGCTCTTGTTAGCATAATAAATGCTGATAAAGAGGAGAGAAAAGATAAATTTAATGTATTTTTAGCAGTGGTTTGTGAATTGGCTGTTTTAAATGTAAACAATTTAATTAGTTGTGGTGGTGTCAGAGCTTTAGCTAGAGTAGCTACTATGAAAGAAAATTCAGCAGTTGTAGAAACTGTACTAAGTGTACTTATTAGATTATTAATTAATCCAGAAACAAGATCTAGTGTTTCACTATTTTGTTTAGCAGCTCCTTATTGTGATATAGAAGCAATTAATGGTGAAAGAATTCAAGAAGATTGGAATGTTAATGGTGATAGATCTAATATTCCTCCTTCAAAAATTTTTCAAAAGTACAAAGACTGGGAAGACAGAGTTTTGTCGAGTAAATATGCTTTATTAAGTATTTTAAGATCTTATCCAGGAGTCCTTCATTTTTGTCATCCTTATGAAAATTCTGGATTAAAAGCTATTATTGACATGTTATATTTAGATAAACTAAAAGTTCGTAAGGCCATATTAGAATTATTTTATGAACTATTAGATATACCTTTACCTATGTGGACAGATGAAGCTGATGTAGCATTGGAGGCTGTAAACCCTAGTCGATTTAGAGATTCTTGGAAATTAGCAGATGGTTTTATAGTAGCTGAAGGAATGTCACTCTTACCAACTCTTACTTCACATTGTCCTAATATTTCAGAATTACATTCAGCATTTTTAATCTATGTTTTACTTGAATGTGGACTTCACAAGGCTCTAGCAGAAACTATAGTTATTTCTGATACTTTTATATCAGTTATGTCAGCCGTTTTACTAGGCATGCTCTTGCACTTTGCTCATTTGCTCCTTCCATCAGAAGTTTATGATTTGAGTCTGCCTTTACCTAATTTACTAGAACATGCAAGTGCTGGAAGTCATCAAGCTCTTGAAGCAGTTGAGATATTAGGAAAAATTCATGTTATGATGAGACAAAAGCCAACCCCAGCAAGTCTTTTTTTGGAAAAAATAGTACTACCACAAGCTTGGTCAGCAACAACAAAACCAAAAAAAAAAAGGCAGTCATCATTTCGTCAATGGTTAAAAAAGTTATCACCTATGCCTCAAATGCTTAAAGATTCGCGGGTTTTAAGTTCTAAAGATGCTTTAGATTGGGACTGGTCAGTTGTGTTATCAATTTTCAGATCAAGAATAGATACGTTAAAAGTACTAGAAGATTCTGATCACAAGGTGTTCTTAAAAAAACTTATAAGGTTTGTAATATGTATTTGTTCATAATATAATTCTGATAATAAAAAAACTTTTATATAATATTTGCATATAAAAACTTTTATGTAAAATCCTTATTTTTTATTCTAGATATTTTAAGCCTACTTCAAATCAGTATAGTAGAATAGATTTATCAACAAATTCAAACTTAGTTCGCAAAACTACGTTAGCTTGCTGTGAATTAATTAGTTGCTTATTAGAAGTTAATCCTGAAGGAACACAAATTTTATTAGAACTTGTGAATGATATAGCTGATGAAATAGCATCTATCAGTACATCCAAATCTGCCCATGATTGTTTATTTTCTCCTAGGCGTATAACAACTACTTGCTGTCAAAATTACTTTTTATTTATTGGACAACTAAGTAGTACTAGCTTAGGTTCTAGCTTGTTAGAAAAGTTTAATTTATTAGTAAAATTACAAAATTTGGCTACTCAAACTAATCATGATTGTTATGTTAAGTTAATAATTTCATGTCTTGATTATTCAAAAGACGAAGGTAATAGAAAAATATTTCAAACGATCATCAAAGATTCTTCCTTAGAAAGTACGCGATTATATGCAACTCAATTTTTAAGAGTAATTCTTAGAGCTCAAATAAATATTTTTAATGAATGGGCCATTCCTCTATTAATTGATCAACTTAGGGATTCTAGCAAAACAGTAGCATTGGCTGCTTTAGAAACATTAAATGAAGTTTGTGAAGAGCCAAAATATCTGGAAATAGTTTTTCAAGAATTTAAGGAAAAGTTTGATTTAGAAAATTGGGATAAGTGGCTAGATAATTTAGGTGATTTAGGGTATCTTTTTAAGATTAGATTTTATTCATTGACATCTGCTTTTAAAACTATACCATCTCCTGCAGAGGAACTAGAAAAATGGATTCAAGTTAAAGGTTATGCAGAACATTATGCTGGAATCATAGAATCTAGAATTCAAAATTCTTTTATATCTCGACGTAAATTTCATTCTGTGGAAACTACTAAATGGTCTAATGATAATTCAATCTTACAAAAAGAAGTTTTTTTACCACCGCATCTTATTGGCCAATTAGTTCAACATGAATGTGGTACTCAACTTTTGTTAAGAAGAAATGTTTTCCAAAGATTTATTCGAGTTATTCAAAGGTTTCTCTTAGAATTTGGTGATAAAGAAGCTAAGAACTCTAAAATTACAAAAGAAAATCGTTCGATATTCGAGGATATTTCCATGATGTCAGAAGATTTAGGTAATGAAGAGATATTTGAATCAAATCGCTTAGAAACAATATTTGATTCTGAAAATTCATCATCTTTAAAAAGAATTCATAAAAATTCAGGCTCAAATGATTCAAAAAGAACAACACCAGAAAAAAGTTTTATCATAGATGCAGATAGTTCATTTGAATGTAATTATAATAATTTGGAAGGTAATACTATAAAATAAAATTATTTATCAAACTTTCAAAAATTAATTTTAACATTTATCTTTTCTCAGGAAAACTTTTGCAAGTCAAAGCTGCCTTATGGATATTAGGTCATGCTGGAACATCCTCAACTGGTTTAGAAAATTTAAATAATTTAGGTATAATTGAAATTTTAACAGATATTGCAGAATCATGTCCCATTTATTCTATAAGAGCAACAGCAATGTATACATTAAGCCTAATTAGTACAACTCAATCTGGTGCAGATATACTTTTAAATTACAATTGGTCATGTGTAAGATATAAAAGGGGAGAAAATTGGCCAACGATAAATACACTTATAATAAATCCTCAAGTTAATTCTAGTCCCGTATCACTTCAAAAGCATAATCGCAGCATGAGTGATGGTAAACCAGATATGTCAGAGCCAATTATTCGTAGAACAAGAATTAGATCAGAAAGTGCTGCAACAGAGCTAGAAACAAAAAAATTTACATTTTCAGAAATAGGAGGAACTCCAAGTCCTGTTTCCAGCATTCAAAGACTGACTCAGCAAGATGCTGAAGGATACACACGTCTACGTAGTTTGCAAAACTATCGAAGACCAATGTACTCACATACTAGCTTAGAAGTAAAAAATTTTTTTTTCTTAAGAGGCAACCCCTTGACTTTAATCCTTAATTATTAATTGAAATTTTTAATGAACATATTTTTTGACAGATACATAGTTTAGATGAACGATTATCTTTGAGAAGTTTATCAGAGCTTGACTCATCATACAGTTGGACTGGAATGCAAGCTGTTACATCATCTATACCTCATTCTTCATTTTTACAGCAAGAGGATGAAGATAAAGAATCTTATTATATAGGAATTAGTTTACCTAAAAATTTAGTAGTGTTATTCCAAGATAATTTAAAATTAAAACCATTACTTAATTTAGATGATGATAAAGAAGTGAACATGAATCCAAGCATCATTGAAGAAGAGTTAGATAAATATAATTTTAATGATCATATATCAATTTGTTTAATATGTTCTAGAAAAAAAATTAGTGATGTAAACAATGATAAACTAGAATCCGACATAAAAATCAGAAAGTAATTACCAGTTATATGAATAAAAATTTAATCCTATTTATATAAAATATATGTATTTTAACATTACAATTTTAATTTCAGGCAAATCCTGCGACTAACTCAACATCTTGCTAATCCTGTTTATTGCAGTAGGAATGCTTTGCTTAGAATGAGACAAAATCATCCTGAAATATTCAAAGTAAATTTCTCAAATATTTTAAAATTATAATTATTAAAAACTTTTATACAAACTAAATATTTTTATTTAATTTATTTAATTAGGATTGTTGCATGTATTCTGATATAGCTGCACAATTAGCGAATAATACTTACAAAGTAAAAGCAAGAGTTTTTATCCAAGAATTATTTTTAGATTCTCCATTTAGCGAAGTAACTTTTTACATTTTATTAGTTAACAAAGAAAACTTGTATTTTTTATTAAAAGTATTTTTCTTTTTTAGTTATTTCAAGAACCAATAGAATTTCTAAAAATCAATGTAAATGGTTATGAAAACATAGAAAAATTAAATTTTCATTCAGAGGCTATAATTTTAGAAAATGAAAATTCAACGGATTCTAATATAAACCATATGAAATTTAAAAATTTTCAATGTGAAAAAGTATTAAATAACATCGAAATATCAAACAAATCACCTGTTAATAAAAATAATCAAAGTAAATCAAATTCACCGATATATCATACTGATAAAATAAATGAAACAATTTAAATGCATAATATTTATGCTAAAAATTTCCTATGAGAATTAAAAATATTTATCAAATCGATGTATTATGTATCATTTAATTATTTAAAGATTTTTTTAGAATATTAAACTTATTTATTTATTTATGTATGCATATTATTATATTGAATAATATTAACTTTTTTTTAATTAAAAAAAAAATTGTAAATTTTTGTAAAAATATTTAAAAAAATTTTTTTTTAAAACAATTATATTTATACATTTTAGTCCTGTCGCCCACCATGCTATTTAATGCCATAAAAGTTCCATGGAAAAAAATGGTTGGTATTTATGTTTTTTGACCCGCTAAACACGAATCCGAGGTCCGTTTTGCAAAATTCGTGGTCAATTTTTTGTTATTAACAATTTATTGCAAAATTTGACAACAATCTAAATGTTAAATATCCTGTAGCTAAACAATTCAAAATTTTGATAAGCCCCTGATTTTATTATACATATTTTGACTCACTTAATCCAAATTTCTAATTTATAAGCTCGTATGATTAATTGTTTAAACAATATTTAAGTGTTAATAAATTGTTTAAACAATATATTTTTGAAAATTACGTGTGACACCTTTTTATATATATTTTTTAACCCTCTGGTCACGATTTTCAAGTTATTTTTTGCAAAAACCTTACTTATAGTAATTGTTTAAACAATTTTAATTTGTTTATAATCCAGAATAAGTATGTTGTTAGGTAAAATTTGACAAAAACATGAATTCCGTGGCTTACAGATTTCGTGATTTCAAAAAGTGATAGATAATTTTTTTTAATTTTAACTTGCTGAATCTGAATTTTAAATTCCCAAGGTCATAGGTTTAATTGTTTAAACAATATTTAATTATTAATAAATTGTTTAAACATATTTTTTTTGAAAATCACTTTTGTTTATGTATTTTTTGAACCTCTGATCACGATTTTCAGGTTCTTTTTTTCAAAAAACCAACCCCATTATTTGCTTAAACAATTTAAACTTTAAAATCATATAATAAATAAAATTAACTCTCGGGTTAGTAGTATGGAAGATAATTTATTTAATGTATTATTACATTTTTTTGTATAAACATAAATTTTACTAAGGTAAAAAAAGCATTTGGATGAACTTAAATACCAATGTATTTCAAGAATTGGAATTTTACCTAACAACATACTTATTCTGGGTTATAAACAAATTAAAATTGTTTGAACAATTACTATAAGTAAGGTTTATGAAAAAAATAACTTGAAAATCGTGATCAGAGGGTAAAAAAATACATATAAAAAGGTTTCACACGTAATTTTCAAAAAAATATTGTTTAAATAAATTATAAACAATTTAATATTGTTTAAACAATTAGTCCTACGACATTGCAAATTAAAAATTCGGATACAGCAAGTAAAAATTATAAAAATTGGTGATTTCTTTTCGAAATCACGAAAGCTGTAAGCTACGGAATTCATGTTTTTGTCGAATTTTAAATAGCAAGATACTAATTTTGGCTTATAAACAAATTAAAATTGTTTAAACAATTACTATAAGTAAGGTTTTTGCAAAAAATAACTTGAAAATCGTGACCAGAGGGTTAAAAAATATATATAAAAAGGTGTCACACGTAATTTTCAAAAAAATATTGTTTAAGCAATTTATTAACACTTAAATATTGTTTAAACAATTAATCATACGAGCTTATAAATTAGAAATTTGGATTAAGTGAGTCAAAATATGTATAATAAAATCAGGGGCTTATCAAAATTTTGAATTGTTTAGCTACAGGATATTTAACATTTAGATTGTTGTCAAATTTTGCAATAAATTGTTAATAACAAAAAATTGACCACGAATTTTGCAAAACGGACCTCGGATTCGTGTTTAGCGGGTCAAAAAACATAAATACCAACCATTTTTTTCCATGGAACTTTTATGGCATTAAATAGCATGGTGGGCGACAGGACTATTTAGAGCATATAAATTCGTGTGTATAATTTAGTTATACGTTTAATTTGTTCATTTAAAACTGTAATATATGATTGCAAAATAAAGAACTAGAATAATAAAGTATTTGTATCGTATTTTAGCTTTTAATTATTTATTTAGAAATATTAAGATTGATATAATTATAACAAAAATTTTTTATCAAAGAGATAAATAAAAGTTTTAATAAAAAATAAATTTTGCGTGGGAAATACTTAAATTTTCAAATTATACCAATCAGATATGTATATGTGTATAGCGCACAAATACATTCTGGCGAACACACACAAGCAAATTTTTTTTTATTAAAAGAGCCGCAAGATATGAGTCAGAAAAGCCGCAATATTTTTATGTTAAATAAAAATCTTGTATTTTGCAGTCTGCAGTTGGCTGGATTTTTATCAACATAATTATTATATATTATTTTACTATCGCGCCTAAATCTTACTTACAATTTTGTTAAAAGTATAGTTAAAAATCAAAATCAATTTTAAATATATTTTATTTAAAAATAAAATATTTTTATTAAAGGGTTTAATTAATTAATTTAATAACTAAATACAATTAAAAATAAAGGCGTTAACATTTTTGGAATTTATTACAGTATCATATCAAATTCTGTTTTGCACTTTCTCAATTTAAAATATAAAAATGGTGGTTGCTAAAAAATTTATTTTATCAAAACATTTTAAAGGTGAACCAAAATTATCAGACGTGAAGCTTATTGAAGAAGAATTACCACCTATCAAGGATGGAGGTCAGTATTATTATTCATATAATTATACATGTTTACAATAATTGCAAATTTATAATAACATTATAATATACTTAATTTTAATAAACTTTTCTTAATAATTTTATTTTTTTTACTTTTAGAGATTTTGGTAGAAGCTGAATATTTGTCGGTTGATCCTTACATGAGACCTTATAGCTCTAATCTGCCTATAGGAATTACAATGATTGGCTCTCAAGTTGCAAAAATTATTGAATCAAAAAATAATAAATGGCCTGTAGGTAAAAGGATTTTAGGAAGTTTTGGTTGGAGAACTCATACTATTGTAAATCCAGATAGTGAAACTGAAACTGGTGTAGTGTATGATAAGCCTTACCCATTACCAGATATTGGAGATTTATCTCCATCTTTAACATTAGGGGTGTTAGGAATGCCAGGGTAATAAACAATACTTCTTAAACATAATGAAATTACTGTTATTTGATACATAAAATATATTCTTTTTTTTTATTATAAACAGCAATACAGCATATTTTGGATTTTTAGAAATTTGTACACCTAAAGCAGGAGAAACTGTTGTAGTGAGTGGCGCTGCGGGTGCAGTTGGATCACATGTTGGCCAAATTGCAAAAATAAAAGGATTAAATGTGATAGGAATAGCAGGTTCTGATAGTAAATGTAAATGGCTAATTGATGAATTAGGTTTTGATCATGCAATAAATTATAAAAAAGAAAATGTTGCTGCTGCTTTAAAAAAAGCTGCACCTAAAGGAATTGACTGTTACTTTGATAATGTAAAATTATTATCTTGTTTCTTTATTCAGTTAAGAAATGAATATTTAAAATTAATAATATAATGAAATTCTTTAGGTTGGAGGTGATATTTCAAGTACTGTTCTTTATCAAATGAATAATTTTGGAAGAATATCTGTTTGTGGAAGTATAGCTTCTTATAATGATGAAATTTCAGCATTACCTAAATGTACAATAATTCAACCTGCTTTAGTTTTTAATCAATTAAAAATGGAAGGATTTATCGTTGTTAGATGGAAAGAGCAATGGAATAAAGCAATTAGTGAAAATTTGAATTGGATTAATCAAGGCAAGCTTAAATATAAAGAAACAATTACCGAAGGTTTTGAAAATATGTTTGATGCATTTGTAGGATTGTTTAAAGGAGAAAACACTGGTAAAGCTATAGTGAAGGCATAGCTATTTTGAACTTTTTGAATTGAATAATATATAGGTATTAATTATTTTCTTTAAGAGTTTATTTTTATAAGTAAATGTATTGATAAATATTAATGAAGCTGAGATAATAAAGTGATTTTTTCCAAGGAATCCATAGAATTGCGTTATTATTATAATATTTCAAAAATTATTTGCATGAAATACTCTTTTTTACTTTGATATTGTCTTTGATTTTTGAATCCAAAAATTAGCATTGATAACACAAAAAATAGTTTTAATAATATAAATTAATGTGGGGTATTTTTAAGTGAAAAGTTTTAGAAAATATTTTTAATCATGGTCAATTTTCAGCTTTAAAATGAGCTGCTTAAAATATACCCATTTAAATAAGTCCACTTATATACAGCAAACAAATCAATAAAAAGTAATTTTTACGAAATTTGTGTGGGAAATACAGAAATTTTCAAATCACATCCTGACAAACACACAGAAGCAAATTTTTTTATTAAAATAAGTCTTGAAAAATATGAGCATATAAAAGCCGCGCCTGCGACCTTTTTGCGTATAAATAAAAATCTTGTGTAATAATCTTTTTGCAGTTTGCAGTTAACTGGCTATTTATCATCATAATATCACGCGCGTAAACCTTACACACAATTTTGATAAAAGTAGCTCTAAAAATCTACTAAAAATCAAATTCAATTTTACATATATTTAAAAAATAAAATATTTTATTAAAAGCGTTTAGTTATTCAATTAATTAATTTAATAATTAAATATAATTAAAAATAAAGGCGTTGAGATTTTTGGAATTTATTACAGTATTATATTATACTCAAAATCCATTTTGCACTTTTTCAAAATATAAAAATGGTGGTTGCTAAAAAATTTATTTTATCAAAACATTTTAAAGGTGAACCCAAATTATCAGACGTGAAGCTTATTGAAGAAGAATTACCACCTATCAAGGATGGAGGTCAGTATATTATTCATATAATTATATATTACTAAATTATATATACTATACTATATATTATATATAATTATAAGTATATAATACTTAATTTTAATAATCTTTTCTTAATAATTTTTTTTTATGTTTAGAGGTTTTGGTAGAAGCTGAATATTTGTCGGTTGATCCTTACATGAGACTTTTTAGTTCTAATCTGCCAATAGGAACTACAATGATTGGCCTTCAAGTTGCAAAAGTTATTGAATCAAAAAATAATAAATGGCCTGTAGGTAAAAGGATTTTAGGAATGTTTGGCTGGAGAACTCATACAATTGTAAATCCAGATAGTAAAACAGAAACTGGTGTAGTGTTTGTTAAGCCTTATCCAATACCAGATATTGGAAATTTATCTCCATCTTTAACATTAGGAGTATTAGGAATGTCAGGGTAAAAAAACAATACTTCTTAAACATAATGAAATTTCTGTTCCTTGATAAATAAAATGCATTCTTTTTTTATTATAATAAACAGCATTACAGCATATTTTGGATTTTTGGAAATTTGTACACCTAAAGCAGGAGAAACTGTTGTAGTGAGTGGTGCTGCAGGTGCAGTTGGATCACATGTCGGCCAAATTGCAAAAATAAAAGGATTAAATGTGATAGGAATAGCAGGTTCTGATAGTAAATGTAAATGGCTAATTGATGAATTAGGTTTTGATCATGCAATAAATTATAAAAAAGAAAATGTTGCTGCTGCTTTAAAAAAAGCTGCTCCTAAAGGAATTGACTGTTACTTTGATAATGTAAAATTGTTATCTTATTTTTTTATTCAGTTAAGAAATGGATATTTAAAATTAATAAAAAACGAAATTCTTTAGGTTGGAGGTGATATTTCAAGTACTGTTCTTTATCAAATGAATAATTTTGGAAGAATATCTGTTTGTGGAAGTATAGCTTCTTATAATGATGAAATTTCAGCATTACCTAAATGTACAATAATTCAACCTGCTTTAGTTTTTAATCAATTAAAAATGGAAGGATTTGACGTTAATAGATGGAAAGAGCAATGGAATAAAGCAATTAGTGAAAATTTGAATTGGATTAATCAAGGCAAGCTTAAATATAAAGAAACAGTTACTGAAGGTTTTGAAAATATGTTTGATGCATTTGTAGGATTGTTTAAAGGAGAAAACTCTGGTAAAGCTATAGTTAAGGCATAGCTATTTTTATAGGTTTTAATTATTTTCTTGGAGAGTTTATTTTTATAAGTAAATGAATTATAATAAATGTTAACGAAGCTAAGATAATTTAGCGATTTTTTCCAAAGAATCCGCAGAATTGCGTGATTATTAAAATTTCATAAATTATTTACCCGAAATATTTTTTTTTATACAAATTATTTTCTGCTCATTGTTAATCAATTTATTGTCTTTGATTTTTGAATCCGAAAATTAACATTAATAACCCAAAAAATAGTTTGAATAATTAAAATTAATGTTCGGTGGTGTTTTTAAGTGAAAGTTTTAGAAAATATTTTTAATCACGCAATCAGGCCAACTTTCAGCTTTTAAATAAGCTGCATCCTTTAAATAAGCCCACTTATTATACCGCACAAATAAAACAATGTAGTAAATAAATAAACTCTTATCACTACTATATTTTTACTGTGTACATTTATTTCCATATTAGCTTATTTTAATCTGGTCTAATTAGACAAATTTAAATTTTTCACGCATATTTACAACATTTTAGTAAAGATTTTAGGATGTCATGTTTGATGACCATTATTTTCTATGAATTTACTAAGAAAAATTTTTTTTGCGTATTCAATCTGATTATTCTATGCATGTTTCCATATTTTTTAAACAACTTAAAATTTTGACAATAAATTGCGAATTTTTTCTAAATTCTAAATTTCATTGCTTTAATTTTGGTTGGTTAGTTTAAAAATAATTTTTCCGGCGTTCAAAGCCAATCAAAACTCAGAAATTTAAAAATAAAGTTTGCAGAAATTCCACCAGCAAGAGAGGGCGAATCAATCGTTGTTTACAAAAAACATAAACAAAACCTAAAATTATAGTAAAATATGTATATAAAATATGTTTTATAAAAAAAATAAAGTAATTAATAATTATCAAATTTTTTTCTATTAAAAATTGAACATGAAAAAAAAAAATTTAGATCCTACTGTTCTTACAAATGTTTACAAAAATTTAAATAAATTCAAGTTTTGATGATGGCTGCTGAAAGTGTTGATTCTCAAAGTAAAAATGTAAATTATATAGAAGAAATTGTAATATCATCATCGGATGAAGAAGAATTAAATTATACTTTTAATAATAATAATAGAAAGCATAAAAAAAAATTAAATGTAATAGTGTCAGATGATAGTGATGAAACTGATGCAGAAAATGATTTTAAAAGAAGCAGTACTTTAAATGATTGTGATATATCAGATGCTGATTCTGATTTTGATAGGTAAACAAATAGAATATTAATTATATTTGAATTATATTTACAAATATTAACAAATTTTTTTACAGCACATCGGAGAAAGAATGGTGCCAAAATTTATTTAATAAACTTGCCAAATGCACATTGTCACATTGTCCAGTAGCCAAAAGAATTCATAGTAAACATGAAAGTGTAGGGTAAGTTTATAATTCATATTAACTATAGTTAATATTTACTAAAGCTATAGCTTCAAATATATTTACAAGTTTAAAATTTTTTTTTTATTGCAGAAGAGATTTTAACGATTATGAAGACCGTTTAATGATATATTATTTAATAAAAAATCATTCTATTTCAAGAGCTTCAGGAAATGAAATATGGAAGAATATGATAAATGATAAGGTAAATTAATAGTAATAAAAATCTTTTTTAAATAGACAATTAAGTATAATAATGATTTATTTGTTTTAGTATTTAACTCATCGGACATACTTTTCATTACAAAATCGGTTTCGAAGAGGTATCATTAATAATATCAAACGTTATGACTTACCAAAAGATACTTTATTAAAATTCAGAAGTTTTTATTTTATCGGATAAAAATTATAATGAATTTAAAATTATTTAAAAAGAAAATTTTTAGAGTTTTTACACAAAAAAAAGTTTATGCAACTTTATTTAGAATTTGAAATGTATTATAATAATTATGTATTTATTTAAAAATTTATATTTATGTAGATTATATTTATAACTGTGTACAATAAATAAAAGATTATATTTTATATTCACAATTATAATTTTCTTTTTAATTAGGCATATACTTAATTAATAGGTATAGGTAATATTGGGTATTTTATAATTTTTTTGAAATTTCAAGGCTAATTTTCGAGGCAAATAAAAATATTTTAATTTAATTTAAATTATTATTATTAAATTAATATTATTATTGCAAATTTCCATTATGATCTGCACTAATTTTTTTTTAGCTTTATTTATGTTCTAACAGATGTCTCTACTGGTATCATAAATTTTTAAAAATGAAAAATTGCGCCGATAAGTACAGAGCATATTTTATATGTGAGTGTTTACTCTTTTAGTATAGAGAGAGGTGTACACAGCGCGTGCATATAAAAATATAAAATACTTATATTTTATGCATGTTCATGTATTGTAATTTTTTAATGTGATTGTGTACTAGGATTCATTCGTACGAATACACATTGCAAAGTACTTTGTGGCTTTTCTGGAGTCTTGTACATGGAGAGAGCACACGAGCATTATAATAAAAGAGCATGAAAAAGCCCATAAAATGTACGGAGGGCACTTAAAAAATCATAATATTTAATTTTCCCATTGAATTTTAGTAAATTAAAAGTTTTTTTTTTGCATCAAAAAGAAACTAGTCGATATTTCAATAAAAGTTAAGTGAAAAAAAGAAAAATTAAAGTGATCTTTAGTTAAATGTGCAGTGTGCATCTGTATAAAATAGAATAGTCTTGGAAAAAGAGTATAGTGCGCGTGTTATATTTAATTTACAACCGAATATTTATTATAAAAAAATTGTGCCTCTGTAATATATCTTTAAAAAAATAGGAGAAAAAAATCAGTGTTCCGCGAACATGCGCTTGTAAGCAACAGTGCTTAAAGTGTAACAAACAATAACAATTCCTTGAGGAAATTATTATTTTTTAAGTCATGAAGAATTGGAGTTATCTAAAAGACCTCGTGCATTAATACAAGAAGGCCAGATCATAAAACATCTAGGTCTTTATCAGGAAAATGGCGGCTCTATTCGATAGGAGCTAATTTTTAACATAAACTTATGGGCTGTTAAAATACAGCAGTTCCCGGCGTCAAGAGTATCTAATAGTATACAGCAGCCCCTTCTCCGTAGCACAGGATGGCTTCTGAAAGGTAAATTTGGCAACCTCGAAATAATATCTTGTGATGACTAATATAATATCATGCAAAAATCGATATGTTCGAATTTTTCTTTTTTTTTTTTGGAGCAAGTTTTGCTATTAAAAAATCTTGTATTCATATTGGAGAAAGGCAAAACGGAGTTTTGTTTGTCTCCTTGGAAAAATCTCGCGCAAGAGTATGGTAGATTATCTCTCTTTTTTTTTGAACTTTGTATTAAAGTGTAGGGGAAATGCTGCAAATTTTTATGCACATATGATATTTATGAACCTTCTCACTTTCTTTCTTAAAAAGGGTTTCTGCTCCTATCGCGTGGGCAGCTGAGTATTATAACAAGTACATATTTTTATTTATAAGTGTTAGTTTTTTTTTGAGGAGACAAAGTCGTGCGCGATGACTACAAACTTCCGATCCTTTTTTTTCTTCAGCCCCTTAGAGGAAAAGATTAACTTTATATTTACATTATCGATGCCTACTTAAAATTTTTTAAATCTCTAGACTTTTTTAAAATCTTTTTCATATATCTTTTCACTAGTATGTCAATCATGATTTTTCTGTAAAAAGAATTTTATTTTTTTTATTTTTTTTTTGACTTGTTTTTAAAATTGAGTAGGTATATAGAATGTACTATATCTCGATGGTAGGTACCCATGAGTAAATAAAAAAAAAATAAAATTTTTTTATACTTCTCTAAAACATTAATTTAAAATATATAAGTATGTTTGTATAAAATTTTTTTTTTAAATAGAATATATTGAGTTTATGATGATAAAATATTAATGCTCTATTTAAACAACAATTAATTATTGTAAAATGAAATAAAAGATTAATATGATCAAAATAAACATAAATTTATAATTAAAAGTCTATTTATTTATCAATTGATGTTAAAATTGGAGTGAAGCTTTTTTAATGGTAATTGATTGACAAATTATTAAATTGGTTTTTTTTAATAATAAGTAATTAAGTGTTAATTAAATTAATTTTGTGTTGATGGGTTTTAAACTTTTTGTGGAAATTTTGATAAAGTTGGCTTTGGTAGTTTATTATAAATAATTAATGTATGTATTCCAACAAAAAATAGGTTAGTTTTAATTCAGCCCCCACCCTGTACTGTTATAACTAAAGGTCGACTAAGGGTATAGTTAAAAAATTTGTTTTTTCTCAAATTTACTACATTATGCTGTTAATTTGATTAATGAATTTTCTTTAGATGTACACACAAATTTAAAATGAAATAGCTAATACGTCAATAATATTTATGGAGGAAAAGTACCTATTTTTCTAAAGATAAAAAATTTATTTGTTTGTTTATTTTTTAGTCCATCATGATAAAATAACTTTTACCTTGTATTTAGTATGGGAATCAGATAATATATTATGGGTGTCATATCAGAGGGCTTTCTTTTTGTTGATGCAACAGCTTTTTGTTTTGATAAAATATTAATATCTTGATAACTGAAAGGAATCAAATTAAAAAATCTGAAATGAATTAAAAGAGTTGACTTTAAAATAATGTCCAATGAAAAGTGAAGAAAAGTTGTATACATTTTTGATGATTTTGGGGGTAGCGAAGGGTAGTTACAAATAAAGTTAATTGATTGAGTTGCAAGAGATTTATGTAAAGTTTTATTTATTAATAATTTACAACAGTTTTTGTTAGGTTAAAAAATTTTTTTTTTTGTTTTTTGCAAGAAGAAATTTGATCTTTTTAATAGTGATTTCATTGGTAACTTCTGTTCACTCGAGGAACATATTTTAAATAAAGTCAATTTTTCTAACATATAGATCAGCTGAGCAAATGCAAAAAAAAGTTATATATTATGCTAGAGTGCAGATAAATAAAAAAATAAATTTTTAATTTTAACCAATTTTTATAAAAATACAAATTTTTAAAATTATGTATAAAATTAGGTGATAATAATTTATCTTAAAACAATGAATTTATTTAAAACTGAATTACATAACTATATAAATGATAAGAAAAAAATTCTTTTTGAATGTATTTTACTGTGCTCGAGGAGACATTTGATTTTTTAAGTGAATGTACTCAAAAAATTTATATTTTTTTAGAAAAAATATGCAGTAATTTTAATGATTTTTAATTTTATCAGTACCTAATCATGATTCACTTGATAAATCAAAAAAAATATTTTATTATCTGAAGATTGAAGCCAAGAAATTTAAAAATTATACATAAACTGATAAATGACATTTACATAAACAAACGTGATATTATTTTACAGCTTAGTAAATTTTTTTAAAATTTACTAAAGCTTCTAAAATACACAAAAATAAAAAAAATCAATTTTAGTAATGTCTATTTAAAATTATCAAGGGTCGCAGACAAAATCATTGAGACGTAACAAATTAGTAATTTTTTTGAAGTTCATGGGTATAAATAATCCACCCGAGGAAAATAAAACATTACAGGTATACTGCAGTATTACAATAAATAATTTTCTGCTCAAAGTCTCCGTTTAAATATTCATAGTTTTATTTTATTATCAACAGTTATTTTCTGAAAAAAAAATAATTTATTTAAATTTATTTTTTCAAAGAATTATTTACGTTTTACTATCCGGTTTGTTTATATTTTAATCTGCTTTAATAGAATTTTATAGGAAATAAATATTTATTTAAAAAGAAAAATCAATTTTACAGTGTATTGATCTAGTTTGAAAAAATGTAATTAGGCTAAAATTTCACATCACATAAAAAATAATAAAAGAAAAAAAAATTGGGTTTTATGTTCATTTTTTTTATATTAAAAAAACAGATTTTTGCTTTAAAAAATATTTAGTTACCTTTCATATTATAATAAGCATGTCTCATTTTTTTTTTCTTCTATTATGTTTTTTTTTTCAACAAAAAAGTTTTAGAAACGAGTAGTAAAGATACATCAAGTCTTTTTTATTTTTGTAAAAAAAAGTGCCGTTAGAACATGTTGGATTCTGTCAGATGGCTAGCGTTTATACAATTCTGAGCAAAAGAAGAGTAATAGAAGTTATGAGTTTGTTCGACCGTTGCAATTTTTCTAAATAAAAAAATTTTTTTTTATGTCCCTATGTGCATGTGTCTTCTTTTCTTTCCATTAAACTTGAGTTTGATTGAAATAAAAAAATATTTTACATGCAAAGTGTATGTACACACATTTTACCTAAATAAAAGTGCCTTTGAAATCAAGAACAATACACTCAAAGTTTTTTAATAAATTTTTAAAAAGAAGGTGTCTATGAATCCACTTTTTTTTTAGACGCGGTCTTTTTTTAGCTTCTTTTTTTATTATATAAAAAAAAAGTATTGAAGAAGTTTTCTATTGTTTTATTTATTTCTTTTTAATGCTGTATTTTTTCTTTTGTCTGTTGTTGTGTAAAGGATAATAAATAATATATTTTTGTGCGATTCACGCGATTCATTTGGCCCAATTGACATTTACACTAATAACAAACTGCAATTTTATAATTATGATTAACTAACGCACTTTTTCCGGCATTTAATTTATTGTTCTTCTTGTTGTTTCTGTTTTTTTTATATGCTTTAGTTTCTCCCGCATAATCGTTTATAATACTATTATTTTTTTTTATTTAATTTTTATATGGGAAAAAAATAAATTACACTCTACTGGCCATCGTTTTATTTCTTTTTTTTTTTTTTGGCTGTGTTCCAAATTCTAATTCCAAAGAAGAAAATTTTTTTTTTTAGTTCAAATGGCAAGTTTGCAATGATTCATTTTTATCTTATTAAGAAAAATGTGTACAGAAAAAGGAAAAAAATAAATAAATATTAATAATATTTGTATGGACTTAATCTCTGTGAAGCCATCTTATATTTTCTTTTAATGTGGTGTAATTCAGAATTGTATAATATTTTTTATTATATTTTTTTTTACATTAATATTTACTATATTTAGACTAATATTGTGTATATTAGACTGGAACTTTTTGTTTTTAATCGGCGAATACTTGGTGAAAATTTTGAAAGTCACTGGTGAAGGCATTTAATTAAGTAAAAAGTTTATTTTGCTCATAATTTACGAAAAAATTTAGTATAAATCTTAATACTTTTCTGGAAAATGGAAACAAAAAAGTTAATGAATTAAAGAATATGGTTTTACATTTTTAGCGTTGCAATAAAGGACCAAAATGTTTATCAGGCAGGTAGGCGAGCAGGCAGGAGAGATCTAAAACAAAACAAAAATTATTAAATCGATCTCATATATGAGTAAAAAAACATACAAAACCGAGTACAAAACTGTAGAATTTCTCATATATCGAACTTGTCATTGAATGAAAATTCTAACTCAATTTTCGGATTCCTAAGGAATTTTCACTAATGTGCTTTTTTCTAGGGTAATTTAAAAAAAAAAGTTTCATGAAATCAAAAAGACCTGTATGATAACAGATATATCTAAAATTTGACTGAAAAAGGGACTATAGCATGATAAATTTTGAAACACCCTCGAAAATACCATAAAATTGATTTCATTGATAATAAAACTACTTATATTATGATTGTTGAAGACCTCTGGTAAATACAATAAAAAAATATTTTTCAATTCACTAACTTTATGTGAAATAACTCATATACAGCACTTTGAAAATCTGTTATTTGTTTCTCGAAAGTTTCGAGAAATGACCATGAAATGACCTCAACACCTATAATTTTTATACATTAAAGGTTACACTTGGGTTGTACTGTTATACTAAAGCTGCTTGCCCATCCTTGCATTATACAATTATAAACCGAAGTTTGGATGCATGGAAGCATTCTTTGAAAAGTATAATATTTTTTATTTTAATAGGTGTGAAAATTTTGTGGATTTTTGCAAAAATTAATTTCAAGGGTTTAAAAAACTTTAGGCTTAATTTAACATCCTCATCTTTCATGTATACTGTTAAAAATTAAAATTTTTTCTGACAGGTTGTTGTGCTTGAATTTTGATTGAATTGATAACCTGACAGAACTGGAGTTGATATTATAATAAAATTCAAATAAAATTGGTGATAAATATAACTAATATATTAAGTTGTCATTTAATTTACAATTACTATTATTATTTTTTTTAAACTTCATTTAGCTTTATTAACAAATACTTGCTTAATCCTAGCTGGATCTTAAAACATTTAGGTTGTATAAAAAAAAAATCGAAAAAATTTTTTTAGGGCAAAATAAATTTTTTAATATTTGGTAAAAAAAACTGAAATAAAAAACAAAAAATTAATTTCAAGGCTAATATACCTTTATGTATGAATAAATATTCATGTAAATATTATAATATCGATTATTTTTATTCAAAACCATTTTCAAGTACTACACGATTTTAGCCTCAAGCAAAAAATACAAAAAATTATAAAATATTTTTTAAAAAGGATATACAAATAAAAAAATGATAATATTTTTTTTTTTTCAAACAAAAAAGTCATACTTATTAAAAAATGAAAATTTTAAATCGATTATATAAAAAAAATAAAAGTGACCCAATTTTTTCTACCTAATATGAAAGTAAATTAATGTCTTTTAAACCATATCGTGATAAGCAAATTTTTTTAAATTTCTTAAAATAGGATTTAGGTATAAAATATAAATCATTAAAAATTCAAAACATGTAAATTAAAAAAAAAATAATCTTTTTTTGTTTCAGAATTGAATGGGTTGAAATAATTGAGCCTCGTACTAAAGAACACATGTATGCCAATTTAACAACTGGTGAATGTGTTTGGGATCCTCCACCTGGTGTGCCTGTGTAAGTATAAATAAAAATATTTAAATTTCTTTTTCTTACATAAAAAAAGGTGTGGTATCTACATTTGGCTATACACTAAAAAAGATTTATTTATTTTTTTTTTAGCAAAAAAACTGATAATAATCAATGGTGGGAATTATTCGATCAGTGTACATCAAGATTTTATTACTACAATGCAACATCACAAAAAACAATGTGGCATCGTCCAACTGATTGTGATATTATACCATTAGCTAAATTACAGGTAAAAATATCAATGAAAAATAAAATTTGTTATTTTTAGATAAATAAAAAAATATATAACTAAATTTTTCAAAGTCAAATTCAAGAATTCAAGAAAAACACTTTATTTATAAATTCTTCTTCTTCATCTCTTTATTTTGTTGTTTTTAAAAACTCTATAAATAGAGTCTATAAAAAGAGTATGGTTAAAACCAAAACCAACAAAAAATATATATAACACAAGAGCAAAGAAAAACTCTTCTCACGCATATATATTTATAAAAAACTATACACTTAAATAAATGTTTATTTATAAAATTAAAAATTCTTTAATTTTTTTTTTACATTACTTAAATATTTAAATTTTCTTATCACACATTATGTATCCATCATTATTATTATTATGTAAAAAAGTGTGTATTTACATACATTTGTATAATTTTATTGATGATCTTTGATCTTTAAATAATAATAATAATAGTGAATTAATATGTATTTAATGAAAAGGGAAAGCTTGTGTTTAATAGCGAGAAAGAGTTATTTTTTATAATTAATTTCTTTTTTATAATTTTGATTTTATCTATTTAGACATACTTAAATAATTAATTTAATCATTTTAAATTGACATGGATATTATAATTAATTCACTACCTACTTAAAATATAAATCTTGTTATAAATTAATTAATATTTCATGATTAATTAAACGTATTATAGTTACTGATTTCTAATATTTATGATAATCAATTTATGTATTTTCTCTAATTATCATATTGTTTTCAGACACTTAAACAAAATACAGAACCAGAAAATTCAACAGGAGCGATAAATAGACCTACTGAATTTAAAAAGAAAGAATTAGTTTCTACTGCTACACAAACACCTACGGTTGGTCGATCAGGACGTTTTAACCAAGATACCCCTCCTAGTCTAGCTCCTTTGGTAAATTTTTAGTTTTTTGGTTTTAGTTTTTAATTTTCTTACAATTATACTTGTAAGTAATTTTAAAATTTTACTAGATATGTAAATATTTTTTTTATTGTTTTTATCCAATAGTTTTCCGTACATGTATCCTTGTATGTACTATTAACTATCTTGTAAAAATATTAATTGAATACATTTTAATATTACAGAGCGGTGCATGCAAACAATATAGTCCGGTTACTTCGGTAGACGTACAAACTTCACCTCCATCTCCAAATCCATCATCTCGTAGACATCATCATCACCATCATCATCATAACAATGGAAGGCATCATAGAAGTAATGAACAGCCAACTCCAAGACAACGTCATCACAATCATTCTCAAGACTCTGGTAGATCCAGCGATAGTTCTGTGTCACATAGTAGAACTTCATTAGAGTCAGGTAGCTACAGATTATTAGATTCACCTCATCGTCATCATCATAGATCACCAAATCAACCACCGACTGTATCGTCGCCATTACAACAAACTTCAAGACAATCTGGAAGTGGTACTTTAGAATTAAGATGTCACAAGCCATCATCTTCTGATTCAGCAAAAACTCAAAAGTCTGCTGATAATTCTCCTTTAGGATTATCTTTATCATCAAGTACACCTGTATTTAAAAAGAAATCATTTGCTGAACCACAAAGAGAAAGTAGAAGTCTCCGAGAAGCAAGAGAATCTCCTAGTATTAATTTAGATTTTGAAAAACTCAAAAATGGTAAATATGCATAATTTTTTTATAAATTACTTTCGAATTTTAAGTAAATCAGTCATATTTAAAATTAAAGAAAAGTAAATATTATTAACATATTTAAAATTTTTTTTTGTAGGAAGAGAAAATAGTAAGAGCACCTATGGAGTAGAAACAAGTACATCACCATACAGAGAACCAAGTGATTCAAGAAATTTTCGTCAAGATGTATCTCCATATAGGCCATCTGACGTACAACTAAATTATAGTTATAAATCACAAGGTGATAAATTCAGATCTTTATTAGAAAATAGTGGAAGTCGTCACTCATCAAGAGATAGAGTAAATAGTTTAGAAAAATCAAATCAACATTTTTATTCAAATTCTGGACATAATAGATCAACTAGTAAACTTCAGGATAATACTGGAAGTATTGGGAGAAGACATCATCTTCCTGAATGTGAGTTAAAATCAAATGAGCGAAGTGACTCTTCAAAAAATATTTCAAGAAATGCAGCTTGTGTTATTAGTAATATTTCTAAACAAAGAAGTTTAGATTTACTTGAAAGAGATAGAGATAAGGAAAAAATTAGAAGAGCTGCAACATGTAAAGAATCTGAAGATGCACAGCAACCTTCAACTCATAGTTATAGTTTTGTACAGCAGCAACAACAACAGTTACAAAAGCAACAACAAAATGCCCAAAGTGGTAGTAGTAATAGTAGCAGAAGGCGTCATAAAGATGATGATGCGATGCATGAACGTTATTTGATTGCTCAGGGTCATGACCAAAATATTGATAGTAGTAATAGTTGTAGTAGTAATAGCAGTCATAGTAGTAGTAACAGCGTAGGAGGAGAAGAAACTGAAGACCCAGCTACTGTTGATGATGGAAAGAAAAAACGCAGCAACGGAAATACTAGTCCACCACCATCACCATTTTATGGCAATTTAATGCTTGATGCTGATCATTTATTACCTTTACAGCACTACATACTACAACAAGCAAAACTCTCTGGATGTTACAAATTTGGAGACCCACTTTTAGCAGAAGAAGGAGATGATTCTTTAGATGAAGAAGGAGGTCGGATAGGAGCTGAAATCAGAGGAAGAGCAGATGAAGATTCTGATGACCAATTTGCAGATGATGAAGCTGCAAGTAATCAAGGTGATTCATCAAGTCAAGAATATTTAGAAGACCATTATGCAGGTTGGTACAATTTTTTTAATGCTAATCATTTTCGGGTGAAAACCCATGCTTACAAAATTTTACAAATTTTGAAAGATAAATATTTTCAGAATACAAATAATCAATGCAAAAATGAATGCTGCTATAAATTTTTCCCAAGTTATAACGATATTTTTTTTTAAATTTAAGAGGATTAAAACTCCAAATAAAATTTGAGCCTTTCTATATGCAACCCGAATGATTTTAAAATGTTGAAAATTAATTGCCAATTAATTAAATTTTATATCAATATATTTTTGATTGCATGCACTCCATAAAAGTCTAAAGTTTAATAGAAAAGAAAAAAATTAACATTTTTAATTAATTAACTACTAGCGGTATCCTCGCGCGCTTCCGCGCGCGAGGAATGTTATCTGAATGATCGTCCTTAAAAATTAAGTTAGAGGGTCAGATTATATTGACAATAATACCAAAAATTCAATTTATTTATGTATCAGTTAGGACTTATCTAATGGCACGCAAAAAATCAACAGATATTAATATATAGGTAGATTTTAGTGAAATTGTATGAAATTATGTATTTATTAAGTACTCCTAATACAAATAAAAAATTAAAATTTTAAGATTTAGCGCACTTAGAGGGGCAGATTATATTGACACGAATACCAAAAATTAAATTTATTTATGTATCAGTTAGGACTTATCTAATGGCACGCAAAAAATCGACAGATATTAATATATAGGTAGATTTTAGTGAAATTGTATGAAATTGTCTATTTATTAAGTACTCATAATACAAATAAAAAATTAAAATTTTAAGATATAGCGCACTTAGAGGGGCAGATTATATTGACACGAATACCAAAAATTCAATTTATTTATGTATCAGTTAGGACTTATCTAAGGGCACGCAAAAAATCGACAGATATTAATATATAGGTAGATTTTAGTGAAATTGTATGAAATTGTCTATTTATTAAGTACTCATAATACAAATAAAAAATTAAAATTTTAAGATTTAGCGCACTTAGAGGGGCAGATTATATTGACACGAATACCAAAAATTAAATTTATTTATGTATCAGTTAGGACTTATCTAATGGCACGCAAAAAATCGACAGATATTAATATATAGGTAGATTTTAGTGAAATTGTATGAAATTGTCTATTTATTAAGTACTCATAATACAAATAAAAAATTAAAATTTTAAGATATAGCGCACTTAGAGGGGCAGATTATATTGACACGAATACCAAAAATTCAATTTATTTATGTATCAGTTAGGACTTATCTAAGGGCACGCAAAAAATCGACAGATATTAATATAAAGGTAGATTTTAGTGAAATTGTATGAAATTGTTTATTTATTAAGTACTCCTAATACAAATAAAAAATTAAAATTTTAAGATATAGCGCACTTAGAGGGGAAGATTATATTGACAATAATACCAAAAATTCAATTTATTTATGTATCAGTTAGGACTTATCTAATGACACGCAAAAAATCGACAGATATTAATATATAGGTAGATTTTAGTGAAATTGTATGAAATTGTGTATTTATTAAGTACTCCTAATACAAATAAAAAATTAAAATTTTAAGATATAGCGCACTTAGAGGGGCAGATTATATTGACACGAATACCAAAAATTAAATTTATTTATGTATCAGTTAGGACTTATCTAATGGCACGCAAAAAATCGACAGATATTAATATATAGGTAGATTATCATTTTCAATTATTCGTGACAATTCACGGATAATTTCATGGAGTGCGTGCAATCAAAATTATTTTAAAATAAAACTTAATTCATTTGTAATTAATTTTGAAAATTTTCAAAATCAGTCGGGTTGCATATAGAAAGGCTCAAATTTTATTTGGGATTTCAATCCTCTTGAATAAGTTAAAAATTAAATATGTATTTTAAAAAATATACCCTAAAATAATTCTGTGGACTATGTTACCCATTCAATTTTTTTTTATTTTGACACTGGTTTCATTAAATTATTACATATGGTAAAAATGTTCAAATATATATATAGTAAAGGTAAATTTTTAATTTTTTATAGATCTTGGAAACTATGATACTGCTGGACTGGCGACTTATTATAATACAGCAGATACATTAACAAGGCCACAGCATACTCCACCACCACCACCAAATATTGTTTCACAAGCAGAAAATAGAGAAAATTTTATCTCTACAAGACCTGTATCCTTACCCACTCCAGGAATAGTAACAACACGTAGTGCTAGCAATATACTCAGTACAAGTTGTACCGTAGATACAACAGATTTTGATGTTGTTCGTCACCCCGATGATGGTAGTGGAGCAGCTGGTGACATAGAAAAATATGCTCAGGATAATTTAAATTTAAATTGTGGAAAACAAAAAGGTCTTAGAATATTATTTCGTAAAAAGTTTAGTGTAAGAGATGTTCTTAGTTGGTCTAAGGATCCAATACCGCAACCTATGCTAGTCGTTGTTGATGGAGAAAAGCTATTAAAACGTGAAGCTTGTAATCTTTTCAGGCTGGTTCAAGTTTATATGGGTGATAGAAAAGCAACTGTTGGAATGACACTTGATAGTGTAGCAACAGATATTGTTAATACTATTTATTCAAAACCACCACTCAGAGATGAGTTGTATGTGCAAATTTGCAGGCAAACCACAGAAAATCCTAGGAAAGAAAGTTTAAGAAGAGGTTGGGAATTAATGGCAATATGCCTAGCGTTTGTACCACCAAGTGCAACTTTTGAACCATATTTAGAAGGTTACATGAATAGGCACAGAGATCCAAATTTCCAATTCCCAGAAGTTGCAAAGTGGCCAATTCATGTTCAAGTCAGTCATTATGCAACAGTAGCTTGCCGCAGGCTGCAAAGAATTGGAGCTCATGGAAAACGTCAGCCTCGAAAGGCAACAGTTGAAGATATTGATCAGGCAAGAATACAAATTTTCCGTGCCTCAATGTTTGGTGGTACTTTATCTGAAGTTATGGCGTTACAACGTGACAGATTTCCACAGCGTGAATTACCTTGGATCCAAACAACCTTAACAAGACAAGTATTAATTCGAGGTGGAACAATGACTGAAGGAATTTTCCGAGTTTCAGCTGATGCTGATGAAGTAAATGTTTTGAAAACTCGTTTAGATAAATTTGAAGATGGTGCAACACTTGCTGCTTCACAAGATGCCCATGCACCTGCATCATTACTTAAATTATGGGTGCGTGAGCTTTATGAACCATTAATACCTGATTCATTTTATGCAGAATGTGTTTCTATGAGGCATGAAGATCCTCAAGCTTCAGCTACTAATGTAGCTAAAATAGTAGAACGATTACCAGAAGTAAATCGTCGTGTTTTGTG
Organism: Anagrus nilaparvatae; assembly: GCA_022575985.1. Taxonomy (NCBI): domain Eukaryota; kingdom Metazoa; phylum Arthropoda; class Insecta; order Hymenoptera; family Mymaridae; genus Anagrus; species Anagrus nilaparvatae. The sequence goes on along the minus strand of JAKSXM010000231.1, from coordinate 27,767,710 downwards.
TCATTTAATTCACTTTTTACAGGTAAATTATAGAATTAACATTAAATACATTTTCAAAAATTTTTAATTAATTCATTTTATTTTTATTAAGATATTTGCTAGATCTGACGTTGTAGCTCGCACTAAAATGGATGCTAGTAATTTAGCGATGGTTATGGCACCAAATATTCTTAGATGTACTTCACAAGATCCTCGTGTAATATTAGAAAATGCTCGTAAAGAAATGGCTTTTGTTAGATCAATGATAGAAAATTTAGATACAGCATGGGTAGAAGATCTACATTAATATAAATTTCGTCAATATTATAAATTATTATGCCAAAAAATAAGAATCTTTTATATATATTCGTAATTTTTATCATTATGTATTCATCGTCGTCATTTTATTGTTGACCTTATATGCTAAAGGTAAAAAGACTATTTTTCTTTTTAAATACACAGAGCAGCGTTTAAATATATAAAAATTTATAATAAAATAGATTGTGCAATAAGAAATAGTAGAAAATAATATATATAATTATATTAGAAAAATTATGGCTAACGTTCCTTATAATTACTTACTCTCTATCTCTTTCTATATTAAATTTAATAAATAAAAATACAAAGAGACAATATTTTTATTGCAACAAATATTCCGTTTTATTATTAACAAAAAAAAAACTTGTTTTAATTACTAAAAATCAATAGATAAAAAAATTTATATATTTTTAATATACAAAAAAAATATTTTTTGTGTGCACAATAATTCAGATATATATAAAATGAAAAATATCTTATTTGACAAAAGTCTCAAAGACCTGTTTTAAAATAGTTACAGAGATGCACGTTAATTTCGCTGCGCGATTTTAGTGCATCAAAATAATTTTTTTTTTACTATATATAGAAAAATAGAAAAATATTTCAAACGAAAAAAAAAAAACTTTATGTAGTCAAAATTATACTTTTTTGTAATAAAAATATATGAAACGAATCTATATAATTATAAACCTTGTATACTATGATATAGAGTGATTTAGCTTTTTTTGTTAAAATAAAATAAAATCATCGCTATATAAGTATATTAAAACGAATACAAATAAATATTTATAGGTATATAGAGTATAAATATTTTAAACGCCTCTATTGTTATACCGTGTAAAAACGGATGGCTTTTTTTTTGCTATAAAAATTATAGAAAAATACAAAAAAATCAATTGTTAAATATCGTGTAACATAAAAATTAAATTATAATCATATAAGTTACCGAATATGTATATAGCTGCGAAAATCCGTTAATATTTGTTAAGTTCTCTTACAATTTTTCAATAATTGAAGAAAATAATATTACGGATTGCAGGCCATATTTTTTAATTTCTTTAAATATTTTCTACCGAATAAAATTTTTCCTTGTCATTTTTCCAAAGATGTAAACCTTTTTTACTTAATTTTTTTTTAATTTGTATATTAAAATGTAATCATAAATTAATTAAGAATGTGTTTTTTTTTAAATATTTTTTATGTGAAAGAATAAATGTAAATATAGTATATAATTACAGTGTGCCGTATAATAAATAACTTTTTTTTTTAACAAATAAATATTTGTCATTTTTTTTTTATATTAATGCGTAATAAAGTTGCTATAACAATGAATACTAAAATGTTATTACATTTAATATTGTATAGAGATTAATATAGAAGCCTCTACGAATAAAAGAAATCAATTAAAATGTAAGTTACTTAGTAAAATTATTGACAATTTTTTTTTAATTCTAAAAATTTATAGAGATTAAATAAATAAAAATTATAGGTACAATACATGTTTATATAAAAAATTTTTAGCTTGCAATTATAAACAAGATTTATAAAGCGAAAACTCCAAAGAATAATATTGGAAAGTACCATATAATTTCGAGTTGTGATTCAATTATATATGACATATGTGATAAAAATAAAAAAATTTGTAACTTACAATATGTCAAAAACTATATATTTAAATTTTTTGATGAAATTTAAAATAACAGTATAATGTTAATTTATTATATAAAAAATTATTTTATAGCACATTTTAATAAAAAAGTGTTTGGTTTCTAAAATTAAAATGATGTTTTTGTTTTTTTTCTTTGTGTTTTAATATTGAAAAGAAAGACCAAGAGATTTACCAGGATACAAAAAATTACAAATGCCAAAACTAAAAATATTTAAGAAAATACGAGATAATTTTTTTTTGGACATCTTATAATTTTTTCTACTTTTTCCAATAACTACACTCAAAAGTCCAAACCAGGCATACCTTTTTCATTTTTTTACGCATATATAGGTAATTAAAAATATAATATTGTTTGTTGTTTTTTTAAATTTATATTCAATACTACTAATTAATAATTAAATATGTTAATTTTAAATCCTGCTTCACGTGATAGTAATTTCATTATTAATATTTTATTTGATATTCATATATATATACATTGATAAAATTCCTAGATTTTAATTTCCCTTGGGGTTTTCCTTATCATTAAAAAAATTAATATTTCATGAATAAATTCAATTAAAATTTTTATTAATTAAAACTTAATAGTCTGTCTTTTTTTCAAACGGAAATCAACTAATTTTTTTTTATAGCAAATGAGTAACTCAATAATATTGTTTTTAACATAGAGATATTGTACAATATCTCTATGGTTTTTAACAATAATATATAAACAACGCTGCCAAGTAATTGGAAATATGGTTCCTCATTAGCAATAACACAATGGTCTTAATGGTCTATTTTACCTAACGTAGTATGACGTCATAAGAAAAACTAATAAGATCTTTTCCTTGATATTGTCAGTTTAAAATCTCATGGTACGAATGAGACTTTTTACGTTAAAAAAGATGAAAAAAATGTGTCATTTTTATTTTCTTTTTTAAAAAATTTAATGAAAAAAATTTTCAAATAAACTTGATTTCTGATATCCAATTCCAACGATGTTTATAAAATAAATACTTTCATAAAAAACAATTAGGTGCTTCATCCAAACAGAAAAAAAATTGATGTTTCTTTTATTTTTTGGTGGTGAAAATTTTAAGAAAAAAATATTCAAAAAATCAAGTATCTAATCCAAGAAATCGAGTAAAAACGATGTTACAAAAATTAATACTTTCGGAGAAAAAAATTAGGTCCTACGCCAAAAAAAAATAAAAAATAGGGTTTATTTTGTATTTTTTAAATGCAAAAATTTTCAAAAAATTAAGTATTAGATTGGAGATATCGAGTAAAAACGATAATTCAAGATATTAGTACTTTCTTAGAAAAAAAAATGAAGTACTGCATCCGAGAAGAAAAAAAATATTGCTGTTTTTTTACTTTTTAATGCAAAAAATGTTGAGTAAACACTAGGGGTGTGCGGTTACCCGAATTTTCGGGTACCCGAGCTTCGGGTCGGTCCTGGATTTTTTCGGGTCGGGTCGGGTCGGTCTTCGGGTATACCCGAAAAGTTTCAGAGATCCGAAGGTATAGTTTTTTCATCTAAAATTTCCCTGGCATTACGAATCCATGAATATTTTTACGGGAAATTTCCATTCACGCTTAAAAAAGAGAAAAAATAGTCAAAAAAAGCGTATTAGAAAAAAAATTATAATTTTTTTAGCTCTAAGTAATTATTTACTTTTTCATGTAAATTAAACAATTGTATAAATAAATTTGTACTCTTTTTTACATTTCTTATTATTATACTTAGGGACTGTTCAACTATGATGTCACGGCGGCAGACGGAGGGAGGGGTTAGAGATTTGTGACAAAATGTGACAGGGAGGGAGGAAGGATAAAATATGACTGTGATGTCACATATTTTGAAAAACAAAAAATATTTTAATACTATATTAAAAATTGTCTAAGAGAATCTTAAATCATACTGAGAACAGCTTTAAAAACCATGTTTACTATCATGTAACTTAATGGCCCATATGCTATTAATTATAGCGTTATATAACACGAAAGATTTTTTTCTTTTAATATTTAAATCAAAATTATTATTTTTGAAGATATTTGAAAATAAATACGACAAATATGTTTCTCACGGAAGACCCCCTACACGTATATCCTTAGATATGATATAGTATTTAAAATGTAGGATATTATAAGTATTTTTTAATTTATTAAATGCATGTGTTTTATTAACCCATAAGCGCCTAATCGACAATTCTTGGACAAATGAATATTATGGTATGAAAACACGAGTATTTTGGGCTGAAAATCTCACTTAGTCGGTATTTTTTATCGCTATTTTCATTTTCGAAGTCTGTTTTCACCTACGACACTTGGGTAATGAAATATCAACCCTTAAAGTAGGTTAAAATCACTATAAAATAGTCAAATTAAAAAAAAAAGTTACTGTAGGCAAAAAAAAAGTTTCTTAATGTTGGAAATTATATATTTCACTTTCCAAAAGGTAAAAGATGCAACTTTATGTATTTTGAGCACATTCACCCTCTCGAGGGGGTAAATATTAGGGCTAAGGGAGTGGATTTTACAGATGTATAAAAAATGAAAATTTTTAGCTGTAAACATTACACTGTAAAAAGTAACTTCCTTAAATTAACAACAAAATTAAAAAATTTTCGAAAAATTAGTAAATTTTCAAAAAAATTTTTAAATATTCAAAAAAAATCGTAAATTTACTGAATTTAGTAAATTAATGAAAAATTCGAGTATCCTCGATTTTTTTTTCTGAATGGAGGACTTGCATGGGTCGGAATTTTAATGATTTTTTTGCATAATTTGAAACTAGATCCAAAAAAATAATAGAGACGTATTTTTGTGTTTTTCAAAAAAATGAAAATTAAAAAAGTGATGACGTCACGCCTACCTTATACAAATACATTGTAAGTTTTCGTAATATTAAAAAAAAAATACGTGTCTAATATTTTTTCAATTATTTCAGATTATGCACAAAAATTACCAAAATTTTGACCCATGCAAGCCCCCTATTCGCAAGAAAAATTGATAAATTACAATTTTTTTTCGAAAATTTACAAAAAATAGTTTTAGTACTATTTGTTTCATGCAATTTTAAAAAATTTTTTATTAAATTTTGTTTGTTACTACCTTGTTGGAACATCTTGTTAGACAATAATAAATCCTTTCGGGTCATAAATCGTGAACATATTTGTGAATTTAAAACATTTTTCGTAAATTCACAAAAAAAAATCGAGTATACTCGAATTTTTTGTTAATCCACTAAATTTAGTAAATTCACGATTTTTTTCGAATATTTAAAAATTTTTTTGAAAATTTACTAATTTTTCGAAAATGTTCCAATTTTTTTGTTAATATAAGGAAGTTACGTGTACCCAGTAGATATTTTTGGTCGCTCTTTCCATTTCTGAAGTCTATTTTTACCTAAGAACCTTGGGTAATGAAATATCAAACCCGAAAGTAGGGTAAAATCACTAACATTGTAAAACTTTTAATAAAAAATTACTGCACGCAAAAAAAAAGTTTCTTAATATTGGAAATTATATTTTTTACTTTCCAAAAGGTAAAAGATGCAAATTTATGTATTTTGAGCACATTCACCCTCTCGAGGAGATAAATATTTGGGCTAAGGGGGTGAAATTAATATTTTTAGCTGAAAACGTCACTTAGTAGGTATTTTGGATCGGTATTTTCAATTCCAAAGTTGGTTTTCTTCTACAATCCTTAGGGAATGAGATAACAACCCCTAAATTAAAAAAAAAACCACTAATATTGTAAATTATTTTGCATATATTAACAATATAATATTAATATAAAAAATAAAATATTTTATAATCATAAAAACTTTAAAAAATGTATATAATTTGGTGAGAAAAAAATTTTTCAATAATTTTTCAATAATTTTCATAAATTTTTAAGAGGGGTCTACAAAAGACTGCGTGACATCATTTTACAGGGAGGGGTTTGCTGAATGTGACAGGGTTGGATACGGAGGGACGGAGGGGTAAAAAACCTTTAAAAAAACGTGACATCATAGTTGAACAGTCCCTTACTGTTTTAAATTTGTGATTTTCTTAAAAAATAGTAATATATCCTTACTAAATTACCTTCAGAGAGGCGAAGCCGAGGATGATAAAATGCGGTTTAGGGCTCTTTATTTATGGGGACAAGGGCCATATAAAATTTATCTGCGGCAGTAGCAAGAAATTTCGATTTCCTCGGCCACGCAGTGGCTAGTGTCCAGTACTTTCGTGGCTACTGTCCAGAAAAATTAATTAATTTGTATTCAAGATTTTTGAAGAAACTATTTTTCGAAGTACTAAAATTTGACTTACCTTAAAAAAAAATTATGCAAAAGGTATGTCAAATTTTTTTAAATGTTTTAAAAATTGAAATTGGTGTGCAGAGTCCCTGACAGAGTCTCATTTTGAATTTTTTTTTTTATTTTCTTGCTCAAAAATACGGGCAACTATCTACTTGGCAAAGGTATTGTTATAGATTGAGGATTAAAATACCTCATGGCACATATTATAGAATAAAACCTCTAGGTAAAGAGATAACTATGGTAAATTGTGTGTGTAATTAAGTCAGCTAAATTTTTGATCAGAGATAGCCAAGGTCAAAACATTGTCACCTTCGTATCCTAGTTTTTTTGGCAGCGGGGTTTAGAAAAAATTATGGGTCCACAAAGTTGGCCATTTTTTCGCAAAAAAAACTGAAATTAAGACACCGTGGAATAGTATAGATTTATAGATTAGGTCAAAACATTCTCAGTTTCCATTTGAAATTTTTCGGTATCTCGAGTCTGGAAGGCAATGTCGAGCAATCAAAGTTCCGCCGTTTACCCGCGCTTAATTTTTTTTTTTTTAAATACAAAAATATAAAGGGATTAAATTGTATAGTATTATTCAAGTGGCAAGTTTTGGCTGCCTGGTTGGTAATGGGTTAATACAGCCTTTAAGTCAATAATTTTTAAAACATTTAAAAAAATTTTGACTTATACCTTTTGCATAATTATTTTTTAAGGTAAGTCAAGTATTAATACTTAGAAAAATAATTTCTTCAAAATTTTTGAATACAAATTATTTAATTTTTTATTATTATTTTTATAAAAATATGAATTGGGGTATATTACTATTATTTAAGAAAATCACAAATTTAAAATAGTAGTATAATAATAAGTATGAATGTTAAAATGAGTGCGAATTTATTTATTTTCTTGTTCAATTTTCATGAAAAAATAAATAACTACTAATGGGTTAAAAATTTTTTTTTTTTCTAGTACTTTTTTTTGACTATTTTTCTTCTTTTTTAAGCTTCAACGGAAAATTCCCGGAAAAATATTCATGGATTCGTAATTCCAGGGAAATTTCAGATGAAAAAACTGTACTTTCGGGCCTCTGAAACTTTTCGGGTATACCCGAAGACCGACCCGACCCGACCCGGAAAAATCCAAGACCGACCCGAACCTTCGGGTCGGGTAACCGCACACCCCTAGTAAAAACTATCAAAAAATTACGTAACAGATCCAAAATTTGAGTATAAACGATATTTTTTTATTTTTTTTAGGAAACGTATCATCTATGATGGTTGATTATATAAAATATACGAAACTACTTTTTTTTTAATTTTGGCCATCAAAACACGGCTTTAATTTTTAATTAAGTTAAAAAAAAAATTGAAAATAAATTAATCAGCAATGTTTTCAAAAAATTGTTTTTTTTTGTTTTTTTAGCGATATAGCGTTTACTGCTCAAAACTGGCAATTGGAAAATTAATGAAATCTTCAAAATCATTTTTAGCTTGATTTTTAGCCAAAAAAATACGTATTATCCAATGAGTTGGATCCATTTTACTCCAATTAAAATTTTTTAATGCATTGCTGGCGCTTTGAGTATATTATTGACAACTTGTTGAAATTTTGTTGTTGAAAAAATCGAATCTAATCCTAATCAGCCAAAAATTTACTTTGATAACAAAATAGATATGTCGAAGAATTTGTGCAGATTTATCATAACTCTAAAAAACATTAAAAAGCATTGGTAAGATAAAGTTTTGGTTTATTAAACTCAAACTTTTTTGAATATTTCATGCAAAACTGGAGATTTTTTCGTAAATTTTAAACTTTACATCCTGGTAAAAATATAGGTACCCTGCTTTTACACGTTTCGTATCTAACGCGTGCGTATTTTATTTTTCTCTTTTGTCAGCACGAGTGTCAGTATAAATTCAACTTTTGCTGTGGTAAGTAACGTATTTTGTATTCAAAAGTTTATTGTTTATATTATTATTATGAAAAATGTTGTTACAATTAAATTACAGTTTATTTTTTATTTTAATTTATTTATTCGAAAAAATATTTTTGTTATGTTCTAAAAATAAACTAATTATTAAAAAAAAGAAAAGAAATGTATACTGAAAATTTAATGTGATTTTTCTTTTTTTTTTTATTAGGAATGAAATAATTACTAGGCCGATCCTGTAGATTAGTGCAAAAGGTTCACCTGGTTGAATTAAAAATGATCGGACAATTCGTTAATAATTGACTGTCCATAAATCCATCCAAAGGACGTCTTAAAATTTTTTAAAAAGAAAATAATCGAAGAGCCATTGTATATTCAAAATTTCAAAGAGTAAGTTAATTTTTAATCTTCTGATTTACTTATTTATTTACATTTTATTGTATTAAATATAAGGAATTTGTTTTGTTTACAAAGTTACGATTTGCTAAAATAAGTCTTATTTTAAATTTATAGAATTTAATTTGCCAAGCAACATTTATTATTTCTTACTAGCATTTTTAAAAAGAATTTTTATTTGACAATTATTACTACTCAATTCATTTTATTTTTTATAAATTTTTTAATACTTGAATTTTTTTTATTTATTTATAATATTTTTTTTTTCGATATGGCTTAGCATCAGAAACGAGAAAACGGACGATCGATTCATCCAGGTGGAAGTATACGACTTTTGTACTTTATCCAACGACGAGCCGCAAATGCATAAAGGTAGCAAATTAATTCATTTTTTCAAAGTTATTTATTCAAAAAAATGTTTTGAATTTTTAAAAAGGGGGGGGGGGTCAAATTTGCCCACTTTAAGGGGGCAGTCAGATATGTCAGATTTAATGGGGGGGGGGGGGTCAAATGGGACTTCGAATAACTCAGATTTAAGGACTTATAATAATTCAAGTTTATGAAATTAAAATAATTTTGATTTGGGGGCTTAGAATACTCCAGGTTTAGGGACTTAAAAGAATGTCGATTTAGGGACTTAGATTAATTTGGATTTAGGGACTTAGAAAAATTTTGATTTAAGGACTTAGGTTAATTTCGATTTAAGAACTTAGAATAATCCAAATTTAGGGACTTAGATTAATTTCGATTTAGGAAACTTAGAAAAATTTTCATTTAGGAATTAAAATAATTTTGATTTAGGGACTTAGAATAATACGGGGTTAGGAAATCAGAATAATTTGGATTCATTTAGAATCTAACATCTAGTAAAGGTGATAATTAGAAATTATAAAAATAGCAAATTGTATTATAATGCTGCGTAACATTTGTGCATTAAACGTAGCCCTTAGCTATAAATAATCATGTTCCATGATTTTGGTTATAAGTTTATTCAAATATAAGTAGAATTATGACAAGTTTGGTTGGACGCATTAAAAAAATTTTAATAGTACCCGAATGCAATAAATAATACACTGTAAAAAGTAACTTTCTTATATTAACAAAAAAATTAGAAAATTTTCGAAAAATTAGTAAATTTGCGAAAAAATTTGTAAATATTCGAAAAAAATCGTTTATTTACTAAATTTAGTATATTAACACAAAATTCGAGTATTCTTGATTTTTTTTTGTGAATTTGCAAGAAAAATTGATAATTTACAATTTTTTTTCGAAAATTTAAAAAAAATAGTTGTGAATTTACGAAAAATATTTGCGAATTTACCACTTTTTTCATAAATTTACAAATAAAATCGAGATAAATTTGGTAATTTTACGATTTTTACCGAATATTTACAAAATTTTTTGAAAATTTACTAATTTTTCGAAAAAATTCTATTTTTTTTGTAAATCTAAGAAAGTTACTTTTTACAGTGTACAAAGTATTGTTAAAAATATAGCTCTTTTAATTGCAAAAAGAAATTTAGATTCATAAAAAAAAAAATAAACATGATTATAATAATAATAAAGATTACGTGTAAGCTAAACGCAAGTTTTGATAAAGGTTACCACACTGAAAAAAAAATCCACTTGCTGCAAGCGGAATTATTCCGCTTGTGGCTAGCGGAATTTTTTTTTCTTTGCAAACAATTGCAAATGACTTGAAACGTAAAGAAAATTTAAAAAAAACATTTTTTCTTTACGTTTCAAGTCATTTGCAATCGTTTGAAGAGAAAAAAAATTCCGCTTGCCGCAAGCGGATTTTTTTTTCAGTGCATGTTTAATCTAAATTATTAACATGGAACATGTTTTTTGGAAGGGTTGCACTAGAAAGCCTAAAAATTGAGGGGGTAAAAGGGGGCTCTGCAAAATGGAATATTTTGAATGGAATAATTGCGATTTAGGGACTTGGAAGGGGTATTTTTCATGTATTCGCATTTTGAGTGGCAAGATTTGGTCCTTATAGGTTTCTTGGGTCGCTAATAAAAATGTCGGGGTAATTTTTTTCTTTTTAATTTTTGATTTCACTATCATGACCAGAATATATTTTTGTATCAATATCAACAAAAAAATAATTAAATAAAAATAATAAAAATAATTTAAATTTATATACCTTAAAGCGATATTTGGGCATAGGGAACAAAAAATCTTTGGGAAATAGCAAATATTTGGTATTTTTTTCTGTGATTCAATAGCTTAAGCTGTTTTTATTGTTATTTAATAGACTCTCTCATAAAAAATTATTATTTTTTAATTTTTATATTCTTATTTTGTAGATCAGCTATTTCCACCAGAAATTTATACTCAAAATAAGAAACACCTGCTTATACAAATAGTTAAGGATTCAAAAAAGGAATCTTCAATCGGTAACAACGCAATATACAAAATACAAGTTTAGAGAATCATCTATTTGTACATTGGATCCAGTTCGCGAAATCGGAATTTCGAACAAGGAATTTGAACGTAGAATATCATTTTTATCTTGGGTTTAATATTGGCATTTTTCAAACAAGGAATCTCAAATTAACATCATTGCAAATATCAAGCTTATTATAGAAATATGTTTCTTTAATGTTCATTGGGTCCAGTTAACAAAATCGGAATTTCAATCAAGGAATTTACAAGTAGAATATCATTTGATCGAAACAGCTAAGAAAATAGAAGTAAGAAAATTTTGTTCAAATATCTATGGTATAATATTGGAATTTTTCAAATAAGGAATCTTAATTTTGCAAATAGAGCATATAATTCAGCAATTTTTTTTTTTTTAGAATTCAAACAGGTAAATTTCAAAATATTATCTATTTAATTAAAAGCAAAGTCTTAATTATTTTCACTTTTTCTAGGAATATTAAAATTATTGAAAACTAGATCCAAACTTAGAATTTTTTATCTAATATCAACAATTTTTGGGAAAGGAGTGAATGAATTGACAAAGAAACTTTATCAAAAGAAAGGAGTATGCTGTCAAGCGAGATTTGAGGCTTTTTATCGATTCGCTGAATGAAGATATTGTGGCTGTATGCTGAAGAATCAAAATAAGGAAAGCAGTAGTAAATTTTGAGGATACTCGTACACAATAATTGATTTTGGAGTGAAGTGTACTGAAGTTGCTTGGGTTGAGAAGATTGTTTGCTGATGCTTCGAGAAGTTATTTGCAGATTGAAATAATTAAAAAAGCAGGCCTGCTTAAAAAATAACGAATTCGTTAACATTTGTAAGTAAATAAAATTTATAATTTTACTTGTAAACAATATTAAAAATTAATTAAAATTTTTTTTTAATTTTCAGCTTTGCAAATTAACTTCGATCGACATTCTTTGAGGGTGTTAAGGTGGTAGACAATTTTCAAGACCATTTTGTGATTTGATTCAGTAAATTCAGTCCATAATATCGGATAGAAAATATTAGACACAATCCTGCCCCTCTGCGGTCCTGCAGAGAGATTTTGATGGATTGTTTATAATATTAGCGATTATTTCCACAGTTTAAGAATATATTTTTAAGATAGTATTTTTAAGATCCAATAAACATCCAGGATCTAATCGCTGACATCGATTTCGCAAGGCGAAACGAAATACTTAATTGGTAAAGTTTCCGGAAACAAGATGAGCAAGAACTGGTTATGAAGGTATATTGATTTTTTCTGTGATAAAGTTATCAAATTTATAAATATTAACTGTAATTTTATTTTAGAGTGAGCTTGACGTTATTGTTGGATTTAACTGGGAACTGGGAAGAGCTTAAAACTCGACTTTAATAGTCACATTTTTTTTGTATCTGTTATAAAAAGTACGTATAACATTTTAAAACGAAAGACAGAATTTGTTTTATTAAAAAATAATTTTTAATTTTACAGGATAAATTTTTAATTGCAAGAACAATATCAAGAAATAACTACACACCTATTAATTATAAATCTATCATAAAGAATTTAAGTAGAATAGAATTATCTTTTTTACATTGACTTGAAAAACTAAATTCTTAAATTTTATTATTAATTTTCACGAGTAGTATTCAAAAAGTAAGAGTAAGCAGAAATATTTTCAATTGATAATTTACTGGTTTACTAATTACTTTTTGGTTTATTTATACGATATTGTGAACATTAAAAATAAAATTTGGGTATGTTGTATTTGATCAGGTCAAGATTTTGATTTAAAAATAGAGTTTTCAGAGCTTTATTGAAAACAATTTGATAAAAAAATTTTTTGATAGCTTAAATAAATTAAGATAGGCAAATGTCAAAATTGATAAAAATAAGTAAAAAATTATTTTGATTTATATAAAACATTCAAAATTTAAAAGTCATATTGAATTTTCAATCAATTTAAAAATTGTCAATCAATGAACTGAATATTGTTAATTGTTTGTGAAAAAAGAAATTATTATTTTTTAATGTCTCTAATTTATATTTATACGATAATTTCAAACTAATTTCTATTTGGTATTATCAATTAAATCCATATAATTTTTAATTATACACTAATTGTGAGACTAAAAATTAATTTTTTATAGTAAAATTATTTAATTTTTAACTGAATTATTGTTTTAGTAAATTAAAAAAAAATTTTTTCCATAAAATTTCTGTTAAAAAGGATTAAGAAATAGTTAAAAATAAAGAATTATGTTATAATGAAAAGAAAAATAAAAGTAATGAAAATTTGAATCAACTCATTTTCGATTATGAATAAATTTTTTATTATTCAAGAAATTTAAGATGAATACTTAAACGTACAAACTTTATAATTATAAAACACATTTCATTTTAATATTAGTACATGATTTTTTGAAAACTCTTTAAAAAAAAAACAAAGGAAAAATGAACTTGAAAATTAAAAATTTTTTATTTTTATTTAAAAAGCTCATGTAATGCATAATTAAAAATCTTAAAATTAAAAAAATATCACAAATAAAAACAGCTAAACATCAATTTATACAATCACAACATTTATGTATAATTATTTTATTAAGTTCATTTAAAAAACAGTATGTAGAAATTTGAAGAAAAAAAATATTATTGGTATGAATCAATATTTATAAAATTTATAAATTTACAAAAACTATATATTTGTTTATATACTTACATGTAAAATTTAAAAATAATTTTTTTTGTATCTTACACTTTATTAATAAAATGTATTAATACAAGTGATTTATATTTAAGTGAATAATAAAAACTTATTACAAATAAATATTCATTATTTTTACTCTGCAGTTGTAAAGCCAACTAAATTTCAACATTGAATGTTAAACTTTATTAATTGGCCAAAATAGGAAGTAAATTTAAATGCTTTATTGAACATTTATAGAACTAATTTTAATGTTTAGTAAATTATAAAGAAAACCACAGGTATTTAATTATAACTAAATTTATATTTATGTTATTTAAGAAAAAACTCTTTTAGCCATGGCCCATGGAGATGGAGAATTTACTGGTACAAAAATTTTTTCAACAATATGGCTCAGATGGTTTAAAATTTTCTGAAACGTGAGAATAACAGCTAATGTATTTTCAAATTTTACCCATATATTTTGATGACCTTCAGCCAGGGCCCATGGAGATGGAGAAATTAATGGTACAAAAATTTTTTCAAAAGTATGGCTCAGATGGCTTAAAATTGACTGAAATGTGAAAATAACAGCTAATGCATTTTCAAATTTTACCCATATATTTTGACGACCTACAGCCAGGGACCATGGAGATGGAAAAATTAATGGTACAAAAATTTTTTCAACAATATGGCTCAGATGGTTTAAAATTTTCTGAAACGTGAGAATAACAGCTAATGTATTTTCAAATTTTACCCATATATTTTGATTACCTACAGCCAGGGCCCATGGAGATGGAAAAATTAATGGTACAAAAATTTTTTCAACAATATGGCTCAGATGGTTTAAAATTTTCTGAAACGTGAGAATAACAGCTAATGTATTTTCAAATTTTACCCATATATTTTGATTACCTACAGCCAGGGCCCATGGAGATGGAAAAATTAATGGTACAAAAATTTTTTCAACAATATGGCTCAGATGGTTTAAAATTTTCTGAAACGTGAGAATAACAGCTAATGTATTTTCAAATTTTACCCATATATTTTGATTACCTACAGCCAGGGCCCATGGAGATGGAAAAATTCATGGTACAAGAATTTTTTCAACAATATGGCTCAGATGGTTTAAAATTTTCTGAAACGTGAAAATAACAGCTAATGTATTTTCAAATTTTACCCATATATTTTGATGACCTACAGCCAGGGACCATGGAGATGGAAAAATTAATGGTACAAAAATTTTTTCAACAATATGGCTCAGATGGTTTAAAATTTTCTGAAACGTGAAAATAACAGCTAATGTATTTTCAAATTTTACCCATATATTTTGATGACCTACAGCCAGGGACCATGGAGATGGAAAAATTAATGGTACAAAAATTTTTTCAACAATATGGCTCAGATGGTTTAAAATTTTCTGAAACGTGAAAATAACAGCTAATGTATTTTCAAATTTTACCCATATATTTTGATCAACAATAGCCAGGGCCCATGGAGATGGAGAAATTAATGGTACAAAAATTTTTTCAACAATATGGCTCAGATGGTTTAAAATTGTCTAAAACGTGAAAATAACAGATAATGTATTTTCAAATTTTACCCATATATTTTGATGGCCTACAGCCAGGGACCATGGTGATGGAGAAATTAATGGTTCAAATATTTTTTTAACAATATGGCTCAGAATTTTTAATAGGGTCTGGAAGGTGAAAATAACAGCTAATGTATTTTCAGATTTTGCTCATGTATTTTTTTTTCTTTAGTCATGACCCTAGAGGCATTGAGTATACTAGCAAAAAAAAATCTTTAAATATATCTCATAATGTTTAAAATTGTCTGAAACGTCAAATTAACGGCGAATATATTTTTAGATTTTGTACGGTCGACACTGGTTAATAAAAGGAGGAGGGTTTCCTCTCGTAAGAAACTCCTCCTTAATTGGCAGGGAATGGCGAAAAAATGCCTTGGCTGCATTTTTTATTGACCGAAAGAATTCTTAAACAAGGAGTCCTGATCTGAATTCTATAAAATTATCATAAATTTAGGAGGGTGGGGAGTTTAGTGGGTATTACCTAGAATTTGAGGTTGAGTCCCACATATCCATAAATTATGCTCTGTATGGCATGCGTAAACAGCATTCAGTATCTCCTTGTCCTACAAAAATGGCCCCTTCTCTGAAAAAGATATTTAGGTTCTTTGCATATATTTTGATTCTATTTAGACAGGGATCCTAGAGACATTACTAGCAAAAAAATTTTTTTTTATAGTTAATAATGAGCAATGGAATTTAAACGAGCAAGAGTATAGTTTTAATGACAAGGAAAATACAAATTCTGCCTAACCGTTCAGTCCGGATGCTAATAGATATGCGTAACCGAGTGCCTAATAGCATTTTTTCACTTCCTAAGTAAATAAAAAAAAAATAAATTAATTATAGTAAATAAATCCAATAACCATTTTTTGCCCAAAATTACAAATTTATAATTTTATGCTAAAATGACAGTTATGAAGATACGTGTTTATTTGTTATTAAGATACTATTACTATACAGTTATTAAGATACATGTTTTATTGGTCTATAAAATTTTTTATAAGTTCTAAGTTTCCTAAAATTACACAATTATTCTTTTTCCAATTTCCTTTTTGAGGGGTATGATAATTTAAAAATAATTTTCTAATTTAAGGTTTTTTTTTTTAAGGGAGATGAAGTCAATTTTTTTCACAATTGCAGATCAATACTCAAAATATTTACTTTTTGGAAATTTTTTTTTACAAATAAAATCCTGTTTGGGCATAGGCAAGTATATATAAAGAATTCCTAATTAAAAGTTTTTTTTTAATTATAAAAACTTGTCTTTATTAACGTCACAGATTATGTAATCCTCACGTAATCAATAAACTAATAATTTACCAATGGCATTAGAAAGAAAGTAGGTTCACCTAAGCGTCCTTCAATCTTAATTTTTTTTTTAACATTTCATTATTTTTTTATAAATTTAAATTTAATAATGATGCAATTTTGATTTACAAAAAATAAATGGAGATTCATCAATCAAATATTCACACAAAAATATTTGAAAAAATAAAATTTTAAAAATATTTCAACAAATGTATAATCTAAAAAAATTTTATTTTGAATAGAATAATTATTGTACTTTCATATTTTATATAAAAAATTTTTTTATTTTTATTATTTACATAAGAAAAATTGTATAATAATAATTTTATATTTATAATAATAATAATAATAATAATATTAATATATCACAAAAACTAATTTAATCATGTATAAAATTATGTTTTGAATAAAAAATACATCTAATGTTTGATTTTTATTATATTTATATAATTATAACCTACACACTATTTGATGTTTATTAGCTCGGTAATTTTGTTTTTTAAAAAGTTGCTCAAATGCCTGATTACTGTTGAAATTAAGAGTCATTTACATGAAAAAAAAAAGATTTTAAAGTTTTTAACCAGCAGTTAGTCCACATAGGTGTGCGCGTTTTTAATAAGGAGGCTGAGAATGTTTATTAGGTTGATAAGACACCCTCTATTTCTATAACCTAGTTAAATGAGCTAAGGCACAGAGCCCTCCACTAAAGTTAAATATATTAGAAGTTTTAATTAAAAAACTACGAAATTTTATCTTACAACATGGAACCTTCTGTGCGTTGGTCCATTTAGCTAAATTGTAGGAATAGAGGATGTATACACCTATGTCATACACTTGGCGCACTAAAACTAAAATAATTTATCTCGATTAGAGTCCTTAATTAGGTTTTTCGTAAAATAATGTTGCAAGTATTTTGAAATTAATAATTATTTTTGCAAATGACACTTAATTTCATTCAGAAATCGAGAATCAAACAGTGGCAACTTTGAGAAATAATTTATAAAGTAAAATGTGTGAAAATAGCACTGCATATTAGAGTATTCTTATTTAGCCTTAATCTAATTTTAAATTATATTAAAGTGTTCTTTAGATATAAAATAATCGAAGTTTTTAGATGATGTGACTTTTGATTTTTGAAGATTCGTTGAAGTTTATAAATATATTTAGTAATAAAATTTAATTCAGTTTTTTCTTGAAAAGTTTTTTGACCATTAATTATTTTTATATTGTCTGAAAACTTAATGGTGCAGATTTATTTTATAAACAATGCAGTAATTAAAAAAAAGCCAAACTTGTTCAGAAAATTAAATCGCTTGTAAATATAATTTTCTTTACAGAAATGACTTTAAAAGGTACTAAAAAAAATTTTGTAACTCATTATACGTAAAATATTAGTACAATCTAAATAATCATTTTTACAATGGGAAACAAAATCAACTAAGTCATTTCCAATTAAATTTCAGTTTCTAAAACAAAAGCAATTTGGAATCAAATACTCTAAAAATTACAAAATTTCGGATATTTATAAATAAAATCAAATTTTGATTAATCAAGTAAGTTAGTGCCATTTTTACGTATTTTCCTCATAAAAATTTAAAAATATATATCTTAAAACTAGAAAATTACATAAATAATATTTTTTTTAAATATGTATACATATAGATATTGACAGCACCAAAAACAAAAAAAAAAAAAAAAATGAAAAGAAAATACAAAGCGAGGTCAATGTAAGTATATATATATATATATATATAAAAATAAAAAAAAAATAATAATAATATTTATAACTGATAATAAAAATAACCGTTTTTAATTATAATCTAATATACATTATAAGCCTTGGTTCTTTCTAGTCGTTATAAAATAACCGTTATTTACAAGATTTACAAAATAGTATACAGATAAAAAAAAAAATGATAATTTAGTCGCGGAACGTTGAATAATATGGATACTGTAGAAACTCTTTATTGTCAGCAAACATCAACAAAAGAGGCCGTGGAACCACTTGCTATTTCAGCGTATTCTTGTCTACTTGCTGAACATAATTTACTGGAGAAATCAGTTTCTCGTTTCCTGCAAGAACAAAAAACAAGTAAAACAACATTTTTTTCAATTATTATTACTTGGTAAATGTTTTTTGAAAAAATAAAAAAATTTTATTGAAAAAAATAATATTGATACACACCCTCTACCCGGTAGTTCCATAATATCTACTATAACGCTACTGACGTAAAGTCTATCGTTGCACCAGAAGAAGCAAAGTGATCTGGGTTGTAAAACGTCCATGTCGTAAGTCCATGATAATTCTACCCTTCTAATTTTACCCATGTCACCGGTAGAGCCACCTTGGTGCGGTATCACCATTCTTATGCTTGTACCATGTTCGAGTTTCATGTTACCACTGGGAGTTAAGTCCATGTTTCTTATGAGTCCATTATCAGCATGCAGCGTGACTTTCATGAAACCTTGGACCCAATTTTCTGCACTAGAAGGCCTGGCTAAGTCAATGGTTATCCTGTAATGTCTTCTGCAATAAGGATCATCTTTTCCTGTGGCAAAATAGAACTTTGAACCAAGAATACCAGACATGTCTAAGCCCATTTCTTGGCGTTTAACTAAAGCTGGACTGCGGTCAGCGTGATAGCCCATCAACCCACAGGATAAACTGCCATTACTTTTACAGGAAAAACAGTCACCTCGCATAAAGCTTTGATAGCTTGCACACTCATGAGCTACATAAGGACACTTAGAGTTTATGCTTTCAGTGAAAAGTTTTATAGCTCGAACATGATTACAAGCCACCAAGACTCTAGAAGCTTCTTCCAAGCCTTCCTTTATTAAAGTTAGTGGTAAAGAAGGTGTAGTCTCACTAAGATCGGTACATCCAGGTTGCTCCTTTCCATTATTTGGATAGAAGTCTAAATGACCACAGGGCTGGCTCATTCCATAGCCTGGCAGTCCTAATAAGAAAATACTCTTACCGTCCGTGTGGATAACGTCGACTAGTTTTGCATCAGTGTAATCAAGGCGCAGATGAGCTGGCATCCCTTGAAAGTAAGGTTCAGCTGGGTCCAGACCAGTGATTCTACCTAAGTCACCTTCAAGTTTTTCTCCTGCATAACCAGCGGTATGCGCACCCAAACTATGGCCTATTAAATGCACTGTGCCTGGATCGACACCGTAATTGTTTTGTAAATGCCTTATAAGGTTGGCTATTTCGAGACCCACGAGACGAGTATTAGCCGTAGCTTGAGTGTAGAGAGGAAGACTGCCCCCTGCCCAGTCCACTACTATGACATTATAATCCGCATGTTTAAGTAGCTCGCTTCTCATTTCCTTAACCCAGTTGCTCAATGGAGTATCTATGAAACCATGGATTATGAATTTAGTTGGACGTTTAGGCTTGAAATTCGAACGCTTAATCGATTTGTCCTTACTAGCCGACAATACTTGGCCCTGAAATGAGCAAAAAATTAAATAACTTTATAAAAGGAATTAAATAAAAGATAATAAATTAATTATAATATACCTCATTTGGATTATCTTTGGTGTATAGAATAAATCTTGTATTAATGACTTCTCTTGGCAATGGGAAAACATTGAGTGGACGATAAATGAGATGATACCAGCTTCTCGTTATATTTAAGCAGCCCAATTCGTCGTAACAGCGTGTCTCGTTCTCGACTGTACATTTTTGATTTAGTAAATTGGATAAGAATTTTTTCTTCTATGCATACACAGAACATATAAACCCTTATAATTTTAAGATGTTATTTAATAAATAGACATCAATTTAGTTAAAATAAAATTAAAAAAAAAATTTATTTACTTGTTTATAAGAATTTTAAGAAACTTTCCTCAGCTTTAGAACTTTAAATTTTTAGATCAAAAGATAAAAAAATATTGTTTAAAAATAACTTACAAGGTAACCAAGGAATATTGACTTCAATCCTATCACTGCGTGCCCATTGCCATGGATCCAAAATACCAGCAGAGCAGAGATTAGGAATAAGTATAACAAGGATAATTAAACATATTCCAAAAAATTTGGAAATATCTTCTTTCCTCAAACTGCTCCACCTCATTCTAAAACAAAAAATAAATTAAAAATTAAAATATTATTTTACTTTTATAGTAATATAAAATTTAAGAAAATATCTGCTCAGTTGAAAGACAAGAAAATAAGTGAAGAAAAATAACTTCAAGTTTTATTATAATGGTTCGCTGTATGAAAAACCTGTAAGATGTATTTTATTTAAATATTTATATAAATGACCTTCGAATGAAAATATCAGCCTCGAAATAAATTCCTGTTTAATAAATCAGTTATGGGGATTTTCATATGGTATTTATTTATAATGTATCATTAAATCCATAAAAATATTTATATAAAAGAAAATAATAATTAATTTTTTGTATATTTTAGGTATGCAAAATATTTTATCGTCAAATTATACATTTAAAATGGTTAAATATTTATATGTGCATTAGCCAGGCAGTTGTGGTAAAAAATTGCTTGGATTTTTTATTACTGCAGGGTAAAATTAGAGTTAGTTAACTAAAAAAATAAAACTACCAAAACTACACTGTAAAAAGTTACTTTCTTAGATTTACAAAAGAAATAGAATGTTTTCGAAAAATTAGTGAATTTTCAAAAAATTTTGTAAATATTCGATAAAAATCGTAAATTTACTAAATTTAGTATATTCTCGAAAAATTCGAGAATCCTTGATTTTTTTTTGTGAACTTACGAAAAAAGTTGTAAATTCACAACTGTTTTTGGAAAATTTACAACTATTTTTTGTAAATTTTCGAAAAAAAATTGTAAATTATCAATTTTTCTTGCGAATCCACAAAAAAAAATCGAGAATACTCGAATTTTTTGTTAATATACTTTTAGTAAATTTACGATTTTTTTCGGATATTTACAAATTTTGTCGCAAATTTACTAATTTTTCAAAAAAGTTCTAATTTTTTTGTTAATCTAAGAAAGTAACTTTTTACAGTGTACAGATCATTATATTCGTTACTTTTAAGTTTTACCACTAAATAGCTGCGGGCTCTTATAGAAGAAAATTTTTGGCCCTATGAATTTGGTGGGAACACTTAGTAGTGATTAAAATGATCTTTTGAATGATTTTTTCGTTTAATTTTACCCAGTAATTAAAAATCCAAGTAACATTTTAGTATAACTGCCAGGCTAATGTGCATATGTGCAAATTTATTGAATACATAGTTATTACAAACTAAGAATAATATTTTTTCAATACATATTATGTATACGTTAAATTATAATTTTAATTTAAGTACATACATTTAGAAAATCAGCGGAGGTGTGAAATAATAAAATTGTATTAATTATTAGCTATGCTCAGAGGTTTTCTACGAAATATTAAAATACATATTACAACCGGATACATAATTTTTTGCTATTAATGCACATTTTTTTTTACTTTAAACATTGGCGTTTTCCGTTATTGCATACAATGTAAAATTTTTTTGATTCTTAGGTGTGTAATTATTTATTACGAGACCGCAAATTTTTTATGATTTTAGTGTTTTAGCATTTTTTATTAAAATAAGTTATTTAAGAGACGCATACATAAAGATAGGAATTTTTAAGCTTGCTCCTAGTAATTTTGTCCTCCTACTCTAAAAAATTCAGTCATTTGGAAATTTTAACGGAAAAATATTCTTATATTATGTGCACTGGTCTATATCGCATAAGTCAGGGTTTTGATCGTATTGTCTATGCGACTTCTACATTATTTTTATCTCACAATTAAATAAATCGTGTAACGTGATAAATAGCAGGTTTGCAAAGCAATTCATTGACTCTTTTCCATGAAATTAAGTTTTGAAAAGCGTTTCTTTTTTCAATATTACAAATTGTGCTGGTGGTCGTTATATAACTATTAGAAATCATTTTACTAGCGAGAAAAATTTAATAAGAAAATTTTCACTAAAAGGCATCTTTTTAGAACTATTCGTTATTAATTTTTTCCTCGCAAACGAAATGATTTTTACATACTATTTATATAGGGACCATGCATCCCCCGTTTTACCCTAATTAGATATTTTTCAGTATTTCATAAATCATGAGATTAATACATAATTAGTAATCCAGCTAAAATTGGAATAATTAGTGAAATTGCCTATGTCGCCTAATGGTTGGCATAGGGGCCTCTATGAGGATGCCAATTCTACCGGTCCCAAGCCCAGAGCCTCATTATTTGCTTGCAAACTATGGGGTATGAAGAGGGTAGGCTTGTTAAAAGTTGGACTAGGATCAAGGATGCAGTACTTAGCTTTTCATTTAAACATCTGGGCGAACTTTTATAAATAGGGACCTGTGCTTGTTATTCCAAAAACAGTCACCGTGCTATCGCTATGAGGAAATGGCCATCCTGAGAATCATCAAAATCCTATTTTAACCTTAAGGGGTAGTTCGTGCCACCGTTCAACGGTTGGATCAGAGCCAGAGGTGTCAGATAGAACATTCTGGGAATATTTAGGCCGCTTTTGTCAACAGGGTCTAGTGCCGTCGATGCTATAAAGCCAGGTACTTCGTACTATCGTGCATCCTCAGATGAGAGACTGTCAATAGGTATCCTCGAAGAAATCGGCAGGGAAATCATCTTTGGAGGACTTCAAGAAGTTCTTCGGAAATATCGGTGGAAATCCTTAGATTCCCTCCTTCTTGCATCTGGCTCTAATTATTCAGAAAAAAATTTAATGAAGGACGAATTTCCAGGGCCTACTAATTAGAAGTGCATGTAATTAAAAAAATAAAAATTTAGTATCTAATCTTTAATTAAACATTAAAAACAATATAAATAATTTATTTCTCATAAAGTAATTATTATTATGTTTTTAGTTTTATAATTATGCATAATAGTTATTAACTTTCACGGTCATTGTTAAGAGCGTAAATAATTGTTCTTATTTATTTAACGTTTTTTTTTTTTACATATAAAATGACATAATAATTCCAAAAAATGTATCAATCAAATTATACTCCCAGCATAGATTATGTAAATACTTGAAATTTTAAAAATTTATCATTTTTTTTTCTCTTTTATAGATAACCAAATTTAACTTTAATTGATTTGTAAATAAATAATAAGAATTTCAAAATATTTTAATGATTAAAATTGTTAGATAAATAAAAATATAATTACAAAAATCATAAAATTATAAATGCCAATTATATGTATGCCGTTGTAATTTATAGATATAACTAAAATTTTACAGACTAAACTTCTATTAATAATAATTATTGATATTTACACAATTGCTTATAGAAAAATTTTTTTTCTTTTAATAAATAAAAGTATTTATTAATGTTATAAATAAAGTAAGAAAGGAATTACAAAATATATACTGTAAATATTATAATAAACAATTAAAGCAGTTAATTAAACATGGGTAATTTAATCTAAATATCGGCCAGGGTTGTTTTTTTATTGTTTATAAATAAGGATCTTTCATATTTTGTTTTGAAATAATTTTATATTCTTGTATGATTTATTATTTATCTATCAATCAAAAATATTCGTGATTTATAGTTTTATAATATTACCAAGTATTATGTTATCAGTTAAATTGATAAGCATTTAAGTAATTGGCTTCATCCATTTTGTGGACAATTTTTTTTTTTAATGGTCCAGTTATCCAGAATACAAAATTTTTAAGATTGCAAAAAAAAAAAAAATTTAAGTAGCCTATAATACTTATTGGCTTGGTGGGTTCCTGTAAAAATGAGTATCGAATATGGGTAAATTCAAAGTAAACGAATTTCAAACTGTTGTTCGTGTATATTCAAAACCAAATTTTAATTTATGAATTTATCGCCATAGGCGCAGTTTAAATCAGTTTTTAGATCCCGGAATCTTATTCTACCGGAAATTTATTATCGGAATTCAAAATGAAATAAATTATGATAAAATACTCATTTCATGGAAAAATTAATTTCTTTTTTTTAAATTATCAAAAAACAAAAATAGCTGTCAAATATCGAAAATTTAATTTTACGGGGTAAAAACTGCTATTTTTAGTGGTAATTTTGGAAAAAAATAACATGGAATCAATTTGAAGACGCGAACATCAGTTTGAAACTCGTTTGATTTAAATTTACTGATATTATTCATACTCATATTTATACAGTAAAATTATTAGCGTTCAGTAAAAATAAATAATGCTCCGTTATGTAAGGATTTTCCGTATTATTTTATTATTTTTAATTAATTTAAAGGCTTTAACGATGATTAACCGAACAAATGAAATCAATTTTTGATTTATTTAACTCAACACTGATAGGTGTACGAATTAATCGTCTAATCAATCAAAAATTGATTTCATTTGTTCGGTTAATCATCGTTAAAGCCTTTAAATTAATTAATTTCATCAATTCGAACGATAAATTCATAAAAAATAATTATAAATTCAGCTTGGATGCGTAACAGCTGTATTTGAGATAACAAAGCGTTCCTGGAGGCTGAGAATCTGCGTGGATAAAACACCAGTGTACAGAACTGGAGATCGTGGGTTCAAATCCCTCCCAGGGCCCGTTTTTTTATCTCAAATAAAAAATTTTTTCTGCTTTTTTTAAGATCAGCAATTGAAAATTAAAATTTTTAAAAAATTTTTAAAATTAATATTTGATATAATGATTTGAAAAAATCGTTAACTAAATACTACATGTTAGATTTAATAAAAAAAGAGACGATTAATTCGTACACCTATCAGTGTTGAGTTAAATAAATCAAAAATTGATTTCATTTGTTCGGTTAATCATCGTTAAAGCCTTTAAATTAATTAATTTCATCAATTCGAACGATAAATTCATAAAAAACAATTTTATTATTTTTATTTTTAAATTAAATTTTTTATTATTTATATCAAAAAAGGAGGTTTACAGAACTATAAAACAAATATCATGCAAGAATATATATATGTTACACCCCAAACGTGTAATTGTCAAGATTTTTTGGTCAAAAATCTTCAATTTTTTTACACGATATGGTCAATTTTAGAATGAATAAAAATAACACGGTATTATATTCTTTAATTTTAATAAATTATTACAAATCTAAATTAAAAATGTATTTTGTATAATAACATTTTAATTTGTATTATATTTTATTTTTAAATGATAGTGTTTAGGTAATTCAAAAAAAAAATAATAACAAAATATAAAAAAAAATTTTTTGAAAAAAACAATTTTATTTCTATCACCCTGATTAAACCTTAAATTGTAACTTGTATTATAATACAATAAAGAATATTATTATATAAAATAGTGACGTCATCCCCACTGCCACCACTGTCCCTACTGTCCCCACTTCATATCAATGTATTTAAGGGAGCATTCAGACGAGAAAAAAATTTTAACCACCAACTCCAAAATTGACTCCCACTTTTTATTATTTAACACGCAAGAATGGGACGAGAGGGGGTAAATATCGAAGGTGGGGGTTACAAATTTTTTCTCGTCTGAGGGAGCATTCAAAAATTAAAAAAAAATTTCATTCAAAAAAATTTTTTTCTCGTCTGAATGCTCCCTGAATGCTCCCTATAATATTATAAATAATATTTTAATATAAAATACATTGTATGAAGTGGGGACAGTAGGGACAGTAGCGAGAGTGGGGAGAGTGGACACAGAGGACACAGTGACACAGTGGCGACAGTGGCGATAACGTTACTATTTTATATTATAATGTTATTTATTATATTATAATACTTAAATGTGTATTATATTTTTTTAATATTAATAACACTATCTATTAAAAAGAAAATATAATACAAATTAAATTATTATAATATAGTAAAATAAAAATCTTTTTTCATTTCATGAAATGGTCAATTACACATTTGCAGTGTAACATATATATATGTAATAATATTTTAATTCTAAAGAATAACTCACGAAATATGGTATCATACAGTATAAACCGTGAAGCTTATAAATCTAATTTTTTTTTTGAAAACATTCGAAGTAAAACGTATGTTTCATGGTTTGGTGTGCAATGAGCGATTTGACACCATCGTAGTTAACTCTGGGTTAACTTGACTAAATGTTAACTTAACCACGAGCAAATCGATAAAGTCCCGTTTACACCGACCATGGTTAGCTAAAAAAATTTGAATTTAAAACATTTGTCGGTGTAAATAGGTCTTTGTCAATTTGCTCTTGGTTAAGTTAATATTTGCTCAAGTTAACCTAGGGTTAAACACGATGGTGTAAAATCGCTCAATATGGATAAATAAATAAAAGTTTGACTTTGTTCCAAGAATCTCGTTTTTTTAGCGGTAATTTTATGGTTCAGAGTTTTGGTTCTTTTTGGTACCCCACATTGTTGAGCCCCTGGGATTTTGGTCACTGATAGCTCGGGTCTTATGAATGTATAATTTTAAGTAAATAGCATCATTTTGCTAGTCTCCTTGAATAAGAATTATGATAAGCAAGGCTAAAATTTGTTAAGTGTGAAAAATAAATAATACTAGTAATTATGAAAAAAAAAATTCGTTTGATGTCTCTTAAAAAAAGACTAAATTTTGAACTGAACGTTGACGTGCTAATTGTACAAGCACAAAAATATTTATTTATTTATTTTTTTTTTATTAAAGACTGTGGTCCAGAGGGCAGAGCTTTGTAGGAAATTAAAGGTAAAATTAAGATCCCAAAATCCCTGGGGTCTAATATACCATGGATCAAAGGAATCAAATATGAAACCTCGTAAGTTTAAAATAGATAATAATTTTTTAAATCTTAATTTTTCCATTTTCCATACATTTCCTCATATAAAAAAAAATTGCGTTAAAGAAATGCATATAATAAATAGTAAAAACATTATTTTGAAATTTGTTGCTAAAAAAAATAAAATTTATGCTCTTAGGTATGCATACCTACTTATAAATCGAAAAATTTTATAATAATAATTGCTATTCATAATTACATACTTTTTTTTTTCATGCAATTTTTATATTATTATTGTTGAAAGTTTATATGCACACATAAAACGTCCTTGTCAAGGATAAATAAATATTTTTTTATAAATAAAAAAGATTGTAAGTAAATATTTATGCTAAAAAAATATAAAAGAGTAAAAGTTTATTTTTTTACATTTTAATAATTTAGGTCATAGTATATCTAATTTTATTGTAATTAAAATAAATAAAAATTTTCTATTTTTTTTTTTTGTAAGTATTTATTAAGTACTAGATTAAAATTATTATTATTATTATTAACTTTCATTAAAAAATATGTATATTATTAGTTAACTTCCGAGTTCGAATCTCGTTAATTTTTTTAACATGGAAGTAGGAAGTTTTTATAAAATATGCAGATGTCGCTTATTTAGTATAGGCGCCAATGAAAAACTTTCTATAATTATTATTTAAAAAAAAAAGAAAATATTTATACCTTAAATAATTGAAATATTTTTATTTGTTAATTTTTAAAATTATGTAATTTTAATAAGAAAATTATTATGTCAATTATTCACGTCAAGTATTATACTTATTTTTTTTTTTTTATTATGTCATATAAATTATTGAGGGTCATTTATATTATACTTTCTTTATTATAATAATTTTAAATTTTTAATGTAAATAGTAGAATCAAAAGTTGCATTTTCGTGAAAGTTCTTTTTGGGTTTTTTTGTTCGCATAAAAATAACGAGGATGATAATAATTTTAATGATGATTATGGCCCAGTTTTTTTTTAAATATAAAAAATGACCTAAAGCAATTTAATTTTTTTGTTCTATTTCCGACATTCTCTGTGGGACCTACATTTTTTTTCAACTATTTAAACTTTCAATTAATATTATATTATTTTAGACTTTTTGTTTTTTTTTTATTATTATATACTTTCTTTTTATTTTCACTTTTTACATATGTATATTATATATCTAATGATTTATTATTATTATTAATAAATGTATTATACATTAAAAAAATAAAAAAATTTTTATTGTGTAATGTTGAGAATTTTTATAGTTAAATAAATAAAAGATAAAATATGTAATTGGGTAGCGAAATTCTTCGAGGCTCGATTTTTTTTTTTTTTTGATTTTTGTGAGACTTCTAAATTTCATAACTAATGTGTTATTTAATGAGACAGGTGATTGCAAAAAGATTTTTTTTTAAGTTTCTCAGCCAATTTTGGTACGTTCTTTATTTTAATGCCAAGTAATATAAATGTTTAAAATACCTGAAAACCCTTTGACTCTTTGATGATTTTGGTTAAATTTTTGAAAAGTTTATAATATGCGTAATTTTATGATCTGAAATTTTCTTACCAGCCTATAGTTAGGCTGTCAGGCACGTACCCAGAGGGGGTACATTGGTATATGAAATAATTACAAACCCTACGATTTTTCCACCACCATAGTGAAGTAACTTCTTTAGATGGGCCGTCCAAAGGGAAGTTGGTTTTCCCCTTTTAGGGGGTCAAAGAATTTTTTTTTAATACTATAAATCGATTTATTTTTTTGTTTAAAACGAAAAAGTGGACAAAAATTTTTTGAAAAAATGCATCCCTTGCCAGTTAAAGCCCATAAAAGTTTGATATTTTGAAAATCTAAAATGTCGTTAATCAAACTTCTGGGGGCTCAAACTGGAAAGGGATGCTTTTTTTTGAAAAATGTTTATCCACCTTTTCTTCTCAAAATCAAAAAATGAATTGATTCGTAATGTTGAAAAAATAATTTACTCTATCCCCCAAAAGGAGGAATATCCCCCTCTGGGAGCTCGCCCAAAGAAGTTTGATATGTAAGGAATTTGGTTCGGACAAAAATGAACCAAATACAAAAAGTTTTAAGTTATTTCACTGAGGCGGTGGAAAAATGCTAGATACCTAAAAAATGTGTAATTATTTCTTCTACTACAAGAGGGCTATGGCCCCCTTCCAAAATGAACAATTTTTTAAAAAAATGCAACATTTATTACCTTAATTTTAAAATTTTAAAATTTTCTATTAACAATTACTAAAACAAATATCATATTCATGTTCAGCGATCCAGAAAGCATAAACATTCAATTGAAAATGCCTTCGACCTACGGATAAAAAGGAAACAGGTATTTATAGAACAGGTCTAATGTACATATAAGGCACATGTATCTTTAATAACTATATTCTCGCAAGTGAAAAGTGCATTAATAATCATATAAGATAAATTATCGAAAAAAGTAAAAAATTATCATGCTTTTAAAAAAAATTAAAATTCAAAGATGCATTTTTTCTTTAAAAAAAAAAAAAAAACGTGCTGGTTTTTATTAAAAAGTATCGATGTTTACTTGCATATTATTATAAATACCTATATAAAATGCTTTAATAATTTAGATAAGCTATAATTTTTCAATTTATTATTTAAATAAATTTCATTAAATTTAAATTATAAACTTATATTTTCCATAAAAAATCACTGGTTATTAAATTTTTATCAATAAAATGTTAAAAAAAATCATTTAAAAAAAATATTATCTTGACAAGAAATCAATAGTAATAAAATTTTCAAACAGGAATTTTATTTTGTATAAAAAAATCAAGGTATATAATAATAATAATAATAATAATAATAATATATGAAATTTCAATGACAAAATATTATTATTGATATACTTTCTTTAGTTAGTAAATATTTAATTAAAATCGACTAGACTGAAATATTTCCTTTTTTTTTTACTTTTTACATAATATAGAATAAAAAATTTTGAATTAATTTTTTTTTCTGCACAATATAATTTCAATTATTAATTATAAAAAATTAAACTATGAACCATGAATACAAAAAAATTACATAATAGTAAATATAGATATACAAAAAAATGATGACGTGTAGTATTCGATCAATAAACGATTTTACCTTAAATTAATATAGGTGTCTATCATATTTTGGGGTTAGTGGCCGAAAATAGTATTTATTTTTTTGACCTTTTTGGAATATGTAAACATATTTTTGTGCAAAAAATTTAAAATACAAACATTTTGATAAAAATCAGGTAAAATTTCAAGGTGTAAGATAATGGGCTAAAGTCATTAAAATTCATTTAAATGCATAACATGAAAAATGTTCAATTTTTAAATTACATTTTGCTGATAACAAGTTGCAATTTATTACAGTGATTTTAATAAAATGATGGGTATTTTAAAATATGCAAAAATTTTTATTTAAAAAAATTTTTGAAGGTGAGCCATTAATTTGATTAAAATAGATAAATGTTGTGATATTCTTGAGTAACTTTTTGACTGACTTTTAAACGTCGATTATTTAAATTAAAAAGCAATTTGATATTTTAGAGCTATTATAGGAGTCATTCAATGTGAAGCTGAGCTAAGGGATAGGTGAAAGTGTTGAATTTGAAAAAATCTATTGGACTGGTTTCAGTATATGTAAAATATGACACCGTACTGTATTTTAAGGTCCTAGATTCAAAGGTTTTGAAATGGCAGCTAGTGTTTTACGATTTTTAAAAATTCTTAAATTCGTAACTGAAATTCGAGCAAACTTTTCGATGTTAATTTTCCAACGATCTAAATAAAACTAAAAACTATTTTTTGGAAAAACCTTGAAAAAAGTCGGAAAATTTGAAAAACTAACGGGAAATTTCAAATGCTTATTTCTCAAAGAGCGAAATTTTTTTCTCTTTTGATTAGTCTTAACATTTTTTTCCCCATGTATTTTTTATTGGTAAACAGATTTTTAGGGGTATTATTAGTGTCTAAAAACTTAAAAAACGAATTTTCATAATTTTTCATTTTCAGCCTTTTTTTGTTTTTTATATGAAAATTCTGATTTGACTTACGGATTTCTTGGAAAATTTTTAAAAATTCTGTACCGTCTTTTCTTTTTATTTCTTTTAGATTAAAAAAAAATCTTTAAAATTTCTCTATAATAAGAGTTTCTTTAGTGAAATTCCCGAGAAATACGGTCTCAAATCTAATCAAAATTTTCATCTGGTTATAAAAAAATTTTTTAAATAGAAAATTTTGGAAAATGAAAAATAATTAAAATTCGTTTTTTGAGTTTTTAAGTACACAGTAAAAATTAACTTTCTTTTATTAACAAAAAAATTAGAACATTTTTGAAAAATTAGTAAATTTTCGAAAAAATTTGTAAATATTCGAAAAAAATCGTAAATTTACTAAATTTATTGTTAGTATATTATCAAAAAATTCGAGTATTCTCGATTTTTTTTGTGAATTCGCAAAAAAAATTGATAATTTACAATTTTTTTTCAAAAATTTACAAAAAATAGTTGTAAATTTCCGAAAAATAGTTGTGAATTTACAACTTTTTTCGTAAAATCACCAAAAAAAATCGAGAATTCTTGAATTTTTCGATAATATACTAAATTTAGTAAATTTACGATTTTTATCGAATATTTACAAAAATTTTGAAAATTGTATTTTTTTTGTAAATCTAAGAAAGTTACTTTTTACAGTGTAGTTAACAGACAAATACCCCTGAAAATCTGTTCACCAACTTAAAATACTTGTATGAAAACTACTATGAAAAACTAGTATGCAAAAAAATGAAATTTTTCGTTGGTTTTTTCCGGTTTTCCACCATTTTTCAAAGTTTTTAAGCGGTCAAATCACATAAAAAATTTTTGGTTCTTTTTAAAATTTTTATAATTGTTGTTTACAGTAAATTTTAGGTAAATATTTTTAATTTTTAATTATTATTACCAACATTGTAGGTAAAAATGGACCCCAGATTCGGTTTCAGGAGATGAAAAAATAAGAATTTTCCCTTTTTCTCCGCTGGATCTAACTGGTGCACTGCGGCGCGGATCGACTATGCAGTAAATTTGTTAAAAAAGAAAGTAAAAAAATTTTTTTTTAATTAATAATTTAAAGAAATTTGTCATAAAAAAAAAATTGAAATTTGCATGCGTGACTAATTATACGGGAAGTTTTTCTTAAATCAAAAAAAATAATAAATAAATAAATAAAAATTTACCACATACA
Organism: Anagrus nilaparvatae; assembly: GCA_022575985.1. Classification (NCBI taxonomy): domain Eukaryota; kingdom Metazoa; phylum Arthropoda; class Insecta; order Hymenoptera; family Mymaridae; genus Anagrus; species Anagrus nilaparvatae. The sequence continues at coordinate 27,735,165 of JAKSXM010000231.1, read as the reverse complement.
CACGACTAAACTCTTACAAAAATTTGATATAAATAAAATATTAGTAAAAGTTTACATAAAAAAGCACGTTTTATATATAATTTCTTTTTTTTTGTAATAAATATTTAATTTTCAAGGCTTTTATAAAGCACGAAGGTCATATTTTTAAATATTTTGTAAATTGAAGTAAAAAAAAAAAAAAAAAAGAAAGGAAAAATGATAAAGTTATGTAATTAGTTTGTAATAAACATGTTTTATATAAAATGTGGTGTTTTGGTTTTACTGTTAGTTGTTTGGTAATTTTGTAAAATGAGATTAATTCTTAAATTATTTCATCAGTTTTCTTAAATAAGGAAAACCCAATGTTTCAATTTTGAAAGGATATCTTAAAACAAGTCTGAAATATAATTGTGAAAGGTGCAGAGTAAATTTTTAAAATTAATTTTATTTAACTTTAACTTATCAAAAAGAAAAAAAATTTTTTAGGACACTTTCCCTCGTAGAACTGGAATATTTATCACTTAAGATAATATTACCTTCCAATACACCGTGTACATAAAAAAAAAATTATGTTATAGAAAAAAAAAAGGAAAATTAAATAAAATTTATGTTATTTTTTTTTTTACCAGTCACTTTCAAGTCAACTTTATAGTTGACCTACTCTCATATAGTAAAAATTGTTTTAGATATCATAGAAATTGTTTATTTTTCTCATGATGTATTTTAATCTTAAAATTAATGATTCATTATCCCATATTTTAATTTATTCTTGTTCTAGTTTTTATTTTTCATTTTGCTAAAAAAAAAGGGTTTAAAAAAAAAACAGCTTTCATTCGTTCCCATTTAAAGCTTTCCATGATTGTCTTTAAACACACTCTAACCAGTATTCGTGGCCTTAACACTGACCTACATAATAATAATAAAAATATTAATTCTTATTAAACATTTTTCTTTATTTAAAAAAAAATCTTCTCTCCTCTACAACATTAAAAAAAAAGAAAGGTTTTTTTTATTACATGATTTTTTTTTGTATAAATCAGGAAACGAATATATATTTTTTATATAACAGTTTTACTGATACACAAAATACTTTTATTTGTTATTATTTATAATGTCAAACTAAAAAAAAAATTTTCATGGTATTTTTTCTTCCTTATTAAAAAGAGAGACTTTCATAAAAAATGATTTTTAATTAATTTTCTAAATAAATATATATATGAAAGTCATTAAAAAATACTGTACTTGAAAAAAAAATCTATACAGAGAGCCAGTCAAAGCACAAAATAAGTTACACAATTGATTACACTATATAATTATACGCATTTTTTTTTTTTAATTGTACCATTTAAACTTTCTCTCGTTCATTGACTTAGAAATAGTTTTAAAAATACTATGTGTGTCTTTTTTAATAAATATTTTTTATCTATATTTAAAAATGTATGTGTGTGAGTGTATAATAAAAAATTTAATATTATTTAATCATAGAATTTATTTAAAAAAAAAAAAAAAATTATTTTTTTAGAAGTAGAAAATATTTGTGAAAGCTTTAATAAAAAGTTATACCTTGTGGGTCCTCCACCTCTTATATTATTATATATCTTGGGGACAACATTCCCGAAGACGTGTACGGAGAAAGCGCACAGCCTATATATTTTTTTATTAAAAAAAAATAAAATACTTATCTCTCTATAAGATTTATACACTAAAAAAATTTATATATTTTTTTTAATATTAAAATTCACTCACATTTATTTGATATTTAATTTTTCATGACACTTTTAGAAATTTTTTATTAGCTTTTTTTTATTAGCTCCATTTGATAATTTTATTGTTTTTTTTTTTTTTTTTTTGAAGACACTTGATTGTTTTAATTACTGAATTTTAATGACAGATTAAAAATATTTTTTTTGAGTATTTAATAATGTAAGAGCATTCATTTAATTTTTTTTTCCAAAGAACACGATTGGTGAGAGGCCGGTATTCAACTAACTGAGTTTGCAATGTGTATTTCAACAAACTTCTTAACATTTTTTTTACCCTCACCACACACGCTCACATTTTTTTAATGTTTTTTTATTCTTGCAATAAAATTGTTTATTTTTTTTTTATATCATCATTTTTTATTTAAATTACCTTTTTTTTGTGTATAAAAAATTTTTTTATTTAAAAAAAAAAGGATTAAAATTTGGTATTATTTTGTAATAATTTTTAATAAGTGCAATTTTGATGTTTGTGGGTCGTTTAAAAAGAATTATGTTGTAAGAAATGTATTTTAAAATTGTATTTAAGGTAAGGAGAGGATGTAACTGAACTTTTAAAAAATTTAGTACATTTAACCGCATTTTCAGGAATTTTTGATTAAGTAAATTTTGAATAAAAGGTTAGTTTAGTTTATAGTATGATATTAAAGCCAAATTATTGACAGTCAAATTTTGAATACAAAGTAAATAATGAATTATTTTTTTATGAATTTGTTTTTAAGTATGAAGGTGTGTGTAATTGGTAGAGGAAATTCGGAACACTTTAAAAAACTAGAAAGATGTAAATTAAGCAATTGTCATTAATGAGTCCTCAAGTAAATTCCTAATTACATTTTTTGAGAAAAGTGTTCTTGGAAAATTGGATTGGGAAACGTGTCTCCCAACCATATTCATATTAAAAACAAAACTAATAATTTGTACAACTGCATTTTTTGTTATTTTTGTGCCTAACACTCCATAAATTAGCTTAAAATTTAAAAATTTTACATTCATAAGTAAGAGTCTTGAAAATGGGTCCAATTTTACGCTTTTACCTTACAAGAATCGAGAAGTTTCGATCCTTATAAACAGTTTTCTTTTTTTTAATTTTTTTTTATTTATTTATGTTACTAATTTTATTATTATTTTTTAGTAGGCCACTATACAATTCTTTTTTTTTTTTATTTAATGAATGAATATTATTCCTTTTATTTTTTGTTATGCGGAAGTTTTATGTATAACACACACAAAAAAAATGCGCATGTTTGTATCTAATGATTTCATTAAATTATTATCTTTGTAAAAATAAAAGTACAAATAATTATTGTAAGAATAAATGAAAGTATAAATATTTTTTAATGCACATGTGCATATTTGTTGTTAATGTAATAATAATAATTTTTATAAAAAGTATTTTTTTTTTTTATTTTTATGCAAAAATTTGTTAAGACATAGCTGATAAACGTGTCACTTAAAAAATAGTATTGACACATATTTTTCTTTTCTAATTAAATAATTAAGCAATGTTTTAAATACTACAGAAATACAACTTATGTTTATTATTTTAAAAAATACTGATTTTTTTTTGGGTTAAAATTAAAAATAATTAGAGAAAAAAGTAAAAGTTTGTTTTTTGATGAGATTTTTTTAAATTTGTAATAATATAATAATATGATACACGTCTCTTATAACTACTAATTATTACAATTAAAAATAATATTTTTGAGTGTGTAGCTTAGAAAAAAATTGCTTAAAATATTTTGTTTATAATGAACAATATTTTAATTGTGTATTCGTGATTTGGTCATTTTTACATAAATTACATTGCTGTGTTTCCAAGAAATCAAACAATTTAAGTAAAAATCTAGTAAATGTCGACAGAATTTTAGTAAGAATCTGATGAAATTGGCCTGGAAGCCAATAAACGTTGCTAAATTTCTTTGATGTAATATTTAACCAAAGTAACCTAATTTTTTAAACTTTGAGAGTTTAACAAGAAAATTTGTTGAAATTCAGTAATTTAATAAAACTATATAAAATTATCAAATTCTATAGGAAACTAAAAAATTCAGCTAAATTTAACAAAATTTGGTAAAAATTTACTGAAAACCTGGCGATAATGACTATAATCACACTGTAAAAAGTAACTTTCTTATATTAACAAAAAAATTAAAACATTTTCGAAAAATTAGTAAATTTTCGAAAAAATTTGTAAATATTCGAAAAAAATCGTATAATTACTAAATTTAGTATATTAACAAAAAATTCGAGTATTCTCGATTTTTTTTGTGAATTCGCAAAAAAAATTGATAATTTATAATTTTTTTTGGAAAATTTCAAAAAATAGTTGTATATTTCCGATAAATAGTTGTGAATTTATAACTTTTTTCGTAAAATCACAAAAAAAAATCGAGAATTCTTGAATTTTTCGATAATATACTAAATTTAATAAATTTACGATTTTTATCGAATATTTACAAAATTTTTTGAAAATTCACTAATTTTTCGAAAAAATTCTATTTTTTTTGTAAATCTAAGAAAGTTATTTTTTACAGTGCAAGTATAAAGTAGAAAAAAATATAACTTATGGATTCCGAAAAAAATTATGAAAAATCGATTGCAAATAATAGTTTTTTTGGATTAAATAAATTTGATCATTAGAAGAGGCTGTCCTTTATGCTCAATAATGCAAAATAAATTTAGGCCAGACGCAATTGGCCTGGATTCTCTAAAAAGGTTAAAAATATATGTAACCTTAGTGATCATTTTAGAACAAGACAATACTTTAGTAGCGTTATTCAAGTAAAATTAGAATACATAAATGAATAAATCTTAGTTTTAAAATTTCAAACTTGATTTACTCGAAAACTTAAAATTGTGGCTTATGGGATTTTGTCGTAACGCCACAGATATACCGTACCAACCATTAAAATGAAATCAGGCCCTAACTGAATTCACAAAGGGGAAATATTATTTCGTGGGTATTATTGACTCAATTACTGCTCTGAAAATATATATACGTAAAAAATAAAGTAATTTTTTTGAACTTGCTTGTTTAGGTCATTTAAAACTATCTATTGCAAATCATTGCTGGTTTTTTTCCTCATAAGCTAAGTTATTTTAATATAATTAATCAGTTATAACATATGCGAAGTTTATGCTCTTGCATGATCATTCATTGCACGAAGACTTCGTGATTCTATTTCTACGCCGAAAAGTTTATTAATGAATAATTATTTTCATAATTAGTAAGAGTTTAATTCTAGTGCAATCCGTATCTAAGTGTTGGATCGCAAGTTTTTCATAAAAACAAAACATAATTTTCATTATTATATAATCATTTTAATTCTTATTTTTAGCAAAAAGTAAAGAGTAAATTTTATTATTGCAAAGTAGAGTAAAAGTTATTAATTAATTAAGCATAAGGAAATCAAGGTATCAAGGGTATTTGTAACCAGAAAATATAAAATGTAGTTATAATTGAAAAATTGGAAAATTCGTTTGCATAAATGTCTCGTAAATGTCAGCATCTTTTTAAAAACCGTATCTAATAGTTTCTCAATTCGTATATATTTTTGAATTTAAAATATAAATAAATTTTTGGTAATTCTTGTTAAACTAGTACCTGTTAAAAAATAGGTCGAGTGAAATAACCAATTTCAAAAAATATTTAAGAAATCTAAAATCTAAAATTAGCCCATGAAATAGAAAATGCAAAAAAAATTATTTGGCTTGGTCAATTCAACATATTGCTAGATTAAAAAATTATAACCGTTTGTGTAAATACAACCTAAATGCATGGAACATGTTTACTTCCAGCTGAGAGCTAGGTATAATACAAATGTTACTCAAAATTAGAATACAATTTTCTAATTTTATAATTTGTAATTATCACCTCACTAGCAGTTAAGATTCTAAACCCAAACTATTCTGATTCCCTAAGACCGAATTATAAGTCCCTAAATCTATATTATTCCAAGTCCCTAAACCTGTATTATTCTAATTCTCTAATATTTTTCAAATTTCCTAAATGGAAATTATTATTAAGTCTCATTTGACCCCCCCCCCTTAATTTTCATGTTCTGGGATACCCCCTCCCAATATACATGTTCCATGTTAATAGCATATAAAGTATCACAGGTGCAAACATTTTGGTATGTGATTTCTTTATCACCTCGGTGAGGTGATCACTAGCCCTGGAAATATGTGCTCATGCTAGTACTTAAAAATTCATAGCCTACCTAAGCGTAGAAGGTCTTTGAAAAATTACGCCTAAAAGGACAAAAAATGATTTATTTATGAAAAATTAGTAAATATTTAAGAAAAAATCGGGAATTTTCGATTTTTTTTTTTGTTGAGAATTTGCGAAAAAAACTGTATTCAAAATTTTTTTTTGCAATTTTAAGGGTCAAGTAACTTTGATTTTTAAGTCGTAACCAATTTTAATTATCAAATCAAACTCATACTATACTCCAATCAAAATATGGGTTTGGGTGTACTTACGGTTGCGAATACGAGATTTGTTCTAGTATAGGTTTTTTGGGTCGCTGAACACGAAAATCGGGCCTTTCTTTTCCTTATGCTTCACCCATAAATTTGCAAAAACTACACCCAAAAGGGGGTATTTTTGATGCATTCGCGTTCTGAGTCGATAGATTTGTCAAAGAATTGGTTTCTAAGGATTTTTTGGGTCGCTAATTAAGAATCTCGATGATTTTTTAAGGTAACATTAATATTTCACCCTTAAATTAGCTATAACTACCCCCCAAAAGGGGTGTTTTCGCAATTTTTGCGATGAAATTAGGTCCACAAGGGTTTTTTGAGTCGCTGAAAAGGAATTTCATGGATTTTTTTTATAAATAATTAATATATCACCCCTAAATTAGCTAAAACTACCCCTAAAATCTACGACTCAAAAAACCCTATGGACCTAATCTGGGCGTATAAAATGCAGAAATAGCAAAAATGTCCCTTTTAGGGATAGTTTTATGTAATTAAGGGATGATATATTAATTATTCATAAAAAATTCTGCGGGGTTAGTTTTTGCAAATTGAAGGGTGAAGCCCCACTTTCTTTATAAATAACTCCGATTTTCGTGTTCAGTGACCCAAAAAACCTATACTAGAGCAAATATCGTATTCGCAAGCGTAAGTAGACCCCCCCCCTGTATTTTGACAGGAGTACTATTGTGTGCGAAATTTCATAGTTTTTAAATAGCTATTTGTTGAACAAGAAAAAAAGTAGGATTTGGCTTTAAAAGTAAAATTACTATATTGTTTTCTGCTGTTCGTCACTTGGTTTTCCATTAAAGGTCAGGTGCGACTCGGAAAATCGTAACCCCTAAAACTAATTTGTGCAGCATAATTGCTCAAAATATGGTTTCAGCGAAATTTTAAGAGAAGGAACGCCTCATTAATAGAAAATGAATTAATTTGCAAAAATACAAGCTACAAAATTCTATAATTTCCAAGAAAGTCGCTTATTTCGTTAATTTTCGTAATTTTGCAAATTAAATCATTTTTTTATTGCTGGGGTATTTGTATAATGTATTATGTATTTGAATTTTAAATTTTAATTTAAATTTAAATTTTAACTTTTTAAAATTTCGTTAAAATTATATTTTGAGCAAAAAAATACTGCTAAAATAAGTTTTAGGGGTTATGTTCAATTTTCCGAGTTGTACCGTAAATACATAAAAATAGAAAATAAAAAATTATTACTGTAAGACATCGTATAATGAAAATTCTTTTAAATACCTGTTACTTAAGCAGAAGGTCCTGAACTGGTTCAACCTGTCTATCTGCCTGACTACCTGCAGCTAATTATAGCCACCTGGTTGTAAAGGCGTGTGATAGGTGACGCTGCACTCACAGGCAACTGGTTATACTGACGCGTGTTATAGGCCAATGAATCACTGAGCTTATCCAATCCCCAAAATGAAAGCAAATACTTTTGTTTCAAGATTCAGCTTTTCTTTTGCACAAACAATCTTCTTTGAGAATATCAATAGAAAGCGTCTGCAACTGATAAGATACAAAACAATGTTTCTCACAGAATGACACAATAATACTCTGATCGTATAATTAAAAATTTCAGAGAATTGTAATAAAGTGCGCTGATAATTATAATTACTTAAAGCTCGACAAAGAGGGGAGAGACATCTTATTTTCTAAGTTGCAAAAATATTTTAACTAATTAGCCTTTTTTAAGGCCATAATATTTTTTAAGATAATTAATGTTTTGCTTCTAGGATTCTCTTTACAAAAATTGAACACGTCTTCAAGCTTTAAGCAGCTAATGAAAAGAACCCACATACGCAATGACCCTGATCAATTGAAATTATACTAAGCAACAGTTTTATTTACCATTTCAAGAATATGAAAAAAAATCTCAATACCATTTAAAACGTTTTTTTTTAAATGATTTATTTTATTTATTTTCTTTATAAAATAATTTAAAACTACATTTAAGTATATCTAAAATATTTCTAAAATTTTTGTTAGAAAAAAAAATTTTTTTAATTTCTATAATATTTATTACTAAATACCTTATTTTAAAATATTCCTAAATGAGCATTTTTATTATCACGTATACAATTTTCCTTTTTTTTATTTAATACTTAAGTATAATATTGAAAAAAATTATCAAGGGTTTGTTTAACTTCAAGCTCTTTCAAAAAGTTTAAAAAAAAGTTCTATGAAAACTTTTTAAAAGAGCATAAAATCTACCACCCCTTGATAAAATAAAATTAAATTATAATTAAATGTATTTCATATACATAATATGATATGATAATGAAAATGAAAGTATAATTTTATTACTGCCAAGGTAAAAATTTAACATTAATACTATATTTTTTACAATAATAATAATATAGATCAATTGTTTATGACAGTGAAAGGAATTTAATGACATTATAAATAATATATTTTTTTTTTACTTTGTACATTAATATTTATACTTATCAATATTTTTTAAAAAAATTATTGAGAATTAATAATAATTTTATTATTTATTCTCAAACTTCGTTTATTCCATTTATTGACGTACTGGCCTGTCTGTTATGTTAATTAGTTGATTATTAAATAAAAGAAAATAAAATTCATAAATTTTTATTTTATCAATTACAATTATTGAAATTTTTAGTTTTTGTAAAAATTTTTTTGCAATGACTCGTTTATTTATGTGGCAGTTGTTGAAAGCAGCATAAAATTTATGAATTTTATTAAAACAGCTTTTTGGCCAGGTCAATTTTGTATTTTTTATTATTTCAATAATGTACTGAATAAAAAATGCTAATTTTTGGACTATTGATGGATTCCAATTTGATTATTCAAGCATCATCTATTAAAAATTCAAAAAAAAAATTAATTTAAATATCGCTAAAAATAATCAATTTTTCGTACACCATTGAAATAGGAATTCGATATAAAAAATCTTTTAATACGTCGATTTTAAGTTTCACTTCTTTTTTTTTCACAAGCTTAAAATTAATTTAGCTTGACGTTACATGAATCTTAAATACAAAAAAAAGTAAAAAAAAAAATGATTTTGTAAAAAAAAAATTAAAAGAACGAAATTCATCCATGTCTTCTTTAAAATGGCCTTGAACCCGTTTCTCTCTCTTTTTTTTTGACATTATGTAATAAAAAAAAAATGTAACTTGACTTTTTTTTTTCAATCAAAATATAAATAAAAACCAATAACTTCTTAATTAGTCGTTTATCACGTCGTAATAGAATTAATTTCAGAATGACTTTTGCAATATTCTACTTTAAATGAATGTACTTCGGTATTAACTAATTTATTATTTTCTGGACACAACGTAATTCTGAAAAAGAAAATGAAAAAAAAAATTTAGTAATAAATTTAAATAAAAAATAAAAATTAAAAACTTACTCAGTATTAATTTCCAAACATTTGATTGTTATTGATTTAACATGAACTTTAGGTACGTGTAATATTCTCCAGCTCCATGGATTAAACATTGAACTTTGATATTCCCACGATAATTCAGCACTTTTTGGTATACCAATTAATTCACCAGGAATAACATGTGTATGTGTTGTACCTGGTTCATAGTATTCACCTGCTTCGGATAAATTAATTGGTTCTGTTTTATTTTTAGTACCAAATATACGAATTGTAAATGTACCAGCTTCACCACCATATTCTTCTAAATTTTCTTCGGGTTTTGACATATTTACTATAATACGGTAATGTGCCCCTAAATTAAAAAAATAATTATTTAAAACTTATTTGATGATCTTGATTTCTAATTGAGCTCGTAATTTATATGTAAATAAATATCATATTTTATGAAAATTTATAAAAGCTTGAAGGGTCTTTAAATTAACTAAATTATATTTTGGATTAAAACACTGAGGATAATATTTACTAAATTAGTAATATATAATATTGAAATTCGCATTGAATTTAATTACTTGAGAAACCAGGAAATTTTTAAAAGAAAATGAATATTTTTATAAAATATAGAATTACAATGTTATTAAATTTATTGGTAAAGCCCTCGAAGGTAAATGAATACACTGTAATATAAACTGTTGATTATAAAAGCCCATATTTAACTTTGAAAAGAAATTTCAAAATTTTTTTTTTAACATTGGTTACTTAGTAATTTTCTTTTTTAGATAATAAATTCCGATAAATATAATTGAAAAAAATTTTCCTTGACAAATTTGGTTTTTAATTTTTTAAATTCATATCATAATAAAATCTTCTAAAAACATAAAAAGTTACATCCGAATGTAAAATTTTAGGCGGAATCCGAAATTTTTGTCAGATTTCGATTTGGTCATGTGACCAGGAAGGAAATTTAAGCATTTTAAAAATAATTTATTTGCTGTCTATATTTTTGGATCCAGCGTTTTCAATTTGTAAAAAGCCATTGATATTTTTTTGTAGTTAAAAATGTGAAACTAACAAAAAATTTAAGGGTAATAATAAAAGTCTCTAGAAATGTCAGTAAAAAAGAAAAATAGTATTTTGGATTTATTGTACAAGGGTAGTTCGAATTTAATTTATACCCTGTATAAATTTATATTATGGAATCAAATTCTACGGAAAATTTTATTAACAGAATAGAAGAGGAAATAATTTTCCATGAATTAAAAAATTAGTAATGGGCGAGACCAGGAGACTGACCTCGAATATTGAGACGAGGCCAAGAGGAGACCTCAATTTTTGAAAATCTTCAAGACCGATACTCGTACCGATACTCGAATCGGCTCAGTCTCGCCAGTCACTAGATAAAATACAAAAAAGAAGCTGTTGTTTTAAAAAAATTACCAAAAAACGAAAATTGTTACCAAAAATTGAGAATTGAATCTTAGGAATTAGATTTAGTGGTAATACTTAGGAGTAATTACATGGGCTATAATTTGGGAATCTTGTTTTTTTTTGTAAATAGCAAGGAACACTTTCACCTAGTAATTGAAAATCTAATTTTTTTTTATAGGAACTCCCACACTAATGTAAATATTTATATACCAATTTTTTATAAATAACTTAAGTCACGATTTATTTAATAATAAATTCAATTTTTTGTTAATTTTCTGTACCTTTTAACTCTTTCCTGAGGAATCTCCCTAAATCGTTCTCTGTGTGACTTGCATTAGTATGCGTGTATGGAGTAGTACTACAGCTATGTAGTAACGTTCAAAATTATTTTTATTCATTAAATATAAAAATATTAGTTATTTACAAATGATTTATCAAGTATTTTATTTTAAATAAATCAATATATTAAATAAATAAAGTAAAATAAACTGCGTAAAGCGTGTATCACGTGACTTGTGGTGGGGGCAATTCCTCAGGAAAGAGTTAGGTATACCTATAGCATTGCATTCACACGAGAAAAAATTTGTGACCCCCACCTTCGATATTTACCCCCTCTCGTCCCATTCTTGCAAGTTAAATAATAAAAAATGGGAGTAAATTTTGGAGGTGGTGGTTAAAATTTTTTTCTCGTCTGAATGCTCCCTTAATGTTTATGCATTAATTAAGTAAGTAACTAAAAGAAAGAGGTAGGCATTTCCTGGTCTCAATTATCAGGGTTTAGGAGTTACATATTTAAAAATCATTGTAAATATTCATATAGAAGATAATTTTTTAAATAACTCGTCTCTGTTTGATAAATGATTCTTGGAATAGTGAGTAATCTCAAATTATAAAGTATCTTGTAAAAACAATTTTTTTAAAATTTTACAAGTTCTGAAAAACGCGTATATTTGTTAATTATTTTTATCTTTGGCCATAAAAAATAATTAACTGCGGGGTTTTTTGAAGAGTTTTTAAGATATTAAATTATAAGAATTACAAGATTCCGTTAAATTAAAACTAAAATAAAATAATATAACAGACATTAATATAATTTATTTATCCTCTGTTTATATAAAAATATGTTAAAAATTTTGCTAAAAATGTTCGTACTACCGGATTGCAAAACTTTTGATGTTACAAGCTTTGGGTTTGCAAGTCTTTTATTCATAACAATATACACTAATTTTAATTTTGGTTGAAGTATATGAAATGCAGAATTTTTAAAGATCGATTGACAAACTAATACATGAGACCGAATTTTTTTGATAACCTAATAAAAAAAAAATTTTATAACCGGTTTGTGTAACTACGCAACCAACGAGCATGGAACATGTTCACTTATAACATTGATAATAAAGTATCTATTGTGTTCATAATATAAATATTTATATGCAAATATTTATATTTAGATTTTAAAAATAATTAAATTTTCAAATTATTATAGTTTTTTAAATAATATGAATTTATTTTTTATTAATTTTGCTCCCTAGGTACTTCTGCACCAATGCTCCCTAGGTACTTCTGCACCAAAGGTTCCTAGGTACTTCTGCACCAAAGATCTTTAGGGACTTCTGCACGAATAGTCCCTAGGTACTTCTGTACCAAAGCTCTTTAGGGATTTTTGCACCAATGCTCCCTAGGTACTTCTGCACCAAAAGTCCCTGAATCGAAAATATTCGAAGTCCATTTCACCCCCCCCCCTAAAAACGTCACTTTTTGACCCTCCTAAAAACGTCAATTTTTCACCCCCCCCCCCTGCCGAGCCGGACTTTTTCAAATACCCCATCCAATGAACATGTTCCATGTTAAAATGTGCCAGAAAGAGTTAGATAACATAAATATTTGATTGTTTACAAATTATTAAATTTTGAATCAAAAAATGAGAATGTAATTGAAATTCAAAATTTTTAATTAAGAAAATTCTAGAATTACAAAAAAGTAAAAGATACCGTTTTGAAATTCCATTTATAGAAATTTTATATAGCAATCTTTATTACTATTAATTAAAAATAAATTTTACGTATTTAGCCTCGGTCAATTCTTCTGATTATATAAGACTCATATTATGCAACGAATGCGTAAAATGCGGTTTTATACAATCAAGTGCAATTTATCATACACAAAAGCATAAAATCGCATACGTATAGTCTCAAGACTTTTTTTTAAGACATTTGTTTGTATGTAAATTATTAATTTATGTAATAGAATAATAATACAACAATGAATATACAATTGATATTTTACTTTTTTATATAGTCAAGCAGGTGAACGAACTAATAAGGAAAGGCAGTGAAATTTGATTCACCAAACATATTCAATTTGTGAGGTATTCAATAACAACCCCAATGGTTGAAGTGGGTCCAAAAAATAAAATAAAATTTTAATTAATAAAAAATAAAACTTACTGCAATAAGGATAAGTTTTTCCAGTCATAGAATAAAGTATAGCTTTCTTTTTTCCAATTTGTGCATCAAAACCCATTCTAGGACAATAAGTATTAACACAATCAAAACATTTTCCTTTAGTAAAATCTTCCCATGAGGAACATGGTACTGATAAATATGGACACATACTATTAACACTTTCAATAAAATATTCATAACTTCTAATATGATTACAACCTAAAAATCTTTTTAAACCACGAAATAAACTTCCTTTTTCCATTGTTATTGAATTAAGTACACCTTCGTTACAACCAGGTTGATGTTTACCACTATTTGGGTAATAATCTAAATGACCAATTGGTTGTAATATACCTAAACCACCACTTATAAATGGACTATTATCTGTATGCATTACACTGACAAATTCAGCATCTGTTGGATCTAAACGTACTAATGGTGGTGTGTTTCGAAAATGTGGTTCTGCTGGATCAAGACCTAAAAAAAAAGAAAATTTTTTTAATCAACAGCAATTATCAAACAATTTATTCTTGGAATGCAATACATGGTAAGGAATTTAATACTTGTTACTATTTATATTAAATGAAAAAAGCCGTTGCATAATAATGTTTCTTACTTTTTTTTTACGCAAAAAAAAAATTTATAGAAAGAGTTTTATAATTGTATTTAAATTGAAGAGGCGCCTAACGTGTGTATGTGTCGATATAAAAACACACCATGATATAAAAGTATATAGTAATATGAAAGCGTGTATAATACATTTTGTATCTTGTTTAATGTTCCTGTTCTCCTGGTAGTTCCCGATGGGATCGATAGCTTACGTAACGCATATATATAATAGTACGTAATATACTCACCAGAAATTTTTCCTAATCTATAACCATAATGTATCCTTAATTTATGACCAAGATAACCACATGTATGAGCACCTAAACTATGACCAATACAATGTATACGATCTGGTGAAACATTTGCGTGTTCTATTAATTGATACGCTAATCTTGCTGTCATTGCACCGACTAATCTTATATTAGCTACTGCTTGTGTATATGGTGGTCCAGCACCATCGATCCAATTAACAACAATAACATTTGAATCTTCACGTATTAATATTTCACGTACCAATTTTTGTACCCATGTTTTATTACCATTATCTAAATAACCATGAATTATAAAAAATAAATTTTCATTTTTTTTTAATTTACTATTTTTTATTAAATTTATATCATCTATTAGTAATTTTTGTGGCTCTTCTATTAATTTGTCATTGTATAACACGTATGATGGATTTATTTCTGATGGCGTTATTGGAAAATGTGCTGATGAACGTGTACCACCTGACCATGGTTCACCGATGTAATAGCAACCATATGGATGGTAACATTTCCATAAATGATATTCTAAAAAAATAAATAATTTATTTATATCTACTTTATTTAGATTTTTATTTATACACCGATGTTGATATGGTTGTATAATTACAGGGGCGGTAATAATAAGGTAAAAATTCCTTTTTTTTTTTATTAATTTAGATTTTAATTAAAAGTTTAATTAAAAAAAATTCTTATTTATTTTAATTGTTTACGATGAGCTTTAAAGGAAAAATTAATTATCTTTTAATTAGTATGTACTTATATTTTATAAAAATTTAAGTGTAGAAAAAATTTTTTTTTAACGAAAAATTTACTCTGATGGAATGATATAAAAATTTTATAGCAAGACGAGGAATTTTTTTCTTTTTTTAATTAATTAAAATGTAAATAAATAACCTTAATTTATGTCATTTTTTATCTTAATTTTAATTATAATTTTAATGCGATTCTTGTACTTTATCCACAAGTTCATTAATTTTTTATCAAATCAAATAAGACCATTTTTTTTTATCAATTAAAAATTTATTTGTTTAGTTAGTTCCTTATAAACATAAATCCGGTTTAAAAATATATGCAAAATAATTTTGCACATCAATGTTAATTTAGTTATACCTACTACTAAATTAAAAATAATTGCAATAATGAAGAAATAAGAATAAAAGTAAAGAAAATATGTTATTATTTTTATTAAATTTTGCGGTTATATTTCAGCTCATTAACCTTTTCCAATTTGTCATGCAATCAGAGAAATTTGACAATCATCATTAAAAAAAATACTTGTTTCATAATATTTTTAGTCTCAAGAGTATTTCAACATTTAAAGGACTGTGTCTGTTCCTTATTGTATTTTCTTTTTTCTATGTTGAAAAACTCATTTAAAAATTTTCTTGCAAAATTTTTTTTTTTTAATTTTAAAATTCTAAATTATAGTAGAGACCCTAACCAACTTAAAAAAATTTTGTGCTGTAATTTTTTAAAAATAATCTGTATGCGGTTAGTTAGGTTACTCAAGCAAATGCTTGAACCCGGAGATGACAAATAGTCGATTGAAAAAAAATTTGACTGTTTTTAACATAGCATGCCACTTTCGATGAACATGCCACCAGAAAATTTTTTAACTGTCAAGCAAGTAGTCTCTGCTTAAAATTTTTAACAAAACGATGTAACCAAGTACTATCATATTTTAAAAATTATTTTAGCAAATTTAAAAATTTTTTGGAACTTTTCATACAAGTTTTTTTTTGATACCTAATTTAATCTAATTTTTAATTGAACAATTTAAAAAAAATAAATTTTACAAACCTTCATCAGATTCAAATTTATGTTGATCATCATCAATTTCTAATGTTGTATTTGTTTCCTTATCAAAATTAACATCATTATTTTGTCCAGGTAAATTAGCAATTATATTAGCTGTATACATCATCATTAATAATGTTTCGTTTAATTGCATTTTTTATTTACTTTTTTATTCAACAATAATAAAAACTTTTAAATTTTTAAATATTATGGCACACTCTTTTAACGTAACGATCAAGCGCACAGACGATTGTAAACTGACGAATCGGCAAATACAAGAAGAAGAATATATATGTTTTAAAAAATAAAGAAATACATGTATACATATATATATATATAAGACGATTACTTACAATTCGTGTATGTCGCGAAAAATTGATTGACGCAATGTTTAATTTTTTTTTTGATTTTATGATAAATAGTAAAAATAGGCGGGAAAGTAAATAAAAATAATTGGGTATTTGCTAAAAAGCTTGATATATATATACTTTAACTTGATATAGTTATGATAATTATATATATTTATGGTCCGGTTTACAAGCAAGTTCAAGGCTCTTCAAAGAATTAGAGAGTCGCGTGATGATCGCGCGTGTGGTTTCTAGGAAAATCCATAATGAATTGCTCGGACGAGCCTCTTTCTGTGAATTGGATAAACAAGCCGACATTCATATAAATAATATATATTCGCAATATACACAAGAAAGAACTCGACAACAGCTGACATATATAACTCATGGACATTTTAATTCAAATATTATAAAAAAACTATTTTTATTAAATGTTAACAATTTTATATACAACTAATTTAAGAAATTTTTTAAATAAAATTATTGTATACGGATTATTCTATAAATTGCATATTGGTCATCGACTTTTATCAAAGAAAGTTTTTATCATATCTTATAAATATTTTTGTTATTATAAAGTTGTCTGATGGTTATAATATCAATAATATATTAAAAAGTTAGTCTCGTGGGCAATCGAGCGATTAAACAGGAACGTCGTCTCGTTACAACGTTCATCGAGCGAATCTTTTATTTTTTATTTTTATAAATATATTATGATAATAATCAGTTTGTCTTACGAGCTTTGCATATATACTATATATATTGTTTAACAACTGCAAATATATATTACGTAAAACATACGATTAGTTTATGATAAATGTTGTCATGTTATAATAAATTGTGTGTATACACAAATACAATTTTTATTTTCAAATATATTGTTTTTCTTATTTGAGGGTAGCTTTCACCCTACTAGGGGGGATGAATAAATTATTTAGAATTAAAATGCTATAAAATACTGCCGAACGCTTAATTTAAGAATAAAAATTAAAAAAAATATATAATATATACTGCTTTTTTATTTTTTTAGGGGTATTTTTCACCCCCCGCATTTACCCTTTATGTCTAAATGTTGATGCATCATAAAAAATCCCAGTATTTTTTATTATATTATCTTATGAAATTATCATGTATTATTTAATTTTAGCTTCCCTTTCAAGATATTGCTATAAAACTACTAAAAGGGGTAGTTTTTGATGATTTAAAGGTGTTAACCTGGCTTTTGGGTCATTTTGACTCCGGATTCAGATTCAGAGATATAACGAATAAATAGAAGAACAAATTTTATCCTGGTCTGCTTTATCACATCATTTAGCGCGTTTTGACTAGTGTACTTGAGCCATGCTAGTGTACATAATTTTAAGCTCGATACATATTATTATGCATTAGTCTGGCAATTTATTTTAAAAAGTTGTTTTGATTTTTTATTACCGGATGAAAAAATGTCACTTACCAAAAAAATAAGATTATTAAAACTATATAGCACGTTTATGTTGCCTCCAATACATGAGCTGTTACAGAGCAAATTTTTAGTTTCGTCTGAATCAAAATTATTTTTATGTGCCAGTTGACAACACGCAGGAGTATTAAATGAGCTATAATTTTGAGAATCTTAGTTTTTTTTTTTGTAATTAGCAACTAATTTCACTTTTAGTGATTGAAAATCCAAGCAAGTTTTTACAATAATTGATGGCTAATATGCCAATGTACTAGAAACTGTAGATGACGGATAGAGCGAAGCTGACCATATTAGAAACAATGAAAACAAAATTATTCATTCATTGTGAGATTTTAAAAACTAAATAAATATTTGTTTTTTGTTGTGTTTTTTAATTTAAGTAAAGTAAACATATTAATATCGATAATTACTCATTTTCAATTAATTTAAAATAAACAAAATTTTGTGCTTTTGAGTTTTCCATCTTTCCCTACTAACCCTCGCAAAAATAAAAAAAATAAAAAAACCCAGAAAAACTTTTATCTTTTGAAAATTTGGAGTAATTTAAAAACAAGAAATTGAAATTATAAATAATTAAATAAATAATTGATTCTATAACAAATGTGGGGGAAGGGGTGGGGGCAAATGATTTTTTTCTCCTCTTATTCTATCGCCCCTCTGGAACGTAAATTTTTTATGATTTTTAACATGGAACATGTTTATATAGGAAGGAGGTACCTCAAGAACTTGAATATTAAGGGAAGGGGGCCAAATTTGTCCGGTTTAAGGGTGGGGGGTCAAATGAGACTTAGAATAATTTTGATTTAGGGACCTAGAATAATTTGCTTTTAGGGAATCAGAATAGTTTGGGTTTAGAATTTTAACATCTAGTAAGGCGATAATTACACTGTAAAAAGTAACTTCCTTATATTAACAAAAAAATTAGAACATATTCGAAAAATTAGTAAATTTTCAAAAAAATTTGTAAATATTCAAAAAAAATCGTATATTTACTAAATTTAGTCTATTAACAATGAATTCGAGTATTCTCGATTTTTTTTTGTGAATTCGCAGGAAAAATTGATAATTTACCATTATTTTTTGAAAATTTACAAAAAATAATTGTAAATTTATGAAAAATAGTTGTGAATTTACAACTTTTTTCGTAAATTCACAAACAAAAATCGAGAATTCTCGAATTTTTTGATAATATACTAAATTTAGTAAATTTACGATTTTCATCGAATATTAACAAAATTTTTTGAAAATCTGCTAATTTTTCGAAAAATTCCTATTTTTTTTGTAAATCTAAGAAAGTTACTATTTACAGTATACCAATTATAAAATTAGAAAATTGTATTGTAATTTTGAGTAACAGTTGCATTATACCTAGCTCTCAGCTGAAAGTAAACATGTTCCATGCCTTTAGGTTGTGTTTACACAAACCGGTTATAAGCTTTTAGATATTTTTTGGGAATTTGCCCTTTGCAAGAGTGGTTTATAGATTTGCTTCCTTGAAATAAGGCGCGCAATTTTAATTTATCTTTCTATTTTCAAGTTAACATCAAATTTTAAACTACTTTTTAAACATTTTTGTATCAGCAACGACCATTGCTGGGGAAAAATATTAGTTTTATTTAAATACTCACAAAGTGTGATGCATGAAAATAATTAAAAAAGCAAATTTTTTTTTCTTAAAAAATAAATTTTACTTTACGTCATTTATTTGAGTACCAGAAACTTAAAAATAAACTTATTATTGTTTCATATAAAATGTTATGATTCTGTGAATTTAAACGCAATTTATAATTTTTATTTTATGTATTTTTTTTTTTAATTTAAAAAATTTATTTTGGATACAAGCAAAAATTTAGGGGATATCGAAAACACAAAAAGATTAAAATTATTTTTGTTTAAAATTTTATAAAAAAATTATTAAATATTTTTAAATCAAAGGATTGGAACATGGGTAAGTTTCCTCTCAAAGCATCAAAAACATGTTTACACACACATAACATATACATTTTGAGGAGAGGGGGGTATTCTTTATACAAATTTTCTGAATTTTATTTAAAAGTTTGGTATATCACCCCCTCCGAAGTTTTTTGATTTTCTGCTCTCTTATTTTTTTCCTCAAAATTTCTTAATAAAAGCAAAAATATCAAAAATTTTTGACCATCACATACAAAATTTTTTATGTAAAGTGCTTCCAAGTAAGGTTTTTGTTCGCAGATTATTTAGTTATTTTAATATGAATAACGAAGGTTTTTTATACCTGAGTACATTTAAAACAGCTCGAGAACTGAATCAAATAAAACCATTTGCGGTATAAGGTAGACTTCGTTTTGTAAAAAAATTTTGACATTGAAAAGTACTAAGGAACTTAAAAATACAAAAAGTATTGGGAAAATTAAATAAAGTAAATCACTGTAAAAAGTAACTTTCTTAGATTTACAAAAAAAATAGAATTTTTTTGAAAAATTAGTGAATTTTCAAAAAATTTTGTAAATATTTAATAAAAATCGTAAATTTACTAAATTTAGTATATTATCGAAAAATTCGAGAATTATCGATTTTTTTTAGTGATTTTACGAAAAAAGTTGCAAATTCACAACTATTTTTTAAATAATTTTCGAAAAAAAATTTAAATTATCAATTTTTCTTGCGAATTCACAACAAAAAATAGAGAATACTCGAATTTTTTGTTAATATATATATTTAGTATATATAATTTAGTATATATACTAAATTTAGTAAATATAATTTTTTTGAAAATTTACTAATTTTTCGAAAATGTTCTAATTTTTTTGTTAATATAAGAAAGTTATTTTTTACAGTGTATCTGCAAACTAACAGTATAGTTAAAATAAATAAAAAGTAATTTTTATCTGGTCTTAAAAAATGTTTTTTCTTGTTAGTGTCCAGAAAGTGCGTGTTTTCTGGCCGCTGCGCTATTCGAAAAAACGCATTTTCTCGACACTGAGCAAGAAAAATTATGTTTTGTCCTTGGCCACAAAAAAAGGATGCCCCAAATCGCAGTATACCATTCTCGGCTTCGCCTCGGACGGTAATTTACGTGCGATTTGGGCCATTCTTTACTTTTGTGCCCATGGGTAAAAATATACTATTTATAAATTTAAAATTTTCTCTATTTTAGAACAAAAATCACAAAAATCACAAAAATCTAACCTAGATCTAACCTAATAATAAAAAATCAATAGGCTATAAAAATCATTTTCATTTTTTGAATATGGATTATGTTAGAAAATTGGAAAGTATTTAAACTTAAAAATAGTAAAAATTTAATATCTAGATAATTGAGATGTCTAAATGTAACTAAAATATATTTTTCCATTTTCAGCCTTTTTTTCATTTCAGCATATAATGCTGATTTCATGTCATAAAGTTCGGTGGACTTTATATGCCATAAGGATCATCAGCATATTCAAAATTACCATTAAGTATAATATACTAAAATTTGCTAAAAATGAAAAATATCATAAATCAAATAAATTTATTTTTTTATTTATATCAATTTCAATAGAAAAACGCAAAAACGTGACAAAATTAAAAAATTAAAAGAAGTAATAATAATATCTACGTTTTTAAGAAAAATATATTGAGCACATGTACTAATATGTGCTCGCTAGCGAGTTATAATGAAATTCATATATTTTTTTTAAAAATTAAAAAGAATACACAATATAATAAAATTTTGTATAAACGCGTAAGAAAAAAGTAAGTAAAGTAGGTATTATTTAATATAATATAAAAGTGGGCGGAAATATGGTTTCAATCAACGGCAGCTGACAATATTCTCTTCTTCCGGTGGTGATATCGATCAGGAGGCAAAAACCCCGGAAAACAAGAAGTGTAATTTATACATAGGGGGTGTTTATATCCTCTAGCTATTACATAATAACCTAATACATTGCACCCTTGGATAGACTTTTGATGTTTAAGTTGAACCCTCTTTTAGTTAGGGCAATGATCATAATAATTTGTATACATTATGTATATGTATAAATTTACAATACAAAGTCCAAGTACAAGTTCAATCTTTTACTTCTTAACTTCTGTTTGCTTGGTAACAAGGCGGTTGCGTGTATTGCACAAGATCTTTATATCGCCAAGGTCAACCCCTATAGCTGTTGAATAAGTTCGCAAAGGGGCCGCAAGACCCTCTGAATCCTCCTTTAATTTTCTCCGACCCTATTACATTGCCCTATCAAATCCCCATTCAAATACAAAAAGCACGTCCTATATCTTTAAGCCCACTGCCTAGTTTTGGCACTCGTACTAATTTAGTTGATAAAATGTACTCAAAAATCATACATCGCATGTAAAGCAAACCGCATCTCGAACCGCATGGTATATGCATTTAAATATATAAAAGCTATAGCGTATATACACAGAAATGAAGGAGAAATCTCAAACGAAAGCGAAAGTCTTTTTCGTCCCCTAGTAAAAGATCGCGATGCGATGCCCGGCAAGAATGGTGCGGGAAGTTAACGTTTAAGCTTTTATGATATCATAAGACCCTGATCCTAAGACCGACACGTGTCCGTCTGGAGCCTCAACCCTTTCCTTTTCCCCTTTACATACACATTGGGTTGCACTTTCTTTATTTACAATAATAATAACAATCATGTAACTTTAATAATCGCGTGTTATAGAATTCTCAGTTTTATGCTTATTCAATATAATACAAAACCACAAAAAAAAAAGAAAAAAAGGTACAAAACAAACTTAATTTTTTAATCAGGAGAACATGATATTATAGAAAGTTATTGTGTGAACCGTATTTTATTATGATTGCGTTTCACTCCGCTTTGAAAATTATGAGCCTAAAAAAGTTAAAAGAAAATATTATTACGATACAAAATTTTATTTACAGATAAATTAGGTAAACAATTGAAATAAATTGATACTATAATTTTTTATATCTAAAATATTTCATGCATGTAATTATTTAATAAAAAAAAAACAAATTATTTTATTAATATCATTATTTTGTTATTATTTTATTTATTTTATAACTACGTTTTTAAAATAAAAATGTTTGATTTAGAAAAAAATAAAATCACGTAATTATATTTGTAAAAAAATTGAGTTAATAATATTATTATGATAAAAATTTAGTTAAGAGAAAAACGTCAGTAAAATTACATTTAATATCGTATCATTTATTATTAATAAAAAAAATGTAAACATATAATCAACAATTTCATTTTATAAATTATCAATTAATTTTTGTAAAAATAATAGAATAATTTACATAATTACATAATAGTTGAAAATAAAATTGTTTTAAATATTTCATTCAGAAATTTATTTATTTTAAAAGTTCAATAATATTTTTAATTTTTGTTTTAAATTTTAAAAGCCTTCTTTTTTTTGCTGATTTTTAAATAAAATTTTCACACTTGTCATTTCACACTTATTTTTATGTGATATATGAATAAAAAATTATCATTCAGCAAAATTCTTTTATATGTATGTACATAAGGTGATTATAATAAATTATACTTAAACATTTTATATTTTATGTAAATTAACATTTATTTGATAAATTTAATTTATTATAATAATAAATAAATTAATGGAATTAAATATCTCTATTTTATAAAATTATAATCGCTGCCGCCACCGGCATTGGCATTTTTGGTGAATTACTTTTTGTTAAATTTTATTAACCAAAAAATACATTTCATTTTTATGATTCAGTAAATTTTAGATAATACTTCGAATAGAAAAAGTTTATTATAAAATACATTGAGTAAACTAAAATAACATTTCTTTAGAAAAATCAAATTTTAGGGGTCCTTAAAGGCACAGCCCTCTTTTTTAATGCTTGTATTTACCTAATAGGTAGAATTAACTAATAGAAAAAGGAGCTTTAGTAGTTTCGGCCCCTGAACTTAGTTCCTTCAAAGGCTGGATGGGCAATATTTTATGCGACAGATGAAAAATTCAAGTACCCCTCCAATGTTTTAGCCCTCTAGGTGCAAAAGTGCTTAAATTAGGCCCATTTAAACTATTTTTGGAAGTTTTCAGCCATTGGTATCCAGCCATTCAGTGCGTTAACTATCCTATTTTGAGTGCTATTTTTCGCGAGAAGTCGGCTAATTTTAAACATTTTTGGAAGTTTTTAATATTAATTATGTTTTTAATCGTATATTAATTTTGTATTTAATTATTATAATATTATATGAATGGTTGTTTCAAGCAGTTTTTTTATAATTTAAATTCTTACTTTGATGTGTTAGCATTTTTTTATAAAAAACAAGTAATTATAGGAAGGATTGGGTGCTGGTCCTATGAAATACTGTTTTTTTTTAAATATCCTAACCCTAACTCTGGGGTACCTTATGGTAAGGGTTGGCTATTGGACAAGGTTGTATATTTATTTTAAAATAGCTTCTCCCTGACCCTCGGGGTTCCTTGTATCTAGGGTTGGATATTGCCCTAGTTAGTGTATTTATTTTAAAATAGCCCAACCGTAACCATAGGGGTGCCTTATACCAAGGGTTGGCCAAAACGTGCCTCTTGAGTTATCTCGGGTAAAAATTTAATAAAAAATTAAAAGTAATAATTGTTTCCGGACTAAAAACTTGTTCGAATTTGTTTTGAATAAAAAAATTTTTTATCCTGAAGAGAATGGTGGTATACCAAAGAATGCTCACAACGAAACCAATCAGTTGTTATAATTTATTACTCTTAGATGTCAATAATTTATTACCCTTAGAGGTCAACAAATTTTAATAATTATAAGAATTACACTGTAAAAAGTAACTTCCTTATATTATCAAAAAAATTATAACATTTTCAAAAAATTAGTAAATTTTCGAAAAAATTTGTAAATATTCGAAAACAATCGTAAATTTACTAAAATTAGTATTTTAACAAAAAATTCGTTCTCGATTTTTTTTATGAATTCGCAAGAAAAATTGATAATTTACAATTTTTTTTGAAAATTTACAAAAAATAGTAGTAGATTTCCGAAAAATAGTTGTGAATTTGCAAGTTTTTTCGTAAAATCACAAAAAAAAAATCGAGAATTCTCGTATTTTTTGATAATGTACTAAATTTAGTAAATTTACGATTTTTATCGAATATTTACAAAATTTTTCGAAAATTTGCTAATTTTTCGAAAATATTCTATTTTTTTTGTTAATTTAAGAAAGTTAGTTTTTACATTATCATTTTTTGTGTAAAATTTTTCGGAAAAGGTCTGCAGAAAATAGAACCATCAAAAACGAGCCTTCATGATCCCATTTTCGGCCAAAACTTGCCAGTTTCTAACATTTCTAAAACTTATGTTTATTTTACTCAAAATTTACATCTGGGGGGATTTTTGACTTTGCTAATTTCAAGTATGATAATCAAAAAATCATAAAATTTAATATAGAGATTAGAAAGTACACATAGCTGTACTACATACTTACAATGTTGTAAGGGGTAAAATATTATAATTAAATAAAATTATTAGAATGCAGTTTTTAATTAAAAAAATAAAATTCCAAAATTTCGACTTACAATTAGTTGATCCTTAATGCCATCAATCGTATGTAAAATTATTATATATAATTTTCAATTTCATAATACTATGTAGATCCATAATAAAATGCACTTGGAGCAGCAAGTTATAGAAATGATTAAGGAGCTCATGACTCTAATTTTTTTGGTAAATCGCAATTTCACCAACTGAAGAGATATAGAGTGTGGGACCGATCCAAGGCTGTTGCGCTGCACCCTCTTAGGACCATAAGGATTCTGAGCATTGGCAGTCTGAAGTCATCCATCTCAGCAAAGTGCATTGTCTGCATATACTGTTCGGGGGAAGTCAATAATTGTTCCTGGGATACTAAGTTCTTATTATGAACAGACTAAATCAGAGATCAGACAAAACAATGGATGCAGTCATTTTATTTGATTCGGATTCAAATGCCACAGAATATTTCATGGGATGAGATGCTGCTTTGTTAGTGAGGCCGAGATGGCCCATGAATGAAAAACGATAAAGCAGCGAGTCTTCAGCCTTCAAAATGACATCATTGCAAATTACTATAAAGCAAATTTATATATATTAATGTTTAAAAAAAAACGTATAAATAGATACACGGAAAAAAATTCTAAGTTGTATTGACAAATAACTTTGTTGAAATATGCCAAAAAAGTATTTCTTGAATTGTCATAGTTACTTAGTTGATTCAAACAGAGTGAAAATTTTGTTTAAAAAAAATTATTTTTTTATTTTTTTTTTTTATTGATTATTTATTTTTGATAATTATTTTTTTTATATTTATTTAGGTATTTTTTTTTTTTTTTTATTAATAATTTTTTTTTTGATAATTATTTTTTTTATATTTATTTATGTACTTATATATTTATTAATTTAAAATCTGTTAAAAAAAACCGAAGAAAAATTTTGACTGCTACTGGGATCGAACCGAGTTCCGCGGCTTCCGAGACAGCGAGATTATCCATTCTGCTAACAGGACACTTCAATTTAATAAAAAAATTTTAAGTACTATATGTTACAGATAATAATTTTCGAAATTATATGCAGAGTAAATTATGCATACCCAGCGAAATGCATATTTAAAAATAATAGATAAAACTATTATAAATAATTTTTAGGAAATTCCATTTCTTTATTATAATAATAATGAATAATAACATAAACAAAAGCCGCTGCTGAAGAACATGTTTCGACTTGTTGCCGGCCGCGGTGTTAAATAAATAAAAGGATAGAAAGAGAAAGAATGAATAAATATTTTAATATAAAAGAAAAAGCAGAGAAAAAGCATTGACCTAACTATTAAAATTAATCATATTAATGTTGTAGGTTGTTAGTTTATCTAACACTATGTTGATTCAACAAAGATTTAAGTAGTTAACTTAACGATTTTAATTTTGCTTGAATCAACAAAGTATTTGTTGGTCTAATGTTTTTATTTGACAATTCAACGTTTAATCTTTCCATTCAACAACTTACAATACTAATCATATTTCAGTAACGTAATACGTTTAGTTTGTCTTATATTTTTTTTACGTGTAGGAAATTAAAATCAAAGCCCTTTCAAAAACTAATATGCTTGATCTCACTAAATAATGTTTACATTTTTATCTATGTTGTATAAATACTATAATTTTTCATATAAAATTTTGATAAAATATTTTAACCTCATTATAAAAGCATGTTTAAATTTTATTTAAAAACTTACCATTTTATTTCAAAAACAAAATAGAAATATCTATTTACATGAATATAAATTTAATAAATTTAAATAAATAGTATATTAATTAAATAAATTCAAGGCTAATAATTTAAATAATTATAAAGAAAATAATTATAAAGTAATAATAATCTATTTAATTTATTCAAGTGTTCGTATATTTGTTTGATTACAGGATTCTTTAAAAAAATTTTATACTAAGTATAGATAACAATTTATTTAAATAATTAAAAAAAAAAACCCGGTGATTTTACATGTATGTAATAAAATCTAAAATAAGCTCTCCATAACATGCATGCGTGTAAAAGTCTTACATTATGAAGAGAAAAAAAAATAAAAAAAAATTATAGCATACGAGTTTTTAATATACCCTTTATGGTTTGAAAATAAAAATAAAAAATAAAAATAAGAAAAAGGGGGAAAAAGAGGAGTTGAAAAAATATATAAGGTGGAATTCGCCCTTGGGTTCTTTGACTTCTCATTCACGCATTCTACGCACAAAATTACGTCCCTATGGGAATTACCTGCTCATTCTCATGTAACCCTAAGACCAATGCCCTTATCGAGAAGCCTTCGAAGGACGTTTTTCTCACGGTTTTATTCTCAAGTTTTCAGTTTATTATTATCTTTTATATTCATATGTGTAATTTCTTCCTCTTCTTTTAACTAAATATTTTGACACTTATTAGGAGATCAGAATTACTTTTGTAATTTTAGCTTACATGTTATTCCATTCCCCCATAAAAAGCTTTCATTTTTCTATGTGTTGAATACTTCATAAAAGAAAGAGAAATTTCTGAAAAAAAGTATTAAAAAAAAGAAAGATTCTTTAATGTGGTTTTATAAATGGGCCTGTTTACTATACCATGGTTATACCCAAAATAAAATGCACCTGCTCGGCTCTTCAAAAATAAAAAAAACTAAATATATATTCTTTTTTATAATCATCTTTTGTAGTACTTCTACTTTCCTGTTAGGTTTCTCGTTCAATTTGACTTTCACTTCTCTTAGCCCTTGGCAACACATACTCGTACAAAACTTCTTTATTCCGGCATATTATAATGAAAAAAAATAATTTTAAAACATTTTTTTTTTTTTTTGGGCCTTGCATATTTTCGTGTGCTAAAAAAAGGGCATAACCAATTCGAACTGCATGTATCCCTAATAAAAGTGCGTAGGTGTTAACCCTTAAGGGCTAAAATAAATATATTTTTATTATATTATTAAAAAAAATAATTAAGTAATCAAATACTAATAAATTTATGGTCAATTTAAACAAAATTACTGCATACTAATCTGCCTCAGGGCATTCATAATTAGGCGAGTATGGGACTAAGAGAGGATGGTTTAGAAAGAGAATACAAAAGCATAAGACCCAATAATTTATATTGCCAAAAAAAAAGAAGATTCACATAGAATGCAGGTATACAATTCTTTTTTTTAAAGCTCGAGGGGCAATTTTTTTAAGTAACTTCACGAATTTAAAATCAGGAAAATATCCAGGAAAAGAAGTTAAATAAAAAAAATTATAAGTTTGGTAAAAAAAAAGGAACATTACCACACTAAAAAACATTAATATAATATAATACCACAACATAGTATTAATATGGGCTGTGGGTGTGGAAAAGACAAATCGTTCAGATGTCAACTTTACCAGGGTACTATATCGCTAAGGAACCTAACAACCAAAAATATTATATCGGAGACTCTTAATGAGTTCAATATTATATTGGTTTACTTTTTTTTTTTATTAGTTTTTTTATCTTTTTTGTTAAAATTTTTATTTTTATTATTATCTTTATTATAATTATAATTATAATCATTTTTTATATTCAAGGAAAAAAATTTGTACTTTTAGTGTAATAAAAATAGGTTTAAGCATTTAATTAAGTTTTGTAAAAAATAATTATTAATTTTATTTTTTTGATTAAAGTAATTTTAATTTGTAGTAATTTTCTTTGCAGAGAGAGTACACAACTACATGTTTATATAATATTCAAATAAATAAAATCGTTAAATTGTACTATTTTATCAAACACAAATAAACATTTTCGCAAATAAATGTTTTCCAATACATAAAACCCCATTATAGTATACACGTATATAAATATCAGAAATCGAATAAATAAAAAAAAAATACATTGATATTATAGTGTATATTTTTCAATACTTATGTACTCCCAATAATAAAAATCAAATGAAGAAGTTTTATAATAAAAAAAAAGTAAATAATAATAATGATAGTAATTTTTTCATTTAACTAAAAAACATCTTTTTTTGACATTTCATCAAAAGACTTATTTGAAGATTTGTAGAAGTGATCAGTAATAGGATATCATGTTTTTATTATTATATACTACCAGGGTTTTTTTTCTCCTTTTTTGTTTGATTGATTTTTTTTTTAATATTAAAATGGATATTCTGTATTTAATATTTTTATGATCTCCTGAATTTCAGGATCGTTCTACTAGAGGATTTAAATGATATTTTTGTTATTTATAGTGCATATCCCTTTTTGGTATGGTCTCGGGCATGGTATTAAAATTATTTTTTTTTTTGCACGGAATAACCGCACGCACAATCCGGAAATCAGAAATTATTGGTTATTTTATTTTAACCTCGATTTTAACACGGTTTTATTGTTAGCTTTTTTTTTTAAGGTTGGTATACCTTTTTTTATAAAATTTTTGTTAGTTTATTGTTATTTTAAATACACAAAGTTTTGTATTATTGATTTTTTTTTTTGTTGATACATGAAACCTAGCTATCACCATCAATACATTTTTTTTATAGTTGTTGTCAAATATGTCGTATAAAATGAAAATTGAATTTGTCGAAAGTAAAGAAAGATAAATCGCAGAGATGTCAACGTTATCAGGATTCTACGTTGTTTAAGAGTATTATATTTAAAAAAAAAGGTTTGTATTCATATTTGCACTAATTTGTTTAAAAAAATAATTTACTGTAATTAATTTGAAATTTTAGTAATGTGATTATTTTTGGTTACAACAAAAGATATCAAAACTTTTTATGTAAAATTGTAAAAAATTGAAAATTTTTGTATTTTAAATTGATTGTTCAAAATTACTTCTTTTTTATAAATCATATAAATTAATTGGTTTGTTAATGAGAGAAGTGAGTAGTTTCTTAAAATAATAAGTTTTAAACAATTTTTAAATTCCATAAAACCCAAATTTTAATTTTACTAAATTTTTGGAAAAAAATTCTAGAAACTATAAGGTATTTCAATAAAATAATTGACTAAAAATCATTACGTCTAATTATAAAACATCATCAATTAATTCATACAATTACAAATATTTCCTGGATTTTAACAATAAAAATTAAAGCATTCAAAAAAAAAATAATAACAGTAATAATAAAAAAATTTTTTAACATTGAAGTTTCTAGGTCGCACAAAAAGTAGTTGGATCGTTAATCAGGGAATTATAAATCGTGAGTTGTATTTACAGAAAGTATGTGTAAGGAGATAATAATCATGGTAGAGCTAATTTATTTAAGAAGGGTGAAAAAAAAAATTATTGTTAACAATTTTTTTTTTTTTTATTGATTTTTTATATTTTTTAGCTAAAAATGAAAAATTATTTTCAAGTTTAAGAAAATGTTAGCTATTGGTAACTTTTTAAAGCTCCATCTATACTAAAGTTTATGCTAAAGTTTTATAAAGTTTTTATTTTATAATATAAAAGTACTTATTATTTAAATAAATTTATTTACTTTTTTATTTAAATTAATTAAAAATTGAGTTTGTTTTTTAAATTTTAGAAATTAGTTTTTATAAATTTTAAAAAACATAAAATGTCTGCTTGTGTAGATAATGTAGGGGAATGTAAAAGAATGAAATAATACAGGGAAAGAAAAAAACGCCATGGAAATTAACCGACCAGCATAAAACCGTGAACCCTTGGCTCGGCTTTCATGAAAAAAGGAGTTTACTTTTAAAAAAAACTTGTTAAAGAAAAGGTTTGAAGGGAAAGAAAGAAAAATGACGATGTCTTGAGATTTAGACTAAGAAACCTGAGGACAGTGGAGTAACTCCTCCGCGGGCCAGGGCATCATGAGACTTAAAGCATCATTAAAATTTCGCGCGCCTACATTCCAAAGAGTACAAAAGAATGTCGAGCTTTTGTACCAGGGTAACATATTAATAATTGAGTCATTTTTTTTTTTAATATATTTATTTTTTTAATAAGAGTATTCCACAATATTTAATATATTTTTAGTAATTCATCACACATGAGTTGTTTCGCATAAAAGGGACACGGTGACATCAATCAGGAGTATATGAGCATTGGAGCAGTTTCTATATCAACAGAAATATAATATTATGTACATCTCTCTTTCTTCTGCTTTTTTTTATATGTATAGAAATTGTAAGCATAATAAGGAAATGAAAAAAGGGTTGTGGGCGGTAAAGGAACAATCATAGAAACTATACCCGGCACACAGATCCTAAAAGGAGCTCAATCGGCATTTCACTCCCTATTTTAAACGACTTGTACCCTCTGACCAAATGAATCCCCATATTTCAAATAAAAAGCCCTTTTAACTGTGTATATACTCTTCGTATTATATTTTCTTTGCCTACTCAAATTCTAAATTCTTACCACAAATATTTGCAATATAACAATTTCACAATATAAAAAATTTTTTTTTTTTCAACTGACTTTTTACATCAAGTTTTTTTAGAAATAGAAAATACTTACTACATGCAGATATAAAGGTTTGAAAATTATGTTTTACTTCATTTTGCAACTAATTATATTTTAATTATTACTTTGATAATGGATTTTCATTTTCTTTTATATAAATAATTGAATTTGAAAAGACACAAAGAAATGACAAAGGGGAGAGTTTCAAAACTACCGCCTGAGTTAGTATACGTCCCTAGCATTTTCCATAAATTTCCTTTGTTCGTTGGATTATCATTATTGCCAATTATTATTGTATTACTATACATATAGATAGAAATAATTTAATAGAATACAAAAATATTTTAATACAATAGTTTTTTTATGAATGTAAAAAAAACTTTTTATTTCATATTTCTTTATAAAACTTTTTTTAGTAAAACTATTGTTGAATGATGAAAAAAAATTGCTGAATGAATGAAATAAAAAAAAATGTGCTCTTGGATTTTTACAGGTAGCAGGCAGTCATCATCAGTTCGACGTAAAAACTATAAAAAAAAAAATTTCTTTCATTCTATATTGAACACCAAAGCTTCGGTTTCCAATCAATCGGCTCCTTCCGGCATTATCAGAGCAGCAAGAATCGTCTGGGAAAATCGAACGTTTCCCATCGCATTGGTTCGATTCGACAAAAAAAGTGAAAAAATGTAAAAAAAAATCTATATTTTAAGCGAAAATCGAAATAAAAATAATAATAAATACTAAAAAAAATTCTTTAGCCTTTGATCGAGTAGGGGCTCCTGATACGCTAGGGTCGATGTAAGGAGCGGCTCGTCACTAAAGATGGCCTGAAGACGGGCCCGGTTAAAAAAGGGTTAGTCGCTCAAGTGCTTCGAGCCACACATTGGAATCAGGATGACATAATAATAAAAAAAGTTTCTAAAATTAACATATACACTATAATAATAACAATGATAATAAATGGCAATCGAGTCAATAATTCGAAGGGCTATCGGCAGTCTATTGGTTCGATCCGAGAGTAGTAGGGAAGTAGAAAGGACCGGGCGGTTTCAAATAATATTCTCTGGAAATTTCGTGCGTGCGCTGCTACTATAAGACATAACTTACATGGGGGAATAAAATTTCAACAAATTCATCTTGTCTGATGATGCGAATTTCTATCTTAAAAAAATGTTTGAAGCAATTTTTATGGCCTAAGTATGTAAATAAAATATAACTCAGCGTATATACCGTATTCACGCGAGTAAGTTTTATCAAGATTACGATAATGTACAACAAGTTTATTAATACACGAAAGCAATAATTAAAATATATAATTATTAATTATATAATCCAAAAAATTAAAAATTTGCCTAAACCATTAATGATATTCGATATACTCTGGATACTACATGCTCATCACGTTATTAAAACATAAGATATGCACTTGATATGTAATATACACTATAATTATGGGTGAATGAACTCTGCCCCTTTCTACTGCAGATGTAAAATAATAATATACACATGATATGTTAAAGTATTATTTAATTTCGTTGCCTGAGGCAAAGGGTTGAATAAAATATATTCACATACTCAAATCAGGAGAGTATCATATTTAAAGAACCTATGCATTTTTTAATTTAAAAAATAAAAAAAATAAAAGACCACACAAAAAGCAGAAAAAATTATTTTAAACTAAACATTAGAAAAAAATTTTTTAATTAAAATTATAAATTGAAAAAAACTTGTTTCGATTTATTTGCGAATTAATATACTGGAAAATTTTTTAATTATTAAAAAATGTTATTTTGTAAAAATGTTAGTTGACTTAGTAAAAAATTACTAAATGATTTAAATTTCAACAGTAATTTTATTTAATGTTTAAGTTATTCAAGACATTTAAAGACATGTGTATAAAAACAATTTTCTTTATAAAAGGGAAGAACTTTTAACCTTCATGTTTCTCTGGTTCCCGCACGCGCTGCTTGGGAACTGTCGTCATTCGAGCGGGACACAAAAATCTTTAAATTTTATTATAATTGATTAAATTAAATATATATAAATGTTATGTATTTGTGAGCAATATTTTTAATGACGATTGATAAAATCCAAAATAATAATTCACAAGTATTTTCATAGTGAAAGTGAAAGGGTTTCGCTTGTCGGGATTCCACCCACGCTTTTTTCACAGGCAAACATCTCAGTGAGAAATCCCATGGGAGAAACTAAGGAATCCGGGAACTTTCTAACTCTGCATACTACGCCTGATAAATATTTTTTCATTTACACAAATTTTATAATGTATGTAAATAAAAAATTTTTTTTGTTATATTTTGTAAACTAATTTTTTTTTTGCAATATAATTTTAATGAAATAATTTTCATTATACTACGAATTTTATTAATTCGCATTAGCCTATGCTAAATTAACGTTTAATCTATCAAATCGCAATGGGATTATAATAGTTGTTCATAATTTGTGAAAATTGTATGAAATATCATTTTTTTAAGATCAAGAAATACTATTTCATATGTCATGCGGTTCCCAGAACGAACCCTCTAATTTGTCCAATTTTGAAAACTTTTTTAAATTTTTTTTTACAATTTTAACGTGGTATACTTTGGGAACTTGAAAATTGAGGGGGGGGGGGGTAAAATGTGTTTTATTTAAAATTGATTTAAAAGGAGAGGGTGGAACGGGATTTAAAATAATCTGAGTTTAGAAATTTTTAATAATTTCGATTTAGGGATTTAGAACAATCCGACTTAGAATAATTTCGATTTAGAGATATAAGATAATTTGGGTTTAGAGACTTCGCATTTAGTAAAAGTAATTATTTCAATTAAAGATCAAAAAATTGTAATGATGGGTACTATTTATGAATTATATACCCAACACATAGCTTTTAATAACATTTAATCAAAATGTTCCACAATCATATAGGTTGTGTTTACACAGACAAGTTATAAGTTTTTTATCTATTAATATTGAAAGTAGTTTCTGGACATGATAGATAATAAAATTTCCGCTGAATTCGAATTTGACATTAATTTTACAAAATTTTGATTTTGGGTAACGGTATTCCTATAATCCGGCCTCAATTAAGCGAAGGGTTTATTTTCCGATATACCTCACGTTAGAAAAAACTTTTACTTTTTTACTTTTCTTGTAATTATATACGTGGCTTGGAAAGTTACACAATTTTATTTTAATGGCTCCATAAAAAATAATTTTCAAAATTTTAAAATTCCCGCTAAGTACTGAGATCAAATAAAAATTTGATCAAAAATTTGGATTCTGAGAGAAATTAAACACCTGCATCTTTTTTTAGCATCTTTTGAAGGGTTTGTGTAAAAATGACGAAATTTTAAAATTAAAAGCTGCACTGTAAAAAGTAGTTTCTTAGATTTACAAAAAAAACAGAATTTTTTCGAAAAATTTTTGAATTTTCAAAAAATTTTGTAAATATTCGATAAAAATCGTAAATTTACGAAATTTAGTATATTATCGAAAAATTTGAGAATTCTCGATTATTTTTTTTTGAATTTACGAAAAAAGTTGTAAATTCACAACTATTTTTCGGAAATTTACAACTATTTTTTGTAAATTTTCGAAAAAAAATCGAGAATACTCGAATTTTTTGTTAATATACTAAATTTAGTAATTATACGATTTTTTTTCGAATATTTACAAATTTTTTCGAAAATTTACTAATTTTTCGAAAATGTTCTAATTTTTTTGTTAATGTAAGAAAGTTCATTTTTTAAAATAAAAATTCATTTCTTAAATTTTTATGGTTATCGTCATTTTTAGACAACCCTTCAAAAAATACCAAAAGAACCATAATTTACCGAAAATCCGATACATTTGTCCGAAACGCGAAAACCTGACACGGAATTCGGATTTTTCAGAAAAATCCAAAATTAATTAAAAATTTTAAATTAATTGAAATCAATGTCTGACAGACTTCATTTCATCACCTTACTTGGCGGTAAATTTAAAATTCATGAAAAGTGGTTTTTAGTGGATCACTAAATGGCGTATAATTTTTCTAGCCGTGTTAATAGCCAACAGGAGTTAAAAAAAAACTAAAAAACCTTAAAATGCTACCTGTTGGTATATTTGTTGTTTAGCAAAAAGATACTAATATTTTTAATATTTTTATATTCATATAAAATAATTTTCCAATAATTATTTACTGTATTAATTGAAAACTAATCAAAACAGTAGTAGATACAAATTACGTTTTAAAATACGCGCTATTTCATGCATTAGCGCCTCTACATCACACGTGATTAATTGATTATATACCGCCCGCTCTTGCATTTGCAAATTCACAAATCTTGCTGTTTTCTGTAACAGTTTACATTATTTTAAAATATATTATTAAGTTATAGAATTAAGGTAATTGAGGTAAATAATTTAAGATTTGTAACTATTGATAATACTTTTTTATAAATTAATAATTTTTCGTTTTATTTTTTAGAATTCTATTTAAATACGAGAGTGTAGAACAGTGTTTATAACCTTAAAAATATAGTGTTTTTATAATTAACTCATTTTAATGAGACCAAAAAAGCAAAAAGCAGTCTCAAAAAAGTCTTTGAAAATGGTTAATAAAATCAACATTAACAACTGCCTTGATAATGATTCTTTAATACGCATTTTTGAATATTTACCTATCAAAGAAAAATTAAAAATTGAATTTGTATGTAAGAGGTGGAGTGAAATTGGAAAATTTGCATGGAGCAATGTAAAAAGTTTTAAATTATCTCAAACAATTCTTGAAGAAAGAAAAAATGGAAGGATAGTTTCTTTCAATTTGAGTCAAAAAGTTAATTTTATTTTGAATGTTATAAAAAGATGTGGATCTTATTTAAATGAATTATGTATTATTAATGATTTAGATGAAGAAGACTACCTTACAGATTATACAATGTTATTTACAGAGATTTCAAAATATTGTCATGATATAACCAAATTGACTTTAATTAACTGTATGTTTCTTCCAAAATTTTGTTCGGACGAGGAACTTAGTATTTTATTTGAAGCAAATAAAAAATTATCCAGTATTACACTGAATGCCATTACTTTGAATGGGAATTGTTTTTCAAGTTTAGCAGCAGATTCAATTACAGAATTTAATCTTTTTAGATGTGAATTTTATTATGTAAATAAACATGAAAATTTATATGTAGATTATCAACCTCGTTTGTACCATTTTTTGACTAAGTTAAAAAATTTAAACATTTTTAATATTGAAAAAACAGCCAACTTAGATAAGATATTCAAAGCGTTAGAAGAAAGTAATTGTGAAAATATGAGTGAACTAACTTTACAAGCAGATATTACAGGTAACGTTGGGGATATAAATGTCAATAATTTAATAGGATTACTCAGTAAACAAAAAAAGTTATTAAAATTAAAAATTGAAAAATTAGAAATTGATGCGAACCTTCTTCAAAGCTTATCCAATAATTCAGTTGAAGAATTAGATATTGTTTGTAACGTACCTTATTATTTTAATCAGTTTGAAAATTTAAAAGTTTTTGATAGCAAAGTTGAAAAATTAACTGATGAATTTATGAAACATCTATCAGGTTGTTTAAAACTAGAAAATATTCATTTGGAAGTATCCAACTATGAATTAACTTCTGAAGGTGAATATTATTTTTCAAAATTTCAAGAGCTGACTTCTTTTAAATTTTCTTTTAAAGAAAAAGACAATATTGATAATTTATTAATAGCTTTATCTCAGTGTAAAAAATTAAATTTGTTAGATGTAAGTTATTGTGAATTTACAAGTAGAGGCATAGAAAGCTTAAATTCTCTAATAAATTTAGAAAGATTAAAACTTTTATCTACATCTCCTGTTAAAAAATTAGAAATAATAAATTTAATAAAAAAGTTAATAAATTTAAAGTACATTAATTATAAAGGACCTAGTAATGAAAATTTGGATTTATTGGAAATTTTGAATGATGTAAAAGAAAATCGTGGTGATAAGCAAGCTTTGACATTATATTTTACTGTTGAAAGAGAAGAATATGAAGAACTGGAAAATTTTTGGGATAATGGTTACTTAAAGAGCATGTACCCATTCTTAAAATTTACTTTTGTGCTTGATACTTTCAGTCAGGAATTAAGGAGTTTGGGAGAAAAATTGCCAAACTTTTTTTTTATGTAGTTATAAACCTGTTTACATGTGAACTCAAATTATTTTTAGTAAATTTAAAAACTTTTAAAAATATAATTTTTAATCATTTGAAATCTCTTGGCTTTGAATTTTTAGTTTAAATTTTGTTCTAAATAAAATTTTTTTTAACTTGATTGTTTTTAAAATACATAAAGCGATATTTGCTGCTTACGAGACTACGCGACTTCAAACAAGCTTATTATTACAAAAATTATAAACATTTTTTTTATATACCTGATGGTATAAAATTTTCAGTTCTTAATATAAAAATTATAGAGTTTGCATTTGTTTAAGTCTAATAGTTGTAAACAAAATAATTATTAAATTTAATACCTATATTTTTGAATTTACTATAATCAATAATTAAAAAGTAATAAAAATTAATCAGTAGCCTTGTAAAAAATATTTTTAATTTTTAAAACAAAAGAAAATCTTTTGTCTGATTGAAGTATAATTTTAATCTTCATTATTTTTATAATTATTTTATTTTGTAGTTTTTTTGCATTATTTAAAAAACAGGAAAATATTTTTTAATAATATTATCATATTCAATTTAATAATTATTACGTAATTTAAAAAATTTTCGATCTTAGTTTTTGTATAATTATTAAAATAAGACAGTTTTTTGACAAAATATTTTTTTTTTATTGATAATATGTTTAACCAGAGTTTAACTGTTGATTTGTGTGTATTTTTAAATAAACTTTAATAATATACAAATATTTTTTTAATTTACCTTTATTTTTGATCAAATTGCATGCCGATTCTCTGAGTACAAGTGAAATAGAATTATTTTGAAGATTCATGCAACTCCAAGCACTAAGTGATCTGAGAAAGTGGTTCAAAAATTATGATGTGGCCTGTCCTAAAGTGTCCAGCTGAAACACGAAAGAAAATACTTATTTGCTGCACAAAATTAAAAAAAATAATAATGTGAGTAGAGTCAGGTGGTCAATTTTTTCAATTTAGTCTTAATTGGAAATCAGTGTGGAAGTCCTTTAATTCATTTTATTTATAATGACAATTTTGTCCTTGTCAAACAAAAATAAATTTGAATTTTATTAATTTATAATCTGAAGTTTTATTTTATACTTCCTAAGATAATTAAAAATTTACTTTAATAAGCTTCTTTTAATAATGAAATCTTTTTCTAACTTTATCAAAACTATTCAGACTATAAAAAGAAAAATATAAAAATTGACTATAAAAATTTTTCAAAATTTTCTAAACAATCTTTAATTGAGTAAAATAATCTTATAAGATTTTTAAGAAAGGCTTAAAACAATACATACGTATGAAACTTTTAATTTATTTATAATACAAAAATTAATAATTTAAAACAAACTTTCCTCAACCCCTGGAGATCCTTTTAAAACTATATTAATCTGTAATAGGTATAAGTTTTAATGTTTTTTTTTTTTAAATCAGTTTTAATTTCATAACTTAAGAAAATGATTGTTAAATTATCTGCATAAAGTACGTACTCTATGCCAAATAGAAAAACTATGCAAAATAAAAATATTTTTCTTCTTTTTAGTGATCTGTTTTAGGGGCGAACCATAAATTACTCAAGACAAAAAGAGGGAGGAGGGGGGTTTAATTTTCTTATAATTAAACGTGTTTAATACATGGAACATGTTTATAGGGAAGGGGTACTTCAAAATTTGAAAATCAAGGGGGGGGGATCAAATTTGTCCGGTTTAAGAAGGGGTGTCAAATGAGATTTAGAATAAAACAGATTTAAAACTTAGAATAATATCGACTTAGGGACTTAGAATAATTTAAATTTAGGGACTTGGAAAAATTTTGATTTAGGGAATTAAAATAATTTGGGTTTAGGGATTTGTAATAATTTTGATTTAGGGACCTAGAATAATACGCGTTTAGGGAATCAAAATGGTTTGGGTTTAGAATCTTAACAGCTAGTAAGGTGATAATTACAAATTAATTAAAAAATTGTATGACATTATAACGTTGCGTAACATTTATACATTATAATAGGTATACCTAGTCCTTAGCTAGAAGTAAACATTTTCCATGCATTAAGGTTGTGTTTACACAAATTTTAGGAAAATCTTAAGAAGTGGAGTAGGAGAATAGGCGAAAATCTTAATTATCTTACAAAAGGGGTAGAGGGGGGGGGGGGTTAAATATCCAAAAATGGCTTACGTAATATATGGATAGCCCCTTTGGTATCCCCAGAGTTTAATTTGACTCCCACAGTTAACAATTATTTCCTAAATTGTTTCCACCCTAAAACCCCAGTTTATATAAATTGATTAATATTATTTTTAAGCAAAATATTTATTTTTTGTATTATATGGTTATATTTACAAAATATTTGAACAGAAAATATAATAAATATAATTATATAATAAATATAATTATTATATAATAATATAATTATATAATAAATATAATTATATTATATGGTTATATTTACAAAATATTTGAACAGAAAATAACAAAACTTTATAATGTAAACATAACCAGCAATTTTTGTTATTTTTAACAGTTATTTTTCTCCGTGTACATTTTATAATTTTGTGCTTATTATATATCGATAAGTTGCTTTGCTTGGAATTTCAATGCATTCAAGCTAGCAGAGTATTTAACTTTTAGGAATTTAGGATACGTTTCTAATTTTAAGATCAGGAGACTTAAGTAACATAATGTCTAATGCCTCAGTTTACTTAGATTTTTTGATTATGCCAAAGCATATTATAATGTGTAAAGTATATTATATTATCTTGTTATAATATATTATCTCAGCAGGAATAAGTATCTGTTATATATTTTTCATAATTTTCATTGGGATTTCCACAATAATATTCAGGTTTATATGTTGGAATAACGTACTATTTTACCTCTAGAAATAGGTTGATCGGTTATCGTGCCTTATATATTTCTCTTGTTCAATATAATAGTAATTCGTATATTGTAACGTGCAAAGAAGCTATAAAATACATATAATTTATAATATATTTATAAATTTAAATTAAAAAAGGTTTTAAAATATGATTCCAAGCGAAAATAATTGATTTGAAAGCTTTTGTATAATACGATATAATTTTATTCAAGGAGAATAATATGCATGACAATAGAGATAGTCATCATCAGTAGGGTAGCTTTGAAACGCACGGCTCTTTTACATTAAATATTTGAATGATGTATACCGGGGAGCTTAGATTGCAGGCAGAATATATTATAATAGTAGGCCCCTGAATTAATCGGTATTCTGGAAGCGGTAAAAGATTAAAGGGCTCCTCCCCTTCCCCTTACTGCCAAAGTCTCAAAGACCTCTTTCCTTTGGCTGTTTCCCTATTATTTGTCACCCACAGCGTAATTAATATTCTACATTTGTTGCATTGTTATGAAGAATTTTTATACGTAGTTCATTGTCCTGCATTCCTTAAAGCTTTTTATAATAGCAAAGAATAGAATATCAACGAATGTTGATAATATGATAGGTTGTGTAGTGGTTAATGTTTAGTTTTTAATAAATTCAATTGCACTTTTAATGAAAGATACTTTTTGATAAATCTATATTGAAAAAAGTTTGGAAAATCCTGGGAAGTAGGAATTGGATTATCCTAATCAGGAGTACATAAACAGACCAGGGCGTTGTCCTGGATTATTGGATGACATACAAAAGTGGTAGGGAAACATAATAAATCCTTGAGCGGGAACAGGTGGGCATGGTCCTCAAAAGGGGAAGTTACGCCCCATCAGTAAGAGCCGCCCTCGGTATTCGAACAGGAATCCAGGATTTGTCAGGATTGCTAAAGTTAATGGTGCTGTTGCTGGTTGTACTGTTGCTTGCTTTGCTACTGGAGTAATCAGCCCTAGGGGAGACCGCGCCCACGCATTTTCATCAGGAAGACAGAAGTTAAAAGGAGTAAGAATCCTCCCACAAAAACTTAGCTGCCCTAACTTATAAAAAATTAGAATTCTTTTCTTTTTTAATAATATACAGACGAAATTCACTATCGTGATGACAAAGATCTTCCACGCATGAAGATCAGGAATACAGCACCCTTGAGAAGCACAAGTATAAAAGTTTTCGTCTCCGCGAATTCGGATATACACATAGGGGATTTACCATAGTAAAGATAATTTTCTTTTCGAGCTTTTCTTACACCCTCTGCATTATTCGTATCGTATATTATAATATAGTTAAACTTTATGTACATGTATATATATAGAAAAGTAAGTAATACTAAAGGAAAATCGTTGACTGCAGTTAAAAGTATACTTTATATCTGTACATATATACTGTCCAGTACTTTGTCGAAATCACCTTCGACCAATATATGCATATAGTAAACCTACTATTTTGTAAAAATTTAAAAAGCAACTTTAGACTTAATAGAAAAAAATAAAACTAAAGCTTTTTGAAATAGCTTAAGGGACAAACGAAGGAAAAAGATACATGAGGAATTATGAGTCGGCTTGTCATAATCTGGAACTCTTTCTTATTCTACGTTCCTATTTTCCTTCCTACTTGAGATATGAATCTTGAGCAGCCCTTTGACTGGAATTTGACTTAGATAGATTGCGCCGGCGCTTCAGATAAAGTGAAAGTTCCACCTCCTCCATTTGAGATATGCGGCTCTGATTCTTCTGGTTTCCCGCGTTCCCGGCTCTTCTTTATTTCTGTCCTCCTGCTAGCTCGATGTAACGGAGTTGTTTACACTGCGCATGTAACATAACAGATGACAAAACTGTCTCATTACTCT
Organism: Anagrus nilaparvatae; assembly: GCA_022575985.1. NCBI lineage: Eukaryota > Metazoa > Arthropoda > Insecta > Hymenoptera > Mymaridae > Anagrus > Anagrus nilaparvatae. The sequence goes on along the minus strand of JAKSXM010000231.1, from coordinate 27,692,413 downwards.
TTTTGTTTACACAATTTTCATATTTAGACAATCGAATATTCCTTTATATCGGATGTTTTATCGATCCGATCGGCGCTGATCAGGACTTTAGAATCGAGGACGTCCATATAGTAGTAGGCTAAAAAGTGTCGAAGATGCTTGAGTTATTCCAGAATAGCGTGATGCAGCCTAGATCAGGAACTAATGACCAGTTGTTTATGCAATTTTATTATTAACATTATGTGAAAATAACGGCAGGCTCGAGACATTCTCGATACAACTGACACTGGGATTCAATAAGAATCGAGGAAGTATCTAAACCATGCCAAGACTTTAAATTTCGGGTGGAAGGCAAAAGTAACGATACAACTTAGATCAGGACCTCATCTAAAAGAGAAACAATGACCCTTAACATTGCCTTTTTTTAGGTCTATTTTAGTTAATTGAGATTATATTGTATTAACTCTGAGATATTAGCAACATTTATACATACAATAATTTATATAAATCATTTTCTATTATCTAAAACAAGTGTAGTTGTGTGTGTAAGATAGTAAAAGGCCTATGTTATACCATTTAACCATGAACTTTATTGGCTCCTAATAAGAGAACAAACGTTCCAAAAATTCAAAAGCGGTTCGATACAATAGGCATATTTTTTATGTTAAATGTGGTAAAATGAAGCGTCTCTAATCTTTGATTTGAGTCCGAGAGATATGAAAAAAAATGAAAAGTGATATCCCTAATAGCAGGAGAACATCGACGTGTCAGAGCATCAAGTGCAAAGCGGGAAAAGTCGTTGCTTTGGTATTTGCCTTTCTCCGGAAGCTGCCCAATCGACTACAACAGCTGCTAAATACTTTACTATAATGGTATTACGGATTCCTCATAAATGCATTCAATATTCTTTTTTTTTATCGCGTACACAAATATAAAAATGCATTTAATGTTTTTACACTTAATAAAATAAATAAATATTTTTTATAAAAAATGTTTGTAGAAATAATGTTTAAAATTTTCTAAAAGTTTCTAAGTTTCTATTACAAGTTTACTTGTTTTTGAAATAATTTTTAAAAAATTTTTCGAAAACTTTATTGTTACTATGATTATCAGTTTGTTGTGTAAATAAACTACAGAAATTACGAAAGTTACAAAAAGTAAATATTTAAATTTTAGAACTAAAGTTTTTAGCTATTTTATATAAATAGTTTCAAATTTAATTTTGGAAAATTCATTTTACTTTATATTACTTTTTAAATTTTCAATTTTCTTTCTGAAAAATTAAATAAAAGTTTCAAGTTTTTAATACGAAAAATATAGTTTTACAAGCGTATCAGTAAAAAAATGCGATATTTCATTCGATTATAAATTGTTTTAATTTAATAAGCTGTTATAAAATGAAAGAGAAACAAGAAAGAAATATATATTAATTATTATTATAAGTTACTCTTCTAAAAAATGTATTTTGCACTTTATCTAATTCCGGTAGATGTCTTGGACACCATACTAGAGCTGCAAATAAAATTGTTCAGGACACAAGGGCATTAAATAATTTTTTACATGTAAAACTATTCATTATTTTCAGCCTACTAAAAATGATTTTAAAGAAATTTTATGAGAAGAGGCACCTCAATAATCAAAAAATGAATTAACTTACAAAATCTCAAGCTGCAAAATGCTTTATTTTTCGAAAAAGTTGCTTTTTTTATAAATTTACGAAAAAAGTGACTTTCATGGAAAATATAGCATTTTGTAGCTTGTAATTTTGCAAATTAATTCATTTTTTTATTATTGAGGTGCCTCTTCTCATAAAATTTCTTTAAAATCATTTTTTGAGCAAATATACTGCTCAAATTAGTTTTAGGGGTTATGTTCGATTTACCGAGTCGTCCATGTCCTTTTGTGTCCGCGACCACCTTTTTTAAAAATAATAATTTTATTTTTTTTTTAAATTGATTTCTATTTTATTTAGTATCGAGATATGTTTTTAATGTCCGCAATAATTTTCGATGGTATCTAGTGGACTCCGATAGGAAGAACAAGTCGTCAGCAAACGCTAAAAGCGGCGGCGATGGCCTTTCATCTAGTTAGACTCCCCTAATACCCTCGTCCTCCAAACATTTTCCTAAATCGGCTATAAATAAAGAGTATACTATGTGACTTAATGTTTCAATCTGAAATACACCCTTGGCTATTTTACATATATTTGAATTGAGTGTAAAAATATTATCAAGTGTTACCCTTTTTTCTCTTAAACAATTTTACTATCATATTTGCCAGAGATATTGGGTGGTAATTTTCAGGTAATAACATATCAACTTTTTTGTACATCATTTTTTTAACTATTTCATCCCAAGATTCTGGTAAATGTTTTTATGTAAGTATTTAAATTTTCTAAATCTATTTGCTTATATTTTAGTTACATACATTTGTGAATAAAATTTAACCAAACAAATACTAGTTTGATCACGTAAACAAAATAATTTAAAACTTGTTATTCACTTATTATAGATCTGATCCTTACATCCAGTAGATTAATTATAGATCTAAAACCCCTTACATTATACTTCATTTTATACACGCCATTTCCAAAATAAAGTAATTAGTTACGCTCCATTGAGTTCTAAATGCGGAAAGTAACTTATCAGGAATTTATATTTATAAAGGAGTAGAATCCTTGGATCAGATATCTGACTCGTCTTCAAATATATTATAAAATAATAACATTAAAATCATTACAGTAACAGTAAAACCGGTCCCGATCTCCTGTGAATTTATTCTGTTATCCTGACCCTTGTCGCCGGCTTTCTTATTAATATGCTAATTTTCAAAACCACAAATTTACAATACACTACATATTTTATACTTTAAATTTAAATTAGGACCAAAAATCACGTGTAATACGATACGCCTGCGATCAGGGTATCATGTGGTTTTTATACCCTAAATGCTATTCCTTATCCCTGGGGATTTTCACTTACATTTTTATTTCTTCTAAAATCTAAAATATTTTGAGAAATTTATTGAGTAAATAGCATCGTGGTAAATAGTAAAAACTCTTTGCATAAATTTTTATGACAATTATTATTAAATTTTCTTTGTTTTATTTATTAAACAATTTTTACATGAAATTCCGAAAATTTTATAGCACAAATATTGAGGACTGAAAATTTTTTTTTAATTTAAAAAAACAATAAGAAAATTAATTTTAATTTTTTAAAATAAGGATAAAAACAAAAGAAAAACAGGAAAGGGTAAATATTGTGAATTATTGTTATATGATTCATGGAGTTGCGAAATTTAAGGTACCACTCTTTAAATATTTAACTCGCATATTTGTTTGATATAAGGTGTAAATCGTTTAATAATAATAATAATCACAAAATATTTCAATAAAAAAGAAAATATAATACCTGTATGTAAAGTTCTACGTGATAATCAGAATACAGAACTATTTACCTTATGAGTGCCTAGTCAGCCGCCCTTCGTTAATCCCCTGGAGGGTGAAAAAAATTTGCCGGTCCAGTGATTTCGAAAGAAAAGTCAACGATCCTTTAAACAGGACAACATATTAAACTGGAGGGATTTTGAAATTTTATATTTTCAATTCCAATTATGGGCCTCTTCTTTTCTTTCTAGTTGCATTTCATTCCAAAGTAAGAAGATTCGATCATAGGATAACATGACTGTGAGCCTATATGTAAGCCTTTCTTATATTCCTTTTTACCCAACGAATCAGTCACGCTCCGGCAGGTTCGAATGGGTCTCGTCCTGTTTTACAAGGGTATCATAAGATTTCAAAGTTTTCTATTCTTTATTATACATTTCTTCTCTTCTCGTTTCTTTCTCTTTGTTTTCACATACGCTATTTGCTTATTTATCCTTTCGTTTATTGCTTATTGAACAAGAAGAGATGAAGGAGGAAATGAAATTGCGTCCATCGGGGACTAGGGGCCCATGAGGCCTATAGCGATCTTAATCCATAGTTTACCTTTTCTTCAAGGCCCTTTATTCTTTATGAGAGCCTTTAACTTATTATAATACAAAAAGGATTTTTTTTTATTTACCTCCGTTTCTGTAAACCACGGTGCTGTAAACGCAGGTATCATAATGCACAAGTGTATTTATGAAAAATAAACTGTTTCTAACTATATTATTAAATTTTTGGCTCCTTGTTAATAAGTAAAATTTAATTTATACCTTTAATTGGGAGAATCGATTAATGAAGGAAATTGTTATTTGAAATTGTTGATGTCAAATTTTTTTAATTTTAGGTCTACTATATTATGATAAATAAATATTTTGAGAATTAAATTTTTTTTAAATGATAAAATTTGTAAAAATTATATCAAAGATTGCAATTAAAATTATAATTAACTATAAATAAAGTACGATCAAAATTTCATTTTTACCAAACGATAAAATATTTCGAATAACTGTTTTAAAAATTTAATACATTTTTCAAAATAAGAACTTAAAAACATAATCTGGAAATACCAAACATGCATGGGAAATTCTATATTTTTTTACAATACTTACAATATAAAAATGTATTACTCATTGGGAATTAATATGATTATCTTTGGGGTTTTACACAGTACTGTATAGGGCATTATAAATACACTTGTTTTGCAATTTAACAGTATATTTGTTACACTGTAAAAAGTAACTTCCTTATATTAACAAAAAAATTAGAACATTTTCGAAAAATTAGTGAATTTTCGACAAAATTTGTAAATATTCGAAAAAAATCGTAAATTTACTAAATTTAGTATATTAACAAAAAATTCGAGTATTCTCGATTTTTTTTGTGGATTCGCAAGAAAAATTGATAATTTACAATTTTTTTTCGAAAATTTACAAAATATAGTTGTAAATTTCCGAAAAGTAGTTGTGAATTTGTAACTTTTTTCGTAAAATCACTAAAAAAAATCGAGAATTCTTGAATTTTTCGATAATATACTAAATTTAGTAAATTTGCGACTTTTATTGAATATTTACAAATTTTTTTGAAAATATACTAATTTTCCGATAACATTCTATTTTTTTGTTTCTCTAAGAAAGTTACTTTTTACAGTGTATGTACAATCCCCGAAATGATTCAGACTAAAATTACTAATTACAAAAATAAATATAGACTAATTTTGCTAATAAATACTGAAATATTTAGTGTCGAACGTTAAGAAATCAGTTATAAAATATTATTTAATATTATAATTTGACTTTGAAGTCAATGATAATTAATTTCTTAATGAATTATTAGTAAAATTATATACAGAAAAACGCAAGTTTTTTTGTAATTCGCGATTTTAACTCAAATTTTTTCAGGGATTGTACAATTTACATAACATGAGTATTATATTAAGATTAGAAATAAATATTTTTATGCACAAAAATAGTTAAGATCTAAATTGAGATTAAAGTTAGTATTCATGGTCTTTAATGAAAATTGATATTTACAAATTATAACCAAATTTCGTTTTTCAACTTTTAATTTTTTTAATAAATGAAATTAGTATTTGTAAATATACCACAATTAAAAATCGTTTAGACCTAGACCCTAATGCAGGCAAGTAGCCAGGATTTTCTTTCGGGGAGGTCTTTGGGGGGAGGGGTTCTTTAATGTAAAATTTCCCTATCCAAGCTGCATTTACCCCAACTTTTGAAAAAAATACAAAAAATATTACAAAAAAAATTTTCTGGCTGTGGATTCAGCCCCCCGAGCCACCTTCCTGGATAAGTGCCTGCCTAATGCTACTAAAAAAAAAAATGTTTTGTTTTCTTTTACGCCTATCAAAATACTAAAATATTTGATGACTGATTACCATCTTAAAAATTGCATACTGATACTTAAAAATAAAATAATTTTTTATTATCTTAAAGAATCAAAATACTTAATGATAAAAATATAATAAAAATTATCAAAATATTCAACATATAAAAGATAAATAATGAAATAAGAAAATTTTCAAAATATAAAAAATTATTTTATTTATATTTACTGAGTTTTACATGCATTTATTTATTTTATATATTTATTTTGTTCACTTAAAATAATAATAATTAAAAATTATAAAACATTTTTTTTCTTAATTAGTTTCTACATTAAAATAATCATTTAAAGTAACGTGTTTATAACCACCAAAAGTATCAAGAAGTCTAATTTTTTCAATATCCAATTTGGCAAAAAAGAATCTATGACCTACAAAGCATAAATTTAATTAAATTTTAAATTACTAAAAAATTACGTAATAAATAAAAAATTGAAATCAATAACTTACTTGCTATTACTCTTGCTGGCATACGAGCTAACCATGGATGACGATTAAAAAACAATTCTTTTGCTATTGGATATTCAGCATCATCTTTTTTAATCTGCAGAACATAAAATTAAAAATAAGTTATATTTGCGTGCATAAATACATTTTTTATGATTGTTTTTAAAGTTACCTCTTTAACTCTCCCAGTTAGATATACTTTAACGCATCGTGGATCTTCTGGATCATAATTTTTTTCTATGCAATATTGCTTCTGTGCCAAAGTCATCATAAACGTAACTCGATTATCAACCTTTAAACAAGTTATTTATATAATTAAATTAAATAGTGGATATATCACATCATTATTAAATTTTTAAATAACTTTGGTGAATGACATGGTAATGTCTAATTTTTATTACTTCATTTATATAAATAGTTTTGGGGCACCCCTCGTAAAAAAATAATATAAAAGCAACTGAATTTCTGGGATCTGTGTAAACTCTGGCCTGAATTTCTGTTACCCGTTTTTTTATCATTGTATGAAAATTGGGAAAAATTCTAACAAAAAAAAATAACATTTTTAAAAAAATATTAGAGATATTCCACCCTAATTTGGCCCAAGTTGGTCTAAAACTCGCAGAAATTGGCCTAAACTATTTTTTTGCAGCCATTTTTGTGTTTTTGACTCATTTCATAATGATGGAAATTGTAATTTCTGGCGCATGTGCAGTCCAAATCAAATTTTAAAACTCAAAATTGAATTCTTCAGGAAATTTCCTGTAAGCAACCGAGTTTGCAACTGCAAAATAAGTATCTGGTAGCAAAATTAATAATACATTGAGTCAGTTTACCAAATTAGGCCAAAAACACAAAAATGTCTGCCAAAAATCAAGGATTGGACCTATAGAAAACTAAAATTGTCTGACAGTATTTATTATTACTTTTGGAAAAAAATAGTTTGGGCCGATTATTTCAGTCCAAATTGGGCCCAGTTATTATGAAATCCTTCATTTATGAATTTTAATTTAATTTAATTTTTAATTCTATTTTTTGTACAAACTGTTTGGATATCAGAAATTCTGTTTTATTTAATGTTATTTTTATCTAGTTCCTGCATGCATTAAAATATAATTCGCTTAAAACAATTTGAATATACTTACTAAAATATCTTGAGCCACAGAAGCCAACGGACTTATATAAACATATGGAATACCTTTACCCTCATTAATTGGACCATCACTTATAGACACTAATCCTGCAGATGGATAATTTCTTGTTTCTCCTGCTGAACTAATTGTTGCAACTGAAGCCCATTCTAGAAATTAACAATTAAAAAAAATTAAAAATTAAACATCTTCTTTTTATTATGAATTATTATAGCTGCAGTATTAACAACATATCGAGCCAAAACAGCTGGTAATTTTTCAATCGGTGATTCAGGGACATTTATTTGATTTTTGAATATTTTTGTAAACCAAAATTTATTTTCTTGACCATCACATAATTTAACAGTGACATTTATTAATAATAATAAAAAAATTATATAATTTTTTGGCCTCATGTTAAATATTAAAAAAAAAAACAAATAAACTACTAGATATAATGATAAATATTGTATTTTTTTGGCAATTATAATTAAGATTAATAAAGATACATTTTTTATTTATTATTTTTTAATAATTTTATAATATACACAAAAAAAAACTGTTTTTAAAATATTTTGTTAATAATAGTACATTTTTAACCAAGGGAGCAAAAACAAAGAATGGCCCAGATCGCACGTTAATTAGCATCAGAGAAAAATTAATTTATAAAAGTTTAACATTTAAATATTCTGTTGCAGAAAAATCCTTAACACCCAAAAAACTTATGAAAAAATATAATTTATTGAAATACCTGCAGTGTTCACAACATATCGAGCCAATATTGCCGGTGATTGACCAATTGGAGGCTTACCAACTTCTACCTCACGTTTAAATAATTTTGATAATGGAAATTGGTTTTTTTGACCATTGCAAAGTTTTGCAGTGAAGTTTATCAATAAGAAGAAGAAGATTATTTTTTTCATTTGTTCCATTTTGATTTTTTGAAATGAAAGTCAAGTTTTCTGAAAATTAAAATAAATAATTTTATAATGCATCCATAGAATTAGGCTATAAAAAAATTAAATAAAAATATTTTTCTAAATTTTATCAAATTTTAGCAAAAAGCATTTTTTCTCAAATTAAACAATTAAATATAATAAATTTAAAAACAAACGCAAAAATAATGAAAAACAAAAATTATAAGTTTATAACCCTAAGAACGACAAAATTAATTTACACGAGTAAATAATGTAACATTTCTGGTAGAACCGTATTTTTTTCACCGAATATATTTATGCTACATATTTTGCAAAGCATTACAAAAATATATAAAATAGACTTTATTACGATTCCCAGATCCCAAACATTCTTTAATTATTTATAAGGCTATTTCTGAAACCAACCCTTATAATTATATTAATTTTTTAAATAATTAAATTTATAAAATTAAACACAGTCACAATTAATTACTTAATGAACCTAAATAAAAAAAAATTTTTATAAACAATTTTTTTCAGCTTACCTACTAATACTTAAGGTTCTAACTTGAATACTGTAACCAATGTCAAAAAATTTTCTAAATTTATACTAAATAATTTATTTACATATTTCTACGTATAGATTTAAAACAAATTATTTTATCAATTTTTTAAAATACGTGAGAAAACAAATCATTCAGTTTTTTTGTCTATTAACTAAACGTCTATGATATAAATTAATTTCTATTTATTTATGATAATTTTTTTCTAATAAGTATAATTATAAAATAAAAAAAAAACAAAATTTGATAGTAGTCACGTAAAAGTTATCTTTTTACGTGACTGCTGTATTTAAAAAAGTAAAGAAAAGGAAATGATTTTTTTTTATTTGTACAAAGAAAAGAGAATTTGACTCTATTTTTGAATAGGAGTTTATAAAATAAATGCAACTTAAAATGCGTAAAAGTTATGGGGGAATAAAAAAATTTTTTTTTTTGTTTCTAAAACGACTTTTCTGACTCTGAATCAACCTCGTATGATCCGGAGATCATATAAATGAAAGTAAATATTAAAGTTTGTTATTTAACCCTTATAATATAAAATGAAACTTTTCCTTGACTTGTTATTGTTGTTTTCTTGGCAATCACAAAGAAACGAGGGGTTAACGCCAAAAGCAGTGAACGGATAAACAACCTAATCAGGAAAGTATAAGGGTAAGGAAGTTAAACGTTATAGTACAAAAAGCGTCCCTATATATAGCATCGCTCTTTTTTACGATTCATTTTTACCATCGAATGCTTTTTTAACAAACTTGTTTACGAAGAAATTTTTAACGAAGAAAACAGATTTTTTTTATATTCATTTTTCATATAAAGCAAAATAAACTTTATAATATTATGTAGTAAGCAAGCATGTATTTATATATATACTTTTTTTTGTATTCGTCAAAAAATATAAAAACGATTTTTTAAAATCAAAAATTAAATAAATTATACATAAATTCAAAATTTTTTTAATTTTTAGCACAGAACATGCTCCATTATAAAAATTATGCTTGCAAAGATTTAGTATTACATGAGTACCCATAAATTTCGATTTTATATTTTTAATCGAATTGAACTTAGTAAAACTTTATCATTTTTATAGCACAAATTAATAAAAAGTTAAAAAACAAAATTTTTTTAATTCTAGGTATCATTAACATTTTCCCCTCAATTTATTTTAAGACTTTGGCAGTAAAGGTACAAAGTTCAATATATAACTTCAAGAATGGTTTACTGTCACTTTAAGTTAAAGCCATTACAAGTCCTGATTAATAATGAAAATTTTAAAAGCTTTAAAATAAAGTAAAGCATGCCGTAAAACAAGCTGTTTTGCCGAAGTTCGAACAATATTAAAGTTGTATAATCAGATATTTAGATTTGAGTGGTCGAAATAGGAAATTTACTTATTCAGATGCGATATTTTGGAAAATTAACGTCAAATTTGAATTCTACAGAAAACTTTACTAGGTAATATGTTTTGGAACTGTTCTTAATACTTTTCATATTGGTTTTGTTTATAATTTACTAAAAAACTAGAAAAATGACTGACAAGAGGAAACCGCAACCTTTGGGAAACTAAATTACAATCTATACACTGTAAAAAGTAACTTTCATAGATTTAAAAAAAAAAGAATTTTTTCGAAAAATTAGCGAATTTTCAAAAAATTTCGTAAATATTCGATAAAAATCGTAAATTTACTAAATTTAGTATATAATCGAAAAATTCGAGAATTCTCGATTTTTTTTTGTGATTTTACGAAAAAATTTGTAAATTCACAACTATTTTTCGGAAATTTACAACAAATTTTCGAAAAAAAATTGCAAACTATCTATATGCTAATTTTTCAAAAATGTTCCAATTTTTTTGTTAATATAAGAAAGTTACTTTTTACAGTGTAGTTATGGATAACTATCGGGATAACATTAACATTTTGAAAAAACATCCCTGATAACCTCCGTTTACTCTAATAGGCTTTCTGGGCTTATAGGAATGCAGCACTGTGCTCAACGTTTATAAATATAATCGACCAATTTTTAAATTGCTGCAGAAAATTGTAATTTTTGTTAAAATTGGCTTTTAAGGTCTCCAAGCATCAAGTTTTCAAAAATTCCTTACCCGCCCTTTTTTCAATTATTTGTTTGCCAGATATGATAATTTAAAGTCAGAATCTCAATGTCAGGATTTTAAAAAAAAGTAGGTTTTTATAATTATAATTGAAAAAAGATATCTTAGAAACTATTTATAGAAAAGAGACGGATAAAAAATTTTTGGAAACTGGAAATTTGCAAAAGTTTGTGGAGACATATAAAACATTTTTTTTACCAAAAACTGCAATTTTAAATACAGTTTACGGGGATTGAAAGATAACGCCACAGTATATAATATATTTGTTAAGGGGGCAAGTGTCCTTAGCGAAGAAAAAAAGGTGTCTTTTTGTGGAGAGGTTTTCGGGTAGAAATAATTGAGATAATGTCTTCAAAATTGGCAGTTTATTAGATCATAAGTTACTAAACATTAATTTTTTTTTTTATTTTTATTTTTTTCAAAATGGCGACGAATACAGGTGCTCAAAGTTAGGCCTCACTTTTGATTGTGGGCAGGATTGCAGCCTCCAACTTGTTCCGAAACAGACCAAATAAAAATTTTTATGTTTGTAAAGTATTTTTCTTCTGGATTGATGGAATGGAATTTCGGAAAATGGAAAATTGTGAAAATTATTCAATTTTTTTTAAAAACTGCATTTTTTTCACTTATTTTTTTTGAAAAAAAAAAATGGGACATTTTTTGGAAAAATCATTCCATTAATCCAGAAGATAATTGTATTTTAAAATAGTAGCCAAAAAATCAGAAAGATATCTTAATTATTTTTTGAGTTATTTTGCCCACAAGTTCGAAAAACGTTGTTTCGAGATAAACGCGTTTAAAGTTTCGGTGAAACGTATAACTTCTATAGCGGTGTCTCGCTTCATCTTCTATAACTTTCTTATTATTCAAGATATCATTATAAAAATTTTTTTCCATATTTTTAAGATGTTTTCGAACCCAAAAAAAAGAAAAACAAAAAATCGATTTTCAAAAAATTCTAAGGACACTTGCCCCCTTAATAACACTTTCACCGAAATAATGATACAAACCAGAAGTGTTTGGTTAACTGGCGAGATTAAAATAGAAAAAAAATTGGTCCAAAAAAATTAAGGTAATTGGCCGATTATAAAAAAATCACTTATTTTTCTCTTCCAGATCCTGTTCCGGCCAATTACCTTAATTTTTTTGGACCAATTTTTTTTTTAACTCATAAAAATGTTAAACTTTAGCTACAAATAACTTTTTTGAGCATTAAATGCCCCTAAGTGGCCGTTTAGCCAAGAAAACCTTCAATTTTTGTAAATCCAGAAGTGGAAAAAAAACTCGCGCGCTGTGTCCACTATGACGATTTTGGCATCGGTGCAACTTCGCACCCACAGCACGACTATTTTGATTTAGGGACCTAATATAATCGCGTATATTAATACGAATCAGAATAATTTGGGTTTAGAATCTTAATATCTAGTTAAAGGTGATAATTACAAATTAGAAAATTAGTAAATTGTATTGTAACGTTGCGTAACATTTACATTATACCTAGCCCTCAGTTTGAAGTAAACATGTTCCATGCATTTAGGTTATGTTTGTACAAAACGTTGACAAACCGGTTATTTTAAGTTTTTTTTTTATATTTTATTATTCCTAAACACTATCTATTAAAAATAAAATATAATGCAAATTAAAGTATTATAATATAAATAGTATATTACGATCCCGTGTCCAGAAAAGTAAAGAGTGGCCCAACTCGCACGTAAATTACCATCAGAGGCGAAGCCGAGGTTGGTAAACTGCGATTTGGGACATTCTTTATTTATGGACTAGGGTCCATTTCTGTTTTTAGACTTGTAATAATTTTTTTATTAGTATGCATTTTGAATTATTAATTATTAAAGTTATAAAGAATATAATATCGACATCTGTGTACTTAAGTGTTATTTTTATTGATTCTAAAATTATTGATTAAATTGTGTAAAAAAATTGAAGATTTCTAACCAATTAATGAAATGGTCAATTACACGTTTGGGGTGTAACATATATATTAAATCTCACTGAGGCATCACTATAATCATGATTAAAATAATTCATAGGCGAGTTAAATTTTTTACATAAACATCTAATAATGATATATTATTACATAAGATACAGAACGTACCTCATTATTCGGCGCTATTAATATAGAGTTTTTAACAAGCCGGCGACAGCTAACTCTATAAGTGTCGGATGATTAGATACCTAATTATATCCACTTTTAGCCTTAGAAAATATATTAAATGCATCTGCAGATACACTTGAACTTGTATGCATTCTTGTAAATGGAATGACATAAAACACGATACTCAAAATCACAAATCCATTTATTTCAGATCCCATAATTATATTTCATCGCAATAAAAAATCATTCAAATTTATTTGTTTGAAAGAAATATTGCTGGATTTCAATGAAAAAAGGTACATATATAAGGGGGCGTTCAATAATTACGCAACGCTAATTTTGGGAAATTTCGTATCAGTTCACCCCCCTGCAACGCTGTGCAACGCTTAGAGTTCAGTCCACCCACCCTACTAAAACGTTGCGCAACGATTTTTTTTTAGTAAAGGGCCTTCACAAAAAATAATAAAATTTAATATTGATGTTATTATTGTTTGCAAAACTATGTTTTTAGTTCTCTTAAAAAATATGTATTATTTTATTTATGGGAAGTCAATATAAAAACCCAATAACTATTTTTATAAATTATGATATATTTTAATTTAATATTATATTTAATATTATCTTAAAAGTAAATAAATTTTCCCAGCTTTAACAAACGACAAATATTAGATGCCTTGGACTGCAAATACTTCATATTTCACTTATAATATGACTAATATTCTTTTCTAATTCATCAAATTTTTTATTTTTATCCCTAGCTTCTCTCTACGATTTATTAATTTTTCTTCCTAGCGGGCCCAAAAACACTTTTTTCGACCCACAACGAGATGGAAAAAATTAGTACATTTTAAACCAAGGGAGCAAAAAAAAGAATGGCCCAGATCGCATGTTAATTAGCATCCGAGGCAAAGCCGAGGATGTTAAACTGCGATCTGGGGTATTTTTTTTTTATTCCCATGGAAAAAACAAAATTTTTCTTTCTCACTGGGTGAAAACGCGTTTTTTTTTATCTCGTTGCGGGGCGTAAAAAGTGTTTTCTTGTTAGTGTCCAGAAAGTGCGTGTTTTCTGGCCACTACGCTATTCGAAAAAACGCATTTTCTCGACACTGAGCAAGAAAAATTATGTTTTGTCTTTGGCCACAAAAAAAGGATGCCCCAAATCGCAGTTTATTTACGTGCGATTTGGGCCATTCTTTACTTTTGTGGCCATGGGTAAAATTATACTATTTCGGCCCGCTAGGAAGAAAAGCTACTTATTAAACAAAAAGGATAAACTATTGGTTTCGGCTTTGCATGCATTTTTTTTTTTTAATTAAAAAAAATTTAATTTACTGTATTTAAAAATGATTTTCGTTGCGCAACATTTTTTTACCGTGAATCTACCCTAACGCAACGCCCAGTAACGGTTACAACAAAACGGTCGGTCCCCATACAGCATTGCGTAATTATTGAATGCCCCCTAATTTCTACACTGCCGTACAGGAGTAAAAAGGCAATATCTCGAGATTTTATGAAAAATGAGATTTTTATATGTGCATAATCGTGAAAAAAAAATCTATCCAGTGGTGCAAAAATTATTTTGATATCACTGATAACAAAAAAGTTAGCACTGCATATCTCGAAGGTTTCATGTATTTGATAAAATTTAACATGGAATAAAAAAAAAAATACATGAAATAAATGCATATCTCGAGATATTGCTTTTCTTCTCCTGTATTATAAGCTGATTTGGCGCTGCTATTTTTGCATATCTCTTGTTTTTCATATAAGGAGTGGAAATTTTGGAAAAAATTTTTCACCAATGAAAAGAGCATGTCTTCATTACCTTAGAAACATATAAATTTTTTTTGAATTGTATATGAACCTTTCAAAATTAACCGAAACGCGTTTCTTTAAATATCTCGAAATGAGTTAAAAGTGAGATATTGCCTTTTTACTCCTGTACGGCAGTACATGCATTAATATGAATTTGAAATAATTAAAATTCGTATTTGCCCAACAGAATCGCAATTTAATGGTACAATATTTTATTGATTTAAAAATTTTTTCTTTTTTTAATTAAAAAAGCACATTTAATTTAAAAGCAGTTTCGGAGAGATAATAAATGAATTATTATTGTAGTTGAAGAGATTTTAAATCTGTCATCAGGACAAAGAAAATAAGAACAATCAAAAGTTATTGAAATTGAAATTCAAGACGATGGTATTTCTTTGAAAAGAAAAATCTTTATCTTTTAATGTTGGGGATGTTGGGGCTATTGTTCTATATAAGTAAAGAGACTTATTTCAACAAAAGTGTACATGCGGTTTTTAAACTAGACGATAAACTTTTCACAAAGAATGATGCCATTTAAAAGTCTGAATATTTTGGAGTCTTCTTATCAGTTTTTTGTATAAATATATGACATAAGTCAGAAATCTTCGTTCCTTATCATTACTTTTGGAAACCGTACATGAAATATGCCGAAATATGCTTCATGTATTGTCAGTAATGCATTCAGATGTAAATAATTTTTTAAAAACAGTTTTTGTTTTTGTGTAAACTTAATAATGTAACATAAAAATGTATATTTTCTGTTCTAAATATTATTTTTCTTGAAAATTTTATCAAATCTAAGACCCACATATAATAAAAGGTCATTAAATACAATAATTTTTTATCAATAGAGATAGTATCGAATACATAATGAGTTTTATTCAGCAAAAATTAACATAAATTTGAATATCTAATAAACCTTTTATATTTAATAATTATGAAAATAAAAACACTTAAAAAGTTATCGATAATAACGTGAAGATAACCTTGATTTTAAAAGGATATTTGTTAATTGACTTGCTGTTCCATTAATTCATTCTATTAAAAATAAGAGCGATTCCTATGATTTATTTAATAAATTACACTTTTTAATCAACTAACTTTTGTATACTTTTGTATACGATATATTACTAGGTGAACATTTTAACCAACTTTTAAAAATTTATACCAAATAAAATTTTTGCAAGTTTTTCATATTAATTGGAAATTAAAGAAAATATAATAATTACTATATTTTAAATAAAGAGTGAAGCAAAAAATTAATTTTGCTTTTAAGTTGCATCGTGAAGACTTTAAATTAATTCCAAAATATTTTAAAATATTTTAAAATATGACATATAATAAAGCAATTTTTGGTTCCTCATATAAAGGAACCATTGCGATAGGTGAAATTTTGATTTTTTTACATATAAGCAAGTTTTGAGATCTCAGGAAGCTAAAGACCAAGTTAAAAAATAGGTTTTTTTAAAAAAAGTATATGTGTGTACGCAGTACTATATTTTTTTCTATGGAAGTATTAGTTTTAAGAATATCATTTTTACACGATTTCTCGAATCTGATTTTTTTGTATTCTAAAATAAAAAAACACAATCAAATTCTTTTTTTATTGTTTTAGGTCAAATTTTGATTTCTGATTTTTTGGCATATAAGCACGTTTTGAAACCTCAGGAAGCTAAAAAACCGGTTTTTAAAAAAAGTCTGTGTGTATGTGTGTATGACTGTAACCGGTGAAATTTAGCAACCATAATGGTATGAAGACCTAATTTTGTTTTGCAAATTTTTTTTACTAAGAAATCTTGATATACTTTTTTTTTTTTTAATTTGGATGTAATACCTCATTTTTTAGTACTCATTTTTCAGTACTAATATCTAGAAACATCATTTTTACTGGATATCTTGAATCTTATAATTAATTTTTTACAAACTTTTTTCTCAAAATTTTTGTCAACAAAAAATACAAAAATACCAAACTTTTTTTTCGTTTTCTACGTTTTACCTAATTGTTTTCTACGGGAGTACTAGTTTTAGAAATATAGTTTATAGTCAAATTTTGGATCTGGTACGTAATTTTTTGAAAATTTTTGTGTCAAAATTTTTTCCACCAAAAATACAAAAAACGTCATTTTTTTTTTTTTTTTAGGACTTATGTATATGTACTTAATTTGTTTCTACGTTTGTTTCTATGAAATTATACGAATATCTAGAATTATCATTTTTAAAGGATTTTTTCATCTGATACGATATTTTTCTAAATTTCTTGCATAAAAAAATGTAAAAAACACAATGATTTTTTTCTTTTTTGGACGTAGTACTTAATTTTTTTCTATAAAAATACTAATATCAAGTATTATTGTTTTTATCCGATATCTCCAATCTGATACCTATTTTTTCAAAAATTTTTTTAAAAAACTTTTTACATAAAAAAATGTTTAAAAACAATTATTTTTTTTTAGGACGTAGTACTTAATTTATTTCTATGAAAGTACTAATCTCTAGAGTTAGTGGTCTTCTCTTTATATCAGAATTTAAGGCAAAATCCCAGGGGGTTCAGTTACTGAAATTTGGCTTCCAATCAGATTATGCAAATTATTGGCAAAGTATTCACTCTAAATTATATTTATTCATACTTATTTTATCATGTATCCAGACTTCCAAAAAATTTGTGGAGCAAAAAATTGGGGGGGGAGTCATTTAAAATTGACTAAAAATTAAAAAAAACTGACCATCGCGTTTTATATTTAAAAACTTTTAAGAATTTTATTTTTTCATAATTATAAAAATTTTTTTTCTTAAATTAGTGTGTAATAGGTTAATTATCATTTATTTTATTTACTTAAATTAAGCTTAAAAAATCCAATATAATCCCGAGTATAATCCAAAGATGCTATCAAATATTTCGTCATTCTTATACTACTTATATTTTTTGCTTATACTAAAGTAAATTCAAAATAGTAGATAAATAGCAGTAATCATCAAAATCTTTTAACCATCTTTCTAAAATTCATAATACCCTAATATCCTAATAATGGTCAAACATAAGATACACAAAGCGATAAAAAAAAAATAAAAAAAAAAATTGGAATTTAAACATTGAAACTAAATTAAAATCTAATTTTGCAACAACTGATAAGAACAAAATTGAATACAGAAATTTTCCTTAAATGACGTCAGATGTCGCTGTAATGAAATTTTTCACATTTTTCTGTAATCATTTTCTTAGATATCACCCGGTTTTGATTCCTATCTTTGTCTACCTATATGTTGATCTGTCTCTGACAGTCCGGCTACGTCCGTGCGCGAAAGCACGCCCGCCGAGTTATTTACATTAAAGAAAAACGTACATGTATTTGTAAATATTAGCAGAAACCTTTTTGTATTTTTTTTTTTTTCAATGAAAATTGTTTATTTTATTATTTTTATTTAATTTTAATTTTTTTTAATGCAACTGGATACATCGTCATCGATCAATAAATAATAAACAAGAAAACAAACGTTAAATCAACGATGATCAACGGGTAAGTCCGCAAAAAAATCCTCCCAAAGTAGGAAAAACAAATAATTTGCCTAAAAAAATAATTCTATTATTATCTATGTTGTTTATAAATACTACCCAGTGACAATAATAATAATAATAACAAGAAGACGAAATGTCAGTAGTTAAAACCTAAACAACGACAGACGTCTGGCTTAAAGCGTCTTTACCTACTTATAAACACTTTATATATGCGGTTCATATATATATTATTATTATATTTTTTTCTGCTATTGTCATTATTATTGTTATTATGCACAGTTCTTATATAATGACTAGTTATTATGATATTCTTTGTCTGCTACTTTTAAATATTTAATTAAACAAAAAAAATATATATATGTGTAAGTACGTGTGTATCCTTAACCTCGCCCATTATATTTATTATTTGCAAACACTGATAATAAAATACAAAAACATATTAAAAATAATTTTTTAGATAAATAAATAATTTAAAATTTAAATAATAAAAGATAAATAAAAAATTATTATCATAAATGCATATATATATATTTAGCACAGTCGGTCAAAACGCCTACACACTACAGTAGTTTAAATAGGATAGGATCGGTAAAGGAAAATCATGTGTTATATATATATATTTTCATCTCGTATTATTATCCTTTCTGTTTCTCTCACTGGTATGATCTTTTAGAATATTTTCGTTATCAGCGTATGGTTAATTATATATATATATATAACGTACTGATAACATAAATTATAAATGACACAAGCATATATAAACATAATTGTTTATGTGTTTGTTTTAAATTAAAAAATAACAAGAGAGTGTATTATATATAAATGAATATTGATCTTTCAGGATTAAAAAAGAGAGCTTTTTTTATACGTGGATGTGTCCCTTTTTACGTATTCCATGACTTGCTAAGTAGGCTCGTAACAGTTTTTTTTTTTTTTTTTTTTTGTATAGCTCGTAAAAAAAAGGGAAATTGAGCTTGGGGAAATTGAAATTTTAATGCAAGAGAAGAAATAAAGAGAATAAAGAGAGAGTAAGTGAGAAAGAGAGTAATAAGGGATAAAATTTTCTATGTATATAACTAATGAAATTTGTGGTTTATTTTCATATTATAAGAGGGTTGTTTCTTCTTTGTAAATTAATAATTGTTCAGTCACTTATTATTATTATTATTATATATACTCTTTGACAATATTGATGCTTTTTGATGGGTTATATATATATAAAAGCTTACTTTATCATGTATAACCCTGTGTCTGAACTATGTAAATATTAAAAATAATTTATAATCTTTAGAATGTGATTTTTAATTAATAAAAATTATAAAAGTAAATATTTGTTTATTTATAAAATGTGAAAAAAAATTGAATAAAAAAGTTGAAAGTAGTAACTTATATAGAAAATGTTTATAATATAATTTATAATGAAAAAGTATATTATTGAATTGAAGAGTATATTATATAGAGTTTATATTTTTCCTAGCTTTTATTATATGTATAGTGTATTTACTGTCCAATCTACTTAACCTAATTTAGTGGTTTATTTGTCCATGCAGAAAGTTAAATAACATTTTGATGCGATAGATTCAATGTTTTTGTTTTTATAAAATATATATAGAAAGATAGGTGTATATATTAGCTTGGGAATCGTGGATTTTTTTTAATGTTAGATTTTCTGGGTTTTACTTATTTAAATTAGGTGGTTTATTGGGGTGTTTTTAAACATTAGTGATTTTATTTGCTCTGGAGATAATTTTTAATTTCGTTGATTTTTGTTCTTTATTTAAACTAAAATTATGTATGCAAGAAATATACATATTTGCAAATTATCATCCCAATGGAAAATTTAAATCCCTAGAGATAATACACAAAAATGTTTGCTGGGATTAGTTGAAATTTAATGCCAAAATTCTTATTAAATAATATGAATTTTACTAGAAAAGAAATATAAATAAGTCACAAAATCAATTTTCAGAACTATAAATTGAAAAAAAATTTTTTTGTAAACCAGGCTAATATACTTTTATATATTTATATTGTAGATTAAAAGTATTAAATATACACAAAATGAAAAATTTTCCTTTTTTGTTTAATACCTACATTTAAAATTAAATGCATATATAAATAAATATAATTGAATATTTAAATATTTTATTATATATTGATATAATATGCTGATCTATAGGATGATTAAAATATTTAAAAGAGTATCACGTATATATATATATTTTAGTTTTTTGAAATAGGGGGAAGTACCGGAAGTTCGAAATTCAACATTCTCGTCCATATTGAATAATACAAAAAAAAAAACCAATTGAAAAGCTAAAAACGATCAAGCTATTGAAATTTTGTTGGAAAACTTTTTTTTTTTGCACAAAAAATAAATCAACGTGATGTAGTAAATTGAGGGTACAGAGTATAAAAAAAAAAGATCTCTATTTTGTAACCATCAGTTGAAATTACTAAGAGCATTCATAAATAGGTATATATATATATATATATTCCTATTTATTAATTTCTTCCATTTGTATATGAAAGAAAATTTATGAATGTTTCATTCATCGAATGGACGTGTCTTTGGATCCATTACAAAATAATTTTTTTCAAATTATTTGAATAAAAAATAGTCTTTTGACATTTCAGTTTAACTTATTCAGTTTTTAATTTTTTAAAAAATTTTCTTATTTTTTCTAAAAAAATAAATTTTTTGGGTAAGAAATATTAAACCTGGTTTATATTTTAAAAAGTTTCTTTGATTTGTGTATTTTGTGATAAAGTAACCTACATACTATTTACCAAAAAAAAAAGTTTTTTCAATTTTAAACTCATTTGATTACTTCCAAATAACGCAAGAAAATAAATTTAGATTTTAATAAAGCAAAGTGGGTAGTAATAAATTTTATGTACTCAGAGGCAGTACCTTAGAGCTGCGATAAATATAACTATGAGTATAATCCGCTAACTCACAAAATCACAGGAATCCTGAACTTATGTTTTTTTATATTCTTATAGGGTTTAAAAGCTGTGAAAAATACTGTTTTTTCTTGCATATCTTTTGTTTTTTTTATCAGATTCCGGTATCATTTACAAATAAATTTTTTTTAGTTTTCTAAAAAATGATTTCACCCCCTCCGATTTTTTTTAAAATTTTGGTAGACTCGCTATTTTTATACTCCCAAATGTTTGTCTACAATCATTATTATAGTCGCCCATAATTGTTAAAAACCCTGCCAAGTTATTGGCACTACGGTTCCTCAAGCAATAACAAATATTATTATTAATATAAGTTGAAATTTTTTTACCATTTTATGCATCATATCTCAGAAATAAAGAAACATCAAATGTTTTAAAGTTAAAATTCCCGTGCAAAAAATTTCGAGACAAACATTTTCCAAAATTTAGGTAACAGATCCAAAATTTCTAGTAATAACAAATTTCCTGAAACCAGGACTTGACAGGAAAAAAATTAGGCGTTAGGACCAAAAAGAAAAAAAAAATATTTTTTTGTTTTTGACACAACATTTTGAGACAAAAGCATTCACAAAGATGCAATTGTAGCATCCCGGGATAAGATAGGCAAAATGACCTAAGGACTGGATTTTCAAATAAAGTTGATAGTGGTGTCAGTTTGACCAAAAATTCGGGTTTCCATGGCCCAAATATGTTTTTGACCCATTGCTCCTCCATGGGGGCAAAAAAACGTATTTTGCCTATCTTGCACTTAATCAAATAATAAAATCTTATGCTTATTACTAAGTCATTCTTTAAACAAAAATCTGTAATTTTCATTTTCAATTTTGGCCTTTATTAGATTTGATGTAAAAGCAGCATAAAAGCCTTAAAAAAGCTCAAAAGTATTTTCTTCTGAAATATAATGTATAATACTACTCAATACTACTCAACAGGCAAACGATTTGGCTGAGAAATTAAACGTAAGGCAAAAAAAACTCCTAAAAAACACATTTTTGGTTACCAAGCGAGGGTAATGGGTCCAACAAATATTTGGACCATCATGGGAATCTGAATTTTTTGGTCAAACTAACGCCACTATCAACTTTATTTGAAAATCTAGCTCTTAAGGCATTTTGCCTATCTTATCCCAGTATATAAACATGGAACATCTTCATTGGAACGGGTATTTGAAAAAGTTTGGCTCGGCAGGGGGGGTATTAAAAAAGTGACGTTTTTAGGGGGAGGGGTGAAATGGACTTAGAATATTTTCAATTTAGGGACTTAGAATAATTTGAGGTGGGAGTCAGGGCCTGATCAGGCCCTGATAAATACACGAACTTAGAATACTTTAAGTTTATGTATTTAGGATAGTATATATTTCAGGACTTATTTTAATTTCGGTTTTTGGATTTATTACTATTATGAGTGAAAAGGTTCCATGCTCGTTGGTTGTGTAGTTACACAAACCGGTTATAAATTTTTTTTAGATAACAGATCCGAAAAATGGAGAAAAAATAATTTTTCGAAAATTAGTACTTTCATAGAAAAAAATGAGGTATTACTGCGAAAAAAAATAGGTCTTACAATAATGGTTGTGTAGTATAAGCAGTTACACCCATACCTACGTACATACATACATAGATAATACTGTCCAATTCTAGATACCAATGTAAATGAATGGTGAATAATTTTTTTCTTTAAATTGGGGAGGGAAAAATAAGGTAATTTTTAATGATATCATTTTTTTAATTAACGAGAATATACCCAACCAATTGGAACCATTATAAATTAAAAAAAAATAATAATAAATAAATTTAATTTTTCGTAAAATAAAAGTTTATGATGGCTAAAAATTATTTTTTTAAAATATGATGTAAATGTGAATTTTAATAAAATATACATACAGTGAATTCTCGATTTAGGAATATAATGTGTTTCGGATCGTTATTTCTTAGAAAAGTACTTTACATATTTGTATGAATATACTAGTATTATTTAAATTATTTAATTGCAGTTAAAAAGTTAAAGTACATTTTAGTTACATAAAATTTATGAAATGAGAATCATATTTGGCTTGAAATTTGTTGCTTTTTTTACTACTTTTTCAGACAAGATGATTCTATTTAACTACGACGAGGCGCCTCGAAAGATTAAATTTTTCATCTGAGTATTCTTTTTTATTTATTACATCATTTTTTCGGAGTTATATGCTTGGATTCAATTAGTAATAATCCAATCTTTAATTAATACTATTGTAAATATGTCAGATAAAATACGAAGAATTTAGATTAAAATTTTTCTGTAAATTATTTTCTAAATGGATAAATTTTTATTGTTAAGAAGCTCATTTTAATTATCTCATCAGCTTCTTTATTAAAAAAGTAGTCTTTGATACTCAGACATATCTTAAATCTAATTGTCTTCGATTTAATAGATTTCTCTTTTTATTTGTATTATTTTTATGATTTGTTTTAAACTTTTAAAATTTGATATCATTCTAATCGACGTCATATAGAATTTATGACCCTGAAAATGCGGCCGATTGGTTCGTTGAAGATTTTAAATATTTACTTTTTTTTGAAAAATTCTTTTATAGTTTTTTGCAACATATTTTCTTTTAAGAGCTTAGGATATTCAATGTCAGGTGTTGTTTACAAAGTATCTGCTATAAATTTTTTTGAGTTCTTGACTGCATTTTTGAAATTCTGTAAGCCAACCATTACCGCACTAAAAATTCTTGTCCGGATATTTACCATTGGATAGTAAATTTACTATTTGGAATTTACAAATAGTAAATGGAAATTTCAAATAGTAATTTTCCTGAGAATAATTTTTACAGTGTAGCTTTGAAAGTTATGCTAGGCTCTGCTTTTTTCGGCTAACTCTTTATACAAATCTAAAGCTTTCTATTTTATAATTGTAATTGAAATAGGAGTGTCAGGATTTTCTTCATCATTGATCCACGTCCGTAACATGTTTTTCATACGTGCCATAATTGAATATCTACTTTTAGCCATGATCGTCGATTCTATGCACCCAGAATCTTGCAAATAACTAATAATTATCGATTAATCTTTTATAATTGTTGCAATTGTGGAACGAATTTTTCCATAAATTCTTACAATATTGGCTAATCTTTCGCCTTGCTTAAAAAATTTAATTATATCTAATTTTACTTGCATTGTGATGGTACTTCTCTTCTTTGAAAACGTTGGTACACAAAAATTTATTGCTTTCTTCCTCAGTATCAGTTTTAATTAAAAAAATACAAGCAGAGTACTTAACGATAAACGAGAAGTATTCAACAAATGAAATGATCTCAATATTTATAGCAGCGCTAATTGAATATATAATCACGAGGGAGGAGGAAAATAAGAGTATTGTAAATTTTCCAATCTTATTAGAGCTTGGCTCCGGTAAATTTACAAAAAAAATGATTTATTTCCGAAAACTTAGTAAATTTTTGATAAAAATCTTAAATTTTCGAAAAAATCGGAAATTCTAAATTTTTTTTTTTTTGGATCTCAAAAAAAGCTGTAAAATCACAATTTTGTTTGTAAATTTATGAAAAGTAGTTGCGATTTCACAAAAAAATACCAAGAAATCTCGATTTTTTTGACTAAAATTAGAAAAGTCAATAGCCGGATAAACACAAGATAAGTATAATGATTTGCAGTGCATTCAACTCATTCGGGTTAAAATTGTATTCAATATTTTTCGACCAACACATTCCAGTTCCATATTTGAAAATTATTAGTATTTTTGGCTCATAATTTGGCTCATAAAGATTTTTTAAAAGTTGTAAATTCCAAATTCAATAATAAACAAATCATAAAATTTAATGCAGGGGTAGGAGTAATCTAGGGGTTAAAATTGGTGAAAATTGATTAAAAAAAAAATTAATCAAGGTTTATTTTAATAAAATACTACCGATAAATCGAATTTTCTTTTCTCGAGAATGTACTGTAATAAACATATTTTTTAAAACTTGTCTTTTATTTAACAACTTGTCTTTTTGACGATAATAGATTGTATATATGGCAAACTGCCATTCATTCAAAAATAAGACTAAATTACTACTACTACAACTACTAAAAAAAAATATATATTTTTTTATACTCATTCCAGTAAAAAAAAAGAAGAAAAATAAAGAGGAAAAAAAAAGCTTTTAAAAGCTTAACATATAAAATTTGCTCATATTTATTTTAAAGCCTAATATTATAAATGTTTGTATTATTTTGCAGCTGGTTCATTTTAACGATTCTCTTTTTATATCATTAAAAATATCATAATAATATGTAATAAAAATGAGAAAGATAGAAATTATTATATGTATGTAATATATTTCTAGGTTATAAAATAATGTTATTATATTATATCCTTTTTGAATGATCATTTTATGCATAGAGAGAAAGGGAGTAAGAGAGGGTTAATATTACGCCCTACCCTATATTTAGGGATTTTGAGGAAGAAATAACAACTACTGAATACATGTATGTATTACATTTTACATAATATCAAACATATAAATCTATAGAGAGAGAATATCTTGTTATAGATACGTACAAGGATAAGAGTTGACATAGTTGAAGTGCATACCTCAGTTTTGTTTACCATTTCATTATTAACAACAACTAGTTAACTTATATACCTAATATCTTCATTCACTTATTGTTTTAATTTTTCTAAATATTTTATCATTATTTATTTAGTCAAATTTATTTAATAAAATTTTTTTTATCAATTGAATGACAGTAAATCTAAAATTCAATTTTCTTATGTATGCTCATACTTGATGCAAGGAGCTTTACTTGACATAAATTTTATCTTTTTCATCATTCAAATTTTTTTTTTTTATACAAAAAAACCCAATCATTTTTTTTATAAATATATGAAAAAAATCAGGTAAATATATATAAATTTATAAAAAAAATTTTTTTAATTAACTTATGGAAAAAAAATTTATCAATTTATTCGTTTTATATTGTATTTTTTATGGGAAAAAAATCTTGACAATGTGTGCAATGCATACTACAATTTTTTTTTTTTTTAATGTATTTATTAAATTCATATCTGATATATGATAAAGAAAAAATATCGCTTTTTTTATAAATATATTTCATGCTACTAATTAAAATCAAAGTGGACGATGAATATTAGGTTGATTCAGTAAAAATTTTTGTTGAAAAGTATTAAATTATCATTTATTAGTATATTCATTTATTATGGCATCTACATGGTGCTAGGTCCAATATTAATTTTTTTATTCGCTTGGATTTTCGATCACCGGGTAAAAAATTAAAAGTATATTTCTTTCAAACACTACCCCTAAGTGTTGCCATCATATATATGAACACTTGGGGAAAATTGTCTGTCCCAAAAGAGCCCATATATTTGGCAGCAACACTTAGGAGTGTTTAAATGATCTATAATTTTGAAAATCTTAATTTTATAACCCCTGATTATTATGTTATATTAACTTATTAAAAATTTTACGTTGAAATAATATTTTCAGCTCTTTACAGTCTTAATTCAATTGCTAGTATATTTTGACTCATGGACAGAAAATTCATAAATGGTCCAGTAGGTACGTAAATTATAGATCGAGGTAAAACCGAAGATGATAAACTGCGATCTAGGACATTTTTTTCTGTCCAAGGGTCGTATTCAATTTCTCTTAGTCAATAACGAGAAATCACGTCTTTGCCATCCACACAGAAGCCGGAAAATACGTGCTTCCTGGCTTGTGACAAGAAAAAATTATTTAAAAATTGCCATTTCAAATTTTAACCAACAAAGCTTTTAACCATTTTTCAATGAAATTTCTGTAAGATTTATTTTTATATGAAAATACATATTTTTCTTTTTTGGTAATACGTTTAGGAAATTTGACATTTTGAAAAATAAATGAACCACCCTAATATATATAAATACGTTAAAAGATATGATGTATCGTTCTTGAAAACACTTTTTCTTTTTGAGCTTTTTTTCAATATAAATATATCTTGTTTGTCTACACATATATATCCCAGAGTAACCACACACATTTTTTTCCTTTTTTTAATTTAACGTCTAATAAAAAAAACGTTGCTGCGTATGTGATGATTGAATTTCCAGAAATATCTCATTATTGTGTATTTTTTATATCAAAACTGTAGTTTGTTAAAAAAATTTGTCATTTTTATTGGGATTTTCTCGTTAAAAAGGTTTCGTTAATTAGACATAAAAATATGTACGTTTATTTCTGAATTTGAAAAAGAAAATTTCAATATTTATGAATATATGAAAGAAATAATGGTGAAAAGAGAAAATACAGCTCATAAAATTTACACACTAGTCTAGATTTTATTTAATTTAATAAGTTCCTTATTTTTTGATTGACAATAGTGGGATATTTGCCAAGTGTTACAAAGCTCAAAACATTTGACTCTGCCAAAAAGTACGTAGGAAGTGCAAATCGAACATTTATTCCCTTTTTATTAAAATGTTCTGATGAAATAAAATTTTCAGGGTTTTGTTATTTTAGTACTCAAATTAAAAAAATTAAAATTTTCAAAATGTTGTCCTCGTTAACGTGAAAATGGGTCATTTAAATTTAACTGATCTAGTTCAGATATCGACTTTTTGTTAGTTGGAAAAAGTGCCCCTCAAGAGAATCAAAATTAACTTCAAAATAATGTTTACTTTAAATTTCAAAACTTTGAATAAAAAATCAATTTTTTATCTAAAGCAGTGATTTATCAGTGATTTAAAAAAAAAAAGTTGAATTATCTAGAGAATTGTTACTGTTTAAAGAAATATTTAAAATAGTAATCAAGCTAATGTATACTTAGGCAAATGATTTTATTTATTTTTAGAATAATTGTTTGTTGAATAGAAATAAAAAATGAATACGTATAATATAATTATCTAGTTTAATGAGTTGAATAATCAAAATAAAGGTATATAAAATTAAAAAGTTTAACAATGTTTTTCAGTAACTAGAGTATTTATATTGTATAACCTGAGGGTATTAAAAGTGATAACATTAAAATACATTTAGAAACAGTTTAAAGGTAACAAAAGAGAATGGTTTTTTTGAAGTAAAAAATTGAATAAAATAAAAATGAAGAAATATAGGGTTAGATAGATTTCATGATCCAGTTTTCTGTCATTTTCTACTTTTTGACAAAAGGTTTTCTATTTTATAAATACATGTAAGCTTTTTACTCCTGAGGCGCTTAATTCCCACAAATTATACTAAAATAATATTATCGTTTCATTTCAGGATATATAGAGAAGAAGAAAATGTTTTTTAAAACCCGCATTTACTTTTATCCTTAGGGACATTTCTTGTTTCGCAAGCTCTCTTCTAGACTCTTTTTTTGTTAATGCGCATTATATACTTTATATACAAATGAAAACTTGATTTTCTATTTCATGTTTTTTTTCAAAACAACTATAAATAAATAAACAAACAATTTACTAATATCGTATAAATATTTTTTTAACTTATATGGCACAATAACAAAAATATTGTATTTATACCTACTCTTTATTTTATTTTTAAATTTAATTCAAAACAATTTAACATAAATATATTTTTTTCTCGCAAATGAAATGTTTTTTTAAGACTATATAATTAGCTTAGAAATACATTCGGATATATACGTGCATTAATTTAATTTTGAAAAATGTATTATCGATAATACTAATATTGATCATGTGTTATGTAGTAGTATTTATTTATTTTACTTATAAGCAATATCAAATTATTAATATAGTCTCTAACAGCGTGTGAGTTTTGGGATTCAATTCAGCCTGGCACTAGTATATCCTCGTAGTGAGTGTTGTGACAATAATAAAAGGATGGCTAAAAAGACATGGTCTAAACAGGAACTCCCTATCTTAATACATGTAAGAAGTATGACGTCGCTTCCTGTTTAGACCAAAAATGGAGTTATTGGCACTCAGCATTTGTGTATAAATAGGACCAATTATTTTATTCTGAGATGGCGTAAGAATCCCATAAAATATATTGTAGCAACTAAAGTTTTGATCAAAATTCTAAAATGCCATGAAAAAATTATGTACATTGGAAAAAAAATCCGCTTGTGGCTAGCGAAGTTTTTTTTCTTTGCAAAGAATTGCAAATGATTTGAAACGTAAAGAAAATTAAAAATAAACATTTCAACAAGGAACATGTTCATTGGATGGGGAATTTGAAAAAGTTTAGCTCGGCGGGGGGGCGAAAAAGTGACGTTATAGTGGGGTGAAAAAGTGACGTTTTTAAGGGGGGGGGGTGAAATGGACTTAGAATATTTTCGATTTAGGGACTTAGAATAATTTGAAGTGGGAGTCAGGACCTGATCAGGCCCTGATAACAATAACAACTTAGAATACTTTAAGTTTACGGACATAGGATAGTATATATTTCAGGATTTATTGTAATTTCGGTTTTTGAATTTATTATTGTTACGAGTGAACATGTTCCATGCTCGTTTGTGTAGTTACACAAACCGGTTATAAATTTTTTCTTTTCTTTTTCCAAAATTTTCTCAAATTTCATCATACCGGTATACGCATACCCCAAGTAAGCGGGTAAAAATTTATTTAAAATTTTCTTTACGTTTCAAGTCATTTGTAATCGTTTGACGAGAAAAAAATTCCGCTAGCGGAATTATTCCGCTTGCGGCAAGCGGATTTTTTTTCAGTGTAAATAAAACATGGTTTTTAAAATAAAACAGAATTTTTAGTCGTAATTTTTTCTGGTACTAAAATAATATGTTGCAAAACAATATTGAAAAATTTAAATTTATTTGCTAAAATAATGAAAGTTTTGGAAACTTGCAAAATTTAAATACACTGACCATAAACAGCATTAATGAAAATTGCTCATGTACATTTAATAATATTATGCGTATTTTGACGAGTAAACATATAATATAAATAAGAATTTTCTGCTTTTCTTTTTAGTTTAAAGTATAAAAAAAATATATATATTTTATTTGTTCAGTGAACTAAGTAAATAAAACGCAAGTAGCAAAGGTTATGCAAGTTGAACAAAAGAAAAAGAAAGAAACTTTACCTGTGCAATTGAGATCGGCTCGATAAATTTTTCATCGTTTGAAAAAAATATATGTTTCAGATCTCCGCATACACTTTATTTTATTTATGTATATTAGACTGAAAGTTTTTTTAGAAATTATTTTATTATTTTCGAGATTTTAGGTCGATTTGGAATGAAATTCTAAAGATTTTATATGAAATTTCTATGAAATACCCATAAAAAAATATATATAAAAGCAACAGAATTTCTGGGATCTGGGCAGATTCAGAACCATGTTTTTTGTCAATAGATGGAAATTTTAACACCTCGGAAAATTTTATTTAAGTCCCCTTTTCATACTCCAGTCAAAATACGAGTTTGGTTGTATTTTCATTGGCGAACACGAGATTTGCTTTACTATAGGTTTTTTGGGTCGCTGAACACTAAAATCGAGGTCATTTTGTAAGGAAATAGGGGCTTCACCCCTAAATTGGCTAAAATTACCCCCGAAAAGGGGGTGTTTTTGATATTTTCGTACTTTTAGCATCCAGGATATGCCCATATAGGTTTTTTGGGTCACTAATCAAGAATTTCGATTTCTTTTTAATGAATAATCAATATTTCACCACAAAAAAGGAGTCCGAATTCTTGAATAGCGATCCAAAAAAGCAAATACTGGACGCTCAACGTGCGAAGGGTGAAATATTTATTATTTATGAAAAAGAAGTCGAAAATTTTGATTAGTGACCCAAAAAACCTATATGGGCATAACCTGGATGCTCAAAGTGCGAAAATAGCAAAAACATCTCTTTTAGGGGTAGCTTTTTCTATTTTTAGGGTGAAATATTGATTATTTTTGAAAAAAAAGTCGAAATTTTTTATTAGTGAGCCAAAAAACCTATATGGGCATAAGCTGGATGCTCAAAGTGCGAAAATAGCAAAAACATCCCTTTTAGGGGCAGTTTTAGCTATTTTAAGGGTGAA
Organism: Anagrus nilaparvatae; assembly: GCA_022575985.1. Taxonomy (NCBI): domain Eukaryota; kingdom Metazoa; phylum Arthropoda; class Insecta; order Hymenoptera; family Mymaridae; genus Anagrus; species Anagrus nilaparvatae. The sequence goes on along the minus strand of JAKSXM010000231.1, from coordinate 27,661,042 downwards.
ATATTGATTATTTATGAAAAAGAAGTCGACATTCTTGAACAACGACCCAAAAAAACCGTATGGTGCAAATCTGAGCGCTCAAAGAGCGAATATGAAAAACGTAATTTTCTGGTTTAAAAAGTATAAAAAGTTTGTTAATTTGTTATGTATGAGACTGAAAATTATTAAGAATTATTATTTAGTTATTTTTTTGTTGAATTTATACTCCAGTCAATATACGAGGAGAGGGGGGGGGGGGCGTCCGTTTTGTTTCCGGCCACCACTAGATTCGGTCTACTATAGGTTTTTTGGATCTTTAATCACGAACTTCGGGGTGTTTTTTATGAGAAATATGTAGAACACCAACACCAACACCAACACCAACACCAAACACCCCTAAAAGGGGTATTTTTGCTATTTTCGCTTTTTCAGTGTCCAGGTGTGGTTTTCATGGGTGTTTTGGGTCGCTGATCACGAAATTCAGGGTCATGACTACTAAAAATTGGAATTTCACTCTTAAATTTGTAAAAACTTCAAATACATCCAAAAAAGGGTATGTTTTGCTAATTTAAGGGCGAAGCACCAATTTTTTATAGGAAGGATCCCAAAATTCTTAATCATTCCGTAATCCGAAAATTTGTTTCAAAGCTTAATTTTTTTACAAAATTTTTTTATTCTATTTCACATTATTAACAACATCTAACAACCCCTCAAAAAAAAATTCCTCTCTATCCTCCAGTCTAATATACAACATATACATTTTCTTGTTTTATGTATAAAAAAAAAATCTAGCTTTGAAATATGGTAGCATATAGTTATCTGATTGAATTTCTCCAACTTTACGAAATTTCCTTCTTTTATTTACTCGCAGTAGCATTAAAAAAAAGAAGAAAATTGATATTACATAAATAATGTATTTTTCAAAAAAAAAAAATAAATAAACAAATGTTATGTATACGCAAATAATAGGTGTAACGAAATTTTATCGTTATCTGTTTGTTCGATTTTTTTTATTATATTATAGCAACAAGTGAGGTTTTAACTTATGGACCAACAAGTTCCAATAATATACTAAAAGAGCATTTGTTACTCGTTATTATTGATCTTTTAATCCTTGGTAACTATAAAATATATATAACATGAATTTGCGGGACTAGTTAAGCTTCATCTAAATATTATACATTTTTATTTTCACATTTTAAATATCCATTTTTAGGATTAAACACTTTATTTTTTTTATTTATTTATATATACTTTTCGATTAGCAAGCTTTATCGATTTTTTTTTACTTGATTGTAAATTATTTACTTTATTTATGAATTTCTATGTGTGTGTAAAGTCGATTTTTTTTTTATAAACCAAGTTTTTATTTATTTAGTTTTTATTTCAAATAAAAATTTTCAAACCATGCAAAAATTAGTAGACTTTGTTTCAAAGCTTGAAATTTATTTCATATATATGTAAAGGGTTTAGGTCACGTCATGTTAAGTCTGGAATCTATTTTTATATAACGTAATACACGTACGTAGGCTAAAAAAATTGTTTCTCTAAAAATTTAACATTTTTTTTTCTAGATATAAAAAATAAAATAAATATATTTTTTTTAATATTGGTATTTTTGTACATGGAAAATTTATTCTTTTACATTTTTTCATGCAGAATATTTTAACTTTTAAATATTTTATGTGAGAAAAAAAAATGTTTTAGACTATAAGTTGGCTTTACTTATGTATAATTAAAAGCTGCTTGGAATTTTGAGAAAATGCTTAAAATTCCAGGTGAACACTTGAATATTACTTTTTTTTACAATTTTAACGCTGAACCTGTAAAACAATATTTGATTTTTAGGGGTAAGAATACATATTTGGGAAAAGTATAAACTCTTGAGAAAGAAAACTGGGTATAAGGGTAAACTGAAAATACAAGAATTTCGGGCAGTAATTTTAATTTTTGGTTGATAGAAAAAATTGAAACTAGGTCAAAAATTATTATGTAATTTTAGGTCAAGAACCGTGGCCTGTTTGTTCCAACCACATCAATTAATTTCTCCCTGTAAAATCGATCGTATCACTCAGAGCCATTAAAAGTAAAGCAACAATTTCATCGTAAAAGCTTAATTTTATGAAGCTTTAACAAGTCATTTCTATGCGAGAAATGTTTTTCTCGATTACCTTTCATTAAAATAACTATTTTAAAAAATCTTACTACTTGAATAAGAAAATCAATAATTCTGGTAGTACAATAAATTACTTCAATATTTTCAGTTAAATTTCTAGGAATTTTTAGCATAAAAAGAGTTTTACTTTAAAACAGTACGAAAAATAAACTAGTCTTGCTTAACCTGCCAAAAAGCAAAAATATAAAGCTTTGAAAATTAGTTTTATTTTCAAGTTAATACCTAATTTAACAAAATCTAAGAGTACTGTATCAACAAATTCATATTAAATTCTATTCGAAGTCAGTGAGTTTTGAATTTAGTCAACATTTTATTAGCCTAAGGGGGTCCAACCTAAACGTAGAAATTAATACAAAGTTAAGAAAATTTTATTATATATACATAAAGTACTTGGTTTAATGTTGCATTTACTATTCAGAGTACATTTTCAGTTTTAATTATAAGAGTAGGAAGAAAAATATTTTATAAAATTTTTTAGAAAATATTTAAAAGAGGTTAATCTTATTTAGTAATCTTAAAAAGCCTCTTAAAACTTTTGATAAAACAAAACCTCCTGTAAAATCAATAATCTCTGTATAAACTATATAATCCCACAAGTCATCAAATGTTTGACAACATCAAAGCTACCATAAACCTCAAATTAAATTCATTAAATTTCTAAATCTATAATGATTCAATTCTCTCAAATGACTATTAATTTATGCATAAACTGATTTCTATTGTATTAAAATCTACCATTATTTTTTTATGCTGTGGTTTATTTAAAATTTTCTGTTATAAATTAGAAAATATGCATAAATATTGAAAAATGACAGAGTGTAACGAAATTGACATACATTTTTTTTTTTTTTAGTAAAGAGTACTTTTTTATTTTGGTCACTTTTTATGACTCACGAGAGTTTCCTTCATTTGTAATGTAAATATATGCAAAACCAACTATTCAATTAAAAAATAAAAAAAAAATCAAGAGTGAATATAAATTTTAGTTTTTAGCTTCAAACTCAGTAAAAATCATTCGTATTTTATTTTTTTTTTTTATTTTTATTTCGAATATACACGAATTCACGTAAAACTGACTTTTTTTTTTACAAAAAAATTTTATTTACATTTATTTTTTTTTCTGTTGCATAAAGTAACTCAATATTTTTGATTTCAAAAATTACTTAGAAAAAAAAAAAGCTTTTAAAATTATTTAAAGGTGGGAAGAGGGAGGAATAATAGAAACTAACCCATAAAAATATAATTTTTTTGTGTAAATAATAGTAGTAAAGTAACAAAAATAACTTTATTCACATATATATATTGGTGATATAGAGAAAAATGTAAAGTTAAAAAACATTTTTTTTTTATCTACCTAACATATAAATTTTTTTATTTTTTTTTTGTTCGTTTATTGAAATTTTATTTAAGTTAGATTTATATAAATGTATTTTTCGTATATATATTTTAAGTTTTAAAATAGCTTTGAAATTATATACGTTTTCAGAAAATTTGGTAAAAAATTTTTGATTGAATTGAGATATATTTTTTTTTATGTGTGTGCATATAAAAAATTTGTTTTTCAATTTTTTTATTTTTTTTTTTATTGTAAACATCAAAAATTAAATGTAATTTACAGTAAAAAATGAAAAAGGGTACTTTTTTTTTATTTTTAAATTAAATTTTTTATTTGGTAATTTTATATTAGCTTGGTTTTTTATTTCAAAAATATGAAAATTGAAACGTAAATATTGATTTCATTTAAAAAAAATAAAATTTCATTAATTATTTTGCTTTGTTTTTAAACTTTGAGTAAAATAATCCTTGTTTTCAAAAATTAATTTGGGGTAGCACTAATCAAGGGTTTGAATATGTTTTACCCCAAAAGTGCAATGAACAAATTCGTGAAATGGTCAAATATTATAATATTATAATATAAAATACATTGACATTATCATAGTGGGGACACTGGAGACAGTGGCGATGACGTCACTATTTTATATTATAATATTATTTATTATATTATAATACTTTAATTTGTATTATATTTTATTTTTAATAAATAAAGTTTAGGTAAATTAAACAAAAAAATACTAATAAAATAGAAAAAAAAACCATTTCATGAAATGGTTAATTGCATGTTTGGGGTGTAACATATACACAAAAGTTTGCATGGAATATTCTTAAATTTACTGAATACAAATCTAATATGAACACTTGAGCTTCCTAATAGAGTTCTTTGTAAAATCAAATAAGTCCCTAAACCCGTATTATTCTAAGTTTCTAAATTAAAATTATTCTGAGTCCCTAAATCGAAATCATTTTAAATCCATTGGATCCCCTCCTATCAATTGTGACCATTTAACCCTCTCCCCCCCTCTCAATTTTTAGGACTCTTTAGGTACACCTTCTTATAAACATAAAGTACTAGCTAGTCAAGGCCATTCACTTCACTAAACCCAGTAGAGGGCTTTTTGCGAGGATCTACTAAGTATCTACGAGCGAGCTTATTAACATGGAACATGTTCATTGGATGGAGTATTTGAAAAAGTCCGGCTCGGCAGGGGGGGGGGTGAAAAAGTGACGTTTTTAGGGGGGGGGGGGGTGAAATGGACTTAGAATATTTTAGATTCAGGGACTTTTGGTGCAGAAGTACCTAGGGACCTATGGTGCAGAAGTACCTAGGGACCTTTGGTGCAGAAGTACCTAGGGACTATTGGTGCAGAAGTCCCTAAAGACCTTTGGTTCAGAAGTACCTAGGAACCTTTAGTGCAGAAGTCCCTAAAGACCTTTGGTGCAGAAGTACCTAGGGACCTTTGGTGCAGAAGTCCTTAAAGACCTTTGGTGCAGAAGTACCTAGGGAGCATTGGTGCAGAAACCCTAGGGACCTTTAGTGCAGCAGTCCCTAAAGACCTTTGGTGCAGAATTCTCTAAAGACGTTTGGTGCAGAAGTACTTAGGAAGCATTGGTGTGGAAGTACCTAGGGACCTATGGTGCAGAAGTACCTAGGAACTTTTGGTGCAGAAGTACCTAGGGAGCATTGGTGCAGAAACCCTAGGGACCTTTAGTGCAGCAGTCCCTAAAGACCTTTGGTGCAGAATTCTCTAAAGACCTTTGGTGCAGAAGTACCTAGGGACCATTGGTGCAGAATTTTTAAGAATTCATTGTAAAATTTAATAAAAAATAAATTCATATTATTTAAAAAACTATAATAATTTGAAAATTTAATTAATTTGGTTCATTTTGATGTCTAAGCAGCATGATTTCTTTAATAAAAATCTAAATATAAATATTTGCATATAAATATTTATATTATGAACACAATAAATACTTTATTATCAATGTTATAAATGAACATGTTCCATGCTCGTTGGTTGTGTAGTTACACAAACCGGTTATAAATTTTTTTTATTTTTTTCAGTAAAATTATTAAATTACAACCTACTTTATTATTATTTTTTTTGTTGAATAAAATAACATTAAAGCCCCCTCCCGAAAAATAATGCCTGAATTACTTACAAAAAAAAACTTATAACTAATTTGTGTATCCACACAACCAACGATCATGGAACATGTTCATTTATAGCAGTTTTAATGTATACTCCCTAATTATTATTAATCTTAAGTCCATAAACCTAAAGTATTTGAAGTTCCACTTCAAATTATTCTAAATCCCTAAATCGAAAATATTCTAAGTCCATTTCACCCTCCCCCCTAAAAATGTCACTTTTTCAACCCCCCTCTGCCTTTTCGGACTTTTTCAAATACCCCATCCAATGAACCATGTTAATAAATATACAATTAAATTCCAAAAACGCTCAAAATCAGCCGACTTCTTACGGAAAGTAGCACCCAGTATAGTATTGATAATGCGCTGTGGGGCCTGTGGGAGAGGTAAAGGTTTTCTGTTCTCCCTTCCCTTATAAGGCAGGGCAAGTGCTAAATAAATACTATGCCTAGACTGCGCGTCCTAGAATGAAGTTGTTTGCGAGTCATAAGATTCCAGATATATTTATCGGAGATTTTAAAGGTCCGCAAGCTTTTCAATATCCATGTTTGACCCAAAATAATTAATTATAAAATTATGTACTGTCTTTACAATTTTGAATGAAATCAGGTGGAATAGGCAGGGTTTAGGTTTTATAAGTTTCTAAAAATATGTGCAAGCTTCAAATTTTCAAAAAATTTTTACTTGTACTTGGGTCTTTTTCGAGATATAGCTACGTAAATACATCTAAAAATTAACAGCTCATAAAATTTTGGAGACCTGTAAAACCTATTTTTATCAATTATTGAAATTTTGACAGCGATTTATAAATTAGACATTTTGGTCCAAAAATAATCGTTTGATTTTTTAACTATAGCTTTGGGATAATTCGCGATAAAAAATCGTGGTTTACGAGAATTGAAAAGTGACACATTGAAAAGAAAAAAATAAGACCAATTGGAAGGTATTTGGTTACAAGGAGACTTATTGTTGGAATAAATCGAGGATATCGGGGATGTTTTTTTTAACAAAATAATTTTTAATAAATATTTTTTAATTTGGCATCCCCAATTTTCCGGTCTCTCTTTGTGAAACTTAGTTTCTGAAAAAAAAAATAATTTTAACGAACAATAATATAAAATTGAAATTTTCGAAATTCTTTTTTAACAATGTCCAGTTAAATATGTATAGAAATATTTATAAAAATACAAAAGATAATTTAATTAATTTCTGCTAAATAAAAATAATTATCAAAAATAACAGTAGTTTGAACAAACATAAAAATTTTTGAATTAATCGAATATAAAAAACAATGAAAAATGATAAAACAAATAAAAAAGAAAAAAAACAATTTTTCATTTTATTATTTTTATTGTATGCATAAACTAAATTAAATATTTCAAATATGTATATTTAAACAACTTTATTGTTTATCATTCATATATTTTATTAAATTAAAAAATAATTTAAAAAAAACAATTAAAAAAAAAAAAAAAACTTTTTATATTATAAAATAACATCCTCTTTACAAAAAAAAAAAAATAATAATAAAAATAATCTCGTTACAAATCAGTAATTTTAGTACAACATACCTAGAGTACCAGTCGTCGAGAAAGAAAAAGAATAAAAAAAATTAGCATTTTAATCGTTTATTTTAACAACACAAAATTCATCCATGGTCCAAAGGATAATTCTATATAATATGTGTCCGGTATTTTAAAAAAAGCTCATCCTAAAACAATATTAAAATCTACGACGCGTAAATTTTATTAAAAATTTATATATCGATAAGCCATTATCTCAGTTAATAATAATTTACTTTTGAGATTCATTAGAGCGTGTTTAATAATTTCATTATTTATGCTATAAAAAAAGCTCCCTCTTGAAAAATTTTATGTACAAGCATCTCGAAAAACTCTTGTGCATAAATCAAGTGGAAAGAAAACTTTAAGTATTATAGAGAGAGAGTCTTAACTTTATATCGTATCTTAAAAAAAAAAAAATGATTTTCAATGTCTTTTTTTTAATTATACGTTTTAAAGATTATTCTATTAACGTACTTGTCCTAACTATGTAACAAGTGTTTCTTAATTACCAAGAATTAAGTACTTTTTTTATTGGGGTAAGAAGTAAGTACTTACTTTTTTTTTGACACTTAAAACTTGTTTATAGTTATTATTAACTTCTGTTAAAAAAAAAAAAGTTATTTACAGAAATACCTATAAAAATTTATGATTTTTTCGTTAAATTTACAAAACTTTTTTCTTTAAATTTTTTATATTTTTAAACGAGATCGAATACAAAATATATATTCAACTTGAATCCTAAACTAGAAGATGTTTTATAAAAAAGAAACTCACGTAGATCAAATTTACCAAAAAATACAGAATATTTTTGGAGTGAAATTTTTTTTTTTATATTTGTAAAAGAGCACTAGAGACTCGTAAAAATAAGTAAATGTTATAAGAGTATATTTTTAAGCATCGTTTTTCTCACGTGTGTGTTTTCTCTTCTTAAACATAAAATCAAATATTTAAGTATAATTTTTTATAGATAAAAAGTAAATACTTTTATAAATTATTGTATGTCTTTAAATAAAAAAAAATACACTCAAATATTATTCATTTTTTTTTGTGTCATAAATGTGATATTTTATGAAAATGTATCGAGTTTTATATATTTTATTTTCTTGCATTATTCATAAAAAAAAATTTTTTTTTTTGAAAAAATACTCTACAGGGATCAGAAAATTGATAAATCAATTTATCTTTGAATAAATTTATGCATCCAAGTACATATGTGTATGCACAATTTTTATTCATAAAACATGCAAATGACAAATATTTTTTATTATAATACAAAAAAAAAGCAGCTGTGAAATACTGTGAATTATAAATTCAAATTTAAAAAAATGGTTTTATTAATTTTTAAATGAATTACGTGTGTATTAAAAATAAATGTAATAATGATTAATTAATTTAAAAAAAGGCTTTTTATTATCTCAAAATGGGAACAAAGCTAAATCCATGTCATTATTTTAAATTAAAAAAATGTACATTAAAATTTATGATGAATGATTTTGTTTTAAAATATATTTTCTGTTGATATGGCTGTGTGTGTGTGAGTACTCTAGTTCATTTTAATTTAAAAAAAAAAAGGAAATTTTTAACCTCAAAGGAAAAACGGTGAACAAAGGAAGTGTACTTGTTTTCTCGGACAATGCTTAGCCCTAATTAAAAACCTGACTTTGATATTTAATCGTGTTATAACACACTGTGTGTAACTAACAGCTACCTTCATTTTTTATTTATATGTAAAATAGCATCGGTTTCACGCAATTTTCAACTTGACAGGTAACAAAGAAAAAAAAATTACTGTTCTATAATGTCCTTTGACTTTTTTTTCTTTCCCTTTTTTGTTACTGTGTTCTAAAAAAAAAATTAATGGAATTAACGCTCTCTTGAAAAAATAAGTCTTTTTTTCAGGTTTTGATTTCTCGAGTCAAGTGTATTTATGTACAAAAAAAGTTAAATAAAATAAAACTAGAGAAATTCCTGTGGGAAAAAATACTTTTTTTTTGCTAGGATTTAGGGAATAAAATAAAAAATGGTAAACGTGTGCATGCATGACCACAGTTGTGACCGCAAGCACGTGCAATTTTTGTTATTGTTTTTTTTTACACCCCAAAAAAGAAAAAAAAATCTTAACCTCACTAATCACGTGCTTGTTCAACTCTTATTTACATATTATACAGTACTTTTACCCATGAGATTTTAACCAGTATTTTAAATTTACGTAAAAAACGATAATCTTCTTTTCATCAAGCAACTCTCGTTAAAGCTTTAATTTTTATTTATATACTGCGGTACGCGTGTAATTAATTTTTCTAAAATTAAATAAAAAGTTAGATTTTGTATAAAATAAAAATTTTTTTAACTATGTACATAAAAGCGAGAGCAGTCTTTAGGGAAATGAGAGAGAAAATTTAGTAAATAAAATTATTATTATATATGGATGAAAAGGTTTTATTCAAAAGAGATTAACGAAAATTTAGCAAAAGTGTCATTCGTATTCGTCGATTAATTCAACAAAAGTCTCTTAGGAGCATCGCTCGATTAATTAGATTTGACGGTATCTAATAGGTTTTCTCTCTTCTCTCTATAATATATATTTACTTCTCTATATCTATATACATAAATTGATTCGCAAATATTTACCTCCTGCCGCTGTATCATCAAATAGAATAATGCAAAGGATAATGTTAAGTCACATAAAAGGCCTTGACAATTTCATTATAAAACATAATAATAATATTATTATTTAATTGAACGTAAATTAATAAAAATTTGTATTTAAAAAATAATTTATATTATTTATAATAAGTTTTATTAAGACAGATCACATGGTAATCCATAATATAAGGTTCAGAAACAATTATTCAATGATAAGTATAATATATTTAAATTACAGGCGCATTAATTACCACTAATACGAATAATAAATTATCTTTGTGTGTTTTCAAGACAACGCTGAATATATATAACTGCTTACCATGTAATATATTTTAATTTTCAACAATTATTATAGTACTCCGTATACCTATTCATTTATTTAAGAAAAAATTTTATATATATTTTGATTATTTTATATTACGTTTGTAGAATTTAGGGTATAATTTTTAATTTATTTTTAATTTCAAATGTTTTTTGAGAATTTACCGAATTTCATTGGCACAAAATAGCCCTAGAAGGGGAGGGGTAGTGTCAAATATATCTAACTTAATATTAATATAGTAGATGGCGCTAAACTTTCTCACAAAAGAAACGTATTCAAGAATGTATATAAGTAGCTTTATGAAAATGAAAAAATATTTAAATTTTATTTTATATTATTTTATATTATCTTAGAATAATTATGACTGGATATTAGAGGACTAATTTTAGAATTTTCGTTTAGCGTTGAATGAAGAGAGATTTCATCAGGTTGATTTCATGGAGCTTATTCTTACTAGATTCTAGGGACACTAGAGTTTAAACGATTGAACTCTAATAATTAACACTAATACTTTATTAAAATTTTGCTCTTACGCGATTTAATGCGTCCTGCTCGAGCAGAACTTTAATAAATTTTGAGTCATAATTAATTATTTCTACTCTAATGCCCCTAGAATCTAGCAAGAATATGCCCCACGCGGGGCGATTTTATGGAGCGTATTCTTACTAGAGTAGGGGCAATAGAATATAAATAATTAATTATGACTTAAAATCTATTAAAGTTCTGCTCGATCAGAGCACATAAAATGGTGTAAGAGCAAAATCCTTTTTTAAAAAGGACATGTTGATCGCAACAGTAACTATGTACATTGTTATAGCTAAAGAGTCATTCTGATTGGCTCATATAAATTTCATTGTTAATAGGTTAAAATTAATTGTTTTATTGTTTATATTATATTTTTATTATTTTTGAGGTTAGTTATAGTACGTCGAGTAGTTGATATGAATAAAAAAATTAAAGTAAGAATAAATTTGATAGTTTTAAATCATTTTGCGCGCGACGCGCGCTTAATACTAGTTTTAATAAATTATTAGTGATAATTACTATAGTTCAATTTTTTCAACTCCTGAGTATAAAATAAAAGTTCATATCAAAATATACACTTGTAAAAAGGCACTAAACCAGTTGCAAGTAAATCGGATTATTTTTAAAGATTTTTTCAAGGGCATACCTAAATTTTAAAAATTAATATTTTTTTGAAATAACTTTTTTGACAAGCAGCTTTTTTCTTCAATTTTTAATATTTTTCTTGGTGATTGGTTCAGTGCCTTTTTACAAACGTATGTTAATTTTTGATTTTTAGTTTTGGATCATCTGAATTTGCGAAATCGTGAGAGTCAATTTTTTAAAGGCAGTAACTTAAACACCATACTTTTGTTAATTAATTAGTTACACTGTAAACAATAACTTTCTTATATTAACAAAAAAATTAGAACATTTTCGAAAAATTAGTAAATTTTTGAAAGAAATCGTATATATATGAAATTTAGTATATTAACAAAAAATTCGAGTATTCTCGATTTTTTTTTTGTGAATTTGCAAAAAAAATTGATAATTTACCATTTTTTTTCGAAAATTTTTAAAAAACAGTTGTAAATTTACGAAAAATAGTTGTGAATTTACAACTTTTTTCGTAAATTCACAAAAAAAAAATCGAGAATTTTCGAACTTTTCGATAATATACTAAATTTAGTAAATTTACGATTTTTATCGAATACTTACAAATTTTTTTGAAAAAATACTAATATTTTGCTAAAAAACCTGTTTTTAAAAAAAGTCTGTGTGTGTGTGTGTGTGTGTGTGTGTGTGTGTGTGTGTGTGTGTGGGTGTGTGGGTGTGTGTGTGTGTGGGTGTGTGTGTGTGTGTACGTATGTATGTAATCGGTGATATTTCACAAGCATTATGGAGTTAAGACCTAATTTTTTTTTCAAAAATTTTTTCACCAAAAAAGCTCGAGGTACTTTTCTTTTTTTTTTTTTGGATGTAATAACTCATTTATTTCCACGAAAAACCGATTTTTTACAAAATTTTTTTCTCAAAATTAAAAAAACATATAAATTAAAAAAATTGCAATATTTTTTCTTTTTTTGGATGTAATACCTCATTTAATTCCATGAAAGTACTAATATCTGAAAATATTGTAATGGATGAAACTTCACAACCATTATCGAATTAAGACGTAATTTTTTTTTCCAAAAAATTTTTTGATAACAAAATCTCAAAATACTTTTTTTTTTTTTTTAATTTCGATGTAATGCCCATTTATTTCCATATGAAAGAACTTATATTTGAAAGTATGGTTTTTACTCGATATCTCGAATCAGATACTTAATGTTTTGAAAATTATTTTCCAATGAAAAAATACAAAAAACACCAAATATTTTTTTCTTTTTGGACGTAGTACCTAATTTATTTCTATGAGAGTACTAGTTTTAGACAGTTCGTTTCTAGTAATTTTTTGGATCTGATACCGAATTTTTCCAAAATTTTTTTCTCAAAATTAAAAAGACAAAAAAAAAAAAACTGCAATATTTTTTTTTTTTTTTGTGTAATACTTTAATTTCATGAAAGTTCTATCTTGAATAATTATTATCCAATGAATTACGTTAGATTTTATTTTGAAAAAAATAGATTTAGCTTTTAAAAGTTAATAGAAATGAATGCATGATTGCATGGTTGTAATCGGTGATATCTGTGGCATATTGAAGTATTTAGCTCATTGCTTGAGGAACCTTAGTGCCAGCTAGTTGGCAGGGTATTTTTGTAAATCTAAGAAAGTTACTTTTTACAGTGTACTTAAAAAGTATTTATGTTAAAAAACGTTTTTTCAATTATACATTGTAGTTTTTGCATAAAAAAATTTTTAATATCTATAAAATTTTTACAAATATTAAGCTACTACGAGCCCTTAAATTCTAGCGTCCCCAGAATCCAGTAAGAATATACTTCATGAAATCGCTCCTTTACAGTTTTCATAGCCTTTAATTCCAAATATTTGAAACTAAATTAATTTAATTATTGTTAGTGAAACTATTGTTATTAAAATTTTTTAATCCTACTAAGGTATCTTTTTTTCTTTTAATTTAATAATAATATTTACAAAATCAGTCATTCTATTCTGCAACATTTCTTAAACCGGATTTAAAACCCTTTTCAATTAAAAGTTTAATAATATTTTTATCATATACGATAATATTAAATTTAATCTTTATAATACTGTTAATAGTAAAAATAAAAGTACTTAACTTTTCATTAGATACATTTCCTATATATACTAAATGCGATTGATAAATTTTTTTAAGAACTTTAATTACCTGACAGCTAAATTCTTTCCTTCGTTCTTTTCTAAGTATCTGCATCCTTTTTATTATATGGTAGAAGAGCAAGAGTAAAAGGTTTTTCATAAGTCGGCTCCTAAGTCTAGTACGAACCTATCCTGGGTTCCTATTATCCTTGCCATCTTTGCATCAAGATAAAACCTAAAAATAAAAAAAAATATGAAGTTAAAAATTTTTATAAACATTAAAACTTTTTCAAATTTTAATAAAAATAACTGGTTTGTGTGTTATTACATCCAACGTGCATGGAACATGTTGACTTAACAGTTTTAACTTCTGCTTCCTAATTATTATAAGTTCCTAGACCTAAATTATTCTAAGTTCTGAATACAAATTATGTTATGTCCCTAAAATGAAATTAATCTAAGTCCCTTTGAACCAGACTTGAACCCCTTCCATTTATTTGGGTTTTTTTTTTTCAAGTATCTCTTTCTATATAAACATGTCTTATGCTAAAATTATTAGATATTTCTCCTCCTTCTGTAATTTGAATTTAAGGTATTTTTAATAAAAAGTCATTAATGAGAACTTCGTAAAGAGTTTTATTCAGCAAAAAATTCTATTATGCCAAAAAATGTAATTTAAACGTTGATCATATTTGTTAAACATAGTTTTAGGACAACTTAGAATAAAGAGACAATTCTTTACAGTCTATAGGGCTCATTAACGTTAGCTAAAAATAATTAGTAGAACTTTAATCTGTCAAGCTGAAAAATGCAGGTATATAACCTTATTTTTAAAATACTAAAATAGTAACAGCTAATATCAAATATGTTCTATCCACAAGCTTTAGCTAATTTTCAAGCAAAGATTAGTTAAAAATATCCGTAATTATAAGCTTTGTTATCCTGTAAAAATGACTTAATTTACAAAATAACACTTTTGAATAAACGATTATATAAGCTGCTTAAATCCTTTTTGACATAATTTAATTAACACTAAAAATAAATTTTTTTTTAAACGCTTCACAAAGAAAGCTTAACCACACTTTTTCTTTGAAATACTTCTCAAAGACAAACTAAACCACGTATAACACTTTATTTATAAAATATACTTCACATGAAACATATAGAGATTCGTTTTAGATTTACTGATGCAAATTGAGAAAATATTTTATTTCATCGGATAAAATTTTCTTTATCAAGAAATTATTTACTTATCGATAAATATTTTTCCATTTTTTCTTTATTTATTATAATAAAGTTTTAAATACCTCATTTACAGTTAAATTAAATCACTGATTTAAAAATTTTATTCAACTCTATTAACTTATAATTCAAATATTTGCTTGAAAAGATATACTTTTTTTGTTTTATGACTAAAGATTATTCTTTTCAAAGAAACATCAAAATATAACAAATCTTTTTGAATTATATAATTTTAAAACTCCAAAACTTATTTTAAACAGTTAACAAAGTTAATTCTAGTTGTACACTTTCTTCTATAAGACTTGGTAAATAAATAAAATAAGCTAAATTTAATGTTGTTTAAATTTTAGTATAAAAAACTAACAATTTATTTTTTTAAATATACACTAGTCTTAGCCTGTTGAATAAAAAACAAAAAAAGCTTTCTTATTGTACAGAATTTTTTTTTTTTTAAATACAGAAAATGTTTTAAACGTTTTATTGAGAAAATAATTTATACTATTTGTATTTTCAAAATACCACTATCCAACAAAGAGATTGGTTTTATATTTACTAATAAAAGCCTAGAAAAGCATATTTGTTCCTGAGCGGAAATTTTTCTTCCTGAACTATTTTCAGCTTCCGGAATTCTATACGTGACGTAATTTTTTTAGCAAACATATTTTTCAAAGTAATGTAACAACAAAATAAACCTTTCTCTACAGTTTAATTTTTAATAAAAATAAACCTATTTAAATGTGTTCAGGAAATTGGTTTTGACTTTACTGATGAAAATACGAGTGAAAATACAAAACAGCTTTTTAATCAATTGTAACTTTTTCTTTGTTTTTTAAATAATTAAAAAAGGTGTATTTCTATGAGATAATATCATAAATTCATAAAACTAATAAAGGGGGACCATTGAAAAGCAAAATTAAAATCCATATTTATAGATGACTTTATATGTTGAAAAAACATCCTTGATACCTTCATGTATTCTAGTGGGGCTTCTGGGATTAGAAACACAGGATTTAATGCTTTTAGAAATTTTTAATAACTACACTGTAAAAAGTAACTTTTTTATATTAACAAAAAAATTAGTAAATTTTCGTAAAAATTTGTAAATATTCGAAAAAAATCGTATATTTACTAAATTTAGTATATTCACTAAAAATTTGAGTATTCTCGATTTTTTTTATGAATTCACAAGAAAATTTGATAATTTGCAATTTTTTTTTCGAAGATTTTCAAAAAACAGTTGTAAATTTACGAAAAATAATTTTGAATTTACAACTTTTTTCGTAAAATCACAAAAAAAAACTAAATTTAGTAAAATTACTTTTTATCGAATATTAACAAAATTTTTTGAAAATCCACTAATTTTTCGAAAAAATTCTATTTTTTTTGTAAATTTAAGAAAGTTATTTTTTACAGTGTAATTTTCTAATTGTTATAGCCAATTAACTAGATAGTCACTTTTGGTCCAATATGACAAGCTTTTAAATTGCTGCCAAAAATGTAAATCGGCGCTTTCTAATAGGTAAGCCCTTATTCAGAGTGACGAGACAGACTCAACCATCTCGTATACTTTTTACTATAAAATGTCGGATTTTTCAAAGTCTTTTTGAAGCAGGGCTTTTCTATTTGGAAACGTCGAAATTTTGATAGAAAATGGGTTTTATAGGTCTAAAAAATGTTTTACAAGCTTCAAGTTTCGAAAAATTGTTTACTCGTTGCTCTTTAATACATTTGTTTACCAAATATGATAATTTAAAGTCAGAGTCCAAGAGATTTCAGAATTTTCAAAAAAAAATTTATAACCGGTTTGTGTAACAACACATCCAACGAGCATGGAAAATGTTCACATTTGATAATAAAGTATATTTATATCCAAATATTTATATTTAAAATTTTATTATAGAAATCATGCTGCTTACACATCAAACTGAACAAAATTAAATAAATTTTTAAATTATTGTTTTTTAAATAATATGAATTTATTTTCTATTCATTTTTACAATAGATTCTTTAAAAATTCTGCCACAATGGTCCCTAGGTACTTCTGCACCAAAGGTCCCCAAATCAAAAATATTCTAAATCCATTTCACCCCCCCCCCCTCCTAAAAACGTCAATTTTTCATCCCACCCCCCTACAAAACAAGGCATTTTCAAATACCTTATCCAATGAACATATTCAATGTTAAAAAAATCATTATCTTTAAAAAGTGGTAACAGAGAAATTATTTAAAGAAAAGATACAAGTAAAGAATTTGTCGAAACTACTAGTTTTTGGTAGAATAGAAAAATTATGTAGAAATATATTAATCAGCACTAGGTTAATGGGTCTCCAGAATGCAAAATAAATTCAGCGACTCAATTTGGTACTTTACTGAAAGAGATAAAATTAATTTTTTGGGGAAAATTGGGCAATTTAGTGCAAAAATTAGCCCCCAGGGGTAAAAATTGGTTCTCAAATTGAGATACAAAAAGAATTTTAAATGAAAATTTTAGCCCCAGAAGCCTTTTACCATTTACCAACGGATTGCTATTTGAAGTCATAATAAATCCTTTGGATCTAAAATAAAATCCCTAAGACTACTGTGAAGTGACTTTGAGGAGGGAGGGGGGAAATAGGGACCTAATATTTTAATTCATTATTCATAATGAGTTACTAGTTATGAATTAATATAAACGTATCCTAATTTTTTTTAAAAGATAAAC
This sequence comes from Anagrus nilaparvatae, assembly GCA_022575985.1. Classification (NCBI taxonomy): domain Eukaryota; kingdom Metazoa; phylum Arthropoda; class Insecta; order Hymenoptera; family Mymaridae; genus Anagrus; species Anagrus nilaparvatae. The sequence continues at coordinate 27,643,681 of JAKSXM010000231.1, read as the reverse complement.
TGGACCTTGATTATTAAACTAATGAATTTCAAACAATATTATTGTCTCCGTTAATTAAAAAAAGATAGAATATTATGCAATTTTAGAATCATGGCTCTAGATTACAATTAAAATTGTATAAATTCTAAGAAAATATATAGTACGTTGTACTAATATGCATAAAAGAGATTTATTACAGTTTCGCTTATGAAAACGTGAAAACTGAGTAAAGCTTTCTTAGTAGAATTTGAAGATATTTGTTCTCAAAGGAAAATAACGTTTCTAATAAACAGTTACTAAGCGTTTTTGGAAATTGCTTAATACATTTTAATAAATATTACACATATAGTTTTTTTTGTTGAAATTCTATATGACTCATGAACACGATCATATAAAGAATCGATTTTGAGGAGCATATAGAGTTGAAAAAAAAAAATTATTAAAATTTTACTCTGAGGCGTTTTCATGGATCCTGCTTGAGCAGAATTTTAATAGATTTTGAGTTAAAATTAATTATTTCTATTCTAGTGTCCCTAGAATCTGGTAAAAACACGCTCCATGAAATCGCCCTTACAAAGTAAGCTTTTTAATTCCAAATTACAATTTACTGAGATTAATTTAATTGCACTAGTAATATTTTTTATTATATTTTAAATTTATATTTGATTAATTTAATATTTATTTTGTATTTTTCTGCTGAATTTTATATTCGTTACTCAATTAAATGTTAACTTAAATAACTAAAAAAAATTTGCAAAAAAAAATTAAATCATTTTTCAAAAAAAAAAAGATTAAAATTATTTATTAATTTTTAAATTAAAATTTCACTCATAAAACATTCGAATTCATTGATAAATTTAACTTAAAGCTCTTTTTCCAGTATTTTACTATAAACCTTTGACAAATTAAATATTTGGTTCTTGTAAAACGGATGGTATTACTTTAGTTACATTTTGTAAAAGTAAGTAATATAAAATTTTAATTAAGGATATACATGAAGAAAATTTTATGCTGAATCATTAAATTATATATTTTTTAACAAAATTTTCATTTCAACCTTTTCTTTTTAAGCTTAATAAAAAAAATAAATATGTATAAGAATTATATCGAAAGAAATTCTAATTTATTTTATTTTTTGAAAACAGAAGTACGATGAAGAAAAATGTTATTTTTTTTGGAATTTTTCAAGTTTACTTTTTTGAATACATTTGAGTCTCGTATACATACATTCAAAATTTTATGAAAAATAAGTAAAAATATGCAGATGATCTTTTAGTGGGTACTTGAAAAAAAAATAAATAAAATAAAATACGTGTCGTTGAAAGTTTTTAGTTTTAAGATAGTTTTTTTTTTAAAGAATGCTTGCATCGTTCCAGTAGATTTAAATAAAAAAACTTTTCTATGTTATATAAAAGAAAAATGCTAAATTAAGTCTTTGACAAAATGAAATTCCAAGATTATCTATATTTTATTTTATAAGGACTAAAAATGTACTTTTAATAGTTTTTTAGCTTAGATTATCTTTTATTTAAAAGAAACTTACTTAATTCCTTTTTAACAAACTTTTATTTATAAATAATCTTTTTTTTTTTTTAAATAAGATTTAAACTGTAAACTAAATGAAATATATTTTTAAAGCTAAATTTATCGGTTTTTTATAATAATTATCATTTTTTTTTCTTTTTTCCATTGAAAATATATATTTTTAAACATATGTTGGAAAAAAATAATTTTTTTTTTTAGTTGTTTAATTTGCTTGAGGCTTAAATTTCTGCAACTGACGTTATTCTATATACTTGAAGCGCTTTTGCTTTGTTTTATCTTTTTTTATTTATAATGTGTATATGGGCAATTTTAAACTAAATGAGCAATTTTTAAGAATTTAAAGAGATTCCTCATTTTTGCTTAAAATTACAGGACCCATTCGAGGAAAGAAAAGACTCTGAAAGTTTTTTAACTTGGAACATGTCTATATGAAGGTAAAACGTCAATAATATAACAGAAGGGCGAAAATAAAAAAGTTCTGAGGGCAGGAAGGCTCATAAGGACAAATTTATGTTTAAGGACCTGAAATAATTAAAGAATGTTTTTTTAGCTGATTTAGGTGAATTATAATTTTAAACCACAATGTAAAACTTAGATTGTACATTGAAAAAAAATCCGATCGTGGGTGCCGGAACTATGAATGCAGTTACCGGAAAAATTCTATTTCCCGCAACCGAGAAGTCGTTTACTATTACCGATTGCGAAAGCCGGAATTCATTTTATTCATTTAAACGATTACAAATGGCTTGAAACATAAAGAAAATTTTAAGTCCGTGGAATGATGAGAAGTTTTGTAACACAAAAAAAAATGTATTTTTATTTAATTTTTGAATTATGAAGCTTAAATTTCATTATCGAAAATTCCGAAATAAAAATGCAAAATGAATAAAAAATTCATCAGGACCCATAATATTTAAAAAAAGTTCCCATATATATTTATTTACATGTATTATTAAATATGTCTGTAGAATTTTGTTGCGAGTATACTTTTCCAAGAGTCGCCTCTTTTCTTTTTTGTTATACATAACACACGTATACACGTTTATCAAGCTTGAGGCTAAAAAAAAAGCTTGCGATTCATTTAACAATAGCCACAAAATAAAAAATAAAAACTTTACGTAATCATAACATTTCATATATATTCATAATTTTTTCTTTTTTCCTTTTTTTTTCAAATTAACAAACTTTTCTATATATATAAATTTTCATAAAATTAAATTATTTTTAATAAACTTTGTTTTTTAATATAATTATTATTTTTTTTTTATTTTCTTTTATGTTTATACGTTGAAAAAAAAGTAATAATTGCTTTGAATAATTAAAAATATAGCTTGTAATTATATATAATAAAAAGGATGTTTTTTTTTGGAAATAGAAAAAATACGTTTGTTTGTGGTAGTTTTCATAAACGTAAATATATTAGACAGGAAATACACTGTAAAAAGTAACTTTCTTAGATTTTCAAAAAAAATAGAATTTTTTCGAAAAATTAGTAAATTTTCAAAAAATTCTGTAAATATTCGATAAAAATCGTAAATTTACTAAATTTAGTACAGTAGTTCCTCGACTTACGAACTTTCGGACTTATGAACTTTTTTTTAGAACATGAAAAATTTTGATTTTTATAAAAATACAGTTCAAAATCTGTGTGAAATGGGATGAGAAATAATATTTTTGAAAAACCCCTATTAACTGTTTACAATTAATATAAGTAAGCTTATTAAAATATAGAATCCTGACATTATCAGGAATTTTTAATTTTTATACCATTGCTTTATATTTTCCTCTAGGTTTATATTATTGTTTATAATTTTTTTTAATAATAAGCATTCATTTTCAGACATTTAAATTCAGTTTTCGCCAGTATTTAATTTTGTCTATAATATCAGCTATCTACATACTACTCGACTTCAAAATACTTTTTTTTTTTCATTTTTCGACTAACGAAATTTTTGGTCCCAAAAAGTTCGTAAGTCGAGGAACTACTGTATATTATCGAAAAATTCGAGAATTCTCGATTTTTTTTTGTGATTTTACGAAAAAAGTTGTAAATTCACAACTATTTTTAGAAAATTTTCGAAAAGAAATTGTAAATTATTAATTTTTCTTGCGAATTCACAAAAAAAAATCGAGAATACTCGAATTTTTCGTTAGTATAATAAGTTTATAATTTAATAAGTTTATAATAAGTTTATACTAAATTTAGTAAATAAACGATTTTTTTCGAATATTTACAAATTTTTTCGAAAATTTACTAATTTTTCGAAAAAATTCTATTATTTTTGTAAATCAAAGAAAGTTACTTTTTACATTGTACATTTTTAAAATATGGATTTAGTGAAAATTAAATTCTTGGATCACCAAATTCATATTTTTACACTATGTTTCAGTAGCTTAAAGTGGCCTCGAAATTGGCTAAAACCACATGTATCAAAGCTTTAATGTATACCCTGCTCAAACTTTCAATTTTAAAATAATATCATAAACAAAAAAAAAAATGATTTTAGGAAGGTTAGATTTACAAAAAACTCTCCTTCATAAGACTCGTGTTGATACTGAGGGCTTTTTTTCTAAAAAATTAATAATTAAAAAATTAATTTAATCAAAGATTTAATAGTTCAAAGCTACAATCCTACGTAAAATTCTAATTTGATTAAAAAACCTTTATCTAATATTAATTAGTATACAAATCCCAGTTTCACATATAAATATTCGTTGAAAGCTTTAAAATAATATAATGAAAATGATCAATTATTATTATTATCAATATATCAACCATTTTCAATTGTCAAAGGAATTATTAACGTTCACTATACACATATACACATAATACTGTGATAATACCTCAAGGGTATATTAATTAATTTTCCATTTTTTTTTAAACTTTTTTTTTTTTACTGTAACATTAATTAAATTAAATATTATATACATAGTACATATTTGCACTGACAAACATAAAAAAAATTTTTTTTAATTATTTTAAAATCTTTTTATTTGCATTAAAAAAAAATGTACTTAATTTAAGTAATTTTAATTAAATTGTTTTTTCTTTATATTAGATGAAAATTTTAAGTTAAATAATATTCTTTAACAAAGTAAAATAGTCTCTGGAGATGTAGAAAGAGAGAGAAATAATTTATAAGAATAATATGGCATATAAGTTTTAACTTTTAAATAAACTTAAATAATAAGTATGTAATTTCTATAAGATAAATTTAATTTAATTTTATATATTATCTTGGAATATTTATTTATATGAATCATTAGTTAAACTTGATATTTAACATTTTCTTTTTTTTATTTTAATCTAAATTTCAAATATTTACTTTAAAATAGTTTTTTTTTTTTGGTCAGGTTAGGTTAATTAGTGCTTTAATTTTTACGTTTGACTTAATAAGTATGCGGTTTCTGTGATCTAGTTTGTGCTATGTTTTCTAACATTTACGAAATGCAAAAGATTCAAATTTACCATCCAAATTTATAGCCTTCTAAAAGATTTTTCTTTTGAAATTTCTGGTAAATTATATACTAAATTATTTTTTGAATTATGCAAATATCAATGTCTCGTGATCGTTAGTCTTAGCAGGTGGGTGAATCTTAGGTGGGGATGTGGTGCGTTTGGGCATGGGAAAATAGGGGTTAAATTCCACTTGCTAGGGGCGAAAATCCGTAACTGAGATTTCGAGTTGCGCTTAGATTGACGTCTCGACCCGCAACTCAAAATGTCAGTTACGGAGATAATTTACGTTGACGGCAGAATATTGGTCGAAGATTTGGAAGTCACATCTCAAAATTTTTCTTGCATCAAACTCATACTTAGGTCAAGTTTCAGGAAAATTTGGGCAAATATATAGCGAACTTGATTTTCAGCCACTTATAAAAATTCGGGCCTATTTGTTCGGTAATGCTGCTTTTTGGTTGAATTTCGAACCAATTTATTGAATTTTTAGCCAATTGGTTGAAATTTTAACCAAATTGGTTTAAAATCAAATCAAAAATTAAAATATTAAATAAAAGTGATGTAATTAAAATACTGCTTGGTTAGATTGCTTTGCTTGAAATTTCAAGCAAGAACGGAATTTCCCTTAAAATTTATAATTTTTAGTAATATTGGTGACTAAAAAGTTATTCAAGCCAAATATGTAAAAAACGCTTGTTAAATTATATGTATACTTAAAGTCATATGAAAAACGCTGCCAAGTGATTGGCACTATGGTTCCTCATTAACAATAGCAATATATTTATAATGGTCTATTTTATCTAATAAAAATTATGTTTTTTTAATTTTTTTATATGAAAAATATTCAAAAAAAAAAATTGAAAAAATACGTATCAGATGGAAAAAATCCTTTAAAAACAATAATTCTAGATATTAGTACTTTCATAGAAATAAATTAAGTACTACATCCAAAGAGAAAAAAGTTATTATGTTTTTTTAATTTTTTTATACAAAAAATTTTGAAAAAAAAAAATTTCAAAAAAATTACATATCAGATAGAGAAATCCTTTAAAACCATAATTCTGGATATTAGTACTTTCATATAAATAAATTAAGTACTAAGTCCAAAAAGAAAAAAAATTATTGTGTTTTTTTAATCTTTTTATACAAAAAATTTTGAAAAAAAAATTTCGAAAAATTACATATCAAATGGAGAAATCCTTTAAAAACGATGATTCTGGATATTAGAACTTTCTTAGAAATAAATTAGGTATTACGTCCAAAAAGAAAAAAAATTATTGTATTTTTTTAATTTTTTTATTAAAAAAATTTTGAAAAAAAAAAATATCGAAAAATTACGTATCACATGAAATAATCATTTAAAAACGATAATTCTAAATATTCGTACTTTCGTAGAAAAATATTAAGTACTACATCCTAAAAAAAAAAAAATTGGCATTTTTTATATTTTTTGGCGGCAAAAATTTTGAGAAAAAAATTTTCAAAAAATTAAGTATCAGGTCCAAAAAATTACTTTTATAGAGGTTCTTAAAACTAGTACTTCCGTGGAAATAAATTAGGTACTACGTCCAAAAAGAAAAAAAAATTTGTATTTTTTGTATTTTTTTGTGAAAAAAATTTTGGGAAAAAAATTTTCAAAAAATTAAGTATCAGATTCGGGATATCGAGTAAAAACCATACTTTTAAATATAAGTACTTTCGTGGAAATAAATGAGGTATCACATCCAAATTAAAAAAAAAAAAAAGTACCTCGAGCTTTTTTGGTGAAAAAAATTTTGAAAAAAAAATTAGGCCTTAATGTCGTGTTGGCTGTGAAATATCACCGGTTACAGTGCGACATACATACATACATACATACATACATACATACATACATACATACACACACACACACACACACACACTTTTTTTAAAAACCGGTTTTTTAGCTTCCTGAGGTCTCAAAACGTGCTTATATGCCAAAATATCGAAAATCAAAATTTCACCTATAACAAAGGTTCCTCTATGAGGAACCAAAAAATCAGAAGAGTATTTTAAAAATTAAATACTCTTCTTCAAATATCAAGTATTTGATGGAAATATCAAGCATTCGCTTTGAAAATTCAAGCAGAGCAACCTAACCATGCAGTATTCAAATTATTTATTTAATACATATTTTACTTTTTGGTTGGATTTTAAATTAAATTGGTTGAAATGTCAACCGATTGGCTTAAAACTAAAATTTAATGGGTGTTTTTTGCGCAGCATATTTGTAACTAAAATATTTTAACCAAATATTTATTTATAATAATTTTTTAATGAAAGAATCAATGCTTTTCAGTATTTAGTACAAGAATATAAAAAAAAAAATTAAAAATGTTTATTTGTTTAAACAAATACGACCTGTTAAATTTTTGAAATTTTTGGGTCAGAAAAGCCTGAGTTCCCAGATCTGGGCTACTTGGATCAAAATTCTGCTTGGCTCATATTGAAGATCATTCAATTCTAGGTGAAGGTATCGTGGGAAATTTTTCGCTAAACCTTTTTAGTAATGAGTTATACCTATTTGCTTATAAATTGTAGAGCATTTTAAACTTTTTTTTTATAAACAATTAGCTGTAACTCATTACTGAAGAGGTTTAGCAAGAAATTTCCCACGATACTTCCACCTAGAATTGAATTGATCTTCAATATGAGCCAAGTAGAATTTTGATCCAAGTAGCCCAGATCTGGGAACTCAGGCTTTTATGTCCCAAAAATTTCAAAAATTTAACAGGTCGTATTTGTTTAAACAAATAAACATTTAAAATTTTTTTGTTATATTCTTGTACTAAATACTGAAAAGAATTGATTCTTTCATTAAAAAATTATTATAAATAAATATATGGTTAAAATATTTTAGTTACAAATATGTTGCGCAAAAAATACCCAGTGGTGGACAGAGCGTCCTTAAAGCATAATATAATAATATTATAATATAAGACAGTGACGTTATTATTACGTCATCGTTACTTTCCCCACTCTCGCCACAGTTCCCACTTCATATCAATGTATTTTATATTATAATATTATTAAAATTTACTATATTATAATACTTTAGGTTGAACCAGGTGGATAAAGATAAATTTTTTTTTTCATAATAATTTGATGATACTTTAATTTTTGTATTATATTTTATTTATTTGTCTGACGAATAATACTTATTGATTTTACTTTTATTTTATTTTTAATAGATAGTGTTTTGGAATAATAAAATATAAAAAAATGTATAATACAAATTAAAGTATTTTATATTATAATATAATAAATAATATTATATAATATAAAAGAGTTACATTGATATGAAGTAGGGACAGTGGTGAGAGTGGGGTGAATGGGGACAGTGGCGATGACGTACTAATGACGTCACAATTTTATGTTATAATATTATTTATTACATTATAATACCTTAAGGTTGAATCAAGTGGATACACCATTGAGTGACCATTTCATGAAATGGTCAATTAAGTTCTTTCTCCATTGCTTAAAAAAAATTAATACACGTGTGCTTTGACTGTAGCATTTAATATAGTCAAAGCACACGTGTATTAATTTTTTTTAAGTGAGCGGAAAAAGGACTTTACACGTTTGGGGTGTAACACATCATGTATTAACAAAAAATGAATTTGAGATGTTTAAGCTTTTCTGGAACTCACTCTAGAACTCTACCTCATTTTGGAACCACATTTTTAAGCCACGCAAAATTTTGAGAGAACGTGAAAATGCAAGTACAAAAAATTAGAATATACCTCGGAATATACCAAGAAAAAAAAATTTGATACGTTGAAATTACCAGGACTTGAACGTATACATTTTTATTTCTATTTAATTCACAATTTAAATAACGTAAAAAGTAAGTGTCATTCCTTTTTTTCAATCCAATAAAAAAAAAATAATTTAAACAAATCAATAAAATATAAATACGCGATTATTTATAAACTTTTTTGAAAATAAAAAAAAACTTTTCTTTTAATGAGATTAAGATTTTTTTTTTTAAATTCCAACATCCAATTCCAAACTTAAAAATTGACAAATCGAATTCGTTATAAAAAAAAAAGTTATAATAGAAAGGATAAAACTTTTTTTTTTTTTATTCTATTAACTCTACGTAATACTGTAAAAAAAAAAAAAAAAAAAATGAAATAAAAATTGTAGTATTATTATATTCAAACGATTTATTCAAAATAAGTTTTTAATTTAATTTTATAAAACTTTTGTTAAAAAAGATAAAAACTAAAAATAATGAATAAAGTGAAATAACTAAATATTTATGTCGCATTTCGTATGAATATAATATGAAGTATCACTTGAAATATAATATAAACCATCGAGTTTATGATGGATATTTCGTCGTCAATTGAAAATCAAGGGTACTTAAATCTTGCATATATGCGATGCACTTTGATTAGGTGGTGTACTTTTCTCGATATAAAGTACATTAATAATTATATATAACTAATTGAACAATAACAATTCACCATACATGATTTTTCCATTATAATTTTAGTATTATATAATAAAAAGATTTTTCCTTACTTCAATTATAACGCAAGGTTTCATTTTTTATAATAAAAAAAGAAGAAAAAAAAAGTTCTTTCTCTTTTTCAATAAACGAGTCTTGGGAGAGAAGCCTTAATTCTCTGTACCAAAGGGGATATATAAGCGGATAAAGCTTCAACTTGAGCTTTCATGGAAGCCCTTCTTTTTTTCTTCTTCTTTTAGGAAAAAAATGACGAGTGTTAAAAAAAAAAAAAATTGCGTTGTATTGAACGTAAGCAACATTCACTAATACGTACATAAAAAAAAAATCTAATACTACTCTCTAACTCTCTCTTTAAACCATCATCCGTAACAAATTTTTTTTTATACCCTTATTTCATTCGATAACAGCTTCTTTTACTTATATTTATAGAATTAGATATATATGTTAAAAATTTTTTATATCATTTTTATCATGTATGGCTTTTAATAATTTTAACTTTTTTTTTTTTTTTTTAGTAAAAACTAAACATATAAAAATTTTTTTATTATTTTATACGTTTTGTAAGAGGTTTTTAATATTAAATTTTTTACATTATTTAAATGTTGAAAAAATATGTTTGTAAAATGTAAAACTTTTATTTTTTTACATGAATTTTTACATTAAAAGCTTATAATTTTTTTTTTGAAAATTTTTATTTCAAATGAAAATAACATTATTTTTGAAAAAAAAAAATATGTTTTATAATTGTTGATATATCATTTCCTGGATAATTATAGAGAGGAAATAATATAATAACGTTTAATTTAGAAATGCCAAATACAAATTATTTTGAATAGACATTTTCAACATTTTGTTGTATAAGTTAATATTATAATAATCTTCTATTCAATGTGTATATATCAAATTAGTAATATGTTTAAATTATTTTGATTGAACATTTAGTTATAATTTCTTTTCATTTGTAATTTAAAGAGTTTTAAGAGCTGTTATTGGATATGAAATTGATTCGTATTTCCGGAATATAGGTTCTTATGAAGTTTAAAAAACTTTTTCAATAATTTTTCTTTTGATATATTTGACTCGTAAAAACATGATAACTTTAATATTTTAAGATTTCAATTGGTATCTACTTTCAAAGTGACACTAGTTACAGTAGTTTTATATTTTATTACTTGAGGTAGAGTTCGTTTTAGTAGTCAACTTTTATTCAGCTCTAAATAATAATGAAAGAGCATGAATCGAGGTGAAACCTTTTACATTTTACAAAGGAAAGCAATTCCAAAAAGCGTATCAAGGAAAATAGTATAGTATTAAGAGTAATTATTAAATAGTATAACTATTTATCAAGGGGTGATTTTTACCCCAATTTTTCACCCATTTTCTCATCGAATATTCAAATTAAGTAAAAAAATTTTTTTTCTTCTATATTTTAAACACAACCATAATGCATGGAACATGTTTATTTTACAGGGCTAGGTATAATGCAAATGTTACACAACATTACTGTACAATTTGCTATTTTTATAATTTGTAATTATCACCTTTACTAGATTTAAAGATTCTAAACCCAAATTCTTTTAATTCCCTAAACTTGAATAAGTCCCCAATCCCAGATCTTACTCCAAGTCCCTAAATCGAAATTACTCTAAGTTCTTAAATTCAATTTATTCTAAGTCCCTAAATCTGAATTATTCTCAGTCCCATTTGGCCCCCCCCCCACTTAAATCAGACTTATTTGACCCCCCCCCCCCCCTTGATTTTCAGATTTCCAGGGTAACCCCTCACTGTAAAAAGTAACTTTCTTAAATTTACAAAAAAAATAGAAATTTTTCGAAAAATTAGTGAATTTTCAAAAAATTTTGTAAATATTCGATAAAAATTGTAAATTTACTAAATTTAGTAAATTACTCGGTAAATTATCAAAAAATTTGATAATTCTCGATTTTTTTTTGTGATTTTACGAAAAAAGTTGTAAATTCACAACTATTTTTCGGAAATTTACAACTATTTTTTGTAAAATTTCGAAAAAAAATTGCAAATTATCAATTTTTCTTGCGAATTTACAAAAAAATTTGTTAATATACTCACTGTAAAAAAAACTCCGGTGATTTTTCGACAAAATTGGTAAATTTACTAAAATTTAGTAAATTTTCGAAAAATTGCGAAATCACTAATATTTGTAAATTTACGAAAAAATAGAAAATTTACGATTTATTTTTTCGTAAATTTTCGACAAAATCGTAAATTTACAACTGTGTCGTAATTTTACGATTTTTGTAGAAAAATTGCAATTTTTAATCGAAAATTTACGACAAACAGTTGTGAAATTACAAGCCATATTTTTTGTACCTAAAAACGCATAGCAAACCAGTTAGAGTCATAAAATATAATGTTTTTTGATTTTATAACATGAAAAAAGATGAATACTTTTATTTTTTTTCGCTATATTTCTTTTAGCAAATAGGTATATAATTATTAATATTTTAAGAATAAAAAATATTTTTAAATACGTAAAAAAGGATAATCTGGACGAACAAGTTATTATAAGTAAAAACAGGATGAGTCAATTATAATTTAAATGGGAGATTTTTACTTTAAAAAAAAAAAATTAATTTTGATAATATTTTTTAGTATATGAGGCATTATTTTTTTTTTACTACTTAACTTGGACAAAAAACTGAAAAAAAAAATTTGAAGGCACATCGATATAACCCGTGTTTTCAGGTAGTTTGAACCTTCAGAAAACCGAAAAAAATCGTGAACAAGAAATCGGCGATAGGTGCCAAAAAGATTTTTCCACTTTTATCTCAAAAACTGCATTTTTTCGTAACTGAGCTAACCCATTTTCGAAAATTTTTATTTCAGGGGTTTTTCGCGGTATTTTTAGGGAATTTTTTTAATGACAAGTTAAAACAAGTTCAAAACTAATACAAGCAAGGATTTAGCATCAATTTTTAACAATATTTTGACATTTATAAGCTTGAAAACCTGTATTTATTTTTTGCTTTTTTTCAAATTTTGTTTTATTACTTTTTCTTGCACCGTAGGCTGTTTTTAATCTACGTACAAGTTATAATGGTAAATATTGATAATTTTTAGTCGAAATTGATTGTTACATACCATCAAGATGCCCGAAAATAATTATTTTAATGCGCTACAATGATGGAACCCCTAGAGTCCCAATTTTTTAATTCTTGTTAAAATGAAGTAATTATACTTTTTCATCTTAAATATTTTGTCTATTTTATTTTTATCTCATAAAATATATTTTTCCAAGCAAATAAAACTCCGTTAATGATTATGTGCCCAAATATTTTTCATTTTTACACGTTTATTACCAATTTTTTCAATTTTATACAATACGTAATTTTTGACTGATTATGCATATTTTCAAGCTGTAGAATTAAATTAAAAGGGGAGTTCAATACATTTGGAACACCAAATTATAACAAATGGTTATGAATGAGTTTATTCTGTTGAAAAAACATGCCGGCTACTCTCCGTTCATTCTAATGGGTCTTCTGGGCCTAGAAACGCAGGGTTCAATGTTATAAAATAGGGTTTTTTGGCAATGAAACGCTTAAACCTCACAAGTTAACCAAAACACTTCTGGTTGGTCTCAATTTTTTTGTGTAAGTGTCACCTTCCAATTAACCAAATTACCTATTTTTAATTGCTGCCAAATTCGTAATTTCTAATAAAAAAAAAAAAAAAAAAAAAGCCAGCTTTGTAGCGCGGTAGTATAAACTCTATATGTTTGCTTATAAAAGTTAAGCAAAGATGAGTGCGGTTGGTATCCGGATGGGTGACCGTCCGAGTTTGTACTGACGTTATACGCTGTTTGGTCAGGATCGTGTTTTCGACATAGTGTTTAAAAGAAAAATCGAACACTATGTAGAAAACATGTATCCGGCTGTTCTTGGCATAGGTTTTCTGCAGTTTTCCTGTGTCACGGATATTGTTAATGAATAATTAATAAATAATTAATTATTAATTGACGATGTTCGGGTGAATACAAGTTCAGTTTAAGATCTTAAAAGTCGGCTGCTCCGCAACTGCCCCAGCACAGGCTTCTCCTAGAAGCTTCTTGGGATACCCTACGTCGGTATATGTCAGTTAAAAAAAAAAAAAAAAGGTTTTGTATGTCTTGAAAAATTCCTACAAGCTTGAAGTTTCCAAAAATTTTTTCTCGTCTCATTTCCTTGACACTTAACATTAAAAATTAGCTTTTTATAAAACCATATAATTGGGACTCCGACTTCTAATTATCATATATCTGATGATTAAATAATTCAAAAAAGTAGAGTAAAGAATTTTTGGAAATTTGAAGCTTGTGGAAATATTTTGAGACTTATAAAACCCATTTTCGTCAAAAATTACAAATTTGGCAGCAATTTAAAAATAGGTCATTTTTAACCAAAAATGACCATTTGGTTAATTGGCTATAGTGATGAGAGGATTAATGATAATAAATTACGGTTTACGGCGTTTGAAAGGTGGTATTTACACCAAAAAAATGAAACCAACCAAAGAAAAGAGTAAAAGAGTTTAGGTTAACTTGTAAGGTTTTAGCGTCTCATTGAAAATTACCAAAAAACCCTATTTCATTGAGCCCTGCGTTTCTAGGCTCAGATGGCCCTTTGGAATGAACGGAGAGTAGCCGGCATGTTTTTTCAACATAATAAACTCATTCATAACTATTTGTTATAATTTGGTGTTCCAAATGTATTGAACTCCCCTTTTAATTTAATCCTACAGCTTGAAAATATGCATAATCGGTCAAAAATTACGTATTGTATAAAATTGAAAAAATTGGTGATAAACGTGTAAAAATGAAAAATAATTGGGCCCATAATCATTAATGGAGTTTTATTTGCTTGGAAAAATATATTTTATGAGATAAAAATAAAATCGACAAAATATTAAAATAGACAAGCCTAAGGTGCAAGAAAAAGTAATAAAACAAAATTTGAAAAAAAGCAAAAAATAAATACAGGTTTTCAAGCTTATAAATGTCAAAATATTGTTAAAAACTGATGCTAAATTCTTGTTTGTATTAGTTTTGAACTTTTTTTAACTTGTCATTAAAAAAAATCCCTAAAAATACCGCGAAAAACCCCTGAAATAAAAATTTTCGAAAATCAGTTACGAAAAAAGGCAGTTTTTGACATAAAAGTGGAAAAATCTTTTTGGCATCTATCGCCGATTTCTTGTTTTCTTTTTGTTTCGGTTTTCTGAAGGTTCAAACTATCTGAAAAAACGGGTTATATCGATGCGCCTTCAAATTTTTTTTTTCTTCAGTTTTTTGTCCAAGTTATAAGTAGTAAAAAAAAAAAAAAATAATGCCTAATTTATGTGCATTTCTACGAGAAAATACGTTTTATGAGCACTAAAAATGAAAAAAAAAAAATTTAAGAGGCAACGATTACCACCATGATTTTCTGATAGTTTGCAACCTATAGAATGCAAAAAAAAAACGTTATCACGGAATCGGCGATGGATGCCAAAAAGATTTTGCCACTTTTATGTCGAAAACCGTGTTTTTCGTATCTGAGCAACCCAAAATAATTTAAGAAAAATAAAATAGGCGATAACTTCATTAATCAAGATAAAAATTACTTTTTTGTTAATTAAAATTTAAAATAATAGATGACAAAATCTGATTTCCAGGGAAAAACTACTCCAGAAGAAAAAAAAACTTTTCTTTTTACGATGAAATTTAGCCGAGTTGTCGTCAATTTAAGATTTTACTCAAAGTTTTATATTGAAAAATGCCTATTTCTGACTTGTTTGATTTTCATCGTAAAATAATAACTTTTTTTTAAAAATCGATTAATTTTTCCCTGAGTATTCATTTCTTCAAAAAAAAATCATTTTTGTTCACAAAATTTTAATTTTTAGGTCAGAAACCTTTGAAAACTGTAATTAGCCAAATTTATTTAACACAGTTTTTTATTGGTTTTTGACCTAAATGTTGAAATGTGGTAAAAAATTATTCTTTTCTTGAAGAAATAAATACTCAAGGAAAAAGTAAACGATTTAAAAAAAAAATGAGTATTTTACCATAATAATCAAGGGAATAATGCTTATTTTAAGTTCAGAAACAGACTTTTTTTAATGTCTTTTTTAAGAAAAATTTGAGTAAAATCGTAAATTGACGATAACTTGGCTAAATTTCATTGTCAAAAGAAAAGTTTTTTTTTGTTCTTGAGTAGTTTTTCTCTGGCAATCACTATCGACCTTATGGCCCATATCATTCGATTCCTGAGACATTCCTCAAACAAACTGTATATGTCTTTATTCGGAAATTCAAATGACGGAGCGTCCTTAAGTATGGTATAAAATAAAAAAACATTATTTTATGACTCTAAATGGTTTGTCATGCGTTTTTAGGTACGTAAAATAGGACTTGTAATTTCACAATTGTTTGTCGCAAATTTTCGATTAAAATTTGCAATTTTTCTACAAAAATCGTAAAATTACGACACAGTTGTAAATTTACGATTTTGTCGAAAATTTACGAAAAAAAAAATTGTTAATTTACTATTTTTTCGCAAATTTACAAATATTAGTAAATTTCCGATTTTTTTCGAAAAATTGCGAATTTTTTCGAAAATTTACTAAATTTTAGTAAATTTACCAATTTTGTCGAAAAATCACCGGAGTTTTTTTTAAAAGTGCTAAATTTAGTAAATATACGATTTTTTTTTGAATACTTACAAATTTTTTCGAAAATTTACTAATATTTCGAAAATATTCTTATTTTTTTGTTAATATAAGAAAGTTACTTTTTACAGTGAAACATGTTCCACGTTAATATTACATTCAACAGGTCCTAAACGGTAAATTTTCCTTTTTTCATAAAAAAAACCCCAAAATTTACAAAAGTAACTATAGTAAGATTTTTTAGGTCGCTGAACTCGAATATCATAACGAAAATGTTATTCAAGGTATAGAATTCTGCATAACCACCCTTATTTTCATCCCTTTCACCCCTTCAGCAATCATTTTTTGAAATGAACCTTTTTTCTGTTTTAAATGTAAAAGTTTTTATCTAACAATTTTATGTTTTTATATAATAGTTATTATATTGTACTAACATTTAGTACAAGTAACATTAAAATCCCAAAGAACTAATATGCAAAAACTTTTGCCAAACCTTTATTTGAATCACAAGCATTCTGTAAACTACCGAAAAACGGTTGACTTTTTTAAGATTTGTTACAGGGTTAATTTGTAGATATAAGTCAACAAATTTTTAAGACTCCGTGAAATCTTCTATAGAAGTGTTAATTGCCGTAAATTCCGTAATAAGGACAAAATCCGAAAAAAATCCCAAAATTGAAGGTTGACCTAGAGACTTGAAATCTGTCACCGACTCATTTTTGCTGGAAAATAACACCCATGAATTTTTAGAATTTTTAGTCAACTCTAAGGGAATTTTAGGGAAATATTAAGAGTTGTTTTTTTAACGGGTTCTTTAACCGAGTTATTAATAAAGATACATGAAAACGTGAATTTAATTACTTCAATACCCATGACTTTAACTTACTATCACTCTTAAGTACAGTGATTTTGAATTCTGTTTACCTTGCACTAAAATTATTATTAACAATGCATTTTTATTGAGTGAATATAAAAATTATACATCCCTTAAATCGTGAGTAATAAACTTAGATACGTTTCGTACATGAATAGCAAATTCTTAATTCGCTGGAAACAAGATATTTTTTCAATCATCCTACTGACCTTATTAATATCAAAGCAGCCTATACAAAAGAATTTTATAGTATCTTATGCGGGTTTTTGAATCCCTGATCACGAATTTCGATGTCCTACTAAAAATTGACACCCCACCCTTAAATTAGCAAAAAAATGCCTCAACCTGAAAATTTAAGGTAATGTGCGAATTTTTAGTAGGCAGGACTTTGAAATTCGTGATCAACGACCCAAAAACTCATATGGAACAAATATAGATATTCAAATTGCGAATACATAAAACACACCACTTTCAGGGGTAGTTTTAGGAAGTTCAAGGGTGTTCTACTGTAAAAGAACCCGAAATTTGAGATAAGTGACACAAAAAACCTTTATTAGTCCTGTCGCCAGAAGTGCTATTTAATGCCCTAAAATGCCATAAAAGAACAATGGAAAAAATGAGTGGAATTTATGTTTTTTGACCCGCTAAACACGAATCCGGGGTCTGTTTTGCAAAATTCGTAGTCAGTTCTTTTTTATTAACAAATTATTGCAAAGTTGGCCACGAATTTTGCAAAATAGACCCCGGATTCGTGTTTAGCGGGTCAAAAAAACATAAATACCACCCATTTTTTTCTATGGAGCTTTTATCGTATTTTAGGATTTTAAGGTAGTAAATAGCTTTGCTGGCGACAGGATTATAAATACCAAATCTCATGAAGGCAAGTAACTAACCCCCCCCCCCCCCTTTCCTCGAGATTTGGCTGGAGTATCGCCTTAAGAGACGAACGGACTTGTTGGTTAATGTAAAATATAAAAATTATTACGCACAAAATATTTTACATTGTTTTATTTATTAACATGGAACATGTTAATTGGATGGGGTATTTGAAAAAGTTTGGCTCTGTAAGGAGGGGGGGTGTGAAAAATTGAGGATTTTAGGGGGAGGGGGTAAATGGATTTTTAATTTCGGGACTTATAATAATTTGAATTGGGAGTCAGGGCCTGATTATACCCTAATAAGAACAAGAACTTAGAATACTTTAAGTTTATGGACTTAGCATAATTTATATTTCGGGATTCATTGTAATTTCGGTTCTTGGATTTATTACTGTTATGAGTGATAATGTTCGATGATCGTTGGTTGTGTAACCACACAAACCAGTTATAAATTTCTATAGTTTTCATTAAAAAGTAGAATAAGGAATAAAAATGGGTATTTTTTAAATAAGTTCAGCTCCAATTACGGTCAACGAAAAATTATTTTTACTTCTTTATACATATTAGTTAAAAAACGTTTTAATTAACTTAGACTTGTAGTAATTGATATTTTTACCCATATAAGTGAAAACGTATTTATATATTTATTATTTTGTAATAACAAAGCTGTAATTTTCTTATTAAAAAAAAAAAAGAATTTATTTACATAATAAGGATAAATTTTTTACAAAATATAATTTTTCTAATTAAAGAAAAAAATAAAAAAAGATTCGAGTAGCGAATTTTTTTGTTAAATTTATTATATTGACCTTTATATTAAATATAAAATATTCTGTCTTTGAATTTTCTTCTTACCTTAATTTTAAAGATACAGCAGTACTTGAAAATTCTTACTTTAAGGTATATAATTAATTATTTAATAAAAAATGAAGACTTCTATAAAGTTTTATATTATAAGATTAAAAAAAAAATAAAAGAAAATTTTCATTTCGTGTAATGTATTTATTAATTAAAGTAATTTATATTTATTCTTTTTTTAGAATCTTTTTTTCTTTGCAAAAAGCAACTCTCTGTAAATACTTAAGTTTTTAATCAACATAGAACTAAAAAAAAGGATTTTATTTTTTTATTTTTGTACTATAGGAGTGTTAGTTTATGAGAAATATAAATTTATATTAGGCAGGTCATTGTTTTCAAATTTTTAGGTGTCTGAATTAGAAAGAAAATTTTTTTTTAAATTTAACTTTGATTCAATCAGTCGTATATGTATTAAGTTTTACTAAAATTTCTTAGATTGTTGAATAAAAGTTTAGTTAAAGATTTTTGCATAAACTAGGGGAGTATTCCGTAATTCTGTGCACTTCGAACTCGATCACTGATATTGACTTACTAAATTGGCTTAAATGAAATGTTTTTTTTAAAATCTATTCATTGAACCCTTGACTACAAATAAAATCAATTAATTTTTTAATTTTTTTAAGCACAAATTATTTATTACACAAAAAGGAAGGCCTCTGAAACGCGAAGAATTAGGCAGCAAAGTTCCTAATTCTGCGCATGTTTTAAATACACTATAACATTTATTTCGCAAAAATATTAATGTAAATCAATAAAACTATTGATATTTATTATTTATTGAAGATTTCGCGTTAAAAATTTACGTATACAGTTGCTTGTATAATAGCTGAAATTTCTAGGTTATGTTTGCAATCCTATGCTAAAGCACGTTGCGCAAAATTAGGGATTCAAAAGTAAGTTTTATTATTGCATTTTTTGAAAAAATTTCAATATATTAATTAATAAAATAGTTAAAAACTTCATAAAGAATGTTTGCTTAAGTCAAAAAAACAAAACTTTTTCTAATATCGTTCTTTCAAAAATATTTATTGCTTAAAATGTAAACCTCAGATACTAGTACAAAACAAGCTAAAATTTAGTTTTTCTTATTCTGAGCAAAAAAATACCTTTTGATTGAAATTTTCTACATTACTTGCAATTATTATAATAATAAAGTTTTTAATCATTATACAGAAAAAGAATTCATCATTAATGAATTTTTAAAGGACCCTCCCCTACTGCTTGTATTTTAAAAAACTTTATTTAAATTATATAATTTAGTAGTTATTTTTTACTTGTGTAATTAATCGTTTAGAAAATTTAATGTTTACTTCTTCAATGATATTTTAAACAAAAAACTCCTTAGTAACCTAATAAATTCTAGTTAAATTTAAGTAATTTTAATGTGGTAAACTGTAACCACAAACTTTTTAAGAGTTATCTTATCTTAAAATTCCAAAGATTCCAAAATCGTTTTGAAAATCAACCACCAGGCTAATATACAGTACAATAAAATTTTTGTTTGTTAATAAATTGATATAAATTTTTATTAAAATTCTCTTTTAATATACAGCGAATAATAAAAAAATCTGAGGATATTACAAACGGGGAGGCGAGGAACAAAAAGGTTTATATTATTTTTTTTTTTTTATTTACTACTAAATTTTTATGAAATAAAGCTTTGACTTCATATTTATGATAGGAAATTTTATTAAATCATCAGATGGATTTTATTTTTCTTTAGCCATGAAAAATATTATGTGCACTTCTCATTTCAGTGCTGCCCTAAATAGTCCAATAATTATTTATTTCTAAAAATTGATTTTTTTTAATAGTAATATGAAATTCTAATTTTTATTGACCAATTAATCGATATAAAAGCATTTTTAGAAAAAATTGTAATTTAATTTTTGAACTTAATAACTTTTGATTCCTAAAAACTTTTTTAAATTATTAAAAAAAAAGGTTAACATTCGTAATAAAATATAATTTATATATTTTTATTATTTAATTTACAGAGACACTCTACTCAGTGGCTATAAGGTACGAACTTCAAAAAAAAATAAATTAAATTATATAAAGGAAAAAAAAATATCATATCACACAAAAACAAAAAAAAACATTTTCTTCAAAAAACTTTCTTATAGATATTATTTTTTTATTTTTCTGTAAATATTTTTATTCTATAACATCTTGATCTATTTTTCTCTTAAACTCGGACTAAACATTATAGCTTTAGCGCGACAATTTTCACGCCGATGAACATTATTTTATACCCTTGTTGTTTTATCACGTCAACTTTTATGCAGTAAAATACATAAGGTTTTTTTTTTTCTTTTTATTTTTTTTTTTATAAAAATAAAAAAATATAAACATTTTTTTACGCTCTGACAGCTGTACATTTATTTAGAATATCTAACAAAACTAACGGAAAATATTTAAAAAAAAAAAATTTTTTTTTTATATTCAAAAACGTGTACGTAGTAAAAAAAGAAGATTAGCGGACGAATATTTCATTATACATTTTTTATATAAAATTTTCCAATAGCTAAAAAGAATCAAGTAAATCCGGACTTTACAAAAAAAGCTTCATCGGCCAAGCTCAATTATTCATATGTAGTTTTTATTATTATTATTATTTTGCATTTCGTATATCGTACAGTTTATTGATTTTACCATTTACACGTAATATAAAAAATAAAAAATAAAAGATAGCCTATCAATACCTTTTCTTTTATCACATATATCGGGTTCGGTAAGTTTTTTTTTTTTTTTCGGATATATTATAAACGTTGACATTTTTTGAGACGGTATCGCAAAAAAAAAACATGTTCTATCTTCTTCATTTCTTCTTCATACGTATGAAAGTCTACTTCTACTACTACTTCTTCCACCTACTAGTATTATGTCTTCTTCTATGTATGTACGTAAGTAACTATAACAAACTTTTACTTCAAACTCTATTTTTTTTTATTTACTTATTTTTTTTTTTTTTTTTGCATGTTTATATTTATTTTATTTACTTTTTTCACTATATGTATTTTATTTTTCTTATATATTTATTTATAATACATAAAACAAGACGATTTTCACATATAATATTAATAAAACAGTTACTTTTTTATAATATAGTTCATGATGTAGTAGAAATTTTATAGATATGAAGAAAATAATTTTTTTCATAAAATTATAGATTTTAAAAGAGTAGTAAGTATGATATAGTTTCTTTTATTTTAAATTTCTGAACTGAATCAATTTATTGAAAATTTTAATCACAGTTAGCTTAAATGTATAGGCAGCCCATCAAAATTTTGGCGACTTTTAGAAAACAACTTGGATGGTCTCAGATACCACCTAGTCACCAAGATAACAAATTTTTAGACCTTTGGTCATGAATCCATTATACGAATGGAAAACCTGCTAGTTTCGGAAACTCACCCGGGTGGCTCTTAAAACCAGGTTAAACTTTTACACTTTATTCTACAAAGCTTTTTGTTAATATACCCAAAGTTTAGCCTATTGGAAAAAAAACTACCATCGTAAAATGACAAATTCGGCACTTATGTACAAAAATGGCGACGACAAGCGGAGTAATGGCGCAGTCAAGCGGTGTATTAGATATAGGAAAAATTTAGTTCTTTAATAAACCGCCTGTAGCGTTTGGATATTTTTTTTTGCCAATGCTCCATTGTCCCAAGGGGATAACCCCCTCCCTAATTTAAATCACCCAGGTGACCTAAAAGAAATCAGGCCAAATTTTACACATGTTTTCTTTTCACCATAACAAACGTATATTTCAAACATGACCTACGAGAACCCGTTCAAAGGAGTGAATCTGAAGGTATTTTAGCCCAGTAAATTTAATTTTTGGAACAGTTATTGCGTTAAATTACCCTCTCCAGACAGGTTAGCGAATGCCGTATTTGAAATATGCATTTGTTATGGTGAAAACAAAACAAGTGTAAAATTTCGCCTGGTTTCATTTGGGCTGACTTAAATTGAATTATACCCCTTCAATACTTTTTTTTTTAAGCTAAAATTTAAAAACAAGTTTTTTTTTATTGACATTAAGACGTTTGCAACTTTAGTTTTTTGCTTTGCTGAATGCAATTGTGTTGGTACTTTTTCGGGAAAATGGTTCTGTGTTCCGCCTAATTTAGACGAATTTTAGCCATTATTTTAATTTATTATTCTATTATTCCAAGCCTTAAAAAGGACCGTAGGGGAAAACTATAAATTTTTAGGCGCTAGAACCAACATTTTCGTAATCTAAGTACCAAAAAACAAAATTGTTGAAGGTAATGATTAATTTTTTTTGCTACAAGTACTCGAAATACGAATAGAATTGCCTAAAATACCTACCTAAAATGTGCTACAGCGGAAAAACAGACAATTTTATAAAAAAGGCCATGCTTTAAAAAAATCCTCTTGTGACTGCCGAATTTTTTTTTTAACATGGAACATGTTTCGAACATGTTCATTGGATGGGGTATTTGAAAAAGTTTGGCTCGGCAGGGGGGTGAAATATTGATGTTTTTAGGGGAGGGGGGTGAAATGGACTTTTTGATATTTTTTATGATATTTTTAGATTAGAAGTTTAGAATAATTTGAAGTCCACACTGTAAAAAGTAACTTTCTTATATTAACAAAAAAATTAGAACATTTTCGAAAAATTAGTAAATTTTCGAAAAAATTTGTAAATGTTCGAAAAAAAATCGTATAATTACAAAATTTAGTATATTAACAAAAAATTCGAGTAATCTCTATTTTTTGTTGTGAATTCGCAAGAAAAATTGATAATTTACAATTTTTTTTCGAAAATTTTCAAAAAATAATTGTAAATTTACGAAAAATAGTTGAGAATTTACAACTTTTTTCGTAAATTCACAAAAAAAATAGAGAATTCTCGAATTTTTCGATAACATACTAAATTTAGTAAATTTACGATTTTTATCGAATATTTACAAAATTTTTTGAAAATCTACTAATTTTTCAAAAAATTTCTTTTTTCTTTTGAAAATCTACTAATTTTTCAAAAAATTTCTATTTTTTTTTCTTTTAAACGATAAAAATCTAAATAGGATGATTCTTACTTAAAATCCGAGTACAGCAAGATACTCACAACCCAATTCAGAATTCGGAACATTTAAAGTAGCCAAAATTTCCTCAAATTGGTGGAACAACTAATAAATTACCAACATTCTTGTAACATATAGATCAAAAAACATAATTACCTATGATATAGGGAACTTTTGTTAGTAGAATACAAAAAACTTATAAGCGGTTTGTGTAAACACAACCTAAATGTTTGGAACATGTTTACTTACAGCTGAGGATTAGGTATAATACAAATTTTACACAATGTTACAATACAATTTTCTAATTTTACAATTTGCAATTATCACCTTACTAGCTGTTAAGATTCTAAACCCTAAATATTTTGATTCCCTAAACGCGTATTATTAAAGGTCCCTAAATCAAAATTATTCCAAGTTCATAAACATGTATTCATTGGATGGGGTATTTGAAAAAGTTTGGCTCGGCGGGGGGGGGGGGGGTGAAAAAGTAACGTTTTAGGGGGGGGGGGTGAAATGGACTTTGAATATTTTCGATTTAGGGACTTAGAATAATTTGAAGTGGGAATCAGGATTTGATCAGGCACTGATCAGGCCCTGATAACAACAACTTAGAATACTTTAAGTTTACGGACTTAGGATAGTATATACTATTTCAGGATTTATTGTAATTTCGGTTTTTGGATTTATTACTGTTATGAGTGAACATGCTCCACTCGTTGGTTGTGTAGTTACACAAACCGGTTATAAATTTTTATCCTAAGTCCTTAAGCTCAGATTTTTCAAAAACTCCTAATTATTCTAAGTCTAATTTGACCCCTCCCCCTCTTTAATAGGACAAATTTAACCCGACCCCTTAATTTTCAAGTTCTGAAGTACCTCCTCCTTATAAACATGTTTCATGTTAATGCTAAAAAAATTGCTAAAAATGGACTACAACGGAGAAACTGACCATTTTCTGGAAAAAGTACCATTATTTTTATAATCAGCGTCTCAGAAAACATGTATCTGCTCTTGGTTAGGTAAACATTATTTGGTTACAGGAACTCGAGGCATTAAAAGAATAGCTTATAATGTCCTCAGTTGGTTATAGAGGGAAACACGTCACCATTTTTCGGAAAAGGGACCTAACAAATTCATAATCAGAATACCAAAAAAATTAATTTGCAATACTCTCTTAGTGAAAAAAATAGCTATTATAACAGGGAATCGAACACTGGACCCCGCAAATACGAGGCAAGATGCTACCCCCCGGACTACGACCTGCTCTTTATTTAATTATTCGGCACTCTCTTATGTTTATAGTGTTCTGTAGTCATTTTCATTGCGAGAAGACAATTTTTATTGATACTTGAAAAGTAAGTTCTAAAGTGTAAGTATATATGGTTATAAAAATAAAGAGCCATGTTTTATTTAATCGTTGGTACTTATAAAAAATATGGCTTGTAATAAATACTCAAGATTTTCTTTTTTTTAAGATACATTTTAAAAAATTGCAGTAAAATTGAAAAAACTTTAGTTCTAATGAAAATTTAGAAGTATCTGAGAAAATCTCATGTCGTTTTTGTAGTGAAACAAAATTTTTATTTATGCGTACGAATATTTAGGTATAGTATCCAATTTTTTTAATATAGTATGCAATTTTTTGCTACAAGCACCTATTTTTTTAAGCAACAGTAAAAGCTATACAGACTCGTATAAAAGAATTATTAAAAAGTTTTAACGACAACTAAGAACCGAATTTATAAATTCAACAATATAATCAAACAAACTCGTACTTCAATCTCGCATTTTCTTAAAATTCGTCCCAAAACCATAAAGATCTAAAATATAATTATTGAATGGAAAATATAGAAATGCAAATTTCATATCTGAAATAAATCTAGAGTATGTATACACGATAAAATAATTCTAAAACAGTTTGATGTATATCCTTTATGTCTTATAATGGTCATAGCGTGCCTCGTATAATGTTCAGTTTTCGGTTTATATTCAGTAATAAATATAGAGTAAAAGATTACTATTCGAGTAAATTTGCTAAACAAATTACTGTTCTTTAGAACATGTTAATTTTCTTATTCAAATATAGTATATCAATTAAAGAATTATTTAATACTCAAGCTTTTATTAAATAAATAAGAAAGTACTACAGAATCTAAAAATCTGTATTATTGAATATTTAAATTTATAGTTTTAACGAAAAAAACTGATAAAAATCAAATTTGTTTTTTTAAAACAAAATAAATATAAAATTTCGTACATTACATAACATCGTTGTCGTAACTATGTGCAACATGAGGTTAATATCTTAGCTTATTATCATTTTAAAGCCACACACATATGCGAAAATCATGATAATAAAACAGTTCATGCAAGTATAAGTATGTAAAATAATATCTACATATACATACTATGCCTTAACATATTATCCTGCTTGCAAAAGGAAACGTTAAAACAAAGCTATAAATGTATGTTGACATGAACTATATACCATATATATATGTTTTTAGACCAAAAAACCTTTACTGTACTTACACTGATGAATTAAATAAACTGTGTATGTATTTTAACATATGTAATTATAATTTTTTATTTATATAATTAAAAAAATATTTTTTTTTTTAGCTATGTACTAATAAAAAATAAAATTTATGAGATGTAAACTTTTAAGTGTCAATAATTTTTTTTTTTTAAACCTAATTTTTTATTTTTTATGTTATAAAATAAAAGTTGTAAAAATTTTTTTTAATAGAATAAATAATTTTTAAAGTTACAAAAAATTTTTTATTACGTTATGCGATGTCTGGTTTTAGTATTTTTTTTTCTGGAAAATCTAATTACTTCTTAAAGCTCAATGTAATAAATGTTTTATATATATAAAAGCTTTTTAAATAAATTGAATAAATAAATAATTATATTTATTTTCTAACATTGACGTTTTATTTTTAATGTCTTATACAATTCAAAGATTAATTAATGATTGTCTTTTTGTTTTAAGTATTTTCAATTGACTTTTTTTTAAATTTAAACCAATATAATTTTTTTTACATTATTACAAAGGGAAAAATTCAGTCTTGTTGAAATCGGGTCTAAATTATCATGTTTATAATTTAGTTAAAATCTGTTTAGAATCTACTAATCATTTACCTGGTCTTCAAAATTTAATTTTTTTATTGTTATTTCTTCAGGTTAATGATGTAGCAGGAATCAGACAGCTAAAACATGCCACTGGATTACTACTAGCTTAGATTTTCATAAATTATTATTGAGTAATTCTTTTTTTGAATAATTTTTTACCAAAAACCCCTCAGAAAATGTCTACATGGGGTAGAAACTTGAAAAACAAGCGATTCTACCCCTATTTACTTTTCGTAAAATAATGTATTTTTTTCTCTAACTAGTACCTGGGATTTTTTAGGTTACTAATTTCAAATATAAACGCAGAAAAATTATAAAATTTCATCTAGGGGCGGAAAATTGGGGTGAAAATGGGTGAAAATAAATTTTTATAAGACTTTATGTGGTTTTCTAGGTTGTTGATTTCAAATATCAAATCAAAAAATTATAACCGGTTTATGTAAACACAACCAAAATGCATGGAACATGTTTACTTACAGCTGAGCATAGACATACAAATTACAATAAAATTTGCTATTTTTATAATTTTTAATTATCACCTTTACTAAATGTTAAGATTCTAAACCCAAACTATTCTGATTCCCTAAATGCGTATTATTCTAGGTCCCTAAATCACAATTATTCTAAGTCCCTCGAAAGTCCCTAAAACCGAATTATTCCAAGTCCCTAAATCGAAACTATTTTAAGTCTCTAAACCCGGATTCTTCTATTCTCTAAACTTGAATTATTCTGAGTCCCTATATCGAAAATATTCTAAGCCCCCCGCATCATTACAAGTCCAAAAACACGGATTCTTCTAAGTCCCTAAACTTGAATTATTTTGAGTCCCTAAATCAAAAATATTCTAAGTCCCTAAATCGAAATCATTTTAAGTCCCTAAACCTGAATTCTTCTAAGTCCCTAAACTTGAATTATTTTGAGTCCCTATATCGAAAATATTCTAAGTCCCCCCGAATCATTACAAGCCCAAAAACACGGATTCTTCTAAGTCCCTAAACTTGAATTATTCTAAGTCCCCAAATTTGAATTATTCTAAATCCCTAAATCGATATTATTCCAAGTCCCTAAATTTACATTATTCTAAGTCCCTAAGCCCTGATTTTTAAAGTCCCTAAATTGAAATTATTTTAAGTCTCATTTGAGCCCCCCCCCCCCGTTACACCGGACAAATATGACCCTCCCTTCATATTCAAGTTCTGGGGTACCCCCTCAATATAAACATGTTCTATGTTGAAATTAAATAAAGAAAATTTTTTTAATCTCTAAATCGATATTACTCTAAGTCTATAAATCAAAATTATTCTAAGTGCCTGAACCTGAATTATTTTAAGTTCCATGTTAATAAAAGTACTTTCCTATACTAAATGTGATTGATAAATTTTTTTAAGAACTTTAATTACCTGACAGCTAAATTCTTTCCTTCGTTCTTTTCTAAGTATCTGCATCCTTTTTATTATATGGGAAAAGAGCAAGAGTAAAAAGTTTTGCACATTTTTCATAAGTATATTTCTACCCTGGGTTCCTATTATCCTTGCCATCTTTGCATCCAGAAAAAACCTAAAAATTAAAAAAAACATGAAGTTTAAAATTTTTATAAACAATGCTAAAATTGAAAACTTTTTACAATTTTAATAAAAATAACTGGTTTGTATGTTACACATCCAACGAGCATGGAACTTGTTGACTTATAACAGTTTTAACTTATGCTTTCTAATTTTTTTAAGTTCCTAGACCTAAATTATTCTAAGTCCCTAAAATGAAATTAATCTAAGTCCCTTTGAACCAGACAAGTCCGTAACCCGAATTATTTTAAGTCCCAAAATTGAAATTTTTTTAAGTCCCATTTGACCTTCCTCCCTTAAATCGGATAAATTTGATCCCCCCCTTAATTCTGAAATATTTGACCAGCCCCTTAAATCGAACAAATTTTACCCCCCCCCCTTGATTTTCAGATGTTAAAAATGTTAATGTTAATGCATGTTAAAAAATAGATTGATTTTAACCCCTTTTCACCCTAATTTTCTACCACTATATGAAGTTTTATGCTTTTATTTAAGTTCATAATTGAAATTAACAACTTTAAAAACCCCCCGAACAGATTGTCAAGCAAACATACAGCCTTTTATAAAAATTGATTTTTGTCTCATTTTTTGACCCCTAGATGGAGTTTTATGCTTTTTTTAAGTTCATAATTGAAACCAGCAACCTCAAAAATCCCCTGTATAGTTTTTCAAGTAAAAATAAAACTTTTTATAAAAATTGAATTTTAATCCCTTATCACCTTAATTTTCCACCCCTAGATGAAGTTTTATGACTATTTATTTCATATTTGAAATCAGCAACCTCGAAAATCCCTTGATTTAGTTTTTGAAGTTAAAATAAAGACTTTTATAAAAACAAATTATTCACCCATTTTAAACTCAATTTTCCACACCTAGATAAAGTTTTATGCTTTTTTGAGTTCATATTTGAAATCAGCAACACAAATATGCGAATAAAAAAAGATAAATGGAATATTTGTAAAACTTCTTGGGCCTAAGGTGCAAAATAATAACCTTTAATTTGCGACCTTGAACATATCTTTCGTAATTGTTGGGGGCTCGGTTGGGGGTTAGATATGAAGACGCAAGTACGCACTATCGTTTACTTACGCTATTAAATTTTATTTTGGTGCGGTTTTTATTGCCAAAATTACATAGTTTTTTGAATTGTAATTTCAACAGGTTGAAATAATATTATACTTTTAATTGAAATTCGCAAAAACTACACCAAAATAAAATTCAAAAGCGCGGGTAAACGGCGGTGCATTTTAGTATCTCCATAACTAAACCTCCAAAGCTGTGCAAGGTTACAAATTAAAGGTTTTACAATTTTCAATTTCAGGCCAAGAAGTTTTACTAAATTCCATCAACTGATTTTTTTTATTCGCATTTTTCCGTAAAAAACACACTTTTACATCCTTAAAATCATCCAAAACCCCCCTCTGGGTTGGCCAAAATTTTTGAAGTCCAGTGTATGGGAAATGGATCAATCACCTTTTAAACTGGAAAAAACACCCCCTATTACAAGTAACTTTTCTGAACTAACAAGTCATAACAAAATTTTTTCTCCAGTACGTTTTTCAGGTCTCGAAGTTTAGGATAATAAAAAGGGTAGTTATAAAAAGGGTTGCTATTTTCTATTTTAAAGATGTTAGAAAATTTTTACACAAGATCCCCCCTTCCGTGATTTGATTGGTACTTCTCATAAGTTAGTATCAATCTTTGGAAAAGACATATTTTCCAGCTGGAGTTATTTTTTACCCCAGAGAGCTAACTAAGGATTAATAATGACCTCTATATCACCTCAGTATCTTGAAAATAAATAATTTTTTTGAATAAATTTCAATCCAATGTAATAATGTAATATTTTACATAAATAAAAGAAAATAATTTATTATTTTTCTATTTTATAAAAAAAGAAAATAATGATAAATATTATTTTAAATCTCCATAAAAAGTATGATAAATAAGGAAAATATGAAAAATGTATAAGAAATAATAAAAAAACATAAACGTTAATACATCTGCATATATTTCAATAGTTTTAAGAAATATATATATATATGTGTGTGTGTGTCTTTTTAGAGATTTGTAAAATCTTGTTTGTCTGTTTCCATGTACAAGTCATCTATTTTTTAATGGCTCTCTTTTCTCTTTCTATTTGCATCAAGAATTCATAAATCTTTTGCATGTATAAATTGCAAAATCCGGATGAAGAGAGGCTGTTACTTTAGCTTAGCCTAAGAGTATAAATACACATACACTTACACACATATACATATATATATCACTAGAGTAATCTTTTGGACACATCCTATGTATATAAGTTGTTATATCATATAGGTTTTCCGACTAACATAACACTTTCCCCCCCTTTTAAGAAATCTGCTTTGTGGTATGATTACTAAACAAAATCTAAAATTCAAATGGGTCAGAAAAAAAGGGGCCTATGTGTAAGTTTAAAAGCTGTATATATAAATAAATAAATAAGGGATTCGAATACTGGTTCGGATTCGAATAACTTTGTGTATATTATTATTTAAAAAATATAAAAAACAAAACAAAAAGCTTTTATGAATTATTTAAATGTGTGTTTCTATAATATCAAAACTGTTTTCAAAAAGATCAAAGAAAATTTATAGTAATCTATAGTTTCTATATGGGTATTTGAAATACTTTTATTTAAAATATTACTAATGCTGCTGGTATCCAAGGAAATTAAGATTTTTTCGGAAATGATTTTTAATTCAATTTTTTTCAAATCTTTGGATTTCATTAAAAAATCAATTCAATAGCATATCTGCCCCTGGCTGACTATAATAAACAAACCTGGATTATTGTGCATAAAAAATAATCTAAAAACGCAAAGTTTAATCTCCTACAGTACCACCTTAATCTAAGATTATTGGTATTTTAACTCACATATAATTTCAAATTATTCCGTTTACTTCGATTTTAAAATGCTTTCATTTTCTCACTTTTAAGCTAAAAAGCTTTTACTTTATCCGATTTTATTTACTTACTTTCTTTTAATTTAAAATTTTACTATTTAATAATGTAATTGTGGTTTTTGTCTGTAACCGATTCCTTTGAAACTCTGTCTTTTTTGGACATTTTTAGCAGTGAGTTTAGGTTTACAGGGAGCTTTTTTTTAAACTGTCATATAAAATTAATTATAACTTTTAACTCCCTTATATAATCAACATATATACAAGAAAATATTTTTCATATAATAATTAGTTAAAGTCTTTTTAGTAAAAATTTCATTAAGTGGCTAATTTTAAAGTAAAAGTAAAAATCATCAAATTTTAGTTCGATTGATAAAGCTACAGTATCATTACTGAAAAATAACAAATACACCCATATACATACACTTTTTATTAATTTATTTTGAATATAAGAATTTCAATATTCTCTTTTTCGACATAAAAACACAGAAAACAAACGAGTGACGAAAGTAAAAAAAGCTATTAAAAAAGTTTTGAATTTAACCAAAAACATTCTAAATGCTATTATAACAAAAAGAAAAATTTATACAATTTTATTGAATTGAAATCGACAGGTGAATTATACTATGCACAACGTATATATTATCTTTCTTAAATTTAACAAAAAAAAAAAAAACATAATAAAACTTTTTTACTCTATTTAAATGAAATAAATTCATCAGATATAAAGTAAAAATTTTTTTTATTTCGTATCAGTCAATAATAGAAAAGTGAAAATAATAAAAAAAAAAAGGTGTATTATACGTAAACATCTCGTTAACAATAGAGAAAAAAGTCATTTAAAATTCAATGAACATTTAAAAATAAAAATAAAAAATAAGAATTAATGAGTGTCAATTGTATATTTAATATTATTATTATGGGTAAAGCTTTTTTTTTTTATTATTTTCTTTAAAAAAATAAATTTACTTTTAATCGATCATATAAATAGAAAATCCTCTTGGTAATAATAGGCTTATGTATCAGGTAATAAATTTTATTTTTTAATCAATAATATATAATGATAATAATAAAATAAACTTTTATTGAGCTTTTAAAACAAAAAGAAAAATATATGAGTTGATCCGATTGTTTTTGATACAAATTTTTTTTTACTGAAATTTAGTTTTTTGGTATTATTTTGGTTTCTGGGAAAAGACTTTATAGATTTAGAAATTGGATTTTTTTTAATTTAATCACTAAGTACTTTCTTACAAAAAGTGTCCTAAAACTACCACCCTGTGCATTTAATGAATAATAAATTCCGAAAATTGTCTCCAAAAAGTTATAACGATACTGTGGAAGACAATTAATTTGATCATTGTAAAATTTTTGCATGAATTTCCTATACTTCTAACAAACTATAATTATAAGAACAGAATTTTTTAACTAAATCAATAAAGTTTTAATAATTAACTGAAATGCTATAACATTAGAGCTAGAAACAATCAAAGATATATTATATTATTATTTTTTTTTTTTTGAATTCAAGAGTTTACAAAAGAGTGAAATTTAGAATAAAAATATTTTTTTGGGCCAAATGGGTGCCTAAAATTTATTTTTAAAAAACTCTTGCACCCTCTCATATAGAAATAAGCTCTGATATGTTAAAAATCATTCATTCATTAGTTTTAAATAAAAAATAATTTATTATAAAATTTTGCTTAAACAGAGTAAGATAGAAAATACAGAGAATAAATTTGAAAATTTAATGCTGTTATAATTCTCATAATATTATTATTCCGAATATATATATAGCTGCATATAACAGACAAATCCCTCATCGTGCCTTTTCAAAAGATTATATTATTCGATATTTCAAACAAAATTTATACACATAATCAAATAATATTATCTATATATGTAATTGATTTTGATTGATGAAAATATAACGAAAAATATATTGTTATTTTTTCTGTTTATGTTTATGAATTTATTTATGTTTTTATGTTAATATACATTTATATAGGTAATATCAACATATAGAGAATAATTTTATTTTGTATTTTGGTCTTTGTTGCCTGTGAGATATTTAAAATTTAATTTCATTTAAGCTTTTTGACTTTTTGGAATTTTTTGCAGTTTAGGGGTAAAAATAGTTACTTATATTAGGTATAAACTTATAGTTTTACTTCTCTAAAAACATCATTTTTTTTGCATAATTAATTAATATAAATTAATACTCTTAAGATTTTTAAAAATATTTCTATAAAAGAACTGGAATTTTCTTTTTGTAATTTAAGAAGAAGCCGCTGTAAACTTAAGAAAATTTATCAAAGGGAATTATAATTAAGGTACAGAAAGTTAAATCCTATTAAAAGGTATATAATATTGACGAAAAAAAGGGTTACACTGAAAATCTTTTTTGTTTGATGTAAAACTGATTGTTGATTTTAAAAGTCGAGTTTCGGGGAACATAATAATTGCCAATTTATTTTACCTTAAAATGGCTATTTAAGAAAAATTTTTCGAATTTAAGGTTATAAAAAAAGTAAAAACAAACCAAAAACAAATAGTATATTACGACCCATGGCCAGAAAAATAAAGAATGACCCAAATCATACGTAAACTGCGATTTGGGGCATTCTTCTTTTATGGCCAGGTTTATGGCCCAGGGTCGTATAAGATTTTTCTGCATCAGTGGCCATAAAACACATCTTTGCCGGACGCGCAGCAGCCAGGAAATACGTGCTTTCTGGTCGGTGACCAGAAAAAAACCTTAAATTCGAAAAATGTTTCTAAATAAATATAAATTTTTCTAAATAAATATCGTCAACCTAATTTCGTATTACCGAATTCTCAAATTTGGGGCTATGACATGCGCCCCGAATAATCATAGTGAACCAAGCTAAGGATTTAAAGCTTGGACGTACTATCAAAGTGGTCCGAAAACCAAAAAGATTTTCAGTGTAGATTTTACATAAAACAACGGTAAATATATATGAAAGTAGCTATTAAATTTTTCTTTTTATAAAATAAACTAAAACATTTTAATAAGATTTTAACTTCTTTGATTTTAGTAAACATCTTCCAGACTATGTATAAACGTTTTAATATAAGTTTTTGAATATATTTTACTTTATTTTTTAATTTAAAAAAAATAAAAAATTTTCTAGGCATTCTAACGAAGTATTTTTATTTTGAAAGATATTGTATTTTTGACTATAATTAATTTTATATTATTTTCTGGGGTCAAATACCAATCGCACAAGATTCATGATTTTAATTTAAATTTTAATTTTAGTAATAATTGTGTATTTTGGGTCTTTGAACACGATTATGTTATCTTTTATTTAAAATCGTCCATAAAAGTTGGGCATAAAAGTAAATGACTAAAAAATTGGAAAAAATAACCTAAATTAGATTACTGTGAACAATAATTGGTCCATTTTAGTTAAAAAAGGATTTCATGATCACGTTTAGTAAACGAAAAACATACTGGAATTGCATATTGCCGGCAACTGGACCATTTTCGGTAAAATCCAACTTTGAAAATCTTAAAAAACCCAAAAAACATAATCTGAACATTCTTAATTGGGACAGTTGAGCCATTTTCCTTAAAAAGAATATTTTTAAATAGTGAATTTTATAAAATTTATCGCGCGACTCTGACTAAAAAACGTTTTTAAACCCGAAAAAGATTGAACACCATTTTAAAACTTTTAAAAATATTTAATGCATTATAAAAACTTTTCGCCTACATGTGCCGAACATTAAAAGTAGACCTTAATTATTTATTTATTAAAAAAATCTTTTCCAGGTTTAAGAACACTTTGTAGCCGGCGGTGGTAGTTTTCAATATTAGAAACTGTTGCTTTAGAATTTATTTAAAAGTTTTAAAAATCAACAAAAAAGCTTATGATTATAATACAAATAAATTAATAAAAAGTTAATATTCTAATAACATAGTAGTAAAATTTCTTTTAAAAAAATTGCTTACTAAACCAATAGTCAAAATACCAAAATGCAAACGTAATGCATACATTATTTTGTATATAAAATATGCAGATAGGTCAGTGCAGGTGAAATGTATAAGTCGCCTCTGTCTTATCGGGTTACCTAAAATTGATGTGGGTTAATTTAACTTATATTGAAAAATAAATTCAAAGACAGGGTACTTTTTTTGAAAAAACGAAAATTGGAAAAGTAAATTTTTCTTGCAATTGTAAAAATGATAAATAACCAAACTTTAAAATTGAGCTTAAATATTCAAAAAACCATTAAAACAATTATTATAAGGGTTAAAATTATAAGTAGTAATATTTGCAGTAGGGTCCGGTATGAGGCTTGTAGGGATCCGTAATCTAGTATACTGCAGTCATTAAAACCACTGGAACGTTTTAATAGC
Organism: Anagrus nilaparvatae; assembly: GCA_022575985.1. Lineage (NCBI taxonomy): Eukaryota > Metazoa > Arthropoda > Insecta > Hymenoptera > Mymaridae > Anagrus > Anagrus nilaparvatae. The sequence continues at coordinate 27,607,852 of JAKSXM010000231.1, read as the reverse complement.
TAAATTTTTAAAAATTCTTGAAATAATTGAACTAATTAATGTACGTCATAAACTTTTTAAACAAAACTTGATAGTAATATTTTGAAAATTAATTTGACAATAATCGATAAACTCTATATATTCTGTAGCAAAGTTTTTTTATTAATTAAAACAAACTTGAGCAGTATTAATAATTTGGTATTTACTTAAGTATTAAAATTAAAATTTTTTTAAAAGTATTTTATTACTTGAAATAAACAAACTTTGTATATTTTTTTTTATTTTAAAAATGATAAAAAACTATTTTCTGACATGGCATAAATTTAAAGAATAAAAAAAAATTTTTTTACTTAGAGTAGTCAGCAAAAATTATATTTTTTTTTCTGTTAGTTTAAAAATGCATGAAAAAAAATAAAGTTGAATTCTTGCTTACTAATTATTAGAATATAATGAACAAACATTTTTATAAGGATTTGTTTAGTAAAATGTCTTATCTAGTATAATATTTTAAGAATTTTTAAAAGTATTCTTGAAAACGTGTTTTTTTTTTAATATAGTAAAATAAAACTATTTTTTTACGCTAAGAAAAATGCATGATTCTTAATGAGTTCACAACATGAATATTATCACATGCATTGTTATGCATGCATGTATATATTTATATATGTGCATTTCTACGAGAAAATACGTTTTATGAGCACCAAAAATGAAAAAAAAAAAATCGACGGTTCCGCGACTACCACCATGATTTTCTGGTAGTTTGGACCCTATAGAATGCAAAAAAAAATGTGGACCCGAAATCGGCGATGGATGCCGAAAAGATTTTCGCACCAAGCCACGTGACTAAAAATATGACCCGAATCTCGGATTCTTTGGAAAATTTTACACAAGCAAATTGTTTTTTAAAAGCTTTGAATAATTTTTGTTAAAATGGCAATATTTTAAAGTTAAAAGTAAATATTTAAGATTTTTTCGAGAAAAAAAGTCTGCCAAAACAGGGAATCGAACACTAGACCCACGGTTGCGAAGCAAGAGTGCTACTCCCTGGCCTATGACCAGCTGTATTGAATACCGAAATTCACGTCAAATATTAACATGGAACTTGTTTATAAGGAAGGGGTACTCCAGAACTTAAAAATTAAGGAGGAGGGGGTCAAATTTGTGGACTTTGAAAAATCTGGGGTTAGGGACTTAGAATAAATAAGGCACTTAGAATAATTTTGATTCATCGACTTAGAATAATATCGATTTAGGGACTCCCTAGTCCTTAGCTGGAAGTAAACATGTTCCATGCATTTAGGTTGTGTTTACACAAACCGGTTATCATTTTTTATACTCTGATTTTACTTGAAGGAAATATTTTAAAACAAACATATGGTTTGCATCCTTAAAAGAAAATATATTGCTTGGAGCAAGCAGATTTCCACTTATAGCAAAGGGGAAAAGCTACAACAAACGGAATATTTTTTCAGTTTACAGTTTAAACTGTTAATTAACATAAAAATTTTCTCGCAAATAAAATGATTTTACTTCACTTTTGACTAGAAATCGTGGGGTCGTAGGTTCAATTCCCTTTTACAAATATTTTTCAAAACAAACTGCAGTCAATTTCAGCGTAGAATTTAATTGAAAAAAAGCAAATTAAGGACAAAATCTTAGTTCAACTATACCACATGAAAAATAAAAATTGTCCAAACGAACTTAATCAGGATCACCCCATATACATACAGGCATATATTATACATAATATGCGTATGTTTTTTTTTCTAAATTAAAATTTTATGTTCACTTTAATTTTATGCTTATAAAAAAAAAAAAAAAGAAATGAAAATTTTTAATTAAAAAAAAAAAAAAAATTGTTATAAAACGTATATTTATATTAATATGTACATGTAATTTTGGGAAAGAGTTTTTTCTTTAGTTTATTGAAAGGTTGATAAGACAGTAATATATACCTGTATTTAAAGATGTATATTGTATATATAAAAAAAGCAGAGTATATAAATTCTCTCGAAGAAAATGACGTAGCGTAGATTACTTTTCATATATATATTCTCTTCGCTTCGTCTGGGAAAATTCATAGTAAATAATATCCAAGTTTATAATCCCCTTAATACTGTTTTCTAGGATCCAATGAAATATATTTGAATTTTCTCGAGGCGAGAACCTATATATACATGTTTTTGAATAAACAATCCTATACACATATAGTTTAGTTCTAGGTGAGATCAAATGATCTAACCCGGATTAATTGTACTAGTTTCTGAGTTAAATATTATTATCATTTTATCTATATTTCTCATTTTAATTTATTTATTTATTTAAAGACGGATATTAAACAAAATTAGAACGTAAAATAACTAATTTTATTTTATTTTTTATTTTTATAGTATCTGGTCATTCATTTTTTAGAAAAACACGTGTAAAGCCATAAAGCTTCTTTTTTTCTCTCTCTCTCTCTCTCTCTTTTTTCTATGAGCTTTTTTATTTTTAAGGTTAAACTGTAAAAAGTTTTAAGAGATTTAGAGTATAAAAAAAACAATGTTACAACAGGTGAACAAAAAAAGGATCATAAATCAATAGTATTATATATAATAAAAAGAGTATGATGAAAAAGTATTAAAGTTTAAAAAAAAAAGAAGTTTTTTGTCAAACTTTTTACTCATAAATATATGTCTGTGTATATATGGGCTTTTTTTATGCTAAATTTCAAAATAAATACTTTTTTATTTAAAATATTAAAAATTTCAGAAAAAATTAATTAGAGATTTTTTTAGAAAAAATTTTGGATGCACTTTTCTTTGTGAAATTTTAAATTTTAAGTTTGATAAAAGGACTCTTTCAAAGAATAAATTATAAAAATTTATTTTTTTTATTAATTTTAGTTACAGAGTAACGGTAAATTAAAAAAAATTTAATAAAAGAAAATATTTTTGTTTCTTTTTCATTTCAATGTTTCATCTGATTCATCATATATTTTAGAATTTTAATTATCGAAAAATTTATGCATTACTTACGCTCTAATTAATTACAGTTACGTATTCATATTATTCTTATTAAAATTTTTGTATTTCTGTATTATATACTATATAATGTACAAATTTTCTAAAATTCGCATAATAGGAAAATTTAAAAAAGAATTTTTTAATAAAAAAAATGGTAATTCTAAATAGGTTTCTTTGAAAATATTAATTGAAAGTACTATTATAAAGGAATCTTTCTTTTTATGTAAAAAACCTAATTTTTTCCATGAGATGTCAAACTGACAATATTAAGGAAAAGCTAATTTTTAGTTTTTCTTATGTTATTATACTTTGTTAGATAAGGAACCATAGTGCCAATTACTAAGCAGCATTTTTTAATAGTTTATCAATTTGATTCATTTAAACTTATGTAAAATTTTCTGCAGAATCCGAATTCTCTTGTCAACTTTTATCGCATGTATTGGCGGAAATTTTGTAATTAGTAAGAAATAAAAAATTAGGCAATAATAATATTTTTGGCGCTTTAAAAATGAATTCGTCTGAATCAAGACCAACCAGGTGGAATTTTAACACATCAATGATGTTGTAGCTAAAAAAAACAACATAAATTTGTATTTTTTTGACTCAAAAACATAATTTTTGTCCAACTCTAAAGGGTTTAAAGAGGTTTCAGGTGATTGTAATATAATTTGGGTTCTGGCAGCCGGTTTTTTTAACGATTTTAATCTCTTAAAACGTTAAGAAAATTTAAAAAATTTATAACCGGTTTGCGTAACTACACAACCAACGAGCATGGAACATGTTTACTCATAATAGTAATAAATCCAAAAACCGAAATTACAATAAATCCTGAATATAAATTATCCTAAACCCATAAACTTATAGTATTCTAAGTTGTTGTTATCAGGGCCTGATTAGGTCCTGACTCCCACTTCAAATTATTCTGAGTCCCTAAATCGAAAATATTCTAAGTCCATTTCACCCCTTCCCTAAAAACGTCAATTTTTCACCCCCACCCTGCTGAGCCAAACTTTTTCGAATACCCCATCCAATGAACATGTTCCATGTTAAAAATAAATAAATTTTACTCATTTAAAATGTGAGCACCGCAGTAAGGCAATTGTGAAAAATAAAAAATTTTTGTGTACTTTTTTCTTTAGGTTTTATGTAATTTGCAATCATTTAATAGAAAAAAAGAGATATTTTAAAGAAAAATTCGAAAACTAAATTGGTTGGTGGTACTTTAATGAAAATTCTTGGACCTAAAGTGCAAATTGAGTCTCGGGAGGCCTCAGAGGTGGGGTTTAGGACTAGGTTTAGGGACTTAAAATAAATGATGTTTAGGGACTTAGAATAATTTTGGTTTATCGAAACCCGAAATAGGCATAGATTATTTTAACTCCACGTGCAGGCTGCTTTGCTTGAAATTTTTTTGTTGCTTGAATTTTCAAGCAAAGCTGCCTGGCCGTGTCCATAAACTTGAATTATTTTTAGAATACTTGAATTACTCTTATTAAAATTATTATAAGTCCTGTATTTGCTTATTTCCTGCCCTCGGTTTTCAGGTCTTCGGGAGTACACCTTTTTAGAAACATGGTTCATATTAAAAATTAAAAAAAATAAAATTTTAATTAGAGACTTAAAATTAAGCATACACGCTGGTTTTAGCTAAAAAATACCGCCCATAACTTTTCAGAACTTTTGGCCAACCCTTTGATTGGTTTTGGTTAACTTTAACTGGGAAAAAGTCATTTTTTACACCAGTTTACTGTAAACACAACCAAAATGCATGGAACATGTTTACTTACAGCTGAACATAGACAGACAAATTACAATACAATTTGCTATTTTTATAATACGTAATCATCACCTTTACTAACTGTTGAGACTCTAAACCCAAACTATTTGGATTCCCTAAACGCGTATTATTCTAGATCCCTAAATCAAAAATTATTCTAAGTCTCTAAAATCGAATTATTTCAAGTCCAAACCCGGAATATTCCAAGCCCCTAAATTTACTGCTTTTCAACTCCCTCCAAAAATCTGTATTAATCTTTAATGATGATCACCTGTAGCAATACAACTGACATTAACCTTATTAGTATCTGCCCAAAAGGTGAATAAAAATTTCTCAGAATTAATATAATTAAACAGAAAAATCAATATAAGTATTTAAAAATTAATAATTCAAAAATGTTTATACATATTTATAATTGAAAATTTTGCATTTGGCATATAATATGATTATTTTAATTTGATACGAAAAACATTTTCAAATGAAAATTTAAATACGTAGAAAATAAACATTTTAATGATTGATTTTAAATCCTTATTTTATTTAAAACATTTAATCTGAAATGTTGACATTTAATTATTTATTTTAAATATAATTTTCTATAAATATCTATTAATTTATTTTATTTTAATTTTTTTTGTTAAAGATTAGCAATTATGAATTAAAAATTGTATATACGAGAAAGAATTATAATTATAATTTTATAAGCTTATTAATTAAATAAAAAGAAAACTTTATCATATATTTCTAATTTATAATTTAAACCGTAAATAATTAAAATAATAATACAAAAATTTTGGTATATGGGCTTGTTTTTTAATTTTTTGATGAAGTTCACAAAAGGGTTGAAATATATGGGTAAATTTAAATGAAGTGAGTGCGAATTGTATGGTCGGGTCTTCAAAACTCCCCCAAAGTGTTTTTTTCTGAAAGTACTACCAAAAATAAGTAACCAGCCCAATTTTTAGCCTCCTAGAGCGACAAAATCTTCGAAAAAATTTGTCAAATTTTGTCGAAAATCAACTTTTATATTTTCCAGAAGTAACTCACTTGCCCAGTATTGACAACGTTGAGTTACTTTTTTTTAATTATTTTCTATTGTGGACAACTAAGCCATTAAAACTTTTGAGAAAATTCCGTTGACTTATTTATAAAAATAAAAATGTTTACGAAATAGAGATGACACTAATACAATCAGATCATTGTTACACAAAAAAATCAAATATAAATTCAAAGCTCCAGAATATTGACTAAATTCTAACATCTCAATAAAGCCAAATTAACTCCAGTCATAACTTAAATAATTAAATTACAAGCTCATATAAAGTACCCAAATAAAGTATTTACTCATTAAAAGCTTTTCTCTTATTCTCTTCACTTTTTTTTTACAAATATCAAATAAAAGAAATGGCTAGTCTGTACATAAAAAAAGTTTAAAAAAATAAAAATCCTTGAATATTCTCTAGGATTAAGAATTTTACGCAATATATATCTCATTTATAATTAATGTACTCTATATAAGTATATATATATATATATATAGAGTTGGATTAGCTACACCTGCGGATTCTCTTTGATGTTGCTTTTATTTTTTTCTTCTTTGCAAGTTTTTCATCATATAAAAATACGAGAAAAAAGGGATATTGACGCTTTTTGAAAAAATAAAAGACTTAAAAAAAAAAAGATTATATTTCGTTATTTATAATTATATAATCTTTTATATATACTTATTTTCTTATTATTTATTAAAAATTATTATAATTATGTTATTTTATCTGCAGAAAAAATCCATGGATAAGCCATACCTTTTTTTTAAGCTCTGAAATTTTACCTAAAAATATTTTATTTAAAAATTTAACAAAAAAATTAACTATTATATTATCTAAAACTTTGGCTATTTTCTGTAATAAATTAAAAAAGTTTTCTAGTAGAATTAATTAACATAAAAAACTAATATTTGAAGTATTTAGAAAAAAAAAAAATAAACCAACTTTATATGAATTCTTCTTTGAACTATAGTAGATTAATTGCGTAACTATTTTTTTTTTTACTTTTTATCTACCAGTATACCTTTTAGTCGGTTAAACGAGAAGATTCTTAAAGTAAAGTTTACTATGATTAAACAGCGTTCATAATTTTTTAAACAAAAATTCATTTAGGTTTTTTGGTTAAGAAAAAAATGGGAATTAAGGGTATAGCAAATATTACACAAAGATTTTTAGAATATTTTTGTACATCCAAAAAGTCATTCAAGTTAAGGAGCTTTCAGGTATTTTTTAATGTCGGTATTTGGTGATTACACCAGTCAGATCACGGACAGGGGCGGATGTTTTTTTAAAACATATGAAACAAAGGTCTAATATAGATTTTTCGGATTGCTGATTACAAAATCCAGGTTTTTTTTGGTGAAAATGAATTTGCAAAATATAATACACATTAAGGTTGAATCAGGCGGATAAGAATGGGATCTATTGATTTAAATTTTTGGAAATAGAAACTTTTAGAATTTTAACTCTTGTAGCCATTAATCAAAGTATATGTCCTTTAGAAACTAAAAAAAAGTTAATAATTTATTAGATATTTGCGCTTGAAATTTCTTTGATTTTGCAGCTATATTATACAGTCCTGTCGCCAGCAGTGCTGTTTAATGCCCTAAAACTTTAAAATACCATAAAATCTCCATGAAAAAAAATGGGTGGTATTTATGTTTTTTGACCCGCTAAACACGAATCTGGGGTCTATTTTGCAAAATTTTGTTAATAACAAAAGATTTACTACGAATTTTGTGAAATATACCTCGGATTCGTGTTTAGCGGGTCAAAAAACATAAATACCACCCATTTTTTTCCATGGAGCTTTTATGGCATTTTAGGGCAATAATTAGCATTGCTGGCGACAGGACTAATAATACTTTAATTTGTATTATATTTTATTTTTAATAATTAGTGTTTTGGTAAATTAAAAAAAAAAAATAAAACATAATAAAATAGAAAAAAAAAAAATCAAAAAATCACTATCTAGGATAAAATATAATACAAATTTTATAATTTGTAAGTATCACCTTTATTAGATGTTAAGATTTTAAATCCAAACTTTTCTGATTCCCTAAATGCGTATTATTCTAGGTCCCTAAATCGAAAATATTTTAAGTGATCCTTTAACCTGAATTATTACAAGTCCGTAAACCCGGATTATTCTAAGCCCTCAGAATTGAAAGTATTCTAAATCCAATTTGACTCCCCCCCACTTAAATCGAACACATTTTTTATACCGCTCAGCTTGTTCTATCCACTTATACGGGAGAAATTTTCTTGTTTATAATTAGTACTTTCCTTATTTTAAGGCGTTCTCCAAATCTCTACAAGCGAAACTGCGATTTTCGTAATCAGCGATTAGGGATACTTATTTCGAGACTTATTTAGACCTTAGAACAAATTATTTGTAAAAGTAAAATTGGGGATTCAGGGTAAAACAAAAAATTTCATGTGAAATTTAGGTTTCTCTAAAAAATATGAGCAACTTATGTAAAAAAAAAACTCATTAGGTCAAAAAATATTTTTCTTTGCTATGCTTACCCTCTGGAGATACGTTTCCCCTAAAAACTCATATAATTATTACTCTTTAATATCCAATTTCACATATACAAAGCGTCTAATTTTTCCTGTTTGAAAGAAATGTTCGTACTTACAGTTAGTAATCTCTGAGGCTATTTTAAAACAATGAAAAATACTACAAAAATATTACAAATGTAAAGTAACCTGCTGAAGCGATTTAATCAGCTGTGCGCAGACTGGTTATAGTAAATAGTTATGTAATTAGTTTTAAAAAAAGAAAATAGAATATAATGTTAATTAAACTTAAAAACTAAATTTAAAGCTAAAAATTAACATAAAATACATAATAATTTATAATTTTCCTTTATAGGGTAAAGAATAATAAAATTTAGTATAAATTTAAATTTAAACAACTAAATATTATTTGGGTTTTCAAGTAGATGATGTTTAATTTTATTCTTGATGGATTTTCATTTTCCATCTATTAAAAATTTAAATTTTACTCGAAAGAATAAACACATAAACCAGTGTTTACAATCTTCTTACAATTTAACGTAAAATCATGTAGTAAATGTACAAACAAAACCCCTTAAAATTACACAACAAATTCTATACTGGACCCTCATAGAGCAGTAAAATATCGACCAATCAAGCTGTATAATAATAATCAAACTGTTAATTATTTAATTGCATATAATACAAGTAAGCCAAAGTTAATAATATTCATGTTTAGTTAAATTCATTAAAGCAACATTATCTTTTTACTTTTTCCTTATTTAAAATTAAAATTTTGTCATAAATATGCATAACTTTTTTATTATCGTTTTAACAAGCTAATTTACCTCAATGAATTTTATAATACCTTCATTCTCTTAGTCTACTGTACTTGAATTAACCACCATGTACATTCAAGTTAAAAAAGAAATTACTTTCGACGACAAGATAAGAATTACCGTTTTTGTTTAGATAGTTTTTATGCGTGTGTGTGTGTAATTCTTAAAAAAATAGATTTATTTAAATTAATTTTGAATTTAACCAAATTTTAAATAATAAATGTCAAAATTGATGTTTCTGAAATTTTCTATAGCTTTACTAACGAGATGTAATTTTGTATTTATTTTTATTTATGTACGAAAAATTGAACAATGCCGCAAATTAACACAACTCTGATACATATATAACCAATATATATATTTATGACACATAGGGCTAACCACCGAAAGTAATCGATGCTTGATTTGAATTTTACAAAAGGTTAAATTTCTATTGGGTTAAAAAGAGATAGAAATTCTTTTGATTTTCATTTTATTATTACATCAATTGCTATACACATGATTTTTTATAAAATTCTAGGATAACAAAAAAAATTACGGTACATGTAGCTAATTTTTTTTGTACATACAGACAAAGAGATAGAAAAAAAAAATTTTTATTTCTATTTAAAAAATAAAATAAACAAAAGGCAAACGATGGCCCATTTGAAGCAAAAAACAATTAGCAAAATATAGAGAGAGAGTCCAAGCAAACATTGCAAGGTTTCACCTCATTTGCCTATGCAAATCGTCAATCAACGTACTTTCTATTGTTTCCGCAATATAAAACGGTTTTTACGTTTGTTTTCTCATTGCTTTTTCATCGTTACTACTATTTTTCCTTTTTATCTAAAAAAAAAAAAAAACTCTATTTTCACGGTTTATACACACGCCACGTTTGTGTTTATTTAAAAGGGCCTTTATATACTGCAGAAAAAAATCTATATTATTTGTTACCAAATTCTTTTTTTTTTTTAATTGCCTTTATGCCATCGGCAATCGTGTCAAAAAGTCCTTTCTATTTAGATATTCATTTGACATTTTTTTTTATAGAAAATTTCCAATGTTTACTCTTACAATAATTTTTTGTCCTAAATTCAATTTTTCTTTTTTGATCTCGTGAAAAATAAATAATATTTAATTTTTTTTTTTTAATAAAAAAATAATTTTTTCTTCATAAATTTTTAAATTTAATAACATACTTTCATGTTCATTCAATTATATAATAACATACTAAAAGTAGTTGTAAAAAAACGTTTTTTTTTTTAGAAGATATTTTCAATTTCAAATTGAAAAATAAAATAGATAAAGTATAAAAAAGATTTTCTTTTTAAATAAAAAAAATCTTATTTTTTTTATATTTTTTTGTTGCTCATTCAAGTAAATAAACAATTTTTTTATTTTCATAAATTTTATTGAAAAAAAATATAATTTTCAAAAATGTTTTATCGTACTCGACATATGGCAGAATTTATTTTACACTGGGATTAATTTAGCAATTATAATTTTTTAATCTTTTATCTTCATTGCAATTTAAAATAATTTTTTTGTAATTTTTAATAGGAAATTTAGTAATTTTAATTTTAATCTAGATTTTAATTAATTTTACAAAATAATATTAAATTTAATTACCTACACGTCAATTACAAAATTTATAAATTTTCATACAATATTACAAAAATTTAATTAGTATTTACAGCGAAACCTATTTATTGTATTTAATATTTGTAAAATAAATAATTACGCTTCATATACTTTCGAATAAAATTTCATTATTTTTGTAGATTATTAAGCCGGAAAATTTGGCTGGGATTTTCTTTTCATTTTTTTAAATAAATAGTTGATTTTTCCTTTTTTTCCTGTTTTTAAAAACAAAGTAAAGGAAACCAAAAAAAAAAAATACTAATTTGTTACCTGAATTTTTGTTCACTTGGGATTTCGGCCATCCAATAAGTTTTCCAAAGGAGCTCAAGCCCCCGCAAAGTCTCTCGATAAAAAACTAGCCCAAACCCTAGGGGGGGGGGGGGGAGATTTGGCGCCTCGTTGTGCACTTAGACCAGGTAAAAAATATTGTAAACCTTGAAAAACTTAAGACACGTGATAGTATCACACTCTTGTCTGAGTTTCCCAAAGAACTAAATCAAAACATTTACACTTATTTGGGTTTAATATTCTTAAAATAAAATTCTTGCTGATGAAAAAAAAATTCTATCTAAAATAGTTTTCAAAATTAATACAATAGAAACTGATAATTTCTGATAGTTGTTCAAAACCATTTTAGCAAAAATTTAGAAGAATTATTATATTCAAAGGTTTTAGTAAGCAAACGTGTATCAAAAAATACCCCTAGCATTTACAAATAAATTTTTTTTTGAAATTAAATATTTTTAGCAAATTCTATTTTTTGAGTTAAATAAATTAGAAGGCACAATTTCGCCTGCAAATTTGGATAGTAAATGCTATCGTGCCTAAAAATCAATAATTTATTTTTACTTAAAAAAATTGATAGTTTTTCTTTTTTCTGATAGAAGACTTTATTTAAACATTTCAAAAAGTTTTTTTTTCAATAATTTGTTTTTTGCTTTAAAAAGAAGAAACCACAGTTTTGTAAATCTTTTGAAAATTTTCTAAAAAAATAAACTTGTATATTTGTTAGTTATTTAAACTTGAAAAAAAAGCCACAAAAGATGTTTAAAAAAGAATCCGGAAAACTTTTACATTAACTTTTTTTATTTTGGATTTATTTTTTTAAAAAAAGTAAATAAACTTCTGGATAAGAAATCTTAAATTATTTAATTTTATACAATTAAAAAAAATTAAGTCTATGTAGGCTAATCATGATAAGTAAAATATAAAAAAGAAGCGTTTCCTTACAAGATGACTGATAAGAATAAGTGCGAAATAATAAAAAGAAAAATTTAAATACACTTGAATTTGTATTTCAACAATTTCATACTAAATAAATAATTAATTGTAAGGTAAATAAGGCAATACTTGGACAATAAATTTATATAAAAAAATTAAATTTATGATCATTTAATAAATTGGGGATAAATTTGATATTGCAGGAATTATTTAGAAAAAAACTTTAAATGTAGCCGTAAATTAATTTACGTTTATGTTATAGGGTGCGGATTAGCAAAAAAAATATTTTATAGGCACATAAATTTAAGTATCAGTTAAGCTTACAAGATTAAAAAAATGCACTATAAAAATAAATTATCTTAGATAATAGTAAACAATGGAATAAATACTTTATTATACAGTGTATTGTAAAATCAAATTAATATAAAAATGCCGAAAATTGATACGTAATTTTTTTTTATTTTCTAATTAAATTTTAAAATTGTTGGTATATTTAAAAAAATTAATTAAAATAAAATTTTTAAGATTATTTTATTTTTCTTCCTACCTAAGTGTTAAAGTATTTTTTTTTGAATATTTTAATTATTTTCTGAAAATTTTGCTACCTATTCTGTAGGGGTGTATTGGGTGTGTGTACTGTGTGTACTGTACCTTAGTATTGGGTTAAGTACCCAAAATTTTGGCCTTTTTTCAGGTTATAGATTTCATGTAAGGCCTAACGGCTATTAACGGAACTTAAAATAAATAATTAAACGTCAAAATTTCAGATTAAATGTTTTAAATAAAATAAGGATTTAAAATCAATCATTAAAATGTTTATTTTCTACGTATTTAAATTTTAATTTGAAAATATTTTTCATATCAAATGGAAATAATCATTATTATATGCCAATTGCAAAATTTTTAATTATAAATATAAACATTTTTGAATTATTAATTTTTAAATCTTATTGATTTATATGCATTTTTCTGTTCAATTATTTTAATTCTGAGAAATTTTCATTCCTCTTTTGAGCAGATACAGGTAATCATAATTCAAGATTAATACAGATTTTTGGAGGGAGTTGAAAAGTAGTAAATTTAGGGGCTTGGAATAATCCGGCTTTAGAAACATAGAATATTTTTGATTTAGGGACCTAGAATATTACACGTTTAGGGAAGTTCTGATAAGTTATGGGCGATATTTTTTATTTGAAATCAACATTGATATGAAGTGGGGACAGTAGACACAGTGGCCAAGTCCTATTTCCCCTCCCCCCTCAATTTTCAGGTCTTCGGGAGTACACCTCCCTAGAAACGTGGTTCATATTAAAAATTAAAAAAAATAAAAGTTTAATTAAAGACATAAGATTAAGCATATTAATCTTAAAAAGACTTAAGATTAATATGCTTAAAACTTTTATTTTTTTTAATTTTTAATATGAACCACGTTTCTAGGGTGGTGTACTCCCGAAGACCTGAAAATCGAGGGGGGAGGAGAAATAGGACTTGGCCACTGTGTCTAATTTCCCCACTTCATATCAATGTATTTTGTATTATAATATTATTTATTATATTATTAACTAAAGCAAGAAATATAAACTTTTTTGATACAATATAAGTCAATTAATCTTAAATTTCAAAATTTTAATCATATTAATAGTTTATTTTTCATTTTAATGAATTTTAAATTATTAGAAGTGTAAAAAAATCAATAAGACATCGTTTTTTGATAAATGCATATTTTTTGAAATTTTAAGTATTTTGGGTAAAAATTTAAAAACTCGTAAAATTGATACGAAATTTTGAAAATATACAAAAATTGGTATCCTTATGTAAAATTTCCCGCAGAATCCAAATTTTTGGTCAGATTTTTGATTGGTCACGTGACTTGGCGGGAAATTTGAAATATTTAAAAAATGAAAATTTTGGAATCAGTTTTTTTGCTCTAGTTTTTTAAGGGAGCCAAAAAACAAAACAAAAATTTTACCATAAGAAGTGTAGAAGAAGACGAAAATTTTGGGAGAAGTGGGAAGGAGAAGTTGGAAGTATTAGAAGTTGGAACGTATTTACTCAATTTTTCGCGCATGCGCAACTCGAAAAACAAAATTTGAACCACGGAATCGGATAGCCAGGGAAATTTCATATCCGGGTCTAAGAAGAAAATTTTTTTTTCAATAAAATAAGAGTCTGAGAGAATTTTTAGTAATTTTTGCGCTCTTAAAATTTTAAAAAATAAAAAGCACAAAAAAAATTAATTTGGCTGTAAAAAATCAAGGAGAAGACCTAGGAGGCTAAAAATTGGGGAGGTAACTTATTTGATATTATTGATAGTACTTTGAGCGAAAAATATTTTGGGACCGATTTGAAGACCCAAGAATTAGGTTTACATACACTTGAGGAATATCGACCCATTTATTATATTATAATGATTTAATATAATTTCTGGAAATCGAAACTTCAACACTGAAAAATTATAAAAAATTGTTGTAAGCGGAAAATTTTTGAAAGACTGCTGTTTCAAAATTTTTTTGAAAACGAAATAATTTTAAAACTTTTGTTTTTAATAATCTGTTTAAAAAAAATTGAAACAGACTTACCCGTTTTTGCTTTTATTCCTTTGATTAGATTCCAACCATAAAATTTCATTGGCTAATGATTAAAAATATAATTATTTCTCATGCTCATCAACTTTATTAAAAAATTGTAAATTTATTTATTAAATAATTTTTTTCAACAAAGAGCTAGTAATATTTATACAATAGTTATGAAAATTAAAAACTTTTTATAATAGTACACATGGGTTTATTTTTCAATTTTAATTTTCATGTTTATTGGTTATATTTTTACGTTAGATTAATGAAGAAAAAGAAAATGATAACAAATTAGAGCAAATTTGCGAAAACGTATTTCGTTTTCAATTTTTTCTAACGGATCATTGAAAACGGAAAATCTTAAAATTTTTCCGTTTTCATAAAAATTTTGAAACGGATAAGTTTTGTAAAAATCCGTTTCACTGATTTTTTAAAAACGAATCAGTCCATTATCCGTAAACAGAAAATTTCTGAAACGGATGCAGTGGTCAAACTGAACAATTTTAAAATTACCCGTGGGAAACTGAAACGAGAACTGCGTGCCGAAATCGACGTTTTTGCTCAGCTCTGAGAAACTATATTTAATAATTATTTAGAAAACACCGAATATCGGTAGTTCAGTTTAAATTTTGCGTTTTGGGTCTAAACGTGCTTAAAAAGCAAAAAAGTAAGAAATTAAAATTTTACCTGTCTTATTATTTCTTCTCATAATGAAACAAAAACCATTAAACATTTTTGGAACTGTTCATTATGGTTTTAAAAACCATACAAGGACAGTCCAATAGCTCTTACTAGGATAGTCCAATATTAAATAATTGCTTTTTCCACCATTTTGCCACAGTTTGGATCTACAAAAAAAAGTCTCATTAAAATGGTAAAAAAATTATTAAAAACACTTAATGTATAAATATTTATTATAGCTTTAGTGACAATATTTAAGAATTGTCAAAATTTGAATACATCCTTCTGCTACCAATTTCTCATAATTTAAAAAACTCATTAAAATGATAAAAAAATCATTATAAATACATAAAACACATACATATTTAAAAAAAAAAACGGTGTTTTTGCTTCCTAGGGTCCTAAAATCTGCTTCTATGCAAAAAAGTAAAAATTTAAAATTTTACCAGGATTTTTACCTATCATATAAGTCTTATGAGGAACCAATGTTTGTTTTTTTCTCGCGGTTTGAAACAATTTGTAGTGAAAATGTTTCTTGTAATTTAGTCGTAGAGCCCCATTTCGTAGTAACTTTTTTTGCTGATAGGTCCATGAAATTTTCCAATCAGTATTTGTTTTTTGGATCGCTGAATACGAATATGAAATCCGTTTTAACCAAAAATGGTCCAATTTCACACAATAGGAATTTATAGGTTATTTTTTGCGCTTATTTTATGATTTTTGTCGGTTAAATTTGTATTTTGGATCGCTGAACACGAATATAATATTCGTTTGTGCCTAAATTTTTTCAGCCCATAATAGGAAATTTCAAAACAATTAAAAATAATTATCTAAAGTTGTTTGCAATGGGGAGCTGGAGAATTTTAGGTAAAAACTGATTTGACATTCGTATTCAGCGATCCAAAAAAAAACTTAACCGACAAAAATCATAAAACAACCTCTAAACTTCTATTGTGGGTAACTAGACCATCTTCGGTTACAGCGGTTTTCATATTCGTATTCAGTGACCCAAAAAACATAAGTACTCAATGGGAAATTTCATGGACCTATCAGCAAAAACAAAATGACTACGAAATAGGGCTCTATACGACTACACTATTGCAAGTATATTGATTTTTTTTTTTTTTAGAATAACTTGAAAGGTATTGAATGGGATTACACTATATAATGAAATAAGGAAACAAGACTTAAATTAGTAAACATGAATATTCAGGAGAAAACCCCACGTGGGAAAAACTGAAGAGAATTTTAATTGAAGTCAAATCAAATTTAGATAGGAGGATAAACAAGTATTCTTTGAGGAAAAATCCGAAGTCCCCAGAGCCAGATATTATTTTCTTCGTAGCATCTACATTTTTTTTCAATTAAATTCTATGCCGAAAACAAGATCCAGAACCAACAGTACAACTGGTTTATTTTTCTTCTTTTTCATAATATTTCATTTTCATCTGCTATAACAGGGGATCGTAGCCCTATTAGCAATACGACTAGGTTTTTATAATTTTATTAAAACTGGATATTAGCAGTGAATTCGGGGGAAAACTTCAACAGGCCACGAACTGTATTATCCATTCTTAAACACTCCCTCTCTCCCCCGCTTGCATCTAATTAAACAGGTATTTCCTGTTTTGCCCAAATTTTGTTAGTGATCATTTTTTTTGGACAAAACACACTTAGTTATACTAGTGAAAAACTAGGAAATTAAAAAAAAAATAAATTAACCTTACACATAAAAACTTAAAAAAGTGCATATATTATCATTACTAATTTCTATAAATTCACTATAATTTTAGTTCGTAATAAACAAAAAGAGAATAATTAAAAAATACAAAGTATAATAATAATAATGGAAAACTATATGGCTTGCATTTATAAAGCTATATTATAAACTATATGGTCAACAGACGGAAATAATTACACATAGCAGAGAGTTACAGTTATATTATTATTTATACGTAAAATATTTAATATGTGCAAAAGAAATTATTTTAATATTACAAAATAATGAAAAAAAAAAATGTTTTTTATTGTTTAAACAAAAGTTGTGTATGCGGACTATAAGTTGACCTTTTTTATCATGAAGTAAAAATCAAAGTTTATTTACTGAGAAATTCCGTTATTTACGTTTAAATAGTAATTAGTTGTAATAATTTTCAGCGTAGAGAATATAAAGAGAGTTTTAGTGAAAAGTTTTTGTATGTTTTTGAATATGAATATTTTCTCATGTTTGAATAGAAAATTTATAAAATACGATGTAGGTTTTAATAATCATTATAGTATTAAATTATTTAAACCTTTTAAATGAACGTTTTGGTTGTTAATTTACTAACAAAAAAAGTTAATAATTCTTTGTTATTATTAAAAAAAAAGTCATTCATTTTCATTAACATTCAATTAAACTTATTTTTTCCTTTTTTTCTTTTAGAGATTTAGATAGAACCTTAAAAAAAAAGGATGTAAATTCCCTAGAGAGAATTTCCGGTAATGTTAAATTTTTTTTGTTATTCGTTACGCGTCGTTGCAAAAAAAATAAAAATTGTTATTCGATTATTTTTTGTTGTTAAAAAATTTTTGTTTTTAAATAAAATTTAGAAAATAAATAAATAAAAATTAGGTACGTTTTTGAAAAATAGAGAACATGAATTTAAATTATTTGTAAATAGTGTATAGGAAGTTTATATTATTATAAAATTCCCAAGTGATTTCCACATACCAGTACAAAATTTTTCAAAAAAAAAAAATAATAGAAAATTTACTAGACCCAAGAGTGTTTTAAACAAGTAATACTCAAGTAAATTTAACACAAAAAAAAATATTCTTTTTTTTTTTTAATCAATAAATCAGAATATTAAAAAAAAAAAAAAAAAAATTGGTCAGAATTTAATATTTAAAACGGTTGAATAAAAATTGTAAATTCTTGAGAAAAAGAAGATGATCGTATAAAAATATTTCAATTTTTTTATTCATGAATGCTCTATCAATTTTTTTTTACTTGATATTTTTATCTCTAACAAACTATAAAAGCTAGGTCAGGATATTTTTTTTTTTTTTAGTTTTAAGAGAGAAAATAAAAATCTTGCACAAATGTCTCTCAAAAATCCTTATTTTCAATAAAAAAAAAAAAAGTTGATATTATAATTTGATGATTTATAGAAAAAATTGTAAAATTTTCTCATGGAAAAAGTAGACTGAGTCTGCGCTACATTAATACACCCTAGATACAATCGATACACGCAACTTTGTATGATATAACATTTATATCCTATATTTGTAAGTTAAGCCTCTTCTTATTCTTTTACGTACATCAAAAAAAAGGATGACTTTAAATTAAATTTTCTTTTTTTGAGGTTTTGCAGTATATTTTGATTAAGGGTTTTTCAATAAAATCAATTTGTTTTAGTGGCTAATTCGATCCACATTTACTTAAATGTGGTTTTTATTGTAAATGAACGTCTTTATTCATTTCAGATTAATCTATTTTCTCCCTGATTTTCTCTCTGTACCAGAATGAAAATTTATTTTATTTAAATAAAGTATAATTAATTTTTATTATTTAGTTGATTATTTCATTGAAAAATAAAATACTGCTTAATTGACTTTTTTAAAAGAGAAACTGATATGTACAATTTTTTGTTTTATGTCATCTGTCTAAATTGGTTTTATTTATATTTACCTTTTTTATTTTTCCTATGTGCTTTTAACAAAATACACCTATCAACACGATCATTTGACTAAAATATATACTACTGATGAAATAAAATAAAAAAATTTAATTGAATTTATTAAAAAATTTTTTTTTTATTATTTTTTTTTTTTTTTGTATTAAAAACTTGGATATATTATACTTTTTTTACTAAAAAAAACTTTTTTAATAATAATAAAAAAAAAAAATAAATTTTCAACAAGGTATTAAAATAATCTCTTTTGAATATACATGAATAAAATATGGCAAAAAAAAATTATCGTCAAACTTTTTTTTTTTTTAATTATCATTCATTAGTTTAATAAAAGTTAAATTAAGAATTAAGAATATAGTAATATAATAAGAATCTGAGAAAATTATACTTTTTCTTTTTGTATAAATATTTATTTAAATTTACAAACGTTGAATTAAAAAAAATTACACAAATTTTTTCTAGTTATATAAAAGTTTGTAATAATTTTTTTTTAATTTACATAGCTAGGGCAGAGAAGGGGATTTTCGTCAAAGTATACAGTTTTCGCCACCCTTGTTAATTCAGCTTGAACATTTTAAAATATGGTGCTAATTTTTTTAAAAGTCTAAAAAAACTATTTTTTAATGACTCTAATCATCCAACCACAAAAATATTCATGCATTTTTCTAATATTCTTGATTGCGAGAACCCCGATTATTTAGGGTTAAGTATTACAATAAATAAGTTTTGAAAATTACTCAAATGGCACAGTGCATTTTTTTACTTTCAAAAAGTTTTTCTTCATCAGTGGCAAGAAATTATTTTTTCGTATTTTATAAAAATTTTCTCATCACGTATAAGCAATGGTTTCATTGAAAAATTAAATAAAAGAATATTTGAAATTGAGTTCTAAAGCAATTTTGTTCATTTTTCAAACGCGTTTTGTTTAATTATTCTGGAAAATGTGTCAAGTGCCAAGCATTTCGCATAGTAATGTTCAACTCGACTAATGCATTTAATGTCAAATTTATAATAAGTGTTAAACAACTATTTATTCATACTTTTAACACTAAATTTGTGCTTCAAGTATTTAAAAAAGTTAAAAGTGATTTGTGCGTGTCCAGTGTTCTAGATGCGCATTTAACTAATGCTAAATTTTGTTTTGTATGACCTCGATTTATAGTACAGGTAATAAGATTAAATATAAGGCGTTTGTAGAAAATATTATGTTCAAAGTTCATCTTTTATCAAAAATTTTATTTAGATTATAAATAAACATTTCAGGAAAAATTTCTGCAAAATTTTAAAGTCATATTCCGATCCTTTCGGGGAGTTGAAAGTACCCAAAAACAGTTTTTAGGTATAGCAAAAAAAAAGTTGAATTTCTTTTAAAATATATGCTAACAATAAATAAAAAAAATTATAACAGGTTTGTGTATTAACCATCGAGATAATACAACCAACGAGCATAAGACACTTTAACTTATAACAATTTCAACTTATATTTCCTAATTATTATAATCCTTGAACCGAAATTATATAAGTCTCTAAATTAAAATTATTAAATAATAATTTTAAACCCAATAGTCCATAATAATTCATAAGTTCATAAACCAAAAGTATTCTATTTAAAGTTCCTAAATAGTAGTATTGTAGTAATAGAGTATTCAAAGTCCCTAAATTGAAATAATTTCAAATCCCTAAAATCAAATTATTTTAAATCCCTAAACCTAAATTATTTTAAGTTTAATTGACCCCTCCCTCTATCAACTTCCTTTTTTGACCCCCCTACCGAATTCAGGGCCTTTTTCAAATACCCCACCCCATGAAAATGCCCCATTTTAAAACTTTTTCATATGGCACTTACTTTTAAAACCCCATGGGATATCATAGCTGCTCTAGATCTCGAATGATGGACAAACCCCGTAAAACCCCAAAAATATAAAAATTAAGCTATAAACTTAAAATTTGGAAAATTAAAGACTAAGATTTCTTTTTAAGTGTCTTAGTAATTAATTTTTGGTGGTTTGTATCACCAAAGCTGCCTAGTTTTTCAAATTATAATTTTATAAAATATTACTTCAAGTTGTTTTTTAATAAAAATTTAAAATATATATGCAGCTTTGGCTATACAAACTGTACTAAAGACGCATTTTACAATAGCGACAAGCACAGTTAATATGCAGGAGAATTAGCAAATTGCCAACCAAATTTCAAAATCTAGATATACCAACAGGTAAAATCTCTAAAATTATGTTTAGCGTCTAGCGTGGAAAAAATTTATAACCAGTTTGTGAACTCACAAACAACGTTAAATTTATATTTTGAATCTTGAAGCCTCTATAATTTTAAGTCCTTAAGAAAAAAAAAAATAATTTTAAACACCTGAAATCCTTATTATTCTTTACCCCTATATCGAAATTATTCTAAGTCCCTAAAAACCCGGATTATTTTAAGTCCGTAAATTGAAATTATTTTAAGTCCATTTGACCCCCCCCCCAAAAAAATTAAGTTAAGACGGTGATCGCAAGATCCCAAATTGAAGGTTGAAATTTGCACCTGAGGCCGAAGAATTTTCACCGAAATCCGATTAATAAATTTTTTTATTCACAGAAATTTTATTCACCTAAAAAACAACTTTTAACATGGAACATGTTTATATGCGGGGGTAGGGGGGGGGTATTTCAAGCATGTAATTTGGTGGGTGGGGTCAAATGCAACATATTTCAGTGTGATCAAATGTGAGATATTAGGGAGGGAGTCAAATGGACTTTCAATAATTTAGATTTCGGGACTTAGAACAATTTGGGTTTAGGGACTTTTTTGGGGTGAAAAAGTGAAAATTGACCCCTTAGAAGCTGTTAAATGTAATTTTAAAATGGAACATGTTTATTGGGAAGGAGTACCCTGGAAATCTGAAAATCAAGAGGATAGTAAAAAAAGTCCGATTTAAGGGGGGGGGGGGGTCAAATGGGACTTTAAATAATTTCGATTTAGGGACTAAGAAAAACAATTCTGACTGTCTCAATCGGAATTCCTGTAGCGCCAACCAGAAATCCAGTAACAGCAACAGGAATTCCGGTAAAGGCAACCAGATTTTTTTTCAGTGTAACATATTTTATGGCAAAATTTGTTTTTTGTCTGCACGGCCCTAAAACAAAGGTCAGAATTTTAGGCTTCGCTCGTTGTACATTTAAAAAGTATCGTAAAAAATATCATTACTGCATCAAAAAAACATTAGAAATTAGCGTGGTCTTGCTAACGTTATAATTATTCCCGCTAAAGCTTACAATTTACAAAGTACATGGATCGAAAATATTAATTTTACCAATCAGTAATTATTGGAATATTTTTTAGAGTCAAAAATCAGATTCTATTTTGCTTAGGATATGTCTAACTTATGAAAACTATTCGAATTTAAATTATAAAATAATATTTTTAATACTTTAATTTTTTTTTATTTTGCACATATACGAAAAATGAACAAGTCAAGTACTCGACAAACTAATTATTACGTGCATAATAATATCGTGCATTTCTGCATCAAAAATATAAACATACTGTTTTTGTTCACGAAAAGTTTAAATTTAATGATTAATCATTGTATGCACAATTCGTCTTAGGTTTGTATTTTGGTAAAATACGTTGCAGATTTAGTAAAGCCTACTGTGGTGAGACTGGAAATTTACTTATTCATTAATGTTAAAGCATGAGTTTGTTAATCACAAATCTTTAAAAGTTTTAAATAATTTTCTGCGTATGTTTAACCTTTCACAATTAATTAGTTGCTAATTTTATGACCTACATAATTTAGGTTCACAACTATCAATTTCTATTACCCTATGGTCACAGATTATAAACATTTGCCGTAAGCTCATCTGCTAGTATGTCTTAAACAACCCAATAAATTCATTGTCCATTTGTCCGAAACTTCTTTAATTTTATTTGTGGTCAGAAATAATTTGAAAACAAACAAGAGCTTGCAAAAAAAAATGAAGCTACAAAAATATTACAATAAAATAAAATTGTTGTAATTATCTTACCTAACCGCAAATAAATTATTTGTTGTATAGATTTTTTAATTTAAAAAAAAAAACAAGAAAATATGAAAACAATAATAACATACATAATTGTAAAATAAATTGTAGGCTGTAAAGAGAAAAAGCGCCTTCTGTACATAATGAAGTTAAGTCATGCAATAATCGAGTCATCCATGCACGTTATCACCAGTTT
The DNA here is from genome assembly GCA_022575985.1 of Anagrus nilaparvatae. NCBI lineage: Eukaryota > Metazoa > Arthropoda > Insecta > Hymenoptera > Mymaridae > Anagrus > Anagrus nilaparvatae. The sequence continues at coordinate 27,584,720 of JAKSXM010000231.1, read as the reverse complement.
AATTAATCGTAACAGTAGGTTTGGTTTGTATTGCCTTGAAATGCGGGTATATACCAAATAAATATATTATATCTTCTGTTTCTCTCTTTTCATATGTGTTCAACCATTCGAATCATTTTCCCTATATATTTACAGTTAATAATAAAACCTCCCTGTTGTACTCATCAGATACATAATTGTGGACTAACCAACATGTTTTAATTAAATTATTGTTTCCTTTTTTTTTTTTTAATTTTTAAAGTGCCTAAAAAAATCATATTTATTATTTTAGTGTTTTCGAGGAATATTCAATGAATAAAAAATCTATTCAACACCCCACTTAGCGTATGAGTTTTAAATCGTATTAATTTATTGATTTTTAAATAAATATTTGAATTATTCAGTGAGTTATAATTAAATTTTATATTTATATCCTAAGTAAAGAATTTCCCAGATCTAAAGTAAATTGGTATATGAGGCGAAATCAATTTTCGAATCTCGCCGCGGCTGGAAAATACGTGCTTTCTGACAGCAGATTATTTTAAAATTTCAAAAAAAGTATTAAAATTTTCAACAAGAAATCAATAAGATTTTTATTTTATATAAAATCAGCATGTATATGAAAATTTAAAAAATTACAAAATTTCATGTCACTTTAATCAGATTTTTATTATTTTATTAAATTCTTCAAGAATAAATATAAAATTATTATTTCAACGTTCTTTTTTTACCCAACATATAACTTTATACTTTCATACACGTGAAGAAAATTCTGTCTAAGAAGCTTTTTCATATTCTTGACAATTTTTTATATTATGAAAAAATACTTACAAATACTTTATACTAAAATTCAATAAATAAGATTTTACGTATAATAAATGTAAGTTAGGATAGTTGGTTATGTTAGTATAAAATTTTAACCGCACGCAGTTAAATTAGTTGGTTAGGTATAATCTTGTTACAAAGAACAAGGATTTATATTGTTTACAAACCACGTTTTCCTCCTTAAATATGTTAGAAACACACCAAAAATAAGATTTAAAATAATTTTTAAGATTTAATATTTTATAATTGAAATTAAATCCACGAAAATATTAAAAGCTTTAGAAATTTTAGTATTTCATATTTCTATGGGTGAATATGGTTAATTATTAATGTCTAGACTAATTGTAGACGTTTGCTAGATTCGTATAACAGTTGAGTAAACGAAATTCTTGATGAGCTTATCTTTGACAACAAGTTTTCCGCAAGTCCAAAGAAAAATAAAAAATAATAACTTATTTTGATTATAAATTGTCTTAGAAAGCTTAGTAGTTGTTTCAGTGTTTACGTCTAGAAGTTGGTGAAATACTCGTTAGTTTTGAAAGACTTAGTAAAACACAAAGATTCTAAGACATTTAGTTTACCAAAAGATTTCAAGCTTAAAAATTATTTTATGTTTTTTATAGGATCCTTCTTGGATAACTTCCTTTCATTTAATGGGACTCTTTTTTCTGTCACAGAAAATTGTTTTTGGAAACCGCATAAAATTTATGAAAAGTGTATTTTTAATTTAAAAAAATATTTATGCCAAAAAATTTTAGGGTAATTGCTGTTTTAAGCTAAAAATGAAAAATTTCAGCAAGGCTTGATCTCCTGATACCCTGTTGTTAACTAAATGTCATGGCATCTTCTTGTGAATTTATACAAGTCTCTTAAGGGATTATTTGTAAACGAAAACAATTTCGAAACTCAATAGGCAGGTAAAATTGTAATTGGTTATTATTAATGAAGTAGTATTCATAAAGTAAGTAACGATAAGGGTTATTTATTCATCGAAGGGGAGTTAAGATAGCCACTTTAACCATTCAAGTTGGCTTCACTAGCTTCAATAGGTCAAGTTGGTCAGTGTAAATTAGTTCAGTAGTTGAAATGTTAATAAGTAGACAATGATGAGAAGGTTAGTTTACTTCGTACTTGAAGCTTTGCATCAATTCATGTATACAAACAAAAGATAGGAGGAATTTCAGATATTACTCAAACGGTACATTGTAGACATTTTTTATAAATTTTCAGAACGCAATCAATTGATTCCAGAATTTTTAGTTTTAAAAAATCAAACAAAAGCTTATAATTATTGATTGCTAAAGTAAATGCTTTTAATCAGGAGCTTGGATTTTCTTCGATAAAATCTGCCTTACAGATTAAAAACTTTTTATATTTAACGATTTCGAGATGTTTAAAGAAACGCGTTTCAATTGATTTAATAATGTAATTAAATATAGTTTTTAAAAAAATAAGCATTTCTACCAAAAAATACGTTTTTATAGAACCAAAAAAAAAAAAAAAATTTATCAATACAGGTGATAGTGATATAGCAATTTCGCTAATTATAAACAATAAGAAAAAATTATTTGCACTATCTAATAGATAATTTTGCGACGATTAAGCCCATATAAAAATCTCATTTTCCATAAAAATGGGCATAGGGAGGTTTCTAATCTGTGCAATAAATATAATCAATATTTCTATAAAGTTTTAAAAGGAAACTTTTTATAAAATCAATTATAAATTTTTTAGATAAATAAACATACTTTATATCCTTGTGAAATTATAAAATAAAATTTTTAATTAAATTTTAGAAAATAGTTTTTTACACATTAGCCTGGGATTTTACTCCAAAAATTTTGATTATATGATGAAAAAACATTTATAAGATCCTGAAAATGTGATTTGAATGCTACAGCATAAAATACAGTACAGTATTAAAAAAATACAATTATTTGTACAGATTTAAGCATATGATTTAAAAATTAATGTCAAAATTAAAAAAGAAAAACACAATTTTCTGAGCACCAAAGAATTAAAAAAAAAATATACATATTTTCCAGGCTAAAATATGCATATAAATCCTGATATAAATATAAGAAAATGCTTGATTTTTTATAAAACAAAAGTTTAAATATTTTAAAATTAAGTTATAAACACACACGAAAGTTTACCTATCTCTCTCAGTCTCTGTAGGTGAGTAATAAAGCCTGAAGCTAAATTTTCTATGCTATATATAAAATAATATAATTTTCGACCATATGCACGAAATGACGCGTGTCATGGGACACATCATACACACACACACACATATAAATGGAAACACAAGTAATAATAATTATAGTAATTCCCTATATATCACACAAATAAATATTATTATTGTCCTCCGATGAAATGACATTTTCTAATAAGTATAGAAATTGATAAATATTAAATACGTTTTTCTCGGTAAAAAGTTTAATATAAAAATCAAGAAATTTTTTATAAATAAAAGAAAATTTATATATGGGTTTATATTCTATGGGAGTACCTTTCATGTGGAAGTTGGAGAAAGCAGGGTCTATTCATTTTGGTTAAATTTAGAAACTTGTTTAATCCTTTATAGAGTTAATGTTAAAGACTTTAAGCTAGTAAGAAGAACTTTGAAAATATACAAAGATTTCTATACTTGATTGTATGAATTTTCAAGACTGACAAGGAGATTCCACTGTCTTCGAAGCTATGAGCTGCTCCAAACTTTCAGGGTTTGTTAATATGGTTAAAAAAATTTCCTGAATATCTATAATTTGGTCAAATGGGCCTTCTAGATTGAGATTCAAAACAATTCCGGAATTCCGATTCCAGAAGCCGGAATTTCTTCTCGTTTGAATGATTGCAAATGGTTTTAAACGCAAAGATAATTAAAAACCGCCAACAAATTATTGGCTATACGGTTCACCAAGCAATAACAAAATATTCTTAATGGTCTATTTATTAAAAAAACTAAAAATCATCTTTTTTTTGATATTGTCATTTTAAACTACCACAAAAAAATTAGGTATCAGATTCAAAAAATCTAAAAAATGATATTTTTAAAAACAAAACTTCCATTGAAAAAAAATCGGTACTATTACGAAAAAAAAAAAATGAGCTTTGTTTTAGGTTTTTAATGCAAAAAATTTGCATAAAACTAGGTATCAGATCTACAAAATCGAGTAAATACGGTAATTTTAAAACTATAGCACTTTTATATGAAATAATTAGGTTCTAAAGACAATTAGGTAAGAAAAAATTTTCAAAAAATTAATTATCAGATCCAAGATATTGAGTATGTCTTTTACGTAAAAAAAAATCCATTTTTCAAAGCTGGAATTCCGGTTGCCGCAACCGGAATTCCGGTTACCGCAACTGGAATTCCGGTTGCCGCAACTGGAAAATCCGGTTGCCGCAACTGGAATTCCGGTTGCCGCAACTGGAAAATCCGGTTGCCGCAGCCGGAATTCCGGTTGCGGCAACCGGAATTTTTTTTCAGTGTAAATACATGAAACATGTTTACTTATAACTGAGGGCTAGGTATAATGCATAAATGTTGCACAACATTACAATATAATTCGCAATTTTTATAAATTGTAATTATCACCTTTACTAGAAGATAAGATTTTAAATCCAAACTATTCTGGTTCCCTAAAGCCGTATTATTCTAAGTCCCTAAATCGAAATTATTCTATGCCCCAAACTTGAATTATTCTAAGTCCCTAAATCGTAATTATTCTAAATCCCATTTAAATCGGACATTTTTTACCCATCCCTCTGATTTTCAGATTACCAGGATTCCCCTTATTCCCTATGAACATGTTCCATATTAAAAATGTGGTTGCTTATAAATTAAAAAAAAGAAAAAAGTTTGAGATTATTTGATGAAAAAATTTTTAATAACATTGAAATCTAATGTTTTCACTAAACGACTTACTTGGCCTAATTTTTTTGTTAAGGACTAAACCACGATGTTTTTATTAGTAATTCTTTAAACGTTATGTTTAATAAACCAAATGCCCATTTTTGGCCTAAAATGACCAATTTCTAAATTGAAATTTTTCTCAATATTTTTCCGGATTGACATTTCAGAAACTATAATATACTATGAAAAGAGACATGTTAAAAATTATTTAGATAATCCAAAAGTTATTGGTTTAAAATCTAAGTTGTTTTAATTAAAAAATAACCAATTTTAAAATATAAAATCGATCTGCAAATTAGTGTAAACAAAAATCATAAATCTAAATAAAATCAATATCCAAATAATCAAAAATATAATGGAAATGCTCATATATACCTAGAAAAGTAATTAAATTATCAATGTAATAGAAAAAAAAATGTTCTATTGTTAAAAAAAAGTAATAAAATTTCCAAGAATATTATTTAATAGCTAATACATTGTACTAAACTCCACAATACAATAAATAATCTTTTTTATTCTTTCTTAGTAAAAAAGTTTTTTTTTTTCAAATCCTCGCTAATAAAAATTAAACTTTTTTTATTTAATCAAATAATAATAATCCTTTATTCTTTTTTATTTAAAACATAAAATTATAATTCAAAAATAAAAAGAGGGCTTTTGTTATAATTATAGTATTAGTTAACGTGTTTTATGCTTTAAAAAGTTTAATTGTAGTTTATGTTTCTCTGACGTAAATCAGATCCGCAACACGCTAAAATATACAAACTTTTTTATTTTATTTTTAAAAAATATTTACACACATATTTTACTTAATTTACTTTTTTTTTTTTAAACCAAAAATCTTATAAAGTTTTTTGAATGAATACTTAAAATCTTTTATTGTATACATAAAAAAGAGAAGAAGTTTTTTACCAGTTGTCAAACTGAATAACTTTTTTTATACTTATAAAGAATGAAAAGTTAAATGTCAAATTCATGAATGTGAATAAATATCTTTAATATTTGAAAAATCTTTTTTTATTTTCCACAACTAAGTAAAACAGTTTTTTTTGGCTTTTTTGTTATATAATATGTATTAAAATGACATTTTTTATGTATAAGGAAAAAAAGTTTTGTAATTGTATATTTTTAAATGCAATTTATAAATAATACATAAAATATTAAATTGACTAGATTTTTCGTACGGATTTTATAACAAAAAAGGGAGAATAGAAGCATTATTCAAATTTTTTTATTATATATTTTTGTTTTTTAAGGTTATATTTACTAAAAAATTTTATTTCTTAGATAGAAAATAATATCCTTGGGCTATATTTTTTCTCAAATTTTAGTTATATTTTATTTACTGCGTTTTTTAAAATAGATGGTTTTAAAAATCCAAGATGAAATAGAAAGAAAAAATTGGCATTTTAAAAAGTAAGCTGTAGATTTTGCTGCACGGAAAGGCGTATATTCTTTGAATTACGAAAAAAATGTATGCAACCCTACAGGCCTTCAAGAATAAAGGCCCCAAATCGCTGTTTACCAGCTATGCCTATAAAATCGTAATTTATGTGCGTTCAGAAAAATTCTTTACTTTTCCCATCATGGAATTGTAATATGCTATTTATATTCTAATACTTTTATATTATGATAGCTTATATGCTAAAGTAATTTACATAATAGCTATTTGTCAAACAAGGGGAAAAATGCGATTTCATTTTTAATTTTTAATGCAGCTGTATGCATGTTAGAGGAAAGTCGGAAAAGTGGGAAAAATAATGGAAAAAGTTAATGCGAATTTTATAAACAGCGGTACTTTTTTTTCTTCTGATGACGGCCCTTCGGAATTTGTAGAACCACTGATATGCAATCGTTGCAATCATAGAAAATAAAATTTAAAGTAAGACTAAATAACAGATGAGACATAATTACTAAAAAATACTCTAAAAAAGAAAATATAATAATATTAAATTTAAAATTTACAATATTATTTTTGTAATTATACCAATTTTTTTATTTAGTCTTACTCGAAATTTTACTTTCTACTTTATGAAAATAAGATCCATTTTTTTTCAATTTAATCAAAATGAAACGATTGTATATCAGCGATTCTGAATTCCAAAACGGAAAATTAATCAATAAATCAATCAATTTTTGCTCAAAAGATTCAAAATGTCCTAAAACGTAAAGAAAATTGATAAAAAAAATTTTGTCTGCTTATTTAGGATATGAGCGCAGTAGTACAATGCGAAAAAATTTTTTTTACTTAATTTTTTTTACGTTTCAAGTCATTTGTAATTGTTTGAGCAGGAAAAAAAATTCCGCAAGCCACAAGTGAAACATTTCCACTTGCAGCAAACGATTTTTTTTTTTTTTTTTCAGTAGTATAGCCAGTTAAATTGTTTTTTTTTTAAATTCGAGACTTTCGATATCCCTTTAAATTTAGGTTTGTTTCAATAAATTATCCATACTACATTTAAATGTTAGTGTTTCTTCGATATTTCTTTAATCTTTAAAAAACATTTCACTTGCGGTAAAAATTTTATCGCCAAATTGTATAATATAATATGTAATATATGTAATATAATAATATAATACGATCGACAATAGAATAAATAAAGTATAGTTGAAAATTGCACTGAATTTCTATCGACGAAAATATATAGTCATCTGACAGGTGCATATTGAATAAATTGTTGTATTAAGGTCGTTTTATAAAGTTAAAAGTATATTTTTTGAGTATAATCCACAAACTATAGACAGTAGTTACGACAAAAAAATAATTACTGAAAAAAATTTTTTTTTATAATTACAAGTTTAAAATTAAGTTCATTTTTAGTCCTGTCACCAGAAATGATATTTAATGCCCTAAAATGCCATAAAAGCTCCATGGAAAAAAATAGGTGGTAATATGTTTGACCCGCTAAACACGAATCCAGGGTCTATTTTACAAAATTCGTGGTTAATAACAAAGAATTGACTACGAATTTTGCAAAATAGACCCCGGGTTCATGTTTAGCGGGTCAAAAAACATAAATTCCACCCATTTTTTTCCATGGAGCTTTTATGGTATTTTAGGATTTTAGGGCATTGAATAGCATTGCTGGCGACAGGACTATTTTAAGATTAATCATAAATTTTATGTATTTGGATATACTAATAATAAAAGGCTTCGTCTTGGATGGTAAACTTCGATTTGGGGCATATCTTTTTTGTGTTCATAGGTCCTACAGTACTGTTTCTAATAATGGACATTTTCATTCGATAAATTTTCCCACGAAAAAATACACCTACAAAATTATTTTAAGAGGTCGAAATCATGTAGCAAAATTTTACTGTATTTCTAGTGACTAGTGACTATTCTAGTTACTAGAACTCTAGACAAAATCTTACAAAAATATATTCTAATGTTTTATCATACACTAATTAGATTAGCGTATTTTATAATACGGTAATTAATTACAACCTTAAATGAAATTTTAACTTGTGTAAAATATTTAACTAAATTATAAAAGTTATAGAAAACACAAGTCGAAGTTTAGCTTGAAGATTAACTTTACATTTAAATACACACATAACTACCATATGTTACAAATAAAAGTATGTCAAATTATTATTCAATTCACCCCTATCTACACATTCAAAAAAAAAAAGAAAACTAACTTTATTACATTATTTTATGTCATAATAAAAAGTAACGACAGTTTAGATCAAAATAAGTATAAATAAATATTGACAATTTAATAAAAAAAAAAAAGCTAAAAATTGTTTTATAAATGCACATATCAAAAACCAAAAGTTTGAAAATAAGAACTTTTTTTTTATTTTTTTAAGCTTTTTACCTACTCGTATAAAGTTTTAGAAAAATAAAAGGAAAAAAAAAATCATCTTACATTATGACTTTATATACTGTATAAGGTAAATATATAAGACTTTTTTCTTATGTTTTCTAACTTTTTTTTTTTGTAAATAACTTTTTTGAAATATATAAAGAAGTTTCAAGTGATGGCACATATCATGAGTTTAAAAACAAAAACATTTTCAAGTTTAATATATATAGTGATTTATTAAAATAAAAATTGAAAATTAATAAAATTATTCAATATAAATTAAGAATGATTATAAATATGTTATTTCGTAAAATATTTGATAAAATAATAATAAAAGGTATGTGGTATAATAAAATTAGTGGTTTTAATTAATTCATGAATAGTTAACAAAAAAAAAACTAATAGGTGATTTAAACACGCGAAATAGCGTGTGTTATAATCGTTAAATACCCATTTTTTTGGAGGTACAATGTGTACATAAAAGGTTAAATTTGTATTAAATAATTACATTATAGTATATTTTATATGAGCAGTTTTCAAAAATGAACATAAAGTGGTTTTTAGATATAATAAATATTATTTAATATATTAGTTATGACAAGAGCCTTCGATAATAACAATTAAGTGGTCAATAGGAGACACCAAAATATTAATGTCATCAAATCGCTTTAAAATTTATTGGTTGACTACTTTGCAGTACAACATAGTCCTGTAAAAATATGAGAAATTTAAGGGTTTCAATATTCGCAAACTGAATCGGGTTTTAGACCATAGGTTTCCGGTGCTGTTAGTGTCTTGAGAGTTCAATTTACGGAAAATGAGTCAAACATTTAAAGTACACGTAAAAAATTTATTTGTTGTATTATCAAATAAAACTTCGTTAAATATACCAACAAAGTATTTGTTGGGTTGTCATAGTCGAAATTATATTTTTTTAATTATTTTTTTACTTTATGTTTTTCTTTATTGTTAATTAATAGTTAATTACTTTTCTGCGTAAGCGATAGTAAATTTGTTCTAATTTTGGTTTCCAAAAACAACCGCAAAACCGTGGTTTGACTAAAGTGAAAAATACTTTTCTACCCAACAATTCATTTTTAACGCTTTTTATAGAAAACAATGTATTAAACCACAGGGACAAATTTTGGGTTCAACATTTGCATGCAATCTCAATAGCTTACAGTACAATATCATTCCATAAAAATAATTTGCTCATATATTATATTATAAAACTTTATAAATACATACACAAAACCCCCCTTATTTAATTTTGAAAAGTTACTAATTGAAAATTATGATATATTTACTTGAAAGCAATTTTTTGATTATTCACTTTTTTTTTATAAAAAAAAGACAATCTAAAAAAAAAAAATGAAAGAAAAAGAACAATAGTTAACTCGACACAAAAAGAGTTTTAAAAAATAAAGGAAATTATGAATAATTAATATATGTTTAACTCGTATTCTAGAGAGAGAATATAATATTTAGTTGTAATATAATTAATGGATTAAAAATATTATATAACTTTATTTATAAATTATACTTCTTTTTTTTTAACAAACAATTAATCATTTTAAAAAAATTTCAAAACTTATTATTATCAAAAATTTAAAGTTTAAATTGTTACTTTGCTGCTTGCTTTATACGTCATATATTATGTTATGTCAATATAAATACTATTTTGTTTTTTAACATAACTTATTTAAATGAGTTTTTTATTTGTCTATACAGATAAAAAAATTTTTTTTACTAATAATATTAAGTAGGTCATTTTTTTTTACAATTTTGGCATTGATAAATATTGGATTTTTCTGAAATAAAGTTTCTTGGGGAGTTAATTATAACAGATTTATTAGTGAATTATCACTCTTTAAAACTATTGTAAAATTAATGCTAATTATAATATAATTGTAATTTCAAGAATACTTTACTTCAGATAATAAACAATTTTTATGTACTCGACCCAATTCAGTGAGCTTTCTTAAGCCCTCTCTTCACGGAGTATTAATTTTTTTAGCTGTTCATAGTTAAATTATTACATAATTAGGTCATTAATTCTCAGTAGAGTAAGGGCTATAGCTACAGAAGCTACAAAACAAGAGTTTTAAGGTTATTAAAAGCCCTTTTCATAAGTACTATATTTATTTTATAATATGAACTGCTTTCTTATGCACTTATACCAAGTGTAGTGTCAATTTGATTTTTAATTTTCCGCAAATAATTTATTTCTAAACAAAAAAATTTTCAAAAATTTTTAATTAATATCATAATTTTCAAAATATTATGTTCTTTTTTCTAATTATTATTATATCTAAACGTTGTTATAAGTAGTGCAGCGGAGCTGCCTCAAATAAAACTTGCACTATATAGTTATGAATCAGTTTATTACATTAAAAAAAAAACCAGATACCATCCGTTTATGCCAATGGCGTATTGAGCCAATGCAGCGAAGAACGGATTTTTCAATTTCAAAATAACGTTGCAACCTCGCAAGTTAATCGAAACACTTCTGGTTAGTATCATTTTTTTGGCGCAAGTATTGTCTTTCAAGCCCCGTACACCACAATTTTTATCAACAATTTTCACATCATAATAGTCGAATACTCATTTTTGCCTTAAAATTTCCAATTTTTAAATTTCTGCCAAAATTATAATTCTTGATGAATTAAATAGGTTTTAAAGGTCTCAAAAATTTTATACAAGCTGTCAATTTTTATCATTATCTTTGCATAGACATACCCCAAAAAAAAGACTTAAGAAAAATTATACAAGTATAGTATATTACGATCCCGAGTCCAGAAAAGTAAAAAATGGACCAAACCATTTATCGCACGTAAACTGCGATTTGGTGCATTTTTTATTTATGGACGTAAATGATTTTTCTTCGTCAGTGGCGAAAAAACACGAAAATACTTGCTTTCTGGTCGCTGGCCAGAAAAAATTTTTGATATTTGAAGCTTGCACAAGATTTTTGAGACTTATAAAACATATTTTCATAAAAAACTGCAAGTTCAGCAGAAATTAAAAAATTGGTCATTTTAAGTCAAAAATGTATATTGAAAACTGAAACTTACATACACAAAAACGCAACCAACCAGATGTTTGATTGATTTAGAATATAATAGCGTTGTTTTAAAGATATCCAAAAAATTCAAGAAAAATTATTATTAAGCAAGTTAAACATGGTAGGCGATTATACTTTACTTAAATAACAAATTGTCGAAATAATTTATTACTGCGTTTAAACCAAAATATGAACCTCGATATTTATTTTTCCATTTTGGTGATACTAAAAAAATATGAAAGTAGGTGGAAGTTAAATTTCTCTTACAAAATTTTAGAAGCTTGCACTTTAAGACAAAAATAAAGATATAAAATAGCATTTTGGTTTTGTAGAAGCTTCAGCATTTAACATATAAAAAATTCATACAAATAATTGACTGTAACTTTAATTTGATCTCTTACCTCGTGATTTATATATTCTTACTTAAAATAAATTCGTTTTTAAAGAAAATGACATTTTATATATTTTTATATTTAAATTCAAGTCAAATTTTATGTCAACAAAAATATTAAAAAGTATATGCTTTATATAAAAGACATTTCATTTTCTTCATCCTTAAGAAAAAAAAGAAAATTATAATAATATAAATCTGACTTTAAATCTACTTTTTATCATATATAAAAACATTAAAGTAAAAAACACTTATTCTTAAAAAGTAAATGAGAAAAAAAAAGTATATTATTTTTTTAAAATTTGAATACATAAAATGTATATTTAAGTATGTATTATAAGGATTTTCCCTTTTTTTTTTATTTTATTATTAAAAAATATACTTTATATGCTTATATTTAAAAGTTTATTACATACATACATATAAAATAGTACATACTCAACGTATTTTACCATGCAAGATAATATGTTTTTACTTTAAGAATCAAATTTCTAAAATATATTAAACAATATAAGTAACATTAATTAAAGTTTATAATTGTATGTTATTTGTATTTATTAAGTAAAGTTCTTATAAAATTTAAATTTAATATGTTTAAGAAAACTTTTCAAACAAATATAAATACAAAAGCACAACTAACTACTAGAAAATTTTCTTCAAATTATAATATTTTATGTTTTAAATTTTATTCTTGACAAATAAGAGGTGATACATTATATTATATAAATGTATGTATAATTTTTGTTATTTAATAAGTTAATTTAATTTTTATTAAATAAAAAACTTTCTAATTGTATATAGTGCAAAAAGTTTTTACTACATGAGATTTTTTTAATATTTAAAATTCATGGATGTTTTTCAGTTTTGTAACAAATTAAATTAGTTTAGATTGATAATTTTTGTAATATTTATTTTCTCGAAAGAGAAATGACTTTCCAACAGTATAAATATGACTGGCTGTATTAGTAATTTTTCGTATTTATGAACTTATTATATTGTTATTATATTAAGAATCAATTATTAAAATTAAGCTTTGGACCTTTTTGTTTATGCTTTGCACGTGTAATTTAACGTTCAATGTCTTCGGAGATTGTGGTATATATTGTCACCTGCTACAGTTTCTTACTGACTATTTTGTTACCAGAATACTAGCATTATAGCTAAATGTTTTATCTTCAGTTAGACTGTTACATTTTAGTCACTATATACAAGACCAGTCTGTTAAAATCTGGCTAAATCTTGACGGTAATTACTATACTATTAGAAGCTCTTATAGGACTTCTGCTGGTTATTATTGCCCTACTAATTGTGTGTTGATGTTTGAAGCAGATTCCTCGGTGACCATTTAATTTCTCGAATACTTCAGGTGATGTCATTCCGTAATACGCTAGTTTTTTCTGTTTCTGTGAATTATAATAGTTTGACATTGTTTATCATAATTAGCATTTATATTTATTTGAAACAATTTAATTTTATGCATGAAATTGCGTCAAACTCTTAGATAATATTCTTCATTCTTAGTCAAAATCCATGAAAAACATATTTGTTAATATTTAAAAATAAAGTTGTTTAGCATATAAGGAAGCCTCATGACGTTTATATATTTTCGTTAATTTTATTTTTAACAGTTAAAAAAATGAAAAAATATTTTTCTTTCAAAATTAAAAATAAAGTTTTCATTCTTTATTTCTTTGTAGAATAAAATCTAAAAATAATCTCTTCTTTTAATAGCAATAAAATCAATAAAGTTTTTGTTTCAATAGGTACTGTATCAAAATATCTTTTCTTTATGAATGAAAGTAATGTTCTTTCAAAATAATTAACATGTAATAATTAAAAGAAACAAATTTTTTTTTCTTTCTCTTGTCCTTGAACCTCATCACTTTGGTATTTTCCTTTGATTTTAAGCACCATTGTCTTGGCATCTTTCTTTTGGTTCCCCTCTCTTTTATTTTATTTTTTCACTTTTTTTTGCACACACATCAACTTTGAATGTTTTTAAAACTCGTCCCCTCTTCTTTAAAATTATACGAGGACAGAACAAAACTTTCGCTTATATGCTATGAAGAATTAAAAAACGAACCTAACTTTAACTATGCATTTGACCTTCCTAAAATGAATGTATTTGAAAAAAATAAGCAACACAGAAATAAAATACAAGCTCACATAGAGAAAATCTCTTATTTCGATCTAAAATATCAATAACATAACAACGTGTGTATATACATGCATATACTACTTGGAGAGAAAAAGGTGCACCTTGACATTTTGAAATCTTCATAAATGAATAATCATCAAAAAGTATTATAGATGAAGTTTCTTGTGTCCAGACGTCGCGCATCTGCTTGGTTACCCCTCCGCCCGCCTAGGGAGGGGAAATCTCTCGAGCCGCCATAACCTCGAAGCTCAACAAAGCCGACAGTCGTGCGAGCGTCCCCCAACAACAAACGTTACATTACAGAGTTTTGTGCCTCCACCAAAGTGCTATATTTACTAAAAGAGTGCTTAAAACAATAATATTGTGTTGTTCTATAAAAATAAACTAAAAGTGTTGTAAACGTTTTTGAATATAATCAACAATCGATATAATCAACACGTTACAAAAATAATAACAACAACACCTGCCTAGCCGGTGCGTAATAATATTATTTTCTAATGAATTTAAGTTTTTCCAATATTCATAAAATGGGGAAAATAAATAGTAGGAGGGGAAATAAACAAAAGGATTAAGTTAGCAATGTGATTTTTCACGAACCGGTGCGATTGCGATTTTGCAAATACTGCGCATGCTCAAAGATGAAAACAGGTGTCCTTTATATACCTACTTCCTTGCACGTGCCTTTAAGGCGGCGACTCCGTTTAATTTGAAATTGGAGTTCCGTTGCCTTTTTCAAAAATTTTCCATTCTATTATATTAAGTTTTTGTTTTAATATGTACCTAATAACTGAATAAATTATTTGGGCGTTTCCTTATTATTTTTCTTCTTCTTAAGACTGCTATTATTATTTAAATGAGCATTAAAAGCAAAATTATATGGTACATAAAAGAAAGTGAGAGAGACAGTTGACGCTTTATATTTCGCGCGGAAAATTATATTATTATAGATGAACGCGCGGCGTCGTCTATCTTTGTTATATATGTGTATATATATATAATAATAACGCCCGCGCAAAAAATGAAAACTTTAGAGAATTTGCGCCTTATATACTTTGGAATGTTATAAATACGAAGGGAACGTTTATTATATTTTATTATTCTCTATGTGGTGTGTATTTTAATGTAGATAGAATAAGAGGAAAATGAAAATTTTTAACATTTTTTTTATTATTATTTATTTATACGTATATATAGAGTATTTTATATTTTCATTATTAAAATTGAAATTTTTTACATTTTTTTTATTTTCTGTTTGTATATTTTTTTATTTTTAAATTGTCTCAAATTTTTTTATTAAAAAATATTTTTTATGCGCTGTGTACATAAAAATGCAAAAAAAAATTGATGACACAAACTATGAGGTAGAAAAGAAGTGTTTTTATTCCCTAAGGCAAACATCTTATTAGCAATGTCATGTAAAAAAAATGAATACTCAACAAAACTTTTTTATAAAAAATCTAGTAAAAGAGGCGCATATACAAAAATTTTTATTTAAAAAAAAATAATTACATATTTTTTTGAACAAATAATAGCGTTATATTAGAATCCCAATAAAAAAAATGAAAAAAGAGAACAATTTTTTTTTTTATAGGACAAAGGGCTTTTTTTCTGGTTGAAAGAACAAGAGTAACGATATGTGTTATATTATTATTATACACTGTAAAAAAAAACCTATACACATAAGAAACAAAAAATATATGTATACACATACGTTACACATGCGCGCGCATGCGAAAAAAAAGTTTTTACACACATAAAAATACGCGAATAAAAATGCATAAAAAAAGAAAAAAAAAAGAGAGGAGCGTCTCTCTTGAGAATTTCATCGTGTGTATTGAGCGACGAGGAACCCCTCTTTTCTTCTTTCCTATTAGTGTAATATTATAAAATAATATTTCCTATATAAATCTAATAGGTGTAGTTTTATTACCATTCTTCACGCAACATTGTAATTTTCCTTAAAAAAAATTCTATCCGGATCTATAAAAATAATTTTTTTACAAATATTCGACAGTTTTTTTTATTCGTCAGGTATAAAATTTGGCGCCTATGTATATAAGGGGCACGTGTATTTTTTCTTTACATAATAATAATAATAATAATAAATGGAAGGATAACCCATAAGATTCTACGCATTTATAAAGGGAGAGAAATAAAATAAAAAAAAGGGGGTCATTGTAAGTTGAAGAAAGTTGAGAACCTTTTAAATGCGGGATCGTTTGTTTTTTTTTTTATTCCCTTCGAAAAAGAAACAAGGCACTAGTTGCGCATCTCAAGGTCGACCATATAATATCGAAACCATCTGCTTTTTTTTCATATTAAGGTTTCCCCCCTTATTTTATATTATTATTTTTTTCACATAAAATATATTTTATATTACATTAAAACTCCTTTTCTTTACTTTATTTTACTTTAGCACTTCCTGTTAGATGAAGACTAATTTTTTTTTTCTCCTTGTTATACTTGGTTAATTACACGTAATAAATTTCAACGCATAAAATAAAAAAAGAAAATGTATTTATTTAAATGCATTTGAGAAAATTCACTTTGTGTTTAGATTTAATATATTAGACTGGATATTATTTTTATTTGTAAAAATTGATTAATTTTAAATTATGAGATCCAATATTTACAATATGATTTTTTTCTACTGTTGAAAAACATTAAACAATCAATACACTCTAATGTAGTGGTTAATTTATTTCATCAGCAGTAAAATTCATTAAGCTAAAAGCTTTAGGTAAAATAAGCATCATTATTGTTAGGGTGGTAAAAGAACGCAATAGAAATGATACATCGAGGTATCAAAGTTCGGAGAAAGAATTATTATTGTGTAAATCGATGCACTAATACATACATTACTACTTCAATGTATTTAAAAATCAACTTATTTTGGAATTGTTAAGAAACCTAAAAGGTTTGTAAAACTAATTTTAAATCACACTAAAGATACTTTTTCTTGCTAATTTGGTGATACTAAATAAAATACTTTTTCATGGCATATTAGTCTTACACTGTGGTTTTAAATTTATTCTCGCAAATAAAATGTGTTCCAAAGGTTATATAACTTTAAAGTTCCCACCAATAAATATGCATTGAAAAACTTGAGAATAATAATTGAAGTTTTTTTCAAATGTTTGCCTAAATTGAGTAATAAAATTGTATAAAAATAAAATTATTATATGAATTAAAAAATATATTATCAATATACATATTACTTATAATATGTGTTAGAGCCGATTTTGATCAAATCAAAAATCAATTTGAAATAACTCGACATTTTATCGATTTATTAATTTTTATATGATAAATATAATCAGTAATTCCAAAACCCGAACAATTAATAGTGTTGTTGCACGAAAAAATTTTCGAAATTCTATTTGGTTGGTACTGTAGTTTATAAAAAAATATTAGACACGTATTTTTTTATTTTTTATTTAAACAATTTTCACCGGTAAAATAAAGAGTTTAGTAAATTAAGTGTAACGTCCGAATTCAAATTCCCTATACTTTTAGCATTGCGATTTATGGACACTGTTATCATAGCTTTCCCCACACCGCTACCAGTATTTTCGCTATACTTTAAATAGTAATAATTCCATTTTTAATTTTTAAGAAAAATAAAAATGTTCGTATCCAATATTTTTTTTTATATTTTCAGAAGAACAAAAACTACAAATAATCAAAAATTATTATTTTCAAAAATCTCAATAATCATCAGACAATTTTTTTTAAAACAATTTAATAGCGAATCCATATGCACGGCTAAAAACTTTTGACTTTAAGAAGTAAATCGAATAATTTTTTAATATCCTCCTGTACTTATAACATTGAGAAGTCTTTTTACTTGCGAGAAAATTTTGATTTAAAAATAATATCCAGCCTAATGTACATAAGAAAAACGTTATGTTATTTTAACATTGTGAGTGTAAATATATAGTATGTGGGTGGATTTTATTTTATAATAAAGCATCACACATAAAGAGAAAAAAAGAAGAAGAGTAGAAAAACGTTTGTATGTAAAGTTGGCATTAAGCCCAAAAAATATGTTATGTCTTTTTGAGGCTTTTGAACTCACTCTTTTCTTCACACGTCTAATATACGTTTTATTATAATATAATTGCATGTAATAACTTTGAATGGAAAAATATATTATTTAGACCATTTGAAAATTAAATTGAGAAAAGGTTAATTTTTCTATGAAAATTGAATAAAGGATAATGCATGTTTCTCTGTTCTCTTATCTCTTGCTATCTCTTTATCGTTGGTTAGTTTATCTTTGAAGTGCATAAATAATCGAATAGAGGAAGTCTCGAGTTTGACTTTATACTAGAATTAATCTCTGTAAAATTGAGTGAGATAGAGAATATATTGTATTTGTATAGCTAGTTTACGGTTTGGCGACGTTGATGATTAAATTATGCAGTGGCACGACACGCGGATGTTTAATTGGCGTTTTTCACTCTTTCCGAGACTCTTTCTAATCATGCAATCAGCCATTATTTTTTTTTTTTTTTTTATTCTTTGCAATAATATTTACATTTAAGTATTTATATATTTTTTTTTTCAAGGCTCTCAATTTTTTATCTAAGATTATTACTATTCAGTCGCGAGCAAACGAGATTCGATTTTTGAAATAAAATGAAATGTAGGACGAGTAATAGCAAAAAAAATAGGTTTTAATTAACTAAATGACTTGTTTTGTAATTATTATTTAAAACACATAAAGAGATTTTTTTGTACCAGAAAATGAGAAAATTATAAGACTTTTGTGCTTCAATAAAAAAAATGTAATTCTATTATTTACCTTTTTGCTATTTACATTCATATAAACTAACATTTAATTTTTTTATATAAACAGAAAAATTTATTAAAATATATAATTTTATTTTTAATTAAAAAAATTGTAATTTTAAATATTCTTCAAAAATTATGTAAGAAATAATAAAGTGAAAGTTTAAATAGTAGTTTTGTGCTACTTACTTACTTAATTTTTTATTTGATTTTTTATAAAAAAGATGTTTTAAGTCTTTACAAATATTTTAACCTTCTTAATTTTTTGGAATTCTTAGGTAAGAATATTTAAATACTATTTTAAAAATATCTTCTTTGTGTTAATAATCAAGCCTTGAATTTTTATAATATTGTAAAATAATAAATTTTAGTCTTTTTTTTTTTTTTTTGATAAAAATCTGTTTTTAAAAAAAAATTGACGCCATGTAGACTAAAAAAAAAAAAATAACATATTCGATGACATAAATCTAATTAACATAAATTAAAAAATCTCATAATAAATTTAAAAAAATAAACGATTTTTTATTTAAATAATAATTGATTTCCTTATTTATTTCTAAAAACAAAATTACCCATCATCATTAATAAAAATTACGTAATTAAAAAATGATTTAATAAATCAGTAATTGCTGCCCTTGTGAGTCAGAATACTTAAAAAAAAGTGAAAGTACAAAAAAAAAACGTCATCTCTTAAAAAAAAACTTCTTTTTTTTCGATCGTGTAATAAATAAGTTAGTCTTTCCTTATACAATGCAAAACCGTAATCGAAATTTCGTGACAAAGATTATAAATAAGAAGAGCTGGGATAAAAGTGACTTTCGATTTTTGCAATATTTATATTTTTTAAGCAATTAAGCCATCGTACAATAAGGAATTTCATAATATCTAAAATATTCATTTCCAAATAAATTTTGAACCTAAAAATGACATCAGAGAGTGAGAGTACTAAAGAAAGAGACGATAATTACTCGTAAAACCAGTTTTACAAGTCGAAAATTTCATCTTTTTTGAGAATTTTAAACTTTGCATTTGTAATAATAAAATTGTGCTGTTTAAGCAGAGAAAGAAAATAATAATAATAATAAAACGTAAATTTTAAATGCTCTCTCTTATATTATAAAAGATTGATCAATGAAAGAGCGAGGAAAACGTGTATAAAATAATAATGGCTTAATTGTATATATATTTTACAGTCCAAAATTAATTTATTTACGTTCATTTATCTTGTTAATGTTTTATGAAGAGCGAACCGTAAATTATTATTTTCCATATAAATGCAAACACATTTTCATTATTGCTATTATTATTATTATTATTCGAAATATTTTTTTTTTTTAGGTTATGTGTGTATAAAATATTGAATAATTTTCATTGTTTATTGAAGCTTTAGGCGTATCCGGTGACCTTGAAGTCAGCATATATATTTATAAAAGCTTTAAACCAAATTGGCTTTCAGCCAATATAAACCGCATTAAATTATGGGGTTGTGTGCTTGCACACTTTATTTTTTTTTTTCTTTTTCATTTTATTTATTATAAGAGAATTTTAGAAAATCTATAGAAAAGATTTACAGCTATACTGTAATTTCCATCTTAATTAATAAATTTATTACTTTGGGATATAAATTTAACTTTATGTAATCTCAGTAATTTATTCAAGTTGTAAAGTCAAGGTGTACTTTCTTATATACTATAAACTTTATTTTTAAACTTTATATAACATTCGTTTGAGTTTTGACATTTTAGTAATAATCAACTTTTCAAAACTTTTTACGTGTTATGGTTACTGGGAATTCTAATAATTATGTTTTATGCTATTGGCCCAGTCTATTAGTCTCGATTTCTGTCATTTTCCAGCTTCTAAGATTTCATCTTTTATTATACATAATAATTTTCAACTGCTTGGAGGGAATTTAGGTACATGAATATTGTGTCTTAATGAAGCCAAAAATTCTTTGAATGCAGTTAGGTGCATTATAGCAGATAGGCTTTCAATAAAGCAGCTGTTGTTTTCAAAAAATTTGTTCAGGGGTTGGCTATAGTAAAAAGCGCGTGTGAGTATGACAGCTTAATTTTTTTTTTAGAGATAGCCAAGCCTAAAACATACTCACTTTCGTTCAGGCTTTCGTATCCTAGTTTTTGTGGTTGCAGGTTTTGGAATAAGTTATGGGTCCACAAAGTTGGCCAATTTTACGCAAAAAAAAACTGGATGTATAACAGCTCGTAACAGCGTAGATTTTTAGATTAGTGCAAAACATACTCGGTTTACATTTGAAATTTTTTGATATCTGGGGTCTGATTAAGTTTATCAAACTATTAAAGTTTCGCCGTTTACCCGCGCTTTTTATTAAACATAGTTTAAATAAGAGTAAGGCGCGGGTAAACGGCGAAATTTTATTGCCCGACATAATTATCCATATTGAAAAATTTCAAATGTAAACCTAGTATGTTTTGGGCTAATTTAAAAATCTGGGCTGTTACGAGGTGTCATACTTTTAGTTTTTTTTGCGAAAAATTTGCCAACATTGTGGATCTTTTTCCAGAACCCGCTGTCAAAAAAATTTTTTCAGAAAAGTGAGTAGTATGTTTTTGTCTTGTCTATCTCTAAAAAAAAAATTCAGCTGTCAAACTCACACGCACATTTTACCATAGCCAGCCCCGAATCCGATTATTTGATATCATTACATAACTTTTACATAAGTGATTCTTAAAAAAAAACCTAAATATTCTCAACATCGTATGGGAAAAAATCCATGAATCATTTGCTAATAAATAAAAATCTGAACTTTCTTTTTTAAAAATGAAGTAGGTGGTATAGTAAATTTTAAAAAATCCCCATTGATAAATAAAAATTAATGTTAAAAAAATTTTATTATTAACTAAATTCTGTCAAAAATACCACTTTAACATAATTAATTTAAACCTAATATAAATAATCAAATAAATTGCATTTTAAAGAAAAAAAAAATAATTTAATCAACTGTAAACTGTATTTACACTTTATAGAGAGTTTGATTAGAAAGTACGATAAACAAAAATCAAAGGAATGAATACATTAAGATAATTGAACTAACACATTTTGTAATACGTTAGATAAAATCCTTTTAAACTAATTTACAAAAAGATTAAAATAATATTGAATTATTAGTTTTGTTTTGACTTATATCAAAATTTTAATCAAATTAACGACAAAAAAAGCATATTATTATGTCATAATATTCTGTAAAATTACACTTTTTATAAGCTCTTTTTATGACATTAAAGAAGACTTAAAAAACGAAATTTATTATTTGTATATGAGCATATTGAATTTAATAAATAGTCTTTTGATTTCATAATATAAACAAAAAAAATTTGTTTTTTTTCTGTAATAAAATCTTATATTTACATTATATTATTATTATTATTATTATTAGATAAGCTTACAAAAAAAACAAATTTTTACCAGAATATATAAATTCTCATATTTCATGTTTCAATTTTATGTAGGATCTGTAAATTTGATATTTTATCTTCGTAATCCATATTATTATGTACAAGTTACATGCAAAATATTTATTAAAAAATTTTTTAAATAAAAATTAAATTAAATTAAACAAACAAATTTTATAATAATAATAATAGTAATAATCAGGAATTTATTTAATTAATTACATGTGTAGTGTAACAATTATTTCAATTATTATTTTAATGTTTTAATTAAATTTTAACTTTATGTATACCTGGTTCAAAGGAATTTATTTATATTTTAGTATAATTTTATTAATTTCAATATGTTATCGAAAGGTTTGGTTTAATTTTTTTATTTAATTTATTAGATACTATAATTTGTAATGGATATAATAAAAAAATTTTTTTCATTAACGTTTTCAGGATTTTATTTTTTTGGGCTGAATATTACAAGCTTTTACTTGAACTAACTAGCACTACACTGTAAAAAGTAACTTTCTTAGATTTACAACAAAAAATAGAATTTTTTCGAAAAATTTGTGAAATTTCGATTTTTTTTGTGATTTTACGAAAAAAGTTGTACACTCACAACTGTCTTTTGTAAATTTTTGAGAAAAAAATTGTGAATTTACAACTTTTTTCGTAAAATCACAAAAAAAAATCGAGAATTCTCGAATTTTTCGATAATGTTCTAATTTTTTTGTTAATATAAGAAAGTTACTTTTTACAGTGTAGGTTTTGACTTCTGTTAATCCAATTTTTTTTACAATTTCACCTTTTTTTTACAGAAAAATATAAATAAATTCAAATCAGTTATTGTGGTTTTAAAAAAAGTCTAAACCTACCTTGGGTAAATAAAATGAACCATTCAATCTTCAGGATCATGATAACACTTGATAATGATTCAGTAAAGTTCACATTTGGAATGACCATTACATTTGAAAGGTCTTTCGCCAGTGTGAACCCAAAAAGTTTTCAAGATCGATAAAAGTATTTTATCTGTCGTTTTGAGAACAATTAAAACAGTTCTTTATTGAATTTATCAAAACAACAACAAAACAACCTTCACGTAATTTTCAGTTCTAGGACTAAGTTTTCAGAGCTGAGATCCATCCAAAAATTTGTAAATTGAAAAACTTGCATGGATCTTAGATATACGTCTTTAGACCACCAAATCATATATGTAAATTATTATTTTTGGAATTAAAAATATTAAAAAATAAATTTAAATTAATGTCGAGATTAATTTGTTGGTGATGTTTGGCAATTGAAATTGAAATCAAGTTCTTTTTTCAAATAAAATTTTTAGAATACTAAGCAAAAAAGATTTCAAAATTCTAAATACTAAATTAAATATTATCAGTTCTTACCTTATTATTTGGTCCCTATTTTCTGTAAAATCACTTTCTGATCTTGAGCTGAAACATAAAAATTTTTCCTTCTCTTAAATTTTGACATTGCAAAAAAAAAAAATTAAGAACAAGCCTAATATATAACCAAATAAATAATATTATTATAAAAATAAATAAAATATTCATATTAAAAATCCGTACGCAATATCTGATTGATATTTTCAACAATAATAATATCAAATTAAATAAAATACATATAATATGGGTATATTAAAAAAAAATCATGATTTTTCATTTATTATTTTTTTTTGTCATTTGCATAAAGCTTTATACATATTATAAAAAAAAAAAATGAAATTTGAATATCGATGCTTTTCGTTTAAAAAAAAAGCTTATCATATTTTCATTTCAAAATAATAATATAATCCTGATGATTCCCATTTTAAATCAACACACACACACATATATTTATATCTCCTTTTTTTATATAGTACAGACACATAAAGGTACATTTTTTTTGGTGACTATAACCAACACGGAAATAACGTACTTTCCGGTACACACATACACACCTACACATATATTTAATATTCATTTGACAGATTTCCTGAATAAAAAAAATCAGATTTTATGCTATCTTTCTTTTTTTTTTGTGTTATTTGATGATAATAAAAAAAAAAAATAGATGACTTAAAGATTTTATCTGTTAAAAAGAAAAAAAAATATATCTTAAAAGACATTTTTTTTATTTTTATTCCTGGAAATGAAATATTATATCTTGATTTTTTTTTCTATAGGTTAATAAGACACTTTTATTATATAAATATATAATTAAAGTATAATTTTATATTTAGGAAAATTGCCAAGTTTTATTTTAACTTTTTTTATATATAATTAAAATTTTTTTTCATTCAAGGCCAAGATCAAATTTAAAATGTAATTAAATACAAAATTGCTTAGTTAGTCTGTTGATACTATACTGACAGTGTAATTAAGTTTTTATTGTCATTGAAAATTATATAAATGCAATAATTTCTGAAATTTAATTATCCATAAAAAAAAATTTTTTTATTTTATTTGTAACAATAGAGAGCTTGATTTCTCATATATATTATTAGGTAAATTTTCAAAATTGTATATATTAATGATAATAATGATATTTTGTCAGTATGCGTGTGTATGGATTTTATTGATGAATGTTTAATACAGAAGAGTGGACATTTTCAATATGTATTATGTACATGAATATAAATTATTTATTAATCAATTTGAGTTTCAAGGGATATGAATACTACGTGTTAAATTTTTAGTTTTTTTTTGTGTTTACTGGGTAAAAAAATGTTTAAATCTGAAATTATATATTTTTGAAAACTTAACTACATCAAGTAAATTAATTTTTTTTAAGTGTTTGCAACAAAAAGCTTTTTTCAAAAAATTTGTTAATGTTTCATTTAATTTAGGGGGAGGGGGAGTCAAAAGCAGGGTGTAAATCTGAAAAGCATGAAACAAAATTTGTGCTAATACAATTTTTAGCTACAGATATTTTAAATTGCTAATAGCACTTCAGTCCATATACCTACGGGTTTTCCGGTATACTTGCGGGTCACCAAAAGATTTAGTCTAGTAAAGGTTTTTTTGGGTCGAATTTTGGGGACCTAACTATGAAATTGGCGTTTCACTATTAAATTAGCAAAGATTATCCCTTTAAAGTTAAAAAAGGATATTTTTCATGTCTTCACTATTTGAGTGAATTTCGTTTACTATAGATATTTTGAGTCGCCGGTCACGAATTTCGGGATCCTATCTACAAAAAAATGGCAATTTAATCTTAAATTCGTAACAATATAAAACACACGTTAGAAAATTAATCCCATTTAGGATGTAACTTGTCCCCATTAAAATCAAATTTGATCGTGATAAGGCTTATTCTAAAAAATATGCTCTAATATCAGGTCTAGTATGCATAATCTTTTTCTACTTCAAACAGCAAATTACTAAAATTATAAATTCCTAAAAAGCATACTAAATAATTTCTTAAAACTAGTTCCAGTAATAACAAAGTACCTAAAATTTTTTTAAATAGCCTTTGACATAAAAAAAACATCAAAAACATGGAAATAATTAAGGTTAACGTGTCCAGGTTAATATATCCAAATAAAAAAGGTAAAAAAAGCGTAAAAAGTACACATAAAGCGAAAAAAATAAATGAAAGAAAGAGCACGTATGTAATAAAAGAACGCACATATATCCCGGAAATTCAAATTATACTCCCTTAAATACATACATTTTAATTCTGCATACGTTTTATAATACGCAATCGTCATCACATAGTAATAATAATAATAGCAGAGAATAAGGTGACTTTTATATTAAATAAAGATTAAAAAGTTAGAATTTTTTTTAATTAGCTCAAAGAATAAAAAAATTTTTTCTTCAAAAAAGTTAAATATATATCTTTTGTATATTATTTAATTTTCTATATAAGTTTTCATTGTATTACATAGAAAACAAAGTTTTACAACATAACAAAGTATACTATAGCAGCCCTTCCGGCATTACTTAAAGTTCTATGCTTTTGGTTGACCTAACCTCATAATCTATACATTTAAAATTTTCTATTTTATTGTTATTAAGTATAATAAAAAAAAATTATTTTTCTAATAAGTATTTCTTTTTAATTAAAATGGTATTATTTATAAGTTATCTTTAATTAAAGTTTTTGCTAAACTATAAAATTTATAAGTTATAATGAAAGGCTCACTTTAGTTAACTTCGAGCTGCTTCGAGCTAACTTCTAGAGGTTGTTCATATATGAGGCAATCGTTTTTTTGAGTTTTTCCCCTTCGTATATTATTGTTTCGGTTGTCGCAATATTACAATTTAGTAACTTTTCCCCATCATAAACTGTTACATAAAAATTATGCATTTCAAATTATCTGTTTCCAAAAATACTCTATTGTCAAGACACCAGCATCCAAAAATGTTAAATGCATGGCAATCGATCCATCTCAGTGAATTTTACATATTTTTGGCTACTTTAAACTATTTTCAAGTTTTTACCCATTTTCCGTTGCTCAGTTTTAAATAATTAATATTTTGTCGAAAATAGCCGAAAAATTAGCAAAAAATACAAATTTTAAAAAACTATTGTTGATTAAGCTAATTTTAGGTTTTTGAAGTCTGATTTTTAATTTTCAAAATTACAAATTCGTAATATCAGATTCTCTTAAAAATGAAAAGGTCAATTTCAGGCAAAATTTATATTTTTCCTTATATATAAAATTATGATGTCAACGTTTCAACTGTTTCCAGGCCTCTTCAGGACTACATAGAATATTTTAAAAATATAAATGGCTTAAGAAAACGTAAAATTCTTAATTAAAATCGGCGATTTATGCTACCTTAAGCATTTTAAAGTTGACCAACTAATTTTTAGGATTGCTTCGATTCTGAAGTCGTATTTTTAATCTGATAAAAGCAAACTTGTAAATCTACATTAAAATGATTCAAATAGCTTAAAGTACCGAGCTTAGAAATCCGCTACTTTGAATTCGCCATTTTGAATGTTAGAAACCCAGTTTTAGAATTATAATCACCGACCCCGAAAACTACTGAATCGTTGCCAAAATTGCCAAAATTTGACTCAAACAGTAATAATTTTTAAAAATTTGCATTTTTTAACAAATTTTTTTCAAAAACGAAAATAAAAACAAAATTACGTTGGGCTGATTTCTTTTTACTCGATTTAAAATTGTTGGATGCATTTAACATTGCTGTTGATTTAACTACAAATTAAATAGGAAAATTTTTTTTCTCTTACTACTAAATCTGCCCATTTTGAAATTTAATCTTTGATGTTACAATTTCAGCTTGGCCTTACTCTCATCGCATTTTACAAGTTGACATAATTTTTTGGTTTCTCCAAGCGCTTATTTCAGTTCCATAAAATAAAATTTTGCTAAAAATCGTGACATTAAAAAACCCTGTCAATTGTACAGTCGAATGTTCTCCTAATATAAAAAATCCTAATAAAATAAAAACAAGCTAAAAAATCAATGATTTTTCAGTCTCATTTAATTCGAAATAGAGTTCGCATAAATCTTTCAAAAAGCTTTACTCCTCTCCGAAATCCAATAAATACATAAATATAATATTTAAACTAACTGTATTATCGATAAAATGCTTATTATTATAAATATTATACTAATTCATATATTTTAGATGTTGAGAAATAAATTAATGATCTTATAATATATAAACGTTGGATATAATTTAACGGGTATTAACTGTACAAACGTTGCCTTTTATGTTTAAATATTTAATATATAATTATATGCTTATAAAACGTTATATTAATTAATTTGTATTTGTCGTGCAGAAGTGCAGAGTTTATATTTTAATACAATTCTATATAATATTTAAATTTTTTATATATTAGCCTGGTTGTAACGATAGAAATTACGTTTTATAGCTAAAAAATAGCGAGCTTACGAATCCTAATTTAATATTTTAAGGATGTTATTCAAAGGAGTGAGGGTAAATTTAGTCTCTGTGGTGACAGGCCTTTCTTGTGTGCACTCGAATACTAATATTTGCTGAAAAACACTGAAATAGTGCATTGAATAAAGTAAATTGATTTCTAGGTAAATTGACGAAAAACAAAATTGCAAATCAGGTAGAAAGTTCGCTTTAGGGGCTTCCTAACTTCAGTTTCCCACAAAAAAAAATCTGACCCCAAGTAGTGGGGGAAATACCCACCCCTAACCCATTGAAGGGGTAAAATTATATTTTTAAAAATGTTTGGAATAGGGGTATTTTTTTTTTATTCTAAACAAAAAATGTAGTATACTATTTTCCATAAAAATGCATATTTTCTAAGAAAACTCGCTTACAAAATTTGGAAAAAATGCAAAAAATTGCCAATTTTTAAGAAAATCTTTTTGAGCTTGTTGAAAAAACAAAAACTTATGTATGGAATAGATTTTTTTTTTATTCTAAAACGATAAAGTGAAATACAGTTTTTCATAAAATAGTTTATTTTCCGAAAAAAAGCGCATTTCCATTTCAGCCAAAATTCAAAAAATTACCAATTTTTTAAGAAAAATGTTTAATTTAACCTAAATAATGAAAAAATTTATATGCATTAGAAGCATTTTATAAATCTAAACCAAATAGGTAAAGTACAATTTTTCATGAAAATTCATATTTTCCAAGAAAGTTCGTATTTAAGTTTAGTTTGTTGAAAAAAATTACTTAATTTTGATAAATTTTTAAAAATAAGTATAACTCCAAAACTATTGTATTTACAGAAAAACATGTAATAAGGACATCGAATTTGCTTCAAATAACAATTAAAATTCTTTTTTTTTTATTTTTCTACGACCAATAGAATCAAAGATATGGCCGTTTAAAGATGGCGCTTTAGTGTTATATGCAAAGAAAATTTAATTATGATCACTAATCAAATGGATAAGGTTAAAATATAACAAAAAATGGAAAATTGGATATTTCGGAAGTGGAAACACTTCTGTACTGAATTTTCATTTTTTTGATTTCTTATTTATAATCAATTATCTCAATTCTTTTTAATCAAATTTTTTAAAAGTCTTATAAAATTGAGAAAGACAAGTGATTTGTGAACTAAATAGTTAAAGAACAAAATTTTCCAGTTACCATTTCTAATTTTCATTTTTAAAAAATTTGGTTAAAAATTAAATACGAGTATTAAATAAGTTTAACAAAGCTGAATGCAAAAAATTTCCTCATAATGAAGAAGAAAATAGAATTTTCCATCCTCCATATTGAATTTTCCATTTTTTTGACGTTTGATTTGTGATCAGGGACCTACAAAAATCTTAAATATCAATTTTCATGAAAATCGTTTGAATATTAACCAAGTTAAATCAATTTGTTAATAAAAATTGTTTACTTATTGTTTATTGGCCAAATATAGTATTTGGCAAAAAATTAAAAGTGGGAAAATGTAGCTAGGGTAATCCTTGAAATAATGTAAAAGGTTTCTAGTCAATTCAACTTTCGTCAATTTACCTGTAACTTCGACCTCAAAAAGTTACTTCCCAAACTGCACTAAAATAACAGTTTTTTACAAATATACAAAATTTTACTAAAATTTGAGAGTTTAATATTTGGATGTACGGCGTCCCTTATGATGAATAATGCCCTGGCTAATATACAATAATAAATATTTTATTCATAAAAATTTATACGTTTGTATAAAAAAAATGTTAAATTTATGATTTAACTTAGCATGACTAATATAAATAATAAAAAAAACACAAAAAAGCATGCTTTTTATAATTTAAATTTAAAAAAAAAAACTGAATTTTTATTTTAATTTGACTTTACTTTAATAAAAAAAATATTTTTTTTAATCGTCAAGCATTAAATGATATGATAGAAAAATAGTAAAGGTAAACAAATTTTATTTTTGCTTGTTATTTTGAAGTACCATGGATTATTAACAAAGAGTTTTTTAAATTAAGATATTTGACAATAAAGCTACACTGTAAAAAGTAACTTTCTTAGATTTACAAAAAAAAAAAATAAAATTTTTTCGAAAAATTAGTGAATTTTCAAAAAATTTTGTAAATATTCGATAAAAATCGTAAATTTACTAAATTTAGTATATTATCGAAAAATTCGAGAATTCTCAACTATTTTTCATAAATTGACAACTATCTTTTCGAAAAAAAATTGTAAATTATCAATTTTTCTTGCGAATTCATAAAAAAATCAGGAAAAAAATAGTATAGAAAAAATGGAATACTCGAATTTTTAGTTAGTATACTAAATTTAGTAAATAAACGATTTTTTTCGAATATTTACTAATATTTTTGCAAATTTATTAATTTTTCGAAACAATTTTATTTTTTTTTTGTTAATATAAAAAAGTTACTTTTTACAGTGTACAAAAGTCTAAATTAGCTTTAATTTTTTAAATTGCATTAATTTTAAAGGTTTGAAACAATAACGTCAATTATATAGCAAAGTTCAAAAATGAGATTATTGAGAGAAAATTTTTGATAAATGTTATCAGTTTCAAAAAAACAAACAAAAATCAGCGAAAACACTAAATTTTCGATGTGCTGAAATCCGCTTGCATTTAAAATTATTTGCTTAATTTTCATTGCTTATCGAATATAAGCCAAAAGTTTGTACAGTTAATTTTACTATTTAATTACTATTGAAAAGGTAAACTAGTAAACAAACTGATGTGAAATGTGAATACTCTTGCCTTACTAATGGGTGCATTAAGTATTATACACGTTTCAACTCTGAATGTATAAAAGGGTGTTTGAACTACTTTTCTATTATACATTTCTGCACATTTTATGAAAAGTACTCTTATGTGACAACTTTAATAAGCTACTAAAATCATTTTTTTTCTTTGTCTGGCGTACGTTCATTAAAAATTAAATATAGGAAAAAAGGTATCGTTCCTCATTTATAGACGGACCACGCTGCTAAAAGTAAATCATATCAACGAAAAAAATACATTTTCAGCGAAAAATTTCTCGATATTTTTTGGGACTATTTTTCGTAAATTTACTAATTTTTCGTAAAGAAACTATTATTATTTTTGCATATTTAGAGAGAGTTAATTTCAAAAGTGGATCTGAAATCTAAAATTATAATATTTTTGGCATTAAAAACATATTCGGAACAAATTCTTGCAAAAATCAGCGAAAATTTTTTGCTTGAAAGAATTTGTGTCTTGTAACGTGCATCTGTTCAAGACCTGTAATTTTCCATTTATCGAATCAAGGTGTTGTAACTGCAGATGCTGAATATTACAAATAAGCAGATGTTTTTTTCTACAAGGTTTGAAATCGCAAACTTTTTAAGAAATGGAATGCTATCCTAAGATTAAAATTTTATGATAAAACAAATGCCCAGGTGCAGGAAACTTATGAAACAAAACTTATTATGAAGAGGGTAAAAAAGTGGTTAGGTCAATAACTAAATACCTGTAATCAAGGAGATCTGTCAATTAGTTGATGAACGAAGAAATGAAATTCGCCAGTCATCGAGTTACGGAAAACTTGAGTAACAATAGCAATTAGATTTAGTGAAACGCGTTCTCCTTAAACTTCCTTAAATAAGACTATTTGCAGCAACTAACCGCTTGAGTTACTTCTTTGAAATATACCATAAATAATAGGATAAATGTACCTTTATTCACCTCAAACAGCGCTCTTGTTCAATAGAATTTGAACCAGTATGACAATTAAAGTCCACTAACTATTTGTAACAACTGGAAGAAGAAATGCTCTACTTGTTACGAATAAGCTACATTGCTAACTTTTATTGTTATTACTTTTTTTAATTCTTAAAAGGAAGTTTTATAGTTTACGCATGTTAATTTAATTTGAATAAGATTCTTTTATATCTAAAAGTTTTGTCGTTTTATGCGAAAAGTTGATGAATTTAAATGCACAAATCTTTTTTAACAAGAACAAAATTTACAAATTAAAAATTTCTAACTTCATCTCGTTTAATTTAAAGCAATTGTTTTTAGATTTAATTAGATCTCGTCTAGAAAATTGTTTGGATGTTTACTAAAAGCATCTGATATTTTATCTTAAATATCACACAAAAAAATAGTAAATTTACGAAAAAATTCGAACTTTGCCAAAAAATATTTGCAAATTCAAGAGAGATTTAGACAAATATTTCAAACACTAATAAAAAAAAATAACTTTATTAACAAATGTTCTAACAAATGTTCTGAAAGAGAGATATCAAAAGAAAGATAAAAAGAAATACAAGAGATAATAACTAAAAAAAAATAATAAAGAAATCAATTATAATTTCTTATTTAATAGCATAAATTCATGTAATTTATTTTTTTTTTTTACTTTTGTGTCTATTATTTCTTTGTTTGTAATCTGTAAATGCAGTTGAACGTGATGATTTTTTAACAAAGCTTCATTTTCTTTATATACAATTTTTTTTTTCTTTACTATTATTATTATTTTCACAAAAGCTTTCTTTTTTTTTTGATATAGAATAAAAAAAAAAAATTTTTACTTTTATGTTAAAAATAATTACTTTAAAAAAAATTGTTATATTTTTCTTTTATATATTCAATAAAAATTTAATATACCTACGTAACTAGAAATAAAAAAACGATAATTACGTTTATGTATATAAAGACTATTAAATTTAATTTATTTCCTTTATTTACATTTATTCTGTTTTCTTTTGTTTAATTTAAACGAATTGCAAAGATCGTAAATGTTTTTTTTTTTTGATCCCTTAAGGCTTTTTTGCTTCTATATGGAATTGTTGGAAAAAAAATTTTAATTTTTACTTCAATTTTTTGGGTTTTGAATTTCATAATTCAATTTTTTCAATTAATTTGTGAAAATTTTTAAAGATTATAACTTTGTTTAAAAAACTTATAACCGGTTTGTGTAACACAACCTAAATGAATGGAACATGTTTACACTGTAAAAAGTAACTTTCTTATATTAACAAAAAAATTAGAAAATTTTCGAAAAATTAGTAAATTTTCGAAAAAATTTTTTTAAATATTCGAAAAAAATTATAAATTTATTAAAATTAGTATATTAACAAAAAATTTGAGTATTCCCGATTTTTTTTGTGAATTTGCAAGAAAAATTGATAATTTTCCATTTTTTTTCGAAAATTTACAAAAAATAGTTGTAAATTTTCCAAAAATAGTTGTGAATTTGCAACTTTTTTCGTAAAATCACTAAAAAAATCGAGAATTATCGAATTTTTCGAGAGTATACTAAATTTAGTAAATTTACGATTTTTATCGAATATTTACAAAAATTTTTGAAAACTTACTATTTTTTCGAAAAAATTCTATTTTTTTTTGTAAATCTAAGAAAGTTACTTTTTACAGTGTACTTTCAGCTAAGGACTAGGTATAATGCAAATGTTACTCAACATTACAATATAATTTTCTAATTTTTGTAATTTGTAATTATCACCTTACCAGATGTTAAGATTCTAAACCCAAATTATTTTAATCCTCTAAATGCAAATTATTCTGGGTCCCTAAATAAAAATTATAAGTCCCTAAACCTGATTTATTTTAAGTCCCTAAATCGATATTATTCTAAATCCTTATACATATATTATTTAAAGTCCTCAAATTATTCTAAGTCTTATTTGACGCCCCCCCCCCCCCCTTAATTTTCAAGTTCTGAAATGTTCCATGTTAAAAGCTGGTCGTAGTCCAGACTCTTGCCTCGTAACCGCGAGGTCTTGAGTTCAATTCCTTTTTATTGCAAAAATTTTTTCACGAAAATTTCATTTAAGTAAAACTGACTTATATTTAAAAGCTTACAGCCGGTTTATGTAAACACAACCTAAATACATGGAAAATGTTTATTTGCAGCTAAGTGCTGGGTATACTGCATAAATGTTAGGCAACGGTAGAATACAATTTTTATATACAATTTTTCCTATTTTTATAATTTCTAACTATCACCTTTACTAGATGATAAGATTTTAAACCCAAACTATTCTGATTCCCTAAACGTGTACATACTATTTTAGGTCCATAAATCGAAAATATTCTAAGTCCCTTAACCTGAATTATTACAAGTCCCTAATCCCAGCCTAAACCCGGATTATTCCAAATCCCTTATTAATCAAAATTATTCCAAGTCACTAAACCTGAATTATTTTAAGTCCTTAAATCGAAATAATTTTAAGTCCCATTTGACCCCCCCCCCCTAAATTGGACACTTTTGACCCCCCCTTGGTTTTCAAATTATAAACATGTTCCATGTTAAAAGAAAAAATGATAACAGCTTAGGACGATTGGAACTACAGAATGTTGGTTATTGATAAAAATTTGTTTAATAACTACGCTTTTACATTTTTGCGAGCATTTTTGGCACAATAATAAACTATTGAAAATAGAAATTTTATGGCAGTTAAAAAAGCGCGGGTAAACGGCGGTAGACCTAATTTTATTTTTGGGTATTAGAAAACAGTTCCCCTTCAAGGAGATTTTTTAAAACTCAAAAAGATACTGCATTTGACCCTACCAGAATTAAAAAAAAAAAAATTAAGATGGTTTTTTTATGCTCAAAAACCCAGTTTTCTAAAAATTTAAAATTGAATTTAAATAAAATTTTCATTGAAAAGTAATGATAAGTCATATGTTAAGTTTTTCAGCCAATTTCGAGAGTTTTTCCCTTCGTGGATCAAAAAAATTAAATAAAGCCTAGTTTTGTCGTGGCCTTGGTCTACACTTCTAATTCTTACGGGATTCTGTCGGTTTTAAAACAAATTTTTGGGATACTAGTAATTGGTTAAGTTTGGCTTCGGAGTCCAAATTACTATGGTTATTCGAAAATAGCCTTTACTTAATATTCTTTACTTTAATATTCCTATTTTCAATGAATTTGATATGCTTTATTACATTTTTTGAGCAAATTCAATATTATTAATTAATTTACTAAAAATTTATGCACAAAAACCAAAAATCATTTGTACTCACCATTCTCGGCAACAACTTTTGCGTGAAACTGCTAAAAATCACCTGAAAAATATAAATTTAAATCAATTAAGTTAATGAAATTTTAAGACCTGAAATAAAAATGATAAAAATAAAATAATAATAATTTTAACCTCATCTACCCGCACATTAGAAAAAATGAAACTAAAAAAAAAAGAAATAAAACTTCAAGTGTTTAGATAAAATAAAAAAAAAAAATTAGCGCGCTTGGGAAAATAATATAAAGAAAAAGAACTCGTTAAGTACATGTAGTGCTTAAAAAAAAAAAAAAAAAAAAAAAAAAAAGTACACACAAAGAGTATTGTTAAAGGAAGTAAAGTTAAAGTCGGAAAGAGCAATTTTCATTTTGTTTAGAGGCTAGTAGTAGTATATGTAATGTCCGAAGTGACAGTTAGAGGTTATATACTTTTTTTTAAGTTAAAAAAATTTATACAGGAAACAAGTTGAATGATAGACAAAGACAGATGCATATTAAAGAAAGAGATGAATATTTTGCCTGGGGAATATACAATGCTTTTTTTTTTTAAGTAAAATGATTACTTTTTTTTTTACCTTTACTTTTTTTAATTCATTTAATTTAAATAATAACCATCCTTTCAATTAGTGAGTATATTTTAACGTGATTGCATATATATAGACTAATTTGATTAAATTTACCAAGTTAATCCCCCTTTTACGTACATTAATACTGTTATTATTATTATGTAAATCGATATTACGTACTTTTATTTTTTTTCAAGCTTAATTTCTCAATTTTTATTTTTAGTTTATTTAATGCTAAATTATTTTTAGATATTTAGTTATAGTTTAATAGCAAAAAAAATTGGTAAAAAAAAGCTCACTGAATTAACTTTTTTTCATTTTTTTTTCTCTCTCTATTTCTCTCTCTTGAATAATGCAACGACTTAACTTTCCTTATTTTTTTTAGAATCAACAGGCTGAATTTACACAAAGTACTTTAGTTTTTTTTCTTCTCTTTTTTGCTTCTTATACTTTACTGATTTATAGACAGTAATATTATTGAAGAAAAAATATTTTTTTTTTATATTGAGCTGGTTTTTTTATTGGTTTATAAATGTTGGTTTTTAGGTTTCTTCTGATTTTTTAGACAAATAGAAGATTCATTCTTGAAGTAATAAAAAAAATATTAACTTAATTCAGGAAATTTTTAATTTTTGTTAGCACAGTTTTTTTTTTAAATTTATTTTTATTATAAAAAAAATATTCTTGAATTTTCTACAGCAGACAAAAAAAATTAAAAGTTGAATATAAATAAGCAAGACTTACAAGAGACTTTTTTATCTTGCAAATAATTGATTAACTAGCAGTTTCCATCAAGAAGAATATTATTTTTCAAAAGCTCATATTAAATTTCAAAGATAAAAAGTCTTAGATTAGTCCAATAAAGAGCATAAAAAATAATAACAATAATTTTTAATAGACTCTAAAAAAAGGAAATTAAAAAACAAAGCCATATACACTATCACTAAAAGTGTCGATTAAAATTCAAATGATTTTCAATTGCTATTCAGAATCGTACAAAACCTAGATTACTGTTAAAAAAAAGAATCTAGCTCTCAAATGTTACACGTTCAATTGATTCTAAAAGAGTCTTCTTTTGTTAGAAAAAAACTTTTATTTTATCAATTTAATTAAAGAAAAAATTTTTTTTTTCAAAATCAATGCCATTTAAACACTGTCATGTATTAACTTTAATTATTAACATTTTTTTTTATAATTCAAGCGTATAATATGGCTAATTAAAAAAAATTCCAACATAAGTTTCATCTTTTTAGAAAAAAAATTTAGAGTATAAACGAATATAAAACACAAAAGTTTTATATTAATTCTTTTTTTTTTATTCATTATATGTTAATTTTTATGTAACTTTTTTTCTGTAATTTTATTAAAAAATAAAACTTTTTTTTGCATTGCTGTGTTTGTGTGTGTGGGTGTGTGTAAAATGAAATATAATAATTTTGTTTTTTTTTTAATAAAAAAATATTTAACGATGTTATTATGGAGAAAATTATTTTATGTAACAAAAATATTGTCGATGAAAAAATTAAAAAAAAAAGTAAAGTATATTTTTTTATAAGGGTATATATTAGATTGGTTTAAAATATTTTTATACATCCAACTCTTCAGTAACGTCCTAATAGTGTTTAACCAATCTCAAAGTAAGAAGCAACTAAAATTTTCACTAAAAATGGTCCCTGCCTGAAAACCACTACCCAATAATTAAATGCTTCAATAAAATAAAATACTAATTTAAATTTAAGTACAAAAAATTGAATAACATTAAATATTACCATCCACCCTAATATACAAAACTCAAGAACTTTAAATATAAAGAATAAATACGAGAAATTGGTAAATTCCAAAAGTATCTTCTTGAATAAAAAAAAAGTAATCGTATTAGGAAATATATATATATATATAATATAATAATGCTACTTCACAACTTAGATATTTGCAATTTATACTTTACTATATTACTCTGCTATTACAAGATAAGATTTTTTTTTTTAATCTCGTACTTCTCTCTTCTACTACTTTTTTTTATTATATGGGTTAATATTCCTCAAGAGTGCATATTTCAAGTATTCTTGGAATAAATTATAAAATAAATTTTTTTAATATTTGAATTTTTATTCTTAAATTTGATATTTTTTTTTGCGTATTTTAATCGAATCGTCTCGTAGATTTTTCTGATTTAATGCGGTGGTTTATTTGATATTTTTTATTGGTACTTAAGGCTTGTGTAAAAAGTTAGTTGAGAGTAACAGAATTTTGAGATCTGGATGCAATCGAGATGAAATTTTAAAAATTTTGTTATGTCGTTTTTGCTTTCTTTAGAGTTTCAGGGGGTAAAGTTATGGAATACCTTTCAATTTTGAATATCCTTAAGTAGATTTAAATCGTTGAAAGTCAGTGTAATTGATCCTCAATAATTCCCACTAGAAATCTTTTTTTCGAAAATTTCAATATTTTTAATACTTTGCGTTAAATAAAATTAATAATAAAAAAATAAAAAAATTAAATTAAAATTTATAATATTTTTATTTTAAAAAAATTATTAAAACTGAGCAACAGCATTAACAATAAAAAAATCTTAATATTATTCATTAATTTAAATTAACTTGTACTTGCGAATAATATATTTACCTGGAACGACCTAGAAAGACCAATAAATAAAACGTATTCTACATAAATTTTTTCGCTAAAAAAAGTAAATAAAATATATATGCAAATACTAAAAATCAAGAACTAAAATGTAATTATCGATTTCAAGAAAAAAATTTTCAATCCAGTAAAATATTAAACAATGAAGCAAAAAAATTTTTTTTTCGGTATTTCGATAAAATTTAATAAAAAAAAAAAATGAAGTATTTAATCCAATAATAAAGTACAGATTTATTAATTAAAATTTTTTTTTTCAAACACAAAAAAAATAAGCTTATTTTTTACTCATATATCAAAATTGGAAACCAATAATACAAGCAGATTAAAAAAAAAGAACAATAATACAAATTAAAATCTGTTAATAAAAAAAATTAAACTACTATTGTCAAAAAAACATAAAATATGATTATTGTTATGACTACTCAAGTTTTCTCTCTCAATAGATGAAATTTATAGGACGAATATTCATTGTCTTGCATTATATTTAACATTTCACAGTTTTAAACAATAAAATACTGAGAGAATAATAATAATAATAATAATAATATAATATTGAAGCTGATTTCCAAGGAGAATTTCTGATTATGAAATATACAACAATACAAAAGCATCGAAGAAACAATGGACCCAAAAGCATCATCACTTTAACAATCGACTTAACCTATATTATTATATAATATAGAAAACTACACGACATATTATTATGAATAAATTTTCTCCATTTTATTTTTTAATTATTGAATTATTATTTATTATTTCTTTAATTCCATTTTTTGATATCAATTCGCCAGAATTTTTTAGTACTACTATTGATGGTATTGAGGTTATGTCGTAGATTTTTTTTAAGTACAGGCTTGTTGAACATAATGGTAGTGCGTACCTAAATTGGGCAAATTTATCAAATTTTTAATATGTTCACTAATTGGCTGCGTCTATTTATCCAGAAATTATTTTACAAAAATTTTAAGTATTTAATATAAATACTTTTAAAAAAATAACAAAAAAGATACAGAATATCTGGGATCTGAGAAGATTCTAGACAAAATTTCTGAATATATTTTACACAAAAAATTTCAGGTCAAATAGATTTTGCATCGTTCGTTAAAGGTTTATATGTCATTTACCAAGCACCATGATTCTCAAAAAAATAATTTTTCGTTGATTCTTCGCTATCATCTAAAGACACAAATACAACTTGTATATTCTCTTCATTATCTTGATAAAATTTTTTAAATAAATCCAAAAAATACGTATTACAAACTGGCGACCATAATTTCGTAAAATAAAGTAAAATAAAATCTTTACTTTTTATTAAATCACTAGCTATTAATTTTTCGCCAAATTTATTAAATAAATATTCATTTTTTAAATAATTCATTTTTACATAACCTCAAAAATAATTTTAATTAACAAGATTATTTACACTTTTACTTGAATTTTTATTATTTATAAAAAAAAAAACTAGTTTTAGTATACACACAGCATTGAACTAATTGACTTTTTATCGTTTATTTTTTTTGGTTTTTTATATGTTTCAAATTGATTTTCAATCAAAGTTATATCTTTTATTATATTCACACGTTCAACAAGCGTAATGTATCTATTATTTGTGGTGAAAATTCATGAAAAATAAAATTTAAATACACAGTCGAATGATAAACCAATTTTTATTTTAATTATTTTTTTAATTAAAAAAAAAAAAAAAAAAAAAATGAAAATAAATAAAAAAAATAAATTTAGATTATTTAAATATTTGTTTTTGGCATATAAAATATATATAAACTATTCAATTAAATAAACATTAATTGATCCT
Organism: Anagrus nilaparvatae; assembly: GCA_022575985.1. Taxonomy (NCBI): domain Eukaryota; kingdom Metazoa; phylum Arthropoda; class Insecta; order Hymenoptera; family Mymaridae; genus Anagrus; species Anagrus nilaparvatae. The sequence goes on along the minus strand of JAKSXM010000231.1, from coordinate 27,544,454 downwards.
GTGTACATTTTGTTAATTAAATTTATACAATTCAATGGTAATAATAATAATTTGTCTGTGTATGTGGTTTAAATTATATGTATATTTAAAGATTACAGTTTAAGAGAAAATCAACAAGTTAACTATGTTCGCTCGCTATACCTATAATATTATGTAAATGATAATCCCTTTATTAAAGTTTATATTATATGTGCACTACTTTACACAAACTATATATATTAACATTTATATTTACTAATTTTATATAATTTTATTTTCTCTTAGTTTTCTTAAATTGTATTAGCTTGGAGAATTTTTTATAGTATCAATTAAAATTAACCTGAATTCAAAGGTTCGAATTTTTCTTTAAAGAACTATTATTTACTTGTCAGTCCAAATTTTTGAATTTTAGGAAACAAATTTTAAAAATTTAATAATTAAATTTCTTATATATTTTAATTTTTTAGTAACTTGTGGGTCGAATGATTTCCAAACTACATATTTAATTAGATTGCTGTGTTTTGCTCAGATTTTCAAATATTTGTTTGAAGTTTTAAGTAAATTTGCATTAAAATTCAAGTACAGCATACTGCTTTCTTCGACATAATACCAAATTTTAAAAATTGCTTTGGTTTCGTCCTATGATTTGTTTATTTTTATTAAAATCAGGCCTTATGGGCAAAAATTATCAAATCTTTATCTCAAATCTTAGAATGGATAAATTCGAGTTAAAATAGTCATTTAAAAATTCACAAGATTCTAAATTTAAATACAAAAAAGTAAAAAACAGGCTCATATAAATTAACAGTAAAATAATAACAATAATTCATAAAGTTATAAGTTAAAACAAATAATATCTTAAAAATACGCAGATAACATCAAATAGAATATTTTAATGTAATAAAATATTTAATAATGCTTAGAACATTACATACGTTTATGCACTTTATTATTACTATTACTAAATATTTATTTTTCTAACTTATAAAAAAACAAGAGAAATTATTATATTTTATTTTTACAGAAAAAAGCAAAGTGCTAAATAAAAAAAAATTTTTTTTTGAATACAAAATTTTTTTAACACTGAAACATCAATTTTCTAAGTTAGCTAAATATTTTCTTATTATATCAAGCAGTCAATCTTTAACAAATAGAAAAAGTTTTATAAAACTTTCTTTAAAAAGACTGAATTTTTCAAAAATTCAAAAAAAAAAAAGCTTTTACCAAAGTATTCCCAATTGGTTATAAAACTTGCTGGGTATATTTCAATAATAATAATAACTAAAAATTAACTTTTAATTTTGTAAAAATAAATATCTTAATAAATATGACAACCTTTTAATGTAAAAAGTCTCATAACTTTTAGTGTAAACAAAATTTTAATTAAAAAAAATTTAATTACATTTTTTTTTTCCTTGTTATTTTTTTCTGTTTTCTCACAGTATGATACTTATAAATATCAATATATTTAACACTTAATAAAAAGCTTTTAGTCTTAAAATAAATAAATAGAAAATTATCAAACTGTGAGCAAAATAATATAATGTTGTTAGATCGTAGAATATTGTTACGGCTATTTATTACTTAATAAAAGTATTAAAATTTCTTGCTAAATTATTTTAAATAAAATGTGTATTTAAGAGCAGAAAAATTAGGTTTATAGTGTGTAGGGGTTGAATTCGCCTTCGTTTTAATTTTTTTTAATAGATGCATGGAATTTTTTAATTAGTGCTGAAATTTTTTCGTTATTACCCAAAATATCGTTTTCATATTCAGCGAACCTAAAAATTTTCTGAGTAGAAATCAATTTTTTAAAAGCTTCAGGCAGAATCGAGGCCAAATCCCGACAGAAAAAGCTCGTACCGGACCAGATTCTTATCATACCATAGCTAAGGAATATACTGGGAATATATATATGTATTGTCGATTATTTATTTTTTTAATTTTAAATTAAATATTTTATTGCTTAAAAAAAAACAGTATCTTGTTTCAGACTCGAACCGGAGACCTTTCTATTGCAAAGCAAATATGCTACCACTGCGCTATCGTTGCATATGCGTTAAAATCGAATTTTGATCTTTAGAAATACTAAAAATACTGCACTTAAATTCTTAATTTATTGTTATACTATATTTTCTTTTGGGCATATTGAGGTAGCAAGATTTGTTATTTGAGGTAAATACGTGTTAATTGCTGAACTTTTGTAACCCAAGTTTAACAAAACTAAACTGGGGTTAGTGTAAGATTCTCACGTTTTGCGCACAATTTTTGGAACTCATTAGCGCAGTGCACATGAATTTTGGGATTCTCGGATAGGTAAAAGAATTATTTATTTGCTAACTCGAAACCAAGTTTGAAAATAGAGAACTCGAAGTAGTATATACTGTGGTAGAATATAAAATTTTGCGAAAAAGCAATTTGGTTTTAGGACAAATATAGCTTAAAGGATTGTTTATTCGCTAATTCCAAGCTAACAACCATGGAAAATAGTTTTGTTCAATTAGAATCTGAAATCTTGTGAATAACAATCAAATTTAGGCACAAATATGCAGCGAATTCCAAAATTCGTGCGCACGGCGCTAAAGTATTCTCTGCACTAAAAATAAAATACAACACTTAAATTCTTAATTAATTTTTATATTTATAAATAACAATTTACTTTTGGGAATTTTTTGAAGCCCTTAGTGACTAATAAATTAATTAGCAAAGTATAACTAATGTTAATTTTCATTTTATAAAAACAAGCAGGATTGAAAATTCACACCCAAAAATAGAATCTAGAAAAAAAAAATTTCAAAAAAATTAGTCACCCTAATATGCATTAAAAAAAAATAATTACACATTCAATAAACATAATTTACAATTTATTTAAAGTATTACTTTAAGCTTCAAAAGTAAAAAAAATTATAATATACGTGCTTTAAATTCTAAAAGTGCAAAAAAAAACTTTATATATATTCGCTGAATCGTCTTCCGGTCTGAGTGATGAGTCAACGACTTGGAATTAATTGAAAGCACGCGCACGATTATATATTATATTCGACAACAGGTTGTTTTATAAAGTAAAAAAAAAATTTTATCCCTTTTTTATAAAAAAAAAAAAAAAAATTACTCTAAACTTAATTTTTCAAGTATAAAGTATTATATATGAATAATTTAAGTAGTACGAAACGAATTTAGTCAGACACAAAGTTGATAATTGATATTTAAAAAAGTGAATTTTTTATTAAGTTAAGTTTTTTCTTTTTGAATAAAAAGAGATGGAAATAGAAAAATATTGTTTGATTATCTCTTTGGCAAGGGATGCTGTCATGAGCTAAAGCCCGCGACTCAAACAACTGTATATATATGTATATATTTAAAATACTGAGTTTAGAAACGGTTTTGAGAAAATCCTACCTTAAGACCTACTATGCTATACGTTTTATTTCGTTTTACCCTTGCAACGCTTAAAGCTTTTAAGCCTTCGTTTGGATTAGCTTTATAATTGGCTTCCTTGTAATTTTACTTATATATACACAACCGCGTGCCAACTTCAATTCTCACCCAATTTTCTTTCTTTTTTTATTATTTCATCTTTTTTATATACATGAAAAAAAATTTTTCTTTTACTATTATTGCAAAATTTAATATTTTTTTGCTTTTTTCTGTTTCAGGTAGGTCAAGTAAAAAAAGAAGCAATTTTAATCACATTTTCAACTGCCGGATAAAGGCTAAATAAACACATACAGTACACAAAAAATAAACAATAAAAACATAATTTTTCTAAAATTATTCGAATTTGTAAAAAAAAAAATTCAGCAAGATGATGATATCAAATTTACCCCCTGTTATACTACCAATACATGATTACGCTGGTATGCTAGCACCAACCCTTGGCTTAAAGGTAAAATTTTAATTTTTTCCATTGAAAAAAAAACGTAATAAAAATATTTCAAAAATAATTAAATCATAAAAATTTTTTAAACTAAATTGAAAAGCTTTAACATTTTTTTTAATTAAATTATTTATGTAAATAAATTTTTCCTTTTTTGAATTTATAATTCACGTGGGTTTATGTATGGATATATGAGTAATTCTTTGATGATTTGTGAAAGGTTTTTATTTTACAGTTAGTTTGTTTTTTCTTTTAGTAAATTTTTAATGGCTTGCAGGATGTGAAGAGTTTTAAATTAAGAAAATTATAAGCTTTGCAAATATGTAAATTTTTTAAACGTTTTTTTTTTTTTTTAAATTAAATGATTTAAATTTATAAAAAAATAGTATATGTTAAGATTCTTTGCTAGTAGGATGCCCTAAAATAGATTAAGGAAAAACCACACTGTAAAAAGTAACTTCCTTATATTAACAAAAAAATTAGAAAATTTTCAAAAAGTTAGTAAATTTTCAAAAAAATTTGTAAATATTCGAAAAAAATCGTAAATTTACTAAATTCAGTATATTATCGAAAAATTGGAGAATTCTCGATTTTTTTTTGATTTTACGAAAATAGTTGTAAATTCACAACTATTTTTCGAAAATTTACGACTATTTTTTGTAAATTTACGAAAAATGGTTGTGAATTTACAACTTTTTTCGTAAATTCACAAAACAAAATCGAGAATTCTCCAATTTTTCGATAATATACTGAATTTAGTAAATTTACGATTTTTTTCGAATATTTACAAATTTTTTTGAAAATTTTCTAATTTTTTTGTTAATATAAGGAAGTTACTTTTTACAGTGGCACTTAAATTAAGGAAAAGGGAATATTTTCTTTAAAAAAAATTCAAGCAGATTTGAATTTTTGAAAAAATTAATTAAAATTTGGTTTTCAGTATAACTATTAAAAAACTGTCTAAAAAAAAAAAAGATTTATTAAAAAACTTTTCACCATATGCCTATGAATTAAAATTAAAATTATTAAAAAATCACTCATATACTTTATTTAAATAAATTTTCTAAAATTAATTGAAAATCCAATAAATATTTGATAAAAAATTTTTGAACTCACTTCACGTAATATTCAAATGATAAACTAAATTCCGAGAAAAAAAAATTTTTAAATTTTATTATTTTAATATAAAAACTAAATTAATTATACATAAAAGTACTACAAAAACAATTTTCATATTGAAAAAATTTTAAACATTTACCATAGATACTATAAAACTTTTTTTTTCCTTTTACGTAGCAGTTAAACTATATATAGTCGTAGTCGTAGTTTTCCCTCGACCGCATAATAATAACATTAAGGTTTTTAGTTAATATATTACCTTAATTTTACTTACTTTAACAAACAATGAGCTTCTTTTAAAATAAAAAAACTTTTTTTTTAAATATAAACATGACTGATGCGATTTACTTAATTTTTATTATTAAAGAAGAAAAAAAATAGATTACACAGAGATTTTTCTTTTGTTAGAGCTTTCAATCAAGCAAGAAAAAAGGATTCTTTCTATTCATGCATAGCTTTATTATACAGTCTTATCATATTTTTTTAAAGATTGAGAGAGGATGACCCCCAGTCTATACACGCTTCTTCTATAACATGCAACTCGAAATTAAAACTTCTCTTAGAATTTTCTTAAGCTTAGATTATCTCTCTATAAGGTAACATTTTTTTTTCTTCTTCTTTGCTTTTCAATGGATGGGTTTGACCCACCACATTCCTTTTTTTTTTTTTTAAATTAAAGTTTAATTAATTTTTTTTTGTTGAATTTCAGATTGCAAAGAAACTTTTTAATTATTTTTTTTATTTATACTTTTTTTGTTAATATTAATAGGTTGCAAAAGGTTTGAATATTATCATGTCGTTGCATAAAAAACTAAATCTCGTATTTTCATTAACTTGATAGAATATTACCTCAGGCTATTGGACCTTTTTTTTTTATTTTATTTTTTGTATTTTATTGACAAGATACAAAACATAAAAAAAAAGTGTTATTTTCATTGATTTTTTGTTTAAAAAAAAAATTATTTTTTTATTATCACCTAAAAATTTAATAAAAAAAAAAATAAAATGTCAATCATAAACACATCATAAAAATTGTAAATTATTATTTTACATAATACAAGAATATAGTGAGGAAAAAAAAGACTTAAAATTCAAAAAAAAAATAAATATATGTAAATAAAAAACATTGATTTTTTTTAACAAAAATGTATGTGTATGTGTGTGTGTGTGTGTATTGTTTGCATTTACATCTTTACTCATCGCTCAATGTCAGTGCATCATATTGTCAAGGCTTTTTTCTACAGCGTATAAAAAAATTTACCACCCTTAAATCCTCAATCACTTTTTTTAAAAAAAAAATTGTCTTATCTTACAAAAAAAAAAAAACTTTTTCTATTACTTCAATGTATATAAATTTTATTTTTTAATCTCATTGAGCATATTGTAGTAACAGCAAAGATTAATTTTAATTAATACTAATTTTATTTAATTATTCTCTAAAATCACTGTTAAAAAAACTAAGTAGTTTAAACCCCTTTTTTTTAAATCAATTCAATTAGCTTAAACAAAACGTTAAATAATATAAAACGAATAAGACAGAGAAAGAGAGAGAGAGTTTAGTTTACATTAGTAATTATCGTTTATGTATACGAAAAAGGTATTTAAAACTTTTTTGTTTAAACTATGTAAATGCTTGAAATTTAAAATGCAAAGTTAAAAAAAACCTAATAATAATAATAATAATAATAATAGAAAATGAACAATTAATTTAAATTGTTATTATTAGAGTTTATTGAAGTATGCAATTTATGTTATTCGAGCTTATTATTATAAAGTTGAGAACAATTTTTACTTTTTCTGTAATATTCATTTTCTAATTTTCGTAATATTAAATTATTCGTTACAAGAATTTAATTTTATATTTATTTTTACATGCTTTTATATGGTTGTAATTATTTTTTGGGATTCGTTCGTAATTGATATTTTGGTTTCGATTGATTCATTTTAGTAAACTTTTTTAATAAAGGATGCTGGGTATTGGAGATCAAAGCTTTTTAGAAAATTATTTTTTGAGACAAGTTTTTAACTACATCATGAAAATTAATTGACTAACTCTTCTATTTTATTAAAAGAACTCGCTTTTTATGAAAAACCATGTGTTAAACGACTAAAAAAATACAGCTTTTTATGCTATCTGTACTAAAACTGCATCATAAAACCAGTACATTTGCCCCTTATTTAAGAAATAGCTATTTCATAAAAACTTTATAGTTTACACAAATTACATCACGTTCTTACACTAAAACAATCCTCAAATTTAATTCAATTCAATTTCACGAATCAAAATGACTAAATTTAAAAATTAATATTTATAATACACGACTGTTAACATAAAATTATAAAAATAATATTTTATTTTAATTAAATTACATAGGTACAAAAAAATGTGTTATGATTATTTCTTCATTTTTTTGCTACATATTTAAAGAAAATTTTGCCTCTAGCACTTTATAAAATACGCTCACCTATACATACCTTTACTTATTTACACTAAAAAATTATTTCAGTAGAAATCTACATTTAAAGTAATATTATTTTTTATAAAAAAATTTAGTCGAGTTGTACTTTATATTGTTTAAATTAAAAAAATACATATATGGAGAATTTCGCGTCAAATCAGTCCATGACTGAAGAAATTTAGTTTTAAAATAAGTTTTTTTCAAAGCTTATATAAAAATAAGTTCTTACGTTAATTTTTAGTTTCCTAGGTAATACAAACGTATTTTTGTGTTTTTAGCTTTTTTTCAAATTAGCCCGAAATTTTAATTATATGCAAAATGAACGTGCAAATAAATAGAGCATGGATAGTTCAAATCAACTTTTGAACCTCGGGATCCTACAGAAAATTTCCGGATAATACCTCGAAAGAAAATATAAGAATAAATAAGAATTCAGCAAAGACAGGAAAATTTAGCGTCAATTTTAAAGAAAAGGCCAAACACTTAAAAATGACTGCCTAAAATCAAGAATTAAACCCAAAAAGCGAAAAATCAGTTTACGTATTAAATACGGGATTAAATTAAAGTTTCTTTGCAGAAAAAAAATTTTGGTCCGATTTCCACAAGCCTTCAGCCTAACATAGACCTAGTTAACTTAGAATCCCTCATATACATACGTATGGAAAAATTTAATTCTCATAAAATATAACGTCGTTCGTCGTATGAAATATAAAAAATTACGATTTTACCGTGGATTTCACAATGCAGTTAAAAATTTTTTTTTAAACTGTAGATATGAATTTATATGATGAACTAAAAGAAATCAAAGCTTTAGTTTTATTGAAAACTAAAGCTAAAAAAAAAAAAAAATAAATGAAAAATGTTTAAATAAATAAAAAATTGCTGCATCAGTCATAACGCTGGATTGTATACATTGGATATTGAATCTGACAAATATAAAAACATTTATTTATATATAAACGGTTTTTTGCATTAATCTCTGACGCCTTTTTACTGTTTTATATCATATATGAAATTCAATATAAAATAGATTTAAAAAAAACCAAAATATTATTAATAAAAAAAATTTCATTGACTGACATTTAAGATTCGTTAGTATTTACAATAAATGAATTAAATTTTTTTTTTAATTTATAAAAAAGCTTGCAGAATTTTCTTCTTCTTTTTTCATAAAAAAAATGACTAACAGAAAAAAAATTACAGTGTATTATTATAATAATAATAATGCTCATTTTGCTTTTTTGTGTTAAAAACATACACACACACATAAACAAAAAGATGAAACACAAGAAAATAAATCTTTTGAAGTTGTAGTAGTATAAAGGTGTAAAAGTATAAATACATCCCTAATGAAATGACGACAATGCAGAAAATTTAACTATTAAATACTTTTACAACTATTATGACTTCAAAATATCTAACAAACTTTTGTCTCTTTCAAAACTCTTTTTAATCTTAAAAAACATTTTCTTTGTGTATATAAATATAGAGAGCCCTTTTCTGATTTTCTTTCGGTTTTGTTTATGTGGTTTTTCTTACAAAATCTATTTTTCTTCAAACAATGTATAACTCATTACAGAAAGTGCTTTTTTCACCTAATGTTTCGATTTATTTTAAATTTGATTCTATTCATTTTTTATGGATTTATTTAAGAGAATTGCATTTTCTTTACTTTTTTTAATTGGGCCATAATTTTCAGAAATTTAATTAAATTTTTAGATAACAAGAGGATTGGCAAGAATATTCTGAACTCAGCTATTAAAGTCCTATTCTTTTGTGAATCCAACATTAAATTACTTATAGTATCATGTTTTTCCGGTTTACATTTGTGTGTTTTGTTTATAATAATTCAATATTCCACCTTTCTTGATAAATTTAAGACTTTAAAAATTAAATAAAAATAAAAGTAAAATAGAATCAAAGAAACTTATAACCCATTTGTGTGAACATATAAAGGTATATAAATGGGTTCGAACACATGAACGTATTATACATAAATCTTATGCAACATTAAAATACTAAAACCTAAATCTAAGCTATTTTAAGTTTATAAACTTCTCAACCAAACAAGATAGGTGGATGAGTCACTCATAAGTCACCCGGCCCGGTGGAACGCCACCTCAGAACCGCCGGTGGGCCACATGTCATTAGGGCATTAAGAAGCTTTTTTTTTTGTTCGAGCTTCAATTATCGTTATAAAAAAAAAAGAAACTGATTTCTTTATGAATTTATTTTATAAATCATGGTCACAAGATTTTTTTTCCAATTCAGAGCTTTTTTTTCAAGATATTATCGTAGAATCAGACAAGCCCTAAAGTACAGAGCCCCGAGGCAAAAATTTATCAAATTCTGTACACCTACTGATATTACCTCATAAAAGTTCTTGTCTTTTTGGTTCCTCAATGAGGAACCATTGTAATGGGTCAAATTTTGGTTTTTGATTTTTTGGCATATAAGCACGTTTTGAGACCTCAGATAGAAAACCGGTTTTTAAAAAAAGTATGTATGTGAGTGTGTATGTAACCGGTGCTATTTCACAAACATTACGGAATTAAGACCTAATTTTTTTTTCAACAATTTTTTCACCAAAAAAGCTCGAAGTACTTTTTTTTTTTTTAATTTGGATGTAATACCTCATTTATTTCCATGAAAGTACTTATATTTGAAAATAAGGTTTTCACTCGTTATCTCGAATCTGATAATTAATTTTTTGAAAATTTTTTTCGCAAAAAAATACAAAAAACATCAAATTTTTTTTTTGGACGTAGTACCTAATTTATTTCTATGAGAGTACAAGTTTTAGAAAGTTCGTTTATAGTAATTTTTTGGATCTGATACCGAATTTTTTCAAAATTTTTTTCTTAAAATTAAAAAACCAAAAAAATTAAAAAAACTGCAATATTTTTTTTTTTAGTGCAATACCTCATTTAATTCCATTAAAGTACTAATATCTGAAAATATTATAACCTGTGATATTTTACAACTGTTATGGAATTAAGAGAGAAATGTATGTACGATTGCATGCTTGTAATTGGTGATATATGTGGCATATTGATGTATTAAGCTCATTGTTTGAAGAACCTTAGTGCCAGCCAGTTGGCAGTGTATTTTTAATTTTCCAATTTTAAAGTGATAATAAAGTCCAGTTGTCTCAAAAGTTGAATCCATCAATAAGTAGTTCATATTTGACATTATTCGGTATTTTGGTTCTGGGGTATGTCAGGGCATTATAGTATACATTATTTTAAGCGCGGGTAAACGGCGAGCCAGTAAATTATGTTTTGGCCCACTTTGTTTCGATCGAGGTTTCGATGCATCAAAATTTCATTTTTTTCCGAAAATTGGCCAATTTTGTGGACTATTAATTTTTTTTAGAACCTGCGGCCAAAAAAACTAGGATACGAAAGTGGGTATGTTTTGGTCTTGATTATCTTTGTGCAAAAATATGGCTGCCATACTCACAAGCACTTATTACCACAGCAGGTCCGAAACAAATTTTATAAAGCATAATCCCACGAAATAAAAAATTTTAGACACTGCGTAACTTGAAAAATGATAAAGAGCTTAAATAAACAAAATTTGGCATTTCAAAAATTTTCCATAAACATCTGTCATAACCTTTTTCCAATTATGCTCAAAAAAATCGAACATCATTAAAATAAAGTTTAAATCCTATTAGGCTGATTCCAGACGGAGCGCTGTTAAACGTGCGGTTAGCTCAAATCTGTAGTTATACCTGTGGTTAGATTTTGTTGCCAACCAATGCGTCAGACCTACGCGAGATAGCTTCCTTATCGACGAGAAGTTTATTTAATTATTTTCTGCTCCTAAAAATACGTAAATAAAACTTTAGAAATAAAGAATAAGAAAAAAAAATAATAAGTTAAATTATTTTGTATTTTTATGTAGTGTATAAAAATAATTTTAATATTATTATGAATAATATTATAATAATAAAGGTATAATTAACTTTTTTTTCATATAAATAAAAAAGAGTAAATATAACTTTTTCAGTTTTATTTACGTATTTTTAGGAGTAGAAAATAAATTAAATAAACTTTTCGTCGATAAAGAAGCTATCTCGCGTAGGTCTGACGTTTAGGTTGGCAACAAAATCTAACCGCAGGTATAACTACAGATTTGAGGTAACCGCACGTTTAACAGCGCTCCGTCTGGAATCAGCCTTAAAAATATTACATTCAAACTCTCATTCAAAGTACTAGAAATCTGTAAAATATGATAAAAAATCAGAAAACATTAAAGTAGCATCAACCAGTGTCTGTCATTCCTCATTAATAAAACTTTTATTTAAAAAAATATTTTAATTATATATAATAAACATAAAAAAAAAAAATTTATAATTTTAAAACTCATTTTAACAATTTAATATATATATATATATATATTTTATTTGAAAATTTAACTGTACATAAACTTTTAACAACTTTGTACTTTATAATCTACTTTATAGTATAGAAATGAACTTAAACTTACAAAAGCAATAACTTTGTTTAGCTATAAAAAAAAATGATGTAATTAATTAATTAAAATTTATTATTATTATTATTATTTAAGTATTTATTACTTTGAAAAAAAGAAAAAATCTACTTTTTTTTAATAATAATTAACACGTAATTGGATAATGTGAAAAATATAAAGTTTTTGCTTATATCGAAAAATTAACTAGATTTTCTCTCATACTACTACTATGATATCGATTTTTTTTATAATATAAAAAAATAATCTAAAGGATGACCAAAGCTTAAAGGGGTTATTGCATTGAAGTATAGAAAAAAAAGTCATATAGGATTTATTATAGTTTAGGTAGACGACGTGACACGATTTTCTTTTATAAAAATAAAGGGCTAAAAGTGTCGAGAGCATGTTGTACTGTTTATGAAAAATTGTCATTCCTTAGTGATCGGAATTTCATAAAAGTTAGCAGAAAAAATTTTTTCTTTCCTTTTTATGACACTAAATTTTTATTTTTTAAGATAATTTATTTTCAAAAATTATTTTTAACCAAGAAAATAACATAAAATTTGAAAATTAAATTAAATTTTGTAAATAAAAATTTGTTGTCTGCCATAATCTTTTAACAACTACAAGATAGTAAAGACTTATATAATTTAAGTATCAATTTTAAAAGTGTCAATACTACATGCAATAAAACGGATATACGAGTAAAAAAAGCGACCAATCATCTTTGTGTGAGGGTTATAAACTTTTCATACTTTTTTTTTCACTTCATAAATTTAATCGTCTCTATAAGCTTATTGGATTTTTGGATCTCTGGATCTAAAAAGAAAAAAAGTACAAGTTGAAAATTTGTATTTTGATCTACTTTCGCTTCTCTTTTATCAATTGTCCCATTTTTTTTGTATGAAAAATAAAATGATATTACAAGAAGAATTTTTATTGACCGTGATAAAAATATTTCCTTGAGTTCTCGACATTGTCGTTTAATCTTTTTCTAAAGATCTACAATTGAAAGTTTTTTTTGCGCGCGGCCTCTTTTGTTGAAAAACGTTTAAAAAATTTTATCAGAAAAATTTATCCTTTTTCATAAAACTTATTTTTTTCACTCCAATTAATTACTTATTAAAGGGTGTACCAAAATAAATTCGCGCGTTTAAAATATTGCCAGTTTTTATTTTCAAGTATCAAACTCTTAAGCTCAAGCAATTAAAAAAAGAGAAAAAAGTTGAAGGGGTTTTAATTTTTCTACACATTAAATAACTAAGCACACAGATAATAATTTAAAAACATCCCTTTTGATCTTTTCATACAACTTGAGTTTCATAAAAAAGTTTTATAATATTAAAAAACAGAATATTTAAAGCATTTTTTTTTTTAAACTTTACATTCTGAGATACATACATCATTTTATAGTACATTGAGCAGACAGAAATCTATCTTTAGTTATAGTCTATGTCATTCCATAGAGTTTGCACGTGCTATATAGAAAGGGCTTAATCGCTCTCTAGAGAGAATGCAAAGAGAAAATGGAATTGCTAGAGGATGGAGGAAAAAAACAGTCTTATAACTTTTAACGCAATCGAGTTTGTATATAAGAACCCATTTTTACATCTTATTAGGAAAAAAAAAGGAAAAAAAAAATCCTATATATCTCTATTTCGGTCAAATTTTATTATATTCTCTATTACTACTTTTTATGCATAAATTTTTATTTGTTGCTAGGTAGCCTAGTAGTACTATACTATTGATAAGAATGTATATATATATATGTGTTAGTGATATCATTTTCTTTTTTCTCTTTTATACTACTACTAGCATTTTTTGAATAAAAGAAAAATAAAATGCAATGTAATGTTTATTCATTTTCTATGATATTTATAGCTTAATCTATCAAAGTCAGAAATTAAATAAAAAAAATTTTTTTTTTTCTATTAATGTGATTTAAATGTTAATTAAATTATTACGCATGAAAACTATTTTTATTTGTATATCTTGATTTTTGCTATTTTTAAAAATATTAACTCTATTCTTAGATCAAATGCTGTATAAATTTTATTTCTTTTAATTGTCCTGTGAACACATAAATGTATAAGTAAGTTCAAACACATGAACGTATAATACACAATTCTTATGCAACATTGCAATACAATTAGCTATTTTCATAATTTGTAATTACCACCTTTACTAGATTTTAAGATTCTAAACTTCATTTTATTCCCTAAGCCCGTATTATTCTAGGTCCTGTTTGATCCCTCCGCCTTGATTTTCAGATTTCCAGGATGCCCCTTTCCTATAAACATGTTTCACGTTAAAAAAATCCCTCGGAGGATTTAACTGCACTGTAAAAAGTAACTTTCTTAGATTTACAAAAAAAATAGAATTATTTCGAAAAATTAGTGAATTTTCAAAAAATTTTGTAAATATTCGATAAAAATCGTAAATTTACTAAATTTAGTATATTATCGAAAAATTCGAGAATTCCCGATTTTTTTTTGTGATTTACGAAAAAAGTTGTAAAAAATGGTAAATTATAAATTTTTCTTGCGAATTCACAAAAAAAATCGAGAATACTCGAATTTTTTGTTAATCTACTAAATTTAGTAAATTTACGATTTTTTTCGAATATTTACAAATTTTTTCGAAAATCTTCTAATTTTTTTGTTAATATAAGAAAGTTAATTTTTACAGTGTGTAGTCCTACTTTTCAGACAAATTTTTTATATTTCTGAAACGCTATTTACCTAAAAAGAAAGACTTCAGTAACATTTTCTAAGGAATCCGAGTCAAAATTTTACAAAATTTTCATTAAATTAAAGAAATAAGTCTGCCCAAATCCCAGAAATTCTGCTGTTTTGATTATATCTTTTTACTGTTGTATAATTTAATTAATTTCATTTAACGAGTAATTTAATTTACTTATTGTGAACCCCTATTTAGTACACTTTTTATCTTTTGAAGATCGACGAAACATTCCACTAAGAAATTAATTTTTTTTGGTCGCTGAGTACTAATATAAAATCGGTTTTCACCTAAAATTCTCTAATTTCCTGCGCTTCTAAGAAAGCACAAAAAATAGCTTATTGTGGAAAATCGGATCATCTTAGTTGAAAAAGGTTTTCATATTCCTATTCAGAGAGCAAAAAAGAGTAAATATTCCTTGAAAAGTTTTATGAACTTGTAAGGGAATCAAGGGTCTAAGACAGGACTATAAATACATAAGAAAAATCTATTCTTATCATATTTCCAAGCAAAATATAAAAATAAAATTACGTTTAAATAATGTAAGATAATGTAATTATTAGTTACATAACCGAATATTTAAATAATTAATTAAAACATCGATTTCAAATATCAAAATTAAACTTAATTTTATCAAATTTTAATTAATTAATCTAAAAATACTCAAAAAAAATTTTCTCTCAGATAGTAATACTTTTTACTTTTATCATTATTATTATAAATTGTCTTTTAAGACATTTTTTTTTATATATAATAATAATAATAAAATAACAGAAACCTTCATCTTCTTCATTTTTTTTTCTACCTTGCATTTAAATTTATTTCTTTTGTACTGTCATAATTAAAGCAGCATCTAAAACTAAAACTAAAAAAAAAGTAAATTTAAATTAAGAAGAAGAAGAAAGTATGCTGTATACCTATATTTCTTGATTTATTTAGCTCTAAATGATTTATAGTAATTATACGAAATTTAAAATAATTAAGCAGATAGAGAAAAATATTTATTTTTAATTCTGATAAGTAAGTAATTCTTAAATTTAATTTTAATTAAAGTGCTATGATCGCAGAGTAGTAACAGAAAGACAAATATTGCAATATATATATATATATATATTTAATCGAGAAGTGATTAAATTTTATTTGTTGAAATAAGCATATACCCGAGGAATATATAATCTTTCTTAAATAAACATGACAAATAAATAGAGAAACTAGATAAGATTCGATAAGTTCGTTCAAGTATGACCTCGGGGGATCGAGTTTAGTACTTGGGCCCCGTAAATCACGGCAAGGTAGCGTACCTACTCTACACACACACTTATACATTATGATGCTTTTCTTAATTAATGTTTATAAACTTCCATTGCCATCCTTCAAGAGTTTTCGAGTACCTTGGTTTCCATTATCGAGGACTCGTTCGCGGATTACCTCTGGATTAAATTAAAACTCGTTATAAGGACATCAATAAAGAAACCCGAAGAAACCGATCCAGCTATAAACAAACTGCTAAAAGTAAAAAGCCGTAATCGATCTTAAACTCGGTGTAACACAGGTACGAAGACTAGAGAGTTAAGTTTAATGTGCGTGCGCGCGGATCTCTCTATATTATTATGTAGTATCTGCTAGTATCTACATATATGCAAGAGCGGTGTTTGCAAACATAGATAGGCTGAGCCACAGGTGCGCCTACGGCTTTAAAAAGCTCTTGGACCCAAAAATAAGGTCAAATGAAAATGCAAAAGCTCTAGTTAAGCGGATCGAAAGCGCAGACTCGGACTCCGCCTCCGCCGGGGTTCGTGTCGTAAAGGCTGTACTGGTCTTGGTATCACCACCAGCAGGAGACGTATCGCAGTTTTAGTCAGTCAGTCGCTTCAAGCTGGCCGAACGAGCAGCAGCAGTAGCAGCAGTAGCAGCAAGCAGCCGCTGCTCTTTCTCCTCTTCCTCCTCCTCCTCCTCCTCGCTTTCCGCTGCTCCCCGCCGTCCGCCCTCGCGCACGTGCTCGCGAGTGAGGCCAGGAGGAGGCGAGGGTAGCCGCCGCCACGACGTACTTTCACTCGTACTCGTTTCTGCCGGGAGGTGCGCTGCCCCTGGCGGCCCCCTCGTCGCACCAGTTCGGCCCTCAACTTGGTCTCCATCATCACCATCAGCAACAGCCGCACCATCATCACCAGCAACACCATCCTCACCCGCATCATCAGCAACCGCATCAGCAACACCAGCAACAACTCTCTTGCAGTTGTTCTTGTTCCTGCATTGCGTCACAAGTTTACCAACATCATCATCATCGACAGACGCTGCTATTGCAGCCAGTCGAGCGTATCAAGGAACACATTGTTGCAATGGTGAGGAACTTGATTCCAATTAACCAGCTTATCTCCTTCATTTCCTCTATTCAATTTGTCGATCCTAAAGCTAAAATGTGTTTTTAAGTGATGTGAATTACTATATTGATTAGTGTTGTTTTTTACTTTTTTTTAATTCCTCTTTTCTTTCCATTTCAATTGTCATTTACTTCACCAATGTAAGTAATTACTCATTTCATTTACTCGATTGCTTTATAAATAATTTAGTTTTAATTTTTTTCTAAATAAAATCGATCGAAAATAATTTTTTTTTTTAATTTCACTTAAAAACTATTAAATGATAAAAATTTCATTAAAAATAAAAAAAGTAAAACAGAGAAAAAGAAGAAGAAGTATAAGTTATAAAATAGATTTAGCGATAGATCACGAATTTAATTCCCAAAGGATAGTTGTCAAGTCAGCAGAGTTTTCGTGGTCAGTTTAATATCTTTCAATGGTTTTATTTTATCATTTTTTTTTGAAAAACTTATTAAAAAGCTAAAATACACATTTTAACTTTTTTTTTTCGAAAGGATAAAAAAAATAATATCCGAGTTAAAGCCTTGTAAAAAGAACAAGTTTGTAAAGTCGTTGTTAACCTTGTAAGGGAATGCATGCATTATAAATAAAAGAGAGAAGGACAAGAGAATACCAACCAGTCTGTTGCCCTTTCTCTTTTTTTTTATTCAACTGTAAAAAGTATTAAATATAAATTTTAATACAAAAAAAAAAAGCTCTGATAAAAAATTTAAAAAGCTTCCTTTTTTGATGCAATAAAGCTCAAATGTCACTAGGTCACTAATTCAACTTTTTTTTTCACTTAAATTATGGTAAAGAAATGGGTTTAAATAATGTTAAGTAAATTCTCTTTTACGTTTTTTTTATTTTAAAAGCATTAAGTGTACCCTAAATGCAGCTGAAATATAATTTTTTTTTACTTTACTTTATTTTCATTTTAATTTACTGTAGTTTTTATTTTATTTTATTTTTCAAATTAATTTAAAAAAAAATTTTTTTTAGTTTAAACATTGAATAAAACATCAAAGTATCATATATAAATTTTAATTTATTTTGTTTATTGTTGTATTTTGTTACATTTTACATTAATCTCTGATTTTATTATTGACAAAATAAATTTTTATTTTAATTGACATTTTTTTTTTTTTGATAAAAATAATAACTACGCGTTCTGAATTCATTCAATTTATTAGTAAAAATGAAAAACATAAAATTTTAAAATTTACACACCTGACAATTATAACGAATAATAAATGTAATAATGTCCGTTTGATGTTACTATTTAATTGACGTATTGTGTTTTAAATTATAGCCTTTAGAAAATTATGAATATTAATTCTGATAATAAAGTTTGTTTGGGATGCTGTAGAGCGTGATAAAATTATTATGAAATTTTTAGCAATGTTTTCTACAACGGTACAGGACTCGCTTTTTCTGTTACTGAATTTTTTACTTTTCTTCAAATTTTCAAAAATTTGTTTAAATATTCTATTATTTTTGTGATTAAGTTATTATTGTCTTCAAAATTAATTTTTACTACTAGCAATTGCAAAAAATTTAAGTCCAAAAAATGAAAAATTAGCAAAATTTTGCAAGAATAAAAACTTTTTGTTGGCGAACAAGTGCGTAAAATTTTGTGCCAAGATTTAAGCCCGGAGAGGCAAAAAAGTTTTTTAGGCTAGTTTTTAGTGTTTTTGAAAAAGTACAATAAAATTTTGAAAAATAAACTCACATTTTTCCATTTTTTTGACTCACTCGCACTCCACGGGTTCTGATGGTATTGTGATATTATTGGTATTGTTAGATACTCGGCTTGAAAGAGATTTCAGACCTGAAAAATTCAATAGATTCATTCAATTATTTGATTTCAATGAAATTATAAATAATAAAAAATAGCGAAAATCAAAAATTGTTACTTTACATCAAGTGCTGATTAAAGTGTAAAAGTGAGATGTATTATTATCCGCAAACAATTGTATTTTTTTGCAATTTTTTCACGTTCATACCTAAGATTTTGGTCGAAAAAAAAAAGTTGTTTTAGTATTAAAAAATATATAAAAACGTTTATTTTGCACTATGGACCATTTTTGATACTTTGTTAATGAGAAGCTTACAGCTCCTAAACTTAAAATAATTAAGTCTTATGCGTAATATATAAGAAGAAATTCCTGCTGCTTTTATTATTATAAGATTCTAATATCTCGCAATATCTTTGAAACTCAGTTATTAAATTCAGTTCAAGTTTACACTCGAGTTTTTACATTGTTAAATAAACTACTGAAGCGTAATGTAAAACTATTTTTATTAAAAACTTATTAATTGACAAAGGGCAAATTTTATTAAAATATTATATTTCAGAGATAAAATATTTAATTATATCAAAAGTTATCCTTGATAAAAGCTACGGAATTTCTGAAATCTGGAAGAATTTCTGGGGTACGGTTTTTTTCAGCGGATGAAAATTTTGTGAAATTCTGACTCGCTTTGGGTTTTCTCTCAGGGCACTATGGTCTTATGTTTTTAAAGCATTTTTAAAAGGCTGTAGAAAAATAAAGAAAATGAGAAACAATAAATATTTTTTAAAAAATGTCATTATTCAAAATTTTCATTTTTTTGCCCAGCCTTTCAGAAATGTCTTAAAATTTATCTGAAAAGAAGAAATTGAATAAAATTTTTTTGGGATTCCAAGAATCAGGTCATAATTTTCAAAAAATATCATCCGGTGACAGAAAAATAGGTCCCAGAAATTCAAATGTTTTTATGTAATTATTTTCAATTAAAAATAATATCACAATGATAGGTATTTAAAATTCCCCACAAAATTTAACCACATTTTTTTTTTCAATACAAAGAAAATCCTGAGCAATTGAAACATCAAAAATCAGTGTAACAAAAATCACAAAGTATAAATTTAAAAATGTTTTTCTAAAAAATTTTGATTCAAAACAATTAATCAATAAAAAAAATTTTTTTTCAATTCAAATCCCATAAATTACCTTCACAAGCCTTTAAAAAAAGCACAAAAAAGATCCATTAATTATTTAAAAAGACAAAATAATTAAAAAAAGTAAATTAATAAACTTCTGCTACTAAAAAAAAAATAAGTAAATAAACATATAAATCATTTTTTACTTTTCATAAAACGCTATAAATTTCTCTCTCTCTCTTTCTCTCTGTTTTTTTTCGTACATAAAACCTAAAACAAAATTGATATACTACCAAATGAGCTTGCATGACCTATTAAATTTTTAATGTAAAAGAAGAAAAATGATCAATCGTTTTTAATTAATAAACATTTTTTCTTTCCTCATAAAAAAGAAAAATATATTTTTTTTAAAGACTCTTTTTAACCTATTACTTACGATTTTTTCGTATAAAGAAAAATTCGAAATTGTTACTTCAAGCAATAAAAAAAACCAGAAGGTTCAATTGAATAATAAAAGTACATACATAGAACTAACGTATTTCTTGCAAGATTCCCATAAATTGGCTCTTTACTAAAAAAAGCGATTCCTTTGTGCTTTGTAACGTATAGGTACTGACTTTTATCCCAAAGAAAAGCTTGAGTTTGTAATTTAAAAAAAAAAACTTTTTTTTTATTATACTTTTAAATTCATCAGTAATTTTATTTCAATTCTTTCTGACCAATAATCGATTACAATTAATCTCAAATAAAAAAAAATTTTTTTAATTATTTCTATTAATCATTTTTGTGATATAAAAAAAGGAAAAATAACGAGGAATTTTTTTTTTATATATAAATTTTTCTTTTCATATAAAAATCAAAGCTTTTAAAGCATGTGCTTTTTTTTTGAAAATGATGACTTGCATAGGATCTTTTTTATTCTTTAAGAAATCTAAGAAAACTCGTATTATATAAGACCCTTACGTTCATGATACTTACAAGCCACTGATTCCAAATAGAAAAATTTTTCTCGTTTTTTTCTCTCTCAATATTGATGTGTATACTTTTTTTTTATACCATCAATGAAAATTTTGATCCTGTATCGAATAAAATTTCCGATGTAAAACATGGATAGAAATGATGGAAATAAAATATGAATAAAAAATAAAAAAGATTAATCAAATAAAAAATGATAACCAATAACTGTGAATGATTGCTCAAGATAGTATGAAGCTTATATATGTGGTTATGTATAAATGCGACGTTTAAACTGTGGTTTAGGAAATACAAGTCGATGTGGTAATACCAGAGAGATGTCAAATTCACATTTCCTGGTGTTCCTCTGTGTCATCGTTACGATCCTTCTCTCTATATTCACTCGTACATATAATTTAATAAATACATTTTGGTTTAATTTTCCTGGCATATAAAAGACACCAGGGAATTTCTCCTACACACAAACTGTTATTTTATTATTATATATATACTGATTTGGGAACATTTAAACGTCTCTAAACGTCTCTATATGTTTAGAATTTATAATTGTTCCTGTATTACGTGCTTTTCTTATTTCTTAGGTATTTTGTTATATACCCACTTATTTTCCCATTTAAAATTTTTTGTTTTATTAAATTCTTTTTTAACGTTTAAATCATATAGGTACTCATCTTGTTAATTATTTTTTATTTAGGATTTGGAAGCATTAAATTTTGTATCTTGCATATTCTCGAGCTTTTTTTTATTGAATATCTCTAACGGTTATCAGTGATAAGTAGAAAAAATTATTTCAGATTTTCAGTATTTACAATTGGAAAAAATCTTAATATTGGACATAAGACTATTTTCTATTTGACATAAAATTAATCTTTTTGCATCAAAAAAATTTATAAAAATATTTTTGAGTCAAAGTTAAAAAAAATTTTTTTCTTGGCTTATAATTTCTACAAATTCAAAATGAACAAATTTTTCTATCCTTATCATTTAAAAGTTAATGTATTCCCTTGTGTGACCCCACTCCAAAACCCTATAACCTTAAAAAATCAGCAGAATAAATACTCTAATTAATTAAAAAAAAATCAAAAATAATTTAATTGAATGTTACTTTTCTATTTTTACTCTGTCGATATTAATTAAAATTGAAAAATTATTGATCAGGTAAAAAATAAAAGCTAAAGAAATTTTATCTCTCAACGTTGTTTCAATAACAATTAAAACACTTTAGCTAACCATTTAAGACTCAATCAAACAAATTACAGATTTTAGTAAAAAACTATTCAAAGCATTTTTTTTCAATTTAATGACCTAAATACTTTTTTATTTTGATATCCTGATACAGGATATATATATATATACAATACAAGCAACAAGTTTTTATTGATTTAAATTTAAATACAAGTTTGTAATTAAATAAAAGTAAATCTAATTTTGGAAATTTTTTTGTTTGTTTCAGGTGAGTAATTGACATGGAATGTTACGAGAAATTTATCAAATTCCCTGTAACAAATTTCATATTTAGTAATAGCAAACCAATATGACAGATAAGTAAATTGAATCTAAAGTAATTTCAAAGATTATTATTATTTAGAAAATTAAATTTCTATAATATAACCTATTAGATTTCTCTGTAAAATTTTCAAGACGGATTTATACATATAGCTAAGTTTTAGAAAATTTATAGAACTCTTGACACCTATAAACTTTAGTATTATAAACCTGACCTTTTCTTCAATTCCCAAATGTATTCAAATTTATAAAGTAGCTATATATACTTAAGAGAAAATTTACCAATTCAAGCATGTTTCGATTGATAGTTTAAAATGTTTTATATACTACATATATGGCAAACTTTCTATAGTTTGATAAATCTATTTTTTTTTTTTAAATTACTGTATCACGTAGAGTTTTCGATTGAATCAGATTTTAATGGGTTTGCTTCGATTTTGTTAAACTTTATATTTAAGTGGAGTTTTAAGTTGTACTCATTTTGTATTTGGCGATACTATAGCTATTTTATATATACCAAAGTTTATTTTTGTTATATCTTTTGGAACTTACTGCGAATAGGGTCCGAAAATTTGGTTTATTTTTGGTTTAGATCGATTTTAGTTATTTACCACATTGATAACACTTTTAGCCAATGTTCTTTTTAAGGATTTTCCTTATTAAGGAGGTTCTTCAGCCACTGTGTTAAATATTTTGAAATTAAGATTTTATATACTTTGATTTAAAATAATAATTATTTTCTCAACAATTTGGTATCAAAAAATGAAATGAAAAATTTTAAATGTTTATTTGCTTAGGAGCTATCCACATATTAGGTCAGGCAAAAAAGAGGGAGGGACGGTTTTTCTTATTTTTTCTTACTTCAGGAGGGTACGAGATTTGAAAATATCTTATGTAAGAATATTATATTATTGTTGCTTTTTTTAAATTTAAAATTCAATCTATTGGGTTTTTCCAAAAAATATGCCAGACAGCTTTGACGTCAATTGCGATATGATGACCTTTAAAATATAAAGAAAAGTTATTTAAAAATAATTTTGTCAATAGATATTACTTTAAAATAGACAAGAGTGGTTCAAAATTAAGATTTAAAGAATATTCTATTATCTAAAGACACAAGCTTATAAAATTTTGGAGTTAACTTTCAGATTATAAAAAAAAAACCAATGTTATTATTATGAAAGAATTATTTCTGACACTTTTGGGCCAATCTGACACTTTTGGGCCATTCTGACTACAATATGGTACTATTGGGCAAAACCGGACCTTGTGGGTGTAAGTGAACATTATGGGGTATAATAAAATTTTCCATTTTCTTAGTTATTGACACTTTTGGGCTAATTTGATACTTTTGGGCCAATAAGATACTACTGGCAAAACCAGCTCTTGTGGATCTAAGTGATTATATTTTTAAGTCGATAAATCAATTAATTATAAACCTATTAACGAATTTAAAAATAAAAAAAAAAAACAATATAATCAATATTCTTAATTGAAAGTAATTATTAAAATTGTATTTAAAATTTTACATTTGTTGTTCTCATGACTAACCCACTTTTTCAATCACTCTACGGGGTTTGGCGCGCGAAGCGCGCAGGGGGCGGAGCCCCCTAGTAAATATATAAAATTTTATTATGACTTATTGAATTTTAGTTTAAATTTTTTATAAGATAATAGATTTAAAATTTCCTATAATTCTACCAAAAATTGGATCGGAGATTATAATTAGACTATATTTTTAAAATTTGTCAAGGGGGAGTTCAAATTCATATTTTCTCTTATAAGGGGGAGCGAGGGTCAAAATACCCTAAAAATTGTCTTACGTAATATATGGGTAGCATCTATAAATGCATCATTTTAAATTTTTAGTCATAAATGTCTGAGATTCCAGATCTGGGCAGTTTTTATCAAAATTCTGCTGAGGTCTTATTAAAGAGCTTTCATTTTTAGAGGGATAGAGATTATTAGAATCTTGGTCAAAACCGCCCAAATCTAGAATCGCAGGTATTTATGACTAAAACTTTAACATGATGTATTTCTTCAAGGAAATAAATATTTTCCATTTTTTTATTCATTTTCTGGCACCAAATTAGGCGAAACATCGACTTGAGATATTAATTTAAAGTAAATATAGCTAAAATATCCTGGTTTTAATACGTGCCCAGTGAATAAAAAACTCCCTTAAACAGAAACTTAAGCGTAAAAGTTTTTCTCCTTGGGCGAGTAATCACTTTATTATTAAGAGAAGGTAGAGAGCAGGTCATATTACTAATAAATATCTACAGAAACCTAATATTTTTTTAATTAATCGGTATTTAATTTTTTTAATGAGTTTTTTTTATATCTTAAAAATTTTCACTTATTTAGCAGCTCTTTCTTGAAATAATCGTATTATTTGGACCTTGAAGAATAAATTTATAAGGGGTTTATAGAGAGAAATTAGTGTGGTTTTATAATGTTAATTTTATGATAAAAACTAGGTCAACATAGTCATATAATGCCATAGGGGAAGAATTCTAGTGCACTGAAACTTATAAGAATGGCTTTTTGCGATAAAAAATAATTTTTAACTATGAAGTCTGTTATATTAACCTTGTTTTTGAGTATATTAATTTTGATAACTATGTTTATAAGGGATTAGAAATTTTTTATATTTGATCGACTAACAATTAATTTAAATTTGTACATTGCGCATCATTAGGTGTTTATATTATAAATCTTACAAAATAAATTACTTGTAACTTAAATTTTCCTCAGCCTAGACCAGTTTTTAAGTTTTTTTTTTTTTTTTTTTTTGAAAAACGAGCGTTAGACCGAATTATTTTTTGTAGTACCGTTTCTATTCCCAAGTAAAAAATCCAAGAACTAAAGTTAATTAAATTTAATTAAATTTATTTGAATGCGTTTAATTATAGTTTAAATTGAATTTTTTAAAAAAATTTGTTAAGGAGTCAAAGGTCACGTGTTTAATATAGCGTATGATAACAATTTCTTCGCATCATTGATTCTGAGAAATCAGGCATTCAAGATTATTGTGGATGGGCTTATTTTAAAGCTATGAATTCGTAGAAATGTATGATTTTTTTTTCTTAAATTATTTCCTTGAAATACTTTTTTCACAAACTATTATCCATGTTTGCGCGATTCTGTTTACAATCAATTGTTTTTGTTTTTGTAACTAAAAATAAGTGTTCATAACCAAAAAAATAGTTTTTATCGAGGTTTTTATTATTTAAATGTATTTGCAAGTAAAAATTTTTGATAATATTTGTAATCACGCAATTCTGCCAATTATTAGCTTTCAAATAAGCCCAATTACTACCGTTTTGAAAGAATGGTTTTTTGGAACCAATGGCGCAAAAAATTGCAATGATTGCTTATATTGAACACGTGACCTTTGGTCCCTTAAATAAATACGACATGTTAAATTTTGGGTCATAAATAATGCCTCGATAATGCCTTAATCCCTTTCCAGATCTGGGTAGTTCGAATCAAAATTCTGCTCATCTCATTTTGAAGGTTATTCAAAAATTTAGGGGGAAGTATAAAGGAAATTTTCTCGCTAACCCTTTCAGTAATAAGTAGTAACTCTGTTTATAAATATTTGATATTTTTAACTTTTTTTTTAAAAAGTAGAGCGAACATGATGCACATATTAAAATGTATTTAAAAATTATGGATTGTAACAAAAATTTATATAGTTCTAAAAGTTAATGTTTCAAATCTAAAAACTACCTGATAAGAACTGGAAATTTTCTCGATTTAAGGTAGAGCTTCGCTCTACAATAAAATTAAAAACTCTAATTATCTTATTTACTAATACCTTTATTATAAAGATTAAAATTTATACAAAATTAAAATACAGCAACAAGATTTTTTTCTCTGACCAATTTTATACCTAAACGATTTGCATTTTCACATGAATTTTCGGAAAATTCACTTTATCCTTAAATTGGTTCTTTCGCCTTTTTTTTAATTTAAGAGTATGTACTATAAAAAAACTCGAATACTTCAAAACCAATGCATTCTTTGTTGTTAGGAAAAATTTTTATTTTTGATCAAAGTACTTTTTGTTTTTTTCCCTGTAATTTGAATTTTTTAAAATGACCAAAAATCAATTTCGCCAAATTCAAGTTTCCTCCAATCCAATGTCTAGAAAAATAATATTTTATTTAAAATTTTTCTATCGCTGATAAATTTCCCTCTAGAAAATGATTGACAAGAACAAACAAAAGTGTTGATAAAATATGCATATAAATAGGAGATTTTCTATATTGGCTATTGTAATAAGCTTCCTGTAGTCCTGAACTTTGTACCTTTGGATCGCTTTTGATATACAGATTGACTTTGATGAAAAGTAAAAAAAAAAGAAATATCCTATTACAAAGAGAATTGTTGTCATATTCATAAAATAACTTCTTCAAAAAGTCTTTGTTGATTGAAAATTTTGAATCCGGAAATCGAAAAGATGTTATCTGAAAAGAAATTCAATATTTCGCTTAATACAAATTTATCTATTTACTTAAATGTTAGTTTGAATTATTAAAACTTCAATCAATAGAGTAACTAAATTTCTTTAATTTCCTTGTTAAATATACTTTTAAACTGATAAGTATAAATAAGGTTAGTTTTGATATCCAGTAAATATTTCTTTCCACTAAATTATCGTTTTTTTTTCTTTTTCAAAAAATTTACCTTTTTTTTCAGAAATCCATATCTTTATGTAAATAAGAAAAATTTTCTGTGTACATATGATTTCATAAACTAGTGAATTTTTCTCTTTGATGTG
The DNA here is from genome assembly GCA_022575985.1 of Anagrus nilaparvatae. Classification (NCBI taxonomy): domain Eukaryota; kingdom Metazoa; phylum Arthropoda; class Insecta; order Hymenoptera; family Mymaridae; genus Anagrus; species Anagrus nilaparvatae. The sequence continues at coordinate 27,517,246 of JAKSXM010000231.1, read as the reverse complement.
TATAATGTACTTATATATACATGTATAAAATGAAATATATACTTCAAAGTTGAATATATGTCCTCTTTTTTTTCAAAAATATTTGCATTAAAAAAAATTCAAGTATTCTAAAGATAAAAATTATTTTTAATGATTTCTTTTTTTTTTAATGAAAATAATTAAACTCGTTGTTATACATATTTAATTAAAATATATACATACTTAAAACATTCGATTAAACTATTAATTAACGTGTAAAATATGAAAATATTACCACATCATAGAAAATTTATATATATAATATATAAAGTCAAATTTACACACAAAGTATATATATAATTATATGGATGGTTCCTTTTCAAGGCAGCCTTTTTGTTTAAGAAAGAAGGTAACTTAAAAGGATTTTGGTTTACTTAAAATGATGGGAAAAGCTCTATTTAGTTTTTAAAAAATTTCAACTTTGACTGTTGATATCTCTGAACCTGCAGATTCAATATAAAAAAGTTTTAGCCTCGCTTTTAGCGAAAAATGGTTGTATTTTGATACATAGTAAGTGTGTCAAATCGAGTGGTTTCGGATTTAGATAGATTGAACCATTTTTGACCCATTTTTTAAAGAAAAATAATACCCAAAAATTGCAAAATCCAAAACTTGTCGATGAAATCATTTGTCATTTGGCACTCATATGCTTTAGACAACAATCTTGCTCTATAAAATTTTTATTTTGTACCTTTTTTTTTATCTACAGTTCCAGAGATATCAGTCAAAGTAGCCGTTTTTTACCCATTTTTAAAAACTACATAGTTTTCACAAAACTTTTTAAGTAATAAATAGATTACCATACAAATGGTCTCATTTTGTTTGTTTAAAAAAAAAACACTTTTTCAAGCAAAAATTCAAAAAATTTACCTACTTTTATTTCGATTTTTTTGATTTTTAAATGTCAACCTACCGCCATTCAGCGTCTAAAATCTGCCTAAAACGGGCATAGTAGATTTACAGAGCTGAAAAGGCCAATAAGAATAAAAAACTAGACCCTTTTCCCACCAATTTGAGAAAACCAAAATCCTTTAAAGTTCTGGCTTGCGAAAGAACCACCCATATACACATCAACTTTTGCAAAACATGTCAAAATATCTATACATATTCCTTATAATATATATAAACGGAAAATTTTAACTTGTCGTCGTCTAAACTACGTACTGGTAATATTAAAATAATAAATTTTTAAGCATAATACGATAAAGCTATAAAGTAAAAAAAGAACAATCGATATTTTAACTTAGACAAACAACTAAAATTGACTTTGATATAAAAAGTATTAAAAATTTTTAACCTTTAAATAATATTTATCATTATTAAAGTCAAAAATAATGATAATAATAATTGATTATAAATTTCTATTAATAAATAAAATATATATAACATTGATTATAAGCTGGTAATAGGCTTAAAAACTTTTAATTAAATTTAATATAGTTAATTAGTGTTAATAATTTATATATATATAAGAAAACTTGTTAACTTTATAATACAACAGACTATATAACAAACTTTTAAACTTGAACAATAAATATTGAAAAAGTATGAAAAAAAAATAATTTTTGTTATCAAGATTAATACTTTTTTAATGTGGTTATAATATAAATTTTTGTTTATTTTTAAAAAAATATAACAAAGCAGAGAGAAAAAAGTTTGTAAATTAAAGTCATTTTTAGTGTTCAGAGAAAATAGTATACAAAGGGAAAGAGTTATATTACTTCTATAAACAGTTTTATTAAGAGTATAAACTTGACAACTTTGTCAATTTAAGTCAAATTTAAGTGTTTATACTTAACTATAAAATATATATAAGCTTTCACTCTAATAAATTTATTTATATTCTTTAATTTTTAATACTTATAATTTTATTTTAATCAAAAGTAACTGCCTATAATATAAACTTTCTTAAATTGCTGTTCTTTCCTTGTTAATTGGATTAATAAAAAAAAAAATTTTTTTTCTATTTTTCACAATGTAATATAAAAAGGTATTAAAGATTTTATTGTAAGCTATTTTTGAAAATGCAATTTTAATATTTAATTATTTTTTATGCATCTAATTATTTCTAATACTGATTATAATGTTAATTAAATTATAGCTTGTTATTTGAAATTTTGAGTTAATAAATTTTTATATTCTATTCTCGAAGCAATATTTACCTCTTTTATTACCTTGTAACATTACGAGTAACATTATTTGTGTTTAAATAATTTCCTTGCTTCCTTCAATTTAGTATACAGTGAATCAAACTTTAATATCCTCTCTTTATACCCCATACTAACTTTTAACATTACTTCACTTTTTTTTTCTTTTTTTTTAACATAATAACTAGGGCAATAAAATCAATTTTCAGGAAGTTATTAGAATCATAGTTACAGTAAAATTCATTAATAATTTTGCTAAATAGGCTAAATAATACAAGTTAGGTAAAACAAATATTTCGCTCATTAAGAAGCACAACTGCAGTTTCTCAATAATAAAAGAGGAAATCGTTACAGAATGTTCAGGTATTTTCTATCGCACCACCAATACAGAGAAATAACAAAAAACTTTTTTACATTCGATTTATTCGGATTTAGTATTACTTTGACGAAAGGGTTTAAAAATTAATATTTACAGACTGGTTTAATTTTTTTAGCTTATTTTTTTTCACCTATACAGTTTACACTTAACTTATTTTAATTTTTTTTTAATTTCAACCAAAGCAGTTTTATCGCGTAACTTTAGATGGTCAGAATTAATATGTTACCATTTGGGGCGTAAAAAATTTTTTTTAATTATTAGGAATTTTATTAAGGGTTGATTAATTTTTTTATTCTTTACCACAAAAAGGTAATATGAATCTTTGAAATGCATCCCTTTTAAATTATAGACCTTAATATGAAAGTTACTAACCAACATGGCGTGCGGGATGTTAAAATCCGTGGTGCCTCGGGACTACACAATAATTTCATTTTTTAAATTAAAATAGACAATAAAACAGTGAATAATTAATAAAGGCAAATATACTTTTAAAAATAATTAGAAAAATCTTTAAAAATCGATGAAACTTTTTCTAATGGTTTTTATAAATTGACCTATACTTGTAGAAAAAAAAACTTTAGCCCAGTACAGTTCAATTCTAGAAACCAATTGATATGCATTCAGAAAACCGTGAGCGATAGAAAAAACAATAAAATTTATACTTTAATTTTTCATTCATTTTTCCGACAATGAAAAATTTTTTTTAAAGCAGAAGATTTTGTTTTTATTTTTTTAAATTAGAAAACTATTTAAAAAACAACAAGCCTTTTCAGTTTTTCAATGACTTTTCCGCCTCTTGAAAATTTTTTCCGAGATTTTTTTTAAGTAGAAGATTTGTTTCAAATTTTTTTTAACTAGGCAACTCTTTAAAAACCGGAACTTTTTGAACGGAAATTTTTCGGCGTCGAAAAATCAGTGAAAAACGGAAAATTCTTGTTGATTTTTATAGAATTTTCTAATTAAAAAAAAATAAAAAACAACTGTTTCAAAATTAAAAAAAAAAATTTTCCAGCGTCCGAATAATTTGTCCGAAATTTGTCAAAATGGAAAAAGTCTTGTTGGATTCAAGATAATAAAACAGTGATTAATTTCTTAAGACAAATATAGTTTATATAAATAACGAATAAATAACTAGACAAATCTATTAAAACCAACAAGCCTCTTCAGATTATCAGCGATCAAATTCAGAAATTTTTGTGTTAATTTTTTTAAATTAGAAAACTCTTTGAAAATCAACAATACTTTTCAGTTTTTTACCGATTTTTCGACGCCGGGAAATTTCTGTCTGAAAAATCTTGTGGATCTTAGAGTTTTATAATTTAACAAAGTTAAAAACAAAATCTTTTCAGAAAAAAATTTTCCGACATCGGAAAATCGATGAAAAACTGAAAAGTCTTGATGATTATTAAACATTTTTCTAACTGTATATTAAGCATTTTGTTCCGAGGCACCGCGGTGGTCAGACGCTTCCATACTTCAAATCGAAAAAATCGGTTTTTAAATCTTTCAGTAACTTAATAGAAATGCATTTTATTAAAACATTTTAAATATTTTTTCTTTATTTTTTTAACTCCCGAAATAAAGAAATCCAACCCCCAAGAGAGTCTAAAAAGTTTTAATGTATAAACTTTTTGGTCAGGGCAATACTGAAGCAAATTCAAAACAGCTTATAGGGACATTTTTCTGTGTTGAATTATAAAAGGTATTTAATGGTCTCGCATCTTAATTCAAGCCATTTTTAGGACTCTGAATATCCGTTCTTGTAAGATAAAACAATTTAATGACATCAATAAAAATATAAATCTTAAAGATATGCAATGCACAACTGAGAACCACTCCATTAGAAAATATGTTTTTCATAACTTTCTTTCCAACTTTTTTCAGATTATTTATTATTAAAGTTCTCTCTGTTTACTTTTTTTATTTTTCAGTTTTCCAATAGGTCAAATTACTAATAAATCTAAAAAATCTATCGTATAAAAAAAAACTAGCATTTCAAATTTATCATTCAGCAGTATTAAAATAAAGTTTCACGAATATAATATTATCAAATTTCAAAGAATTTCAATTTTATCTTTTTTAGTTTATTTCTAATAGAGTGGTTTAGTGTTCAACTTTGATTGATTTTTTGATATTTATAGATTTTTGGTTTTTTTTACAATTAAATATTTAAAAAAATTTTTTTAATAATTTTGACAACTGATAAATTTAATTTTAAAAATAGAATTGAATAATTAAATATGTATACTAAAAACGAGAAAAAAATATTTATTTTAAGCTCATAAAAGATTAATTAAAAAACCAATAATATGAAATTATGAGCAAAAAGATTGAAAAGAAGAAGAAAAAAATTACTATAATTAAATTAATAGTTATTTCATTAGGTATTTCGAAATCTCAATCAAGTAGGAATTGAAAGAAAAAGCTCAGTAATTATTATAAAAGTTTTATATACTAAAACGTTGTTAACTTTAGTGCAAGCTTTTTAAGATTTATAAAAATGAGGTTATTTGTAAATTATACTTGATATTGCAAATTAATTACACGAATTTTCAATGATGATGATAAATTTCAATGATATTTATATCCATTCTATGTTAATATATAATTTAAATAATTACTTGTGAACACGCGAAAAGAAGGAAAATGTCTAATGTATTAACTAAAGGGCTAATTTAGTTTATACATATAATAATGCTTTAGATATACCTAGTATTTATAAAATCAATTAAGCTTCTTGATATATCTTTTTGCAAGGTTACAAAAATTTATTTATCAGACATTGTTGAAATTGCGATAAAATTTAATTTATTTTTAGTAAAAAATTATTCATTTTTTATGAAATTTTTATTATCCAATATCGGTATCTGCGCATTAAATTTTTAAAATAAGAGACAAGATATGGCCTATTGCTCTGCAGGAGGGTATAATTACTATAGTGTCAGCGACATTCTCTATTAATTAAGTTATTGCATAGTATGTGCTTTGACTTAATTTTATGCAAATTAAAGTTATAAAAAGCTCGTGGCCGATTTTAATTAACTAAAAATTAAGATTTAATTTAACAGACAATTTAAATTACCTGTACCTACATAACGTTATTTTATTTAATGATTTTTTTAAATCGATGAATAATTATGTATACTGTAAAAAGTTACTTCTTTGGATTAACAAAAAAATATTTTCGAAAAATTAGTAAATTTTTAAATATTTAAAAAAAATTGTAAATTTACTAAATTTAGCATATACCCTTGAGTATACCTATTATCGAAAAATTTCGAGAATTTTTGATTTTTTTTTGAATTTACGAAAAAAGTTGTAAATTCATAACTATTAAATTTTTTGTAAATTTTCGAAACAAAATTTTTAAATTCACAAAAAAAAAATCAAAAATAATCGAATTTTTTGTTAATATACTAAATTTAGTAAATTTGCGATTTTTTTTCGAAAATTTAGTAATTTTTCAAAAATGTTTTAATTTTTTTTTTTTAATACAAGGAAGTTAATTTTTACAGTTAAAAAAATTTTTCTTGATTTTTAGATATTCTTTTTAGTTTTAATCCCTCGATTTATCTGAACTTTTGAGCCCTTAAAACTAAGAATAGTATTGGATGTAAAGTGATAATGTATATACCAGGTGATTTGGGACATTCTCAATTTTTGGGTAAAATTTAATAGAGAGCGAGAACATCTTAAAGGACACAGGATAGCGTTTAATTATTTAAAATACTAATTGTAAACATAAGTTATCTTAAAATATCTTAAATAATAAATTAAAAATTCAATAATAAATAAATAATTATATCGCCATATAATAATTTTACCAACATTTATAAAATATTATAAAACTTTTAAAAATTCTACAAATCAAATTTCAAATTTTTGAAAAATTGCTCAAATTTCAGTACCTATAAAATTTAATCAAAAAATTAATTAATTACGAAAAATTAAACCAACTAAAAGAAATACTCAGAAGTTTATATATACTTACCTTTGCAAGAAAGTTTTTATATTGATAAACTTGCGGTTGAATTTATAAAGCTGTGAAATGGAAAATGCTTAAAAAAAATTAAACATAGGTCACGACATGAGTACAAAATATATAGGTATATAATTTAGAGAGAATTTTTAACTTTATTTATAAACAAGTAACTACAACTCATTATAATGAGTATACTGATAAAAGGCTGAATAAAAAAATTTCCATGTGTACCCCCTCCCTCATTCCTAAAATTTAATGCTTTTCCCTTTTAACATGAGTAAGCAGAATTTCGATCTAAGTGACCCAGGTCTGGAAAAAAATTAATATGTCGTAAAGGTCTCTTTTTTTTTTTTTATTGTCTACGAGTTTTTCTGATAAAAATTATGCAAAGAATCGGAAATATGATTACAAATAAAAATACGCAGGTTAATAACCGCTCGAGGAAGTTACTCATATTGCGCGTACTTCAATCGTGGATATACCTCTTGCTTATAGGTACCTATTTATTATTTTATTAAAAATTTTTAATCAAAACCAAAAACATATATCCACTTTTACCGTATACCTCCTTTATGTAAATATAAAATTTTAAGTAATTTTAAAAATTAGTTGTCGTGTTAATTAAATTACTTTTTATCATAAAAAATCAATTTTCTTAAAAACTAATTTTCAAAATTAGTTAAAATTTTATTTAGATAAAGAAGGAGATACTGACCATTAAAATAAAATTTTTAATTTTGCTTAAAAATTTCTATTCAAATAATAAATAAGCTAAAAGTAAATCCACGATAGGATTCCGTTCTCGGAACAAGCTCCTTAACTCTCTCGTGAGAAATTTTCCCCTCTCCTGCTTTCAAAGAAAATTTTAATTTACATAATAAAAGTGGTAAATCATTAAAAAGTAAGATAACCATTGAAAAAAATTACCATATAATCGTTGCTGTAAAATCATGCACACCAATATACGCAAAAAATATATGTATGGTTATTCTTTGCTAATACATATATTAACGCAGCTCACATGTATACACTTTTTTGCACTTTTCTCAAAATTTACTATTTTTACCATAAAAGAAAAAGTTAACAAAAACAAAAATACTCAAATAAGCTCAAAGATAATCTAAATTGCAAAAAAAAATCATTTCCCGCTTTTTTTGTTTTCTTTAGTTTTTAACAGTATAGGTACTTATTTTTCACTTTTTTTCAAGACTTTAAAAAAATTTATTTAGACACTTTAAAAATAACTTACTTGTATTTACTTGTTAATTACTGCACCATATATGATTATTACGATAATATTTTAAACACCATTATTTTAAACAATTTAATTTTCTAATTATAAAATTTTGAATTCGATTCCTTCATTTTTTGCAACAGGTTGCCGCAACACATGTTGAATAGTTTCTAAACTTGTTGATATATAATAATTAATTAATTACACTACAAAATTTCTGAACACAAATTACAAACCGGTTAGGTATCACATAAAAATCTACATTTTTGAAATTATTTATCGACCGGGTTTTTGTTCTTTTGTTTTTCAAATACATAGGTAATTTTAAGTATATAATAAAATAACCGTCATGCGGCGCGGGTGAACTATTGGTTTGGAGTGGCAGCCATTTTCTTTTGCGCTTGCGCAGAGAAGGCACCCCGCACATTAAAAACTTTGAGTTTGAAGTCTCTCCTCGTGTGTTCTTTGATTTTTCATAAAAACATTAGTCTCCGAATCGTGCTTTTGACATCTTGAATTATTTATTCGAATCGTACAAATTTAATTTTTTTTATAAAATAATAATATTCATTTTTTATTTAAAATAAATAATAAAACATAAAAGTATACTCGTTATTGTTTTTTTTTTTTATAAGTTTGACATTATAATTAATCAAGTGAGTCGTTAAATACGAAAGAAAAAAAAGTGTGCAGTACAAACTAGATTTATAGACTTGAACGTGAATAATCAGTAAAGATTATCAAAAATTTTATTTTTTAGTTTGTAATCAATTAACTATAATAAAATGCGTATTATGTATCCACAAATGCCGCACCGATTTACACCCTTTTTACATACACAAATATTAACAACACAATCAAGAAAGGTATATTATTTATTTTTTATTTTTAATTAAGTGAATCATTCGTAATATTTTTTTAATATTATCATGAATGAGTATTTCCATTTTTTTTTTAATTTTTCATTTATTAATTATTTCATTTTATATCTTGGAAGTCTACAAAATTATTTAGGTCATAATTAGGTATGTTAAAAAAAACAGAACACAGTCTGAATATTATGATTATTAGTTATCAATATAAAAACATATACAGTAAACCACGTGTTCTTTTTTATTTATGCTTACTATATAATATTTCTCTCAACATCAAATTTTTTTTAAATATTTCTTATTCATATTAATGTTTAGGTATAAATGATATGTTTACTATAAATTTTAAGCCTATGTATTTATAATATCCAAAGAATTTTTTTTTTTAATGTAAATAATTTATTATTTTTTTTGAATTTATAGTTAGGTATAAAGTTTTTACAATGTGTAAAAACCCTGGTTTTTTTTATTAACATTGTTATTATTTGTTTTTAAATAAAAATTTTAATTTTTTTTCTTCATTTTTTAATAATATTGTGTACCTATGGAGATTTTCAATAAAAAAATTATAATTCATAAAAATTATTTAAATTTTTAGGCAGTAGGTACACAAAAATAATAAAAAAAACTCCACCTCTGAATTTTTAATTTTAATTCTATTATTATTAATGTATTATATACCTATACCTATTCATATTCATAAAGTAGACAGATTTTTTTTTTTTTGTTATTGTCTTTTTACAGATTAAAATAAATTTTATTTCTAAAAATGTAAATCTTTTCTTTCTCAAAATCCATATTTTAACCTTGACAATGTGTATACAGATCAAACAAAAATCTTTATTTATAATCTTCTACAGAAACATTTTTTCGAATATAATTAAGTGGTAAATATATATATATTTTTTTTACAAATGTAATAAAAATAAAAAGCTTCAATGTCATAAAAATATGGTATAAAAAAAGCCATAATTATGTAATCATGTACTAAATTTTTTTTTTTCATTCATAAAATTTTTATTTTCATCAGAATTATAAAAATATCGTCAAATGTCATATAAATATTTTTATACATAGGTACCTAATTTAAAAAAAAATTATTTTTTTACATAAAAATTGTTGAAAATCTAAACAAACATGCATAATATGAGTAAGTTTTCAGTACTAAATATGACGTCATACAATATTTAAATGTAAACACACACATTATAATATGCCAAAGCTAAATCCTTTATTATAGCGTTAATATTAATGCGCTTATTAAAGTACTTCCTGCTCTTTGCTATAGAAAATTCCCTTCTGTATCATCAATTAATTATATATACAGGGCACATAAGCTTTCGCATTATTCAGTAATCTGAAATTTTAGAACAAAACCCTATGTTACAGTTTCGTTGTAAATACTCTAGTTTGTATTCATTGGTTTACCATTATAATTATTATTATTATTTAATTCATTAATTAATTATGAGATATTAAAATAAATGAATTTTTTTTCTTTTTTTAAGACAAATCTTTAATGTTTGTAAATTTTTATAAATTCTTTAATATATGACTTTTTTTTTCTATCATAATATTTTTAAAATTTACAAAATTTTATTTTTTTTTACAGAGAGGCAGTGACGAATTATTATCACAAACAAATCCAGTCAGTAATGGTGCTGCTATGAGTCCTCAATCACTTCATGCCTCTGATAATAATAATGACGCAAAAAAAGCAAAACTAGATAAGTCGCAAAATGGTAAACCATCGAGGGTCATTCACATAAGAAATATACCAAATGATGTATCAGAAGCAGAAATAATTCATCTTGGCATACCATTTGGACGTGTGACTAACGTACTTGTTCTTAAAGGAAAAAATCAAGCTTTCTTAGAAATGGCAGATGAAAATTCAGCGGCAACAATGGTTACTTATTACGCTTCAAGTGCTGCTCAATTAAGAGGAAGGGCAGTTTATGTTCAATTTAGCAATCATCGAGAATTAAAAACCGATCAAGCACATCCTAATGCAGTTAACAGTCCTTCAAATATGCTTGCTAATGCAGCTAATAATGCAGCAGTTCCTGTTCAAGCCCAAGCTCAGGCTCAAGCTAATGATACACAAGGTGGACCTAACACAGTTCTTAGAGTTATTATTGAACATATGATTTATCCAATAACCCTAGATATCCTATTTCAAATTTTTTCAAGGTTCGGAAAAGTCCTTAAAATCGTCACATTCACAAAAAATAGTAAGTAAAAACGTTATATTATTTAATTCTTAATTTTATAATTTAGGTATATTAATTATTTATTATTCTTTTTTAGATTCATTTCAAGCATTAATTCAGTATTCAGATATGGTAGCAGCTCAAACTGCTAAATTTGTTAGTATATTTTTATATAATTTGTAATTTATTTTTATTTAAACAGTAAATTAAGTTTAATAAAAAATTTTTTGTTAACAGTCTCTAGATGGCCAAAATATCTACAATTCATGTTGCACTTTAAGAATAGATTATAGTAAAATGCAAAATTTAAATGTAAAATATAATAATGATAAATCGCGTGATTACACAAATCCAACATTACCAAGCGGCGATGTTAATATTGATGCTGCATCCCTTGCATTGGGTGGCGAACTTTTACCTCAACTTTTATTAGGAGCTGGATCTCAACCACGACCTAGAATACCTGGTATAATTTAATAATTTATTAAGATATATTTTTTTTAGTTTCATATTAATCAAAATTTTCCTTTATAATATTTCAGGTGCACCAAATGTTCTTGCTTCACCTTTTGCAGCCATGCATGGGTTACCATCTCCTTTAGCAGGTCCTTTTAACGGAGTAGCACCAGCTAGTGGTCTTACTGGACTTGGTAGTTTTAATCTTGGAGCTGGAGCTCTTGGAGTACGTGTTCCTGGTAGTCCACAACCATCTTGTGTGCTACTCATAAGCAACCTTAATGAAGAGGTAATTTCATATTTAATATCACCTATCTGCAATATTTTTTTTTTACAATTTATTTATAAGAATAATAAAATAAAACTTTTTTGAGCTTTTAAAAATTATATATTTTGATATTATTATAGTTTATAATTAAAATATTAGTAGGCGAGTGGTTAAAAATAGATTATTAAAAATTTTAAATTACTTAATTTTAAAAAATTACTTAAAAACAAAAAAAGAATAAAAAGCAACAAAAATTTTCTAAACATTTTAATTTATTTATTTATTTTTGTATTAAGTATTTAAAAAACTTTATAATTTTATTAAAGTGCACATTTTTTGTTAAATTATATTTCACATTAAATTTATAAAGTAAGTAAATTTATGACAAGTACAAAAGATAATGATTAAAATCTTTTTAGAAATTGTAGTTTTTCCCAAGCAAAACCTGCATTTTTTCAAAAAAACAAAACAAATCCAAATTCTTTTCTTGTATACGTTATGTCAACAATTTTATTAAACATAATTGAAATTAATAAAAGAATTTGGAGTTGTACTAATTTTTATTTGTAACATACTCTGCTGTTTTAATTTGTAATATAAATCTTGTAGCAGTTCTCAATTCCGCTGCTCAGACTTTCAGTACTTGCACTATTATACTAAGCGCAATTAAAATAAAATGAAATTTCAAAATATATATGACATATATACTTTTAATCATTCTAAAAGGCTTTTGTCAATAATATAGAGGTGCTCTCGATGCATTTTTTTCTCGTGGCAATCAAATTCTTTCTTTATCTTAAAACTCGTCTATATATGCATAATTCTTACTTATACTTTCTCATAAACATAAATAAATCGAGGGCTCCTCTAATATTAAAATTCAAAATGCCCTCGCCTCATAGCCTAAACTTAATATTTATTTACTGTATACTTATAACTGTGTGTATTACTGTTGGTTTTATTTTAATTTTTTTAAAAACGTACAAGCTTAGCAACAAAAATTTATTATCAAAATTATTTATCGATGATATTAAAATTTATTATTGTAAAATAAATGTTGCAAATCTTGTGCGTTTAAAAAAAACTTTTGTTTACATTAAAATCCTGTTTACTTGCTAACTATTGACTGGACTCTATCTGTTCTCTGTGTAGATGGTCACGCCTGACGCTCTCTTTACCCTGTTTGGTACGTCTCCACATTTATATTATTAATATTTATATTTATAATTAATTAATTATTATGTAAAATATTTTTATTATTTATATTTATGTATTATTATTATTATTTATTATTATTATTAAGCACGTAAAATCCTTTTATTTTTTATTAATTTTTTATATTTTATAAATTAGCAGTTAAACATTATGGAAATTCATTAATTTTTTTAATAAGTTTTTTTTTTTTTTTTCAATATATTTTTTTTCTACAAAACTTATAAAATATTTTTTAACCAATTTTTCTTTTATAGACTTACATTTTATTTTTTATATTAAAATTTTCATACCTTTTCACTTCATATATATATTAGTTCTAAAAATTCCATGTTTTTTCATTACAATATTTTCTATATTTAATATTTTTTTACGTTTAATTTTGATTGTATTTTATTTTACATTCATATATAGTTGTATACACCACATTATCTTCTCAAAATTCATTAATAATTTTTTAAAAATATTATTACATTTTTTTTCCATTAACTATACAATAATCATAATTTCTTGGCCTTATTTAACACATTTTCTATGTTGTTTTTATTTTTTAATTTAAAATTTTCAAAAAAAAAAAAAAAACGAATAACTTTTTTTTATTGTAATCTTTTTACGCATCTATATTATAATTTACATTTACATAGAAGCTTTTGCTTAATTTCACATAAAAAAAACAACCCGTTATAGATTTTTGTAACTATGATAATTTTTTTTAAATAAATCTGTGCATGCTATAAAATTAATGTTTAAAAATTTTAAATTCAATGTTTAAATAATTATTTGATTAATTTACAAAATAGAAGAAAAAAAGGAAAACATTCATTATTTCATTTTCATATATTTTATTAACGGTCAATTTTTTTTGTAGCATGCAATTAAAAAAAAAATTATTTTACATTTAGGCTAAGAAATAGTTTACTTTTTTTTTAAATATCTGTATAATTAATATTTAAAACATAAAATTTAGGTGTTTACGGAGATGTACAACGTGTAAAAATTCTTTATAACAAAAAGGATTCAGCTCTAATACAAATGGCTGAGCCTCACCAAGCTCATTTAGGTAAAATAGAAAATTATTAATTATTGTTAAAACTTAATAGCATAAACAATACAGAAAATATATTTTTAATAATTTTTTAAAGCTATGACACATATGGATAAGCTTAAAGTTTTTAGTAAACCAATTAGAGTTATGCTTAGTAAACATCAAACTGTTCAGATGCCTCGTGAAGGCCAACCTGATGCTGGTTTAACTAAAGATTACACAAACAGTCCATTACATCGCTTTAAAAAACCAGGTTCAAAGAATTATCAAAATATTTATCCACCAAGTGCTACTTTGCATTTATCAAACATTCCGTAAATATTTTTTCTTTTAAATAATAATAATAAAAATAAGGAAAAAATCTAAACCATATTTTTTAATTTTAGAGCAACAGTTACTGAAGAAGAGATTAAAGAAGCTTTTACAAAAAGTGGTTTTACAGTTAAAGCATTTAAATTTTTCCCAAAAGATAGAAAAATGGCATTAATTCAAATGCCTAGTATGGATGACGCGGTTGCTGCTCTTATTGTAAGTTCAATTTTCATCAAAATTAAAAACTTTTACTTATAGTTAAATTTTTCTTACAGAAAATGCACAATTATCAACTTAGTGAATCAAATCATTTAAGAGTATCATTTTCAAAAAGCAATATCTAACAAGACAGGCCACCTAAGGAGTCGCTATGCTTGCAACCTTACACTTACGTCCAATTTTGGTACCCAAGTCCCATATGAAATTAAAATGGGATATTCATCAATTCAATAGATTTTCATATACAAGATTTTTGATAGCAATAAAATTGTTTCTGCATATTTGAAAAGGCGGTTCTTAATCTTGTAAAAAAATAGAATAATGCAAAAATGTATAAATTTTCAAGCAGGGTGTTACATTAGTCCTTACAAGGCCAGTGAAAGAAAGCTCTATAATATTACTGATGCATAGTAGAAGTGTGAAGAAATTTTTTAAATTATTCGTTTAATATTCAGTTGGGAAATATGTATTATACATGAAGATGTAACTATAAAATGATGCGGCAGCAAACGCGAACAAATTCCCTCTGAATAATCTTATGTTATAAAACTTGCTTAGTATTTAAGATTTGAAAAGTCAACATTACGGGACCTATTGCAGCTCTCGCCTGGTGCTAACTGCACTTTTTTTTGCATAAATTCACATAGATTTATCTTGATATTAAGTGCTGGGAACACCGATTACTTACATTACTAAACTTAGTGCATGCGTATATAAATTAATGAGTGCATAAATAAAGCCTAAGTGAATGTGCATAAATGTCATGCGTGTATGAATGCGATTGTGCGTTTGGTAATAGCCGCCGGCGGCAATGCGAATATTGATAATGAAGTATTTGCTTGACAGACGGTTCTAAAAATATTATTTTTTTATTGTTCGTATATTTTTTAATTATGAATTATGTATTACAGGTAATTCCAAATTACATGATGTCTTTTATTTTAATTGATAAAAAAAGTATTATATTAACGCACACTCCGAACTTCAATGCGAGAGACATATTTAAATAAGAAAAAAATATGAGGAATTACCCATTACTTTAAGTGTCAAAATAAAACAAAATATAAAGAAGTCAGTTTTCAATTTAAGTAATTGTTAAAATAAAAATAATTTTTAATTAATAAAACAGTTAGTAGATTTAAAATATAAGAGGGAGTATTAGGGACTGAGGGAGGAGGAAAAAAATTGGAGGTTGAAACGTTGATCGTTAAATAAAAAACATATCGTATTTATTAAATATATTTAATGCTAAATATCTGATTTAAATTAATTATTGTTTACATCTTTATTTAAATTATAGTTATAATATAATATATTATAATAAAAATTATAATTAAAAAAGTTATTTATATGTTGAAGAAATTAATTAAAAACAGATATTTAGCTTTTAAAAACTAGCCTCCAAAATTAAAAAAAAAAAAATATCTTAAAAAAGGTAACAAAAAAAATATCATTGTTAAAAAAATATCTACATAATATTACAAGGGGTTAATAAATAAAAATAATTAAATGGCAACAAAAAAAATGAGAAGCAAATACAAAAAATATGCTCTCTTAATATAAATAATACAATTCGATTTACTGTCGAAGTCAATTAAAACTTTAATGTCTTGAATAAAATATTTATAATTATAAGTATAATGACTGAAAGCATGTGAAAATGGTAAATACAGATATATATATACATATATATATATATAATTACTTAAATGTTAATATTAGTAAAAAGCGAGTAAAAATTTCTCAAGATATATACAAAAAGTACACATTTTACCTATATCTATACATATATCTTTATCTAGGTATACAAATTAATGTATATTTATTATCTATGCATAATCATATATATGTTTATATATATAATGTATATAAACATTTATATGAATATGCATGAGTTACAAGCAAGTGCCGGCTCAGGTGAAAACAAAAAATAATGAAAGAAAATAATTAGAAATTGGCAAAATTTCTATTTGTGCCAAATTAGACTAGATCTTTAACAATAGTATTGAAATCGATAATCATTAAATTTAATTAATCCTCTCAGCAAGGACAATCTTTTAACGGTCATTATTAATTTTTTAAATGATGACGTTATGTATGCAATGTTGCCTTTATCTTGATATTAAAAGTAAATGAAGTATTTTCTTCAGCAAAGGCGCTAAAGTCAAATAAAAAATTAATTTAAAATGAAAAAGGATCTCAAACATATCTGTATTACTGAATTAGATTTTAGTAATAGACTAGCCGGCACAAGCGATGGGGCCAGTTTTACATCATATGTATAAATATTCTCTATTTTAAACTTTTTTGACAAGTTAGATATTATAGAATTCATTATCAACCTTTTCTCTTATTAATCTCTATCTTATTATGTGCTGTATTAACATTTTCATATTTATTCTCTCTCATATTTATTATAAAAAACAATCAAAATGAACCTTAAAAACAAAATATTTAAGTATTATTAATAATTTAAAGTATTTTTTTTTTAATTTTTATTTATTTAATTACTCAAAGACTATAACTTACAATTCATATCACCTCCTTCCTCATCTTCTTTTTTTCAATTTTTTTACTTTTAAGTTTATTTATTTTTTTATAAATGCTTGAGGTAATATACAGTTATCTTTTAGTTTCTTTCAAAATATCTGCCCATTTGTTAAGTATTTTTTAATTTCAATCATTAAATTTTTTATTAGAAGATTTTAAAAAATTTTATTACAAAATTGGGCAAATATTTTTTTCAAAATAAAAATCTGAGTCTCGTCAAGGTGTCCTATATACCCATAAATATTTCAAATATTAAATTATAAATATATTTATTATAATACACTCTCGTACGTTACTAGATTTATTAAAAAAATATCAAATAAAAAATCTTAATTTTTACAATTTTATTATACAAATTGACTAATTAAAAAATATTTGAATGTTGATATATAATTTATGTTTTAATGTTATTAATTAAATTAAATGGTTAAAAATTTTTAAGGTAAAAAAAAGTTTTTAAATTGTATATGATATATATTTTTTGAATGAATTGATAAAATGACTTCAAATAATGTTTGCTTCAAAAATAATCAGATTTCTATTTGTTATATGTACATTAATAAAATTAAAAATTTTTTGGACACCTTCGAAAAAGGTCAGACTGTAATCAATCCTTTTCTTTAAAAAGTAAAATAATTTCAATCTTAATTTTAAGTATAAATGTCAAAACTAAGATGATTTATTGAATTAGTTATAACTAGAACCATAGATCGTTAGCTTAAATTATTATCGGTATTTATAAAGTGATAAATAAAAGAGAAATAAACGTATAATTATAATACCTAATAATTAAGTAAAATATAATAGTAAAACTAATGTAGCTTCTCTAAACAAAAAAACTATCTTCACACACACTCACACTTTGATAAAATATTATATGTATAATAAATTGACAATCACTTTTTCTCTGTCTTGACTTATGACAATGGATATATACTTCCGAGCTGTTTTAAAACTGCTACGCACCAAAAAAACCAATCTGCTTAATTTTTATATAAGCAACAAGACTATACAATTCTTTTGTAACTATAAATATTTTTTATGCATTTTTAAGGGAAAGAAGAGTACAAAATGTCATATTTAATAAATTATATATAAAACCGGTGATTTTTATCAATACAAACAAAATTTCTGACTATACTTTTCATACAAGCACTCTAATGGTCTATTCTTTTTGTCTATTTTCCTCTATCAGCCCAAAAATGTCTTATTATATACTTACTTCCTTCTTTCTATATATTTCCAATATTTTCAAAAAAGAAAATATATTAAAATATGTAAAATTGTTATAATAAAACCGGTATAATAGTGGCCAGGAATTGCGTTGCAAGTCACAATCAGCTCGGCTCCGGCAAGACAAATCAAATTTTTTTTTTTTTTATTTATACATATAAAAAAAAAAGAATTAAAATTGTCAGAGCGAGCATTTAAATTATAAGCTCTTATAAATAATAGTTAAATGAAATATAGATTAATTAATTAGTATTTATGAAGATTCCAAAAAAATTCGTGATGAATCTAAAAAAAAAAGCACTTGTTTAGAATTGTAGAAAATAAAAATAAAGAAAGTAGTTAATTGCCCGATGTCTAGAAAAAAAATTTTAGTTTTCACTTTATCAGAAGTGCGAGTAAAGTATGTGTAGAATTTAGTTTAAAACATGGCTTAAATAAAATAATTTATCAAAGTGATCAAATGAATGTAATGCGATTAAAAAATTTTTGAATCTTATATTTTGGCTCATCGTACATATAAATAAAATCCCAAAAAGGGCATTGTTTGTTAATATTAAAAAAAAGCCAATTTCAAGACTAATATAAAAAAAAGAAAATTGGAAAATTCAGAGATGCCCATAGACTGATTTTTTTACTTATTTTGCTGCCGTTTAACAATTTATTTAATATGTATAAGAATAAGAGCTTCCGAATTTTTTTTTTACTTTACTGATAAATTAGTTTTAATTTTAATTAAAGCAAAAAATTGTAATATAATTTGTAAGTTTAGTTAATATTTAAGTATTATTCAAAATAATTGCATTTTTTTTTGTTGAAAACTTGACATGAATAAACAATCAGGGATATTTTAGATTTATTCATACATATAAAAAAAATCAAGATTTATAAATTTTTTTCTTTAAAAACAATAATGTGTACCTAATTATAATTAATTTTTGTATTTTTCTTATTTATAAGTATAATTTTTTTATTTATTAATATTAAATAACACTTATGCTTTTTATTGTACAAAAAGAAAAAAAGAATGTTTTCTTTCACTGATTTTTAGTTTTAATTAAGTATATGCTATTTAAAAAAAAAAAAGTATTTTATTTCTACATTTACACTTAATTATGTATCGATATATCTTAATTATGTTTTTACTACTTCTACTATGCTATCAGTTACTTTTATTTTCTTCATTAATTTCTTTTTTTCTCTTATATGTATTACTTAATCAATTAAAATTTTTACTTTTTCGTTCTTATACTTTTTAATTTTTTTAAACTTAAAAGTACTCGCATTTTACTTTTATATTATAATCTGGTATGTGTTGAATGAATATTTAATTATTTAGTTATTAATTATATTCAATTTTTTTTAATTTTTAAGTTTTAATATAAATATGGCTTATTATAATTATAATTATCTTATTTTTTTACAAAAATAATAATAAAAAACAACAAAAAAAATAAAACAAAAAGCAATGTCTTGTGAATATTTTTTAAAAATAAACAAAAAGTTAAAAAAAAAAAATTATATATTTATGTTTTTTATTTTTTTACTTTTTACAATCATATGTACAATAAAACCTTTCTCTCTCAAAACAAATAAATAATCCAAAACACTGATACACTTTTACATTTTAAACATTTTTTTGCAAAGTTGTTTTGCTTGAATTATTTGCAATTTTTATCTTTTGTTCAAAACAATTTGCATTTACTAAAACTAATAGCATACTTGAATTTAATTTTTTTTTTAGTTTTACTGATGTGAATATTTCTTTGTCGTAATTTGTGTAACTTCTAAATAAATGCAAATATTTTTTTGATTAAACAATTTTCTTCATATCAGTAAACCTTAAATTTAAAGTAAAAGCTTAGATTATAAAAGGTATTTATTACTTAAATTCTTTAAAAAAATTCATTAAAAATGATAATCACACAAGGGAAGGTGCCAGTAATAATTAAAATAGCACCTCTCTATATGAATAAATAATAATTAAATCAACAAGACTTTCTGAATATATTAGATACGTTAAAAAATAATGAGATATTTTATGTGATATAACTTGAAAGTTAAAAATAAAAAAAAAATTTAGAATAATATAATTAAGTTTGAATTTTTTTTATTGATGCGATAAATAAATCCTGTGTTCCAAAAAAAAAAAAAAAAAACAAGACAATCTTTCAAAATATTTAAAATTGTGTATTGTTGTTGTGCCTATATAAGTTCCAAAATAAAAGGAGAAAAAAAACAATCGTATTCTATGGGATCAAAGTAATTTTCCATTAAAAAATGACAATCTCTTTGATGTTATTTATGATTAATTTATGTGACAATCATTGTATACTGGCAATTAACTGAAAGCGAACATTTTTTTTGTTTTAGTTAAAAATGAATGAATGAATGAATTAAAAAAATAATTTCATTGTATTTAATTGTAGTTATCAAATATAAGAAAAAATACAACTACAATTAATAAGCGGGTAATATAATAAAAAAAAAAATTTATTATTTTAAATGTGTAAAATTAAATCACAAAATAAAAAAAATCTAGCAATTAAGTATATTTGCCCAATTATTATTATATACTTAATCATAATATATTGTATATTATATTAAAAAGAAAATTTAAAAGTTGAAAAAAAAAAAGATGAAAGATAGTTTCTATTAACAATTAAAATCATTATATATGTATAAAATAAAGCTAATGTAAAATATTCTATTCGTTTATATTTTTAAAATTTTACCTCTTCTGTATGAAAATTTTTAAGGTAAGTTTATTTACTTAAGTTTCCATTCTACCTATATAAAATTTAATAGTCGATTATAAGACAAAGCAATTTTACAATGTATTTATAGTTGTTTTGAAACATAACAATTAACAAATTTTTTTTTATTAAAGATTTATTTCTTTCACAAAATAAAATTAACTAGATACAAATAATATGTTTGATATACAATAAAATTCACATTAAATTTATTTATACTTTGGCAATATAGTTATAATAATTATCAAACGAAGTAAAATATTAAATATCTTTTAATGGCAGTGTAAAAGCTTATAAGATAAAACTTTATTTTAAATTTATATATATTTATCTTATTTAAATCTTGGTTTAAATTAAAGATCATCAAAAAAAAAGAAACGGTATTTTTTTATTTTATAAAATAATAATAATAATTTAATTGTATGTTAGTAAAATAATTATGTAAAAAATTTAAAATTTTAAATTATTTTTAAAAATAAATAATTAATAATCATTAAAAAATTTACTGAAATTTTTTTTATAGCAACAATTTTATTAATTAATTAGAGCTATTTCTAATATAATATATATATATAACGATGGCATTTACAGTTTTCTTTTTATACTTAATTGAATTAATGGTTTAATACACATTATACATGTTAAAATTTTTTCTTTTTAAAAACAGCTCTGATTAAAAAATAATTTATTTTGACTTGTTTTTACCAGAGACCGATCCAGAAAGTACTTAATGTGCGATAAATTATAAAAAATAATTATTATATATAAAAAACATTAAAAATGATTTTGAGACTACTATTTCTCTTCCAGTCCACGGGATTTGTCACTTTAATTTTAATATTCTTATTCGCTTTTTCATAAAAAACGTTTTCATAATATTAATTTAATGCTTAAATATGTAAAAAAAATCATGCATACTTATAAATATTTAGAGATCAAATTCTTTTTTTTTTAAACCCACACTCCATGTGGATTTTTACTTGTAGGCACTGCATTTTCTAATTGTCTTGGAGAGCCGATCATTTTTCTTGTACTGCCTGGTTTATTAGCACCTGAAAATTTAATATACCTGTGAAAATACTGTAATTAAATTTATTAAAAAAAATTAATACCTTCAAGAAAATTTTTAATTTGCTCATCTTGACAAGCAGCTGTTAGGCTTTGTAAATTTGCTTCTTTCATATCAGAAACAAGCCTTTCAACTTGAAGTTTCTTTTCTATTATGGCAGATTCTAGATTCACAACTTCAAGTTTTAACGATTCAGCACATTGTGTGGCTACTTCCGTTGATCGCTTTACTTGTTCAATTTCATTTTGAAGGTGATCAACCTCGCTTATTATTTTTCTTTCAATAAGTTGATGTTCATCAGCTTGACGATTGATGTTATGTTGTTCTATCGCTAGCTCCTCCATTACTAATCTAAAATTAAAATTCATTCAATTAATAATAATAATAATTCATTTTATTCCTTATATTACCTAATCTTATTCTTGCACTGTAATAATTCAGTTTCACAGTTAGCAAGCTTTGATCTCAAAAGAGTTATTTCTGATTTTAATGTTTTTTCTTGCTGCTTTACTATTTCACTTTCTTCTTCTACATGAGCTAACTCTTTTATCTAATGTCCAAAATAATAATTTTTAATAACAAATTTTGTATCATTTTAATAAATTTAATATTAATTTACCTGTTCCTCCATAAGTCGATTAGTCGATTCCAGACGATTAACTTCTTGAGTTATAAAATCCATTTGATGCATTTGCTCTCGATTTTTCGTTTCCCAATACATAATTTCAGCATCGTACTAAAATAATTAAATAAATATTTAATCAAAAAATATAATTAATGCATGTAAAATTTTACTTTTGTTAAATCTCCTTGCTGAGAATTTATAGTATCCCTTTGTCTATTGACTAGTCTTATAAGTTCTACATATCGTTGAGTATATGCTACTGTAACCATATTTTGTGTTTGACCAGAAACTTGATTTAGAGATTGATTTTGTCCTTTTATATCAGGATATTCCTGTAAAAATTTTATATCATCAAATCCTTTGATTTATAAACTAAGATTTCATAATATTTATGTATTTTATTTAATTTCTTTTAAAATTTTATTTTACTAATTTCTTATTTATAACCAGAAATATTGCATGGTACTTTTATAATTAATCTTTCTATTTATTTAACTAACCTGTATAAGATTTCTTTTTAACTTTACATGATTAGGAGAAGATTGATCTTCTTTGATTACTTGGGGACTGCCACTTGGGCTTGATATATGCTGAGATCTTCCTGGACTACTAACATTAGGAGGTGGTGGATCCCTATAAGGTGGAAGAGTTCGTAATGGAGGAGAAGTAACACCTGGTGGGTCTCGGTAAGGAGGAACTTCTTTAATTTTCTTTTGTGATGCATAAATACTTTCAACTCCAGTACTTTTGGTTGGAGATTGTGATAATTTTTGCAAAGAGTTTTTCCTCATGTAGTATTCTTTTGATTTTAATTGAGGTGTTGGTTGAACTATGGCAACATTTTCCATTTGAACCTATTAATTAAATTTATTAAACATTTGACTTAGTTTTGATTTAAAAAAAAATTAATTACTTCAGGGCTCAAGTCAGTTGTATTTCCATGCAGCCCGCTAAAAGTTAAAGATTTTCTGATGTCTCTGTTTCTATCCAACCCACAATCTTCAAAATCAGAAGAAATTTTTGGACTTCCCTTAATATTTTCTAACAAACTATTATTCAAACCATAATCTGCTAAAGGATTTTGCATTCCATTTGCTTGGTTCATATATGGTGAACGAGTATTATTAGAAGATGTTTTTCCTTCAGACGAAGTTTTCCGAAGTATTAATTGGACTTCAGAAGCATATTCACCCCATTTCATGAGTATCTGTTAATAAATATAAAATATAGTCATAATTTAAAATCAATTTCATTTTGTATAAAAAACACTTAAGGAATTTACAAAAAGTATACCTTTAGTGGACTTTCATATGGTGCAAGCAAACGCTCATTACTTCTCCATCTTTCGACCAAAGTAAATCTACCTGATTGAGCTGTTGCATGTGCAAGTGCATATACAACATCCTGCAAATTATATTCACAATTAAATAATAATTTTTAATTTTCGTTTTGTTATTTTGTTTTTGTTTATTATATTTTGTTTTAACTAACCTGACATGTAGTACTTTCAGTAACACCACAAACAATCCTTTGTATACCTTCAACCCAAACTTTTAACTCCATGTTTATTTAATTACTTAACAGACACTTATTAACAAATATTTGAAGTGAAATAATTAATAAAGATAAAAAACAAATTTTTGGAGTCATAATTATAATTAACAATATTTTAAGGGCGATGCCTTATTTGTAATTATTTAATTAGTATAATAGCATAGCACCAATAATTATAATAATAATTGTATAAATAAATATGATGCACTTCTATTCAATATAGAACAATCACTGAATAGCATCGTTTGAAAAAATTTGCACCAAGTTATAAAGATAATAGGTAACTATAAAATTTAACATTTAGTAAAATCATTGAAATTTTATTAGAATAAAAATTCAAGACATAATTTTTCACTCTATTTTACTATACGTGTTATCTGATGTTGTAGAAAAAATAATTAATACTTGCACTGCAGGATGCAAGATGACGTCATAATACTATAATGTAGTAAATGCAGTTTTCATTTTTGCTAATTCATTAAATTTCACGAAAGAAAAATAATTTAAAACTTTTTGTTCATAAGTAAAACAAGTGAAGATAATAATTCACATTTAGTTTTAACAATTTATTTATTATTTTATTACTAAAGTTAATATAATATAATTATTTATTGGATGCGATTATTTACAAATTTTACTCGATTATTTCATCGGTAACTAATATAAAGACGTAAACGGTAATATGTACTGTCGGTAAGTGGTCGGTAACTTCAAAAATATTTACTAATATCTACTTTATCTGACTTTATTCACAGCAAAATTTTACGAGAGAACGCCCGAGTACATACAGAATATCGTCGATTGTCGACAAGTTCGACAACAGTGTTTAATTCTATTTTGCAAGAAATGTTGCAGATTGCAGGCGGATCCAGACTTGGGTCTTGTAGGAGGGGGGGGGGAATTTGAAGTTTTTTATATAATATTACGAGCTCGTGTCCAGAAAAGTAAAGAATGGCCCAAATTGCACTGCAATTATAAATATTTTGGAATCTTTTGAAATTTCGTGTTCAAATGACGTTATTTTTTATTTTAATTTTATTGAATAATTTTTATTTTAAAAATATTTTAAGCTGTGACATTATATTTTAAACTTTCATCAATTTCACAAAAATTCTTTTTGGTAGTATATATACTCTACTAATGGTCTGAAACGTGAAAATAACAGCTAATGTATTTACAAATTTTACTCATATATTTTGATGACCTACAGCCAGGGTCCATGGAGATGGAGAAATTAATGGTACAAAAATATTTTCAACAATATGGCTTAGATGGTTTAAAATTGTCTGAAACGTGAAGATAACAGCTAATGTATTTTCAAATTTTACCCTTATATTTTGATCAACTACAGCCAGGGCCCATGGAGATGGAAAAATTAATGGTATAAAAATTTTTTCAAAAGTATGGCTCAGATGGCTTAAAATTGTCTGAAATGTGAAAATAACAGCTAATGTATTTTCAAATTTTACCCTTATATTTTGATCAACTACAGCCAGGGCCCATGGAGATGGAGAAATTAATGGTACAAAAATTTTTTCAGCAATATGGCTTAGATGGTTTAAAATTTTCTGAAACGTGAAAATAACAGCTAATGAATTTTCAAATTTTACCCTTATATTTTGATCAACTACAGCCAGGGCCCATGGAGATGGAAAAATTAATGGTACAAAAATATTTTCAAAAGTATGGCTCAGACGGCTTAAAATTGTCTGAAATGTGAAAATAACAGCTAATGTATTTTCAAATTTTACCCTTATATTTTGATCAACTACAGCAAGGGACAATGGAGATGGAGAAATTAATGGTACAAAAATTTTTTCAGCAATATGGCTTAGATGGTTTAAAATTTTCTGAAACGTGAAAATAACAGCTAATGTATTTTCAAATTTTATCCTTATATTTTGATCAACTATAGCCAGGTTTTATGGGTAGGATTGAAACATTTTCTTTATAAATTTATAATTAAAATTAAGTTATTATTAGAAAATTTGATTACATTATGCATTTTACCATAAACTAGTTAAAGATTATACGATGACGTTATAGTTTAAAACTTCTTTTATGGCAATATATTTAGCAACTATAATAAAAAAATCAAATTCATCGTGGCTAAAAAATATAATTTGAATAAAGAAAATATTATATAATTTTTTTATTTTCATTTATATAAAAATGATAAAGGTAAACTATTATTTGTAAGAAAATATTTTAGCAATGAATAGCGAAAATTCATGTAATAATTATTTAAAAAAAAAACTATTGTTTAATATGCAAAGAAATTATACCTCGATCATATATGGTATTTTTTATTTCTTTTATAATTTTATATACACAGATGATTCGATGACCGGTATGAAATGAAAAACTTTCACATTTTCTGTTTTACAAGATTAAAATGTAAGTGCATTAACTTGCACGTATAATACATGTGGAAAGGGCTTATGCCATTAATCGTTAATGGTTTTTTAATAAAAATATTTTAAATACTTTGAAGTTCATTAATATTTTACTTTTTACTTGATATATTGTGTTTATGGATGTTAAGGAAATTTCAGATAAAGTGTCATATTTGTAAAAGTTTAAATCTCGCTTTTTTTATGGCTATTTATATAAAAATACCAAATTTTATTGCGACAATTGCGCATACATTTGTTTTTTTATTACTTTATTTATCAGAAAATATATAAATTTTAAAAAATGTCGAAATTAATTAAATTTTTTTTTAATCTACACTGTTAAAAGTAATGAAATTGAATGAAATATGACCGGGGTCATATGAGACCAATAAATTAATTTAGAATATTTAGATCCGAAAATAAATAAATATCATCAATACGATTCTGTGCAACAACAGCCATATTGGACCTACCTTTTATCGTTGTTGTTGCCAGAAGACCCTGAAAATAAAGTATTTGGAGGAGAGGTATAAATGAATATTTATGTAGACAAAATTTAATAACTAAACAAAGATAATTAATATTTATTTATTAGAAATTAATATTTACAAAAAAATAAAGTTGAGCGCCACCGGTTTAATAAAACCGGAAATTATAATCAAACAAATCGAAAAGGGTTGATTTTAATGCCAAAAGGGTTAATGATCTAAATATTAAAAATTAAAGGGAGAGCAAGAGATGATTTCGGGTCGTTACTTCCGTATAACAATTAATATAACCTAATTAAATATAAAATTAACCTAAAGTTAACCCAAATACAAAATATAAATACTATGTACCTAAAATCTACACCGCAAGAGCACATTCGCACGCGTTATCTAGAAGATGTTTTACCTTTATACTTCCTGATGTCGTCTTTAGCCAATGATGCACCACGTTGTTTTAACAAAATTCGAAAACAAGTTTTGAATACGGCAAATAACAATAAGTTATATTCGCCGTATGAATTCTAAGACCAAAATATATATATCTGTCACAAAATGCCGGAGTTAAACGTCTGCGTGTTTAAACTCCGAACCAATAGATCACTATATATTATAAATTTCGGTGAATTAATCAATTCGTTTATTCCCGAAATATTCACAAAAATCGCGATCAGACAAAATTATATTTTTGATTAATATTCACACTAAAAATAGTGAATAAAAACGATTTATTTAATAAAAACACAGAGAGCTCTTAACAAAAGCATGTATTGCGGCTCGCGGCCGAGCACGCACTGATCTGGTTCGATTTCAGTTCCTCCCTTACGGAAGTCCAAAATCGCAAACGTTCCAAAGGAACCAGCGTGATATCAGCTCGAAAAAGCGCTTAAAAATCTAAAATTTAAAAATTAATTTTATTTTAAATTTTTATTAATGTGACAGAAATTCTTCCTGTCACAGAAATTAATGTAAAAATTGTTGATTTGCCAAAAATTATAAGTTTTCAAAAAAAATCGTAAATTTACCAATTTTTGGTAAATTTGCAAAAACATCAAAAATTTTCTTTCTAAATAATTAAGGAGTAAAAGATATACTTGACTCGTTTACGTGCGAGTAAATTTAACCCAAATATATCTGGTCAAATAAAAATAGCCTTTGTGTTTATTTTAATTTCAAGTTTTTTTACTAAAATTGTAAAAAAAACTTGAAAATTCATTTTATTCGAATAAAAAATTCTGTGAATTTTAAAATTATTTCAAGAAAAGTTGAATAATTCCGAAATTGTAATAAAATTATAAACAACATTCGAAGGATTTCACCCCAATTGGTCTCAAGTTAAACTTAAGAATCGCAGAACTCAGTCCAAACTATTTTTTCCTAAAAGTACTTTTACTTATAAATAGTTAAAATTCTTAATTTTTGGCAGCCATTTTTGTGTTTTTGGACTAATTTGGTAAATTGAGTCAAAATATTCTTATTTTTGCTGCCGATTATTGCGCTTAAAAATACTTTCCTTTTCGGTCCTTGTAGGAAATTTCTTGCAAAATTTGTTTTCGAGGCTCGAAATTTAATTTAAACTGCACATAGTTGTGGGGTCTAAATGTGTAAAAATGTGTTAAATGCTAAATGCTCTAATTACCTTTTTCAACAATAAAAATGTGTAATAATTTTGCTTTTTTTTTTAATTTTAAACAATGAATTTTTATTAAAAAATGTAAAATTATGACTTTTAAGTTTAAAAATTTGCCATTTTTACACAAATTCTTCAAAACTTACCAAAAGTTATAAGCTCATGTAAAATTTCTCTTTAAGAATCCGAAATTCGAGTCAGATTTTCAGTTAGTCATGGGATCCGGCATCCTGGAGCTTTTAGACTAACGAATCTTACAGATTTTTTTGGGGGGATAAGAATAGGTTATATAACAAGAAATTTAAGCTGAAGTAGAAGAAAATCGAGCCTGCACATTTTTTTTTGTTTAATCTCTGAAAGGCATACACTGAAAAAAAATTCCGGTTGCCGCAACCGGATTTTCCAGTTGCGGCAACCGGAATTCCAGCTTTGAAAAATGGATTTTTTTTTACGTAAAAGACATAATATAAAACAATTCTATCCATAAAAATAGATGTTTCAAGAAGAATAATTTAAATTTTGTATAAAAGTTGTTTAAATTTATATTGTTTATTACACATTATTTATTTAAGCTATTATTTGACTAAAAAATTTTTAAAATTATAATAGTATATTGACACTATTATTATTATTATTATAGCATTTATTTTGTCTGAGCAAAAATATATTTTTTACTCTTGTTTTTACATAGTCAATTAATTAATTTAATATTTAAATAAGAATAAAATAAAATCTTTTAATAAATTAAAATTAGTCAAATTATTATATTAATTAAAATAATAAATTGCTGAAAATACCTAAAATAAATTCTGAAAGAAGTACAATTCTTGGGAAAATCATTCGATCCATAAAGTTGTCATTGTAATAATCTTCCATTCTATCACAATTAAACATTTTCCACTAGTTTTTACTACTTTGAATCCTTTTTTTACATTTTTTACATCAAAAATATTATCAATCGTATAAATTAGCTTTTAAGAATGCCAAAATAACTATTTTTTTCCTGACTAATTTAAATTTATTATATTTAAATCTTGAACCTCTCTTGAACCAAAGTAAAATATATTATTTCAACATTAAAAATTGATTCAGACCTTTAGTTAGTATCTTTAGTTAATTTAAACTGACGTATTTTCGCTGAGACTCCCGAATTTTCCTATTGAAAATACAGGATTTAAGAGTTATTATGAGTATCTTTTTCTGAACCATAAAGTTTCTTAAAATATTTGATTTTCTCAAAATTTGTTTTTGTCTCAGAAAAAATTGCTTAAAAATACTCAAAAGTTCAGTATCATTTAATAGGTCTTTTAGGGGAAATAGGAAATAGGTTAGTTTAACTTATTTCTGGGCTATCACAAGGTTTTAAACAATTTTCTGTGTTCAAATAATATATTTTAGTGTGGCTCAAGACTTAAATATTAAATATTAAACTTATTTACAGAAAAAAATTATTCAAATTAAAAATTCCATGGAAATTTAGAAGACCCTGTATAATTTAAATTATAAAATTTCTGATGTTTTTAAGGTGGATTAAGTAGGATTTATCTATACAATATTTGCTAACAATCAGATTTAAATAAAAATAGTCAAATATATTAGTTTAAAGAAATAATGCGTAATAAATATTATTAACATTAATAATTAATTAATAACTTTTAAAAAGTATAAAAAATTATATTTATTCTTCTTAAAACATCTATTTTTACAGATAGAATTGTTTTATATTAAGTCTTTGACGTAAAAAAAAATTTATTTTTAAAGCTGGAATTCCGGTTGCCGCAACCGGAATTCCGGTTACCGCAACTGGAATTCCGGCTGCCGCAACTGGAATAATCCGGTTGCCGCAACCGGAATTTTTCCGGTTGCGGCAACCGGAATTTTTTTTCAGTGTAGTGATGACAAACGTAATTTTTCGTGCACGTACATTCCAAATAAAATCGAATACTGCGGGAAATATCCTATTTTCACCTGAGAGGAAAATAATTTTTAGGTCAATTTATCAAAGTGTAAATCAAAAACATATCTATGGCTGCTAAAAATTAAAGATATGACTAAGATAGCTAAAAGTGAATAAAAAAAAAAAGTTACTGGATCTATGAATGATTTAAATTAAACCATTTAAATAGATACATTTAAATAATAGTATGTAAGGAAATCAATTTCTAAAAGTCTATCAACTTGATATCATCAAATTAGCCTAGAAAAGACAATAGAATTTAAAATTAAATTTTAAGTAGGATATAAAAAGATAATTGAATTAAATTTTCTACTAAAATCTAGGAAATTATATAACAAAATGGATAATGAAAATTTTTTCTTCCAATTCTTGACATTTAATACAACATGATTAAATCGATCGTGAGTAAATTTTTTACATAAGACAATAGATAAATCTTTTTTATTTTATTGCTATAGTTCAATGAACTACTTGATTTGTACTTGATTTCAATTACTTATAAAAAAACTTTATTGATAAAAAAATTATACATTTTAAAATCTCTTAGTTATTTAATTACAAATCATTATTTTTAATACAATTGTTAAAAATTTAAATTTATCAACAATTAGAATTAATATTACATGTAAAATTATTGTTTGCATAATATGTCATAATTTTAATAATATTGTCACGAAAAGTAAAATGAAATGTACAAAGAAATTAAAAAAAAGTAACCACAAAAATTTAATTACAAATACATATTTTTGTACATATTATGTTTTTATATTTTTATTTACATAATTTTAAACCACAAACTGTTTTTTTCTCTCTTTATCAATTCTGTAAATAAAAAAAAAAAAAAAAAAAAAAACAAATAATATTAAAATTGCGTATTTTGTAATGTTTTTTAAATTATTTGAAATATCATTTAATTTATAATTAATAATTAATTTTAAGGTTTTTAAATTTGGTTAAGGTTCTTCCAAGTAAAATTTTTTATAGCCTGAAAATAATTTCATATTATAAACATATTCCATTTTAAAACAGCTTTGATATCTAATAATTCTAATTCTTACAAAGGCTGGAAGGACAACACAATATGGAACCGTTGAAAAATTAAAGTTTTTGGTTACAATAAAAAAATTTGACTATTTATTTAAGTGCTTAAATTTTCAGTGGGGTGGACTAAACTAATGGAAAAAAGAGCTTTGGTAAATACAGTTTCAGTCACTGATATATTAATTTATAATTAGTAATTAATTATTAATTAGTAATTAATTATTAATTATTAATTAATTATTAATTATTAATTAGTTATTAATTATATTTTAATCAATAGAAAAGATAAAAGGGCATTACTCCAAGTATAAGTAAAATTTTTCAAGAATTTTGATTATAGTAAAAATATTTTTGCAATTATTTACGCCCTTTTTTTACCATGGCGTGGATAAAACAATTTGAAACAGGACCTGAAAAAAAATTTACAAGTAAAACTCAATAGTCCAAATAAAGTAAATTAAAATTGTGACCCATGCAAATGTTTCCAAGGGGGCCATTTAGACCCCAAATTCTACTTCAGATAAATATATGGACTGTTAAAATTCTTGATAGTAAATATCTCATGTACAAGAATTTCTACAGTGTATGTAATTAATAAAAACATTATTTTTCTTAAAATCAACAAAGTATTCAATTGCCAATCAAAAAATATTATATTTTATTTCGAAATAAAATTTAAATACTGTTTTCTGCATTTCTATAACATATTATCTAAGATATATATTTAATTGAAAATTATTAACACTATTTTTAATAAAATCTCATTTAATATTCATCATTATTTATATATTTTATTAAAATTAAATTATATTTATATGAATAAAATTTTTTTTAATATTTATTCTCACTTATTTTTTTTTATACGAGTAATTAACTTTATGTATTAGTTATATTTAGTAATAAAATATTAAATTCACACGTTGGGTCAGTTATTTTTTATTTTTTACTTCAATATTACATGATCCAGACTTTGGAATACTATTAATAGTATATGAATAGTATAACTTAATTCATATGTATTTCTTCATGATATTTTAAATTATTTTTTTATATTTTTTTTATTATTATTACTAATTAAATTTTTTTTTTTTGGTATCCAAAGATTAATTTTTCTAAAAGATTTTTACTAAATTCTATGTTAGGAAATTTTATTGAGTAATTAATATGAGATAATAACAATATTGAATTTTTTTTCTTCAAATTATTATACTAAAGCTTGTGTTAGAGATATTTTGGTCAGTTGAAACTAATTCTGACCTAAAAGTGCTGAAATTTCAATTATGTTAGTGAAAATGTTACTTACCAAAAGTGCAGGTAAAGAGAATACATGTTTAAAAATTTTCAGTCTAGCTATTTTGAATTGCGTCTGCTCAGAAAAAAAAGTCTAATTAAAAAAAAAAATAAAATGATATTTTTAAAAATCAATATTCTAATTGGTTCCAAAGTATATTTTTTTTAATACTACTAAAATTAAAACTCCAGACCTTTTTTAGCTTCTAGGGTTCCAATGTTAATTTTTGGCAGCCTTTATATTTTTTTAAATTTGCTAAAATAAAAAGAAATTGACGGTCAAAATTTGAGAATTGAACCCTAGGAGCTAAAAGAGGCCTGAAAATTTACTTTTAGTAGTACTTAAAAAAATGTACTTTGGAACAGATTAGATTACGGCAGATCAGTTTAAAACTTATTTGATTTTTAAAAATAACCTTTTTTTTTTTAATTGGACTTTTTTTCTTCTTAGGTGTAAAAAATGGTATGGAGGCTTAGGGAGCTTCCACAAATTACGTAGGTGAAAAAATGACCTTTTAGACTCCCCTCACCCCTCTGTCAGAAAAAGTCAAAGAAATTACCATTAGGGAATATATACTTTTCGTAAAAAGTCATTTTGAATACCCCCCACCCTTAATTTTCCCAACTTAATTTGTGGTGGCTCCCTTATTTTTAGATGCACTTGTGTAAAAATACTTTTGAACCAATTTGAAGACCCAATCATCAGTTTGAAACTCATTTGTTATAAATTTACTTTTTTTTTCAAGAATAGGACTTTTTTCTGAAAATACACGTTTCAAAATTGATAGGCCAAAAATTTAGAAACAGGTATTTTCTTATCCTACACACTTGATTAATGACGATTTCGCTAATAGACCTGAGATGCCTGCAATTTTATGTCCGGGCATGTTTAAACCCATTAAGATAAGATTGGTCATTCAGACATTCTTTGTTTTTAGATTTTTTTAAGCGTAACTTAAAACATCTAAATTTGGGTCTAAATTAATAGATTTTTTGTTAGAATATATAAGCAAAAAAATATCAAGCTACTAGTTTATAGGTATGCTACTACAGTAGTAAATTTCAGAAGGTAATTTAAATTTATGGAATTGAGCAGAGCAGGAATTCTTGTTGGGTTGTAGTCTGATTTTTGCCTCATTCGTTCAGAGATTCCCTAGAGTACAACTCATGTAAAAAAAAATAGCGAATGAGAAAGAAAGTTGTCTTTTATAATATAGCAAAAAAAAAAGTTATTTAAAATTTCCGCATTTTAAATAATTAATCTAATGTGAAATATATATCTTGTTTTTTTTGCATGATTCTCATATATAAAAAAAACTATCAAAGTGATTAAAGATAAATAGTATAAATATATTTATTAGTTTTGTATACATAAACTTGTCAAGTGTTCGAGTTAATTTATATAAGTTTATAATATTTGTTCAAACATTTGTAAAAAAAATTTTAAACACTTATATATGGGTAAATCTATTCTTAAAAAAAAACTTGCAGTTTAAATATGTCTGCGATTTTGTTGATTTAATTTTGTAATAAATTTTGGGTCCTAAATAATGAATCTTAAAAAATTCTCATTTTTCAAGGTATATAGAATATTAGAAAAAAAAACTTATGACCGGTTTGTGTAACTACAAGTATCTATTCTGTTCATAATATCAATATTTATATCCAAGTATTTCTGCGCTAAAGTTCTTTAGAGACTTCTGCACCAATGGTCCCTAGGTACTTCTGCCCCAAAGGTCTTTAGGGACTTCTGCACCCTAGGTACTTCTGCACCAAAGGTCTTTAGGGACTTCTGCACCCTAGGTACTTCTGCACCAAAGGTCTTTAGGGACTTCTGCACCAAAGGTCCCTAGGTACTTGTGCACCAAAGGTCTTTAGGGACTTCTGCATCATAGGTCCCTAAGTACTTCTGCACCAAAGGTCTTTAGAGACTTCTGCACCCTAGGTACTTCTGCACCAAAGGTCTTTAGGGATTTCTGCACCATAGGTCCCTAGGTACTTCTGCACCAAAGGTCTTTAGAGACTTCTGCACCATAGGTCCCTAGGTACTTCTGCACCAATGCTCCCTAAGTACTTCTGCACCAAAGGTCCCTAAATCGAAAATATTCTAAGTCCCATTTGACCCCCCCCCCCTTAAAAAGGACAAATTTGACCCCCCCCCCCTTAATTTTCCAGTTCTGAAGTACCCCCTCCCTATAAACATGTTCCATGTTAATATGTACATTGAGTCAAAATTGGATGTGTAAACCAGAATTACGAACCACTTTATCGAAATTCCTGTTATGGTAGCCAGTTTTTTTTTGTTTAATTTGGCACAAATAACATAAATACTAAAAAAATTGTATTGTTTAAAAAATTATGCCTCGGGATAATGTGACAAAAGGTTAACAACTGGTAACTGGTTGTAATTAAAATATATATTTATTTCAGATGTTTTGTATCTTATGTCCTTTTCTCCAGAATTAGGTTAAATTTGGAGTGTACAATTTGAAAAATATCTTTATTATTCTTTGTTAAGCATTCAAACCCTAAAAAATAATTTCAATAAACTAACAAGTGGGGTTCCTTTGTACACACCAAATTACAATAATTTATTGTCAATAAGTGATTATGGATGAGTCTATTATGTTGAAAAAACATACCATCCAATTCCCACCAAGAATGCAGGGCACAATGTTGGCTCTCGTGTTGGCTCAATGTTATAAAATAGGCTTATTTTGTAATTTTTAGCTCAAAATGATCAATTTTTTAAATTTGTTTAAATTTCTGCCAAAATTGTAATTTTTGACGAAATAGAATTTGATAGGTCTTAAAAAAATTTCTACAAGCTTTCTAAAAAATTTTTTTGTCCCTTTTCTTTAAATAGTTTCACTTTTCAAAGGTAACGAAAAAATTAATTTTTTTTTTTAAATATCGAAATTGAGACTCAAAATTTAAATTATCATATTTATCAAACAAATTATTGAAAAGGGACGAATAAAAGTTTTTGAAAACCTAAAACTTGTAGAAAATTTTTAAGACATATGAAGCTCAATTTCGTCAAAAATTACAATTTAAGTGTCTTTGATTTTGGCAGCAATTTAAACAAATTTAAAAATTGGTCATTTTGAACCAAAAATGACCATTTGGTTAATTGACTATAGTGATAAGAAAATTAGTGATAAAAAATTTTAGTTTACGTGGCTTAAAAGCTAACACTCGCACCAAAAAAATAAGACCAACTAAAAGTGTTTTGGTTAATTTTTCTGCATTGAGGTTGCAGCGTTATATTAAAAATTAGACTAAGAAACACTTTTTTATAACATAGAGTCCTGCGTTTCTAAGCTCAGAAGGCCCATTGACATGAACGGTGTGTTTTCATCCTGTTTTTTCAGCATAATAAATTCAACCATAACCATTTGGTGTTCCAAAGGTAGTAGAATCCCCTTGCCAGTCTCATACGTAACTGCACTTTTTTACAAAAACAAAAGAGCTGCTCATATATACACAAATATTTAACATTCATATATGGAAGAGTTATATATATATATATTGTAACAATAAAAAGTATAAACAAAAGCTACTTAAAAAAAAGTACATACAAATTACGAATACTTGTACATGCACTTACATATTTAAAGTTCTACATTGTAAATTTGTTTAAAATAAAAAAAGAAAAATACACATACACAATAATTACATAATAAATATTTATACCTTATAAGGTAACCAATACGTATTTATATTTAGGTTATATTAATATTAAAAAAAAAATTTTTTCAGAAAAATCTATATCTGCAATAAAATTTTATTACTTACTATAAATGAATGAAAGAAAAAAAATTATTGTTATTATTACGTAATAAGTATTGGAATAAATTGTTATCATATTTACATAAATATCTGATAACACTATATAAAAAAATAGAAAAAACTTTCTTTTTTTTTTCTTTTATAAAATTTAAATATTATGGAGGAAAAAATTTTTTATCATAAATATAAAATCAACAATAAATAGCAATTGCCATTTAAAAATAATAATTTTTTTTTTATTTTTCCTTAAACTTGTAAAATATACTTTATAGGTAATATAAGTGAAAGATGTAGTATTATTATTATTATTATTGAAAATGAAGATTTTTGTTTAAAGAAAGTAATATTTTTTTAGTGATTTATGTTATAATGTAACGAGACATTTTATAAAAATTAATTTTTTTCTGGCCTGACAATATTACTTACTTTTACTACTGATATTTTTATTATTTTAAATAATTTTTCTAAAAATTTTAACTGAGATAATTATTGGTTACTTATAAGAGGAACCATTATGATTTGTAATTTTTTTTTTTTTGTATGTGAGCACATTGCGAGATGAAGCTAAAAAAGCCAGTTTTTGGTGTACCCATTAAGACCTAATTTTTTTCAAAATTTTTTTTACCAATGAATCTTGAGGTAGGGTAGATTAACCAGTGATTGGTTAAAATCTAGTAAACAACTACTCATTTTCCATACGAAATACACGGTATTGGTCATTTACTGTAGTCCGGTCATTTATTGGTCCATTTACCCTACCTTTTTTGTTGCAATACCTAATTTTTTCAAATGTAATTACTAGTCTAAGAAAATTCGAAATTACTCGAATTCTCTGATCACAGATTTGGCAGCGATTTTTAATTATTATATATTATTATATAGTAAACTAAAGATTTAATTTATTCTTCAATTTCAGTATGAATTTTTTTTAATACAAAAAATACACTATCAATTAACGGGTTGGTAAGGTAGAACAGTTACCAACATTAGTTTTTTTGAAATAATTAATTTTGTTGTTAATATAAAAATTTGAATTTTATTTAGACCCTAGAATTTGATAATTACTGAATCAGGTAATTCTAAAATATTTTCATACGTAAAAACTGTATTAAAATAATTGTCGCAAGTAAACTTATTTATAAATTAATTAATTTATTTAATTAAAAAATGCTTCTCTCGACCAATTTTTCGATCTATTTAGATCTCTGGAGATCTAAAGAGATCTATCGAAAATTCGTCGGGCTACGTCAATTTGACCTCACTTAGACCGAAAAAAAATCTTTCTAACAACTTTTTATATCTAATTCTCGATTTTTGGCAGCTATTTTAGTTTTTTTGGCTGTATTTGTAAATGCGAAATTTTCTTATTTTAACAGCCCAATGCTTCTTTTACAGTCAAAAATGGTTTCTTTTTAGGTACTAATAAAAAAATTTTCCAGTATAATTTAATTTGAAAGTTTATAATTTTATTTAAATTGCGCATGCGCGAGAAAATTGTCACTACAATTTTGTAATTTAATATCTACAAAACATGCAGGTGCGTTTTCCTTCTAACTCGACTTAAATTTATTACTCTTTTTATACCATAAAAAATTTTCCTAATTAAATATTTTTTAAATAATTATTTGGCAGAAAAACTAAAAAAATTTTGAGCTAATTTGAAAAAAGGACCAAAATACAAAAATGTCTACCAAAAATCAAGGATCTAATACTTACTTTTAGTTGACCTTTCAGATCTAGTTACCCAGGAATCCTCCTTTTACTTGTTATTAAATAATTCATTAATTTCCATCTAAAAGAACTTTATTCGATAAAATAATTAATTTACAATACATTAACAATAATTACATAAATATACATTAAATATTATTACGTAATAAAAAATTAATTTTTGAAATAAATAATTAAAAACTATTATAAATAATGTTCTAATAATACACATAAATAAAAAAAAGTATTAAATTCTGCATGCATACATGCGTAATAATATATATTAATAATACATTAAATATTGATTTTAAGATAGTTAAAGATTATAACATAAAAGATTATACTGTTTTTTAAAGAAAGTTTAAAAAATATTAGAATTTTCACCTTTTAGAGAAAGCATTTAATATGTATTTTCTTATAAATTTTATCTTTATTATTATTATCGATATTTTATTGTTAAATAATTTATTTATATGACTTCAATTTATACTAAGATTCTATTGTTAAAAAATCAAATCTCATACTACATTCTATAACAATTATATCTTTATATGTAACCAGGAAATTAACAAGATTTTTCATAATACACCAGTACATATAATTGTAATGTATTATAAATTACTTAAAAAAAAAAAAAAAAGATTGATTGATGATGAAGAAGAAATTATTAGAAATATATCTAATAAGTAGTAATAATACCTGCATATTTAACTTGTCTCATTTACTTTTTTTAATGCTTATAAGAAAATAAAAACAGCGTGTAATCTAAAATTGTATCTAAACAATTATTATTCTTAATTTTTACTGCACATATATTTTTTTTTTTATTTATGTAATAATAATAAAAATATAAGTAATTTATATTGAATTACATCTATGTATTTAATTATGATTTATATATTATATATTTAAAATAATAGCTATTATTATTGTTATGTAATGTCTGTTTATAATCAGTTTGGTATTTAGAGGAGTTAAGCTTACAAGATAATATTTGAGCCCCGTCAAAAAGGCTCAACAATATTTTTGACGATTCGGGGCATATATAAAGTTTGCAAGGCTGAGATCGAGACCTATACAACCTATTTTCATTAAAATTTTTTTTTTCCAGTATTAATTTAAAATTTGGTCATTTTAAAAATTGGTGTTTTGGTATATACCAGTCAAATGGTTTTGATGATTTTTTGGTTATGGTTTTTTGATACACTGATTAATTAAGTCGGGGGCTTTTCCGGGACAATTGAGCAGAACACACTTAAATTTGCAAAAACTACCCCTAAAAAGGGGTATTTGTTAAAAAATCTATCATAGTTTTCGAAATACAGCATGCCGCGGTTCGCGAAACCACGTATCTCTCTTTTTCGCAGAGGAGGAGGCAGAGACGGGTTCTCGATGAATTACGAAGTTGGTGTCACCGATCGGTTACACCAAAGAAATATGGGTCAATATTTGTGAAGTGTATACAGTTTGGATTTTCGAGTCTCAAAATGTACTTCAAAGTATGTTTGGTCGAAAGTATATATAAAAAAAATAATTTTTCCCAATTTTTAGCTTTCTGGAGCAAATCCTCTATTTTTTACAGCGATTTTTGTTTTATTCAATTTTTTGAAATTTTTAATTTTTGAGAAAATTCTGTTCATTAATTCTTCTTGCAAACGCCTACTTTACAGTAAAATTTTTTTTTCTTATGGTACTCCATAGGAAATAATAAAGCAAATCTCGTGTTCGCCAGTGAAAATACAACCAAACCCGTATTTTGACTGGAGTATATTTATAAAAAAAAACTATAATACAAGCCGCACACCCATTAACCTATACCATAAGCCTCACACCTATAACGTAGCCTAAGAAAGCGGTTTATAAAAAAAACTTAAAAGAAAAGCCTTAAACCCACATAGCCTAAGGGAGGGGGGTAAAATAGTCAAAATCCAGGGATGGGGTCAAATGGGACTTAAAATAATCCAGGTTTAGGTACTTAGAATAATTTGAGTTTAGGGACTTACTTGATTTTATAAAGTACTTTAGGAAACTAGAATATTTGTAATACATAAGTAGTCAGTAAGCATTATCATGTTCCATGCAAATTATTTGTTCATATATGTAAACAGTAAACCCATAAAAAAATTTGTTTAAATACCTTATTAGGTTATGTGTGTAAGGCTTTTGATATGGTTCTTTTTTTAAAGTACAACTCTAAAGTTAAGTGGGTGGATGGCTTGTAGTATAGTTTTTTATATAAATACCTGTTCCTTCGGTATTGTGGTATGGATTTTTTTATAATCCACTTTATTATGCAAAGTTATAGGTGTGAGGTTTATGGTACAGTTTTTTTTTGATATACCTCCTTTATGGGTTACGTGTGTAAGAGGCTGGTGGCAAAGTTTTTTTGATACATCATGAACGTTTATGTAAATAAGAAATATAATTCTTAATAATATCATATAACGCATTATTTTTTTATTACTACTTAACTCGGCCCTGGAATAGAAAAAAAATTTGAAAGCACATCGATTTGAAACGTGTTTTCGGGTTATTTTTGGTGAATATATATCGACCTAAAGAGCTAATTAATAAATCTATGATTTATTAAACTCGAGATGATACGTGGATACCATCTGCAATAACTTTTTGTTATTTTTAACGTATCAAGGAGTTTTAAATAATTTATTAATAATTTTTTAAAAATTAATAAAGATGTTAGAAATAATATTTTTAGCCTAAAAAAGGCAAAAAAAAAATTTCAAGAAAAAATTTTCTCCTGCGGTTGCGAAGCCACGACCTTCAGATTACTAGTCTGATGCTCTAACACTGAGTTTCAGGTAGTTTGACCCTTCATAAAACCGAAAAAAATCATAAACAAGAAATCAGTGATAGGTGCCCAAAGGATTTTTTCAATTTTATATTAAAAATTGTCTTTTTCGGCAAGTAACCTACCCAATTTTTGATTTTTGGAGTTGCTAACGGTATTTTTGGATATTTTTTTTGTTAACTTAAAAAAAGCTCAAAAATAATGTAAACAAATACTTCCGAAACTATTTATTTTGTAT
The DNA here is from genome assembly GCA_022575985.1 of Anagrus nilaparvatae. Lineage (NCBI taxonomy): Eukaryota > Metazoa > Arthropoda > Insecta > Hymenoptera > Mymaridae > Anagrus > Anagrus nilaparvatae. Next base: position 27,475,757 of record JAKSXM010000231.1, on the reverse strand, counting down.
ATCTAGTCAATTTTATAAACTTACTAGGGGGCTCCGCCCCCTGCGCGCTACGCGCGCCAACCCCCGCAGAGTGATTGAAGTATTGCGATAGTATATTTTTATAATCACTTGTAAGGCGTACCACAGTGTAGTAAAAAAAAAAGTGGCCAAAAATCGGTATTAAAATATGCACATAAATGATAAATAAACCTAAAAAAAGTATATTAGTATAATTTTAGATGGTTGTATGTAGTATAAAGAGGTGTTAGTCAACATTTGCAATTTAGTCAAAAAATGAAAAATTTGATTTTTCTATTTTTACTTATATTTTAAACTTAAACAAAGTATAAAAAATATAGATTATATAAAAACATAAAAAAAACAACTTTATAATAATTGGTTAAATATAGAAAAAACCGCATTGGCCCAAAAGGACCACATTGGCCCAAAAGGACCACTTTGGCCCAATAGGTTCACTTTGGCCCAAAAGGACCATTTTGGCCCAAAAGGACCACTGTGGCCCAAAAGGACCACATTGGCCGAAAAGGTCCATTTTGGCCCAAAAGGACCACATTGGCCCAAAAGGTCCATTTTGGCACAAAAGGTCCAATTTGGCCCAAAAGGTCCATTTTGTCACAAAAAGGCCATTTTGGCACAAAAGGTCCATTTTGGCACAAAAGGTCCATTGGCACAAAAGGTCCATTTTGGCACAAAAGGTCCATTGGCACAAAAGGTCCATTTTGGCACAAAAGGTCCATTGGCACAAAAGGTCCATTTTGGCATAAAAGGTCCATTGGCACAAAAGGTCCATTTTGGCACAAAAGGTCCATTTGCACAAAAGGTCCATTGGCACAAAAGGTCCATTGGCACAAAAGGTCCATTTTGGCACAAAAGGTCCATTGGCACAAAAGGTCCGTTTTGGCACAAAAGGTCCATTGGCACAAAAGGTCCATTTTGGCACAAAAGGTCCATTTTGGCTCAAAAGGTCCATTGGCACAAAAGGTCCATTGGCACAAAAGGTCCATTTTGGCACAAAAGGTCCATTGGCACAAAAGGTCCATTGGCACAAAAGGTCCATTTTGGCACAAAAGGTCCATTGGCACAAAGGGCTCATGCGACAGCGGCGGCAGCGGCGGCAGCGGCGGCGGCGGTTATAACTTTATAATATATAGAGATTACCAAGAAAACATTTAAGAAAACTGAAAAAACCTCATAAAACTCCAATTTGCCTAACCTGTGCATTTTTGTACCTAATGGGTTAAAAATTTAGGGGAATCACATTTTATGATAAAAAAATGCGCATATTTTGGGGCAGTTGGTAAAGGTTATTTTGCAAAAGTTGTACTTTTCAGATGATTCTCTTCAGGTATTATAGTCCGCAATTCTTTATTGTATAAATTCAGAAAATTGGTGTCTGGCATTCCATGATTTTTTTCGGTTTTATGAAGGTTCAAATAGTAACTAAGTGGGGGGTGAAATGGACTTAGAATATTTTCGATTTAGGGACTTAGAATAATTTGAAGTGCGAGTCAGGACCTGATCAGGCCCTGATAACAACAACAACTTAGAATACTTTAAGTTTATGGACTTAGGATAGTATATATTTCAGGATTTATTGTAATTTCGGTTTTTGGATTTATTACTGTTATGAGTGGACGTGTTCCATGCTCGTTGGTTGTGTAGTTACACAAACCGGTTATAAATTTTTTTTTCGATTTTAGGGCCGAGTTAAGTAGTAATAAAAATAATAATTCGTCATATACTATTGAGAAATATATTTTGCAAAAAAATTGCTCATTTTATGCAAATTAATGATTAGTACTTTTTTAATTTAAATAACGGTTCTCAGCATGTTAAACATTGTATAAACTGTTTTTGAAACCTAAAAAAAAAATCAAATATAAATTCAAAATAAAAAGTTAGCCATTAAAATTTTAGAATCTAAAAATTAAATACCTTCATAAAAAACTGATGTGATAAAATGACATAATGCCGGCATTTTATTATTATTGGTCTACTTGCTTGTAATTTTATCAAGTAAATTTTACGGAACGATGTTTTGCTTAAACTTATCCAGTCGATTTCTAATGTTAAAGTGTCATATAAATTTTCGCCCTAAAAAAGTAGGCACACTTTTTAAATACTAAATCACACCTAGCAAATAATTACATTACCTTTGATAAAAGCTCTTGGCCAAAATGACAGTACAAGAAAAATTGTATAAATAATAATAACATGATATTGATGTTAAATAAGATCATAAAGTCAAAGTTTTGAAAAATTTGAAAAACTTGTAAAATTGTTGCCGACATTGCGATTCCATTAGTTATAAATTGTAGAAATATTACGTCTTGAAAACTGTTTTTTACTGCTTTAGTATAACTAAAACATATAAAATGAATACACAAAATATTTTACAGAATTGGTAATCTTAACTAACCTTAGTATTTTTTGGTGATGCTTAATAATTTTGTGAATACTAGATTGTTCAGATTTTCCTGAAAGTTTCGACAAATTTTTTACGCGCAATGCTAAAATTTCTAACTGGGTGCTTCCTTGAATCATAAAGCCAATCATTATGCAGTCATATATTATACTGATAGTAGTAGCATAAAATACAAGGTAACAACCGAATGCATAACTTAACCAAGGTACTTTATTTTCTAAATTTTTTGGTAACCATATTTTTGCTGGAAATTGTGGATTATGAATATTTTGAAAAAGTGGAATAAGCATAGCTACACCTATAGCCATGACTCCATTAATGGTAAAAAATTTGATAATAAATCTAAAAATTATTATATTTATTAAATACTACACTGTAAAAAGTAACTTCCTTAGATTAACAAAAAAAAATTGAATTTTTTCGAAAAAGTAGTCGAATTTTCAAAAAAATTTGTAAATTGTCGATAAAAATCATAAATTTACTAAATTTAGTATATTATCGAAAAATTCGAGAATTCTCGATTTTTGGTTCCTCATAGAGGAACCTTTGTGATAGATGAAATTTTGATTTTTGATTTTTTGGCATATAAGCACGTTTTGGGACCTCAGGAAGCTAAAAAACCGGTTTTTAAAAAAAGTCTGCATGTGTGTGTGTGTATGTATGTAACCGGTGAAATTTCACAACCATTATGGAATTAAGACCTAATTTTTTTTTCAAAAATTTTTTCATCAATAAATCTCAAACTACTTTTTTTTTTTTAATTTGGATGTAATACCTCATTTATTTCCATGAAAAAGTACTTATATTTGAAAGTACGATTTTTATTCGATATCTCGAATCTAATAACTAATTTTTTGAAAATTTTTTTCTCAAAATTTTTTTCACCAAAAAATACAAAAAAAACTTAATTTTTTTTTATTTTTGGATGTAGTACCTAATTGATTTCTATGAGAGTACTAGTTTTAGAAATATCGTTTATAGTAATTTTTTGGACCTGAAACTTAATTATTTCAAAATTTTTTTCTCAAAATTAAAAAAACAAAAAAATTAAAAAATCTGTAATATTGAAGTGAAAACTTCCATAGCAACGTTATTGAAAAAAAAAAATTTTTATACTAGGTGTGTTTTTTTAAAAAGCGAGACGCTGGCCGAGGCAACGGCAACGCAGATGCAACGGCCGAGGTCTATATTACTATATCATACATATATATATTTATTAGTCCGTTTATTTATTTTAATTATTTTAATTGTGTTAAAAGTTAATTTATAGTGGTTTATTATTTTATTCCTAAATTTTATTGAAATTTTTTGAAGTGAAAACTTTTATTTTATTAATTTTCTTATTGCGTTAAAAGTTTGTTAAAAAATTTAAATTAAAAATACAATCATAAAGACAAAAAAAATGTGGTTCGTTTTAATTGCAATGCTGCGCAAAAAACACGTTTAATAATAAAATAGTAACAAAAATTTTCGGAAGATATAGTATACCCCACCGGAAAATTACTCCATTTTAGAATTAACCATTTAACTTTTGACACATGGTTTCGCCACAAACTTTTTTAAATCGTTTTGCTTTGACACGAAATATAAAAATTATAATCAAGGTTTGACATAAAATATTTTGACCAAAAATAACTTTCACACGAATATTTTTGTTATTGTTTTTCATACCAACAATATGGCTACCAATAATCTCCGCCACAAGAAAACTGCCTGCAAATTAAAATGTAAAGTTTTTTTCTTCATACAACAATAATTAACACATAAATTTTTAACACCAGTAAAGCTTTTGAATTTATTTTGATCACCAAGAATAACACATTAAAATATTACGTGGTTAAAAGAAATTTTGAAGAGTTATTGGTATCAAAAATTTAATTGTTAAACATTCTCGAATTTTAAAAAAATTTTACAATTTAATTTGTATGCAATTTTCTTGTGGCAAAGATACTGGTGGTGATATTATTGGTGTGAAAATCCATAATAAATATTTTTGTGTGAAAAATATTTCTGGTCAAAATATTTTGTGTCAAACCTTGATTATAATTTTTATATTTCGTGTCATAGCAAGACAAGATCAAAAAAATTGTGGCGAAAGTTTGTGTCAAAACTTATATGGTTAATTCTAAAATGGAGTAATTTTCCGGTGGGGTATACTATATCTTCCAAATTTTCATACTTTCAGTTTTCACTTCTATAGGGCGTCCCGCGACGCGTTTATTTTTTTTTTTTTTAGTGTAATACTTCCTTTAATTCCATGAAAGTACTAATATTTGAAAATTTTGCAATCGGTGGTATTTAACAACCATTATGGAATTAAGACCTAACTTTTTTTTCAAAAATTTTTTCACCAAAAAAGCTCTAGGTACTTTTTTTTTTTTAATTTAGGTGTAATACCTCATTTATTTCCATAAAAGTACTTATATTTGAAAGTATGGTTTTTACTCGATATCTCAAATCTGATAATTAATTTTTTGAAAATTTTTTTCCCAAAATTTTTTTCACAAAAAAGTACAAAGAATACCAAATTTTTTTTTTATTCGGACGTAGTACCTAATTAATTTCTATGAGAGTACTAGTTTTAGAAAGCTTATTCATAGTAATTTTTTGGATCTGATACCGAATTTTTTCAAAATTTTTTTCTGAATATTAATAAAACAAAAAAATTAAAAAATCTGTAATATGTTTTTTTTTTAAGTGTAATACCTAGTTTATTGAAAATTTTTTTCTAAAAATTTGTTAAATAAAAAACATTAAATCACAGCAACATTTTTTTTTATTTTAAAATACGGTATTTAACTTTTTTTTATGAAATACTGATATCTCAAATTATAATTTTTATTAGATAAAATAGACCATTATAAATATTTTGCTATTGTTAATGAGGAATCATAGTGCCAATCACTTGGCAGCGTTTTTTTTGTGAATTTACGAAAAAAGTTATAATTCACAACTATTTTTCGTAAATTTACAACTATTTTTTGTAAATTCCGAAAAAAAATTGTAAATTATCAATTTTTCTTGCGAATTCACAAAAAAAAATCGAGAAAACTCGAAATTTTTGTTAATATACTAAATATAGTAATTAAAGGATTATTTTCGAGTATTTACAAATTTTTTCGAAAATTTACTAATTTTTCGAAAATGTTCTAATTTTTTTTTTAATATAAGGAAGTTACTTTTTACAGTGTAGTGAAGTGAAAAATTTTATGGTGAAACTTACTTTATTTTGTTAACGTTTTTCTTATTAATAAGTGATTCGTTTCCAGCTGATGGTAGAAATAAAGGTTTTATAAAAAACTTTCCCAAATTTATAATTTTTTTTCTATTAATTATTAAGTTGTCCATTTTTAAACATATTGATGCTATAATTAATTGATATAAAAGCTGTTCATTAAATTCTGCTGAATCCTCACAATTCCAAATTAAATAAAAGATTTCCAATAAGCAGTACAAATGAATAAGTATTAAGGTGATAATTGAATAAGTCCAATAAAAGTAATTAAGAAAACTTGAATCCCAATTTTCAACTGGTTTCCAGACACCATAAATTGATAAAATTTTAAAAGCATCTGATAATACCAACATATTTGTATTTTTAAATTAACACTTTTCGTAACTTGATTGCACTAAATAATTTTGCTTTTGTAAATTTTAGCCATTGCTTTTTGAAGTTGTATATTATAACGAAAAAATCATTGAACAGTTTGAAACAAAGTAATACAAATGAATCTATTTATGAAGTTCAAGCTTGACATTTTAAAATATTGATTTAGTGGTAACCAATAGGATAAGAACACGCTAATTAAAAACTCTTGATATTACAGTGTATAGAAGTTTATTAAAAAAATTCATTTTATTACTTCAAAGAGCCAATACTACAATCGATATATGGATTTTTAACAAGGAAGGCGGGGGGTTTTGTGAGATTTATGTTTTTTTTATTAGTTTTATTTAGTTTTGTGTGATTAAACTATTATTGAAAATCGTTGGTTGGTCCATCCCACCAATTCGTCAATCCTAATTTATAAGCGAAAAGAATTGATTCATGAATTTTAATTGTAAATGAATATTTTAAAATATGAAGCTTTGGTTTAAGCTAAATTTTGCAAGTATTTATAAATTGTAAAATCAATTAAGTCCCTAAATTATAATTATTCGATTTCCCCAAATCTAAATTATTCTAAGTCTCTAAATCAACATTATTTTAATACCATTTGTAACCCCCCCTCTTTTCTTGTTCATTATTTTTTTCAGTTTCACGAAAGTTCCAAGTATCTAAAAACACGTTTTAAATTGATGTTTTATGACCATTTTTATAGAAAATATGAGTAAAAGTTCAGAGGGTCGCATTTTTTTTTATCCGACAGTACTTTATGAAAATATTTATCAAATGGGTTTCACTCATATATTTTGAGCATTATGAGCCATATTTAGAAAAAATTTTTTAACCAATGATTTCAATGTCTCTGAGATATATAAAAAATTTGGGCAAAATCTAAAAATAAATTAGCAGTTATTTTCACGTTTCAGATCACTTTAAAAATACCGAGCTACATTTAAAAATAAATTTTTGAATAAATAATTTAAATGTTTTAAGGGTCCCTTTCTATAGTAAATCAAAGTATATGGGTAAAATAGAAAAAAGTATTTGCTTTTTTTCACGATACAGACCATTTTAAACATTATGATTCGCTGATCATGAAAGTCTGAAAGTCGGGGTCTTTTTTGGGAGATATTTTGGGAGCACCCTCAAATTTGCCGAAACTACCCCCCAGAAAAGGTATTTTTGATGTATTCAAGTGTTGCAGGTCTAATTAAATTCATTGCTAGCCGGGATGCCTTAACCTAGATTGAAATCAATCAATGAAGTTGTTTAACTCGCACAAAAAAAACCACAATGACAAACCCCATATGACAAACCATATGATTGAACTGTATGGTTAACCATAATGATAAACCAAAGAACTAACCATAAGTAATATTATTGACTCGAAAAGGTGTTTATTTCTTGTTTTTTTTTAATTGTTATTTATTCTTTCTGTCATATTCTCCAATTTTCCAAGATAACGGCTCTAACAAAAATAACCACATAGTTAAACTCCCTAAATTCAGAAAGTTAACACCCTAAATTTAGAGAGTTAACTCTCTGATTCAAGACAGGAACTTGATTCCCAGCAGATTTCTGTTATTTCCTGAAAATGCCCCGTTCGAGGGAAAGCTAATATCCTAGAGATGTAATTTTTAACTTTTCACTGAAAACTATTTTCCGATTTTCCTAGATAGCGGACAAAAAAACATAAAAAAAGGAACTTTCTAGATTACTTAGGGTTTTCGAGGTTAAGAAAAACGTTTTTATTCATGAAAGTTTTCATTTTTTTACTCTAACATATTTTCCAATTTTCCAAGGTGGCGGAACAAAAATCATGAAAAAAGGAACTTTCTTCATTACCTGGGGGTTTTCGAGGTTGAGAAAAGCATTTTTATTAATGAAAATTTTCATTTTTTCCCTCTAACATATTTTCCGGTTTTCCAAGATTGACCAAAAAATATTTAAAATGTAACTTTCTACAATTATTTAGGGGTTTTTGAGAGTAAGAATAACGTTTTTATGGATTAAAGTATTCATTTTTTCAACCCATTATATTTTCCGATTTTCTGCGATGGCGAAACAAAAAGTATAATATATTGTACTTTTTATTATTACCTGTTTTTGTAGTTGAATAAAACGGTGTTTTTGATGAAACTATTAATTTCTTAATTCCTTTATATTCACCAATTTGCCAAGGTGGCAAACAAAAAACATAATAGAATGAACTTTTTATATTACTCGGGGGTTTTTGAGGTCAAAACAAACGCTTTTATAAAGGAAAATTTTTATTTTTGTTCCTCCAACATATTTTCCTATTTTTCAAGATGGCGTGACAAAAATCATAAACAAAAGGAACTTTCTACATTACCTTGGGGTTTTTGAGGTTTAAAAAACATTTTCATGGATAATTATATACATTTTTTCACCCCATTTTAATTTCCAGTTTCCCAAGATTGCGGACCAAAAAATATAATATAATGAACATTCTGCATTACCTGTAAAAGCTTCCTATTTGTATATTTTTTGTTCTGCTATCTTGGAAATTCGGAAAACATGAATATTTTTATCCATAAAAACAATTTTCCCAGCCTCAAAAAAGTAGTATAGAAAGTTACCTTGTTTATATTTTTTTTTCATACGCTTGGTAAATCGGAAAATAGTTTTATGAGAATAATTAAAAATTGTACCTCCAGAATATCAGCTTTCCTTCATTTTCAGGATATTTCAGAAATAATCATATAATCTTTTCGGGTAGATAATATACTTTATGGTTAACCATATGGTTTATTATGCGGGAAATTATTATGTTTCTTTTTGTGCGAGATTTTTTATTAGTTTTAGTAATACCAATTATAATTATTTATTTAGTGAGCATATTTCTAATTTAGAGATAAGTGTAGACTTCCATAAATTATATATTCAGAATCTTGGTGGATTATTTTAATAATTTGGATTAATTAGAACAATACTCACATATTAAAAAAATATACACATAATTTTATAGGAAAAGTTAAATTGTTATAATATATTTTCATCAAAGCCAAGAATAAATAATGGATCGAAAAAAATTTTTTCTTAAAAACTGACTACAAATAGTAATTAATTGTTCTGAAAAGTGAAGACCTTCTTCAACCTTTTTACAGCCATCATTGCAATATCCTGTCAATTATTCTAATTACCCAAAATAGATTGGACAACGATAAAAAAATTAGGTGTTTATTTTGAATAATCGCTCTCAAATTTGCTGATACAGTAAATAAAAAGCTTTATTATTGCAACTTTATTTAATACATAAGCATCATTATAATAGTTTTTTTATTTAAATCATTGTTTAAAAACTTATAACTAAAATGTAAAACAACTCTTATAACTCTAAAAAATTTTTAAATTGCTATAATTTACAGTGAACAATACAAGCATATTTTACACACACAAAATATTTTTTACTTATTTTTCCTAAATCTTGTAACAATGGTATTTTTACTGTGTCTTTTTGTTATTTCAAAAACCAAATTGAAGTATATTACAAGTAATATACTCTCCATTTAACTTAAAAATAGCTATGATTACAAAATTATTAATTTTTTTTTTTTTAAGTTAACGAGTTCGAGGCGAAAAACGAACGAATTTGATTTTACTTCGATTTTGAATTCTAAAATTGTTTGTGCCAATTGGGTTAACTCGGCCTTGAAATCGAAAAAAAATTTGAAGGCACATCGATTTGAAACGTGTTTTCAGGTAGTTTGACCCTTGATAATACCGAAAAAAAATCATAAACAAGAAATCAGTGATAGGCGCCCAAAAGATTTTTTCACTTTTATATCAAAAATAAAAATTTTCTTTTTCCGCAACTAATCTACCCGATTTTTAAAAAAATCTTATTTTTGGGGTTGCTGACGGTATTTTTCGGTTTTTTTTTGTTGATAAGTTAAAAAAATCTCTAAAGTAATGTAAATAATGACTTCCGAAACTATTTATTTTGTATGCCTAGTCGATTTTAGAAATTTATTACCAAAAAACCATTTAAAAAATCTGGAATAACCTTATAAAATTTAAATGGGCCTAACCTGTGCATTTTTGCATCTAGTGGGCTAAAAATTTAGGGGAATAAGATTTCATATATACAAAAACATGCGCAAATTTTGGGGTAATTGGTAAAGGTCATTTTGCAAAAGTTGTACTTTTCAGATGATTCCTGCAAGGTATATAATAACCTGAAATTCTGTATTGCATTAAATTCAGAAAATTGGTGTTCTTTGCAAACAAAAGTTATATACTATTTCTGGTAAAAACAAAACAAAATTATACCTGGTCTATTAGTTGATGATAGACTTTTATTTGCTTGAGAAAGTATATTTTAACGGTTAAAAAAAAATTTTAAGCACTTTTTAACATAAAAAAATATAATTTCTCTAAAATAAAAAAATTGGGGTTCTCTCGTTTAAGTAATTGTTTTCCAGGCTATTTAATGATAAATGTATTACAATAACTTTGGGCTAAGAATTATCAAATATTTTACATTATAACTTTTAAATGAATTAAAAACAGTCTAAAACACAAGAAAAAGTAATATAATAAAATTAAAAAATAAAAACAGGTTTTTTAACTTATAAATGTCAAATTATTGTTACAAATCGATGCTAAGTCCTTATTTTTATTAGTTTTGAACATTTATTAACTTTTCAAAAACAAAAACCACGAAAAATACCGTCAGCAAACCCCAAAAATAAGAATTTTCAAAAATGGGTTAAAGCTCAGTTGCGGAAGAAAGCAGTTTTGACATAAAAGTAAAAAATTTTTTTGCACCTATCACTGATTTCTTGTTCATGATTTTTTTCGGTTTTATGAAGGTTCAAAGTATCTAAAAACACGTTTCAAATTGATGTGTCTTAAAAATTGTTTTTTTTTTATTCCAGAGCCAAGTTAAGTAATAAAAAAAATAATGCGTCATATACTATAAAGAAATATATTTTGCAAAAAAATTACTTATTTCATGCAAATAAATTATTCGTACTTTTTTAATTTAAATAACGGATCTCAGCATGTTAAACATTGTATAAACTGTTTTTAAAACCTAAAAAAAAAATCAAATATAAAATCAAAATAAAAAATAGCGATTACAATTTTAGGAACTAAAAGTTAAATACCTTCATAAAAAACTGATGTGATAAAATGACATAATGACGACATTTTATTATTATTGGCCTACTTGCTTGTAATTTTATCAAGTAAATTTTACGGAACGATGTTTTGCTTAAATTTATCCAATCAATTTCTAATGTTAAAGCGTCATATAAATTTTCGCCCTAAAAAATAGGTACACTTTAGAAATATTAATAAATTACACCTAACAAATAATTATATTACCTTTGATAAAAGCTCTTGGCCGAAATGACAGTACAAGAAAAATTGTATAAATAATAATAACATAATACTGATATTAAATAAAACCACAAAGTCAAAGTTTTGAAAAATTTGAAAAACTTGTAAAATTGTTGCTGACATTGCGATTCCATTAGTTATAAATTGCAGAAATATTACGTCTTGAAAACTGTTTTTTACTGCTTTAGTATAACTAAAACATATAAAATGAATACACAAAATATTTTACAGAATTGGTAATCTTAACTAACCTTAGTATTTTTTGGTGATGCTTAATAATTTTATGAATACCAGATTCTTCGGATTCTCCTGAAAGTTTCGATAAATTTTTTACGCGCAATGCTAAAATTTCTAACTGGGTGCTTCCTTGAATCATAAAGCCAATTATTATGCAATCATATATTATACTGATAGTAGAACAATAAAATGCAAGGTAACAACCGAATGCATAGCTTAAAGAAGGTACTTTATCTTTTAAATCTTTTGGTAACCATATTTTTACTAGAAATTGTGGATTATGGATGTTCTGAAAAAGTGGAATTACTACAGCTAAAACTGCAGCTATGGCTCCATTAATAGTAAAAAATTTGATAATAAATCTAAAAATTATTTTATTTATTAAAAACTAGTGAAGAGAAAAATTTTAGGCTGAAACTTACTTTATTTTTTTAACGTTTTCATAAATAAGTGATTCGTTTTCAGCTGATGGAACAAATAAAGGTTTTATAAAAAACTTTCCCAAATTTATAATTTTTTTTCTATTAATTATTAAGTTGTCCATTTTTAAACATATTGATGCTACCATTAATTGAAATAAAAGTTGTTCATTAAATTCTGCTGAATTCTCGCAGTCCCAAATTAAATAAAAGATTTCTAATAAACAGTACAAATGAAAAAGTATTAAGGTGATAACCGAATAAGTCCAATAAAAGTAATTAAGAAAACTTGAATCCCAATTTTGAACTGGTTTCCAGACACCATAAATTGATAAAATTTTAAAAGCATCTGATAATACCAACATATTCGTATTTTTAAATTTACACTTTTTGTAACTTGATTGCACTAAATAATTTTGCTTTTGTAAACTTTTTGTAAACTTTAGCCATTACTTTTTGAATTTGTATTTTATAACGAAAAAATCATTTAACACTTTGAAACAAAGTAATACAAATGAATCTATTTATGAAGTTCAAGTTTGACATTTTAAAATATTGATTTAGTGGTAACCAATAGGATAAAAACACGCTAATTAAAAACTCTTGATATTACAGTGTATAGAAGTTTATTAAAAAAATACATTTTATTACTTAAAATAGCCAATACTACAATCGATATATGGATTTTTAACAGGGTAGAAGATGGGGGATTTTGTACTTAGAAAAATTCATGATTAAACAATAACTGAAAATTAATGGCTGGTCCATCCCACCACTTCGTCAATCATGAATTTTAATTGCAAATGATTAATTAAAAATATTAAGCTTTGATTCAAACTAAATTTTTGGCAAGTATTTGATAAATTGTAAAATCAATTATGTCCCTATATTGAAATTATTCTATAATTCCCCAAATCTAAATTATCCTAAGTCTCTAAAGCAAAATTATTCTAAGCCCATTTGAACCCTCTCCCCTTTTTATTGTGACCATTTGACGCTCTCCTCAAATGTGCCTACTAAAACCGCCTGCTACTGGTTTTTCAGGCCTTTTTAGTACCCCTTCCTTTATAAAAAACTTATAACCGGTTTGTGTACACACAACCAAAATGCATGGAACATGTTTACTTACATTTACATCTGTAATCTTACAGCATAGACACACAAAAAAAATACAATTTCCTATTTTTATAATTTGTAATTATCACCTTTACTAAATGTTAAGATTCTAAACCCAAACTATTATGATTTCCTAAACGCGTATTATTCTAGGTCCCTAAATCAAAAAAATTTTCTAAGTTCCTAAACCCAAATTATTATAAGTCCCAAAATTGAAATTATTCCAAGTCCCATTTGACCCCCCCCCCTTAAATGGGACAATTTTAATTTATTCATAAGCTAAAATTAGTATGTTGCTAAACCAACCCCATTATTTGCTTGCACAATTTAAACTTTAAAATCATATATAATAAATAAAATTAACTCTTGGGTTAGTAGTATGCAAGATTATTTATTTAACGTAATATTACAACGGAATTCATGTTTTTGTTGAATTTTAACAACATACTTATTCTGGCTTATAAACAAATTAAAATTGTTTAAACAATTAATCATACGACCTTATAAATTAGAAATTTGGATTCAGTGAGTCAAAATATGTATAATAAAATCAGGTACTTATCAAAATTTTGAATTGTTTTAGCTACAGGATATTTAACATTTAGATTGTTATCAAATTTTGCAATAAATTGTTAATAACAAATAATTGACCACGAATTTTGCAAAACGGACCTCGGATTCGTGTTTAGGGGGTCAAAAAACAAAAATTCCAGCCATTTTTTTCCATGGAGCTTTTATGGCATTAAATAGCATGCCTGACAACAGGACCCAAAAAAACGTTATTTTTGAGGTTAGGCCAAATTTTAAGAAAAATATTATGGCTGAATAAAAGGAAAAGTTAAATTTTGTATAAAATACGTAAGAAACAGCACAAAAAATTCCGCAAATTACACCAAATACGGCAAAAATTAAAAAAATTTAAAAATTAATAGGATTTTTTTCATTCTTGCTCCTAAAATGGGCATTTTAATTGAGCTAACGAATACTTATGCGTACTAAGGTTAAAGTACATACAAAAAGGCAACTTAAAAAAAAAAAAAAATTATCCTAGCATGTTTTTGCATAAAATGGCGCTAATTTCAAAATTGCTCAATTTTTGCGAAAAAATTTGATTTTTGGCCAAAAAAAAAAAAATTGTTTCACAAAAATTTAACCTCATGGTCCCGTCATTAAAATACATATTTCCTGAGATTTTCATAAAAATCTGATTATTTTTGCCCAAGTTATTAAAAAAAATTAAAAAATTGGACAAAACTGGATTTTTGGAGGTTAGAATATATTTTAATAGTAACCTCACCCAATTAGTTCCATTCTCTGTCTAATTACGGAAATTTTCCATTTTATTTTTTTTTTTAATGACCATTTTAACTAGAGATATGACAAAATCCGATAGCAAACTTCTTAAAATTTAGCAAAAAAGTAGTTTTTGCCATATATCTGGCCAAGCGCTCCTCCGGGACACATAAGAAATCAGATTCCTTCTTACATAAAAAAAAAAAAATTGCACTTCCCTTTTACATCACTATTTAATGCTAATTTGCTTCCACTAATAAACATGTTCCATGTATTAATTATATAATAAATATAATATAGCAGATCATAATTTGGATTATTTTCCTAGGGTTACTTTCAATGATTTAGAGCTATATTCATATGATTCATAGCAAGTTAAGATGTCTGTACAACTTTATGAAGATCTCATTTATGATGAAAAATATTTTTTGTTTGGGATTGCAAATGTACCAACGTATATTGATTATTATAATTATAAAATAAATGCTCTTTTACTTCGAGTAAGAGTTCGATCTCGTCATTAGAAGTTAGTCAATCAATTATAGGTGTTACTCGTACATGCATTTTCTGTTCGTTAAATGGTTCGCTGAATATGCAAAATATTCCATAAAAATTAATTTGCCTGTATATAATTTTTCTTCTATATTTTTAAGGATCTCCCTTTTGATTGGTCATCAGGTTCTGAAGATTAAGAAAATTATAAGTAACACTTATAATATTCAGTTATAGACATTCATTAATACGTCAGCTAAAACAATTGTTGTACTTGTTAGGGTAGAAAAATAGGAAACTGTGACCTACTTTTTTGTTCACATAAGGCCATTTTCAGAGCCATTTGATTTGCAAAATCTGATCGACAATTACATCCACAGCGGGGGATAAATAAATAAAAATTAAAGCCTACTAAACAGTCATTATTTAAAGTTTTTAAAATTTTGGTTTATGAAAAAAAAATAAAATAAGAAAATAGCCTATATTATTTTCATTAAAAAAATTATTATTTTTATTTCTGGGTTTTACCATATTTAAACCGATTTAAACAATTTTCTACGGGACAAACTAATTAGCTTATAAATTTCAAGGCAATAAATTAATTTTATCAGATAATAATTGATGTATTACATCAATAATATTGCAGAAGTACGAAAAAAAGTAGTTTTTTAGAAATTTTAAAGTGGGCTTAATGTTTTCGATTAATCCTTGATAAGCAAACCAAAAAACAGTAGACGTACAAAATAATTTATTAGTTACAGAAAGCATAAACTTTTTCTGTGTTAGAAGTGCATTATGGAGTTACAGAAAATTTTTTTTTTTTTTTTTCTTATATCTATAAGGTTAAGAATCATGTGACTCACAAGGGGAGTTCACTAACTTTGGAACACCAAAATTTCACTAAATGGTTATGGATGAGTTTACTATGTTGAAAAAACGTTCCTACTACCCTACGTTTATGCCAATGGACCTTCTGGGTCTATAAACGAAGGGCTCAATGTTACAATAAACGCTAGAACCTCTCAAATTATCCATAATACTACAATTGTTAATGAAAATGGGGTTTATATGACCTCGGAAAATTTCCATAAGTTTAAAGTTTGCTAAAATTCTTTATTCCACCTTTTCAATTATTTTTTAAGCTGATATGATGATTTGAAGTCACGGTCCCAATTTTATGACCTTTTAAAAAATCTCGTTTTTAATGTTAACTTTCAACAGTCATTTCTCAAAAATGATTCAGGGAAATGAGTCGAGTAAAGAGTTTTTGGAAATTTAAGGGAATGAAATTTCGGTTTACCGCGTTTAAAGGTAAAACTTCACCAAAAAATGTAATTATCCAGAAGTGTTTCCGGTAACATGCGAGGTTTTAGCGTTACATTGAAAATTACCAAAAAACCGATTGATAGAATAAAATAGAATAGAATACTATAACATTGATCCCTGCGTTCCTAGGCCTAGAAGGTCCATTGACCACCTAAATTGAGGGCAGTGTGCATTATTTTTTTAATATAATAATGTCACCTATAACCATATAGTGTAATTTGGTGTTCTATAGGTAGTGAACTCCGTTTGTCAGTAAACAACCCTTAATTAAATACCTATTGAATTTACCTTTTTCTTTTGGGGGCTAAAATCGATCCTCTTTTACAAATTGGTAAAAAGTTTAAAAAAATTAAATATCCTTATTTCTCCTATTAAAAAAATCAAGTGAATAAAAAAAAGAAGAGAAAATTTTCAGAATAAAAACAAAATACCTTATAATTATAATTTAATGCACATCTTTTATAATGAGGGTCCATAAAAAAAAATGTATTTTATTACATAATTTATTTTCTTGTATTATATCAAGGTCGTTTGATTATATCAAAAAGTAAGAAAGAAAATAAGACATATATGCATTCATTTAGTGCACTTGTTCTTATATCTAATTATAATGAGATTTTTTAGCATTGAATATTTTTCTTTATTTTTGGGTTACGTAAATTTAAAAAAAAGTATACACGTTGCCCTGGTAAAAAAAGTAACATAAAAGCAACAGAACGCACGTTTTTGTCACATGATAAAAACCTTTGAAAATTTTGACTCCGATTTCGGACTGCAATTCCTCTTCTCTTAAAAATTTTAGATATTTATGTAACGATACATAAAAAAAAAGTTAATTGAGGAATTCCAACATCGAGACAGAATGGAGTTTTCATCATGTGAAAGAATAGCGTTTCCTTAAAAGTGTGCTAAGAGTCTGCTCAGATCCCCAAAATTCTGTTGCTTTTATATTATTTTTGATTACCAAGGCAAAATCACAAAAAAATATTTTAAAAACTATTTTAGTTAATTTCTACAAAAATTTTTATGTTTTACAAACAACAAAGCAATTATTTATTATCTCATTACAAAAAATAATAAGATAATTACTTAACAGTATCATAAATTAAAAGTATCACATACAAGTTAAACAAATTACCTAAAATTTTCTTTTTTTTTTTTCATAAATTATGCTCGCACAAAAAAAAAGACATACCATAAGTATAAATAAAATAGAAATTAGTCTCTTAACTAACGTAAGAAAAAAAAAATTTATCGTTTGGTAATCAAATATAATATATTACATACTTAAAAAAAGAAAATCGAATTGATCAGTCTGACCGATCTTTTTTTTTTAAAGTTGAACTTTATTTTATAACATAAGTAAAAGTGAAGACGCACGTGTATGTATTTATGTATAAACTTATTATGGTTTTTTTATTTTTCTATATGGTCAATTCCAAATGAAAAGAGTAAATTTTAGGTCAGTTGATTTTTTAACAAATATTTAGTAAGATAACATAGCTCAAAAAATGTTTAAGAAGATTGCTCAAACCCTAAAAATTGAAGTATATTTAAAATAGTTTTGATGTTCTTAATTTTTGAATATAAAAACTATGGTTGTGGCTGTAGTATATGTTTTTCAGAATAAAATAGAAAAGTGATTGGAAATTAACTGGTCCCTAATTAGTGAAATTACCCTAGTTTTGAAAACAACTTGTCAATGAATTCTCTGTTCATTCGGAATAATCAATATACAATATTTTTTGTTTATTAAAAAATAAAAATTTTGTTATGCAGGCATGACGAATCATTTTTCTTTTACAAAAAAAAATTTCGAAATTTTTCATATATTGATTAAATTCTCTACTAATTTCTTTCTTTTTTGTTTAGTTCAACTTATTAATTATTGAAAAAAAAAATATATACTTTTAAAAAACATAAATGCATAAAAAAAATTATTATATTTTTTAAGAGGATATTTAATTTTTAATGTATTGCTTACAATATATTAAGTAACTTTTTTTATTATTAACAAATATGCGATACAAGAAATGATTGTGTTAAAGTAATTTATTTTTCTGGTATTTTATAAAAAATTAACAAATTGTAATTAATTTGTTTTTTTTTTTTTTTAATTTTTTTATAATAAGAAAGATATTTTAATGTTTTTATTACGTATGGTATAATATTTAGTTCAAATAAAAATAAAAAAATTACAAGTTTAGTTTATTATACGAGATGACTTAATCAATAAAAAACAACTTTCAAATTGTAATTTTTTATTTTAAATAAATATGATCTTTAAAAAATTATTATTTATAGTTTTTAGTTTATGTATTATAGCTTTTAATGGCCATTAAATATTTTTATGTTAGTTTTGATAATATATTTTCATCTGATTTTTTTAAAAATAATTTTTTAATAAAAAAAAAGTCATTAACAATTATATCATACTTTATTCTAGAAAATTTATATTCTTACTCGTTGTCAACCCTGAGGCAAAAAATAATAATAAAAACTTCAATGCTATGGATTTTTTAATGTTTTATTTTTCAGGGTAGTTTTATTTCAGGGTAGACATAGAATAATATCAATTTAAGGACTTAGAATAATTCAGGTTTAGAAACTTAGAATAATCCTGGTTAATCTGGGTTTAGAATAGAATACTTGAAGTTTAGAGACTTAGAAATTCTAAGTTAGAATAATGCGGGTTTAGGGAATCAGAATAGTTTGGGATTAGAATCTTAACATCTAGTGGCTTAGGAAAAGTTTCTAATAGACATTAAAGTCAAAAGTTATGAACAGAGATCCCCCCCTCCAAGTAAAATTTTCTTCTAAAAATTACTAAAAACTACTAAAATTGTACTTATCCTATCAAAAAGTAGTATAACTTCCTGAAGTATACAATTACAACTCCCGGAATAAAATAAATTAATATTTATCTTATTTGCTAATACGTGTTAAAAATTAGGCCGCAAGGGTTTAAACAAATATCAGGGAATACAAATAAGAGTATTAATTGACCCTTTAAACTAAACTACTCCCCATGAGCAAATATGCTCGATTTTTAATAAACTGATTTTTGAGGCTTGTGTTGGATTTTTCAGATGATAATGGGTTCAAGTGGGTTAACGGCAACTCCAAGGCGAAAATTGCCTCCATAGACAAATTTGCCCAATCTTCAAACAACTGTTTTTTGAATCTTGTGCTGGATTTCTTAATGAATAATCGATTCAGGGGGGCTAATGGCAACTTCATAGCGAGAACTACTCCCCATGAGCAAATCTGCTCGATATTTAAAAAAATGATTTTAAGAATTTTTTATAAAATAATGGGTTCAATGGGGCCAACGGCAACTCCACGGGTATTAATCAGCCCTCAGGGCGACAAATTCCCCCCATATGGGCAAATCTGTCCAATCTTTACAAAACTGATTTTTGTGGCTTGTGTTGAATTTTTAGATGATAATGGGTTTAGGGGGGCTAAAGGCAACTCCATGGTAAAAATTTTCCCCTATGACAGTAATGATGGGACAATGGATGATTAAACTGATAGCAAATATCAAGGTTGGAATTTATCGTAGACACGGTGAGATCGATTTTTACTCATTTAATTCTTAACCAGTCATGTATATTTTCGTAATAAGCTGTTTAAATGGGGAAAAAATGATATCTAATCAATGCTTATATTGTGTGAGGAAAGTGAATGCCACGGGAAACTTTTTTAGGTGTTCTGAGAGTCTGATCCCGGAAATACTGCGGATTGCCAAACATACGAACAAAGTGACAGAATTTTAAAAGAGGTGGAGGGCGTCAAATGGACTATTCAGACGAGAAAAAAATGTTAACCTCCACTTTCGATATTTACTCCCGACTTTGAATTATTTTATACATAATCTTTGGGTGCTGGACGTGGTATTTTCGAAGTCAAATGACAAAAAAAAAATTTATAACCGGTTTGTGTAACTACACAACCAACGAGCATGGAACATGTTCACTCATAACAGTAATAAATCCAAAAACCGAAATTACAATAAAACCTGAAATATATACTATCCTAAGTCCATAAACTTAAAGTATTCTAAGTTGTTGTTGTTATCAGGGCCTGATCAGGTCCTGACTCCCACTTCAAATTATTCTAAGTCCATTTCACACCCCCCCAAAAACGTCACTTTTTCGGGCCCCCCTCTTAAAACGTCACTTTTTCACCCCCCCCCCCTAAAAACGTCAATTTTTGACCCCCCCCCCCTGAAAGCGTCACTTTTTCACCCCCCCATGCTGAGCAAAACTTTGTCAAATACCCCATCCAATGAACATGTTCCATGTTAATTATGGGTTGGCACTAGCATACACTAACACACTAACACTATATCTCCTAGTATAAGTGAAGGCAAAATACAAAAATGTCTCATTGATACCAACCTCTGAATTTATTTTTGTCATTTAACATTGAAAATACTGCGACCAGCATTCAAAGACCGTGTATAAAGAATGGAATCAGAGGGAGGGAGTAATTATCAAAAATAGGGGCTGAAAATTTTTTCTCGTCTGAATGCTCCCTTAAAATAATTTGGGTTTTGGGACTTGAAATAGTTTTAATGTTAAGACTTAATTAGTTAAAACTACTATAGATCAAAATTTGTCATACTGATTGTAAAAGCACAAACCAGTTATAAATTTTTTCTTATGTTAACGCGTGCTCCAGCCAGACTAAAAATATTGACTAGAAAATAACGTAGAAATTATCGATTGTTATTTGTGCTATTATTATAAAAAAATGTTTATGAAAAGAAAAAATTAATCAATAGAGATTTTACAATATGTAATTTTTAAAAACGAAGTATTTTTCCTTTATTTAAACTATACAAAAGAAAAAGTAATATAATACACTCTAGCAAATTAATTACAGGTAACTAGAGATATACCATTTTTATTTATAAAATATGAAAATACTAATTATAGGCCAAATTCATCATAAAGAGCAAATAAATGTTACTTATACGTATTTATAATAAAATTAATTTAAAAATAATTGTTGATGAAAATTTTGGATACCAATCACTAATAATTTTTATTGGTTGCCTAAAAATCGAGACTTCAAAAAATAAATAGTGAATTTGGATTTTGAAGGAAAAATTAAATCGTGAATTCATATTTTATCAGGTTTTCATTTGGGCACGCGACTTTGCGGGAAATTCAAAAATTTCAAAAACTATTAATTAAAGGAATGTTATTTTTTGCTGGAGCTTTTAGATTAACTTACCCAATGAATGGTTCTTCAAGAGTTATTATAAAGCACTGGAACAATAAAGTTACGCTAGATTAGTAAAAAATCAAACCTGCATATTTTTAGATATTAGATAAATTTTTTCGCGCATTACGCAGTGCAAATAAATTTTTAGACTCCAGAATCGAATAATACTGGGAATTTCATACCTAAAAGCAAAATATTTTTCAATGTAAAATAAATATTTGGCAGCCATAATAAGATAATGTTTAATCAATTTGCAAAATATGACCAAAAGCACGAATATGGGGCTGCTAATAATCAAGAAATGAACCTAAAAAACTAAAAATAAGTGGAAAACTAATTTTTAGTTGCATTTTTGGAAAAAAAAATAGTTTGGAACAATTTCTGCGATCCGTCAGTACAATTTGGTAGCATGGCATCTCTCATATTATAGTTAATAATTACAATGACATTATAAAATATTATATTATAATTGTTTTAGCGTCGTATAAAAAAAAAAGAATTTTTTTAAAACTTTTTTGGGAATTCAAGAAATTGAAGTTTTTGTTATAACCTATTAACACCTAAGCGGACATCCTTGGACGCTTGAATTTTTCGGTAATAAAGACTGCATATTTTAGGCTAAAAACCCCACCTAGTAGGTAATTTGGGTCGCTCTTTTCATTTCCGGGGCCCGTTTTTTATACAACCCTTCCGAAACGAGATATCAACCCCTAAAGTGGGGTAAATTTTCAAATAATTCTTAAAGAAACTTAAGTTCTTCCCAAATGCAAAAAAGTCTTTATTAAGCATAAAAAAATAATATTAGAACTCCCAAGAAATAGTTAAAAAGTCAAATAAGCATGTATTAGCCATTGCAACCCTCCCTGGGGGTGTCTTTAGTAAACAAAGGGGTGAGTTTTATAAACCAATGAAAGATTGAATATTTAGGTCTAAAAAACTCATTTAATAGGTATTTTGGGTCGCTCTTTTCATTTCTGGAATTCATTTTTAGCTACAACCCCTAAAAAATTATATACAAACCCCTAAAATGGGGTAAATTTTATCTATATACTTCAGTTTTACGAACCTCCTCTTTTTTGGGAGTCCTGGTAATAATTTTTAACGTCAAATAAAATCTTTTTTGCATTTGGGACATCTCACGCGTAACAAAAATCGTTTAAAAATTTACCCTATTTTAGGGGTTGTTATCTCATTTCGTAGGGGTTGTAGCTAAAAATGGGCTCCAGAAATGAAAAGAGCGACCCAAAATACCTATTAGGTGAGATTTTTAGCCTAAAATATTCAATCTTTCATTTATTTACAAAACTCATCCCTTTGCTTACTAAAGACACCCCCAGGGAGGGTTGCAATGGCTAATACATACGTATTTGACTTTTAACTTCTTCTTGGGACTCCTAGTAAAAATTTTTTGCACTTGAAAGTATCTAAAGTTTCCTTAATAATTACTTGAAAGTTTACCCCATTTTAAGGGTTGATGGGTTGATATCTCATTTCGTAGGGGTTGTAGCTAAAAATGAGCTCTAGAAATGAAAAGAGCGACCCAAAATACCTATTAGGTGAGATTTTTAGCCTAAAATATTCAATCTTTCATTTATTTACAAAACTCACCCCTTTGCTTACTAAAGACATCCCCAGGGAGGGTTGCAATGGCTAATACATACGTATTTGACTTTTAACTATTTCTTGGGAGTTCTAGTAATAATTTTATATGCTAAATAGAGTCTTTTTTGCATTTGGGAAGAACTTAAGTTTCTTTAAGAATTATTTGAAAATTTACCCCACTTTAGGGGTTGATATCTCGTTTTGCAAGTGTTGTACCAAGAAACGGGCCCCGAAAATAAAAAGAGCGACCCAAATTACCTATTAGTTGAGTTTCTTAGCCCAAAATATTTAATCTTTCATTTATTTATAAAACTCACCCCTTTGCTTACTAAAGACACCCCCAGGGAGGGTTACAATGGCTAATACATGCTCATTTGACTTAACTATTTTTATCTCTTTCGACATAATTCTAGCATTTACTGCAATTAGAACACCTCCTCCGTTTAGCACTCTACTGAGATCTTGGTTACTATCATGTCTATCTTTTCTGTAAAAAACATAATTACCTAGCTGCAGTTCTGAATTTAATATGTCAGGATGTAGCCATGTTTCAGTAAGTAAAACAAGATCTGGAGAACTTATAAAACAATTTAGGTTAGGATTTAAAACATTGATCTTACCCCTGATGCAGCGAAAGTTTTGATAAAAAACAATTAACTTGTTTTTTGTTTTTTTACTGGACTTAAGTTTTTTGAATGGGTGTATTGATTTGAAGTATGTGGCTTTCTTGTATTATGTTTATTTGAGTTGTTGTTCTCTTGAATAATGTCATTTTGTTGAGATAATTCTTTATCACCATTATACTCCTCTTCGTATACAGCATCCAAGGATTTCTTTCTAAGTCTCCCAGGTACTCTTTTTTAAAAATATATTTTAAATTTATTTGCTTAATTAGGCATAGGGCAGAGGAGGGGGCTTTCGCCAGTGTACATATACAGTTTTTGCTATCCTTGTTATTTCAATTTGAACCTTTTAAAATGCGGTGCTAATTTAGAAAAAACTATTTTTTAATGACTCGCACCATCTGGTCACAGAGATAATTAATACATTTCTCTAATATTCTTGGTGACGAGAAACTCGTTTTTAGGACATTACTAACTTAGGTTTTACAAAAAATAAGTTTTAGAAATTACCAGGGTCGGTATTTTAATTAAAAATACCTTTCTTAAAAGCATTTAAAAACTTTTTAGCCATGTATTTGCATGCTATTTTAAAACGTTCATAGTTTAATTTCGAATTTTCTTAAGGTTGGCGAAAACCACCCTTTCTATACTACTATACTATATATTATAGACTCTATACATTGTAACCATGAGGTTTGTGTGCACTGTGGCGTTTTTTTCATCGCAGTGAAGGATACAATGTAGTGATTAGCAATGTTTACTAGTGCAGTGTAGTCCGTTTTTCACATCAAGTATTCGGGTTTGTCCGCGCCTAGATTATAAGATATAATTTACTAAAAATACATCCAATCATAAGTAATGACTATTCATTTAGTTCTTGAGTTCTTAAAAAGTTGCAAACTATATTGTTATAAGTAAAAAATAATTAAATGAAAAGAAACATGTATACTTCATCACTTACTTTCAAATTATTAACTATTTTTGGTGCATGGAAACCAATTGAAAATTGGGCTTCAATTATTTATAATTACTTATACTGGATTTATTCAGCATTCATTTTAATTATTTTTCATTTGCACTGTTTATTACAAGCGTTATATTTAATTTTGGATTGTCAGGATTCTATTGATTTCAATGGACAATTTTTATTCCTATTAATTTGTGTCTCAACTTGTTTAAAAGTAGATAATTTAATAATTAACAGACAAAAAATTATCGATCTAGGGAAGTTATTAATGAAACCTTTATTTATTCCCAAAACTAAATATGAATGGATTATTTACAAGGAAAATGTTAAGAAAATCAAGTTAGTTTTGTAAAATAAGTTTTGATTTACAAATATATTTTTTTGCCCTCCCGAGCGTAAAACTCGTGCGTAAAGATTTTTCTGCACTCGTTCAACGCCTGTGAGGGCAAAAAATATTGTAAGCACTATGGGCAAAATACTCGTGCTAGTGCTCACGCTAGTGCCAAAACTTTTACGCCCTTGATACTTAATATACTAATTTGATACATTTTTATTGCAGTTTAGTTTTTAAATTATTTGCTATTGTTGTAATAGCAGCTGTCTTTATGGCTATCGTATTACCACTTATTCAAAATATTCACAATCCACAGTACCCAATAAAAATATGGCTCCCAAAATCTATAAAAAATAAAAGTTATTATTTGGATTATTTATTTAGTTGCTTTGTTGTGTCTTATGCAGCTGTTCTTGGCCTTTTGTCTGATGCTACAGTTATTGGATTTATAATCCATGGATGTTGCCAATTAGATATTTTAATATTACGTTTGAAAAATTCTCAAAAGTTTGATATTGATAAATTAACTCTTCATAAAATTATAAAACATCATACAAAAATTTTAAGGTTTTTAATTATAAAAAAATTTTTTAATATTATAATTTAATAAAATTTTTAAAATCTCAAATATAATTATGATTTTTAGTTATATTAAAAAAATTAAAAATACTTTTGAAAATGCAATTTTTTTTCTATTTTTAATTAATGGAATGGCAACATCGGCAACAATTTTTCAATTTTTTGAAATACTTAAAAGCTTTGACTTTATGGTTTTGTTAGTTATAAACATCGCTTTCATGCTGTTTGTACAACTGTTCTTGTTCTGTCATTTTGGCCAAGATCTTTTGTCAAAGGTAATTTGATTATTTGTTACTTGTATTTTAATTTTTACTAAGTGAACCTACTTTCCAGAGCGAAAATTTATATGACACTTTAACATTAGAAATCGACTGGATAAATTTAAGTAAAACCACATTCCGTAAAATTTACTTGATAAAATTACAAGCAAGTAGGCCAATAATAATAAAATGTCGTCATTATGTCATTTTATCATATCAGTTTTTTATGAAGGTATTTAATTTTCATTTAAATAAATTTTTAGCCATATTTTAAATTTTTAAAGTTTATTTTTTATTACAGTTTTTAAATACAATTTATGCAATATTTAATATGCTGAGAAAAGTTATTCATTGAAAAATAAGAATTGCAATCAGGCATTGTCAGTTTAATATGCAAGTTCAACGTCAAAGATATATTAAAAAAAGACATTATTATTAAATTATAACAAAGCTGGGCAAGACTAACATGCTCATAGAAAAATAACGTGCTTTAATGGGATTGGATAAAAATAATAATTCACTTATCCAATCAAAAATGAATTCAATTGATTAAATATTTATGAAATATTGAAGTTCATGTTGAATAATTTTAACGCTTAATGTTAGTGAATTTATAGCTTTTCTCTTTATAACAACATGCATAATGAGCACAAAAGATTAAATTAATAAACCATGTATACTTCATCCCTCACCTTCAATATATTAACGATTTTTGGTGCATGGAAACCATTGGAAAATTGGAATTCAAATTTTTATAATTACTTATACTGGATCTATACAGCAATCACCTTTGCTCTTATTCATATTTTTTGGTTATTCCTAACATTATATTTAATTTTGGATTGCGAGGACTCTGTTGATTTTAATGAACAACTTTTATACCAATTAGCTTTTACTTCAGCTTGCTTAAAAATAGATAACTTAGTATTTAATAGAAAAAGAATTATTGAACTCGGAAAAAAATTAATTGACCCTTTATGTTACCCTGCAGATAAAGTAGAATTGATCAGCAGTAAGAAAAACGATGAGAAAATTAAGTATGTATTATTTAAAAATATTTCTGCCCATGTTCTGTATTAATTAATTACTTTAACTGTTCTGATAGATTGATTGTTAAATCATTTATATCTATGGCAATGCTTACAATAGTTTTGGCTATTTTTTTGCCAATATTTCAAGATATCCATGACCCACAATGCCCGATAAAACTAAGGCTCCCAAAAGAATTCAAAAAAAAATTTACTTGGTTAAATTATGGATATAGTTGTTATGTTATGATATTTTTAGGTATGAACACTATAGCAGGTGATTGTGCAGTAATTGGTTTTCTAATCCATGGCTGTTCTCAATTGAATATTTTAATAATTCGTATAAAAGATTTCTCAAAAAATTCAAAATCGAAAAGCGAAATAAATCAAAATGATGACTTTGATGTAGAAGAATATAATTTACATAGAATTATTAAACACCATCAACAAATATTAAGGTATTATTAATTCATAATTTATTTGATTATAATAGATTAAGAGATAACTATGGTAAAGTGTGCATGTATTTAAGACACTAGAATTTTCGTTCAAACGTAGAGAACACTAAAACGTACTAACCTTCTATAAGTTTTTTTCGCCAGCGGTTTTGAAAAAAGTTATGAGTTGCTAAAGTTGGCCAATTTTTAGCAAAAAAAATGTGAACTTA
Organism: Anagrus nilaparvatae; assembly: GCA_022575985.1. Lineage (NCBI taxonomy): Eukaryota > Metazoa > Arthropoda > Insecta > Hymenoptera > Mymaridae > Anagrus > Anagrus nilaparvatae. The sequence continues at coordinate 27,448,180 of JAKSXM010000231.1, read as the reverse complement.
AGACTCCTCAGAATAGGCTAATATTTTAGATAAAGCCAAAACGTAAGAGGTTTACATTAAAAATTTTTTGGTATCTGGGTTTTTAAGGAGGAAGTTGGACCCTGGAAGGCTTAAAATGGTCAAAATCAGAAATATAACATTACAGGTTAGTTGAATGGGAGCTGGTACCGACAACCAGCTTGAGAGATTTCTATAGGTTACTATAGCTTACTATAGGTTTTTTGGGTCACTGAATCCGAATCCGGGATCTAAATTTGCTGAAAAATCGAAAAATACCCTAAAATTAGCCAAAATTACCCCTTTATTGATATTTTTCCTCAATATTTTGAAACGAAAGCTAATGATTGCCATTTTTAAAGAGTAATTAAAAAAATACAGAGGTTACTAGGTATTAAACTAAAATTAGGAAATAACGGCCAATTGTAGGGAGGGTAAAAACTACCCCTAAAATAAGGAAAATTTCGAAAAACAGTAGAAATATTTTTAATATTTTGGTTGAGCAACTCATAACTTTTTTCCAAACCACTGGTGAAAAAAAAATTTAAATGGAAGGTTTGTACGTTTTAGTGATCTCTACTTCTGAACGAAAATTCTAATGTCTTAAATACATGCACACTTTACCATAGCTATCTCTTAATGATCTTAATCGATAATTTTCAGCTTCTAAAGATTAATTAATTAAATTTTAGTTATACCAAAGCAGTAAAGAATACTTTTCAAGATGTTATATTTCTTCAATTTTTAACTAATGTAGTAGCATTTTCCTCAACAATTTTACAAATTGCTGAAATAATAAAAAACTTTGACTTTATGATTTTATTAAGCATTTGCATAGTTATATGTTTTTTAGCACAATTTTTCTTGTACTGCCATTTTGGGCAAGAATTATTGACAAATGTAAGATCATTAACATTTTCACTTAATTTGATATTAATATAATTTACCTGATTTTAGGCTGAAAATTTATATGAAACTTTAACATTAGATATCGATTGGGTAAATTTAAATAAAAAATCATTCCGTAAAATTTACCTGATAAAATTACAAGCAAGTAGACCAATAATAATTAAATGTCGTCATTACGTCATTTTATCACATCAGTTTTTTATGAAGGTATTTAATATTTAATTTAATAAATTTTAATTATCAAACTTTTTTTTTTTCATTATCAAACTTTAATCTATTTTGCAGATTTTAAAAACAATTTATACAATAGTTAGCATGTTGAGAAAAACTATTATGTGAATGGAAAGCTAGAATACATCTCTATAAGAAAACAAAATAATTTTATGCGTAATAGGTGGATAAGTGCATTTGATGAAACAATTGTTTTGAATATATAAAATTACTATTAGACTTGACGTGGAGCCCCATTTCGTAGACAAATTTTATCTTTAAAAGGTCAATGGATTTTTCAATTGGTATTTATGTTTTTTGGGTCGCTAAACACGAATATAATATTGGCTTTTTTACTACCGCAATAGGCAAATTTAGGTTAATTTTTGGGGTTTTTTTCTATTTTTCGCAAAGATTACTTTTGTTTTTTGAGTCTCTGAATACGAATATTGAGAAAATACCGAAGAATTTTAAGTCCATGTTTAGTAAATCCGATATCGCAAGCGTGTCCAGCGACACTAAAAACATGACTAACACTTGCAAATATAGAAAAAACCCAAAAAATTAGTCTAAAATTAATTTTTTTTGGGTAACTGGGCTATATCCGGTAAAAACCTATATCATATGTTCAGTCACCAAAAAAACATAAATATCCGTTAGAAAAATCTATCGACTTAATAAGGGTGAAATTTTTTTACTAAAATTTGGCTCCATGTCAGGTCTAGAAAAATTTGATTTGAATTTTATATTAAGGTTCTCCTCAAGACAATTTAGGTTTTTCGGAAATGAAACCAAAATCTGAAGGTCTTGTTCGAATTTGCTTAATACTTATAACACTCAAAAATACACACGCATTTTTATCAATATAATTAAAAATTAAAAAATTCAAGTTTACATGACCTCTTGACCCTAGAAATACGCTCATTGTTATTTGATAGGAATTTTTGGGCTATCTTCCAAATTACGCTGACACCTTGTTAATTAATCAAAACACTTTTAGTTGGTTTCATTTTTTTTTTCTATGAATATTTCTTTTGCATCATTTTTGGCCCAAAAAAACCAATTTTTTAATTTCTGCAAAAATTCAGCACATTTTATTTTCTTATTTCTGACTTATGGCTTTACAAAGACGGATGATAAAAAATGATGTTTTTGTAATAAAACTTTGAATTGTCATCATAACTTCAAATTATCACATAACGCAAATAAATAACGATAAAGTTACAAGTAAAGGATTTTTGAAATTTTTAATCTTGTACGAAAGACCTATAAAACCAGTTTTCAAAAAATTTTAATTGTGTCAGCAATTTAAAAATCTGTCATTTTAGGCCAAAAATGGACATTTTTTTATGATGGACTACCACGACGATAGAATCAGTGATAAAAATTTACGGATACGGGGCTTAAATAAATACAAATGGATGGAGTAAAAAAAATCTTGTGTGACCAAAAACTGGTCCTAAACGGTTAAAAAAGGACAAACTACCTTCAGAATTGGATATCCTTTTCAAAAATGCTAAATTGTTTTAATGAGAACCTTGTTAAGTATCAAGGGCGAAAATACTTTGGTAGTAGAAGAATGACCATAATAGTGCTCAGCGAAGCCGGGCACGATTTATAATGGTTCATGCTAGCGTCTATAGTTTTCCAGTGCTTACGATTTTTTTGCCTGCCTATGCGTATAATTAGTGTAGGAAATTCTGTGCCAAGTATTACGCCTGGGAGGGCAAAAAATTTATTACTGCGATGTCAATTTACAAAATTTGCAAATTTTTTTTTTTTTTTTATTTTTGAGCTTTTTTTTTATAATCTCTGAATCGACATAATTTTAATTTCTTTGATCTTTTGTTTGAAAGCCCTTTAAAAATAGCCTTAGTTATTACCTTAAGTTTCTCATTAATTAAAAAAAAGGAAAGGAAATCAGCAAAGAAATATTAATTAATTTAATAAAAGACAAAAAAGAAAGAGGAAATGGTTTTTATAAAAATTTATGTCACATAAAAAATCGATCATTTATTTTTATTGAGTATAAAAGTAGAAAAAAATTTAACAATGTATAATTAAAAAAAATCGAAATATTTCAATGATATTCACTCTGTAATGTAAGTAACTTAATAATACACCTCGATTAATATATGCTTATGGACTAATTCTGAACATGATAGAATTTCTTTATCGTAATCTAAAATAGCTTATAACCTTCGAATTTTTGTAAAATAATATTAAATAAGTTGAAATTGAAAAAAATTTAATTTGTTTTTTCAGGATAATGAATTTCTTTAAAAAAATTATTAGGAGGGGGGGGGGGGGGGGGTAGACTTAAAATAATTGGCTCTCGTTTTTTAGAATTGGTAGAAGCAAAAAAATTATTATTTTTGTAAATTTTTATATCAAGAAAATTTATGCTATGATCAGTAGTATCTTTATTTACTATCGTGAATTTGATATCTGAATTGTAATTATTAAAAGTATTAAGAATTTTTTCTTTATATTTTTTGTCAAAAATGATAAAAATGTAGTCAACATAACGTTTGTAAAATCCCTGGTAGCTTTTTTGCCCGTAGTATACAACTACGTAAAGTGAAACGGCGGTAAACAGCGCACGTACTCCAAACGTAGAACGGAGCCTCTACTTGCGCGAGAAAATGCGCACATTAATTTTTACAGCTACTCCGCGTTGAGAAGAGAGAGACACATGTATAGAGACTATATATTTTTAACGTTTCAAGCTTAATATGGCGCCGTTGTCTGTGTTTATTCTTTGTTATTGTTTTTATATTGTTAATTCAATTTTCAAAATTTAAGAAAAGTTTATAGAAATTGCGAAGATAGCAAAAATTTTAATGAAAATAATTTATTAAAATAATTTAATAATAATGCAAATACGGTTATCTTTTATATCTTTTATGCACCGAAAAAGAGTGTTATAATGAAACAAGTTAACTATAAGGCATCGGAATCGATCTACTGTTGAATTATTTATTTATTTTTTTAAAAATACAGTGACAGTTTTACGAAAATTCTGTTTCAAAAATCTATTTCAAAATCAAAATTAATAAAAAAAGGCATTAAAATAGTATTGTTTATTTGCAATATGGAAGGACACAGCATACCTAACCTTACTTTTGCTCTATTTATTTAAAGAATTTACTTTTTCTAATTTTTTAGTTTTACTTTAATTATTACTTTTAAAATTAAAATTAAAAAAAAACGGTATAATATACACATTTGGTTCAATTTTTTATTAACTCTAGACAATTTTAAGCAGATTAAGATAGTTCAATATGTAAAACGTGATTTTAAAGTAACTAGCGGCCGTGCTACGGACTGGAGCAGTAAATACATGCGAAATACGGCCGTCCTACATTGATTTTGGCTACCAGGGATATTACCGGAGATTTACATTCTTTTGGGGGAGAAAAGAAAAGAATTACTTAAATATTTCTAAAGCTAATTTTTCTAAATGGTCCATAACCAGTTCGCAAAAAAATGGTAACGAACTAAATCCCATTGGCAGACCTTTAATTTGTTTATAATATTTGTTGTTTAATTGTAAGTATGTTCAAGTTAATAAAAAGTTTATGCCTATTAGGAATTCCGATTTGGAAACAGGTAACTTATTAGCTAGAAATTCCCAGTTTCTTTTTATTGCCTGTATGACCAAATTATGGAGAATGCTTCGAAACATAGCTACTTTGTCTAAAGATGCTAGTTCACTATCAGGGATTACATTATTTTTCAGTAGATTTATGATTTCTTTGCTATTTTTGACTGTTGAACTAGTTGTTTGGATATATTTTTGTAAAAATTTGGTCAAGCAATTATCAAATATGTATAAAGAGCTATTAATAAAAGAAACAATAATTCGTATTGGGAACCCTGAAATAAAGATTAACATTTCATAAAAAAATTTTCCACTCTATTATTATGATAAATTATTATCTTTATATTAATAAAAAAAAAATTTTCAACATTTAATTTAAAAAAAAATGAGAATTTCTGACATTTGGAGGAAAATTTTTTTCCCCAAGTCCTGGTACATTTTCCAAGGTTAAAACCTTCGCCTGGAGGAAGCTTTATGATTATACTAAAGATTTCACCAGGAATGGTTTCATTTTATCGGAGCAGAACTCCAAAATAAAATTTGAAACTTTAATTTCTATAAAATATGAGACTTTCTAAGAGATGGAGGAAAAATCTTTTTCTGGTTTACTTTAGCGTTAAACTTAGATTCGATGAAATTCCGGGCGATCAATGTTAAAAAAAAAAAATTAACATTTGAGATTTTTAGTTTTTTCGCCTTGTAAATATTGTAATTTATCTGTTTCGTTGACGGATTTTATCTTTTTGGAGATCAACAATTAACCTATTAACGCCTAAGCGGACATCCTTGGACACTTGCAGTTTTCGGTAATAAAAACTGCATATTTTAGGCTAAAAACCCCACCTAGTAGGTAATTTGGGTCGCTCTTTTCATTTCCGGGGCCCGTTTTTTGATACAACCCTTGCGAAACGAGATATCAACCCCTAAAGTGGGGTAAATTTTCAAATAATTCTTAAAGAAACTTAAGTTCTTCCCGAATGCAAAAAAGACTCTATTTAGCATATAAAATATTTACTAGGAATCCCAAGAAAAGGTTAAAAGTCAAATAAGCATGTATTAACCATTGCAACCCTCCCTGGGGGTGTCTTTAGTAAGCAAAGGGGTGAGTTTTAGAAATAAATGAAAGATTAAATATTTTGGGCTACAAAACTCACCTAGTAGGTAATTTGGGTCGCTCTTTTCATTTCCGGCCTCCATTTTTTGATACAACCCTTGCGAAACGAGATATCAACCCCTAAAACGGGTTAAATTTTCAAATAATTCTTAAAGAAACTTAAGTTCTTCCCAAATGCAAAAAAGTCTTTTTTAGGCATAAAAAATTATTAAGAACTTCCAAGAAATGGTTAAAAAGTCAAATTATCATGTATTAGCCATTGCAACCCTTCCTGGGGGTGTCTTTAGTAACCAAAGAGGTGAGTTTTAGAAATAAATGAAAGATTGAATATTTTGGGCCAAAAAACTAACCCAGTAAGTATTTTGGGTCGCTCTTTTCATTTCTGGAGCTCATTTTTAGCTACAACCCCTACAAAATGAGATATTAACCCTTAAAATGGGGTAAACTTTCAAGTAATTCTTAAGAAAACGTTAGTTACTTTCAAATGCAAAAAATTTTTTATTTAGCATAAAATTTTTTTACTAGGAGTCCCAAGAAAAGGTTAAAAGTCAAATACGTATGTATTAGCCATTGCTAATATAACTATTGCTAAATACAACCCTGGGGGTGTATTTAGTAAACAAAGGGGTGAGTTTTATAAGTAAATGAAAGATTGAATATTTTCTAAAAATGGGCTACAGAAATGAAAAGAGCGACCCAAAATACCTATTAGGTGTGTTTTTTAGCCTAAAATATTCAATCGTTCATTTATTTACAAAACTCACCCCTTTGTTTACTAAAGACACCCCCAGGGAGGGTTGCAATGGCTAATACATGCTTATTTGACTTTTTAACTATTTCTTGGGAGTTCTGTTAATAATTTTTTATGCTAAATAAAGACTTTTTTGCATTCGGGAAGAACTTAATTTTAACCTTTTTAACCTTTTTAATCTTAATTTTTTTAATATTTAACAGACAAAAAATTATCGATCTAGGGAATGATTTTTTTTTTTTTTTGGGAAATATGTGAATCTCTCTCTCATCAGCCATGAAGTGTTTGCGGGCCTTAAAGACCCGCGAAATTCTTTGACCACCTAGTTGTACAAGTAAAGCCGCGAGACTTTGCCGAAGAACCCGGTCGTCGACTTCGTCTCTGGTTCTAACTAGGTAAACACACTTAAAATTTTAAACCCCCTGCGCTTGTTTGCCCCAAAACGGAACTCCCTTTTCAGGTATAACTTCTGTTTGGGACGCGCAGCCTAGACAACGGGAGACCTCTCTATGATAGAAATACCTCCTCCTGTTTCGACAACAGAGAGGCCCTAACGCACTCTGCTATTTTATTCCAGTTTTCAGGACTTTGTAGCTTTGACCACTCGCTCTGGCTTCCAAGTCGGGAAGGACGGGCACCCCTTGGAGTAGCCCACACATCCGTTGAATGTGTGCTCCACGGTGTCTATCACTTCCGGACAGTGCAAGCAATCTTTATTTTCCACTTTTTTCTCGAATTTAGCCTCGCAGGGACTTGTGAGTCCTCCGCGCCAAGCGGGGCTGGACGCTGACTCGATCCGAAGATATTCTTTGAATCTGTCCTCGTCCATCTTTGGCACGTTCCAACCTAGGGGACGTCTCTTGTACGGAGGTCATTGGGAGGTTCTCCTCAATATCCCGAAGGTGATGTATTTATGGTCGCTACCTGTTTTGCCATCCATCACCCTCCAGTCACCGATCCTCCTAGATGCTCCTTCTGTTACGAAGGTTCTATCAGGGAAGGAGGAACCTCCACTCGAACTTGCGTAGATCCAACTGTTGCCTCTATTCTGGACCACCAGTTTACATCTAGTGACGATTTCGAGTATCCTTTGTCTCCTGCGGTTGGTTGTAGGCATGCCCCACTCTAAAGCCGTAGCGTTAAAGTCTCCACCGAGGATAACGCTGCCGGCAAACCCACGGATCGTGTCTTCGATACTGGCCAGCTTTTCAGCGAGCGTCGCATCCAAGTCGTTTGGGAAGAGATAGCAACTTGTATAAGTTGTATCACCGCGCGTGGTCCAAACGTGGCAATTGCTTCTCCCTTGTCGGGGCGCTTGGGCTCTGCCTCGGAGCCATATGGCACAAACATTGGTGTCATCGGATAGCTAGTCTTGCGGGTAGTAATTGCGAGGTTGCTCGCTTAATAAAAGGATACTTATATCCTTTTCACGAACAATCTGTTGCAACAAGTCACCAGCAAGTCTGGCTGAATGCATGTTGCCCTGGAGGACCTGAATCATTTCTGATGACACCTGCTTTTAGCCACAGACAGAGCCTCCCGGTAACTGGGGCAGTTTCCCTCTCCGGGATAGTGCTTCGTGGTTCACTTATCCTTTCTGGTCATGCAGAGGAATCACTTGGGCTTTGCCTTACTGCACTCTGTCCTTTTATGACCATCTTCGCCACATTTAAGGCATGCCTTGCTTCCTCCTGAGCCTGTACAGACATGCTGGCTATGCCTATAACCCAAACATTTGAAGCAGCCGGGCGTAGAACGTCAGCCTTAAGTAGGTCCGCCACGGCCATCTGGCTCGTCGTGCCTTTGGTTTTGAAAACGGTGACCTGGGGTAGGTCTTCATTTTTGACACCTATATCCTTGGAAACAGCTGCTTAAATCTCCTGATCTTTTGTGACCCCATCCAAATCTCGAATTTCGAGTTTAAGAGTGGGGATCAAGTCACGAACATTTGACTCAGGACCCGTTTCTTTACGAAATGACCCCGATTTTTGTGTTCAACGACGTAAAAAACCTGTAGTAGAGCAAATCTCGTGTTTGACAGTAAAAATTTTACCCCCTAAAGTAGTTTTAGCTATTTTAAGGGTGAAATATTGATAATTTATGAAAAAGAAGTCGAAATTCTCTATCAGTAACCCAAAAAACCCGTATGGTGAAAATCTAAGCGTTCGAAATGCGAATATGGAAAAAAACCCCTTTTTGGGGGTAATTTTTTGCAAATTTAAGCGTGAAGCCCCCACTTCTTTACGAAATGACCCCGATTTTCGTGTTCAGTGACCCAAAAAATCTATAGTAGAGCATAGCTCATGTTCGCCAGTGAAAATACAACCTCCCCCCCCCCCCCCGTATTTTGACTGGAGTACTATAGATATTGTTAATACAAGCAAAAAAATTAAATTAGGGTAAGTAAATTACCCTTAGTCTGACAGAAAAAGATAATTCACCTGAGCTTATTTTAAATTTTTGGTTTGGGTTATCAATGCTTATGAGTGATAATTAATTTCATTTTACAGTTTTTGGGCACCCCGTATATAAGTATATACTAAGAAAACATACTTTATAGAAAAATAACGTGCTATAATAGCATTGGTTAAAAGTAATAATTCACTTATCCAATCAAAAATGAATTCAATTGATTAAATATTTATGAAATATTGAAGTTCATGTTAAATAATTTTAACGCTTAATGTTAGTGAATTTATAGCTTTTCTCTTTATAACAACATGCATAATGAGCACAAAAGATTAAATTAATAAACCATGTATACTTCATCCCTCACCTTCAAATTATTAACGATTTGTGGTGCATGGAAACCATTGGAAAATTGGAATTCAAATCTTTATAACTACTTATACTGGATTTATACAGCAATCACCTTTACTCTTATTCATATTTTTTGGTTATTCGAAACATTATATTTAATTTTGGATTGCGAGAACTCTGCTGACTTTAATGGACAACTTTTATACCAATTAGGTGTTACTTCAGCTTGCTTAAAAATAGATAACTTTGTATATAATAGAAAAAGAATTATTGAACTCGGAAAAATATTAATGAACCCTTTATGTATCCCTGCAGCTGAAAAAGAATTGATCTGCAATAAGAAAAATGATGAGAAAATTAAGTATGTATTATTTAAAAATATTTCTGCCCATCTTTTGTATTAATTAATTACTTTAACTGTTCTTATAGATTGATTGTTAAATCATTCACATCCATGGCAATATTTACAATAGTTTTGGCCATTGTTTTGTCACTATTTCAAGATATACATGACCCACAATTTCCGATAAAACTAAGGCTCCTAAAAGAACTCAAAAATAATTTTTTTTGGTTAAATTATGGATATAATTGTTATGTTTTGATATTATTAGGTGTTTACGCTATAGTAGGTGATTGTGCAGTACTTGGTTTTCTCATCCATGACTGTTCTCAATTGGATATTTTAATGTTTCGTATAAAAGATTTCTCAAAATATTCAAAATCCAAAAGCGAAATTAATCAAAATGGTGACTTTGATGTAGAAGAATATAATTTACATAGAATTATTAAACACCATCAACAAATATTAAGGTATTATTAATTCATAATTTATTTTATTTTAATCTTCAGCTTCTAAAGATTAATTAATTAAATTTTAGTTATACCAAAGCAATAAAGAATACTTTTCAAGATGTTATATTTCTTCAATTTTTAGCTAATGGAGTAGCATTTTCCTCAACAATTTTACAAATTTCTGAAATAATAAAAAACTTTGACTTTATGATTTTATTAAACATCTGCATAATCATATGTTATTTAGGACAATTTTTTTTGTACTGTTATTTTGGCCAAGAGCTTTTATCAAAGGTAATGTAATTATTTATTAGGTGTAATTGAATATTTATAAAATGCACCTATTTTTTCAGAGCGAAAATTTATATGACACTTTAACATTAGAAATTGATTGGATAAATTTAAGCAAAACATCGCTCCGTAAAATTTACTTGATGAAATTACAAGCAAGTAGACCAATAATAATAAAATGTCGTCATTATGTCATTTTATCACATCAGTTTTTTATGAAGGTATTTAATATTTAATTTAACAAATTTTAATTATCAAACTTTTTTTTTAGTATAGGCCTAGAGCATGGTCTTATTTGCGATTTTTTTTTAAAGCATGTCCATGGAATTTTTCGTCGGTAATAATAGATTTTGGGGTCGGTGATTCCAAATCCGAAGTCCGTTTTGACCTAACGTGGTCCAATTTTTTGTAATTGTCCATTTTATAATAATAATGAGTAAACAGTATATATACTGTTTTACGTTCCAATTAATTATTTTTTAACGTTTTTTTGCCATTTTTTGTTAAAATTTTTAAGATATTACCATTTTTCTCACACTACACTAATGTTTTTTGGGTCTCTATACCCAATTATCATATCTACTCAAAAAAAAAAAAAATGGTAGCCCATAATAGGGATTCTTAGGCTATTTTTCACGCTTTTTGGGCTAGTTTTAGCTATTTTTATGAAATAATACCATTTTTTATCTACAGCTTCTGGTTTTTGAGTATTTTAAGGTAGTTAAATATGAAAATAATATTTTAAATATTATTTTTAATTTATCTAAAAACGGTGCAGTAATCCATAATAGGCACTTATAGGCTATTTTTTGGTAATTGGTATTGTTTCATAAAAATAGCTAAAATTAGCCCAAAAAGCGTGAAAAATAGCCTAAGAATCCCTATTATGGGCTACCATTTTTTGTTTGTATGAGTAGATATGATAATTAGGTATAGAGATCCAAAAAACCTTAGTGTAGTGTGAGAAAAGTGTTAATATCTTAAAAATTTTAACAAAAAATGGCAAAAATACGTTAAAATAGACCTAAAATGGCCAATTACGCAAAATTGGACAACGTTAGGTCAAAACGGACTTCAGATTTGGAATCAGCGACCCCAAAAACTAAAATTACCGTCGAAAAATTCCATAGACATGCTTTCAGAAAAAATCGCAAATAAAACTATGCTGCAGGCCTATACTATTTTGTCATTATCAAAACTTTAATCTTTTTTGCAGATTTTAAAAACAATTTATACAATAGCTAGCATGTTGAGAAAAGCTATTATGTGAATGGAAAGCTACAATACATCTCTATAAGAAAACAAAAGAATCTGATTTTTATGCGTAATGGCTGGATAAGTGCATTTGATGAAACAATTGTTTTAAATATATAAAATTACTATCAGACTTGACGTGGATCCCCATTTCGTAGACAAATTTTATCTTTAAAAGGTCAATGGATTTTTCAATTGGTATTTATGTTCTTCGGGTCACTAAACACGAATATGATATCGGCTTTTACCAAATATCGTTCAGTTGCCCGCAATAGGCAACTTTAGGTTAATTTTTGGTGTTTGTTTCTATTTTCCGCAAGTGTTACTTTTGTATTTTGGGTCTCTGAATACGAATATTGATAAAAAACCGAAAAAAATCATTTTTAGTCCATATTCGGTAAAACCTACATCATATTCGTGTTCAGCGACCCAAAAAACGTAAATATCCGTTGGAAAAATCTGTCAACTTATTAAGGGTAAAATTTGTCTACTAAAATTTAGCTCCATGAATAAATCAAAAAAATTTTTGTTGGTCTCATTTTTTTTTATGAACATTTTCTTTACAGTCCCGTAAACTAGAATTTTTTACCAGTCATTTTAATAAACCAAATACTCATTTTTGGCCCACAATAACCAATTTTTTAACTGCCAAAACTCCGCCATTTTTATTTTCTTATTTTTGAATTATGGCTTTACAAAGACGTTATGATAAAAATTGATGTTTTCGTAATAAAATTTTGAATCTTTATCATACTTTAAATTATCATACATCGCAAATAAGTAAAGGAAAAGTTACAAGCAATGGAGTTTTGGAATTTTTGATCTTGTACGAAAGACTTATAAAACCAGTTTTCAAAAAATTTTAATTTTGTCAGCAATTTAAATATCTGTCATTTTAGGCCAAAAATAGACATTTTTCTTATGGACTATCACGACGATAGAACCAGTGTTAAAAATTTGCGGATACGGGGCTTTAAGGGGAAGAAGTCATGTAAACTTAAATGTATTTTAAAATTTTAAATTTTAAATTTATTTTTACTTGAAGAATACTTTTAAATTAAAAAAAAAAATTGCGAATTATTTAATATTTACTTGGACGTATCAAAACATTGGATATAATTATATTAATTAATTTTCAAAAATTTAGCGAAATAGCGCTTTTAAATGAAATTTTAAAATGGCGGTTTCTTTAAAAAAATAGCAGACCCGATTTCAGGGTAATTTTTTTGAGTTACATGAGGATTAACCCAGTTTGGTCACACACGATCAAAACTACCCAAGACTTATTTTGCGTAGGTTAAATAAAAAAGGTTTCCAAAATACCAGAATTATTCTAGTAACCCCTAAAATTATTTAAAAAAAAAAAAAAACTATAAATACAAACCAATAGAGTCGAATAAATTTTGTGTGACCAAAAACTGGCCAAAAAGGGTTAAAAAACACAAACTACCTTCAGATTTTGATATCATTTCCAAAAACCCTAAATTGTTTTAATGCGAACCTTGTTAAATATTAAGGGCTCAAAAACTTTGGTACTAGTCTGATGACCAGTATCAGTGCTCGACGAAGCCGGACACGATTTGTAATGGTTCATGCTAGTGTCTGAAGTTTTTCAGTGCATACGATTTTTTTGCCTGCCAAGTATTACGTCTGGGAGGGCAAAAAATTTATTACTGCGAAGTCAATTTACAAAATTTGCAAAATTTTTTTTCTTTTTTTTATTTTTGAGCTATTTTTTATAATTTCTGAATCGAAATAATTTTAATTTCTTTGATTTTTTGTTTGAAAGCTCTTTAAAAATAGCCTTAGTTATTACCTTAAATTTTACAATAATTAAAAAAAAGGAAAGGAAATCAGCAAATAAATATTAATTAATTTAATAAAAGACAAAAGAGAAAGAGGAAATGGTTTTTATAAAAATTTATGTCACATAAAAAATCGATCATTTATTTTTATTGAGTATAAAAGTAGAAAAAAATTTAACAATGTATAATTAAAAAAAATCGAAATATTTCAATGATATTCACTCTGTAATGTAAGTAACTTAATAATACACCTCGATTAATATATGCTTATGGACTAATTCTGAACATGATAGAAGTTCGTTATCGTAATCTAAAATAGCTTATAGCCTTGGAATTTTTAATATTTAATCAGTTGAAATTGAAAAAAATTTGAATTTTTTTCTTCAGAATAATGAATTTCTTTAAAAAAATTATTTATTTAATGTAACCGAAATCCTTAATGAAACCAGGAGGTTAGATAACACATATTGATAAGGAGGAGTTTTAAGTGAAGCCACGAATACAGAAGAAAGGGGGGGCGGGGTAGACTTAAAAAATTGGCTCTCAGTTTTTAGAATAATTTTGTTTTAGATGTTTTTGAAATATATAGTAGCCTGGCAATTACTTTAAAAAGTGTCTTGGATTTTTGATTACAGTATGAAATGAGTTTTCATTATTTTAGTAAGTAAGATTTCTAATTAAGTGTTGTCATTGAATGCATGGGTTTTTATAGAATAAATTTTTAGTTTCATAAGAAATACGCTTATTTTCATTTTCTCGGTGATCACACTTAGGAGTGGTTAAATGAGCCGTAATTTGGGAATCATATGTTTTTAATGAATGGAATTTTGCAAAATGATCCCAATTAAAATCTGTTGATGCCAAAACAAGAGCTACAGTATAACTGAGTTTTCAATAATTTTGACGGGTATACAGGCTTTTATATAAAACTAAATTTATAGGATTAGATAAAAAAATGCTAAAATAAAGTTAATAAGATTTTAAAAAAAAGTTATAATATTAAAATAGCTAGTTATTTACACATAAATAAACTGTAATATTATTAAATTCTTGTCCAATTTTGTGTAAATTACTTAATTGATACTTTTAAAAATAATTATATAATTTTTTAAAACATAAAAAAAAGGTTTATAATGCGTAATAATAGTTTTATTATTTCAAATCTTTGATTTTTTAAATTAGAAGAAATTAAATGTAAATACAGTAATAATGTTTTAAAAATTATTATTTAAAAATTAAATTTTATGATTGTATACACCTATAATTTTTATAATACAATTAAGATCCAAAAGAAAAATGTAGTTTAATGTTTCTAAGAAATAAAAATAAATACTATTTTTTTTGCAATTTATGTGTAATAAAAAAATTATTTACATGAGTAATTCTTGGATAATTTTTTTTCGCTATGTAATATTTATTAATTATAGTCTAACCTTAATCTTTTATAAGGCAATACATGAAAGAGTTTTTCTTAACTTTTGGTATTTTAACATGGAACATATTCATTGGATGGGGTACTTGAAAAAGTCCGGCTTGGCAGGGGGGGGGGGTGAAAAAGTGACGTTTTTAGGGGGGGGGGGGTGAAATGGACTTAGAATATTTTCGATTCAGGGACGTTTGGTGCAGAAGTCCCTAAAGACCTTTGGAGCAGAAGTCCCTAAAGGCCTTTGGTGCAGAAGTACCTAGGGAGCATTGGTGCGGAAGTACCTAGGGACCTATGGTGCAAAAGTTCCTAAAGACCTTTGGTGCAGAAGTATCTAGGGACCTATGGTGCAGAAGTCCCTAAAGACCTTTGGTGCAGAAGTACCTAGGGACCTTTGGTGCAGAAGTCCCTAAAGACCTTTGGTGCAGAAGTCCCTAAAGGCCTTTAGAGCAGATGCACCTAAAGACCTTTGGTGCAGAAGTCCCTAAAGGCCTTTGGTGCAGAAGTACCTAGGGAGCATTGGTGCAGAAGTACCTAGGGACCTATGGTGCAAAAGTTCCTAAAGACCTTTGGTGCAGAAGTATCTAGGGACCAATGGTGCAGAAGTCCCTAAAGACCTTTGGTGCAGAAGTCCCTAAAGGCCTTTGGTGCAGATGTACCTAAAGACCTTTGGTGCAGAAGTCCCTAAAGGCCTTTGGTGCAGAAGTACCTAGAGAGCATTGGTGCAGAAGTACCTAGGGAACTATGGTGCAAAAGTTCCTAAAGACCTTTGGTGCAGAAGTATCTAGGGACCTATGGTGCAGAAGTCCCTAAAGACCTTTGGTGCAGAAGTACCTAGCTCCCTAGGTAGGGAGCATTGGTGCGGAAGTACCTAGGGACCTATGGTGCAAAAGTCCCCAAAGATCTTTGGTGCAGAAGTACCTAGGAACCTATTATGCAAAAGTTCCTAAAGACCTTTGGTGCAGAAGTATCTAGGGACCTATGGTGCAGAAGTCCCTAAAGACCTTTGGTGCAGAAGTAGCTAGGGAGCATTGGTGCGGAAGTACCTAGGGACCTAAGGTGCAAAAGTTCCTAAAGACCTTTGGTGCAGAAGTACCTAGGGAGCATTGGTGCAGAAGTCCCTAAAGACCTTTGGTGCGGAAGTACCTAGGGACCTATGGTGCAAAAGCCCCCAAAGACCTTTGGTGCAGAAGTACCTAGGGACCTTTGGTGCAGAAGTCCGTAAAGACCTTTGGTGCAGAAGTACCTAGGGACCTATGGTGCAGAAGTCCCTAAAGACCTTTGGTGCAGAAGTACCTAGGGACATTTGGTGCAGAAGTCCCTAAAGACCTTTGGTGCAGAAGTCCCTAGGGAGCATTGGTGCGGAAGTACCTAGGGACCTATGGTGCAAAAGTCCCCAAAGACCTTTGGTGCAGAAGTACCTAGGGACCTATTATGCAAAAGTTCCTAAAGACCTTTGGTGCAGAAGTATCTAGGGACCTATGGTGCAGAAGTCCCTAAAGACCTTTGGTGCAGAAGTACCTAGGGAGCATTGGTGCGGAAGTACCTAGGGACCTATGGTGCAAAAGTTCCTAAAGACCTTTGGTGCAGAAGTACCTAGGGAGCAAAATTAATAAAAAATAAATTCATATTATTTAAAAAACTATAATAATTTGAAAATTTAATTAACTTTGTTCACTTTGATGTCTAAGCAGCATGATTTCTATAGTAAAAATCTAAATATAAATATTTGCATATAAATATTTATATTATGAACACAATAGATACTTTATTATCAATGTTATAAGTGAACATGTTCCATGCTCGTTGGTTGTGTAGTTACACAAACCGGTTATACATTTTTTTATATTAGAAATCAGGGATAAATATTTTTTGAACTGCAAACAGCTTCATTTAAACTATCAATAAAATTATTAAAAAATAAATAAAAATCGAAACTAATTAAAAAAATTTAAATAATCAAAATTTATCTCAGAATATCTCATATACCTTAATATATAATTTTATGTATATAAAATCATTAAAAATTAAGAAACTAATATTTACTTTTTAATTATATATTTAATAACTGACACATTAGATATTTTAGTACAAAGTTTTCTATTTACAAAATATTATAATATTATGTAACCTGTAAAATTATTATTTAAAAAAAAAAAATTAAAAATATCTATATAGCAAAAAATATTAAATTTTTTAAAACTGTCAATCAAAAAGTGCATTTATTTTTCATAATATAGAAAAATTTTAATGCTGTGTAACAGTTTCAATATTAATTTTATATTTTTTCAAAATTTTATTTTTATTTTTTCTAAACTATGTATTACAAAATTTAATATTTTAAATTTAATATTTTTTTAAGTACCTATATAATTTTTATTTTAAAATGTATATTATGTATTATTAATTATAAAATTAATTATAATTTATTTTAATTTAATATAAATAAATACTATTTTCTCATGCAATACTGTTTTATTAATAAATACTGTATTTCATTCATTTTTAATAAATAGCTAAAAAAATATTTGTTTTTAGATAGTTATTCTAAGGATCTTGAGTGCCAAGAATTAAATTTTCCCACTCCATCTATCAAGGACAAAAAATCTCCCATAGTTACAAAACGTTTCATTTTTTAAAAAATTTTATGTAAAAATATGGGGTATCCTCCTTTATAATATTAATAGTAACTGGTAAGGGATGCATTTTTTTGAAAAATATATCCACCTTTTCGTCTTAAAATAAAAAAATAAATCAATTTGTAGTGTTTATAAAAAAATTTATTTTACCCCCAAAAAAGTCCCCCTCGGGATGCTCCAGTCAAAATTCGGGAGGGGGGGGGAGTTAAATCAACCCCTACATTTATAAATACATAAAATTTATGTTAAAATTTTATTTTTTTTAAAATAAAAACATGGGTGAATCATAACAGTAGAGGGGGGAAAAACATGGTAATTGACAAAGCATTTTATTTACGCAATAAAGTTTTGAGAGTTCTAAAAATTTATGGGGCCTATTTTTTAGCTAAAAAGACCCTTTGCGTTAAATCTCAAGTCTATAGGTTAGCTTACAATGTTTCACATTTTTTTTCTAATTTCCTTAGGCCAAATAAATTATTGACAAAGGATGAACTTTGAGTGCATTAGTTACTTCGAAATTTTTATATTATCTGTACTATTTTTATCTTTGAAATAAACGTTAATAATGGTTTTGCATGGAACATATCAAGACTCTGAAAATCAAAGGGTAGGGGTCAAAATTGTTTAATTTAAAGGGGCGAGGGATTTAAATAATATGTTTGATTTGAGGAGGTGGGAGGGTCAAATGGGATTTAGAATAATCCGGGTTAGAGACTCAGGATTAGTTGGAAACAATTTGCAATTCGGTATTTAAAAAAACATTTATTAAAGGTAATGATTAGGAAATATAAAATTAGCAAATCTGGTCACTATAAACTACTAATTGTAATGTTATATTTTTATTACTCATTATAGCTTTTATCTACTTTATAAAATCTACATAGATTCCAATTTCCTTGCACATTTTAACACTACTTTGTTTATCATATGCGTGTTTTTTATGATTAATGTTTATTTATTTAATTAATTTATTGAATAAGAAACATATTAACACTTAATTTTTAACATGCATATCTTTAAACATAAATAATAATTAATTAGAAAATTACGAGATAAGGATTAACAAAAATGTTCTTCTTAAATTTTTAATTAAATTTTATATATGTATAAAAAAAAATATATATTACGTTTTCTTTATATAAATCAAAAATTAACAATTATTTTTTTCTTCTTAAGTAATAAGTCATTAAAAATAAAAAAAAATAAAAAATTCTCCGTAAAAAAAGTATCATAATTCATTATTACACCTTTTTATTCATAAAAAAAAAATGAGAGACAGAGAGAAAATATGTAAGACTTAATTATATTATTTTTAAATATAATAAAAAAAAAAAATGCACCTGTAAATTTAAGAATACAAGATAAAAACAAAAAGTAAGAAAAAAAATGTTACAATATTTAGGTCACTCCCTTTCTATACCTTCTCTTCCTTTCTCAAATGCAATTTTTTTTGGTTATTTTTTTTTTATTTGTGGTTTTTTATTTTCCCCTACCAAAAAGTTAATTTAAAATTATACCAAGTCACCAATTCTTCTTATTTGTTATGTACCCTTGATTTTTTTTTTTTTTTTTCTTTTTTTTAAGAATAAATTATGTATTTTTTTACGCTTTCGCTATTGCTGATGTTTTTATTTTTAATGCACCTTTCGATTTCGTAAGAATCCGGGAATAAAACGAGATGAAATTTCGAGGTTCCAGTAGAATATAAATAAAAAAAGAAGATCGGGAAAGTATAATGATTACGTTTTATTTTTGAAATCGAAAGCTCGTTTTTTTATTATTGCAATTTTATTTATTCATAGAATTTTATGAAAATTGGATTGAATTTGTTTTTTAACTAAAAAAATTAGCATAAAATTACGTAATATTAACGATTTGTTTAAAAAAATAATTGAAGTTAAAATTATTACACGGAAATAAATAAATAAGAAAAACTTACACACTACCATAAATATTAAAGCACGATTTCTTCGACCTTTCGAAGGTTGTTTTTTTCCTTCGTGTCGTTCATCTTTTTTTTTAATAATACTGTAAAAAAAAAAACAGCCTTATTTTCACTTTTTATATAAAGAAAATGTGTGCAATGTGTATTTCACATAATAATATTTGCATTTTTTATTTATAAATTATTTAAATTATTTATTACGCAATATTTAAGTTAAACTAAAACTACTGTAAACTATGAAATAATATTTAAATTTATTGTTATTCATTTTTCTCAAATTTGGTTGTATGGAAATAATGTTAATAAATTTTTTAACCAGTGCTATTATTTTTTTGAAATTTTGTGTTTGGCAAGTAATTTATTGGTAGTAGCTTTGGACAATAAATAAAAATTTTAAATTAAGAATATTTACTCATTTTAATTTATTGGAACTTTACCCTAAATAAATTTGCCACCGATTACGCAGAGATTTATTAAGTAAATTTCTTAGATCATTATTTCTTTTTTGGTAAACAAACTTTTAGTACAAACTTTTGGGTACAGCTGTACCCAAATTAAGAAAAAAAAAACTTTCCAAAAAATCCCAATGCAACAAAATTTATGCACAGAATAATAATTAAAATTTTAAATTAATAATTAAAAAGTCGTGATACGTGATTTATAAATCAGATAATTATTAAATATTTTGGTACCTAAAAAATATTTTTGTTAATTATTAATCAACTACATATACACATAAATATGTACACGTATGCGTTAATAAATTACATATTAGAAAAAAAAAATCAAATACATTATTTTATCAGTAAATCTTATCCACAAAGATGTAACTAAAACTCTTTATTATTATTATTATTATATTAGACAGGAGCTATAAAGGAAAGTGTACGTTAAAAGTTGTGTGTATATGCACAGTAAAGGGGGCAGAGTTTAAATTTGCAAAAAAAAAAAAAAAAAATTACATTTATTACAATATTAAAATTCTTACGTATATAATTTAAGAAGATATAAAAAAACGATAGTAAGAGATAGTTTTAAAAAATTAAATAAACATAATATATAAAATATTTGACAAAGAAAGTAAATGTGTAAGTTTAAAACAAGTCGCATCTCATAGGTGATGGGTCGTAACTGGGCGGAAAATTAAGAAGTGGGGCCATAAGCAAAAGCTCTCTTGTCTTTGGACCCGTATATAAAGAAAGGCCCAAGACAACTAAGGAGCATCAGTCCTCAAAATCAAGCAACCGCAACGACCATGAGGGCCTTCATGGTAAGTTTACGGGTGTTTAATTTTTTTTATTTTTTCATTTTTTCATTTTTTTTTATTTAATAATTTTTTTTATTTTTGTATATTGTGCTACGTGTTTTTTCACAGTGCTGATGATATTATTAAATGTGTGTTTTTTTTTTGTTTTCGTTAAATTGTAGATCTTAGCGTTAGCCACATTGGCACTAGCACGGCCAGAGGCCGGTTACAATTATAATCAACCGAGTGGAAGTTATGGAGCACCAAGTGCAGGTGGAGGTAGTTTCGGGGGTGGCGGTGGCAGTGGATTAAGCGGCGGTGGATTAGGCGGTGGTGGTGGAGGTTTTAGTGGAGGACTTGGTGGTGGATTACCATCAGGTGGATTCCATGGAGACTCAGGATTCGGTGGAGGAAGTGGAGGATTCAGTGGATCATCCAGTTTTGGTGGATCATCAGGTTTTAGTGGATCGTCGAGCTTTGGGGGAAGTAGTGGTGGAGGTTTCAGTGGCGGAGGTAGTTTTGGAGGAGGATCTACATTAATCCAAAAACACATTTACGTACATGTACCACCACCAGAAGCACCAGAAGATCGACCAATCAGGCCAATCCAACAAGCTGCTCCGGCTCAAAAACATTACAAAATTATTTTCATCAAAGCACCAACAGCACCAACACCAACTGCACCATCTATTCCACAATTCCAACAAGATGAACAAAAAACACTTATTTACGTACTTGTTAAAAAACCAGACGATGCACCAGAAATTAACTTGCCTACTATTACACCAACACAGCCAAGCAAACCAGAAGTTTACTTCATCAAATACAAGACACAGGTTAGTTTGAAATTAAAGTTTTTCAAAAACATAGATAAAAATAATTTTTTTTAATTTTTATGCAATTTTTTTAAATAGTTATAGTGTTACTAAAATTTTGAATTGATAAAATATAAAGATCAATTTCATTTTTTTATAAATTTTATTCTCTTAAATTCGAAAGTCTTATTTTTGTTGTTTTTGATACTTAATTTTAATTGGAACTAAATTGTTTAAACATAAAATAATTAAATTACAGAAAGAATCTGGCGGTGGTGGATACAGCGGTGCAAGTGCTGGAATCGGCGGTGGACTCGATGGTGGTCTTGGTGGAGGAATCGCAAGCGCTGGTGGAATTGGAGGTGGACACGGTGGTGGACTTGGAGGTGGGCACAGTGGTGGACTTGGAGGTGGACACGGTGGTTCATCAGGTGGTGGATCCGCACCAAGTGGAAGTTATGGACCACCTGGACAATCAGGTCCATACTAGTCAATTATCAATAATCTTTCTCGACTTCCTTTTTATTCTAATTTTAATAAAAAATCATCAAAAATATCTCGTTAGATGAAAAAAATGAGATATAATTGTAATATAATGACCAAATTAATGATAAAAAAAAGAAGTAAATGTTAATTAATGATGTTAAATGATTGATTATGATGATGATTATGATATGATGTTTATATGTTTATTAATAGAAAATGACGTCAAAATTTTGTTTTTTATGATAAAATTTTTTCGACGTCCGACTACCTATTTTTACGTGCCTTTAATTATTTCTTTTGCGACTGTATTATATTAATGCGAGCGTTTTTAATATTAATTAGTTTAATTAAGATATTAAATAATGTAATTTTAATTAATGTAATTTATAGAATTTAAGTTTTTATAAACATAAAAAAAAACGTCAAAAATTGTAAATTTTATACAAAAATTGACCTTTTTTTTTGGATATATTTGTATTTTTGTATTATTATTTTGCAAGAAAAAAAAAATGACGGTGGCGAAATAAAAAAAAAGCTTTTGGCTAAATGAAAAAAAAAAGTAAAAACATGTGATTTTATTTAATTTAATTTCCTATATAATTTTTTAACCTTTACATTAACGAAACAAAAAAATAAGAAGAAGAAATTTGTTATTTTACTTCCGGGATCTTTTTTAAAAAGTACTTTAAATGACAAGATATATCAAGAAAATAAAAAAAAAATCAATGACATAGAAGGAATGTACATATGAGAAATTTTTATCGAATGTAATGATTAAGGAGATGCATCAAAAAAATATATAAAAAAACTTTCACTGATTTTTTTTAAAAAGTAAATACGTTGCGTCGGTGTAAATCATGAAGTGAAAATCGATAAGAAAGATTCTTTATGATACTTCGAGGGTTATAATATGTCATATTAAAAAATAAAAATTCTATTATGACCTTTTATTTTTAGATATAAATAATTGTTCCTTTTAATTTTTCACGATGATTTTTTCTATATATATTAATGACTTCCGCCTATAATTTCACTTAAATTTTTATGTAATAATGTGCAAATATAATATAGCAATTTTTGATTATAAAAGATAATGATAATAAATGAAAATTTATTTATACAGAAAAAAGGAAAAGTTATGCATGCACTAAAACGCATTTAAATGAAAAAGTCCACATCTCTTATTTTTTTAGATACAAGAAGATGAGATCGTTGTTTATATATAGCTTACATTCAAGAGAGGAAAGTCACAATGGAAAGTAGCATTTTTATTTATTTATTTTTTTTTATTAAAATTTAACGGGATAATGCCTGAGGGCATCGTGTCGCCCATATTATTATTACTATAAGGTGCAATGAAAGCAATTTTCTTGCTGTGTATGTATTTAGTATATTATAATAATAAAAAAAACGTGAATTACACTTTTTTTTTTTGGTCATTTTAATATTATTATTATTATTATGTTTTTTCATTCTTTTGTTTAATTTTTTTATTACGTTTTGATTATATGAATTAAGTAAAATTTTTTATCTTAATAATTATAATATTACGTGATAATTTTTTGAAAAATATTAAATAAATTTATTATATGTATAAACATTTATTATGTATATGGGACTTTTTGTAAGAATTTGTATACAAATTTTTTTGGGGATCTTTAGTTTTTTTTATTATCAAAATTTTTAATCCATAAAATTTGACAGAAAATTTTTGACAGTTTCTCTCATTTAGCTACAGGTTAATCATAGTATGTTAAAGGCTTAAAGTAGGTAATTAACCCAACAAAAAAAGAAGTTTTCAAAATACATTTAATATAAAAAAAGCAAAAGTTTTGTTAATGTAAAATAAGGTAAATGTGTCATAAAGGTCTTTGTTTTTCTAATAAAAAATGTATATTACTCGAAAATATTATTGTTAACAGTTTCCCATCGCTTAGTAGAAAAATAAAGAACAAATTAGTAGGTACAGTAGCGTATACGAAGCCTGTATACTGTTAGTGTGTTGCAAAAATAATATTTGTGTTGGAAAGAATGTGCAATTAAAAAAATTTAATATTAGCTGCCCTCTGAAAAATAATTTTTGTAAATAAAGAAAACTAGGGGAGTGCGGTTACCTGATCCGACGCTTCGGTTCGGTCTTGGATTTTTTCGAGTTGGGTCTTACTATTACATTTTTATTACTTTTATAATTTTTATTAAATTATAATTTTTTTTTCTAGTACGCTTTTTTAAACTTTTTTTTATTTTTTAAGCGTGAATGAAAAATATTCATGGATTCGTAATGCCAGGGAAATTTCAGACGAAAAAACTGTACCTTCGGACCTCTGAATATTTTCGGGTATACCCGAAGACCGACCCGACTCGACCCAAAAAAATTTGAGATCGACCCAAAGCTCGAGTACCTGAAAATTCGGACAACTATCTACCCCTAAAGAGAACTGTATTAAAAGTTGATAAATAATTACGAATAAATAGTCTAAGTGAAGTTATAAAATTCAACTATTTGAATAGATTGAAAATTGAGCATTATACAATAAAGAATAAATCAAAGCTGGGTAACCTGCCATACTCTTAACGTCGTTTTCAATAAAACTGATCAAAAAATCGTTGCAAAATATCCATAGCACGGTAAAATTCAACACTAAGCCGTTCCAAAATGTAGTCATAAACAGAAAATTTTTGTACGGGACCGTTTTCAGAAAATCAGTCATTTTTTAAAAATTAATTTTCTTTTATTTATTTACATTCCTTAGGGTCTAAAAGTTATTTTAACCCATTAGTTCCGGGGCGGAAGTTTAAGGAAACTCAATGAAAAGAGATTTTTAGTAGTTAGAAAGCTAAAAATCGTATCTAGTAAATAAAATATCAGTCTTTTTCCAAATCCGTCTTTAGTTTTGACCTTCCACACTTCAACATTCCCGAAAAATAGGGGTGAAAAGGGGTAAAACAAGAATTTTGAGAAAACAACGGATAAAAGACTGTTAATGTTAAAAATTATAAATAAAAAGATCATGAAATATCATTTTCAGATATAAGATTTATATTTTTTGTGGAAAAATTTGACTGCATATCTTACAGGGTAAGATCTCCACGCTTATCTTATGAATAGGGGTAATTTTTTCAAAAACTTTAAAAATACATTTTTTGTTTTTAGTGAAGTCCCATAAGTAAAATTTGCTGCTGAATCCGAATTTAATGTTGGCATTGAGATACAACCCCTTTGAATATTAAAAAAAAAAGGGGTGGAATGGGTAAAATGGACCGTAAAGTTTAACAATAGCAGAAATATTTTTTCTTCCTAGCGGGCCGAAATAGTATATTACGACCCATGACCAGAAAAATAAAGAATGGCCCAAATCGCAAGTAAATTACCTTCCGAGGTGAAGCCGAGGATGGTAAACTGCGATTTGGGGCATTCTTTTTTTATGGCCCAGGGTCGTATACGATTTTTCTGCATCAGTGGCGAGAAAACACTTTTTTCGCCCCGCAACGAGATCGAAAAAAACGCGTTTTCACCCCACTGAGAAAGAAAAATTTCGTTTAGTCCATGGGAATAAAAAAAAAAATACCCCAGATCGGGGGTATATTTTTTTTCCTCGGCTTCGCCTCGGATGCTAATTAACGTGCGATCTGGGTCATTCTTTTTTTTTGCTCCCTTGGTTAAAAATGTACTATTAAATATTATTTTTCTACTTAATCGATACCAAATGTTATTTCTGAAGATAAATTTCTTCAGACATTTGAAATATGGGTAATTGGGGTAAAATATCCATTTTGTAACCCCTAAACGATAAATAGGGGTCGTTTTTTAAAAAAAAGTTAAAAAAATTTGTTTTTTTGTTTTTAATGGAGTCTCACTTATAAAACTTGCTGCGGAATCGGAATCTAATGTTGGTTTTGAGATGTAACCCCTCTGAATACTCAAAACTAGGGGTGTAATAGATAAAATGGACCGTAAATTTTTAACGATACCAGAAATATTTTTAAATCTTATTTTTCTACTGAATCGACACCAAATATTAATTCTGAAGATAAATTTTTTCCGGCATTCGAAATAGGAGTGATTTGGGTAAAATGGACCATTTTTTAGATCAGTCCTTCAAACATCCGTTGCACTGATTTTTTAAAAACCTATCAGTCCACCTAACCTAACAGACAAGTTGTTAAAACTGAACAATTTTCAAATTATCCGGGGAAACTGAAGCGAAAACTGCGTCCCAAAATCGGCCATATGTATTAAATTCTAGATTAAAGTATGTAAAGTTAATTATAAATATTATTTATCTAATAATTCGAGTATTCTGACAACTTAATTATTTAAATTAAAAAATTAAATAAATAAATTTTATTTTCCCACGCGTATATTCATGATTTTTCATTTTGATGTGTAATATTATGATGTTTGTATAAATAATTTGGTGAGTGTATATGACTATATTTGTCTACGTCAATTAAAATTTATTTTATATAAGTAAATTTTTATTAAAAATTTTATATTTTTAATAGTTCAATTAATTTATGACTAATGTATTTTTTAAAAGCTCTGCAGTTACGTATATCAATATTGATTTTATAAAAAATTAACTTTGCTTTCAAATTTTGAATTTCTTATACGTTTAAATTTGAATTTTCCTTGATTTGGTTCGGTGTCAATTCTTGCTCCTCCAGAATCTAGAATTAGAGGGATTCTAATAGATTTACATAATATGTACATAACTAAATTTAAGTTTACATTGCAGTCTGAAGACAATTTATATCTTTGATTGTATAAATAAAATTTACATGTCTCATTTAATTTATAGAACATTGAAATTTTTATGTCTGGTGTAAAATAAAAATTACATGATTTTTTGTAAATTAAAAAAAAATAAGTTTTAATTCATTAACGTTATTTAGACAAACTATGTAGAGTACTTGTAAACCGCAAAACAACTTTCACGAAGAACTTATAGCTTATATGAGAAAAAAAAGTGACATTTTGAAAGGTCACGGAACGTCCTCTTTCAAAACTTATACATCTATAAT
The DNA here is from genome assembly GCA_022575985.1 of Anagrus nilaparvatae. Lineage (NCBI taxonomy): Eukaryota > Metazoa > Arthropoda > Insecta > Hymenoptera > Mymaridae > Anagrus > Anagrus nilaparvatae. The sequence goes on along the minus strand of JAKSXM010000231.1, from coordinate 27,421,114 downwards.
AATAATAATAAATATGTTTATTTATATAAAAAGAAAGATGCATAAAAACGCATAGACGTCTCTTAATGGAATTTCTTACGAGTTAGATAAAAAAAAATTTATTTTTTGATTAATCGACAAATGAATTAAAGATTGTTTTGATTTTTTATTTTAAAAAAAAGGCACATTTAGTTTCATAAAAATTTAGATAACATTAATAATGACATTTTGACATGAAAATTACTTTATGATGAAAGATAATAAAAATATTAAATAATTTATAGTATTTTCGTGAGGTTATTATTAAAAAATAAAATTATCAATACAGCATACAAAGGTTCCGATATTCCTCATTATTTCAATTTGAAGAAAAAAAATAATAATGTAAAGAAATGTTCTTCAAATCGTTTTTTTTTTTTTTGCAAAACTTTCAAATGTACAAACGGATATAATACAGAAAGTAATTTATAAATGATACATAAAAAAAATGGAAAGTTTTTTTTTTTATTTTTTTAGCCAAAAAAAATATATAATAATGATGATAAGTTTCCATAAATTCAACATTTATGTTTAAATTTTTCTTCTTTTAGGCAGTTGGCTAATGAAATTAATTATAAAAAATATGTATGTATATGAGCAATTTTCAAAAATTTTATTTTTTTTTCTCAAAAGGAAGGATCAGAGCGTTTGAATTTAACATTTTTTTCATTATTTGAAGAAAATTACCAAAAAATTATAACTAGACGCTGTTAAAAATGATTAGAGCGAGGCAAATCATCTGATTTACATAAAAAATCAGTCAATAACCAAAATTTATATAGTTCATTATTATGATGATAAAATCTTGAGTATACAAAAGTTAGATGTTAGATAGTCTCCTCTGGGCCAGAACTTCGTTTGTAAAAGTTGCTGCAACCGAAATATTTTTGTCAGTATAGTGCTAATTTTTAATTATTGTTATACTATATATATGTTACACACCAAACGTGTAATTGACCATTTCATGAAATATTAAACTTTATAGTAAAATTTATAGTATCAAAAACTTTGTAAAAACGTACACTGAAAATCTTTTTTCTTTAATGTACAATTGTATTATTATTACTAACTGTTTCTTGATTTTAAAGCTAAAATTCAGGGAGCAAAGATCCAAAATAATTGCAAATTTGCCTTAATATACCTGAAGTGGGGCCCCACTTCGTAGAAAATTTCCAACGAGTATTTATGTTTTTCGAGTCGCTGGTGCATATGATATCGATTTTCACCGAACATGGTTCATTTGACCGCAAAAAGCAACTTTAGGTTAATGTTTAGAGATTTTTCAATATTCGAAAGTGTTACTTATGTTTCTGGCTTGCGGGACTCTATTGTAGTATTCGTTTATGATCCAGTTTCTCGCAACTTAAAATTAATTTTTTCGGTATTTTCTAAATATTTATATTTAGCGACCCAAAAAACATAAGTAATACTTGCGAATATAGGAAAAACCCCAAAACTTAACCTAAAATTGTCTATTGCGGGCAACTGAACCATGTTCAGTAAAAACCGATATCATATTCGTGTTCAGCAACCCAAACAACATAAATACCCCCTGCAAAAATGCAGGCACTTATCAAGGATAAAATTTGTCTGCGAAATAGGGCTCCACGTCAGGTCTATAAATAATCATTTTTTTTGGGTTTACTTTTTTTATAACTTAAAATTAAAAAAAAATTTTTACAATAAATATAAACATTTAATCGCGAACCAAATTTCGTGTTACGAAATTTTCAAATTTTGGGTTATATGCTCCGAAAAATCGTACTGAAGCAAGCTAAGGGCTTAGGATTTTCATTTAGAGCTTTTAGAAACTTTCAGTGTAGTTGGTTTTTTGTAAAAGAAAATTTTTAATCCGCCTGTAAAATGTTATAAAATTTTCATTTTTAAATATATACACTGTAAAAACTAACTTTCTTAAATTTACAAAAAAAATAGAATTTTTTCGAAAAATTAGTGAATTTTCAAAAAATTTTGTAAATATTCGATAAAAATCGTAAATTTACAAAATTTAGTATATTCTCGAAAAATTTGAGAATTCTCGATTTTTTTTTGTGCATTTACGAAAAAAGTTGTAAATTCACAACTATTTTTCGTAAATTTACAACTATTTTTTGTAAATTTTCGAAAAAAAATTGTAAATTATTAATTTTTCTTGTGAATTCACAAAAAAAATCGAGAATATTCGAAATTTTTGTTATTATACTAAATTTAGTAAATATACAATTTTTTTCGAATACTTACAAATTTTTTCGATAATTTACTAATTTTTCGAAAATGTTCTAATTTTTTTGTTAATATAAGAAAGTTACTTTTTACAGTGATGATAAAAAATTTCAAGTTTATAATTAGCAGTGCTTTATTATGCAGTACCCAAGGTGCAAAAATTTTGACTTCCTAGTAACTAAAATTTTTTATCAATGGTATTTATGATACTTTTGAGTGAGTTGCAATGCCTTGGCTTCCAACAAATGTAAAAAATTAATCTCCAAGTTTTCAACACAAAAGCCTAAAAATAGTATTTTTGAAAATTACTCATATGTATATATGTATAAACATAATTTTTGTGTAAAATTACAATAAAATTTTTTACTTATATAATATATAATTGTATATAATGGATAAAGAAATTATATTCACAAAGAAATAAAAAATTATAAAAGTCTGTGTAATATAATTTTTTGAAAAATATTAAATGAAGAAAGTTTAAGGATAACATTGCAATTATAATATATCATGTTTATACTTATATATATATATATATATATATATATATATATATATATATATATAACACAAAAATTAACCAAGGTTATATTATTATTATTATTATGATTATTATTTAAAACCATTATGTTATTAATTTAATAATAAAATATATGTGTATTTCTTTATAAAATTAATTTTATATTTATGCATGTTATATGGGTAAATATTTTTAAGTGCTTTAAGTTTATACATTTCGCAGAAAAATAAAAAATACCGCAAATCGCAAAACTTTTGACTTCACTTGGTATTGTAATTTACTTGCAATTTGGGCGTTCTTTTTTTATGTCCAAGGGACTCTATGATTTGTTTTTTTTTTCAGTGGCAAGAAAACACACGTTTGTTGGTCATACAGCAATCAAGAAATACGTGGTTATTGGTCGATGACAAAAAAAATCTGATTGTTACAAAAAGGTTTTAACTTGGGTTCGTATATAAGCAAAAAATATCCAAAGGTTTTTTAAAGATCGTACATTTGGCCTCGTTATTACGAAGGGCAAGTTTAGAGTTTATGCGTGGATATAAAAGTTGTGTATTATACGATTAAAATTTGAATTATCGTTTTATATTGGCCCTTGCATAATATTAAGTTCTGTAACCCAAAATCAAATTAATCGCCAAAATTTATGAATTTTTGTGAAAAAAAACTGTAAATTAAAAAAAAATTAAGGAAAAGTATATAAATGATGTTCAGTATTAGAAAGATTTTTCACCATATACATACGAAAAAAAAATAGTCTTATATAATATATTGAAAAATTATGTTTATATAAAAAAATAGAAAATTTAATTTTCGACCACATATCATATAATATATATATATTCTAATAAAAAATAATTATTTATTTATCTTTTTTTTTTTTTAATTAAATATTTTATAGTCACGTATTTATTATGCGTTTCAATGTTATTATATAGTATTAATATACACTATACAAAATTTTCGATTAATATTTATTGTATTGATTTGAAAAATTATAAATATGAAGTTATTAGTATTCAAAAGTATTCATAATTTTACTGCTTGAAATAAACGGTGGAGTCTTAAACGTTGTGGGTATTTTGTTTAAATTAGATACTAATTCCCTAGTAAGGGTGTGCGTTTGCCCGAAATATAACCGAACTGAGAGCCTCAGTTTTTTTGGATTTTTCGGAAATTTGGCCAGAAAAATTTTTTTTATTGACTTCGCTACTGTAACTTTTTTCGGAAAATTTTTCCAACACGACTTTCGTATAACCGGAAACCGTGAATTCCTAGCCTAATACTTCATTTAAAATTTGGGAAGATTTTAGTTTGCTTATTCAGGCACAAGAAGTTTTTCTCGTATAATGAAAATGTCTCCAAGTTTTATTAAAGTATACTTCATGTCTATACGTTTAAATTTATAATATAGACACGTCTTTAAGGTGCGAGAAAGTATTTACACAAGTGAATTAAATGCATATATATGAGAAATTCACTTATTTTTTAAAAAACTGATTGCTCTTACATGCTTGTTTTTATCTAATGGAACTTTTCATTTGTTCTGATAATATTAGGGCCTAAACTGTAGACAAGTTCTTTTGTACTACTATGAATGTTTAAATTTTTTGAATATCTGCACTCAATACCTTAAAAAATTGTTTTCAAAGACTAACAGAGGTTACCCTCATATTTGGTCTGCTTAAAAGGGATTACAGAACATAGAAGCGATTAAAAGAGGGTAATTTTTGAGTCTCCTTTTTTTGGTAATTTGCAACTAATTACCCTCTAGGTCCGGAAATTAATCTTAATTATAGGAAATTTTCATATACAAATATTATTGGAATCATCTTTTTCGTAAATATTTATAAATAATGTTGTCGCACTCTGCAATTTTATTTTTTTAATGCATTAGGTGTATAATAAATAGAAATTTTTTATTTTGGATTATACTTGGTTTTTCCATAAATAATAATGTCTATTTTTATTTTATAATAACCTTTTTTTGTAATTTTTACATTTTTGCTTAGAAAAAATTGTAATAATAAATCATGCTTAAATTTATTGAAATTTCGTTTTTATAATTAAATACGAAAATATTTGTTTATATTGTTTTAAAAACTATTTATTTTACTAAAAAAAAAAAAATTACTTTTAGTTTTTTAAATATTTTTTTTTCATGAATTGAATAGCAATTATGCTTCTGTAATGAATTTAAACACTTATTTGCAGATTGACAACTTTCAATTTCTCTTTAAAATTTTTATTTTAAAAAATACTGTTTTTTCTATAAATATTATTTTCTAATATTTTACTTTTTAGCTGACCAATAATTAATTTTAAAATTCAAAAATTTAAGACTACAATTTCAACATAGTTTTTAGCTTGATTTGAATTCTAATGGCTTGCAATTCCTTATTCGCTAATTTAGGATTAAAAAGCAGTTTTACATAAAGATTAAGAATGGTATATTAAGTATTAAAAGGTGCAAAAATTTTGGTACTAGCGTATTCACGGTTTTTGTCGAACGAGTGTTAGTTTCTATGAAAGTATCGCGAATTTGTTACAAATTTTCGTAAAATTTTCACATTATTCCCAAAATGTTTTAAAGCAAAAATTAGCGAATCGTAAATCGCGAGCAATTGGTAATTGCTAAATTGGTAAATACTCCTTTTATCGTAATATAAAACTGCCAAGTATCAATATGCCCTGTTTAACCTCATAACTCAAAACGGTTTATAAATACAGACGTTTAAAAACAGCTATAATAATGTATGCTTATTTTTTTTGACAGATATCCTGAAGGGAAATAAAAAAAAATTAATATTTCAAGTATCAAAAATAAAAATTTAAACCATTAGTAAATTTGATATCAATGATCTTGAAATCGAAAGCTACCTTCATGTTCTTATTTTATTTTTGAAATGTTTATAATGTAATACTTACACGACAAGGTCGGACGTTGATATTATTTTTTTTATTTATATACATTTCTTTTTTAAGTACGTTAAAAATATATTTTCTGATGGGAAAATTATAAATATGAGGGGCGATTGGGGCAAATTAAAACGTTTGCTTTATTTTTGGTTATTTGGTAATAAATTTTGGTGAAAAAAAAGTCTAGGGAATTTTTTGTTGATAATAAATGATCGAACCTGAATTCAAAATTTTGGCACTTGTTAGATCGAAAAAGATCTATTTTTGGAAAAATAACTAAACAAAGAACTTTGCTGCAAACTTCATTATTTGGGAGAAATAGAATTTTTTTACCAAAAATAGATTCTTTTTCTCAGTTTCGTTGAATATTATTGCGTTTGGATTCTGACACTTTACCCAGAAATTTCTACGATTTTTGAATCTGTATTCTAAGTACTTTTGATATTGTTCTGATTTTAGTTTATACTGAATAAACTTTCAACAAAAGAGAACGCGGTTCACATCACTAGATAATGGTACAAGACTTTTTCAGAATTCCCTAAATCTTAAACTTCATTTGAGTAAATAAGGTAAAGACTTATTTAAAATCAAAGACTACCATTTTATTATAAATGCACAATTAAAAACCTACAATCAAGAAACAAAAAAACAATATCATGCCCCAACCTCTTCCATTCTTGTTAAAAAACTTTAAATTAAATACAAGCAAAAAAAAAAAAAGAAACTATCACCTGAAATTACTATTTAGCCATAAAATGCATAAAATATGAGATAATTTTTTTTTAAATGAAAAAATTGTTTCAAGATTAGGTAATCTAAAGTGTGCAAAATTAAAATTAAAAATTTTAGTATCTAAATGATTTATTATAGCCGTCAAATATTATTGATTTTATTTATGAAATCATATATAAAATATCTTCTTAAAAAAAAAAAAAACTTTTCCTATATTAGATATGTATATTCTTTTTTATTCATCTTGCAACAAGTCTATATCTTAATCTTAAATATATATGGTTGTCAGTATATTTGAAATTCATGAAACAAATTATATTGAAATTGTCATCAGTCTTTAATGCATTTAATACATAATATAAATTAATATATATGTATAAATAAATTTTATACACATAAATAAATAACAACAACAAAATATTTTATTGCGTATGTACGTAATAATATTGGCTTAGGCTAACCCTTTACTTTCACCCGGTAGCATCAATTACATGTACATTTATTTATGTATATAAATACCGTGCGGTCACCTACTTACTGTAATCTTATACATTTTTAGTACATGGATTCTTCTCAGATAACATTTTCCTTTTATTTTCTCAAACGAAAATTTGTTGTTCTTTGCTGTTGATTTATTTAGCTAATAAGGAGAGGATAGTTCACTTATTGCGGATAAATGATTGATACCAAACTTTACGCTTGCTTTTGAATTTTTGAAATAACTTTTTAAAGTGGTACTGTTAGCGTTTTTCAATTGACCATTTTTAGCTTATACAATTACAGATCGCAGAAGATATTGCTGCAGCTTCTTAGCGCTTTATGCGTGTATTTACTAATAATTATTATTACAGACAACTGACACTCTGATTTATTCTTTGAGATTTGAATATGTTAATTCAGTACAGATTCAGTGATAAATAGTGAGATCATATTATTAGATAATAGTGAGATCATACATTTTTGGTTCCTCATACAGAGGACCATTGTGAAAGGTAAAATTTTAATTGTTTTGAATAAAAAGCACGTTTTGAGACTCACGAAGCTGAAAAACTGATTAAAAAAAAATTATGTGTGTGTGTGTGTGTGTTTGTGTGTGTGTGGGTATGCTTGTATGCATGTATTTATGTATGCATGTACCCCAGTTATAATGAAATTATTGGCTAAAATATTTTTTAAAAATATAGCTCAAAAAATTCAAAATGGTCTGAAACTGAATTAATTCTAAATTACTATTATTTTACCAACTCAAAATCAATAATTTTTTTAAAATAATTTAAATTAAATAAATTTTTTAAACATTTTAGAGGATTCTTTAAAAGTATACAGATGAAAATTATATTGTGGTTGAAAAAATAACATCTAAAACTTTAAATTTTTTTGATAAAGAAGAGAAATCAATGCAAACATTTTGAAAACTTTAGAGCCAAAACAACAGATTTTAAAATTTCAAGAAAAAATTTAAGAATGACCAGTCTGAAGGAACATTCTTAAAAGTTTATATACTGAAAAAAAATAATATACTGAAAAAAAATTACGAAAATTTAAAATATGGCGATTAACTGAAATCAGTTAAAAAGGCCATTATAACGAAAAAAAAAATTCGAAATTTTTTTTCCGAAAACTTTAAAATACTAACAATTGCTTAAAAATTATGTTGATTCATTGCTTTTAAATGCTTTAATAATGATAAATCAGTATGAAATTGTGAAGCGCCATTATTAATATTGCTACTACTGTGATAAAAGGTATATCATTAAAAATACAAAATTGAATTTGCAGTTTTTTTTACATATTATGGCTTTTTATTTATTAATGGAATCCCATTATAAAATTTATCCAATTTTTTAGTCTGCGATTTAATATGGCTCCACCCTCTAGCTGCTCTCTTGATGCTCTTTGGCTGTAACTGTTGAGACCAGACGGAGTTTGTAACTTACAGTCCATAAGTTGCTTTTAACATGGAACATGAAAAAAAAGTTAAATGTGCCATATTGGGGGGGGGGGTCAAATTAACTAAGAATAATTTGAGTTTAGGGACAGAATAATTTCGATAATGAGTTATAGAATAATAATAAGGATTTAAGTTGCTCAAATTTATATTAATGCCAATCATTATCCTAGAATACTATTTAAAAAATTAAAAAAAAAATTCTGGAACCTATAATAATTGGTTTGAAAAAAACGTTTCTGTTCTTTAAAATTCTGAATTTGGACCCGGATTGCCATCAGCGCTTCTGAACAATAAATGGCCGCTGGGCATTTATGTTATAATTATAATAATTTTTTATAATCAATGTATACTTTTGCAACCTCAAAAACAGAGTATTCTTCAACACAAATGAGGTTTTCATAGTACTGCACAGACATAATAACCTGTTATGAATCATATGAATATAGCTCTTAATCATGGATAGTAACCCTAGGAAAATAATCCTACTTATAACTGCTAAATTATAATTAATATGTGATTAATACATGGAACATATTTATAGGGAGGGGTAAAACAAAGGCCTGAAAAACAAGAAGTGGCGGGTCAAGTGGTCACAATCAAATGGGGGGGTCAAATGGGTTATGTATAATTTTGATTTAGAGAATTAGGATAATTTAGATTTGGGAAATTCGAATAATTTTAATTTAGAACCAAATTTAGAGACTTACAAGGGGAGTTCAATACATTTGGAACACCAAATTACACCAAATGGTTTTGGATGAGTTTGTTATGTTGAAAAAACATACCGACTACCCTCCGTTCATTCCAATGGGCCTTCTGGGCCTAGAAACGCAGGGCTAAATGTTATAAATTAGGATTTTTTGGTTATTTTCAATATAACGCTACAACTTCCCATGTTAACCAAAACATTTTTGGTTGGTTTTATTCTTTTGGTATAAGTGTCACCTTTCATACACCATAAACCAAAATTTTTTATCACTAATTCTTTCATCACTATAGCCAATTAACCAAATAGTCATTTTTTGCTAAAAACAACTAATTTTTAAAATGCTGCCAAATTTGTAATTTCTGACGAAAATGGGTTTTATAGGTCTGAAATAGTATATTTTTACCCATGGCCACAAAAGTAAAGAATGGCCCAAATCGCACGTAAATTACCGTCCGAGGCGAAGCCGAGGATGGTAAACTGCGATTTGGGGCATCCTTTTTTTGTGGCCAAGGACAAAACATAATTTTTCTTGCTCAGTGTCAAGAAAATGCGTTTTTTCGAATAGCGCAGCGGCCAGAAAACACGCACTTTCTGGACACTAACAAGAAAAAATTTGTACAAGCTTCAAGTTTCCAAAAATCTTTTGTGCGTCTCATTTTCTTGATTCATTTTTAAGAAATGGCTCTTCAAAGTTAACATTAAAAATGAGCTTTCTTAAAAAATCTTAAAATTGGAACTGTGACTTCAAATTATCATATCTGCTTAACAAATAATTGAAAAAGGTAAAATAAAGAAGTTTTAGAAACATGAAGCTTGTACAAATTATTTCAGACCCATAAAACCCATTTTCGTCAGAAATTACAATTTTGCAGCATTTTAAAAATTGGTCATTTTTAGCCAAAAATGACCGTTTGGTTAATTGGCTATAGTGATGAGAGAATTAGTGATAATAAATTGCGGTGATATTTAAACTAAAAAAATGAGACCAACCAGAAGAGTTTGCGTCAACTTGCGAGGTTTTGGCGTTTCGTTGAAAATTATCAAAAATCTGATTTTAAAACATTGAACCCTGCGTTTCTAGGCCCAGAAGGCCCATTGGAATGAACGGAGGGTAGTCGGCATGTTTTTTCAACATAACAAACTCGTCCAAAACCATTTGGTGTAATTTGGTGTTCCAAATGTATTGAACTCCCCTTGTTCATTGATTTTACAATTTACCAAATACATGCCGAAAAGTTTGAATATTTTCAAATAATCATTTGCAATTCAAATTCCTGAATCAGAATTTTGTATTTAAATTAGGATTGACGAATTGGTGGGATGGACCAGCCATCAATTTTCAGTTATAGTTTAATGTTCATGAATTTTTCAAAGTACAAAATCCCCCAGCTAAAACCCTGTTAATAATCCATATATCGATTGTATTATTGGCTCTTTGAAGTAATAAAATGAATTTTTTTAATAAACTTCTATACACTGTAATATCAAGAGTTTTTAATTAGCGTGTTTTTATCCTATTGGTTACTACTTAATCAATATTTTAAAATGTCAAGCTCGAACTTCATAAATAGATTCATTTGTATTACTTTGTTTCAAAGTGTTGAATGATTTTATCGTTAAAAAATACAATTTCAAAAAGTAATGGCTAAAGTTTACAAAAGCAAAATTATTTAGTGCAATCAAGTTACAAAAAGTATAAATTTAAAAATACAAATATGTTGGTATTATCAGATGCTTTTAAAATTTTATCAATTTATGGTGTCTGGAAACCAGTCGAAAATTGGGATTCAAGTTTTCTTAATTACTTGTATTGGACTTATTCGGTTATCACCTCAATACTTATTCATTTGTACTGTTTATTGGAAATATTTTATTTAATTTGGAATTGTGAGGATTCGGAAGAATTTAATGAACAGCTTTTATTTCAATTAATTCTAGCATCAATATGTTTAAAAATGGACAACTTAATAATTAATAGAAGAAAAATTATAAATTTGGCAAAGTTTTTTATAAAACCTTTATTTGTTCCATCAGCTAAAAACGAATCTCTTATTTATAAGAAAAACGATAAAAAAATAAAGTAAGTTTCACCCTACAGTTTTTCTCTTCGCTAGTAATTAATAAATTAAATAATTTTTAGATTTATTATCAAATTTTTTATCATCAATGTAGTCATAGCTGCAGGTTTAGCTATACTTATTCCACTTTTTCAAAATTTTCATAATCCACAATTTCTAATAAAAATATGGTTACCAAAAGATTTAAAAGATAAAGTACCTTGGTTAAGTTATGCATTCGGTTTTTACATTGTAAATTATGCTTCTATTATCGGTTCCATATATGATTGCATAATGAGTGGCTTTATGATTCTTGGAAGCACCCAGTTAGACATTTTGGCATTGCGCGTAAAAAATTTGTCGAAACTTTCAGGAAAATCCGAAGAATCTAGTATTCATAAAATTATTAAGCATCACCAAAAAATACTAAGGTAAGTTAACGTTTTCCATTTTGTAAAATATTTTATGTATTCATTTTATATGTTTCAGTTATACCAAAGCAGTAAAAAACAATTTTCAAGACGTCATATTTCTGCAATTTATAATTAATGGAATTGCAATGTCAGCAACAATTTTACAAGTTTTTAAAAATTTTCAAAAATTTGACTTTGTGGTTTTATTTAACATCAGTATTATTTTAATATTATTTATTCAATTTTTCTTGCACTGTCATTTTGGCCAAGAGCTTTTATCAAAGGTAATATGATTATTTGTTAGGTGTACTTTTATATTTATAAAGTGTACCTATTTTTTTAGGGCGAAAATTTATATGAAACTTTAACATTAGAAATCGATTGGATAAATTTAAGCAAAACATCGTTCCGTAAAATTTACTTGATAAAATTACAAGCAAGTAGACCAATAATAATAAAATGTCGTCATTATGTCATTTTATCACATCAGTTTTTTATGAAGGTATTTAATTTTTAGTTCCTTAAATTTTAATGGCTATCTTTTTATCTTTATGAATTTATATTTATATTTGATTTTTTTTTAGGTTTTAAAAACAGTTTATACGATGTTTAACATGCTGAGATCCGTTATTTAAATTAAAAAAGTAGTAATAATTTATTTGCATGAAATAAGTAATTTTTTTGCAAAATATATTTCTCTATAGTATATGACGCATTTTTGGTTCCTCATAGAGGAACCATTGTGTTCGGTCAAAATTTTTTTTTTGATTTTTTGGTATATAAGCACGTTTTGAGACCTCAGGAAGCTAAAAAACCGGTTTTTAAAAAAAGTCTGTATGTGTGTATGTGTGTATGTACGTACGTACGTATGTAATCGCTGATATTTCACAAAAATTATGGAATTAAGACCTATTTTTTTTTTCAAAAATTTTTTCTCCAAAAAAGCTCGAGGTACTTTTTTTTTTTTTTAATTTGGATGTAATACCTTATTTATTTCCATGAAAGTACTTATATTTGATAAAGTATGGTTTGTACTTGATATCTTGGATCTGATACTTAATTTTCTGAGAATTTTTTTTCTAAAATTTTTTTCACAAAAAAATACAAAAAATACCAATTTTTTTTTCTTTTTGGACGTATTACCTAATTTATTTCCATGAAAGTACTTATATTTGAAAGTATGGTTTTCACATGATATCTCGAATCGGATACTTAATTTTCTAAAAATTTTTTTTCTTAAATTTTTTTTCACAAAAAAATACAAAACATACCAATTTTTTTTTCTTTTTGGACGTATTACCTAATTTATTTCCATGGAAGTACTAGTTTTAAGAACCTTGTTTATTGTAATTTTTTGGATCTGATACTTAATTTTTTTAATATTTTTTCTCAAAATTAAAAAAAAAGAAAAATAAAAAAAACTGCAATATTTTTTTTTTTTTTGGTGTATAGTCGAGAAGCTAGCGTATCATTCCGTATGCAAAAAATTAGATCGATTCTTTAATTAAAAAGCACCAAGCGGATTATAGTTTTTTGACCCGCTGATTCCGAATCTGCAGTTATTTTTTAGCTAAAAATGGGGCGTTCGCCGCTAGAGGGCGTTTAGGGGGGTAAAAACGCTATTTTTCGCAGATATCTTGGAAGCTATGCACCCTAAGATGCCTAAATCCAAGTAACATATAATTTTTTGACCCTCTGATTCCAAATCTGAAGCTATTTTTTCTCTAGAACTCAGGCGTTCGGCACTAGAGGGCGTTCAGGGGGTAAAAACGCTATTTTTCGCAGATATCTTGGAAGCTATGCGCCCCAAGATACTTAAACCCACGTAACATATAGTTTTTTGACCCTCTGATTCCAAATCTACAGCTATTTTTTTTCCAGAACTCAGGCGTTCACCACTAGAGGGCGTTTAGGGGGGGGTAAAAACGCTATTTTTCGCAGATATCTTGGATGCTGCGCGTCCTAAGATAGTTAAAATCAAGTAGCATGTTCTTAACACTAAGGGACTTATTAGATAGAACAAAATTATTTGCTTTATTTTAATTTTGCTTAATAAAAGAATATTTTAAACACTAAAATAAGGTAGGGTCAATAGTTTTATTTTTAAGAAAATTTAAAGTTGATAATAAATTATGTTATATATCTGGGGATTTAGAAAAATCTGTTTTAAAATTATTGGATCCAATAAAATAAAACTTGTTATTTGAATACTTAAGCTTTTAATATTCTATTAAGATCAAAAAAATGATACGTTAAATAGTTTGATTTAAAAATGTTATTTCATGGCTCATAAAACTATACGCGTATTATATCTTCCAAGATATTTGCAAAAAATATTGTTTTTTACTCCCTAAATGCCCTCTAGCGGCCAACTCCTTAGATTTAGAAAAAAATTAATTGCTGATTCAGAATCAGTGGGACCAAAAACTATAAGTTACTTGGTTTTCAGTATCTTTGGACGCGTAGCTTCCAAGATATTTTCAAAAATAGCGTTTTTACCTCTTTAACGCTCTCTAGCGGCAAACGTCCCAGTTTTAGAGAAAAAAAACTAAAGATTTGGAATCAGTGGATCGAAAAACTATATGCTACTTGATTTTAACTATCTTAGGACGCGTAGCTTCCAAGATATCTGTGAAAAATAGCGTTTTTACCCCCTATACGTCCTCTAGCGGTGAACACCTGAGTTTTAGAGAAAAAATAGCTACAGAATTGGAGTCAGTGGGTCAAAAAACTATATGCTACTTGATTTTAACTATCTTAGGACGCGCAGCATCCAAGATATCTGCGAAAAATAGCGTTTTTACCCCCCCTAAACGCCCTCTAGTGGCGAACGCCTGTGTTCTAGAGAAAAAATAGCTGCAGATTTGGAATTAGAGGGTCAAAAAACTATATGTTACGTGGGTTTAAGCATCTTAGGGTTGCATAGCTTCCAAGATATCTGCGAAAAATAGCGTTTTTACCCCCTAAACGCCCTCTAGCGGCGAACGCCCCAGTTTTAGCTAAAAAATAACTGCAGATTCGGAATCAGCGGGTCAAAAAACTATAATCCGCTTGGTGCTTTTTAATTAAAGAATGAATCTAATTTTTTGCATACGGAATGATACGCTAGCTTCTCGACTAGTAATACCTCATTTAATTCTATGAAAGTACTAATATCTGAAAATATTGTAACTAGTGATATTTCAAAACCATTATCGAATTAAGACCTAATTTTTTTTTCCAAACATTTTTTTATTAAAAAATCTCAAATTCCTTTTTTTTTTTTTTAATTTGGATGTAATACCTCATTTATTTCCATGAAAGTACTTATATTTGAAAGTATGGTTTTCACATGATATCTCAAATCGGATACTTAATTTTCTGAAAATTTTTTTCCTAAAATTTTTTTCACAAAAAAATACAAAAAATACCAATTTTGTTTTTCTTTTTGGACGTAGTACCTAATTTATTTCCACGGAAGTACTAGTTTTAGAAATATTGTTTATTGTAATTTTTTGGATCTGATACTTAATTTTTTCAAAATTCTTTTTGTCAAAATTAAAAAAAAAGAAAAATAAAAAAAATTGCAATATTTTTTTTTTTTAGCGTAATACATTATTTAATTCAATGAAAGTACTAATATCTGAAAATATTGTAACTAGTTAAATTTCAAATTATCGAATTAAGACCTAATTTTTTTTTTCAAACATTTTTTTATCAAAAAATTTCAAACTTTAAAATATATTTGCATATATACCTACACACATATATAAGTATAGTCATGGTTTACAAAATTTATATATATTTATTATTTCTAGTGACTAGAAATGCATAAAATAAATAAATAAATATTTATCTAAAATAGGGTAATATCTGAAAACATTGAAACCAGTGATATTTCAAAACCATTATCGAATGAAGACCTAATTTTTTTTTGTCAAACATTTTATTATTAAAAAATATCTAAATTTTTTTTTTTCTTTTTAGATGTAATACCTAATTTGATTCCATGAAAGTACTTATATTTGAAAGTATTGTTTTAAATAATTGTTTTATCAATAATATGTTGAATAATTATTATCCAATGAATACATTATATTTTAATTTGAAAAAAAAAGATTTAATTAGGTTTACACGAAATTTTTTTTTAACTTTTAAAAATTATTGCATGGTTGTAATCAATGATATCTGTGGCATATTAAAGTTTAAAGCCCATTGTTTGAGGAACCTAAGTGCCAGCTAGTTGGCAGGGTATTTTTTTTTATTACTAATCGATAAAAAGATGGAATCGATAAAAAAATTTTTTAAGGCACATCAATTTGAAACGTGTTTTTAGGTACTTTGAACCTTCATAAAACTGAAAAAAATAGTGAACAAGAAATCAGTGATAGGTGCTAAAAAGATTCTTCAACTTTTATGTCAAAAATTGCTTTCTTCCGTAACTGAGCTGTAACCGATTTTTAAAAATTCTTATTTTTGGGGTTGCTGACGGTATTTTTCGGGGTATTTGTTTTTGAAAAGTTAATAAAAGTTCTAAGCTAATAAAAACAAGGATTTAGCATCAGTTTGTAACAATAATTTGGCATTTATAAGTTAAAAATCTGTTTTTAGTTTTTAATTTTATTATATTACTTTTTCTTGTTTTTTAGACTAATTTTAAACCATTCTTAAGTTATAATGGTAAATATTTGATAATTTTTAGCCCAAAGTTATTATAATACATTTATCATTAAATAGCCTGGAAAACAATTATTTAACGCGCTTAAACGAGAGAACTCAAAATTTCAAAAACCCCAAGGATCTAATTTTTTATTTTATACTAATTAACGACGCTCTGGCCTTGAATCCCAAGTCGTTGAGTGATAAAAAAAATAATACACATTTAACTATTTAAATGATACAAATAATACTTTATAAATTCAAAAAATTAATTTTTTAAATAATATTTACAAATTTAATAGTAAATATCTCTTAATTTTACTAATTTACATTTAATGTGTTATTACTTTTTAATCACGCAGTACTTATGCAAAAAGATCAAATTCAAAACTCAAATTTAAACTTCCGTGTATATATTTATCAACTAAATACTAGATACCGTCAAAGACGGGTAGAGCGAAGCTGATCATGTTAGAAAAAAGCAAGAAAAGAGTTTCAGTAATTTTTTAATTTAGGGATTTTAAAAGCTTTGATTAGATTGAGTTCAATAATAATGTTTAAATAAGACGTAAAAAAATGTTAAGCATAGTTAAAATTTTTAAGTATTGGCCAAAAAGTACACGAAAAATCCGCCCCTTATTTTGAAACCTTATTATTTGTTTGCTGAAAAGATTTCAACCAAACTTTTGTTAGCGAAACTTTGTTATTACGTCCTTTTTCTATAATTCACCAACAACAAAAAAGTTACTCTGAACTCTAATACCCCTCAATTAACATAATTACCAAAATAATATTATACACAAGTCAGAATGTGGTGTAACGGTTTCGGAATTCGTCAACCAGAGAAAGAAAAAGTCTTCTGTAGGTTTTGTATGTCGCTGAATCCGAATTTGGGGTCCTACTGGGTTAGAAAATAGGAAAATACAGCAGAAACATTCCATCTTATGAGTTTTTTCACAATATTTTGGAACTAATGATCAAATTAATAGTGCCACATTTTAAGAGTAATTAACTAAATATTGAATTTATTCTTTTATTCTGTATCAATAAAGGAATTTTAGAGCTAACTATTGGTGTTGAAAAATATCTCCAGGGTAAGATAAAATCGGAAAAATACAATGTGAGTTTTTTTCTTTATTTTTCTTTTAATCTTGCATTTGAAAAAGTTTTATCCTATTTTAACTTTTATTTAATTTACTGACTCCTATACGGGGGCAAAAATGGATAAAACTACCCCTGAATTTAACAAAAAATAAAAAAAACTTATAACTGGTTTCTGTTTTCACACAACCAACGATCATGAATCATGTTCACTTATAACGTTTTAACGTATATTCCCTAATTATTATAAGTCCTAAGATCGAAATTACAATAAATCCCAAAATATAAATTATCCTAAGTCCATAAACCTAAAGTATTCTAAGTTCTTGTGCTTACTCCCACTTTAAATTATTCTAGGTCCCTTAATCGGAAATATTCTAAGTCCATTTCATACCCCTCTCCCCTAAAAACGTCGTTAATATTTCAACCCCTCCCCCCCTAAAACGTCAATATACGGTGATCCCAGGTGGGGCATGAATTTTATTTTATTAGGTGCATCGCTAGTTGTTGATGCTTGTAATCTTAGCTGCGATTGGTTAACTAATAAACAAACAATGCATCCGCTCTGGATCGCCCTGTATTTACCACCCCCCCCCCCCTAAAACATCACTTTTTTACCCACCCCTGCCCGGCATTAACACACACTAACACTATTATATCGTAGTATAAGTGAACGCAACGTACGGAGGTCCCATTGATACCAACCTATGAATTTAATTTTGTCATATGACTTTAAAAATACCATGTCCAGCACCGGAAGATCATGTAATAACAAAGATTTTGCAAGAAAAAATTTTGCTTAAGTTCCCTTATGCAAAAAGTTAACAAAGATGCAATAAGAGGGCAGATTTTTCGGAGACTTTACATTGCTTTCGCTAACAAGAGACCGCTAACTTTAGGAAACCAAATTACAAATTACTTTCATTAATAATTGAAAAAAACCTCCGATAACCTCCGTTTATTCCAACGGGCCTTCTAGGCACAAGAATACTGTGCACAAGGCTTTTAAATGTAGTTTTTTGGTAATATTGCTTTTTAGTTAGTTAGTTAGCAAAAACACTTCTTGTTGGTCACAATTTTTCGGTATTAAAGTCATTTTTCAAGCCTTGGATACCGCAATTTTTCTCAATGTTATAGCAATTTAACCAAATGGTCATTTTTGTCCCGAAATGATTAATTTTTAAATTATCTCAAAAATTGCAATTTTAGACAAAAATGGGTTTTATAGGTCTCAACAATTTTCTAAAAGCTTTTTTCTAAAAATTCTTTATTTGTCCTTTAGAATTATTTGTTTGTGAAACATTATTACCTTTCTAATTTTTTATATTAAATTCTCTTATTTACAGTCAGTAAATTGAATGCTCATTTTTGTCCCAAAATGATCAATTTTTCAATTTGCTGCAAAAATCGTAGTTTTAACATTGAACATGTTTCTAAGGAGGGGTAACCTGTGAATCTGAAAATCAAGTGGGGTCAAATGTCAAAAGTCATGTGGGGTTAGGAACTTAAAATATTTTATATTTAGGGACTTTGAATAATTTACTTTGAGAGGCTTAGAAAAATTCAAGTTTAGGGACTTAAAATATTCCGGGTTTAGAGACGACCTCGCACTATTTAAATAGATATTTAAATTTTAAATATCTATTTAGAATGGCCTCTAAAGGTCTCCTAAGATCTTTAAAAGTCTCAAAATGCCTCAAAAAGCTTAAAAAGGTCTTAGAAGAATTTACAGGGCCCCTTACAAATTCAATGTAATTTTTTTATTCATTTATTTATTTTTTTAATCAAATTGCCGAGATTTTATTTAATGCAAGATTTTTGTACTTTAATTAAACTAAATTTTGTGCTAAAAATGAAAAGTAAAATTAAATTGTACACCAAAATTCAGTATCAAATAAATACTGTGGAGAACTTTTATTTTATCTATTTTGTGAAAAATTTCTTCCAAATTCTTTTTGGGAATCCTGACACATGTTAAAATTAATATTAAGAAATAAAATTACACCCACAATGTGTACAATTACATATCAACACCCTGCTAATGATCTCAAATTGCTTTGAAAGTCAAACACAAATATTTAATTTATATTAGTAAACCAGAATATTTTATCATTAATTCTCTTATCATTATAGTCAATTTTTCGTTAAAAATGACCAATTTTTAAATGGCTGCCAAATTTATAATACTTGAAGAAAATGGGTTATAAATATTTTTTCTGTACAGTAGCCACGAAAGTACGATTTCCTGGCCGCGCAGCCAAGGAAATATAAATTTAAATTATATTTAAATTAAATTATATTGATTAAATTCCTCGGCTTCGCCTCGGAAGGTAATTAACGTGCGATTTGGGCCATTCTTTACTTTTCTGGACACGAGCCGTAAATATACTATTACAAGCTTCAAATTTTCAAAAATTCTTTACTCTTCTTTTTTCAATTATTTGTTAATCAGATATGATAATTTGAAGTTGAAGTCCCAATTTTATGATTTTTTAAAAACGCTCATTTTTAATGTTGACTTTGAAGGGCCATATCTTAAAAACGACTCAAGGAAATGAGACAAATAAAAAATTTTTGGTAATTTGAAGCTTGTAGGAATTTTTCGAATCATATAAAACCCTTTTTTTCAGAAATTACGAATTTGGCAGCAATTTAAAAATTGGCCATTTTCAGCCAAAAATGGCTATTTGGTTAGTTGGCTACATTGATGAGAAAATTATAGATTAAAAATTGCGGTTTTGGTGTTTGAAAGGTGACACTTACACTAAAAAATGAGACCTACCAGAAGTGTTTTGGTTAACTTGCGAAGTTAAGCGTTTGATTGAAAATTACCAAAAAATCCTATTTTATAACATTGAACCCTGCGTTTCTAGGCCCTGAAGGCCCATTGGAATGAACGGAGGGTAGCCGGCATGTTTTTCAACATATTAAGCTCATCCATAACCATTTGGTGTAATTTGATGTTCCAAATGTATTTAACTCCCCTTGTAAGACTTTTTCAAGCTTTTTGAGGCATTTGAGACTTTTTAAAATCTTAGGAGACCTTTAGAAGCCATTATAGACCTTTTAGGTCATGCGAGGCCTTGCAGGTCCATGCGAGGCCTAGCGAGGCCGGAGATACCCTGCGAGACCGTGCGAGGCCAGAGAGACCCTGCGAGACCATGCGAGACCGCGCGAGGCCGTGCGAGGCCGGAGAGACCCTGCGAGACCATGGCAGCTGAGAGTCCGTGCGAGGCCGAGAGAGTCCGTAAGGTATCTCGAGTCAGTTGCCCCTCGTCTTATTTGGGGAATTCATTGGCCAGAGCGTCCTTAAATTTTTTTATTGTTATATTTACGTGCTTAAACATTTTTTTTTAACTCTTCAAATATATTTTTTCAAGTAAATAAAAGTCTATCATCAAATATATAGACCAGATATAGTTTATTTTTACACGTTTATTTGCAAAAAGCTGGTTAGGCTAATTTTAGTTTTATTAGGTTTTTTCAGTTTTCTTAAATGGTTTTTTGGTAATAAATTTATAAAATCGACGAGATATGCAAAATAAATAGTTTCGAAAGTCTTTCTTTACATTATTTTTGAGCTTTTTCTAAGTCATCAAAAAAAATAACCCAAAAAATACCATCAGCAACCCCAAAAATAAGAATTTTCAAAAATTGGGTAGGTTACTTGCCGAAAAAGACAATTTTTAATATAAAATTGAAAAAATCCTTTGGGCACATATCACTGATTTCTTTTTTACGATTTTTTTCGGTTTTATGAAGGGTCAAACTACATGAAAACACGTTTCAAAATAATGTGCCTTCAAATTTTTTTTCGATTCTATGTCCGAGTTAAGAAGTAATAAAAAACTAATGCGTCATATGATATTATTGAGAATTATAACTCTTATTTACATATTAATGTTCATGATGTATCAAAAAAACTTTGCCACCAGTCTCACACGCATGTAAACTAAAAAGGTGGTATATAAAAAAAACTGTACACACCTATTATAACTTTGCATAATAAAACGGTTTATAAAAAAAATTTATAATCGGTTTGTTTAACTACACAACCAACGAGCATGGAACATTTTTAATTATAACACTGATAATAAAGTATCTATTAAATTCATAATATCAATATTTATTACCAAATATTTATATTTAAATTTTTATTATAGAAATCATGCTGCTTACACATCAAAGTGAACAAAATTAATTAAATTTTCAAATTATTATTGTTTTTTAAACAATATGAACTTTTTTTAAATTATTTTTACAATAAATTCTTTAAAAATTCTGCACCATAGGTCCCTAGGTACTTCTGCACCAATGCTCTCTAGGTACTTCTGCACCAAAAGTCCCTGAATCGAAAATATTCTAAGTCCATTTCACCACCCCGAAAAAACGTCAATATTTCAACCCCCCCCCCTTCTGATCCAGACTTTCTCAGAGACCCAATCCAATGAACATGTTCCATGTTAAAACCCATACCACAATACCGAAGGAATAGGTATTTATATAAAAAGTTTTACTACAAGCCTTGCACCCACTTAACTTAAAAGTGGTACTTTAAAAAGAACCATGTCAATAGCCTTACGCATATAACCTAAGGAGGTATTTAAACAAATGTTTTTATGGGTTTACATAATTATATGCACAAATAATTTACATGGAACATGTTAATGTTTACTGACTAGTCATGCATTACAAATATTCTAGTTTCCTAAAGTACTTTATAAAACCAAGTAAGTCCCTAAACTCAAATTATTCGAAGTACATAAACCTGGATTATTTTAAGTCCTTGGATTTTGACCATTTACCCCCATCCCTAGGCTATGTGGGTGTAAGGCTTGTCATATAGGTTTTTTTTTAAAAACCGGTTTCTTACAAGTGATATTGATACACAGTAAAACAAGTTCTTAAACCTGTGAAGCAATTTGAATATTTTTATTTATTAAATATTTTTAATAAATGAGCAAATACAACCCCTGAAAGTTTTACCAGTTTGAGTGTCTAAAGTTGGTTCATGTGGGTTTATTGGGTCGCTGATCAATTGATTCGGGGACTTATTTCATAAATATTAACTTTTCACCCTTAAATTAATAAAATTGTCCCAAACAAAATTTTGCTACATTCATGCATTTTTTTTTAGTTTTATTTAAAAATATCATTTAACGAAGTTGAAGCCTTACTATACAAATCAAAGTTTTTCTCATTTGACTAGCGTACTAAGATTTACTAGATATAGTCACTTTTTATTCCCCATTAAATATTTTGATAAACAAAAGCAAAAAAAAAATTAGTGTAATAGGTATAAAATATTTAAAAAAATATTAATAAATATAATAATAATGTATTTAAAAACAATCAATCAAGTTTTTTTAAATATTTTCTTCTTTACTCGATTATTTTAAAACCCGCGCGATACCGACTCCGCCCGCGTGTTCTTAAAGTTACTAAAGATATACGACAATTGTTATTTTCTTTATTTATTTCATTTATTTAATATTGTTAACATTTCCAAAATAATATAAAAAGTATTTAAAAAAAATCCTTAATAGTTTATTTCTAACTGTAATAAGCATTATAAAAATCTCTTCTGTAAATTTTGAGAAATTTAAAAATATATACGATTTTTTTAGGTCCGCCATTTGATTCTTATGTTAAATGTTTTTATTAATTACTCTTCATAGAAGCTCCTAATTATCTTGAAATTTTTACAGTGTTATTTACACATTAAAAACATTAATTACCCTTAATTTGAACAATATTTGTTCTGTAATAGCTCCGCGAGTGTACCTCCTTAACAAGATTTATCCGAAAGACCAGACGTTAAAAAATTAAATAAAAATATCATAATTTTTGGTGCCAAATCTAGAAACTCGAAATGGGAAAACATCAAAAATACCCTATTTGGGGGTGCTTTTGGCAAATTTGAGGGTGCTTCGCAAATATCTCCCAAAAAAGACCCCAACTTTCGTGATCAGTAAATCATAATGTTTAAAATTATCTGAAACGTGAAAAAAAGCGTGAAATAAATTTTTCTATTTTACCAATATACTTTGATTTACTATAGACAGGGACCCTAACAAAATTGAAATTATTGATTCCAAAATTTATTTTTAAATATGCCTCAGTATTTTTAAAATGATCTAAAACGTGAAAATAACTTCTAATATATTTTTAGATTTTGCCCTTTGTTAGGAAAATCGAGGTTGTGGATCAATAAATAAATGTTCCTTTTATATTAATTATAACAAATCAAAATTATATTTATTCATCTTAAAATACATCTTAACTCTTTTACATTTCTATATCAACTGACTCATTTAAATTCTCATTTCTCTCTACACAACTTTAATTTTGCACATATCCCTTTTTTAATCTTTTCTAAAATAAAAACAAAGTACAGGTAGGAAATACAATACATATGAAAAATATAAGACCTTTATTTTTTACTTCTAAATATGAATCATTCTATAATATAAATATACGCATATTTCAACACCCATATATTTTAATTATCTATAGACAAAGATTCCAAAGACATTGAAATCAATGGTAAAACAATTTATTTACCCAATCAACAGATAATCAAAATCTGTGTTCGAATTCTAAAAATATATTAGCAGGTTTTTTCACATGTCAGACCTCTTTGAACATTTGGAGACATATTTATAAATAAATTTTTGAATCCATAACTGCAATGTCTCTAGGGTTCTTGTCTATAGATAATGAAATATATTTTGTTAAATATAAAATTATATTAGCTATTATTTTCGCGTTTCATACCATTCTGAACGCCTTGAGCCATATATTTAAAAAAAAATTTAGCCTTATTTCAATCAAACACTATAAAAATAGCACCTTATTTTAGTGATTATTGATAATCCAAGCAACATTTTCAAAATAACTATCAGACTAATTTATCTAGTAGATAATAGTATCGTTTTGGGGGATCGATTAAGTCTATTTACACCCTCTTGAATCCGCCCCAGAATGTGGTAAAATGAACGATATTTAATAAAAATAAATAAAAACAATTGTTAAATTTTGAATAATTATTTTTATATTATTAGAGATTGATTAAGTAACGCCTCCTAACAAGAAAATTCTTTAAATATTTTATAATACTTGGAGCTGTTGCTTACTTTCAAATGGTAAATAAGAGTTGCTAAGATAACTATAAAGTACCACTTTTGATATATAAACAAATAAAGTTCACAAGCATAGTCCATACCTGCAAGTGAAAGTTTTCTTGTTAAACAATTCTCTGTAGGTAAAAATGTTCTTTATATAAATAAATAAAGGAAACGATTTTTTCAATCAATAAAATTAATCTTTCTTATTAAACGTTTCAGTAAAAATGATCTTTATTATTTTAAACTTGTAATATAATATTTATATTTAAGGATATTGCAGTTTTTCAAAAAAAAAGTTAATTTTTGATCAGATTCAAAAATCTTTGAAATTCATAAAAATTTTTTAGAAGACCCATTTAGTGTAATATACTTGTAATAAACATGCACTAGAGTAGTTTTATTTTATATTTGTAATGTAATAAAAAGATCAAAAGTTTTTATTTATTTATAGGTTCAAAAAACTTTTATTAATAATTTTTTTTTTTAATTTTAGAAAATTTTGCGAGCTTCCTCGAGCTTCCTCGAGCTTCTGATGAAAAATATATTATTTTCAGTAAAGCATGGAGTTCTCGTGGACAGTCGCTTTCGAATGTACATGCTATTTTTTCTTCAAGAACCCCTGTCGAAGCCCAGCCCAAAAGTTTTATGTAACGTTATAAGGAAATATGTATAAACATCTGTATACTAAAAAACTGTATTGATTAAAACAGGTAGCATTGACTTATAAAATACAGTTTGATTACTTTTGGGGTCAGCAATTTTATAACATTCTAATTCGTGGTTTTTCCCAACCATATTTTAGGGCTATTTAGAAAAAAAAATTAGGGCTATAATTATAATTAATTTCATTTTGAAGCAACAGTTCCATTTTGGAAATAAGCTCTTGAAATATCCCCTGATTTCTTATAACATGATTGACGTCAAATAACACAGCTTTTTTTTCGTATTTGTACAACCTCAAATCAGTAAATGGTAAGATTAATTTTTTGAAAAAATAAAGTAATTAATTGTTAGCTCAAAAATCAAATATTTTTATTTAATATTAAAAAATTTATTTTATAAAAAATAAAGGCTTTCGCAAATTAACTATTAATTAAACAAATTCAGTACTGTTGATCAGTAATTGTTATATTGACTATATTTATTAATTAATATTTTACATGTGTACGTTCAGAAAAAAAGCAAAGAAAAAGCCTTAAGTTACATAACAATAATGTTAATATTTCGTTAATAAAAAGTAAATATGAGTAATTAATGTCATTAATAATTTATATAATAATGTATAACATTAATGTATAACTGATGCAATATACTAATTAAGAAGTTATATTAAAAAATATAAATATTAAAAATGTATAATAATAATAATATTAAAACATTAGTACTTTATGATGAATAAATATAAATAAAGTAGTCTTAATTGATGTACGTAAGATAATTTTTTTTTTTTCAAATTATATTTTTAGAAAGTTATATTACGTGCACTAATTATTATAAATATAATTATCAGTTAAAAATTTAACACATTAACACATTAATGTAATTAATTATTTAGTTTATGTTAAGAAAGAAATTATAATAAATTACTTCATACAATAGTTTTGATGTTAATTAAATATATATTTTTTTAAAAAACTTTTTAGAATTATTTATTTATAAAAAATTTGCATATTGTTTATAAACGATATATCTAGTACTCATGGAAAAAATTTAATTTCATTCGAAAAATTGATTTGGGGTTTTCATTTGGTAACAGAAAATAAAAAATTAAAAAAATTAGTATTTAGAGTTTTTAAGTGCTTCAAAGCAAAATTCTCCTAAAAGTCTTTTTAATAGAAAAAAGGACACACGAAAATGCAAGGCTGAGTAGAAGAAAAAATTGAGGTCTTTGAGAGATTTGCAAAACGATCTTTATTTTTTTTAATTATCGATATTTTCTTGAGATTTTTCTTAATAATTGATGGCAAATTTTAATGGTTTCAATATGGCAACTGTTTTTAATTTTTTAATGAAATTTGTAACTAAAATCTGATTGTGAGTTAAATTTTAGATTTTAAATTGTTTATACTCTAAACAAAGTTAAAAAATATTTTTTTCAGAAAAGGGGCTAGTTAAACTTTTCGCTGAAACTAAATTTTTCAGATTTTACGAAAATTTTCTTTTTTCTTTTGATTGATCTTAAATTGTTTATTTTCCCATCTTTTTTCTACAAGTAAATATTGTTTTTATAGAATTAAAAATAAATTCAAAAAAAAATTCTGCTTGGGGTTAGCGGATTCCAGTTTGTGGCTAATGGAATTTTTTTTCTTGCTAAAACGATTGCAAATGGCCTGAAACGTAAAGAAAATAGAAAATTTTTTTTTTAAGGAAGACGAAATTTTTTCCCAATATTCTTT
The DNA here is from genome assembly GCA_022575985.1 of Anagrus nilaparvatae. Taxonomy (NCBI): domain Eukaryota; kingdom Metazoa; phylum Arthropoda; class Insecta; order Hymenoptera; family Mymaridae; genus Anagrus; species Anagrus nilaparvatae. The sequence continues at coordinate 27,394,310 of JAKSXM010000231.1, read as the reverse complement.
ACATTTCAGACCATTTGTAATCGTTTGAGCAAAAAAAATTCGGGAAGTTGTCTCATAATCAAATATTCAAGCATAATACTTAAATAGTTTTACGTCTTATCACTCCAAAGGGGGGACAAATAATTCTTACCATGGAAAGTATATATTTATTTTAATAAAAAGGTATTTATTTTGATTGTCAAAAAAAATCTTTTCTACTCATGAGGATCCTGTATTTTGAAAAAACCAATGAAGTGTATTCTTGCAGACGTTTAAAAATTGTTAATATTTTTTGACCTTATAAAAGTGGCATAATGATGCATCAATTATATCTTAACTGCTGGATGAAGATAAACTGTTTTGATTTAATGATGGAGATGTATTCATAATCGATCGAGATTTTCGGGATTCGGTTGAAAAAATAAAAAAAAGAACCCAAATAAAGTTTTAATATAGCACAATAATCTAATATAAACGCGTTATATGGTCGAAATTGTAAATGGAAGGATCAAGAAATATTCCAAAATGTTAATAAGAATTTGTATTTAATATTTTATTGAAGTGATTATATTTATATTCAATTCTTCTGACACGCGTCCTGTTGTCACACCTTTCTAAGGCTTTAGAAAGATTAATTGTTGATCAAGTAGTTACAGTTAGTCTGGTTACAGGAAAAATTTTAGTACCCAGACTGTCTTAATGAATATTACTGATATAATTAGACGAGGTTTTGAACTAGATTTTGTCACAATTCTGTTAATGTTTGATTTTAATAAGGCTTTATATACTATTGATCATTCTATCTTACTAAAACGTTAAAAAACTAGGCTTTACTATTATTAATAATTTTATTTAGCCAAAGCAAAAATGATTTAATACATAAATATACAATATAAACAGCAAAAATATATACAATTAAAAATTTAATACAGTATAACACCTATAAAATTTATCTGTAAGGATATAATTAAAATACATATATAATAGACAAGAAAAAGTGATTTTGGTCAAATCTTTTGAATTATTTAAAAAATAAAATTGTAAAACAATCAGTAGCATAACATATTAAAAGGTACGTCAAGTCCTAAGTTAATACAAAATTTTAATTTTAAATAATTTATAAATCTTGCTATACAAATATTGTCAAATAGTTTTTTTGAATCGTGTGAATGACTGTAAGTCACTTATACATGGTAACACAGGTGAAATTTTTAACGTATCCGGATACGTATCTAGATACGTATCCGAATACGTATCTGGATACGTATCTAGATACGTATTTAGATACGTATCCAGATACGTATCCAGATACGTATCCAGATACGTAGCTATTTCGTTTTAGGTTATTTTTTTTTAACTTTAATTAATCTTACCAAAATGATTAATTAAGCATGAAATTGAATAATAACCACAAAAAACTTTCCTATAAGTATAAATTTACTCCTAACAAAAGACTTTAAATTTTTTCGGGACTTGTAATTTTTTTTCTTTTTTTTTAAGTTGTAAAATTTTTTTTTTAAATTTTGTATACTTTAAAATTTTGTTTTTAATTTTAAAGGTCTTTCAAAATATTGTAAAATAATTATTTTTATGACTATAAAAGATATTGGGTATGAGGAATCGGGTCAAATAAGGTGTACAATTAAATTAATTAAAAACAATCATTTTTTATTTAAACAAAAAAAATTTAATACAATCTTATGTCTTGATGTGATTACAAATACAGCTTTTATTAATTTTTGTTGAATTAAATAATATATACCTTCAAGAAAGCACATTCATGTGACATCTCAGCTTTGATCATATAGGTGATAGGTTGAGTGTTGTCCAAATTCCTTCAAACCTATATATTACAGAAAATATTTATTCAAGGTTCTACAATGAAAAAAAATTTCGCTTGCCGCAACCGGAGATATTCCGCTTGCGGCATGCGGAATTTTTTTTTCTTCACAAACGATTGCAAATGTCTTTTTGTAAAATTAATAAAAACAATTTTTTCTATACTTTTTTTAAAAATATTCTCATCTCTCATTATACCGATACACACATATACCAAAAAAGTTGAAAAACATTTTTTTTTTAATTTTCTTTACGTTTTAAGTAATTAGTAATCGTTTTACGAGACAAAAAAATCCACTAGTTACAAGCGAAATTTTGTTTGCGGCAACCGGAAATCCGCTGGTGGATTTTTTAAAAATGTAGTGTTACTTAAGTTTCTAGTGTTACTAGTAGTATTAGTAGTTATCAAATATGAAAAAAATCTTGTTTTCTTGCAAATTCAAAAATAAGTGTTTTATTGCCACTGACAAAGATAAATGTGCAGCACTTGGCCGTAAAATTAAAGAATTTACGCGCTATATCGGGCAATTTTTACTTTTACAGCCTAAGGTTTATGAAATGCTAAATATGTGAATACGAAATCCATTTGCGCCGAAAATGAACCAGTTGCCCACAATAGGAATTTCGAGTTATCTTTAGCGGTTTTTTTAAACTTTTTTATCTGTTATTTTTGTTTTTTGGGTTTCTGAACCCTATTATGGTGTCAGTTGAATTAAAAATTCTCTGCTTGTTCAAACAAAAAAAGGACTAAGAAATCAAAATAAATAACCTGCAGTTTCTTTTTGCGACTGAGTCGTTTTGGATAAAAATAGATACCGTATTCGAGTTCAGAGACTCAAAATACATAAAGAACGTAACTGATAAAAGATTTTAAACACACGCAAGGAATAACCTGAAAGTTCCTATTGCGGGCAACGAAACCGTTTTGGGTAAAAAAATATTACTTTACGAAAAATTCAGGCCAACACTACATTTTTAACCGAGGGCGTAAAAATAAATAATTTCTCAGGCCCCATATTAACTGTTATCTGGGGATTCAACTTGGGGTTCAACCCATTATCACATAGCTTAAGTCTCAAATCTCAAGCGCGATCGAATAAAACTTTCCCCACTGACAAAGAAATGATTCATTTCTGACCAAGGGAGCAAAAAAAAAAGAATATTTCAGATCGCACGTTAATTATGGTAAACTGCGATTTGGGGCATTTTTTTTACTCTAATGGGACCGAATACTCTATTTGTTAATTAGCAAGTTAATTGTTTATATTAATTAGCGCTTCCATTCTAGAACTTTTTTCAACTTGGCAAAATTTAGGTATTTATTGTTTCAATCAAATAAAAAAAAAAAATTTCAAAAATTTAACAGCATGAACCGAATACTCTATTTGTTAATTAACAAGTTAATAAATTGTTTATAACAATTAGCTGGTCAATTCTAAAACTTTTTTCAATTTGCCAAAATTTAAGTATTTATTGTTTCAATCAAATAGAAAAAGAATTTTCCAAAAATTTAATGGCTTGACCTAAAAACTCTATTTGTGAATTAACAAGTTAATTGTTTATAATAATTATGGGCCAAATATATATTATTCAGGAACAAATCTTATGCTATTTCATGCTGTTTAATAAGTACGAAGCAAGAAAAGACACTTCAAACCCTGTCAAACTGATGCTGGCCACATCGGTAAGACATTGGGCACATGGTACAACAAATTATAAGGTCTTTAAATTTTTTAAATATTTTATTGTAATGAATGTAAGTTTGTACTTGCCTTATTAGTTGTATAACAAAAAATTAGTCTCCTATATGTAAAAATAAGAATAAAACATAATTGATAAACTTGATTCCAAATGTATCGAGCAAGGACACTTTCATCTAATACACCTTTAAAAAATATAATCTTATAAAATCTAAGTACAGTGCTTAATTATTAATTCAGACTAATTATATTCATTACCTGTAATACTTTTATTTATAAAAACAAACTCCATGGATATGCAGCTAAATAAGCCATTTTAACCTGAAAAAAATTATTTACAAAGAATCAAGTTTTCTATGAAACAAATTGTAATATTTATTAAAATTTTAATCCTTATCTGAATTTGATAGTGATGTATAAATCCTTGCTTTAAAATTCAATACTTCTTATTGAAATTAATTATATTTTAACAAAAAAATAAGTGTTTATTCGAGAATTTGTGTTGAAATTTCTGTTTGTTTGCCTTACATGTGTTGCACCAAAATGAAGTACGCACGAGAATTTGAAAAAATTTTTATGCCAAAAAACTTTTCTTTAGAAAACTTAAGAAAATAAAAAAAAAAAATATTTTTCAAAGTAGGTAAAAGTATTTTATTTAAATTTTCTTAAATGTGTTCTTAAGTAAAGTTTTTTGGGATAAAAATTTTTAACAACGTTAAAATGTCCGTGCGTACTTCATTTATACGTACAGCCACATGTAGACAAAAATTCTCGAAAGAAAACAGTAAAACACTAAACGCTAATTTTTTTGTTAAAATATAATTAATTTCAATAAGAAGTATTGAATTTTAAAGCAAGGATTTATACATCACTATCAAATTCAGATAAGGATTAAAATTTTAATAAATATTACAATTTGTTTCATAGAAAACTTGATTCTTTGTAAATAATTTTTTTCAGGTTAAAATGGCTTATTTAGCTGCATATCCATGGAGTTTGTTTTTATAAATAAAAGTATTACAGGTAATGAATATAATTAGTCTGAATTAATAATTAAGCACTGTACTTAGATTTTATAAGATTATATTTTTTAAAGGTGTATTAGATGAAAGTGTCCTTGCTCGATACATTTGGAATCAAGTTTATCAATTATGTTTTATTCTTATTTTTACATATAGGAGACTAATTTTTTGTTATACAACTAATAAGGCAAGTACAAACTTACATTCATTACAATAAAATATTTAAAAAATTTAAAGACCTTATAATTTGTTGTACCATGTGCCCAATGTCTTACCGATGTGGCCAGCATCAGTTTGACAGGGTTTGAAGTGTCTTTTCTTGCTTCATACTTATTAAACAGCATGAAATAGCATAAGATTTGTTCCTGAATAATATATATTTGGCCCATAATTATTATAAACAATTAACTTGTTAATTCACAAATAGAGTTTTTAGGTCAAGCCATTAAATTTTTGGAAAATTCTTTTTCTATTTGATTGAAACAATAAATACTTAAATTTTGGCAAATTGAAAAAAGTTTTAGAATTGACCAGCTAATTGTTATAAACAATTTATTAACTTGTTAATTAACAAATAGAGTATTCGGTTCATGCTGTTAAATTTTTGAAATTTTTTTTTTTTATTTGATTGAAACAATAAATACCTAAATTTTGCCAAGTTGAAAAAAGTTCTAGAATGGAAGCGCTAATTAATATAAACAATTAACTTGCTAATTAACAAATAGAGTATTCGGTCCCATTAGAGTAAAAAAAATGCCCCAAATCGCAGTTTACCATAATTAACGTGCGATCTGAAATATTCTTTTTTTTTTGCTCCCTTGGTCAGAAATGAATCATTTCTTTGTCAGTGGGGAAAGTTTTATTCGATCGCGCTTGAGATTTGAGACTTAAGCTATGTGATAATGGGTTGAACCCCAAGTTGAATCCCCAGATAACAGTTAATATGGGGCCTGAGAAATTATTTATTTTTACGCCCTCGGTTAAAAATGTAGTGTTGGCCTGAATTTTTCGTAAAGTAATATTTTTTTACCCAAAACGGTTTCGTTGCCCGCAATAGGAACTTTCAGGTTATTCCTTGCGTGTGTTTAAAATCTTTTATCAGTTACGTTCTTTATGTATTTTGAGTCTCTGAACTCGAATACGGTATCTATTTTTATCCAAAACGACTCAGTCGCAAAAAGAAACTGCAGGTTATTTATTTTGATTTCTTAGTCCTTTTTTTGTTTGAACAAGCAGAGAATTTTTAATTCAACTGACACCATAATAGGGTTCAGAAACCCAAAAAACAAAAATAACAGATAAAAAAGTTTAAAAAAACCGCTAAAGATAACTCGAAATTCCTATTGTGGGCAACTGGTTCATTTTCGGCGCAAATGGATTTCGTATTCACATATTTAGCATTTCATAAACCTTAGGCTGTAAAAGTAAAAATTGCCCGATATAGCGCGTAAATTCTTTAATTTTACGGCCAAGTGCTGCACATTTATCTTTGTCAGTGGCAATAAAACACTTATTTTTGAATTTGCAAGAAAACAAGATTTTTTTCATATTTGATAACTACTAATACTACTAGTAACACTAGAAACTTAAGTAACACTACATTTTTAAAAAATCCACCAGCGGATTTCCGGTTGCCGCAAACAAAATTTCGCTTGTAACTAGTGGATTTTTTTGTCTCGTAAAACGATTACTAATTACTTAAAACGTAAAGAAAATTAAAAAAAAAATGTTTTTCAACTTTTTTGGTATATGTGTGTATCGGTATAATGAGAGATGAGAATATTTTTAAAAAAAGTATAGAAAAAATTGTTTTTATTAATTTTACAAAAAGACATTTGCAATCGTTTGTGAAGAAAAAAAAATTCCGCATGCCGCAAGCGGAATATCTCCGGTTGCGGCAAGCGAAATTTTTTTTCATTGTAGAACCTTGAATAAATATTTTCTGTAATATATAGGTTTGAAGGAATTTGGACAACACTCAACCTATCACCTATATGATCAAAGCTGAGATGTCACATGAATGTGCTTTCTTGAAGGTATATATTATTTAATTCAACAAAAATTAATAAAAGCTGTATTTGTAATCACATCAAGACATAAGATTGTATTAAATTTTTTTTGTTTAAATAAAAAATGATTGTTTTTAATTAATTTAATTGTACACCTTATTTGACCCAATTCCTCATACCCAATATCTTTTATAGTCATAAAAATAATTATTTTACAATATTTTGAAAGACCTTTAAAATTAAAAACAAAATTTTAAAGTATACAAAATTTAAAAAAAAAATTTTACAACTTAAAAAAAAAGAAAAAAAATTACAAGTCCCGAAAAAATTTAAAGTCTTTTGTTAGGAGTAAATTTATACTTATAGGAAAGTTTTTTGTGGTTATTATTCAATTTCATGCTTAATTAATCATTTTGGTAAGATTAATTAAAGTTAAAAAAAATAACCTAAAACGAAATAGCTACGTATCTGGATACGTATCTGGATACGTATCTAAATACGTATCTAGATACGTATCCAGATACGTATTCGGATACGTATCTAGATACGTATCCGGATACGTTAAAATTTTCACCTGTGAAGATATTATTCCAAAAATGAGCATATTTGAATTGAAAAGAATTTATGCCCCAATCAGTTGTTGTTGAGGTAGGCATATCCCAGTCTTTACGAACATTGCGAGTAGGTTTATCTGATTTATATGGTTTAAATAATGATAGGGAGAAATGGAGGTTCTTTCATGCTTATTAGCCTATACATGATTAAAGCTGCAAAGTCATTGGTGCGGGTTTATATACTCTTCCAATTAAGTTGTCACCTGAAAGGTGTGATAAGTTCTTGTCATCTTAAACCAAAAATGTAACGTACGCAGGAGTTAGACAGTCTTTGAAATTGGTCAGTTAATTGATTATTAATGTCAGAATGCCTTACACTACAGTAGCCCAGGTGCGGAACTACTAGAGTTTCTACCAAACGCTTACGTTAAGCCTGAGATGTATACGGTTTTATAATTCTGAGCCCATACAGTGCTCTATTAACTTTCTTGGTTAATGGTTATATTCTTTATTTGATGCTGTCAAGAATGTGTTCTGTCAAGAATTACTCCAAGACTTTTCAATTCATTAACAAACGAAACAAAATCACCATTATTATGACTTACTATTATTTTTTCAATTTGTTGCTTTTCTAAGGTCTTTACTGTTTTTACTCTTTCTTTACTGTGTTAAAAGAGCCGAAAATGTTTGCCTGTGCTTTACTAGTATTTAACTTCAAGCGATTTTATTCCGCCTATACCGCTAAAGCTTTAGCTATCACACGCTACCCATCACACGCTAAAATGGTTTCATGACTATTTGCTCTATCGTCTACAGGCAGTGATTGATTCAGAAGGTAACCCTACTGATTTTATAACAACTAGTTCTGATGTTCCCTCAAGGATCTGTTTTAGGACCAATTTTGTTTTTAAAATATATGGATTCAATCTTAAATTGCATAAATTATTGTTATTATAAGCTGTTTGTTAACGACTTAAAAATTTTCATTCACGGTAAGCCTTCCTCCTATATGCTATTTACTATACAGCATATACAGAGTGATGTCAATTCTATACTGAACTGGACAGCAGAGAATCATTTGAGACTTAAGACTAATAAGATAAATGCCATAAAATTTGGTACGTCTATTCAATTAAATAAACTTAATGATGAAGAAATCCCTTCTATTATTGTCTCAAATGTTACTATAGATTATTCCTCATCAGTTATAAATCTGGGTGTTATATTAACACCTACTCTAAATTGATCATTACACATAATGAAACTGTCAAAATCAATGCATTTTGCATTGCATAGATTAAGACTAAAATCCAGGCTTTTATCCTAGTATTCGTAAACTTCTCATTACTCCCTTGTTTGATTATTGTTGTCTAGTTTATGATGCTCTTGATGTTACTCGTATAAACAAATTTGAAAGGATATTAAACTTAGCAATACTGTTCATTTTTGAAGTGGGAAGATATAAAAGTGTGTCAATAACTTTATTAAGGAATGAATTGATTTGGTTAACTGTTAGTACACGTAGAAAATACTTTAAATTAGTACTTGTAAATAGTTTAATATCCTCTCAAAGATCTCTATATCTCTCATCACAATTCAATGAAATGAAATATCTCTTGTGTATACAAAAAACCTCAATATCTGTCCTTCAATCGGTTTTAAATTCTCACATGCCATTATTTTTTATTGTTATTAAAAATTATTTTAGTTATATTTTTAATTTTGCAAATATATATTAAATTCTTTTTCTTTTTGTTATGAAAAATTTTATTACATATTTACTTCTTAAATTGAAATATTTTTTGTTTATCTTAAAAATTTTTTAAATTTATTATATTATTTCTATTATTTATATTGTTTATAAAAATTATTATTTTAATGTATTTTGTACTTTTTCAAATATTGTATTCAAATGCACATTGGCATTGCTTGCACAAAATTTTTTCTAAAATAAATAAATAAATAAGAGCATCTTATGTACGTAAAAAAAACAAACAAAATTTTTTTAGTCTGTGATATAAGATTGAATCAAATGACAAATAACTAATAATTATGTTATATTTGAACATTATTGTAATTTACTATGTAAAGGGTCACAAATAAATAAGAAAATTAAAAATTCAGCTGCAGAAACATTATTTTCGGATTTCAAGATTGTTTGTGCTCATATATTTTATCGGATAATAGTATTTTAAGTATCAAGGGCATAAAGGTTTCGGCACAAGCGTGAGCACTAACACGAGTGCTCGGCGAAGCCGGGCACGAGTGATAAGTGTTCACGCTCGTGTCTAAAGTATTTCGGCCATGATGTTTACACTATTTTTTGCCCACCTCGGCGTAGTACTAGTTCAGAAAATTCTTGAAACACGAGTTTTACGCACGGGAGGGCAAAAAAATCTTTTTGGATTACGATCAATTATTGGTCATACTATTACATGTAAAATAGATAGAAGGATTTCTCCCAAATTGTGTTCGTTAAATGGTTCTCTGGATATGCAAAATATTCCACAAAAATTAATTTGTCTGTATAGATAACTTTTCTTCTACTTTTAAGAATCTTGATATACCTCCTTTTTGGGTTACGTGCTTGTGCGGTTGGTGGCAAAGTTTTTTTGGTACATCATGAACATTTATGTAAATAAAAAATATAATTCTCAATAATATTATGTGACGCATTATTTTTTTATTACTATTTAACTCGGCCTTGGAATCGAAAAAAAATTTAAAGGCGATTTGAAACATGTTTTCAGGTAGTTTGACCCTTCATAAAACCGAAAAAAATCATGAACAAGATATCAGTGATAGGTGCCAAAAATATTTTTCCATTTTCATGTCAAAAACTGCTTTTTTTCGCAACTTAGCTATAACTGATTTTTGAAAAATCTTATTTTTGAGGTTGCTGACGGTATTTTTCGGGGTTTTTTTTTAAAGTTAAAAAAATCTCAAAAATAGTGTAAACAAAGACTTCCGAAACTATTTATTTTGTTTACCTAGTCGATTTTATAAATTTATTACCAAAAAAAATTTAAGAAAACTGAAAAAACCTCATAAAGCCTAACCTGTTTTTTACAAACAAACGTGTAAAAATAAATTATATCTGGTCTATATAGTTGATGATAGACTTTTATTTGCTTGAAAAAACATTTTAAGGGTTAAAAAATATTATAAGCATTTTTTAACATAAAAAAATATAATTTCTCTAAATTAAAAAAATTTGAGTTCTCTTTTCCATGATATTTAATGGTATATGAATTACAATAACTTTGGGCTAAAAATTATCAAATATTTACCATTATAACTTGTGAATGGTTTAAAATTAGTCTAAAAAACAAGAAAAAATATAATAATAGAATTAAAAACTAAAAACAGGTTTTTTAACTTACAAATGTCAAATTATTGTTACAAACCAATGCTAAGTCCTTGTTTTTATTAGTTTTGAACTTTTATTAATTTTTCAAAAACAAAAACCCCAAAAAATACCAGCAACCCCAAAAATAAGAATTTTCAAAAATAAGTTACAGCTCAGTTGCGGAAGAAAGCAGTTTTTGACATAAAAGTTTTAAAATCTTTTTGGCACCTATCATTGATTTCTTGTTCGTGATTTTTTTCGGTTATATGAAGGTTCAAAGTACCTAAAAACACGTTTCAAATTGATTTGCCTTAAAAAATTTTTTTATCGATTCCATTTTTTTATCGATTAGTAATAAAAAAAATAATGCGTCATATACTATAGAGAAATATATTTTGCAAAAAAATTACTTATTTCCGAGCTTATTTCATGCAAATTAATGATTAATACTTTTTTAATTTAAATAACGGATCTCAGCATGTTAAACATCGTATAAACTGTTTTTAAAACCTAAAAAAAAATCAAACATAAATTTAAAATGAAAAAATAGCGATTACAATTTTAGGAACTAAAAATTAAATACCTTCATAAAAAACTGATGTGATAAAATGACATAATGACGACATTTTATTATTATTGGTCTACTTGCTTGTAATTTTATCAAGTAAATTTTACGGAGCGATGTTTTGCTTAAATTTATCCAATCAATTTCTAATGTTAAAGTTTCATATAAATTTTCGCCCTAAAAAAATAGGTACACTTTATAAATATTAAATTACACCTAACTAATAATCACATTACCTTTGATGAAAGCTCTTGGCCAAAATGACAGTACAAGAAAAACTGGACAAATAAGCATATGACTGTGCTGATGTTAAATAAAACCATAAAGTCAAAGTTTTGAAAAATTTGAAAAACTTGTAAAATTGTTGCTGACAGTGCAATTCCATTAGTCATAAATTGTAGAAATATTACGTCTTGAAAACTGTTTTTTACTGCTTTCGTATAGCTAAAACATATAAAATGAATACATAAAATATTTTACAAAATGGAAAACGTTAACTAACCTTAGTATTTTTTGGTGATGCTTAATAATTTTATGAATACTAGATTGATCGGATTTTCCTGAAACTTTCGGCAAATTTTTTACGCGCAATGCCAAAATTTCTAACTGGGTGCTTCCTTGAATCATAAAGCCAATCATTATGCAATCATATATTACAACGATAATAGAAGCATAAAATGCAAGGTAACAACCGAATGCATAGCTTAAAGAAGGTACTTTATCTTTTAAATCTTTTGGTAACCATATTTTTGCTGGAAATTGTGGATTATGAATATTTTGAAAAAGTGGAATTACAACAGCTAAACCTGAAGCTATGACTATATTGATGATGAAAAATTTGATAATAAATCTAAAAATTATTTTATTTGTTAATTACGAGTGAAAAGTAAAATTGTATGGTGAAACTTACTTTATTTTTTTAACGTTTTTTTCATAAATAAGAGATTCGTTTCCAGCTGATGGAACAAATAAAGGTTTTATAAAAAACTTTCCCAAATTTATAATTTTTTTTCTATTAATTATTAAGTTGTCCATTTTTAAACATATTGATGCTACCATTAATTGAAATAAAAGTTGTTCATTAAATTCTGCTGAATTCTCGCAGTCCCAAATTAAATAAAATATTTCCAATAAACAGTACAAATGAATAAGTATTAAGGTGATAACCGAATAAGTCCAATACAAGTAATTAAAAAAACTTGAATCCCAATTTTTGACTGGTTTCCAGACACCATAAATTGATAAAATTTTAAAAGCATCTGATAATACCAACATATTTGTATTTTTAAATTTACTCTTTTTTGGAACTTGATTGCACTAAATAATTTTGCTTTTGTAAACTTTAGCCATTACTTTTTGAAATTGTATTTTATAACGAAAAAATCATTTACCACTTTGAAACAAAGTAATACAAATGAATCTATTTATGAAGTTCGAGCTTGACATTTTAAAATATTGATTTAGTGGTAACCAATAGGATAAAAACACGCTAATTAAAAGCTCTTGATATTACAGTGTATAGAAGTTTATTAAAAAAATTCATTTTATTACTTCAAAGAGCCAATACTACAATCAATATATGGATTTTTAACAGGGTTGTAGTTGGGGGATTTTGTACGTAGAAAAATTCGTGATTAAACAATAACTGAAAATTGATGATTGGTCCATCCCACCAATTCGTCAATCCTGCTGATTGAGTCATTTTTTAATGCCCCTCTGATGGGTCACTATTTAGTATTAAAAAAAAAAACATAATTTTAAAAATGGCGAATTTTTAGCCTCATAATCAGTCATTTAAGTTATTTCAAACATTTTCGTATAGTATTCTGTGATCAGGTAAAAAATTTGATCTCAAATATTATAAATCTAATATTAAAATGTTTGAAATAATTTTTAAATTATTATTTTTGAGCTTAGAAATTTAAAAAAAAACGGGTTTTAAAATCCTTATAAGTGACCCCTGAGAGGGATATAAATAATTGATTCAATCATTAATATCTTTCAAGAACTATTTTTTGAAAATTTTTTGCTTAATTTTAGCGATATAACATCGTAAGCTACTCAAATCTTTGCTACTCAAATTTTGGTCACTAATTGATGCAGGCACCCTAAATTTTTAAAGAATACTATATTTTGGTTATTATACGCAAATATAAATTAAAAATTTTGAATTCAAGTAAAAAATAAAAATTTTGTTAGGTCATTTTATGTGCATTATCATAAAATTTCACAATATTATCAAATAATTTATTCTACAAGTGTATGTAAACTTTTTTTTACGAAATATTTTTTACTGATCGGAATTTTAAATAGATTTTTTTTTTAAAATGTAGAAAATCGTAAAATTTTATTTAAATTTTTATAAAATACAATTTTCTAATTTTATATTTTTCCAATAAAATGTATAAAAGTGAGAATATTTACACGTTTAATCAATTAATATTATTTCTAAAGTATAAAATTGTTAAAAAATTCTTTGAAGATCAAATAAAAAATATCGAAATACCGAATGGTGAGCAAAATTCTTTTTACAAATTAAACTTCCTGGTAGGTACATAATAAAAAAAAGTGTATAAAAACGTCCAAGTAAAAAGATATCAATAATAAATAGAATTAATTCGCTATACCCGGAAGAAAAGAATTTTTTATTTTTATATAAAAGGTCAAAAACGACGATTTGCATCATTAAAATAAAAAATAAAAAGTATTTTTAATTTATTTAAGAATCTTCTTTTTCATTTGTTGAGAAAAACTTTTTCTTTTTTTTTTTAAATATAGTAATACATGTTCATTGACTGACCGATACTTAAATGAAAATTTCAGAGTCACGAAAAAATAACTTTCTTTATTCTTTTTGTTATGAATTTTTAATAAATATTAGATTTAAATCGTTTAAAAAATTTAAAATATATAAAAAACACTTATCATTTTTATAAAAAAAAGAAAAGAAAAATTTTTTAAGGTGAATTTCGTGTATACTTGAAATAAAATGCATGTATAGCTATAATTTTAAGATCAAGATTGAAAGGTTTAGGTCAATGTAAATGTTTATGTTTTGAATTAAAAAAAAGTAATATAATTTGAAAGTTTGTAATACAATTATTATGTTGTCATGATTTTACTTAAAAAGGTAGTTTTATTAAAGAAAAGAAAATTTTATTTTTAATTATATTAATTTTGACTTGTTTTTTTAATTATTTTTTATTTCCTTTTACTTGAAAAATTAGAGTATAAAAAATTATATTTTTATTTTTACTTTAATGATTTTCTTTTTTTTAAATATTATTTCATATTTAAACTATTAATTAAAATAGGTCATTTGATACAATGATTTAATTTCAAAATAAAATTTTTTGTTCTGTAGTTCAAAAAATTAGGATTATAAAAAGGGGTCATTATTTTAGTTTAACAGAACTAACAAGAAGAGTTCTAGTGAAAAAATCTTTTAGGAGCCTTTTTGACTTAGAGTTACCAGCTTTTGATATAAAAGATGGAAATTCCTGGGATATCTTCTAAAAAATAGTTATCTAATAATTTTGGTGAGCCGGCCTAACCAACTTCAATAAAATTACTTATAACTAATTCCTTCAGGATTTTTGACCCTAAATGACTAAATTTTAAAATTCTGGAAAAGTTATAAACTTTGCTAAGAAATAGGTTTTATGGGTAAAAATTTTGTGCAAACTCGAAGTTTCAAAATATTTTTATTACTTAAGTCGTTTTTAAGATATGGCTCTAAAAATGTACCTTTAAAAAATACTACGTGGTGATGAAAATATTTTCATATTTTAAAAAACCTTAAATTGGGGCTCTGACTAAAAATTATAATTCATTATAATATGTGACAGGCGAACAATATTTTTGAGATTTATAAAACTTATTTATATCAAAAATTTTAATTTTAGCATTGATTTCAAAATTGGTTATTTTTGGCCAAAAATAGGCTTTTGGAGGATTGGCTCTAGACGTGAGAATTGGCGATTAATAATAAAGGTTTATGGGGCTTGAATATATTGAATAACTTTTGGAGAAACTTTCGTTTATATCATTAAATTTATGGGTTTTATTTTAAAAATTAATCTTTCAAATTCTCAAAAAGTAATTACTAAATTATTAATACTTGGAGCAGAAATTTAATTTTATTAAATAAGCAACATTTTATTTGATACAATAGGAGTAGAAAAAAAATATGAAAAAGTTATACATTTAAAAAAAAAATGAGATTTTTCAGTAGATTATTTCACAAATCGAGCATCGTAATAATCACCACCATCTTTATAGCAAAAAGACTCTCATTTTCTATAATATATTAAACGTAGATACGCATTCACCTAAACATTGTATTCATGAAACTTTTATTATACATACAAGTAATAATAGGTATAATAATTTTTGAAATCTTACGCCATTGAAAGGTAATACATCTTTTTTGTACAAAAGTTCCGGAGACTAGATAATCTCTCTACCGAGCTCTCTACACAATATGTACAGCTAGCCAATACTTTTGGTCTTTGTAATTTCTGTCTATTTATTTCTTGTATAATATTTCTTATATACGTGAAAAACAACTAGTTTAAGGCTTGAAGTAATTTTGCAATGAAATGATGAGAGCAATACGTCTATTCTAAATATGTGTATAGTATCTTTTTTCATTTTTTTTTTCTTTAGTACATACTTTTGTCTTTTTTTTTACTTTATGTGCATCAGTGTACATTACACAAACTGTAATTAGTTTGACTTTCACCTAAGAAGCCCACCTCTTTTTTCTCCTTAAATTATATTTCGTTCTATTTATAATGTAGGAGTATTGGAATATTAATTGCAAAAAAAAATATTTTTTTAATTTTATTTTAGTTTTGAGGAAAAAAAAATAGAAATTTATTTGTGTTAATTTGAATTTTACCAATAAATAGTATATTGAGAAATTTCAATTTTTATAAATTGATTAAAATCTTTGGATTTACTTTGACATTTTTTTTATACAAGACAAATCTATTTGCAATTACATGTCAATAATTTGTCTTGTATTAAATAAAATACATTTATGTTTTAATTTTTAATAGACATTTATTTATTTTTTTCAATTTATTTTAAATATAAAAAATTTCAGCATTTTTTTTTCTATTACCACATTTTTTTTACAGTTTATGAATTTTAGAGTACATATTTTGGAATCTTGTTTACTATTATCATGTTAACATGAAATCAAAGGGGTGGGGGGGGGGGGTTAAATAAGAGTTAATAATTTTTGATTTAGGTGCTTAGAAAAATTTAGGTTTAGGGACTTGTAATAATTTAGGTTTAGAATCTTGCATTTCATGAAATGGTCAATTACACGTTTGGGGTGCAACATATTCATTTTAACTAGGCTACTGAATATTTACAATAAGGTGCTACCAATCTTATTAATCAAAAAGATAAATTAAAATTAAAAAAAAAATTAACTAACCCTTTTTAAGGAAAATTCAATTTAGATTTTTCTTCACCACTTATTTTTAAAAAATTAATTATTTAACCCCACTTGTAATAAAATTCAGATAAATTTGAAAAGCCAAAGCCATGGGAGGGAAACTTTTTTAGGGGTCTAGGAACAAAAGTACTGTCTTTAACAAGCTTTGCAATCCACAGATTTTTAGTAACTTTTACCAATGAATTTGTATAATGCAAACAGGGGATAATGGGATTCTGTGTAGGTTTCGGGTCAAATTAGGTTGGGTCATTTTGCGAAATTTTGAAGCTTTCTATAGGTTCTTTCTTGTTATTCTTTACTAAGAAATTAATATCTAAAGCTTATAAAAACTGCTAAAAATGAATATATACTGTACATAATGCAAAAAACTTTACGCGTATATTTATAATTTGTGAAGACACACTACCGTCTATTTAAGGAAGTCACGTGCATAAATGAATATATGTGCATAAGTTCTATTTAAATTATACAGAGTGAAAAAAGAAATTGCTTTAAAACTCTCATTATATACATTGAAAGTATAATATATATAATATGTATTTTGCATAAAATTTCCGCGTCTATACAAACTTTTTATACATAATGTTAAATAAAAAAAAAAACAATAAGAAAAGAATTTTTTAAAACAAAAAAAAAACTTATATGAATTATAATATGAATTGAACAAAAAATTATACAATTAGTAATAGACTCTGTATTTATACGTTTAAAAAAGATCCGAGTTCTTAAAATACCAAATTATTCTTTATTTAGTTTTATTTCGATTCTATAAATAAAAGAAAAATTACAAGCATTTTTATTACTTAAGTTAAGAAAGTAAATAAATACATGTACTGGATATTAAATATTGACTTTATATAAGTAAAGAAAAGAACAATTATAATTTTGTAACTCTGAGAAATAAGATGGTAATATAATATTATTTTAAGATAGAATTATTTATTGTTGTTACATTTTTTATAAAGTAAATTAATAGATTTTAATTTAATTAATTTTAAAATTATGTAATCTTAAATTAAATATTTTAATTTTTTTTTTCTTCTTTTTGTTTTTAATTAAATGGTATTATAAATATATAAATGACAGTATAAGATCTTATAGTGAGAACGGTTTCATTCCAAAATTTTGACTTGGTTTCAGAATTTCAATTTTTTTTCTCGAAAGTAAAATTTCTCTTCATTATACTTTATAAATGCTTAATACGGTTTAGAGGATAAATTGAACAATAAAACTGTATCAAAAACCGGTTTGTGTAAACACAACCTAAATGCATGGAACATGATTACTTACAGATGAAGGCTAGGTATAATGCATAAATGTCTCGCTACATTACAATACAATTTGCTATTTTTATAATATTTAATTATCACCTTTACTAGATGTTAACGTTCTAAGCCCAAACGATTCTGATTCCCTAAGCTCGCATTATTCTAAGTCCCTAAATCAAAATTATCACAAGTACCTAAACCTGAATTATTCTAAGTCCTTATAAGCACAGATTTTTCAAAGTTCCTAAATTGAAATTAGTCTAAGTCTCATTTGACCCCACCCTCTTGAATTTTAGATTTCCAGGGTAACCCTCCATATAAACATGTTTCATGTTTAAATTAAAAAATTTATTATTAATTACATGTTAGAGAAAATATCGAGAATTCGGTACTACTTTTGTACTATGTCCAAAAAAATAAAAAATATTGCTTTTTTTAAAATTTTTCATGCAAAAACTTTGAAAAAATCAAGTACCAGATTGAAGATATCGAGTAAAAACAATAAATCTAGATATTAGTACTTTCATGGAATAAAGTGAGGTATTACATCCAAACTAAGTACCTCGAGATTTTTTTGTGAAATAAAATTTGATAAAATAATTAGGTTTTAAGGTTTTTAGGTTCATAATGGTTGTTAATTCTCGCGCAAAAAAAACCATGATGGTTTACCAGATGGTTAACCACCAGGTATTTAAAAAAAAAATAATAAGACCCCAGGATGAAAATAAACCTTGCAGGTAGTAGCGGATACCCTAGGGGTATAATTTTCAATTTTTTGACCCAACATATTTTCCGATTTTCCAAGATGGCGGACTATAAAACTTAAAAATATTAACTTTAAACTTTACAAGGGGGTTTTTGAGGGTGAGAAAAATGAATTTTGGATGGAAATTATTCAATTTTTTGACCCAATATATTATCCGATTTTCCAATATGGCGGACCATAAAACTTAAAAATATTAACTTTTAACTTTACAAGGAGGGTTTTAAGGGCGAGAAAAATGGATTTAGGGTGGAAAATATTCAATTTTTCGACCCATCATATTTTCCGATTTTCCAAGATGGCGGAACATAAAAATTAAAAATATTAACTTTTAACTTTACAAGGGGGTTTTTTAGGGCAATAAATATGAATTATTACGGTGGAAATATTCAATTTTTAGACCCAACATATTTTCCGATTTTCCAAGATGGCGGACCATAAAACTTAAAAATATTAACTTTTAACTTTACAAGAGGGTTTTTTGGGGCAAGAAATATGAATTTATTCATTTTTTAGTTCAATTTTTAGACCCAACATATTTTCCGATTTTCCAAGATGGCGGACCATAAAACTCAAAAATATTAATTTCTCCCCTCTTGAGGGTGAGAAAAATAAATAAATTCATATTTCTTGCCCTAAAAAACCCTTTTGTAAAGTTTAAAGTTAATATTTTTAAGTTTTATGGTGCGCCATCTCGGAAAATCGGAAACTATGTTGTGTCTAAAAATTGAATATTCCTACCTTAAATTCATATTTCTTGCCCTAAAAATCCCCTTGTAAATTTAAAAGTCATTATTTTAAATTTTTATGGCCCGCCATCTTAGAAAATCGGAAAATATTTTGGGTTGAAAAATTGAAAATTATACCCCCAGGGTATCCCCTACTATCTGCAAGGTTCATTTTCATCCTGGGGTCTTATTATTTTTTTTAAAATACCTAGTGGCTAACCATCTGGTAAACCCATTATGGTTTTTTTTAAATGTCACCGGTTATAGTCATACAAACATAAATACAAACATACATACATACATACACACACACACACACACACACACACACACACACACACAAACACACATATACTTTTTTAAAACCGGTTTTTGAGCTTCCTGAGGTCTCAAAACGTGCTTATATGCCAAAAAATCAGGAATCAAAATTCACCTAAAACAATGTTCCTCTATTAGGAACCAAAAACCTACGTTGTAGTCAGGGGGCTAGAAACATGACTGGTTTCGAGACATACTTATGAAGATCTAAGTATGGTAAGAATTATGAAGTTGAATACGATGCGGAATTGACACGAAATTCAAACAAAAATCGTTAATTTACGACTTATAGCCAAAAAAATAAACAGTATTCTAGATCCTATGTAAATTACCATCCGTAAATTATTAATTATCAAGACAAAACCGTAGATGGAAAAATTATTGAAATTATAATTATATAAATTATGTGTAGGGAAGCTTTATAAGATTAATAAATCATTGATTTTTGTTAAAATGAAAGATTTATTGTTAATAAATTAATCACATGTTTATGTCAATGTATAAAATATCTTTAATATTAAATTAATAATTTCACTTTTTAATACTATACATCATATTATGATTTTTAAATAGAAGATAAATAATTAAATATTAATCAAAAACGCTTGTATTATGAGTATACATAGAAATAATTATATTTTATGATAACTGTCTATAGTTTGTAGCGTTTAGATTATCTCTGATGAAACAAAAATTAGTATTTATATACCTTGTTTAAATATTTTTTTTATTGAAAAGAAAAAAAAACTTTGCGTATGTACCTAATATATAAGTAAAAATATAATAAAAAATTCATATATTTTAAAAAAATATATAATTTGTATAATTAAAATAACATGAAAATATTCATAGACTATAGAGAAATTTTATATATAAACATAAAAACATATTTATATGCTTATGTTTGATGTAAACACGTAAACATAAATTATTAAATGTTTTATAATTTTTATAAGTAATTTGTAAAATAAGATTTTTTTTTAATTTATGGATTTTTTGATGATGTATAATTTGATAATAAAATTTTTCATTATACTGAGTTTTCATTAAATTTTTACATGGAAAGTTATGAGGGCTTAATGTATATATTTTCTGTTGTTAAATATGAGTATGGGGCAAATTGCGATCGATAGGATGACAAAAATTTTTGTTTCAAAAAGTAACTAAGCAAGATATACATGGATTAGCTCATAAACAATTATGATCGTAGTGTCATCCTATTAAAGCCAATGGAACAGCTCACGATGAAAAAGTATTTTTATAATGTCGCGATAGGGTAGGTTTAGTAGTCTCATATGAAATTGTACACTGTAAAAAGTAACTTTCTTAGATTTACAAAAAAAATAGAAATTTTTCAAAAAATTAGTAAATTTTCAAAAAATGTTGTAAATATTCGATAAAAATCGTATAAATTTACTAAATTTAGTATATTATCGAAAAATTCGAGAATTCTCGATTTTTTTTTGTGATTTTACGAAAAAAGTTGCAAATTCACAACTATTTTTCGGAAATTTACAACTATTTTTTGAAAATTTTCGAAAAAAAATTGTAAATTATCAATTTTTCTTGCGAATTCACAAAAAAATCGAGAATATTCGAAATTTTTGTTATTATACTAAATTTAGTAAATTTACGATTTTTTTCGAAATTATTTTGAAAATTTACTAATTTTTCAAAAATGTTCTAATTTTTTTGTTAATATAAGAAAATTAATTTTTACAGTGTATTTATCAGATATTTTTTCACTTTTATATAAAAAATTTTCTTTTTCCACAACTAAGCTACCCGATTTTTGAAAATTCTTATTTTTGGAGTTGCTGACGATATTTTCTGTTTTTTTTTGATAAGTTAAAAAAAGCTCAAAAATAATGTAAACAAAGATTTCTGAAACTATTTATTTTGTATATCTAGTCGATTTTATAAATTTATTACTACAAAACCATTTAAGAAAACTGAAAAAACCTCATAAAACTCAAATTAGCCAAACCTGTTTTTTGCAAACAAACGTGTAAAGGTCTAAATAGCTGATAAACTTTTATTTGCTTAGGAAAATATATTTTAAGGATTAAAAAAAGTTGAAGCAATTTTTAACATAAAAAAATATAATTTCTTTAAAATAAAAAAATTTTGGTTCTCTCGTCTAAGTGCGTAAAATAATTGTTTTCCAGGCTATTTAATGATAAATGTATTATTGTATACAATAATTTTGGGCTAAAAATTATCAAATATTTACCATTATAACTTGTGAATAAATTAAAAACTGTCTAAAAAACAAAAAAAAGTAATATAATAAAATTAAAAACTGTAAAAAGGTTTTTTTAATTACAAATTTCAAATTATTTTTACAAATCAATGCTAATTCCTTGTTTTTATTAGTTTTGAACTTTTATTAAATAACTTTTCAAAAAGAAAAACCCCGAAAAATACCGTCAGCAAACCCCAAAAATAAGAATTTTCTAAATTCAGTTATAGTTAAGTTGCGGAGGAAAGCAGTTTTTGACATAAAAGTTGAAAAATCGTTTTGGCACCTATCACTGATTTCTTGTTCATGATTTTTAAAAAAAAAACGCGTTTTAAATTGATTTGCCTTAAAAAATTTTTTTATCGATTAGTAATAAAAAAAAAAAAGGGTCATATACTATAGAGAAATATATTTTGCAAAAAAATTACTTATTTCAAGCAAATTAATTATTAGTACTTTTTTAATTTAAATAACGGTTCTCAGCATGTTAAACATCGTATAAACTGTTTTTAAAACCTAAAAAAAATCAAATATAAATTCAAAATAAAAAAATAGCGATTACCTAAAATTTTAGGAACTAAAAATTAAATACCTTCATAAAAAACTGATGTGATAAAATGACATAATGACGACATTTAATTATTATTGGTCTACTTGCTTGTAATTTTATCAAGTAAATTTTACGGAACGATGTTTTGCTTAAATCTATCCAATCAATTTCTAATGTTAAAGTGTCATATAAATTTTCGCCCTAAAAAAATAGGTACACTTTATAAATATTAAATTTCACCTAACAAATAATCACATTACCTTTGATAAAAGCTCTTGGCCGAAATGACAGTACAAGAAAAATTGGACAAATAAGCATATGACTGTGCTGATGTTAAATAAAACCATAAAGTCAAAGTTTTGAAAATTTTGATAAATTTGTAAAATTGTTGCTGACATTGCGATTCCATTAGTTATAAATTGCAGAAATATTACATCTTGAAAATTGTTTTTTATTGCTTTAGTGTAACTAAAACATATAAAATGAATACACAAAATATTTTACAGATTTGGTAATCTTAACTAACCTTAGTATTTTTTGGTGATGATTAATAATTTTATGAATACTAGATTCTTCGGATTTTCCTAAAAGTTTCGACAAATTTTTTACGCGCAATGCTAAAATTTCTAACTGGGTGCTTCCTTGAATCATAAAGCCAATCATTATGCAGTCATATATTGTACCGATAATAGAAGCATAATTTGCAATGTGACAACCGAATGCATAACTTAACCAAGGTACTTTATTTCTAAAATCTTTTGGTAACCATATTTTTATTAGAAATTGTGGATTATGAATATTTTGAAAAAGTGGAATTAAAACAGCTAAAACTGCAGCTGTGACTCCATTAATGGTAAAAAATTTGATAATAAATCTAAAAATTATTTTATTTATTAAATACTAGAGAAGAGAAAAATTTGATGGTGAAACTTACTTTATTTTTTTAACGTTTTTCTTATAAATAAGGGATTCGTTTTCAGTTGATGGAACACATAAAGGGTTTATAAAAAATTTTCCCAAATTAATAAATTTTTTTCTATTAATTATTAAGTTATCCATTTTTAAACATACTGATGCTATCGTTAATTGAAATAAAAGCTTTTCATTAAATTCTGCTGAATCCCCACAATTCCAAATTAAATAAAATATTTCCAATAAATTGTACAAATGAAAAAGTATTAAAGTGATAATCGAATTAGTCCAATAAAAGTAATTAAGAAAACTTGAATCCCAATTTTTGACTGGTTTCCAGACACCATAAATTGATAAAATTTTAAAAGCATCTGATAATACCAACATATTTGTATTTTTAAATTTACTCTTTTTTGGAACTTGATTGCACTATTTAATTTTGCTTTTGTAAACTTTAGCCATTACTTTTTGAAATTGTATTTTTTAACGAGAAAATCATTTAACTCTTTGAAACAAAGTAATACAAATGAATCTATTTATGAAGTTCAAGCTTGACATTTTAAAATATTGATTAAGTGGTAACCAATAGGATAAAAACACGCTAATTAAAAGCTCTTGATATTACAGTGTATAGATGTTTATTAAAAAAATTCATTTTATTACTTCAAAGAGCCAATAATACAATCGATATATGGATTATTAACAGGGTTTTAGCTGGGGGATTTTGTACGTAGAAAAATTCGTGATTAAACAATAACTGAAAATTGATGATTGGTCCATCCCACCACTTCGTCAATCCTGCTGATTGAGTCATTTTTTAATGCCCCTCTGATGGGTCACTAATTAGAATTTAAAAAAAAAAAATAATTTTAACAATGACGAATTTTTAACCTCATAATCAGTCATTTAAGTTATTTGAAACATTTTCACATAGTATTCTGTGATCAGATCAAAAATTTTCCATCCTGATCAAACTTAAAATATTAAAAAACTAATATTAAAAAATAATTATTAATATTTATTATTATTTAATTAAAATAAAAGGTTGAAATAACTTTCAAATTATTGATTTTAAGCTTAGGAATTTAAAAAAAACGGATTTTAAAATCCTTATAAGTGACCCCGAGGGATATAAATAATTGATTCAATCATTAATATCTTTCAAGAACTATTTTTTGAAAATTTTTTGCTTAATTTTAGCAATATGGCATCGTAAGCTACTCAGGCTGAGATATGGCAAGATATACATGGATTAGCTCATAAACAATTATGATCGTAGTGTCATACTATTAAAGCCAATGGAATAGCTCACAATGAAAAAGTAATTTTTTAATGGCGCGATAGGGTAGGTTTAGTAGTTCTCTTAGTCTCATTATGAAATTGTATTTATCAGATATTTATGCAGTTTTTTATCGTTTTCTAGGACCGGCTGTAAAAAAGACGCATCTAAGAATTTCAATTGTCATAATTATCGGAAATTAGATCTCTGTTACGTATGGTAGGTCAAAAATGATACCCCTAGAATCCGATATATATAAATATTAAACCTACATCCGATATTCATATTAACGTTCCCAGACGAAATAGGAGCCCGGAGGTGCATTTCTGCTGATGCTGATCTAGCACAATAGCGTGGGACCAAAAGTCAGCTATGACGCAAAGTAGGAGTGATTTATGGAACGTAAATTGCATAGATCTCACCTCGCGATTTTTAGACGTAGGCAAAGACGCCTCTGCTAATTGGACGTGACGAGACCGACGCTTTTTTGTATTGGACGTTTCCCCCAATATCTCGCAATATGGGCAGATTCATTTTAGATTATATATTGCCCTTCAGGTGCCCAAATTGTATTCTTTAGAATCATAACCATCGTTAATTAGAGTACTAACTCCCGTTATTAAGTATCTTTTATAATTCGTTTGACTTAAAGACTTAGACAGTTTTATTATATATACTTATAATCAATAAAGTGAAAGTTATATATCAAATCAGTTATTAGTTATTATTGTGACAATTCCTTCTGTAATTAAGAACTTAACCTCAGGTTAGGTTCATCCAGCTTAGATCGAACTCGAACTCATCTACAAATACATCAACTATAAACCAACCTTTAATAACCATACAACTTATAAAATACCTGGGGCAGTCAATATCCCCAGGATAAACTTATATTTCATATATTCATAATTATTTATATTTACGTATCCCTTGGATAAAACCTCAGGATACGTAACATAAAGTGGCTCCCTAAAAGGAAAGCTGGTAAGAAGGAACAAGAGCATATTTCCTATCAAGATAACATTTACAGTATATGGCAAAGAAAGGCCAACGCTATTATACCTGCAAATATCCAAACTGCCAAAATTGTAAAGGAAAAGTAAAAGAAAAATTTTAAATTTCAAAACACGAAATACTATCAACAAACAAGTCAAATAGTAAAGTAATAGTGACTGTAAATTATACTATCGAACTCAACGAAGAAATCAACTCTAATCAATCAAAATCTCAAGATCATTGAAATTATTTAAAGCCGTTATACCACACAATACCATCTAAAGAAATTTATCTACATTTTCGCCAAGCAGTTTCTGGAAAATTTTTTTGCCAAGCTGTAGCCAAGCTGTATATTGCCAAGCTGTAGCCAAGCTGTATATTACCAAGCTGTAGCCAAGCTGTATATTGCTAAGCCGTAGCCAAGCTGTTCATTTTTTTATTATCATTGCCAAGCAGTTTTAGGACCTATCCAACAAATCATTGGAAAATATAATGGAATTCAGGACCGTTGTTATAACTACAATCTTAATGTAAGTACCTTAAAAATATTTTTTTTATTTTATACTTAAATCTCCGAGACATTTCAAAACTTTCAAAAAAAAAAAATTTTTTTTTAAATCTTTCTTATAAACAAATAAACAATCTCGTAAATTTTTTCGTAAAACTATTATGCCAAACAATTCTTGGCGACAACCACGAGATACATTTTCTGATACTGAATCAATTAATAGTGAAGTAAACCGAACCATGGACGGCCCTAGTCAAACTAACCCGCCCAATAATATAGATGTAGAAAATAAAAAATTTTTTTTTTTTTTTTAAACAAAAGTAATTTTGCAAAAAAAATACATAAGTATCCTTTTTTTAAATACTTGCAAAATATTTTTATTAAAGCAAATCAGTCTTTATTAATCCATGCACCAAATAAATAATTAATTTTTTTTTAATTTATGCAAGTATTAAAATACTTTATTTTAAAGCAATATTATCTAGCATGCATTGCTTTTTTATACTCGCAACGAGTAAAAAATGCCAAAAAATTTTACGTACATGCACAATAAAAAAATATACACAAGATTTGTCAATAATTTATAAACTGAACATGCCAATACTAAAACAAATCTGTATAATTACATAAATATGATATGCATATCAAATATTAACATTTTTTCGAACACAATAAAGAACGCATAATAAAATTATTTCACAGGTTATTATACGAAAAGCTGCATATTTCAATAAATCCTCATTTTTAAAGATACTAGTTTTTAAGAATAAAATATTTTACTAAACCATTCAGAATGATTTAAAAATTGTATTTATTTATTTAATAAATATTTTTTTAAATGCACAAGTTAATATTTACACGTGTTCCTTATACTAGTTTTATACTATACAGTGTAGTATGGCATATCCTGTACTAACACAATCTCATATGATTTTAGTGCATATATACACCACACTATACATAATTACTAACACATCCTTGCATAAAATTCAAGTGTCCTTATAGAGAGTGTTAGGAAATAAAATCGAGGAGGACACTAAAAGTCGCAGTCAGTACCAGAAATTGTCATGTTACTCTTATCGTCATAACCCACTAATGAACATTACTTTTGTAAATAAAAAATAATTCGCTTAAAATTTTCAAAAACTCCCAAAAGGAAAACATAAAAAAATGATTTACGAATCGATTGGCACCGTTTTAAATACTTTTTTGTAGACTTATTTGTAAAATTTTTGTTTGGAAAATTTGATCTTGCTTGGATTTATTTTTTCAAACAAAAATTTTTGCATATGAATCTGCAAAATAATACATCAAATCTACTATTGTATTTATAAACCATTTTATAATGTTTTCCTTTTTTTAGAATTTTGATTATCGGCGGTAATTTGGAGAAAAATGCAATATTCTGCAGCAAAACGATGAAAAGTCGGTAATGGGATCTGACTTGTCCTTAAAGATCACTAAATTTAGAAGTAACTAACGAAATTTTGAACGAAATGGAAAATATTGAACAAAATCGTAAAAATGGAATACAAAATAAACCAAACAACACTAATAATAGACCCAGATTAAATAATCTTGTCCCACTTATAACTGCTATTGCAAATATACCCGATTTTTCTGGTCAGCCACAAACCCTACAAGCTTTTTCTAAAGTTTTGAAAGATATTGTTAAAACATATGGACCAGGTTGCGAACAGTTTTTGTTAAACTCAATCCCTCGCCGCCTTAAAGGCCGAGCATATGACGCATACGCAGGAATTGCCCCTAATTATACCAGTCTAGAAAATTTTTTACAAGACTTAAAACTAAGTTTTGGAGGTATCACTGACGCAGATACTATTAAATTAGATATAAGACAAGCCGAACAAAACCCTGGCGAACCAGTAGCCGATTATGCCCTACGCGTACAAAATTTAGAACAAGCTTTACATGCAATTTATGATTCATTAGTTAGCTTAACCGCAAACGAAAAAGAACAATGGAAAAAGCGAACTAGTATTGAAGCCCTTGAATGCTTTCTTTTTGGATTGAGGAATCCTCCGGAATATAGAGTAGCCTCAAAACAACCAAAAACTTTGCGAGAAGCTGCTAATATTGCAGTTAACCTTGAAGGTAGACGTCGCTTGGTATAAAGACATGAATTCTGTACATTAAAACACGCACCAGTTACTCCAGCTGAACCAAACAACCTTGCGATAGACGACACATCTAATGTCAGCACAGCCTCAACTTCAGAAATTTTTAATTTAATAAACCAATTTCTAGAAATACAAAGATTACGTAATAACGTGATAAATGCAACAGGACACTATATAACAGGTATACGCACTGTTGCCGCGGAACCTCCAAAAAAGCAATGTATTTTCTGTAAAAGTAATAGTCATGATATATCCCAATGTAAAGAGTTATTTAAATCTGTTGAACAAGGAAAAATTAAACACCCTACCAAAATCCAAGAACCTGATACTTCAATTACAACCTTAACTCCTGTTTTTGAAAATTACCCACAAAATTACCCACCACTCTGGTGGCAACCAAATAGAGGAAATAACTATAACCGTTTCAATCAGGGTTATAATAGAGGAGGCCGAAACAATAATAATAATCCATATAACCAAAATTTTAATTAATACCCAAACAATCAACAAAATTTTAATTCCTATCAAAATTTTAATAGGTACCCCAACAATCAGAAATTTAACCCAAATAATCGCCAAAACTATAATAATAATCGCGGACAATATCGCGGTAATAATAGAAATCGTAATTTTTCAAATCCTAATAACTTTTATCCAAATTATTCAAATCAAAATATGATGGAATACCAAAATTTCCCATCCCAAAATCAAAATTATTCTAACTAAACCCAAAATTTCAACCAAAGCCAAAATTTTGCTCAAAATTATCCTCAAAATGAAAATAATCAGAATTTCCCTCCCAATTTCTCTAATGTCTCCCCTCTTATGAATCTTAATTCAACCCAACAACCAAATAACTCTTCCAACAACACAAAAAATTCCCAAAGTGTTGAAAATAACTCAGAAAAGCATTTAAACTAGTTACTTGCCTATCCTCGAGTGAGTTTGGGCCAAAATTAAACCATGATTTTGACACTTTTTATACAAATGCAATTTCGAAAACCTTTTACAATAACTCTTTACCTTCAATTTTAAGCCTTAATAACGATGAAATACACATTTCAAACACAATACCTTTTGAAATCCCAATTAATATAGAAAATCTCACCCCTTTTTCAAACATTCCAGAAAAAGATTTTACTTCAAATAATGAAAAATTAACCCCTGAACCAGAAATAAATTTTAAATTTGAAAAACCGAAATCAATCCTTAAACCAAAAATAAATTCTACAAGCTCTGAAAAATTAAAAATAATCACTCAGACCGGACCTGATTTAGACTTAATTATTGAAAAACCTAAGGAAATACTTGATTCCCCAAAGATTAATAAAACCCCTAGCTTAACTATCGAAAAATCTAAATCAACTTTTAAATTAGAAGATTCTTTCCCTTTTTCAAAAAATTCAAAATTAAAACCTAATACAGAAAAACAAAAAGTTGAACCAGAAAATACTTCAAATCTTGAAACTAAAGTTAAACAAACAATAATTGATAAACGATTAAACCTTATTATATGTATCACAACCTGAAGAAATTAAACAAAAACCGTTAACCTTTGTATTACCAGTTAAAACTGAATTTCCTTCTGCTCACATAAGATACGCAACTATAAAAAAAATACCAATGTTGTCCAATTCCACAGCCCAGATTTAGTCGAAAATGGCTCAAATCTCTTAATTGATACGGGCGCGGACGTTTCATTAATTAAAGAATCAGCACTACGCTCATCTGTTTTTGTAATTTTTGGCGTTATTTGAAGATTAATCGGATTTTCAGGCGTAGCCGAATGTACCAAAGGCGCAGTAATAATAACATTAAATAAATTACAATGTCTTTTTCATGTTGTAAAGGACGATTATTGTACTGGTTATGATGGAATTTTAGGCTTAGATATGATGCAAAAATATGAAGGATTAATTGACCTAGCAAAAATGAACTTATACTTAGGACCACTCGTTATTCCGTTTAGAAATAAAGAAAAATTTGTTATTGAACCAAATTCTGAACAAGGAATATATGTTCATGTATCCGATCCTGTAAAAGAAGGATATATGCCTGAAATAAATTTACATCCAAAACTTTACATTGGAGACGTATTAGCGACAAATAGAAACGGTTTAGCATATGTTATGTGTGTAAACCTCAATGATGAAAAAATCGAAATTGAAGCCCCAACTGTCGAATTAGAACCATATGAAATAGTTGAAAACATTGAAGAAAATTACATTCCTGAAACAATTTATGAAACTTCTGAAATAAAAAATGATTCTGATGAAGAAAATTTTGATAGAGATGAATTGTATGCCAAAGTTATATTTTTTATATAATTATATATTTTATATATTATTTCTCCCCTACCCCCCTATAAAAGATATTGACTTAAATGGCTTAGACAATGAAGAAAGAAAAAGTATAGAAACCTTAGTTTATGAATTTGCCGAAGTATTTTATGTTAGGGCTGTTTCACAAACCACGTAACGCAAATTTTTCCGTTTTCGCGATACCCGCCTACTCAAAAAAGCGTTATGTTACGTTTTTTTTCTCCCCTACCACCCTTAAAAGCGTTACTAACGCAAAATAATTTTAAAATATTTTATCACAAATATTTTTCTTTTACACACACCTACCTTGACGGCGTTACGTGGTTTGTGAAAGAGCCCTTAAGGGTAGAAAATTTACTTGCACTCCTTTAATTGAACATAAAATTGAAGTTTCCTCTAATGTACCTATTACCCTACATCCTACTGAAGTTCAAAAAGCTCTGGATAAAATTCTGAAAGAACATTTAGATTTAGGAATTATAAAACCTGGATATTCTGAGTATTGTTCTCCAATTTATGTCATCCCTAAGAAACAATGTGGTAAAAATAGGGAAAAACAATATAGGGCAATTTTAGATTTTAAAAAAATAAATGAAATAATTATAGGAGATGCTTTTCCCATACCAAATATAACCGAAATACTTGATAAATTAAGCAATTGCCGCTACTAAAGCTCTCTTAATGCAAAAATGGCTTTAATATATAAATTTATATAAAAATTATAAAATTATTTATACAAAACAGTAAAAATTGCCAAAAATACCATTTCATAACGGGACTAAGAGACCTACGCTCTCCACCCTATAGCTCCACTATAAACGTACCCTTATCCCAAAATAAATAGGTGAAGAAGGTCACAGTTTTTTTTAATCTAACTCCTAAAAACAGCAAAATTTCTCGAGACGGGTTAAAGCTTCACTCTTTAATTAAGTTTAGCTTATTAACTAAAAATATACCAATTTAATTTAAGTTGGCCCTGGTGCCATTTGTGATTTCCAAATATCAGGTATTTTTAACCCGAAAAATCAAATTGTACAGTCTTTAATTCAATGAAATCAAAAATTAGCGATTTTGTAATATAAGAACCTTTTCTTTCCAGCTATCAAAATCTCCCTTGATTAAATCAATTTTTTTTAGTAACACGAGAAATGCCGGTTAATTTACAAAAGAATTACCCATATACCTAATTTTCTTTCTTATAATTTTAATATTAATTTTTTTAATCTAAAAAAAATGTATAATAATTACAATTATATAAGATTTTTTTTATCAAGAATATAAAAATGCTCAATTTGCGAAATTATTATTGTAAGAAAAATTTTAACACGATTATAACTCCAAATATATATAAGCTAAAAAAATAATAATCAAATCCATTGTTTATAACAAAAAAGATTTTATGATACATATATTTAATAGTATTATCATATTGTGTACATAAAAAAAAACAAAAAAACCAACTGTAAATGAAGAAGTCTTTTAATATATAATAAAAAACAAGAACAAAAAGAAAAGTTATATATATATATATAAATATGACTTAATTATATTTTATTAATATATATATATGGGTATTTTCAAATGTAACGTATACGAAAGTTATGGTCTGATCTTAAAGTTGGTGTCAAAGCATTTTTTCCCTGAAAGTACTATTAAAAATAAGCCTCAAATTTTTAGCTCCATCGGTTCAATTCTAAATTTTTTGCAGACATTTTTGTGTTTTAGAATTTCTAAAAAAAGGAGTTAATGAAATTCCGAAAACACAAAAATGTCTGCCATAAATCGAGAATTGAAGCTAAGAAGCTAAAAATTTGCATGGAGGGTTATTTTTAATAGTACTTTCAGGAAAAAATACTTTGACACCGATTTTAAGACCCGACCATAACTTTCATATACGTTAATTTGAAAATACCCATATATAAGCTCGCGAGAAAATGATTATTATTAATATAAAGTAAGAAAAATTTTCTTATTGTTACTTTTGTTTTAATAACTTTATTCACGATTATGTATTTTGTTATACATGGAATTATCTATTATAATAACAAACTTTTCTAGATTATAAAATGATGAATTTATATATATAAAAAAATTATTATTGTATAACACTGTTTATTTAGTAATACTTTTTTATTGTTTTTTTTATATTATTCATTAAAAATATGTAACGTTAATTTAGAAAAAAATATTAGATGAGAAAATCTCATAATAAAGTTAGTGATATAATCAGGAGTAGGTATGTACTTGGATAGAATTTAGAGTCATGGTAAATTAATGTAACAAGGATATCTGATATTGTAAGGATAATTTTTTTAAGAACTACCAAGAGCCCTCACAAGAGCCAGAATAAAAAAGATATTAAATGAAAGTTACCAACCAGAAGTATAAGTTATAAGAAATTTGTGGCTGAATGACTAGCTGAATGAACATTAATCAGGTAACCAAAATTTAAGGAAATAAATGGATAATATATTTTTTATTTTTGAGTTTTAAACTGTTTTGAGCATTTGTAACCATACTTTGAAAAAAATTTTTGAACTGGGATTTTCTGTATTAGATAGGGTCAGGCTTCAGATAACTAATATAATTATAGATAAATATATAATTACCATAATAGCTGTAACTTCGTAGGATTCGAGTAAATTTTAAAAAAATCATGTTTTACCATATCACATAAATAACTAAAAGAATTTTTTGAAATTTTAAAATGCGTTTTTATCCATAATTGTAATTTTGGCAGTCATTTAAAAAATTGTTATTTCGGGCCATAAGTGGACTAGAAAATTGAAATACTCCCCTTGTAAATAAAACACAGAATTCAGAATACATAAAAATTTGTCTTTTAAGGTTTAAAGGGACGATTTCATGGAGAATATTTTTACTAGATTCTGGGGTCTTTAGAGATGAAAAAATCGAACCTCGGTAATTATCACTAAAAATTTATTAAAATTTTGCTTTAAGATAGTTTTCTGGATCCTGTTCGAGCAGAATTTTAATAAATTTTAAGTCATAATCAGCTCATAATAATTATTTCTACCTGTTTCTACCCTAGTGCCCCTAGGATTTAGTAAGAATACGCTCCATGAAATTGGCTTTTAAGTCTTGTCTAAAATTTTAGTCTTAATACTAGTGCTACTAATTTGTAAAATTCAAAATACCTGTAATGAAAATAAATCCAGCTTTGGCAAGCGAAATTCTGCAAGCGATTGGGTTGCTACACATCTTAATGTATTTTTCTTCTAAATCCTGAGTGGGTTTGTACTTTATCTATTTAATTAATGGACCAAGCACAACCGTAAATAATAGTTAAAAAGTTACAAATTTACAATGACTAAATAAAACTGGAAAAAATATTACGATTACATACTAAAATACGATTATTCCTCATTATAATGAACATCCAGGGTGTGAAATAATTTAGATTAAAATTATTTATGTAATAAATGTATCATATTTCTGGTTACATTATTTTTATAAAGAATTAAAATTTTACATAATTTAGGTACTTTTCTTTTAAATATTTTTGCATAAAATTAATGTAATGTTGATAAAATTATGATCTTACATCAATAAAATAATATTTTTTCGTGCATAAAAATGATATATTACGTTATATATATATTTATATCCATTAAAATAATAAGAATCAATTTTATTCAAAGATGCGGAAGAATTAACAGTTACACTTTTTTTCGTACATGTATGAATAAATTACTTATTAGATTATTTTATTTAAAAATTTATTTCGGATTATCTAGAAAGTTTTATTTATAAATTAAATTTTAATGTGCTTCATATGAAAAACTTAGAAAAAAATCATTTATTACGTGAACGGTCAATTTTCTTTATAATATGTAATGTACATTATGACACATCAACTATAAAGTAATGCAAAGTAAGTAACATAATGTAAAAATGTAAATTATTATAACATTTTATATTTTTTTTTTGATGATTTGATTTTTTAATTTATTATATGCGTTCTTATTTTATAATTTATGTATATGAGTTGTAAAATTATGAAATAAAAATAAGTAAGCTTAATTTTTGAAGCGAAAGTTTATATCTACGATCGTCAATTTTTTAAAAAATATATGGATTTAATCTTTTAGTTAAATTATATAATATGTGGATCACTTTTTTCGTGAGAATTTGAATTCTTAGCGTTCAAAGAATTATTTTTTAACTAACAATAAGAAATTTCCTTTATTCTTACTAAAATGGTGACCTTTCTCTTTTTTTGACCATGGTTTGTAATTTATGGTTACCAGGTACCCTCGCATCTACCTATTTTAATTTTTTCGTTTTTTTCTGCATGGTTAACCTAAAAAACCAGCCTCTTTGGACAGGGATCAAACGTTGACCCCAGAATTTATAACATGGAACATGTTTATAGGGAGAATTACCCTTTGAACCCGAAATTCAAGGGGGAGGCGTCCAATTTAAGGGAGAGGAGTCAAATGAGACTTAGAAAAATCTGGTCTTAGAGGCTTAGAAATCTTAGAATAATTTCAATTTAGGGACTTAAAATAATTCAGATTTAGGGACTTAACATAATTTCGATTGAGGGTCTTAGAATAATTTTTATTTAGGAACTTTTTGGACTTGTAATAATTTGAGTTAAGAGATTTTGTATTTTGTATAACAAATAGAGCTAAATTTTAACATGGAACATGTTTACAGGGAGGGGGTACCTTAGAAATCTGAAAATCAAGTGGGGGGGGTAAAAAGTGTCACATTTATGGCAAAGTAAAATATTTTCGATTTGAGAGGGGGGGGGGGGGTAAAATGGGACTAAAAATAATTTCAGTTTTGGAACTTAGAATATTCCAGATTTACGGGTTTGTAATAGTTTGAGTTAAGGGAATTAAAATAATATTTTCAATTTAGGGACTTACAATAATAAGTTTGATTTTAACATAGAACATAATATATAGGGAGGGATACTACCCTGGAAATCCGAAAATCAAGATGGGGAATATAATTGAAAAGTGTCCGATTTAAGGAGGGGGGATCAAATAGGACTTAGGATAATCTAGATTTAAGGACTTCGAAAAATTCAGGTGTAGGGACTTAAAATTTTTTCGATTTGGGGACTTTTCAATATGGGTTTAGGAATCAGAATACTTTCGTTTTAGTGTGCCCAAAGGAAAAATGCATCAAAAGGATAAGTGTCAGTGACAGGGAGCATAATTTTATAATTAGGCCAGGGGGCTCCAACTTACAACCAAGTCTGTTATAAATAACATGCTCCATGCTGTGTATGTGAACGCATAAGAACCGGTTACAATTTTTTTTTAACACTGACTCTATTTTTTGTATGAGGTATGACTAAATAAAAAAGAATTACCCATATACATTTAACAGAATACCTAACTTACGCATAAACGAGTTATTTTTTTAAGTTTACATTGATGCATGAAAGTGATTTATTGGCGCAAAATTTGCATCCAAGTAACGTCCAATAAAAAAAAATAATCTATGTATACATGTGACGAAAGACAAATTTCGTATATTAAATAATTCTTTTTTACATTTTCTCATACAGAAAAAAAAAATTTTGCAATTTTAACTGTTAAAGAAGTTTATGCAATTTATTTCTATGTATAAAAAAAAATTACGCGTTCTTTTTTAGATAATTTTATGACAGTAAGGATGAATTTTTCAATTAATTTTATTAGTTTGTACGCTAAAAATAAAAAAATAAAATAAATTATTCGATATAATTTTTTTAGAATATGTAAATTTAAAGCATTAAATTAATTAAAAAATATAAATAAAGATATATTTTTACTGTTAAAATGTACTTTATACGCATATAATATGTTGTAGGAATTATATTTTTATGTACTTATAGAAGTTACATTTTAATTTTTTTTTTTTTTTTTATTGATAAACAAATTTTTTATGTTACGCCACTAGTACTACTATACTTATTTATAACAGTTGGAGGAAATTTTCATAATTTCATAATTATTAATGTAATCCGAAGATTAGAAATTTAGAATTAAATAAGTTAATTAATTTTATCAGATTAAGTTTTATATTTACTTTTTTTAATTTCCCATAATAATATTTTTTAAAGAGCTTTTTTATTTATGTAATTTATTTAAGACTCAAAATGATATTTTAAATCTAAACTTTTAAATTGATGACAAAGTTACGATTTTTAATAAAAAAGTATGTAATATTTTGTTTAAGCACTAAAAAAAACTTGTTTCTTACAAATCAAAAGATTTCTTAAACTCAAGGTGACAAAAAATTTAATATAAAAATACACTGTAAAAAGTAAATTTCTTAGATTCACAAAAAAAAAAAATTTTTTTCGAAAAATTAGTGAATTTTCAAAAAATTTTGTAAATATTCGTTAAAAATCGTAAATTTACTAAATTTAGTATATTATCGAAAAATTTGAGAACTCTCGATTTTTTTTGTGAATTTACGAAAAAAATTGTAAATTCACAACTATTTTTCAGAAATTTACAACTATTTTTTGTAAATTTTCGAAAAAAAATTGCTTTTATTTCACATCCTACATCGTTATCCAGAGCAGGGCGTAAATACTCTTAATTAATAATTTGACGCCTTTTTTGGGAAAAATTTGCGTCCCGCTTTGGATAACGGTGTACATCTGTTACACCCCAAAAGTGTAATTGACCATGAAACGGACAACTTTTTGACCAATTCATGAAATAGTCAATTTTTCAAGATTTTTGACCATTTCATGAATTGGTCCGACATCTTTAATTTTTTTACACAATTTGGTCAATAATTTTAGAATGAATAAAAATAACAATTAAGTATACAGAAGTCGCTATACTAATTAAGCCCCGAAATTGAAATTATTTTAAGTCCCATGTGACCCTCCCCTCTCAAATCAAAAATATTTTACTCCCTCCTAAATCTTTTAACACTTTTCACCCCCCCCCCTTGATTTTCAGATTTTTAAGGTATCTCCTCCCTATAAACATATTCCATGTTAAAATTCAGCTGTATTTAGTATACGATGCAATTTAAGGGCAAATTAGGCCCTTTAGCCTCATTAGACCCCCTCTACCTTAAAGCAGAGAAATTTTACTACCCCCCTTAAATCGGATATATTCGACCCCCTTGCCCCTTTAATCGGATAAGTTTGATCACCCCCCTTATATAGGACACTTTTGACCCCTCTTCCCTTGTTTTCTAGATTTCCAGGGTACCCCCTCCCTATAAACATGTAACATGTTAATGCAGCATCAAGGGTGTAAATCACTCTGAAGAGCAAAATGGACCTAAAACTTGGAGCTAAAACGAAATCCTGGTGCAAAAATTGATTTTCAAGAGGCTCTTTTTTGCCCTAAAAGAACCATTTTCACCACATGGGACTAAATTCATTTTGTATCCCCATAGTCTATTTTTGCTCCTGAGGAATCAATTTTAGCATTAACATAGCCTTTTTATCCCAACGCACCCAGACTGTGTTCAAAGGTCAATTTGCACGAATTAGAGCTAAATTTTTCAATATGAGATACATTCTTTTCGCCAAAAGTCTAAGAATGATACTTAATAATAATACTATTGATCTAAAACATATACTATAATAATAAGAAAAAACAAGATTTTTAACATGGAACATACACTGAAAAAAATTCTGGCTATGGCAGCCTTTTAAAGATTGCAAACGTCTTGAAACACAAAAAAAGTAAGTTTTAGTCATTTCAAATGCAAGTACTGCAGCATAATGGTATTTAAAAAAAAAATTTTTTTTACACTTTTCGTTAGGGTTTATACCATTTGCAACCATATACAGAAAAAAAAATCGGCTGCCACAACCGAATTTTATTTCAGTGTGTTCATAAGAAGGGGTACCCGGAAAAGACACTCAAAATTAGGGGTCAAAAGTTGACATTTTTCGAGGAAAATGGTCAAATGGACTTTGAAAATTTAGGGACTTAAAATAATTTGAGTTTAGGAATTTAGAATAATTCAATTTTAGTTTCATAGTTTTCAGGAGTAGAATAATCATTATTAACATGTTCCATGTACTAAACCATCTCCGTTAATTGTGTTAACAAACAAATTAGTTTTATAAGTTTTTTAGTTTGGTTTCTAAATGCTGCAGGCTCGATAACTCAAAATCCATTCGTTTCTGAGCTTTCTGCTTATAGAGAAGTTGGCTCAAAAGTACCCAAAGAATATAATACTAAATTTTTTAGAAAATTATAAAATTGATATAAGACTTGAGTGTCGTTATTCTATTGTGGAATTTTTTATTACTAATTTGTAGCACTAATTTTTACGTGGGCAGTTAAATAATATTAAATTTTTTTAAAATCATAAAAAAGTTAGTTTAAAATATAATAAATGGATATAATTTATAATAACACTTAAAATAATCTTTTAATAACTTATTTGAGTATCGCAATTACATTTTTCTCTTTTTTTATTATAAAAAAAAATAAATAAGTATAAATTATTATGAAATTTTAATAAAAATAATTTATATTTATTTATATAGTGTGTGATTAAAAGAAAATCTTATTTTACTCCTTTCAACTAAATAGTAAGGTAATACGATACGAAGTACATTTTAAAAAGTTTTATGCATATTTTCTCTCTTACAGTGAGATATCAAAATTCTACAATATGTTCATCTTTTATAAATACCTCATAAATTTAAAACTTTCTGCTATCATTATTATTGTTAAAAATTCTTTCTTTTCTTTTTGAAAATGTTGAATAATTATTTACATGAAACGAGATTATATTTTTATATTGAAAAAATATCAGAAAAATTATTTCTGAAAATAAATACATGTACTTGTATCTGTTTTTTAGAGAGCCTGTCCACTGAAATAATCTGTACCATTTTGAAAATATGGGATTTCTACCCAAAAAATAAAAGCTACAGTGTAAAAAGTAACTTTCTTAGATTTACAAAAAAAATAGAATTTTTTCGAATAATTAGTAAATTTTCAAAAAATTTTGTAAATATTCGATAAAAATTGTAAATTTACTAAATTTAGTATATTATCGAAAAATTCGAGAATTATCGATTTTTTTTGTGAATTTACGAAAAAAATTGTAAATTCATAACTATTTTTCGGAAATTTAAAACTATTTTTTGTAAATTTTCGAAAAAAAATTGTAAATTATCAATTTTTCTTGCGAATTCACAAAAAAAAATCGAGAATACTCCAATTTTTTGTTAAGATACTAAATTTAGTAAATATACGATTTTTTTCGAATATTTACAAATTTTTGGGAAAACTTACTAATTTTTTTGTTAATATAAGAAAGTTACTTTGTACAGTGTACGATGACCTACAAGTAATTCCTACTAATCCATTTACTGAATACGTCTAGATAACAATTCTCTTTTAAAATTTTGTTTTTGTTTTTTTTTACTATTTTAATCTAAAAAACAATTTGTAACCATCTTAACATATTCATTGAGCGTAAAATAATTCAAGACTCCAAAAACAGTGAATTTCCTCTGTATCTGAAAATTAAATTTTAAATCATTAAGTTACTTTTATAAAAATATTGCATATGTAAAAAGAAACGATTCTTTTTTCAAAAGTATTATTTTAAATTTACAAAAATTTATATTATAATTATATATTGTGATAAATATGAAGTTATTAAAAAAAAGTTAAATTATTTATATTAAAATTTATATAGGTTATTCTTTCTCAAGTGATAGTGATATTATTAAAAATTATACTAATGTTACTAACCTGTACAATACCTCACTTGAAGAACGGTCAATGTATATGTTACACTCCAAATGTGTAATTGACCATTTCATGAATTTGTCAGAAACCTTCAATTTTTTTACTCGATTTGGTCAATAATTTTAAAACGAATAAAAATAACATTTAAGTAATTAATAGTCGGTATTATATTCTTTAATTTTATTATTAATAGATAGTGTTTAGGTAAATTAATATTAATAAAATATAAAATACCTTTAAAATGAGCTTAATACATAATATGCCACTGATATCACAGATTACAACCATGCAATCATACATACATTTCTCTCTTAATTCCATAATAGCTGTGAAAAATCACCGGTTACAAACATACACATACACACATACACAGACAGACTTTTTTTAAAAATCGGTTTTTTAGCTTCCTGGGGTCTCGAAATGTGCTTATTTACCAAAAAATCAAAAATCGAAATTTTACCTATATTTGTTGGCAATATTTTTAAAAAATTGCTCCAAAATCATTACCAGAATGCAGAACAGTGCTTGAAAGTATATTTTAAAACTTTTTTTTCAGTATTCAAAACCAACTAAGCTCGTAAATAAAATTTTTTAAACTTTGGAAATTGAACCTGCAAAACACGTAATGAATTTCCAATCTTTCGTGGAAATAAATGAGCTATTAGATCCAAATTAAAAAAAAAAAAGTACCTAGAGCTTTTTTGGTGAAAAAATTTTTGAAAAAAAAGTTAGGTCTTAATTTCATAATGGTTGTGAAACATCACCGGTTGCAATATTTTCAGATATTAGTACTTTCATGGAATTAAATGAGGAATTACACCCAAAAAAAAAAAAAAAAAAAACGCTTTGGAAATTTAAAAGTTGGTGTTTTGGGCTAAATTCAAAAGTATTTGAGCAGAGTACATTTTCTTACTTTTCTAATGTAAATTGTATTAGGAACTCTCACCGAAACATACGTACTTTGGCTGTGCTCCAAGTGCTCCTCCATTCAGGCACCCCTTGAAAAGAGGATTGATGTTACTTTTTACAGTGGAACCTCAGTAATTCAAACCTCAATAGGTAGAGATGAAATTTCAAATTATTTAGGAGTTTAAATTATAAAAGAGAGTTCTAAAGCAGGCAACAAGAATTTTCAAGTTATTGAAGAATTGGAGTTATCAAAATTCAAATTATTAAAGTTCCACTGACCGGGATTTTTAAATTAAATGTTCTACAACCCCGCAATAATGATTGCACTGCTTTTTTTAAGGTTAAATATTCAAGCATCAATTTCATATCTTCGCAGATCGTTATGAATAAAAAGAGGGCAATTTTTCGGACCTAAAAAATTCATAAAATTTTTTTACTGTCTCAAGGAAATCGGAATTCCATTTAAGGCTTGTGAAAATTTTTTTTAGTGTATCTATTTAATACTCTCTAAAAACTAGAGTGACTAAATAAAAAAGAATCGCTCATATACATATGAGTTGTATATCTTATTATTATCAAAAGAAAATCAAATTTTATATTTATAAGAATAATAATTTCACTTATTGTATATTTTACATTTTTGATTATTTTTTTTTATTAAAAAATTAAAATCACAAATAACATCTATTGAAAAATTTCCCTTTTTCCATAAAAATAGGTATTACTTCTCGTTAAATTTTCTTTTTTTAATGTAAATATCGATCTTAATCAATAAAATAAAAAACATAGTAATAATATAAATATATTTTTCAATAAGTTAATGAACTTTAAAAAATTATAAAAATAAATATAATTTACATGCAGTTTTATACATAATAAATATTTATTTACTTTTTATAATCTTCAGAGAAAGAGAGGGAAATTTGTGTTGTAAATTTGAACGGATGAATCCTCCTTCCGTTTTTTCGTTTTCTATAACTAGAAGAATCCATTCGCTCTTATTTTTTTTTATATATTTCGATATAGCAAGTCGCTCCTGCTATATAAGAAAGTCGACCAGTACTGAAGAGATAGCATTAGTGTGTTGGCAAGTGAACTGAATTATTTAATTTTTTTTTTTTTTTTTTTTTTGTTATAGTTAACAAAATATTTTTTTTTTTGAATTGTTTTGTTTAAATGTGAATTTTCTTTTTCTTTTAATTTTTAAGTCAAAAATTATACAGGTGAAGAATTGTAAATTAAGTGTTTAAGAAATGAAAGCCCTAATCGTGAGTAAAATATTTTAAACGAAATTTTTAATATTTAATATTTTCATGGTGCATTTTTTAAATATTTTAATATTTTTTTATTAGAAGTGTTTTGTGACAATAATTTATTAAAAAAATTTTAAATAAAAATGCAAAGTGTTTAAATGAGAAAAGGTAAATTTATGTACAAGACCACTGATTACCTATTTAGCTGGTATTTTGCGCTTCTGGTATAAAAAAATTAAGGGTTACCCAGATAAAAAATTTTATAAAAGCAACAAAAATTTTGAAGTCTGAGAATATTTTGGCTAGAATTTTTGGAATCCACTTTTCTGTTTCTGGGTGAAAATGTCAGAAAATTCAAATTCAATTTTCGTGTTTTTTGGAAAATTCACAAAAAAATTTAAATTCCGGAAAATTCTGGCGCAATGTTCAGGTTCCTCGACGAATTTGATTAATGTCTCCTTTTTCAGGTGAATTTTAGATATTACTGAAAACCTGTACAAAAAAGAAAGAAAATAAAAAGAAATGCAATTTTATAAATATTTCAAATTTATTTTTTACTTTTTTTCTTTTTCGTGGTTTCAGTAATTTCTAAAATTAGCCTGGAAAAGGATACATTAATCAAATTTTAGAATTTTCCAGAATTTTCATGTTTTTTTGTTAAATTTCCCAAATAATACAGAATTTAAATCAGAATTTGCTGAAAGTTTCAAAAAGTGACAGAAAAGAGGGTCTCAAAAATTCTAGCCAGAATCTGTTCAGACCCCAGGAATCCTATTACATTTATGTATTTTTTTTACTATGGTAGCTTAGATTGTGTAAGAACAATTAAAACCACTTGATTAATTAAGAAGCTGAATGATCTTTGGTACTCTCAATGGGATCCCAGATGTCAATACAGGGGAAGAAAAATCAGAAATATTTTCTAAAATTAATTTGTAAACTTTGTAGAATTCGGTCAATCGAGGGGCTATCGTCTTGGAAATCACAAATTTGATTTTTTTTGATTTTTTTTGATTTTTCATGATTTTTTGTGATTTTTTTTTGTATACATCGCTAAATATTATATTGAATAGTAAAAAATGGATTTTTGAGGTCTAGGGTGAATTATGAGGCTAAAGAACGAAAAAAATCGCGAAAAATCACGAAAAATCATTAAAAGACGGAAATAAACTATCTCAACTAGTAACGATTCATGATTGAGGTACAAATAAGCCAAAATCAGA
This sequence comes from Anagrus nilaparvatae, assembly GCA_022575985.1. Taxonomy (NCBI): domain Eukaryota; kingdom Metazoa; phylum Arthropoda; class Insecta; order Hymenoptera; family Mymaridae; genus Anagrus; species Anagrus nilaparvatae. The sequence goes on along the minus strand of JAKSXM010000231.1, from coordinate 27,350,696 downwards.
AAAAAATCAACAAAAATTTTTTAAAATCAAATTCGCGATTTCCAAGACGGTAGCCCCTCGCGGTCAATCTTGCCAGGTGGCCTACCACTTTAGGAATTTAAAGTACTGGGTTGATTGGTTATATTATAATTAAACGAAAATTCATTCTTTATTAAAAAATTACTTTTTAGTCTAGGCTCCAGCTTTACTAATCACGCCCAAAAATTAAAAAATTTATATTCGCCAATTTTGAAATAATTTGTTAATAACAAAAAATTGACCACGAAATTCGCAAAACGGACCCCGGATTCGTGTTCAGCGGGTCGAAAAACATAAATACCACCTATTTTTATCCTCGGAAAAAGAAATTTAATTTTTTAATTTTTGGTCGTAATTAGTATGGCTGGCACCTATATTATTAATCTATGCAATACTTTTTCGCTTTTCCTTCAAATGAGAATACACATACAATTGACAGTTTCTATAGATAAAATGGATTAGTGATTTTTCTTGCTTTTTAAATTTTAACAATTAAACATTAAATAATTTATTTAAAACTTTTAGTTGGAAATTAATGTTGGTTTAAAAAAAATTTCATTTTTTCTACATTTGTTCTAAATTTATAATTTATTTAATTAATATTTGGCCTGTAATCGATTCAATGACTAAAGTTAAAAAAATTATGATAAAATTGAAACTTTTCTTTGTCAACCATAAAAATACGTGGATTTTTAGAAGAAAAAAAAAGTATAAAATAATTACAGAGTAAAAAATTATATGTATTAACTTTCTGCAAGTACATAAATAATGTAAATATTAATAATTATATAACTATAAATTTTATAAATATGAAAAAATAAATAAAAATGTTTATTTAATAGATATTTTATGACTAATAAATAAGGAAAAATTACAGGAAATTATAATAAATACAGTTTTATAGTAGTAATAGTATAGTACAGTATAGTTCATTAATTGGAACAGAAAATTATAAATCTTATGATATTAATATAAAATTTTTAATAACATTAGGTGGTATAGTAGACTGGTGATTATTTAAAAAATTTTATGGTTTCTGATGATTAAAAAAAAATAAATTTTTTATTAGAATCATTGATTAAACAGAAACTCTTGGGGCTTAAATTTTTTTTTTGGTAATTAAAATCATTTAGTACCCAATAATTTTAAATAACTTAGAATTTTTTTTTAATTATAACCAACCTAATATATACAAATATATATAAATTTTTTTTTTGATTGATTGATTTACCAATTTAATATGATCATTAAAATTATATTGATTAAAAAGAAAAAACAGTGGGAAAATAAGATTATTTAAACTTTTACTTCGCACAGAATATTTCCTGAATACTTTTTTTTTCTCTTTAATATTATTTTTCATTTTTATAATAAAATAATAATAATCATTATTTTTATATTAATCAAAGAAAAAAAAAATTTTTTTATTTTATTAATTAATTAAAAATTTTTTTTCTATCACAAAGACATTAAAAATAAAAACAGTAAATGCAATTAATTAATTTTTATTTTTCTAAAAAATAATATAAATTAAATTAATTTTTCTTATTTTTATATTATTTCAAAATAAAGGTACTAAAATTATTTTTTTACACATAAAAACTAATTTTATAAATAAATAATAATTAGGCAGAAGTAAAAAAAAATTTTTTTCTTTTTTAATTAAAAAATTTTAATGATAATAATTAATAAATTGTATCAGGATATTATGCAATTAATTTATTATTTTTTATTTTATAATTTTAAAGTATTCTAATATTAGGGTGCGTCCGACTAATAATCTACTGTTTCTACTTAATTTATTTGTAATATACTACTAAAGATTTTAAAGTATGAGATATTAATTAAATGAAAATATTTTTATGATTTTTATAAGAAATTAATATTTTTATAAATTTAGAATTTTATAGATTAAAGAGCAGGCACGTATCCAAAGGGGGGGGGGGGGAAGAGGACCTAGTCTGAGGGGACCATGTCCCCAAAATGAAAATTTTTTGAAAAATAGCAACATTTTTTATCTTAATTTCAAAATTTTTAAATTTGTTATTAACAATTACTGCTTATAAACAATTTAAATTAAGAAGCAATTAAAATTTAATTCATTGATTATTAATTTTAATATTATTAGGTTCTAGTCTTCTTAAAAATTTTTTCAAGCAACGTTTATGGTCCAGCACCTAACTTTATAAAAAATTTTTCTAATGTCTGGTCTATAAAATTATTTTTACGTGGATTTATATTTTTAAACATGGAACAAGTTCATTTAAGCTGAAAGGGAGTGAAAAATTTACATTTTTAGGGGGAGGGGTGAAAAAGTGACGTTATGGTCTTAGGAAATTTTCAAAATAGGGACTTTTATGGTCCCTAGAACACTTAAGGTTTAGAAAGTTCTAGAGACCCTAGAATAATAAATAAAAGTAGTAGCAATTTTTATTTTATAAACTTCGGGGACTTATAATAGGGAGTATACGTTAAAACCAGAATGTTAAAACTGTTATAAGTGAACTTGTTCCATGCTCATTGGTTTTTTAAACACACAAACCAATTATAATTTTTTTTTCTTTAAAGAGATATAGTTATAAACTAGTCGTGTACTTTTATTAATTCTGAAAAATCGATCAGTTTTTCTAAAAATATTCAAAACCTTTTTCACTATCCTAGATATGCATACGAGCTTAAAATTTTTGTATTAATGAGCAAAGACACTTACCAAATGTCACTTTTTATGAGCACAAGAGCCCGATAAATTAGAATTTTAAGTTGTAATTCAAAAATATAAAATATTATCTATTTGTGGTAAACATATTCCTTGCTGTCTGAAAATACAAAGTCTGAGGAAATTCTATACCAAAATTTACTTTTGAATTTAACGCTCAAACAGACATAAAATTTTCTATTCTGTTACAAATAAACAAAATCTAATTCAAGCACGCATACGAATATTCACAAATTTAAACTGATGTACAAGCAATTGCACTTAAGCAAATAAGAAATTTGCATTACATAAAAATAAAAAGTAAAAATTAAGCAAATACTGCTATAGCTCAAAATACATTATACAAACCGAAAGGTTCATTTTGATTTTTCTAAACTCTATTTTTTTAATCAAATAAAATATTAAAATATAAATAATTTATTCGAAACTTTAGGTTAATAATTTGACGATTCAGCCTCTGGATAAATAGCGTGAGGCTAAAATAGGGCGTCTTTTTGTTACTCTACAGAAAAAGGTATTTTCTATGACCCTCTATGACTATTTTCTATGACTCTATTTTCTGGACCCCGTACTAGAAAGGAAATAATAATCCTTATTGCAAATTTTTATTTACTAGGGCCTTATAAGACTTTTCTTTGTTAATTGAGAAATGGCTCGTTTGTTGATCGCGTTTTCTGTCCTCTGACAAGAAAATATTAATTTAGCGAAATTTTTCAAAATTGAATTTTTGGGTCAATAACAGTTTTAAATAACCAAAATAAGGCACTGGAATTCTTCCTGTCAAAACATAAAAAAAGTAAATTTTTAAATTAAATTTTAGACAAATATAAATTGCATACTTCTGTTAATCAGATAACTTTTGTTATGTTATTTTACCACACTTGTTAAGGATGTACAAAGTATGCCACTTTGAAATTACATAACACTTTAGACATCAGTTTTATCAAGATCGTTTATCGACTTTACCGGTCTTGTAACCATGCTTGGTTCTAAACTGCAATGCTATTGTTACATAATAATTATCAAAAAATGTATTATTAATTGTTTAATTGTAAACGAGTATTTAAAATTTTAGTAAAACAGAAAATAGAGAGAAATTTCTGTAAGATAAAATGTTTCAAGATTAATGGTAATTACACTCATATTTAAAGTGATAAATGAAGATGCAATGATATTTAATTTCTAAAGTGAAAATTATAGTATAATTAAGTTAAAAAGAAAATAAAAGTAATTTTAAATTAAATTGTTTAGAAAAAAAAAGTTACAGTATCATTTATTTTTATGTAAAATATTAATATCACAAGACTATCTTGGATATATGTTAGAGTAAAATTGTTATTTATAAATTATTTTTATTAACTTGTTAGACCGTGAAATTATTAGTGAAAAAAGTAAAAAAAGAATTATTACACCAGCATATAAGCTGATTAAATATATAAGATAGATGTTATGAATTTCCTATATTTATAACAATCTTACTGATGAAAGTAGATATAATGAAAATTATTTAAAAATATGTTTATATATGGATGGTTCTTTTTAAATGGGGTCGTAACCGTTGAGGTGTTGTTTCATTTTTTTGACTATCGCAATAATAAAATATAAATCTAATGAAGATTTTCCTATTTTAAATTTAGCAGACGAATTATTTAGTTTTTTGACTAAAGTTGACTTTGAAAGTTCTAAATTTTAGAAGTGAAAATGGGTCAAAAAAATTTAAGTACAGTATTTACGTGTTATAAGAATGGGTACTGTTCGTAGCAGTACAGCTCTGGTGTGAATAAGTGTTTATCTGTAATTTTCGAACTTTTAAGATCTAATTACAAAATGATAAGAAACTGATGCCCAAATAAGAAAAACAAAACATATGATTTTTATCTACTTATTGAGTCCGACCTTTGGCCATCCCAAGGAAATATTTATCTCCTATTATTGGTGAATATAAATTCTTGACCTAAATTTACAGAAACTTCCATTAACAGGGCAAATTTTTAACTTCTGTCTGAAAATTATTGAATATGCTTAAAAAGGCGAATTAGTAAAAAATTTGTCAAGAAAATCGAAAATATATTTGGTCTAATGTAAGCTGGTTTAAGATTCTGAGTGGAATCTGCACTGTAATTCTATAAATTACATCGTTTTTTTGTACTTTTGAAATTTTTTCTAGAATACAAAAATTCGAAATATTATATCATGGCAAAACCGTCCCTAAAACCCAAAGAATCATCCATATATAACCGTAAATAAAAAAATTATTATTATTATTAAAAAATCGATTTAAAAAATATAATAAAAATAATTAAAAAAAAAAAATTTAAATAATTTTTCAATGTTTATTTAATAAATTATTAAAAGATACAAAATTCTTAATAAAAATCTTATACGCATAATAATTTCACTCTCAATATTATACCGGAAACAATTATAAAAATCTCATTGCACTAAAAAAAAAAAAAATTTAAATTAATGACGTTCTTCATTTTCACTCTTAATATAATTAAGTGATGCAAAACTAAACTGTTCACACAATTAAAATGAAAAAAAATATATTTATATGTCTTAAGATTAACATTATGGGAAAAACATATATATGTGTGTATGTGAGTGTATATAGGAATCGGGAAAGCGTTAAAGAAACATTATGCGACGATGAAAATAAAAAGTAACAAAGTGATTAAATAGTTTTTATGTATACTGTGATTACATATAGAGAAAGCCAAATAAATAAATAAATAATCTTTTTTTGGTCAATATAAAATGAAAAAAGATCTTCATGAAGATTTTATAATATATATTACCATTTAATAGTAATAAATTTTCCTTTTTTTAACATTTATACAGGCTTTCTATGTGTTGGTATATGAAAGTGACAATATACAATATCATGTATTCAAATGATTTATTAATACTTAATAAAATTGATGAACGTGATAGTAATTAAGATCACAATTTTATATATATTATTAAAAACTTTCACTCTTTTATTTATTATGTATCGTCGGTTTTAAAGTGCAAGAATAATTTATGTTCTGTATCCGAAAGATTATAGATTTTTAGAAGATGGGAAACACTTTTTTATTAGATTTTCATCTAGAGTGTCTTAACTTTCTAGAGATTTGAGCAATTTTCTCAAAACTTTGTCCAGCTGTCATGTGGCCAAAAATTAAATAAAATTTTTTAAAAATATGCCAATTATCTTAAAATTTCATGGTTTAACCATCCATACAAAAAAAAAGTTGATTTCATAATGATTTGTAAGATTTAATTGAAAATTCAAGAGTTTGCTTATTATTTTCTTCAATTTTAAGAAATATATTTTTAAGTGTAGGAAACATTTTAAATTTTGGATTTATTTAGATTTATTTATTTTGGTTACTATTTTAGGGCGAAAAGGGTTCGCTACCTCCCTGATTTCTTCCCGATATTCAATAAAAAAATCATGTTTTCCTGATAGTAAAATCTAGTGTTTTTTTTAATTTTTCTAGTTCCAGACTTAACTACCTGTGTGACAATATTGCGTAAAAAAATAATTTTATAATAATGCACTGTAAAAAGTAGCTTTCTTATATTAACAAAAAAATTTGAATATTTTCTAAAAATTAGTAAATTTTCGAAAAAATTTGTAAATATTCGAAAAAAATCGTATATTTACTAAATTTATCGTATATTTATTAAATTTTTTTAGTATATTATCGAAAAGTTCGAGTATTCTCAATTTTTTTTTTGTAAATTCGCAAGACAAATTTTTTTTTTTTTTTTTTTTTATTTTTAAACAAATCAACGAGACGATCCCTTTTACAATAGTTTATAATATAAATCAAAAAATAAATTTACATTTAGAAATTAAAATACGTTATGAAATACATTATTAATTATAAGATAATAATTTAATTATAAAGTAATAAATAGTACTGAAGGTAAAGTCAAAGTTGTATGTTGTTAATGGCGATACAATAATTATTTTGAGTTGTAAAAATATATTATGCAAATTTACCCAAATTAATTTTTAGACTTTTAATAAAACTGCATTCAGATTCATTAGTTATATCTACTTTTTTGTTTATCATATTAAAGCTTTCAATAATTCTATAAAGAGAAGAAATTTTATTATTTTTTTTAAATTCTGTAATGGAATCAATTCTTTTATTAAATATTCTATATAAAAATTTAATATCATTGCAAATTGATAATTTACAATTTTTTTTCGAAAATTTACAAAAAATAGTTGTAAATTTCCGAAAAATAGTTGAGAATTTGCAACTTTTTTCGTAAAATCACAAAAAAAAATCGAGAATTCTCGAATTTTTTGATAATATACTAAATTTAGTAAATTTACGATTTTTATCAAATATTACAAAATTACAAAATTTTTTGAAAATTCACTAATTTTTCGAAAAAGTTGATTTTTACAGTGTGCAATCATGCCTATGTATTCACAAAGTCTAGTCATTTTCTTGTGTACTCTAAAACCAAAATCTATATTTATGAAAAAAAAAAATAATAATATTAATAAATATTTTTTCAATCATCTTCAACAATTTTTCATTAATTTTTAAAGAAACTTTAGAGGTAGCCAAGACCAAAAATTACACACCTTTTTATGCTAATTTTTTTGGCCCCAAGTTTTGGAAAAAGTTTTGGATATACAAATTTAGCCAATTTTTGCAAAAAAAAAAAAAAAAAACAGCCCGAAATATCCCTTTAAAACCCTGATACAATTTCGAGTCACAGAACTTATAATATTTATTTTCCGAAAATTTACCCATAATTTTTTCTAGAACTTGCACATAAATAAATTTTCAAATATAAATAATTTTCAAGTTTGGATTTAGATTAGGGGTCTGTATTTACTTAACCTGAAAGTTTAGTCTTTTTTTCGAGTCGGGTTGGTGCGGTATATCCGAAAAGCTTCAGAGGTCCACATACAGTTTTGAATCGAAAAATTTTCTGGCATTACGATTCTAATTTTTCATTTACGTTTAAAAAAGAGAAGAAATAGTAAAAAATTAGCTAATATAATTTAAAAAATAAATACCGATAATGACTTATTGGCTAACTTAACGAAAAATTTTGAAAAATATTTTCATTGAATCGTAAGGCCAGGGAAATTTTAGGTTCAAAACTGTACCTACGAATATTTCAAGCTTTTCGGATATACTCGAAAACTTACCCGACCTAACCCGAAAAAATCCAAGAACAATCCGAAGCTTCGGGTCAGGTAACCGTACACCCCTAATTTAGATATAGACTTGAGAAAAGGGTCTATACGGAAAATGTTTTGTATATAAAAGTTATTTAGAAAAGGAGAAATTTTGAAAAATATTTTCAAATTAAAAATTATGCTTAAAAATTATGTTTTTGAAATGTTAAACGCGGAACATATTAAAAATATGTGGTCACTTTGGGGTATAATATCTAAAATTAGTAAGGTATCCATGAGTCTATCCGATTATTAAAATTTTTTTTTATTGCATATATAATCCGGTCAGTGGATCGAGGTGGGTCCTAAATTTTGTTTATTTGTTCTTTTTCTGTACGCAATATAAATAACAAACTTATTTGTTTAATTTTTTGAAAATTAATGCTAAGGTATGAAATTTACTTAAACCTTAAAAATTAAATTTAAGGTTTAAAATAAATTGCCCTGTCCTAATCAATGTAACTTCAAGCGTAAAACTAGAATTATATATGTCAAAAAGAAATTAAATTACGCGCTTTCTCATTTTTATAAAACACACATTAAATTACATATAAATTAGAAAATGTGTGTGTTTTAAGACATGATATTATGGCGTAATCATATTATATAGTTTTGTCATAAATATTATATTATTATTCTATATTTGTTTTTATATAAAAAAAAAATGTAATTTTATATACTTTCTTTAAAATTTTACTGTTTAAATTAACAAAATTATTTTTTTTTTACATTTATGTAATTTTAATTGCTAATTGCAGTAAATTTATTTCATATTAAAAATTTTTTCCATGTGTAATGTTGCCAAATTTAATATAAATTAATGTGATAAAAAATGAAAATTATATTAAACTGAACCAAAAAAATTATTAAGTAATTTAAAATTATATAAAAAAAATGAAAATTCAAAAAAATATTAAAATTCATAAAATTCATAAAAATACGTTTTACTTGCGAGAAAATATTTTATGTTAATGCAGCTGCTTATCATTCTATATTATATTTTATAGTTTTTGAATGTATTTCATTTGTGAGAAAATTTCTTACGTAAGTGAAATTTTCTATCGGTACATTGGGAAGCATAATTATTACATATCAAATACTGGTGTTTGAAATTGTAAAAGCAGGAAAATTACTTTTATTTCTAAACTAATAGTTTTAATTTATACGATAATCAACTAGATAAGTACTGTCACTTTAGTTCTCAGTAAAGAAATCAAAAGAAATTTTATGGTACTTAGAATCCATTCCATTTATACTGTGTTACACCAATTATCTTCATTATTTCAAATTTCTTTGATATCGATCATTTTTGTAGCTATTAACTAGGCGTGATTACATGGGGAATATTTTTACTAGATACTAGGAACACTATAGTAGAAATAATTAATTATTACTAAAGGGTCGATTTCATGGATTATATTCTTACTAGATTCTGGGGACTCTAGATTTGAATAGATTGAACTCTAGTAATTATCACTAAATATTAATTAAAATTTTGCTCAGAGACAATTTTATGGATCCTGTTCGAGGAGAATTTTAATAAATTTTGAGTCATAATTAATTATTTCAACTGTAGTGCCCCTAGAATCTAGTTAAAATACGCTCCATGAAATCGAACCTTAAAAATGTATTAAAAATTTTGTTCTAAGACGAGCTAGTCAACAGTATTTCAAAAAATTCACTGATATAGGAATCTTTTATAGTTTTGATTGTTCATTTTATTTGTGAGAAAATATTTTTCACGCATCAATAAAATATTTTGCTTTATATACCTTTAAATGAATATTTCATTTGTGAGAAAATATTTCTTAAATCAATGAAAAAAATATTTGTTTATTTAATTAAATTTAATAGTTTTGAATGCACATTTCATTAATGAGAAAATATTTTTTCCTTTCAATGAATTTTTGAATAGATTAAATTTAATTTATTATGTGAAGCTAATTAAAAATTAAAATAATGTTTTTTTTCTCTATTTAATAATTATAATTAAATATATTTCATTTAAATAAAATATACACAATTTAATAAAATGATTTTACAAATAACATGAAGTTAATAATATATATAATTAAATAGATGTTTCTTAAAACGTTACTTGCAAAAATATAATTCAATATGTAATAATTAAATTCACGTGCTTTCACATTAATTTTTTAAAAATAAATTAACGCATAAAGAATATTTTGAAATTTTCTTTTCTTTAATTAAATAATTGAAATTAGTATTGAATAGAAACTTTTTAACAATGAAGTTAAAAGTGCACCATAATAAAATAATGATAATAAAATATTTAATTAAAAATATAAAAATTTTCAGATCCTTTGCGTAATAACATACGCATTAGCTCGACCAGAGCCACCTTTGTCATCATCATATTTTCCATCTCATTCTGACAACGTAGGTGGTGGTTATCCACAATCAAGTTACGGTGTACCACAACAGCAACCAATAGTACACAAACATGTATACGTTCATGTGCCACCACCAGAAGCACCAGAATACAAAGCTCCAAAATATATAGCACCAGCTCCACCACCACAAAAACATTATAAAATAGTATTTATTAAAGCACCAACACCACCAACGCCAACAGCACCTGTTATACCAGCATTACCACAACCAGATGAAGAAAAAACATTGATTTACGTGCTTGTCAAGAAACCGGAAGAACAACCTGATATAGTCATACCAACTATTGCGCCCACGCAACCTAGTAAACCGGAAGTTTATTTCATTCGTTACAAGACACAGGTATAATAATCGTGTTCTTTTTTTTTATTTTACTTTTTTAGTACTTTTTTCTACTTTTTAAATCATGTAATTTTGTAATTGGTTACAAAATAATAGATTATTATGCATACATTCTTAATTTGCTTAGATCTTTAACTTTCATAAAAATTTTATTTTCTTTTTGCAGAAAGAACAATCTGGTGCTTATGGTGTACCAAATTTGCCACCAGGACCACCACTCGATAATTATGGACCACCAGGTGGTAATGATGGACCGTATTAATAAAAATTATTTTTAAAAAAATCTGATAATCAGTATTCGAAAGAATCTCAGTAAAAATTTTTGAGCTTTTATTAATTAAATAAAGAAAAGCTTTGACATTACGTAACAATTTTAGAATTTAAGAATTGTCTATAATATTTTTTTTTTCATTTTCATTACGTCAAAAAAAAAATTTTTTCTTGCAAATTATTTTTATTTGCAATTTTCTTTTCTTTTGTTTTTTTTTTCTTTGGATATTGTTAAAAAGTACATTTTACAAAATATGTACTTACTGATATATATATATATATATATAATTATATTCAATTTTTTAAGATTATTAGATAAGATTACAAACCTTTTGTACTATTTTTCAGCTTTAAAAAAATTATATTTCCTTGTAGTTTTGAATGTAAAAAAAAAACAAACTTATAAATAAATGAATGATTTTAAAGAAAAAGTGAAAAAAAATAATGTTCAACAAGCATAAAATTTGTTTTATATCTAGAATTTTCTATGTATAAAATTTTTATTTTTTATTTTTTTATTGTTAAAAAAAAAAAAAAAATCATATTTTTATTGTTGTGTAAAAAAAAAAGGTAATAATAAAATTAAACAATAAAAAAAAGTACAAAATTAAGATAAAAAGACAATCAATTTTGTAATCGTATATTTTTAGAAAATTTTTTTTTTTATAAATATTTTAAGTTTTTGAAAATAACCCTCACTTGTATATACACATTTTCTTTTTTTTATATTATTAATTATTTTTTGTATACATATTTAGAATTAATAAATCAAGCATATTTTTTAAATAATAAGTACAAATAAAAATACATTTTTTTTCAAAAAAAAAATATTTTAAGTGTTGTTATTTAATTCATGCCTTCCTTTATAATTTCATGTAAAAGGCTATTCCCGGATAAGAAGGGGGCTCCGGCCCACGAAACCGATCGCCGTGAAATTTTCAGGGCATACTTTGGATACCAAAAGATCACCTTTCACCTGCATAGGGACTTCCGAATGCCTTTCCTTACGTCCCTAACCTCAAAAAGTCATTTTTTTAGGTTTTTAGCAAATTTAATAAATTTTCGATAAATTTTACTACATTTAAAGACACGTAAGATGTAGGACTAGTTAAAAGTGACTTTTTTACACATAAAATAACTCACTTAAAATGATAGAACATAATTTTAAATCTTAAAACAGTTTTCACAAGCTGTTTTATGTCATTTTTTTTCAAAAAAATCCTAAGTTTTTGTTATTTTTCCCTTGTTTTCTCGGAACTGGTGATAGGTACACTCTTAATTTTTTTTCTGGTAACATATTTTAGTTGTACAAGGTCACCTTGAAATTTTCAGACAAAACGGTTTGGTGCAACCTACTTAAAAATCCACTCAAAGTGGAGTTTGCAATTTTCGGTTTTTAGCAAATTTTTATTTTATACGATGAAAATGGTAAGTAATTCTGATTTATCAGTGAAATACTTTTTGATTTATTTCAATTTTATACTTTTTTCAATATATTACACTATTTTTAATATTTTTCATGCTAGACTGAAGAGAATATTTCAAAAATATTTCAATTAAAAACGAAAAAAATGGCATTAATTTTGTTCTAAGTGAGTAATGTTTTATTCTTTCTGTCTGGAATATTTATATAAGTTCAGAGATGGCAGTTTAGAGGGCAAAAAAAGATGAAAGATATGTCGCGTCAATTGTTTCACTGTATGACCGGCTGAATAAAATCGGCTAATTATGATTTCATTCTTTTCTCTATATAATCAGGATTCCTCGTAGATAATTAGGCGCTCTCAATAAGTAATATATAAGTTCACGTTAATAATGCATGGAGCCGGCTTCTATAGGATTATCTAATATAATATTTTCGGAATATAGCGTCTTTCCGAAGGCCTCCGAGAGCGCCCGATTTTGTACGAGCCATCCTGATTATAGAGAAAAGAGAATCGAATAAACTATGACACTATATTGTTTTTCTTATTGGAGCTGACGGTGGTAAAATTCATTTGCAATATTTTGATTCTGTTAAATTAAAAATTCGACTAGGTTTTTGATTATGTTAAAGTTTATTTTTATCTAATATCTCACATGATCTGATACTCAAATTAACTGAATAACGCTTTTTCATCACATTCTCAAAGATCTTTGTTAAGGTTGAATCAGGTGGATAGAAATAGCATTTTTTTAGTAAAAATTTCTGGAGATCAAAACTTCTAGAATGTTTAATATTTTTAGCCATTGATCATGTTATGTGTCCCTTAAAATTGAAAAAATAATTTTGAAAATTTATTGACTACTGACGGAGATATTAGCGCTTGAAATTTCACTAATTTTTGAGGGACATCGATGCTAAATAATGCCTTAAATATTAAATTCAAAGATTTTTAAAATCAGATTATTTATAAAAATGTCTTGATTAATTATGTCCCTCAAAAATTAATGAAATAGTTAACAGAATCAAAATATTCCAAATGAATTTTACCACTGTCAGCTCCAATAAGAAAAACAATATAGTGTCATAGTTTGTTCGATTCTCTTTTCTCTATAATCAGGATGGCTCGTACAAAATCGGGCGCTCTCGGAGGCCTTCGGAAAGACACTATATTCCGAAAATATTATATTAGATAATCCTATAGAAGCCGGCTCCATGCATTATTAACGTGAACTTATATATTATTTATTGAGAGTGCCTAATTATCTACGAGGAATCCTGATTATATAGAGAAAAGAATGAAATCATAATTAGCCGATTTTATTCTGCCGGTCATACAGTGAAACAATTGACGCGACATATCTTTCATCTTTTTTTGCCCTCTAAACTGCCATCTCTGAACTTATATAAATATTCCAGACAGAAAGAATAAAACATTACTCACTTAGAACAAAATTAATGCCATTTTTTTCGTTTTTAATTGAAATATTTTTGAAATATTCTCTTCAGTCTAGCATGAAAAATATTAAAAATAGTGTAATATATTGAAAAAAGTATAAAATTGAAATAAATCAAAAAGTATTTCACTGATAAATCAGACTTACTTACCATTTTCATCGTATAAAATAAAAATTTGCTAAAAACCGAAAATTGCAAACTCCACTTTGAGTGGATTTTTAAGTAGGTTGCACCAAACCGTTTTGTCTGAAAATTTCAAGGTGACCTTGTACAACTAAAATATGTTACCAGAAAAATAATTAAGAGTGTACCTATCACCAGTTCCGAGAAAACAAGGGAAAAATAACAAAAACTTAGGATTTTTTTGAAAAAAAATGACATAAAACAGCTTGTAAAAACTGTTTTAAGATTTAAAATTATGTTCTATCATTTTAAGTGAGTTATTTTATGTGTAAAAAAGTCACTTTTAACTAGTCCTACATCTTACGTGTCTTTAAATGTAGTAAAATTTATCGAAAATTTATTAAATTTGCTAAAAACCTAAAAAAATGACTTTTTGAGGTTAGGGACGTAAGGAAAGGCATTCGGAAGTCCCTATACAGGTGAAAGGTGATCTTTTGGTACCCAAAGTATGCCCTGAAAATTTCACGGCGATCGGTTTCGTGGGCCGGAGCCCCCTCCTTATCCGGGAATAGCCTTTCACCATTTAATAATATGAGTAAAATGCTAATTGAATTTTGAATTTCACTTTTTAAAAAAAGTCATAAAACTTATTTTAAAAAATGTTATTGACGACTGTGATAGATTCAAAAAGTTCATTTTTCGAGTTCTTGAATTAAACTCTTTCCTGAGGAATTACAACCTCCACAAATCACGTGAAGTACGCTTTATGCAGTTTATTTTACTATATTTATTTAATACATTCATTTATTTAAAATAAAATACTTGATAAATCATTTGTTAATAATTAATATTTTTCCATTAAATGTAAAAATTATACTTATTAACAAATGATTTATCAGGACTGTCGATACACACATACTAACGCAACGCACACGTACAAGGTTTTTGGGTGATTCCTCAGGAAAGAGTTAAATAAGAGTTCTCAGCATGTTAAATATTGTATAAACTGTTTTTAAAACCTAAAAAAAAATTAAATATAAATTCAAAATAAAAAAATAGCGATTACAATTTTAGGAACTAAAAATTAAATACCTTCATAAAAAACTGATGTGATAAAATGACATAATGACGACATTTTATTATTATTGGTCTACCTGCTTGTAATTTTATCAAGTAAATTTTACGGAACGATGTTTTGCTTAAATTTATCCAATCAATTTCTAATGTTAAAGTGTCATATAAATTTTCGCCCTAAAAAAAAAGTTGCACTTTATAAATATTAAATTACACCTAACAAATAATCACATTACCTTTGATGAAAGCTCTTGGCCAAAATGACAGTACAAGAAAAACTGGACTAATACGCATATGACTATGCTGATGTTAAATAAAACCACAAAATCAAAGTTTTGAAAAATTTGAAAAACTTGTAAAATTGTTGCTGACATTGCGATTCCATTAGTTATAAATTGTAGAAATATTACGTCTTGAAAACTGTTTTTTACTGCTTTAGTATAACTAAAACATATAAAATGAATACGCAAAATATTTTTTTCAGAATGGATAATCTTAACTAACCTTAGTATTTTTTGGTGATGCTTAATAATTTTGTGGATACTAGATTCTTCGGATTCTCCTGAAAGTTTCGATAAATTTTTTACGCGCAATGCTAAAATTTCTAACTGGGTGCTTCCTTGAATCATAAAGCCAATCATTATGCAATCATATATTATACTGATAGTAGAACAATAAAATGCAAGGTAACAACCGAATGCATAGCTTAAAGAAGGTACTTTATCTTTTAAATCTTTTGGTAACCATATTTTTACTAGAAATTGTGGATTATGGATGTTCTGAAAAAGTGGAATTACTACAGCTAAAACTGTAGCTATGGCTCCATTAATAGTAAAAAATTTGATAATGAATCTAAAAATTATTTTATTTATTAAATACTATAGAGAAGAGAAAAATTTTATGGTGAAACTTACTTTATTTTTTTATCGTTTTTCTTATAAATAAGAGATTCGTTTTCAGCTGATGGAACAAATAAAGGTTTTATAAAAAACTTTCCCAAATTTATAATTTTTTTTCTATTAATTATTAAGTTGTCCATTTTTAAACATATTGATGCTACCATTAATTGAAATAAAAGTTGTTCATTAAATTCTGCTGAATTCTCGCAGTCCCAAATTAAATAAAAGATTTCTAATAAACAGTACAAATGAAAAAGTATTAAGGTGATAACCGAATAAGTCCAATAAAAGTAATTAAGAAAACTTGAATCCCAATTTTCAACTGGTTTCCAGACACCATAAATTGATAGAATTTCAAAAGCATCTGATAATACCAACATATTTGTATTTTTAAATTTACTCTTTTTTGGAACTTGATTGCACTAAATAATTTTGCTTTTGTAAACTTTAGCCATTACTTTTTGAAATTGTATTTTATAACGAAAAAATCATTTACCACTTTGAAACAAAGTAATACAAATGAATCTATTTATGAAGTTCGAGCTTTACATTTTAAAATATTGATTTAGTGGTAACCAATAGGATAAAAACACGCTAATTAAAAGCTCTTGATATTACAGTGTATAGAAGTTTATTAAAAAAATTCATTTTATTACTTCAAAGAGCCAATATTCTAATCGATATATGGATTTTTAACGGGGTTGTAGTTAGGGGATTTTGTACTTTGAAAAATTCATGAACATTAAACTATAACTGAAAATTGATGGCTGGTCCATCCCACCAATTCGTCAATCCTAATTTAAATACAAAATTCTGATTCAGGAATTTGAATTGCAAATGATTATTTAAAAATATTCAAGCTAAATTTCGGTATTTGATAAATTGTAATATCAATTAAGTCCCTAAATTAAAATTATTCGAATTCCCCAAATCTAAATTACAGTGTAAAAAGTAACTTTCTTAGATTTACAAAAAAAAATAGAATTTTTTCGAAAAATTAGTGAATTTTCAAAAAATTTTGTTAAAATTCGATAAAAATCGTAAATTTACTAAATTTTGTATATTAACAAAAAATTGGAGAATTCTCGATTTTTTTTTGTGATTTTACGAAAAAATTTGTAAATTCTCAACTATTTTTCGGAAATTTACAACTATTTTTTGAAAATTTTCGAAAAAAAATGGTAAATTATCAATTTTTCTTGCGAATTCACAAAAAAAAATCGAGAATACTCGATTTTTTTTGTTAATATACTAAATTTAGTAAATATACGATTTTTTTCGAATAATTACAAATTTTTTTGAAATTTTACTAATTTTTCGAAAATGTTCTAATTTTTTTGTTAATATAAGAAAGTTACTTTTTACAGTGTTTCCTAAGTCTCTATAGTTTAGACTTTTTATAATTGTTTTATTGGTATGCATTTTTAATTATTAATTATTAATTTAAAAAATATAACACCGACTATTAAGTACGTAAATTTATTTTTATTCGTTTTAAAATTATTGACCAAATCGTGTAAAAAAATTGAAGATTTCTGACCAATTCATGAAATGATCAATTACACGTTTGGGGTGTAACATATACACACATAGATTAGGGGTGTATAGTTTACCCTAAATTTCTGGTTTTTAGCCTCGAGTTAGATAGAGTTTTGAATAGTCAAGGAAGCTTTTAATTAAAAACTGTAACTGCTCACCTAAATTCACGAAATTTCGTGCTTTATACGAAATGTGACAGTTCCCGCATGGGGCTTTAGTATAGAGGATAAACAAATACAATACAATACGAAATGTGTACCCAACCCGAAATTCGAATAACCGTACACCTTTACTATGGATCTATTTTTAACCCAAAAAAATTTTCGTGATCTAAACGACCCAGATCAAAAAATCATGATTTCTGGAATATAACTTTTTAGAATTTTTTAATTTCCTTATGAGTAACTTGACAAATGTAAAACTCACTTCTGGAATCCTCAATTATTGTAATTTTGATATCTTTTGAATGGTTTGAGTAAAAATAATAAACTTCAAATTTAAAAGTCATATAGTTTTTGTATAAATAAATAGTAAATTGTGAGCCATTACATCAAAATTCAAAATTCATTAATTAAAAGTCACAATTTAACATTTTTTTCTAAATTCAAATCCTACCCTAAAAAAGACATTGCTCAATGCAACGGTTGCTAGGTGTAATCGCAATAAAATCATTCTGATTGGTTCTCACAATAATGTAAACAAACAGTATATTATACACAAATATAATACAAATTTTGAGGTTATCGGTGAATTTAATTTTTAAGTGTAAACTTGGTGAATTTATTATTTAAAATTTTTGTAATATATCCTAAATTCTAACTCTGAATAATCATAAATTTTTTGTATTCATAAATGGGTTAATATTTGTGAACTGTATATGACTTTGCATGGTCGGGTCTCAAAATGTACTCCAAAGTATGTTTGGTCGAAAGCATATATAAAAATAATAATTTTCCCCAATTTTTAGCATTTTAGATCCAATCCTCTATTTTTTACAGCAATTTTTGTTTTTTTCAATTTTTTTCAATTTTTAATTTTTGAGAAATTTATGTTCATTAATTTTTCTCGCAAACGCGCACTTTACAATAAAATTTTTTTTCCTTATAATACCCCATAGGAAATTTCCCGTAGAATTCGATTCTGGGGTCCAAATTTTTTTTCGAACTGCGCATGCGCGAGAAAATCAACTTTCTTGCTTTGCCTTTTCTAGCTAATATGCCTCAGCTGCAGACAGCTCAATTTTCATCCTGATGGTCTCAAATTGTATGTTTTTTCATATACTTTCAGCATATGGAATCATTTTTTTGGGTAAATTTATTTTAAAAGCACTAAAATTGAAAAATAGCGATTTTTAAAAAATCATTTTTCACAAATTTTGAATTTCCCGCCAAGTCACGTGACCAAATGAAAATCTGACTAAAAATTCAGATTCAGCGGAAAATTTTACATAAGAATACCAATTTTCGTCTAAGAATGGTTTCTAAGATATCCCATTTTAAAGATAAAGATTAAAATTGACTTTTTTTAAAAAACCCTAAAAATGGGACTCTGACTTTAATTATCATATCTGCTAAACAAATAATTATAAAAAGACGAGTAAAAATTTTTTGGAAACTAAGGGCTTTTAAAAAATTTTTGAGGCCTATAGAACTCGTTTCTTTTAAAAATTAGAATTTTGGCAGCAATTTCAAAATTGGTCATTTTGGGGTAAGAATAGGCATTTGGTTTATTGACTATCGGCATGAGAGATTTAGCGACAAATAATTGCAGTGTACGGTAACAGAATGGTGACACTTATACCAAAAAAATGAGACCAATTGGAATTATTTTGGTTAACTGGCAAGTTTGCAGCTTTGTATTAAAGATTACGAAAAAATCCTATTTGATAACATTGTGGTATTTTGTAGTTATTTAGTATTTTGCTATTTCTTTTATTTCTATAGCGTTACGGAAAAATCCAAAACTTTTCCAAAAAGGGGGTCTTTTGTAAAATTTCTCGAGGAATCCGAAAATTTCGTCAAAATTTTCATTAGGTGACTAGAAAATTCGGAAAATTAAAAATAAGATAGAATAGCTACAGAATACGACAATGTTATGAAATAGGATTTTTTTCATAATCTTTAATACAAAGCTGCAAACTTGCCAGTTAACCAAAATACTTCCCATTGGTCACATTTTTTTGGTATAAGTGTCACCATTCAGTTACCGTACACTGCAATTATTTGACGCTAAATCTCTCATGCCGATAGTCAATAAACCAAATGCCTATTCTTACCCCAAAATGACCAATTTTGAAATTGCTGCCAAAATTCTAATTTTTAAAAGAAACGAGTTCTATAGGCCTCAAAAATTTTTTAAAAGCCCTTAGTTTCCAAAAAATTTTTACTCGTCTTTTTATAATTATTTGTTTAGCAGATATGATAATTAAAGTCAGAGTACCATTTTTAGGGTTTTTTAAAAAAAGTCAATTTTAATCTTTATCTTTAAAATGGGATATCTTAGAAACCATTTAATGAAATAAGACGAAAATTGGTATCCTTATGTAAAATTTTCCGCTGAATCTGAATTTTTAGTCAGATTTTCATTTGGTCACGTGACTTGGCGGGAAATTCAAAATTTGTGAAAAATGATTTTTTTAAAATCGCTATTTTTCAATTTTAGTGCTTTTAAAATAAATTTACCCAAAAAAATGATTCCATATGCTGAAAGTATATGAAAAAACATATAATTCGAGACCATCAGGATGAAAATTGAGCTGTCTGCAGCTGAGGCATATTAGCTAGAAAAGGCAAAGCAAGAAAGTTGATTTTCTCGCGCATGCGCAGTTCGAAAAAAAAATTGGACTCCAGAATCGAATTCTACGGGAAATTTCCTATGGGATATTGTAAGGAAAAAAAATTTTATTGTAAAGTGCGCGTTTGCGAGAAAAATTAATGAACATAAATTTAACATCTATCTATGAACATAAATTAAACATCTCAAAAATTAAAAATTTCAAAAAATTGAAAAAAACAAAAATCGCTGTAAAAAATAGAGGATTGGATCTAAAATGCTAAAAATTGGGGAAAATTATTATTTTTATATATGCTTTCGACCAAACATACTTTGGAGTACATTCTGAGACTTGAAAATCCAAACTGTATACACTTCACAAATATTGACCCAAATTATAATAACCCAAATAATAAATCTGTGCGCGAAGCGCATTTAAATCTAGTATAATAAAATTTAGGTATAAATTTTTAGTACTAAAGCTAAAAGCTATAGACATATAATACTATTTTTATTTACTTAGATTACTGCTTTATTAACATGTTGCACATATTTTGCATAAAATATAAAAATAAGTATTTTGTCTTTTGCATTGCATATCAGTACTTTCTTCAGTTTTTCTAAAATATTTTTAGTTATATACGTTTTTATAAGAAATTATAATATAAGTTTGTCGTCCTAAATTTTATTTTTCCTAAAACCAAATCTATAAAGATAAAATTGCAAGAATGAAGTATAATATAATAAAATAATTTTAAAATTTAGATCTGATTCAGTTTTTTTTTTGCGTTCTAAGGATTAGCCTAATGTTAAAATTTGACCAACTACATCAGCGTTTTTCCTAGAATACTATTGTACCCCTGCTTCAGTTGATGCGGTTTGAGGTATTGTGTTACTGGATGTTACCAGATTTGGTCTATTATAGGTTTTTTGGGTCGCTGATTTTGGGACGAATTTCGGAGTCTATTCTATAAAAAATTGCCGCTTCTAAATTTGGGTCAATATCTCGTAAACAGGACCCTGAAATTTGTGATCACTGAGCCAAAACACCTATTCTAAACCATATCTGGTGAAAACCAACAACCTAACACTCTCCCTCCTCCTCCACTCCTGTATACTGGAATACCCTCCACAAGATCTAACTTAAATTTTACACCTTAAATTTTTGCATTTTAAATAACAAATCTTGAAGACAAAGTTTACAAATTAAAGTTTGATTTTTTATTACATAGAATATGTTCATAAGGAAGAGTATGTAAGGGCTACCAAAATTCGTTGAAGCTGAAATTTCACAGGTGCAGGAGGAGAGGGTAGGTCAAATTGTTGAGTCAAATGGACTCAAAATGATATAGATTTAGGGACTTGGAATAATTCAGCATTAGATACTAGAATAATTATACTTACTAAGGGAGTTCATTACCTTTGGAACACGAAATTGCAGCAATGGTTATGAACGAGTTTATTATGTTGAAAAAACATCCCGAACACCCTTCTTTCATGCCAATTGGCTTTCTGGGCCTGAAAACGCAGGGCTCAGACGTTGGCTCAATTTTACAAAATAGGTAATAATAATGATGAGAAAACAGTATAAATACTGCATAAATACTGTTTTTCATTCCAATTAATTAAATTAATTTAATGACTTTATTATAAATAATAAACACGATCTACATGGAACTAAGAACTATAAAAGTATAACTTTTTTCATTATTGTTATCTATTTTACTAAGGACTGAGCCTCCCTTTGTCACGCAGAATAATTATTATTGAAAAAAGCTGTATGATGTTAAAAATTTATTTTTCTGATATTTCAAAGTTTAACAAATGAGTTTTTGGTTATTGCTGCAAACCTCAAAAATTAATCAAAATACTTTCAGTTTGTATAGATTAAATACTTTCATCACTATAACCAATTAATCAAATGGTCATTTTTTGCCAATAGTGACCAATTTTTAAATTTGTTTAAATTGCTATCAAAATTGTAATTTTTGACAAAATTGAGTTTTCTAGATCTTAAAAATTTTCTACAAGCTTCAAAAATCTTGTCAAAAATTTTTTACTCATATTTTTTCTTTAAAAACGTTTTCAAAGATATAAAAATTAATTTATTTTTTAAATCTTGTAATTGGAACTTTAACTTTAAATTATCCTATCTGGTTAAAAAATTATTGAAAAGAGATGAATAAATAATTTTTTGAAATTTCAAGCTTATACAAATTTTTTAAGGCCTATAAAACCTATCTTTATCTAAAATTGCAATTTTGGCAGCAGTTTTAGACTAAAAAGGACCATTTTCTTAATTGACTATAGCGATGAAAGAATTAGCGATAAAAAATTGCGGTTTATGGGGCTTGAAAGGTTACACTTCCAACAAAAAAATGAGATCAACTAAAAGGGTTTTGGTTTATTTTTGAATTTGCAGCCTTTTATTGAAAATTAAACGGAAAACCCTATTTTATAACATTAAGCCAACATATACCCCTGCGTTTCTAAGTCCAAAAGACCCATTGACACGAATAGAGGAAGGTATGTTTTTTTAACATAATAAACTCATCAATAATCATTTTAGTCTCCGAATAAAAAATAAAACCTATGTCCTAACACAAATTCCAATTTTTAATGTTTGGCCACTTCTAAATTAATACTTTTCAATTTCTTATTCTTTGCTTAACAAATATCTCCTCTTATTATTAAAATTAGAAACTAAAAAACCAAAGTTTATTATTATTAAAAGCCTGTCAAAAATTTCTATTAATACTATAAATATTTCAGTTTATAATATTTAGTATAATTTATTATACTCTGAACTAATTTTAAAAAAGGTACTTGCAACAATGAAAAGAAAATTTTTTTATAAATAATGTAATTATTAGTTTAAAGTTATATTTCATGATCATAGAGATAAATCTATTAAAAAATAAAAAAGTAAAATAGGGTATAATTAATCATGCAACAATTACTTACTCTCTTACTCAATAAAGAATCTCAATTCAAAAAAAAAAAAACAATAAACAGTTGATCATTATCATTTTACTTTATAAAAAATAATATTGACATAAGAAAAGCTGAAAAAATAAGCATTTTTAACCTTTGATTTATAGCTGCACTATATGTAATTAAAAGTTTTATCAGGACGAGGAAGAAGACACCTTCTATTTTATTACAATAAGAACAAAAGGTGGAAGCGCGAAAGAGTAGACAAGGTGAAAGCGACAGATTTTTTTTTATTTTTTACTATAAAATATATTATAAAAAAAAGAGGGATTTTGAGAAAGGTGAATGTAATAAAATAAAAAAATTATATATTGCACGCATTTTCTCTTGCGTCAGATTTTTTTTTTCTTTGTCAATTACATATTTTTCTTGTTATATTATAAAGTATAATAATGTCTATTATCATTTTTTTTTATAAATAAATAAATTGAAACGTGTGTTTAATTTTCGATGAGACATATGAGTTTTTTTTTTTTTAGAAAAATTGCATGTCAAAAGAGGCGAAAGTTATTTTATTTGGCAATTTTGCTTTTTTTTTTCTTATGTTTATTTATATACTTTACTTTATACTTGCGATTGATATCTTGTTAGAAAATAAATGTGTGCATATATAAAAAAAAAATTATCTTCATTTTCTTACGTAATTTCCTATTTTTTTAAAAAATTGATAATATTGTACGTATTTGTCGTGATTTTTATCTTTAATACTTTTGTTTTTTGTGGAAATATTTTTAGAGTTAATTAAAGAAAATTTGTTTTTATAATATTGAGGAAAATTTAATGAAAAAAATTGGGTAAAAAATTATGCACCGCCCGGGAATCGAACCCGGATCGCAAGAATGGGAATCTTGCATGATACCATTACACCAGCGGTGCTGAGCATCGTATTTTATGTTTTAAATAAAATTTGTTCAAATTTTCTTAAGATTAATCAATAAAAATTTTAATTTTGAAAAAAAAAACAAACTTATTATTAATTTTTAGAAAATTTATTAAGAATACAATACAATAGTAGACTGCTGATTTTGAATTAGTTTATTGGCTTTTAATGCTGTTGAAATTTTTGAAAAAATCAATAATTTATAAAAATTTTCATTTATTTTTTCAAAAAAACAACATTTTTTGATATAATATTGTAATTTATAAAAATTTTATTCAAATTTTATTTAAGCTAAAAAAAGAAAATCAATATTAATAGGCGGTGTAGTCCAACTTTTAATATTATCAATTCCTACAATTGCAACATACAGTAATGCATATTCTTCAAATATTGAATAAAGCTTTTTTGAATATTTTAAATGCAGGTTAGCATAAATGAATTTTGTTTTTAAAAAAATATTGATAGCATTGAAAAAAGCTATATCCGTATCTTTTTAATTATAAATTAAAAAGTTTTGAAATGGATTTTCATTTTTTTATTTTTGAGCTTTTACTAAACCCTAGTCGAGTTTCCTGCGTGAATCCATCCAAAAAATCTACGAAAATGAATTTTCAGCTGAAACCTTGTGAAATCTTTTCAGAAATATCTAAGGCTGGGTAAAATAAATACTTGCAATTTAAATGGGGTGAAAAACGCCCCTAATCCCCCCCAATACAATTTGCTATTTTTATAATTTGTAATTATCACCTTTACTAGATGTTAAGATTTAATTTAAACCCAAACTATTCTGATTCCTTAAACGCGTATTATTCCCTAAATCAAAATTATTCTAAATCCCTAAACCCGAATTATTCCAAATCCCTAAAAAAAAATTATTCTAAGTCTCTAAACCAGATTATTCCAAGTCTAAAAATTGAAATTATATAAGTCCCATTTTACCCCCACCCCCCTAAATTGGAAACATTTGACCCTCTCCCTCTTAAAAACAGATTATAAGAAAGATCAAATTTTAAGGGTTGAAGGGGTGAAAATAAGTGCGTTACACCCCTCTTATTTAGTTTTTGAAATTAGATTCGGATTTAGCGACTAAAATGCCTACTAGATCTCATAAAAAAGAAAAAAATATCGATTTTTAAGAAAAATTAAAATTAAAGGTTGAAAGGAAGAAAATAAGGGGATTATACTCCTCTAAATTAGTTTATGGTGTTAGATTCGGATTTATCAGCTAAATACCTACTAAATCCCATAAAAATAAAAAATAAACTTATAACCGGTTTGTGTAAACACAACTAAAATGCATGGAATATGTTTCCTTACAGCTGAGGGCTAGGTATAATGCAGATGTTACGCAACATTACAATAAAATTTGCTATTTTTATAATTTCTAATTATCAACTTTACTGGATGTTAAGATTCTAAATCCAAACTACTCTGATTCCCTAAACACGTACTATTAGGTCCCTAAATCGAAAATATTTTAAGTCCCTAAACCCGCATTTATGGATATTAACGGGCACCCAAGATCCTAATTATTCGATACGAATAGAAAATATTAAGTCCGAAAATTGAAATTATTCTAAGTTCCATTTGACCCCCCCTCCACTTAAATTGGACAAATTTGACCCCACCCCTTGATTTTCAGATTTCCAGGGTACCCTCTCTCTCTATAAACATGTTCCATGTTAAAACAGTTTATAAGAAAAATCAAATTTTAAGGGTTGAAAGGGTAAAAATAAGGGTGCTACACCTCTCTAATTTAGTTTTTTAAGTTAGATTCGGATTTAGTGGCCCAAAATGTCTACTGGATCCCATAAAAATGAAATAAATATCGGCTTTCAAGAATAAATAAATTTTAAGGGTTGAAAGGGGGAAAATAAGGGGTTTTACACTCCTCTAAATTAATACTAAAATAAAATTTTTAGAACCTCTAATACCTATTTTTATTGAAATATATTGGTTATTTTGGGCCAAAAATGAGAATTTGGTTTATTGAAAATAGCAACGAGAAGATCAGTGTTATAATTAGGGGGGTTGAAAGGCATTTATATGAAAAAAATGATATCAATCAGAAGTATTTTGGATGAAATGCAAGATGACAGTGCCTTTTGGAAAACTGCCTGAAAACCCTATTAACATGGAACATGTTTATAGGGAGGGGGTACTTCAGAACTTGAAAATTAAGGGGGGGGGTCAAATTTGTCCTTTTTAAGGGGGGGTCAAATTTGTCCTATTTAAGGGGGGGGGTCAAATTTGTCCTATTTAAGGGGGGGGGGGGCAAATAAGACTTAGAATAATTAGGGAAGTATATATAAATAAATAAAATACTTTTAAAAGACTGAAAAATCTGGGCTTAAGGACTTAGGATAATACAGGTTTATGAACATAGAATAATATCGATTTAGGGACTTGGAATAATTCAGGTTCATGGACATATAATAATTCAGGTTTAGGGAATCAAAATAGTTTGGGTTTAGAATCTTAAAAACTAGTAAGGTGATAATTACAAATTACAAAAATAGAAAATTGTATTGTAATGTTGAGTAACATTTGTATTATATCTAGTCCTCATTTGGAAGTAAACATGTTCCATGCATTTAGGTTGTGTTTACACAAACCGGTTATAAATTTTTTTATAACATTGTCATTATATTGAGCCCTGTGTTTGTAGGCGCAGAAGGTGCGTTGGAATAAAAGGATGGTATTTTCGGTATTTTTTCAACATATGAAAGTCATCTATAACCTTAGATTGTAATTTGGTGACCCAAATGTTTCGGTCTCGTGTATATTAGTTTTTAGTGTATACACTAGAAACTAATATAAAAAATCGAAGAAACAAATAATAGTGTTAGTGTATATTATTAGTTTCTTCGATTTTTTATATTACCTGTACTATTCAGGAGAAAACAGAATACATCTTTGTATTTAAAAACCCTGTAGCCCAATAAACTTAAATAACCAATAATAATTTTAAAAATCATGTTAATCGTAACAAAATTCCTTTTACAAGCGACTAAACCATTTTCAAAAAAAAAATTATATTCATGTTAAGCGTCTCAAAAAATATATTTTATTGTTATATTGAGTGAAATTAGGTGCCTTTTGACAAAAAAATAAGTTTTACTTCACAGCTCATTTAATTATTTCAAACTACTGACAGCAATTAAATGCAGTTGCTTATGGGGCTGAAAATTTGCCTCGAAAAGGCCCTCGTATTTTGTGAGGCAAAAAATTCACGTTCTGGAAGGGTTGATCGCCCTTGAAACGGTACTTAATTTTACAAATAATCCTAAATCCAGTTTTTTTTTAATTTTAAGGCTAACCATATATTTTTTACATGCAAAGTCAATTTTTATAAATTGTTATCATAAAAATAGAAAAATTGATAAAAACAAGTTTTATACAAGGAAAATAATTTTATTTTTTGTTTAATAGTATATAATTAAAAATAAAACGGTAATGGCTCTTAACATATCTAGGGCAAAAAAGTCTATTTTTGGCCCTAGGGAGACGGTTATTTGCCCATTAAAACTATGTTTAGATCAAGGGACAAAATATGGGCTTCGACTTATCGCTCTCGATGCTCGCTCGATAATATCGACTAAACTACTTTAAAAAAAAAACAAAATAAAACAAATACTTTTTTTCTTTTTTTTTTTGGACATTCAGGTAAAACTATTTAAAAAAAAGAGATACCAGAAAATATAGTATTTACAGCCCCATTTTTTTTATAAACCTTAATTTAAACATAAATTACTAAACTTCTAATTAAAAAAAAATGAAAACTATAATTATGCTTAATAATTTAGAACAAATAGGTATGGGTAAAATAGAAAAAATTTAAATTTTTTTGTTGAAAAATAGCACTAAAATTATTTATTATGACTAAAGTCTTTCAAGATTATTATTTTTTTTTTATTAGTACCATTATTTGTAAACTGTACAGTAGTACTTATAAGTAAATATTTTACAATTTTGTAGAATTCTAACTCACATTCATACGTATTTACACGTTTACATTAATTTTATTAATTTTTCAATTGTATAAGTACATTCATTTGCAGTACCTTTATTTTTTATTAATTAATTGATTTTATTGTGTAACAAAGGTCTAAAACATTTTTAGATAAATATTTTTAGAGATTTTGAAGTATTAAAAGAATTTATTTTGTGCTAAACTGCATAATTTCTGCATATTTTTATGCTATATTTGCTAAAAATCTGTTTAATTTTTTATTATTGACTCAATTTTTCTGAATTAGAATTGACTATCTTAAAACTGCAAAATATTTTGTATTTTTTTTACAATGGTTTTAGTTACAATTTCAAATTGTTAATTTTTTAGTTAAAAAATTTTTATATGGTTCTGATATTTCTTAATTTGGTTCAGTTGTAGTTTAATTTGATCCTCTAATTTTAGAAATTATTACTATATAAAATTTTTTACAATTTACTTCAATAGCCATTTTCTTTTCAAATTAAACTTTAGCAAATAGTTGAATTTTCTGTAGAATTAGTAAATATTTTTTATTCACATTGCTTGGTATTTCTATAGTTTATTGGTTTTTCATTATACAAAGTTGCACAGGAACTTATTAAAATCCTATGCTATTACACTGTTTCTAAAATTGCTGGATTTTTCTGGAGTTGATTTCTATGTCTAATTTTAATTCATTTAGGTTTTCTAAGACACTTTAAGAATCTATTAGTATGTGACAGATCATGTCAAAAATAAAAAGCCTGTACTGAATATTTTTAACACTTTGTTATTATTTTATTTTATAAAACATTTTTTTGTTCACTTCTGTAATTGTTTTTATTACTCTTTGTAATAAAAATTAACTAATTTAAAATTGGTAACTTTTTACTGGAGTATCTGAATCATAAAATTTTTGGTCATTTTTGTATAAACCTTAATTTGGATTCAGCTATTATAATACCTTTTCTTGGACTATTTCTAGATTTAAATGATAAATTACTTCTGTTACAGCTGATGTTAAATAATTTTATCATTTTAAAAATACCATTAAGAAATAAATCAATAATGTTTTAAAATTGTATGCTTTAGTGAATAAAATTTCATTAAAATTTCTAAAAACATTATTTCTGTTTCTTGTTAAAATCGTACAATTTAAAATTTGACATAATCCTTAATACAAATCAGAATAATCATAATGCCATATAATAAAAATAGCATATTTAATTTAAAAATCATGCAATCACATAATTAATTTATCTCTATGGGTGTATCCATTACTTTTCATACAAAAGTGGGCGCACGCATGACACCGATTGGGCTCAAATTTTTAGATTATGTTGGGGGTTATTAAAAACTCACCTAGCCAAATTTTTAGCCCTCTAGAACAATATGGGGCTAAGTTATGACCTTCAAAAGGTCCAAAAAATGACCTATTTTAGCCTATTTTCAAAATTTCGCCATTCCCTTATTTTTCAGTCAAATTACTTCCGGTTGGTCGCATTTTTTTGGTATAAGCTTCAGAATTTACCAAAAAAATTTATAGACACAGTCTATAGTAGTACAAAATTTTGCGACTAACCGGAAGTAGTTATATAAAGATTTCCAGATTTGGCACCAATTTGAAATTCCTGTTTTTTTTTCGCTTCAGTCATGTAACATTTTTTATCGCCAAATAAAATCTAAGTGATAAGTGTCTATAAATTTTTTTGGTAAATTCTGAAGCTTATTCCAAAAAAATGCGACCAACCGGAAGTAATTTGACTGAAAAATAAGGGAATGGCGAAATTTTGAAAATAGGCTAAAATAGGTCATTTTTTGGACCTTTTGGAGGTCATAACTTAGCCCCATATTTTTCTAGAGGGCTAAAAATTTGGCTAGGTGAGTTTTTTATAACCCCAAACATAATCTAAAAATTTGAGCCCAATCGGTGACATGCGTGCGCCCACTTTTGTATGAAAAGTAATGGATACACCCCTATATATACAAGTAAAATTGAAATTTACAATACAATTTATTTAATTTAATCTTGATGAGAATCATTATCTCTTTTTGGTCTTAACATTTTTTTAATATATGGTGTTAATAAAATTAATGAAATAAAAAATATATGTCCAATAAAATAAACACTTGCATATAAATTAATATATCTTGTATAAGTTAACATAACAAATGGTATTAAAGTATAACCCATAAAAACAAAAGTATATATTTTTAATAAAAACCATACACTTATTTTAAATAATATATTTTTTTCATATAATTCTTTTAAAAAATCTAATTTTAATAAAAATGGTTTAATCTGTAAAAAAAAATAAAGGAATTAGTAAAATTTTCAAAAATATTTTTTTTATAAAGAAAGGTTTAAAAAATGCCTTATTTTTGCCTGTTTGTACAGATTGAGAGTAGAGCTAAGAAAAAATTCTAAATTTTGTAAAATAAATCTTGACAAAATACAAGGTGAGTTACTTTATGGTGATCAAAGATGCTTTTTTCAAAATATCCTCCCTTGAATTAATTGCAAAAATAATGGATTAGAACTACTCTAAAGATGTTCAAACAGGCAAAAATAAGGCTTTTTTTTAGACCCTACTTTTTGAGAAAATACTTACTTCTTTTTCAAAATACATAATAATAAATTCCATTAAGAAAAACAAATAATAACCACTATGAAAACCATGCCAAATAGCCAAAAATAATAATACTGTAATTTGACTGTATAATTTTGAACCCAAAAATTTAACTCTTTTATAAATATATTCAAAGCACCAATTATTTGTATTTGTATTAAATGATGATATATAATGAACGAATTCTGTTGCATTTTCAAAAGTAAATAATTTAACGTTCGCACAACCATCCCATTTTAAATTACCATTTTTATCTTTACCATTATATGTTAAACCAAATGCAATGCATACCTAAAAAAAACAATTTAATATTTATTACTATTATAAAATTTTTAAGAATTTTAAGTAACTTATTACTTACCCCTTCAGATAACAACCAACAACTTATGTATTTATAAAGTGTTATTCTTCCCCAAAATCCTAATAAAAATAATTTTTTAAAGAAATTTAATTCTCTATATGCTGGATCTAATAAGTACTGATCAGATACAAATACTATTCCAATTTGATAAACTGCTATGTAGAAAAAACCTAATATCATTCTATATAATGCAGATTCTAAAGAATCAGGTGGTAATCTTCTTCCGTTATTATCTGTTTTAATATCATCCATTAATGTTCCATTTATATAATCTCTGTATCTTTTGAAGCTAAATTGTGGACCAACTAAAAATGCACCAGGAAAATAAGCAAATGCTGCTGTTTCAAGAAACGATGGAGTTTCACGTAAAGCAGTAAGTTTTTGAGTAGCTGATAATTCACTCTGTAATATTAAAATAATAAATTATTTTTTCAAACCAAATTTTCTAAATTATATTTATAAATAAAAATATTTTACCTCATTTCTTTTACCATCATAAACATCAAATGCAATACCAATTAATCTTAATGTCAGAACACATTGTGGCATTGTCCATTTTATATCATAATCTTCTGTATTTGTCATATAATATCCTTTAAAAGAAAAATTATACTATTAAATTTTCAATTAAATTTTAAATTATTTAATTAGACATTAACTTACCATATAACAAATATCCCATATTAAAAATAAAAGATATTACGACGGATCCAAGAGAGCCTCGTAACAGCGTAATGACCAGATATGTAACGATGACTGCTGTTGTTGAATGGAATATGGTAACATCTAAAATTAAAAAATAAATTATATTAGCAAATTGTAAAATTTGAGACAACTAACGATTAAATTTTAGTTTTATTTTTGTTTTATTTTTAGTTCGCAGAACAATTAGCTGAATTGACAAATCATTTTCGAATCCACACTGGTGAAAGACCGTACAAATGTGTGCAGTATAATTAGTCTTTTAGTAGCTTAAGTAATTATCGAGTTTTAAAAAAATTAATTTTGGTATTTAGAAATTTGCAATATTGCAAAAGGAGATTTTTTGACAGAATCCGAAATAATAAGTTTCTTTCGAGTTCATTCTGGCTGAAGACTATATAAATGAAAATAATGCAATAAAGCTTTTAATTACACTGCGTAAAAAGTAACTTCAAAAGTAAGTAAAAAATCGTAAATTTACTATCATGATAGCCAAAAAAGACATGTTACATCCTATTTTAGATATGTTCAACAGTTTTCATCCTAACATCCAATTTACATATGAATTAGAAAATAATAAAGTTTTAAATTTTTTAGACATCTTACTATTAAAAAACACAGTTGGATCTATAACATCAGACATTTACAAAAAGCCAACATTTTCTAGAAGACATTTGAACTATCTTTTCCACCACTCCATGTCCACAAAAATAGGCATCATAAAAAACCTTTGTCATAAAATAGTACAACTCTCGGATACTTGTTTACATCAAAAAAATTTTCAGCAATTAAAAAATGATTTAGTACTCAATAATTTCCCTAAACATTTCATAAATAAAGTTTTCAATAGTTTTTCTAATCAACTAGATAATAATAACAACAATACTCAAGACTCTAATTCAAAACCAGATTTCAAAAACACAATAGTACTTCCATTACTTCCCACAATTTCTAATAACATTAATAACATAAAACATACTCTAAAATGCAAATGCAACATCAACACAGTTTACAGAGCTCCATTCAAACTCAATTCCATTATAAAACCAAATAAAGATCGTTTACAAAAAGAAAACAACAAAAATCTCATCTACAAAATAGATTGCAAAGATTGTGATAAAACATATGTGGGCCAGACTAAGCGTCTTTTATTAACCAGAACCAAAGAACACCAAGACAACATCAAGCTTAAAGAATCATATCACAATGTAATAACCAAACACATTTTGAAGCACAACCATGAACAAAACTTTGATTTCACCAACATACAACTTCTCTATAGAGAAACAAATTTTTTCAAAAGATCCTTTGCTGAAATAGTTTGAATTAACAAACAAGGTTGTAATGCATTGAATTCTAATACAGACTGTGATAAATTAAAAGATTCCTATAAAGCTATCATTCCTAAATTATAAGTATCATTATATTTCTATTTTCTATTAGATATGTGAGCACAGCATATACATACAATATGCCCACATGAGATGACCAGTAAAACTTTAACACATATACACAAGATCTCACTATTATTGTTATAATTATGATTAAGTAGGAATTGATTGACCAAATGGAAAAAATTATGCAAATCAAATTTTTAAATAAAAATTTATTTATCTATTTGCGACGTTTCGTCGATCAATATGTCCACCTTATCAAGCTAAAACCAATAAAATATAATTATGTACCTAATAATTTTACATATTTTTTACAAGTGTATTATAATTTACCAATTTAAAAAAATTTAAGTTGTACGTGTAAGTTACGCATTCATCTTCAAGAGAGTCTGGTATTCAACTGACTTCCCTTTACAAAGCATTGCGTTACAATATTTTTTAGATTCTAAATATACACGGTTTTTTGTTATGTAAAACTGTCGCTTTTTCTTATAAGTTAGCTAATATTTTTATAACGTGTTTTGTCAAAAATCAGGCACTATAAATTATTTTATTTAAATATTTTATTTTATTTAATTATCAAAATTAATTACTTTTTATACATTAAGGTATTGTTAAATCTATTTTTTTTTAAATCTTCTTGATATTTTATATTATATTTATATACAAGTAAAAAAATTTTATATATTTTTTGTATATTTAGAGAAGTCCCCTGAAAAAGAACAAAATATTTGTTCGAAATATTGGGAAAGAATAAAACATCTAAATTTTGTCTGAATTTGATCAATTTTTTTTAAACCGTAAATTTACTAAATTTAGTATACTAACAAAAAATTTGAAAATTCTCTATTTTTTTTCGTAAATTCGCCAAAAAAATTGATGTAATTTTTCGAAAAATAGTTGTAAATTTACAACTTTTTTCGTAAATTCACAAAAAAAAATCGAAAATTCTCGAATTTTTCGTTAATATACTAAATTAAGTAAATTTACGATTTTTATCGAATATTTACAAATTTTTTGTTGAAAATTTACTAATTTTTCGAAAGCATTCAACTTTTCACAGTGTATTGTAACAAAGGGTTTTTTACGGAAGGCTAATTTACAAGCCCATCAAAGATTACAGAATACAGCAAAACCATAAAAATGTAAGCAATGTAGTAAAAACTTGGCTCGCAAGCATCATCATCTTTATCATGTGAAAAATCACTGAGGTTATAAAACTCTTGAATGCAAGCTTAACAACCAATTATTTATGGTTAAAGTTGAATTGCAAAATCATATTCGAATTTATACTGGTGAAAAACCATACAAATGTCTGCAATGTAATTAGTCTTTTAGCAGCTTAAGTAATTTTTGAGTTACTAAAAATTTTAATTTTGGTATTCAACAGTTTGCAATATTGCAAAAGGAGATTTTTTGACAAAATCCAAAATAAAAAGATTCTTTCGAGTTTATTCTGGCCAAAAGGCTATATAAATTAAAACAATGTAATATGGTACATAATTTTTTTAAAACAAGCACCATGTATCTAAACATTTATTTGCATAAAATTTTAGTTTATTTTACCATAGTTCCAATAACCAACAGCAAGACCAGTAAGTGTGAAAAATAAATGTTGTTGAATAGCATCTTTACCAAATAAAAAATGCCTGTGTATTAAAGCGAGTGGATAACCTGTAAATAATAAATTTTTTAGTTATTTTAAATAATTATATACAAATTGGACTAAAAACTATGAAATAATCGATAAACATAAAAAAACATACGATAGTATTAATTTTAGAAATTTTCCAAATTAGATATAATTTATTTTTTTTTTACATTTAATAGTTACTCTAATTATATATAAACGTACACATATGTACGATAATTACAGTACTGTAAATATAATAATATAACAAAAAAAATGACCGTTTTATTCAATTGGAAAAATTTATTCTTTTTAAAATATAAAGAAGCACTATCTTTTTTTTTCACGCTTTTATTTAACTTGACTTGTCTGCAACCTTCAAAAATATAAATTGATTTTTGGGACACTTCCGGTCAACTTTTTTGGTTTCTGATTCCAGGAATTCATTTTTGTCTCCGATGACAATTTTATGATAAATAAAAAAAATTGCTTATAACAATTTTTATATTTTCATCTCTCTCTCTAACGCATTGCTTTTGCTATTCACTTTTTTTCATATAGTATTTTTTTAATATTATAATAGTAAAAAAGCGTGTAAAAATATCTATTTGTTCAACAAGGGAAAAAAAGTAGAATTTGGCTTTCAAAAAGTAAAAGTAAAATTTCCTACATTTTTTCCCGTGTTCAACACATAGTTTTTCATTAAAAGCGAAAAAAAGATCGCCCGAAAGTAAGAAAGTAGACCTTTTTTGCAGCGTG
Source organism: Anagrus nilaparvatae (assembly GCA_022575985.1). Lineage (NCBI taxonomy): Eukaryota > Metazoa > Arthropoda > Insecta > Hymenoptera > Mymaridae > Anagrus > Anagrus nilaparvatae. The sequence goes on along the minus strand of JAKSXM010000231.1, from coordinate 27,315,127 downwards.
TAATGAAAAATATGTATATGTATGTATATGATGTATGTATTTGTCGTAGCCCCATAGGATAATCGGTTTTATAGGCTATAAGCCGGCCCATAGAGTAAAAATGCTCGAGAAATATTTCGCTATGAAGCTGCGTGCTCTATTTTTATAGCCTATGGGCCGGCTTTTAGCGTATAAAGCTGAAAGATGTCAGCTTCATAGACAAATATCAAAGTTTCGAGACTCTTAGTTTCAAATAATATAAATTTACTAATATTATTTTGTGATTTATTTATATTTATCTTATAGCTTTATTTTCATTATTAAATTCTATCAATAATTATAATAAATATAATAATAATAATAAATTCTTGCATGTTAAACACCATCGGAAAGGTGATGGAGAGCATGCTCCGGGCAAGGTTGAGAAGAGCCATCGAGGAGGGCGGTGGACTTTCCGAGGAGCAGTATGGATTTCGTGAGGGGCATTCCACGATAGACGCCATACGGCGTGTCGTGGATACCGTAGAGGCTGAGAGGGAAAAGCGGCCTGCAATTCGCAAAGACTTCCTTCTTGTAACGCTGGACATCAAAAACGCTTTCAATTCGGCCAGGTGGGATAACATGATCCGGTCTCTCAAGTACAATTTCCGGATACCCAGGTATCTGGGTAACTTAATAAAGGACTATCTACGGGGCCGGAGACTGCTCTACGACACGCTCGATGGCAGGCGACAGAGGGTTTTGAGTGCGGGCATTGCCCAAGGTTCAGTTCTCGGACCGGACTTGTGGAATGCCTTTTACGATGGCCTGTTGCGCGTTCACCTCCCGGAAGGAGCTTCTCTGATCGGGTACGCGGACGACGTGGCTCTGACCATCACCGGCAGGGACATGTAGGTAACCCAGGAGAGGTTGAATCTAGTCATGAGACAGAGCACGGGCTCCAGCTCGCGATCCCAAAAACGGAGATCGTACTGCTGACCCGTCGAACAACAATTTCCACGGTCATCGATGTAAATGTCGATGATGGTGGAAACCCTCACACGATCCAAGCCAAGACATCGGTTAAGTACCTGGGAGTTCTGCTTGATAACAAGCTGAACTTCTGGGAACAATTTCAGAGGTCGAGTGAGAAGGCGGCGTCGATCGCATCCTCCTTGTCAAGGCTCATGGCCAACATAGGAGGGCCCAAACCCGGGAAGCGAAGATTGTTGATGTCCGTTGTCAACTCTGTCCTGCTTTATGTATCTGAGATCTGGGCGGATATCACCAAATTTGCAAAGTACAGACATAAAATATCGTCTGTGCAGCGGCAAGCGGCCCTGAGGATCGCCTGCGCGTACCATACGGTATCGCTCGAGGCGATCCAGGTAGTAGCATCGGTCATACCTGCTAGCGTTGGAGCGGAAATACATTTACGATAGTGTAGAGGACCGCGAAGTGGCATCCACTCGCGCCCGCTCCAGCTCTATGGAAAAATGTCAGAAACGGTGGAAAAAGGACGAAGAGGAAAATGCCCGATGGACGCGCAGACTGATTTCAGATCTGCAGGCATGGACTGGACGACAACATGGGGAGGTGGATTTTTACCTCACCCAATTTTTAACTGGACACGGGTACTTTCGTGAAATGTTAAAACATTGGCATGAGGTGGCAACAGAGGAGTGCTTGCACTGCCCAGGCGAGAAGGATACAGTGGAGCACACTTTCTTCGGATGTGTGCGCTACGTGGAAGGGCGCCCACCCTTCACGATTTGGAGGCTAGAGACGGTGGTTCCGGAAATGCTACGGAGTTCTGAAAATTGGAACAAAGTAGCAGAGTACGTAAGGGCCACCTTGTTGAAGAAAAAGGAGGAGGGCTTTCTATCGTAGATAGCTCTCCTGTCACTAGGCTGGGGGAAGGCAGCGGCCAGTTGCCTAGGCTGCGCGTCCCAAACTGAAGTTATACCTGAAAAGGGAGTTCCGGTTTGGGGCAAACAAGCGCAGGAGGGTTTATAGTGTGTTTATCCAGTAAGAATCTGGGGCGTAGCCGGCGACCGCGTTCGCCGGTGGTCTCCCAGTTGTACACTTTGTGCAACTGGGCGGTCATGGAAATTTGCGGGTCTTTAAGGCCCGCAAACACTCCATGGCTGATGCAAAATTCACAAGATTCCCTTGACAAAAAAAAAAAAAAAAAAAAAAAAAAATAAAATAAATTCTTATAATTTTATATTTGACAAAATATAATAATATTGTAAATATTCTTATAGTTTATCGCTTTTCCTTTAATGTGAATGTTTTTTCTGCCAAGCATGCAGAAAGAAAATTAAAAACTAGCACCCACGCTTTTAATTTTTTTCATTATCACATAAGTATGTACTATAAAATTTTGCATATTTCAGGAAAAGGAATAAATTTTTGGTAATTCTTAATTTTTCAGAAAACTTCATTTGTTTATTATAGTTAATATAAATGTATTTTTTAGATTTTACAATCTCAAAGTAAATTTTTATAATAAGTTTATTTTTTTCCTTTTATTACGCTGAAATTATATTAAAAATCGAAAATACTCTCATTATAAATTTACTTTTTACGTTTTAGTGCGTTAAAACTAGATAACATAAATAATAGCGTGTTTTAAAAAAATTTTTTTTTATTTTCTTTTTTTATTTAATTTTTTAACAATGAGATATGAAACCTGTAGAATGACTTTTTTTCATACATTTATATATATTTTTTGGTTCCTCATAGAGAAACCTTTGTGATAGATGAAATTTTGATTTTCGATATTTTGGCATATAAGCACGTTTTGAGACCTCAGGAAGCTAAAAAACCGGTTTTTAAAAAAAGTCTGTGTGTATGTGTGTGTGTGTGTGTGTGTGTGTGTGTGTGTGTGTGTGTGTGTATGTATGTATGTATGTATGTATGTATGTCGCACTGTAACCGGTGATATTTCACAGCCAACACGACATTAAGACCTAATTTTTTTTTCAAAATTTTTTTCACCAAAAAAGCTCGAGGTATTTTTTTTTTTTTTTAATTTGGATGTAATACCTTATTTATTTCCACGAAAGTACTTATATTTGAAAGTATGGTTTTTACTCAATATCTCGAATCGGATACTTAATTTTCTGAAAATTTTTTTTCTAAAATTTTTTTCACAAAAAAATACAAAAAATACCAATTTTTTTTTTCTTTTTGGACGAATTACCTAATTTATTTCCATGGAAGTACTAGTTTTAAGAACCTTGTTTATTGTAATTTTTTGGATCTGATACTTAATTTTTTCAAATTTTTTTTTGTCAAAATTAAAAAAAAAGAAAAATAAAAAAAACTGCAATATTTTTTTTTTTTTTTTGTGTAATACCTCATTTAATTCTATGAAAGTACTAATATCTGAAAATATTGTAACTAGTGATATTTCAAAACCATTATCGAATTAAGACCTAATTTTTTTTTCCAAACATTTTTTTATCAAAAAATCTCAAACTCCTTTTTTTTTTTTTTTAATTTGGATGTAATACCTCATTTATTTCCACGAAAGTACTTATATTTGAAAGTATGGTTTTTACTCGATATCTCGAATCGGATACTTAATTTTCTGAAAATTTTTTTTCTAAAATTTTTTTTACAAAAAAATACAAAAAATACCAATTTCTTTTTTCTTTTTGGACGTAGTACCTAATTTATTTCCATGGAAGTACTAGTTTTAGAAATATCGTTTATTGTAATTTTTTGGACCTAATACTTAATTTTTTTTTAATTTTTTTGTAAAAATTTTTGTCGCCAAAAAATACAAAAAACGCCAACATTTTTTTTATTTTAGGACGTAATACTTAATTTTTTCCCATGAAAGTACGAATATCTAGAATTATCGTTTTTAAAGGATCTCTCCATCTGATACGTAATTTTTCGAAATTTTTTTTTTCAAAATTTTTTACATTAAAAACTTTAAAAAATATTATCTTTTTATTGATGTAGTGCCGATTTTATTTCTCTGAAAGTATTAATACCTGGATTTATGAGTTTTGAAAATTTTTTGGATATCAGGGGAAAGTTTATCCACTTTCTTTATTAAATTTAGAATATTTGGCACAATTATTCTAATATTTTATTTTTTTATTAGGTAAAATAGAACATTAACAACATTTTGTTATTGCTAATGAGGAACCATAGTGCCAATTACTTGGCAGCGTTTTTTGTATTTAAAATAAATTATAATGTTTTTGTTAATATTTTATTTTTATACATATACCTAAAAGAATTGACAAAATAAGCCTTAATGCTGCTGCTTGTGGTCCTAATAATTCTGATAATTGTCCTAATACACCAGCATTACTTGCCATATTTTCTTTTTTTTTTTTTTAATTTTTTAAAATAAAACTTTACAAATTTTTAACTAAAATTTTGTATATTGACGTGGATATTTCTTTGTTTTAAGTTTTTAAAACACGATAAATTTATCTCTATCATATTTTTTAAGTTAAAATTTTTTTTTTATTTTCATTTTTAAATAAAAATAATTCATAAATATTATTTATAAGGAAAAAAAAACAATAAAATCACAATTTATAAAATAAAAAACAGCTGTGCTTACAGCACGATGTCGCGAGTTGGACTACTATGAAAAAAAATTTATAATGCGCTAAAAAACTTGATAAATAATACGAAATTTAAGAGGATTGGGTAGGGAAAATAGCGTGTTTTTAGAATAGCGGGAATTGAAACGAGGGTCGTCACGTGATTAAAGCTGATAATACCCGGGCAAGAATGTTTCACGTAGTGACGTAGTGGGACTACGTCAAAGTACCCAATATGAGAATTTGCACTTAAGTTGGCAGCATGTTAATTTTTCTCACCTAGTGTACAGCGCTGCGTATTAAATTATATTTATAATTAATAATTTGTTACTTTATGAAGTATAACCGTATCTAAAAAATGACTAAATATAATAAAATTATTATTTTATTAATTAAACTATAAAAAAATTTAAGAACTAAACAGAAAAATTCTTCAATAATTCAGAGTTGCCAACATAATTGCTCATATTGGGTAATTCTCATATTGGGTACTTTGCCGTAGTCCCACGTAGTAACGTAGTACGTTAGTAAAATTTTTTTTTTAATGTAAAATTTAAGGGGCCGGTAAGGTAGATCAGTTACCGACATTAGTTTTTTTTAATTAATTAATTTTGTTGTGAATGTAAAATGTTGAATTTTATTTCATCCACTCCGTATAATTAAATTCTGCGTCGATTAAAAAAAAAAATTTGTAAATAGCTCAAAATTTACTAGGAAAAAAGTTGGATTTTCCGATTTTAATAAGCAATTTTAGAAAATCCAACTTTTTTCCTAGTAAATTTTGAGCTATTTACAAATTTTAGTTTAGATGAATGTTTACATCAGATGTCTCTCTGGGTTTTCTTTACTTCTATTTTCATACTACAAAAAAAAAAACGCTGCCAAGTAATTGGCACTATGGTTCCTCATTAACAATAACAAAATGTTCTTAATGGTCTATTTTATCTAATAAAAATGATAATTCTAGATATTAGTAATTTCATGGAAAACATTAGGTACTACGTCCAAATAGAAAAAAAATAATGCTGTTTCTTTAATTTTTTTATGCAAAAAATTTTAAGAGAAAAATTTTTTAAAAATTAAGTTCAGTACCAAAATATTGACTAAAAAGTATACTTCTAAAACTAGTACTCCCACAGAAAAAAATGAGGTACTACTTTCAAAAAGCAAAAAAATATTGCTGTTTTTTTTATTTTTTTATGCAAAAAGTTTTCAGAAAAAAAAGTTCAAAAAATTAAGTGTCAGATTGGAGATATCGAGTAATCACGATATTTTCAGATATTGGCACTTTCATAAGCAAAAATTAGGTACTATATTCAAAAAGAAAAAAAATATTGCAGTTTTTTTTATTTTTATTTTTTTTAAATGTTGAGAACAAAAATTTTGAAAAAATTAAGTATCAGGTCCAAAAAATTACTATAAACGATATTTCTAAAACTAGTACTTCCACAGAAATAAATTAAGTACTGCGTCCGTAAAGAAAAAAAAAATTGGTATTTTTTGTATTTTTTTGTGAAAAAAATTTTCAAAAATAAATTATAAGATTCGAGATATCGAGTAAAAATCGTACTTTAAAATATAGGTACTTTCGTGGAAATAAATGAGGTACTACATCCAAAAAGAAAAAAAAATATAGTGTTTTTTTAATTTTTTTATGTAAAAAGTTTTGAAAAAAAAAAAAAAAATTCGAAAAATTACGTATCAGATGGAGAAATCCTTTACAAACGATAATTTTAGATATTCGTACTTTCATAGGAAAAAATTAAGTATTACGTCCTAAAATAAAAAAAATTTTTGCGTTTTTTGTATTTTTTGGCGTCAAAAATTTTGAGAAAAAAATTTTGAAAAAATTAAGTATCAGGTCCAAAAAATTACTATAAACGATATTTCTAAAACTAGTACTTACACAGAAATAAATTAAGTACTGCGTCCGTAAAGAAAAAAAAAATTGGTATTTTTTGTATTTTTTGGTGAAAAAAATTTTCAAAAAATTAAGTATCAGATTCGAGATATCGAGTAAAAACCATACTTTCAAATATAAGTACTTTCGTGGAAATAAATGAGGTATTACATCCAAATTAAAAAAAAAAAAAGTACCTCGAGCTTTTTTGGTGAAAAAAATTTTGAAAAAAAAATTAGGTCTTAATGTCGTGTTGGCTGTGAAATATCACCGGTTACAGTGCGACATGCATACATACATACATACATACATACATACATACATACACACACACACACACACACACAGACTTTTTTTAAAAACCGGTTTTTTAGCTTCCTGAGGTCTCAAAACGTGCTTATATGCCAAAATATCGAAAATCAAAATTTCACCTATCACAAAGTTTCCTCTATGAGGAACCAATTTGGGAAAAGAAATAATTATAATGAAGAAAAAATAATTATAAACGTACCAATTAAAAATAAAAATTCATATCACTGACTTCAGTTTATTTACAGGGATAAAAATTATTCTAAGTCCCTAAAACTGCATTTAGGAGTATTAACGTGCACTCCAGATTGAAATTATTCCAAGTCCTATTTGACCCCCCTCCCCTTTAAATCAGACACATTTGACCCCACCCCTTGATTTTCAGATTTCCAGGGGACCCCCTCTCTATAAAAATTTTCCACGTTAAAACAGTTTATAAGAAAAATTAAATTTAAGGGTTGAAGGGGTAAAGATAAGGGCGCTACACCCCTCTAATTTAGTTTTTAAAATTAGATTCGGATTTAGTGGCCCAAAATGCCTACTAGATCCCATAAAAATGAAATAAATATTGGTTTTTAAGAATAATTAAATTTTAAGGATTTAAAGGGGGAAAATAAGGTGGTTACACATCTCTAAATTAATACTAAAATACAATTTTTAGTACCTCTAGTACCTATTTTTATTGAAATATGTAATATTGGAAAATTTTTAAAATTGGTTATTTTGGGCCTAAAATGGGCATCTGGTTAATTGATTATAGCAATGAGAAGATCAGTGTTATAAATTACGATTTACGGGGATTGAAAGGTAGTACTTATTCGAAAAAAAATGATATCAATCAGAAGTATTTTGGTTGAAATGCAAGATGACAGTGCCTTTTGGAAAACTGCCTGAAAACCCTATTTTATAATATTGTCATTACATTGAGCCCCGTGTTTGCAGGCGCAGAAGATGCGTTGGAATAAAAGCAGGGTATTTTGGGTATTTTTTCAACATATTAAAGTCATCTATAACTATAGATTGTAATTTGGTGACCCAAATGTACCGGTCTCGTGTATAATAGTTTCTAGTGTATAGTGTTAGTGTATATTAGTTTCTTCGATTAGGAGAAAACAGAATACAGTTTTGTATTTAGAATCCCTGTTGCCCAATGAATTTAAATAATCGATAATAATTTTAAAAAATATGCTAAACTTAACAAAATTCCTTTTACGAGCGACTGAACCGTTTTCGTTAAAAAAAGATATTATATTCGCGTTAAGCGTCTCAAAAAATATATTTTATTGTTATATTGAGTGAAATTAGGTGCCTTTTGACAAAAAAATAAGTTTTACTTCACAGCTCATTTAATTATTTCAAACTACTGACAGCAATTAAATGCAGTTTCTTATGGGGCTGAAAATTTGCCTCGAAAAGGCCCTCGTATTTTGTGAGGCAAAAAATTCACGTTCTGGAAGGGTTGATCGCCCTTGAAACGGTACTTAATTTTACAAATAATCCTAAATCCAGGAGTTTTTTTTTAATTTTAAGGCTAACCATATATTTTTTACATGCAAAGTCAATTTTTATAAATTGTTATCATAAAAATAGAAAAATTGATAAAAACAAGTTTTATACAAGGAAAATAATTTTATTTTTTGTTTAATAGTATATAATTAAAAATAAAACGGTAATGGCTCTTAACATATCTAGGGCAAAAAAGTCTATTTTTGGCCCTAGGGAGACGGTTATTTGCCCATTAAAACTATGTTTAGATCAAGGGACAAAATATGGAGTTCGACTTAAGCATCGCTCTCTATGCTCGCTCGTGCATACAACTAATAATATCGACTAAAATACTTAAAAAAACAAAAAAACAAAATGAAACGAATACTTTTTTTTTTTTTTTTTTGGACATTCAGGTAAAACTTTATTTAAAAAATAGAGATACCAGAAAATATAGTAATTACAGCCCCATTTTTTTTATAAACCTTAATTTAAACATAAATTACTAAAATTCTCATTAAGGATGATAACTACCAAGCTGGGGATAATAGAAATAAGAAACTATTACTCTCTCTTTCTATCATATTACTATAGAAGCGAGAACCTTGCGCGCGCACAACTATACGGTAGCATTGTTAAATAAATAAAATTTTCGTTATAAACAAACCACCCTAGTCTAAAATAAATTGAATAATTATATTCTACGATATGTTTTTTATAAGTTATAATTTTTTTATCAAAAACTGTACGCAAAAAATACTTTAATTTTTTATTGTAAAATGTCGTCCCATAAGAATCACGTGTATAAGATGCTCGGAGAAGCAAAATTATTTTTAATTATTTAATAATGAAGGAGTCACCCTAGGATCTTCTAATTTTAAATATGTATTTTTTAATATGATTTCTTGTTATATTCCAACTTTTATTAAAATCTATACGCAAACAAAAAAGGTGAGCAACATCCTTAAAAAAACATGAAAACTATAATTATGCTTAATAATTTAGAACAAATAGGTATGGGTAAAATAGAAAAAATTTAAATTTTTTTGTTGAAAAATAGCACTAAAATTATTTATTATGACTAAAGTCTTTCAAGATTATTATTATTATTATTTTTTATTAGTACCATTATTTGTAAACTGTACAGTAGTACTTATAAGTAAATATTTTACAATTTTGTAGAATTCTAACTCACATTCATACGTATTTACACGTTTACATTAATTTTATTAATTTTTCAATTGTATAAGTACATTTATTTGTACTGAAAATATCCAATTATAAAATAATATAAAAAAATTAGGTTTTCAATTTTTTAGAGTGAATTTTTACACTTTTACTTTGATTTAGTTGTGTTTTTAAGTAAATGACTCAAATTCTTTTGCATAAAATTGATTCAAAAATATAATTAGAATAAAAATTATTCAAAATATCACTCATCACAATAATTGATTAATAAATCTATATTTTAGAAATACATCAATAGATTAAAAGTAATTCTTCATCTAAATATGTAAGAAAGCCAAAAAAAAGGATTTTAAGCTTATCGTTGTATCTTATTAAAATATTCTGACTATTTTTATTATCTGTATTTTACAATTACAATGCACTCATTATTATAGATCTATTAAAATCACTATTAAATGTATATTTTAAGGCTTATTATATTATTGAAATTTAATTTTTCTATCAAAAAAGTTTTTATTATTATTTAAATAGGTAGTTTTTTAGAAACGTTTTATAGAAGTATTCTTAAAAATGAAATACCATTGTCACACTATTTTAAATACAGCTACAAAGATTTGCACTATAAAATTGTATCTGAAATAACAAAATTTTTGGCTCCAGATTTACTGTCATTCTTTTGCAGTACCTTTATTTTTTATTAATTAATTGATTTTATTGTGTAACAAAGGTCTAAAACATTTTTAGATAAATATTTTTAGAGATTTTGAAGAATTAAAAGAATTTATTTTGTGCTAAACTGCATAATTTCTGCATATTTTTATGCTATATTAACTAAAAATCTGTTTAATTTTTTATTATTGACTCAATTTTTCTGAATTATAATTGACTATTTTAAAACTGCAAAATATTTTGTATTTTTTTTACAATGGTTTTAGTCACAATTTCAAATTGTTAATTTTTTAGTTAAAAAATTTTTATATGGTTCTCATATTTCTTAATTTGGTTCAGTTGTAGTTTAATTTGATCCTATAATTTTAGAAATTCTAATAAAATTTTTTTACAATTTACTTCAATAGTCATTTTCTTTTCAAATTAAACTTCAGCAAATATGTTAATTTTCTGTAGAATTAGTACATATTTTTTATTCACATTGCTTGGTATTTCTATAGTTTATAGGTTTTTCATTATACAAAGTTGCACAGGAACTTATTAAAATCCTATGCTATTACACTGTTTCTAAAATTGCTGGATTTTTCTGGAGTTGATTTCTATGTCTAATTTTAATTCATTTAGAAGTTTCTAAGACACTTTGAGAATCTATTAGTATGTGACAGATCATGTCAAAAATAAAAAGCCTGTACTGAATATTTTTAACAGTTTGTTATTATTTTATTTTATAAAACATTTTTTTGTTCACTTCTGTAATTGTTTTTATTACTCTTTGTAATAAAAATTAACTAATTTAAAATTGGTAACTTTTTACTGGAGTATCTGAATCATAAAATTTTTGGTCATTTTTGTATAAACCTTAATTTGGATTCAGCTATTATAATACCTTTTCTTGGACTATTTCTAGATTTAAATGATAAATTACTTCTGTTACAGCTGATGTTAAATAATTTTATCATTTTAAAAATACCATTAAGAAATAAATCAATAATGTTTTAAAATTGTATGCTTTAGTGAATAAAATTTCATTAAAATTTCTAAAAACATTATTTCTGTTTCTTGTTAAAATCGTACAATTTAAAATTTGACATAATCCTTAGTATAAATCAGAATATTCATAATGCCAATAAATATAGCATATTTAATTTAAAAATCATGCAATTACATAATTAATTTATCTAGATATATACAAGTAAAATTGAAATTTACAATACAATTTATTTAATTTAATCTTGATGAGAATTATTATCTCTTTTTGGTCTTAACATTTTTTTAATATATGGTGTTAATAAAATTAATGAAATAAAAAATATATGTCCGATAAAATAAACACTTGTATATAAATTAATATATCTTGTATAAGTTAACATAACAAATGGTATTAAACTATAACCCATAAAAACAAAAGTATATATTTTTAATAAAAACCATACACTTATTTTAAATAATGTATTTTTTTCATATAATTCTTTTAAAAAATCTAATTTTAATAAAAATGGTTTAATCTGTAACAAAAAATAAAGGAATTAGTAAAATTTTCAAAAATATTTTTTTTATGAAGAAAGATCTCAAAAAATGCCTTAGTTTTGCCTGTTTGTAAACTCCAAATTTTTTTAATAAATCTTGACAAAATACAAGGTAACTAACTTTATAGTGGTCAAAGATGCTTTTCTCAAAATACCCTCCCTTGAATTAATTGCAAAAATAATGGATTAGAACTACTCTAAAGATGTTCAAACAGGCCAAAATAAGGCTTTTTTTTAGATCCTATTTTTTGAGAAAATACTTACTTCTTTTTCCAAATACATAATAATAAATTCCATTAAGAAACACATATAATATCCACTATGGAAGCCATGCCAAATAGCCAAAAATAATAATACTGTAATTTGACTGTATAATCTTGAACCCAAAAATTTAACTCTTTTATAAATATATTCAACGCACCAATTATTTGTATTTGTATTAAATGATGATATATAATGACCAAATTCTGTTGCATTTTCAAAAGTAAATAATTTAACGTTAGCACAACCATCCCATTTCAAATTACCATTTTTATCTTTACCATTATATGTTAAACCAAATGCAATGCATACCTAAAAAAAACAATTTAAGATTTATTATTATTATAAAATTGTTAAGAATTTTAAGTAACTTATTACTTACCCCTTCAGATAACAACCAACAACTTATGTATTTATAAAGTGTTATTCTTCCCCAAAATCCTAATAAAAATAATTTTTTAAAGAAATTTAATTCTCTATATGCTGGATCTAATAAGTACTGATCAGATACAAATACTATTCCAATTTGATAAACTGCTATGTAGAAAAAACCTAATATCATTCTATATAATGCAGATTCTAAAGAATCAGGTGGTAATCTTCTTCCGTTATTATCTGTTTTAATATCATCCATTAATGTTCCATTTATATAATCTCTGTATCTTTTTAAACTAAATTGTGGACCAACTAAAAATGCACCAGGAAAATAAGCAAATGCTGCTGTTTCGAGAAATGATGGAGATTCGCGCAAAGCAGTAAGCTTTTGATTAGCTGATAATTCACTCTGTAATATCAAAATAATAAATTATTTTTTCAAGCCAAATTTTCTAAATTATATTTATAAATAAAAATATTTTACCTCATTTCTTTTACCATCATAAACATCAAATGCAAGACCAATTAATCTTAATGTCAGAACACATTGTGGCATTGTCCATTTTATATCATAATCTTCTGTATTTGTCATATAATATCCTTTAAAAGAAAAATTATACTATTAAATTTTCAATTAAATTTTAAATTATTTAATTAGACATTAACTTACCATACAACAAATATCCCATATTAAAAATAAAAGATATTACGACGGATCCAAGAGAGCCTCGTAACAGCGTAATGACCAGATATGTAACGATGACTGCTGTTGTTGAATGGAATATGGTAACATCTAAAATTAAAAAATAAATTATATTAGCAAATTGTAAAATTTGAGACAACTAACGATTAAATTTTAGTTTTATTTTTAATTTTTAGAACAATTAGCTGAATTTTCAAAATCATATTCAAATTCACACTGGTGAAAGACCTTACAAATGTATGCAGTATAATTAGTCTTTTAGTAGTTTGAGTATTTTTCGAGTTACGAAAAAAATTAATTTTGGTATTATGAAGTTTGCAATACTGCATATTTGACAAAATCCGAAATAATAAGATTCTTTCGAGTTCATTCTGGCTAAATGAAAATAATGTAATAAAGCTTTAAATTACACTGCGTAAAAAGTAACTTAAAAAGTAAGTAAAAAATTGTAAATTGTACTAAATTTAGTGTATTAACGAAAAATTCGAGAATTCTCTATTTTTATTCGTAAATTCGCTAAAAAAATTGATAATTTACTATTTATTTTTTCGAAAATTGAGAAAAAAAATTAGAAAAAATAGTGGTAAAATTTACGAAAAATAGGCGAATTTACAACTTAGTTGTGAATTTACAACTTTTTTTGTAAATTCACAAAAAAAATCAGAAATTCTCGAATTTTTCTTTAATATACTAAATTTAGTCAATTTACGATTTTCATCGAATATTTACAAATTTTTTTGAAAATTTACTAATTTTTCGAAAACATTCTATTTTTTTTGTTAATCTAAGGAAGTTACTTTTTACAGTGTATTTAAAAAAGGTTTAAATATTGCCATAAAAAAACCACTCTTAAATAAAGAAATTTACTGGTCAACATTGCAACAAAGAATTTTCACGGTAGGCTAATTCACAAGTCCGTCAAAGATTACACAATACAGCAAAACCATAAAAATGTCAGCAATGCAGTAAGAACTTGGCTCGCAAGTTTCAGCTTCTTTATCATGTGAAAAATCGCTCAGACAATAAAAATTTTGAATGCAAGCTTTAGAACCAATGATTTATGGTTAAAGCTGAATTGCGAAAATCATATTCGAATTCATACTGGTGAAAAACCATACAAATGTTTGCAGTGTAATTAGTCTTTTAGTCAAGCTTTTAGTAGCTTAAGTAATTTTCGAGTTACTAAAAAATTTAATTTTGGTATTAAACAGTTTGTAATATTGCAAAACGAGATTTTTGGACAAAATCCGAAATAAAAAAATTCTTTTGAGTTCATTCTGACCAACAGACTATATAAATGATAAAAATGTAATATGGTACATAATTTTTTTAAAACAAGCACCATGTATCTAAATATTTATTTGCATAAAATTTTAGTTTATTTTACCATAGTTCCAATAACCAATAGCAAGACCAGTAAGTGTGAAAAATAAATGTTGTTGAATAGCATCTTTACCAAATAAAAAATGCCTGTGTATCAAAGCGAGTGGATAACCTGTAAATAATAAATTTTTTGGTTATTTTAAATAATTAAATACAAATTGCACTAAAAACTATGAAATAATCAATAAACATAAAAAAAAACATACGATAGCATTAATTTTAGAAATTTTCCAAATTAGATATAATTTTTTTTTTTTACATTTAATAGTTACTCTACACACATGTACGATAATTACAGCACTGTAAATATAATAATATAACAAGTACAATGACCGGTTTATTCAATTGGAAAAATTTATTCTTTTTAAAATAAAGAAGCACTATCATTTTTTTTTTTTTTTAATTTTTTAACAATAAGATATGAAACCTGTAGAATGACTTTTTTATCATACATTTATATAAATTTTTTTTTGTATTTAAAATATTATATCGTCTTTGTTAAAATTTTTTTTCTTCGTTTTTTTAAGTGTTTAAAGTTTTTTTCAGCTTTATAAAATTGTTTTTAAAATATTAATACTTTATTATCTTCAATTATATTTATTTTATTTAATAATAAAAGAATTATTTTTTATCTAATAATCATTATTTTTGATAAATAAAAAATAGTTTTGTTTGATTTTATGAATTGATATAAACTAAAACATTTTTTAAAAATATTTCTAAAAACTTTTATTCTTAATAAAAAAAAACCGCATTTATTGCAAGTCCCATTTGACCGCCCCCCTCCCTCTCCAATAAATAAGACACTTTTGACATGATTTTCCGATTCCTCGGCTATCGTTTTTTCAAATTTGAATTCTGGTAAAAGCTTTACAAGGTTTTTAAACATGCCCTACAAAACCCAATAAAAAACTTGCAGGGCTCCTAAACTCCGAAAACCCAAATGTAACGTTTCTTCCTAAATGCTTTAAATTAATTAAATTGATTTAATTTGATTACAAAACGAAATTAGGTGCCCAAAAAATACCTTATTTAATCACTCCTAATTATCAGCATTGAGTAATTAAATTTTCTTATAAGATCAAAATAATATTATTTATTATCAATAGATAACCTAAATTGTTAATTATTTTTTTTTAAATTAGTACATACTTTCAATTTGTCATAATAAAATAAAATAATAATAATACAAAGACTCGCACGTTTTTAAAATTTTTTATATCGACTTATAAATGCGCAAAAATAAACAAATATATATAGCAACATCCACCTTGACCTATCTCTCTTGGTATTTAAATTTAAATATCAAAATATATACAATTTTTTTATATGCATACCTATTCTATAAATAAACATTTAATTATCAATATTTTTTTAAAACAATAATTAGATGACAAATTGTTTAAGAAAAAATAATTATTTGTTATTATGCATGACTTTGATCTTTTTTTTATATTGGATAATTAGTTTACAAATCTTTTGTTATTAAATCATACGTAATAACAATGTAATAAAACATTAACTCATTTGTTATGTTTATAAAAAAAAACAAAAAAAGTTCTAGAGAAAGTGTAATTAATTAAAAAATTATTTCAACTTTTTTAGAATTTATATAATATAATATACATTTGTATATCTATATATATGTATAAAAGTAAATATAACCTCAAATTATCTTACAGTATTAACACGATATTATTATAAAAGGAAATTTCACTTTATGTATTTTAGTTTTATATTTATAAAAATAGGTATTTTTTATAAAGAAAACTTTCAACTTTCTAAAATTGTATATGTATCAGTGTAATTTTTTTCGTGGTCAAGTATATGTATATATGTATATATGCAATTACATGTATTTATTGATTATATTACTCCAAAATGCATAAAACGCAGTTTATTCTTAAATTATTAATTGTTTATTAAAAACTTGAGCACTAATAAACTAACCTAAAAATTTTTAAGTTTAAACATAAGCAAATTAAATTGTTTTCAATGCTTTATGTAATTTAATTATTGTGTAATAGTATTTTTATGGTTTACATAGGTTACATGTTTTACATTTTACAACAATTTTAACTCTGCTTTTATGAAAATTACTCACTTTTATATGCATCCAAGCATTTTATTGATTTTTTTAAACTGTTTTAATATTTTATTTTTATACATACCTAAAAGAATTGACAGAATAAGCCTTAATGCTGCTGTTTGTGCTCCTAATAAATCTGATAATTGTCCTAATACACCAGCATTGCTTGCCATATTTTTTTATTTTTTTTATAAATTATTTACAATAAATAACTCCAAAAATTTTTAACCGAAATTTTGTAAATTGACGTGGATATTATTTCTTTGTTTTGAATTTTTAATACACAATAAATTTATCTTTATCATATTTTTAAAATTAAAAATCTTTTTTTAATTTCATTTGTAAATAAAAGTAATTCATAAATATTATTTATAAGGAAAAAAAACAATAAAATCACAATTTATAAAATAAAAAACAGCTGTGCGTACAGCACGATGTCGCGAGTTGGACTACTATAAAAAAAAATTTATAATGCGCTAAAAAACTTGATAAATAATACGAAATTTAAGAGGATTGGGTAGGGAAAATAGCGTGTTTTTAGAATAGCGGGAATTGAAACGAGGGTCGTCACGTGATTAAAGCTGATAATACCCGGGCGAGAATGTTTCACGTATTTTAATCTTAAAATTTTGTTTAAAATGTAAAATTTTTCGTAGAGATTAAACGTACGATTAAAATACGTGAAACATTCTCGTCCGGTAGTAGGTTCATCTATGTACGTCGATAAGGTAGGAATTATTAATCGTTTCTTGTACATTTAATTATAAAAACTTGTATTTTTATCTTGATTTCTTGAAAATGCACTTTTTTATATAACAATATAGCTAGGGGAGACCATATAACTGTAAAACATATGATTATCATAATTTTTATTGTACTTATTAAAAAAAAAAGGTAAGAAAAATAATCCTTAAATATATAAAAATAAATTTATTCCATTTATATTTTTTCAATAAATATTTCAATATAAACATTAATAGATCTTAAAAATTAATAAAATTAACATATTTACAATTAAAACTAAATTAATCATGAAAATAAATATTAAAACTTACACAACAAAAAATTCATTAAAAAAATAGTCATTTTTGTTTCTAATAAAAACTATTGAATTCTAATTTTCAAAAAAATTTTCAAAAAAATCATCATCCTGACCAATAGGTGGATATTTTTCGTGTCTTTCCAATGGTTCATCAATTCCACTATCATAATCATCATAAATAAAACCTAGTCTCAAATTAAATCTAACGTAATAAACTTCATCGTCCCAATTTTCTTCTTCGTAATAATAATTTAAATTATCATCTTCGTTATCTATAAAATTTTCATCTTCTTCGTCAAAATCTTCAAAATTATTATCTTCACCTTCTTCTATTAAATTAATTTTATCTTGAATTATTTCGTCATCGTTAAATAAATATCTTAAGTCAAAAATGTCGATTAAATCACGATCGGATCTCCAAATGTAATTAATGTAAGATTGGTAAAATTCTCTTATTTCGTGTAATTTTTCTCCTGATATGTTTTCATTCTTCTTTTTTTTTCTTTTAGTCATTTTTTTTATTAATAATTTACTTCGTAACGACTCTTTTCATAATCAGAAGTTTACTGAGAGACTGAAAGTACTTTTTTTTTGGAGAAAGTAAAAAAATCGAGTCCAGATAATTGTAAAAAAACAACTTCTTTCACAAACTTTAAATAATGATATTTTTTCTTTGTTGTCTTTATCTTCAGAAAAAGAAAGATAAAAAGATAAGATATAACAAGAATTTTTTTTCTTATTCAAAAATTTATGATAATAATAATAAATTTAAACTTACTTATAAACTAAATTTTCAAACTAGTCATTTTTTTACTATTTTTTGCAAAATTAACTTATTTAAATTTCATATTTTTTGATTATATTTTTATTTAGTGTAAATTTTTTTTTTCACCAATTTTTAGCAACGCAATAAGAATAAAATTTTTTTTATACATCAGATGTCTCTCTGCGATTTCTTTACTTCTTTTTTATACTACAAAAAAAATTTGCGAAAAAAAATAATTATAATGAAGAAAAAATAAGTACAAACGTCACAAATTAAAAATAAAAATTTAAGTCACTGACTTCAGTTTATTTACAGGGATAAAGAAAAAAACAAAAATTTTATTATATAAATTACATTTATTCATAAATTTCATTTTTTTTTTTTTTAATAATCAGTAATTAATTGTTATAACATTTACATATAGATTTTTTTCACAGCATAGAATTATAATTATGTACACAGTATAAAATGATATACACAATATTACTACATCAGGTTTGCAATTTTAGTAATATTGTGTACATCATTTTTTTTACTGAGTAGAGTTGAAACATCAAGAAATATAATTTTTTTAGAGTAAAGTATCACAGAGTAAAATGGTCATATTTTTTTAATTACAATTTTTTCAGTTAGAAATGATGTAATGTTTTTTAAATGTCATGAAATTACAAATTTTTAATAACGTTTTAAAGCAAGCAAAAAAAATTGTTAAACATTTTTTTTAACAGCGGCGAGGAAGCGCGAATTTTCCAACTACTGTGTATCCAGTATTCCACATATTTTCCATTTTATTTTTTACTGACAAATCGTACTGTGGATAGATTTCGCACAACCCTTAGCATAAAAAAAATTGCCTTAAAATTGCAAAAGAACAGTTTACCAAAATTACGGCTTCGCCTGGGCCATTCATTGTTTTTTGCCCAATCTCGTAATATGTTAGAGTAATGTCATTGCTGAGAGGCTAAAAAAATACAAGTTTTCTTGCCATTCCTGAAAAAAGGCGTATTAAGACAGTAAAAAATGCCTCAGATTGCAGTTTATCATCTACACGCGTAATCTAGGCCTTTCGTTACACCGGAAAAGAAAATCAAATTTCGGGAATTCCAGTTGTGGCGAACAGATATATATATATTTTTTAAACTACTGCAAATGGCATAATGACATTTTAAACAAATAAAAAAAAATGTTTTCCACAAACGGAATCACAATTGCAGCGATCAAATTTTTTGTTCAGTTACTTTTCCAATCTTGATATTATAATTTGATTCGATACTAAGAAATTTGTAAATCCATAGCATTTTTTTCAACAGTATTCATATAGGTATATAATAGTTTTATTAAAAAGAAAATCATTAATAAAATTTTCAAAAAGTTTAAAATAAATTATGCATCAGTTTTTCTTAAATAGCATGCAAATACGCAATAAAATTTTGTGTTTTCGTAAATTAAGGTTGTTGTCACATTTTATAGTAAGCGGATGATCCTGGTGAAAATCCTTTTAGCAAAAATCCAAAAGAATGAAAATTTAAAAATTTTCTACGAGAAAATCTTTGTTTTGATAGTTTAAGAAATGTATTTTTTTTTTAAGAAACAGTAAATTTTAGTTTGTGTTTTGTACAATTAATTATTACTGTTGTTAAACATAAATAAATGACGCTCTCGGGATTAATTTCTATTATCAAGAATTTTACCGAACAACAACCTTCAAAGATAAAAATTTGTATATTTTTTTACATTTTAGGAACATTATTTCCGCGCATAAAAATATTTTTTTTTTCTTACTTTTATTTTCCATGATTTGACAATTTTAAACATTATAGATTTGAAATACGTAACAATTCGTAAAAAGAGAAATTTTTAATTAATTATATATTTTCTTTCAAGTAAAGTGCATTAAGTACTTTTTTTAACAAGAGTAAACATTTTTTTTTTCATTCTTATAATTTACATTAGGCTGGACATTATTTCAAAAATTTAGTTTAACTATTTAAGATGCTGTTTAACTTGGCAGTCTTGTAGGGTAAACATTTGGCTTCAGTTAACCCCATTTAATAAAATTTAAATACAAGGCTAAACTTTTAAAATTTTACATCTTTATTTTTTAAGAAATGATTTAAAACAGTAATTTTTTAAAATAATAAACAGTTTAATGTAGTTAACAGTTTTATAATATTTTTCGAAAAATTACTTTAATTTACAAGTTTTTGGTCAAAGCAGTATATTTTATGCAACATACACATAATTTGGTCAATTTATAATATGATTGTATATATATTTTATAATTTAAGTCCTTACAGGTACCAAAATAAATCCAAACATCAACCAAAAAAAAAAGTATTCTTAAAATCACTTGTTTGATATTTAGCTGATTTTGGCACCAAAAATATTCATTAAATCAACTATAAATAACATGCAGCTGTATATATTATTGCAAAAAAATTTTTTATCATAAAATACTATAAGCTTGATTTTATTTAATTGATAAATGCTTAATACATGATTAAAATATTTCTATAGATAATAACAATCGAACATTGAGATTTCATATATTAGAGGTATATGCAATAAAATATACTTTTCATGCAAATTTAATATATACATTTATAACAAATTTTTATATGATTGTATTATTTTTATGATTGTTTTTACTTTTTTTAAATATATTTTAAATATACTTTCTTTAATATTTTAAATATTTGTAAAATTCGACAAAAAAATTTTTTTTTAGTCTTTATCATTGTATTAATTATAACTTATTATTGAGGCGGACCATTTTCCACTCTATAAGAAAATTTTTATCGTTCATTTATTGGCAGTTACAGGAATTTACAGAAATTTCGGTTACCAATTTTTAATTTCTGTCATTGGTGTTGGACCTAAATTTAAACAAGGTGCCATGTAGGAGTGGGAAAGGGTCGGACTCAATATTATATGAAGTAAATACTAAGTTTATAAGGGCTCATAAACTTTCTTTATAAAAGCTCATATTTTTAATAATTTTAAAAATTGGAAAACGCCAAGTCAATTCAGAAACGAAGACTGCAGCGACGGATTCAGTGGGAGGCGAAGAGGGCTTTTGAGAACCAAAATTGTACATGTTTTTTAATAAAATATATAATTTTAAAAAATTTTATTAAAACACGCAAATTTTTATTGAATCTCCCCAACTCAGCCTGAGAAAGTTTCTGGATCCGTCACTTCAGCCCACATATTTCGATATGCTTCAGTCAAATCACGGTTTTTCATTTTTAGATCTACCATAGATTTTTGAGGTGTTGATTATGAAAATCGTGATTTGGCTCGCGGAAAATAGGGTAAACACACTTAAATTAATAATATACTTTGCACTATTTTTTGGTCACTGATCTCGAAATTCGGGGTGCTGAATGCAAAAAATTTTCGCATAACACCCTTTTTCAGGGGTGAATTTGCAATTTGTTTTGCCAATTAAAAATTCAGTAATCAGTAGCCCAAAAATATATAAAGTAATCTCGAAAGTAATTAATTTTTATCGTATAATATCATTTAAAATTAATAGTTAATCAACTGATTTAATATTGAAGTTTAAAATGTAGGGAAATCAGTAAATTATTTAATTAGTATCGTACACGCGCAGATAAATCAAAATATTTACAATAATACATCATGTAATCTATAAATTAACTTTGGTATAAAAAAATAAATCACCTAATTTTTAAGTATCTATTTATCAGCTAGGCAGTTGTTCTAAAAAGTTGCTTCGGTTCACGATTACTTGAATTTTTTTCAATTGATAGGTTATAAAAACAAAATTTTTTTTATAAAGCAATTTATTTTGATTTTAGTGCATCATTTAAAATATAAGCAACTTTTTAAAACAACTTCCAGGCTGTTAATTACATTTTATTACCAAGAACCATAATTAATCACTTTTAAGTAGATCTAGGCCCTCTTAAAACACAGTACTTGGTTGTAAAGTCGTAGTTAAAAATGTTTTATTACTAATTTCAGCAGATGAATTAAACGAAGTTGAATTTTGATTCATACAATAAAACATAACTTTGCCATGTACACAACTTTCAGTTGGATCTTCTTTCAATATCAATAATATCAAACCAGAAATAGCAACTAAAATACCAGCAATTAATAAACCAAATGCTGGTAATTTTTTAGATGATAATAATGAGCCTTCTTCTAACTTTAAATATGACAATGCTGGTAAAATATATGCCAATGGTACTGCTGCTAATATACCATTTAACTCAAGTACAACACCAAGGCAATCTGTTAGCATTGATATTAAATATACTATTGTTATTATACTTAAGGTTATTATTAAATATTGTCTGTCTGATCCAGTTACGTAAGCTGTTTCATTTTCAACACGATCTGAACCTCTTATTGCTCTCATTATCACCTAGCATAAAAAATATTGAGTTAGTATTTAGATAAATGTGTAAAATACTTTAAAATCTTTTTTACCTCTCTAGTAACAAAACATTCAATAGGAAACGTAAGTAATATTGTTGCACTGAATAATACTCTTGATAAATTCATTAAATCATCATCCCAGCAATAATTTTCCATTAAATCACCTTGAACAAATGCTGTAAATGTTGCATAACCAACAACACCAAAACTACCTGCTACTATAAACGATGTAAATAATGACCAATGTGTTACACTGTCCCATTTTTCTTGTGTTGCTCTTTCAATCGAACCATAAATTAAAAACGTATTGTGATGACACATAAATGCGAATGCCATTATTCCAATTGATGGTATTACACCAGCGAAATTCGCAAATCTCCAACTTTCTTGATGATGAGGACTGTTTTTTAAAATAAATATATTTATTTGACACTAAATTACTTGATTTTTTGATTTTTTTGAAATTTTGATTTTAATTCTATAGATGGCGTTTTTTCGCGTTATTAAAAAGTTTTTCAAAACCTATAAATAAATATACTTACACAATATTAGCCATTGAATCCATCCTGATAAAAATAGCGATAAGTATAAAACCAACAAAAACTAACGATAAAAATGATATTTTAGCCAATCTTGCAACATTTCTATATAAACATAATGGTATTGTCATAATTAAAGTAGCTAACAATACAACAACTTGACGATGTGCAAATATATTAGTTTCATGTATACCAGTAACTCTTATTAATACTTTAGTGACTGTGTCACCAACAACAACATTATAAGATACCATAGCTAAAAAATAAATAACAAATGAATTATTTGGGTGTAATATTTAGGAATAAATATTTATAAATTTTGACTTACCAATAAATGGATAAATAAATTGTAATACAGTTAAAATATAAAAACCAGTACGTCCAAAACTAGCTCTCATTAAGCCTTGATAACTCATTTCACCACATATGTGACCACTTCTAACCATTAATATTAATGAGTAATCTGTTAATACTGCTACAATTACTAGTAAAGCGAATCCTAAACCAAAACCTGATTGGTGTAATGCATATGGGATACCTATTGAATAAAAATAGAAAATTTTGTAACTTTAAAATTCAAATAATTAATTTTTTATTAAAATATTTTTTTACCTATAACACCACTTCCTATTATTGAATTTATAAAATTAAAACTAGCTAAGGGTAAGCTCGAAAATTTTCCAGAATCTTCTTCATCCTGAAAAATAAAAATTTTTAAATTAAAATAAATTAAAAATAATAATGAATAAATCTATTCGATACTTTGAGCTAATAATTTTTGATTATTTCTCCTCTGGCTAAATATTGTGAGACTCGTCAGTGCGTTCTCTATTTAGCCTTTTCATAGATAACCATGAATAATGTTTTTTAATAAGGCAAAATAATAAAAAATTAACTCAAGGTATATCGAATAGATTTATTTAAAAATACAAATGGGCGAAAAATTGAATTACTATTAATAATTTAAAAATTTTAAAACTCTCACTAAAACAAATAAAAAAATATAAAGAATGAAAATAACACAGGAGAACTGAGAATTTCAACTTCAATCAACATCATTAAACAATTACTAAAGTTCAAATTAAATTATTCTATGGACGTATAAAATATATATTTTATGAAATTATTTACATTAAATAAATTAAATTAAATTAAATTGAATTACCAAATATTTACTGAAACTGTATTTATATTTGTATTTACGTTATTAGACAAATTATTATTATAATTAAGTATTTAATGCTGAGTGAATATGTTATTTGTGATAGATTTTATATTCTTTATTTCTTTAATTTTATTGTATCTTTCAAAAGCTTTGTTAATTAATTTATTTTGTATTTAATCTTCAGGACCCGAGTACAGTCTCTTAACAGGAATCTTTTGGGATACTTAATGTATTAAACTGAATAATAAAATAAATAAATTATTAGGTAATAGGATATCACGAGTCGTAACTCGTTGCTAAAAATACAAGAATGGTCCAAAAATCATATAAATAGTAAGTATATTCGGTTTTCTAGGCTAAAAAATGGAAAATTTTCCAGTTTGTATACAAATATATTTAAGGCGAAGCCGAGAATGGTAAACTGCGATCTAGTGCATACTTTATTCGTTTTTCTGGTTCAAAAATAATTTTTCTCAGCCATGTCAGTAAGTGAGCACTGATGAAAATTTGGTATTTATTAATCATTATCTAAGAATTTTTATAATTTATAAAATAGAAGGACGAAATTCTAAGTATGGATCTTAGCGTATTTTGAAAATTTTTGGTAAATTTCCAAATTTAGTAAATTTAAATAAAAATTAAAAATTCACGTTATTTCAGTATACTATAGAAGCATTTTTCAAGGTTACATCCTGTACGTTAAGGTTTGCTAAGCAATGCCAAAAGAACATTCCAATTTCGTATTCATCGGCCTTCCGGATTTATAAAGACGAGGTGATGTTATCAAGCTAGGATTATATTGTTAATGTTTTCCATAGTTTTCAAAGAAAAGTCAAAGTGACTTAATTTATAGCAGCGATTTCAAATTTAATTATTTCAGATTTTGAACTTGAACGTTCAGGGAAATAATGTCATAATGAGAAAAAAGATCCATTCGAGAAAAAATTAAAAATAATTTTTGAAAATTTGATAAAAATGTATTTTCAGTGTCTTAATGTCAATTTTCATTGGTAAGTAATTTTAATGCAATAAAAAAATTTATTTTACCAGAAAAAACAACTTGTTTAAAATAATAATGACGAATTCTTACCCTAACAAGATTTCCCATATCATTGTAAGACTCTTCAGAACCCAAACTTCCAACCTAGAAAAAAACCAAAAAAATCACATTTTTATAAATTTAAATAAGATAAAAGCACCAATAATATATTTAAAATTTAAATTAATTTCGAAACAAAAAAATGTTTTTTTCACAAAAAACCAAGTGTTTATCAATATTCATTACGTAATATTTAAAATTAAACATGACTTAAAAAAATAAACAATAATAAATGATTTTTTGAATTATAAAATAATAATATATAATACAAAAAAACTAATTAAACATTAGCCAGAGTGAATGCATTTCCTTTTACTTAAGCTACATAATATGACTTTCTAAATAATAATATTAACAAAAACACATATAGGTATAATCCACTTTTTCTTATTGTTATGTTTAACCTGTTGCATACCTATTTTTTTATGAAATTGAGATTTTTATTTTTTTATGCAAAAACTTACTCTGGTTATTTTAGTAGATTCGTTAGGTTTCATTGTCACTAAATAATTTTTCTTCAAAAACAAAAAAAATTTATTATTTTTACTGCAAAAAAATTATATAAAACCACTGTTTTCTAGTGTAATATTAAACTTTTTACATTATATTTTTCTATGCTAACTGTTCAAAGTTTAACAAACGACTGATGTATTAAAAACTTTTTTAGTTACATCGACTTGGTAGATAAAAGTAAAAAAATATACTACGAAACAAAACAAAAAATATTTCCATCGTCAAAAAGGAAATATTCTTATAAAAAGTAATGTTCTACCAAGCGTGGGAGAACATAAAATGAGAGTACCGTTTCAAGGATTTGAAGACTACTGACTTTATAAAACTCTTCTATTTTATGTACACTCTAAGAGAATAAAGACAGAAAATACTTTTTCCTTTTTAAATTATTATTATTTTTTTTTTTTTGAAGAATTTAATTATTTTTTAGTAATTAATCTTTAAATTCTTTTTTGCATATTTAAAATAAAAATTTTCATTGTACTTTTTTTATGCAATTTATAAATGACCTACTTGATCTAAATAGCGTTTTTTATTGAATGAATAAAGTGTAGCAAGTAATAAAAGAAAAAAAAATTTATAATTTTCTAATTAAAATTATAATTTAATTTTAGCTAGTGTAAAATTTTTAATTATAATTTTATAAAACTTAAAGGTATACCTATATTTTTTAGTCTTAAAAATTTTCAATGTCAAATCTATAAATTTTAATTTTCTTATCAGAAATTTTTAGACAAAGCAGCATACACAAAAGAAATAAATTATTGTTTTTTATTTTTTTATATTTTTTAAAATATGCTATATATGAAGCATTTCAAGATGTTGGTTATTTTTCACAAAATATTGCATTTTATAGAACATTTGGAGACCAGTTATTTCTGGAATAATCAAGTTTTTATTCAAATTACGTGAAAAAAATTTTTTTTCTATTTAAAGTTGTAATAATAGCGAAATGATGTTTTTTTATTTTAATTAGTGAATATAATGCTCCACATAACCAGCTAATCCAATTAGAATAGATGAATTTAGAAAAAAAATTGATCTTAATTCGTAACATTTTTAGGGCTTAGGTCCTAAAAACCTTGTTTATTACTATTAATATCCCCAAAAATTAAATGGTTTACGTCACTTTTTACTTGAAGCGCAATAAATAACACCAATTTCAATTACGATTTGACACAAATTTTTGACCCAGAAAACAAAAAACGTTCAAATTAATCCCATTTAAAATTATTGGAAATTTTCTGTTTTAGCAATTTTTCAGTCAACTATTTGGCATGATGAATTTTTCTTTATGTTTTATTTCATTTGCAAACATTTAAAATTTAAAAAAAATTTCGACTGCAGAACCAGATTTTTTTTTTTTCAATGTATACTCTTGAACGATTTTTTCTGACCAAAATAGTTTTTTTTTTTATTATATTCTTTAAGCTTTTCAAATATTTCTGATCATTTACACGGCCAAGTTGATTTGATTGAAAATTCAAGCAGCTATATTTTGAATTTTGGTTTGAATATTCAAGCAAAAAATATAGCTGTTTGTATTTTCAAGCAAAACTGCCTGGCTATGTATTTTATCATTCTAATGAGTTTTTTCGTATTTTAGATCTAAATAGTGGCAAAAGGATTCATCCAAATTTTGACTATTCTTTGGCGACTTCCGGAAAATTAAAAAAAAAATAATTCTAATTATAAGTTTCATGAAACTATAAATAAAAAACTTATAACCGGTTTGTGTAAACACAACCTAAATGCATGGAACATGTTTACTTCCAACTGAGAACTAGGTATCATACAAATGTTACTCAACATTACAATACAATTTTCTATTTTTATAATTTGTAATTATCGCCATAAACTATTTTGATTCCCTAAACTTGAAATATTTTTAGTCCCTTATTAATCGATATTATTCCAAGTCCCTAAACCTGAATTATTCCAAATCCCTGAACCTGAATTATTCCAAGATATTATTCTAAGTCCATAAACCTGTACTTACCCAATTATTCTAAGTCTTATTTGACCCCCCCCCCTTAATTTTCAAGTTCTGAAGTGCCCCCTCCCTATAAACATGTTCCATGTTAATAAAATAAAATCAACTATACTAAAACCTTCAGGGATGTTATTTTATACTCCAGTCAAAATACGGGGGGGGGGGGATTGTGTGATTACTAGAAACCACCAGATTTGGTCTAGAATAGGTTTTTTGAATCGCTGATTACGAATTTTGGGGTCATTTTGTAAAGAAATGTGCGTAAACACCCTTAAATTTGCAAAAACTACTCCCAAAATGGGAAATTTTTGCTATTTTCGCACTTTGAGCATCCAGATTTAGTCTTTATAGGCTTTTTGGGTTGCTGATCAAGAATTTCAGGGATGTTTTTGGGATAATTTTTGCTAATTTGAGGGTCTAATCCTAATATTTCATAAAAACATCCCCGAAACTCTTGACTAGCGACCCAAAAAACCTATATTAACTAAATCTGGACGCTCAAAGTACAAAAATTGCAAAAATACCCCATTTTGGTGAATTTAAATAAAAATACTGTGCTGTTTTATAAGTAATCCAAATAAATTTTCTGAGATTTGTAATAATTCTACAATAATAAATACTATAATATAATTGATAAAAATTTTAAATTTAACAATTAATAGTAAACAATAAAATGAATTCAATTTATCAATTTTTAATATAGAATAAAAGAAATAAAAAACATTTATTCTATTTTTTTCAAATTTATATTTGAATAAAAAAAAAAAGTAATGAATATTTTTTCAACTTGAATTCCTACATTTACATATAGAGAACTATATAGTATGGAATTTAATATAAAGTCAAGAATATCTATATATTTATTATTATTTGAATTCAAATATTTTTATGCTTGTTTAAAAAATAATGAATGTGTGGTATTCTTTAAATTATTGACAAGTTATTTACCTAAATAAAAAAGTAGTACATTCACTGACTTGGACTACCCAAGGGAAAAAAGCTTCATATTGATTCAAAGTTTTAGTGAAGAAAAGTTTTTAGGGATGGGGGTGTCAACAAGGACTTAAAATATTTTCTAATTACCGACTTTTAGGGACCCTAGAATAATTTCAGTCCTAGGACTTATAATAATTAAGGATTATATTATTATTATTATTCTCTTGATTTGTTTGCACAAACCAGTTATAAGTTATTTTCATAAAATTGGGGCAAATAAAAATTACAAATTTTTTTTTCTGGTCAGTTATTTTCAGTAATATAATTGAAGATCAAAATTTTTATAAGAGCCTTCAATGCTCATAATTAGATAGGTCTTTATTGAAAAATTTAATTGAAAAGTGTTTAGAAGAGCAATTCTTATATTTTTCGATTGGTTAAAAACACACAAAAATATGAAATTTTAGGATATTAGATTAAACCAACATTTAAAAAAGTCACATCAAATAAAGATACGTATTTTTCAGTAGAGCAAACTTTATTTTCCATTAAATTGCTTTCTAAGCAAAACTTTTATAAGATATAAAATTAAACTAGTCAAATAAACTTTAAACTAACTGCAAAATATTTCTATAAATGTGAAACTTGTTATTTTTAACTTTCTTGAATAAAAACGGACTAAGAATTTTTTTAGTCCTGATTAGAAATAAAAAAACGTGCTTTTTCATAAAATCGAAAATTTTCCTTCAAATAATAATGATAATACGAAAAGAAAAGATTAAATTTCATATTATTATAGAACAATAGTTAACCCTCATACATAAAACCCAACTTCTTCTGTATGTGATAATATCACGTTTTAGCTTTAATTAAATTAAAAGCCATGGCATTATAATAATTAAGAATATAAATAAAAAATTTAAATAAGTATTCCTATACCTTTTTTTTAATTAAATATTATGATTAATTAAATTTTAAATTATTTCCAATAAATATAATTATGGATATAATTTGATTCTTGATTCTGTATAATAATTATAATAAATTTAACTTGAGAAATTGTATGTAGTTATAGAAAACTTTGTAAAGTATTATTTATATATTAGGCTGGTTCATATTATTTTTTTTAATTTTGGCTATTTTTGGAATTTACGGATCCTAAAAGTAATGAGTAAAAAATTTACTGTAACATCGAGCCAATAAAATTATTCGAAATATTAGCTAATAAATGGTACGAATATTTCATTTCTTGCATCGGATTTTGATTTTTGGGCATAATTTGCGGATTATTTTAAAAGGTTGCTTGGTTTACTTTATAAATATAAAAAAAACTAAAATTCTTAAAATTTTGTATTTTATTAGGCAGGGGAAATTTTTTCAGGGGAAAAATAATTCACAGGATTTTGGGTAACCAGGTGCAATTAATAATAATTATAGTTCTGTTCACAGCGCCTAAGTAGTATACCGCCAAATATATGGAAACTTATGGAGCGAATTTCTGGTTTAATAAGAAACAATGATATTTTCGTACGCTCAACAGCAATACTTAATTATTACAGATTAAATTAACCATAATTTTGGGAATCTTATATTTTTGCTAAAAACAACAAATTTTGTTCAGTACCGGAAAATTCAAGCAACTTTTGAAAATGACTGGCAAACTAATTTAATAACACTTGAAAATTTCATAAAAAATGTTTTAAAATAAAAATGTCCAGCCTAATATACCTACTTATTATAAATTATATTCTACATATTTTATTAAATTATAATTGATTGCTATATCTTGTTAATAATTTCTTTACAATATTTGACACTTTAATTTTACATTACTTTGTAAACTTAAAATTAATAAATTTATAATAAAATTGATTTATTTTTTACAGGCTCTGAATTTTTTTTTTCAATTGACAGATATCTAAGAATTTTTTTTATCAAAAATTGATATAAATTAATTTATGTATTTTTTTTCTAAATAAAAATAAAAATTCAATTTTTTATTTTATCTATAATATTTACTTGTATTATCTTTCTTCAATCGTCAAAATTAAAATATGCACAAGTTTTGTTTTTTTTTTTTTTTTTTAATAATATTTTATACAATAACCATGCTTTTAAGTACTTAAAATTGATTAAAAAAATGATAGCTAAATAATAAAAATTTTCAAAAAAAAAAATAGGAAATAAAAAATTGGGACAAAATTTATACTTACATCATCAAAAGTTTTTTTCGACTCGAGGATATAACTTTTTTCATTCATAATTTTTTTTTTGCTATTATTTTCCATTTTTATTTATTTAAAAATAAAAATAAAATTAATTTACTAAGCAAACACACACACCTTAATTAAATAAATAAAAAAAAATTAAATTAAATACAATTTTTATTAAATTAAAAAATAATAACAATAAAAATTAAAACATAAACAATAACACATGAGCTTTTATTCTATCAAACAACAAGTAGTTACACTGAAAATGGTAAAAAAATATATTTCTTCAGCGCCGACCCGAGACGACCAAGCGCCTTTACGGACACTTTCGTGGAAAACGCAAACTCGAAAGCGTTTTTATGACAGTAATGAAAAAATTATATTTCCCCACTTTTGATATAAAATGCAGCATTCATTATCTCTGTTTTTATTACAGCGGTCTCTCTTAATGTGGTCAATGTATCTTTTTTGAAATAATATTTGTTTATTATCTTTTGATACGGGACATACTTTATTTACTTATACAGAAAATAAATGTAATTGCATGAAAGTTTATGTTCTATGAAAAGCTTTTTATGCGTGTGGTATCGATTTTTATTATACAAAAGACTAGATGACGACAACGCGTCTATGTTATAATGGGGTTTTTCAAAAATATATTATATACCTATACATTTTTTTCTTTTTTTTATTTATGTTCATGAAGTTAAGGAAAAGCGCAAGCGCTTTTAGAAAGTAATTACATATATGATAAACATTCTCTCTTTTTTATTTGAACTTCTCATATACATATTTATTTAAAACTTGTTGATTTAATCAAATGAATAAATTAATTACTTATAATTTTAAATGAATAGTGTTGTTCTATTATTGTTGAATTACCTAAATTTTAATTTTTTTTTTCATAAAATTTTGTTCTTTAAATTTAAGGCAAGCATTTTATTTTTTTAACATTCTTTTTTAATTTCTACTAACAACTAATAAATTTTATTAATATAATTCAATAAAAAAATATTTAGAACTTTAATAAATTTTTTAAACACTTTTTATAATTTTCGCGCAATAAATCTGATCCTTTATTATAGAGACCCTATAATAGAGATCAGGGTCTCTATAGGTTATTCTAACTTTACCTTACAGCTGACTCCGATTTTTTTTTGTATACAAAAGTGCACACGTCTGCAACGCCTTATTATTATTTAATTTATTTATTTTATTTGCAAATTTAATACTTTAAAATAAGTAGTTTTTTAAAATATGTCTTCAGAAAAAGATATTCCTGAAGATGATGATGACGAAACTGAATTACCAGAAAATTTTGAAAATGAAATATTAAAAGAAATTTTACAAAGTGGTATTGATCTAAGACAATATTCTGAACAAATAGAAAAAGAATTAGAAGATGTTGAAAATGTATCAATACAAGATTATATTAAAGAAAGTGAAAATATTGTTAATCTTCATACCCAAATAACAGATTGTGATGGAATTTTAGAGGTTAATATTTTTTATTTTTAGTTTGCAAATTTATTATTGATTTTTTTTCAAACTAATTTACAGAAAATGGAAAATATGTTATTAAGTTTTCAATCAGATTTAGGAAATGTTACAAATGAAATCTTATACCTTCAAAAAAAATCAGTGGAAATGAGTCAACAGCTATCTAATCGACAAGCAGTTAGAGCACCCTTAAGTCAGTTTATTGAAGATATAGCTGTTTCTGAAGAATTGATAAAGTAATTGTTACATATGCTTTTAAAGTATTAAAAATATCTAAATATATTTTATATTTTAGCGGAATAATGGAAAGTCCTGTCACAGAAGATGAATTTTTAAATAATCTAGAAATTTTAAACAGTAAAATAAATTTTGTTAAAGAACACAGTTTTCAAGATACAAAATCATGTAATGATGTTAAAGATATATTAGAAAAGTTAAAAATAAAAGCCATGGCAAAAATAAGAAGTTATATTTTAGAACAGATTTTTAAATTTAGAAAACCAATGACCAATTATCAAGTATCGCAAAATAATTTATTAAAACATAAGTTTTTCTTTGAATTTATATTAGCTAATGAAAGAAATGTAGCAGAAGAAATTTGTGGTGAATATCTTGATACAATGAGTAAAATTAATTATTCTTATTTTAAATCTTATTCATCAAGGTTATCAAAATTAAAGGTAATTTATTAAACCTTAAAAAATTACAATTTGATTCAATATATTAATAATATCTTTTTTTTAGTATGAAGAAAGTGCCTCAAAAGATGATTTGATGGGTGTAGAAGATACTGCGGGTAGAGGAATATTTCATAAATCAACGCTAAAACATCGTGGAACTGTATTTTCTATTGGTACAAGAGGTGAAGTTTTAACTTCCCAATTAGAAGCTCCAATTATTGTTCCTCATACTGCTTTAAAAACTAAGGTAAAATTTTTATAATGATTTAATAGTTGTCAAAATAAAAATAAAAATTTATGTTTTTAGTATCACTATGAATCCTTATTTAGAAGTGAACAGTATGCATTAGTTGATAATGCATGTCGAGAATATTTATTTTTAACGGAATTTTTTAAAATTCGAGGGAACCAAGCACTAGATATCTTTAATAAAGTAACTTACATCTACTTAAAAATTATATATTAAAAATAATATAAAAATTTATGTTTAGGTAATGGGGAAAACTTTAACATTGTTATTAAAAAATGTACAGTCATATGTAGAAGATTGTTATGATTGCATTGCCTTATTTTTATGTCTGCATCTTGTTATGAGGTATCAACTTACCTGTCATAAAAGAGCTGTTCCAGCTTTAGATAAATATTGGGATAATTTGACTGCTGCAATATGGCCAAGGTATTTAAATGATATTCATTTTTAATATTAAGTATTAAAATTTAAGTATTTTTCAAATTATTTTATTGTATTTTAGATTTGAACAGGTTTTTCAACTGAATATCAAAAGTATTAAAGAATGTGATGTTACAAAATTTGCAAAGGAAACTGGACCACACTATGTAAGTATATAAAGTAATATATTTATTAAATTAAAAAAAAAATCAATACAATTTTAAAATAAATTATTTTGAACATGACCTTTACGAGTAAATTCAATAATATTTTATTTAGATCACTAGGAGATATGCAGAATTTAGTGCTGCTATGGTTGGTGTAAGTGAAGGTTTTCCTTGTGAAGGTGCTACTCAGCTTTTAGCTGAATTAAGAGAAGCAGTTCAGTATTTTATGTTAAAAATGGCTGCTAGTTTACCTCAAAGGACTCAGCAGCTTGTTTTTTTAATTAATAATTATGATTTGGTTTTAAATGTATTAATGGTAAGTCATGAAATGTATAACTTTGATACATAAAAAAATCGTTATTATAATAATCATTATTTATTTAGGAAAGAACTCGAGATAATTCTAAAGAAGCAGAAAGTTTCCGTGAACAATTAAATACTAGATCTGGAGAATACGTTGAAGAAATATTAAGTCCACATTTTGGAGGAATAATACAGTTAGTTAAAGAATCAGAAATTTTATTAGAAAAAGGAAATACAGAAGAATTAAAAAGACAAGAAAGTCGTGCATTAGCTTTAGTGCAATCATTCACAAACAATTGGAAAAAAGCGTTAAAAGAAATTAATAGTGAAGTAATTGTATCGTTTCCTAATCTTATACTTGGTGCAACATTATTTCAACGTGCAATGACTCAACTTGTTCAGTATTATCATAGATTTCATAAAATACTACCAGCTAATGCTCGCACACAATTAACTAATATTCATCATATTATGGTTGAAATCAAAACATATAAAACTAATTATTAAAAGTTATTAATATTTATTCTAAATAGTTTTTAATTATAAAATTTTTTTATTAAAAAGTTTTTTATGTATAATAATTTCTTAAATTATAAGTACAAAATTTTTTTTTAATTTATAAAAAGTAAACCAAGTTGTATAATTGTAATGTGTAAATATATTTATTAAAAATTACAAATATTTTATAAAATAAAGAATACGTTTAATTAATTTCAAGTTTTTCAATTCTATTATAAAATTGACTGAAAATCTTATAAAAATTTTAATTTTGAAATTTATACCTATAACGCGGCGGGCATTTTTCGATTTCATCGTCAAATAAATTTATTAATTTTATTACTACAATTTATTTCTTTTATACACAATAATTTGATCATAAAATATAACCAAAAGGACCGTACTCCCAAAATTTCCCAGCACTGCAATAGTGTATACAAATTATGAAGACGGTGAAAAAAATATTTCTTCATAATATAATATGACACTTGTCATAAAAAAAGAGTGCCCGAAATCTCAGTTTACCATATATATTCGGCTTCACCTCTTTTCTAGCACTAGGAATAGGATTAATAGGAATATTTTATTTGAATTAGGCCGCTATAAATTGTACATTTGAGATGATGTAATAACTGTACGTCATCATACGTCAGAGCACACTGGAGCACAGCAGCACAAAAATGCAGAATTTTTGAAATCAGCTGTTCAGCAGACTTTACAAAATTATTTTGTTATTTTTATACCAGGTTATTTTTATAATTTATTTCTTTTAGAGTTGTTTAATTAAAAATTTTTTTTGTTGTATAAAATAAGAATAATTCCTTCACAAATTTAATGTGGCAGTGTTTTTTATAAGAAAGCTGATATACAATATTATTGAGAAATAAGAAGAGAAAATACATGTATATTAATTAGTCTTAAATTAATGAAAAAAAATTCCTTAAAACTTATACTCAAGTGGATAATTACAGTTTAATCTCAAGTAACTGTTTATTGTAGAAGTTAAAAATATAACCTCTAAGGGTAATCATTAATCATTAAAAAATGATTAACACTGGAAAGCTTGCAGGATGCACAATTTTCATAACAGGAGCATCACGAGGAATAGGTAAAAGTATAGCTTTAAAGGCTGCAAAAGATGGTGCTAACATTGTTTTAGCTGCTAAAACTGCTGAGCCGCATCCTAAACTTCCAGGAACTATTTATTCAGCAGCTGAGGAAATTGAAAAAGCTGGGGGTAAAGCGCTACCATGTATCGTAGATGTAAGAGATGAATCTCAAGTAGCAAGTGCTGTTGAAAATGCAGTAAAAAAATTTGGAGGAATAGACATTTTAGTAAATAATGCTAGTGCCATATCATTGTCAGGAACTTTGAAGACAGAAATGAAGCGATATGATTTAATGAATAATGTAAATGCTAGAGGAACTTTTATAGTATCAAAAATGTGTTTACCCCATCTTATTAAAAGCAATAATCCACACATAGTTAATTTAAGTCCACCTTTAAATATGAAGCCTATATGGTTTAAAGATCATTTAGCATATACAATTGCTAAATATGGTATGTCAATGTGTGTATTAGGTATGGCTGAAGAATTTAAGGATCAAGGAGTTGCTGTAAATGCAATCTGGCCAAAAACCGCAATTCATACTGCTGCTGTAGAGATGTTAGCTGGACCAGATTCTAAAAGTTCCAGTCGTAAACCAGAGATTGTAGCAGATGCAGTTTATGCGTTGG
The DNA here is from genome assembly GCA_022575985.1 of Anagrus nilaparvatae. NCBI lineage: Eukaryota > Metazoa > Arthropoda > Insecta > Hymenoptera > Mymaridae > Anagrus > Anagrus nilaparvatae. Next base: position 27,278,472 of record JAKSXM010000231.1, on the reverse strand, counting down.
TTGGTAAAAATAGCAGAATTGTTACAGGTAATTTTTTTATAGATGAAGATATTTTAAGAAAAGAAGGAATTACAAATTTTAAGCAATATGCATGCGATCCAAATAATAGCGATAATTTAATGCTAGATTCTTTCATTGACAATAAAAGCACTGATTTCAGAATAATCGGTAAAAAAAATTCAGATCAAAATAAAAATGAAATATCTCAAATTTTTTCTTCAATTGAATCTAATTTAAATGCAGAACTTGTGCAGAAAACTGGAGCTGTTTACCATTTTTATTTAAAAGATGAAAACAGCTCTTGGTATTTAGATTTAAAGACAGGAAATGGTTCTTGTGGAAAAGGAGAACCTAATCAAAATGCAGATGCTACATTAACCATGGATTCAAGTAATTTTCATGCTATGTTTTCTGGAAAATTAAAACCAGCAACAGCATTTATGTTAGGAAAATTAAAAATCAAAGGCGATATTACAAAGGCAATGAAATTAGAAAAACTAATGATTGCCTTGAAAGAGAAGCTCTAATTAATATATTTTACAAATTTTTTAAAATTTTGTATGTAAAATTTTATAGATTACACTATTTTTATACAAATTAAACAAAAAACTTTAATTTTTATAGCTAAATAATCAAATTACTGTTAATGTTGCAGGTAGAATTTAATTTTATAAAAATATGTGATAAGAATTATAAAATATACTTATTTTAAAAAATTATTTTTTATACTAACAATAAGCCTCAAGTTTTTTATTCAAGGGATGTTATATTTTTACAAATAGATTAATAATTAATTTTAAGATTTTGTTTTTTATTTATTTGTTTGTTATTTAGTTTAAATAATTTAATTGCAATTTTTTATGTATTAACTAATTTTAATATTTGTTATATGTATCTTTTAAGAGTAATGGGTATGTGCCTTTTTGATTTTACTTATTTTTTATTTTTATGGGTTTTTGAACATTTTTTTGGCTGAGATGAAAGATTTCCCAATTTCTTTATTATTTTGGTATTACCTAAAACTTTTTAAATTTAATAAAAAAGCTTTATTCCAAAATATTTTAAATTAAATAGTTCCCCCCCTTGATCTCCAAAAAATTTTCAAAACTCATAAAAATAAAAAATAAACACATTTTTTCTTTAAATAAATTGGTGCACACTCAGTACTCTTAAGAACAAGACTACTAATATTAATAACATTAATCTGTTTCCTGTTAATAAGAAATGAGCCATTGTATTTTTATGAATATATTTTTATACATGACAATATTTTTGATTAATAATTTATTTTTGTACACACAAATAAAGAAATAAAGAAATAAATTATTGTAAAAAATGGGTTTAAAATAAAAAGATTAAAGAAAAATGAAAAAAAAAAAATCTGTACATTTATTTATAATAGTAATAATAGGTACATAAAATCTTTGAAAACTTAACATTATAAAAACTTATTACATATATTATATAAATGCGTTTTACAAGTATTTTCAATTTTATTTTATATGAAAAATATTATAAATAATTGAATAATGAAAAATTAGATTTTATATATTAGTACACTGTAAAAAAATCTGTATTTTAAGTTACTTTTAGGTTGTAAAATTTTACTATCGAATAGTAAAACTACTGATAATTAGATGCAATCAGAATTTTTTACAGTGTAGTTTTATGGCATAAAATGTAATATAAAATTTATTTCTAGCCCAATATTTGCCCTTAAATATATTAATAAAAAATTTTCAATAAAAATATACATGAGTAGGTATACTAACTTTTTTTTTCTTTTTTTTTGCTTTAAACTTATAATTTATTAATACTTATTAGTTACCTTAAATTTATGATATTAATACAAAATTGGTGTAATATTTGTTGAAATTACGTTAGTACCATATTTATGTATATCTTTTTAAAGCATTATTTTAAAGTACAATACAAGTACTTTTTTAAGTCCCAATTATTTGATTTATACTTAGAAATTCAAGCAAATTCTTTAGCATACTAACATGTAAATATTTAATTCCACCCTAACAAATAAGAAATTATTTGAGTGGTTTCTTAAATATTTAAGCAAACGCTTCGATTTATGCGTTATTAAATTTGAAACACAAAATACTTTTTTTCAAACTTTTTGTTCGTTTAATTACATATCAGATTCAGTATTTTGATTTTTTTTTAATTTAAATTGATGTATATGCAATTGAGTATTTTTTTTAAATGATGATGTATTCGGTAAAAATTAATAATTAGTGAAAATTTATTTTGAAATTATGACCTTATGTTTATTTTGCATTTCTAATTTTATTTTTGAGATTAAATTTGTTAATTAAAGCCTAGAAAAGCTAAAAACATAAAATATTTTGTAAAAATATTCACAAAATAATCCAAGAAATCCGTTTTAATTTTCAAAAAAATTATAAAGTTTTCCTGGTAATTTCAGATATCAATTTCAACCCTTAAAGTTCTAATGTTTGAAATGCTATCCAAATGATTTTATTTTAATTTTTCAAAATTATAATTTCATTTATTCACTCGAAACCAAGCTCGAAACTACGCTATATAAACTTTCAATTTTCAGAAATTTTCAATTAGTCAAAAAAAGTCCAGGTAATTAAATTTGTAATTTAATATTCTAAAAAAGAAATTCAGCAATTCAAAATCTACATAAGGTATAAAAATTAAAAATAAAATTTTCGCACATTGCATAATTTTTCTATGAAAATTAATCTTTAAAACTTATATAAAACAATAGTAAACTAAAAACTTAAAAACAAAAATTTGTAAATTAAATAACATGAAGATTATTCGTCTTATATAATAAAATATTAACCATCTAAATAATTTATTTAAAAATTACACAAATATTTCATAAATAAAAAAAAAAAATTCTTTTTCAAAAAAAATTCAATTTGCTTAAAAATTAAAGATAAAATTCGTAAATATAGAAATTATTGTACATGATAAAAAAAAATTGAATTTTTTACAATAAAAGTTTAACAATTTTCTTTAAATATTTGAAATATAGAAAATTTTTATAAAACTGTATCAATGGCGTGTAAAACTCCGTTTGTTGCTGGCACGTTGTAAGTTACAATATGAGCATCATTTACTCGAATTCGACCTAGAAAAAAAAACAAATAAAATTTCATTAAAAAATTTTTTCCCATAAAAACTAGAATTTTAATTACAAAAATGTCCCTAGAGTATTATTCAATTTTCAAAAACAATTAAATATGATATTTAAATTACACAATTTAATATAACAATTTTTGCTATTAGACAAACAAAAAAAAAACAATTACAAATTCCTATATTAAATTTAAAAAATTATGTAAATCCTCAAAAAAAAAGTAAAAAAAAAAATTCTATAGTATAATTTTATGTTACATAATTTTAATTGAATTTAAAATATGTACACATTATTATTATAATATTTTATTTACATTGCATTGGTAAATTAAGCTATTATATACATTGCAATTTAAATAAAAACAAAAAAAATACATGAATTTGAGATAAATACATTTGAATGTTGATATATTGCAAATATATTGCAATATTGTACTAACATTAGAGCTAATAATATGTAATTTTGGGGCAACAAATTATTTTTTGACGAGAAAAATGATTTTTCATGTAGAAGTTATTTGAAAGCTGGAAGCAGTCCAGTTTAAAAATTTAAAAATTTTAAATAAACTTATAAAAGGTTTAAGTTATTTGGTTCAAATTGGTATATATCGATTTAAGTCATATAAGATTCTTTTTTTTAAATTAACCCAATAGGGCCATTTCCACGATTGGTACTGAATCTTTATTCACTAAAATTTATTTCCTGTACCCAAAAAATTAAATTTTTTCAAAACCAAAATTTGCAAATTTTCTGATAATCTTTACCCAGTTTATTTCTACCATACTTTTTCTTTAGTACAATATTGCAATGAACCCTCCATAAATTATGTAAATCATATCTTCAAAAAAATATTATAATAAATTCATTTCATTTCCTGAAAAACAAATTTGTAAAATGTAATTTTAGCTATGTAAAATAAATAAATTTCAAAGAAATTATTATAATAAAGGAAGTTAAATATTATGTGATTATATCCAATTTTCATATTTTGTATAAAACAAATATTGTATATTTCACGACAGTACAAAAAATTATATACAACGAAATGAATGAAAATAATATGTTTGACAAATTTTATGATAATGGAAATATAAGTAACTGTAAAAAAAATTTAAAGCCAAAAAAATTAAAATATTTAAGTGTGTTATAAGGAAGTTGAAATGATATTTGCACGATTTAGCAAAAAAGTATTTAATTTTTTGCCTTAAAGCAATAATTCTTTAAAAAAATTGCAATTTCTACTATTATACTAATATTTGGGTGCGTCTAGTAACTTTAATTATAAAACTGACCATCAAAAAATTAGAAATTTATTATCCATATTTTTAGATACTAATAAAATGATACTGTAAAATATGTATTTTTTTTCGATAAATATCAAAACATAACCCAAAGGCAAAAAAACAAAAAGATTCCCTGTAAACAAGTAGGTTGATCGTTATTATAGTTCCAGTTTGTTAGGATAATTTATGTGCATTGTTTTATTTTTCTATTTCACTTTTTTACAACAACTGATAATTTAAATAATTTTTTAAAATAAAAAATAATTTTTTTTCGATTACACGTTATAAAAAAAAGTGTTTGTAATTAATAACTATTTTTTTATATTAGGTGCTCATTTTTTTGAAATGTTATTAATTTAACATAAATTTTCTCTCCGTGTATAATTTTTCTGTAAAATAGCCTCAAGTGTAAATATTTAATAAGTAATATATTTTATAGAAGAAAAAATTTCAAAAAATTTATGTATGTAATAAAAAAACGTTTAATACCTTGTAAAGTAAAAAGAGAAATGTTTTTGTTGATGCATTTAATAATTATGTGTAAAAATAATTATTTTAGCTTTTGATTGTCGCGTATTATAAATTTTAAACACTTATTAGTGTCAGGTAAATATTTTATATTATAAGGCTTCCTTAAATTTTAGTGAAAAGAAAATTATAAATTTATTAAAAATATTTTACGCTTATGTAATCAAATTACTATTATTCTTGGTTATGAGGCTATCGTCTAATTTAACTGTGACCAATGGTTTTATAATCGATGTTTCACTCAGAATGTGCAACTTTTTTTAACGATTTGCATTAGGGGTGTGCGGTTACTTAAAAATTGGGTCAAGTACCCGAAACTTCGGGTTTTTTGGTCAAGTTGGATCGGGTTTTGTATAGCCAAGGAAGCTTTCTATTTGAATCTCGAACACGAAATCTGTCCTGCAAAAATCTGACAAAATAACCAAAATTTTGGGTATACCCGACCCGAAATTTGGGTAACCACTCACCCCTAATTTGTATATTTAAAAAATATAAAAGTTCAAGATTTGATTTAAATTAGATTAATTCATGCTGAATAATTTATACAGCTTTGATATTTTTTTCGATCTTGCCAGTAGGCAGAAAGTGTACATTGTGAGCTGGAAAAAGCATTTTTTTACAAAATTGGGGGAAAACCTTAGTAGAATTTGGTTATAAAACAAAACCATCCCATATCGCAGTTTACCAATCTTGTCTAATTTGCGTTAATCAAAATTATTAGATTAGTTTTTAGAGAAATTTTATTTCAAGATTTATTTAATAATAAAAATGCAACCAATAGTTTTCCCTTTTATTTATTCAAAAATAGAATAAATTACTAATGTTGAAAAAAAAATCACGACTGTATCAATAAAATCCAAATATTTTACACTTTAGTAAAGAGAAGATAACACAATAGAAGCAATTTTTGGAGCTTTTCATTCTGTCAGAATTTCAGGGGCCAAATTTTTTCATCACTAAATCAAAATTTAAATGGGAAATTTTGCTTTAGTCACTATTTTCAGGTAAATAAAACTTTAGATATTTTTAAAATGTTGTACAAAAAGAAAAGAAAGTAAAATATACTTCTGAAAACAATGGAATTTCACAAAATTAAAAACATCAATATAATAAAAAAAATAGCCAATTTACATAGTTATTTGCTACTATTTTTAGTATATAGAATTTCAAAGAAATTTAAATTAGTCTGAAAAAAAGACTTTTGGATGATTAGCAGAAGGATTCTTCATAAATTTTAATTACTAAGATAAATTAGTTTTGCCTGCCCATGTTTGGTATTTCTCAGTTAATTGTAGTATAGCAATTTAATAATACATATGCATAGGTAGACAAAAATGCAGCCATAAATTGCAAAAAGATTTTGCCTCTAAATGGCTTATTTTAAAGAAAAAAAAACACTATCTTCAAAAGCCAAAAACTATGTTGATATCAAACATTAATTACTTGTTAACATGGAACATGTTCATAGGGAGGGGTATTTAAAAAAGGCCCCAAATTGAGGGCGGGGGGGGGGGTAAATAGACTTCGAATATTTTCGATTTAGGGACTTGGAATAATTTAAGGGACTTATTATAAATTCAGTTAATAATAATTTGGGAATATAAGTTAAAACTGTTATAAATGAAAATGTTCCATGCTCGTTATTGGTTGTGTTAACACACAAGTCAGTTAAGTTTTTTTCAATTTGGTATGGTCAGGGCTTCTTTGTAAATTAAATTATTACAATAAACAAGGTTAAATGCTTTAAAAAAAAAAAAAGAAAATTAACAAACCTAGACTCCGCAAATCGTATTTATTCGTTTAAAAAAATGCTTACTAAACATGGGTTTTAATTCAAAGAAAGGACGTTTTTCTTTGTTACAGTGCATACCTATAAACAAAAAGTATACTGTACATAATTGCATAAAAAAAATATATAAAAAACAAAATGAGATCATTTTGAAAGTCATTTTGGTCAAAATAGTAAAAGAGCAACGTTTCTCATTATTATTATCATTATTGCAAAGTTAAACTCCAGAGAAAATAAATATTAAGATAAAGCACGAATAAAAATCTTGCTTTTCACCACACGTCTTTATCTGCTCTTTATGCAAATTAAAAATATTTATTCATACACCAATCAAAAAAATAAATTTATTTAATAATAAATTGATTATATCACCTTTTTTTTATGTTACGTTGTAATAAAATAAGAAAATCATGATTTTTCAACGTCAATATAAATGAAAGTGTAAAAAATATGATTATCAACGAAAAAGTTTTTTTTTTTTGTAACGATTGATATAATTTTTTTGAGATACAATGAAAGTAGATTATTTTTTATTGTTATAAAATCAATACCGTTTGATTATAAAATTTTTTTTTAACTCGTGAGAAAATTTTTTTAAACTTTAAATTCTGTTCTTTTAACAAAAAATTTATTTTATTTGGTCACGGAAGCTAACAAAAAATGATACATATTTTTGAGAAAGTATTTTTTTTTCTTTAAGATTTTAACTGATAAGCGCAGATGATAATAAAAAATGAAATATTTTTTGTCTTTGATTTTTTTTTTCGTTATATTTTTACATAATTAATTTTAATTAAAATAAATTTCATATTTTTTTTTGTTGTTGAAAATTTAAAAGTAAAAAATTTTATACTTTCTCATTTAGACGTTTGTTTTTATGTTAAAAAGAAAATTTGCGATCGTTTCTTCTTCTTTATGGTATACACTCTTGTAATCTTAAACTTTAATCTATTTTACATACACACATGCAAAATAAACTGCCTGATTATCAATATTTTTTAAATATATTTTATACAAGAAAAAGCACTCGAACGAAAATAATCATTAATTATGTTTTTAAAAAAAGAGTGTATATTGAAAAATTCAGGTGATTTTTTATTAAAGAAATTTTATTTTCAACAAGTGGTTTTTCAGATCTTCGATTACCAAAAGAATTTTTGAAAATTTTTTTTATATTCCAATTATTTATGAATTTTTGGAAATAATAAAATTTTCAGACTCAACAAACTGATTTTGTAAGAAAAATAATTTAAAAAAAGTAAAGTAAGTAAAAAAAATACTATACAAAAAAATTTTATACCTGAATGACACTTTGAAATTCCCCTCTATATACAAACATCAGCTGTCCCATTTAAAAATTTAAAAGTAGCGCTATATTTTTAAAAACCCTCTCAAATTTTAATTGTCGACTCTCGACACTAGAGGTGGCCAGGCAGCATTTTATTACTAAAATTGTTCATTTTTTCAATAAATTAACTATTATTTCAGTTTTTAGACATTATTTTTCAATGAAAAACGCTTTAAAATAACATTAAAAAATAATTTAAAAAAAGTTTAATTAAAATAATTGCTTAATTTTTAAAGAATTATTAATTTTAAACTTGATTTTTTTTTCTCGCAAGTGATAAAAATGAGTTTTGTTAAGTATATAAGGATGCATTCCCCACTTACAGACACGGTGGTCCGATGCTACTCAGCCCAGCTCTTGGAAGGGATTCTCCGATGGGTCTTTGTCGATCGCAAGTGGAAAGGGAGAGTGTTAGTGGTAAGGAATACGAATTCAAAACGCAGAAGGGTAGTTGACGTCGATCTCCACATGGTGGAGCCTACTTGGAAGCAACTTGTTCCGGAATCGGAACGAAAATAATCAATGAAAATTGAGAAAAATATGTCGTAATGACAAGTTATGAAAAAGAAGTCGAAAGACAAAAAATGAAAATAGTAATGTCGTATAGACATTCGAAAATGAGTCACAAGATTGGGTGTATAAAATACGCCCAAGTCTAAGCCACGAATGTGGTTGTGCTACTTAACGGTATGTTGCCTTAATCTGACGGGGCTCGTACTGTGCCATCCGATTTCTTACTACGAACCGTTCTTCTACAAAGTAACCTGGAGTTGAATATCCTGAAAAGGGATACGGTATTAAAACACCATTCGCTGTAGTAGCGACGGTGACCACCTTTTTTGCATTTTCATTTTTTTTTTCATTTTTTTTTTTTTTTTTTTTGAAATAGAATCTAAATTCGATATTTTTAAATTATGTATTTATAACACGTCGTTTTTTTATATTTTTTATATTTTTCAAATAAATTCAAATAAAAAAAAAAGAATTTGAAAAATGCTGACACATAAAAAAATAAAAAATTCCAATCACGTTCATTTTTAAAATTTATAATTCAATTTATATCAATTAATTATTGTGTTTTCTGTGATAAAAAAATTTCTTGTACTAAAAATCACAGAATTAAAAAAAAAATAATAAAAAAAAAAAATTTACAAATATTTTATTACATTGCAATATCAATAATAACAATAATAATAAAAATAATCGTAGAGGTGTATAAGTTTAAAACAAAAAAAAAGAAAAATTCAATGGCATGAGAAAAAAAATCATGTCTAATTGCCGTTAAAAGCGTTCTGTAAAATAAATATTGCATAATTTATAAAAATAAAATTTAATTTTTGCACAAAAAAAACTCTTTTTGTCAATAAAATTATTTCTCGATTTACTTATATATATTAAAAATAATAATTAAAGGAAACAAAAGACTTTTTTTTATTATTTACTTAAAAATAAAAAAAAGTAGTCAGAATTAATATAATAAAAAATAGGTATTTGTAGAGCTCGTTAAGACAATTTTACACGTCTAATTATTTTCTACTTTAAGAATAATTTCACAAAAAAGTAATAATAAATACATTACAACATATTATTATTATTATTATTTTGATACGTTTATAATAATACGTTATGTATCCCTTTATTATTTTGCTATTTATAGGTAAATCAATCAAAAAACTTTTCCTTTTTTAATTATATGTGTATAAACTGGACAGAATATTCCCATAAATAAAAATCTCATTGTTTTTATTTATTTTTTACTCACCACCAGATTTTTGTATTTGCAATGGTGTTTGTTGTCTGAGTGTGTCTTTTTGATGATAATACCTCATACCAGCAGTGTACAGTGTCGTTGGTATTATATGCCTTAATACGATTTCTTTTGCTGTATCTATACCGTCGCTTTCTGTCCATACTGGACCTGAATTTCTAGTTGCTGCGTCCAAAAATGCATTGTCGGTTGGGGCGAATACGGTAAATGTTTTCATACCTGGAATTTAAAAAATGGCTTTGTATTAGGACTTTTGTTTAACATATAAATTTCAAATATTTTAATGGTTTTGCTATAGGTTAAATTTTAGATTTTTGGTTGCTATTGTCTTTTATATAGTCAGAGCGCGGATCTTGAAAATTTTTTGGGGGGGTCATTTGAATCAAATTACAAAAAATTTTCTAAAAAAGGTCCTTAAAATGTTTTTGGGGGGGGGGGGGGGTCAAAATGGTACTTTGCGTGAATTATGTAACGTAAAATTAGCTAAAAAAAGGTAAAATTGACCGCTGAGGGGGGGTCAATTGACCCCTTTGACCCCCCCCCCCCTGTATCCGCCACTGATATAGGCAGGTTGTTGTGCTCGAGTTTTCAAGTAAATTTGTTTGAAAATTCAAAAAATTCAAGCCATTTGCATAAAATTCAAACAAAAAATTTCTAGGTATAATTCTGAGAAATTTTATAATTATAACAAAAAATTAGTACTTTTACCAAAATTAGCCTTTTTGATCAAATTTAAGCAATCAAATATTAGATCAAAAAATCTAAATATATTGAAAAAATTGATCCCAAAAATTGGTTCTACAGCACTCTGATTTACATTTCACATGAAATTACTTTATTAAGAAATATTTGTAGTTGATACACATAAAAGATAAATTTGATTAAGAAATATTTATTTTTTCATATCATTAAATGTTTATCATGCATAAAAATCACACTAAAAACAACACAACTCAAATACTTATTTTTAATGACTTGTCATAAAATAAATTTTATAAAAATAAAAGAAAAAATAAAATAGGTACATATAGGATATAAAAAGATTCGGTTGATTAATTAAAATCAATATGTATTTACCTGAAATCATTTCCTCAAGACCAGATACTTGTAAAAGTTTAAGGAAATTAGTAAATCTTCTTTCTCTATCAGCTTGTAATGTTTGTACTAAATCACCTACAGGAAGTGGAAACATAACTCGATCTATTGCATGTGCTATACCTTGAGGTATTTCGACATCTCGTTTATTTGGTGCTACCCTTGCACCATTTATTGTTGTTACCTAATTTTTTTTTCATTAATTTTTATTTTCTAGAAATATTTTTTAAATTTTACTTACTTTAATATCGTTCCATTCATGATCGTGCATCATGTAAACGTTAACTCGTAATTGAGTACCTGCTAAACTTACACCAGTCATTTCATCTTGTAAACTTTCAATGTTAAAAGCTCCTGGAACTACGTGATGTAAAAGAAGCTGAAAAAAATACAAAAACAATTAAAATTTTTTTAATTAAAAACAGTAAAAATTAGGTTAAATTAAATCTTTTATTGCACAGTGAAAGGCCACGTATTTTTATGCTAACTTTTAATTTTATCTTAAAATTGTTATTATTTTATTAGACTGCGTTTAAGATTGTAGGTAAATGTTTTAAAAAAAAATTGAATGAGATTTAGCGACGGAATTGATTTACAAATAAATTACAAACTGAGTAATTTTTTTTTTTTTAGGCTACGGTTTAATCAAGATTGTTTTCTTACATTAATTAATTAATATACTGTGTAGGTCCACAACTTTCTACCTGAATTTTTATAAATATTTTTAAAAAGTATACTTTGACAGAGAAATAAGAGCAATCATAGAACGAATTTTCCCAACTTGAGTTAATTAAGATTAAATGCTTTGGTATATGAAAAAAAAATAACATCAAACGTTTGTAAAAAATATATAATAAATTATAGTTAGGATACGTAAACAAAAGTGAGAGTCTGTAACGGCATTTTTACAATAGCAAAGATAAAAAGTCTCGTATAAATAGAAACCACAGATTCTAATTCATTTTAATGTTTAACAGAGGTTTTTTTTGGTTCGACTAATTTATGAACGTGTTCTATTTAAATATAGTTTTTGAAGCAAAAAGAAAATTTACTAAATGTTTTGATGTTATTGCTTAAATGCTTACTTGGATTAGCTAATATTTTGCCGAATAATTGGTTTATACGTGTTTAACGATTTAAATTATTAAATTTTTATTGACTCTAAAAGATAAAAATATACTTTTTTAAACTAATATTTTGGTTCCCGCTTGTCATAAAGCGTCTGCTGGTAATTGGCACAAAAATGACCAAAAAATTATTTCATATAGGGATCTATATTATCCTAACAAAAAACCCCCTAAACTTATAAAAAACTTTATTTGATGTTTTAGTTTAGTTATACGATAAGTTTACTTTTGTAACTTCCCTATTATAAAAAAGATTCCGTTTTCTAAAAATCCATTTCCTTGGGTAGTTTTTTGAAAATTTACATTTATTATACCTAAGAAAACATTTTTTTGAAAACAAAATTCATTTTTGAAAACAAAAGTCATTTGCAATCATTTGGCGAGACAAAAAAAACCGCTAGCTATATAAGCGGATTTTTTTTTCAGTGTATGCAAATCCATGTTAAGTTTTTTTAATGATAAATTTTGATCCCTTTCTCTCCCCTGCTATCCTTTGTCGTCCTATCCCATCAAAATAGATATTAAATTATCATCCATCCGCCCTTATTAATTTCAGTGTCAAGAAAGTTACCTTTCTAAAACACTACGCCTTAACTGTTAAAAAATTGTCTGTGGGAATGAGTTAAAAGACTTAAAACTTTGCAATCTTTGTCATAATTTAATTCCAAGATAAAAGAAAAATAGAATTCTATTAACATATAAAAAATAATTGCAAAATAACTTATAAAAATACTTACACCACTCAACAACCTTGGATTATCACGAAATTTCTGTTCAGCCTTTTCTGGACCACCTAATTGTACTAACAACGTCCTAAAAGCTTTATCAGTAGGTACAAATATTGTGTAAGGACCTAAAAAATAAAAAATTGAATAATTGAAATAACCTTCGATTAATAAAATAACATAAAGAAAAATTTATATGAGAACTAGTGTAATTATCTCAGACTTATAATGTAATTTTAAAATTATATGTCTTTATACTCTGTATACGGTTATTACGAACTCTGTTATTAATATCAATGAAATACAAACTTTTCTCTCTACTATTTAATAAATATTGACTTTATTATGACATAAAGTAATTGTATTTATTTTAAAAATTCTCTCTTATCGTTTCTAATCACATAATTAAATTATAGCCTGTTTTTTATTGACGTGTTAAAAAATTAATTTAATGAAAAATCATTTTTTACTCAATTTTTTAAAAAAAATTCTTGTTTTTGGTACAGGTATTGTAAATCATATTTTTTTAATATGAAAATTTATGTTTTTGTTTAGTATAGCATAATAACAAGGAAGAATTATTTTAATGTGTAATAAATAATTTAAGCGAGAGTGAACGTAATATTTATGTATAAAAAATGATGCGGTTTTAACGCTCAATTTTTTTTTAGCGTTTTATAACTAATAGATGCATTTAAATTGCAAGAGAAGAATCTTTTTTTGCTTACGAAAGTCTCTCATATTATAGAAAGTTTTTAGTGTGTAGAATATGTACAAGTCATTTAATTTCCAATTTAAGACAATAATGAATTCTTAACTGGAAAAAATATTTTATTTCGTACAATTAGTAATAAGTATAATTAGATTGCAAATTATGTATGTATATTTGGTAATATTTTTATTTTTTGCTCTAGTGTTTGTATGGTATGTATAATTGAAGAACGAATTATATACTTGGTTTTAATGTTTTTTAATACTGTTGAAATCAAATTTTAATCTAGGTAACTTGATTATTATAAGAAACAAAATTTATATGAAGTATATGGAGTGATCTATGCTGCTTGGATTAAGTGTTATTAAGGAGGTATAAGTGCTGAGCAATTACAGAACAGATTAGGTTTAAATTACACAGACTTAATGTTTTTAATGTATTAATAACACTGTTAAAATTTTATAACATTTCATACGTTTTACGATGAGAAATTAATAAAAACATTTAACATGGAAATCAAATGGCGGAAGCCAAAAAAACGTACATATTTTAAGATTTATCGTAAATTACAGAAGAGAATTTCAAGAAACTCATTGGAGTAAGAAAAAAATTAATTAGGAATATTTTAAAAAAAAGTTGATGATGTTTTAAACCTTTTAAGAATATTAATTAATAAAATAAATATAGAAAATAACAATCTCGACATATATCTAGTAACCTTTGCAGTGCACATGCTTGGCGCGCATTTAAATAATATAAAAACGGAGCATTTAATATAAAGAAATGTAAATATAAAGAAAACTAATTGAATATTTATTAAAATTAAATTATTTGTTCTATTATTATTTTAAAAGATAATTTTTTAATACATGAAAATTGATATTAAATTACGTATAGGGATCTTTAAAATAACTAAATTTAGTGAATTTACTACACTATCCAATTGACGAAATACTTGACTAGGCTAGTAACACTTAAACCCCGTTAAGATTTTAGAAATTTAGGTTTACATGTAGTGGAAACGTGAATATCTTTACTTCAGTTAAATTAGAAAAGTGGAGGAGGGTATAATGAAGAGATAATTTTTAACCTATTGGTTTTTTTGGGTCAATGATTAAAATTTTTGGAACAGTATAATACTACAGTCAATATACGGTTTAGGTTTTCAAGTTTCTGGTCACTACCAGATTTGGTCTACTGTAGGTTTTTTGGCTTGCTGAACACGAATTTTGGGGCTTTTTCTATGAGAAATGTTTGGAACACCCTTAAATTTGCAAAAACCACCCCTAAAAAGTGGAATTTTTATGTTTTCGAATTTTAAGTCTCCAGATTTGTTTTATAAAGGTTTTTAGGGATACAAATTTCAGAGTTCTGTCTACTAAAAATTCGCACTTCACTCTTAGAGGTATTTTTTTCTAATTTAGGGGTGAAGCGCCAATTTATAGTAAACAGAGCCCCAAGATTTGTGATTGATGAACCAAAAAACCCATACAAACCCAATCTGGGCACTTATAGTTCGAATACATAATAAATACCCCATTTTACAAATTTAAGGGTGTTCCGATTTCTCACAGAGAAAACTCCAAAATTCGTAATCAGGGACCCAAAAAACCGAAAAATTCAAAATATTGTTACAATTTTTAAGGTTCGCAAAACTATTTACAAAATAAAATTTAGTCCCATGAAAATTTCATGAATAATCCAATGTACCTTTAAAAAAACATTTAAGACATTTATAAAGCATACAATAGAATACAAAAATAATTTAATACTATATTTTTTGTGGTAAGCTAAATACGCGTGAGAAAAGTATTATAAAAAGAATTTAAACAAAAAAAAAAAAAAAAATTTCTATAATAATTTTTGTTTAATATAAAAGTCAATAAATATACACATAAAATCTGATAATAATCAAAAAAATAAAAATTGTTTAAAAAATAGGTATAATATGTTTAATTTATACTACTTGAATTTCTATGAGATATGCAAATTCTGTGTATTTATTATTATCATTATTTTATTTACATTACATTAAATTTTGCGTTTTACATTTGATTTTATATATTAATTATGATAACATTTAAAATATGATAAACATATTTTTTAAAATTTTATTTATTTATTATTATTACTTATTTTGACATTATAAAAAATATAGTATATGTGGGATTACTAAAGTTTTACTTTAGTACGGTTTTCTTGTATAGTGAATTGTGTGTATTGTTTATTAAAAAATGTATTTTAATATTTATATTTATGACTTTTTTTCTTTTCTATTTGAGTTTAAAATATTGTAAAATAACAGTATTAAATACAGATTTTAAATGTTACATTTAATTAGTTTTAAATATTTGTCTAGCAGTTCGGTAGAAAAAAAAATTTCTTGATACAGTAAAAAAACGGGTTTGATTGTATAATTACTGGCAACTACCAGATTTGGTCTAGTGTAGGTTTTTGGGTCGCTGATCAGTAACACCCTTAAATTTGCCCAAAAAGTGATATTTTTTATATATTCGCAATTTGAGTGACCATATCTGGCGTATAGGAGTTTATGGGTTCCTGATCAAGAAATTTCGTGATTAATTTTTAGGTAAAATTTATATTTCACACTTAAACTAGCTAAAACTACCTGCAAAAAGGGGAATTTTTGCTATTTTCGCACTTTGAGTCCGTATGGCATTTTTGGGTCGCTGATCAAGAATTTAAGGGATTTTTTAATGAAATATTAATATCCCACTCCTAAATTAGCAAAAACTACCCCTAAAAGGGCTATTTTTGCTATTATAGAAATTTAAGCTAATTCAAGGGTGAAAAATTAATTATTCATAAAAATTCCCGAAAATTCTTAATCAGCAACCCAAATAACCTTTATGTACTAAATCAGGACGCTCAAAGTGCGAAAATTGCAAAAATACCCCATTACGGGGGTAGTTTTTGCAAATTTAAGGGTGTTCTGCACATTTCTTACAAAATACAAAATTTACAAAATGGCCCTGAAATCCATGATGAGAAACCCAAAGAATCTATACTAGACTAAATCTAGTGGTTGCCAGTAATAATACAATCCCTACCCCCGTATTTCGACTAAAGTATGAGTTTTCTGGGAATTATTATACGCCTTTAATGTATCATAAAGTAGGATTTCTAAAACTATAGCAAATTCAATCATTTTAAACAGTGCCTACGAAAGGTACACTGGTTTGATAGGGACTGATAACTTGTTTCAGAGTTGAGAAAAAACTATCTGGCGTAAAGTAAAAATACAATTTTGGTCATCTTTTTGTAAATGCCTAATAATAATTACCCAATCAACTAAAATTCAAGCAATTTTTCTTAAATTTATAAACTAATATATATAAACACGTGAGCAAATGAAAATCATACCAAAAATTCGGGTTTTCAAGACATTTTACATAAGAATATGAATTATGGGTACCTTTGAAGGCTTACAAAAAAATGACGAAATTTTAAAGTGGAAGTCGTAATTTACGATTCTTCTTTTAATTTAAAAAATGTAATTTTAATAAAAAATGTTAATTGTTATTATTATGATTTATAATTATAAAATTTCGACATTTAAGGTCCAACCCTTTCAAGGCCAAAATATACACAAATTTTTGCATAAATTTTCAAAAACGAAATACAGTACAAATACATGCGAATGGCTGCCAAAAATCGATAAATGGTCCCAGAAAGTTAAAAATGGGTAAAAGAACTTATTTATTGTTGCATTTTTGGAAAAAACTGTTTGGACCAACGCAGTCCAACTTGGGCTTAGTTAGCATGGAATCCTTCATCTATACATAAGATATTCCATGTAATTTTTGTTATTATATTTAAAAATTTTTGTAAAATTATGATTCTAAATTAATCTTGTAAAAATTTTTGAAAATAAAAATTTTTGAAAATAAAAATTTTATTTTTGGGAATGTGAATTTAGTAAAATTTAAAAAAATAATATTCTTAGCTAAAAATAAATTTCTAATTTAATTTCTACAAATAATTTGCAAAATATTGAAAATATCTTATCCATATTTCGGCACCAATTTTTTTACCATATTTGTCATTATCAGAAACTAATCTTTACAATAAAATTAAGAACTTAAGATACCTACTTTAGAGAATTATTTTATGAAATTTAAGACTCTGAAAATTTTTCAAAAGCAATACAAAACCTATTAACCTATATAAAAAAAAGTTTAATATAATTATATTTTTAAAATTAAAAACTAAAGAAAACAAGCTATTAATTAATTATAAACGTACTATCAAAAATTGCGATATACAATAAATTACGTCAATAATTTAATGTGAAATAAAACATTTTTTAATGATATATTGTTTTATAATTATTATAATATAGGTACACATAAGAAATAGTTTCCATTTATAGATTAATTATATACCCTTGAAATTACTTTATCAATTACGATAAATCAGATAAATAATAATTTATTGTAAAATATAAAAAAAAAAAAACTTACCAGTTTCATTAAGTACACTATCTAATCCTGATTGCCTTAAATATTTAGCCATTGCGAATAAACCTTCTTTTTTGAATAATGTTGATAAACTTTCTTTCGAATCGCTGTAACTTTGTTGTGTTGGGTATAATTGATTTTGTCTGGCGTTAAAGTTATATGTAAATGATTGTTCATAATTTGTTGGTAATGTTGTTGATAATATGTCGTTGTTAACGTAATTGTTTTCTTGATTTATTGGTGTTGATTGTTGTTGCTGATTATTATTGTTGTTATTATTAGTATTAGTATTTACAGTATTGGCTTTTGAGGATGATGTCATTGAGTATCTGACTGTTTGTCTATTAACTGGTTTTGCTGTTGAACTTATTGAATTGTAAACATGACCATTTGAGGATGATGCTGAAGTTACGTATTTATCAGTTGTTGATACTGAATTTGGTGAAATTGTTACGTGTTGGGTATTTCTAGGTGTTGGGGTGTTACGTGATGAGACTGTATTACGTGATGTTGATGTATTACGTGTTGATGTGTTACGAGTTGTTGCTGATCTTGTTGCAGATCTAGTTGTTGTTACTGGGGTTGGTAAAAAAGTTGATGATGATGGTAATGTATTTACAGCAATGTCTGATGGTTCTGCTGATTGGGTTCTGTGAGGTGTAGTACGCGAGGTTGATGATGAATATCTTGGACTACTGGGGGGAAGTTTTAATTCACCTTTTTTTATACGCTCAACTATTGAATCTACGTCTGTACCGGCGTCTTTTTCTACGTTGCCTTTGATTCCTTGGACCTAACGATCCAAATTTACAATAAAATTGAAAAAAAAATAAATTATTTTTTTCTTACCTTATAACTTCCATCAGGCTGTTCTTCCAATACGACAAATGTTACTTTTTTCCCAGGGATATTTTGTAAGGGCTGTTTGCTGATTTGTTCAACTTTTCCGTCATTATTTTGTCTCAAAAGTTCAAAATCAGTACCAGGGGGTAAAACTCCTTTCGTTAATTCATCAAATATAGCTTTCGGTGGTTTTATAGTTGTTGTTGAAGCAGAATTAAAATTTCCACCCAAACCATTGGGGGCATGAATTACTTGTAATTTTTTACCATTAGGTAATATTATGTCTCTAGTTGTAATATTTCTTTCTTTGCCATCGGTACCAGTTTCAGTTAGTGCTATTTTTAATTGTTTTAGTAATAAGTCTTTGTCACTAGAACCAGCAGCAATTAAAGATTTTCCTTTAGTTGGTGGTTTTTCTGTTTGATAAATGAATTTCACTTGAGGTTTGGGTTTACCAGCTTGAACAGCTTGATTTTGTTGATTTTGTATTATTGATAAAAGATCTTTTGGTATGTTTTGTTCATCCACTATCGGTTCTGAATACGTTTCTTGATATTTTTCTTGATATTTTTCTTGATATCTTTCTTGCCTAGTCCTTTGTGACGTAGCAGATGGTGGTTTTGCAGTTGTCGTAAATTTTTTTTGATGAGTTGCTATTGCTCTTAAAAATATATCATTTTCTGCAGCTGTTATCTTCCTTGAAGTAGGAGATGATAACAGTACAGATGCTTGAGTTGTAGTCGTAGTTGTTTGTGGTGAAGGTGTCGTTGATGACGGTAAACTTGTCGTAAGTTGCTGTTGTTGAATTTTAAGGAGTTCTAATTGACGACGAAGCTCTTGTTGTTCGCGTAGCAAGTGTTCTTTTTGCCTTTGTAAAGTTTCTAATTGACGTTGTTTTTCATATAAATCTTGAAGTTGGTGATCAGTATAAGCTGGTCTTGACAAGCCATCGTTTATTCCTGAGATGGCTGGTGCATTTTGAAAATTACTAGTAATTGGACGATAATTATTATTAATTGGGAATTGATTTTTATAAGTAACTTTTGGTTCATCTGGTTGCTGCAACAAGGGTGTTGTAACATATTGCTGTCCAATTTGTGTATTAATTTGTTGTTGCTGTTGCTGGATACGGCTTTGTAACGTTTGTAATTGTTGTTGTATATGTTGGTGTTGTTTCTTACGATCAACTTTATATTTAGCCAACGATGGGTAATTAGTACTTGCTTCTGATATCGGTTGAGTTGGATAATCATATTGTTCATCTTGTTCCGGTATCAATGTAGGATTCGATGATGGAAATTCCCCTGGTGGAAAATTAAACGTCGAATGTTGCTGTACGTCACTTAATATATGAGTTTGTTGAGCTGCTGATAAACGAGGTCTTACATCTGGTGTACGTGTGTACTGTAAAAAAATAGAATATTTTAAAGTAAATAAAAAAAATTTAATAATATTAATGAGTTCAAATACGTAATATCAGGAAATAAAACGAAAACTTGTACGATTTGTTAATACAAATATATTCAATGTAAGCGTTAAGTAAAATCTGAGATATTTCTCATATTATAAAATGCGTGACTGAGTTATTCTTCATATTTCTCGTCTGTATACATTGAAAAAAAAATAATAATTATAAAAATTTTTTTTCTCATTTCTAATGTATAATTATTATTATTATTATTCTAACTATATGTATGCTTTATTAATGGGATAATTTTTCATATTATATTATGTAAGTTTTCTTTATTTTTTTTTTCGTAGTTTACTAATTGAAGATAATGTATGAAAAAATTACAAAATATTATTTTACGTGTATTTTTGTAATTTTTACTTTTTTTTTTTTTACCGAAAAATTGCAATTATTTTAGTTTAATTTTATATAAATTATATGTAATTGGTTAATGAGTTCATTTTGTTGGACATGATTTTGTATTTGGTGGATTAGAATTTTTGAAATTAAAGATTTTTTCTTTTGGAACAATTTTTTATTGCTTAAATTCATTTTTAGATTATTTTTGTTACCCATTATACGTTTACAAGCATAGTATTTGTGAAACACTTTAAAATTTTACGTACACCTACAATGTAAAAAATCTTGTAATTACTATCGGGTAATTATTATCTAATTTATTATTTGTAAATTTCAGATAGTAAATTTACTTTCCTGATAGTAATTACCCTGACAAGATACTTTACAGTCTAAGTATTTTAGAGTACTAAAATTTCGGAAAATTTATAAAAATTTTTGAAAAAAGGTTTCTAAATGGTCTGTTTTTTAAAGACAAATTTTGTACCAGGTTTTTCAATTTTGCAAATTGTGTACATCAGATTTGAATAAATTTTAATAAATTCAAATTTTTTTAAACCAGAATAATATTTGTACCAATTTTGGAAAAAAACACCATATTTTAACTTATTCATTTTATCCGTAATCAGTCATATACATAGTTCGTACAATAAAAATACAAGTACAAAATATTTAAAAAATTCAAAACAAAACACAAATAAACTTTCTACAAGTAAAACCGACATTTCATTAGTATATCAATTAAAAACATGTATGACAAAAAATAAAGATAGAAAGTTTTTTATTATCAAGAAGATTCATTTTTCTTTTATAATCATTTTTAGAAAATTGTTTAATATAGATATACATATCATAAAAAAATCATTACATATGACTTAGCTTACAACAATAGAAGTAAAAAAAAGAGAGCGTTTTTATCACAATAACTTATTTATATCATCATAATATAAAAATATTCTCATAATAGATTCGTTTTTTTTTTCTATTTCGAAATAGCAGTCTTGTATTTAATTGTTATAAAAAATAAAATGTTAATTAAAGTAATGTAATATTATATGTTATTAAAAAAATAAAAAATTTAATTCTTTTTATAAATAACAAAAATTATTAAAATTATGTACCATATAATAGGTTTTTACGTTTATTTAAATAATTAGTGCAAATTATCTTGTTAATGTTTTTTTTTTTTTGTTTTTTAGGAAAATTATATATGAAAATAAAGTTGTTAAATTGTACATATGGAGAAGTCTGGTGGAAATTTGGATTAAAAAAAGAAAATTTTTTTGAAGGAGTTTGGAGGTAGCTCCAAGTTACAAAACTTCATTTCTTAAATTCACTATAAAAAGTAACTTTCTTATATTAACAAAAAAATTAGAAAATTTTCGAAAAAATTTGTAAATATTTGAAAAAAATCGTAAATTTTTTACTTAATTTAGTATATTAACAAAAAATTCGAGTATTCTCGATTTTTTTTGTGAATTTGCAAGAAAAATTGATAATTTGCAATTTTTTTTTCGAAGATTTTCAAAAAACAGTTGTAAATTTACGAAAAATAATTTTGAATTTACAACTTTTTTCGTAAAATCACAAAAAAAAATCGAGAATTCTCGAATTTTTCGATTATATACGATACTAAATTTAGTAAATTTACGATTTTTTTCGAATATTAAAAAAAATTTTTTAAAATTCACTAATTTTTCGAAAAAATTCTATTTTTTTTGTAAATCTAAGAAAGTTACTTTTTACAGTGTTGTTATTTAAAAAAAGTTGTTAATACAGGATTATAGTCTTTAAATTTCCAGAAAATTTAAAATAAAATCATGAATGAAACTTGTTGAATCTCTAAAGAATTGAGAAACCTGGAAGTACGAATTGGATGTTCAAACTTTTATTGCTAAACTTACAAAGAAATTTTTTCATTAGAAAACATCTTTTATGCACTGGTTTTAATCTCTTGGGCCTTAAACAGCAAGTCTTCATTCCATAAAAAAACTTAGGTAATCAAGATATCTACCGAGAAGTTATTTGAAGCCTCCTTTGCCCCCAATTCAAATAAAAAATAGACTACTTAAAAAAAAAAAAAATTTTAAACCACTAATGTTTGGCAATTAGTCCAGTACCAAGTCTGGTTCAAAGCGTGAGGGAAAATTGTTTTTTTTTTTTAATTAGGTATCCAAGATATGCAAATAAGAGCCAAATTTGTAAAAATTTTTTAACTAATTTCATAAAATTTGCCCAACTCGCATTTTTCTATGGTTTAACTATACATTTGTAAAAATATAATATTTAAGTTTTGTTTAAAAATTCAAGTAATAAATTTTTACATTGCCATTTCACGAATTTTTTAGGAAAAAAAAACATAAATATCAGTAAATATTTTAATAAGAAATTTATTAGATTTCTTCAATACGAATAAAACTAAATAATAAACTCTTGTATTAAGAATAATAATTTCGCAAATTTAAAAAAAAATAATAAAATTACACATGTATATAAAAAATTATAGTAGTTAATTTTATATTTTTCTATTACAAAAAACTAAAAAAGTAAAAGTTTATTTATAATATAATTTGTTATTAAAAAAAAAAAAAAAATGAAAATTTTACAATTGTTTATTACATATTTTTTTATGACAAATCAATTTTTATCTCTATTTTTCTATAATAATAAAAAACTTTCATAAAATAAATAGATATAAATAATTAATGATATTCATCAATCAAAAAATTTCTCTATAAATAGTTCATTATATTTATTATTTTGTCCAAATATGTAAAAATTATTTTATTTTCCAAGCTTATAAAAAAAAGGAAAAAAAAAAGAAATGACAATGCCGGAAGCTAAAAAAAAAACGATAAAGATCAAAAGACAATTGATTTTTAACAGATATTATAACTTTATTTCATGAATCCTTTTATGATTTCCTTGCATGACACGCAATTCGTTAGTACTATATTTACCTTAGCATAAATTTTCTTTTTTTTTTTTTGACTGATTATACAAGCTATTATCTTGTTAAATTTTATATTATTTTATTGAAAATTTATTGATTACAGTATTCAAATACAATGCTTATTATATTTTACTTTTTTTTTTAAGTTTTATTTTTTTTTTTATTGAAAATATTATACTTCCTTAGATTTCACTGTATTTATCATTAAGGAGTCGTCCAAATATAATGAGAACAGGGGGGCTTATTTTTACAAAAGGGTTCTGGTTATGAAAAATTTTAGCAAAATTTGTAATTCTTCTTATTTTGGTATTTTTGTGTAATTTTTTATTTACCAAGTATTATCGTTTTCAGCTGCCCAAATTAGCCAAAATGCGGGTTATTTTTTGAGATTATCTCAAAAGACTATTTCCAGATCATTATAGCGATTTTGGCCCCGAAACAAAACCTAAACTAAGTAGTAGCAACTGAAAGGTTATAAAAAAACTAACTAATTTTCATTAGAATTAGACCTATAAGTCCACAAGAGTCCCACAAAAACCTAAAAATCCCGTTTTTTTGGAGGATTTTTAGACTTTAATTAATTTCTGCAATCCATAATCAGATATTGCTCTACTTATCGGCTAGAAAACTTAAAATTCTACCACTTTTCAAGAAAAATTTTTTTTACCATCCTTAAATTTTTTTGTATAGTCCTGGTAGGTTGAAAAATTATAATTTTTAATTTTTAAGAAAACCTCCTGGAGAGGGAACAATTTTCTAATACCCAAAAATTCTAAATATTCTACCGCCGTTTACCCGCGGTTTTTACTTGATATGAATTTTTTGTTTTAAACAGTTTATTATTGTGCCAAAATTCAAAAGCATAGTTATCAAACTAATTTTATCAATATACATCATCCTGAAGTCTCAATCGTCCTATTCTGCGTTAAAGTCGTTTATCCGCGCCATATTCAAGAAGCAAAAATATGCTAAGGCGCGGGTAAACGGCAGCAGAAAGTTTTTGGGTTTTAGATAGTGGTCCCCTTCCAGGAGATTTTCTCAAAAATTAAAAAGTATGGGTTTTCACCCCAAAAAGATTATAAAAAAAAAATTACGAATGGTATATATTTTTTTGCCCTCCCGGGCGTAAAACTCGTGCGTAAAGAATTTTCTGAACTCGTTCTACGCCTAGGCGGGCAAAAAATAAAGTAAGCACCATGGGCGAAATACTTTAGACACGAGCGTGAACACAAATCACTTGTGCCCGGCTTCGCCGAGCACACGTGCTAGTGCTCACGCTAGTGCCGAAACTTTTACGCCCTTGATACTTAATATACTATTATGTTCAAAAAACTCATATTCGAATTCAAAAATTTATTTCAGGTATATTCAGGTTTTTAAAGAATCCATTTTTTTTCAAAAGTGGTGGAATGTTAATTTTTATAGTTTATGAGCATCTGTTTATGGATCTGTGAAATTAAATAAACAGATAATACCCTTTTTTTTAGGTTTTCGGGGGTCTGTCGTGACCTACAGGTCTAATTCCAAAACGGGAATTAGTGAATTTTTTTGATAAATTTTCGGATGCTACTGTTTTGGTTAGACATTATAGATTTTTGTGTGTCTTTTATTATACAGAAAACCAATAGTACCAAATGTTTCTTTCTTAGTGGAGAGAAAACGCGTTTTCTTCGATCTTTTTAGAAAGAAAAATATTTTTGTTTTAATTAAAAAAAAAAAAAAAAAAAAAAAAAACATTAAATTAATTATAATTAAGGTTCTTCACCAGACAATTAAAATTACGGTATTTTGACAGATCATTTTTCGTGGTAGCTTAAATAAAAAAAAAAGTACGACAACGTCGCACAATGTTTGTAAGCGCGCGATTTTATTTACATGATTATTATTATATAATATTATGCGTGTATTTTAAACGTCGACGTTGTCACCTTAAAATTTTCATATGTTTTTTATTTTTTCTAATTAAAATATCTTTTATACGAAAACCACAATTTATTTAAAAATCGAATAGAAGTTTCTTCAACAATTAATTTACTTGGTGCAATTTTTTTTTTTTAATCTATTGTTCAGTTTCGGCGTTGACAGTAAATAAAAATCTCAAACCCGTATTTTTTGACTCGGCTCCTATGCTTGCAATGTATAAGAATTCAACTTTGGAGCTTTGTATCTCCTATAAACGAAAACCACAATTTTCTTAAAATTTTATTTTTATGTGTATTATTATGATATAAAGCCCCTATAAAAATTTTAGCGATTTCTATTGTCGTTTAAATTACTGGTGAACTACCTTAAATATTTATCAATGATTATATTTATCGATTATCTGTACATTTAAAAGTAGTTTACCATAACCTCCTGTTTTATAGACATTTGTTGTAGTTAGTGGTAAATAAAATTTTGAAAAACTTACTGAATACGAATATTCTATCCGTTTTTGCCGTAAATGGTATTACTGTCCGCAGTAGAAATTACTGTTTTTCTGACTTTTAACATGGAATATGTTTAAAGAGAGGGGAACCCTGGGAATCTGAAAATTAAGGGGGGGGGGGTGCCAAATGGGACTAATTTCGCTTTAGGAACTTAGAATAATTTGGTTTAATGGACTTAAAATAATTTTTATTTAAGGACTTAGAATAATTTCGATTTTGGGACTTAAAATAATGCGGGTTTAACCAATTGGAATAATTTGGATAATTTAAAATTATAAAAATAGCAAACTGTATTGTAATTGCATATCAATTATGTATTATACCGAGCACTTAGCTGCAGTAAACATGTTCCATGCATTTAGATTGTGTTTACACAAACCGGTTATAAGCTTATTAAGATTTTTATCAATTGCTTGTGCTAAAATTTATAATACCCGATAAAAAGCTTAAAAGGACTGAAAAATAAAATTTAAAAATTCTCTGTGAGCAAATAGTCGGTGATTAGTCTATTTTCGTTATAAAAAAATATCAGATTTGTATTTAATGACACAAAGAACGTAATTATTTGGTGAAAAATTCCATAGTCCTATAAAAAATAAATCAGGTGTCCACAACAGGTATGGAAATCCTTTAAAAATATGCATAAAATTAAACTAGAACTCGTATTTTTAATATGAATTTTATTAGAATATAAATTAAAAAGTTAACAAACTAAATTTGCATGTGTAAAATTATGTAACAAAAAAATAAAATAAAATCTTAAAAATTTTAACATATCTAATTAGTGTACATTTAACGTCAAAAAATCAACATTTTAATTTAGAAAAATAAAGCCTGTCATTTATATTCAAATAAAGCGTGAAAAGTAAAATAATAATTTAGTGCATCAAAATTATAGGTAACTAAAAAAAATGACTTAACCATGTAACACGATGATTTCTTTTTAAATGATATTATTTGAAACATCAATCATTTTTGAAAACTTTAATTACACGAAAATTACATAAGAAATAAACGATTATGCCGAAACTAAAGCAAAAAAAAGTGTTTTTTAAATTATATCATTTTTTTTTTGATAATTTTATTTACTTAATTTTTTAATATCTACATAATTTTAGTTCCTGCATATAAAAATTTTTGTACGGAATATTATGTTTTTTTTTTACGATTATGCAAATATTATTTAGAAAGTATTAAAATTGAATTTAAAAAAAAAAAATAGTAAGATATTATGCAGCTTTTTTGCGTTTAATAAGATTAAATAAGATTAAATGTAAATATTTATATACAAATATATCAATCAAAGAACTTATATTTCAAGTTAACTAACTTTTATTTTTTTTATTTATTTTGTGTTATTCTAAGAAAATAAAAGTTTTTCTGTGACTTTTTATTGTACAATTATTATTCAATTAAATGTTGAATTATTACATAAATTAGAAAAATTTTTATGTTTTAATAAATTTTTTTCTGAGTAATTTCTGGTAAGACAAGTTTTCTAATTTGGTTAAATTTCAGTAAATTTTTTTCGGCTATCTAGCTTCAGGAAAAATTAATTTTATGGTTATTTTTAGATTGCTAGATTTTTATTTTAAACTTGGAGACAGAAACTTATCAGTTTTTTCAATACTTTTGCGAAAACTTGAAATGGAATCTAATTTCGTGGTGAGGCGAGGTATACAAAAAATTGGGGTCTGGATTCGTTTCAGTCATGCCCTAAAATATTTCAAAAAAATCGAGTTTTAACTCATTAACATTTAATAAAATTATCAAAAATAACTGAATTTATTATCTAGGTTAAGGTCTATTTTTTTAAAAGAATGTAGGCAAAAAAAATAAATTTGTAAAATCTGTAAATTAAAACAATTAATATTGTTATTCTATTTAATTAAATTGTCTAATATATCTTAAAAACATCATCATCCATCTACTACAAAATTGAAATGTAAATAGGTGAAATTCTGAGCACTACTTAGCAAATTAATTTCGAACATTACAACATTTCCATGATTGAATATTCTATGTTTGTATGTCATTCTCTATGTCATTTGATTTGAAATCTAAGAGCATTTCATAATTAACATCTCAGCTGAGTACTCGACTCTCTAATTAAAATATAGTAATTCAAGTGTTAAAATACCTTTTACTATAATTGTCAATTTTAATTTTAAATTAAAATTTGATGTTTATCTTCATCGATGTGTCAGATAAAATTGATTTTTACTTTACATAAAGTTTCTTTGTAATAAATTAATTTTAATTAAAGCTTAAAATTTTTACGCAGTTGTGCAGTTGATTAAAAAATTTATCAATTATCAGGTTGACTCCTATTAACAAGATATGTATTAATCCAGCTAGAATTTATATCAGTGGGTTCATCTATGCCTACACTCTAAAAAGTAACTTTCTTAGATTTACAAAAAAAATAGAATTTTTTCGAAAAATTAGTAAATTTTCAAAAAATTTTGTAAATATTCGATAAAAATCGTAAATTTACTAAATTTGGTATATTCTCGAAAAATTCGAGAATTCTCGATGTTTTTTTGTGAATTTACGAAAAAAGTTGTAAATTCACAACTATTTTTCATAAATTTACAACTATTTTTTGAAAATTTTCGAAAAATATTGTAAATTATCAATTTTTTTGCGGATTCACAAAAAAAATCGAGAATACTCGACTTTTTTGTTAATATACTAAATTTAGTAAATTTACGATTTTTTTTGAATATTCACAAATTTATTGAAAATTTACTAATTTTTCGAAAATGTTGTAATTTTTTTGTTAATATAAGAAAATTACTTTTTACAGTGTATTTATGGTTGACATAGGGACTCCCTCGGGGATTCCAATTTCATCGGTCGTTTATCATTTGCTTGTAAATTATGGGTTAAGGAGAGGGTGATTTTATTCAGAGAAATTATAGTACTTAGGTTTTCTAGAATATTAAGACCAGCCTATAAATAGGGCCCGTTATCTCTTAATTCTAATTGGGAAATACTCTAAAGGATGTGAATTCTCGTGTACTCGAAAAATGGCAAATAATAAAAATTAAATATCTAAAATAAGTCTCAATCCAACATACAAAAACAAATTTAGTATAAAATATGTAAAATATTTAATAAAGTAGGTAAATTTAATTTATAATCTTAGAAAAAGACACAGAAAAACGATGCACGTATAAAATATAAATTATGATATGCAAAAAGCAAAGAAATAAAAATTTATTTTATCTCTTAATATAATATGAAGAAAATTATAAAGGTCACGTAGAGGTATAATGTCGAATCGTATGCATGTGATGATATTCAAAAAAAGTAAGTTAAGAGAGAAAATTTTTTTTTATACTAAATGTTGTTAATTTAATTTATATATATGACAATTTGACATGCAAATAATATAAATAAATAATATTTTATATATGTTCAGTTCCAGCTTAACTCACCAGACCAAAATTTTTTTTTTTTGAAATTATTTTCTCAAAGGCTTATTATGGGTCATGGATTTGCATTTTCACCGGAATTTTTGAAAAATATTAGTTTTGACCGAAACTTTCTGATGCTCGAAAATTGTTTTTTTTAAGATTTTTATTTTTTGGGCTTTTTAAAAAGGCTAAATTCTGGTGAAAATGCAAATCCAAGACCTAAAATAAGCCTTTAAGAAAAAAATTTTTGAAAAATAAAATCTTTGTCCGATGAGTTAAGCTGGACCTGAACATATACATATAAAAAATCATAAATAATAAATTATTTATATTATTATCATGATTCGTGACTTTAGAAATTATAAAAATGCGATTTTTTTTTTTAAATATTTTAATATAATAATGTTAAGAAAAAAATTAGAGCATTTAATATAATTTCTCTTAATTCTTTTACTTTTGTGAAAATAATTTTCTATATTTATTAATTTATAATATTCTTCAGAAAAAATCTTCATTTTTTTTTGCATTTAAGTATAACAATTTTTTTTATATAATAATTATTATTAAAAATCATTTAAATTCATTACAAAACTTCCTATATAAATATCAAAGAAAAATATAACTTTTACTTTTTCATTACGTTATAAATTATATTTATAGAGAGACACATCAATCGACATAGATATATTTTTATAGGTTATGTTATAACTTTTTTTTTATTCAATATAAATTTACATATTACATTTTTTTCACTTACTTTTAAATTGTTAGAAATTTTTTATGTCTTATGTACACTCGAAAAAAATTGGTTTTTTGCGATAAAGTGTTTTTGGGTGTGATTTTATTTTTTTGGATAAAATCTGGAATGTAGTCGCTTCAGGACAACTATAAGAGTTAGAGGTGTGTGGTTATCCAAAATTTGGGTGTTGGGCACTCGAAAATGAGGGTTTTTTTTAAATAGGGTTACCAAATCTGAAATATTTCTATTCTTTTCTTGACAATTTAGAAAATTTTTTTAAAAAATAGTCAAAATTTATTATACCCTTTATTTTGTTTACTAACTTATATTTTCATTTAGACAAACTATAAAACATAATTTTAGCCATGCTTTCAAAAATTTTACCCCAAAACTACTCTTTTTCAATATTTTTCAGCCTTTTTTTCAATAAAATTCAATGTTTTTTGTGTAAAACTTTTTTTACATCTAAAACTAATTGTAAGTTTTAGCCCACGTAAAAAGATTAAGCTTAATTTTGGGTAAGCTTACTTCAGTAAACTTAATATTTTTACGTGAGAGCCTACTCAAAAATTAATATTTTTCCCTCCCGGGCGTAAAACTCGTATGTAAAACTTGTCATGGGATTTTCTAAGCACCATGGGCGAAAAACTTTAGACACTATAGTGTTAACAAATATCACTAGTGCTCTCACTAGTGCTGAAATTTGACGCCCTTTGTATTTAATACACTATTTTACAAAAAAGAGGGCTTCTGAGTCTAAGCTTACCTCAGAGCCACGTTACATCAGGAAAAATATTAATTCAGTGTATATTTTTAAAACAGTGTAGCGAAAGGTTGCCCATATACTACTAACTTAATGTTTCATCTTATTTTTAGCTTAACTTTTTCTGTAGTATAATTTTTAAAATAAATAAATAAATATTATTTATATCCATATTTTATTACATATTAGAGAAAGCATATTTTAAAATATATTAAATACTACTTTAAATGATGCATATAATTTTTTACTAGATTTTTTTTTATGAGTAGTAAATTCATTTAACTTTAAAAAATTATCACATAAAAAAAATGGTTATTAGTCTGAGTGCAACTCAGACGAAACAGATGAGAATTGATTTTTTTTAAAATAATTCAAAGTTTTTATTTGGATAACAAATTATAGCAAAATGGTAAAATTCAAAATTTTTTATGCGAATCAATCTAATTAAATTCAAAATTTTTTTTGATGGGTTGAGATTTACATTCTGGTTAAAAACTGATAAATTTATTACATTATTTAAAATTATTTAACATATTTAACAATTTAAACGATCTATAGTTGCCCATAATAGAGATTTTGAAGTTATTTTTTTTTTGGGGGGTTTTTCAAAATTTTTATTTTTTACATATGTTTTCTTGGGCTTCTGAACACGAATACGATAGTTTTAGTTATAACGTACTAGTTGCCTGCAAAAGAAAATATCTAAAAATCATAAAAAATAACCTTATATTGCTTGGTGTAGGCTGCTGAAATAATTTTTGTAAAGCAGATATTTAATTTGTCTTCAGGGAGCAAAAAAACATAAATAGCAGATATTTAGATCGTTTTCGGACAACGATTCCTACGCTATCATAGACATATTTTTTTTATTTCTTTAAAAAAATGTTCGCTCAAACTACAATTAAACTATTCTTTGCTAATTTTAAATTGTAGGTTTTTTTCCATGAAATTAATAATAAATATATTTATTTTTTTTTATATTTATTATGGTTGTAAATATTAAAATAAAAAAAATAATAATAATAAAAAAAATTATTAAAATTTAATAAAAAAAAAATAATAATTTAAAATATACTTGAATAAAAATTTTCTTGAATTAAAGTGTAATTTTAAGGAAAATAATAATAATAATTTTCTAATTAAATGTAATAACAAAATAAAACCACACTTTTTTTTTTTGAATGAATGAATAAAATTACTTCATATTTTTAATAAAGAAAAACGTAACATTACAATAATACTATAAAATTTTTTTATTATTAACACCCACAAAAACAAATTAAACCACAAGAATTTTCCATTTTTTTTTTTTATGGTGTTTATTATTATTTTTATTTATACAAAACTAAAAACTAAGTAATAAAAACAGATTTTTTAATACCGCAATTATTTTATTTCTACTGATGTATTGAAAATTTAATAGAAATTATTACGTAAAATGTGAGATAGTGTCAATTTTGCGGGTGAGTGAATCATTAAAACAAAATTTTTAATTTACTCATCATAAAATATGCACCTTATAAGGTAATTAAATGAGCATTTCAGAATATTTAAAATAATTTTAAAATAAAATAGTACCTCTCATTTATGTTCTATTACGTAGAGAGGTTTGATGCCTAAGAAAAATTCTATTAAACCAAAAATTAAGTGTCATTGCTTAAGACTCAAAAAGTATGCTAAATTTTTTTATATTTTGTTTTTAAATTGGTTCACACAGTTAGTTTGCTTTGCTTGAAATTTAAAGCAAGATTGAAATATACCTCAAAATTTGTAGAATTAAGTTGGTTACTAATATGATTTTTAGGTCAAACGTATAATAGAATTTTATTGATTGATTTCATGTGGTTTGAGTCATTTGATGAAAATCCATATCTTGAAAATTAAATACTTAGCTGGAAAAATCAAAAATTTTCTTGAAAATTTAAGAAAAATACTTGAAATATTTTAAATTTCAAGCATTGCAGTCTAACCTTATGGGTCTTTTATTTAGGAATTAGACAGAGGACAGGCAAAAGTATTTCTCAAAATTTAGTTACTAGGTACATTGAATATTTTTAAATATTCAGAGCATAATTTTGCAGTAAAAAAATAAAATTTTTCAAATTACAAAAAAGTTAATATTAAGCCTATAAAACTAGCATTCATTTCATTTCCTACAATAACCAAAGAACCAATTTGTAGTTACAATACATAATCTTTAAAAGTGAAATGTTTGTCACCATTTAAAAAAAAAAAAATCTCTATAATTTCATATGGCACATTACGTAAAAAAAAAATCTAATAAATAATTATATAAAAATAATTAATCAAAGAGTGTATTTTTTTTATAATTTCTAATTACATATTGAGAGAGAAAGAGAGAAGAAAAAGTTTATATTTTTTTTCTTCATGAAAGTGTTTATTTTTTAATAATATCCCCTATAGATTAAAAAGAAAAAAACTAGCATACATTAAATAAGTATGTTTGTGTGGTATATGAAAAAGAAAGTGACCATCTCCTTTATTATACTTGCTCATGAACCCGGTATTTCCTTAATAGTATAGTTTTTACTATGAATCCTTATTTTTACAAAGATCTCTTTACTACTTTTAATGGTCATTATTTAATTTTGCACGATATAAAATGCATGTGCATTGTGCATATATAATTTTTTTTTTTTTTAAATGATTCATTTTTTTAGCTAACCTATATATTATTTACTGCATTATATTGAAATTTTATTCAAATTGAAAAAGTACTACTATGTATGCATATGATTCATCGTTGTATTATAAATTTAAATTTTTTTAAAATGTAAAAATTATAAATCAAAAATTATTTTTCACTGTCAAAAAATTGTGTTTAAGTTTGCAGTTATATATTAGCTCTGCTTAAATATTTCCAGCCAGTGTAGTTTAAATAATTTTTAAATATTTTTTGTTTTTTGCTATTTTAAGGGTGTTAGAAATTAAAATTTTTCACTAGTTGATCCTCGATTTCTGGATTCAATAACTTAAGAAACCCTTAGACTTGTGGTTGTCAACTTGGTTATTGAAAAATCATGATTTAATTGGAGCAATAGGGCAGCTGACAAAAATGTATGATCCTAAAAAAAGCAAGTCCTAAATTTAGGTTTGCAATTTGGGACATTTTTATTTTTCTACACTGTAAAAAGTAACTTTCTTATATTAACAAAAAAATTAGAACATTTTCGAAAAATTAGTAAATTTAGTATATTAACAAAAAATTCGAGTATTCTCGATTTTTTTTTTGTTAATTCGCAAGAAAAATTGATAATTTTCAATTTTTTTTCGAAAATTTACAAAAAATAGTTGTAAATTTCCGAAAAATAGTTTTGAATTTACAACTTTTTTCGTAAAATCACAAAAAAAAATCGAGAATTCTTGAATTTTTCGATAATGTACTAAATTTAGTAAATTTACGATTTTTATCGAATATTTACAAAATTTTTTGAAAATTCACTAATTTTTCGAAAAAATTCTATTTTTTTTGTAAATCTAAGAAAGTTACTTTTTTCAGTGTAGTATTGGGTTTTAATATAATATTAGATTCTTTTACATAAAAGGTTGGTTGTTTAAAGTAAGCAATAAAAATTTAAACCAGACTATGAATCTATTAACGAATTAGGCACCTTATTTTAATTTTGATGAATTATTTTCTACCCACTGAAAAAAAACTAAAATTTTCAAGCATTCGGTGGCAGTATCCTAAAATTAACTATCCGACTAATATACATTTATGACTAATATTAAATTTTTACTATCAAATACTTTTCTTTTTAAAAAATGATGCATACTAAAACTTTCATTTAAAAAAAAAATTAAATTATAAAATTTATTTATTTGCATTTATTATTAATTAAAAAAACACATATTATCAAATATAAAAATTTCTTTTTCTCACGTTAATCTAAACTTACTTCTATCCATAGAGATGTTTTTATTAATTTTTCTGAAATTTTTAATATCAGAGTAAAATTTTTATAACTTAATAACAAAATATTTATTTTTTATTCTTCATAAAAAAAAATAAACTTTCAATTTTATATATAAAATAAATTTTAAATCAGTAAATAAAAAAAAAATTGAATATCATTTATTTTTTATTCATTTAAATGTAATTAAATTTAATGTACTAACAAATTATAGTAATGATACAGGTAAATTTTTATTAAAATTTTTAAAGTGTAAAAATTGTAATAATAAATTATATTTTATTACTGTAGAATAAAAAAATTGCTGTATCATTTATTGATTTTTGATTTAAGAACTGGACATAGGTATTAATATTATTTTCTTTACTAGCGAGCAATAATGACTATAATCCAATTTTGAGAGGTCGTCAATATCGCCCTTTGTAAAGAAATAGCTATTTTTTAAACAAGGGACAAAATATTGGTTTTGACTTTGCATGCAGATAGCATACAAAAAATGAATCCCATATTTTGTCCTTTGATTTAAAAAAAATTTATAACCGGTTTGTGTAACTACACAACCAACAAGTGAACAAAATTAATTAAATTTTTAAATTATTATAGTTTTTTAAATAATATGAATTTATTTTTTATTAATTTTTACAATAAATTCTTAAAAATTCTGCACCAATGCTCCCTAGGTACTTCTGCACCAAAGGTCTTTAGGGACTTCTGCACCAATAGTCCCTAGGTACTTTTGCACCATAGGTCGCTAGGTACTTTTGCACCAAAAGTCCCTGAATCGAAAATATTCTAATCTAAGTCCATTTCACCCCCCCCCCCTAAAAACGTAAATTTTTGACATCCCCTGCCGAGCTGGACTTTTTCAAATACCCCATCCAATGAACATGTTACATGTTAAAATGGTTTTACATATAGCGGGCCAAAAAGCCATCTCCCTAGGGTAGAAAATAGGCCTTTTTTCTCTAAACATGTAAAAAACTATCCTAACCTCATTTAGAAATATTTATGATTACTAGTTTGAATCTCCTGGCAAAACGAGAAAATATGTATGACGAATTCTACAATATTTCATCATGATTTAGGGTATATTAACAGCAATTCTCTATCTCATTTACTTACTCATGAATTCTAGAAGTTCTATTTTTTTAAGAATATTATATTATGAGTCCTAAATTTGACCTACTCAATAAATTCATTATATCAAGATAAAATATTCTTTAGAGTATAATAACCAATCAACGTGCCAAATTAAAAAATCCTCTGACTAATATTAAGATTGAAATCATAATGAGCTTATGTTTAGAATACTCATCATCAAACTATTATTTTGTTTGAGGGCATCATTGAATATGTAAATCCAACGAGTTGATATAATGTATTCTAATTTTGTAGAATGATTAATTATACAAACAGTGTTTTTAATATTCAAAAACTGTAATTATGAATAATGGGCAAAAAGAATATAGAAATATATACTCTCAAGTGTCACCAAATGATATTGTTCGATATTTAACTAATTATTATAATTGTAAAGAAAATTAAGTTCACAGAAAAAAAAAATTCAACGCCTCTATATATAGTATTTAAAATTCATTTCACTTGCGAGAATACTTTTAACTATGATAAGCCATACACTAGTACGAAATCAGTAGTTAAATGAGTTTCGAAGATCACACTAAATCAGCTAGTGATACGCTATTTCATTGGTATAAAAATTTTCTATAATGAATCTTGAAAAATAATGTATTGGAATTTAGCACCTTAAGCTATTATTGTGTAAAAATAATAAAATAATTTATTCCATCAATAATTCATTTCCAACTAACTTATCAGGATAAAAATTTACTGAATTAAAAAATAACTCACACTTACATAAAGTAATTACAATCTTTTATATATCAAAATAAACCTTTGATATTTATAGGTATAACATAACATGAAAAATTTTTTTATCTGATTATTGATCAAAATCTTTATAGGTACTACAATATACTTCTACGATTTTTTTTATTTTATTTCCGTTAATACACAATACCGGAATAAAATTTAAAAAAAAGTATTATTTTCTTAATGTGCATATATTTACATAGAAAGTTCTTTTTTTTGTTAAATAAATTAAGAAAACATGAAAATTAGAGTACTTATACTAACTTAAATATAAATTTTTTTTTTTTTTACTTTACTTTTATTTATTTATATGCTTTTAAGTCTTGTAAAAATTTATGCATGTGTGTATAATTTAAGAACCACATGCACATAATTGAATAAAGTTTATATCTATGTACATTCAAACTAATTACATAATTATTTTATATAAATGGTTTATTTCAAGTAAGCTTAAGTTGTTATGTAAATGTTTCTAGAATTTTGATGTCTTTTTTAATTTTAAAATGTTTGACGAAAGATCAAAGACTCTTATAAGAGTTTTGAAAACTGTTTTTAACGTTTTTGGATATCTGTAGAAACCAAGTGGGAATTAATCATAAATCTTGATCATCAGTGCTGATATTTTTTTAATAAGAATTTCAAAAAAGTCCAAAAACAGTAAAATAAAATATTAATTTGTAATCCTGTAATTATATGCTCTTAAAACTAATTCCTGCAAAAAATAGTTAACAAAGTTTTTTGTTTTAAAATTTTTGCCACCAAAAAATAAAAAAAAACCGATTTCTTTTTCCATTTTGCAAGCAGTATCCCATTTTTTTCTATGAAAGTACTAGTTTTAGACATACCATTTTTAGTCGATTTTTTGAATCTGGTACCTAATTTTATGAAAATTTTGTTTTCAAAATTCTTTGCATTAAAAAGTAAAAACAAAGCTCCATTTTTTTTTCCTTTTCGAGATAGTACCAATTTTTTTTTTATAAAAGTACTAGCTTTAGACATGCCGTTTTTAGACAATTTTTTGGATCTGGTAACTAATTTTTTGAAAA
The DNA here is from genome assembly GCA_022575985.1 of Anagrus nilaparvatae. NCBI lineage: Eukaryota > Metazoa > Arthropoda > Insecta > Hymenoptera > Mymaridae > Anagrus > Anagrus nilaparvatae. Next base: position 27,240,662 of record JAKSXM010000231.1, on the reverse strand, counting down.
TTTACTTATCAAAATTTTTGGCTTAAGGAATAAGAAAAGGAAGATTTTAACATGGAACATGTTTATAGGGAGGGGGTACTTCGGAACTGAAAAATTAAGGGGGGGGGGTCAAATACACCGTTATTCAGAGCGGGACGTAAATTTTTAACATTGGAGTATATATAGGAGGCGTATATTTTTAAGTCCAAATTTACGTCCCGCTCTGAATAACCGTGTATGTCCCATTTAGGGGGGGGGGGTCAAATTTGTCCCATTTAAGGGGGGGGGGGTCAAATATGTCCCATTTAAGGGGGGGGTCAAATTTGTCCCATTTAAGGGGGAGGGTCAAATATGCCCCATTTAAGGGGGGGGTCAAATGGGACTTGGAATAATTTCAATTTTGGGACTTAGAATAATTCGGGTTTAGAGACTGGAAAATTGAAAATTAATGGGGAGGTAAACAGTGTCCAATATAAAGGAGGGTCAAATATGTCCGATTTACGGGAGGGGGGAGGTCAAATGGGACTTAATAATTTCAATTTTGGGACTGTGTTTAGGGACTTTTAGAGTAATTTCGATTTAGGGACTTGAAATATTTTTGATTTAGGGACCTAGAATTATACACGTTTAGGAAATCATAATAGTTTGGGTTTAGAATCTTAACATTTAGTAAAGGTGATAATTACAAATTATAAAAATAGGAAATTGTATTGTTTTTTGTGTGTCTATGCTGTAAGATTACAGATGTAAGTAAACATGTTCCAATGCATTTTGGTTGTGTGTACACAAACCGGTTATAAGTTTTTTTTTTTTCATTTCGGAATCAATACCTAATTTTTTTCTACAGGAGTTCTATTTTTGAAAAGTTGATTATTTCTCGATGTCTAGTGTTTTTTGCATTTAAATCTTATCAGTCCAAAAATATAAGAAACACGAGTCTTTTTTTTTTTTTGACGTAATGCCTAATTTTTTGCACGGGAGTTCTAGTTTTAATGTATTTGGTACGTCACTTTATTTCTCGTATATAATTCATAAAATGGTAAAAATGTTTAAATCATATGAGCATTTGTTATTGCTTATGGAACCGCAATACTAATAATTTTTTCTCTTATTTAAGGGTCCGGTGAGTCAAAAAAATTAAAATTGAAAATTAAAATAGTTTTTTTCTGATTTTATACATGTTTCAATTGGTTTTCAATCATTTGATCGTGAAAAAGTTCTTCTTGCTACAAGCAGATATTTTTTCACTGTAATAATTAACGAAAATTTGTAAATATATGAATTTTATGGGGTATTTACAGTTTAATTAAAAGAAACTCCAAATAAAATTTGACTATTTGATGATAAATTTCAAAAGGCAACAAAGCAACTTGAAAAAAGTCGAATTTGGTTCAAAAAAATCTAAACAAATTTTTTCAAATCTCTCCAAAACTCATTCCATTTTACAACAAAGAAGTCCGATTAAACTCCCCCATTAACTAATTACAATTTTCTCATAAAACATTTCATATAATTAAAAAAACCGAAATTACTTATTTAATACGAATAAAAAGCATAAACCCATAATTAATAAGAAATGCAATAACCATAAAATACTAAAATTAGTTTTCCTCTAAAGAAAGAAAAATTAATCCAATATAAAATTGCAATCATCATACATTCTCATAAAAAATTTAATAATTGACAATAATAATTCTCGTACATACGTGATATAGTTAAAAATCTTAATTAAAAAAAAAAAAAAAATAGAAAATTTTCAAAACCCACCGTCCACCAAATGTAATTTTAATAATAATTTTTTTTTATCATTTAAAAAAAAAAGTCTAATAATATTGCGTAGAGATATCAACATATAAACTTTCTTTTCCGTGATCGCGCCTCTTTCGACCTTTCTCGATATATAAAATACATTTAATAAAAAGGTCGTTCACTTAAGTTCTCATGGATAAATAATCATGTTAATGAAAATTCTAACATACACTTTTACTTTTAAAATGTAAGTAGCTTTTCTGTTAATATGCGACGATTATAATTTAAAGGTCAATTTTTTCGGCACAAAAGAGAAATTCATATATTATATCGATTATTAGACATAATAATTTTTTTTTTTTGTTGCAGAGCCCATAGGGAGAGAAAGTATATAAGAGGAAAATAAAAAAATAAAGAAACATCCTTCACCTTCACTTACATTATTACTACTTTCGTCCTAAATATTACTAAGCCACCTGACATTAACCTCAAGCTACTTCTGTATTCAAGATAAAAGATGCTAAACTATCGATAAATATAACTCTTTTTAATAAGCTAGACTCTATTCAGAAGATAACATAGTTAGATTTACTTTTTTTTTACTTCTTCTGTTTGTTATTATTTTATTGTAAAATAGAGAAATTTAGATTGTTTTTTTATTATTATTTTTTTCAAGGATGAAATTTTATGATTAAAATCTATATTATTAACTCTATTGGTTTATTTTATAGATTAATAATAGATATTTTTTTTTGTTTGTAGAAAAAAAACTGTACATTTTTTGTGGCTGTATTTAGTAATTTTTACAAAAAAAAAATTTTTTTATAATAATATTAATTATAAAATAGAAATTGAAAAAAAAATCTAAATAAATAAATATAGATAAACATAAAATATAATTATTAATTACATTTTTCAATGTTTGCATGTATGTATATTTTATAATAATAATTATAAATTATTATTTTTTTTTTTAATAGTGAAAATATATTTATTTTTAATATTAATTTCACAAACAAGGTACAAAATTATAATAAATTTCACTGTACAGTGGTGCACGTTTAAGTTTTTTCACTTTTTGTAATTTAAATATTTTTATTGTAATTTGAAAGTATTTATTGTTTTAAGTTAATGGGTTTAAGATTGGGTTTTGTTTTGAAGAATCGATTGTTTTCTGGGTGTGGAAAACTTTGTTCAGGAAAAATTTTTATAATTTTAAAAATGTCACTGAGTTGGGTGAATTTTAGACCCTTAAAGTCCCAAAGGTTAAAAATGAATATAATATTCTTAAATTTGTAAATAACTCCTTTTTGGGATGAAATTCATAGTCAGCGACGATAAAAGTTAGCCCAAAGCTTGTTATTTCTAATAAATATTGTAAAAATACCTTTTTTAAGAGGGTTTTTTAGATTTAAAGACGCTGAATTTATTTTTAAATATTTTTTGAGAATTTTGCGAAAACACCCCAAATAGTGGGAATTTTTGTCAATTCAAGGATGTTGCACCCTCTGAAATCCCTGATGACTCAAAAATTCGTGAGCAGGTATGGTATGTAATATCAACACCTAATCGTATCTTGACTAAGGTAATCTTGATTAATTAGTGGTGATAAAAATTTGCGATTTTTAAACACAAGATGATCTTGACCACTGAAATTTTTTAGATTTTGTCGAGATTTTGTTAAATAATTTCTGATAGTAACGACTTCTATTTATCATATTTGTAAATTCTTGTATGAATAAATATGTCTATTAAAATATTGGGTCTGGCAGTAACGTGACGAACGGTTCCGGGGGAACTTCTAGAAGATAGTTATAGAATTATGGGAGTGGAGTTTAATGGGTATGATAAAGTAAGGTCAAACTTTTAAAAACTATTGCTGATTAAGCCAATTTTTGGTACTTCTCTTTAGTTTTTGGGATCGATAAAATTTTGAATTCTAATTATTAAATTTCAAAATTACTGGCTCAAAATATCGGATTCTAAATCTCAAAATCAGCAAGTTTTGGACTCGCCAATTACCGATTTTGAAATTAAAAATTCACTATTTTGAATCTATAGGATATAGAATCTATATATCTACGTGAAATTTTATATTATGTTTTTTTCATGACTCAAAAATGCCCATCGAAAAATAGACGAAATCTTTAAAATCCATTTTAGTACAGTTAATATTTTTGGATGCATTTAGCATTGCTGGCACCTTAACTAAAAGTATAATTTGTGTTAACAAAAAAAAAAAAGCCTGAAATCTGATTAGTCGAATTTCATTTGCAAATACATCTATTTTTTGCACATAAATAAAAAAAATATTACTTATTTTAAAATTAAGGTCAAGAATCTAAAATACATTAAAATATATCTATTTCATTTATCATAAATAATGAAATAAGGAGTATACCATATTAAATACATTTTTATTGTTATTTTAACACTATTTCTAATGACGAAACACAATATTTATTATAATTAAAAAAAGATAAATAAAAAAAGATAATACAAAGTTTAATAAATTCAAGAATTGTTCTGAAAAAAAAAAAAAACAAATAAAATAAAAGTTATGTTATACTTTTAGAGTGTGCTACTATTTATGGATTTCTGCACATTCTAGTTTTCTTAATTACATTTTTTCTATACATACAAACATCAAGAACTCTATTTGACAATAAAATTTATATTATTAATTGATACATTATAGTCATATTATTTAATTTAAAAATAAAAAAAGTTAAATACACAAAATTAATAAATAAAACTGGTTTAGTATTATAAAATAATCAGTGCTACAGCCTCACTTTTTATGCTTGAAGTAACATTTTTTTTTTTTCAACAAGTAAGTATATAAAGCACAGATTATAGTATACTTAATGAAATTATATATGCGTGCATTAGATTACGTGCTTGTTATAATTTAACAAGTTTATATGTATGTGTATGCATAAACTTTGTAAATAATGATGTTTTAAAATTATTTATTTAAAACACTTTGGAGAAATTTTTTTTTTTTTTGCTCATCTACGTAATACAATTAAGTATTTAGAGCGATTTTTAAGATAATCGCTTTTTTATTTTCTTAATTTAATTTTTTTATTTTTGCTTGCTAGAGTTATTTTGTTTGTAATAATTTTTAATTGTTAAATTAAATAAATTAATTAACACATTCGCTGCGTCATGGGCGCCATGCGCCCATGATTTGCGTGATTTATGTGCGTCATGGGCGCAATGCGCCCATGGTTTATATCACACGAATTATCAAAAATATCTGCGGAGCTCAATTATAAATGATTTCTAAAGGTAGTTTCGGGTTAGTTAATGATATTTTTACAATAGTGCAAGTCAGGGTTGGTTTTCAACCTATTTTAAAAAATTTCCTCATTTTCGCAATACGGAAAATATTATACCGATGAAAAATTACTATTAATTACAAAAATTATCCTTTTTTTAAATAAATACGTAAAAAAATACAACTTTTGAATATTTTTTTAAGAAAATGCACCTTCCATATTAAAAAATTAAGTAAAAAATCATGGGCGCATTGCGCCCATGCCGCACCTGATTAACGCTGCGTGAATCGTGTGCGGCATGGGCGCAATGCGCCCATGCTGTTTTTTTTCAGCAAACCGTAAAACACGACTAAAACATCATAAAAAACATGTTTTTATCTTAAAAGAAGAATAATTGATGAATACAAGCAAAACGCACCTACTTAGAAACTGCAAAAATATCAAAACGCAGCGAATGTGTTAAATTAATTTTGTTAGCCAAATTGAATTCAGGAGATAAATGCTAACCTATTTTATTTAAAACAAATATGTCAAATCAGATTAGCTTTTGGAAAGTCGATTTTTCCATTTTATTTTTGACAACCATTATTGGCTAATTTTGCATAAAGAGTTTTATAAAACCTTCAAGATTCTTAGGTATTTTCTTTTTTTTAGGAATTGAGACAATTATAAATAGGTGTATTCAAATTAAACGAGTTAAAAAACTGATGACGATTAAAAACTTTTAATTCGAATCCATAGTATTTTTTCCAAAAGTAGTACTAAAAATAAGCCTCTATGGCAACTTTTAAAGAAGTATTTTATTACGGAAAATCATTTTATCTTAGATTCTGATAGCAAATTTCCCATAGAATATCATTAGAATGCAAGCGTGAAAAATTCGTAAAATAGGATTTTTGGTTCCTCTTACAAAGAAATCATTATAAGTGAAATTTTGATTTTTTTGCATATTCGCTTGTTTTGAGACCTCAGGAAGCTAAAAAGCCGGTTTTAAAACAAATTATGTGTCTATGTGTGTGTGTGTGTGCGTGTGTGTGTGTGTGTGTGTGTGTTTGTTTGTATTTGTCTGTATGTAAGTATGGATGCATTTTTACTTCAAACATTTTTTCATTTTGCCATCAAAATATACCCTAATTTTCTTATATGCAAATATTAGTTTTAAAAACATTGTTTTTATTCGATTTTTAACATGGAACATGTTTATTGGGATGGGTACCCTCGAACACTGAAAATCAATGGAAAGGTAAACAGTGTCCGACTTAAAGGAGGGGGGTAAAATATGTCCGATTTAAGAGGGAGGGGTCAAACAGAATAATTTTAATTTTGGGACTTAGAATAATCAGGGTTTAGAATAATTCAGGTTTAGGGAACCAGAATAGTTTGGGTTTAGAATCTTAACATCTAGTAAAGGTGGTAATTACAAATTATAAAAATAGCAAATTGCATTTATAAGTAGGAGGGGGGGTACTTCAAATATGTCATTTGGGGAGGGGGAGTCAAATGGACTCAGCATTTTTAGGGACTTAGAATAATCTGAGTTTAAGGACTTGGAATAACTTAGATTTAGGGACTTAGAATAACTCAGATTTAGGGACGGAGTTAGAGGCTTGATTTTATTAGTACTTTTGTGAAAAAATACTATAGAATCCAGGGACGTATCCAGAGGGGGGCCAACAGGGGCCAAGAGTGGCCAGGGGGGGCAAGCTTCCCCTCCTGAAATACAAATGAGAAAATAGCAACATATTTACCTCAAATTCAAAAATTTTTAATTTTGTATTAACAATTATTACACTGTAAAAAGTAGCTTTTTTGGATTTACAAAAAAAATAGAATTTTTTCGAAAAATTAACGAAATTTCAAAAAATTTTGTAAATATTTGATAAAAATCGTAAATTTACTAAATTTAGTACATTATCGAAAAATTCGAGAATTCTCGATTTTTTTTGTGATTTTACGAAAATGTTCTAATTTTTTTGTTAATATAAGAAAGTTACTTTTTACAGTGTTTTTATAAATAATAATTTAAAACAAGAAACAATTAAATTTTGTTTGATATTTAAGAAATTTAAATCATAAATTTTAATATTATTTGGTTCTGCCCCCTACCAAAATTTTTCGGTCCCTCCCAAAAACTTTTCTTGGATATACATCCCTGGAAATAGGTTTATAGGCACGACCAGCAGTTTGAAACTCGTTTGATTGAAATTTATCCATATAAAAATTTCATTTTCGTGCGGCAAAATTATTATGTCGCGTTATTATTAGCTTATAATATTGTAAATTCCTGTGCATCTTTGAGATTTTTTAGCTCCAGGAAATAATATAATATAACGAGAAAAAAAATGTAAAAAATTTCATTTGTAAATTCTTGAAACTCTTTATGCTGTGAATATTGCATAATTTTAATAACAAAGAAAAAAAAAATTAATTAGAACAACAATCTAAGGTATCAATGTTGACGAAATTTTCATATAATTCTATTTCCTTGTTCTTATCTTTTTATTCATTAGTCACTTAAAATAAAATACACGTATAATTTTTTTTTCAAATTCTTTTCCCATATATATTTTTTTGTTTTCAATTACCGGAAGTCATTGGTAGTGAAGATTTTCAAGATAACGTATCATTAAAAGGTTTTTCAATTTGAGTTTATTTATTTTTATATAGAGAAAATTTCTGATAAAATTTTACTAAACATTCTTTTCTATCAATTCAAGATTTTCAATGATCATAAATTTTATTAACTATTATATATTAAGTTTTTATCTGCTTTAAGGTGCATTTAGTTTTATACCTAGGTAGTAGAATGACAATCATTAACGCATAAGTAAATTTTTTCCAAAAATGAAAATTTTTTCAGTAGTCATAAATTCTCAATTTACCCAATCTCATAAAACACCAGAACCTAATTATTCTAGATCAATTACAACGCGTTTAATATAAAATGATCATAAAATTCAAATTATTTCAAAAATTTCAAAAGAAAATATTTAAAAACAAACTTAAAATGCAAGAATTTAAAAAAGTTGTGTAAAACAAATAAAAATTAATATTACAACCATAAAAAAAAGTATCAAAAAAATAGTTTAAATAATTAAAATACGTAGACCCAATACAAACGCATATACATAAGACAATGGCCCTGATAACCCGAATATAAATGAAAATATAAAATTTTACAAGTTCCGCGACGTTACTTTAATTTAGTAGGTATATAGAAACAAAAAAATATTAGAAATGAAAAATTTCCCATGAGAATTTTTTTACGCTTCGAGGTTGCTTGACTCCTTGTACATTATATTATTATAGTGAGGCAATTTTTATTTTATCCGTTCACTCTCTGTCTATAAACTATATTATCAATGTATTTGTGTTTGCATGTATATTTTCTATCAAAAATATATTTAGAGGTGTTAAATAATAATATTTTACACTTTTTATTATAATAACAAAATTTATTTTATTTTTTTTTTTTTATTTTCTATTTATTCTTCCGGAAAATATATCATTTTTTTTATTATTATTTATATAAATTGACGCGGAAATATGACTTATTACATTAATTTTGTTTTTTATCAACGTAATCTTATTTTATTAAAATTTTTTTGATTTTATGTAAGTGCAATAAAAACTGATTTATTTCAGAAATTGAGTAAAATATGAAATATAAGTTCTCGTTTCTTGTTACAGTTTTATTTACACAACTATTTTGGTAAACTTCGAAATTAAAATCTGATCTAAAATGCTTTCCTTGATTCTTATAACTGCTAAATATTAACTAACTGGTAATGAGATAATGAATGCGGGCTCGGAAGTTGGTCGAATTCGGTAATCGGGTTAAGTACCAAATAATCAATTCAAAATCCAGCCAATTCAATTGCTCAATCGCCTAAAAAACTTCCTCTGTGGCATATACTTAAATGTAAATTTTGTAAAAATATAAAATGTGAAAAAGGCGGCAATACCTAATAAAAATGATATTCTGTAGTTATAATTTTATGTTCATATGATATTCAAATAAAAAACTGATATGAATTCAGTTAGATTCACGTATTATATATCATACAAAAGCCAATTCATTTACGAGAAAAATTTAAGCCATCTGGTTGTAAGATACTGAACTAATTTATACAATAAGCGTTACGTAAATTTCGTTTAAAATTGGAACTTTCCACCTCTAATAAAGAATTCAAGTTACATTTAAAAATTAACTCTGATACATATTCTTTGCAAATCAACCATATAAATAAACTATTAACGATTATTATTAATTCAAAACACCAACCTATTACTTAATACTTAATTTATTTAAAAAATTTTCGTTATTTCTTTATGCATCACGCAAACGCCTAAAAATTCATTAATTTATTTATCGAAAATTAAGATATTAAATAAAAATAAATTTCTTCATAAATATTAACATTTGTAATAATTATTTTAGATAACGATTTTTATTTATATTTTCACACATTTTAACCAATAATTATTTATTGGCTAATATTTTATAAATAAATTAAATTCAAGTATTAAATTAAAAATAATTGACAAAATGATAAATTTTTCCTCATATTTTGCTACTATAAAAAAATGGTAAAATCTTGTTTTTATATGTATTTGTACATAATAATAAATTTTTAACGTCGATATAAAACATGTTTATTTTATGTACACAAAAAATATATTTTTTTTCAATAATAAAATAAAAAATTAAGCAATTTTAATAAAGAAAGACTTTTTCTTTTTTATTATCTTAAAAGATTTAAAACATTTTATAATTATTTTTTTACTTTTTAAAAACAAGATTCTTTTATAATAATTAATTTTTTGAAGTGAAGACTTTCACACATTTTTTTTTTTATTTAGACAAGAAGTTTTATTAACAAAAAACAAGTGTACTTATATTTTTTTTTTTACTTAGGTAGGTATCTTTATTTTTTTTTGTCGATATATTTTTTATATAAATAAAAGTGAAAGTTTTAGATAAATCGTAGTTTATTAGGATGTGTCAACTGTAATATTTCTTTTTTCTAAAATTTTATGTGTATGATATATCGATCAATTTGATCTATTTAATGTCACATTTATTATGATTTACTATATAATTAGTAAAATCTCTTTAGTAAAAAAAAAAGAGTTGAGTACTTAGGTTTCACAATTTATTGCTAGTAAAATTGAATATATTAGTCTGGAAAATATCCTTGTTTATAATTTATTGGATTTTAGTTGAACTAGGTGCTAAAAAGTAAGATTTTTAATCCTTAGCTCATTTGAGACTATACTTTTTACACTAAGTACATGGTATCTTTTGTTTTTTCAGAATTAATTTTATTGGCTATATGAATTTTACTTGGTTAAATTCGCGAGGAAAAAACACCACATTTGGGACGCCAAATCACAATCTACAGTTATGTTGAATTTTTTATCAAAATGAAATAAATATGTCTCAAAAATTTAGTACAAGTTTCTATAGTTTTAAAATTCTTAAGGATATATACAGCCTAAGAATTCCTATATCTTATAACCCTGTATTTCAAGCCTCAGCAGGCTCACTGAAAAAAATGGAGCTTATTGAGGATGTTTTTGAAATAACTCATCCATAAAAGTTGCAATTTGATATATCAGATGTATTTTTCTACCCTTGTCTAATATAAAATAAACTTTTCAAAACAACTCCCAAGCTAATATACCTATAATTTAAAAAAATTTTTCATACATTTATTTTTGCCACTTAACAATTTTTATATATATAAAAAATATAAACATAATTACAAATTGACTTTTTTGACGAGAATATATTTTACGTGACGTTAATTATAATAATAATAAAAAAAAATCATGCAAATGAATTTTCATAATTTAATTTTTTTTTCTAATACTATAAGGTAACCAAAAAAAAAAAAAATTAAAAATTTAGAGAAAAAAAAAATTGAAATTAAAAGAAAGTTAAATTAAGAAAAAAAAATTGTAATTATCTTAAAAGTTATTATACACAAGTATAGAAAAATTGTTTACTTAAAAAATTTTTTAATTTCTTCTCTCACAATTTTGATTCGAAAAAAAAAAATAAAAAAAAAATGCAAACATTTATTTAAAGTGCAGTGTATTAAATTAGATATTACAGCAACAGGTGTATAATAATAACGTAATGTATGTAAAATTATTATAACATACATGAGAGATACACTTTGAATTTCCGGTAAGTTGTTTATTGATAATGTAAGAAAACAATTATTTAATATCTTATTTGGTGCAATAATTATTTTAATTATTTTTTTAAGGCTATGTGTGTACACATAATTTTATGCATATAAACATTTCGATATATAATAAATGAATGGATTTTCTTATCAATTATTTATACACTTTTTATAGATTAAAGTGTTTCCTCTATTGCTCATGTGCTTATGCAAGGAGGGGACGGGATATTCGGCTCATCAAATAATTTTTTAATATTAGTAAGTCATTGCAAGTAAAGAATAGTCTAAGTGAAGCTAAATTCAATAGTCAATAGTCATCATAGATCAAGTTTTGCATCATCATTTTTTTTAATTCCAAGGTTCCGATTTAGCTTTTAAAGAGCAATTTGTATCACATGAGGCTGAATTTATAATAAGGGATGCTATTTAAGACCAGAATCTATTTTTGTCTTTAGAGATTAACTTTTACACTTAGAATTCATTTTGGCCGTAAATCACCCACACTCCCTCTTACTATTAAGCTCCTAAATTAATTTTGCATCCTAGGGGTACATTTACCAAGTGCTGATAGTCGCATATTGTTGCTCCAATCATACAAGTCATTTTGAAAATAAAAAAAAATAATGTTGAATACCCCGGAAAAATTTAGAATGTAAAAAATCACAAGTAATTTTAAATAGCTAGTACCGGGAAAAAAGAAATTAAATACGGAAGTCTTCAAGTTATCACTATAAGATTTATAGTTTAATTTTAATTATAATGAACTATAAAAAACTTATTTTTTTGGAAAATTTTAAAAATCAATCGTGGTTGATTTTTTAAATTTTACAAATCTATAACGTGCCTTATTATCTAGGACCTGAAAAATAAATTTTCCAAATTGCGTGTAAATTTAAAGCAAACATGGGTTATTTTTTTTCAACTTAAAGCTTTAAAAAAAATAAATGTTTGCTTTTTGAAAAATTGTGAAATTAGATAAAGTATTAGATTAAATATAAAAAATTAGATCGATCAAAATTTATTTAGTTGTAATTCAAAAATACTCCAGTCAATATACGGGAAGGGGTGTCAAATTTCATGCTACCACCAGATTTGGTCTACTCTAGTTTTTTTGTGTCACTGATCACGAATTTGAGAGTATTTTCTTTAAGAAATGTGCAGAACACCCCTAAATTTGTAAAATGGGGGTTTTTTTATGTATTCGAAATTTAAGTGCCCAGATTTGGTCTATTTGGATTTTTTAGGTCCCTGAACACGAAATTTGGGGTTCTTCCTACTAAAAATTAGTATTCCCCCCTAAATTAGCAAAAACTTCCCATGCGGACCAAATCTGGATACTGATGGCGCAAAAATACCGAATTTAAGGTAAAATTCTAATTTGTCAAAAAAGTCCCTGTAATTCGTAATTTTTTAGTAAATAAATAAAAATTTTTGGGGTTGAAAAAGAAAAAAGCAATTATAACTTACTCCCAAATGCTGCACTCGCATTTAGCCCTAGAATAAGCTAAATTCTGGAGAAACTTCCGGGGGGGAAACATCCAAGGAGGAAGCATCCAAGGGGGAAATATCCAAGGAGGGAAACGTTCTTGGGGGGGAATGGCCCAGTAATTAATAAATAATAATAATTAAATAATAATATAGTTACTAAATTTAAAAGCACATTTCTCATAGAAAAGACCCCAAGATTCTTGATTATTCGCCCAAAAAATCTGTAGTTGAACAAATCTTGACTAAAACTTGAGAACCTAAACCGTATATTGACTGGAGTCAAAGGTAACGTTTATTAGAAAATAGTCAAAAATTTTGATAATTCTTTTGATAGCAATTCTTTCTAGGTCAAGAATTCTATTAAGAATTTAATGAGAATACAAGAAACATTATATTACAATAAAAATAAGTTCAATCATTTATTCAAATATGGCACACTTCGCACTTGTATACAAGTAACATATAAAAATCTCACTTTACCTACATCTTTTGTGATTAAAAGATAAATGTATCATCATTAATAAAAGCAGGCAATGTTATTGAAAGATTATGAATGAATAAAATTTATATAATTGAAGGGCTTTTCTTTTTGATTCGTGCCTCTATTAATAAAAATAGACATTCTTTGAAAACTAGTGAAATTTCACGATATCGTATGATTGTGTAGAAAGTTGAAGTCAATATTATTAAAGGATTTTTAATAAATCTTTTTTAAACTTTTTATTCATCATATATGAATAATTTTTACATTTACTTTTACAAATTTTTTTTCGGCATTCATTTATAAATATAAGAGTTAAACATTTTTATGCACGCAGTACTTAAAAAATCATTAAGGATTAATATTACAAGCTTAAAAAAAGAACTGTTTACCATCCACTAGAACTCATCAAAATTTGTTTTAACTGCACTTTTTTGTATGTATTTAATTCATGCGATTTTTCATTTGTGTTGAGCATTTATAATTCCACTGTAGGTTAAAATCATAACGAGATGGCTGATTTTTTGGGGTTCCAGTATATTTGAAATGTTGAGTTTCTACGTTAAAAAGACTGAGATCCAATATATTTGAAAAACCGTTACTTTCATTTTTAAAACTGTTAATTACTAAAAAAAATTTTTTTTTGATAACGCTAAATCTTAACAGTTTCTCAATAATTGGAATTATTCGATTTTTTGCCGGTATTTTTGGCTTTTTTGTAAATTGACAAAAAACTTTGTTGTTATTGCTGTAAAAAAAATTAATGTTTCTTTCATTGAAAATTTTTTTCCAAAAATTGATTTGGACAACGAATGCGCCAAAAAAATTATTATTAAAAATTTGGGTTCTCTAAAAATATGCAAGTACGATTTTCTTCTAATTCAGCTTAAAATCCTAGTTTAATGCCTTAATTTAATCCCACCTCCCTTTCAAAACTGTCCGATTTAAAATGGGTCAAATGCATCCGAATGAAGGGGGGTGTCAAAAAGGTCTGATTTAAGCGGGGTGGGGTCAAATGGGACCTTTCGAATTAAAATAATTTTGATTTAGGAATTTAGAATAATTCAGACTTAGGGTCTTGAATAATTCAGGTTCAGGAACTTATTTGTATTATATTTGAAAAAAATAGCTTGCATAAAATATAAAAATAACTTTTGAGACAGGGATGAACTCAAATATTTTTAAGTTCCAATTTTTAGGCACGATCACCCTATGTATGCAATACATAGATGAAATCGTGCCCTATGTTTGTCAGGTCAAAAAACGAAAAAGTTTCTTAATTGTCCAATTCGTAGAGAAACATGGTCCCCTGGTCATTCCGATGCCTCTAAATGCTTATATTGCCTTGGTGAGTGTAGGGATGTTTGAGAAAGTGTATTGGTTTAAATTGGTTTTGAATTTAATACATGCAAAATATTCTTCTACATGCTAATATTGCCTTGATGTGTGATAATAAATAATAGTTTTTAATTTATGAGGGGTGGGTCTAATGAAGGTTTTTTAAAGAGAAAATACTCAATAAATATGTGATCGTGCCTAAAATAAAAAAGCCTTAGCTTTTTTATAAGTCTTTGCGATTTTTTGTTTTAAAAATATATACTAAAAAATTAACTGAAATATAGAACTAAAGATACAGTTGATCTTACAAAAAAGATAATATTAATATCAGATTAATAACCGAATTACAAAATTTTCCACACTTAAATTGTATAGCATATAAAAATAATCTAAAATAAATTCTTTAGATACAGACAGCTACCAATACAATAAATTTAAAAGATATATAAAATTAAAATAATCAAAAATAAATAATAAAAAAAAAACAATACAACGAAACTAAATTTTAAAAAAATAGGTCAATTTAAACATTTCTCTTTTGTTTTATAAAAAAAAATTTTAATATAAGGTTTCACTTTTTGAATATAAATACATACCTAATAATAATAATAATAATAATAATCTCACATATCTTTTTGATCATTTAGAAAAAAATGTTACTTTAGCATTGTAATTTTCTTAAAAGTATGTAAAAGCAAAATATTTATAGAAAAATTTTTGAGCAAGAAAATTTTCTTGCCACTAATATTAAAAGAAGATTATAATATTTGAAATGAAAGTTTTATTTTTTCTAAAAAAAAATTATCTTTTTTTTTTTCTCCATCATCATCATCATCATTAAAATAATCATCTAAAACACTAATCTATTGAAATAAAACATCATAAGTCATTATTTTTTATTTTTAAATAAATATTAAATTCAATCATAAGTACTGTAAATATGTACAGAGTGTTTGCAAACTTTTAATTTTTTACGTAACTTTTTATAATGATTAATGAAATAATATTTTTAGATCAAAATGAATATTAGTTTAAAAAAATAAACATTCCCACACATATTGGTAGAAAATATAATTATTATGTGTCTTAGTATTAAACGAATCCATTATGTATTTTTTATGATATTATTTATTGCAACAAAGAAGCTCTTTGAAATTTCTTAAATTTTATTACATGTACACGCGTGTACACTGTGATGAAAAACTTTTCATTTTCAACAAATTTTTTAATCCCTTTCTCAATCTTCTTTCAATGCATACTGTGCTTACAATATTCATCGCAGCTTGCAAGGAATGACAGAATGCTTAAACTTCAGATATTAACTTGGTTAATATTGAACATAATCTTATACAATATAAATTACATTGCTGTAATTTCTCTCGAAAGTGAAATGGTGTACTAAGGGTATATAAATGGGTTTGATGAATTTTTTAACATATATGGTTTATATAAAGAAGTATGGTAGAATACTTAACCGATGATGACTACTATACAGAACCAAAATAAATCATTTTAAATATTATGAAATATTTTAGGTCAGTAATAAGACTGATAAAAATATTCAATCATTTTTAAGCAATAATTACGTTCCCCTGGATAATTTCCCTTCAGACAATAACTCGACTGGACAATTATCATGTTGAAAATTTGCTTCTCTAGTTTAATCCCCCTTTCATCCCTAAATTTATTATATTTTATTTTTCGGCTGTTTTGTTTAGATCATGATTTCTCCTGCAGCTCAGCCATAAGCTTGTGTCCCATTGGAACTATTTGATGCTGGTTAGAACTAGGAGTACCTTTGAGATGGATTTTTATTATCACTAGGAGTATATTAAATTTCTGATTTTTTTAATAACGTAAAAGCTATTTATCCGGAGAGGGTAATTTAAAGAAGCCAATAAACTCAAAACCAAGAATTGAGAAGGAAGATATAGAATTGTTTATAATGGGGCAATTAGTAAATTAGATAATTTTGAACCTTGGAAATTTTTCGTTAATTACTCAGAACATTCCAGTACCTATTATATAAATCTTTAAACAATTCTCCAAAAATAGTATATAATACTTGTTACAGTGTAGATTATCTAACACGCGTGATATAAATTTAAGAAATATCTAATTTTAGTCAAAAAAAAGTAATATTTATTAGGTATATAATTAAAAAAAACAAAAATAAAAACGATATAAATATTTTTTGTTATGAAATTTTGAAAAAACAATTCACGATAATGTAACATATATTTAGTACCCGAGTATATTAACCTAAAAATATCTAAAAAATTTTTCTAAATATAAATTGTAATACGGGAAAAATTGTTTTTTTTTTTTTCGTTACATATTATAAAACACTCTATTACTCATAAAACCATTAATTATTTTCTCGCGCTCTTGTCTATCTCTTGTATAGACACTTCATAATATATCTGATGTAATAAATAAATTACAGTTCATATAATATTAATATACTAGCTACAAATATTATTTT
Organism: Anagrus nilaparvatae; assembly: GCA_022575985.1. Taxonomy (NCBI): domain Eukaryota; kingdom Metazoa; phylum Arthropoda; class Insecta; order Hymenoptera; family Mymaridae; genus Anagrus; species Anagrus nilaparvatae. The sequence goes on along the minus strand of JAKSXM010000231.1, from coordinate 27,223,661 downwards.
TAAATAATAAAATTTTTCAATTACTATAATTTTTTAATTTTTTTTTTTTAAATAACAAAAAATAGGTATACTCTTATTTTAATTAATAAATGTCCGTCTTGTTATATAAAATTATTTTAATCTATTTTATATTATTATCATACATAAAAAAGTTATTAATTTAAATATAAGATTTTCAAATTTCAATCATAAAATCATAAAATTTAATTTAAAATTAAGTAAGTATTCATAAAAAATTTTTTATGTAATTATTATTCTTATACTTCTAGTAAGTGATAAGAAATGTTTCGTAATAATTGGTACCGTTTAAGGAAAGTCTTGTAAATAGAAATTTTTAGAGTTTCATTTTTCTTACTGATTTAAATTATGATTATTTCCAGTATTATATGACAATAGTTTATGACTATAAGTATTATAGGCATAACTAGATAATTGGCTTGGTCAATGAGCTGGACATAATTAGGTGATAATCTTACCGTAAATGCATAAAACATTCCGATTTTTTTTTATGAATTTGCAAAAAAAATTGATAATTTACAATTTTTTTCTCGAAAATTAACAAAAAATATTTGCTAATTTACAAATTTTTTTGTAAATTCACAAGAAAAAATTGAGAATTCTTGAATTTGTTGTTAATATACTAAATTTAGTAAATATACGATTATTTTCGAAAATTTACTAATTTTTATGTGAATATGAGAAAATTACTTTTTATTCAATGATTTTTTAAAAAAACTGGATAGCTGATAAATCAAAAACATATTATTGGCTCAAAATGACTAAGTTTTGAATTGCTGCCAATATCTTATTATCTTTAAACAGAAATCGTCATTTTGACAGCAATTTTTAAAAATGGACCATTTTTGATTAAAATAGGCATTCAGTTTATCTTGGATAGCAAATCAGTATTAAAAAATCGATTTCTACAGAGTTTAAAAACAGATTCATAGACAATAAGTTTTTTTGCTGAAATTTTAAAAGCTTGTGTTAATAGACAAATAAGCTAAGAATCCATCTCTTTGCACCTAAGTTAGTGGTTTTTGATACAGAAACCCCATTGATATGAATGAAAGATATTCAGCATGTTTTTTTAACATCTTATATCAATGACCAAAATTTTTTGTCCTAAATATAGTGAATTTCCCTTTATATTAGAAGTACATAGTTCAATAATAATAAATTCCACAAAAAAAATTATCACAATCTTAATTATTTGAAAAATTAAAAATATAATAATAATTTACTTAACAAAAACCCTCAAAAAATAAGTATAATTGGTAAAAGTATAGTAAATTCATAAAAACCTACATTGTAAAAAGTAACTTTCTTATATTAAAAAAAAAATGAGAATATTTTCGAAAAATTAGTAAATTTTCGAAAAAATTAGTAAATTTTCGAAAAAATTTGTAAATATTTGAAAAAATTCGTATAATTGCTAAATTTAGTATATTTCCAAAAAAATCAAGTATTCTCTCGAGTATTCTCGATTTTTTTTTTGTGAATTCGCAAAAAAAATTGATAATATACATTTTTTTTTTCGAAAATTTTCAAAAAATAGTTATAAATTTACGAAAAATGGTTGTGAATTTACAAAAAAAATCGAGAGTTCTCGAATTTTTCGATAATATACTAAATTTAGTAAATTTACTACGATTTTTATCGAATATTTACAAAATTTTTTGAAAATTCACTAATTTTTCGAAAAAATTCTATTTTTTTGTAAATTTAAGAAAGTTACTTTTTACAGTGTTACCTATAAGCTATATTTTTTCAGATCTAAATTATAAATCTAAATTATAAACTTAATAAATATTTATAAAAATGATTCAATAACAATAAATAACTAAAAAACGTCAATAAGACATATAAATATTTATTAAATTTTTTACATAAAAATAACATAATAATAACAATAATTACTAATTAAAAAAAAAAAGAAAAGAAAATTCATAATATATGACAAATAAATATAGTTCATATTTTCCTATACTAAAAAAATAAGAAATGATGCATGTAAGTACGAAAGTAAAAGTTATTTTTTATGAATAACAAAAAGAAAAAATCTCATAATAAAAAACAAAAGGTATATTATATTACTTAATGAATGAGAAAAAATATATATATATATAACAATTATTATTAAACATTTCCTTATTCTTATTGCATGAATTATTTTATACCTGTGTAAGTATCAAAAAAAAGGTAACATTACTAATTATCAAGAAAAAAGGGGGTTCTAGTTATGACAAAAAAGAAAATCAATTTTAAAAATTTTTCATAAACAATGATCACATTAAATTTCCTTTTAGGTACATAAGAGTGAGTGAGATAGATTGATATAGTTTTGTTGTATTATAATAATAATGCAATGGACCACGTTTATATAAATAAATAAATAATAATAATAATGTTGAAGGCGCGTGACCTGTGGGAACGGTTTGAGATTTTCACAGAACCTTGAGGGTGTTACGTCCATATGTTGTATAGCTATGATCATGTCTCTGTATTCTATATATAACTGGACATTAAACTGACGTTCAAATGCACCTTTTATTATAAGATTCAATGAAAGTGCAACATGCTCTTTTATACTTTATACTATCATTAATGTTTATGTATTTTTAACTTTTTATACATGCTTACAAATTTCATTATTTTATCTCTTCTGGTGTAACCTAAGAACTAAATTCTTTTTTTACCAATCAGTTCTTTTGCAAATAGTTAATTTTTTTTTAGTTATATGCAAATTTTTTTGATTTACACATGCACTTTTTAGTATTGTTGTTATTTTTTTAATGAGATTTGTTTACGTAGATTGATTCTGGGGATTTTTGAATAAATGACTTGTTTTTTCTAAATTTTTGAATTAATAAACTTTTTTTTTTATAATTAATGAGCTTTTGTTTAAAATTTTGAAAAATTTTTTGCAAAATTTACATGGATAATCTACTTGAGAAAATGAAAACAAAAATTTAAGGACTTATTGTTCTTACAAAACTCTCGCTTTCACTAATAAATTTTTTGAATTTCATTAAAATTTCAAATATAACAGCTTGTTAAATTAAAAATTAGTATATTTTTTAGATTTTATTTATTTTAAGTAAAATATAAAATATTTAATCTTTTAAAAGGCTGAAGGTAGTAATTTTTGGATTGGTCTCTAATCAAGTTTTTGGGCTTGAATTTTTATTGAACTGTTTGAAAATTCAACAGCCGATTAGGGATTTGCGGTTACCCGAAAGTCGGTAACGACTTCGAATACCCGAAATTTCGGGTATTTTGCTTCGAGTTGAGTCGAATTTCGTGCAGCCAAGGAAGCTTTTGTTTCAAAACTGCAACTGCAGACCCTTTTTCGGAAGTTTTGGGCCTTGCCATAAATCGAACCAACAAAAATAGCGTAAAATCAATTTTCGGATTTGTAGAAATTCTTTCCAGAATTCCTAAGATGTGCTTTTTTATCACCAGATGACATTTTCGAAAATTTCAGCTTTCGTTTTTCTCGGAAAATTTTATTAAATATCCTTTTATTCAGTCAAATTTTAGATATTTCTAAAATTCTGCGTATAAATAAAAAAAAAAAAAATGTAATTTCATGTGAAACCGCTGATTCGTGGGCAAAACGTGCCTAAGTTTTTCATAATTTCTGTTTTTTATTGTAATAGTGTACCCAAATTTTATTTCTGAATGTAAGTAAATAGCTGTAGTGCACTGGGTATACATTAAAAATTTGCCTAAAAATAGGAAATATAATGAAATTTCCCAAGGTATCCAAAAATCGAGATCAGAATTTTCCAGAATTTTCATCAAAATTCCAATAATAAAAAAGCAGTTCCCAGATATATTTATGCTTTTATATACATTTTTTTTTACTAGGAATATCAAGTCAATCAAAAAATTATGCTTTCCCAAAGTTTTCCAAAATCAATAAATTTCTACAGAAATAAACTCTCATAACTCTCTCCATTCTTACATCCTGTAATATTTAACTCTCAACCAAGAACGAACAATTGACCCTCTTATCCTTAAAAAACTATAAATATTTTATTTTATTTCCTTTCTTTTTTAAAACATATTAGTTTAAATATTGATTTGTAACGCCTGTAGTCAAATCCACACAGATGATTTTCATAATTACAAGATTTCACTTTTTTCATATGTAAACACTTTATTATATTCTTTTGTTTCTAATAATGTAATCAATATAAATAAGTTTATATTAAAATCAGTTCTGTGTGATTATTAAAATTGATAAAAAATTAAATAATAATATTTATGTAAATTAATATTTATAATTGTATTTATATTGTAAATGCGTCGGTGTGTGAATGAGTTGGTGGTTTTATTTAATTTTTTTTCTATATAGGGTAACAGAAGGTATATTGGCGCAGTACTAATACTCATAAATTTTATGTACTCAATAATTTCTTGTTCTCCCCTACAAGTAAAAATCTATATGACATTTAATAATAATAATTTATAAAAAAACATTATTATTATTATTGGCAATTGTTTTTCTATTTAACTTCTTTGTCATTATAAAAAAAAAAAACTTTCATCGTTTTTAAATAAAGCAGATATAAATCATACGAGATAATTGAATCCTTTCGTAAAATACATATTATTATGAATTATAGCTTATTTCAAATAAAGCATTTTCATGTTTTTCATTTTTTTCAGTAAAATGGAAAGTGTTAAAAAAAATGATTTTGTGGGCATTATAAAAAACTGCGTAGGTGATAAGTTACTTTTTTTTTAAAGCTATTTGTGTATAAAATGACAGGATATTTTTGTAATACGGAAGCGTTTTTAAACGATTAATAGTCATGATATCTTTTAAAGATTATGTTTTTTTCGTGAGGCATTGTTTATGTTTATTAAGCTTTTTTTTTTAGATGATTATTTTATAATAAAATTGATTATGAAACCTTTTTTTTTTGGATTTTCCGGAAATAAAAATTTGCATATAAAAAAGTTATTAAAAAATAATTTAAGCTTGTTATACATTTAAATTATACTTGTTGATATAAATATTCAAAGGTACTTTATTTTTTATAGGAAATTTTTTTAGGTTATGTAATTTTGACATTTTATGAGAACTAAATGTAAATATAAATGGTCACACGATTTTTTTTTTTTTTTTTTTTTTTTTTTTTTTTGATCTTATTGTTTGAGATTTTTTTTAAATGTATTTCCCGTTTCACTTTTTGTTTAGACGAGTTATAGTTGTTAAATTGTTACATAAATTAAATGTTTTTTTAAAAATATGATTGATATATTTTATTGTTTTTTTGACAATTTTTATTATGTAATTTTGATTCAATCAAAAGAAAATTGTTATAGTTTAATTCGACTAAATTTTATTCTATTTTTTGGCTCATTGATTTATTTGGATACAGGAAAAATTATGGAAAATATTTGTACAGATTTTATATTTTTTAGTAGAATTTTTTCAAAAATTAGACTCAAGCAGCAAATAGTACATTACGAACTAGTCTTAAAAAAAGTAAAAATTGGGCGAAATCACACGTAAATTACCTTACAAGGCGAAGTCAAAGTTTTTAAACTACGATATGGAAAATTCTTTTTTAAAAAATTTATGTTAAATATTACATTAACCTTATGTCATGTACAATATAAATATTTATTCAAAATTACAAATAATACGAGAAAATAAAGTAGATAAATGTAAATAATGTACATAATTCTGTATTTTATTTAAAAGGGTTCATTTCTTTTGAACTATGAAAATAAATAAATTAAGTAAATAAATAAATAAATTAATTAATTAATTAAAAACAAGGGATTTTTATCTATGCTTTCACAGTATGAGGTACTTTTTGGAATGCAAAACTATTGGGTAACATACAATTAATTGAGTATCAAAATAACCAAAAAATGATTTAAAATTTAAAAATATTTTTATGCTAAATATCTCATCCCTATAAAAAAATATTAGCAGCTAGCTTAATAAATTTACATAAGAATTATTTAACAATTTTACAAAAGAATTGAAACTATTGAAAAAAATTTGTCTTTATTAATCGCTGTTACTTAATATTTATTACCAATTATGTAGAATAACTTATAAAAAAAAAATATTGATAAAAAAAATATTATGCAATAAAAACAAAAGATTGGTATAATAATTTTAGACAGTTTCTAGAATGGTCATTTTGATGATTTTCCAACAAAGATAATGTCAATGAAAATAAAAAAACAGTATTTTCTATTTTTTTGCATAACACTGATTTTACAAGAATTTATACAACCTTTTTTTTTATAGACACTACAAGATTTTAATCGCATAATAATAAAAAATTCTAATAAAGTTCCAATAATAAGTGAAATTTTTTTCTGCACTGTTTTGTTATGACATATAAAATTAAAATTTTTTATTATTAAATTATAGTAGAAAAAAAGGATTTTCTAGATATTTTAATTGAATGCTAATTATAAAATAACAACTTTTACTTAAATTTTTTTTTCTATTATGAGAATATATTCTTTTTTATTGTTTTTCTACATAAAAAGTACATTCTGAAGGAAATGTTATTTTTTTTTTTCTATGAATGAAAGGAAAAGTTATAAATTTTATGTTTTTATTAAAATTTTAACCATTTTTTTATACTACGTGTAAGTGACAATGACCGTACTTTTTAATTGCAATGCATCTTTTTGCCTTTTTTAACACAATAATTTATTTATGATACATAATTTTAGAGTTTACATTAGCGTAAAAAAATTTTTTTTTGTATTTACTCAACGACATGTTTTAATAATAATTATTAACAATGTGAAAGTTCTTATTTTTTTTTTCAAGTTCAAAAATCAAATAAAAATAGAATTTTACCTGTAAATGAGAAACATCCGATGTTAAAATTGTATGTTCTCGTTCAGCATTTGTTTTTATTAATAATACCAGCCACAAATAGCATAACACTTTTTTTGATCGCCACATTTTTCTGTGGCGAATTTATTACACTACTAATTTTTATTTTTTTTTACCAAATAATAATCAAACTTTTTTAAGTCTAAAAAAAAAAAAATTATTTATTTTATTTTTTGAACACTTTTTACAAAAACCAAACTTTAACACAAAAAGTATGTAATTAATTGATAAAAAAAAATTTGTTTTCAATTCGCGATCGAAAAATGTGTGCGCGAATATTATAGTATACTTTGATGGTTGTCGAGTTTCGGGAATGAGAAAAAGTTTAAGACTGTAAGAGATCGGAAAACGAAGGAGAGTTTTACTTGGTGTGTATATGAAATGTTTAAGGAAGAACTTACTATTATAAAACCAGGTGGGAGATTGTATGTTATTTTCCATAAAATACCACTCAATCTTTATTTTATATAATTTTTATTTTATTTTATTTTACGGTTAATAACATTTTTTAATATTTTTTATTAAGTTAATTGTATCTTTTGCAGACTATGAAATTATCTGTTTTTTAAGGTACCAACCTTACTGGTATAAAGCAATTTATAAACAAATAAACACATTAATAGTTTACTTACCTAAAATATTCAAAGAAGAAAACTAATTTGGTTAATTATTTAAATAGTACGAATATTTTCTACTTCGCGAATCATCTTAAGAAAAGTAAGATGTGTGATCTAGTTTAAGTATACTTTTCCAGTAAAGTAAACAATAAATGTATTCTTATTAACAACTTTAGTCTAGTGACTTCTTTAAGTAATAGCTTACTGAACTATAATTAGTTACTTTATTTGTAAAAAGAAACGAGTTAGAGTGTACCATAAGGATATGGCAATAAAGGTCATTAAACTGGACACAATTATTTTTAGTTTTTATTTCCTTTTGTTTATTTCAAATTTTTTGATGATTAATTTTAGATATTTCATTTTTAATTAAATATCAAAACTTTTTTACTTGTTTAAAAGTTGATGGAATTTTATATAAACCATTTTGAATATTATAAAATAATTTAGGTAAATAATAACAAAATAATATCTATTTCATTTTCATTTTTAATTACTCAAGAATATGAATAATTCTTATTGAAATTGACCAAGATTAAACCTTCAGAACAACCAGAAATACATAATAGAAAACTTCCTCTGGGGATAGCGTATCCAGATAGCAAATTTACTAACAAAAATATATAATTGCCTCGAGTTTCATAAACTTACTATTTTTTGCTATCTCTGAAATTAGTTTTACAATTTTGCTGAATATAAAATTTAACTAGTTCACCACCCCCGAGATACTTTTCTAGATCCACTACTGAATTTACTTGACATTCCAGCGGAAATTGACGTATTGTTATAAAATATTTTAAAATCAAATACATATAATGTATATTCCCGTGTATACAGCTTTTCACGGAAAGGCTCTGTATACAGAATTTTTTTTTTAATATAATACTAATTTGCATGTAAGGGATGGGCCCTAGCGATTCGAAGCATAGTCAGGGGCATTATAAAAAGAGGAAAAAAAAGCCCCCAGGGTCCAATACGGCCCAACTGGCCTAAAATAAAATACTAATGTAAAAGATAATTACATAAAAAGGACTGTACATAAAATAATTGCAAACAGATAGAATTAGCCATCCAAAGGCCCATCAGGCCCAATTGGGAAAAAATGAGATCCCGCTGTATAAATCGATCCTCAGGAATGAAAATGAACTGTAGGGGTAAAAAATGGGTCCAGCAGGATAAAATAAATACAAACTGATAAAATTAGTCATCCTGGGACTTCTTGAGCCCAATCATAATAAAATAAAATCCTGATACAGAAATAGATCTCCAAGGTTGAAAATAGACAGTAGGGGTAAAAAATAGGTCCAACAGGGTAAAAAAAATAACAACTGATAAAATGTTCCACCCTGGGGCCTCTTGGGTCCAATCAGAATAATTTAAAATCCTGATGCAGAAATCGATCCCCCAGCGATGAAAATTGACTTTATGGGTAAAAAATGGGTCCAACCGGATAAAACAAATAACAACGGATAAAATTAGCCATCTTGGGGCTTCTTGGGCCCAATCATAATAAATTAAAATCCTAATATAGAAATCGATCCCCAAGGATGAAAATAGAGCGTAGGATTAAAAATGGACCCAACAAGGTAAAACAAATAACAATTGATCAAATGGTCCATCCTGGGGCCCATAGGGCCCAATCCGAATACAATAAAATCCTGATCCAAAAATGGATCCCCAGCGATGAAAATGGAACGTAGGGGTAAAAATGGGTCCAACAAGGTAAAACAAATAACCACTGATAAAATGGTCCATACTGGGGCCTCTTGGGCCCAATCAGAATAAATTAAAATCCTGATACAGAAATCGATACCAAGGGATGAAAATAGAATGTAGGGGTAAAAAATGGGTCCAGCAGGATTAAATAAATACAAACGGATAAAATTAGCCACCCAAGGGCCCATCAAGCCTAATTGGGAAAAATGAAATCCTGCCAAATGTACAAATCGATCCCCAGGCATAAAAATGGACTGTAGGGGTGGAAAATAGGTCCAACATGGTAAAAAAAATAACAACTAATAAAATGGTCTAACCTAGGGCATCTTTTATTTTATTCTGATTGGGCCCAAGAGCCCCCAGGATGGTCCATTTATCAGTTGTTATTTGTTTTCCCCTGTTGGACCCATTTTTTATCCTAACAGCCCATTTTCATTCCTGGGGATCGATTTATACAGCGGATTTCACTTTTTGCCAATTGGGTCCGATGAGCCCTTGGATGGCTAATTTTATGCGTTGGTATTTATTTTATTCTGCTGGGCCCATTCTTTACCCCTACACTCCATTTTCATCCCTGGGGATCGATTTCTATATCAGTATTTTATTTTATTATGATTGGGCCCAAAAGGCTCCAGGCTGGCTAATTAAAATCTAAATTTTTTGAAAACAGACCTATAAATGAACTTATATACATAGAATATATAGAAACATTCAATTCCAGATTCATAAAATTAAAATACATCAAAATTTAGAAAAGGATAATTTCCGAAATTCATTTTATGAAACTTTGTATTTCATGGTAAATTTATTATGCTTTTATTTTATCAAATTTGAAACTGATTATTAGGAATTTCGACCTATGCGTTTTTCAATCCTTCTAATTTTTATTATTTAGCAACAAAATATTTTTACACTTGATTTTCGGGATTCGGAAAACTGCCCCGGATGGACAACGACAATTATGACCAGTGAATGGCGCCCACTTTTTAGCATTTAGACTTTGGTATAAGTGATTTGAGAAAATTTACACACCACCTTCTAATCTAAACCTTTCTCGAATCACAAATTAAAAAGTACAAAAATTTAAAGAATTTTTTAATTTTTAATTTTTTGCCATTATTAAAAAAAAAAAAATAACTTTTTAAATATTAAAATGTTTCTAGAATTAATATACATATTACAAAATAAAAAAGAAAAAAATTCTTGCAATTTGTAATAACATCTAAAGTATTTATCTTTTATACTTTATTTCGAAGACAAAAAAAAAAATTTAAATTAAACTTTCCTTTATTAATAGAAAAACAAAAAAATGCATAAAATATTAAAGTTACACAATGTAATAATAATTGTGCAGTTAATTATTTTGATTTTTCTCTTTCTTTTAATAAAATCATAACTTTTAAAAATATTTCATAGTAAAAAAAAAAAAAAATTTTTTATTTAAATTTATATTATTATATTACAAAAAAATAATGCATTTCACTTTCTATTGTGTTTATATACATATATATAATATTTATATTCACATTTATAAGATAGTTTATTATTATTGTACTTTTTTCTTTCTGAATTTTTTTTTACTCTTAAGTTATTCTCCATATTTATATTAAAAAGAAAAAAAAGTGAGAAATTAATGTTACAATTAAAAAATAACATAAATTATGTGACAGATGAGAATTTTTCATATGTTACTACTTAATTATGTTTTGTGTAAAATTTCTCTTTTATAAAAAAATTTTTTTTTTATTAAACCACAAAAAAAGATAATTTCAAATTTTAATATTTTTTTTAATAAATTGCATAAAAAAAAAGATTTGTTTGTTTTATGTAATGTTTTATAAATTGCAATTGTTAAATAGAAAAGGAAAAGGTTAAATTAATTCACGTCACACAAAAGTCATCTATTTCTTTCACGGCAGGACCTCATATTATGTTAGTATACTATTTATCTATTACTGTCACGGTTGGATTATATTAAATAAATATTGTATAATACCTGATAATACTCACTGATCGTAAATTCAATTTAATAATTATTTTTTTAAAGATCTTAATGTATGCCATGGGAAACTATTTTTTTTTTATTATCACAATACAGAAAAAATAGTCGGCTATTGGGAAGTAACGTGAGAAAAGCGACATCTAGAAAGTCAATGTTAATTTTTACTAAAGCTAGAGGGTTTTTCAATGACAAATTTGAAATTCTTGGTCCCTAAAACTTTAACCCAGTCTTTATCCCAAATTAGATAAATTTCTTATGTAATAGAAAAAACGCAAATATCGTGCCGATAGGAGCTCGTAAATGGCATTAGAAGAAAGTTTTTGGAATTAAGACCTAAATATTCTTATTCAGTGGCCTCTAAAACATAGTACCTATCGTTTTAAGGATAATTAGAAATGTTTCTTATGAAATATGTCAAAACAACCTTCAAAATTGACCGAAAAATACAATTTTTTGCTATTAGGGCTAATGACGTGACTCTAAAAAACGAAATTATTCTAATTTTCAAAATCCGTATTATTCCAAGTTCCTAAATTTAAATTATTCTAACAAGGGGGTTTCAACTGTTTGGGAAGACGATTTGCTTCTAACTTTCAGAAGGGATTGTGGTAGCTAAAAAAAATATCCCCCACATCCTTGTTTTACCAGAAAGGGTCTCTTGGCCCTAGAAATTAGACCCCCTAGAAGAGTTCTATGCTATAAAATAATTTTTAGAGCTATATTCTAAATGTCACTGGGATCTTGTAAGTCAGCTAAATACCTTCTGGTTGGTCTGATTTTAGTCACCCTTTAATCCCCATAAACCACATTTTTTTATCAGTAATTCTCTTACCGTTATAGTTAGTCATCCAAATGGCCATATTTAGCCAAACATGACTAATTTTTAGATTGCTGCCAAATTTGTAATTTTTGACTAAAATGGGTTTTATAGGTCTCAAAAAATTTGATGCAAGCTCCTAGTTTTCAATATATGGTTTTGGGTCTAGGTGCCATAAAAATTTTCAAAAATAAATCAAAAATCACAAATTAAAGTTTCAACTATGACAAAGGTTCCTTATTTAAAAACCAAAAACTAATAGTTTAATATTTGGATTTATTGACAAAAAAATCCCATTAATGTAGATCTTTTCTCAATCTAGTTGAGCCAAATTTCATTCTTTGGATGAAGTAATAGTGTCTCTTAGTCTGATTCTTACAGAGTAGTATCATTTTGAGAAAGACAATGTGCATACTAATATTTTTTTTAAAGAGAATATACTGCACATCTTTTTGCGTTAGCTCTGGAACCGAACTTGAAATATATCATGCTGCAATGACGCACAAAATTGAATTACTTTTTTTTAAACATAATGATCTATACACTGTTAGGCTGCTTTGCTTTAAATTTCAAGCAGTTAAAAATACATAGACTGTTATATAATTTTTTAAATTCGTGTAAATTTTATATTTATTCTATAATTTAAGAATTTTTATATGTATTAAATTTTTTATTTTTGTAATTCTTTAAAAAATGACTACAGGCCTATGCACAGACTATGGTCTCTATGGGGTTATGGCAAATATGTCATAGTTTGTATAATGTACACCTGCATTGAATAAAATTGAATTGAATTGAAAAAAATTTAGGGAAATCTTAAATTTTATTCTCCTCCCTTTTTATAAAAACTTTTATCTGAATAAAAAAAATTATAGGATTATGAAACTTAAAAGATTAACAAGTTAAGTTTTATTTAAATGAAATTTCGAAAAAAATATTCTGCAGACTTTGCGTAATAATCCCAAGATGACCTAATGTTATACTTAATTGCCTATATTTCTTTCCTTTTTACTTATATAAATTTATGGTTTTTTCAAGAGGGAATAGAGGGTAAACTAAAATGAAACAGAACCAAATATAAAAAAAATTCAATATTAATTTTCAGATAATTATTAAATTCTCCAAGTATAGAATGTATAAATGGTTAAAAAACTATATTTAAAAAAAAAAATTACTTTTAGTTAACAATTCAGAAAATTTATTATTATATTTTTCGTCATTTTTAAACTTTATGAAAATTAATTTTTTGAGCTTAGTTTACCCTCTATTTCCTCTTAATAAAGTTACAGCAGCAACAAACCATAAATTTTTAAGTAAAAAAAAAAAATGGGCAATTAGGTCTTCAGAATATTTTTTTCGGAATTTCAAATTCTGATTGCTTTAAACCTCAAGCAGATTGCTTTAATTGCTTGAAATTTCAAGCAAACCAGCCTAGCCGTGTAGAATTATCAACGAAAAAACAGCCAACGTCCCCTTGTTTTTTTTTAACCTTTCTTCGTATTAAATTCATTACGACGCATTATTTTTTTTGCAAAAATGTGGCGCAAACTCGGTTTAATTATAATCGAAGAATAATAAATTTTATAAAAATAATTTTATTAGTCATTAATATGCCTAACAAAAATATACATATATAAAAATATGTTTTAAAAATATATAATAAAAATAAACAAAATGACTGAATTTAAAAATAAATTTTTTAAATTTTGGAGCTATTTTAGAGAATTATCATTAAAAAATAGGTAAATACTTTTCATCAATTTATTTATTTGTTCAAAATAAGTAATGTTAAATATTTTTTATTTAAGAATAAAAATACCAAAATTAAAAATACCCAATTGTCACAATAACAAAGTCAGAGATATTAGTACAGCAGCAACTGAAAAAGATAATTTAAAATATCAAGCATTTCCAATAACATTAAAATTTGTCGAATATCTTGGTCTATTAAAACCAAATTTTACAAGTTTGAAAAATAATTTTTTTTATTATTTTTATACGACTTTAATATTTTTTTTCACAACAACTTTTATAATATTGCAATTGATATTATTAAAAGCAAAAGAAAATACAGTCTCAATAATACTGACAAATATTTACCTGATGTCAACTGAATTTCTTGGTACTTTTAAAGCAATTATTATAATAGCAAACAGAAATAATATAATGAGATTAATTGATTTCTGCTGCAACGAAAATTGGTCAAAAAGACGTGATGATAAAGAAAGTAGAATTGTTAAACATTGGGAAAATATTTATAAAAAAATAATAATCATTTACATTGTATCAATGAGTCTTTGTATTTACAGTTACATTATCATTCCAATAACATTTAAATATGGTACAGGTGAATTAATATTTAATTCCTGGACATTTTGCAATACAAAAAATAAATTCTGTTTTTGGTTTAATTATATACATCAAACAATAGCATCATGGTATTTGACCTATCAACATGCATTAGTCGATTGTTTAATATTTGCATTGATTCACAATATTCACTTACAATACCAGTTATTGGGCCACAGATTTGAAAATTTAAGTAGTTTTATTGGTAAGAAGAAATATAATTCTAAACGTAACCTTAGAAAACAAAATGAAATTGCGGTTGATTGTGTTAAACATCATGTTGATATAATTACGTAAGTATAAATTTATAAATTTAAATTTCTTATGAATAAGTTTTTTTAATTAATTTTTATTTTAATAGATTTATAAGACTAGTTGAAAAAACATTCAGAAAATTAATTATTGTACAGCATTATTCAAGTATTATTGTGTTGATAACTACAGTTTATTTAATATCTCAATATTCATTTAGGGATGAAATTCCATTTAAAATAATTTATTATGGCTTAGTTATGTTTTTACAATTTTATTATTATTGCTGGCACGGTGATATGATTTTACAAAATGTAAATTTAAAAATACTTTTAATTCTAAGTATTTTCTATCTTGAGAAGGTCGTTGTTACTTTAAATAAGGAACATTCTACAATCATCCGGTAATTTCTTGTGATCGTTCTCTAGAGGTCCTAAGGTAGTGGAACATGTTCAAAATAAATGTAAAATTAAAATAAACCATTTTCATTATGTGCAAAGTTGTCACCACTAACTTACAGGCCTCTTTCGGTGAACTGCAAGAGTTTTCTGGATGTTCATCCAAATGGTTCTAGAATGTGCCTAATAAAAACCCATCTTAAAAAAATTTTAATCCTATATTTTTTCCCTTGTTAAAAAAATAGTTATTTCAAGCTTAAACTATGATCTTCTACCTATCCTCAGACGATCATTATTTTAACCGGTTAACGCCCAATCGACATTTCTTAGACAAAAGAATTTTCCGATATGAAAAATTATATATTTTGGGATAAAAACCTCATCCACTAGGTTCCTCGAGTCAATATTCCATTTCCGATGTCTGTTTATATCTACAACCACTAGGTACAGAGATATCAACCCCAAAAGCAGGGTAACATTTTAATAATTTTATAAATTCATTCAAAATATTACTATTATCAGAGATTGAAAATGATTACTAGGATAGTTTCTTTCCCTCTTTGATAAGTTTATATTGTGGCCAAGGGGGTGAAATTCTTAGATTCATGAAAACTGTATTTTTTGGGGAAAAACCTCGCCTATAGTAAGTTTCTTGGGTAAAACTTTTCATTTCCAAAGTCCGTTTTTATTTACAACCGCCAGGTATCACTTCCTAAAGTAGGGTAAATTGTAAATAATTTTTTTAAGAAATTTGAATTATTTATTAGTCACCCTACTTCAATGGTTGATATTAGTAAATGGGGGTTGTAGCTCAAAAAGGACTTCACAAATGAAAAAGTCGACCCAAAGTACCAACAGGGTAGGATTTTTGGCATGAAATATAATAAAAAGTTCACCCCTTCATCTCTCAGCGAGATCTGACATGAGAAATATAAACATATTTGATTTTTTGATCTTTTTGAAAGTCCTAGTAATCATTTTCAACGTCGAGTAATATTTTTTTTACGTTCAACAACATTTAAAATTTTTATAAAAAATCATTAAAAATTTAGCGCACTTGAAGGGCTAATACCCCTTTATCTGGGGGTTGTATAAATAAAAACGGACTTCAGAAATGGAAAGTTTGACCCAAAAAACCGACCAGGTGAGATTTTTTCCCAATATATACAGTTTTTTATATCGAAAAATTCATTTGTTCAAGAAGTGTCGATTGGGCGTTAACGCGTTAACTGGTTGTATTAAATAATATACTTAATCCAAATTAAACGACTATTATTGTTTTTACAGAGTACAATAATTATTAAAAAAAGTTATGGCTACGAATGGTATAGATTAAGCAAAAGTGCCAAAAATGTGGTTTTAATAATAATGACAAATTCTTCAAAATCAATAAAAATGTTTTCTGGTATCATCATCAACGTAGATTTGAATTCTTTTATATTTGTAAGTGCACATTTATATCGAATATTTTAAAAATTTTTTGTAAAAAATTAAACCCTTTATTTTTGAAAACGATACCCTTGCTCAAAAATTAACGCAAAGTAGAAGGACGCAGAGGGTCTCAAAAACTCCAAAAAACATGTGGGGCTCTTCAGCATGAAAATTTATATACTTTTTCCCATTTTTTAGACCCTCTTCGTCCTTCTACGTTGTATCAATTTTCGTCCATGGAGGGGTGTTCGATTTCATCAATTTTTTTTTGACATTTCACAATTTTTTATGATACTCATATTTGTTAAATATTTTCGATTTAATTGTAGCTTATTGGAATAAAAGCTATTACTTCCCCCGTTTATACTAATAATTTCTAGGAGATATTTATCATTCAATTTTATTACAATAATTAATAGTATAGAAAGGGCTTTCGCCAAAAGACTGTAATAGATTATTAATGCCTTAAGTAGTGAGCTGTAGTATTATGAAACTTGAATTATTTAAAAAAAGTAAATTCTTATTCCAGGCTTTGAGATGGTGCTATTCAGTATTTAATGTTTTACGAAAAACAACAGACATTGATGTTCATTTAAATGGAATAAAGTAGTTTCCTGCATCAATTATGTAGCCTGTAAAATTATTACACTTGGGGCTAGCGGATACCATTTCCTACGAATGGTTTTTTCATCATGCAGTTAACTGAAAATTTTCTTACCAAACTTTATACATGATACTGTTAGTGGATTTATTTACTTTTTTGGGTTGCATTAAAAAAGTTTGAAAAAAGTTTTTAAATTATATTTTAATTTATTACATAGTATAAATTATATTTGTTTTGTATATTATTATTGTATAAATTGTATTGTATTGTATTGTATAAATATTTAAAATATATTTTAAATTCTGTCACATTGTTTGACTAACAAAATGTATAATTAGTAAAAAAAATTAAATTATTATATACTAAAAATTTTTATTTTTTTGACTCAAAATGGTAAAAAATTTTTGCTTTAGATTTTTTAGATTTTTTAATAAAAAGCTAAAGATATTTTTAACATTAGGTATTTAATTTGATGTTTCTATTATATAGGGTATATTTACATTTTTTTTGAGTTTAAGAGTTTCTATAACAATTTTTCTTTGTTACATGTTAATTATATTCTAATGTAGAATAGTTTTTGAAAAAAAATTTTAATAAATAATTTGAAATAAAAAAATATTACTTATTGCATAATTGTATTTTTGTAAATAATGACAAGAACTGGTTTTTGCGTTAAACTGTTGGAAACATAGACAGCAGCGGTGCAGACAGCCCATAAGAATTTTGCTGGCTCATAAACCACTCGGACGGCTTCAAATGCACAAATCTCTAGACTTTTCTAGGCCAAGGATCCATTGTACGAACAAAAAACCTGCTGATTTTGGAAAGTCAACTGAGTGACCCTCTTGAAACTAGGCCAAGCATTTACAAATTTTTATTGATATTAAGACCCTTGCCTTCTTTTAGCTCATCTTAGTAAGAACTTGGAAGAAAAACAAAAAAAAATTGACTTTTGGGGCAGTTATCGGTTTAAAATACCTTCTGATTTACCTCATTCGACAGGTTGGCACAGGCCGTATTTGAAATATACGTTTGTCGTAGTGAAAAGAAAACGTTTGTAAAATTTGACCTGGTTTCATTTGGGTCACCTGGGTGGCTTAAATTTTTGAGAAGTGTACCTTCCCTCAGGACAATGGGACATAGGCTAAGTTTTGGGTATATTATCAAAAAGCATTGTAGTATAAAATATGAAAGTTTAGCCTGGATTCAATAGAACCCCATAGGACAATCGGTTTTATAGGCTATAACCCGGTCCATAGAATAAAATGCTTAAGCCAGCATAATTCTCTATAAATTTACTATAGTAATACATGTGTATACAAAATATTTACTGCAAAACTTAAAAATAAAACTGTCTATGTGATTTTTTTTGAAATGCTAAAAACGTATCTGAAATCATAATTTACCCATCACCCTTAGATTTTTCCTCAGCTACCCCAGCCACCCTAGCCTTTGTGTGGGTATGTGTGTGTGTGAGTGCTTATATGTAGTGTATGTATGTATGAATGACTTTAACTGGTGATATTAAACAACCATTAAACATAATTTTGTTTTCCAAATATTTTTTATCAACAGATTTTTTTAATTTACATGTAATACCTCATTTTTTTTCCATGAAAGTACTAATATCTAGAAGTATCCTTTTTACTCGATATCTTGAATCTTATAATTTATTTTTTTTAATTTTTTCCTTAACATTTTTTCACCAAAAAATACAAAAAATACCAATTTTTTTTTTCTTTTTGTACCTACTACTTAATTTATTTCTATTGGAATACTAGTTTTTTGAAAATGTTTTTCTCAAAATTTTTTGCGTTCAAAAGTAAAAAAAACAGCTATATTTTATTTCTTCTTAGACGTAGTAATTCATTTTTTTTCTATGAAAGTATTAATGTTTAGAATTATTGTTTTTACTAGATATCTCCAATCTGATACTTAATTTTTCGAAAATTTTTGTCTCAAAATTTTTGCCACCAAAAAATACAAAAAACGCAAATTTTTTTTTTTAGGATGTAATACCTGATTTCTATCTATGAAAGTACAAACATCTAGAATTATCATTTTTACTAGGTAAAGTAGACCATTAAAAATATTTTAATATTGTTAATGAAGAACCATAGTGTCAATTACTTGGCAGCGTTTTTTTAGTAGTAACTGGAATTTTTCGCGAAATAAGTAAAAAATTTATTTGTATTAATTTTTGGTTTTCGGGGCTGTTATTTTCACGATTCAGATCATTTTAAACATTTTGAGCTGTACTTGAAAAAAATTCTTTTTGCTAATAATATCAGTTCGTCTAGGGGCCCTGATAGGAACATCAAAATGTATCGGTTAAATGTAAAAATATATTAGCCGTTATTTTCACGTTTTAGACCATTTTAAACCAACTGAGCCATATTGTAAAAAAATTTTTGTGCCTTAAATTTCTCCATCTCCATGGGCCCTGGTTGTAGGTAATCAAAATTTAAGGGTAAAATTTGAAAATACATTAGCTGTTATTTTCACGTTTCAGACCATTTTAAACCATCTGAACCATACTTTTGAAAAAAATTTTGTACCAGTAATTTCTCTATCTCCATGGTCTCTGGCTACAGGTAATCAAAAATATGGGTAAAATTTAACAAAACATTAGCTGTTTTTTTCACGTTTCAGACTATTTTAAACATTTTGAACTATACTTGAAAAAAATTTTTTTGCTAATAATTTTAGTGCCTCTAGGGACCCTGTCTAGGAATATCAAAATGTATGTGTAAGATCTAAGAATATATTAGCTGTTATTTTAACGTTTAAGACCATTTTAAACATTTTGTAATATTAATTATTTTTTATATACTATATTATTATAATATGAATTTTAATATGGAATATGTTTATAGGGAGGGGTAGCCTTAAAAATTTATTGTCGAAAAAAGTTTACTCAAAATTTTTCTCACCAAATCATGTCCTTATTTTTGATTAAATTAAAAAAGTGTTTATGCCAAACTTTTCTAAACTGAATAAAGAATGTGGGACAACTCTGATAAGATGCAAAAAAAATTTCTAATTTAATAAAAAAACGAAAAAGAAATAAAAAATTTGAAAAATAAAATGGCGTCCAGGCAGAACTCTTAAACTTAGTACTTCATTGTAAAAGCGTCATGCTGCGTGCGCATATCTTAGTGCACTATAAAGTCGATTTATCTTGATTTTATAGTGTATTATTATAAGGTATTATATAAGTTGAGCGCGCAGCATAGGGCCCTTGAGTAGGGACCGCGCGTGACGGGCAGTGTCTATCCGAACAAACCGTTTTTCACGGCAACCGTCTCTAACGGCTGGGATTTCGACCGTTTTTAACAAAATCCAACCGTTTCAAACGGTACCCGAGAAGAATTTCACTTGCCATTGAAGGCCAAATCGTCTACCGTTTTTAACCGTCTCATAGTAAATAATGGTTAGTCAGCCGTTTCTAACCGTAGTAAAGAAGAAATTAGTGTATGAGCCGTTTTTAACCGTAGGAAAATAGATGTACAAGTTCCTGCCGTTTTAAACCGTACCAAAGTTAATAATAATTGCTCTGCCGTTTCTAACCGTATTAAAGCATAAATTAATGTATGAGCCGTTTTGAACCGTAGGGAAATAGATGTACAAGTTCCTGCCGTTTTGAACCGTGTCAAAGTAAAAAATAGTTACTCTGCCGTTTCTAACCGTATTAAAGTAGAAATTAATGTCTGAGCCGTTTTTAACTGTAGGAAAATAGATGTACAAGTTCCTACCGTTTTGAACCGTGTCAAAGTAAAAAATATTTGCTCTGCCGTTTCTAACCGTATTAAAGTAGAAATTAATGTCTGAGCCGTTTTTAACCGTAGGAAATCAGATGTACAAGTTCCTGCCGTTTTGAACCGTGTCCAAGTAAAAAATAGTTGCTCTGCCGTTTCTAACCGTATTAAAGTATAAATTAATGTCTGAGCCGTTTTTAACCGTAGGAAAATAGATATACAAGTTCCTGCCGTTTAGAACCGTGTGAAAAGAACTTAATATACCGCCTGCCGTTTTTAACCGTGTCAAAGTAAATAATAGTTGCTCTGCCGTTTCTAACCGTATTAAAGTAGAAATTAATGTCTGGGCCGTTTTTAACCGTAGGAAAATAGATGTGCAAGTTCCTGCCGTTTTGAACCGTGTCTAAGTAAATAATAGTTGCTCTGCCGTTTCTAACCGTATTAAAGTAGAAATTAATGTCTGAGCCGTTTTTAACTGTAGGAAAATAGATGTACAAGTTCCTGCCGTTTTGAACCGTGTCAAAGTAAAAAATAGTTGCTCTGCCGTTTCTAACCGTATTAAAGTAGAAATTAATGTCTGAGCCGTTTTTAACCGTAGGAAATTAGATGTACAAGTTCCTGCCGTTTTGAACCGTGTCCAAGTAAAAAATAGTTGCTCTGCCGTTTCTAACCGTATTAAAGTATAAATTAATGTCTGAGCCGTTTTTAACCGTAGGAAAATAGATATACAAGTTCCTGCCGTTTAGAACCGTGTGAAAAGAACTTAATATACCGCCTGCCATTTTTAACCGTGTCAAAGTAAATAATAGTTGCTCTACCGTTTCCAACCGTATTAAAGTATAAATTAATGTATGAGCCGTTTCTAACCGTAGGAAAATAGATGTAGAAGCTCCTGCCGTTTTAAACTGTGTGAAAAGAACTTATTGAAACGCTTTAGAAAATCTTTAAAAAGAATAAGGGGGCCGAAGGCCCCGTGCGCTTGCACTTTAAAATCTTAAATTGTTCTTTATATTTTCACCATTAAAAAAGTAAATTATTTTGTTTTGAATGAAAGTTGGACATAAGTCTCATGTGCTACGTTACAATAGTTCCTTTTAAATTTTTTATTATGCATACAGCAAGAAAAAATCTGTCATTGAAAATATAATACTTTTCAAAAAAGGCGCACGGGGCCTTCGGCCCCCTAATGCTTAGTTACATCAGTTTTTCAGGATTTCTACAATGGTCTAAAACGGCAGATAACAAATTTATTAATTTAACATTATTAAAAATGGCTCAGAATCAATTTTATTAAATCCACATGGTTCTTTTCGTACAACTCAATGAGTCAGGAATTCGCATACCTATAATCCTACGGTTATAAGTGGCTCAGACATTAATTTCTACTTCATTACGGTTAAAAACGGCAGAGTAACGATTATTTACAATTGAACGATTAAAAGTGGCAGGTGTTTCTTTAAGTTCTCTAACCACGGCTCAAAACGGCAGGAACTTGTATATCTCTTTTCTTACGGATAGAAACGGTTCAGACATGAATTTCTACTTTATTACGGTTAGAAACGGCAGAGTAACCATTATTCACTATAGGACGGTTTCAAACTGCAGGCGTTTCATTAATTTCTTTTGATACGGCTCAACACCTCAGGAACTTGTAATTCTATTTTCCTACGGTTAGAAACGGCTGAGACATTAATTTCTAGTTTAATACGGTTAGAAACGGCAGAGTAACCTTTACTTACTATGGGACGGTTAAAAACGGCAGGGGTTTCATTAATTTCTATACACACGGCTAAAAACGGCAGAAACTTGTAAATATATTTTCCTACGGTTGGAAACGGCAGAGTAACCATTTCTTACTATGGGACGGTTTAAAACGGCAGACTACTCTTTATTTTTTATTTTCACGGCAAAAAACGGCAGAAACTTGTAAATATATTTTCCTACGGTTGGAAACGGCAGAGTAACAATTATTTATTGTTGGGCGGTTATAAACGGCTGGCTTCTCAATATGTTCTATTCTCACGGCTCAAAATGGCAAGAGCTTGTAGATCTATTTTTCTACGGTTAGAAACGGCTCAGACATTAATTTCTACTTTACTACGGTTAGAAACGGCTGAGTAACCATTGTTTACTATGGGACGGTTAAAAACGGCTGGTGTTTTATTAAGTTCTATACTCACGGCTAAAAACGGCAGGAACTTGTACATATATTTTCCTACGGTTAAAAACGGCCAAGCAACCATTATTGACTATGGGACGGTTTAAAACGGCAGGCCTCTCAATATGTTCTATTCTCACGGTTCAAAAAGGCATGAGCTTGTAGACCTATTTTCTTTTTTGTACGGTTAGAAACGGCTCAGACATTAATTTCTACTTTACTACGGTTAGAAACGGCAGAGTAACCATTATTTACTATGGGACGGTTAAAAACGGCAGGAGTTTCATTAAGTTCTATACTCACGGCTCATAACGGCAGGAACTTATAGATCTATTTTCCTACGGTTAGAAACGGCAAAGTAACCTTTACTTACTATGAGACGGTTTAAAACGGCAGACTACTCATTATTTCCTATTTTTACGGCTCAAAACGGCAGGAACTTGTACATCTGTTTTCCTACGGTTAATAACGGCTCAGACATTAAATTCTACTTTTTTACGGTTAGAAACGGCAAAGTAACTATTATTTACTATAGGGACGGTTAAAAACGGCAGAATGATTTGGCCTTTAATGGGGCATGCCTTTTAATGGCAAGTAAATTTCTTCTCGGGTGCCTTTAGAGACGGTTGATTTTTGTTAAGAACGGACGAAATCCCAACCGTTAGAGACGGTTGCCGTGAAAAACGGTTTGTTCGGATAGACACTGCCCGCGTGACGAGTTTAGTTGCTATCATGCTGCGCGCGCATATCGTAGTGTATATTAATTTTATTATATTAAGGCGATGATTCAGACCTACCTTACCGGCCTCTTCCTGGAATTACCCGGTTATAGATTCAAAGTTTTCTCAAAAACAATTCATTATTTTTGAAAATTTTTAGCGGGATCGTGTTAAGAAATTAATTTTCTAGGGTGGACAACTCATAATTAATAAAAAATTAATAAATAATCAAAATTATTATTTTTTGTATATTATATTATGAGCGCGGTGTCGAGTTTATATCTAGTTTATTTAATAACCTTCAAATGCTTTGGTAGCTCAGGGAGTTAAGGCGTGAAATTGAAACACGGCATGAGTGGTTCGAAACCAACTTGATTAATTTTTTTTTTTTTTTTTTTTATTATTATTTTTTTTTTTTAAGTTAAAATTGAATAAAATTATTGTCCTAATTAAAATTTAAAAAAAAATTTATTTTTTTGAACGAATATTCATTAAATAAAATACAATTTACTATGACAAAAAATAATAGAAAATTTTAATAAAATATAATAAGATTAAGAAATTTTGAATTTTGTCAGTTAAAATTGAATAAAATTATTGTCCTAATTAAAATTAAACAATTTTTTTTTTTTTTTAAACAAAATAAAATACAATTTATATAAAAATTATTTTATCAAAAAATAAAAAGAAATGAAAATATTTTTATTTATTTTTCATACATAGTAAGAATATATTACCACATAAATAATTTTTTTATATGCAAACAGATGCGAGAAAATAAAAGAACAGTAAGTAAGGTTCAATTTTTTTTTACAATTTACATTTTTTAGAATATTAAATAAAATATTAAATAATTATTTTAAAAAATTTACACTTATATTATATAATTATAGCATAACAATCTTAACAAATTTTTTGGTTTGTCTTATTAATTTTAAAATTATATTTTAAATTTCATAAATTATAATTACGATATTTTTTCATATATATTTTATTTAATTAGTTTATTTATAGACAATATTTATTTTTGAACTATAAAATAAATAATGCTAGATTTTTTAAAACTATTTATTAACTATTATATTCTTTTAAACTTTAAGATTTCATGCAATTCATGCAAAAAGATTTGACAGTAAAAAAATTGAATTATACATATTAAGAAAATAATTAAAAATAAATCTTATGAAGTTAAAAAGGGATATAAAATTTAAGAACCTGTATTATAAAATAAAAATAAATTATAAAAAGTAAAAACATATTTTTAAATATATTGAGATTTAAAACAATTTATACCAAATTAAATCACCGCAATCTGACACCTAATCTTTAACTCAATTTTATTTTCTCATCTTTTGGTTTTTTTCCTCATCTGTTGAGAAAATATGTTGACGTTTTAAGTTCTTTTTTTTTAAATTAATTACAGAAGGCTTTTTAAAATGGCTATGCTTTTGTGCTTGCTTTTTTGTGTGTTCTTCTGGCTCACTAATTGCGTTGTTTTCTTGTTCGCTAAGTGAATCTAACGATGATTCTGAATACCAAAAGTGTCTCTTTTTTTTATCTCTTCTTAGTGTTAAGCGCAAATGAGGTAAATTTGAAGAAGGCAAATCAGAATCTGTAGAATTTTTTAATTTTTTGCTCTGTTTTTTATTTTTACTGACTAAAAGTGGTTGAGTAAAATCGCTGCTAAGATCGGTATCAGTAATAATATCATTATTTAAAGAAAAGCTTTGCGCATTGGTATTATTTTGAAAAATAGGTTCAGAAACTACCGCATCTTTCTCGGACTGAATATTTGGCATACTATCATCCAAGTTTTGCGCTATTACTTCATTAAATAAATCTTCATACATTGCGTCTTCTTTTGCTTTATCTTCTATTGCTTTTTTAACATAATCTGGTTCCTCATATAATCTATTTCTAGCTTTTCTACTGTCTATGATTTCTGGCAGTAGCGCATACATATAAAATCTCTCAATTTGTTCCTTAACTAACGAATCCCAGAAATTATCGTCTCTCAATACTTCTATTATTTTTGTTCCTTTTGGAGTGTACACGGCAAAAAAACATTTTTGTCTTCCTGTTACGTGTAACTGGGTTTGAACCTGATAAAAATAATCATGGTTCATATTCATTTTAGAAGGGTCGTCTTTGCAAAACATTTTTGGTATGGTTGTTTCATTTAAAGCTATAGCTTCATCAGGTGTAAGGTTCACATTAGCTGCCGAAGACGGGCATTTGACTTCCAAAATAGCATCATCCCCAATCAAACCGTCAGGTGTGGCACCAAGATACGGGATCACTGGATCAATGAAGAGACCACATTTTTCAACTTTGCAGTTTAATTGTTTTTCCACTTCTTTAATAGCTATGTCTTCATTATCACATCCATATTTCATGCCATCAGTATCTTTGTTTTTGGAGTACAAAAGCTCTAGGACTAATGGCCCAACTTTTGTTGTTAATTTTCTTTTACACACTCTTCCAATCACCGAAGCAGTAAGTAAATAGCGCCTCCTTTTAAACCAAGTTGATGAATGTCTTTGTGATCTTGTTTCTATTTCTACTTCTTTTCTCTTAGCTTGATATTTTCTTAAATTATCAAAATGAATAATTTTAGCTACTTCATATTTCTCTTCATCCATGTCTGGGATAACATTTTTAACGTTACCATAGTATTTATCACGCCCAGCATGTCTCTTTTTCTTTCTATACTTTTTTTTCTTTCTACTTTCTAGATTCCAAGTAATTTTTTCTGACCTTTGCTCTTCTAATTCTACTATTTCTTTTGGAATCAAAAAATTACCTGTTTCAAAAACATTGGTTATAAACGATTGTGTATTGTGTTGTACTGTTGCAGCTAAATATCGTGTTTGAAATTGCCCTTTTTGGCAATAGTTAACTCGTTTACCATTATTGTATTTGGCAACAATGTTATTTGTGGATTCGATAAGGTTATCGTTTTGATGTATCATTAAACTTTCAGCATTTGAACTAAACGAATTTAAAATCTCACAAACTTTTTTAAATAGCCCACACTTCTGTAAATCTGGAACAATATTTTTTTCATCTTTTGAATTTTTACCGTTACAATAACCATCTATTATTTCACATGTAGAATGATCTCCAAAAACATGAAACGGGGTTTCACGAATGTCGACAGCTAAAGCATTTACTTGTTCCTGGAAATCTTTATCACACTTAATTTTTGCAGTTCTCATTTTTATAAGAAGCTCTATGGCTCTTCTAAATTTTAGTCCGCTTTCAGTTACAGCTGTTTTAAATTTTCCTTCTCCGTAGTTTATCTTAAATTTAGACAGTGCTTTAAGAGCCTTTGTTAAATTGCGATATAGGTGATGTATGCAATCAACTTTTTCTACTGTTATATCGTATGCAGCATAGAAATTTCCAGCCAATATATCAGAATATACGTTACTATCTTTGTCACCAAGATACGACCGATAGATTAATTTGTTTTTTGTTATGCTTCGATCAAAGATTTTATACATAATTCCACTTTCCATTGCTGTTGATGGACTATTTCTATCATAATTTTTATAGCATTTATGCTCTTTCCACGGAAGATCAAATAATTCTATGTACATACAATCTGCACAGTAACCGTTCATAACATCTGCATCTACAACGTCACCTGTTGCAACATCTATTATCGCCGCTCCTCCTGATAGAGCATCGTATTTTGAAGACAAATACGATCTTTTGCTCCAACATCCATCCCCCATAGTATCTATAATACCAATGATTTCTCCATCAATTATAATGTAATCACCGCGATCGATTGCCAGTAGCCTTGAACGTTCTGCTGACGATAATAAAATTTTATCTACAGTTTTCTGAATAAGGTCAGCATTTTTCTCGTTGTGTGAAATAAAAGTATTAGGTGATGGAGGATGTATTTTTAATGTTCCAAGGAATGAAGACATTTGAGAATAACCAAATCCACTCCCAACACAGGCTAAGCAAACGGCTTGGTTTATGTTCATCTCATCTGCAAATTTTCCCATTGTCATAATTGGTTTACAGATTAGACAAACTGGACATTCAAAAAAAATTCGCGTTTCTAAACCTTCATGTTTTACATCTATCACGCGTATATTTTTTAAGCAGCATACGCTTGCTCCAAAATTTTGCTGTAAGCTTTCGATAAAGAAAAGTAGGTCAATTATAACATTGCCAAATGAAGTATCAACTTTTCGACTTGGTGTTGCATCATAACAATGATCATGCATAACTGACAATACTTTTGAATTTATTTTAGATGATGAATTAAGATTATTTATTTTGTCGTCTGCTAAAGGAACAGTATTATTATTAAAAGTATTTGAATTTTTAGGACTGAAGTTAGTACTTTCTGTATGATCGATTTGCTCTATTGGGGCAGATATAAATAGATCGTTATCAAATTCTGGGTTCAAATTGTCAAAAATACTCTCTGATTTTTCAATATTAATAGTATCATTTAATACAAATGATTTTTCATGATCTATTTTATCTTTTATTTGTGGTTCATTAATCTTTACAGCACAACTTTGAATAATATTTTTAATTAAATTCGAACTATTAGCTTCAGCAAGAATGATATCTGTATCTACTTTCTTTACAGTATGATTGTCTAAAATTACATCTGATTTTATTTGCAATGGACTGCTAAAAATATTTTCTTCTGTATGAGGCACAGTTTTATGATTTCTGAAAAAGTCATATAAATATGCTCATTAAAAATTATTAATAAATTAGATTAAAAAAATTTTAAAAAAAATTTCAAGAAAAAATTCAAGTTAACGATGTTGTAGTTCATTTTTTATAGTATATTATCGTTTTCCTGCAAGCTTGATTTAAGAAGATAGAAAACCTAAATAAAATTTGAGCCTTTCTATATGCAACCCAAGTAAATAATACTTCGGAATAAGGAATGGTTACAGTCTCCAGCATATTTTTACATTTTTTTTTTGGCTAAATTAGATGGTTTATGATACAAAATAATAATTTAAGAACCGGTACCCAACCCCTCCCCCCTGCGTCTACCGGGGGAGGTTCAGTCGTGTTATTGACTCCAAAATTAATATTTCCGGACCGAATTATCCGATTGATCGTATGTAAAAAAAGAAATCAAAAACCAATTTCTATTCTTATTTTTGAAATCATTTAGAGGTAAAACGTTATTTTTAGCTTTTTTGACGGTCCAAAAATTTAGATATCTTGGGACGGAGGAAAAACTCCTTTTTTCACGCTTAGGGAAACTTTCCCTGAGACTAATTTTTAAATTGCCGTTGTAAAAATGTCAATTTTTTCGGTGCCTCTCATTTTTTGCTTATTTTATCAAACCATCTAAGCATTTGATTTTAAATCTAGAATTTTCTTTTGTATGGTCTTTTTTAAGTTTTTCTTATACTTTTTTCATAAAAAAAAAACGATCTTTCGGCTAACTTTACTAAAGGACTGTTTCACAATATAATGCCTATTTTTTTTAATTAATAATAAGAAAAATACTAACCCTTTTATAATAAATAATTATTTTGAAGAAAGTGATTTATTTTTCAGCCATATATTAAATTAGTTAGAACTATAATATAGAAAATCCGCAGAAAGATTGCGGTTAGGATGATAAACATTTTGAAGAGAACAAAATTGAAGGCACACCTTATTGATACATTTCTTTGGGTTCCATATACATGATAAAGTTACGAACAAGTGAGTAACAGAAAGTATTTTGCTCGTCCTATATTTTTTTTTAGGTACAAGGCTTAAAATCACGTTTTTTCGGTATTTAAAAAAAACCTTAAAAGAAGTTAAAAAAAAAAAAAAAAAATTTTTTTATTTTTTGAAAACAAAAATTTTGACACCAACCACGCTCCAATTGGATAATTCGGTATGGAGATATTAACTTTCGAGTAAAAAACACTGATGAACTCAGGGGAGTTTGGGGGTTTCCAACCCTTGAAATCTTTTTTTTTTTTTATTGAAAACCATCAAATTGAGTCTAAAAAATATGATAAATATTTAACCATACCTTCTTTTACAGTAGTCTTTCTAAATTTTAAAATTTGATTTTAAATTAATTAAATAATATATTAATATAATTTTGCTCACACGCTCTGTAAAAGTATCGAAGTTTTAAAACCAAAAAATAAAGATTTTTAATCAATTAACTGTTAATATTTTCAATTATTTGGGAAGATGTAAGTATCGAAATATTTCAATGAAACAATCATCATTCAAAGTGTTTATTGCAACAAAAATAAAATAATACTTTTTAATTGGCTAAAATAATTACTTGCAAAAGTATAACAATCATTACCCCATTTATGGTAATGAAAAAATTCAGTATTTTTATGAATTTCTAAATTCTGTTTTTTATTCATTGTAATTACTTTACAAAGTTATTCTAAAAAAATTAAAGTCATTCACATAAATACTGAATGTTTTTACTATTTTTGCAATCAACAAAATTATTTTAGCTAAATAAAGTATTATTTTATTGTCATAGAAATAAACAGTTTGAATGATGATCGTTTCGTTTAAATATTTGAATACTTACATCTTCTCAAATAATTAAAAATAAAAATAGTTAAATTAAATAATAGTCAAATTTACAAGGGTTGCATAATGACAGGCTCAAATTTTATTTTGGGTTTCAAGCCTCAAATGGAAATCCAAGCTGCAATGATATTGGAGCCTTCCTGACTACAACCCGAGGGAATTTAGTAATTTTCAACTTTTCAAAAATTTAAATTTCAACAATTATACAAATTAATTACTAATAAATTCAAACCTGTACTATTAATATCATTTTAATTGCATGGTCTATCGTTTAATTTAAAAAAAATCTGACAACTATTGGCACTATGGTTTCTCAAAGAATGAGAAAATTTGCATATTTGGACGAAATTTTCTTTAATTTAAACAGAATAATATTAAATAATGGTTCATCTCTTTACGAAAATATGAAAAATTCTTTTTAGAAAAAAATCACGTAAATTCTAAAAAATCGAAGGCTTTTTATATTTTAGACTCGATAATTCATTTTTAGTATCCACACTTGTATATTTTGTATGACCAAAAATATAATTAAATGCTTGTAATTTTATAATAATTAGTAAAAAGATTTTTATGTTGGGAATATAATTTATATAATACGCTTTCTATGTGTTACAATTTATTATTGACAATTAACGTTTCAGCCTGTAATTTTTATGAAATAAATATTTATTTTATTAAATATTTATTTTATATGCAGAAAATAAGAACGGTAAGCTCATATTTTTTTTGCCACTTCGCCTAAAACTTGAATTTAACATCCCTAGTGAATTTGAAGAACTTTTTCTGTATCCATGATTGCAAAAAATATGATAAATAACACGTACATGGCCTCTTATGGGCATACCAAATCTCCGTATATCTAGACTGTAAAATTAAAAAATGGTGAAAACTGGGATTATAGCAAGCTATAATATAATATAAGCTATAAGCTTTTGTTTGGACAATTTTTATTAATTATTTAAAAAAATATTAAAATACATCAGAAATATTTTCTTTTTATCTAAGTCTATCATGCATTTTTTCAATTCTATAAATTTGCTAAATTATTTTTAGGTCCCCTTAAAAAGGTTTTAGAAAACTTTGACAAACGCCATAAAATAAAACAATTTATTTAAAGTTAATTTTTTTTTCGAATTTTTTTTAAATAAGATATAAAAACAAAATTATAACAAACTTTTCTCTCTGATTCTTTCGCCATGCATGTTTTGTTGATTTTCTTCTTGAATATACTGTTTTTTTTTCAGCAACATCCTTACTTATATTAGATGAAGGCATACTCCTTTATTTATTAAAAATAATCTTTACAAATATAAAAACCTAAATATTTACACAAAAATGAATAAAAATATTTCGCATTCTGCAAGTTTTTAATAACATATAATAATTTGAGGTTAGTAATATATCAAAAGAATTAGCAGGCGACTTACGAAAATATAAAAAAGCGGAAAATGGAATATGAGGTCATTATGGAACATGCGAATAAAAAAGAGGGGAAATGCGGGTAAATTGAAAATCGGGGTAAAATGAAATTTCAAAAAAAAAAAAATTGATCTAAATAGAATCATTAAAATTCTGAATTATGAATGAAAATTTTAATAATTATTATTTTATGTAAATCACAAACAAATATTTTTACTTTTCTTCCTAGTGGGCCGAAAACACTTTTTTCGCCCCGCAACGAGATCGAAAAAAACGCGTTTTCACCCCACGGAGAAAGAAAAATTTCGTTTTGTCCATGGGAACAAAAAAAAAATACCCCAGATTGCAGTTTACCATCCTCGGCTTCGCCTCGGGTGCTAATTAACGTGCGATCTGGGCCATTCTTTTTTTTGCTCCCTTGGTTAAAAATGTACTATTTTATCATTTTTTTTTAATTTTGTAATACAGGTTTTTAAATTTTATATCCCGTTTTAACTTCATTAGATTTATTTTAAATTATTTTCTTATTATTTAGAATTCAACTTTGTATACTAGCACATCTTTTTGCATGAATTGCATGAAAATTTTAAAGTTTAAAAGAATATAATAGTAAATAAATAGTTTTAAAAAATTTAGTATTATTTATTTTATAGTTCAAAAATAAATATTGTCTATAAATCAACTAATTTAAAAAAATATATAAGAAAATATATTGTAGTTGAAATTAATTAGTTAAACTATAAATTGTTTTAACATAATTATTTACCATTTTTAATATCTAAATAATGTAAATTGTTAAAAAAAATTCAAGCCATACTTATATATATAATTTAAAATAAATCTGATAAAGTTAAAAAGGGATAAAAAATTTTTAACCTGTATTAAAAAATAAAAAAAAAATGATAAAAGTAAAATATGGTTTTTAAATTAAAATTTGAATAAATTTATCATTGAAATTTAAACAATTTATGCCAAATTCAATCACCGCAATCTGACACCGCACTTGGACTCAATTTTATTTTCTTATATTTTCTTGGTTGTAAATTGTTAAAAAATTTTAGGCCATACTTACTGTTATTTTATTTTTTTGCAGCTGTTTTCATATAAAAAAATTATATATGTTGAACTATATACTTACTATGTATTAAAGATAAATAAAAATATTTTTTAAATAATACATTTGTTTTTGGACTGACAAAATTCAAAATTTCTTAATCTTATTATATTTTATTAAAATTTTCTATTATTTTTTGTCATAGTAAATTGTATTTTATTTAATGAATATCAAAAAAATAAATTTTTTTTTTAATTTTAATTAGGACAATAATTTTATTCAATTTTAACTTTAAAAAAAAAAATAATGATAAAAAAAAAAAAAAAAAAAATTAATCAAGTTGGTTTCGAACCACTCATGCCGTGATTCAATTTCACGCCTTAACTCCCTGAGCTACCAAAGCATTTGAAGGTTATTAAATAAACTAGATATAAACTCGACACCGCGCTCATAATATAATATACAAAAAATAATAATTTTGATTATTTATTAATTTTTTATTAATTATGAGTTGTCCACCCTAGAAAATTAATTTCTTAACACGATCCCGCTAAAAATTTTCAAAAATAATGAATTGTTTTTGAGAAAACTTTGAATCTATAACCGGGTAATTCCAGGAAGAGGCCGGTAAGGTAGGTCTGAATCATCGCCTTAATGTATTTATTATTATAAATTAATATTATATTTAATATTACTCTTTATTATCTAAGTTATGCGCGCGCAGCATAGGGCCCTTGAGTAGGGACTCCGCGTTACGAGTTCAGTTGCTGTCCTTATTTGAACTGGTTCGGATATGGTGCTTGGATTAGGTATTTTTTTTAATTTTTATTGTTATTATGTTAATTTATTAGTTTATCTAAAAGTAAAACTTTAATTAATTAATTTGTTTCAGTTCAAGAAATGGACCGAAAAATGCAGTTGCTGTTACTAGTGCAGGCGTTGAAAATTCTGAGTAAAGTGGTGCTTCGATTGTGTATGGTTAACAGTGGCAGTTGTGTACGCAGTTAACAGTGAAATCAATTTACCAGGATTTATCGTTACTAAGAAATGCAGATGCTTTTACAGGACAGGCGTTCAAAGCAGAATCTAGAGTAGGACTCAGGTAAAGAAAAAAGAAAACTATTTCTAAATATAGAGTTAAAATATAAGTCTGGGCGAGCAGGGAAAACAATAATACGCGATTTTTATAGCGGCTTAAATATTAAAAAAATAAAATAAATAACCCACTAGACGATGACTGTTTATCAAAATTTTTAAAAACATTATAAATAAACTTAAATGAATACTTTAAGTATTTCAGGTAATTACCGATATTTTTTATGGGGAATCTATAGAAGGATAATAGGAACAAAAAATTCAGGTTTTATATTAACGTGGCAAATTAGTACATAGGGAGGGGTATTTGAAAAAGGCCCAACGCGGGAATATTGTTTTTGTTGATTTTTATCGTTTGTATCATTTTTGTAATTTTCTTAATATTTTATTTAAATTAAATATTTCATTAGTGTAAATTTAAATCAAAAAATAATTTTTTTTTTAAAAATGCGAAATTTTAAATGAGTTGGGATATAGGAAAAAATATAGGCTTAGTTCTCTACATTTGAGAAGTCAACATCATAGAACTTTTAAGAGGAAATATCATTTTTATTCATTTTTTTTCTGTTTCTTTTTTCAATTTTCTTAATATTTTTTTTTAAATTAAATATTTCGTTAACTATAATGTAAATAAAAAAACTTTCAAAAACTCATTGCGTGCAAAACTTTATAATAGTGGGGTTACAATAAAATTTTAAAGTGGGCCTGGCTAAAAGTAGTCAACATCCAAGAAATTTTAAACGGGAATATTGGTTTTACTCTTTTTTGTTACAAATTTTAAAAATATTTATTCAAATGTTTCATTTATATTAATTTTTATTAACAATTTTTTTTTTAATATTAGAATTAAATATTAAATTTAGTAGCCGTACCACTTAATTTAAGTAGCTTGGGACTATCACAAATTTTCAGTTGTCATATTACGTAAATTTAGTCGTAGTTGGTACTCAATCAGTAGGATGCTGAAATATGCGTCTGGCACAGTACCAACACACTAGTATTTCGTAGTAGCTTGACACTAAATTATATTTGGTTTCCAATACGCTTAAATTTAGTGGTAGCTCGGTACTAAACTTATATTTAGTAGCAATGGCACTGACAGAGTCTGAGCTGCCTTGGTGCTGAATATAAATTTAGTAGCCATCACACTTAAATTTAATGATTTTAAATGTAAGATTTTATATTGTGATTTTTAAATCGGCAATTAATCTTGGACGTTGGCCAAGCCAAGGTTCTTCTTTTTTTTAATATAGAAGATATTTATTGGTAGAGGTTTTTGAAAAATCTCTGTGTTTTGAGGGGGAGGGGGGGTGAAAAATTAACGTTCTTAGGGGAAGGTAGTCGAATGGACTTAGAATATTTTCGATTTTGACACTTAGAATACTTTAAATTTAAGGTCTTATTATAATTTCGGTTCTAGGACTTAATAATAATTATTTTTTTTTTTATTTTTTTTTTATATAAAATTGACGGTACGTACGTTTGAGATTAAAAAACAATGAATTTAAGACTATTTTTTTTTTTTCTTAAAGTTTTTCTGAAATAGGAAATAGCTACATGATAAAATATAAAAGACTTAAAAATCTTAGAAGTAGATAATTTTTATTGAAGAAAAAAAAAACTAAAATTTTGTCTAAAAGATAAAAAAAGAAGTTCAATTGGAGCAATTGACCTGTGAAGTAATTATTTATACATTAAAAAAAAATTTGATCCTTCTGTACATAAATTTTTACTTCGTAATTAAATAAGATTTTTTTTTTAATTATGCATAAAATTAAAATTTTAATTGTCTTTTTTCAAGTATTTTAATTAAAATCTATGAATTTTTTATTAAAAAAAAAAAAAAAATATTACCTATTTTTAAATATAATTTTTTGTTTCTTTCTATTGTACAATTATAATAGGGTTGTTGCATGAAAAAAATTAATGTAATACTTGATATTAAATTAGGGCAATCTTGGGCAATATTTGGGTGAAACGTAGTCAAGGATTATAGAATTACATATTTTTTTTCGATATTTAATAATATTCAGCCTGTTAAGTATTTGAGTTTTAACCAAAAAGTTCTTTCATGACCTAATTTTTTCCAACTCGATTTCAAGACTTCTGAGCTAGGGCCCCTTGAAGTTACTTAAATTGAAACTGTACATGAAATTTATCAAAAGAAAATTGAAGTTGTTATCAAAAAATATAGTTTTTTGTATTAGGTGAGGATAGGGACCAACAAACTGGGCCAATATTTTATATATTTATAGTGTATTTAGTATGCAATTTATTAAAAATTTTATATGCTCTGTATATTTTTTTTATTTTTTAAATTATTAATACTAAATTTGAATTATTAATAGTAATTTTATACAAATAAACTTAATAAAATATATTCTAAACTTTGTGTAATTTATTCGTAATAATGATAAATGTAATTTAGAATTTTATAATAAACACGCTGCAAAAATTATCTGAAGCTCAAAGGAAACTCCGAAAATTCGACTCTCTGTAAAAGGGATCAAAAGAAAATATTTTTTTGAGATTTTATAAAGTATAATTAAATAATTTTATAATAATTAAATTAAATACGCGAAAAAACTTATCAGGATGCACGAGCATACTGGGTTTTAAAAATAGGGCCTTGAGTGGGGACCGCGCGCGAGGAGTTCAGTTGCTGCCTTTATGTAAATTAGTGCGGACATTAATTAAATAAAACAAAGTGGTGTTTTGATTTTGTGAGTGTTTTTTTTATTGAGATTTTTATTGTTAATTTATTTTACACTTTATCTAAAATTAAAAATTTAATTAGCTAATTAGATTCAGTGGCAAAATGTGCACGCATACTTGGTTTTAAAGTAGGGCCCTTGAGTGGGGACCGCGCGCGACGGGTTCAGTTGCTGTCCTGAATAAAATTAGTTCCGTCCTCCGCTGAACGGGTGCAGATGTCAGTTAAATAAAACAAAAGGGATGCTGTGATATTGTGTAATTTTTTTATTTTTATTTTAATAAAAAATTGTTAATTTATTAGTTTATCTAAAAATAAAACTTTAATTAGCTAATTCAATTCAGTTGCAGAAATGGATTTGCCGTTACCAAAAAATGCAGATAATGTTAGTTGTACAGGAGTTAGTTAAAATTTAGAGTAAAGTGGTGCTTCGTTTGTGTAGTTAACAGTGGCAGAAATTAATTTACCAGGATTTATCGTTACTAAGAAACGCAAATGCTGTTAGTGGTGCAGGAGTTCAAAGCAGAATCCAGAGTAGGAATTAGGTAAAGAAAAATTTTTTTTTTAATATAGACTTAAAATATAAGTTTGGGCAAGCGGGGAAAAAATAGTACGCGAATTTTATAACGGGTTGAATATTAAGAAATAAAATAAACAGCCGACTAAACGAAGGCTTTTTATCAAAATTTTTAAAAACATTATAACTAAACTAAATGATTACTATTTGATTAAAATTTTTAAATATTCTATAAAAAATTTGTGTTAGTAGCGTTACGGGGCACTGTAATGACCGATAATTTTCAAAGGAAATCTAGTAAAATCATGGGCGGGATTGTGGGAGGGGGGAGTAAAGCATCTGTAACTTTAAAACAATAAAAGATTACCAAACCTACAAGGTCTTATTTCCAAGCTCTAAAAAATTGTAGTTTACAGTGTTTTACCATTTTTTGATATCTTGAATATTTTTTTCAAGTCTCGTTTTCTACATTTCGACTTATGTATAAATCCTTGGTTCAAAAATAGTTAACGACAAAAATTCAGATACTTACACTTGGTTTCTAAATTATAAAAGTAATGGTAGGCAAATTTTGTAGGAGTCAAAATGCTGAACATGAATTATTATGGCATGAAAACTTTTGTTTAATGCAAAAATCTGCAAAATATCAAGAATTCAGTTAATTTTAGTGAAAAAAAAGTTGTCATAAGAAATTAATTTTTGGAGACATAGTGCTCAATTTTAGCAACAATGATTAAGATAACAAAAAAACGGAAATACCGTAATCTACAATTTTTCAGAGATTTTAAATGAAACATCGTAGGTTTCACTATCTTTTTAACATGGAACATGTTCATTGGATGGGGTATTTGAAAAAGTTTGGCTCGGCAGGTGGGGAGTTAAAATTGGCAATTTTAGGGGGGGGGGGAAATGGACTTAGAATATTTTCAATTTAGGGACTTAGAATAATTTGAAACAGGGAGTCAGGGCCTTATCAGGCCCTAATAAGAACACGAACTTAGAATACTTCAAGTTTATGAACTTAGGATAATTTATATTTCGGGATTTATTATAATTTTGGTTTTTGGATTTTACTGTTATGAGTGAACATGTTCCATGCTCGTTGATTGTGTAGTTACACAAGCCGTTTATAAATTTTTTTAATGTCTAGGAGTATTTGTTAAATTTACTTTATTGCGCATTTAACTACTACTAATTATAGTTAAAAAAAATAGTGTTATATAATAATTATAATTATTAATACGCATGGAATGATAATTATCATTAAAAGTTCTTTATTTTTTAAGATATTGACGCAAATGAATATTTTTATAAAATTAAAAAGGGGAATTTTTTATGTTTTAAGTATGTTCTATAATTTTTCAATAATAAAATTGCAGCCAAGTGATTGGCACTATGGTTCCTAATTAACAATAACAACATGTTCTTAATGGTCTATTTTACCTAGTAATTAGTACTCTCATAGAAAAAAATTAAGTACTACGACTCAAAAGAAAAAAAAAATTGCTTTTTTTAAATTTTGTATGTAAAAAATTTTGAGAATAAAAAAAATTAAGTATCCGATTCGCGAAACCGAGTAAAAACCATACTATAAGATATTAATACTTTCTTAGAAAATTAGATACTACCTCCAAAAATAGAAAAAATAATAGTGATTTTTTTATTTTACTTACGCAAAAATATAAAGAAAAAATTTTTTTTTAATTGAGTATAAGATTCGAGATATAGAGTAAAAACTGTATTTTCAGTTATTAATACTTTTATAGGAATAAATTATGTACTACGTTCAAAAAGAACAAAATATTGTTAAAAAGAAAAACTTATAACCGATTTGTGAGAACACAATCTAAATGCATGGAATATGTTTACTTCCAGCTGAGGGCTAGGTATAATGCAAATTTTACACAACATTACAATACAATTTTCTAATTTTCTAATTTTTAATTATCACCTTACTAGCTGTTAAGATTTTAAAACCAAACTATTTTGATTCCCTAAACCTGAATTATTTTAAGTACCTAAATTAAAATTATTCTATGTCCCTACACCTGAATTATTGTAAGTCCCTAAATCGATATTATTCCAAGTCCTTAATTTGAAATTATTCTAAGTCTCTTAACCCAGATTATTATAAGTCCCTAAATTTAAATGCTTCTAAGTCTCATTTATTTGACCTCCATATTTAAACCGGACAAATTTGATCCCCTTCCCTTAAATCGGACAAATTTGACCACCCCCTACCACACACACACACACACACACACACAAAAG
This sequence comes from Anagrus nilaparvatae, assembly GCA_022575985.1. Classification (NCBI taxonomy): domain Eukaryota; kingdom Metazoa; phylum Arthropoda; class Insecta; order Hymenoptera; family Mymaridae; genus Anagrus; species Anagrus nilaparvatae. Next base: position 27,184,324 of record JAKSXM010000231.1, on the reverse strand, counting down.
CTTAGTTTAAAAACTAGTTTTTTAGCTACCTAGGGTCTCATAACGTGCTTATATGCCAAAAATTTCAGACAATTTTCACAAATTTAGGTATATTTTATCCTACAAATTAAGTAATAACAAATTTCTTAAAACTAGAACTCCCGTGTCCAAAAAAATTGTATTGACTCTATGTTCAAATCGAAAAAAAAAGTAATTTGAAAATTCTAGTCGATAATCTATTTCTACATTTAAATCTAAATTAATGAGTTTTCGCTGTTAAACTAAAAACCTGAGCTCTAAACATGAAAATTTAACTTCTTTACGAAAAAAAATGCATGTTAAGAATCATAATTCGTTAAAAAATTCCATCGATCTATATAAAGGATAACAACAATTAACGAGAAGGGTATTAATTTTTTATAAGATAGCTTGTTATCATCTGTCTAGAAGTTTTTTATAAGCCAGCAAACCAAGGCGCAAACTCATTTTAGTCTAGCACAATAAAATAAAATATAATGCAAAAATAAATATAATTATTACTTTAGTCTACTGTTTAGAATGTTTTAAACCGTAAAGCTATGAAACATCATGGAGGCAAAGAAAACAATTTCAGAATATTGGAATTATCTGAAAAATTTAAGATTAAAAAAGAAGTAAGTTAAATTTTTTTGAAATCAAAACTATTTTTATATAAACGAAAATAAGTAAGGCTAAATTTTTTTTTTTCAAGAGTGAAAATACCAAAATTAAAAATACTCAATTGTCACAGTAACAAAGTCAGAGATATTAGTACAGCAGCAAACGATAAAGATAATTTAAAATATCAAGCATTTCCAATAACTTTAAAATTTGTCGAATATCTTGGTCTATTGAAACCAAATTTTACAAGTTTGAAAAATAATTTTTTTTATTATTTTTATACGACTTTAATATTTTTTTTCACAACAACTTTTATAATATCGCAATTGATATTATTAAAAGCAAAAGAAAATACAGTCTCAATAATACTGACAAATATTTACCTGATGTCGACTGAATTGCTTGGTACTTTTAAATCAATTATTATAATAGCAAACAGAAATAATATACTGAGATTAATTGATTTCTGCTGCAATGAAAATTGGTTAAAAATGCGCGATGATAAAGAAAATGAAATCTCTAAAAAGTGGAAAAAATATTATAAAAAAATAGTTATTATTTATATTATACCAATGAGTGTTAGTATTTACGGTTACATTCTTATTCCAATAACACTGAATTATGGTAAAGGAGAATTAATTATTCCTTCTTGGAGATTATGTGACATAAAAAATAAATACTGTTTTTGGTTACATTATTTTCAACAAGCAATAGGATCATGGTTCTTTACATATCATCATGCTTTAATCGATTGTTTAATATTTGCATTGATTCACAATATTCACTTACAATACCAGTTATTGGGCCACAGATTTGAAAATTTAAGTAATTTTGTTGGTAAGAAGAAATATAATTCTAAACGTAACCTTCGAAAACAAAATGAAATTGCGGTTGATTGTGTTAAACATCATGTTGATATAATTTCGTAAGTATAAATTTATAAATCTGAATTTTTTTTATTTTCCTCTTGACCTTAAATTTGACCATTTGACTCTACCCCCTCGATTTCAAATGTTGTTGGGGTACCTCTCATTATAAATATGTTTCTTCATTGTTTATTTGCGAAAAATTGCTAAATTTTCGGTAATAATTGTAAATTTACTAAATTTTTTTTAATATATGATTCTCAAATCTTTTTTGAATATCCAAGAAACATCTTGTAAATTTACGACAAAAAGTTGTGAATTTACAAAAAAAATTGAGATTGTCGATTTTTATTAAAAGATTACAAATTAACTATTTTTTTAAATAAATTTACGGGAGTTTTTTTACTCCAGTCAAATCACGAGGGGGGGGGGTCACATAGTTACTGTTCACCACCAACGAAATTTTGCTATAACAAAAATTTTTGTGCGAATCATTTGCTATTCGTTAGCTAGTGTTTAGTAAAAAATTGGCGCTTCAACCTTAAATTAGCAAAAACTACATTGTAAAAAGTAACTTTCTTAAATTTACAAAAAAAATGGAATTTTTTCGAAAAATTAGTGAATTTTCAAAAAATTTTGTAAATATTCGATAAAAATCGTAAATTTACTAAATTTAGTATATTATCGAAAAATTCGAGAATTCTCGATTTTTTTTTTGTGATTTTACGAAAAAAGTTGTAAATTCACAACTATTTTTCGGAAATTTACAACTATTTTTTGTAAATTTTCGAAAAAAAATTTTAAATTATCAATTTTTCTTGCGAATTCACAAAAAAAAATCGAGAATACTCGAATTTTTTGTTAATATACTAAATTAAGTAAAAAATTTACGATTTTTTTCAAATATTTACAAATTTTTTCATAAATTTACTAATTTTTCGAAAAGGCTCTAATTTTTTTGTTAATATGAGAAAATTATTTTTTACAGTGTACCTCTAAAAAGGGTACACTGTAAATATTAAATATTTTTCATATATTTCGCGTTTTTGCAAATTTAAGAGTGAAGCGCCAATTTTCAGTAGATAATACCCTGAAATTCGTGATCATGGATCCGAAAAGCTCATGTGGACCTAATCCGGACACTGAAAGCCCAAAAATTGCAATAATACCCATTAGGGGTAGTTTTTGCTAAGTTAAGGAGGAAGTGTCATTTTACATACAATGTGAACCGAAAATTCGAGAATTCCCGATTTTTTTTTGTAAACTTACAAGAAAAATTGATAATTTACAATTTTTTTCAAAAATTTACAAAATATAATTGTAAATTTATATGATTTAATTGTGAATTTAAAACTTTTTTCGTAAAGTCACAAAAAAAATCAAGGGTATTCGAATTTGTGGTTAATAGACTAAATTTAGTAAATTTTTTCGAAAATATTGTACTTCTAAGGAAGTTACTTTTTACGGTGTAGCTAGGACCCCAAAATTCTTGATAAGCAACCTAAAAACCCTACACTGTAAAAAAACTTCTCCGATTATTTACTATCTGGTTTTAGTTTACTATCACTGAATAGTAAAATTAGATAGTAAATACCCATACGAGATTTTTTACAGTGTATATACATGGCCTTTGGATGGATATGTGCGTTTTTTTTCAGTCCCGAATGGAACCTATATGCGTTACACGTATAGTTTCTCCGTCCCTTTGTTTATGACTGACAAATAACGCCCACTTCCAGCCAAAGACCTTGTATAATGCCAAATCTGAATACTCAACCTGCGAATACATCAAATGTATATCCCCTTTTTGGGGTACTTTTTGCTGATTTAAGAGTGAAACACGAATTTCTTAAATAAATAACCCCGAATTTCGTAATCAGCGACCCAAAAAACCTATAGTAGACCAAATCTGGTGGTTGTTAGTAATTCTACAACTAAAACCACGATTTGACTGGTGTATTTTTAATAGTAATTTAAAATTTGTCTAAATAAAAAATTCAAGTATGATTTCCTTGAAGATCCGAGATCTCAAAAATTCTATTACTTTTACCTTATTTTCTTTTGCTAGGAGTGGGCGAAAAAATTCACGTATCACTGTGCTTTATCAGTTTTACGAATAACTCATGTTGGTACCCACTAGCTTAAAATTTTTAAATCCGGTGACTCTTAAATATAATAGTAGTAGGGTAGATTCACCAGTAAATGAATGGATTAAATCTAGCAAATGATCACTCGATTTTGATAAAAAATACAGGGCATTGGTCATTCACATCTCATGGTAAATCTACCCTAAATAATAATATTATAAATAAACTTTTTAATTAATTTTTATTTTAAAAGATTTATAAGATTAGTGGAAAAAACATTCAGAAAATTAATTGTCGTACAGCATTATTCAAGCATTACCATATTAATAACTACAGTTTATTTAATATCTCAATATTCATTCAAAGAGGAAATTCCATTTAGAATTATATTTTTTGGCATCGCTATGACATCTCAGTACTTTCTTTATTGTTGGCATGGAGATATGATTTTACAAAATGTAAGTTTTTTTTTAATTTATCATTTTTACTTAAGCAAAAATATAAAATATCTTTTTTATTTTATTTTATCTAGAGTACAATAATTATTCAAAAAAGTTATGGCTACGAGTGGTACAGATTAAGCAAACAAGCTAAAAAAGTGGTTTTAATAATGATGACGATTTCTTCAAAATCAATTAAAATGTTTTCTGGTATCATTATCAATGTAGATTTGAATTCTTTTATCTTTGTGAGTATTTCAATTTTTATTAACACAGAGCATTTTCATAAAGAAAGGGGTATTGGCATAGAGAAGGTGGCAAGTTAAAAATTAAATTAAATTAAATTAATTTCCTTTTAGACACTTAAAATAATTGTTATTAGGAGACTTACAGACATTCATTTTATGCTCCTTACTCTGTAAAAAGTAACTCTCAGATTAACAAAAAAATCGTAATTATTCGAAAATATTCTATTTTTTTTTTAATCTAAGGGAGTTACTTTTTACAGTGTAGGGTACGAGTATGAGAAGGGTTGAGTAAGAATAAGTGAGTAAGATTATGATAGACAGAAAGATTGGCAAAAGTAAATTGGGTGTCTCATTTAGTTTTATAAAGTCTGTTGTTAAAAATTAGTATATTGTTACAAATTAAATACCTACTTAAACTTCTAAATCAGCTTTATATAAAAATTTAAATTTACTTATTTTCTATGTTTTATATTGTTTTATCTGCCAAACTTGCTTCTGCTATTTTAATTTTAATTTATTTTCAGGCTTTAAGATGGTGCTATTCAATATTGAACGTTTTGTTAAAGACAACAGTTATTGACGTTGATTTAAATGGAGAACTTTAATACAAAATTTTGATTGTAATGTCCGTCATGCCTTGGATTCCCCGAAAAGGCCGGAGGGAAGCTATCCTAGCCATGAAGAGATTTTATCTACTATGCATATACCAAAAGAAAGGGCACTCATTTTGACAGAGTACAAGTTAGTATTTTTACTGCGAATTATAGTAGTCTTACTAAAATTTGTCATGAATTTACTGCATTTGTAGTAAAATTACTAATTTTTGGTAAAATTTCTAATCTTTCGTATAATATTAAATGCATTTTCTATACTGGGCAGATTTTTTAGATAGCTGATCTCAAAATTTGCACTAAAAAATAACTCCCAAATTCTTAATTCATAACAGCCACCCAATAAATTCGTATATCATTTCTCATTATTATTTTTGTGAAAATTGCAAAAAAAACCCTAAAAATGGGGTAATTTTTAATAATTAGTCTGAGTGAAGCATATATATCCCCATAGGATAATGACATCAAGGTGAGTTAGTTTGCGCGATAATGGCTATATAATTTGATCTATTACACATAGATAGATAGATCGATAGATAGAAATTTATTTGTCAAAGCAAAAGAGTAAATATACATTTCATTTATCATAATGGTCTTTTACAATATATAGGTAATTAAGAATAAAAGTATACTAACATACTAAGTCCCATTCCCCCCCCCCCTCCTTATATTTCCAATTTCCCGGGTATCCCCTCTCTATTAACATGTTCCATGTTAGAATTCAGCACTAATTGGTATATAATGCAATTTAAAGTCAAATTAGGTATTTTGGGCTTAAAACAAAATCCTAAAACAAAAATTAAAAAAAATTCCTATCTGGATAAAAAATAGATCCCCAATAAAAAAAAAGTTATAACCGGTTTGTGTAAACACAACCAAAATGCATGGAACATGCTTACTTACAGCTAAGGACAACTGGTATAATGCATCAATGTTACTCAACATTAAAATACACTTGGCTGTTTTTATATATTGTAATTATCATCATTACTAGGTGTTATGATTCTAAATCCAAACAATTCTGATTCTCTAAACCCATATTATTCTAAGTCCCTTAATCGAAAAAATTTTAAGTTCCTAAACCTGAATTATTCTAAGTCCCGTTTGACCCTTCCCCCCTTAAATCGGACACATTTGATCCCCCCCCCTTAAATCTAACAAATTTGACCACCCCCTTAAATCGAACATATTTGATCCCCCCTTCACCTTAAATCGGACAAATTTGACCAACCCCCTTAAATCGGACACAAGTCTCTAAATCGAAATTATTAAAGTCCCTAAACCCGGATAATTCTAACTCCCAAAATTGAAATGATTCTAAATCCTATTTGTTCCCCCAACCTTAAATCGGGCATATTTCACCCCACCCCCTTGTTTTTCAGCTTTTCAGGGTATCTCATCTCTATAAACATGTTTCATGTTTAAAAAAATCTTTTTTAAAGATAAAGATTTTTTTACATCATTTTGCCTCATTTTTCATCGACTTTTTAATCTTATTTGTCTGCATTATTTAGGTGCAAATCTACCCAATTTATATCCAAATTACGTTTTTTGAGAATTATTCATTTTATAGGACTTTAAATATTTAAACTTCATCATTTTTACATTAACTCTTCAAAAGATACTTCAATTGATGCCCATTTGTAAAATTTTTCACAGAATTAAGAGTCGATTTTATGGAGCATAGGAAAAAAGTAAATATTGTCTTCCAAAACTTACGCCAAAATGTTTGAAAGTAGGTATTAAAAGTAGAGAAAAAGAGTGCAAAAATGTGTAAAAGAATTCTTTAAAAACATACATTTCGATCACAATCACCGGTTCCCAGAATTCTTTTTCACTCTTTTTATCCTATTTCATACTAGTACAGGCGCCAGCCATGTTAATCACGCCCAAAAATTAAATTTTTTTTTCCTAGGTTAAAAATAGGTAGTATTTATGTTTTTCGACCCGCTGAACACGAATCCGGTGTCCGTTTTGCGAATTTTGTCAATTTTTTGTCATTAAAAAATTATTGATCAATTTTGCAATAATTTGTTATTAACAAATTGTTAATAAAAAAAAAATTGACCGCGAAATTTGCAAAACGGACCCCGTATTTGTGCTCAGCGGGTCAAAAAACATAAATACCACCTATTTTTATCCACGAAAATGGAAATTTAATTTTTTAATTTTTGGGCGTGATTAGTATGGCTGGCGCCTAGACTATACACTTTGGCATAACTTTTGGACACTTTTTACTTTGTTCTACGTTTATGAATATTAAAAAACTAACAAATAATATATATTTAAATTTTATATTTTACTAAAATAGCATTAAAATATATTTAATAAAATTAAAATATACAAAAATCTATTTTTACTTAAAAAAATATAAAAGTTACCTTTTTCCAGACTATAAAAAAAATTCCATGACTTTCCAGTCTTTTCAGACCCTAAAAAAATTCAATGACATTCCAGACTTTCCGGGTTTTTTCAGAGAATGGACACCCTGTTCTTACTAGATTCTGAGGACACTAGAGTTTAAATGATTGAACTCAAGTAATTATCACTAAAAGTTTATTAAAATTTTGCTCAGAGGCAATTTTATGAATGCTGCTCAAGCAGAATTTTCATAGATTTTGAATCATAATAAATAATTTCTACTCTAGTGCCTCTAGAATCTATTGTAAGATCCATGCTATTGATCCTCTAGAATTTTCGGTTGGATTTTCATTTGGTCATGTGACCTGGAAAGAAATTTAAAATTTGTGACAATTGATTTTTTATGAAGTCATTAAATTGCGTGTAACCTTGTTAGCCGTGTTTTTATTCTATCAAGAAATTTTTTCTAGCATATGACATATCAAAAAACAATTTTCTCGACCAACTTTGAGTTTTCTAAGGGGTGTGGAAGTTGAGATATTTAGATTTTCGCGAATAGAGCAAAAAATAATGAATAAATTTATCTACAAACTTAATGAAAAACTAATGACAAATTCGAATCCAGCATAAAATTTTATTAAAGACAATGTTCACAAACTATTTTTAATGCTCTTGTAATTGGTTTTGTTATTTTTTGTTCAACTAGAAAAATTAATTAAGAAATGAAAAATTTCCAAAAAACGTAATTTTAGTCTACATTAATTCAATTTGCACCTAGAGACTTGGGAGATTGATTTGTATTTAAAAAAGTATATTCAAAATGAACCTAATCAAGGAATTCGATCTGGTAACCGTATGACTTCTTATATAAAATTACTCTTATAATCAATAAATTAAAATTAAAATTAACTTAGAAAAAAAAAAATTAAAACGTACTTATAACCTTTTAATTATTGTATGTCATAATCATTATATATCTATTTTTGTAATATTTAGTGTTAATATATTATAAATGTATGTTTCTAATTGTAATGAAGTGTAAAAATACATATTAAAATAAAATTATTGGATATTTTTTAAATCAATATTGTAATTAAGTATTATGTATTTGTTTGTAGATTGCAAAAAATTTTTTAATTTTAAGTTGTAATGTTATATTACACAACTCTAGTTGTTTAGAATAACCTCATCCGATTGCACTGCATTATTACCCTCCAGGTGCAAAATTGCCCAGAATAGACCAATTTAAAGTTTTCTGAAGTTTTCTATTTGTTTGAGCCCTTTTTTAGTAATAAAAAGTTTATAAAACTAATTGGATGCACAAAAAATAGTTTCAAAAATTTACTTTTGAAAATTACCTGCTAAATTTAAATAATTTTGCAAAAATAACGAGAAATTCAATTTCCAAGGAAAAAGATTTATAACCGGTTTTTGTAGCTACACAACCAACGAGCATGGAACATTTTCACTTATAACACTGATAATAAAGTATCTATTGTGTTCAATATTCAAATATTTATATTTAAATTTTTATTATAAAAATTATGCTGCTTACATTTCAAAGTAAACAAAATTAATTCAATTTTAAAATTATTATTGTTTTTAAATAATATGAATTTATTTTTTATTAATTTTTACAATAAATTCTTTAAAAATTCTGCACCAAAGATCCCTAGGTACTTCTGTACCATGCTTCCTAGGTACTTCTGCACCAAAGGTCTCTAAATAAAAAATATTCTAAGTCCATTTCACCACCTCGAAAAAACGTCAATATTTCACCCCCCCCCCCCGTCCGAGCCAGACTTTTTCAAATACCCCATCCAATAAAAAAAACTTTTGATAAAATGAGGCCAAGATATGGTCGATTAACAAATTTCCTATTTCTTCCTTATTTTTAAAATTTTCAAAAAAACTATAAACTCTATAAAAAATACTTATCCTGAGGTATTTTTTGTTTAGCTGTTCATGGCCCCTAAGCTAAAATTAATTTTACTGGAGAAAATTCCTTTTTTGGCCAAAAATTATTGTAACATGTAAACAATAACTAATTTTGATTGTTAATGTAGATGAATGTAAGCTGAAACTGACTGAAAAATCAGTTGAATTTTGTAACTAGTTTTATTTTCCATCTAGTTAGTTTTATAAACTTCTTACTAATAAAAAATTGGAAAAAATAATGTAAAATCTCAAAAAACTTTAAATTGATCTAATTTGGAGAGTTTTGAAAGAGTTGTGTCTTTCAGTTGTGCGATTCTGCTGTTCTGCTGTTTCATAACTATTATGTTCTAAAAACTTATTATAGTACTCAACTGTCAAAATGATTACTTTAATTTTATGCAGTAAATTAAGATAAAATAAAAGAAATTGTATTTTTAGATGATACATTATTTGAACTGAATATTTTCAGATATTAGTAGCTTTTAAACCCAGAAAAACATAAAATAAAAATATTTAAAAATCTGCAAAACACAATCTGCAAATTCCTATTGTGAGCAGCTGGGTTTATCAGCAACCAAAAAAAAAAAATAAATGCTCGTTGGAAAATTTGATGCACCTATCAGCTAAAAAAGTGACTACGAAGTAAGAATCCATTAGTACCTTCATTAATATGTAATAATATCGTAATCCAAAAAAATACAGATTTTTATTTAGACTCTTGGGATATCAGTAGACAAGGTCAAATTGGCAAAAATGATGAAAAAAACTTACTTTTCAAATGATTAAATAAAAAATTTGACTTTTAATTCTTAAAAAGCAACTCTTTTTACTCAGGGAACCATTATTTTATTTTAAATTTCTTGGATATAAAATATTTTTTTGTTGCGGTATGCAAATCAGCACCTTAGATCCTAAAGGGTTAACATAAATGATTCTTCTACAATTCAAAAAGAAAATAAGCCTAAAATAAAATAAAGTTTGTTCGAAGTAAATTACAACGTAGTACGTCATTTTTAACTTAGAATTGCAAGAAATTATACAAATTAAAACAGCAAACAGCTAATTTTATAAATTTTTAAAACTGCCTAAATAGGATATTTTTGGTAAAACAAACTATATAAACTCAAAATCATCATCCAGTTAAAAAAAACTGATAGGATCATTATTTGTAATCTTATTGTAAGTAAAATAAAAGTTTATAAATTTTTAGAGGTGAATAAATACAATAAAAATTATTTTAAAACATTTGATTTTTTTTTTTCTTTATTGATTTGTCTACTTTTTTTTTGTTCTTGTTGTTGCTTCATTAACAATGAAACTATATATATAAAATCAATAATATATAATAAGTGCTATGCATACTAAACTAATTTTTAATAAATATTTTTTTTTGTTAATATTATTTTTTTAATATTTTGTGTTTTATAATATCATTAAAAGAAAGAAATTAAAATTAAATACATTTTTTTATTTACATTTATTAGGTTTATTTCGTTTTTCTGAAATTTTTAGATGAGGCCTTTTATTTATTTTTATAAAAAAGACTATTAAATCAAGATTTAAGATTTTAGTAAGATTCTAAAAAAAATTAAAAATTCTAATCTTATAAATAAAATACACAACTACAATGACAGATCATATAGAATTTTATACAACACATCTATACTTTTTTTCATTCACAATAATAATTATTAAAAAGATTACACATTTTATATATTAAATATCATCAGTCTTTATATATAATATATTATAATTTTCAAAAAATCTATTTTTCAGTTTAAAATTCAATTTATGTGCTATTTTATTGTGTGTGTGTGAGTGTGTGTGTGTATTTGTATGAGATCAATAAATATATAAATATTTTTTCTACATATACATTTATACATTTAATTAATATCTAAAAACTATAAATTTTATATTTTCTTCTGCTTTTACATAACTAAAAGACAAAAATAGAAAACAAAAATCACAATATATTTAGGTTTACTTTTTAAATCCCTTTTTTCTTTATAATAATTAAAAATCTTTGGTGATTTATTATTTTTTTTTAAATTTCTTTAATGGATTTGTAGTAAAGAATTTTTTAATTCTTTTACTTTTTTTATTTAAATATTTTTTTAATTTCAATCTTTTATTATTATCATTATTTTTATTTATTTTATGATTACAACGTAATAACGACATGTCATCGTTAAAATAATGATAATAATTTGGATTTATTATTGACATCATGTTATTATTTAAATTAATATCTAAATAATTAAGCCTTTCCTACAAAGGTGTTTCTTTTCTAGCTTCTGCTTTCCATTGAAAACCATTAACTCGTGTTGTTATTGCTTTGTTACGATTTGTTGCATTTTCAATACCATTTTTGACTCCTGCTACTAAACGCATTGCTGGATTATTTGATACTAAACCATTTCTTTTAGATTTTTGGTTCTTTGAACTGAAAAATAAAATTATTTTTATTTATTTTACTCTAGAGAGTTGTTTCAACTTTTAAAAGTCTCTCTATGGTCTCTTAAAACTTGAATTTATATTCGTTTTAGAAATTTAAATTATTGAATTATGACTTTTATCCTTGAAATAAATTTTCCGGGCATTTTTACTAGCATATTAGAAATTTTTATCATTGTAACAATGTAAAATACGTAAAAACCGACCAAAATTTAAGATGTTTAATGGATTACCTCAAACTAATTTCGAATTTTCGATAAACACTCAAAACACCTTAATATTTTTACCTACTGCCTACAAATTATTTAAATAAATTTTTTAATAATTTAGCTACTTTTTACTCAAAATGAAGCCCGTTTTCATAATCAACTAGTAAATTAAATTAAACATCTTAATTTTTGGCCTATTTTTCATAATTTAATGGTATCATTTCAGACGAAAAAATAGCCTAAATTCTAAATTACTTTAGATCTTTTTGTTTCAAGAAAAACATGTTACATTTGAGACTATTTGCAGATAGCAAAAATGACCAATACAAAGCCCCATTTTTATAAAATAAATTTATTTTACCTTCCAGACAAATTTTCGTTATTATTTTTAACGTTTCTTCCAGCACCAGCACCACTATTTCCTAAAATAATTCTCATATGAGTATCTCTAGTAAAATGTGTATCAGCAGATTTTTTTTCTTCTTTAACAATATTCTTATCAGTATTGACCGATAAACCAAGCATTTCATTTGTCAATTCAAAAGGTTTTGCTTCAATTCTATCTGACTTCCTGATGCATATTGATTCGTATAACGCCCCGGGCTTATATTGAGTACTTTGGTTTCCAGTCAATAGAGATACACCAAGCTGACTTTGTATTATGCTTGCAGCGGTTTGTGCGCTTGGCGGGCTTGTATTGGTTGGCGAATATGGTATTAAACTATCACTAGATGGTGAATGTGGCGGTGATGCATAAATTGGGCTTTGTGGTTCGCTTTTTAATGGCGACAATAGTTTGCTTAAGGGCCGATTTTTAACACCTCGTGAGCATTGTTGCAATTGTTGGGTGAATGACAATACCGTCTAAGATAAAAAAAAATATTATTGGAAAAACGTGCTTGCTAAAATAAATATGCAGAGTGAATTTGTAAAAACGTTAGTATAGGTGCGAAAATATCAAGATAATTTTGTTTTCGACATAAAAAATTATTTAAATATTATTATTTAATTTTAAACGAGTTAAATTTCAAAAATTAATTTAACTTATAGGGTTTTTAGACTTATTAAAATTTTTAATTTTCGCGCAGTTTACAAAATAATTTTATAAATTCACTCTATACTGTAAGCACTTTTACAATATTTTCCGTTGTAAAAAACTAACCTTAGTTTGGCCTTTATTGATGACTGATGGTGGATTTGGATTAATTTTTACACGATCACTTTTTGTACTTCCGGTTAAATTACTGCTAGATTTACTATTACTCGAATTATTACCGAGTGAAACACAGCTCCTTCTTTTAGTCGAATCTGGTGATTCTACCGGGCTATATTGAGTAATAGGATTTAATACTGCGGACGATGGTTTTGTTTCTGTCGTCGAATTTGAAGTTACTGATGTTGCACTACTGCTACCTCCTATAAAACGTAATACAAATTTTTATATTAATAATTATTTAATTAAAATTAATTTCTTATGCTATAAATATTAAATTTAAGTACCAGGTCTCGAGCAGCGTCGATTGGCTGCGTGCTCTTCTAACAGTCGAACGACAGTATCATGACCACTCTTAAGAGCAACTTTAATAGCGTTTCTTCCACAATGGTCAGAATGATTAGGATCTGCGCCGTGCATTAATAAAACGCGAACACAACTTTCATGTCCTTCTTGTGCAGCGATTCCTATATAAATAGGTACAGTATGAAAAAAAGTAATCTTTTAAAAATGTTGTTATAAAATTTGTGACCAAAATTACCTAATGCCGTAGCTCCTTGATTACATGTATGATCAGGTACCGCGCCATGTTCAAGCAATAATCTTACAACAGCAGCATGCCCTTGCCACGCTGCAGAATGTAGTGGTGTACGATTTTCGTTATCTCGTGCATTGACACTTGCATTGCCTTCAGCTAATAAAAGTGCAACCATTTCAACGTGACCTTGCCAAGAGCTTACATGTAATGCTGTTCTTCCCTAAAATTTAATTTTAATATAAAATATGTTTATAATTCAAAAATTATTTTGAATTTTTTATACATGCGATTCTTCCTCAAGTCAACCCTTCCGCTCTCCAAAAATGGAGGAAACTTAAAAGGATTTTCTCAAATTATCATTTCTAGAATGCCCCTATAAAATCTATAGTGCGAATATAAGCGCTAACTGGAGGCAGATCGAGATTTAAAAATCAGAAAAATCGATCACTATTTGTTTCAAAATAACCCCTTAATTTGCTAAATCTAAAACTACTCGATGAAATCCACTGCCATTTGGATGGATCTCATTATAAGCAAAAATTTTGTGCTATAACTTTTTTATTTTGGATCTGTAGGTTCAGAGATAGCAAGAGTTAAAGTTCCCGTTTATTAAAAACTACGTAGCACCTAAACAACTTTTTTAGTATTTAGTTTTCTTCAACTTCGTTTTAATAAATAAAAATTATTTAAGAAAAAAAAATTAACTTAAAATGCGCACTTTAGATTTACAGAGTTAGAAGACCAATGAGAATAAAAAACTCGACCCTTTCTTATCAGTTTTAGAAAACCAAAATCCTGTTAAGTTGCCCCATTTTCGGACTGAGGAGGATGAGTGGCTTGAGAAACAATCGTGCGTATTTATTACCTCTGAGTCTCTACTTTCAATATCAGGCTTTGTTTGTTCCAATAAAAATCTGGCCATAGCCAATCTGTTTTCTAATGCTAAAATATACAAAATACTCCTTCCATCAGCATCTTTTGCTTTGATGTCAGCATCATGAGATAATAACACTTTGACAGTATCATAATGACCTTCTAGGGCAGCCAATCTAGAATGATAAATATAATAAAATAATTACATTAAAAATTATATTATAAAATATCGATAAAATTTATAAATGAACTAAAAATAAATAATAAATAATTTATACCTCAATGCTGTTTTCCCATCATGCGCGTGTTGATCTATTGGTGCATTATGTAGTTTAATCAATCTCTCGACTAGTACACTATGACCTTCTTGAGCAGCAAGCATAAGGGCACCTTTTCCATCGTTATCTGCTTCATCAATTTTCGCTCCCGCTTCTAATAAAACTCCACATACTTCAATGTGACCTTCGAATGCTGAATAATGTAAAGGTGTCCAACCAGAATTGTCTCGATGTTGTTCATCCAATCCTAAAAACAATTGTTTTATTTTTAATAATAAAATATTTTTTGCAAACTTACACTAAATTATTTGCAATAATAGGTGAAATTTTAAAAGAAAATTGTCGCTCATTTTACGCTTTCTAATGAAAATAAAACAAATGCAACATTTGCAGAATTTTTGAAAAAAAAAGTGCAAGTTGTATTTTTAAATTGCGCTTGAGTATGTGCCGTCCCTAGTGAAAAATATAAATCACTCGAAGCATATCACATTATTTAAACATACCTCTGTCGAGTAATTGTTTGACCACATCAGTGCCACCTTGTGCAGCAGCGACACTTAAAACTGTTCTTCCTTCTTTATCTATACTGTCAACATAGCATCCCCAGAACAGTAATAAAGCAACAACTGCGTTATGTCCCATGCTTGCAGCAGCCCATAAAGGAGTTCGTCCAGTTGCATCACAATGATCAACATCAGCTTCATATTCCAATAATAATTCGCAAACATCCTTATGGCCTTCGAATGCTGCGACAAGTAATGGTGTCATACCATCTTTGTCTTGGTGATTTACATCTGCTCCTTTTTCCAAAAGTAATGTAACCACCTAAACATTTTAAAAGAAATATAATACTCATATAACTTTGGCTTCTTAATATTACTTATGCTCTTGTTAATATAAATATAGAATTTTAAGCTTTACTTAAAATGTTAAATATAAAGGTAATTTAATATACCTTGGTATAACCATGATTCGAGGGAACACAAAGTGCCGCGACACTTAATGCCGTTCGTCCATCACTGTCCGCATGATCGATTTCTGCTCCATATTCAAGAAGATATTCAACAATTTCACTATGACCCATATATGCAGCAGCTATTAAGGCAGTTCTTCCTTCATCGTCTGTTCTATTAACATCAGCGCCGTGTTGTAAAAGAGCTTTTACAATTTCCTCATGACCACCCCAAGCCGCTGCTCTCAAAGCAGTTCTTTGATCCCAATCAGCAGAGTCTACCATTGCGCCATATTCCAATAAATGTTCAACCACCTGTAATTAAAATGTTATAAATGAAGTATAATTTAAATATTAAAAACGTTAAAATCGTATACTGTGAAAAATTAATTTTAAATATTATGCACCTTCGTATGACCACCCCAAGCAGCTGCTCTTAATGCAGTCCAGCCGTCACAATCGGCATGATCAACATTTGCGTTTGCTTCTAAGAGAACTTTAACAACATCAGAGTAACCATGACGAGCTGCAAGATTCAAAGCAGTTTGTCCATGTCTATCGGTTGCTTCTAATTTAGCCTAAAATATAATTTATATATATATAGAATAATTAAGTCTTCGAGACCCTTACTAACTCTTGTTTCACTATTATAATCATATAGAATATTGGAATCAAGAAATTTCGCAATAATCGAATTTTAATAAAGATGTTATATTACCTGAGGACAAGCTTCGATTGCCAATTTTAAAAGAGTCGCGTTACCATCAGCAGCGAGATTATGTAATACTGTACGACCGCATGAATCGGTTTCATTAATATCACCATTTTCACCTAATAATTCAGCCAATGGCTCTATCGGAGATTCATCGGCTGGGCTTGAATTACGTGAAATCTAAAGAAATTAAATTATGAAATATAAATATTTGGTAAAATTATAAAAATAAAATGTAATATTTACTTGACTAGAAGAAACGAGGGCATTTTTACTATCGACTTCGTCATCGATTTTATCAGACAATCTGACGCCAGCGTCAATGAGAAGTTTGAGTAATTTAGTATCTTGTTTAGGCCATAATATACATTCAGCACTATCAAGCGAATAACGTTTAAACGATGCTCCACTATTAATTAACCATAATAATTGTAAAGTATATGGATCTGGTAATGGTGTGTTTGTTGAAGATGAAGATTGATTTTGTTCATTATTTGTAGTTATGGATTGTTGATTATAATTATTATGATGATGAAAATTATGATAATGATAATATTGACTATTTTGATGTGGTGATTGATTATTATATACACCTTGTACATGCTGTGCTAACGAACACATTTCATCAGCATCTAAATTATCAGATTTTAATGTATAATACATTGATAACATTGCATGTCCTTCTGAAATAGAACATAAATATTTTTGTGTACAATGTTTAACATCTAATAACCATTCAGCAAAACTATGATGAAATAACATTAATGCACCAGCTCGCGATACTGTTAAAACCCGTCTTAATAAATGTAATTGACGATTAAAATCTTCTTGTGTTAACGTTGGATTTGATGTTTTAACGCATTCGTATAATATTGTTTGAGTTATTGGTAATTTGGCAGCAAGTATTACATTTAGTAATGGATGAACTTTGGCAAATTGTTTTCTACTAAATATACGTTGACATAGCCATAGGTATAAACCGTTAAGAGTGCCTGGAGAAAAGAAAGATTAATGATGTCTTTTAATTAACTAAAGAAGGAAAATAAAAAATTGTTTGACAAAAAAAAAACTTACCAGGAATTTCACGAACTTCTCTAAGTACTATAAAATTTTCTGCAACCCCATCGAGTACTTTTTCAAGATATAAAAAACATCCATTACTTTTAATATGCAAATGATTAAGCATTTCAGCAGTATCACGTGATATATGTTGTCTTAACGAATCTTCTTGATCGAGTCTTGATAATATATATTGTTGTACGTCTCTAATAACTGATGATTTACGTAAATCATCTAACGATATTTTACGAAAACCAGTAAACATACGTGATATCGTTTTACTTTGTCTTCTTGCTGTACATACTAATAATAACCATTGAGGAAATAAATGATGATGATTTGCTAATAATTCAGCTATAGTTTTACTAACACCTTCTTCATCTTCATTTTCACTTTCACGTTTTGATTCACGTCCTGAATTTCCATTTCCTGATGTCTGGAATTATAAGAAACTCGATAAGAAATTTTATCTTATTTCATTTTCTATACAAACTATATTTGTAAAGAGTATTTTTTTACCAAGGAATTAGAAATCGATATTTAAATGAAAATACGTATATGAGAAAATTTATTAAATATTATGCTATTTCCGGCGAAGTAAAACGGCGGAGAAACTTTAAAGTCTTAAAAACATTATTTTTTTATTAGTATTCTAAGTGGAAATCGAATTTTTTTTCGTTTAATACTGTACAATTTTTTTAAAGCTTTTAGGCTAAAAAAATTTGGACTTTCAATTATTAATAGTTAATTTGAATTTTTATCCTATTTTAGTTGCATTTTATCGCTACGTTAAAAAATTTTTGTCAAGGATTTAAATTTGTATTTAATGTGACATATAATTCACTGTACTCAAATCTCTGTAAATGACATTTGTCTTGATTTAAATAACGTACATAATTCAAAATCACAAAAAATGTGACCAAAATTTTTATATAATAAAGCGTCACACAAATTTACGGCGAATTTATATGAAAAAATCGTTAATATTTAGGGATAATTAAAGTTTTTCACACAGCCAAAAGTTTTTTATCCTAAATAAAAATAGTCATCCAAGGCTGTCTAGAAAAATTAAAAAAAAATTTATATATATTTCTTATATTTACTTGGGTACTGCTAGTTTCAGCAAAAAATAGTAATTAAATTTAATCCACTAAAAAAAAATAAAGAACTAAAAGCTTAAAAGCTTACAAACACTTTATCAACGATATTGATGAAATTCGCTCATAAAAAAAAAATCGATTTTTATTGGATAAAAAAAAGTTTAAAAAACATTACCTGGAATCCAGAAGAACCCGAAGAATTAGGAATTGGACCCTCATCAATAGAATCAACAACAAGTAAAAGGCAATCTTTCGGTGATTCAATTTCAAGTAATGGATAAAGCACTGCTTTTTTCAATGCTTCATCTGGATTACGATCGAGTATTTCTGGTTGTAATGCTGCTTGTATTTCTGGATAAGTTCGTAATTTTTCAGCGTATGCTTCAGCTATTATTTCCCTCGATGTCATTGATGTATTATTTGTTTGACTATTATCATTATTATTTGTAGTTGGTGAATTAGCTGTATTATTTGTTGTTGTTGTTGTTATAATAGTTGTTGTTGTTGTACTACCGCTTGGAGAGTTTGGAAACTGTTTAAAACATATATTGAAAGTTCGTGTAATTAAATAGACCATAGTATATGTACGTTTTAAATAATTATATAAGTTTCAGTTTCACTATATATAGAACTCTAGTGATTTTACTTTCTTTAATTAATCGAGTTTTCAACAAAGTTTTATTTATTTTTATTTATTGAAATATTTTAATTTAACACTCTGATAAAAAAAGAGCATAATTTAAAACGACTGTTGAAATGATAAATAATAAATTTATGTTAATTTAATTACACATTTTTGAAAAATGACTAAAGAAAAAGCTTGACACATAAGAAAAATGACTCAAAAGTATGAATTGCATAGGGCTGATAAAATCAGTTTAATAATTTAAAAAAATAAACAAACCGATGGAGTAGTTGTAGCAGCTGGTATTTTCATAGGATCAGTACTAGCTTGTAATAATTGTGCAACGAGTGATCTAACAAATTGGGCTGGTGATAACGATGCTTCACTTCTAGCTTGACAAAAATGCCTTGCTAACACACGTTTGTGTAATGATCTTTGATGTCTTGCTGATTGTCCTTGTGATGGCCATGCTAATTCAGCACATAATGCTGTTTTACCACTACCTGGACCACCAACAATTAATGCACCACATGTTTTTGATATTGGTCTTTGTTCTAAACAATGTGATAATTTTGAAAATGCCCATTCGCGACAAAAAAATCGCTTTTTTTCTATTACTGGTGCAGCCATTTTTTTTCTTTTGACTTATTAATATACACTGAAAAATAAAAATAATAACAGAATTAAATGAATATATTATTTTTTTTTCGTTTCATTTATTAACTTGACAGGTCAATTTATTTGGATGTGAAAAATTATTAAAATAACAGTACATTGAACCAACGCAAATAATAATAATAATAAGAAGAATTTTTTTTATTTTTATTGTTGAATCATTTATAAAAAAAAATTATCATTGAATATAATCAAAATTATAGAATGAAATAATATGCAAAAAAAAAAATAATTTTTAAAAGAAAAAGTTTTATTATGACTAACTGTTAAGAATTATAATATTTTTTGTAGGCTTTTTTTTTATTAATATTCTTTGTATGTGCTATTTTACTAGTTATGAATAATAATAATAATTATATAATCAAAATTTTATTCATTTTATGTATTACAAAACGTGAAAATTTTTTTATTAATAATTATTATTGTAGAAAGTAAGCTTATAGAAATTATTTAAGTTATTGCAAAAAATGAATTGATAATTTTATGACGTTTTTGGAACGGTTTCTAGTGTTTTCTATAAAAAAATATTTTTATAATTTGCAGATTTCGAAAAAATAATTTCATATTTGATAATAAAGCTCTATACTCTACATATTGAGTTAGTATACTTTTAGTTTTATCGCTTTTTTACGGTTGTTTTTGGAAACAAAAATGAAAAAAGATAGAAAAGAAAAGTTCAAAGCACCTCAAAAATTAAAAAATCTTTAGTAACATTTAAAGTTTCCAAAATTCAAAGGTCCATACAGCTAATTCAAAAGCCACTAAAAAATTCAAAAGATCCTATGAAATCAAAGTTTTTCCAATAGAAAATTTATATTAAAATTCAAATTTCCTCTGAATTTTAAAAGTTTTTATTAAATTTAAAAAGCTGCCCCAAAATCCAACAGATCTTAGCAAAATTCAAAAGCCACTCACCCCCTATTCTAAATTTAAAGTTCCCCTAAAATTTAGAGGTTCTAATAAAATCAAAAATCCTCTTAGAAATTTAAAGGAACCCCAAAAATACAAAGTTCTCTCATACTTATGAGAGTTTTTAATAAAATTTTAATTTCCTCTGAATCTCAAAGTCCCTCCGTGTAGGTTCGAGGCCAAAGCTACCCCTTTATAATCTAATCGCACCTATCCTTTCGATACAAAAGACTTGGGAAACGAAATCCCCCATTAGGGATATGGTATCAAAGCCCTCACAATAAAAAATTAGTGAAAATCCTGGGGAAAGGGCAAAATCTTGTGTGGCCAAAATCCTAGTTCGCCAAAATGTCAGGGGGTTAAGTTAAGTAAATCTTTTAGGGTGTTTGACTCTTTTTTCATGCACGCGACCCTCATTAAAAGCTCAAAAAACCTAAGCATTGGATAAATCTCGTTAAGATTTTTTAATATTGCAAAAACACCCAAAAAACTGGCATTTTTTTTATTTTACAGGTGCTAAACAAATTTCTAATGAGCAAAACCTTTCGAAATCAGTGATCAAAAAAATCCTCAGTAGTCCTTTTCTCATCTTAGTCACCAAAAACAACCCCCTACAAAAATTCTAATTATTTGAGTATACAGTACACGTTAAAAAATTCTTAATCAAATGATTATAATCACTATCAACTTTTAATTATAAAAATACTCATTCACTCTATTAATTAAGTAAAAAAAGTGTGTATTGATTTTGGAGAAAAAAAAATTTATAAAAAAAAGTTATATTCATCAAGTTTATATAAAAAACTCTTTTATTTTTCTTTTTTTTTAATTATAAGGATTATCGATTAACGTCGACTAACTCTGTAAATACTTACAAATAAATAAACTTTTAATATATTTTAATTAACAATTAATTAATAAATCAATCATATTAAAATGTATAATATTCTATTTCTTAAAAAAAAAATTGTTTCTTAAAAAAGAAAAATAATATTTAAATTGACAAGCTTTTATTACAAAAAAAAGATTTTTTCTTTAATAACGAATGAATGGCCCATATGAAGTGGAAGATATTAATGTGAATATATTATAATCTACTTGAAAAGAAAGTACTTTTTTTCCAATATAATTTTTTTTTTTCTGACTTTCATCAATGAACCACTTCAATTTTATAGGATAAAAAAAAATTGCATAAGATTAACGATATTTTACGTTGAATAGAAAAACTTTTACAGACAAAAAATTCTATTTTAATTAATACAGAAAAATCAGATTTTTTTTTGATACTCACGTTTATAAAATATTTTTATTATATCTTTGGTTTTATTTTGTTTGAGTAAATGTTTTAATTTACATTTTCTAAAATTTGGTAAATCCTGGTGGATGAAAACCTCTTGGATCTTTCCAATTTTTACAATTTTTAAAGTAAAATGCGTCTTTATTATCCATAATTAAATCTTCAAAAAATATTTCTTCAAATATTCACTTCATATTCTTCTAATTTTAATTACAATGATGATGTTGTCTTTATTGGAATTTTATCTTTGTATAGACGTCAGTAACCTGAAACTAAAAAATATTTATTAATGTTATGGATAGCTTTTAAAATCAATCTCATATTTCATTTATTCTACTCTTTCTTTATCTATTCAATATGTTTTTAATTTTTAAAGAATTTTAATTGTTAATTTTGAGAAAAATTTTTCTTTATATTTTTTTTATATTTTGTTTAATAAATATTGGATTTTGTTTTATTAATTTCAAAGGAATTTCATTATATTTCAAATATTTAGTATATTTTTTTTGGCTTAATTAAATCAAATCTAAGTATTGGAAAAATATGCTAAATATTTTTGTAAAAAATTTCTAAAAATCAGAATATTTTACAAGTTCAATGGATTATAAGAGCCAAAAAACAATCGAGTCAGCATTATTTCAAAAAGCTCGATATAAAAGCTCTAGGGGATAAAATTGTAAACTCTAACCAACTTTAAAAGTAATTACGTGTCTGTTTTATATTTTATGTACCTTCAAGCTTTTTCAAATTTAAAAATAGGTAAAAAATATAGAATATTTTTATAAAATATTCATTTTTTAAAATATTTTTAGATTTCTCGTCTTGTTACGTGACTTAAGGTGAAAATCTATATTTGGGATCTTTGGAAAATTTTACATGAGTTTAAAAATTTACGTGCCTTTAATATAAAAATCGGAGGTAATATTAAAAATTTATGACCCCAGAAAAAGATTTTATGAAAAATTTTAATTTTTAACACGAAACATGTTCCTGGAGAAGTACCCCAAAAGGCCTGAAATTCGAAGGGGGGGGGCAAATAAAAATAATTTCGATTTAAGGACTTCATTTCAGTTAAAATGGGTAAACAATATTTCACTACTAGTAGATAAGAGCTTTTGTACCTTATCGATTTTTGTTAACCAAGAGACAAAATATAGTGCGAATGTAAAGCCCAAGTAAAAATTTTTAATTAATATAAAATACTCCGAGAAATACTCCATATTTGTATTAAAAAATTTTCAAGCTCTCATTGAAGTCGCAAACATTAATTGCATAATTAATTAAAATTTATTGGAAAAAATGTTTAATTAGAAATGCATGTTATCCACTGAACTAAAACTAATATTACAACAATTTTAACCACATTATAAGTGTCAAGACACCATTTTAATGTTTAGTAATTTATCCAATATTTTTATTCATTGTAATTCAAATACTGTAATAATCATCAGTGTATGAAAAAACATGTAAAAAAAATTTTTTTTTAAACCAAAAATAACATATGTAAATTATAATTAAAATTTACTCTGAAAAGATCCAGTATTAATGAAGTAAATTTTTAATTAAAATCATCAAAAGAAAATCGAATGGATATGCAGTATTTTCAATTAGTTAATTTTTTTTTTACTATTGACTATATCATTTTTTGTGCAAATAAAGAATTTTTGATAAAAATACAAATAAAAAGTATACAGAATGACAAATAAATAAAAAAAATGAAATCTCTACAAACTTGATTTAAACAAACAAAAAATGTGCCATATCTTTAGTATCATATACTACTTTAAAAAAAAAGCAAATAAAAAAAGAATTCATTTGGATTATTATATTATAGAATACTTTTATATCAATAATTTTTATTTTACCGAGCCAGACTTTTTCAAATACCCCATCCAATGAACATGTTCCATGTTAAAAGAAGCTTTGGTTTTGGAAGGATCCTGCGATTAGGGTTCATAAAAGAAGGAGGCATCTACTTTGGGAATTGACTTCGAGAACCATTTTTGGGAATCAACATAACTCAGGAACCCAAGATACTGATTTATCGGGATGTAATTAAGGATTTTAAAATTAACTCATGTACTTCGGGATTCACCTTTCCTCACCATAGGCATAAATTTAATCTTGGTTCAAATTACCCAAAAACTATAAAAAAAATATTTTATTTTCCTAATAAAATCTCATTTAAAACTTATAGAATCTATTAAAAATATATTTAAAATATCAGACATTGAAACATGAATAATAAATTAATTGATTCTTCATTTAATTGAATATATAAACAAATAAATTATTTTAATTTTAAATGAATACATGCATATATATTTTATAATTATCGCATTGAAAAATAATAAAAATAGCTGCAATAAATTCTTTATAATTATACGATGATACAGCTATAATTTTCAATAAAACTTATTTTTTCTTCTTATAGTATATAAAAAAATTTATATTTTTTATTTTTTTTAACTTGTACAGATGTACATGCATAAAAAAAAAGTTTGCATGACCATTAAAAAAGTGAATCACCAATAAAAAAAAAAAAAATTCAATAAACTTATTCCGGCAATTTATATCGATGTATGTATAAGTACAGGTGTAGTTAGTATGTATAGATGTTTGCATTTTAGAGAGGTAGTAAAGTTTATCATGGTATGCCATCACTACAGTACCCATGGAGAAATATAAGGAAGTTTATATTCATTATAAAATCATCATCTGATGTTATTTTTTAACTTGTACTTGTATATAAATAGTTTTATTTTTCCGGAAACCACACCAATATATCTAACTTATTTCGTGTGTTGATGACCTATATTTATTATATTGTTATATATGCTTTTTTAGAGTTATCGAATTTTCGCTCGATATTTTCTCTCATTATATTTTCTCTCTATATACCGTAAAATTTTAGATTTTTTAACTGATATATTTCATAAATAATGTGCATTTTGACTAATGGAAAAACTTTATTTCGTTTATAAATATTTTTAATTAAAAATATACAAATGACTAAATTTGAAAATTAATTTTTTTCTTTCATTAACTGATTTCAGATATGTAATTCGCATTTTCAGATGAGTTTTTGGAGTATATCGGGTTTTTTGAAAATTTTGAGAGGTGCAAATATTCTAAAACCAATGCATAATTTATTACAAGCACTTTCAAAAGTAAATCCTGTAAATCAATTAATCCAGCTAGAAGTAGTATCATAATTTGCTTGCAAATTATGAGATGAAAAATACTAAATCTATAGCTTTCCGAAATATTCATGCCACCCTATAAACTGGGTCATGTTCCTGTTAATTCTAGTTGGGTCTAAAGGATGTGAGCTCTCGTTCACCTGGAAATGGATACCGCAAACTGCGCACTGTAAGTATCTTTCAGGAACGACAAATAAGGATGATCCGAAGGGTTCTCCTAAATTTAGACGCGGAAAATAGGCCGATTACAAATCCTCCTCTAGTGGATATTAAGTATCGGCTCCTAGTATGCGGATTTGCGGTCCACAGCATATATTCAAGGAAAATGCGATATAACGTTAGAGATACTAGCAGGATCGCAAACGAAACTGGGCATACATGTTACGTCTTGTGCCCTAAGTTTTTTGCCTATGATATAGCTCCAGGGTTTGCTATTATAATAAGTGCGTGTGAGTAATACAGCTAAATTTTCGCATAGAGATAGTTAAGACCAAAGGATACTCACTGTGGCCGTGAATTCTGGAAAAAGTTATGGGCCCACAAATCTGGACAATTTTCTACAAAATAAAAGTAAATTATGGCACCGCGAAATAGGTCTAGACTAATATTTTGCTTCTTGAGAACTTGTCGGACCATTGAATATCCGCCGTTTACCCGCGTTTGAATCCCTCTAGAACCAAAGTATCGAAAATTATGAAATGATAAACTAAATATTTCTTGATAAAATCTCAAAGTCTGGGCCTATTCCGGGTGGTTATTCTTTCAGTTTTTTTCCAAAAATTGGCCAGCTGTGTGGACCCGTAATTTTTTCCAGAACCCGAGGACAAAAAAACTAGGTCACTAAATCAGATTATTTTTGGTCTTGACTATCTCTCTGCAAAAATTTAGCTGTCATACTCATACGCTCTTTTTAGTAGGGGTGTGCGGTTACCCGAAACTTCGGGAACCCGAGCTTCGGGTCGGTCTTCGGTTATACCCGAAAAGTTTCAGAGGTCCGAAGGTACAGCTTGTTCATCTGAAACTTCCCTGGCATTACGAATCCATGAATATTTTCGGGTATAATCGAAGACCGACCCGACCCGACCCGACCTGAAAAAATCCAAGACCGACCCGAAGCTTCGGGTCGGGTAACCTAACACCCCTGCTTTTTACCATAACAGGCCCTGAAGTTGGTACCTATGAAATTTTTGTTCTGCATGCCTGCCTGCCTGCTATCAAGTTTTAAAAAAAGTCAACATATTTTTCACGCTTAATTTTCAAAACGATATCAAGTTTAAACATAATTTAAATTTATTTCTTCTTAACAGCTTCTGTAAACCAAACAAAAAATTATTCAAAAAATGCTGCCATTTCCTCTGATAAAAATTCAAAAGTTTTACTTTAAAATTAATTTAAATAAATAAAAGGCGAGTAAAAAAGCCTACCACATGTTAATATAATAATCACATAAAAAATAAAATGTCCCAATATATTATTTAAAATATTATCATATTATAAATGATTACATATTTATTCTCCCTCATTCAAGGTCTTTTTAATACTTTATAAGAAAAACTATGTGGGAGACGTTTATTATTATTATTATTTCAAATGAGAAATGCACCTTATGTTATTTTTTTAGAAAGAAAAAAGAGTTACATATGTATAACAGGAAGAGACAGAGATACACAGGACTTGAAAATTAACAGTACATCCGGTATATGATAATTTTAATATTATTATAATAAAATTTTATTTTCATTATTATTATGATATTCTCTCCTATTCACTCACTTTCCTCTCTCTCTTTCTCTGCTTCTAGTTTAAATTTTTAAGAGCTATTAT
This sequence comes from Anagrus nilaparvatae, assembly GCA_022575985.1. Lineage (NCBI taxonomy): Eukaryota > Metazoa > Arthropoda > Insecta > Hymenoptera > Mymaridae > Anagrus > Anagrus nilaparvatae. Next base: position 27,157,231 of record JAKSXM010000231.1, on the reverse strand, counting down.
TTAATAGATAAGAGAATATAATAATTGAGTGAATATATGATATTAAGTGGTGTTAACGTTTTAAAATAATTTTATTACATAATAAAAGCCTCTATATCGAAATTGATATTTTTTTAATTAAATTATGTAATTTTTTTTTTAAAGAAAATCAATATTTTATTGTTCTATTTTCTTATTTTCTGATGTCAATTTTTTTATATAATACTGTTTAATTTTATAAATTTTTATAGGTATAGAAAAATTCATATCACGTAAACGTGCACATCTTTATTTTTTTTTTTTTTTTGGCATTCTGCCACTTTTTTTATGTTTTATTTATTTGCTTGTATGCTTTTCAACTATTTTGTTATTTTCTTTTATATAGAAAATGTAGTACTTCTTTCTATATCTTCTGTTTTTCAGTGCCAATTTTTTACATATATTTTATCTTCTCTAGTTTTTATGGGCATATATGGAGTGTTCCTAGAGTTTTTAATTTTGATATTTGTAGTCTTAATAAAGTTTTTGAAAAAGATGGGCTTATAGTCATAAAAAAAAAATTAAATTATAACAGTTCAGTATCAAATCAAAAATTATCGAGCTTTCCTTAATAAAACCATATAGAAAAATACAAACTTTTTTTATCCCTGGTGATATAAAACTAAACTTTGAAGTAAAGATAAGTTAAAATACTCTAAGAAAGAGCTAACACGTTTTCGAAAGTTTAAAGTAATATTAATATAAAGTTTAAGCCAAATCGAGGGAATAAAAGAGGTATGAAATCGATTTCAGCTTACCCTACATAGAATTCGGATTCATAAAAGCGATATTCAAGATATTTGAGGTCAAAGATACTTTTTAAAATAAAGCTTAAAGACAATCATTAAAATTCTAAAATATTTGCTTGGACTGACCAATATATTCATTAAAATTTAGATAACTTTATCGCACTTTATCAAGATTTATTAAATACCAATCCTAAAATCCTTTTTTTATTTTAATTTATAACATAATGAAGCTTATTATATAAAAGTTTGACAAAAAGATTATTATATTTACTTTTTAAAATAAATTGCATATTTACAGAAAATAAAGTGAGGCAGGCAGATATATAAGAAGATTAAAGTAAGTTATTTTACTTTTTAAAAGTTTATTAAAGTTAATTTTTTTTGTTTCTAATTATACACAAGTAAAAAACTTTTTTATTTTATTAATCTGTTTAGTATTTTAAAAGTGTCATAAACTTGTGTTTATGTAAGATACTGCTGTAATAACAATAGGATTTACATACTTTTAAAAAATTTATCATTTAAGACTGCATCCATAAAAGTATAAAAACGTTTGTGAAACACAACTAGACGATTTAAAATAATAGGTGTTTCTGTTATTAGAAGTTTTTTAATCAAAAGGTATGGATTTCAGATTTTAGATTGGGACAGCCTAGTCATAATTCTTCATATTCATTCGTTCTGCCTAGGGGGAGAGTTTCCTGCGATAAGAAAACAACGTTTTTTTTTCAATCCCAAGAAAGTTCCACACGTACTCTGCACTTTGAACTTATTGGCAATTGAACATTTCCATTTGTACACATTCAGGCCTTCATTTAAGAAAGGGTGGGCATCCCTCCGAGTAATGAGCACACCTAAAGAAGGCGTATTCTGCGTTATCTGTTTTACCCGCACAATATAAGTATGTTTCAGGTTTTACCTCACCCCGTTTAGAAAAATTTTTATGGAAATATCTGTGCAATTTTCGCTAAATTATTTTCTTTTAGGTTAGGAAAACTGATTATTTTCAAAATTTTAAAAATCATACTTTACAGAGTGATTTTTGAAAACTGACATACCAAGAGAGTCAAAATTATACCTAAAAGTATAATTATATTTATTTTTAAGGGGATCTTACAAAATAAAATTTGATTTAATGCTACAATTGTTATGTAAGTTCTTTTTATTCAAACTAATCCAAATTCCTTGATAGAATAAAATAAATGAATTAAATTTAAATTTTTATTAAAAATCTGTGTAATAATAATAATATTATTTTATATAATAAATCAACATAACTTTTTGGTCACTCGAATGAAATCTTATATAACATAACAAAAGCATTTCTTTTGCGAGAAAATTTAAAGCCATCTGGTTTTGAAATAGATAAGCTAATTGTACATTATTGAGTATGCGTTGGATGTGTATGGAAAAGAATTTTAAAACCATCTTTAATTTCAATAATATTTATGAACTTTATGTATGATAAAATAGGATATTTTATTTTCGGGTTACATTTTTGAAAAAAAAGTGATTAATAAGATAATTAGGTTATTAGAGGTGTGCGTTTACCCTAATTTTCTGCTTTTCAATTCTAAAGTTCGGTTTTTTTTATTTGGGTGGGTCGGATTTTGAGTAAAATTAAAATGTATCAAAGGTCTGTAGTTACGGTTTTAAATCGGAAATTTTCAATTCTCTTAATAATTTTACTATAAATTATTTTCCATTCACGCTTAAAATAGAGAAGAAATAGTAAGAAAAAACATAAATAATTTATTTAAAAAATTGTCATTTACAAGGTTTACCCGAAACCAGACCCGACCCGAAAATTTGGGTAACAGCACTTCCCTATTTGTAACCATAAACCGATTTTCAAAACCATGTTTCAAAATTTTCCTTGATAAAAATTAACAATTGCACATATAAAATACATAAAGATATGCATAAAATAAATCACACCACTCGTTAATCACTTATAAATATAAAATATTCAATTTATTAACCAACAAATATCTTTTTTACACATTCAATAAAGATATAATTTAATGACTCGTAATACTCTATTTATAAAGAACATTTTTTCTCTCAATTTATAAAAATTATCTTGCTAAACATTTTTTTTTATTACTAATGAAAAAAAAAAAATAAAGAAAATAGAAATAAACTTGTGTACGTTGATATTTTAATTATTATTATTATTGTTATTGTTATTATTGTCGTGGGAGAAAATTATATTTATTAAGTTAAATTATGTGTGTTAGAGAAAAGAAAAGAAAAAAAATGTATAGTGTATAAAATAATTAGGTGTGTGTATTATCTTTTTAATTAAATTAAAATTAAAATTATTTTAATCAAAATATGTGCGTGATATAAAAAAATTTTTAGTTTTTTTTTTGAGCTTTTTTTTATGTCAAGGATCGTTTTTAATATATTTTTAAAAAAATGTTTATTTACCTGATATGCATCAATTCATCAGAATAAAAAATAACAATTTTTCATGTATTAACATTTATGCAATATTTTTTTTTTACAAGTGTGAAAATTTTAAAAAAAATTATTTTTTTTTAATAATCACATGAACATGCTATATTATGTATAATTAAAGTTATTGTTATTAAAAAATTACACTTAATTAATTTTAAGAAATTTTAAATTATTTTTTAAACTTGCAAGAAAGGAAAATAGACCTGGTGTGTACCCCTGTTTTGAAGACACTTTTTATCCTGTGCAGATCCATAGATTTTTCCACCAACTATTTGAATTTTTTGGGTCGCCAAAATCGAATATGAAATCCGTTTTTACTTAAAATTACCCAGTTGTCCACAATAAATAAACTTTGGTAATCTCTGCAGGTTTTTAGATATTTTCTGTTGTGCCCAACTGTAGCATTTTAAGTGTAAACGAACATCTTATTCGTATTCAGTGACCCAAAAAAAAGTACCCAGTAAGAAGTTTATCGACTTGTAAGGGAAAAAAATGATTACAAAGCAGGGGTCTACGTCAGGACTAAGAGAAATACTTTGATGTATAAAAGTTAAAATTAGATTATTATTTCTAAAAACATTATTTTAATCATAATACGACTTTTAAAAGTATCTATAATTTTATTTATAGAAATTTAACTTAAACAAACAAAAAATGGAGTAAAAATTTTATTTTAGAAAAATATAAAATTCTGAAGTTTGAATATTTCAAGTAAAATGATAAAATATTGAATTTGAATGATCCTGAGGGAATATTTATAATAGATATCTGATTCAAAGTGAAAATGACACTCTGGAATATTGAATAAAATATAATATTTGTATAACGAATGGAAGTAGACTATTAGGATAAAATTTGACCTGGATAAAATATAGGGATTTGGATTATTAATCTTCATTTCTTATTTTAAATTAAAGAAGTTCTTTTATTCACTAAAAAAAATTTTTACACTTAGAAATTTTAATCAATTTTAAAGGACTATTTTTATTATTAAAAGACCATTTCTATTCATAGAAGTTTAATTTTACACAAGAGGTTTATTTTACTCTTTTAGGTCCAATTGTCCTCTTAAAATAGACAGGCACACATCTATTTTGCCTTATCTTTACCCAGGTTGGCTGTTTTCATCGTCTATTATGGGCAAGTCCTCGGTTAGTGATTTAGTCAAGTTAATTTCTGAATTTTCTGAGACTTTTGTAGCTATTTATTCAATTTACAATGTAAGGGTACTTTGACTGTAGCATAGGTGCATTTTTTTCGATTTAAAACATTTAAACTTAAAATGTTTGTACATAATGTTAACTTAATTGAACATCAATGCAATATTTAGATCGACATTTTCTAAATTACCCGTTTACCTCTTAACTAATAAATGTCTTTTTTTTTTATCACATCAAAATTGAACCTGTCAGTGGCAGTATTTATTTACTTATTTAAGAATATTTGTATTGACTAGCATGGCCGGATTCCAGCTGACACAGAATAATACAAAAAATTAGATACATAAAGATAAAATAAATTTATAATATACACTGTAAAAAGTAACTTTCTTATATTAACCAAAAAATTAGAACATTCTCGAAAAATTAGTAAATTTTCGAAAAAATTTGTAAAAATTTGTAAAAAAATCGCAAATTTACTAAATTTAGTATATTAACAAAAAATTCGAGTATTCTCGATTTTTTTTGTGAATTCGCAAGAAAAATTGATAATTTACAATTCTTTTTCGAAAATTTTTAAAAAATAGTTGTATGAAAAATAATTGTGAATTTATAACTTTTATCGTAAATTCACAAAAAAAAAATCGAAAATTCTCAAATTTTTCGATAATATACTAAATTTAGTAAATTTACGATTTTTATCGAATATTTATAAAATATTTTTAAAATTTACTAATTTTTCGAAAAAATTCTATTTTTTTGTAAATCTAAGAAAGTTACTTTTTACAGTGTAAACAAAAAGTAACAAGTAAATTCCAAGGAACTAATATACACAAAAGCCCCACAGGCCTCAAAAGGCCCACCTTCGTTTTTTCGGGGGGTTAAAAGTACTAAAAATGGTTTTTAGTTACAGCTACAGATTGGGACCTTCAATTGCTCTAGCTCTAGATTTTGAATTATTAGCAAAATCCAATAACACATGAGAAAAATTGAAAGCTAAGTTTGAGACTTGAAATATGGAGCAGAGGCTACTTTCAACTAAAAAACAAGGCCCATAAATTTTCAAAACTTTTGGCTAACAAAGTGTTTTTTTAGGGAAATATGCAGATAAAAACAAATTTGTTTCAAAAGTTTTGTAAATTTATAGGCATTGTATATTAGCCTCGATATTAGCTAAAAAAAACTTCTGTCCCAAATTTCAAATCTAAAGCTCAAGTTTCAATTTATAGCATTTTTTCGAATTTTACCCGTAACACGAAATCTTGGATATTCAGAACGCCCTACGAAGTCTTAAAATTACGCATATCCCACATCTCCAACTTTCCCATTTATAAAACCGTTTTTAGGTACTTTCAACCCCTAAAAGAAAACAAAATCCGGCCTTAAAATTTAGTAGAAATTTCTTGAATGTTTGTAGTCTTAATAAAGTTTTTGAAAAGAATGGGTTGTTAGTCAATCAAAAAAAAAAAAAAAAAAATAACAGTTCAGCATCGAACCAAAAATTATCGAGCTTTCAACCATAAAATATATATTTTTTAAAATCACGTAAATTTTTTAAACTACCAAAGTTCTGTACTTGTTCTGCTGTAAAAAAAGAAATTATATTACCGCAAAAAAATAAAAAGATATATTTTATATTTCCCCTTTTTTTATATTCTATAAAAAAATAAAATTAAGTGTCTATAGTAAAAGTATAAAAAAACGAGACAGATAAAGAAATAAAGATTAAAAATAAAAATCTATTTTTTTTGTGTTAAAAACAGTGTACTTTAGCTGTAGTGGTACATCCATTCATACAGAATATGAAAAATTATAAAATTTAATTTATTTTATAAAAATAAAAGACACTTATATTTTGACCAAAAGAAAAAGATGAAAAATTTTTAGCTTAAGTTAAAGTCAAAGCCCTTTTTTTTAAAAGAAATGTGTATTTATATTTTTCTAAAGAGAGAATATTACTGTAAAAAATAAAATCAAGAAACAGAAGTAGTATTATATTTTTATATATTTTTTCAAAAGATGTATTTTATTCACTGAAAAAAATGTTGGTTTTATTTTATATGTATTTTTTATCTAAAAAAGAAATAAAAAAACTATTTTAGCGAAAAATTTTTTATTCATTTATAAATTTATTATTATGAAAAAATAGGATATGTACACTGAAAATAGTAATCTGTAAAAAGTTTATTTTTAATATTTTCAGAAGTGAAAATATATCTTGAAATTGAAAATGTTTTAAATTTGAGATAAGGTCTATAAGGTACAAACAATAAAATCGAAGTGAAACTTCATTTTCTAGAATAAAAACAATTTACTTATAATCCATTTTGCAGGGGTACCCCAGAAGGCCTAAAAATCGATAGGGGGTACAAATGGGACTTCAAATAATTCGGGTTTATAGAGACCTATTTGATTTTAAAAAGTACTTTAGAAGATAGAATAGTTATTGGTATTTATATGAAAATCCATAATAAGCATTTACTAAAAACGCCAATTTCCATTAACACCCCCGAACATTTTTATTTAATTCTAACTGCAGTACGAGTACTATTTTTACTTCTTCAAACGTCAAAATTTTTATTTTAATTAACTCAAAAATAAAATTTTTATTTTTACTCAATTTAAAAAAATCTAAAAATACTAAAATTTAAATAATTAATTGTTATAAAAATAAATAAATTATTGTTTTGTCTAATTTTAAATAAATATTTTTACTAAAACATAAATTTTTTTTTTTTTTGAAAATTTATAATAAGGAAATGTCAATCCATGTGTGTTTTATTATTAAAATTTTATATATTCACACAAAATAATATCTTCTTTATTTTCTCTTTCATCTAAATTAAAATACACAGTTTTTAAATATAAAATTTACACATGGCAAACAGAAAGAAATTTTTTACTTTTTTTATTTGTTGTTGTTATTTTTACATTATACAAAAAAAATTTCTTATTTAATTGCATAACGTATAATATCGACTTTTTAAAACTAACAAAAACAACAAGAAGCATTATTCAAATATATTAAGTAAATATTGACAACGTGCATACTTTTTTTTCATTCATTTATTTAAGTATTTTTTTTTCTGATAAAGTATGTGCTGGAAAGAATTTTAAATAAAAACAGATGCAAACTTTTTAAAATCACATATAAATATGTTGTTAAGTATTTGTAATATCAAAGTTTTTATTGATAAAAAATAAAGTTTACTCTGTGCTTTTTAACTCTTAAATTAAACCTTTTGACGTATACTTTTTAAATTTCTTTTTAGTCTATAAAAATTTAGAATATTAAAAAAAAGTTGTATCTTTTTTTCCAATTTCCCAAAGGTTATTTTTTAAGCCTTTTTTAAATTAAAAAAATATTGGCTAAAAGCTTAACACTATTAAAAGTGCATTAAACTATATAATATCATTTCTGAATTCTATAGCCTTTGTAAAAACAAATTCTTTAAAAGCTTTTTAATCGAAATGCGATACCTGCTGATAAAATTCTGCTGTTAATCCAGAGTTTTAAAAAATGAAAGATAAATTTGAATAGGTTATTAGATATGACAGGATGCTCGACACGTCAAATCTGATTTTTTGGTTGTGTTTAATTTCCACCATGATTACCTCATTAACAATTTTATGTTAAAATTTTCTATAATCAGTTTCCTAACTTTTTTTAAATTTGGTGATTCAGGTAATTTCTGATAAGCACTTTTGGGAATGTGTATTATTTAAAAATTTTATTTTTTTATAATATAATGACTGATTGTTTTACTACACGAAAAAATCTTTCCTCTTGATTTTGCAAACGCCCTAAGGCTGGCTCTACAAACGCCGTAAAAGGGATGCATAAAACTCCATCGACAAATGGGTATTTTTGTATCATTTGCAAAGTTTAGGTATATAGTTTTATTTAATACGTTTTTGGGGCTGGTTATTGTGAATTGAGATCTCATTGAGGTTATTGAGATCTCATATTAAGGGTATTATTCAAATTTTACACGCACGAACATCTTAAAAAGTTCATTTTTTGTTAGTTTTAGAAAATTCTATTAATTTCAAAACCTCTAAAAAAAAGTCTTTCGGATTCAGCAACCCAAAAATCTTAAAACATTCTTCTGGGTTAGGCATATCAACCCCAAAATCGCTTTATGACTTGACTACTGGCCAAAAAGAGAACTTTATTTGCAGCAAGTAGAACACAGTTACGCCAAGCGGAATTAGTGTCAAAAGAAAATTTCTACTCGAGAGAAACGAAATTGATTTTTAGTGCAAATTACTTCAAATTTATGTTTTTGACTTTTATTATTCGCTAAAAAATACAATAATTTTATAATAAACTTTAAAAATATTTTGTAATTATGTACAGACCTTTTGTAAGAATGGCAAACATAAGATTTCCAGTCTTTCTATAAAGACCAAGAAGACTGCATTTAAACAAAAACACTTTTGTTTAACTCAAAAGCAAGGCACGTGGCTGTTGAAATATAAGCAGGATCAACGTATCATCACAAAAAAAAGATATTTAAAAAAATTTTATATACTATACGTTGTGCATATAAAGAAAAAGGAGATCTAATTTATTCTTTATGTAAATACAGCTATGAACTGTACACAAGTAAATAAACAAGTTGTAGAACATGAAATTAATACACATTCATGAAAGGAGAGGCATCGTGAATCTTTTATTTTGAGAAAAACAAATTATATGTAAAAAGAGAAGTCAGATTTAATTTGGTCAATTTGAAAAATAAAACTGTAATTTCTAATTTTCATTTTCTGATTCGCTCACAATTAATTAAATTTCTTCTAGAAATAATTATCAAGTTCTGGGTTATTTGAAGAAATTTTTAAATTCATTCTTAGACCTGTGACAAGGTCCATTCAGGTAAGTCGTGATTATTATAGTTTTGGGGATGGCAAGAGTAAAAAGCACAAGTGAGTATTGCAGCTAAATTTTTGCACAGAAATAGCCAAGGCTAAAATATACTCACTTTCGTATCCTAGTTTTTTTGGCAAGGGCTCTGGAAAAAGTTATAGGTCCACAAAGTTGGCCAATTTTACGCCAAAAAAAATTGAAAATATGACATCTCGTAAAAGCCCAAGCATAGTTGGTTTACATTTGACATTTTTCGATATCCTGGGTTCTGGATGAATATGTCGAACCAGTAAAGTACTGCCGTTTACCCGCGCCTTTTAAATTAATTAAATAATTTACATAGTATAAGCGCGGGTAAACGGCGAAACTTTAATAGTCCAATATATTTATCTAGGACCCAAAAATTTCAAATGTAAGCCGAGTATGTTTTGGCCTAATCTAAAAATCTAGGCTACTTCGAAGTGTCATACTTTCAGTTTTTTTTGGCTTAAAATTGGCCAACTTTGTGGACCTATAACTTTTTCCAGAATCCAGGACCAAAAAAATTTTCATCAGAAAGTGAGTGATTTGGTCTGGTTTACCTCTAAAAAAAAATTCAACTCTCATACTCACACGCAAATTTTACCAGAGCCAGCCCCGAAGCTATTAAATCTGTATACATGATTTTCTAGCATATCTTGATGATACACTGTAAAAAGTAACTTTCTTACATTAACAAAAAAATTAGAACATTTTCAAATTATTAGTAAATTTTCAAAAAATTTTGTAAATATTCGATAAAAATCGTAAATTTACTAAATTTAGTATATTAACAAAAAATTCGAGTATTCTCGATTTTTTTTTGTGACTTTGCAAGAAAATTGATAATTTACAATTTCTTTTCGAAAATTTTCAAAAAATAGTTGTAAATTTTCGAAAAGTAGTTATGAATTTACAACTTTTTTCGCAAAATCACAAAAAAAAATCGAGAATTTTCGAATTTTTCGATAATATACATACTAAATTTAGTAAATATACGATTTTTTTCGAATATTTACAAAACTTTTCGAAAATTCATTCATTTTTCGAAAATATTCTATTTTTTTTTGTAAATCTAAGAAAGTTACTTTTTACAGTGTATATATTTTAATACATTAAGGAATACATTTGTAAAATTTTAAACTTCTGTAAAAAAACGAAAAAAAGTAAATAATTATATTAGTATAGTAAATTAACGACAAAGGACAAAAATTCTCAATTTAGACCAATTTTTAATAATTTTTTAAAACTATTTTCGCAAACAAACTATTTTTTTGTGTGTTTACAGAAATACTTTCAATAGTGGGAGTAAATATTTATTTTTTACGTACATTTCAGGGATAAAAGTTTGACACTTTTTTTAAATGTACATATATCTCTTTTCGCTATCTCCAAAAACCCATTTTACACCATCCTCTATTTAAAAACCTTTTATCATTAGAGCCCCTCTTAGTGACACGTTTAAAATTTCACGCACCCTTAATTTCAAAAATTAAACAAAACGATCTGAATATAAATTTTAGTCATAACTTACTGAAGTAAAAAAAAACAAATCTCTGTATCTAAATTGAGAATTAGCAAAAACATCAGATAATTACAAAATTTTACTAGGGTACTAAAATGTTTAATCCAAATTCAAACATTAGCACATAAAATACTGTATAAAAAAAGTGCATAAAATTTCTGTATTTTAGTCGTTACGCAAAGAGAATAATAATTTATAAAAACCAATTTATATATAAAACTGCATAATATTACACGTAATTCTCTTAAATGATAATAACAATAATAATCTACTTATAAATTGTATCTCATTATTTAATAGGAAATGAGTGTAAATTGTAAGTAAAAAATTTATTTATTTTTCAAAGTCATTACTCTATCGATTATATTTTTTCAAATAAATAAAAATTACTCGATATTAAAAAACATTTAAAAAAATTTAAAATTATAAAAAAAAAATTGAAGTACTTTATAAAATTGACGTAATTGGAGTATCATTTACTATGTAGAGCGTACAAACTGGCATGCAAGTGATATTTATTTCTGTGGTCGTCAATTTTTATAAAATTTATTTATTTATTTATTTTTAACACTTTAAATACCGATTAAATAAAAATTTAATTTTTAAGCTATTTTTCTGCATTATATTTTTTGCCAAATAAACACAATTCATCTGTATCTGTGTTTTATGAAATCCAAATACGAAAAATTTTTGTTTGTATATGCACTTTTATATATAAACTTGTTTAATTAAAAAAAAAAGAGAAAGAGATATGAAAAAAAAGATTTAATTGCAATAATGGATTAGTTTTCTCCATTTAACTAAAAAGAAATTTTTTTTTTTATTATTATCCAAACAACTTTTTATCAAAATGAAAAAAAAAGAGATAATAATAAATCAAAAAGTTAAAATCATAATTTCATATTTCTGTGATTTATAAAATACAGAAAAATATTATGTAGAAAATTTAAACGTATGAAATGAATAAAACAGGGAGAGACATAAAAATCGATTCATTTCTGATGAATTGGTTTCGTTTGTTTTATGTGTGTGTTTTTTGTTTTTTTTTTTTCTTTCAATTGAACAAATATGCAATTGACATTGAATATGTTTAAATATTTATAATATGAGAGACAGACGATATCTACAGATAAATTATTAGCAGAAAATTAAATACATTAATTCTTTTTTTTATTTATTAATTGATATATATTTGAATTTCAATAATGCAAATGTAGAATCAAGGTAATCGATAAACTTAAATTGGGTCATTCAAAACTAATTTTAGAGACAAATTTACTCATTTTATCAAATATTTATTCTGATGAATTTTTCATTAATTCAGATTATTGTTCTAGTTTAAAAGTTTCGGTCATTTGATGTATTTTTGGCGTACTTATTTTTAATCACAAAATATGAACTTTTGAAGAATTTTAGATTTTGGGCATAAGTGGAAAGTTTGCCACAAAGGATTTCTTCAAGTGTAAATTGCTTCTGTTAAATCCCAAGCTAATAGTAATTTGGATATAACCCGATCGCATTAATAACGAAAATCTCTTTTTAGGTTTGTTTAGTAGAGGGGAGGTAATTCAGTAAAAATTTGCAAGTAATTATAAAGTTTTTTCAAATTGTACAAAATTTTTAAAATACATTTACATTATTGATTCTCAGGAGGAAGTGATTGCCCCATTTGCCCCCCTCTCAACCACCTCATTGTAACATTTACAACCCAACAAACGAAATAAAAGTTCGATTATTATATACGTTTTCTGGTTACTAATTCTAAATGTTGTTGTCCTGAATAAGAAATTTCTAAACAATACTCTTATCAAGAAGTATTTTTTGGGGTGTTTTGCTATTTTCGATAATCATAAAAAGTTTTCATCTTACTAAGTTTTTTGTGTCGCTGATTAAGAATTTCAAATTCTTCTGTACGTTGATAATTTTTGGAATGCTATTTAAATGGTAAACACCCTACCCCCGAAAAAGATTTTTTTTACCAATTGAAGGGTATCACTTAAAAAGTGAGTTGAAAAAAATTTTTTTTTCTCAATATTCTTTACGTTTCAGGTAATTTGCAATCATTTGATCAAGGATTCGATTCAACAATTTTGCTAGCCACATGGGATTTCGCTAGCAATAAGAGAATTTTTTTCAATGAATTTGTTTTCAATAAACAACCTAACCCCTCCCCCACCCTTTTCTTTCCCTATGACTTTACTGGAGTAAAGGTGGAAGCTTTCTATTTAAGTCATACATTTGTTAATAGTAATATTTGTTAATGAATATTCTTTACTAATATGTTGAAAATGCAACAATTTTGCAGCAAATTTCGATTTTTGATTTTTTGGCATATAAGCACGTTTTGAGACCCCAGGAAGCTAAAAAACCGGTTTTTAAAAAAAGTATGTATGTATGTGTGTGTGTGTGTGTGTGTGTGTGTGTAACCGGTGAAATTTCCCAACCTTATATTGGAAAGTATGGTTTTTACTCTATATCTCGAATCTGATACTTAATTTTTTGAACATTTTTTTTCCCAAAATTTTTTTCAGAAATAATATAAAAAACACCAACTTATTTTTTTATTTTTGGACGTGGTATCTAATTTATTTCTGAGAAAGTACTAGTTTTAGAAAGTTTGTTTATAGTCATTTTTTGGTTCTGATACCAAATGTTTTCAAAAATTCTTTCTCAAAATTAAAAAAACAAAAAAATTAAAAAACCTGAAATATTTTTTTTTTTTTGGGTGTAATGCCTCATTTAATTCCATGAAAGTACTAATATCTGAAAACATTGTAACCGGTTACATTTCACAGCTATTATGGAATTAAGAGGGAAGTGTATGTATGATTGCATGGTTGTAATCGGTGATATCAGTGGCATAGCCCATTGTTTGAGGAACCTTAGTGCCAGTTAGTTGACAGGGTATTTTTTAAAACCATTTGCCCATTTCTGGCTGTAGCTCATAAGCAAAATGAACCATTTTTTTTGCAAAATATCCTTCTTTATTTATTCATCAATGCTTAAAATAATTTTTTATTGTACTACTTAAAATAAACAATTTAAAAAAGTTAAATAAAAATTATAAGAAAAAAAGAAACTAAAGAAATATTTTTAAATTACAATTATCAAACTTTAAAACAAAGTAAAAAAAATGTTCATAGAAAGTTTTCTTTTTTTAAAGTTCAAAAACGAAAAAAAAAGCTCGTAAAAACTTTTATTTTATTTTACAAACTTAAAAGTACCGTTTGAATATAAAAAAATATATATAAGATTATCCTTTTTGTTGTTTTTTAATATAAATTTATAACAAAATAAAATTTTATTTTTTTATTACATTTACAAAACAAACGTTATTAAATTTTTCTTTACTTTATGTGCTACGTGACAAATAGATTATTGCATAGTCAAAAAAATCTTAAATTATGAAAATAATCTTTCGAATAATGACCAGAAAAAACAAAATAATCTTATTTTTATGTGACCAAAAAAAAGAACATCCTCTCTGAATTTTCTCATTTATAGATTACAATCTAAATTTAAGTGCGTTTAATACATGCTTTTTTAGTTGTACAATGCCGGATTCTCACAATGCCTCTGTTCTCATTTTTATCTATCCAAAAAATTTTTTTTCTCTATTGAAGTCTTAAAAAAGATAAAATCTTTATTTCGTATATATTTTTTTTGTGCAATAAAAAAACTAACATAGTGGTATATGAAACGTTCTTTGTTAATTTAGTTACCCCCTTAACTTTGAATTTGTTTGAAATTTCGTTTAGCAATATCCAATTCTATACAGATGAGCTTATTTTTATACTTTTTATTAACATAGAGCCGACTTTTTAATTTTAGAGCCCCAAATATTTAATAAAGTGCTTGAATTTTTTTAAAGAGTATAAGAGAACAACCACCCTGTTAAGTAGTTTGACACAATAAACTTCCTTCAACCAATTTTTAAAATGAGCCCAGAAATTTCAAAATCCATTGATTAGTTGAAGAGATACAAGCCTTTCACTATTTTTTGCAAACTAAGTCGCAACTTGTTAAATAACTGAATCCCTTGGTACAAGGAAGTATCAACCTAGAAAATGGATGCAAAAATTTTCAAATCCATCAGTATGTTCAAGAGTTTCTTTATTTTTTTCTAACTAAATCTCACTCCAACTTATGTTACCGAATTTATACAAATTTTCCTTTTCCCTATTGAAAAAAATATAAATTATTACATTCGCTCTAGTAAATTACGTCACTCATATTAAAATAATAAAAATCATTCATTTAAATAATCCATGTCAAAGTCATTGTCTGTCTAGAGGAAGCTATCACATAATAAAAAGAAAAATTAGGTTAAAGCAATTTAAAATTCAAAAACCATCACCCAAAGTACAAAAGCGAAACCGAAAAACCTTTTCAAATCAGCCTCTCAATTTTCACCGAACGAGCTCACCAATTTAACAAAGAAAAGCCCATATATACACACACATAAATTAGCATTTTTAAAACCTCTCTAATTAGGTTATATCAAATACAAGGCAAAAAATAATAATAATAAAAATTTGTCTAATGCATTATTGGGGTACATAAAACTTACGTACTGTACTATAAAAATAAAAGTAAAATATCGATCTAATGCAGGGTAGTTTAGTAATACGAGGCGCGCACGTATTTTTTTTTTCCTTATAGGTACATAAAGAGCTTATATAAAATACACACAAACATGTAATACTTAGATCTTAAAAAAAAAGATAAAAAATGATATAAACGATTCAAACGTCAAGTAAGTATTTATTGAGATTTAGAAAAAAATTTTTATTTGTATTTACGTGCGAAAAAAGTATAAATTGTACTTTTTAAAAATTTTATTTATTCGAATTTGGCTGTTTTTGTAAGTTTAATCTGTAATAAAAATAATTAGTAGTATGCTAATTAAGTAATTCTGTGAATAAACCCATTATAACCATTAAGTAAGTTTAATAAAATATTTAAGTAATTTCTTTCATTAATTTATTTAAATTTTGTAATAAATTTTTAAAAAATAATAGAAATATTATTTAAAGAACTAAAAGTTACATCAAAATTGGATAGAAGCCAAAAACTATTAATATATATAAATTTTCCATATAAAATAAATTTTGTTTTTCTCTAAATTTTCTGTATTATAATAGGAAAATATAAATCATGTTTTATGAAAAATAAAAATTAAGTACATTAAATAATCTTCAGCTGATTTTTACAATCATAAGTGGAATTATGCAAACTTTGCATAAGTATTTATGATAAAAAAATGTCTTATCAATTGCTGGTGTCAAACACCTGATTATGATGAAATAAGTTATGAAACACTGAAATATTTTTATAAATTAATTGATGCAAGTAGTAATACCAATTTGTAAATTACAATTTAAGAGTCGTTTTTAATCTTTAAATCTTTGTACATGTGTGTGTAAGCCACGATTGATCCCCTGTATTAGATATAGGAAGCTATACAAGTTTTAAACTTTTTGTTTTCATGTACGTAGTAGTTGAACACTTCTAATAGATAAGCTCTTATCAATATAATCATTTAAACTTCAATGCCAAAGGTTATTGATTTATTTTCATAAGAATTTATTATCTAAAATAAATTAAATCATTATCGTTTTACTTGTTTCTTTGAAAAGAGATAGTTACGTCAAATTATCAGCATAATATAAATATTTTATTTACTGAATTCTAGCGCACTTTTAAGACGCTATTGAATTTTACCTGATTAAGCAGAAAAGTTCTATTCTCAAATTTGGGAACAGAAAAGTTCTATTATTCGCAAATATTAGAGAAGAAAAGTTTTAAAGAAACGCGTGATCAAAGAAATTCCCAAGCTCTCCCTTCTCCTAAAATTCCTCTTTTGATAAATTTCTGCAAAGATATTCTAGCTTAATTTAGGGGTAGGTGTAAGTATCTCATAATTATAAGTAAGTGAAATTTGGTTGTTTGGGGTCATTTGGGGGTAAGTGTAATTTTGGTTGCTTACTGCAGGGTTCTGGCTATGAGATCCCCACGGGGGGGCTATGCTCCCCTCTACTTCTTTCGGTCTGGTAGGTACGAGTACATTATTAGGGGGTAGGTGAACATTGGTTGTTTATTATGGGCGCCTTTTTTATTGCATCGAAAAATATTTAAATCTCATGTCTTTTTAAAAATTTAAATACAATTGGGCTTTGCCTCAGATACTATTTCACATGCGATCTGGACCATTATTTTTTTTTTGCTTCCTTGATTAAAAATGTACTATAGAATATAAATCACAAAAACTCAGTAATCAGCTCTAGGGGGAAATGTTTTAGAGAGGAATTTTCCTGAAAGAAAATGTAACAAGGGGGTAATTTTAGGAAGAGAGGAAAAGTCAGAGCGCGGTTTTTCGGATTGATGATTCCAAAAATACCCTTAGTAGATCTTTATTCACCCTGGGTTCGAAAAAAATCCGAAAAATTTTTAGACTCATAATTGTTTCAAATTGTTTTTAAATTATGGACATATTCCACCACTCTATTTTATTACTTCCACACCTCTGATTAATTTTTATTAAATTTTGCTTCCAAAGATATAGCATATATTATTTTTATAACTATAAATAATTATTTCTTGTCAACAACCAAACCCCAGAAATCTATTAAAAAAAATATTTCCGATTTGGTTTCAAATCAATACTTTATTTTTGAACAATATTCAAAACTATATTGTTAATATATATTTAAAATTTCTTGTTGTGACTTCTTCAACTAAAAGAAGACAAAAGGCAAAAAAAAGATATCATTTTTTGTTTTTAATTACTGATATATGAGAAAAAAATAGCTCTATATGAATAAACAAAAGAATATAATACGTGTATTTATAGTAGAGAAACCTTTTATTTGTAAATTAAATGAAATCGATAATTTTATTTTTAATTAACATCAAATTATATTATCACATAATACCGGAAGTCAGATAATAATAATCATAAAAATATTTTAAAAAAAGAATTTTATTTAATATGAGAAATTTTTAAAAATAAAACACAAAACCCTGCGATTTTTTCATGCGTTAATTAAAGTCAGTGGTATTTTTTTTAAAAAAACATGCTCTAAGTAGCAGAAAGTGTTTGTATTAAACGTATGCACATTAAAATATATTTTCCAAGTTATAAAAAAAAAAAATAGAAATCAAAGAGAGGATGCAAAAAAAGGCGTCAACTCAGAGTATTGAATAAATAATATAATGGGAGATATAGCAGCTGACAACGATAAATAAAATAAAAAGAACTTGTAAAGAATTTAAGTTTATAAAATATACTTTCTATACACATAACAGGTATTTATTTATAATAAAGAATTATTTATATATACGTCAGGTGAAAGAAAAAAAGAAAAAATTTTTATTCGCATTATATAAAAAATGAAGGGATTTTTAGAGATAACTGAGGAGTTTTAATTAGGGTAATGTTTTTATGTGTGTTTATAAGTAATTAAAGATGACTCTTTGATAAATATATTAAAATGTTAAATAAAAAATGATTTTTATCTATTTAAAAGTACCTATTTATTAATGTATATTAGACTGGACGTTATTTTGAAAAATTTTTTGTTTTTGAAATTTTAATCATTTGGTTTTTGATCAAAGTCCTAAAATATCCAAATTATTCACTTTTGAAAATGAAATTCTCTAAATTTACAATAATTTATTTGCTAAAAATTATTAAATTTTCGGTAAAAATTGTAAAATTACTAAACTTTTCGCAAATTTACGAAAAAAATTGTTGATTTACAACTTTTTATGTGACTTTTTAAAAAAGATTCGAAAATGGTCATATTTTTTCGTTATTTTACAATTGTTACTGAAAGTTTATTAGTTTTTAGCAAATAAACTATATTTTTTATAAATTTACAGCAGAATTTTTAACAGTGTAGGTAACATAAACTCTGGTCAACTAAAAAATTAGGTTTATTTATATTTTTAATTTTTAAAATACGGTTATCGAATAACTCTTGTAATAAAGTCACGATTTACCTAATCTTAGGTCTCTGGAATTTTGGCCAAAACTCTGATTCCCTAAGACTCTGAAAACTTTTGTTTAAAACTAATATTGATAAAATATTATTTTCTACTTTTCCCTCCACCGAGTGTCAAATAGTAGATAATTTTCAGTTTCTCTGTTCGTAACATCCAAGTAACTTAAACATTTCAAACTTTTTCACAGTACAATAAATTTCATACCAGGCTAATATTATTAAAAGAACAGAACAAAACAATATTTAATTTTGTGTGCTTTTATAATTAGGTTATGAATACATAAATATTTTCATATTAATTAATTTTTTTTTTTGCATATCAAATTTATTATAATATTATGGTTTTAACATTTTTTTTTTAGTATCAAGAAGTATAATAATAATACTAATAGACCTTTGCAAAAAATTTTAATTATTCTTTAGTTAGTTGCAGTATACGTTTTTTTATTATTGTATAGATTTTTTTATACAGTTATTAATTTAGTGCTTATAGCAAAGAAATAATAAGGTGTATAGAAAAATTATTTATAATTCGATATATGCAGCTTTTCACATTAAATGAGCAATTTAGTAATTTTGTTTATTTATGATTTTTTTAACTGATTATATGAGATATTCCAGTTTAAAAATGAAAAATAGAATGAGTTTGCACAAGAGGATTAGAGCAAAAGGAAGTTTTGAAATTTAATAAATTTTGAATTAATATCAAAAAATAATTTTTCTGAAAAACACGAATTTTAAATTATTCTTTCGGTACACATCAAAAACTAATAAATTAATTCAGTGTTAAGAAATACTAATTTTGAATAATACTCGTTTTTTCATTAAAAAAAATACTTCTCCCAAAAAAAGTGATACATCCATTCATTAAAAACAAAAAACTTCTTTCTTGAAACACATGCTTTATTCATAAATAATAAATTGTAAGAAACATTAATATTAATAAATGTAATTAAGTATGAACAAAAAAATAGATTAATTATGATTTGAATATGATGATTAAGTTATTTTTTTAAAATTATTAAATTAACATAATTTATGGATTATTTTATAGGTATTTATTACAGATTAAATTCTCAAGTAAATATGATACTTTTTTTTTGATACTTCAATTTTTATATAAAATTGAAAATTATTTTTCTCTCTCTCTCTGTAACACCTTAATTTTTTTTCTTGTTATTTTTCTCAGTTTTTGTATCAAAAATGTATATATTAGACTGACACTTATTTTAGAATTTTTTAAATTTATTTTTTATTTTAACAGGGTAACCTGGCTGTAACTACTAAATTACGTTCTTAATTATGAAAAATTTATAGCATGGGCTTATACAATATGAAAAATTTTCTACTGTTGGTACTTAAATCTCGTTTTATGTATTCTAATTTTGGTAAATATGCTTTAAACAATAACCCCTAAACCAACTACCATTCTAATATACACCCATATCTCACTCAATACATTTTATGATTCATCTCATCCTCTCTCTCTCAAAAAAAAAAATTTATACATTACAAAAAGAGATAATACACATTTTTATAAAAAAAGCTTTATATATCCATATTCTCTCTTATTCTTCTTCTTCAAAAAAAATCTAGAATAATAAAGAGCATATTCAGCTAAAAAATGTATCATCATCAGTATAATATATATTTTCTTTAATAAAACTCCAAAAAGATATATATTATACAGTGCGAACAAATAAAAATAGGGAGGACACAAAAAATAAAAAACTGAAATCATCCCACGAAAACAACGAAATAAATATAAAAAAGGAAAGAGAAAAAGATCACATTTAACAATAACCAATACTATGAGATAAAAAACCAAAAATTAGATATAAATCTAATACATGCGCAAACTTCCGGTACATTTTTTGCTATATTTATTAAAATTTCTGTATCAATTAAATTATCTTTATTGTACTTTAAAAATCAATCAATTTTTTATTCGTAATGAAATTCAATTGTTTCATTTAAAACAGATATCTGAATATAGCTAAAAAAAATTAATGTAATTTTGATTTTATTAAAAAATTTTCTTGTGTTATTACCTTTTTTTCATTCCAATAATAATAACAATAGTAAGGCGTTCTTTTAGATTTCTTCTATAGTAAAATCATATTTTTTCTTCTAAAAAAAATTTTGTTTTTTCTTTTTTTATTTTCATCCTTTAAGTCAACTTTTTTTTTATTTTACTTCACTTTATAAACTTAATAATGACATTTTATATATGTATTTTTCTTTTTATTTTTACTTTACATATAAAATATATATAAACTTTTCCAGACTATAATTACACAAGTGCACGCACATAAAAAGTAATAATACACAGACACAAACAAATTTTCTTTTTTTACATTTACGTTTTTTTTATCAACAGAATATTTATTTGTATTTTTATTTATCAATCACCCCCCTGTATTTTGTTGTTGTAATTCACAAATAAACACTGTAAATAAATTTATTAACACCACTAATATGCACTAACGATAAGGGCATTGACTTTTAATTTATTTTCCACTGCACATTATGAATTTACAGTAATATTTTTAAAACACTAATACACTGATAAAAAATGAAAATGCATATAAAAAAAAATTAGACTTTTTTATAAGGGAGCAGTGCGCGAAGAAGTGCAGAGAGGCTTTTTCGGCACTTGACAACTACGATGTCGACGTCGCTTAGACGGACCGTGTTGTAGTAGAAATTGTATGATGTAGAAAACGAAGAAGGAAAAAAAGAGGATAGATTAATGTATGAAAAAAAGACAAGTTTTTTTTTTTATAAATATATAGGGGATGCTTTATAAAAAAAGGGGGAATATATTTTAGGATGTATATTATGAAAAGAGATAGTTTTATAGAAGGGAAACACTGTAATATTATAAGCTTCCATGGAGCGTACTGAGACTGACCGTTTTTATTCTCTATGTTTTACTTAAAGTTTCTTTTTTTTATCATGGAATAAAAAAAGATGGAATTATGTTATTTTAATAAATGAGAAATAAAGATAGATACTTTTTTATATAGAAAGGGTATTTTGCGATTATAGAGACAGTGCAATATGTTTGCGGTGAAATTTGCAAGTTTTAGTTACTTTTTTTAGCTGTAGGTGGAGATACGTGTAATTAAATGTGGCTAAATTTAAAATTTTGTAAATTATATTTTTTTTTTTTAATTGCACTGTAATTTTATTTTCCCTCAGGTATCCACCCTTTATTTCCAGTAAAGTTGAGTATAGTGACAAAATTGAACTTTTCAGAAAAAAATGGTACTATGCAATGACAAAAAATCAATTTTTACCTTCAACAATTACGTTTTAATAGAAAATTAAAAATGCATAAGTTTTAAGCAATTTTTAATCAAATCACCTTAGAGAGGCTCATTTTTATACTATCTAGACTTCCATTTTCACCTGCAAAATTTTAAAAAAAAAATATATGTATCTATTATTAAAACTTTTTAAAAAAAGAAAAAATATTTTTCTAATTATCAAATTAAAATAAAAATTAATAATTTTTTATAATAAATTATTTTTGAAAGATTTTAATGTTGATAAATAAGCGACTTTTTATCTTATACTATTACATGGTAAAATACAATTTACCTCTTGAAATTTGTTCACAATTACAGTTGATAATTTTTTTCAAAGATGGCGCTATTTTTATTTAAAAATTTTAATGCAAATTATTTTATGCACGCGAAAAAAAAATTTATTTAAGAAATCACACTGAAATTTTCGAGGCACAACCATTGATTTATTCATTAATTCGCAGAAGGAACTCCACTCTTTAAAATTATTTTTCGAACTGACCCTTAAATTATTATACTGATTTAGCATATAATTTATCTCTAGAGATAGCCAGCTGGCTTTGTTCTTATTAATCCCTTTTTAAGTCTATTCACGTTTAAATTTAAGAAATTTTTTAAAGGAAATTTCGTCCCAGACCTATTCTATAGATTAATTATTGCAGATAATTTTTTGGGGGGTTTCAATCCCAAACCCTCTATCGAATAATTTCTTCTGATTCCTTTTTAAATTGACTTTTCACTAGAAAATTTGACCCTTAGTTAAGGGATCTCAGTACAATCTAATGAAAATGATGCTAAAAAGTGAGAAATTCAAAGGTACCTGAAATTTTCGCTCTTTGAGTTTTTTTATTCTAATTAAAAAGATGTGCCTAAAAAAATATTGTTTACTTATTTTAACTATCCCAAATTATTTTTATAAACGTGAAATTTCACGTTTCAATATAGATTGAATATATTGAAATCTTTAAAGTTTTCAATTATATTTCCCAAACCTTATGCAAAATAAAACAAATAGAGTTTTTTTGAATTTGCAGATTTTAGTATTTTCAATTGTGGGTATTAAGTAAAATTATTCTTTATTTGATACTGTAAGATATATTATAATATCAGCTTAGAAATGTTTATCTCTCAAAAAAAAAATTTCATTCAAGCTCACTAAATTTACTCAGATTGCTCGCATTCACCAAGTTTCTGTAAAATCTGGATTTCAAATTACGCTTTAATTTTTCACATAGATATCTATAAATATGAGAAGAATTTCTTTTACACGTGAACTCCTGCAACATGTTTAATAAAAGCGCGCCTGATAGTATACCACAGTCTATACTACTTCTATCGTTTCGAGACTAAAAAGCACCACTCGTGCTCAAAACCTGAATTATAAAAAATGGCCGCTCGTTTCTCAATTAAAAACATGTGTTTATAGATGCGAATAATAGTCACAATATTTCAGTCGTTTTGAACTCGTATATTAAAAACTGCGCATTTGTTTATACTCAACTATTAATATTAAAGTAATTTATAATAAACGAATATTATTTAAGTATGTATTTTTCACCAAGAGACAAACCTGAAAAACAAAAAATAAAGTGTAAAGTTCCAGGATGTAACTCAAATAATCAAGTTGATACTCGACTTCGATTTCATCGCGTTCCGAAAATTGGTAATGAAACCTTAAAAATAATAAACTCTAAAAATGATTTTGAAACAATCGACAAAGGCACAGAATGGATGAGAACTTTAAATATCCAAAATGAACTTAATAGAAAAGGACCAATGTACATTTGTTCTTTACATTTTAAAAAAGAGGATTATGTTCTACCAGGTTAGTATATAAAAAATTTTATAAATATAAAAAAAGCAAGGATCCTGGGCAATAAAATCACTGCATAAAATCTAGTATACAGAATTCAATTGCATTGTAAGGTAACACGGAGAGTACTTGGATACTTTTTTAAATTGCTGTAAATTGAAAAATAATTCATAACAAATACAGCACAAAACGTTTCTGAAACGTTTCTAATGTAAACTAAAATGCAAACAGAAACGTTTATAGAACATTTTCAAAACGTTTAAAAAACGTTTTTTAGGTCCGCTTCTTTTTGACAGCTAAAAGTTTTAGGTACGTTTCTGAAAAAAAAGATTTTTTGGTCCAAGAAACAAATTTTTTTTTTGCTAAGTGATTATGTATAAAAAAAAATGTGAAAAAAAATTAAATGTAAACGTCTTTAAAACGTTTTTGAAACGTTTATAGCTTTCAAGAAAAAGTAGATCTAAAAAACGTTCCTAAAACGTTTTGGAAACGTTCTATAAACGTTTGTGTTTGCATTTTAGAAACTTCAAGAAACGTTTTGTGCTGTATGTGAATGTACATATTTTTCTCCGGAAGTACAATTAAAAATAAGTACTCTTTACAACTTTTAACTTTTTAAGTCAAAACCTTAATTTTTGGCAGATATATTTATAATTTTTCCTAGTTTGGTAAATTAGCTCAAATAGCTATTTATTAAACAAGGGATAAAATATTGGTTTTGGCTTTGCATGCAGTTGTATGCACGAGGGAGCGTAGCGAGCGAGTGCAGACAGCATGCAAAAGTCGAACCCCATATTTTGTCCCATGTTCTAAACAATAGTTTTACATATAATGGGCAAAAAAGCCGTCTCCCTAGGGCAGAAAATAGACTTTTTTTTGCCCTAGATATATAAATATTCTTATTTTTCAAAAAAAATCAATTTTTATTAAAAACTGTAAAATTATTGATTTTGTACTTTAAAATTTCGCCATTTTCATAAAAATCTTTTAAAGCTTATTAAAAGTTTTATGCCCGTGTAATATTTCCCGAGGAATCTGAATTTTTGGTCAGGTTTTCATTTTGGTCACGTGACTTGGCAGAATTTTTGAAATGGTTAAAAAATAGTAATTAAAAAAATATCACTATTTAATCTGGAGCTTCAGATTAGCGTATCCAATGGTTTTTTTCGTTTAGTGATAAAAAATGGAATTTCTCGCGCAAATGAGGTCCAAATTAAATTTCCGAACAAGAACTCCGGAATCAAATTATGTGAGAAAAAGTGACCATAAGGTCCGATGCTTTCTTTGCAACTTCATTAATTTTTTAACATGGAATATTTTTATAGAATGGAGACCCTGAGAATCCAAAAATCAAGACGGGTGGGGGAAGTCATAATTGTCTGGTTTAAGGGGGGGGGGGGGGGGCTCAAAGACACCGTCGTTCAGAGCGGGACGTAAATTTGCACTTAAAAATGTACGCCTCCTGTATATACTCCAATGATACAAATTTACGTCCCGCTCTGATTGACGGTGTATGTCCGATTTAAAGTGGGGGAGGTCAAATGGGACTAAAAATAATTTCGATCTAGGGACTTAGAACAATTCGGGTGGTCAAAATGGTTTATTTTAAGAAGGGGTCAAAATGTGTAATGTGTCCGATTTAAGGGGGGGGGGAGTCAAATGAGACTAAAAATAATTTCGATTTAGAGACTTTTAGAATAATTCATATTTAGGGACTTAAAATAATTTCGATCTAGGGACTTAGAACAATTAAAGTTTAGGGCCTCAGAATAATTTCGATTTAGGGATTTAGATCTGAAAATTAAGGGGGGTATCAAATGTGTTCGATATAAGGGGGAGGGGAGTCAAATGAGACTTGTTTAGGGACTTAAAATAATCTTATACAACCATCTTATACAACCATCTAATAAATTCGAAGTACAGGTTTTTGGATCCGTTTTTATACATAAAGTTCAACACATATAATTCTATTTAAATAGGATTTTTTACGTAAAGTTGGCACCATAGTTTAAATAAATAAAATAATATACTTTTGTATTTCAGATATAGAAAGCTCTAGAAGATTGCTTAAGAAAACTGCTATTCCAATGAGAAATATAGATAGAACAACAAATAGAATTCCTAAAAAGAAAAAATCACTTGAAGCTGCAAGTTCATCAAAAACTATGATTGATGAAGACATATCAATTTTAGCAAAACAATATTGTAAAAAAATTAAATTAAGTGAACCAGAATTTCATGATAATGATTTGAATATTCATACTCAAAAATCAGAATTTGATTATGAAGAAATAGAATATCCTGAATTTAAGCAAGAGCCAAAATTCAATGAGGAAAACCCAGAAATTGTTTCTGAAGATATAGAAATTAATGAGGAAAAACCAAGTATTTCTTGTGAAGAACCACAATCCTATGAAGAGAAACCAGATATTCTATGTGAAGCGCCAGAATTTCGTGAAGAAAAACAAGAATTTCCTTATAAAGAACCAGAATTTTACGATTGTGAACCAAAATCTCATAACATGAAAACGCAATTTTATAATGAAGATTGTAAAATAGAAGCAAGAATAGTTACCAATAAAAAAATTGCAATTGCTACTAATTTGTTGCCAAAGAATAAAATTAATCTCAAAAAGTGTGTCAGTTTATTGCCAAATGACGGGAGTAATGTTAAAAATCCAGTAAATTTGCCAAAAAAAGATAATAATATAAAAAAATTTGAAGATAAAAATACTCAGGTCACCAGTGGTGATTTATGTTATTCATTTTTTAATACTTACATTAATGATAATTCAGATGTGGCAACTTTTTGTAATATAAAAAATTTAGAACTGTTAAATGAACTAACAAAATTATTCGATGAAAAATATCCAATAAAAAAAAGAAGTTACTTATCAACAAAAGAAAAAATAGTTTTAACAACATTTAAATTAAAAACAGATTTAAATTTTACCATTTTATCTAAACTGTTTAGAACGGTATCATCTGGTACTTGTAAAAATATATTTAATGATACACTAGAAAAGTTATACAAAATTTTGGAACCCATTCGCATATGGAAAATAAACGAAGAAACGAATTCTGAAAAATTATTTACAATAGATCCAATGTATTTCAAAACATTTTCAAACAAATTAATAAGCATTGATACTACAATGCTTGCAGTTAAAAAAAATTAATTTACTTTCTTTTTAATTTTAATTAACACATTGTAAAAATTACCACAATGTAAAAAGTAACTTTCTTAGATTTACAAAAAAAAATATAATTTTTTCGAAAAATTAGTGAATTTTCAAAAAATTTTGTAAATTTTCGAAAAAAATTTTTTGTTAATATATTAAATTTAGTAAATATACGATTTTTTTCGAATATTTACAAATTTTTTTGAAAATTTACTAATTTTTTTGTTAATATAAGAGTCTTTCTTTGCCAAAACAGCAATGGTGGGCAGGTCGGGTCATCGGATCGGCCTCAAATTTTTCCCATGTTTTTATAACATAAAGATAGGAAAATCCTGAAATTTTCAGCCTTCTAGGTCTTAAACAGCCCGAGTTATGGCCAATCAAACTCATTAGGCGGCTCTCGACCGGCGTTAGTGCTTTTCGGGAAAATGGTTAAAAATCATAAATATAAGCTTGAAAAAAAATTCTGAAACAGTATATATGTTGGGAAACCTTCAGTAAATCCATTTCTGCCATTATTTTTTCGGAAAAACCCCGGGAAATTCCGGAAAATGGGAAAATGCGTTTTAAGAAAAATCGCAATATCTCATTTGCCGCCATTTTTTTTTGAAAATTTTTTTTTCAAAATTTTTTTCAACCGAAATCCCATCGATCTGTATGAAAAAAAATTTTGATTTCGGCCATTAAGGTCGATTTTAGCCTGTTTTAGAATAATTTCACATTTTCAATACTTCTTTATTTAATTTTCCGTAAGGGGTTAAAATAATTGACTTTTTTGCTTTCAGAATCGAATAGCCAGGGAAAAAGTAGTCCTAAATAAAAAAAAAAATTGCTCTTTTCGATGAAAATTAACCGAGTTATGGTCAAGTAAAGATAGTGTCACAAATTACCATTTTTATACTAATTCCAATTTTAGGGTCCATAACGACATTATAACTTGAAAAATGCATAACTCGCTTAAATTTTATCGTAAAAAGAAAAGTTTAGGATTATTATCGAATATTTTTTCCTTGACTATTCTTTTATGCAAGAAAAAAATTAGTTTAGTCAATAAAAAGTTTTTTTTTGGTCAAAAACTAATGTAACATGTTAAAGACTGTTTTTGATTATTATCATTTTTTATCAAAAAAAATAAATTTCTGTCAAGAAAATTAATTTTTTTATTGGATAAACGAATAGTCAAGGAAAAAATATTCGATAATAATCCTAAACTTTTCTTTTTACGATAAAATTTAAGCGAGTTATGCATTTTTCAAGTTATAATGTCGTTATGGACCCTAAAATTGGAATTAGTATAAAAATGGTAATTTGTGACACTATCTTTACTTGACCATAACTCGGTTAATTTTCATCGAAAAGAGCAATTTTTTTTTTTATTTAGGACTACTTTTTCCCTGGCTATTCGATTCTGAAAGCAAAAAAGTCAATTATTTTAACCCCTTACGGAAAATTAAATAAAGAAGTATTGAAAATGTGAAATTATTCTAAAACAGGCTAAAATCGACCTTAATGGCCGAAATCAAAATTTTTTTTCATACAGATCGATGGGATTTCGGTTGAAAAAAATTTTGAAAAAAAAATTTTCAAAAAAAAAATGGCGCCAAATGAGATATTGCGATTTTTCTTAAAACGCATTTTCCCATTTTCCGGAATTTCCCGGGGTTTTTCCGAAAAAATAATGGCAGAAATGGATTTACTGAAGGTTTCCCAACATATATACTGTTTCAGAATTTTTTTTCAAGCTTATATTTATGATTTTTAACCATTTTCCCGAAAAGCACTAACGCCGGTCGAGAGCCGCCTAATGAGTTTGATTGGCCATAACTCGGGCTGTTTAAGACCTAGAAGGCTGAAAATTTCAGGATTTTCCTATCTTTATGTTATAAAAACATGGGAAAAATTTGAGGCCGATCCGATGACCCG
This sequence comes from Anagrus nilaparvatae, assembly GCA_022575985.1. Classification (NCBI taxonomy): domain Eukaryota; kingdom Metazoa; phylum Arthropoda; class Insecta; order Hymenoptera; family Mymaridae; genus Anagrus; species Anagrus nilaparvatae. Next base: position 27,128,193 of record JAKSXM010000231.1, on the reverse strand, counting down.
ACCTGCCCACCATTGCTGTTTTGGCAAAGAAAGACTCATAAGAAAGTTCCTTTTTACAGTGCATTACTACAATTTAAGATAAACATCCATATAATTATGAATTATATTTTTTAAATTAAAAATCCCGTATGCAATAAGTTTCACCAAATCCAGATGACATTGAAATTTCATTTAATATCTTAGTATCCTAAAATAGTAAATTTTTTTAAAAATGTTAGTTTTCATTATTATTTAAAATTTTTAAGCAACTCTGAAATCAATTCCCTTTTTGTGAATATGGAAAATTTGTAATAATAGTTTATAGGTTTTTTAAAAAGCACTAAGATTTTATTAATTTTTATTTTATCAATAATAATTTATATATATAATAATAATTTAGAAAAATTAATTAAATACTTAATTAATTTAAAAAATACATAAACATAAACTTAAATTAATTACAATAGTATTAATTGTGCATTAAAAGAAAAAAAAATTTTATTTTTAATATTACATTATATTTGTTAGGTAACTGATACCACCAGTAATAATAATAATAATTTTATTTTTCACAATAATATTAAATTAAACGTGTAAATACATAAAAAATAAAATAAAACAATGTAATAATAATATTTAATCTACTTCTAATTTACGAAATGAACCAGATATGCCTCCTAAACCATCACAATTTGATGAACACGTATCTTTTGGTGATATCTCGATGTACATATCATCTAATGCTTTTATTTCGTCTCTTTTTGCTTTTAATACTTTTTTAAATTCAGCTGAAATAATAAAAAAATATAAAATTATTTTTTTAATTATTATACAGGATATTAAGTGACCATGTTACAAATATGATTCTGGGTCAAAAATAAATTATCTTATTTAATGTAAACCGTTATAAAAAAAATTATTATTTAAATATAAAACCATTGTCAGTATAAATAAACTTCCGCTTTAAATTTTTATCTTTGAATCTTGTATTGTAAAATTTTATTTTTATTTTGTGCAAAAAAATGGGTTATTATAATTAATTATACGAATATTGTAATAAAATTTTTTAATTATTATGGTTTTATTACTTACCAATCATTTCTGAAAGAGGAACTTCACCTCCATATTCTTTGGGAAGAATTTTTGGATCGATAGCCTTTTGTAAATCTTCTAAGCTTCTATGGACCTAAAATTAATTAAAATTTTCTATAATATGACTCATATGAAATCATTTCAAATTGACATATGATTAAAATCTTGAACAGTAATAGATTTTTCAAAAATTACAGGTTTGTTTCCAGACAAACGCGAATCAAAAGTATGCTTGACCAGTTCAGGGCCAGTGCATACATTTGCCGGGATATTATTCATTTCGGGGATGCATTACAGGGACTTTACTTTTTAAAATAATTTTGAATTACGTACTTAAAATACTTTGGATTTTTGTACTTAAAATAATTTGGATTTAGGGACTAACTATAATCTATGTTTAGGACTTATATGATTTGGAAATTAAAACTAAAAACAAGTTCCGATTTCCCATGCTCGTTGCTTGGATTAACAAACAAATCAGTTATACGTTTTTTAAACCCTTTTTCAAAAATAATTTTTTTTTCGGTTTTCGCCCATAAATTAGGATTTATAGCAATTATGGTCCCCCAAGGGATCTTAAAAATGGTTCTAGATTTACAACTTTTTCCCATTTACAAGGGGAGTTCAACCGTTTGGGGAGGCAATTTTCTTCTAACTTTCAAGACAGGTTGTATTATTTGAAAAAATACCCCCCCCCATGTCCTGGGCCTAGAAAGTAGACCCCCTAGCAGGTTCTATGCTATAAGATAGGGTATTTTAGGATATCTTCTAAATGATGCTGCTACCTTGAAAGTCAATTTACATATATCACTTTACATATATCTTCCAATAAGCCTCATTTCTTTTGTGTAAGTATCAGATTTTGATACCCGTCAACCGTATTTTTTTACGAGTAATTCTCTTACCATTATAGTCTATTGACCAAAAATAAATGACCAAAAATGACCAATCTTTAAATTGCTACCAAAATTGTATAATGAAGACTGAAAGTCTTCAAAACATGGGCAATTCATTGCATAAAAAAAGAAAAATATAGTTATCTCAAAAATCAAGTATTTATTTGTAAGCAAAATAATTGTAAGTTTTTACTAAAACAGGTTTTATATCTCTCAAAAATTTTGCAAAAGTTTCTAGTTATATATTATAGCATAGAATCCTTTGGGGGGTTTAATTTCTAGGCCCAAGAGTCTGATTCTAGTAAACTGACGATATGAGGGCTACTCTTTTTTCGACTTCTTTTGGTCTAGCTTACCCCAGGGTAGGCACGAGTACACCATTAGAGGGAAAGTGCAGCATCCAAGTTTTCATTGCGGGAGGTTTGCCCAACGAAGTCCCACAAAGGTTTAAAAAGTATAGTTATATAATATAATACCGGATTATTGGTCTTAACATGGAACATGTTTAAGGCAGGGGGGTATTTGAAGCATGTCATTTTTGGAAAGGAGGGGGTCAAACGTGCTATATTCAGGGGATGTCAAATGTGCCACATTAAGGAGGGGTCAAATGGACTTAGAATAATTTAGATTAGAATTATTTAGATTTAGGGACTTAATATAATTTTGTTAAAGTCGTATATAGAATATTAAGGATAGTTAGGGGCTTAAAATTATTTTTTTTTTGCTTAAGGACTTAAAATTATGGAGGCTTTGAGGTTTAAAATATTTATTTATTTATTTATTTATTAACCAGTATACAGTCAACTTTGTATTTATAACAAAATTGACCATGACTTTTTCTTTTTGTGCAATTTTTCGAACTTGTATAAAAAAATTTTTTCCATTAAATAAATTGCTAACTTAACAAATATTATTTTATAAATGACATTTAACATGTTTATAATATCAGAATTTACGCTATTACGTTCTGAAAGTAATTGCATGTTGTGTAAATTAAAAACTACTATTTCTTGCAATCATTAATAAAAATAAACTACCAATAAAAAAAGTAACTGCAAACTATAACTAGGAAATTTAAATCAGCTTAGGTGTAACATAAACAGGTAAACCAAAACTTGTTATAATTAAAACGAATATGTAAGATAATAAATTAAAACTTACCAATACTCTTGATCTTAATTTATCATTAAGTAACGACAATGCCAATTCAATAATTTTGGTAGCACAACCAGGTATATTAACTAAATGAGTTTCTTTGTGTCTCATTGGTGTACTATTTTGTATACACGTTAACATATTACGTATATCAGTAAATGACCAACTTGATAAATGTCCCATTGTTAAACCAGATTCATCATTTAAATGTGTATAGCCATGTACTTGACTTTCTTCGTCATCTAATAATGCTTCAACAATTAAACTATGCACTTTAACCATTTGCGCTGATGTAAATTTATATGGATCAAATCGACCAGCACATGATAATATCACTTTTCTACCATGTGAATCACGTTTTAATAATGGTATTAAATAACCAGCATCAATTATTGATTCGATATCAGGATCATTTATGTCTAAATTTTGAAACCATTCTGGATACAATTGACGAATCGTTAAATAACGTTCTAACATCTCTTGGGCTAATGGTAAACTAAATTTTTTTGTACGCAAAAATCTCAATAAAAATACTGAATCGGTGCGGCAATTTTTTATCGATGGGTGTTTTAATATCCATTCACGAAATTTTTCTATTGATTCGTCACGTGTTTTATCATCTTCACGTAATTCGTCTTTTGCTATAGTTTGGGTTTCTTCACTTAAATTACATTTGTATGCTGTTGTTTCTTCATCTTGTTGTACACCCATTTTTTTTAGCTAAAAGAATTCAAAAAAAATTATTTTCACATATATAATATTAGTCATTAAAATTCTTATGCAAAAAATAACTTAATTTATTTAAAAATATGTTCACGTAAAATTTTTTATATCACAAAAAAAAGAACGTGTCGTTTAGAAAAATTGATTTTTTTTTTATTTATTCAAATGCCAGATTTTATTATTTATAAAACAAAAAATAAAGAACACGTGATTTATCTTATTCTTTCGAAAATTATTTTTTGAATATAATGTATTGATAAAATATTCTAATTTTTAAATTTACAAAAAATTATATATTATGCCATGCAAAATTTTAAAATTTTTGCAATTTTTGCTTTGTCTTATTTTGGATTCTTTTTTTTTTGTTAATGTGACGTTTTAGCTTAAATTCCAGAAAAATTAATTTTTTGGAGAATCAGAAATTAAAAAATTAATCAGAATTATAATTTTTAATTTTTCAGTTAATTTTAAACTTTTATGTTAAATATTTATTTGAAATTTTTAGGGTGCATATTATACTCTTGAAGCCAAGAAAATTAAATTTAACATTAAAAAACAATCCGGAAATCATAAAAAAATATACAAAGAGCAATTAAAACTACAAACCACAGATTTTTACATTTTAATTAAATTACCAGTTTTTTACAAAAATTATGACAAAAACAATAAAAATTAAAATTTTTGAAAAACTACATCAAGAAAAAGTAAAATTCATGTACTAATTCATCAACCAGTTGAAATGTAATCTGCAAAATTACAATTAATAAATAAATATTACATAAAAAAAAAGGATATCAATATTAAAAGGTGTACCTTACGTAATAAACTTTTAATATATTATAAATTTTTTAACATAATTTACAACGAATTTAAGGATAACACGTGCTATTTAAAAAAGAAAGTTTTTTTTTTGTTTTTACGTAAGACCTTTTTTTTATGGGTACATATTAATTTATCTGCTTTCATTTTAATCTTTGGGAATTTTTTTTCTTTGTAATAAACGGTTTGACCTTCATAATTTTCTATGATCATTACATACAGAAATATGATTAATTATTTATGTTTTTAATGAGGTTAATCGATATTGATATTTCGTAATAGTATTTTTATAGAAAATTCTATTATCTTAAATAATTAAGATGATATTTAAAAAAATAAAATATGCATTTTTTAATATTTATGACGTAACTTACACATATAGAAATTATTTTCTCGCACTTTTAAAAATACGGAAATCAATTAAAAGTATCAATAAAATATTTATTAGTAATAGTACTTGTTTTATTAGTAGGAGATTAAAGGAAAAATTTATATTATATTCAATTAACACTATTTTAAATAAATTAAATTTTTAATTTCCTGTATCATAAAAAAAAAAATTTATTGTTATTCTAACGTATTTGAAAGTGAAGATTTATCTTTATAATTTATTCATGACATTTTTTATACAAATAATTAATTAGATACTGAAAAAATTAATAAGCTTAAATTTACTTTCTAAGTACAAACCAAAAATTTAAATATTGCGGAAATATTAACAAAAAAAAAAATTAACATAAATAATCTCGGAACTGAAGAAATTAAAAGTGTTGAACACATATAAGATAAAAAGTTAAATACCACTTTCACTTTATGGTCAGACAAAAAAAAATAAAAGTGAGAATCAAAAAAAAAAACCCAAGTTACATCATGATTTTTGTTCTAATAATATAATTTTTAATTTCAATGACACATAACTTTTACTTTTTTTATTTTATTATTTAAAACATAAATAAATAAATAAAACACCTTCATAAATAATTATTTGTTTATAATGAATCGAAGGTCTTTTTTTTCTCATGAATTAAAAAAATGAAAATTATATACCTTGTAAAATCCTGTGAATTCAATGCAAGAATCCTTTATTATCACAAAAAGATGTAACACAAAATCACAAAATATAATTTCTTTTTACTGAAAAAAGCACTTTAATTTAACACACCTGTAACTACTATACAAGGTTTTTTTTTAAATCAAGTATAGTGAATGTGAGTGTACGGTTATAAGTGATGTTAACCGGTGAATTACCAGCAACGGAGTAATCCAAATGTATTAGGAGACCGATCATTTAAAAGTTACAAAGTTACTATATATCTCACCTTCTCTCTTGTAATATAAGTCACGTGTTACATACGTTTTTGTAGTATGTGTATAGAGAAATTTTTGAACATCATGATTATTTTTTATATATTTTTTTTTTTTATAATTAATTGAACATGTTTTATCGTAATTACGTGAATTTTGCAAAAATATAAACAATTTTATTTTTATAGCTGATTTAATTCAAATAAGCTTCTAAGTCACGTAAAATGTAATTAAAGAAATCAAGCATTCAATTTGATAAGTCACATGTAACTTTGCAGTTAATTTTATATTATTTAAAAAACCTTACAATGATTGTTAAAATCCAAGTATTCATATTTTACAAATCAGTTTCAAAATTTCGCTTATAGATTCTCTAACCAGATTTATTACATTACTCTTTTTAAATAGCTCAATCAAAAATTACTCAGCATCCACTTTTTAAGGCTACGAACCATTGCCCACTTTTAAAATATCATTTTTTTTTCATCACTCAGTAGAATTCTGAATTCTGTACTGTATATATAGGTAACATTTTTCTTTTTGAATTTTTTTAGAATTTAAAGAGACCTCACCCATTTTTTTCAACGAGGAACGGCTATTGGAGGTTTGGTGCTAGTTATCCCTGCGGTTAACATGGCACATTGTTGTGATTTGGAAGTATTCAATACTTCACCTTGTATTTTACACTCTATCATGAAGTTGAAAATAGAAGTTGATTTAAGGTATAATTAAAATAAATATTTAGAAGAAAATCCCACGTGGGGATAAACCTGAAGAGAATTATAATTAAACTTTAGGTATAGGAGCAATGCTACTAAAAAGAGTAGCACTCGGGACCCATCCCATTCATTCTAAGATGAATTCTAATTTCTTCATAATAAGCTTGTTTTTTTTCTAATTCACCACTAAGAATAAGTTAACATTTTTAAAATATTTTATTGTATAAAAACTTATAACCGGTTTGTGTAAACACAACCAAAATGCGTTGAACATGTTTACTATAGCCGTGTGCTGGGTATAATGCATAAATATTACGCAACATTACAATACCATTTGCTATTTTTATAATTTGTAAGTATCACCTTTACTAGATATTAAGATTCTAAACCCAAATTTTTTTCATTTTCTAAGCCCTTATTATTCTAAGTCCCTGAATTAACGAAATTTTTCTGCGACTCTGGCGAGAAAATACGTCTTTGCCGGATGCCCAAAGTCCGGGAAATACGTACTTTCGGGCCGCAGTACAGAAAAATTATATTTCTGTACAGTAGCCACGAAAGTACAGAAAAAATCGAAATTTCTCGCTACTGTCGCAGAAAAATTTTATTCGACCCTTGTCCATAAATAAAGAATGCCCCAAACCGCAGTTGACCATCCTCGGCTTCGCCTCGGAAGGTAATTTACGTGCGATTTGGGCCATTCTTTACTTTACTGGACACGAGCCGTAAATATACTATTAAGTCCCTAAATCAAAATTATTCTTACTCCCTAATCCTGAATTATTCTAAATCTTGAAACCTGAATCATTCCAAGTCCCTAAACCGAAATTATTATAAGTCCCTCAATGGAAATTATTCTATGTCCGTAAATCGAAATTAGTCTAACTAAGCCCCTAATCCTGAATTATTCTAAGCCCCAAAATTGAAATTATTTTAAGTCCCATTTGACTTCCCCCCTTAAATTAGACATATTTGACCCCACCTATAATCCCCCCCCCCCCCCCGGAGATGTTTAATCAGTTGAGACTTGAGAGTTAGTTACTTATATTTATACAATTGCGAAGACATTTCATTTGCGAGAAAAATTTTTATGAATCTAATTTCTCATTAACTTTTATTATTTTTTTTTTTTAATTTGATTCTTGTCAAGGTCAAAAACAACATTTTGCTTTTTATTTAAAAAGTAGCTATTAGGTACACGTAAATTTTAATTATTCAAAAAGTGATTTTTTTTGTTAACACATGAAGACTCATTACCATAAAGTATCTTATTAATCAAATATTTATTCATTCTTAAAAATTATTTATTTTTATTTTAATTACTCAAAAAAATGAAGATACAATTAAAAGCAATTTTAAATACTTTTTAAACACTTGAAAGTTTTTTTTTTTAATTACAGAGTTGAAAATTTATTTTTTCAAAAATACAATTAAAAAAATAGCAATAAATTATTTATATTTTTTAAATGCTTTAAATTAAATAAAATAGAAAACTAAAGTAAATAAAAATTTAATACAATTAAAGCTATTTTTTTTTGTTAATTAATTATTTACTAATAAAATATATAACTTAATCGTTCTTTTGCATGTGTATTTGTGTATAAAAAAATAAAAATAAACATTAACAATTTAACAATTTTATACGATTTAATAAAAAATCTTCTGATTTTTTTTTTACTTTTCACTTTCTTCTTTTGTAAATACAAGATTTAAAACTCTTTGCTTTCTCCTTGTAATATATAAACTACAATCGCTTCGTTGAGTCTATAAAAGACTTAAAAATCATTTATATAAAAATCTAGTCTGTAAAACTTCCTGATATTTAATAAATAGAACATTTTTAAAGCTCACGAAATATTAGTATATACACTTTCTCATATTATTACGGATCGATAAATAAACAAAGAATAATAATAATAATAATTTTTTTAGAAAACTTTTTTTTTTTTCTATAACATAATAATTCCTGAATAAAATATTAATTAACTGTTTTATAATTTAACGATTATATAAAAAATGAAAGGTTATACATAATTAATTGATGAGGACATAATTATGATAGTAAAATTATTGTGATTAGAATATAAATTAAAAACAAATTTTTTTTTTTAAAGTAATTTTTTTGATAATTGAAAAATCCATTATTGTAATAAAATAAATAAATACTAAATTAATTTTAGTATTTTTAAAAAAATGAAAACTTTCACTCATATTTTATTATTATTAATTATGTTATCTTATATTACGCATATTATGTAAAAAAAGTTAGATTTATGTGTATAAAGAAAATTAAAACTATTATATAAATATAAAAATTAACAAAATTTTATTTTATTTCCTTATAGGTAAAAACCAAAAAATTTTTATATCATGTGTAATAAATAAAAGTTTTCCCAAGATAATTAAAGATATATATGGGTGGTTTTCACTATAACTATATATTTTTTTATTGTTTACGGCACAACACTAATTATATTTTATTTTTTATTTTTTTTGTATTTTATTGTTTATCAATGTCCAAAAACCTAAAATTTTCAGTGGTACTGCTACAAATGTAAAAATAAATTCTACGTGTTATTCTTATGGGATTTTTTTATTTATGCAGACGGTGGCGTCATGGACGGTTGCGACATTTTGAATGTATTATTGAAATAACTTTGTATTGAAGCCATAAAATTTACTCAAACTCTGGGTATCTTATTTTTCCATGAAAACGCATAACTGAACAAGATTTATTAAGTAATATATGACATACACTTGGAGAAAACGACATGGACGGTGGCGACATTTTTTTTTGTAAAAGCGTTTTAAAAATTTAATAGGTTTAATTTTCATAGTTAAAGCTTTCATATTTAAAATTTTAAGTTTTCCACGGTTCATATATGAGTATTTAAGTAAGAAAAAAAATACAACAGTGCTTTCAAGTGCATAAATATAGAGTGCGCTCCCATAAAAGGTGGGAAGCTTAAAAATAGCTAAAATTGGGGGACAGACTTATATGTAACGATAAGCTAAGAGAATTGCATGAAAATTTGTTTCGTTGAAAAAAATGAGTTTTTGGGACCTAAATACGTCATATGCATCCTACAGAAAAATTTAAGTTCAAATTTTAAGCCGTTTGTTAATGCTCAAAGTTTACAGTTAAGCAAAAGGACAGCAGACGGTGGCGACAATTTGAACACATATGCTCCAGAAAATTTTTTTATTAAGTTACCTAAATATGCATAGTAGGTTGTGACTTTAAAAAAATATTATTTATGAACTTTTTAAAAGAAAAAAAAGTGTAAAAGAGCTTTAGTTTCGTATATAAATGGAGGGGACACTATGTATACCGTTGCTGCGAAAACCACCCATATATATTAGCTTGGAAGTTATTATGGTCTTCGTCTGTTAATACTCGGTATACACATTAATCAGCATTTTAAAAAAGGGGTGCAACTCAAATTTCGGGGTATAATATTTTTAAATGAGTCCCTAATCTCAGTTAATCTACTCCTCAAATTCCCAATTATTTATCAAAAACCAAATTATTTTAAGACCCTAATTAAAAATTATGCTCAATCCATTAACCCCCCTGCCTAAAACTTTTTACTCTCTTCCCCAAAAATATAAGTTTTTGGCCTCTCCTCCTGATAATAACAGATAAGCAGCCAGTAAAATATTCCATGCCAGTTATTTGTGTACATAAGCAAACCCATTACAAGTTTTTCTCCCTAGAGATTATTCTTTACACGAGGAAATTTATATAATAAAATTTGATAATTTAAGTGAACAAGGCCGCATATTTATCAAACAATATATGGTATAAAATTCTGGAGCCCATTATCATTCTCAGGGATCATTTTTTACATCAGGAATTAAATTTAGGCCCAATAAACTATTTTTATTCTTAGTGGGAAATTTGTACGATGTTGGACCATTTTTATTATGCGTGATCTATTTTCTTCTCCCAGAGCTTATTTTTACAAGGTTTCAACTTTTACACCAGAAGTTTAATTTAGGATGAAAGGGCCCACAGGGCTATAGTCGGGGGTTTTAATATTTAACATGAGCTCAAAGGGGGTTGATTAAAAATTGACGTTTTAACGGGGGATTATCAATACAAATTTATTTAAGCCAACGAAAAAACTAAAATGTCTTAACAACCTTAAATTTATTATTTATAAAAAATATAAACAATCCTTACACGGGAACATTAATTTGTTCTTTTTGAGGCTTGACCTTTATTTTACGAATCTTCATTTTCAGGACTGGTAGCGGTGTTGGTGTTGATAACTTTAAAAGTTTTCTTATTTTCGTTCCTCGCAATTTTTCTGACAAATAGTAATACCAAATATATTCCAATAGAAGTGTCATCAATGAAATCATTACTCCCCCGATCATAATAATCAAAAGGGTAGATATTAACGTATCTTCATCTTCATCAATATCATCACGCTCGATTCTTTTTTCAATTTTATTAAAATTATCATAGTCAGACCGCCATTTTACATCTAAACCAGCCTCCAAGATTCTTGTGTAAAATTCCGCAAACTTATACCTTAATGGAGAATTATCTGAAAAACCCATAACATAATAACTTTCGTATATATTAAAATCTTTTATTTCATATTTTACATTGCCAGCAAATTTTGCCTCGCGCATCATTTTTTTAGCATCATCAGCTAGAGAAATGAAAATTCTATCACGAGTGAATTCCGGTAAAGGAGTTAAAATTTCAGGTAAAAATGCATTTTTAGCAAGCTTTTTAACACTACCCTTACTAAAAAAAATTAAATTATATAATAATATTTTACTGTTACGAAATATAACAGGAAGATTTTTGTCTAATATATCCTCAACAGAATCAACAAGTGATATTTGCTTATTTTCATATTTTAGAGTGGTCAAATCGATAATAAGGTCAGACACAAAAATGAATGAAACAAAACATAAAATGGCATAAATAATTTTTGTCCTAGAGCAAGAGAAAGTAATATTGATTCCGTTTCCTAATAATAAGCAAAAAATATTCTCTGGTGACTATTCATCTCTTTGAAATTTAAACCAATACACGCAAAGTAGAACTAAAAATATTATTCCTAATATCAATAAAACTGAGTACAAAATGTCATTATAATTTTTGATACTTTTTTCGTGAATGGTAGGAGCTAAAATTACTAATTTTGTGAAATCAACAATGAATACATTAAAAATATTATTATCAGGAAATAAAATTGTCTTGCCTATAAAACAGTCCAATTTAAGATTTTTTATTAAATGGTAAACGTCATGATTTGGTGTGGGAATAAACTTTATTTTAAGGCCATGAAATTCAGCAAATGTTTTAAATGCATTAAACAAATGTACAAAAAAGTATAAACTTTGAGGATGCAAGAAATTCTGCGTATAATTTAAATACATATGAGGCCAAGTTACATCTATCACCCCAACATTTACTTGGTAGCCGTTTATTTCTTTAAATTTATCTCGAAAAAATGTTGTATTTTTAATTGATAAATCTGCTCTTACTCCGTTAAAAGAATCATAAATAACAATGTAATCTGCATCATTATTATCACATAATAATATGGTAAAATCAAGAAACTTGCAGTCCCACGCTGTCTTGAAAAGATGTTTGATGATATTTTCCATATCGTTCATTGATTTGAATAAAAGGAAAATTTTAGTTGTTGTTAAGTAAAATAGAGATTTTTGAATAATATTCAAAACAAATAAAAATTTTTCAAACACGTAATATTTACTAACGATAATGATATGTAACGGTGCTGAGTAATTACTATAATACGAGATTTCATTAACTTTAAAGTCTGGAACGTAGAATGGTCTTTTTATATTCACAGTGACTGTAGGGACTTGGGTTATATTAAGATGTTTGAATATTGACTGAAATTTACAACAATCATTAATTTCTTCATCAGCAAAATCTGAGTACAAAGTAACACGGTTTGGTTGAATTTGTTTTGTAAATTCTTTTACAAAGTCCTCCATTTTTGTTGAAAGTACTAAATCAAAGATTGTTAGACAGTAAATAAAACTGATTATTCTCATCGCTGTTTTTCTTTAAAATTTTTTCATCAAAGTTGAAAACCAATATCTTTCTGGTGAAATCCGATTAAATTTACCTAAAAGTATAATAAAAATTTACTTTATCTATTTACTTTATAACATTTTTGATGCGTAAATTCAAAATTTTCAGGCCTGAGCTTTAAAATGTGGTCTGACTTTCTTATTTGCAAATTTTTTTACCCTTTTTTGTCGGTCTCATAATTATTATTAAGGGAGGCTTTTGGTAAATATTTTTTATGAAATCAAATTTTGTTTGTTTGTATAAATCACTTCATATATTATGTCTCAAAAATATGTAAAAAAAAAAAAATTAAATCCCTTCTCTAAGTATACTTTTTGGCCTGTTTTGCGCGCGCTGTCAAGTTACATTTTTAAGAAATTAAACAAATAGCTTTCTTATTCTAAGAAAATAGATTCATTTTTCTTTCATTATACTTCTAACTATTCTTGAATAGTTAGAAATTGTATTAGAGCAACTTTTTGATGTAAATTATGTATCAAATTATGCGAATTTTTGCGGTTGCTTACAAAGCCAAATTTTGCAGTACAGAAATGGCAAAAAATGCGGGAATGGGAACAGAAACAGGAAAATAATCATCTTCAAGTCAAAGATAAGGAGGCAAAAGGGTTATTTTATTAGTCTGGAAACACTAATGGCTGAAAAAAATTAATTAAAAAAAAAAAATTAACCTTCTAAAAAAATTTCTTTTTGCCCCCATATGCCCCCTAAAGTAAGAAACATTTTTTCTTTTCGAAAAATGAAAATTGAACTATATACTCATGTTTTTTGGGATGCTGATACCAAAGATGGATATAAAAAATGTTTTCAACCAACGTTTGGCCCTTTAGATAGCCCCAGTGCCCCCATTCATATCCCCCCAAACGGGTTAAAAATATTTTTCTTAGGAAAATTAAAAGTCAAAGTGTATTCTTATATTTTTTGGGACGGTGAAACCAAAGATTAATATAAAAAATGTTTTTAACTAAGCCCACCCAAGTGACCCTATTCATCTCCTCACCCATCATTAGGGTGGTCTAGAGGGCCATGCATTAGTTAAAAACATTTTTTATATTCATGTTTGTTTTTAGCGTCTCAAAAAACATAAGAATACACATTGAATTTTAATTTTCCTAAAAAAATATTTTTAACCCATTTGCGGGGTTGAATGGGGGCACTGGGGTGGTCTAGAGGGCCAAGCATTGATTAAACGCATTTTATATATTCATTTTTGATTTCACCGTCCCAAAAAATAAAAGAATTCACTTTGACTTTTAATTTTCCTAAGAAAAATATTTTTAACCCGGAAAAAATTTTTCACACCTTTGGGGGGAGATGAATGGGGGCACTGGGGTAGCTAAAGGGCCAAACGTTGGTTGAAAACATTTTTTATATCCATCTTTGGTATCAGCATCGCAAAAAACATGAGTATATAGTTCAATTTTCATTTTTCGAAAAGAAAAAATGTATCTCACCTTTAGGGGGAATGAGGGGGCGCTGGGGGGAGGGGGTAGTTTTATTGCATTTCTATGGCCATATTCGATTTTAGCACCACCAAAAACCCCCCTACCAGGCAGTCTACCCTCTGTTACATGACTTTTTTTTGTGTGCCTGCGTTATCAAATTTACGTATTTTCAAAATTTATGAATTTGAAAGAAATACAATTTAAATAAAAATTTGGAAAAACACATCTGGGAGAATTCACCACATGAAAGTTCTCATTTTTTTTGACACTTAAAAAAAAAAAAAAAATTTTTTTTATCCCATTATGAGCTGAGAAATCGCTGTTGAATAAAAAAACAAATTCGAATTTTGCCGCGAATCGACACAGAATGGATAAAATTCGACTCAAAATTCGGATTCCCCGAAAAATTTCCGATCGAAAACCTACTTTTTTTTTTTTTTTAGAGTTTTTTTGTGAAATTTACGATACTTTTAAAAAAAGATGGCTGAGTACTTTAATTTACATTTAAAATGCCCCACTCAGGAAAAATCTTTAAAAATCATTGAAAATAGCTGAAATTTGAGCTGACGTCTAATTTTGAGACATATTTTCGAGTGAGAGATAAAAAAAATGATTTTCAAGACTTGGTCCCACCCAACCTGGGATTTAGCTGTGGAATTACCCACGTTTCAAACTTTTTTTCAAAGTACTTAGTATGCACTTAAAAATTAAAATATATTGATTATAATTTAATTACGATTAGGTAATTAGAAAAATTGAAGCACGAAAAAATTTATTACACGGAAATCAAGGAACCAGGAAATAATGTTAAAAAAATTATAACTGATAACCTTGAAAGAAGCGATAATTTTTAATAAAATAAATTTTGTCAATAATCGATTATTATTTCAGGCATGAACAAAATATTGAACATTTTAGAAAATTATTACCAAAACTTAATTGATTAAAAAGTAAAGTATACCTTTTTGTTTGTTAACAGGAAAAAAAAAATTGTTAATACGAAGAGGCTTTTAATTAGAAAAAAATAAGCCTTCGATAAATAGAGTATTAGTGCTTTTATAAATAAAAATTTTTATTTTAAATATTTTCTTGCACAAATAGTAAAAAAATAAAATTTATTTCGTAATAAATGAGGGATTAAACCAATTGAAGTTAAGTTAGGCTGAAGGTCGTGGAAATCGGCCCTAACTATTTTCTAAATAGTTATTTTATATTATATATTTTCTAAATTAAAAATAAGTAACCCCCTACCTACTTTTAGCTTTCTAGATCGAATTCTCGATTTTTACAGTCCTTACGCATTTTTGGCAGTTTTGGTAATTGAAATCAAAATCATCTTATTAGAACGGCTAAATGCTTGCTTCATGAGTATCTTTAAATGGTTATGAATCTTTTGACCTCGCATATGAAAAAAAGGAAATTCAAGTTTTAAGTTCACTTTTTACAAGTTTTTTGAGCCCAAAAATTTTTACATCGGTTAGCACTTTTTACAAAAATTGTAGAATTTTTTCGCAAGTCATTTTCGTTAATTAAGATCTCAAATTTCCCTGGATATGATATTAAATATTAATTTTTAATAAATTTGCATGTTTTGCAAAAATCTTTAAAAAATTGGGGAATTTGAGTCTGGAAAATGGTACTTAAGAGTTTTTTTAAGCATTCCAGGTCTTTAAATATTAAAAATTGAAATTATTGAAAATTAGTTTAAGTATATGATACTTTTGTTTTTTTTGCTTTTAATTTCTCAAAATCTATAATACATAATGATACTTTTAAGTACTATTTTTTAGACTCAAATTTCCCTGGCTATTTAATAAAGAAATCAATTTTTATTTTTACGAGTGAATTTTTTCCCAATTTTTTTTAACTATTCTTGCGAAAGATGCAAATTTATTAAAAATTACTATTTAATATCATAGCCAGGGAAATTTGAGACCTTAATTAAGTACTTAAAAGTCATTTTAAGTATTTTGAGTCTTGTGATATTAAGAAACAAAGACCCGAAAATTCTATTCGCATTTGCGCAAAAAGTGCCCAACCCATGTAAAAATTTTTGGGCTCAAAAAACCCATAAAAAGTGTACTTAAAACTTGAATTTACTATTTTTCATATGCGAGGTCAAAAGATTCATAACCATTTAAAGACACCCGTGGCTTATTTTACTTTTTAAAATTTTTCTTAAAAAATGTTAAAATATTACTTTTGATTTCTTCACCATTTTTATACATTTCTTTCAAAGTTTTTGGGTAGATTTTTATTTAAACGCGTGGCTTCTACGAGAAATTCGAAAATTTCAAAAACTAGTAATTTAAGGGGATTATTTTTGTGGGGGTAAAGGTAGATCATAAAATAAGAAAATCAAACTTGTTACGCAATGGTTTGCTGGGTTATGCAACGTCCAAATAAATTTTTGGACTCCAAAATCGAGTAATTTAAGAGAAATTTCGTATAAGTACTTAAAAGGAAAATATTTTTCAATGTAAAATTAGCATGTAGCAGCATTTTGAGTCAATTCACAAAAAAAAAAGTAAATGTATGAAAATGACTACTAAAAATCGAGAATTGGCCCCAGAAAGCTAAAAATAAATGAGATAACTTATTTTTAGTTGCCTTTTCGTAGCAAATATTTTGGACTAGTTTCCAATATCCTTTAATCCATCTTAGACCTAATTGGCCAGGAATTTCCTCTTTAATATGAATTAATGGTTTAAATAAATTAAGTTATTTTAATTGACACTAACCTTTGGTACAAGAAGAGACTTTGTAGTTTCCCAATTGACACTAAACTTTGGTACAAGAAGAGAATTTTTAGGTTTCCAAGTGAGCTGTCAAATAAGTACTTGACTGTGAACTTTTATAGTGACTACAATGCTTATATCCCAAAATATATGTTTACATTTTAAAATTTCCATGGTTTTTTAAGATCAATGTATTGAATAAAAATTTATAAAATTACTAATTGTTTAGCTCAATAAATAAAAAATTAAAATATATGTTGTGTTCGAATTTGATTGGAAAGTTATAATCGATACTGTTATTAGTTGTACTTTTAATATGCAAATAATTTTTATTAACTATTCCTTCCTTATGTAACAAAAAAATAGTAAATACGTATATTTAAACTAATCAAATAAGGTTCATCATCAGATTTCTAAATATGGGCATTTTTTAAAAGCTTTTTCAATGAAATTACGAATTATTAAAATCAGGTTCATTACAATGATGAGAATTTTCAATTTTAAAATGAGCCTAAAATTATCAAATTATCAAATTTTTTGTTAGATTAACTAAAAATCAAGAATATTAGATTTTAGGGTCCTTGGTTTTACGACATTAGAGTTTAATTAAATACCAATTCCAATATTTTTGCAGAGAATCATGACTGTTCAAATATTCACATAATAAGAAATCTGCAATTAAATATATGATTTTAGTACAAACCAATGTTTACGATTAGACATAACTAAAAAATTGAATTTAGAAATTTATAAATTATTTTTATAACACCCAGCCTAATATATACAGTAAATACTAAGGTAAATACATATAATTTTTATGATATAATCAAAAATAAAAATTGTGTTATTTAATACACAACAATGTCATTTAATTATAAATAATAAATAAGTACAAAATAGAACAAAAATGAAAATAAAAGTTTTTTTTCACTGATGAGTAAAAATACAATTCAAACCATACAACTTTCTCTTGACCTTAAAAATAAAAACTCGTTTTGATGAAAGTGCATTGCCCTTGATAATACACCAGGAAAAAAAATAAAAATAAAATATTTGTAAAATTAAATAACATTAATTTATTGTCAAAAAAAAATTAATATTTTACATAAACAAGACTGACATTAATAAAATTAAAAAATAAATATTTTATTATTATTACATTGTAATTGATGTCTTCTTAAATTCATTAAAGTTGAAAATTTTTTATAACATTTTGGACAATTCAATATTTCTAAATTATGACAACGTTTTATATGTTTTATCAATTTTATTAATTTGTAATAATAATTATTACAATAATCACAATAATATATTTTTGGTTTTTTAAATATAAAATCATCTTTATTTTTTAATTTATTATTATTATTTTCAATTGATAATTTATTATATTGTAATTTTTTATTATTATTATGGTAAAGATATTTTTTGTTATTTAAGAATAAATTTGATGAAAAATTAAAATAATTTAAAAATTTGTTAAATAAATTTTTTATCGTCTTAGTTGATTTATTATAAATGTTATTAATAACACCATTGTAAAAACGTTTTGATTTTTTTAAAAAAAAACGTACTGCAACACGTGATTTTGATTCTTCGATCGTTATTTTACTTATGCTATTGTTAATTGTTTCTGATGATTTTGGCACTATTGCTAAATTTAATGCATCTATTAAATTTGTACACGATTCAGTCTCATTTTTGTACACTGATATTGATAATTCTTTATTATTTTCATTATTATTGCCCTGAAATAAAATTTGTTTAGATGTATTTATCTTTTTTATGAATTATTTTATATTTTACCTTATTTAAATATTCAAATTCAGATGTTGTAAAATCGGTAATTTTCATTTTTTCTATATCATAAAAATAAAAAAATCATAAAAATTCCTTTTTGTATTACTAATCACTTAAATATATTAAAATTATGTCATGTTATGTCATGAATTACACAAAAAATTACTCAACTGAAAATAATATCCATAAAATAGTAATAATAAAAATCAAAATGTATTTTATAATAATAACCAAAAAAATCATAAAAACTAACCTATAAAATACACAATTTTCTTTAACTATTCAGAGTTTATTTATATACTTTAATTTCACAAAATATACACACAAATTGAGTTTCTTGTTTTATAATAACTTAATAACTGTAAAATAAGAAAAATTTTTTTTCTTTACTTTCATGCCATTATTTAAAAATTACATTTTTTTAATGCACTTTTATTATTTAAATTAACAAAGCATACTATTTAACGTTGTTTAATGATAGAAAAATTCTTTTTTTTCTCGTATAGTGACTAATGTGTAATAAAGATTTGAACTAAAACTATTATTATTATGTTTGTGAAATTTTATTATAATAAATGTGGATTTGTTTTGTTTATGTGTTAGAGTGAGAAGAAAATTAACAATATTTATTTATTTGTTTTTAAATTTATTTCTAAAGTAAGATCAAATTGACCTAAATTATAATTTTTGACCCTTTTGATAATTATACTATGAAATTTTGGATGTAATTTAAAATTTTAGTCCGCTGATGAAAGACAATCATAAATTTTAACTAAGAAATTGAGACCTCCACCTTTGGGAAACCAAATACAATGTATAGTTAAAGATGAACTGAATTTGTTGAAAAATAATCTTCAACTTAACCCATGTTAAATTTAATGAACCTCCGGAGCTTAAAAACGCAAGGCTCAATGACACCCAAGAAAGAAAGAGCCTTATTTATTTTATTTGATGATATAAAGGGGTCTGTACTGGCAACATAAAAAATTTGATACTCGGTTCACAGATTTAAAAATTTTGAAAATACTTGATGCAACTCTTTAATTTTAGTTATTTTTTCGGATTTGTAAAATTAGAGGTTTTTATCAATAAATTTTAACATGGAACATGTTCATTTGATGGGAGATTTGAACAAGTTTGTCCCGGCAGGGGGGGGGGTGAAATGGACTTAAAATATTTTCGAATTAGGGACTTAGAATATTTGGAAGTGGGAGTTAGGGGCTGATTAGGCCCTGATAAGAACCAGAACTAGAATACTTTAAGTTTATAGACTTAGGATAATTTATATTTCAGGATTTATTGTAATTTCGGTTTTTGGATTTATCACTGTTATGAGTGAACATGTTCCATGCTCGTTGGTTGTGTAGTTATACGAACCGGTTGTATTTATTTTTCTCTAAAATGGTACCTAAAATAAAATATTTTTGATTTATCCCAATTGTGGTTGAAAAAAAAGGCAATTATTTTGTTAATTTTAGCTTTAAGATAAAAAAATAACTAAAAAGGTGGTTTTTACTAATTTCATGGTGGTCCCCTATTTACCAGCAATTTTGGTCATCTGATACGGATCAATTCAATGATACGAAAAACCTATTGTTTTGAGGTAATCATCCACATGAGACTGCAAAAATTCCATAATTAATATTTCTTATATAACCTTTGTTATTCGAAAATAAAATAATATATAATATTAATTTAAAAAGTAGGATTATTTTAGTCGAGGGCACAGCCGAAATCGAATAATTTTTAAATTGCTGCTCAAAAGACTATAATTAAAATAAATATGTTTAATTGATTTCAAAAATTTTCTATAAGTTTGTAATTTGATGTGGTTTTCTCCCCTTGTTGGATGTGCATATACACTACAGTATAATCATACACGGTAACGCTGCTTTGGTTGAAAATTCAACTAACTGCTTGAATTTTAAACCAATTGGATAGAAATCCAATCAAAAACTAAAATATTACGAATACTAGACAGTGAAATCGCAAAAAAAATTTAGTTTAGCCTACTCATTTCCCAGACTTTGTATTTAATTTTCATTCAGAGCAGAATAAACACTACTCATGTTAGGATAGTATGAGAAATGAGTTGGCTAAACTGATTTTCTTTTTGCGATTTCACTTGCGCTCGCGATTTACGGAGCATTTTCGTGATCGTGTAAATTAAGCCTTATAATAATTTTTGTCAACCGAGACGTAGAATGAGTGTAGTAAATTTTCGTTCCAAGTTTTACAAACAAGTTTTACGCTCGGGAGGGCAAAAAATTTTTCTTTACATATTTAACCTGAATAGCTTATCAAAACCAATATAACTCCAAATATTGTCAATTTTATTTAATATTTTCGTTTTTAATTGGATTTTAAACAATATTAGATGAATTTTAACCTATCACGCATATAAAAAATTAGTAAATATAACCAAAATAACGATTTTGTTTACTAAGTTCAGTATGGTTAAAAGTCACTATAAATTTTTTAGTAAAATTTACTAAAAAAATTTGTTTATAAAACTAAAACCTCAATTTTTTTAGTGAAATTTACTAATTTTTTGGTTATATTTACCAATATTCATTAATTTTGTTTACTAAATTCTTTGAGGTTAATTTTACTATTCTTTTTTTTGCGTGATTGGTTGAATGTTTGAAAATGTTGTCGGGTGAAAAATAAAGACAGTATTGAAAAATTTAAATAATCAGCGTATTACGAACCCATGTACAGAAAAGTAAAAAAATGTAAATTACCATCCGAGCCGATGTCAAAATGGTAAAATGCGATTTGAGCCATTTTTTTTAAGTAGTCTGGTCTACGATATTTTTTTATAAATAGCGAGATAAAATGTTTGATTTTTGGCCGCTGACAAAATAAATTTAAAAAATTTGTGCTTAATAAATAGGCGATATTATTGAAAAAAATTTTAATGATTTATAAATTACTACTATTAAAAAAAAACAGCTTATTAAGTATTTATTATTTTTTTATCACTTAATCAAAAAATGATATTTAATTTGTTTGCAAAAAGAAAAAAAAAATATTGACGAGAAGTTTATTTTTGTTTTTTAGTTTGTTAAATAAATTTGAGAAATTCATATAGCATATAAAAATGTTCTTTAGTTTTATAATTTTTTTAGTAATTAATTCATTAAAATATGTTGAAGCTTCTAATGGTATTATTTGGATAAATAGTAAACAAAATTTTATACCAATATTTGATATACCAGAATTTTTTAATATTAAAAATAAATATTTAAAAGAAAGTAGAGCATTAGAAATTCATAATTTTCAAGGAGAACCAATCAAATTTGGAGCTTTTTACGTAAATTATTAATTAAATTTACAACGAGAGTTCAACACCTTTGAAACACCAGATTACAAAAAATGGTTATGGATGATTTCATTATGTTGAAAAAACATGCTGACCACCTTTCGTGCGAATAGGGCTTCTAGACATAGACGCGCAGGGCTCTATGTTGGCTCAATGTTAATTGTAATTTTCAAAAGAATACTGCAACTTCAAAAATTAACCAAAACACTTCTGGTTTATCTCATTTTTTGGTATGAATATTACCTTTCAAACTCCACAAATTGCACTTACATATCACATGTACTCTCATCGTTGTAGCCAATTAACCAAATGGTCATATTTCGCCCAAAATTATTTAAATTTAAACATTTTTAAATTT
The DNA here is from genome assembly GCA_022575985.1 of Anagrus nilaparvatae. NCBI lineage: Eukaryota > Metazoa > Arthropoda > Insecta > Hymenoptera > Mymaridae > Anagrus > Anagrus nilaparvatae. The sequence goes on along the minus strand of JAKSXM010000231.1, from coordinate 27,105,754 downwards.
GTTTAAATTACTGCCAAAGTAGTGATTTTTACCGAAATTTAGTTTTATAAGTCTTGAACATTTTTTTGCAAACTTTTCCAAAAATTTTTTATTCACCGCTTTTCAATAATTTGTTAATAATTGATAATTTCAGTCCCAATTTCAAAATTAAAAAAAAAAAATAAAATTTTTTGATTATCTTTGAAAAGCGGTATCTAAATAATTATTTTTTAAAAAATGACGAGTAAAACTTTTTGGAAAATTGAAGTTTGTAGAAAATTCTTAGGATCTATAAATTTTGTCAAAAATTACAATTTTAGCAGTAATTTAAACAAATTCAAAAACTGGCAATTACGGGCAAAAAACGATCATTTAATTAATTGGCGATAATGATGCGAGAATTAGTGAACAAAATTTTAGTTTACGAGGCTTTAAAGGCAACACTTACACCCAAAAAATGAGAAAAATGTGAAAAAGTGACGTTTTTAGGGGGGGGGGGGGGTGAAAAGTGACATTTGGGGCGGGGGAGGTGAAATGAACTTAAAATATTTTCGATTTAGGGACTTAGAATAATTTAAAATGGAAGTAACTACAGGATAGTATATATTTCATATTTATTGTAATATAGGTTTTTGGATTTATTACTGTTATTAGTAAACATGTTCCATGCTCTCGTTGGTTGTGTAGTTATACAAACCGGTTATAAATTTTTAAATATCACTTTTAGCAGATTTTAAAATTCTAAACCCAAATTATTCTGATTCACTAAACCCATATTATTCTAAGTCTCTAAATCCGAATTATTAAAGTTAAGTCCCTAAACTTGAATTATTTTAAGTTCCCATATCTGAATTATTCTAAGTCTCTAAATCCAGATTATTTTAAGTATCTAAACACAGATTATTTTAGGTCCCTAACTTGAATTATTCTAAATTCTTAAATTTAAATTATTACAAGTCCCTAAATCAAAGTCCCATTTGATCCTCAACCCTTAAATCACACACGTTTGACTTCCACCTTAAATCGTACACTTTTGATCCCCCCCCCCTTAATTTTCGGTTTCTCAGGGTACGCTTCCATATAAGCAAATTCCATTTAACATTGAGCGAATTTGAAGCTCTACTTTTCAGGCCCCAGAAGGCCCATTGGCATTAACAGAGGGTATTTAGAAGGTCTTTTCAACATAATAAACTCATCTATAACCATTTGGTATAATTCGGTGTTCTAAGGGTAGTTATCTCTCCTTGTTAGTATTTTAATAAATTAATATTTTTTATTATTACTAAATTTAGGATAAAAATAATATTAATTTTATTAATAATGATACTGAAATAACTGGAGGTTGCAGTGACGTTTGGAATGTTCTTTCTGAGTTCTTAAATTTTACGTAATGTTATAATATTTTAACTTTTACAATTCATATCACTTTAAGTGCATGCAATATTTTAAATTTTGATGCACTGAAAAAAATTCCGGTTGTCGCGGAATTTTTTTGCTTTTCAATTGTTTTTTTTAAGTCCAATCATGCCATGCTACAGTTCTTGTACTTTAAATGAGTAAAAATATTTTTTTTTTAATTTTCTTTATTTTTCAAGCCATTTGCAATCGTTTCAATGAAAAAATATTTCGACTGACTTAACTGAATTTATTTTTTAAGTGTTGACTTAAATGATTACCGGCTAATAGAGAAATGTTTATAGTAGACATTTTTATTTTGCCAAATGCGGAGGTTTATCGTATTTGGTAATAATAAATATTTCTAGATGAGGTTACGAATGTTTATTTCTTTACAAAGGGCAATATTGACAGTAAAGGAAAAAACATACCTACCCTAACTTTATCGCTAGAAATTTTTATTATACCAAATTACGATAACTCGAATTACAAAAAATAAAAATTTCTAAAAGTCATTTTTGAATTAAATTTTATTTTTATGCTTAGAATGATTATTGTAAAACAAAATGAAGCAGCTTATGGTGCTCAAATTGAGAATGGTAGTTACACAGGATTATTAGGTAAAGTAGAAAAAAATGAATGTACCGTACTTCCAAGATTTCCAATGACTCCTGATGCAATGCCAATAATACGATTTACAACGCCTATTTGGAAATCATCGTAAGTTCTTGTTTAGTAAAATCTGTATCAATAAATAAGATGAAAAAAACTGGTTGTATTTTCATACAACCAACGATCATGGTGCATGTTCACTCATAACAGTATTAAATCTAAAAACAGAAATTAAAATAAATCCCGAAATATAAATTATCCTAAGTCCAGAAACCTAAAGTATTCTAAGTTCTTGTTCTTATCAGGGCCTGACTGCTTCACTTCAAATTATTCTAAATTAAAAATAGTTTAAGTCTATTTCACCCCCCCTTCCTAAAAATGTCCATTTTTCACCCATCCCCTAAAGACGTCAATTTTAACCCCCCTACCGAGCCAGACTTTTTTTAATAAGATTTATTTTGACTCTGTGAAAAAACAGTTTAAGTCTCGTCAGGGTAACGACATGTTTTTTTGCGTGTTACAGATGAACCAGATGTTAAAATGCCGTATCTACCAAAACTTTACAATAAATTAAAAAAAAAAATGAACATGAATTAAAAAAAAAAAAAGAATTTCAAAATAAAATAACACTTGTTCCAAAGAAAGCGCGAATTCTCCTAATTAAAGAGATTCAAAAAATTAAATTTGTACAAAATAAATGTTTTTTTCTTTTAGATTTTATTTTTATCTTAGACAAGAATTTCGTCACGATGAATACTGGGTAATTAAAAATTTTGGAGTAAATATTTGGTGCGGAATTTTAATGATGATTGTATTACTGATTGTATCAAAATATATTGATGAAAAAATATCATCAAAATATGATAAAATAAAAAAATGTGAAAAATTTCATGAATACATTTTTTCTATGATTGGAATTATGACACTCCAAGGTATTTTAAACATTTTCAATAAATATACTAATAATAAAACTTTTTTATTAAATTTTCTTAGCATACATACCAAAAAAAGTGTCAGATAATTCAAAAATAATTTTTTTATCTTCAAGTTTATTTTTTTGGATTCTGTACAATGCATTTAATTCAAATGCTCTTTATCTAATGGCCAATATAAAATACATACCACCATTTACAGGTGTAAAAACTTTAATTCAAAATACTGATTACACAATCGTGGCTTTTAGCGGATCAACAATAATTTATAATTTAACTGTAAGCAATAAAAAAATCATTTAAACTTAGATTAATTTAATTATATAATTATTACTTTTTTAACACTCAGGAATCAATAAAAAAACATAGCAGAGTTAAAGATTCCTCAAGGTTAGTTATTGAAGGTGATGTTAATAATTTATTTACTCAAACGTGTTTTAATAAAACTCATAAATATACATCGCTACAAGCAGAAGATCGCTACAGAAGTTATGGACAAAGTGAATGTCGTATGGTTTATAATTTAAAACCTTACCATAGTACCTTCATTTCATCTGGGGTAGATCGTAACTTTAAATACAAACGTTCTTTTGATATCGGGTAATTACTTTTTTTCTTAATTTTATAATTATTAATCATAAACAAGAGGAGTAATAATATATAATATTTTTTTAAACAGAATAATAAAGTTAATTGAAACTGGAGTCTTAAAAAATGTATGGAATCGTTGGTTTTTTGTGAAAGAAAAATATCAGAAGAATATTCAAAAATTTTATGCAATTGAATTACTCCAAGTGCATTTTATGTTTTTTATATTATTTTGTGGCATTCTTTTATCTTGGGCTATAAATATTATTGAAAATGCTATATACAAATTAAGCAAAGGCGAAAAAATTCGAAAATAAGATAAAGCTTAATACAATCGTTGCTGACGGAACTTGAATGAAACAATTATATTACATTTTGTTTTGGTTTAAAATATTTTTGAACGAATCAAAATCTAAAATAGAAAAAATAGAATTCTATTCTTCATTAATCTTCTTTTGTTATAGTATTATTACTTTTCCTCTTTGATATCAAGTTTTCCTGTACCTACTCGACTAAAAGACCCACGCGAATAAAATCTACCTTACCCATATAAAATACAAAGTCTATATTTCACAGTTTTTTTCTTGAATTTCGTCATGCTGGATTATAGGCACTTAACAATTTTAAAAACTTGTAACCGGTTTGTGTAAACACAACCTAAATGCATGGAACATGTTTACTTCCAGCTGAGGGCTAGGTATAATGCAAATGTTGCTCAACATTAGAATACAATTTGCTAATTTTATAATTTCTAATTATCACCTTGCTAGATGTTAAGATTCTAAACCCAAACTATTTTGATTCCCTAAACGCGTAATATTCTAGGTCCCTAAATCAAAATTATTCCAAGTCCATAAACCTGTATTATTCTTCTAAGTCCCTAAATCGATATTATTCTAAGTCTATAAATCAAAATTTTTCTAAGTACCTGAACCTGACTTTTTTTAAGTCCCTAAATAAAAATTATTCTATGTCCCTACATCTGAATTATACTAAGTCCCTAAATCGATATTATTCCAAGTCCATAAACCTGTATTATTCCTAGTCCCTAAGCCCAGATTTTTCAAAGTTCCTAAATTTAAATTATTCTAAGTCTTATTTGACCCCCCCCCCCCTTAATTTTCGAGTTCTGAAGTACCCCCTCCCTATAAACATGTTAAAAAGTTCTATAATATTCTTAACCAGAAACGGTTTTGGACACTGTACCTAAGTCTGATCATGGTATTTCATTTAATTTTCCAAAGCGTTAAATTTTTAGAATGAACTTTATCATGTTTTGCACTTCAAGCGCCAAATTGAACACTTGATTTATTTGAAATACAGTCGATTGACATCAAAATAAATGATCCAAGTTATACAACTTTGCCAAGGATGCCTGGAGTATTTAATAGTCCACTATCTTAGTTATGGTGATCCAAACCGTTTCTGGTTAATGATATCATAGAACATTTTTAAAATTATAAAATGCCTAGTATTTTTGAATTTGTTAACATGAAACATGTTCATAGGGAGGGGTATCCGAAAAAATCTCCCTCAGCAAAAAGTTACGTTTTTAGGGGGGGGGGGAGTCAAATGGACTTAGAATGTTTTCGATTTATAGGTTTCTAGAGACCCTAAAATACCTTAGCTTTAAGGCCTGGACAGATGCTCGCGCACCGCACCGTACCGAGAGATCGGAAGCCAATCAAATCTCGGTACGCTTCGGTACGCCAAATTTGATTGGCTTTCCAACCTCTCGGTACAGTACGGTACACGCATCTGTCGAGACCTTTAGGGACTATTAATATAGGGAATATATTATTAATATAATTAAGGAGTATATGTTCCAACCAGCATCTTAAAACTGTTATAAGTTAACATGTTCCGTGCTCGTAGGTTGTTTGAACACACAAACAATACAAGTTATAAGTTCTTTTTTAATCCTCAAATAAAAATCTTCTTCGCTCGCTGCAAAATGACTAGTCGTTTTATGCATTTTCAGTATTTTTATGATTAATGCAGAGTGCTTAATACAGCATCCTGATTTTGTCATTTTCAATTTTTCAATCCCTTGGGACTTGCACTTCATAAAAAGCCGAGTATTTTCATAAAGTGACGGAATTCAAGAAAACGACTGCGCTATATATGTTACCGTTGAATTCCGCTCGATCTCCCGATAAAGATAGCTTTATCTGGTTAAAGTCTAATCCTCAAAAATAAACCTTGTTAGTAACAATCCATTAAAGCGATTTCATATTGAGTCTGACCCTTCCCCACTCCTTGTTTAAATTTAGGTCCGGCACCAATGACAGAAGTTAAAAATTAGCGCTGTTAACGGAAATTTCTGTAACTTTAGGTCCGGAATTTAAATCTTCCAATGAGAGAACGATAAAAATTTCTTTAGAGTGGGGAAGGGTCGGGCTCAATAGGTGCTTTCGTATTGTTTGTATTATACATTACCGAGCATATTGCATACGACTCTTGCTATAAGGCACCCCAAGGGTTTAGGTTAGGCTACTCCTTTTAAAAGGTTCTTTTTGGGACCAGTAACCAAGCCTAGTTATAAGGCACCCCTAGGGTTAGGTTAGGCTATTTTTTTTTTTTTAAAGGCATTGTTGCAGTGTAACATTTTACCTAAAAAGATTCGTTAATATTGAATTAGTACGAAGTAAAACAGCATCAACCCTCATTATAGGCATCCCCTATAATTAGGACAAGGACGTTCAATCCGAACGTCTCATGCGGAAGTTTGCAAGTAAATGTTGCACCATACTGCGACAAAGCCCTTTTTTAAATAAGCTTACCTAATCCTAGGGGTGCCTTATGACTAGGATTGGTTACTGGTGCCAATAAGAACCTTTTTAAAGGTATATAATAATAATAATACAAATATAATAATATTATATTAATCATAATATTTTATATATTCGTCAAAAACAAATAAACAAATAAATTGCATTTATAAGAATAATCTATATAATTGGAAAATCGCTAGAAAACAAAAAATTTTATCAGTTCGAATCTATTAAAATATAAACAATATTTTGCACTCTTTTAATAACTGGAAAAATAACATTTAATTTGTTGTTTTGTTTGTTAAAAAATATTTTAATTAAAAATCCACTTTTGTTTTTTAGTTTATTAAATAAAGTTAAAAGATACACGTATTATAAAAATAATATGCATTTTAAAACTTTTTTAAAAATAATTACACTGTTTTGAAAGCTCAAAAATAATAGTTAATTTGGGAAAATTTACCTAAATTTACCAAGAAAAATCGAAAATTCTTAATAATTTTTTTTTTATATTCGCGCAAAAAGTTGTGAAATTAAAATTCTTTAACGCTGATTTACGAAAACTAGTAATCAGATTACGAAAAATAGAAAATAGTTGTGATTGTAAATTAAATTATTTTTTGTAAATTAAGGTGGCTCACGGTTTTAGGTCCGTATATTATAGGGTGACATCAGAGGGGGGCATAACTAATTAATTAAGTTTTATTGTTTATTTTATAGATGCGTGAGGATTTAGAAGTTATTATTAATAGTAATGAATTTTCTTATATAATTAGTGCGGTTAAAAAAAAATTTTAATACAAAACATTCTATTGAAAAGGGCCAGCGACTAAAATTATGTGTTTATAGTTTGATCGGTAACTATTGTATTTTTTTTTTTTTTTGGAAAAGTTTCTATTTTTGTTAAACAACACTTATTTAAAAAGATTCGTTATTGAATTAGTACGAAGTAAAACAGTATCAATTCCCATAAGAACGCGTGTCAACCTTAAAAATTTTCAGTTGCTTATTTCTTTCTTAAATAATCGGGGACCTGGGTATTTTTTGGGATCAATGGATTTGTTTTTTAATTATCTTCATCTCCAATAAATTTTAGTTCGTTTTTTATAATCTGCGTGAGCCACCTTAACAAGTACATTATAAGCTTATACCTAATTATCGATTAATTAAAAAAAAAAATATTGACTTAGACTTAATTTTACAAAAATACAAAAAAAATAAAAAAGCATTACTGTTTTATTATTTACATGTATATAATGTGGCTAATCTAATGAAAAATGTATTCTTCAAATTTAGTTTGTTTAATAATTTTAAATAATTAAAATTTTTAAAAAAATGTTTATAAAAAAAATAATTTTATGTATTTATTTTTTTGTTAATATTTCTAATAATTTTAAATAATTAAAATTTTTAAAAAAATGTTTATAAAAAAAATAATTTTATGTATTTATTTTTTTGTTAATATTTCTAATGCATCAAAATATTTAAAATGGATCCAAGGTGAAAAAAAATTTATTTCAATTTATAATATTTTTTTAATTGAAAAAAATCATTTTAAAGATTATGTTGAAGAAATACAAGAATTAGAAAATTATAATTTTAAAAAAGATATTATTAATATTGGCTCATTTATTGTAAGTTTTATTATTTTACAATTTTATTTTTATAAAATATTAATTTTAAATTATTTTTAGGATAAAAATAATATCAATTTTATAAATAATAATACAGAAATAACTGGAGCTTGCAGTGATGTTTGGAACATACTTGCTGAGCATCTTAATTTTACGTAATTTCATTTTAAAAAATTTTTAACATGGAACATGTTTATAGGGTGGCGTACTGGAAACTCTGGGGGGAGGTGGGTCAAATAGTTACAATCAAAGGAGGTTTAAACATAACCTAGAATATTCCGGGTTTAGCGACTTAGAATAATTTGAGTTTATGGACTTAGAAAAAATTCGATTTAGGGACTTAGAATATAAAGTTAGGGAATTATTTGATTTTACAAAATACTTTAGCAAGTTGAATAAGTGACGTTTTAGGGGGAGGGGGGGGGGTTAGGGAAACAGAATAATAATTTGAAGTGGGAGTCAGGGCCTGATCAGGCCCTGATAAGAACAAGATCTTAGAATACTTTAGGTTTATGGACTTAGGATAATTTATATTTCGGAATTTATTGTAAATTCGGTTTTTGGATTTATTACTGTTATGAGTGAACATGTTTCATGATCGTTGGTTGTGTGAACACACAAACCAATTATAAATTTTTTATTTTAACGTGGAACATGTTTACAGGGAGGTGTTTATTTCAACATGTTTATTTCAAAAAGACTATCAACATAAGGGCGGGGGTGAAAATTTTGCGTTTCTGGAGGTTAATTCAAATCGTTTTAAAATTAAAGGACGCTTAGAATAATTTAAGTTAAGAGACTTAAAAAAATGTTGATAACTTTGAAATACTTTGTTACTTGTCTTAAAATAACTTGCAATTAAGGCTTTTATAGGTTTACATGTTCCGTGTTTATTCATTCAGTTATCACATTCACTAATATTATTATTATAATTTTTTTATTCATTTTTTACAGAATACATCCAGTTCAACAAATAGAAAACGTTTATGGAAAAAAATTGAAAAATGGCAGCTATTCAGGATTGTATGGTAAAATACAAAATAATGAAATTTTAATTATTCCGAGAATTCCGGTGACTTCTGGATCATTATCAATTATTGATTTTACGATGCCATTTTGGAGAACTGGGTAATATTTATATTAATTCTATTAAAGATAGGGTTGTTGTAAAAATTAAAAATTAATTTTTAACACCTTGAAAGGATCTGTATGTGCAAAACCCAGATCCCTCAATTTTTAACTTTTACTTTCTATTCAATCGAAACTCCTTCAATTATTAATTATTATTAAAAATCTTTAGAAAGAAGTTAAATTTTAGATCAAGGCATTCACTTTAATTGACATTTAAGAAGACTTTTACCATAATGCCGTGATAATAAAATATCAATTACATGATAACAAGTCAATAAAATGACGAAATTTAAAATACAACTTTTTGACTCAAAGAGTTTAAATGAGACTGAGCCCTGTTTATAACGTTCAGTGCCTCCTACATTTATGACCTACCTTGTCTACAGCCATTCTGTCGCGGTGATAACTTCTTAACTTCTTGGATAGCATTCAATGATCTATTTTTTTCAGTCACTTTCATGTTGTACCCAGTAGTCCCAGAAGTCTTCAAAACGTAGGAGCTTAGGGCCGCCCTCTCTTTTGCTGATAAGTACCAACACATGGCCTACTGAATACTCCTGCCTGAATACACGTGTTATACATGTAGAGCATATAGGTTGGACATTCGTGTGTCCCGTTTCCTACAGGATCCACTACAGTGCTCTACAGTTACTCCTGCATAAAAAAGGCTTAATAATTATAAGAATTAAAAATTATAAAATTTTCAAACTGTAATGTTATTGCAAACCTTTTTTTATAATACCCAGCGCAAAGCAAACATGCATTTTAGACGCGTTGAGTCGCGTTTACGCAAACAAGTTATGTATTTTTTTTTATAATTTTGAGTTATTTTAGTATTTTAGTATAAAAAAAAAAAAAAAAATTATGACTCTTAATGAATTATATTTCAGATTTTATTTTTACGTTAAAAAGGAACAGGAGCTAGATTATCATTGGATATTAAAAGCATTTCATATTAATGTTTGGTTAATTTTTTTACTAATGTTAATACTTTTAATAATTTTTAAATATTTTTCTGATAAATTGTCAGCAAAATATTTAAAAAATAACAAAGTAACCAATGAAAGATTTGATGAATATATTTTTTACACTATTGGATTAACTTCAATTCAAAGTAATTATAAAAAAACTGTACATAGATAATTATTTCTTGAAAAAACATTATTTTTGTCTTAAAATTAAAGCTTTGTGTTGAATAAAATTTATCGTTGTGATTAGTATAATTCTTATATATATTTCAAATACAAAAAATTAGAAAAATCCTCTCTAGGGCAATCCTAAGAAAAAATTGACCCAAGGCTCATTGTTTTTGGGGGGGGGGGGGAGTGAAAGTCCAGAATCTAAAAATTGCCTCTGTCCCAAACTTTATAACTTTCCCCATTTAATGTATAATAAAAATCAACTGTTAACATGGAATATGTTTATAGGGAGGGGGTATCTAAGAACTTGAAAATTAAGGGGGGGGGGGGGGGGTAAAATTTGTTCGATTTAAGGGAGGGGGTTCAATTTGTATTTGTCCGGTTTAAGGGGGAAGGGTCAAATTAGACTTAGAATAATTTCAATTTAGGGAATTTGAAAAATCTGGGCTTAGGGAAGAATAATACAGGTTTATGAGCTTGAAATAATTTTGATTTGGGGACCTAGAATAATACGCGTTTAGGGAATCAAAATAGTTTGGGTTTCGAATCTTAACATCTAGTAAGCTGATAATTAAAAATTATAAAATTAGAAAATTGTGTTGTAACATTGCGTAATATTTGCATTATACCTAGCCCTCAGCTGGAAGTATACATGTTCCATGCATTTAGATCGTGTTTACAAAAACCCGTTATGAGTTTTTTTTGTTGCTGTTTCTAAAAAACCGTTTCTCGGTACTTTGAAACCCCTCCTCCCTTTCCAGAATATACCGGAAACCTACTTCGGAATTTGGTAAACTTTATTTTCTGGAGGTATTGCGGTCCAAACAAATCTTTGGCAAAAAATGAGCCTTGGGTCAATTTTTTCTATCGAAATTTTTATATTGCAGTTTGTATAAATTTTCATACTGTAGTTTTATAGTTATTCAGTTTTAAGTGTGGTTTTAAGACAAAGGTAGTATTTAATTTCAGAAAAATGACTTTTTGCCTGAACATCTGAAAATAAATAATTTATATTTCAGCAAATATACCAGCAAATTTTTTGGAAAAATCAAAAATAATTTTTTTATGTACAAGTTTATTATGTTGGATAATGTATATTGCGATCGGTTCAAATGCTATTTCTTTAATGGCAAATAAACAAGCAGTTCAACCTTTCACTGATTTAAAAAGTTTATTTAAGAAAAGTGATTATTCAGTTGTTGTATTGGATGGTGCAGTTAACACTCAAGATTTTTTGGTAAAATTTTCCTATTGGATTGTTTAACAAAATATAAACGTAAAAATTTTGATCAACAGATAGACGCCTCTAAATATCATTTGGATTCGGAGAAGAATAAAAGAATATTATTAGAAGCTGATAGTGAAAATGTATTTAAACATGTTTGCTCTAGTAAAACGATTAACTATGCTGCTTTTCAATTAGATGATCGTTACAGAAGTTATGGACAATTTATTTGTCCATTTAATCGTATACCAAAAGCTTATCTTAGTACTTTTATTTCTTCTGGTGTAGAACGTCAATTTAAATATAAAAGGGCTTTTGATGTTGGGTAATGTTTATTTCATAGTTTACTATAAAATTTTCGAAATTTCAGCTGTTTTACAAATTTATATTTTACAAATAGTTATGATTTTCAAAAAAGTTGGTTTTTGAAAATTAGCTATAATAATGCGGGTGTTCAGTACATTTGGAACACAAACACTACACCACATGTTTACGGATTAATTTATTACATTTAGAAAGCATGCCAACTGCCCTTCGCTCATTAGTTAGAATTCCAACTGGATTTCTAGACAAAAAACCCTAGAGCCCTATACTATAATCTATCTATGTTTTGGCATTCTTCTAAATGAAACTGCCTTTTAAGACAACCTAATACTCATCGTCAATAAAAGAAATAGCTATTTTTGGCTTTTAAGTTGACAGTTTCAGAAAAAAAATGAAACCAACTAAAAGATTTTGTTTGGCTTGAAAGGTTGCAGTGTTATTTAGAAAATAGCCATAAAGTAGACAGATATTAACATATGACCCAACAAAATTTTTTAAGCTCCGAAATCCCGTTGAAATGAACGGAAGGTAATTTGAATATTTTTTGAACCATAACATATCGATTCACAAACTTAACAAAGTTCATTACATTCATTTTTATCTAAATCTCATATTTTTGTATCTTTTTAGTATCACTTTAGGATCCATTTTTAGATTTTATTTATAATTTATATAGGTATTTATTTTTTAGGATAATAAAATTACATGAAACAGGTATAATTAAAAGAATATGGAATAAATGGCTGAAGGAAGAAGATACTACCATAAATGAACAGACATTCGAAGAGATAAAATTTCAACATGTTCAATTTACATTTACTATATTATTTTGGGGTATTTTAATTGCCTTTTTGATTGTTTATATTGAAAAAATAAAATATTTACACAAAATAAACTAGATTATAATCTAAACAAAATTTAAGTCTAGTAAGTGATATTGATATACCTAAGCCACGAAACTAGACACGCTAAATTTTTTAATAGAAAAAAGGTAGATAATAATGAAATCTTTGGGTACTGTAGTTAATATACGGTTTAAGTTGTCCAGTTTTCGGATAGAAGCGCAGATTTGTTCGACGATAGGTTTTTTGGGTCGCTGAACGCGAATTTTGGAGTATTTTCTATGTAAATATGCGGGACACCCTTACATTTTTAAAAACTACCTCTAAAACGAGGTATTTTAGATACATACTTAAGTGCCCGTGTAAACAACTTCATCAAGATTATATACAAAAATGATTCTATACAATTTTTCAATTATATACAATCTAATGGGATTTTCCCAAATGGAAAAAGAGAAGTTAGAAATAGAAAATAAAAATCTGCAATTTTCCGCTCCAGCTCTAGATTTGATGGCTCCAGGAATCCTAGAAACCTAAAATTAGTTGAACAGAAAAAAATGAAAAAAAAAAGTTGAATATAGGAATTTTTGAACAAAAAAAATTGAACATAAAAATGTTTGAACAAAAAAAGTTGAACAAAATTTTTTGACCAAAAAAAAAAAAAATTAATGAAAAAATGAACATGAAAAGTTGAACATAGAAATTTTCAAGTTTTTTCAACTTTTTTAAGTTTGCTCAACTTAAAAATTTCTAAAAATTTCTATTTCTATTCCTGGAGCTGTGAAATTTAGAGCTGGATCGGAAAATTGTAGATTTTTATTTTCTATTTCTATTTTTATCTTCCCATTTGGGAAAACCCCATTAGATTGTATATAATTGAAAAATTGTATAGAATTATTTTTGTATAAAGTTTTTCTGTATACAATGATGTATACAATTTGTATATAATCCTGATGAAGTTTTTTACATGGGTGTCTAGATTTGGTCATATAGGCTTTTTGGATTGCTGATCACGAATTTCGGGGATTTTTTCTGTTTTGAAAAATTAATATTTCACTTCATTTTTTGCAAATTAAAGTAAAGCGACAATTTTTGGTAGACAGGACCACGATTTTTGTAACCAGCGACCTATATGGACCGACCAAATCTGGACACTCAAACAGTAAATACATCAAACATAAGGTTTCAGCTTCAATTGCTTATAGAAAAGGATCCGAAATTCGTGATCAGCAACCCAAAAAATCTATACTATACCAATCCTGGTGGTGGCCGAAAAACATACTGACCCTCCCTGTATTGCTTGAATATATTATTATGTCTCTTGAACTTGTATTATTTATTGATTTTATAAATAACGATTTTATTATTTATATACATACATTTTGCCATACTGACAAGGACATACTATTATTTAATTTGATAAAATTTATATATAAATAGAGTGAAATATTATTAAATGTATGAATTTAATTATATGATATTATTTTGTATAAACTATATTATAAGTTACAGTTAGTTCTTGATAAAATTACATTTTTTAATTCAAATTCAATTTTTGTTTTCATCGTTGATTGATGTTATTTTATGGATATTAAATACCGCATTGTTTTATTTCTGATTTTTCTGAAATTCAGAATGGGGTTCTAACATAAAAATGTAAAAATTGACATGTTCTATAATAAAGACATTAAACTTATTTTTAGTTAAACTTTAAACTTATTTTAATATTTCCAAAAAATTGTTTAATTAAAAGATTTAAATCACAAATATGAATGTGTGTTTTTGGAACCTTTTTTAATGCAAATTAAAATTCAATACCCCTTTTACAATTCATTACCCCTTTTGCATACCAGGGTTTCAATACTTTTCAACCTTAATCCACAAAACTATTTTTTTCAATTCAAATTAATAAACTTTTTGAATTAGAATCTTCTCTTAGCAAATGGTTTGGATGCTTTGCTTAAAATTTCAAGTAAGATTGCAAATTTGTTTGATAATAAATTATTAAAACCAATTATTTAAATAAAAAATTATAACTGGTTTGTGTGTTCACAGAACCAACGATCATGGAACATGTTCACTCATAACAGTAATAAATCCAAAAATTGAAATTACAATAAATCCCGAAATATAAATTATCCTAAACTTAAAGTATTCTGAGTTATTGTTCTTATGAGGATCTGATCAGGCCCAGGATCTTCGAATTATTCTAAGCTCCTAAATCAAAAATATTCTAAGTCTATTTCACCCCTCCCCCCCTAAAAACGTCACTTTTTCATACCCCCTGCAGAGCCAAATTATTTCAAATACCCCATCCAATGAACATCTTCCATGTTAAAACTTTTCTCAAGTAATATTGTGGCTTAAATCTCCTAATGAAAATTTGAAGCATATCCAAAAAATTACATACTTTCGGATCTTGACTCATTCTCTCTTCACTTCGTTGCTTCGAGAACAAGGCTGCCTTTTTACCTCGGTGAAGATTTGAGCGAAAATTACTCTGTTTATTTTAATTTTTTTTATCTTTAGTTGAAAAAAAACACCGGAATTTACATTTTATAAATAACATATTAATATTTTATAATAACATATTAATTTACCATTTTATTGTAGAATGTGCCTAATTTTGAAGTTTAGAGTATGTGAATTCTTTATTGTAAAAATTATACGTCTATGAAAAATGGGGCTTTACTGTATATAATTATATATTATAACAAACTGTCGCATATTATAAATAAAATCAAAATGTTAATAGTGAAATATGATTTCTTTGTTTTTTTCTGTACAAAAATATTTTATTTTATTTTTATTATTTTATTAGTCTGTATCAATATTTTTATTATAAGTATGTTTAAAATTATAATTTTTATTATTATAACAATTTTTTTTAAAAACGTTCATACTTCTGTTGGTGTAATTTGGCTAGAAAGTAAAAAAAATTTTGTATCAATTTTTAATATATCAAAATTTGAAGTTATTAGAAAAAAATATTTACAAGAAAGTAGAAAATTAGAAACTCATAACTTTCATCAACAAGCAATTGAAATTGGAGGTTTCGCTGTAATAAAATCTAAAGCTATTATACCTTTTGATTATATTTTTATTATTGATAAACTAAATTTTCTATATTATTTTATTTTAAGGATAAAAATAACGTTGATTTTTTACATAATGATACCAAGATTAAAGGAGCTTGCAGTGATGTCTGGAATACTCTCTCTGAATTATTAAATTTTACGTAAATATTTATTAAATTGATAAAATTCACTTTTTTCAATATTTTTTAGATTTTTAAAATCTACCTTTTATTACACTTCAATAATGTTTAATTCATATACAATAAATCTACCTTTTTTTGTTTTGGCTCCATAAATCAAGACTCTTGATTTTTAACTAACCAACTCAAAATTTATAAAATATCCCTTTTAGAAAATAGTTTTAAAATTTTTACTTTCAGAATGATTGTAAAAAGACAAAAAGAACCAAAATTTGGTAAAAGACTAGAAAATGGCACATATTCAGGATTATTAGGTAAATTACAAAGAAAGGAAATTTCAATAATACCAAGATCATTAATGTTTGCTGAATTTTTATCACTAGTAGATTTTACAATGCCATTTTGGCATGCGAGGTAAAAATTTTATAAAATAAATTATAATATCATCATTTAATTTTATTCATAAAAAATAATTTTTTACTTTTAAGATATTATTTTTATTTTAAACAAGAATTTGCACATGATAATTTATGGTTCTTTAAAATATTTCATACTTATATTTGGTATGCATTGTTTACGTTGATATTTATGTTAATTTTAACAAAATACGTATATGATAAAACATCAATAAAAAATGAACAACATTCAATGTCTGAAAAATTAGAAGAATGCATATTTTCAATGATTAGCCATATTACAGTACAAGGTAAAATTATTTAAATTTTCTTTTACTTTTTCATTAATTTATTTTAATAAAATAATATTTAAATAGATAAATTATCAGACAAATCAAAAGTTATTTATTTATCATCAAGTTTATTTTGTTATATTATGCTTATTGCTTTTAATGCTAATGCTATTTATTTAATGTCAAATAAAAGATATTCACCGCCATTTAATACCGTTGAAGATTTAATTAAAAAAACTGATTACGTTGTTGTAGTTTTTACTGGAACGATTATACTTCAAAATTTAACAGTAAGCATAAAAAATAAAAAAATAGGGTCTAAAAAAATTTCTTTACTTTCAAAATATTTTAATTTACTATATTTTCATTTTTATTAATAATGTATAGGAATCAATTACAACTTACGCCAATACTAAAACATCAGAAAGATTACTTATTGAACCAAAAAGTGCTAATTCGTTTAACGAAGCATGTTTTAATACTAAAAAAAGAATGACAACTTTTCAAGCTGAAGATCGTTACAAAAGTATTGGAAAACTTGTTTGTGATTTGGTTCATACGCAAAAACCATATTACAGTACTTACATTGCATCAGGAGTAAAACGTAATTTTAAATACAAAAGAACATTTGATGTTGGGTAATTCTTTAATTTTTTCCTCTTGCTATATTTTCTGAGCCAATAGTATTAATAAATTTTTAATTACAGAATAATTAAATTATTTGAAACTGGTATAATTAGATACATTTTTAGACGATATTTAACTACTAACGTAATTTATAAGAAGAAAATTCAAAAATTTGAAGCAATTGAATTGCCTCAATTATATTTTATGCTACATATTTTAATGGGAGGTGTTTTATCGTCTATTTCACTTGTTTTACTCGAATGTGCTGTTTTTAAAGCTAAAAAATTTCGTTTTGATAATAATAATAATAATAATAAAATTAATAGCAAAATTAATAGCAAAATTAAAATTATTGTCAAAGAAAAAAAATGATAACTTACTTTTACTTCGTTGAAAGATTTTTAGTTTTTTTATTTTTTGTATATAATAGTGTAGGCTCTCTATTTAGGTTCATGAAATCAAAAGCGGATCACTTGCCCATATAACAGGAAATATTTTTTTTTTTTTGCATATTTTGTTACATTTTCGGTAAAACGGATATCATATTCATGTTCAGCAACTCAAAAAAAGATAAAATAATTTTTTATCAAATTTTATGGGCCTACCAACAAAAAATATTTATTTGTAAATTTTATTTTAAAATAAAAAATTTCATACATATAAAAAACTTTTTATTTTATTTTTTTCTAAAGTGCTCCTAACAAATTTTTAACTGAATCATAAACTTTTTCATCAGACCCCGAGTTGTGTCCACCTACAGAACCTAAAGGAGCCAATATCCATTTGGCTTCCATGTGCACCATGTGAGCCTTCAATTAATCATTCATCACCACACCCTGGATACTTTGCCTCCCTGGAAAGGTTCAGCATTTCGCCATAAAAGATATAACAAAGTTAAATTTCTTGTTAAAGAAGATAAACTGAGTTTTATCTAGATTGGTTAATAATTACCTAGCATTTGTGCACCATTTTTCAAGCCTGCTGCCATGCATTAGTAGTTATGATAAATCCAGTAATCGATAAAGTTTGGTGAATCCCTAAGTTCATCTTGAAGTATATAATTAGGTATTGACTCGCAGATCAGCTCCTTCCTTTCTTCATTAATTTTATCATGGTTAAGATCCTGTTTATAGGCCCTCGTAATAGCTCAACATTACATTTCTTGCAGTTCACAAAGTTAAGCGATTTTTTTCATCTTAAAATTCGCGGTTCTAGGCTAACTGCTTTACCTCCGAAACCTGCCTTCAATTCAACCAACTATGCCTTATTATACACTGTTAAAAATACCCTATGTTAATTGTACAAAATTTTCGTCAATTTCGTAAATTAACAAAAAATTTGTAAATTTACAATATCGTAAATTTAAAAAATAAAATCGAAATTCTACGACCGATCGTAAATTTACGATTTTTTTGTAATTTTACAATATTTTTAGTAAATTTACGATTTTTTTTGGTAAATTTACAATTTGTTTTTGTAAATCGATGATTTTTCAGATGTAAATATACTACAAAAATTCGTAAATTCACGATCCTCTCGTATATTTACGATTTTTTTAGTAAAATTACGACAAATTCGTAATTTTAAGATAATTACGTGTTTTAAACAGAGTATTTATTGGTATCCCAAATATACATTGGTATCTGATTGGTATTGTCACCTAACTAATTTCACATTTTGTGAGTTCTAGCTTGGAACGATGGTGTCTTACTAGAAGTCCCAATCAGATTAATTTCATTTGTATGATGATTCTTTTCTAAAATCTACCTATACTAAAAAAAAATTCTGCTGGGGAATTTTGGTTATGATAGCCGAAATTTTTAACATGGAACATATTTATAGGGAGGGAATACTTCAGAACTTGAAAATTAAGGGGGGGGGGTAAAATCTGTCCCTTTTAAGGGGGGGTCAAATTTGTCCTTTTTAAGGGGGGTCAAATTTGTCCTATTTAAGGAGGGGGGGGTTGTGTTTACACAAATCGGTTATAAGTTTTTTTATTCGTTTAAACGATTGAAAATATCTTGAAACATAAGGAAAATTGAAAAAAAAATTATTTTGAATCATTTAAAATACGAGCATCACAGCATGATGGAATTCGAAAAAAAATTTTTTGACCATTTAAAAGAAAAAAACTTCTTGTTTCTACTACCGGAATACCGATATTCCAGTAACGACATTTCAGTACAATAATAAATTATATTCAAATAGATTTTTTTTTGATGTCACATATTCACGTGTACGTGTTTTCTATTCCTTATATCGATTCAATATTATTATATTTTATAAATTTTGACAAAATATTATGAATGACAGTAAGTACATGTAATTTATAAATATTTTATTATTTTTATCAATATTATTATATTTTATTATTTCATTAGTTTAATACCGTGTATTAAAAAGTATAATTTAAAGAAAAAAATGATTCTTTTAACAATTTTAATTCTCTTTAATATTTTAAAAAATGTTGATACTTCTATAAAGGTGATTTGGGTAGAAAATAATGAAAATTTAAAATTATCAATTAATAAGAGTACGTTTTATAATAAAATAAAAAATGAGCATCTTAAAAAAATTAATGATTTGGAAACTCATAATTTTCAAGGTCGACCATTGATTATTGGAGCATTTGCTGTAAGTTATAAAACACTATTTTCATAAATTAATTTAAAAATTTGTTTATTATTATTGTCTTTAGGATAAAAATATCGTTAACTTTGAGGATAATGATACAAAAATAAGAGGAGCTAACAGTGAAGTTTGGAATGTTCTTTCTGAGTTATTAAATTTCACGTAATTTTTGTGATGATTTAATACTTTAAATTCTTTATTTGTTCATAATATTTATTTGACTTATTTTTTATGGTTAGAATAATTATATTTAAAGAAAATGAACCATCTTATGGTAAGAAGTTAGCAAATGGTAGTTACACAGGATTATTAGGCAAATTAAAAAATAAAGAAATCGATCTTATTCCAAGAACGCCGATGTTTTCAGAAGGATTGTCAATATTAGATTATATAATGCCATTTTGGAAAATCAAGTAAGACAAATTTTTTTTTTAACAAGAATTTCTTTTTTATATTAAAAAAGAAATATAGAACAAGATGTAGAAAAAATTAACGAATAATTTAACTTCGACGATCAAGTTTATAATTTGGTTAAGGCAAATGATTAATGTTACCCACTAGGATTCAGTACTGATGGAATCCGAATTTTTTGAAGATTAACAAAATATTTTAAAATTGTGTATAAGTGAAGTTGTTAAATTATTACGCATTTATAGGTAACTGCTAAACTGCATAGTAAATAAGCTTGTCAAGTGAAGAATTGATTTGATCGTCGATGTTAAATATTTTTCAAATTACAATCAATATCAAATACTGTTAAAAGTAACAATATGTGATAAACTTATTTCACTGAAATGTCCTATAAATGTACTATAAAAAATAGTTTATTTTCGAAGAAATCGTAATTTTACTTATTTTAGTAAATGAATTTGGGGCATAAGTTATAAATTTACAACTGCTTATCGTAAATTGATAATTATTTTTCATAAATGTGAGAAAAAAATTATTAGTTGACTTTTATTTTTGCGAATTCACAAAAAAACTCGTAAAAAATCGAAAATTTTTGATTTTTTAATTTTACCAAAATTAGTTAAACTACGATTTTTTCGGAAATTCTCTTATTTTTCGTAATCAGATTTTGGGATTAATTTCAATTTTGGGACTTCAAATAATTCAGGTTTAGAGACTTGTAATACTTCGGTTTAAAGGACTTAGAATATTTTCGATTTAGGGACCTAGAATAATACGTGTTTAGAGAATCAAAATAGTTTGGGTTTAGAATCTTAACATCTAGTAAGGTGATAATTATAAATTAGAAAATTATAAAATTGTACTGTAACGTTGCGTATACTTGTGCATTATATGGAAGTTAACATTTTCCAAGCTTTTCGGTTGTGTTTATACAAACCGGTCATAAGTTTTTTTATGATTCTTTTATTGTATAATTTTATGAATTTTACGATTTACTTATAAAAATTTACAACTTATATTATTTAAAATGTAAATTTATTTATTTTATTATAGAATTTACTTTTACTCAAGGCAAGAGTACAGAAGTGATAATTTATGGTTATTTAAAATTTTTCAATCTAGCATTTGGTATTTATTTTTTACATTCATATTTATATTAATTTTATCAAAATATTTACATGAAAATACAACTTTAACAAAAAATAAACATCCTACTTACGAAAAATTTGTGGATTGTGTTTTTTCTATGATTGGTCATATTACAGTTCAAGGTATGTTTATTAAAATTTTATTTTTAAATAATTTTTCTAATTGTCTTTCATGAACCAAAACAGCAATGGTTGCGAGGTCGAGTCATCGAATCGGCTCCAAATTTCCATATTTTGATAACGTAAAGATAGGAAACTCCAATTTTCCGGAATTTCCCGGGATTTTTTCGAAAAAATAATGACAGGAATTGTTTTACCGTGGATTTTCCTACATATATACTCTTTCAGAGTAATTTTTCAAGCTTATGATTATGATTTTCAAACATTTTCCCAAAAAACACCAATGCTGGTTGAAATCCTAATGATTATGACTAGCGATAACTGTTTGTTTAAGACCATTCTATCTTTATGTTTTAAAAACATGGAAAAAATTTGGGGCTGATCCGATGACTTGACCTGGCAACCATTGCTGTTTTGGCTCAGAAAAAGTCATAATAAAAATATTAATTTTTTTAATAGAAAATTTATCAGGTAATTCAAAATTAATTTATATAACATCAAGTTTTTTCTGTTTTCTTATACTTGTTGCATTTAATGCAAATGCAAATTATACAATGTCAAATAAAAGGTATATACCTCCATTTTTGGATATAAAAAATTTGATTCAAGATACAGATTACATTATCGTCTCATCTAGTGTTACGATAGTAATTGACAGTTTAAACGTATGTGATATTTTTAATAAAACAAATAGCTAGTCTTTATAGTTTAATAATTGTTATTAAAAAAATAATAGTTTTCAAATT
This sequence comes from Anagrus nilaparvatae, assembly GCA_022575985.1. Taxonomy (NCBI): domain Eukaryota; kingdom Metazoa; phylum Arthropoda; class Insecta; order Hymenoptera; family Mymaridae; genus Anagrus; species Anagrus nilaparvatae. The sequence goes on along the minus strand of JAKSXM010000231.1, from coordinate 27,083,591 downwards.
TAATCAGTTATTAGGTATCTTTTTTTTTAACCTAAATAATTACGAATCGATTAGTTTTTTGATTTTAAGACGAAAAGGTGGATACAAATTTTTCAAAAGAATTCATCCCTTGCATGTTATAGCCCCAAGAAGTTTGAAATTATTTTGAATTTTAGAACCAAAATATTAAACTTAACTGGCAATGGATGCATTTTTTTAAAAATTGTTTAACCACCTATTCTTAAAAAATTCAGAATAAATTTTCAAAGAAAAAATTATCTGAGCAAACATACTATAAAAAAACCCAAACCCACAGTTTTGAATCCGCTAAAGTCTTGGCAATGTTACCTTTTTCTTGAATATTCCATTTTTTGTTAACATTTTCTGAAAATTAGGTTTTTTCAAAAAAGTCGAATCTTAACCTGCACTACCCCTTAAAATCAAAAAATTAATCGATTCATAGTGTTTAAAAAATATTTATTTTACACCCCAAAAGAGGAAAATCAGCCCTACCCCCCTCCTCGGAAATCCGTCCATAGAAGTTTGATATGTAACATTTTTGATTGGGACCAAAATGAAGTGATTGCAAAAAGTTTCAAGTGGTTTCACTCGGACCGTCAAAAATAAGTAATTTCATCAAAATCATGTAATTATTTTCTTTAACCATTTATATCTCAGCCCCGTTACCGATAGCATTAGGACAACTTGGCCCCTAAAATTTGGCACCTGAGTATTGCACATTGGTGTCTATATGTTCCTAAACTTAATTTCATGCCTGTAGTTTTTTAATTTAATTAATTTTTGAATTTATGCAATAAAAAAGAAAACTTTTTTTAATGATTGTCAAAAAATTCTATCTCACCTTTATTATTTTACGTATAATTTTAGGATTCAATAAAACAATATGAAAAAAAAATGTCAAGAACAAGATTGATAATTGAACCAGTTCTTGAAAAATCATTTCATCAAACTTGTTTTAATAAAACTCAAAAATATACAACTTTTTCACCAGATGACCGTTTCAGAAGTTATGGTAAAACTTTATGCGCTTTGATGCGAACACCTACTCCATTTTATACTGCACATATATCGTCAGCAATAGCAAGAAATTTTAAATTCAAAAGATCTTTTGACGTTGGGTACTAACATTTTTATTATTTGAATTAAAGAAAACCTAAAACCAAAATTTTTTTTTTTAGTCAATATGTCTTAAAATTGTCTCAAAAATTGGATCAAATTATTTTTTTATATTATTTTATTTTGTTATTTATTTTGTTTTTCATAGCAGTTTTCGGTAACAGAATCTAAAAATTTAAAACTCTTTTCCAATTATAAGTAGTCTTACATAAGTTAAAATCATTAAATCTACGACGAGACTACGCTCACCGGAATATCCACGATATCCACGGAGAATATCCGCGATATCCACGATGATCCACGATAATCCACGATAATCCACGATAATCCACGATGATCCACGATAATCCACGATATCCACGATATCCACGGAGAATGTCCACGATATCCACGATATCCACGGAGAATGTCCACGATATCCACGATATCCACGGAGAATATCCACGATGTATTTGTATTGGCGCATGGCCGGGGGGGCCTTCGGCCCCCCAGCCCCATTTCTATCCTCATTCTCCGTGGATATCGTGGATATTGTGGACATTCTCCGTGGATATCGTGGATATAGTGGACATTCTCCGTGGATATCGTGGATATAGTGGATATCTTTGATCAAAATTCTAACGTGGATTATCGTGGATTACCGTGGATCATCGTGGATTATCGTGGATCATCGTGGATTATCGTGGATATCGTGGATATTCTCCGTGGATATCGTGGATATTCCGGTGAGCGTAGTCACTTCGTTAAATCTATAACCTCAAAGGTAAAAAAAGTACTTATAATCAATTTACATTATTATTTACAGTATAATCAAATTGATAGAAACTGGTATTATAAAGTGTATTTATAATCGTTGGTTGTACTTTGAAGATTCATACAAGAAAAGTATTCAAAAATTTGAAGAAATAGAATTATCTCAAGTACATTTTATGTTTACTATTTTATTAGGAGGCGTTTTAATAGCTAGTTTAATTTTTTTAATTGAATGTGCTGTTTATAAAATAGATACTATTTTAATTGAACAATACAAAACAAAATGCAAAATCATTTCTAAAAAATTAAATTTAAAACTATAAATTTTTATATATAAATAATTTTACTGATTGTTGTAACGTGATGGCAACTGTTCGATTACATCTTAAAAACATGTCCAAACAAACAAAACGAAAATCTTGGTTCCATAATTTGTAAGTATATAACACTAGATATAAAAAATAAATAAGGATAAAATCTTTAATAGCCATTTTTTCTTTAAATTCTAGCCCTAGTAGACCTTTTTACAAAATTCGCGTATAATAGACTAATTAATTAAATTTCTCTAATCTAGAAATCATTTTCAATTTTAATTTTTTATAATTATTTAATCCGAAAAAACATAAGTGGACTGTTTTGGTCAAAAATCAACTAAAATTTTTTAAACATAATTGTTGAAGAATTTGTAATTTTCAGTTAATATTATATTAATACAACTAATTGTCATTAAGTCCCTAAATGTAAATTATTCTAAGTCCCATTCGACCCTCCCCCTTAAATCGGACATTGTTGACCCCCCCTCCTTAAATTTGACGTTTTTGACCAGCTCCCTTAAATCCGAAAAATTGATCCCCCTCTTGATTTTCAAATCTAAGTCTCTAAATCGAAATTATTCTGAGTCCCTAAACTCTAATTGTTCTAAAGGTCTCTAAATCGAAATTATTTTAATTCTCATTTGAATCCCCCTCCCTAAATCAAACAATTTTGACCCCTCGAATGGTTCTATGTCCCTATTATATCGAAATTATTTTAAATTCCATTTATCTTCTTTTACCTTAAATCGGACATATTTGAGTAATCCTGAAAATTGAAACTTTTTACACCCCCTTCCGCCGCTCTTAATTTTTGTATTCCCAGGGTCTTCCATCCTATAAAAATATTCCATGTTAAAAAATTAACGAGGTTGTAAAAAAAGGTTCAGACTATTTGGTCACTTTTTCCCACATAATTTGATTCCAGAGTTCAAAATTTAATGTTTAACCTTTTCGAATATTCTGCCAAGTCACGTGACCAAATGAAAAACTGATCAAAAAGTCAGATTTTTCGGGAAACATTACAGAGGCATAAAACTTTAAATAAGCTTTAAAGGATTTGTATCAGCATGTTCCATGTTAAAATGGTATTTCATTAAATATTTCTTAAAATACTAATTTTTCAAAATTTTAAATTTTCCACCGAGTTTCGTGACCAAATAAAAATCAAACTGAAAATTCAGATTCTCTCGAATATGGGAAAAAATTCCAATTTTGCCAATGTCTACAAGAGGACTATATGCCGTTACCAGATTTCCACTTGCGGCCAGCAATACACTTCTTGTGGGTGGCTGATTTATTTTGTCTTGCTCAAATGATTGCAAATGACCTAAAATTATATTAAATCCGCGTCTTTGTCGAATTTTGATTTGCTCACGTATCTTGGAGGGAAATTTAAAATTTGAACAAATTAGTATTTTAAGAAATATCATTTTTTGAGCTAAAGATTTTTGATAACCTTATCTTACAGGTTTTTCTTGAGGTGATAAAAATTTAGGTTACAAAAACAGAAATTTAAGCACAATATAGATTTATGAAAAAAAATTTTCTGAGAAAACATAGACTATAAAAAATTATGTCTGTTGAACGCAAAAAAGAATCATTTTAGATACTCAACAAAGTCAAAAACATGGACAAATTTCAGAACATTTATTATTTTGCATTTATTTTTTTTACATATTCTATAGATTTTAAAGTGAAATCAATGCAGTTTATCAAAAATGACAATATTTTTTAGAAAATTATAAGTATTGAAGACTATTTTACATTATATTTCTACGTATCACCGAGCATTAATTTGCTGTAGAAACTCCAATTAGAATAATTTTTATACTTAGGTAAATTTTAGACGATATTTTTTGGGATAAAAATATTTTTAGAACAAAAAAACTAAAATTTCTTTGGTGGAAATACTTTACCGATTGCTAAAATATTGATATTACGATTAAATGAATTGAAGATTCATATAAAAAAGTATTTAAAATTTGACTAAATTCTATCATCAATTAATTTTGTTTCTTAAATTTATTTTATTTTCCACAATTCTTAGAAACGTTTATATTTACAAATTATTTAATAATCATCAAAATATACACCTAATAAATAATCTGTTTTAAATTATATAAAAATAAAAAGTTTTAAATTGATCACATAATAAATAAAAATATAGTTTAAGTATCTTTGTAAAATTAAAAATAAATAAATAAATAAAAAATTAATAAATTTTACTTTTATAAAAAATATATTTCATTTTCTTTTATCTCCATGTCTATTTGATGCTTCTGATAACATCTTTGGTATGGCTAATTCTGATTGCTCCCATACTTTAATTATACAATCTTTCAAATGCTCGAACGATTGTTTCTAAAATTACATAAAAAAATTTAGTAAATAAATTTTCATTTATTTAATTTGTATTTAGATATACTTACAAGATGTTTAGCTTTAAAAATAGCAATTAGATGAAACACTTCTTCAACTGTGAATTCCAATGGATCTCTTTTATCCAATATTATGAAGGGACAATCTCTCTTATGTTTTTTGTGTTCTATCCTAAAAAAAGAAATTTTTATCAATATGCTAAAAATTATTCTGCTTTATTTTTTGAGTTACCATGGCTCATCATCAGCTTCCCAACCATCAAGTTGTTTTCCACAAATAAAGCATTCTACCAAATCATATTCAGTCTTATCACCAATAAAATAAAATCCAGCAGCTGCCATTGCAGCAGGATTACATTCTTCATCATCACCAAATGGCCAAATTTTAAATGTTTCCAAACGACCACTTTCCCAAAACAGTGGCTCTAATTTCCTATTAAACAAAAAATTTTTAATGATAATTTTGAATTAATTCAATTATTAAAACTTACTTGGAATATTCTAATAATTCAATACAAGATTCGGTAGACATAATGAACTAGTGCACGTGTCTAAAACTTAAAAGTAAATAAATAAAAATAAAACATAAATAAATTACAAAATTTTACTACTTTTCATGTTGATAAAACAGGTTTTCAAGATAACGATTTACAATACAGATAGAGGGCAGATGAGTGTAAGGCAATATTATTATAATTATTATTACTCAACGTTACGGGATATTTGTCAAATGAGTACTATCAAATTTTAAAATTTGGTAATTTGCTCTTTCATTTGTAAATTTAAATTATTTTAATTATCGTTTAAAGAATTTTGAAGTATTTTATTAAATTTCTGTGGCTAAGTAATCAGTTAATATAATTAAAATTTCTTTATAAACTTTTTTTCATATTTTGCAATTTTTTTCAGGAGCACAAAATTTGATGTTAACATACTTTACTTTAGGAACCCAAAAGTGCTCGAAAATTTTGAAACCAGAAACCATTTTCTAAAAATAATCTAAATTTTAAAAAAATTTTTTTAAATCAACCAATTATTCATAAAGAAATTTAAATTTTACAAAATAACTAAAAATTGACAGAAAATAATTCTGAAATAATTGGGACTCACATTTAGTTATAATAAAAAAATTTGAAATGCAGCTTTTGAAAAAAAAGAAATTAATCAAAAATTTAATTAAATATTTATAAATTTTTTTTATTAAACTACATTAACTTTATTATAAATATAAACAACATTTACAAATATTATTTGAAAAATTATCTTAATTTAAAAAATCTATATAAAGTAGTAAAAAATTATTATTGTTATTGTACAATACGAAAAAATATTTAGGATAAAAGTGTGGCCTCCAGATTGTAGATACTTTTTATAGTTTCCTGATATAAATCTGTTGAATTTTCTAATGAATTTTTATAATTATGCTCATTTTTACCAATGAAGTACAGTTTCCAAAAATAGTTATCTTTTCTTTTTTTGACACTTTATACTATGGAAGATCGGACCAGTGTCGGTAGAAACAGTCTTTAGTGATCCAAAGCATATTGTAGTCCCATGGATCATTTTTATCAGATACCAAAAAAAAAATCTAAAAATTTGCATCGATTATCAGCAAAAAAAGTGTCTACAAAATGTGGATCAACGCCATTCACTAAATCTAAATATTCTTATAATTTTTAAATTAATTAATACACACATTTTTTTAATATGGCAATGCAATCCAAAAAATAATTAGGATTTTATTAATACAATATAAATCTTAATTTAATAATTATATTTTTTCAATTCATTTTGAAATTGACATGCATAGATGAAAAAAATTAATATTTTTTCTTGTAAATTTACATAAAAAATAGGCTTTATAATTATTGTAATTAAATTTTTAGGTACACTATTTCAGATACATAGAATTTTATTTTAGTTTCACGTACACAAAATTAAATTTAAAAAATATGACTGATCAAAAACACAACTTCAAACTACTAAGTCATAATTCAAAACATAATAACTTTTACATTTTACAATTAAAATACTAATTAAGGTCTTGATATATACATGTTTAAATCAAAATGAGATAATATCAAATTCAATATCAAATCTAGAAATAAGTAAGAGACATTAGCTTTTCAATAATTATATAGCTAAAACATCAGTCAATCATAATAACATTAGCTGCTATCAACAAGTTTAGCTACATTTTTTTTCTGTTTTTTCTATACAAAAAAAGTATTATTAATGGCTTTATAAATATTTTGCTCAATACTTATTTCCTTTTTTTTTAAATATCTACACAATTATTACTTAAAAATTAATAAATTTACAATTTGGCAACATTTTTTGAGCAATAAAAAAATTTTTTAAATATATCTTATAATAAATCTAACTAATTAATTCTATTATATAAAATTAATATAAAAAAACATTCAAATTAATGTATTTACAAATATTAAAAAATTTTATTTTATCTTAATATAACATTATCAAATGTTATATCTCTACTATCTCTTTGTCCATTTGATTTTTTAAAAGGATTCCATGGCAATCTTTTAACAACGTGAGCTGTTGTTACTGAACCAGCTGGACTTGGTTGTCCAGATGATACACCTGATGAGCTACTTGCTGATACACTTCCTTTATCACGATTATTTGTTTTTATTGGTTTCTGGAAAACAACAAATTTTTTTTTATTAAATCTTTTGTGATATTATTTTTATGGTGCATGGTCAAATGACAATTTTAAATATACATTTTTTTTTTGCTGTTTTTATTTCTAAGTATTAAAACTAAACAATTTCCTGTAATTTTAAATTGGTTGTATAAACAAGTTTTTTAAAAAGCTAAACTATCAAGTTTTAAGAATCTTAAATAGACAAGTTACTCATGTTTGTTTTTAAAGTCGTTGCACCTAGATATCTAATTTCACTCAAATTTTAAAATGTTTTTTTGCCATGTAAAAACTTTTAAGGCAAAAAATTTAACATTCTTGTAGCTTATAGGAAAAAATTACTTTATTTAGCTCTGAGCTGAATTCTTGTGCAATTACGTAAATACTTTAAAAAATTTTTAACAACTGAAATTGAAATTTATTGCAAATTAGTTATTTGACTGCTGAAAATCTAGGCAAAAAATGACCAAAATACAATCACTTTAATTTAAAGCTGTCATTTAAATATTTCAAAAATACAACTCAAGAAATATTTTATTTTACCTTTAAATAATTTCTATCCATTGGAGTAACAAGTTTTAAACTAATTGAATCTCCACATTGTTTAATTAGTCTAACAACTTGTTCATGTGAACCCCATTTGATATCTTTATCATTAATCATAACGATAAAATCACCTTCTTTCATACCAGCCAACTAAAAATGAATTTTTTACATTAATTTATGTTAATTTTTCATTTAATAAAATAAAAGAAAAATAAATAATTACATCAGCAAGAGAATTATTTTCAACTGCTGCAATAATAACAGGTGCATCTCCTCTAACACTAAATCCAAAACCTTCGCCACCTGGACCACGATTTAATTGAATTGATCTTGGTGCTGTCCAATGACGTTTTGCTGAAAAAATGGCAATTGGTCCTAATGACCGAAATAAATCATCGACTACATGTTGACCAAAATCAGGATGTGTGAGACTTAATTGAAATTTTGTAGATGCTGAAACATTTTGTACAATAAGAAAAATTTTATAAAATAAAAATAGTTAAAGAAATTACACATGGGTAATTTTAAATTAAATGAGTTTTAAACTGAAAGTTGGGTCTTCAAATTGGTTTCAAAGTATTTTTTCCTAAAAGAACTACTGAAAAGCCACCTTGCCTTCATACAACGCTTATTTTACCAAGAAAAATATTTTTCGTCTAAAATAGATGAAAAGTCGAGAACTGAACCCGAAATACTAAAAAATTGCATAAATGCTTATGCAGCTAACTTATTTAAAAAACCATCAGTTTAAAATCATTTAACTCAAAAATATCCACCTTTGATTTTAAATAATAATTACCAATTATGTGTGGAGCATCAAGAAGTTCTCTTAAATTATCTTCATCTCCGGATCTACCATAAATTTCTAAAGTTGCATCTTGTGCTCTTCGTAAAACTTTTGTTAATGCTTGTTTTCCTTTTAATTCCCTGCACATTCTTTGCAACCTTTGACTTTCTTCGTGTAACACTAATGCTTCACGAATGTGTGCTCGACCTGAAAAATAATAAAATATTAAAATTTGGTTACTTTTTTCCAGTTTAAAAGATCTTGTAGTACGCATTTTTTTAATATTTACCTAATAACTGCCTTTCGTTATCATTTTTTGGTACAATACAATCTATTTGAGTTTTTGTTTCATTTTCTTGTATCCTCTCAAGCGTACTTTTAGTTTCTGACCGAAATTCTGAAATTGGACGACTTAACAAACCCGCAGAACAATGCCTATGTGATATTGCTAAATAATGTTCTCTTTTAACTGAAACTAAAGAAATCCATGATTCTGGAACATAATCTCTAACTGGTTCTCGAGATATCAATGCATGGACATCACTATAAACAGCTGCGACCTGTTAAAAGCATTTTAAATTATAAATAAATTAATAAATTTTTTTTTAATTTTTATTTTTATTTAAGTTATCAAACAATGATTATAATTATATTTGAACATAAAAAAATTTGTTAATTTTTACTTTTACATTTAGACCTGACTAAGCCCCATTTCGTAAACAAATTTTATTTTCTACAGAATGGGGCTCCACGTCTGGTCTAATTTGCATATTTTAGAATTGAATTAAATTCAGAATGGCATATTTTTATTAAAAAGTACTAAAAATTTCTAAAAAGTTAGGAGCATTAATAACTAAGGGGGCTTTTACGCCAATCATACCAAAGTTGGACAAACAAATCATGAGAAAATCAGACGAAACTATTTTTCTTTTGCTAGCTTAAATTTAATTAATCCTCATACCTAGTTTTAGCTTTCTAGATCCAATTTTCAACTTTTAACAGCAATTTTTGTATTTTTCGCATACTTTGGTAAATTGACTCAAAATTTGCTTATTGGTGCTGGCAAATGTTTATTTTACATTGAAAAATAATTTATGGTTCCCGCAGAATTCGATTTTAGCGTCCGAAATTTCATTTTTTAAATTAAAAAAAAAAATTTTAATTAAATTAAATTTAAAATTTTGACATTTTTACACAAGCCCTTCAAAGTTACCAAAATTCACATAAAAATTTCTGAGGAATTTGATTTTTTGGCTTGATTTTTATTTGGTCATATGACTTGTTTAGAAAATCATAATTTTGAAAAATTAGTATTTTAGGCAATATAATTTTTTAATATGGAGTTTTTGGATTAATTTATACCATGAATTTTTTTTAAGAAGGTAAAAATTGATTACAAAATTAAGAAATTTAATCTCACTCAGAAAAAAATTAATAAAATCAAATTTTGGACCCTAGAATCTATTTTAGCGGGAAATTTCATATAAGTATCCATAAGAAAAATATTTTTTTATTCAAAATAAGTATTTGTCAGCAACGGTAAGAATATTTTATTAATATTTTGAGTAAATTTACCGAAGTAGGCCAAAAACACAAAAATGGTTGCCAAAAATCGAGAATTGGGTTTAAAAAGCTAAAAATGGGTGAGAAAACTTATTTTTAGTTATAATTTCGGAAAAAATATTTGAGGCTGATTTCCGCGACCCTTCTTCCTAATTTGGGCCCCGTTGAAATGGAATTACTCATTTCATAAGTAAAAAGATTCGTACCTGCGCAGCTTCTTGTGCAAGATCCAACGAAACGTCGATATCCCTAGAATCTTTTGACTGTAATTCAAGTTTTTCAAACAGACATTCTCTTGCTTGTGCCTTAAAATTAAAAAAATTAAAACAATTTAGTACCTGTTTTGAATAAAATATAAATAAATAAGAAAAATTTACAAGACTTACCAGCATTAACTGTACCAACATATCAAGCATATCAGGACCTAAATCCATGCTAGGTGCATTAGTAAAATTTTCATGTATATAACGAAATGTACCAGCAGATCTTAAAAATGCATCAACAGCTTGATCTAAGCCACGTGTTGTTTTACGATCTTGTTTAGCAGCTAATTGTGTATACAAAGCAGCAGCATTAAATAATATCGATGCTTTTTCAAATGCAACTGTTCTTTGACAACTTGGTACACCAGTTAATGAATCAAACCATTCAAAATATATTCCTAAACTACGATCTGGTGGAAAAAATCTTCTTTCGATGAAATATAATTGATTGTAGTAACGAAATAATAATGCTATTCCTGATATATCTCTTGTTGGTGTGCGTGTAGCCTAAAAAAAAGTAATAATCATAAATATTTTTTAAAAATATTTTTTAAGTAATAGATTTTTTTTTAAAGGAAATTCTATGTACGTAATATCCTACATTTTAATAATAGTTTTTATTTATAAAAATATTTTTAAAAAATATATGGGCCATTTAATGTGAATTTACCCATTTATATTTTTTTCAAATTTCAAAAGGACTTTTTTTTAACTTAAACTTGGTGCTAATTTTAATATCTGTGGTGCCAATAATTTATGCATTATATATATTTTTTAGTCATAAAAATCAAAAACAAATTTTTATACTTTTCAGAACCATAGTGAAAAAAAAATTTAGTAAATATAATAAAATTTAGAGCTAATCTCAAAAAATAACTATAAAATCAAAAAATAATACCAAAAACCAAGAACAACAAAAACTAAAAATACGATTGTATTTTAGCATGGAATAACTCATATATATTAAATGATAAATAATTACTATTTAAAGAATGAGAATATAATATTTTTATTTTCACAATGATAATTTTATAACTAATAATCAAAAAAAAAAAAGTATAAGTATCTTTTGTTATTTTAAAATTACATATTGTAAAATATTTAATTAATAGATACAAATAAAAAAAAAGTATAATGTTGAGAAATTTTTTACCTGACGAGTTTCCATAAAATCAGCGATTGATTCTTCATAATTATCTCCATCTTCGCTATAATGTTCTAAAATAAAATCCTGTAAAAAAAAAATATTCGATTAGCATAAAATTTTTTCGTTGCTAAGCAATGACTGTTAAATCGATAAAACATGAATTTTTAATAAAAATAACCTCAGTGTATAATTTTATTTTGAATAAAAAAAAATAAGTTAATAAAATAAATTAATAATGCCACGAATAACATTTGAATTATTAAGAAAACGTTGTGAACACAACGATGGTGAAATCTCAACATTAGAAGAAATTTCTTTGCATCAAGAAAATATTGAAAAAATTGAATTATTAAATGAAAATTGTCGTAATTTAAAAATTTTATTATTGCAATATAATTTAATATCAAAAATAGAAAATTTAAATAAATTAAAAAAATTGCAGTATTTAAATTTAGCGTTAAATAATATTGAAGTTATTGAAAATTTAGAACATTTAGAAAATTTAGAAAAATTAGATTTAATGGTTAATTTTATTGGTGATATACGTGGCGTTAAATGTTTAAGAAACAATGAATTTTTAAAACAATTGATATTAACTGGTAATCCATGTTGTGATTACGAAAATTATCGTAATTACGTTATTGGAACTTTACCACAATTGCAAGAACTGGATATGGTTAAAATTGAAAGATCTGATAGAATTAAGGCTTTGCAAATTTATGCTAAAGCTGAAGGTGATGTTATTAGAGGTTATAGAAATTATGCTGTTTTTAGAGAAAAACAGAAAAGTCAATATGGAAGAGGTGAAGGTTTAAAAATAACAGAAATTAAAGATGGTGATGATAAAAACGTAAGTATTTTTGTATTTTATATTTTAGGTCATTTGTGAGGAAAGTCCAGTGTTTTTTTAAATGCCCAAATCACTGCATGGTTGAAGTTTAGCTTGCATTAGCCTTCTTGTTATAGATCAAGCAAACTTTTAACCCAAATATATGATATCAAATAAATGCAAACATCAAGCTATTTGGTCACCAAAAGACCCTGGATGATTTTCTTAATTTTAACTTAAAATTTTGTTTATCTTTAAGGAAAACGACTCAGAAGATGAAGATGATCCAAATTTTTGGAATGGACCAAGTTACCACACTCCAGAAGACAGAATAGCTTTAGCTAAAAAAACATTAAAAATAGAAAAAAAAAGAAACAGAGAAAACACATCAACCAAAGTTGATAAAAAATCACTTAAGTTATTTAATTCAGAGGGCAGAGCATACAATATTAATCAAACAAAATTACCATTTAGATTAAATGACGAAGATGATCCTGATAACATAATATTAGAAGTTTCTGTATACAAGTAAGTCTGATCATGTTTGTCTGTTTCTACTTAATAAGAGAAAACAGAAAAGTTTAGTCAGACACTTAAAGTACTAATTTACCATTCATTTTTCAGACACTTGGATACAAGCCACATCGATATTGACATACAACCAGAGTACATTAGAATAATAATAAAAGAAAAAATTTTACAATTAACATTACCATGTGAAATTTTCACAGATAAAAGTAATGCACAAAGAAATACAACAACTGGTAGCTTAATAATAACAATGCCAAGAGTGGTTAAATTAAAAAAAATTGTTAAACCAATTTTAACAAATAAAAATGTTAAAAATAACGTAATTAAGAGTATAAGAGCAGAACCAGAAATAACAAAACGTGAATGGTTAGAAATTGGACCACCAAAAGATGAATTTGATTTTTTAAAAATTGTTAATAAAAATAACAAAAAAGTTAGTGTAAAAAAAGATTTTATTGATAATCCAGAAGTACCACCATTAGAATAAAATTTTATGCTTACTTTAAATGGATCTCTGAAGTCAATGTCCTTTGTTTCTTTAAGTCCTAATGGAATCATAGGTATTGCATGATCATCGCTAAAAAAATAAAAATTTGTTAATATTAATAATGTTATAAAATTGTCGTTTTTATTTAATGACCAAAATTTTTTAAGTAAAATTAAACATTAAATGTTTTTGAAATGCCCATAAAAAATTAAGATGTTTATGTATTCATAAATTAAACATCTTAATAACCAAAAGAAGATTTTATTTTTTTTACATACATGACCTAAATTTTAATATCATTAAAAAAAAAATCAAAAAGTATAGAATTTTAACATCCACTCTTATAATAAAAATTTGATAAAAATCAAAAGTAGCATAATAATAATAAGGAAGTTTAAAAATAAATACAGGACAAAATATAATAAAATCTTGATTGTATAAAAAAAAAAAGGTGAAAGAAATTATTTTGCTAAAACATTTTTTTTTCCGTTATCAAAAAAATATCCTTCAAACTTTATTTATGTTCATTTTATGGGTTTTACTTGCAGAAGCAAGAAAGAACGTCGGTATAATTTTTTTTCTTCTTTTTGCAACTTAACGGAAGTTAAAGAAGTTAATGTTAATGTGACGTTGGAGGATTTACGTTAATTTTTTTTTTATATTTACCGCTTCTCTCTTTTGTATGTGTGTATGAATTTTCTTTTAAGATTTTCAAACTAATGTCGATAATTAGAGAAAAATAGTTTGTAAATTTTTTTTTTTAAAGTGTGTAAGATTTAAATAAAAGTTTTCTTATTTTATTTTTTTTAATATGAGAATTTTTTTGTCTTGTAATTTATATTATAAAACCCTTTAAATGAGTAACTATTTCCGTAATTATTTTAATGTGCACATACGGTAAATTAAATTAAATTAATTTATATTTTTGTATGAACATATTAAAAGATTTATTTAATAACTGTGCTTTTAAATTTTCATTAACAACTATTAATATTTGTAATATTATTTAATTTTTTTTTAATTATTGCTGATTTAAATTTAAAAGGGATGGGAAGAGTTACAAAAACTTAATTAAGAATGGGGGAAGTGTTAGATGCATAGGACAAGTTGTGGTAGTTGAAAAAACATCCCCATTATCCTCATTTTACCTGAATGGGCCTCCTGGGCTTACAAATTATACCCCTTAGCAGGTTTCTATGTAATAAAATAGAGTTTACTAACTTAATTTAAAAGAGAACTACTGATAAAAAAGGTGGTTTACGGAAATTAAAAGGTGGCATTCACAGAAAAAAATTAGACCAACTTTGGTTAACATGCAAGATTGCAGCGCTATTTCAGACTAGAAAACCCTTATAGCCTAGAACCCTGCTAGAAGATCTAATTTCTAGGTCCAGCAGGTCCATTCAGGTAAACTGAAGGTATAGGGGTTGTTTCTTCGAATACCACAACCAGTCCTGAAAGTCAGAAGCAAATCGGATTTCCCCCTTATAAATTCCCCTCCCCAAAAAGGTGACATGTATAATGGATGCTCCTTTATCAAAAAATTGAAATCCATGAAAATTTCCACCAAGGTTTACTGTGTCCTTGAATAAGTAAAAATTAAAACAATTACAAAAAAAACCAACCTTAAAATATTATATCCCAAGTATTTTTAATCAAACTACGAATACCGACGACATTGGTTTTTAAAAATTCTAACTGCTAACTAGAAGAACAAAATATCTTGAAGATAAATACTACTAAGACCAAGCAAAAAACAAGCAATTTTCCATTTATATAATAAAACTTATAATTTAAGTACATTGTTAAAAGGGAAAATTTACTATTTAAATAGTATACAAAATTATTACAGTATAATAAAATTTAAAACCACAAGATAAAAACGTATAATTATTTAGTAAATAATACTGGAAAAAAAAAATTTTCAGTAAATAAAATAAAAAAATTTATCAAAGTGTACAAACTATCTTATTAACTATTATTATGCTATGTCATTATCTATTATTACATTTCACCGTAAGGGTCACACAAAGATTACGTCTTATTTATAAAAAATAAAAAAAATCCCAAGGTTCATTTTACAAAAAAAAACTATCAAGTACATAATAAGAGGTTATAGTATAGTTTATTTAGAAAAAAAAAACGTCTTTTTATAGATACTTTTTTTTTACTGTGGTTTTTCTCATCAAGTGTATATAAAATACACCTACAATTTCTATGAGAAAATTTTCTAGTATAATAACGATAGCATCAAAGAAAAAAACTTTTACCATGTAACGTAACTTTTTTATGGGCAAAAAAGAAAAAATTTATATTGGTCATTATTTTTTATGATAAAATAGAAAGTGATTTTTTTTTTTTGCTTACCTTGTATCATTTTGATAAACTTCAACAGAACTATTCAATTCAGCTAATTGTTCTTTTAATAATTGTAAATTTGAATTAACAAAACTTAATTCTAGTGCTACTGTTTCTTTAAGTTTACGATTTGTTGTGGCTCTGTAAAAAATTAATTTTTTAATTAATATTAATGTATATTATTTTTTTAAATATAAATTTATTATCTTACTTGTAGAGATTTTCAGCTCCAGCGCGTAACCGCAATTCTTTATTAATTTCCTGATTAAGTTTACTTCTTTTATTTTGTAATTTTCCTCTACATGTTGCTACACGCGGATCTGAACCCTGAAAATAAAGAAAATAAATTTATTTTAATGTTTCTTATCTTTTTAATTATTTTTAATTTAAATGCAAAGTAATTTTTTTTATTAAATGTATAAATATACTTTTGAAATATAAAGCAAATATTGTAATAATATTTTTGAGGCAAAAATAGGACTCTAAAGTATTAGAATCGCTTTCATTTCAAGGTAAAACTTTTAGGTAAAGGTTACTGCGAACTATTTTAAAATAGACCTAGTTTTTGTACATAAATACACTGTTATATTACTTTGCTTGGATTCACTTAAATTTCTCGAAAATCATAGTCGGGACTAACAAAATTAATATTAAATTATTGCTTTGTTTTTTTGGGCTTAGTAATTTTCGGTTTGGTCAGAGAAAAGTAAATAAATTTAAGTTAATAAATTTAAAATACTTTGGCTCAAGTACTTTTTATGTTTTTGTAAATATTTTCGAGCAAAAATTTTCTTAAAAACAAAAGACCTTATTTATTACTGAATTTAAAAAGATATTTATGCCAAAATATTTTAAATTTATTATAAATGGGGTAAACTTTACCCTGATCCAAAAAAAATGTCTAAGACCAAAAAAATGAAAAATTAATTAATTTTTCAAAAAACAAATGGCATTACCTACTACTGTTAATATTAAAGCTTTAAAATCTAAGCAAAATTTAAATGGAACAACCTGACAGGTCAACTATATATTTTTAGTATAAAAATGAATCTCAAAAATATTCTGACCAGTATTTTCACTCTAAAACTTATTTAGAACCAATTTGCTATATTTTAGCGAACCTTTTTTTCAGTATACAACACGCATTAAATAAAATTTACGGTATATAATTTAATTCCTACAAATAACATTTATCAATAATACTACAATACAATATTATTATTAATAAACGGTATATTTTATGTTAAAAAATGCGGGTAATTCTATACCTATATTTTTTTCTTCGATTAAGCTGAAACCTATAAAGTAAAATAATTCAAAATAAAATTACTTGTTATTTAATAATTTTTATACTGGATTTTCTATTAGAAAAATTATATAATTTAATTTCAGTCAATTGATTACCCTGAAAATAATTTATATATCAGACTGTTTGATATTTTAGAAAATGTGATTAGTATCCTAAAAACTAATTAAAAAACCCAATTTCACATTTCAGATAATAACCAAGAAAGTATAGCTTGATTACAGTTATTAATAAATTTCAGTGATAGTATTATTAAAAATTAATTAAATTTTCAATGACAGAAATTATAAAAATCCATTAAAATTTCCTATACTTCTCAAGTGCATTGTACGTATAAAAAAAGTAATATTTGCACTAAATAATAATGCAATCGTAAAATAAAATTTTTTTTAAAATCTTTTTATTACACGTATCTTATAAAATCTAAGAAACAAACAGTAAAAATGTGTGGTAATCTTTTATTTAATTACTGAGACATTAAATTACCTTGTTATAAAAAAGAAAAAATACTTTTTAATTTGCAACAATTTTATTTACTACTGATATAATATTAAAATAAACATTAAAGGCATATTTCTTGTTTAATAAAAATACAGAAAATTAAGTAAGTAAGTAGAAAATAAAATTTTTTTTTTTCCTTTTAAATGCCTAAAACACAATGCATAGTTAATATTGATTTATATTTAATAATAAACATTAAAAAAGTTAACTGTTATGAATATTATAATATACATCCGTAATTTAATACCATTTTTTTTTTACTTAGAAATATTTACGTTTAGATTATGTACATAACCTGCATTGTGTTATTTTTATTGCAAATAATAAAAATTAAGTTAACAGTTTTTATTATTAATTATAAGTTACAGTATTTTATTTGCATGTTTACTTTTTCTTAGTAATAAATGATAAAGAAAATATTAAGTATTTATCGTTTTTTGGGCACCTAATCAATTTTTATAGATAGGATGGTATTTTCTGAGGTATTTTCTAGCCAGTAATTGAATTTTTCAGCGTTCCCTTTTTCAGGGTCCCTGAATACTAATATGAAATCTGTTTTTACTGGAAATTATTTAGCTGCCCACATTAGGAAACATTCGATTATATTTTATAATATTCGACATTTTTATCTGTTAATCATGATTTTAGACATGAAATACTTTTTACTAGTATGGCCTGATTGCCCACAAAAGGCATATTGCTATTTCAAATAACAGCAATTATAATTTTTGGGTACGCAGTTTTGGTATTTTTTTAGAAAATGATTAGTTTTTCGACTTTAGTTCATTTTTTGGGTATTTTTAATCCATCTTTTAATGTTTTGAATTCCAGTAACAAAAAAAATCAATTCCAGCCACTGGTCTGCCCTGTTTAATTTTTGCTTGCTATGCACACTTTCAATTCAAACAAAGGTACACTCAGAGAAAAATATAGTGAAAACGACTGTTTTTTCATCATAGTTATATACACTCGTCGTAATTTGACTCTTGGCGACAGTATATTATAGACGCAAGGACTCATCAGCGGCCAGTGTTCACGACTCTCAAAGAATAGACAAAATAACTTTTCTAAAGAGTCGCGAATAGTATATACTCAAGTAACAATCATCAACCCTTTTTTTAAAGTCAGCACGTGTATAAATTATATTAAAAATTTAAGCGCCGGTAAAGAAAGCTTTAAAATTTCAACTTGATTATTGAAATTATCGCTTATTATAATTATTAAATTATTTAATAATAAATTACTTAATTATCCATTGTTTTTTCTTAAATATTTTACAAAATAATATATAGCAAAATACTTTAAAATTGTTACCAAAAAATGTATTCCTATAAACTTTATATACACAATTAAAGAAAATAAATAATAATTAATTTAGTTAATTATTTTTTAACATAAATTATTAAGCAATCTGCAATATTACTTGTACCTATATTTTATAACTGATTTTATATAATAAAAAAAGGGGAGGTTACACCGATTCTATATACGGGCAGCTCGGATAGTATCATGACTCGCCGGTAAGGAGAAAATAACTATACCGCAAGAGTCGTGAACACTATGCGCTTTGCCTAGTCGTTTTGACTTTTATGCACACTCAAAAAAATTGGGCAATTCTGCTTTCTCCCAGGCAATTCTGCTTTCCCCCTTCTCCTTGATATTTTTGTCTTGTAGTCCCGGAGAGTCAGACTCCTCCGTCGGGCAAAGGTGACTCGTAGCGAAGACATATGCTAACTCGGTAGAGGGGACAGCCGTGCCGATCGAGTAGGCAGTTACCGCGTTTGAACAAGACAGCTGATACATGGTTTTGGGCAGAGCAGAATCCTTCTTTTTTTTTCAGTGCATAGGCACCTCGCATCGAAAATCACTGTGAAACCTTCAAATTTTTAAAACAGTGTAAACGACTATACGAGTTGACTCATTTTCACTATATTTTTCTCTGAGTGTATAAAAAAGCACACGGAGACTGACAAAGCTTATTTAAACATGTAGGTATTTCCCAGGTACAAACAATTGAGAAACCTACTTATGATAAATTTTATAAAATAGTACTTCAAACTAAATGAATTCGGTATATCGGAATTATGGTATAGAGTATGCACTTATATATCTTCGTTAAGTCATTTCATTTGCGAGAATACTCTAGAAGTATCTTTAAAAATATTATTTTAAGACATTATTCGAGTCATAAAAGATTTTTCAGAATTATTTTATTACTTTAAAAATTAAAAAAAAATTTTTAAATGACTAGAACTTTAAAAATTAAAATATTCCAATTATTATATTATGCCAATTAAAAATACTAATTAAATTTTACTTAAAAATAAAGTCACATAAAATTTAAGTTATTTAGAACAAAAATAAAAGTGAAAGTATAATCATTAAATTAAAAATTCTTACCCCAATAATCATTCGCCTCCTCGTTGCATTAATAATAACATCATCATTATCATCATTATTTTTAATGTTATTATCAATAATTAAATTATTAATATCAATAATTTTATTATTATCATCATAATTTTCTAAATCATCAGAATTAACTGATGACGATACAGTTGATTCATTAGATGATAAATTTGGTGTTACATTTTGACTATTATTATTATTATTAATTACATTTTTTCGTTCTATTGGTAAATGATGCACCCACTTTAACATTCTTCCTTTTTTAATTTAATAAACATTTTAATTGTCTTATAACCTCGCTTATAACTCACGACTAAAACATAAAAATTATTAATCTCTTACTTTTTGCAACTTAAAAATATATCATGAGCTATAATAATTATTGTTTATATTAATTAAAATCCTTATCTTTTGTTATAATACTAAAAAAATTGTTTTTACGAACGATACAAAACAATCATGTGTAAAAAAAAAATCTATTCAACCTGATAATAATAATTATTGTTTTTATTTAAAAGAAAAAAAAAAGCAAAACAATATAAATGTATAAACATGACAATAAGTCTTTTATAAAATAATTGCATAATAATAATATTCGTGACATGTAGAATACAACTAATTACTAAAAAAAAATTTTTTTAATCATAAATTTGATGAGTCATAAATTTTAATTTTTTTTTTGTTAGGACTTGAAGAAATTTTAAATCGGAAATAAGTTTTACCTAATTATGATATTTGGTAAAATGAAATTTTCTAAAGTAGGTGATTTGAATGATTATCTAATAAAATGATAATATAGGCGAAAACAAAAAAAAATAAATATAGGAAAGGTCGTATCATGTGTTTAGAAAGCGTGAAACAAAAAAATTCTGTAATATTGTAATGAACGTCAATTAATTTAAGTACGTGTGTCTATACTAATTATTCTATATTTTTAATATCAAGATTTAAAACAAAGGTTTATTTTTTAGTATCCTCAATAATTGTCTGATTTTTTAATTTTATTTAGTAATAAGATTTCCTTATTTTTTACTATGCAACATGTTTATAAAGGTGGGGTATCCCAGAAGGCCTTGAGGGAGATCAAAATGGTAACAATGACGGAGGGGGGGGGGCAAATGGGACTTAAAATAATTTCGATTTACAGATTTAGAATAATTCAGGTCTAGGAACTTTATAAGGTACTTTAGGAATCTCGATTGTTCATGTAATAGATAAGTACCCAGTAAACATAAGCATGTTCCATGGAACACTGTAAAAAGTAACTTTCTTAGATTTACAAAAAAAATAGAATTTTTTCGAAAAATTAGTAAATCTTGAAAAATTTAGTATATTATTGAAAAATTCGAGAATTCTCGATTTTTTTTTTGTGAGTTTACCAAAAAAGTTGTAAATTCACAACTATTTTTCGGAAATTTACAACTATTTTTTGTAAATTTTCGAGAAAAAAAATTGTAAATTATCAATTTTTCTTGCAAATTCACAAAAAAAATCGAGAATACTCGAACTTTTCGTTAATATACTGAAATTAGTAAATTTACGATTTTTTTCGAACATTTACAAATTTTTTCGAAAATTTTCTAATTTTTTTGTTAATATAAGAAAGTTACTTTTTACAGTGAAGTTATAGTGTATATTTGCAAATCTGTTATTAATTTAACATATTTAACATATTTTTCTATTTTGATTAATTTATAAAATATAAACCTCAGAATTTAAGAGCAAAAATATTCGGGATCTTAAAAACTCAAAAAAAAACTTATAACCGTTTGTGTAAACACAATCTAAATGCATGGAACATGTTTACTTCCAGCTGAGGGCTAGGAATAATGAAAATATTACCCAACGTTACAATAAATTTTTTAATTTTATAATTTGTAATTATCACCTTATATTAAGATTCTAAAACCAAACTATATTGATTCCCTAAACGCGTATTATTCTAGGTCATTTAAAATAATTTAATATATATCTAAAAATCTAAATACTATTTTTTTCTGTATATCAAGCAAATCAAATTTTTCAAAAAACCTAAATTATATAAAAAATCTATAATATTCACAATCATATTCACTCAATATTGTGAGTAAATATTATAAAAATAATTATAATTTAACAATTTAAAAATTAATATAATTTTCTTATTAAAACTATTACATCTACACTGTTATTATTATTAAAAAAATTATTAAATTGCATTACATAATTTATTATTATTAAAAATAAATATATAACAAGAAAATAAATAAAATAAAATTGCAATGTCATGAGAAAAAAGTAACATGTATATTTTACATGAGAGAATTTTAGTAAATCTTTTAATTAAGCCTTACTTTTCATGTATCCTCCTATTAGTATGTATATTTTTAAAAATATTATTTTAAAAAACAATATAAATGTTGTTATATAATGTAATTTAGTATGACAATTATGAGAATTATAATAATTTATTATTATTATTGTGAGATATAAAAGTATAGCAAATTAATAATCTTTAATAAAAATCTTCATACTTTTGATTTACAGGGGGGTTTATCGATGGGTATTATCTAAATGGTTATTAAATGATAACGTTAGTACACGTCTTATTTTTCACTTGATGAAAAAAATTATATTTATAAAAAAAAAAGGATCTTTAAGGATGTTACTTTATCTGATAATATGTTAGAAATATTAATGTTCATTTATTTTTTAAATAAAACATCAGTTGTTATATAGGAGGATTCATGATAATGCTAACAGATCGATCCTGAAGTATTTGAAAAATCATTTTTATTTTAGAGCTCTTGTTAGGTCACTTTGGTTGAAATTTCAAGCATGCACAATTTTATTAAAAATTTAAACAAATGCTTGATATTTCAAAGAAAGCAACCTACCCACCCTAACCTTTTGAATATTCAGTTTCAAAATTTAGTTCTTTGTAGATGTGTACAGTTTCCTAAAATTTCGGGCTTTTCTTAAATAGGACTGGGTTCAATCAAGTTTGAAGTAAATACCGAAATTTTTAAAAACAACTGCAGATATAGACTAAATCAAAAATTTCTCTAGTTTAAACTCTAGGAAACCCAAAAAACCTATAGTTTATAGCTGGGTACCCGATATTTCGGGCAATCGCACACCCCTTAATTTTTGTCATCAAAAAATTGACTTAAGCTCTTTCTAGATGGGATTAATTTTTTTAAATTTAATTTTATTAATTTTTTGACTATACTCTTTGTTGTAGTAAAAGCACATGGGATTAAAAAAAATTTATCTAGTTTGGAAAGAGCTTTTGACAGAAAAAATGATTAACATACTTCAGGAATCATTTAATATTGAAGTCACTGTCCCCTACAGTCCAATTGAATTTTTCATTAACAAAAAAATACTTTAAAACATGCCATTAAATTTCACAATCAAAGCATTTTACATTACTTCCGCTTTGTTATTTTATTTTTTGTCGTAGCCATTTACAGTAGTTGTTTATACACAACACAGCATCATACTTCTGGTATTTTCTTTTCTAATTTTTTTTTACAGTGAAAAGAAAACAAGACTCGTTATTTAAAGAAAATGAAATTTATCTTGTTATATGACTTTTTTAATACATAATAAATCAAAATACACAATTCAATGCTATTAATAAAAAGATGATTATTTTATTAGATACATTGAATTTTTTTTAAATTGATTAATTACGTAAAACATGATAAATCGTTATTGATTATCCTGTAAATATGTAATTTTCTAATTTGTCTGATATAAATCATATTTTTAATTAAATTTGCAAACATTTTTTTTTGTTCATTGAAAAATTAAAATCATTAACTCAAAGCGTAACTTTAATATAACGTAATTATATTTTAATTTTTTAACCTGAATTATAAAACATGAAACGCCTTTTTCGTGTAGCCTAAACTAAAAATCTAAATTCCTGTTTTTTCATTTGAGTAAATCAAAAATTCTAGTAAAAAAAATAAAATTAACAGCAAATGAAATTCTGAAATCTGGATAGATTCTGAACAGAATTTCTGGGATACCCCATTGTGTTACGGGTAAAAATTACGGAAAATACTGATAGTAATTTTAGATTTTTTGGGAAATTAAAAAAAAATTTTTTATTACATATTTGGTAAGATTTCTCGAGTAATCTGAAAATATAGACCCAGTTTTTTTATATTTTCATCCAAGGGCAGAAGCTTTGGCCAGATTTTGAACAGCTTCCAGGATTGCTGTTACTACCTAACATGTTATTATTTTTTGCTTAGGAAACAAAACTTTCACCCTGAATAAAACTAATTCAAAAAAATTTGAAATATATATGACTATTTGTCAAAAATTTCTTAAATAAAAAAAACCCTACCCTAAATTTCCCAATTACTAAAAAACCCTCAACACGTCATCCTACTGTCATTTTTAGATATTACATAACAACATAAAAAGTTATAAATAAATAAAACTCTGCTATCTAAAAATCACCAGGAAAAAAAGCAGTACAAACAAAACTCTATAAATAAATACTTTTTTATAACGACATAAAGAGAAGAATTAATTAGAACGCGTAAACTGGATTTATATGCACTTTTTTTTAACTTCTTATCTTTTTTACCATGAGAATTTTCATCCTCTTTTCCTCACGATTTAAAAATAAACAACACGCGATATCTTTCTTTCTCAAAATAAAAACTTGTTCTTCTGGTTGTTATTTATTTCTGTAGCTTGTATGTAAGAAATTTTCTAAAAAATATTATTAAACGATAAGCTATAAATAATAATTTTTTTTTACACCTATATTGACAAAAATTAAAATAATTCAAGTTCACACATACACATGGTGTGTGTTTGTCAGATGAATTATGTGTAACAAACCAATAAAAAAAAAATAAAGTTTCACATCGTTGATTATTTCATAATAATTTTCTTCATATTATTATTTTGCGGTAATTTAAATTGTAATTAATTACATATTTAATTTAACGTATCATCAAAGATTATTATTACTTTAAAAAAATAAGTGTAATCGTATCTGATCCGTAATTCCTTTAATAATAATTTTTTTTCTTTTTTGTAAATCCGTTATTTTTATTTATGTAAGTAAAAACATAAATTAATGAAGTGTTATTTAGTAATTGACAGGTATTTAATATATGAAGCATGTATTTTTTTTATTGAGATAATTTTTTGGTGATAAAATTAATAAATATTCAATTTTTTCAAACTTGATTTATAATATTTTTTAATTAATGCTAATATTTTTATGGATAGAGCCTAGTCATGTGAATTTATTAATTTATTGGATCATTAGATTATGCAGTTTAATTTAAATATTTTTAAATATACAGTTATCAACTGATATGCTATTTTATTTTTCCTAACAGTCTAAATATTTATTTTCTTTAAATTTACTTCCTAGCATTTAATAAATTTTAGCAAAGCTATAAGATATGATTCTTTTAGACCTATTTGGGCCAGTAAATAGGATTTAAAATTGACCCTTAAATTTTATAAATTATTAAAGCATTAGTTGTTGAAAACATAATAAAATAAAATGTCCAAAATTTAAAATTGTGATTCAACTTCTTAGCTACAACTTCGTCAATTATTTTATTAATGCTGCTGAATGTCTTATTCGTTGAATAAAATTTAAAATTCTAGAAATTTTAGTTGACGAAATTTTCGGTTATTAAAAATTATTGCTAATACTTTATTTTAAAATAATTTTTAAGAGTATGGTTTTATGTTTTGTAGTTTCCTGAAACCGAATCCAGAGTTATCATCTAAAAGTGGAAAATTAACTGTTATTATCAAATTATTGCAAAATTGGCATTAATTTTAGGGCTGAAGATAACAATTTTCAAAATTTTAAAAAGGGACCAAATAAATTTTATTTAATTAACCTGACAAATCCAAATTTTTTATTTTTGTAAACATCAAATTAATTATCTAAACAACAAAATTATGATTTAGAATGAAGAATTTAAATATGTTAAATATTCTTAAACAATTAATCTGATATCTAAAAACATAGAAAATTTGGGTTCGACAGGTCAAAGTCAAATTACATAAATTTTTTTTGGCCCCTTTTTAAAATTTTATAAATTGTTAGCTTCAGCCCTCAAATTAAGGGCAATTTAGAAATAATTTGCTAAAAACAATTAATCTACCACTTTTAGGTAAAAATGGACCCCGGATTCGGTTTCAGGAGACCAAAAAACAAAAATATCACCCATATTAGGCGGCTTGACTCTTAGCAAATTTAAATTTTCTAGAAATATCCCAGAAATAACTTTCAAAATATACTAACTCTAGTTCCCACAAAAATCAAAATTTAAAATCTCTAAGTTATAAAAACATGTATTAAAAGTATTAAAAATGTAGAATAAAAAACCAATAATTATTAAAAAACCATTAAAATCTATATCTTCCATAAAAAATCTTGAGTTTAGAAATTAAAATATATAATTTTTATTGTTTAAAAAAGAAAACAAAATTTATTTTATGCTAAACTAAAAAAAAAATATTAAAAAGTGAAAACTGATTTTATGATTATCCAAATAAAGTATAGCATATAGTAAAAAAAATTTTTAAATTTACTCAACTATGAAAAAAATTTAGATTCTTTTTTGATACTTAAAAAATTTTTTATTTTATTGTTTTATAAAAAAAAAAAAATTGTTATTTATACTGTCTTTTATAAATATAAAAAAACAATATTATATTTCCGGTTGATGACCATACCAATCATCATCATCATCATCATCATAGAAAAAAATGGAAACAAAGCTTGCATACCATACAAAAAAAATTTTTTTTACAAAATGAGTTTTCTTATAAATTAAATCGTTTAATATAAAAAAATGACCTTGGTTAAAATAAGAGAAGAGATTTAAAATTGATCCTAAAAAAATTGTAATAATTTTTTAACACGATCTCAATAAAAGATTATTATTATAAACAAGGATTATTAAATAAAATATTCTCAATTTACAATTTATATTTTATCTTGAAACTTAAACCAAGGTTAAAATCAAGAACAAAATAATAATAATAATAAAAACAATAATAATCCTTGTTAAATTTTTTATTTTTTGTCATATATTCAGAAACGAACGTTGTGTGTAGTGTAGTTAACTGTATGGAACAGAAAGAACCGTATTTTTGAGTTTAAAAAAAAATTGTAATTTATGACTGACCAATAAAGAAACTTTAATTTTGAAAAATAATAATTATGGCTCATGATGTATTTAAATAAAATCCTTATTTTCAGTTGCATTAATTTACCTTTACTCGAGATTTAATCATGATTGTCACCATGGATATATGAAATTTAAAATTTCAAAAACACACTACAAAACCCATAACAATAACCAAAAAAAAAAAATATAGCAAACACTCACAAAAATATGATAAAAACAATAACTTAAGAAATTAATCTCACTGATGGAAAAAATACGTTTGTCTTTTAACACGAGAGTATTAAAACTGGCAATATAATATAAAATAAAATCAGCCAATGTCCACTGCACACTTATTTTTTTTATTTTAAAAAACAAACGTTCACAAGCATTATAGAGAGTATTATAAACATAAAAAAAGTTTATGGACAACACACACTCTGACTGCATCGGTTTTAAAGTTGTAGTAAGTAGTGGGAGATATTATAAAGGTAATATTGCTTTTTTTGCAGCAGGAGCAAACCAGCAACTATACTGCATCAGGGGAAGTATAATGTTTGACCGGTGAAAGGAAATAGAAACAACATTGTGCGAGTGTTAATGTATTTTTTATAAAAATAAACGAGTCTTATTCTATGGTTGACTTTATCTGCTTATACTATTGATCTTTGAATTCTGAATTTTTTCAATTTTCAAAAACTACATTCTTTAAATTTATTTTATTTTATTTATTTATTTATTTATTTATAAACATTAAAATACATACTTTTAACAAAATTTTTATCAGTTTAAATACATGAGCTTTTTCTTAGTTCCCAGATTGATTTACTAGGCTCTACTGAAAACATTTCAACTGTTATTGAAACTTTGTTACTTGTAGCCCGTAAAATTTCAGAAAGTGCATCCTTTCCTCTGAATCAAAGAAAAATTAAAGCAATTATCTTTGGTATGTGTTGACTGATTCATCGTGTGATAATACAAAATTTTCTTAGATATCTTGATACCCAATATTTCAGACTGAAGTACTAAGGTCTAACTTATAAATGAATTCTCCGGTAACTTAGTCGTTATAGATGATACTATTTTTACATTATATGATTGGTTAGTTCATCTTTTAGCATGGAACATGTTTAAAGGGAGGGGATACCGCAAGAACTTGAAAATTAAGGGGAGAGGGTCAAATGAAACTTAGAATAATTTCAATTTAGGGACTTCGAAAAATCTGAGACTTAGAATAGTACGTGATTAGGGAATCAAAATAGTTTGGGCTAAGAATCTTAACATCTAGTAAGGTGATAATTAAAAATTAGAAAATTAGAAAATTGTATTGTAACGTTGGGTAGCATTTTCATTATTCCTAGCCCTCAGCTGGAAGTAAACATGTTCCATGCATTATGTTGTGTTTTTTCTTGCAAGAAAAAGTTATTTCCTACTAACATCTCCCCAAATTCTTAATTACTCTAAGTATTTCATTCGAAAAAATGAACGTTTTTAGAGCTGTAACTTAAAAAGGGTGCATTTAATTAAAAAAATCATATTTAACTTTTCGTTTTAGAATTCAAAAATTAAACCCCAATGGGACTTTATCCAAAAAATTTAAATACAAACAGTTTGTAGTAAGGTAGTACTGAGGCGAATTTCTCAATGATTTAGTTTACTTTTAGGTGTTGGTCTCGGTCTCCGTGATTTCCTCTAGTATTACTTACTATATTTTATCTTTACAACGTCCTGGGTAAGTTTGTAACTCATCTATTTAATTAGTAGTCTAGGTTTATTACTATCATCATGAATTTTTGGTTCCTCAAAGAGGAACCATTGTGTTAGGTCAAAATTTGATTTTCTATTTTTTGGCATATAAGCACGTTTTGGGACCCCAGGAAGCTAAAAAACCTGTTTTTAAAAAAAGTCTGTATGTGTGTGTGTGTGTGTGTGTGTGTGTGTGTACGTATGTATGTAATCGGTGATATTTCACAAATATTATGGAATTAAGACCTAATTTTTTTTTCAAAAATTTTTTCACCAAAAAATCTCGAGGTACTTTTTTTTTTTTTTGATTTGGATGTAATACCTCATTTATTTCCATGAAAGTACTTATATTTGAAAGTATGGTTTTTACATGATATCTCGAATCGGATACTTAATTTTCTGAAAATTTTTTTTCTAAAATTTTTTTCACAAAAAAATACAAAAAATACAAATTTTTTTTTTCTTTTTGGACGTAGTACCTAATTTATTTCCATGGAAGTACTAGTTTTAAGAACCTTGTTTATTGTTATTTTTTGGATCTGATACTTAATTTTTTCAAAATTTTTTTTGTCAAAATGAAAAAAATAGAAAAATAAAAAAAAATGCAATATTTTTTTTTTTTTGGGTGTAATACCTCATTTAATTCTATGAAAGTACTAATATCTGAAAATATTGTAACTAGTGATATTTCAAAACTATTATCGAATTAAGACCTAATTTTTTTTTCAAACATTTTTTTATCCAAAAATTTCAAACCCCCCCTTTTTTTTTTATTTTGGATGTAATACCTCATTTATTTCCATGAAAGTACTTATACTTGAAAGTATGGTTTTTACTTGATATCTCCAATCTGATACTTAATTTTTTGAAAATTTTTTTCACAAAAAAATACAAAAAATACGAAACTTTTTTTTCTTTTTGGACGTAGTACCTAATTTATTTCCATGGAAGTACTAGTTTTAAGAACCTCGTTTACAGTAATTTTTTGGAATTGATACTTAATTTTTTCAAAATTTTTATTCTCAAAATTAAAAAAAAAGAAAAATAAAAAAAATTGCAATATTTATTTTTTTTTTTTGGTGTAATACCTCATTTAATTCTATGAAAGTACTAATATTTTAAAATATTGTAACCAGTGATATTTCAAAACAATTATCGAATGAATACCTAACTTTTTTTTCCAAAAATTTGTTTATTAAAAAAATCTCAAAATACTTTTTTTTTTAATTTGGATGTAATACCTCATTCATTTCCATGAAATTACTTATATTTGAAATTATGATTTTTACTGGATATCTTGAATCTGATAATTAATTTTTTGAAAATTTTTTTCTCCAAAATCTTCGTCACAAAAAAATACATAAAATACCAAATTTATTTTTCGTTTTGGACATATCTAATTTATTTTAATGAGAGTACAAGTTTTAGAAATTTAGTTTATAGTAATTTTTTGTATCTGATCACAATTTTTTTTTTTATTTTGATATAAATTATAAGACACAATAAAGAGTGATGGAAATCTTGCCTCTTTTTGACTTCCTTGGATTATTTTGCTCGTTGCTATGTTTATTTATGTATGCAGCTTAATGAAATTATAAACAATAATAAACAGCCTAAAAATATTAAATGGTTATGTTTGCATTTTAAAATTAAGATTTAAAAGTTATATTGTCATTTTTTAAAGAATCAAACAATTTATAGAATTAAATAATTTATTATTTTGTGATTAATAGAAATAATATAAATAATGTTAAAACTTGAAATGCAAGAAGTACACTGAGAAAATAAATTATAAGAAATTATTATAAATTCTGGTAAAAACTCCTATCTTTTTATAATAATTGAGCGAATATTTGTAATTTTCGCATCGTTACCAACCATTTCTTTGACAAAACAAAAAAATCATGTTACCCAATATTTTAATTACGCAAAGTCTATTTACCCAGAAATTTTTTACGTAAAATGCACCCACGCATTTACAAAAAAAAAATATTTTGAACCTCAACTTGAGGTTTGTTTTATTTGCTTTTCTGCACTCTGCACTGAATATTAAATTTTTTTTTGAAAAATTAACTATTTTTTTAGTATTTTATAAGATTTAAATGTAATTTTTAAAAAAATTTAATTATTATTGAAAAAAAGTTTCTGAAATTTCAAGGTTATCTATCCAGAATTTCTGGGTAAATAGACGCAGCCTTTGAATTATTAAGGGATAATTATATATTCTAATAAAATAAAATTTTATAAAAAAAAATAAAATTAGCTTTTTTCATATTTGTCTCTTTTTAATTATATAAAAATGATTTAAAATCCATTAACGCCGGCGTGACCAATCCATGGACGCTAGAATTTTCACTTTAATAACAAAATGATCTTAATAATCTACTTTACCAGCTACTAAAAACAAAAAATGTATGTATAATTGCATGGTTGTAATCAATAATATTTGTTGTAAATTAAGATTACAGCTCATTGTTTGAGGAACCTCAGTGCCAGCTAGTTGGCAGGGTATTTTTTCGTGGCATTGGTCGCATACTAATTTTCTTTGCCAGTGTCAAAAAAATACGTCTTTTTCAACCACGATGTACCTCCTGGTTGCCCACGAAAAAAATTTATCAAACATTATAGATTTAAACTTTTTCCATACATAAGAAAAATAATGAAAACATAACAATTCAAGAAACAATGTTATGGATCCAAGTATTGTCCATAACCAAAAAAGTCCAATACCAACATTTCTTCGACTTGAAAAACTTCCCTGTATACTGCCAATTCGTTAATGCTAACATATTCTTTATAATCTAATTACCACTCCAGCCTTATTCCAGATTCAAAAATATATTAGAAAACTTTAAAATATTTTTGTATCAAGTGAGAAGCTAATCGAAAAAATAGATATACATAAAATATAAAGGTAAAAATAAATCATTTTTTTGATAATTTGTTAAATTATCGAAAAATTGAATAAGATATTTTGGTATTAATTAATACAACTTCATTAAATTCTGGATCATATGTACAATGATCTTTAGCCATTCCAAAACACTTTCTAACGCATGTTGATGATTTATTGCCGTATGTACACTGTAAAAAGTAACTTTCTTATATTAACAAAAAAATTAGAACATTTTCGAAAAATTATTAAATTTAAAAAAAAATTTGTAAATATTCGAAAAGAATCGAATTTACTAAATTTAGTACATTAACAAAAAATTCGAGTATTCTCGATTTTTTTTTGTGATTTCGCAAAAAAAAATGATAATTTACAATTTTTTTTCGTAAATTTACAAAAAATAGTTGTAAATTTACAACTTTTTTCGTAAAATCACAAAAAAAAATCGAGAATTCTCGAATTTTTCGATAATATACTAAATTTAGTAAATTTACGATTATTATCGAATATTTACAAAATTTTTTGAAAATTCACTAATTTTTCGAAAAAATTCTATTTTTTTAGTTTATCTAAGAAAGTTACTTTTTACAGTGTATCAAAACCAATTTCCAATTTATTTGAAAATTGTAAAATAAAAATTTTGATCATTAAATAACTGATCAGTTACAATACAAAAGTGTAAATTAGACGATATTCGACTATTATATTGAAATAGTGTAATTGTAAGTGTAAGATAATTTAAGAAATTTGAATACCGTATCTTAAAGTACATAAACATGGAATTTTAAAAATATTTAAATTAACAAAAGTTATTCAAAATTTATAAAAAAATTGTTAAATTATTAATTCATAATTTTTGTAATTTTCTAAAATTTTTTCAGTGCATTATGTTAAATGATGTGAATTTAATTCATGTATTAAATTTTTTAAAAAAGTATCAATTAAATCAGCACTTAATAATTCTTTTATATTAATTAAAATAATGAAAATAATAGATAATAAATTTTTCATAGTTATATTTACATCCCAAATTTAGAAATTATTTATGATATTCCCACGTAAAAATATTAAGCTTACCTTAATCTTACTCTGCAGTAAATTAACCGAAGTAAGCTTAATTAACTAAAAAACTTAATAATTTAACCTATTTTTCGAAAAATTAGTTAAATTAATAAACTTTGTTAGGTTAGCTTACTGCAGAGTAAGCTTGCGGTAAGCTTAATCTTTTTACGTGGGTTAATTTGAAATTTTATTTAATCCTATAAAAATATGTATAATATTTGTCATATTATATTAAAAAGACAAAAATTTAATTAAAATTTAATTTAAAAATACCTTTATTTGATAGCATGTTATAAATAAAAAACTTACTTATAACTGGTTTGTGTTTTCATACAACCAACGATCATGGAATATTATGTTCACGTACAACAGTTTTAACGTATACTCCTAAAACATATTCAATTTGATAACAAATTTATGTGTTTTTTTTAAAAGGATTTAAGTACTTTATCGAACTAGGGGTGGCAACTCCTAATTTGATCAAATGCCCAAAAATTTTTAAAAATACGTGAATATATACCTCCCCGCTTTAGTACCAACTTAAATCTATTTTACAAAATCTTTTTCGAAAAAAAACTAAAATTTCTGGCTTACAAGATGTCTTGATATTGGATAATCTGAATAAAATGTAAAGTAATTTTAAATTTCTAACTTTAGTTTATCATTAATATTTTCTATCAGTATTGCAAGCGTGCAAAATTTGGTAGCAATAAAATTGGCTTAGAGCTGTCTGATAATAATCTTGAGACGTTTTACATTCGAGAAAAAGACAAAATTGGATTTTTTGTGTCTGATAAACTCCAGTCTTATTAAATAAACTCTTCTCTCATATCCTCTAAATTATCAATTAAATCAACTTGTAGCAACTCTTTTAAATAAATTAAAACAATAAGCATAATCAAAATTAGAGAAATTAAATTTTTCATTTTTATTTACTTCCAAACTTGAGTTAAATTCTATTAAACAATTTATCATATTATTTTGATATCAATAAAAATTTATAATAATAAAAATAATTTACCCTTAGATACTTGAAAAAACTAGATAAATAAAAATTATTGCACATATGTTAAAAAAAAATAGAAAACATATTGTAATTGAAAAATAAATTAAATAAAAGGCACAAAAATGTTTCGTAGCCAGAAAGTCTTTATTCATAACACTTAATGTATTGCTATGATAGCTAATATGCCACTATTTTATTTTTTGAAAAAATTAGTAAAAAATCGTTAAATTTTATTTTAACGTTTTAAATGCAATGCAAATAGAAACCAAGGTTTTTGAAAAATATTAATATGCATAATTTAGTAGTTTAAGTAAATCAATATATACTAATTCACATTGCGATATTTTTTCAGTTAATTGAAAAAATATATTTTATTTTTATACACGCTGAAAAAAGAATCTACAAGTGACAAGTGGAATCGGTTTCTGGTTGCGGAATTTAATTACGGCAAGTGCACCAATTTTAGTACATAAAAGGACATCAAATCATTATTTCCTTATGATGAATTCCTAATAATTTTGAAAATTTTTTATCAACATAAGATAGGTAGAGATTGGCCAATAATAAAAGTTCAATGTAAGTAATTTATAAATTATAAATGTTGGTCCACGTTGGACTGCAAGTGCAACTAGAATTTCATCCTTGAACCTATTTTTAGCTTTCTAGGTCCAATCCTCGATTTTTGGCATCCCTTTTTGTGATTTTGGCATTTTGTAAAAGGAGCGTATTCATTGGATGGGGTATTTGAAAAAGTCTGGCTTAACAAAGGTATTTAGGGGGGCGGGGGTTGAAATGGACTTAAAATATTTTTGATTTAGGAGCTAAGAATAATTTGAAGTGGGGGTTAGGGCCTGATTAGGCCCTGATAAGAACATGAACTTGGAATACTTTAGGTTTATGGACTTAGGATAATTTATATTTCGGGATTTATCGTAATTTCATTTTCTGGATTTATAACTGTTATGAGTGAACGTGTTCCATGATCGTTGGTTGTGTGAACACACAAACTAGTTATACATTTTTGTTTTTCTGACTATTGTTACTAAATGCTTATTTTAAATTGAAAATATTTTTCTATTAGGCAATTGTACAAAATTCCCCGTAGAATTTCACTTTGGGTTCCAGAAGTTGGCTCGAGAAAATCATTATTTGCAGTTGTTTTTTGAGCTTCAATATCTCAAAATTTGCAAGTTCTATTTTCATCTATAATATCTTTTTTTATAATCTATTTTTGTCTCCCGAAAAATCCATGAGATAAGCTAATGTGAGAGTTCTAGATCAAAAAATAATATTTCTTTTTTTAAATTTTAGAATTAACTGTCGTATTATATGATCAAATGAGAATTTGAATTCGTTCCTCGGAAATTTTTGACTCTTTTGAAGGGTTTGTGTAAAAATGACGAAATTTGAAGCGTACCAGACTCAATTTAACATTTTTTTTTAACTTTAAAAAATGAATTTAGGTCGTAAAATGATTTTTCACTTTGGGAAAATATGGTTTACCCGCGATTATTTAGTCCGATTTCGACCAAGTTGTCGTAGAGTCCCCCATACAAGATGAACTTTTGAGTCAGCAAATAAAACTGTAAAATAACAGTATTTAGGTGGGTCAAAATTTTTTAAAAGTTTTTAGGGCCTTTATAAGACCTCAAATATTTTTGCTTTTTATTTAATTAAAAAATAATTTCAGATCTGAGTTATGGCCCTATGAAATCAGACTTACTCAGATGATTCCAAATCTGCTTTTTATTAACGATTGTTTTAAAATTAACAAACATATATAAAATTTAATTAAATTTAAACATAATCCATTCATTTATATTAAAATATCTGCCTAGATTCGATTTTTTTTGTAAGAATCTGAGTTGTAATGATAGATAAATAATTATTTATTATTGAATGCTTAAGAATACTCAAAATTTCAAAATACGCTTTTTTAGAATAGCCTCTGGTATAACCAATTTTTCAAGGGTCAACCTTTAAGAGAAAAAATTCCATTTTTCCCATATTTTAGCTCTTCAATTTTAAACGAGGTTTTCAGTTGACCAACTTTAAGAGCTCTAAAATTTTTCTATATATTATTTACTAGAGCGATCTCTGCAGTTTTTCCCATAAATTTGTTGAAACAGTTAAACAATTTGAGCCTGAAAAGGCTTTAAAGAAAGAATTTTTGACTAAATAATGAACTCCTATAAACTTTTCCAGGCCTCATAAATATACATTTTTTCATAAATTATTTTTACAAAAAAATAGTGCAATTATTTTTTGAAAAGCATAACAGAGAAGTCATAAACTTTTAAAAAAGTGGGTAACTAGTATTTCTAATTACATTATCTATATCATATCATCGTTACATGTCAGAATGATGTAATTAATAAGTTATATGCCGTGAAGGCTAAAAAAAATTATAACTAAATATTAACTAAAACTTTGATGGTCACTGGTGCATTGCACTTTATAACTTGTTAACATGACCTTGGCTAATAATAATAAAGATTTTAATAAATTTTTCGTTTAAAAAAAAAATTATTTTATTTATTTGAAAACTGTTATTATTATTATTATTATTATTAAATACAGCTATATTTAATATAATATTTTATTTTTTAAAGAAATTAAAAAGTCTTCCCCAAGAACACGCGAACCTTTATAATATATATCTTACATATGAATATTATTATATGTCTTGAAAGATTTGTTGTTTAAGGCATCTATATCTTAACGGTCTGTTGGCCAACGGTATATGAACTTACCTTAAAAATGTATATTAGGCTGGAAAGGCATTTTGAAAAATTGTTTTAATTTCTATTATTGAACTAAATTTAGTGCTATTGACTAAAAGTATAATAACCGGGTTTTGATATAATAGTGCCACCTTATGGTTTAGGAAATATAAAGTTGTTTTTATAACTATTAAGAGATAGTTAAAGTAAGTACCTTTTTGATATAACAAGGAACTGTTTAATACTTGAGGACTTCCATGGTAATTGAGTAAAATGCAAAATCACCAAACTTAGTCTAAAAAAACTTAAAGCAATTTGTATTGTACGAAAATAATGACCATGAAACATATACAGTATATAATTCTAAGTCCCTGAACCCTAATTATTTTAAGCTCCTAAATAAAAATTTCTCTAAGTCCTTAAACCTGAATATTTTTAAGTCCCTTAACCCGAATTATTACAAGTCACTAAACCTGAATTATTCTAAGTTCCTAAACTCAAATTATCCAAAGTCCCTATAAATTCTAAGTTCTTAAACTCAAATTATTCAAAGTCCCTAAATTTTAAGTTCCTGAACCTAAATTATTTAAAATCCCTAAATCTGAATTAATATAAGTCCCTAAATCAAAATTATTCTAAATGACCAAATCAAAATTATTTTAAGTCCCATTTGACCACTCCCCCCCCCCCCTCTTTTATGACTTTGTGACCGAAAATAAATAATTGGAACCCTGATTTGAACCGATAGATTCTAAAATTTTATGAACCAAATATAAAGATTTCTGATTCCAAAATTTTTCCATTCAGCAACTTTTTTAAAATAACTAACAGTCTAATATAAAAAAAAATATTCATTATTACCATATTATATTTTTACATAATAATGTATATAAAAATGTAGGTAATTAAATACAGTAAATTATAAAAAAATATATACTTTTTTTTTTGATATAGAAAGATATATAATAATTAAAATGCAATGAGATTCGTTCATTTTTTATTTTAAAGTAAGTAAGTAAGTAAATTAAATGCAGTTACATATTAATTTCGACCTAGTTGAAAATAAAGCATAGATTTTTAGATATAATTACAGCATTTAAATGAATAAAGAATCTGTGAAATAATTAAAAAAAATAGTTTATCAATTACAATATAATTAAACTATTTTTTATTTTTACATATCATTAATAGTACTAATTTATCCTTCAAAAAAATAAAATAAAATACAATAATATGACCTTATCCTCAATTAAAAAGTCTCACTTATGCATACTCAATAATCCAAACAACGATCTTTTAATAAAAAAAAAAACAATTGTTGAAAGACACAGTATAAAGAAAGAATCAAGTCATTTAGTTAGATAAATTTTTAATAATAATTTTTTTTATTTCTTCCTTTTATTAAATTCAGTCCAGCGTGAAGGGAAACAAATGTGTTTCTCAGTGCGCGACCATAGTACAAGAATATCGCCCTTTTATTTTTTTTTTTTTAAGATTTCCGCAACAGATTTAAATATCACTCTTAAATTACCTTGTTCTTACTTCCGCTTGTAATTATAAAGGTAAATAAAGAAAAACTGTAACTTTTTATATACAATGGAAAAACTTAAGTTTTTATTCCTTTATGTTATATTTTATGTACATAATTGTTACTTTTGAGCTCATAAAAATATACTTTTAAGTTGGATAACCAGATGAAAGTTAAGAAAGGGTTCGATTTATTATGTCTAATAAACACCTCATCTTTCAAACATGTTTTACAAATGAGTTTCAAACTCCAGAACAAATCGAAATGGATCTTAGTCCCTGAATCGAAAATATTCTAAGTCTCTAAATCCAAATTATTTTAAGTCCCTAAATCACAATTACTCTAAGTCCCTAAACTCCATTGGACCCCTCCTCCCCAAGACATGCATGAAGTATCCCCTGCCTATAAACATGTTCCATGTTAAAAGACTCGAACTTGTTAGGTAGGATTTCTAAGGGATACCTACAAATAATACTGCTTGTAAGATGGTCCCTATATAGCATTCCCTAAGTCCCTATCATGTCTACTTTTAATCAGATTAATTTGAAATTT
Source organism: Anagrus nilaparvatae (assembly GCA_022575985.1). Lineage (NCBI taxonomy): Eukaryota > Metazoa > Arthropoda > Insecta > Hymenoptera > Mymaridae > Anagrus > Anagrus nilaparvatae. The sequence goes on along the minus strand of JAKSXM010000231.1, from coordinate 27,044,974 downwards.
TTTACCATTAATTCTCTCAAGGTATCAATAAGAAAACCAAATGTCAAATTTTGGCTGAGAAAAGCTAATTTTAAAATTTGTAACTAATTTTTAAAAATTTAGCATTTGCTTAAGAGTAATTTTGAGTGAAGTCAGAAAAACTTTGGTTGATTCCTCTAAACAGGCTGGAAATTTCAGTGTGGAGTAAAACACTTAAAATATGCCCTCCATTTTCTGTCATTCAAAATTTTCAGTCCTTATAAATCAAAATTAATGTTTCTTAGCTACTGTATATCTTCTTTTCTACAATTTGCAGATAGAAACCTACAAAATTTATGCAAAATTTAAGAAAAAGCAGAAAAATTTTTTCCAGAAATTCGATGCCACTATTGGAACATTAAGCAAATTACATGCTGTTTTTCCAAAGCTGTAAAAAATTAAATATTACCCTTTTTAAATTATCTCCAAATTTTCTTACTTTTTCGCCTCATGCTTATTTAGAATTGAAAAATTCTATTCTCATGTATACCTTATCCGAGGATGCGTTTAAAACTGAAGCCATCAAAAACTGATAATCTCATAAAACAAGCACTAAACCTTAAATTTTTTAAAATCTAAGTTAAAAACCTAATGATGGGAAAATTGTAATTTAAAAATATAATTACAAGTTTGCATGAGTTACATAATTATTATATGAACTTGAATTTTTTTTTGTCTAAACACGTAAGACAGTAATTATTAATTACAAAGAAAAAAAAATGGTTACATTGAAAAATGACATAACATAAATTATAACACTTTGTTTAATTATTATCATTCTGTTAAAATGATAATTTAAACTTTTATACAGAAAAATCCACAAGCCCTTATATAAAAACTAATCTTCTTCGTTTTCCTTCAGCTATAATCTTGTGAGAAAACGAGTTATTCAACCTTTATTTTAATGTAAAAAAAAGAAGACTTTTTGATAAACAACTTTAGAAAATAAATTGGTTATAAAAGAGTATAGAGAATGAGATAAAAATAATTGCAATACCTTAAAGGTATATAAACTACGTCAACATCTAGAAAATTCTTCATTTTTCTCAATTATTATCTTCAAATATTACAGAAACCTGAATTATCGATTCTACTATGTGAAAAACTTTAATGTCGTCTTCTGATTTTTTTTTTTTTCCTTTGGCTTCGAACATGCTTTTACTTTTTTCTTTTTTTATAATACCACAAAAAAATAAAATAATTATTTTTTTTTTTTATTATAAATATTTATTACACAAAGTGAAACCAATAATTGTACTTGTGTGGCGGTGAAAAATTTTTATACGGTTTTTTTATAATTTTTTTTTTTATTTATGTAATAAAAAAAAAGTCATTTATATTTAATTTTCATGACAATTTTTTTTTTGTGATCGATATAATAAAAAAAAAATTAAATAAAATTTCTCTTTTTTATATTTTTTGATATTAAAAATTGTTTATAAATGATAACAAGGAAATTAATAAAATAGCGCGAAATTTCACTTTTTTTTTTTTAAATTGCAATAATTTTCGAATGACGACAATTGATAAATAATTTAATTATGTATTATTAAAAATCAATGGTTAACCAATCGGTTAAAAAAATAATAATGTCAATCAGCACGTAAAAGAATTTTATTTTTAAAGAAGATTAAAAACAAACAACATAAAAAAAAATTAGAAAGTGTGTTATTTAAAAAAAAAATTTTTTTACATAGGGTTTCATCATAAATACACATGCAGAAAGATGACATTTTTTAAAACCAGTCTCGATAGAATGAGAACAAAAGAAAAAATATTTTTATATTGAATAAAAATTTCACATTTTGTAATTTTAAGTATGCGGATGCACGTGCCTTTTAATTGTATTAATTTTTTAAAATATTTTTTAAACTTTTTGTTTTAATTAATTTAATTAAATTTAAAGAAATTTTCACCAGACAACAATGAGTTATACTTTTTTTTTTCAATAATTAAAAATTGGTAATATTTTTGTGCTTGGAATTTTATTTACTTGGACATTGCATTATAAAAATTGTTATTGTGTTTGGTCATTGGCTAGTTAAAAATTCTTTGGTAAATAAATTTCATTGTTATTTTTGAAATTTAGCCTAAGAATCGCTATTTAAAATCATAGAGGTTGGTGATTACAGGTTCATTTTGAATATATAACTGGAATAATTCGATTCTCAAAAAGTAGTAAATTCTTCTTTATAGGGTAAAAATTCATAATACAATTGTAAAATTTAGGTCTAAAATCTCAATAATCATATTTTCAAAAACTGCCTTGCACTGCCATTACTTGAATTTTGAATTATATTTGAAAATTCAAGTAAATTTTCTTAAAAATCCCATCTCAGCATCCTGGCAGTTTAAATTTAATAAAAGTTTTAAAAAAATTTCCTAAGAAAAAACCACAACAACTGAATAAAAATAAATAAATAAAAATTGCGAAAGGCAAAGTTTAAAAGGAAACGTGTGGGAGAAGAGCTAGCATTAGATTATTACAAGTTACAAGCAAAAAGTCATTTTATGTAACAAGAAATTTATATTATGTATGATATAATGATACACAATTTTTTTTTCTTTTGATGCGTTCTATTTCATTGAATTATGCATCAAAACGCACACTAATTATTATTATTTATTGCAAAAGTTTTATATTACATAAAAAAAAAAGAAAATCTTTGTTTTATATTAATTTTTTAAAATCATGATATTAAATTTTTTGAGTAAAAATCTAATTTTACAAAAATAAATAACGTAATAATTACAAATCCTTTTTTTTCTAGTTAATAGTTACATGCATAAAAATAAACAATTTTAAACAAAAGACTTTTTTTTATTCTTGCTGTTACTACTGCTGTTGTAATAAGGGATATTTTATGTTCTTAAAAGTTCACATAGTACAACATTATTATTATCAAATTTTCTATACTACGTTTTGTTTATTTTAACTTGGCTGCAAGGAGAGTGCACGATTTTTTGTTGTTTAAAAAAAAAGTTTTTTGGTCTTTTTGATAATATTAAGAAAAAGTGTGTTTAAGAACATTGTAGTTTACTTAGTCTTAAAAAAAGTACACTGTAAAAAGTAACTTTCTTAGATTTACAAAAAAAATAGAATTTATTCGAAAAATTAGTGAATTTTCAAAAGATTTTGTAAATATTCGATAAAAATCGTAAATTTAATAAACTTAGTATATTATCGAAAAATTCGAGATTTCTCGATTTTTTTTTGTGATTTTATGAATTTTTGTTAATATACTAAATTTAGTAATTATACGATTTTTTTCGAATATTTACAAATTTTTTTGAAAATTTACTAATTTTTCGAAAATGTGCTAATTTTTTTGATAATATAAGATAGTTACTTTTTACAGTGTATGGTTTAATGTTACAGTTCTAATTTCAGAAACAAGGCTCTAAAATTTAGTTAAAATCCAGTAGCCCAAACATCATACCCTCGCCTTATTAAATTTTCTTAGTTTACATAAATCTAAAAATATAAAATCCGTTATAAATATTCATGCGATTTGTAAAAAATAAAGTAAACAATGAAATTAGATAATAAATAATAATTTGGTAAGCAAAAATAATATCATACCAAGTCACAATGTTTACTGCAATTTCATGTAATTCTTGAGAAATAATATTAAAATTTTAATTTTAATGCATAGGAGAAAATTTATTTTTTCTGCTACTTATGCGTACTATTTTTTTCTTTTATGATTGACAGAACAAGAACAAAAATAAAAATATCTGATAATTAAAATTTATAATTTAAGAGTTTCTTCAAAAAAAACTTTAGAAAATTTTAATAATAAACTTTTATTTTTTTAAAATAAATAATTGAGTGACAAAAAATTTTCTTAAATACATATAATAATAATAATAAAAACATTCAATTTCACATAATTTAAGTTTAAAAAAAAAAATTCAGGCCACTGAATTGAATTTCTCTAATTTTTTTTAATGTCTTTTTACTTTTTAATGTGTAAATTTAAAGAAATAAATCTTTTCTTTAGTTAAAATATAAAAAAATGAATTTTTATATAATAATTTTTAACACTTGGTTTATTTATTCATGTATAAACAATTGTGTATGAAATGAGAAATAATTTTTTTTTTATGTTCATTCTCATAATTAAAAAAATTAAAGTACACATAAATAAATAATTTAAGAAATAATTTTTTTTTTAGTTAGAATTTGAAATTAAGGCAAATGACGGGCTTAGTAATATGAGGTAATTGAAAGTTATACAATTTTTAGTCCCTTAGGAACTTTTGTTACAGGTAAAATTTTCTACTCCCAGATGCTACAAAACCGATTTTTACGCCACTTCTGTAAAAGTGTGTGTTTGTGTGTGCATGTTTGTGGGAATATACTCAGAATTTCCTCCAATTCTAGGATTTATACAAAAAATTTTTGTTTCTTTTTTACCTAAAAATTCAAAACTACTTCTATTCTTTAAATTTGGACGTAATACCTCATTTTTTCATATGTTTTTGTACTAGTTTTTGGAGCAAGGGCTATTACAAGGCTATTTTTATTGATCTTTTGGAATATTTCCTCTATAACATGTTCAATTTATCAGTTAAATCTAAAAAAGGTAAATAATTTAAGAATATTTTAGTTTTAACTATTTTTTCACTAGAAGTTTTTTAGATATTAAAGCCCAAAAATTAGCCACTACATAAAAACTGACTATTCTTCAAAAAATAAGCAAAAGTATTCCCAGTCAGTAAATAGTACTTTCAATGGTTAATACCAGTGAAACCCTAAGTTTTAATATCGAAGCTACAAGCTATCTAAAAAATTCCAATTTTCGTTAAAAAAAATTATTGAAAAAATTACTTCAGTTTAAAAATTACAGTTTATATTTATTACATAATTTAAATAAATATATAATACCGGAAATGCATCACTTTACAGTATATCAAAGAAGAAAAATCCGCTAGAAAATATTATACATTTAAAGTATCTGAAGAAGAAGATAGAAAAAAAAATTTGCAATCAATGTCTATAAACAGTATTAATTAAAGTAAAAATAACGGTAATATTAACATGTTTATGCGTGTTAGGTCGATTTAGACTAGAGATAGATTAAAGTAAGATGTTAAGGAAGTAAAAATTAAGATGATATTACATATTTATTTATTATGTAATATACAGTAAATTATTATGTTCTGCTTGTTTTTCTTTTTATGAAATATAGATAAAATTTAATCGCAATTTTCATGAAATTTGTTGGATATAAGTAAATTTAATTCTATATGGTTAAACTAGAAAATTCATTTTTAGATACAGAACTTAATACCGTTTAGTTAATATTATGTTAAATGACTCAGATTTGAACAAGGGGCACAAAAAGTGCGCCAATAAGTTGCTTTGCGCATGTACTTTCCGGCCGATACTTGTTGGAAAAATCGTATTTTCTCGCAACGAAAAATGGAAACCGACCCCTGCCCATAAAGAAAGCAGTTTACGTGAGATCTGGACCATTCTTTTCTTATTATACTATGAAAATACCAACTAATTCAAATCTAAATTCAAGGATTTAAAACACAAATTTAATTTTCGTTCTACAGAGCTATAGATTTGATATTACAAATGTTGTTCATGTTATTTGAGGATTTCTGGATCGTGTTATACTCTCGCAAGTAAATATTTTCGCTAGGGTATTTAAGAAATTAAAGGCAATCAAAGCTTATATATTATTTTTGTTTTAATTATCTTTTATTCTGAAAAATTTGTTATCTAAATTATTAATTTTGTATTATTAGTTTAGGCCTCAACCCCCTTTTCATAATTACTTTTTTTTCGGATAGGTCCATTCAATTTTCCAATGAGTATATACGTTTTTTGGGTCGTTCAAAGCAGTTGAAAATAGGAATTAAGGTTATGTTTTGTGAGTTTTTAAACATTTTTATCTGTTACTTACGTTTTTTGGGGTCCCTAATATGATAATAGTTTTTACCTAAAATGTATTAGTTGCCCACAATAAAAAATGAAGAAAAAACTAAAAAAAAATTACCTAAAATTATGTATTGCGGGCAGTGAGAATATTTTAAGTATAAACTATTATTATATTTAAAATGTTAAAAAACCTGCAAAATATAACCTCAAAATTCCTGTTGTGGATGACTGAACCGTTTTCAGTAAAATCGAACTTTACAGAATTTAACTTTTAGTTCCCAAACTAAATTTTGCTAAGGAAATTTTATTTATTTAAATAACTTTTGCCAAGTTTAAAAAAAAGATTCTAATTCAAGATTTTTCCAGATTTTTCTAGAACTTTGCTGATATTTTAAACATTTTATTTGTTTTTCAAGTAAAAGAAATATCAAAGGAAGTCACAATTCTTCTCGAAAAGAAAACTGTTTTCATAGAATGGCGTTGAAGTTTTTATAAATAATCAGTCATAAACAAACAAAATCTCTTCGAAAATGTAAACATGTAAACAAATTAAATCAAACCTAAATTCTTAAGCATTTACAATTTATAAAAGTCTCTAAATACTAATTAAAATTCTAATGTTTTCATTCAAAATAAATTAAAATACTTCTCAAAGAGAAATTTTATTTTAAAAAATTACAAGGTAAAAACATTGATATTACATTCAATTTTCGCTATTAAAACCTGTCTTAAAAAAAAAAATCAATTCCAAAAGTATTTATAAATCAATAAAAACACAGATTTTTCCATACCTGCAGCTTAATATCTGGTAAGATAAGCATTTTTTCTTTAAGTGTATAAACAGAATAATATCAACAGGTTTTTTTATAATCTATAAATTCCAATACACAACTTTTTTTTCAAGTGCAATGCCCGGATATATGCAAAAAAAAAGGATAAGAATAAAACCTTGTACTAAAATATATTTTTTTCGTCATGCACTTGCACTTGCACTTTATTTTATAAACAAATGTACCATTAAAAAATTGTTTTTTTTTTATTTTTTTAATTTTATTATCGTCACGAATTATCTTATTTATAGAAAGTTTTATTTTTTATTGATAAAAATCAAAAAAAATAAATAAATAGTAAATCAAATCGATAGTAAAAAAATAAAAGTGTGTACCAATTAAAAATTTTCACTTTTTTTTTTTTTAACTGTTAATTAAATTGTCACTTTTATCCGGTCACATTATTTTAATTTCATAATATAAAAAAATAAAACAAACAAACACAATGATTAATCGTTCACTTGACTTACTCCTTGCACATTCAAATACAAACTAAAATTATTATAAAGAAAAAGCAAACTGGAGCTCTCTTGAAAGTATACATGGATATATTCTCTTTCACTAACAACTAATGTTATTATTATTATTATTATTACAACAGCAACAACAAAAAGGAAAAAAAAAATAAAGTAAAGGTGTGTGTAGCATATATGAAATTTCTTAAAGGAAGAAGAAACCATAAAGAATAGATGAAGAAGGGAGAATAAAAATTGCATATATGGGGATAATATAAAATGCAGTTTGTGTTGCATAGAGGGGATCACTATGTGATTTCTTAGATATTCATGGGTTTTTGCACACACATAACTCGTATATAGTATTCATGCTCTATTCTGCTTTATTAAAATAATATTTTTTTAATGTAGAGAGAGAAATAATTTTATTATATTGAATTTTAAATGCTAAAAATTATGATCAGTTAACTGTAAAAATTTATTAAATTCAATCGAATTTGTTAATTTACTTGTTAGATACATCAGAAATCTTTATCTTAGCCTGAAAATCACACTAATTTTTTCCAAAGAAAAATTGCAAAAAATTTGAATTTAACAGTATTTATTTTTCAAATAATTTTCATGGTAGGTTTAAGCTAATTATGTAAAATTGCCCTAGATACCTATAGATTAACCCTTCTTATAATTATGATCTTTTTATAAAGCGAGGTTCACGCAACGAATGTATGAAACCACTAAAATTTTCGAATTAAAAAAATTTCAATTTTTAATGATAAATTTCAGTAAAATTTTCAGCTATGTCATTTTTAAACGTACTTAATTTTGTAAATTACTTACAAGCTAATTTATGATTTCTGGTTTTATTGATATTTAAAGTCTCTGTACAAAGTTAAAAATTTCAGAAATTTTTATTTGTAAATTAATTCAGAGTCTTCAACCAGTAGAATTTCCATTAAATTTAAGCATAGACAAAATTTTAATGAATTCCTGATCATAATTTAAGCTTAAAAATTAAGCAAAATTTTTGATACTATTAGAATCAAAATTTTAACAATTAAAAATCTAAAAATGTATGTCATTTACCTTAAATATCTCAAAAATCTTAATAAGCAATAAGACAAGAAAAATTTTACAAATAATTATATGTCATTCATATTTCAAAATAATTTTTTCTTCCTATGCATTAAAAAACAACGATGATAATAATAATAAAAATCCAAGAACATCAACAGAACCATACGATCATAATATGCCATTACACAGGAAGCCAATAATATAAGATCTATGAATTTTCTTAACGCGTAGGTATTATTTATAAATAAAATTTAAAAGAAAAACGGAAATTGCATTATTAATAATATTTTTCATAATATAATATTTTATGATAATTTTTTTTAGAATAAATGTTTTGTTAATTAAGGTACATTTAAATATCATTTAATATGTAGAATATCAGCTCTCTAAACATAATATATGAAAGTAAAAGCAACCTTGTATGTGTAAATCAATATTAATGTACCACTTTGTATTTATTTATTTACAAAAGAAAATTTTTTAATATACATTTGAAACATTAGATCGGCGCCACTATCCAGCATAAAATATAAAATTACCATATTAATAATTCATACCCTTTCACTGTATTTTATTATTAAAATTATTATTGTCGCCACTCCTAACAAGATATTTTATTAATAATATATACGTATATCATCTTATTTAAATACATTCCAATGGCCAAGTTTAGCACTTTTCTGCTATTTTATAGATGTATTAGAGTATGTAGACTTTCGAATAATATATTTAATATGCACTTGTTTTTTGCAAATTAACATTCATCTTTCCATATATGAATTTTTTCTTTTAAACTTGTCATTAAAATTTTTATTATTTTATTTTCTCAAGGTGAGAAGAAATTTTTATAAAACTATAATTTATACGAGAAAATTATTTAAAATACATTAAATATTTTTTATGTATGCATATTAAAACACCTACTGACTGAAAATTTTTTCTACAAGAGTTTTTATTTAAAATGTAGTGTCTCTTAACATAAAATTATCTGATAAAGAGTATCTTGAGCCTTTCAGAAACGTGAAAATTCGATGAACACTATGTCTCTATAAGCTTCCTGATACTAGGACCAACAAAAATGGAACCTTGGTAGTTAAAGGCAGAAAATGAACTTTTGGTTTACACCTGGCCCCTAACTTTTTTAGAATTCATTTCAGCTTCGAAATATTTTTAAATGCACGAATAGAAGACCGAATATTCATAAAAGTTTTTAGATAAAAGGTATTTTAAATAAAATTAAAAACACTAGCGTTTGTTTACCAAAAAGTACATATCAATCCCAGCAACTTAAATAGTATATTACGATTCTGTGTCCAGAAAAGAAAAGAATAGCCATACCAATCATACGTAAATTACTATTCGCAGCGAAGCCGAGGATGTCAAACTGAGATTTAGGGCATTTTTTTTAATTGAAAAGGATTTTTTTTAAAAACAATTAGAACAAGAGAAAAGCTCAGTCTTGCACTAAAAATTACCAAAAATCATATTTCATCGCAGTTTCCGCAAAGTTAGAGCTAATTGCTTACTCATTTTTCTGAATCTACTTAATTTATGCAAGCCTACAAATAAAAAATAAAAAACTAAATTACAGAGCACAGTACTACTTGACTATTTTTTAATCTGCAATTACTTCACTGTTTAAAAAACTCAAAATACGAAAAAATTGCATTAAAATATTAATGACTTATATAGCAATATTTTCTTAAGTGATTTCCACATCTACATTATAGTATAAAAACCGCAATTAAAGGAAAATCTTCAATGTGGTTAGTTTATAAATCAATCAAGACATATCTGATATGAAAACATTATGCATTGCATAAATTACGTTTCGCCAAATAATTTATGTATATAATTTTGATGCTTTGTCGTATGTTACTCAAGCTATTTTAGCATCATGCTAATTAAGAAATTATTAAACAGTTTCAAAAAAACACTTATAACCGGTTTGACTAAACATAATCAAAATGCATGAAACACGATTAAAGCTGAGGGCTAGGTATAATGCATAAATATTACGCTACATTAGAATACAATTTACTATTTATATAATTTCTAATTATCACCTTTACTATAAATCTTAAAATTCTACACCCAAACTATCCTGATTCTCTAAACTCGAATTATTCTAAGTTTCTAAATCAAAAATATTCTAAGTCCCTTAAGTATAATCATTACAGGTCCCTATAAACAAGGATTATTTTAAGTCTTTAAACTTGAATTATTCTAAGAACTTAAATCGATATTATTAAAGTCCTTTAACTCGGATTTTTTTAAGTCTCAAAATCGAAAATATTCTAAACTTCGTAACCTGAATTATTACAAGTCCCTAAACTCGGATTATTCTAAGTCCCTAATCTCAAATTATTCAAAGTCCCTAAATCCTAATTCCCTAAACCTAAATTATTCTCTAAAATAAAGTCTTATTTGACCCCCTACCCCTAGATTTTTGGATTCCCAGGGTATCCCTCCATATGAACATGTTCCATGTTAATAAATGAAAAAACTAAGACATTTGTGATTTTGGCTGCTACAATTACCATTTATTACATATAATCTCTAAAAGATTACATTCTTAACCGACTCATTTAAGTGTTTATTTTGCCAAATGCGGAGGTTTAAAGGTGAGTTAACCGCATTTGGTAAAGATAAAAATTTCTAGATGAGGTTAAGAATGTTTTTTTATTTACAGAGGATAATAATTACGACCTCCCAGAACTTGAATATAGCCGTTATTGCCCGCTAGTAGATATCCTATATTTATAGAATCATAATATTCCATCTAGTTAGTTTCGTAACTAAATGACTAATGTAACTAAAATTTTCCAGACTCATCCCGCCCAACCAAAATGATTAATCATTAAATTTATTTTTATAGAAATTTCATCTTTTCGATTTTCATCAATAAATTTCAAAACAAAAGAATTTTATTTCTTTAATTTAACCACTTCAATCCTAAAGTAATTTTTACAATAATCTAATAAATCTATCTAATTTATAAAAATAGCAATATAATTTATTTACATAATTATCTTCATATAATTAAAACATAATTAAGTAGTTAATATGAGACGCGTAACCTAGTGATTAAATTAATATGATATTTAATTCCAATCATGTATTTAACTTACACGTATGAAATTATAATAAATACTTAAATTGAATACCAATAATATTTCAATTTTACTTAAATTATTAATTGAACTTGAACTAAAAATTCGAAACAAAATAAAACATTTTTCATGATATTAACTTAGTTCGAACTTAGTATATAATTTGCAATTCATCCATTAATAATTCCAAGTATCATATCACCAGCCTATGTACAATTTTTTATCATACATAAAAAGTTAAATTATTACTCATTCGTGTAATAAATATTGCATAAAATGCGAATATAATTTTTTTTTCAACAAAAAAATTACTTTGATGATTCATACATTATTATAATAAGACGAACCCTTTTTAGATCAAATTTCGTTGTCTGAACGACAATAATAATAAAAAAAATAAAATATGTTTAAAAAAAACATAACAAAAGCATAAAATTTACAAGGCGCGAAGTAGACAATAATGTAATACACAAGTATAAAAAAATATATTATGCGTATATCATGTACCTTAAGTATTATCATTATGTGTATGTGAAGCTTTAAGAGTTTAAGTCGAACCTTTAACATGATCATGTTTAAAAGTGCGCAAAAATAATGACAGAAACCTTGAAAATATATGTATAACCGGATATTAAACCTACGTTTTTTTTTTACTTTTATTTTTAATAACATATGCGCTTGAGGGTGCCCATTGTATCGAAAATTCAAAACTTTAAGTTTTATATTATAGCGTGACTTATAAAACACTCGTTATGGAATAAAATTCATTTATAAAGAAACGATTTTTTTGTACTTTTTTCCAAAAATTTTAGTATGATTTTGGAATAATTTTTTTGATGTTACATAGAGATGATCCATTAGAAATAAAAAATACTGTCTTAGCACCCTTGACTTCTGAGTTGTAATATACTATTTATGTGGTCAAAAAAATATTTTCAGTGAAAATATTCCAAGTACTAAGTATTCTATATTGTACAACTGTTCTCTTTGAAATAAAAAAAAAGTTTCAGTCTCATTCCTCCCCTTTCTTAGCTTGAAAATTTTTAAGGCTTACAGATTATGTAAATCTGATGTAAATTTATATCGATGAGAAATAAATTAAAATAGTTATTTAAAAATTCCTTGAAAAATTCTGCAATTAAAAATTTTAAAATCAGCCTATTAATTCCAGCTAATTTTTGAATTTAGCATTATTAAAAAAGTAGTCTTTTAGCTATTCCAATAATTGCAGAAGTAATATCAGATTTTAAACATTGAATAGCAAAGTAAATAAATTGAATGTCTGCTGGTAAAGTTGAATGATTAATTTCCTGCGTAAAAAAATACTGTTAAAATATCAAAGTGAAAATTTTTCACCATAATCCCATCTATCAATACTACAAGTTTTATTTGATTAACGGGTTTTATTATACTTCACGATTGATTTTTATTTACATATGCACTGTGAACATCTATACGAGAAAATATATGTGCAAATGCATAGCTAAGCGAGATTTTACAAGTTGCTCATCTTAAAAGAAAAGTAAACTCACTTCTAAACATTAAGAAAACTCCACAAAAAAATATACTGTTACAAAAATATTTTTCTCATTACACTTTATTCATTTAAATTACACAGCACATAAAAACATTTTTTTGAAAGGTTGGAATAATTTTTGTTGCTCGTCTAGCTTTTGAAATTTTAATAGATATCGATATTTTGGCATAATAAAATTATTAAGGCCATGAGTTTTAGATACAAAGTATTTTTAAAATTTTTGTAATACCAAAATTATTATTTTTAACCACATTTACAAACAGAAATTGTATCTGAAAAAAGAATACATTACAAATTCTTGATAACATTTTGCACATCTTACATTCTTAAAAAATGACTGCTTATTCGCTAAAGCTAATAAAAATCTTTAAAAATGAAATATAAATCAATTATTTTGCTAAATGCAGTAACATAATAATACAATATAGTTTTTTGATTAACTTCTTATATATCACATTGAAATCATTTCTGTTGCGACAAAAATTCTAGCGCGCCCTCTACTTTTTACTTTATAATTAAATATATTATTATTTCATTATTTTAAACTGATTACACGTTTAAAAATGTTAGTTATAAAAAAATGTTAAACATTTTAATTAAAAATATCTTAAGTTTATTCCAACAGTTTAGTAGTAATACTGATGCGTCTTATAAATTATCAAAAATTGCAAAAAGTGAAAATTATTGTTTCCTAAAAAATTTTTTATTTTATAAAATAAATATATGTATTAGCTTCGGGGCTGGCTCTGGTAAAACGTGCATGTGAGTATGACAGCTGAATTTTATTTTAGAGAAGAACAATACCAAAACTTCCTCAGTTTCTGCAGAAAATTTTTTTGGCCGCGGGTTCTGGAAATAGATATAGGTCCACAAAGCAGGCAAATTTTATGTAAAAAAAACCTGTAAGTATGATACCGCGGAATAGTCCAGATTTTTAGATTAGGCCAAAACATACTCGGTACACAAAGTACTGCCGTTCACCCGCGCTTTTAATTGATTTCAAAATTTTTAGGGTATAAGCGCAGGTGAACGGCGGTAATTTATTGGCCCGATATACTTATCCAGAACCCAAAAATTTCTAATGTAAGCCAAGTATGTTGTGGCCAAATCGAAAAATCTGGACTATTCCGGGGCATCATACTTACAGTTTTTTTGTTGCATAAAATTGGCCAACTTTGTGGACCTATAACTGTTTCCAGAACCCGCGACCTAAAAAATTTTCTACAGAAAGTGAGCATGTTTTGGCCCCACGCGCTTTTTTATACCGTAGCCATCCCCGAAGCTACAAAATCAATTGCTTCTTCATAAAACAAAAAAATGTTCATTTGCCAATATATCTGAAAAATCTTATTATCTACTAAAAAGCAAGTATCCATTCTTCACTAACAATTATTAAAAAAGTATAAAATTTATTTATGCAAAAAGTATCTTGAACTTGGCGTTAAACCATGCATTATGCATAATATATTGTACTGAATATGCATAAAAAGTAACATAATATTATATACTCGACCGGATAATGATAACTCTTTACTGATGCATTATATTCTTCGGACGGCCATCCGCTATAAATACTTTAACCTTATGTGTGTATCTATAAATATGCATCGATATATTTAATAATCTTTTTTTATTTTGCATTATTTTTATAATATTAAGATTTAGATTAGTTTAATCTTGTAAATTACATCTCTATTCAAATTATTATTATTATTATTATTATTATTGTACTTATATAATAAAATAATGAAGAAAAAAAATATTACAATTTATTTGCTTTTTTTTAATAAAGTTACAGTTATTTTTTTATGATAATAAATTTTTATATTGTTAGGATGTTAAACAGCTACTGTGATTTTACAGTTATAAATGTATTGAACAAAAGGAAATTGAAAAAAATGTCATTTTTTTTACTTTTAAATTATATAAACTAAATAATATTTTAAATGTTTGTTGAATTATTATTGTTTTTTTTTCTTTTATTGAGTAAGGAACTATATATTTTTAATACCGTTTTTAGTATTTAAAAAATTTTTTTTAAACGTTATCTAACTGATTGTACTACTTTAGGATTAAGATTGACATACTTTTTGAGTATGAAACATTGTTTATTGATAACCCTGGATTTAACTTGTTCTACGTGATTAAATGTAACCTCGGATTAGATAGCTTTGAAAAGGTTACTAAATTGAATATTGTAACTAAGTCAGAAAAAAAGTTCGGTCTTTTTTTTCGGGTCGAGTCAGGTTGCTCTTTGGTTATACCCGAAACGCTTCAGGGGTCTGAAGGTACAGTTACATTTTTAATTACATTTTTAAGAGTGAATAGAAATTTTTCACAAAAAGGATCAAAGGATCATAATACCAAGGACATTTCCCACCTACAAACTGTACCTTCAGACCCCTGAAACTTTTCGGGTATAACCTAAGACCGACCCAAAGCTTTGGGTCGGGTAACTACACACCCCTACCTGGTACCGATATTAATAAACAGTAATTACCAAAATTCTATTAATTCAAAATACCAACCAATTTCCTTTTACACTGAAAATTGGATTTTTTTTTCAGTGTAACATGCAAAAATTTAAGTACCAAAAATCACGTAATAATAGAAATTAAAATGGAACATGATTTAAAAAAAAAACTTTGCAAAAATAAAATTTAATTATAATTTTTACGTAACGTGTATATATATTGTAATAACAATTCAAGATAATTATATGCCAAACTATATACACACCGAAAAAAAAAAATGAGACAGCTAAGTAATTTATTTATCAATCATTAAATTTGAAAAAAATATATTTTTCAAGTTCAGATCTTGAAATTTATAATATATATGTATTATGAAACACTTAATAATAATTATTGTTACGGTGAATTAATCATTTATTATTTTTTTAATTCACGCGCACAAGCAGCAAAAAACATCAATGTCAATTTTTACGATAGGTACTGCTATATAAAATACAAAGAAGGAAGAACAAAAAACAAAAAGGATTCGTTGCACATAAATATTGTATATGGGTAATTCTATAGATTATTAAATTTTAATAATTAAAAAAAATTGGTTACTTAAAAATTATATAGCCTTTTGAGCTGACTAATATTTCAAAATTTTTAGAAAATAAATTATAATTGCCAAAAAAATTTAGAAATTTTGAGCAAATCTTTTTTTATAATAAATTTTAAGAATTTTTAGTTCTTTGTCAGTTAATAACTTGGTTAATAACTTGGTTTTGTAAAAATGACATTTTTAGTTTTTTTTTAATGATATTTTCCCATAAAGACTTATGATAATCCCAAATCGCAATTTACTATTATCGGATTCACTTTCAACGATAATTTATTTCGTTGTTCAAATAAATTTTCATTAATCAGAATAATTGAATAAGGAATTAGTCATATATAAAAAAATAATAACTTTTTAAAAGGTTTCTAATACAAAGTTTGCGCTCAGTTGACTAGAGTGAAACCGGAAATATGAGAGACGATATAAATACACCTGTATTTAAATATACTTTGTTATAAGAAAACTTATTACAAAAACTTGAACATATTGTGTTTTATTAAAAAAATAAAAAAGGGGATATTCTAACACAAACACTTTATTGTTTGTATTAATAAAAAATCAATAAAAGACAATAATATATAATTAACTTTTATAATATATAGACATTATACACTTGACTACTGATTTTGAATATCAATTTATTTAATTTGTATTTGGATATCGCCTGTAAAAATTTTATATTTTTTAAATATTCTTGACATATTATGGTCTGACATGTTTATTCAATTTTTCAAAAAATAGTATATTGTGATAATATGTTAAAAAAGAAAAAAAAATTTAACTGGTTTGTGTGTTAACACAACCAACTAGCATGAGACATGTTGACCTGTAACTTTTTTAACTTATACCAAATTATTTTATTCAACTGTATAAAAAAAAGGATTTTTCTTTCGAAAGGACGTGTGTAAAATTTGGCCTGTTTTCATTTGAGTCATTTCAAGGGGTTATCCCCCTCAGGATAATGGGGCATAGGCTAAACTTTTGGTACTTTATCAAAAAACTTTATAGAGTAATGTATAAAAGTTTAGTCTAGTTTTAAGAGAGTTGTATTACGGGGCTCTGCAGTACAGCTTCTCCGTAATATCGCTTACGCTGTAGGTCTTTGATGATGATGAGAATCAAATATTAAAATATAACCTGTTTTCAATTTGGTCACCTTGGTGACCTAGATTTTTGGGGCAGTGTACCTCCTTTCAGAACAATAGAACATAACTTTAGTTATATTATCTAAAAACTTGAGAGAGTCACCCAGGTGACCTTCTGGAACCTGCAGGTCTTCGTTCGAATAAAGTATCGTTCGGCCAAAGATCTAGAAATTTGTCATCTCGGTGGAAAATAGTCCTTTTGAAGCCATTCGAGTGGTTTCAAAAAAGTCGCCCAAATTTTTATGGGCTGGCTGCTTATCACACCGAAATTATTTTAAGTCGCTTAATCGAAATTATTCCAAGTACATTTGAAGTCCATTTGAACCTACCCCTACTCACTTGCATTTGGTCATTTTTATAGTTGTCGATTGCAAATTTAATGGTTAATAAACTATAAAAATGTAAAAAATGCATGTAAGATTTTTCTTCATCAGAAAGAAAAAAATACATCCTCACCAGCTACGCTTTTTCTAGCTGCTGCCAAGAAAAAAAAAATTTATAAAAACAATTGATAATTAAATTTTACACGTATCTTTATTGTACATATTAATTTTTTATAGCTTGCTAATAAATATATAATAGAAAAAGTTGATTCCTCCTTTTGTTATACATTATTATTATAAGTTTTCTCATGATATTATAAGTAGCATATGTTGATAATTAAATTATATATTAAATTCTATTATATATTTAATTTTAATTTTTATTTGATTTTTTATTGCGTTAATAAATTTAATTTTTTGCAACTTTTTCACTTAAGCCACGCTTATTATAAAGTTTTAGTCTTACAAAAATCTAACATTTAAAACATCTAATTATTTAAAATTTTAATTTGAATGAAAAGGATTGATAGATTTTAGGATGTTAAATGTTTTTTCACGTTTTATAAATAGAATGCCATTTAAAAATATCTACTGGTACCTCAATCTGGCGATCTTTCTAGTCTATAGATTTTCGAAGGTAGTCTACGAGGCTTATAGCTAATCGAAAACTGAAGCATAGCTTTGCATTTGTCCGAAGTCACGCCCTATTTGGTACGCAGCCAATTTGAATTTTTCCCCTGTTAACAAGGTGAAGAGCATCGGTTTCCAATATATCGACTACTATCACTTGAAATTGTAAATGGCCACAAGGATCAGTTTATCAATGCCAATTTCTTTGGCAAAGGTTTCCCAAATTTTTATTTTCTCGTAACCCCATTCAAACCTCGTATTTTGAGCTTGCGGACAGAAATTATATCTCAAAACTTGGGTTGAAGATCCGCTATTACTCGGATTGCCTTCTGCAGTTTTCCAGCGTTACTCGTCGGTTTTAACTCTATGATGTTGATTAACATTTTTTAATATATACAGCCATCATTTTCTATTTCTTTTGCCCTACTTGACTTTCTTGTTGCTTTGGTGTCGGAACCAGTCTGGAACCAGTTGCCTCTGAGGCTGATCCTAATTTCCAGATGGCTGGTTTTGCTATTTACGAGGCCATTTAGGTTTCTTCTCCTGCTCTTCAAGCTGCTGTTTTCATTTTTTTTTTGCTTGTTTGCTTAATCCCTGATCTTGTTAACTCAGTTTCAATAACCGTCACTTCTCTCACTGCTTTATCTAATTTTTTTATTTGCTGTTAACTTGAAATTTTCTTTAATATTTGTCCGATATTTTTCCACCTGGCCTTTTATAGGTCTTTCAAAGCCCATCATATGCGCATTATCATCTTTCAGTAAATTTGATAGACGGTTACTTCAATCGGGTACCTTTTTTTTAATAATATTTTGTACCTTTCCATTTGTCCAATTTTTATCACAGTATGTTTGATATAGTTTGCTGTTAATTTAACAGACCTGGCAACTCTCGTGCATTTTGTGTGAGTCTTACACATTTTTGGATAAACGCTACTATGTATTTAGATACATTAAATTCGCAAAATTTCGTGCAAAATGCATGAGATTTTTGGATTTTGGTCTACAGGCATGATTTAGGATGTTTATTGGTAGTTTCCACAATCCGCACGATTAGCGCGGACCATTGGGGCTTGCCCCTGATTGAACTCAGTGGTAGTATTTTTATGACTAGTATGGGTAATAGGGTTACAGATTATAGGATTACAGATACCTCAAAATTTCTTTTTTTACATGTCACAAAGCCACAAGGTATATAGGTAATAAACCTAAATATTGTTCACCTCAGAAATAAAACCGAATTAAATAAATGACATACTTTAATAAAAAAAATAATAACAAAATATTCATTTTACGTAATTAAATATACAACCTAACATATCAAAATAATCTAATACATATACAAAATACATTCACGAAAAAAGAAACAACACGTGCGAAATTTTCAAATAAGAATAATGGACAATTGAAAAACTTTTTTTCTTTTAAATCTCATTGTATATGCTAACTAAATATTATAGACTTATTGTCTTTTATAACTAAAAAAAAAAATTTTTAAACAATATCAGAAGAAAGAAAAAAATTCTCATTACTTTCACGCATTTATAAGACATAATGTTATTCATAGATCAAAAAGTTATAAATTAAAATATAACAAATATTATTTCTTATCTTTCAACACTTTATTAAACATAAATTATGAGTCTGTATTTTATATAATGACCAACATCTATTCAAATATAATAGATACTTAAAAATACATTTTTTTATTTTATAAATAATAATTGACAATATTTTTTTTTTAACTTTCTTTCTAATAAATTACATATTGTAAAAAGGAAATTGAAATAAAAAAATTTTATACAACATAAAACTATATTGATCACGTTTATAGTATTTTTATGATATGAAGAAATATTGACGGAACAAGAAAATAAGGAGTTAGTATTATATCAGTTACTGTATTTTTTCAATTTAAGGAAATAACATGAGAATTGTGTAATTTTATATCATTGCGTCATGTGTACAAGTTAAAAAGAAAAACAATTATTTTTTTTTTTTCTTTCTTTTTTTACTGAAAAAATGTGTTGGTACATAGTGCAGGTTTTGTAAAACTAAAATTTTTTATTTTTTTTTTTATGATATTTTCCCATAAAGACTTATAATTATTAAATGATTTTTTATTCATATCTCTTAAATTTTATTTATTGTGTCTTTTATTGATATAATATTAGTAAATGTTTTGTGTTATTCTCACTATTGTATAAGATGTAAGACTTTAAATGTACGATATTATGAAATGTGTATTATGACAAATGATGAAGTAAGTTAGTCGATCCGGATCTTTTATTGTTTATCACTATATATCCCAACTTTTAATATTAGTTCGTTACAGCAAAAAATTAAACAAATTGTCAATCTAAATTTGAAAATTTAATACGAGATTTAGGGTAGCTCAGCTTTGGGTATTTGTTATTATTGACTTGATTTATAGGAGAGAGTCAACTATATTCTAATTTAGATTAAAATAAATTTGTATAATGATAAAAAGTATAGTCAATCAAATCCTAACCAAGCCCTTTTCCAACAAAATCAATTTTTGTATTTTAACATAACACATGTTCATAGAGTGGGTTACTTGAAAAAAAACCGAATTTAGGGGTAGCAGTGAAAATGAGCGTTTTTAGGAAAGGAAAGGAGGTGAAAATCGAAATATTCAAAGTCCCTTAACCTGATTCATTATTATTCTAAATCTATAAATCTATATTATTCTAAGCCCCTAAATCTATATTATTCTAAGTCCCTACACTGAAAATATTTTTTTTTATTGCTATAGGGAGGGGGTACCCTAAAAGTCAAAGGGGGTCAAATTTGTCCGATTTAGGGAGGGGGGCAAATGGGACTTTGATCATTTAAATTTTGGGACTTAAAATAATCTGGATTTAGGAACTAAGAATAATCCAGATTTGGGGACCTAGAATAATACGCGTTTATTTTAAGTCTCACTTGACCTCCCCCCCTTCTTTAAATGGGACCTATTTTCCCACTTCCCTTAATTTTTTGAATCCCAAAGTATCTTTGGTTTTAGACATAAAGCATGTTAAATTACAACTATGACTGGTGGATTATTGCTAATCCTGGTATTCAAAATTTAAAATATAAACAAAAAATTGATAACTAAAAAATAACTTTAACCATGTAAATATTCGTGTGCAAAAAAGGAAGAGTTTATATATTTAAATATATTTATAAAAATTTGCAATAAAATTTATTTAGTAATTTCAAAATATCAAAAGAATTTTCCAATAGCAATTATAAGATTCTCTAATATTTCACAATAAATAATAAAAAATAGAATAACTATTTAATAATAAATTTAAAAAATTACAAAAATTAATAAGTTGTAATAAAAAATTTTTTTTTAAATAACGGCGTTTCAATAATCACGTATACATATAAAAACAATGACTAACACAATAAATTATTTTATTTAAAAAAAAAATGATAATATCTTGTTTAAATTTATAATTAAATGAAAATTGATATTTTGAAAACACAGAATTGCAAATTAACTCATGAATTAATGAGCATGTTTTTTGCACCAATATAAAATTTACTGATTTAGTTAAAGTAATCCATCAAGGACACCTTTCACATATCTCCACACAACATTTTTATTAAACATTTAATAAATATTTAAACTCATCACATTTAAAGAACTTTCAAAAAAAATAAAAAATTACAACCAAGGTATCAAGTTTTAATATTTTTACTTTCAAAAGATTATATTTATTATTGTTGTTATTGTTGATGTTATTATCATTGTCATTATCATTATTATAAAAATATGCCTCAGGTGGTTTTACGTTTATATTAAGATTATGTTTTTTTATTACGAAATCAAGATATGGATATTTTTCTTCTTTTATTCGCTTTCATCCTTTTTGTTAACTTCGTGTAATGCAATGTGTAAATTTATGACTGTTTATTAACTTTTTATTTTATGCCTACATTGACTGTATATAAATGATAAAATATTAGGTTAGAAAAAACAATAACCAATTTATTTTATATTTAAATGCATTTTTAGATATGGAAGTTTAGAAAGGCCGTCTTTTAGATTGATTATTTAGTAAACTTTACATATTATCACCAATTAAATTACTTTTTGCCAACTTTTTGCTTTGTTTTTAATTGGGTATTCTGTGCTTATTTTATATATCTGTAGAATATAAATTTTTTCTAATTTTTTAACCAGAATTGTATTATAAGTTTCTTGTTCTTTTATAAATGGATACCAAGATGGATACTGACCAGAAATTTATACAGAAAAGACAATTTAAGTTTTAGTTCGTATTTTAGAGAATATTTATAAAAAAATATTAAAAGATTTTCATCAAATTAAGCGTATGAAATAAATTACAATCCTAAAAGTACTACGAGGAAATGAAATTTCAAAGGATAATATTAGATTATTAAATTCATTTTTATAAAAGATAAAGAATGTTAGAAACTACGAAACTTATATAGTATTGAAAATACATTTCACTTGCGAGAACAAAACTTGTTCAATATGTAAAACGTAAAATGTATCTGATGCAATTAAAGGTAATTGATGAATGTTTATTACTATAAATTGATGAATCAAATAATTAAATTTTCAAGCAAAGCATAATCTAACGATTAATAAATAATCTAAAAATATTTTTCTTCACAGTCTGTTATCACAAAGGACAATTTTAAATATCCTCGATGATTACTTAAAATGTTATACTATAACCTTGAATTTAATTATTTTTTATATAAATATACAAAAAAAACGAAATTTAAAAAATTCTACTAACATATTTTATTATCTTGAATATTAAAAAGATAAGAAAAAATTAATTGGATTTTTTTTCTTTTAGATTCTATGAATCAATAAAATGTATATTTATAAAATTTTTTTCAACATAGAATACTTATGCAACGTTAATAATTATTACGCACGTGTCACCATTTTTTATAATTTTAGTATAAAAAATTCTATACGTATAAAAAATGTCATTCATTATAAAAAATTTGTATTTTTTAAGAATTCTAAACATCTGATGACTTCACCTGTGTGTATTTTTAAAAAAAGACTTTTTTTTATACACACTCAAACTGAATTATTTTTGTCAATTTTCAAAAAAAAATTTACTGTAAAAAAAAATTCTTTCTTTTCATTATTACACTCAATGAATTATTATTTTTATTCTTTTTTATATAAAGTAATTTCAATGGAAACTTTTAAAAAAGAAACTGAATAATTTATTTAAAAAAGAAGGAAACAGACTTTTTTGAGGTACACGCAGCAAGGCGAAATTTCGTATAATAAGAGGGTACGTATTATTTTTATTCATTCAAAAAAGTATGATGCACTTTTTTAATAATATGCAATTTTTCTCACGATTTTTATTATTTAAATCAAAATATGGTATTATTACTTTTTAAAGTTCAAAAAAAAAAAAAAAACATAATTTAAAGCATGTAAAATACAAAAAAAGATTAAAATCAGTTAATAATTTTATACTCTAAGAAGAATTGCGTGCATCGATTATTACTGTTCACAAATAAATATATACGATGCATGTACCTTGGACTTTTATAATTGCAAATTATTGTATAATCTGTGTATGCAATAAATATTTTTTTGTGTTATTAAAAAAATCTCGATATATTATTTACGACTTGATTTTTTTTTATGAAAAATTGTGTTAGAGTATAGAATTTAATGTAAAATTTCCCCCTCGCAACTACATTTTCCAACCATTTTTTAGTATCCAGATTTTTTTGTATTGCTCTTCAAAAAGTGCTTCAAATTTTAAATTCTGTTTATAATAAAATAATGGAAATATTTTGGAATTATTGGAAATATTTTGAAATATTGTATCTTCTTTTACCAAATGACATACTAAAAAAACATTGTTTTTATTACATCAGGTGTTCTTCAATAATTATGAGTCAGTTTTTTATTTTTAACTATTTTAATTTCTTATTAAAACAGAAAAATTTTTAATTTTTCACGATTGACTTAACCCAGCATAAAAAAGTTAAAAACAGACCAGCTGGTTTTTGTATTTTATTAAAACGTATCGAGGGGGGCATATTATTAAGAAACGGAAAATTTATGTTAATGAGTCAGAGTCATAAGGTAAATAATCCATAATTGCATATTATATTACTTTTTTTTTATCAAAAAACATACAATGAAATTTGCATTCTACTTACTGATTTGAAAAAAACCTTACAAATAATTTTGTAAATAATTTTATTTTAATTTTAACATAGAACATGTTTATAGGGAGGGGATACTTCAGAACTTGAAAATTAAGGAGGGGGGGGGTCAAATGAGACTTAGAATAATTAGGTAAGTATATATAAATAAATAAAATACTTTTAAAAGACTTTAAAAAATCTGGGCTTAAGGACTTAGAATGATACAGGTTTATGGACTTAGAATAATATCGATTTAGGAACTTGGAATAATTTAGGTTTAGGGACTTGGAATAATATCGATTAAGGGACTTAGAATATTTCAGGTTTAGGGAATCAAAATAGTTTGAGTTTAGAATCTTAACAGCTAGTAAGGTGATAATTACAAATTATAAAATTAGAAAATTGTATTGTAATGTTGAGTAACATTTGTATTATACCTAGCCCTCAGCTGGAAGTAAACATGTTCCATGCATTCAGGTTGTGTTTACACAAACCGGTTATAAGTTTTTTTTATGAATTTTAAATCAAATTTTTAACTAAAAATTTTTTTTCAAGCTTTACTTGACGAAAAGATACTAATAAAAATCATGCTATATTAATCCATTTTATTATTTATCCTGACAAGCAAATTTATAGCTTTAAATTTTTTAATGCCTTATGAAAATAAATTTTTCGTGCATCGAAACTGCAGGCTACAAATAATCAAGTAATCAACTTTGTAAAAAAACAACTAATTCTCAAAAATTTGCAGCATACTCAGTTAATTTTCGTCTATGTTAAAATTATGATTTTGACTCTTCTTTACTAAACAGTTTTGTATTATTTTTTAATTATAAAGCCTTATTATCATTTGATTTTTTGTGCTGAAAACTAATTGGTAATTTTAAAATAGTTGAATAACTATTAATTAGTAATCATATTTGTTTTGGATATTTACCTTAAAAAATACCAAAATAGCAAAATATCCTCTAAAGAAAATTTCATCGGCCAAAGATTCAATAAATAAAAATATGAGATGGTTTAATAAAATTCTATATTTTGTCTATAAGATTTAAATTTACAATTATTTGCTGCCTCCCATATTTATACTATTAAAAACTCAATTCACTTGCGAGAAAAAAAATTTCTAACTAGTATGTTCTTTTTCTTCTTTGCTAACTATGTCAGTAAAGATTGATTTTTTGTCATAACCAATGTTATGCGATTGAAAGTTTTTTACAATTTGTATGTTAACACAACCAACGGGCACGGGACATGTTAACCTATAACAGTTTTAAATTATACCAAATTCTTTTGAGTAAATACAACTAAGTTAAATAATTCCATAATTCCTTACATAGAAATTATTCCAAAATTATTCTATGAGCCTAAATCGAAATTATTCTAATTAGAAGTTTATCTGATCCATCCTCCCTACTTCATTTGCAGCCTTTTTCAAGTATCCCTTTATAAAGTAGCAGAGTATGTAGGGGATCTTTTGAGACTGAAAAAAGAAGAGGGTTTCCCGTGGGACATCGTCATGAAATACGTTTCACGTTGCAGTCTCCCAAGGGCATGGGAATAATGGCAGAAATTATTTCCGCTTTTCATTCATGTGTATTTGGGCGGGCATGGGACTATGTAGGTCATCTGGATATATTATGTTTCAGGGTTATCATATTTATGCAAAATTTCACTTTTATTTGTCAGAAAAAAAAGCAAAATTACAATTACTTTGCGAATAATTAAAAATAACCCTCGAAATAACCTTTAAATACAATATAAATTATTAAGTTATACAAATCACGATAAATATATGAGCAGGGTTACGAAAAATTTCCCAAAAACAGGAAGCAAAAATAGAAAAAAATTTTTTTTTAGGTACGCTCGTTTTTGAGGTGTCATTTGGTAGCTAAGACCATGCAGATTTCAAATAGTTGAGTGATCCAAAAAAAACTGGCTCGGCACATGCCCAAATTTGCAAAAAACTCACATATTCTACGAATCTTTGCGGTTCTTTCTCATATTATAAAAAAGTTTAGCATATCTCATTAATTTTGCACTAATTTGTTTATAACAAATAATTGGCAACCAGAATGCCAAAATACAAATAAAAAACATTTTTAGAGGCTCCTTTAATTTATATTGCACATGCTTGTATTACCTAATGCCTTAAAAAATTAATAATAGCATAAGGAAAAAAGCATAAAAAAATTAATCTTTAATACAACATTTTCAGGCAGATTTTTGCAAATTTGGGCATGTGCCGAGTCAGTTTTTTTTGGATCACTCAACTATTTGAAATCTGCATGGTCTTAGCTACAAAATGACACCTCAAAAACGAGCGTACCTTAAAAAAAAATTTTTTCCATTTTTGCTTCCTGTTTTTGGGAAATTTTTCGTAACCCTGCTCATATATAATTTATAAATTGCGTTATTCACAGTTTGTTATCGTAAAGGTCATTAATTTATGATTAGTGATTTTAAAAAAATTTTTTTTTTGAAAGAAATTAGAAAAACTGAATTAAAATTTTAAAAAGCTCATTTGAAAAAACTACCTTAAAAAAATTCAGAAACTTAAAAAATTGACCACATCAATTTGTTATAAATTCCATTAATTGTTAAATTTAGTACTTTGATGATCTAGTACTTAAAAATTTAGGACTTCAAAATCAATAATGTAATGTTAAAAGCAAAATTTTTTTTTTAACCCAGCCTTGTATTTACAACTCTTCATAATAACAATAATTACATTTCTTTCCATACATCCATAAATATATGGGTTTTTACCTGACATGTCATTTATTACACCAAATTATGATAATATTAACCAATTTATAGGGCATTTATACATTTCAAAGTCATGTATAATAAATATAAATTATTATTTAAACTTATTGTGTGCCATAATTTTACAATGTAATAAACAGCAATTTATTATAATTTATTACTACTTATACGATGAGTTGAATTTTTCAAATGTCAATTATTCAATTTACATATTTTTAAGAGACAAAAGTACTAACAGTAAATACCGTATAGGAGCCAATTTTCGAACGTATTGAATTTCGATCAAATACACACAAATTAGCGTTTATATAAAAAAGTATGCATCATTTATCTAAACCCGAGTTTTATTATGAAACTATAAACCCTAAAGAACTTATTTCTACCTTACCGATGTTAAAAAACAATTTAAATTAATAAAAAAATTGAGAAAAATGCTCTCTTGTACAACCAACAAACGATTTTTCTCATCGTTTTCACCAAATCTCGTGTGTTATTAAAATCGAATTTTAAGGATACCTACTCTATGCCGAATACTAAAAATGCTTTTAATTACGTTGTGATGCTTTAATAAATAAAAGGAAAGGGTTATATTCACTTATTTATTGCAAATTTATTTTAAATAGGTATATCGATAATCGAATCTGAACTTTTTTACACGTATGGGTATTTTCGATATTTTCAATAAAATTACACATTTTTTTTATTTAAACAATATTTTTTTAATTATAATACATTACACTTATTAAAACTACATTGTTTATAGTATATTTCACAACAATTGACAAAATATTTACTAAATTTTCACATAAAAACACAATTTTAAGTATTTATATACTTAGGTATCACTTTGATTAAAACACCACAAACTTGCAATAAACGCTTCGATTTTTATAAAAAATACGTAGAAACACTTTAAAATTGGAAAAAAATCTTTATTCTATTATTAAAAATGTATAAAAATTATATTCTAACACTTGTTTCATAAAATTAATGCTTTTATTACTTTTAAATACACAAATAAATAAAGAGGTAAGCAAATGCGTCTTGTTTATAAAAATGTCGCGCGCGAACTAAGTCATTGACCCGGCTGGTTGCTTAAACACGGGGACTATTTTATTTCCTTAAGTTTTAAAAATATTATATCAACTATTATCTTTCGTTAATTAAAATTAAAAAGCAAATTTTAATAAATAAATGTTTAAAATACGTGATTATACAAGTGTGTAGTTCATCTGATGTTTACTATATTTTACTCTTAATATAGGTATTTTATATTAAAAAACAAGAAAAAAGAAGTGAAAAGGGAGTTAGGAAATAGGTATAGTTATACCTATAAGAATTCTATTAAAACGGGCGCGATTTAAACTTAGTTTTAACGATTTTCAAATTATCGAAAATTAATTCGATCAAAATGATACTATTATCAAAGATAGAATTTGCATTATCGAAATTACTTTACCTTGCACTCTTGTAATAAATGTAAATTATTAATTACCCATCAATAAATTTGATATTTTTTTAATTGGGATAATAAAATATAGGATTTCCCTGATCAAATGCAACAATATTTAACTCGAATTATTAATTTTAAAGTATATTTTTCAACAAATAAAGATACAGCTAGGTATAAGAAAGTGACTTCTGATCGAAAACCGGCTCCTATACGGTAAATTTAATTTTTTAATTTATGAATAATAATATTAGGAACAAAAAAATTTTTTTTTTGAAAATTCATATAGTATTAAAAAATTTATACCTGTTTATTTAGGAAACAAGTTACATAAAAAAAAATCAAGAATAACAAGTTAATATTACCAATAAGATCCATTACAGCATTTTTTATTACTCCAAAGTGTGTAGCTTTCACAAAAAATCGCATAAACTTTTACCATAAATATTACAAAAATTATTTGAATTTTTATATAACTAAAGATACAGTAATAAAATTATTTTTCACGCTCGCTTCTATTAAAAAAATCAATAAATATATTAGCATTTAAATAACAAAAAAAAAAAAACAGGTAGTGTTTTATAATTTTTATGACAAATTATGTATTATGCGGTGATATTTTTATTATTTTTTCAAAATATTTTGATTCATAAATACATAAAACTTTCTAAAAAAAATGTAGTATAAGAATAATAAAGTTCATTCACCTAAAATAATGATAAAACACCTTATTTATTCTTTTCTCCAAAAAAAAAAAAACGAAATAATGATTTCTTGGTACTTAATGCAATAAAATATAATAATTTTACATTATTATTTTTGGCCTACTTTTTATTTTTAATGCATTATTTACATATGTTATTTACAAATAAAAGTCTATTTTATTCTTTAAAAGGATGAAATATGTCAATTAGCTGTATAAATAAGTGTTAATGACTAAGGTAAATATATTTATGAATGAGTGTTTCCGAGTTCTTTAATATTTGTCATTTCAGGGGAAAGGTGTATAAAATCAAGGATCGAAGAATTAGGTACATGAAATCCTATTTTCAAATTAAATTATTTGAATACTTAAATTTCCACATACTGTAATATTTTCATATTGTTACAATAAATTTATCAAAGGTTCTTAGTACACAGGAAGTTATCGACTTTCGAATTTAATATGTTCCGGGCGCACGATGTAAGGCTTGCCATTCCGGGCCATTGTTTGTAAATCTAAAAAATATCCCACAAAACTTACACGTGTAAAAAAAATCAATTTTGGAAATTTTAAATTTTGCTATGTTTATCAAAAAAGTGACTAATTTTAAATTCGTTAAGCTTGTTTAAATATCTTGTTAAAAGTACGTAATCCAGATAATATAAAAATTTTGAAAGATTAATAAACCCAAAGCTTATCTTTTGCCAAAATTTTATTTGTATTGCAAACATTCCTATCCTCCTTAGAGTTGAATAAAAGTTTTAAAATTTTAAGGTACTGATTTTTTGTTCAAAAAGGCCCTTTCTGATATTGAAATTATCGGTTCCAAAAAATTTCCAAAATATGGCTTAGAATGTTTAAAATGATTTGAAATGTGAAAATAAAACACGTACCTTCAAAATTTTTCATTCATCTAAGGCCTCAACCTTTGGATCATATTTAACGCAAGCACGTATCCAGGGAATCAAGCCCCCCCCCCCCCCCCCCAATGAAAATCATTAGTAAAAATACAGTATTTTTTTCACTAGTTTAAAAATTGTTTCATTTTTTATTACCAAATATTACTTCTAAATAATTAAAAATAAGATACAATAAAATTTTGATTAAAATATAAACATTATTTGTAATCCCTAAAAAATTTTAGCAAAAGATAAGCTTTGAGTATTTTCTTCAAACACCTTAATTTTTATCATATTTCCGGTAACAACATACAGGGTAATATCTGAGTATAAGATATATAAATTTTCTATCCCATATTGAAACTAATTGTAACTAAGTTAGCATTAAAATAGCATTAAAATATATCCTACAATTCGAGTCTAGGTTACTTTCCCTTATAAGAAATGAAAAAAAATTCCAAAATTGTGTATAAAAAAATTTCTTCTTATAAATAACCAGATAAATTTTCCATAAATATCTAAAAATCATATCAGCATAAAGAGAAGAAGATTAACTCTCTAGTAATAACATGTTTCTGTATACATAAATAAATAATGAAACCTTGAAAAAATATAATATTCATCTTTCTCTTTTTAAAAAAGGATTGCTCAATGACCTTTTAAAATGCACTTGAAGGGAATCATCTCTCTAGTTAATAATACTAGTGTTATAATATTATGATTCAACAAAATATAATATACAGCTGATTTAACAATTTTACTTTGTAACTTTTTTTAAAAAAAAAATTGACGCCCACGAGTCATAACAATGAAAAGTTACATTCACCTTTTGCTATGACAATTATTTTCATTCAAAAATTTAATATACATTTTTTTTAATTCAAAAATTTTTTTCTATGATTAATAAATGAAAAATATTGTAATAAATCATTTTTTTTAATTTATTGATTTGCATAATCTATAAAAAAATTTTATATTATTGCACTTTGATTTTTTAATCGGTGCAAAATGTAATTACACTTATTCGTGTAATGTATTTGTAATTTTAAAATAATTACTCATTTTGCTGTTATTTCAATATTATTAAAATTGAAACAAAATTTTTTAATTAAAAAAAATACACGTAGTTTAATTAAAATCAATAATTTTATTTTTTTATCAGGAAAGATAAGTTAATAATACTTTTTTTTATATCAAAACACGTATGGCTTATCATGAATTTTGATTAAAAAGTCTTTATCAATAATTAATTTATGATAAAGTAAACAATATTTTTGACTTAATTCAAGTAAAAATGTTGTTGTTCTGCATTTTTAAAACGTTTAAAATTGATTATAATCTTAAACAGGATTCTCAAAACTATAAATTTGATTTAATGCATTTTAAAGAAACTTGTTTATTTTTTGAGCTACCTGTTTTTACTTAAAATTCATAAAAAAAATTATATAATTTAGTGAAAGTTTTAAAAATTATTTTTTTTTTCTTCAAAATTTTCTGGTTTGACCTAAATTTCAGATAATTTATTTTCTATTTTATAGTAGAGAAGCGAGGAATAATAAATTATAATTTAAAATTACTTTGCATTTTGTGTTTCAATTTTTATTTTTTTTTTGACTTACTCTAACAAATCTTGGTTTGTAACCTTTATCATCTAAATCTCCAGCAACAATTGGTACATTCATCTTGCCTTCATTATTTTATAAACAATTTCAATATAAATTCACTCACATATTCACTAAAACAACTGACTTTTAAACTTTTAATTATCACGTTTAAACAAATTATTAATTAAACACACATTTTTCGAAAAACATTAATTTATTCAAATGGACTAGATTTTCTATATTAATGAATGAATGATATAAAAATATCCCGGATATTTCCTTTCTACACAAACATCATTTAATTATTGATGTTAGAATTACATAACTTTATGTAAATTTTGCACTTTTTTTATCAGTAAATACACTGAAATCCCGTTCCTTTCAGCGTATAAATTAAATACAAACTCTTGTGTATACACCAAATGTGCAAATATTGCATTTAAAGACTGCACAAATTTTCACAATATTTCTTAAATTCAAAAAAAATAAATTTTTTCCTAAGTATACTGATTGAACGTGACACGTGTATTAACACTAATTAAATAAATATAAAAATAAAATAAATATAATTATTGAAAATTTAAATAACTAAATAATAAACAAACCACATTTTATATAAACAAAGAAAATGTGAGAGGACCTCGCGAAGGCAATGGTCCGTGAACGAATGCCAGCCGTTATACGTTTAGAAGTTTTAAGGAGGCGCCCTCTTCAGACACCTTTTGGTTTCCCCCTTCTATATTATATTTATTATAAAATTTATCTATTTTTGCCGGTACACTATCTTTTTTTTTGCGAAACACTCCAAAATATATATACCTTTATCACTCATAAATAAATACGTTATAATATAGAGTGCAAAAAATAATATACAATGACGATTTTAGCTGCTTCACAGTTGGTGAACTTGTACATTAGCCTGGTAGTTATTTTAAAAAGTTGCTTAGATTTTCATATACCAGTTATTTGCTATTTACTTAAAAAATGAAATTCCAAAAATTATAGCTCATTAAGTCACTCCTAAATATCGCGGATTACCACTAAATACACGGATTCATATTAAGCGAATTTTAAATCCCTTACAGAAACAATTATATTTTCATGTACTCGGAGGCAATACTTAGGAATGATTAAATGATCTGTAACTTTGGGAATCTTAAGCCTTTGTTAAATGGCAACTAACTACACCTTGTATAATAAAAAATTCAAGCAATCTTTTTAAAATAACTGCCAGGCTAGTGCATACACACATCAAAAACATATAAATTACATTTTGAAGGTTTTTTAATTCACAGGTGAGAAATTTTTATAAATTAGCATTTAATATCATAATGTTTGAACAATTTCGTTTTACAAAGACAATTAT
Organism: Anagrus nilaparvatae; assembly: GCA_022575985.1. NCBI lineage: Eukaryota > Metazoa > Arthropoda > Insecta > Hymenoptera > Mymaridae > Anagrus > Anagrus nilaparvatae. The sequence continues at coordinate 27,011,911 of JAKSXM010000231.1, read as the reverse complement.
AACTACACGCCTTTTCATCACGTGATATTTTGCAAAAAAAGAATAATACAATTTTTTGTTGATAATATGGATTATTTGTTATATTTAAGTGAAAACAAAAGTAAAATTTTATTATTCCAAGAATATTTACGAATAAATGCAAAAAGCTTTTCACGAATTTAGTAGTCAAATCGAAATCATCTGAAGTTTCCCAAAGAGCAAATTTGAAACTTATTGTACGCAATCTGATGTAAGAGTTTTCTGAGAAGCTTGTAATATATAATTAATAGTATTACTTTTCAAATAAATGTTATTTACTATTTTTGCCCTAATGTTTTTGATATCGTAAACCTATTCATCTGGGACCCCACAGAACTGGAAAGGTAAGAACCAAAAATTAACTAATATTTGCGTAGAATTTCTAAAACAGACATTGGGAATTTTTTTAAAACATTTAAAAATCTAAGAAGAATAAGAAGTGGTGGACTCCCTCCATCGCTCCGACCCTGTAAGGACCGTCCAAGCCATATTAGGGCCTCTGTCGAGAAATCTTGGCCTAAATGTCCTCCCCATGAAGAAAAGAGAAGAAGAAAACAGAGAAAATAGTAACTTAAGCAATCGCAAATTTTTTCACTTATCAAAACATGTATACAGAACGGTTTTCAGCCATGCTGTACCAAATAACTGATTTTATGAATTAAAAAAAATTTTTTTTCGGTGGCATAACATTCGGGAAAAAATCTATTCCGGGTAAAAGTAATTCGGGGAAATAGTCGTTCGGGAAGTGGTATTCAGGGAAAGGGGTGGGAACGAATAACTTAAGTTACACAATTTCTTTAAATCTTAAAATCTCATTATCGATTTAATATCCAAAAAACATCAAACCAGCATTATTCTAAGTTCTTAAATCGATCTTATTCTAAGCCTCTAAATTGAAATTATTATATGTCCCTAAACTCGATTTATTCTAAATCCCTAAATCTAATTCCACTTACCCTACCCCCCCTAAAACGCAAATTTTTCACCCCCCCCCCAACCCTGAATTTTGAGCCTTTATCAGAGCTGTATACTACGTCTTATAAAAATAACTTATGCTAATATTCTAGTAAAAATGTGGGTTTAGGGTTGATTCTTCTACCGTATAGAGATTTTCCCTACTTAATAAAGATTTTTTGGCACCGGTCACGAAATTTGGAGTCCCTCAGATAATCTGAGACTGCAAAACCCTCAAATTGGGAAAAAATCCCTTTTTAAGGGTGTTTTGGAAATTTTCACCGAAAAAACAAAATTCGGATTACTAAATGTTTTTTGGATCGCTAATTACAATAGCATCCTTGGTCTTAAAAGTATTTAACTCAAACCAAAAAAACGCTCTACAAATGAAAACTCAACTCAACTCTAAAGCAGCTGTCGCATAATTAAATGGAATACTTTATTTTTGAGCAAAACAAATAGAAAAAAAAATTTTTAAATAGAAATAATTATCGAATACGTAAAAATTGTTTTTTTTTACAGATACTTAAGAGAAGTCCAGGGAATTAGTAAAACCAAATAAAGCCAATAAGAAATAGTTTATTTTGTTGGAAAAACATCCCGACTATTTTTCTTTCATTTCAATGGATTTTGTAAGCCTAGAACGAGGCCTAGAAACACAGGGCTATAACCTTGTTATACTCTATTTATTTTTGTTATGTTTTCCACATGCCCGGAATATCTTTGTTTGTTAATATGAGTTATAAAACTTATAAAAGAAAAGACGGCTCCGTTATCAGTACTTAAAGCAAAGCTTGTATGTACGAATTTCTGCAGTTTATCAGGATCCATTAGTCAGTTTTCTTAAAAATAATTCATTCATAAAATAAAACACAGTATAATTATTAGGGTGAATGAGAAGTATGATACCATGGCAACTTTCAGCCCATTTGATGAAGTTTTAGAGGATACACAACATTTTTTTAAAAGGCTTTAAATATGCCTAAGGGTGCATTTTTTTTGTGGCTGCTCGCTGGTTTCGAAAATCATGGTTTCAGAATACAAAAATGTCTATAACACCCCTAAATTTATGAAAAAGACATTTATTAATAAAAATGTAAACATGTTTCTTTGTTTGTATCAAAAAAGCCATAATTGACATTATCCGTTCAAGTGGCACATATATAAGGGTTAAAACCAGGCCAATACAGGGGTAAATCCAAAACTTTTCCATTTTTTTATTTTTTTTAAAGCCTTGTTAAGCTTTTAGCTTTAGAGTAGGTTACATAAATAAAAATATATAATTTTAAAATCCCTGAAAATGAGAACTACTGCCAAAAAATGTTTGGCTCCCCTAAAACTACAATAACTACCGATTTTACAGCCTTTTGGTTAGCGGTAGTTTTTACTCCTTTATTTATTTGAAAAGTATTATTACGGTAGTTTTTACTCCTGGGAATTTAAAATTATTTGTTTTTGCTTATGTGACTTAATCTAAAGCTAGAAACTTTAAAATCAAAAAAAATCTTCGATTTAGCATATTACTATAGCAAAAGTTGGAGGGAAATCCCCTGTTCACATTTACTTCTATTTTTGTTGCTTAAAAAAATCATGTTTCACTACAAATTTATAATTATGCAAACACATTCAGAATCTAGCACACTTGAGAAGAGGGGGATTCTGACCCTAAATCAAATTTATCTTAAATGCGCCTTATCATAAGTCCCTAATAGAAATTATTTCAAGTCCCTAAACTCAAGTAATTCTAAGTCCCCAAATCGATAATATTCTTTGTCCCTAAACCTAAGTTATTTTAACCCCCATTTGAATGGGGTCGGCCCCCCCCCTTGTCTGTTTCTGATGTTCCATCGAGTGTTCCATAATAAAAACATTTTTCTATTTTAGTAGTAATTAGTAGTTTAGTAGTAGTAGTAAATTTATTACGTAATCTTCATAATAGAAATAAATATTCTAAATAATATGTCTTAGAAATATATATTAATTGTATTGTGCATAAAAAAAAAATTTAATTTTTTTTTGTCGAATACTTTCTGCAAATATTTTATAACTTTTCGAGGATACGTCAGTTTTGAATAAACATTAAATAAACTGAGTACGGATAAATTAGTGGCGAATCAAGTAAAACCAATTGCGACCCTAAAATTTTATTTTATTTCTTAGATGTTTCAGTTTTCGACGAAATTTCAAAAAAAATTTTGAGTTTTCTCAACATTTAATTAAAAATTCAATATATCCAAAAGTACAATAGCTGTGTGAAAACCGATTAAGGGGGCGGGGGGTCAAACGAGATTTAGAATAATTTTAAATTTAGGGACTTTAAAAAATCTGGGCTTAGAATAATACAGGTTTATGGACTTGGAATAATATCGATTTAGGAATAATTATTAATTAATGAAATTGGTCTTTACGAACAAAGGATGTTAATAATAATTTTACTTTAATAGTAATATTAAACGTGGCATACATTTAAATACTACTCAACGTAGCAAATATCAGTAACATTTTTTAGAAAATTATTGAAAAATTTTTTTATCAATTTTCCAATAATTTTTTGCATCTAAATATTGTCTAATGATCACGGTAATGATGTTATAAAACACAAATTAATTGAAAAAAAATGTTTACAATAAATATTTCTCAAATCAAAAAAAATGCCAGAGCTGGTGGGATTCGAACCCACGATTTTTTTATATCTAGTGAAATATTTAGATGCAAAAAATTATTGGAAAATTGATTAAAAAAATTTTCAATAATTTTCTATAAAAATGCTACTGATATTTGCTACGTTGAGTATATAAATGTGTACCACGTTTAGTAGTAAAATTATTAACATTCTTTGTTCGTAAAGACCAATTTCATTAATTAATAATTATTAAAATATAACGAACGATAAAAAATTAGATTTATAATCGATTTAGGAAATTAGAATAATTCGGGTTTAGGGACTTGGAATAAATTTGATTTAGGGACCTAAAATAATACCTAAAATAATAAGGGAACCAGAATAGTTTAGGGTTTAGAATCTTAACATCTAGTAAGGTGATAATTAAAAATTAGAAAATTAGAAAATTGTATTGTAACGTTGGGTAACATTTGCATTATACCTAGCCCTCAGTTGGAAGTAAACATGTTCCATGCATTTAGGTTGTGTTCTCACAAATCGGTTATAAGTTTTTATTTTGACACCAGTTTTGTGAAAATTGGTTCGGTGGATCTCTAGTTGTAAATGGACAAACTTTTGTGATCCACATAAAATACGCAAATAAATTTTCAAATATATATTGTAAGATATAAACCGAAACTCAACAAATACTTAAAACTTATTATATTAAAATTAGAAAAAGATATTTGAAATATCAAACTGATTTGTTTGAAAATTTAGATGAACAAGTAAAATACATTTGTAAACCATATAAAATCATTAGCGGCACTAAAAATCTCTAAATTTTAAAATTACTTACATTTTTTTTGAAATGTTTGAAAACATCGAAAATGATAATTTTCCTGAAAAGTAGTTTATTTGGCGACAAAAATTTTCTTTTGCATCAATCTTCAAAACTAAATGGCCTATAACACTCCTTCAATTTTTCCTCGTTTCTTGCCACAATAGGTACGCATGCTTCTAGCCATCATGGTCAAACTAAAAAAGATATAAATGAAAAAAATTTTATTAATCACCTTCAAAAAGATTTTATAACATATTGGAGATACCTCCGTTTTAAGTAAAAATTTAAGAGAATACGTAAGAATCGGTGCCAAATCAAATACTACAAAATGTGACAGTAAATTTTTTAATAGTCTCGAGATATTTCAATTTTCATTAAAAATTTTTAAAAATTTTATCATGTTCAAAACCATTAAAAATTAAATTTCTCAAAATCTACGATATTTGAGCAGAAAACCTGTGGCCTATGTCACCCGCAGATTTTTTTTTTTATTTTGGCACTAATTTAGTGGTAATCGGTTCGGCGGTTATTGAATCATTAGGGTACAGACAGACATACTTATACATAAATTAATTTTCAAATATATATAGTATTAAGATTTAATCAATCCAGGAGTGGTTTTACCCCTGTTTAGTCCTGATTTTATGTGTGCCACATTAAACGAATAATGTCAATTATGGCTTTTTGAACCTAAACAAAAAACATTTTTATTAACAAAAAATCGCAAAAACCACCGTCTAAAAAAGTGTGTTTTTAGCAAACTTAGGGGTGTTAAAAACATTTTTGTGTTCTGGAAGCATAGTTTTTGAAACCAGCAATCAAAAAAACGTACTCCTAGGCATATTTAAAGAACTTTAAACATATTTTGTGTATCTGTCGTAATCCACCCTCGTTTTTCAATTTTCAAAAAGGAACTAGCGAATTGAGCGACCTCTAAAACGTCATCAAGTGGGCTGAAACTTGCGATGCGATATCTTGGTATTATGTGTAAAACAACGTACTTCTTGAAGAGCTAATTTTAAGAACTTTTTTTTATTCACCCTAATACTATGTATTTAGTGTCAATACTCAATCTTATTAACTAAAATTTTGAGACTTATGATCATAAGCTTTCGATAGTATAGTGGTTTTAAAGTAACCATTTTTTAAAAAATTAACGTTGAACCTATTTATAGGGAGGGTTACTTAGGGAATCGCAAAAACAAAGGGAGTCAAATGCGTCTGCTTTTAGAAGGGGAGGGGAGTGAAATGGGACTTAAAATAACTCGGGCTTAGAAACAAAGAATACTATTGATTTAGGGACTTAAAATAATTTGAGTTTAGAGACTTATAAACCAAGCTTGTGGAATTTGAATAATTTCGATTTAGGGAATTGAACGTGGCTTAGGGAATTAGATTAATCTTAGAATAATTTGGGACCTAGAGTGATTTGAATCTAGGAAATTAAAATAATTAGAGTTTTGGACTTAGTTTTGAATATTATATAACATGTTTAGTAAACATGTTCCATTCACATTATTTGTGTACAATACAAATGGATTTCAGTTTTTTTTTATCTTATTATATGTACCGTATTAATGATTATCAAGCTTTACATGTAGCTTCAGACACACCAAACTAACAAATATACTGTTACTGTTAGGTCCATAATTAATTCTTTATCCCACAGAGTTATATTTTACCCTTTATGATGACTTACATTATCGCTCTGTTGTACTAATTGTTGTATTTTATCAGGAGCTATGACGTTTCGATGAACATAAAAAAATGTATGAAAATACATAAATATACTTTTAAAATTAAGATTTTTCTATTTGTAAAAGTATTGGTACTAAAATAAATCTACGCTAAAATTTAGTTATAGGAGGTTAATATTAAATTAGGCTTTAGAAAACTCTATACCAAAAAGAGATAACAATTAAAACTAAATAAATTAATAATATTCTGTTATATTTTATTAATTGAATATTCCATTTATCCAATTCCATCCCCCCGACCATTAAGGACCTTAACCCTGTCTCATGAGGACCTCTTTCTTGAAAGAGAGAGATAGAGAGACCTCGCCCTATAAGTCCTCCCCATAAAGAAGGTAAAAAAGAATTAGCGCCTTATGTAATTGCACATTTTTGTACCTATCAGAACGCGAAGGCCTTTTTTACACTGAAAATAGCCCCTCGTCAGCTTTGTTCCACGAGGAACGACCATGGGAGGTCCGGTGCGAGTTTTCCATCCGTATGAAATAATGTATTGTTTTAAATTGAAGGTATTGAGTACGTCACATGAATGATTTAATTTTGAAAGAAACGAAGTAACCTGAAATAGTTAACATGAGTACTTATAATATACGACAGTTCAGACAAAAACCTAACGTGGAGGAAAACTTGAAAGTAAATTATAATATATTTTTAGGACAAATTCAAGTCAAGCCAAATTTTTATTAAGCTTCATATAAATTTTCTGAACCACCCTCCCCTTTTTTCTTGTAGCGGATATTATTTCCTTTATGGTACCTAATTTTTTTCAATTAGACTCAATGCTGAAAATAAGATTCTGAGCCATCTCTCTTAATGTGACTAAAAATTTTTCGTGAAATATTTACAGACAGGCTGGGGAATCGAACCCTAGGCCCCTCGTTTACGGAGTAAGAGCGTTAATCACTGAATTACAGTAACCTCGTGTAAAATGACAACTAATTCTGTATCAAAATCTCTTTATTGAAAATAAAATAGTACATGGGAGATCAAAGTAAATAATTTTTTTTATGCTGCCTAATCTGTAAGCATTGTGTGACAACGTTAAACATTAACTAATTATAAAGCTTGAGAAGTACATTTCGTTTGCGAGAAAAATATTTATAAATTAATGATCTCATAATATAGTAAGTATTACATATAAAATGTTAATTCCTTAACTGAATCTTGGAAATATTTATTCGGTCAAATATTGCAGAACTAGTAAAAAGTAACCTCTAGCACGAAAGTAATTTGTTCCTGCTATAGAAGTAGAGATAGAATCTTTTTTTATACAAAAAATGCTTGCAAAAAATTGAGTTTTTTTAGGTAAATCCAAATAAAAATGGTAAAAAACGATAAAAATCCTAATCTTTATTTATTAATCATGCTTGAAACAATTATTTCTCATTTAACAGTAGAAAAAAATAAGCAGCACGAGGTTTTTTTTTAAATTAAACAGAGTAAGTATAAATAAAGCGCAAGCGCAATTTACAATACCTACTATTCCGTTCATCAGTACTTATTTTATTATTATTATGATTTTGACGTTCGTTGTGTTTCTCTTTTTTTATTTTATATTTCATGTTAGTATAATATTCGGCACAGTACAGTAGTTTCCCCTCAATTTTTCAGAATATTATTTATAACAGTAATAAAAACAGCCTATCGTCTATTTATTAAATTTAAAATAATTCTACGAGCTAAGTTTTATTTTTATCAGTGACTGACATTAAATATTTAAATCAATATATTTAAATTTTTTTGCATATAATGCAGCATAAGTAATTCGCAACTTTGTTATACTAGATCTTGTAATTGTGTTGTATATTGTATTAGTACGTACGTACACATAATAATACTTTTAGTACATTTTTAGACGTATTTGTGTGTATATTTGTGAATAAACGATAAAAGACAGCTGACTATTAGAACAATAGTATTACAAGTCTTTTTTTTTTTGCAAAATATATAATTTTAAGGCTGTGCTATATTTTATAAAAATAAAAATCAGCAGACTGTTTTAAGTAAGTATAAAAAATTACATAATTTATTTTTTTTTTTCTCTTATTTTAAAAGGTAGATTTTGTTATTGTAATTTAAAATAATATTTTAGTTGTGCACATATTTATTTATAAATAAATAATTTTTCTTGCCAATTTTGACGTTAATTACCTTCGTAAAATACAAATTTTGAAAGTAAAGATTATTTTTATTTGAAAAAAAATTTTTTTTTTATTTTTGGTAATCTTATCATGTTTAAAAAAAAAATTAAATTAATATTTTTTATTTTATGAACTGAAAATAATTGTTCTAAAGCAAAATATATTATAAAGTGTACATAATATCAGTTGTGCGATAAGAAAAATAAACATTTTTTTTTGTTATAATTAAAATTCTAATTTACATTTAAAATATTGAAACTTAATAAAACATAATATTATTCATATCCTTACAAGATAAAGTAAACATTAAATTTTTCAAAAATTATTATTTTTATCAGAAGTATTAATTAATAATTTTTTAATATTTACATTTGAGTTAAAATATCGACTAGTTAAAATTACAATTAAATTTTGGTTAAAATAATTTATCACAATTTTTAGGCTGGGTAACTATTACCATTTTTTTAGTATAATAAATTTATATTCCAAAAACATATAACGTTTGCATATACGTTCACAAACAACTTACATGGAACATGTTTCTGTTTAGGTACTTGCATTCTAGCTTCCTCAACGCAGATTATTCAATTCCCTAAACTTGAATCGTTTTAAGTTCTATTTTACTCTCCACTCCTCAAATGTGACACATTTATCCCTCCCCTCTCCCTTGTTTGAACATTTGACTTCCCCCCTTAACCCTCTCTATAAACATGTCCCATGTCAAAACTTAAACTAACTTTAAATATGCAAGACCTTTAAATATGTAACACCTAAAATTGTCTAATTTATAACTAATTCAAATTTTAATACAGACTTGCCCATATATAAAAATTTTTTTTATTATTAATACGTTTTAAATTGATGATTAATACTTAAATAAATAAAAAATTTTAAAAAGTTTATAAATATAAAAATTTTCTTAACAAAAATGAATATTTCAAAATAATAGTTTTGCATTTTCGTGTCAAAGAAGATTACTATATCATTATTTATTAATAATGGTAAGAAAGAAAGAGGAGAAAGTTCAATCGTCAACATTACATATTAGATGGTACTTTCATAAAAAGAAACATAAGAAAGCTGCAAAATAAAAACTTTTTAAAAAATATTTATTTACATGTTTGATAAATATATTATTTTAGACTTACTAAATATAAGTCTTTATTTAGAAGCTGAATTTTTTTATGAAAAGTATTCCTAAATAACAAACGAATGCAAGGTTAGAAATTACCAAGCATGAAAATCCAAGGCTGACGGATAAATTTTGACTCCAGATTGGTTTTCAGAACTCTGAAATCCGATATTTATTTTAAATTACTGTAAAGTGAAATTTTCATCATATATTTCAGAAAATTTTTGGTATGCAATTTTATACAAGTAAACTTGTAATATAAAATAAAATAAACTTTCTCTTAAAATTAAAATTACTGGAAAATCCGTTGAATTTCTTTTTTTTTTTTAATCACTATTTTAACTAAAATGTATATAGTTATGTAAGACTCGCCTTGTTTTCTGCAAAGATTTTACATTTTTCTAATAACTTTTTAACATCAGAAAAATAAATTTTTAACATAATACAACTTTTTTCAATAATAAATTATTCTATGTGACTAAGGAAGACTCAATCATCAGTAACACAGATAACAATAATGAAAAAAGTTATACTTTTATAGTTTTATTTTTATTTACTTTTATTTATAATAAACTCATCAAATTAATTACCTTAGTAAACTCGTGTCTTACATCAAGTATAAATTAAACATATTTAAATTTTAATTTTCTAGTGAAATTCCCCGTTAAAGACATTCCTAGCGTTAGTTTTTAGGGGAAAACCCGCTTTCAAATTACATACCTTTAAAAAACTTAAAACCAGTTTGGATAAACACAACCTAAATATATGGAACATGTTACTTACAGTTGAAGGTTATAGATTCTAAATCCAAATTACAAGCCCCTAAACCCGTACTATTCTAATTCCCTGAAAATATTTTAAGTCCCCTTACCCTAAATCATTACAAGTCTCTTAACACGGATTATTATAACATAAGTCCCTAAACTTGAATTATTGTAAGTCCCTAAACACGGATTATTCTAAGTCCCTAAATCGAAATTATTTAAGTCCCATTTAATCCCCCTCCCTCCTTAAATCGGACACTTTGACATCCCTTCCATGATTTTCAAATTTCCAGGGTGCCTCCCTGCTATAAACATGTTCCATGTTAAAATTTTAACATGTAACATGTTTTTAGGAAAGAGTACCTATTGAAGAGGTCTGATTACCTATTGATTACCAAGGGATGGAGTGGGGGTTCAACTGGTCACAATCAAAGAGAGGGGGGGGGTCTTGGAATAATTTCGATTTTGGGACTTATAATGATCCGGATTCCTGATTTAGAAAACTAAAATTTTTATCATAGTTAAGCAGTCAGTAAGCATTTTTTTTTAAATAAGTAGTTTGGGCTGAGGTTGATCAAGATTCATTAACGGGAATGAATTTTGAAATTTCTAGCTAAAATTGGTTCTCCTATATAATAGTCATATTAAAAAATTATTGCGTTATAATTATAAATCAAATAACATAAAAATTTTTTAGTCCCTTTTTAATATTTTAAAAATTGATAACCCCGAGGTTAATTTTGTAATAATTTATTTTAAATAAAAATGAATCTCATATTCGATTTCAATAAGCCTTAAAGCATAAATTCCGTCTAATTTTATTTTAAAATATTTTAGGTGCATACAAACATCAGTGCATTAGACATGTTACACAATTATTATGAATTTAATCCGATGCATATAATAATTCTAGCATACATTTTTTTAAAATGTCAATAAACTTTATATTATTCAATATATAAATATTTATTTTCTTTAAGTACTTATTTATCTTTCAAGTGTGTATGTATGAATTTATTAAAATTATATTCATAAAAAAAAATGGTTTAACAAAAAATAAAAAATTACCAAAAATATATTCACAAAACATATAAGTTTGTTTTTATACGCCTTCATGAAAATTATTACAACCAATTGAGTACTAACTTTCTTTAATTTTTTTTAATTTAAAAAATCTGTTGGATAAAGTCTTATCTTAACATGTAAATAAAAAATTAAATTTTTTAAAAATGAAAGTCAAGTTTAAGTATTAGTTTTATCTAATATATAAATTTATAATTTTTTTTAAATCATTTATGTAATAGATCTTGGCTTTTTAACGAGTTTAGAACTATTTATTTAATTAAATTACTAGTGATAGTTGATAAAATTCAATTGTTTTGTCCCTAAAAGTCTAGTAAAAATCTGCTCCAAGAAATCACCCTTTAAGATAGTTAAATTGAAATAATTTATTATAGATCTATAGATCTATGGCCTGAAAATCGAAGAGGAGTCAAATGGCCACAATCGAGAGGGGTCTTAGTCAAATGGGACTAAAAATAATTTCGAAAAAATTTTGGCCAGAATTTAAGTAGCTAATTAAATCTGTAAATAATACTAAAATTTTTCGTTAAAAATAATTCAAAGTTTATTATATACGACGTAGACGCTTAATTTTTTATATAGTAATTATGTAAAAAGGTCAAAGGTTATTTCAAACAATAATTTAATCACTTTTAAACTTTTTGCCTTTTACATCATGTTTTAAAGAAATAAAATTTTATGCTTCTATTTTTTATCGATTTAGATAAAATAAAATTTTTAATTGATAAATAAATATATTTATTTTGACGTCAATTTAATTACTGCACGATATAGAAAATAAACACTCTATTAATGACGTTTTTAAAAACACAATAAAATTATAAAAATTCAAATAGTCTCATCTTCTACGTATTAGAATATCAAAAAAAAAAAAATAATAACATGTTTTATTTCATCTCAATAAAATATTAAATGTTTACATTAAATCAGAATGGAAAAATTTATTAAAATAAATATTTATTTATTATATAAGAATTTAAAGTGTACTTGACCTTGCTAAAAAATAATTGTATGAGACCATAATTATTATATTTTCAAAACACGCAAAAATCACTACTATTTTTTCAGACGTACACTTGACGTTTTTAGGAAGGTGAAACTATTTTTTATTTTCAAGTTAAATTTCAATAAACAAAAAAATAAAAAATTAATAATATTTATGCGTTTTTATGTGCATTTATAAAGTTTTAATAATAAAAATATTGAATTTTTAATTAAGGTAATATTTTTTATTGTTTTATGATTTATTGTAGCAATTTATAATTTTTATTATAATAAAATTTACTATAAATAAATATGACTCAAATTTTGATTGATTTGTTTATTTTGGATGTTTTTGCTAAAACAGATGTTTATGTAAATTTGTCAGAAAAATGCAAAAAATGAGTTTAATATTTTTGGTTTAAAAAGTTGTTGAAAATTATTAGATGAATAATTCAAGAAAGTGGTTTAATTTGTTGAAAATTAAGTTGATGTTAGGTATTTTCTATACATTTTATATAGCTTTTAGTAAAGATTGATTTTTTTCTTAAGAGCATTCCGTGTGCTCTACTATACGTCGATAATCTGGTAAGTTTTAGTAAGAAAAACCCCTGTTTTGCTTTCCAAGTTTTCTCAGCGGAAAAACGTTGGATCAAAATTTCCTCTTACAGGAAGTTTTGTTTTTCAATAATCTCGAGCGCGCAACTATTATTTTTTTGGAAAATGAATAATTTTTCGCAAATATTAGAAAATAAAGTAAAGAGGTATTCTGACAAGCATTTTTGCAGAACGCGCGAAAGTTAAAAGTATAACTTTATTTTCTGATATTTGCGAAAAGTTATTATTTTTCCAAAAAATAATAGTTGCGCGCTCGAGATTATTGAAAAACAAAACTTCCTGTAAGAGGAAATTTTGATCCAACGTTTTTCCGCTGTGAAAACTTGGAAAGCAAAACAGGGGTTTTTCATACTAAAACTTACCAGATTATCGATGTATAGTAGAGCACACGGAATGCTCTTAAGGTGCGATTACATGGAGCATATTTTTACTAGATTCTAGGGTCACTAAAGTTGACTTCAATTGAACTCTAGTAATTATCACTAAAAATTTATTAAAATTTTGCTCTGAGGCGATTTTGTGGATCCTGTCCAAGCAGAATTTTAACAGGTTTTGAGTCATAACTAATTATTTCTATACTCTAGTGCCCCCAGAATCTAGAAAAAATATTAATTATTAAAAATATTAAATATTAAAAGAAAAATGTATTAAAATTCTGCTTGAGCAGGATTCATAAAAATTCCTCAGATCAATATTTTAATAAATTTTTAGTGATAATTACTAAAGTTCAATTATTTCAACTCTAGTGTCCCCAGAATCTAGTAAGAAAATGCTCCATGAAATCGACCATGAAATCAGGGGTTATATTATAAGGTCGATTTCATGGAGCATATTCTTACTAGATTCTGGGGACACTAGAGTTAAAAAACTTGAACTCTGGTAACTATCAATAAAAATTTGTTAATTTTCTGCTTGAAGGTATAGTTTCCTAAATCTTGCTCGAACAGAATTTTAATAAATTTTTAGTCAAAATTAATTATTTTTACTCTAGTGCCCCTAGCATTTAAAATAAAGTTAGAAATATCTTACGTTTTTTCACCAAAAAGTACACGAAATTCAAGGCAAAAAAATTTCCCTACTATAGGTTTGATTAAAAAAGGCTGTCGTTACAGTTCTTTTTCCAAAACCGACGATTTCTGCTGTAAAAATTTAGATTTATTTTCAATTTAATATTACTTTTCAAACAATAAATCAAATTTCTTACCAAATTTTACGAACCTCAGACTATTTCTTGTTTCTTTTCTTTTATTGAAATTTCAGTAAAAAAATACCCATAAAATTCTAATTTTGGTGTATTAATGCACTTTCATATAGTAACCTATTATACCTTAAGAAAATTTGTTCATTTGTACTTTTTTTTCTGCGATCAATAGAAATAAATTTAAAAATTAGCACAGCAATACTCTCAAAAATTTTGGTACTTTTTTCACCAAGCCCCAACCAAAAAAAAAAAAAAAAAAAAAAAAAAAAAAAAAAAAAAAAAAAAAAAAAAAAAAAACTTAGGGAGAACCAAGGCTATATTATATAAACCCTGATGGGGAGAACATTGCTATTAAAAATGCTAAAATGACTCCAGTAAAAATGATACCGAAATCAATGACCATGGAATGCAATATTTAAATAATATTTGATCCCTTGTAAACATCGCTTAACACCAAAAATTTTCAATAACTGCTCACGCACACTAGCAATATTTAAATTATATACAGAAAAATATTTGCTTCTAAAAATAATAATTTGACATTTGACATTTTAAATTATATAATTAGTCTGATTCAGAGACTACAAGTCTAGCTGGTATACATAAAAATCACATTTATAATTCTGTCTAATTAAAATATATTTTTTATATAACCGGTTTATTGATTGATTATTAATCTTTCAAGTGTATAAATATTAACATAAAAATTTAATTGTTAAAATGAATTTATTCTTAGGGCATTGTAAATATTCTATTTTTGAGCTATTTACGAAAACATTTGGCGTCGCCGGTAAAGATAAAAATTTTGCCTTCATATGAAAATACAGCATGCTGCTAAGGCCAAACATTACAATTTTCCCATAGTTTATTATCAATGGATTATCAGACATTCAGATAGTTTTTTATCAATGAGATAAACAATGAACGACAAACCGGACATTGATAATTCAAATGATGGAAATTCTATAAGGTCGACAAGACTTGGAAATAATTACATGCTAAAAGATCAGCAAAAAAATCAAATTTATTATAAAAAAAAAAAATGAAGTTGTTAATTTTATTTAATTTTCACTGAAATTGATTAATTAAAATATTTTTTGCTTAATTATGTTTATGTCTAACATAATTATATATTACGGTGTGACTAATACATAAAATAAATTTTAAAAATATTAATGAAATTTTTATTTAAATTAATACGTCAATTTTTTAGTACTTATGAATGTAGTATATAAACCATGATGTATAAATTTCAATTATAAAGATTTAAAAAAATAATTGATAAGATCATAAATTAAGCATTTATTCTAAGCATACTAATTCTATAATACAGAGATTTTTTAAAAATAATGTTGAAATGAAAATATTTTATAAGAAAAGAATTGAAAATTTGAAAGTATTGAATTTAGCAACTTCATAAACCTCTGAGCACACATGTTGAGTAAAAAATAACAATTACTTAGATATCAAATAATAAACTATTATTTTAAAGTGGTCCGATTTTTCGGCGAAATAGGTCTAAACTCGCCTGTTTCTGAATAATCCATTTTTTATATTTATATTTTCTATAAATGCTGATAATTTTGAAATTCTAACATGATTGTTAGATTCAAAACTACTATGTAATTAACGCTAATTAATCTATAGCACTAGCCTCAAGATACATCTTATTTTTTTGATAAATAACAGGTTTTTTACATAGTAATTTTAAAAAATACAAACGATTTTTCAAAATAACTGCCATATTTTGTTCCATAACATTTATCTGTACTGGAAAACTACTATACAATACTACGAAACTTTGCAAAAAACGCCAAAAAATTCAGATTTAGAGGGTCCAAAAACATACAATTTTGCACTTTAAAGTATTCTAGTTTCCATGCATTGTTTTTTCCAAGGTATTTGCAAAAAAAATAGTGATTTCTGCTTCAAAACGTTCTCAAACGTTGAATGGTACCATTTCAAAGAAAAAACTTGTAACCACAAATAAAACCTAAATGCATGGAACATGATTACTTACAGCCGAGGACTAGGTATAATGCGACATTATAATACAATTTGCTATTTTTATAATTTATAATTATCACTTTTCCTAGATGTTAACATTCTAAACTCAAACTAAGTCCCGTTGAACCCTCCCCCTCCCCCTTAAGTCGGACACTTTTGACTCCCTTCCCCTGTTTATAAACATGTTTCATGTTCAAAGACATTAAAATTTTGAATTTAAGGGTTATTCTGAACGATAGGGTTCAAAAACATAAACTCAGTTTAGTCAACTCTCGTGCACAAGCATATGCTGATTCGTATACTGAATTGAATCTCTAAAGTACAGGTTCGATAACTTTTTTTTATATATTGCATAAATATTAAATAACTAAAAACTAAAATTAAGGATGTCTGACTCAAGAAAAATTAAACGAAATACAAAGCGATGAACTGGGAATTGCAATCCAGCACATGAAAATAAAAATAAATGATTATTTTAAAAAATTTCATTTTGCATTTAAAAGTGTTTGCTCCATTACATAAGGATCCATGTACTTAAAAAAATGCAAATAAAAAAAAAATTTTTTCCTTTTTTTTTTTTCGTCATATAATAAAGAAGTCAATATAATATGATGGATTTTTTTTTTAACTTTCTCTATTATTACATGTGGTCAATGACTTTTTAAAAAGTGTCTCTTGGAATGCAAGTGTTTATTAAACAAAAAAAAAAATACAATAATAATTTTAAATTTTTTTTTTTTTTTTTTTTTTTTGTTTATTGTGCAATGACCTTTTAAGAAAATTTTTTAAGAAGTGATTTTAAGACAATCAGGTACTCGTACCAGTACATGAACGATCATCAGTACCTGAACGGTAGTTCAGAATTGGATTTTTTTCGTATTTTTTTAAATTAAAAAAACTGGTGAATATTGAAGCTGAAGGTTTACTGAAAAATTATTAAAAAAATTTAAACGATTATCTTTAGAAACAAATCATTGAAAATTTTAGGTCTTTCAGGTACTGGAGCATTTTCTTATGCACAGTTTTCCCATTTAAAATTCGGTCGTTCATGTACTGGTTTAAAAAACATGTCGTAGTTATTACCTAATTTTATAGAATAAAATGCTAATTGGGACAAAATTTT
The DNA here is from genome assembly GCA_022575985.1 of Anagrus nilaparvatae. Classification (NCBI taxonomy): domain Eukaryota; kingdom Metazoa; phylum Arthropoda; class Insecta; order Hymenoptera; family Mymaridae; genus Anagrus; species Anagrus nilaparvatae. The sequence continues at coordinate 26,994,689 of JAKSXM010000231.1, read as the reverse complement.
ATTGTGTTAACGTTTTGGTAAAGTTTTAAAGTAACCATTAAAACTGGTACGAGTATCTTAATTTTTCTTCATATTTATATTACAATTTCTGATTATAAAATAAAAAATTAATGCATGCTATTATTCAAGAAAATTAATTGTTTATCAGATTTAAAATTCATAGATTTTAATTTGTTTATTAGATTTTAAATTATAAACAAACACATAAAAATTGTGATTTTTATGAACAACGTCATTCATTAGAAATTTTACTGACGTAAGAATAATAATTATTTGAATAATTCTGGTTTACATCTGAGCAAGATTCTACAAATTTTCAACTTAGGCCTAACTGGCTACAAATTTGATTTGGAATTTAATTTATTTGGCCATTTTAAGGTAAAGAGCCAGCCCTAAGTGGAGAATTTTCTAGAAGGGAATCAGATCAATTCTAATTAATTTTTAAACCATTTCTTAAACACTAATTTTGATTTATCGTTGATAAATGATAGTGACTAATAGATTGATAATAAATTTATTTAATATTTTATCTGCTGATTAATTAAATGAAATCTTCAATACACAGCCTTGATATTTTTGCAGAATCAAGGTCCCTGTATCAACTCTAATTTCGATCTTTTAAATTTATGTATGCATAATTACATCTAATAATTTACTGATAAATATTGGACCCCCAGAGTAAGATCTGATACCAGTTTAAATTTTATCCTTACCTTAACCAAATTTCATTAAATAAAAAAAACTTCAAATAAATATATTTAACAGAAGAAAATTCATTAATAATATTAATAAATTTATTTATTAATGACACGACCATGACAACAATTAATTAATCATAAATAATAATTTTTTACACACATAAAAAAATGATAAATTACCAATTAAATAATTAAAAAAAAACCTTCAATTCACTACAAATTAAGGTAAAAAGAAATGTTATATATTTATATATAAACTTGATTCTATTAAAGGTCAAAATAATTCTTTTTTTTTTTATTTATTTAGATTTAATTAAAATTTTTTGTATACGTGATAATTATCTCGTATTAGGTATTAAACTTTTATTATTATTAAGGATTAATACTTGATTTTCTTATTCAATTAAAATTAATATCTAATAATGCAATAAATAAAATGAGTTTGTGTTATTTAATTTTTTTTTTTTTTTTAATGATTAATTGTTGTTAATAGAAAAAAAAAAAAAATAAATTAAGAATATTTTTTTTTTTTAATGAAATAAAAAATGTTAATATAAATTGTAGATTAACTATTTTAAAATTGTACATTTTAACAAGGAACAATTTGTTTTTAGGAGCATAAATTTATTTGCTTAAGGTGTTAACTGTGAAATTTTAATCAAGTTATGATAATTTTAGAATATTAATTGAAAGGCATTTACATGTTATTTACAATGGCATTTACACCCCAAAAGTGTGATGAACTAATTTGTGAATTGGTTAATTTTTTCACCAATTCGTGAATTGGTCGTAAATATTCGATTTTTTTAAACAAATTGATCAACAGCATTTTAGATCCTTAAATATAACGTTTTTTGTTTACTATACGAAACTCATATATTTGGAATATTATTTGATTATTTGAATAAGTATTAATAAATAATCATTATTTGATATAATCATTCAAAATTATTTATTTATAACAAATTAATTAATTTTTATTGTTTAAAGAATAATAATTGATAATTGTTTCAATGTATAACTAATAATAAAATAATATTCAAAATATATGAGTTTTATATTGTGAACAAGTATACTTATAAATGTTATATGTTATAACGTTACATTTAAGCATCCAAAATATTATTAACCGATTTAATAATATTTTGGATGCTTAAAATTCGAAAAAAATCGAATATTTTCGACCATTTCACGAGTCGGTTCGTTAAGCTTCTTGAAGTGTAACATGCAAACAATTAAACACAATCATATATAACAATAAAGTTTATTAGGGGTCTAATTCCCGTTATAAGAAGTAATAATTTAAAAAAAAGTATATATTATTTTTACATGTAGCACAAAATAATATATCCTTTTGAAGTTTTTTTATCTAGTCCAAGATATTTTAAATGACCTACTCTTGTAATAGAGAAAGGATGCACTTACTTATTGATTTTAGTTTATCTGGAAAAATTTATTATATAAAATTTATAGTATAGGTAAATACAGGAAATTAATTTATTACTCAGACTTTTGTTTATTGACTAAATTTACATTGATACTTTTTAAACTGGATTAAATTTATTATTTATTTGATTAAATTTTTTTTCTCGAAAGTGAAATGTGCCTCTTGAATGCTATATAAAGACGAGATTTCAATTTAACTCTTCCGCGAGATATTGAGGGAACACCCTAAAATTTGCAAAAACTGTCCAAATTTGGTCAGTTTTTTGAGTCGCCTATCACAAATTTCAGAGTCCTGTCTACTAAAAATTGACACTTCAACCTTAAATTTGCAAAAACGTGAAGTACATCAAAAATAACCTTTTTAGGGGCAGTTTTTGCTAATTTAAGGGTGTTGCCCCATTATCTCCCGGAAAAAACCCGAAATTCGTTATTAGTGACCCAAAAAACCTATATTAGTAGCAAGAATATAAAAATTTAATTAATTAATTATTCATAACGTTTTAAATATTGACTTTTTTATTTTTAAATACTAATGCATCAACTTCAAACAACAGTTTATGTAAATAATGCACATATGATTAGTAGTATACTTAATTTCTATTTTCATAATTAACAATGGTAGCTTTGATTAGGGTATCAGTATTATTTTCAATTATTTCTTTTCAACGTCCGTTTTTTCTGTGCTCTGATGCAAGTTCACCGATGTGCAAAAAACCGTGAACACTCCGGTCATTTTATGTTGAATAGTCATTTTACCTTAATATATTTTCCACTCTTATAAATCATGGATATTTTCAATATTTACATAATTAATTCTCAAAAATTACGATCTTATATTCTTCAAAAATTCACTCATTTTGAGTGAAAGTAGTTCTAACATTTTCTGTAAATTTTAAAACTTTAAGCAGCTAATTCACCATTATAATACAGTTATAATTTTATTTTTAATTATTGATCAATTGTTATTTAATTTTACAATTTAAATGTAAATTTGATCAATTTACTTTCAACTTTTTCAAAAACAGTTGACTCAAATCAGCTAAAATTTGTATCAGGTTTGTTAAATCATAGTTCCCGTTTTTCGTAATTTTTTTCCATATAAATATAAGAATATGGATAATGAAAAAAAAATATCTGTCATTGCCATATCTGTCATATTTGCCCAACTCTGGTTATTACCACACAAACTAGTAATAAGTTTTTTTTAAAGATCCAAAAATTTGTTGGAAAAATTTATAAATCTACCAGGAAAACCAAAATAATCAAGAGGTCCTTCATTATAACTAAAAGATTTATTAGATTTAATAAATTTTAAATACAAACAAATATTTAATCCTATGAATTTAAAATTCATAATAAAAAACGACTCATGTTCATATCATGAAAATTATATTCATAGTTTACTTTAATACGCATATTATATTGAATCATTCACAAATAATATTATGCAAATGTCAAAATTTTTAAAAAATATTTTGCTTATACATTTTCTTTATCAACATTACAAAATTTTCTTATCGAATAAAAAATAAAATAAAATTTTTAACATGACGTTTTATATATGATATTTTTTTTTTTTTGATGATGATGATGTTAATAACGATGATGATGTCTGTAATTATTTATTACTCATCAGCAAATTAAAATAAAGAATGTATTGTACTCTGTACTTCCTGTATATATATATTTTGAAATGACTAACTTAATATTATTACTTTTCTATTGTCTAAAAGAAAAAAATTATAAACTGTGGTTTGTATGCAGGGTATAACCCAAAAAGTATGTATTTTTTATCAAGCTACGTAAGTATGTTGACATGAATAAAGTTTGAAATATTTTGATACCAAATAGCTTTGAGGTTATCTGAAATGTTTCCTGAGACTATGGCGAGTACCAATATTTTTAGATAGGTCTGTTTAGGCTTTGTTCCAATTTTAAGCATCAATTCTTTCTCCATAAATTAAAAGTACATATTTGAGTTTCTAAAACGTCTTCTCTAAATCACTTACACCAGAGGTTATCAACATTGACAATTAAAAAAAAAAATTTATAGCTTACAAAACTGTAAAATATTTAAAAAAAAAAACAAAATGGGCGATAACTTCAATAATCAAGTTGTAAAATTTTAGGCTTTTTAGATTCGAGACCCCAAGTATACATACATAAAATTCATACTAATTTTATTCCAAAAGTCGTAACCTATAAAACACTGATTAAAAAAATTTATTTACTATTTTATCATTTAAAAACAAATAACATGATAAAAAATTTAGGAAAGTTTTATAATTTTTTTGATACAAAAATTATTCATTCATATTTATTTATATAAATAAAAATGAAAAACAAAATAAATATTGCGTTTACTAATTTATCTCCTTACTTTAATTATGAATTACTTTAATTTTCCAATAAATAAATTATACACATTCTGATATAATTTCTTAATTTATTATATAAAAAAAAAATTGTCGTCAGAAACGAAAGAAAAAATTATACTTTAGAGTTCGTTGACTTTATTAAAAGACTAATTCAGTATTATTGTGATTGTTCTTTTTCATAAATAATAATTGTATATCAGGATGTGTTTTATATGTGCAAATATTAAGTTTTTAAAAAATATTGTTGTATCAAAGTTTTGACAATTTTAGTGCATTGACATTATAGCGTCAGCAATTTATTTTTGATTACACTGTAAAATTTTTTTATGATTTTTGGGGTTAAGATTTTGGACGTCTTTAGGGTCTTTCTAATTTTTAATAAATTAACACTTTTTGGATCCATTAAAAATAAAACATTTTGGAAAAAATAATGCACAAATTATTATTTTTATTTATCTCAACAAACTTTTATTAAAATTAAATTTTTCTCAATTATGTTTAAATTTGTTATTAAATTGAACATTTAAAAATGTATTAATAATAAATAAATTTATACAAGAAAAGTAATTGAGAGTGTAAGAAAAAAAAAAGTAGTGTAATTAATCAAAGGCAGTGAATTATCAAAAAAATTAAATTAAGATAAATTTATAAACAACTCTTGCATAACGACCTCTTGTATTCGCAAATTTTATACGCGTTTTCAAGTTTCCAAAATTTTAATTTTAGATTCGTGTAAAATTTATACATTTTTTCAGGCTCTTTTCCAGGCTAATAGTTACAAATAATCTTTAAATATAACTGATTTATGTAAATACGATCTTTATGTATATAAAATGTTCAAGTTAACCATCTTCCCCTTAAATGGGTAAAAATTCGCCCTCTTATGCAACTTCTACGAATTTGAACCAAAAAAATATAAAGGAACCTATAAGATCTGATTTTAAAGCTCTCAAAAATTCTAGAAAACAGTATTTTTCGTTTTTTTATATTTAAATATCCTTAGTTCAACAATATTTTATATTCAAAATTTTACTTCTTAGGGTGAGTGTACCAATTAGTGACCATTGTTTACCTTATTAATGGCAACTCGTATTCCATAAGACTAACATGGGAGTGGTTATTAACTGATACAGTCATCCTGTATATCTCGACAACTATAAATAATAATAAATTGCAATAATTGAATCACTTCTGTTTCCTAACTGAATCTTATAACCGAAAAGAGCAGAAATGCATTGGTGCAGAAATAATTTAGATATCAAAAAATAGAAAAGTACCATTATTTAAAACTTTTGAGATTATAAAATGAGACTTTACAGATTTATTTATATATTTTTTTTTTTTTATTAAAAGTTAAAGTGTTTGCATAAAGGAGCAAAATTTCATTAAATTATGAGGTCAATTATTTTAACTATAAATTCTTGAAATCGTGAATTTTATTTATTATTACGTTTTATATTTATCTGTTCAATGAGACAAATGAATTATTTATCAATAAATGTTTTTTTCCTATAAGCACAAATCGCTCCAGAAAAAATATGACCCTTTACTATCAGAAACTTCTTTTACATTGTGTGAAATATTAAAAAATGTGATTAATGTAATTAAATAATTTATCATACATAAAATAAATAAAAATTATATAATACATGTATATCTTCACGTGATCATTTTTTTCTGAAAAAAGTAGGTCACATTAATAAAAATAAGTCAAATTAATGATATTTAAAAAAAAAACTTCTTTAATCAAATTGATAACAAAAATTATTACCAAGAATAAATGAAAAAAATTTTTTTTCAACTTAAAATCAATTAAATACACACACGTGTAAAAAACAGTTTAGTTTGTTAATGAAAATAAAATAATAATATTTATAAAGGTCAATTACTTTTTTTTTTTTTTTTTAATGTTGTTTATTAATTAATAAATAAAAATTTTTATTTAATATTCTGCTTGAATGTGGTATTAGAGCGGTGGTAAATAGAGAGAGTGACTGTTATATTATTATGTACAATTTAAATCAACATTTAGTTTTAAAAAGATACTCAGTCTTGTATGAGCAAAGCTTGAAAAAAGAACAATTTTTTTTTTTTTTTTTTTATTTAAAGTGAAAATTTCTTTTAAAATATTTCTTGTTGTGATTTTTAGTTATAAGGTACTTACATTAATTTTAATATTTTGAAGTATAATCTTTGAATAAACAAAGCATTAATTTAAAAAAAAAGTCAGAATTTTTTTTTATTATTATCAAAAGAGGTTATAAAAATTAAAATTAAATTCGATATTAAAAAAAAGTCTATTAAATTATTATCCTTATTCTTTGAATTATGCAATAATTAAAATTTCAAATAAACAAAATTTAATAAACAATTTTTTTATTTCTAATTTAATTCTGTCATTGATAATTTACACGTGTGAAAATAATAATAAATAGAAGACAATTATAAAAAAAAAAAAAAATTCTGACATTTGACCTATTGTTTAATTTCCTATTAAGTAAATCCTTGAATTGATAAAATAATTTTTATTTTTTTCAGTGTACATAAAGAAGAAAAAAAATGGATTATTTAATTTGACATAAGAAAAAAAAAAAGTGTTATTAAAATAGTGAATCGTGAATTTGATTTAAAATAAACAATGGCAAATTCATCAACAAATAATTCACCATCGCGTTCGTCGCTAAATTGTTGTCAAATTGATAATACAAGTGAAAATAACGTTAACGAAATATGTCATTTAAATGTCGAAGAAACGTCGATAAATAATAATTATTTTAATTCAGCAACAACAAATAGAGAAAAATATTCATTTCCAAAAAGACCAGAAATTGATTTATCATTCAGAAATATTCGTTATCGTGTTAGGACATGGAATACAAGAAAATTTAAACTTGGTAAGTTTTTTTTTTATTTTTACAAAAAGTGAAAACAATTCATTTACGTAAAAAAAAACTTTCATTTTATTTCCTGGATTTTAAACTCTTTTTTTTTTGTTCCTGATGTTGTAAATCAACGAGTCGAATCAGTGTATGTGCGAAAAAACCGGTTTTGATTTATTTATTTATTTGTGTTTACTTTTATTTCAGTTTTTTTCCTTTTTGCTACCGAATTTCATTGATGTAATAATAAAAATGATTTTTTAATGTGTCATTAAGATGCTTGATTGAATTTTAATTAATAGTTGTAAATTTTGATTTATATCTGTGTTTATCTGATTATTTTAACATTAAAATTATTTTAACAGATAAATAAAAAAAAATTATACATGTACTTAAGTCTAAAATGTAAGTGAAAAATTAATCGTATATATTTACGGCTCGTGTCAAGCAGAGTAAAGATTGGCCCAAATCGCACATAAGTTATTTTTAAACTGCGATTTAGGACATTCTTTATTAACGTCAAGGGTCGTTGTGGCAGTAGCAAGAAATGTCGATTTTTTTCAGGAAACTGTACTTCCGAGGCTATTGTACAGTAAGGCACATTCTACAATCATCCGGTAAACTTTTGCGGTCGTTCGCTAGAAGTCCGCAAATCAGTGGTGCCAACCTGACATAAAATAAATACACATGTTTATTTTAATTTATTATTAAGTTTCGGTTGGCACCACTACTTAGCGGACCTCTCGCGGACGACCTCAAGAGTTTACCGGTTGATTCTAGAATGCGCCTAAAATAAATAATAAATGTACTGTCTTCGATGAATACTTAATAAATCTGCTTTATAGTTTTATATTCATTGATCTTTTTAAAGGATGTAAATATAAATACTCTGGTCAAATCACGGTTTCGCAAGATAATATAGGTTTTTTGGACCGTTGATTACAAAAATTGTGGTTATTCTGGTGGAAAATTAGGGAATCAACTATGAATTAGCAAAATGCACCCCTTTTTATGGATACTTAAAATATTCATTCTTCAGCCTGTTAATTAGGAATTTTGAGTTTTAATACAAATCCAACAATTGTAAAGAATCATCTCCTTTTAGGGTTAATTTTCGTGGTAATTTTGCAATTTTCATTAATTATATGAAATTTTTTGACCTACTACACGTTTTTGGGTTCTCTAAGCACCCTTTAATTTATAACTAGACTCCTGTTAAGGGATGATTTTGCATTTTATAAAACTAATTTAAGGGTTCCTTGAGAACTTTTCATATTCAACATGCCGAAATTCATAATCAGCGGCCCGAAAAACCTGTAGCTAAACTTTCCTCTATTTGTTTTCAAAAAAAGACTGCAAAACCGTGATTTGACAGTTTAGAGTAAAATTTTTGATCCCCAGTCTTGCAACTCTGCAGAAACTTCGGAAATACTCAAAGAGTATCGATATCGAGAATTCCGGTGTAAAATGAAAAAAATTAGCTAAAATACTACAATATTTTCGTTTGTCACTGCAATACAAATAACTAGATGAATTTTAGAGGTTTTTACTAGAGGGGTGGAAGTACTTACTTTCTTTCCTGTATAGGGAAATATTATAGTAATTTAAGTTACCCGGGTTTCGGCACTGAATTCTGATTAAAAATAAATAATTTTAGTTTAAAGCTGACTTTTTAGTTAAAATAGTTACCCCTATATAATACCAATTTAACCATTTTTATAAAATTAAAATAAAATCATGCATAAACACAAAAATTTAAAATTGCAGCAAATTGTATTTAAATATTTGAGGAAAGTAAACAAAATAGCATTTATCATACATTTTTTTATATCAATAAAAATTTCAAAGTTAATGATCTTGTATAATAATAATTATTATCTAATTGAACCACAAAAAAAAAAATAATGATAATAATCATTTTATTAATGATTCTTTGAAATCAAAATATTTTCCTTTAAAATATGTAATCATTCAAAAAAATAATTCTTTATTACTTTTTTGTTAGAAGTCAAATTTTTTTATTTAATTTGATCAATGATTAATTACCTTTTTTTAAGGTACAAGGAAAATTAACATAAGAAATTTTGTATTTAATTTAAATTCTGCTATTAGTTTTACTCTATAATTAAATATTCATCTGTTAACAAAATATTTATTCGATTATAGACAATTTAAATTCTATATAATCTTTTATTAATATATTCAATTTTCATTTTTTGCATTAAAAAAAAAAAATTCACGTTATTAATTTATTGTGTCTTTAGAGAGAAGTAGGTAATAATAATAATAACACGTGTGTTCTACTTTATTAATTCTTGCAAAATTTTCTATTATATGCTATGATTTATAAGATAATAAAAAAAAATATTTTTTTAAAATTTTTATTTCACAAGAAATTTTAAAAATAATGAAATATTAAAAATATGTCTATAAATTATTATTTTAAATTCTTTAAAATCTTTGCATAAAGCAGTAATTCACATTGATTACTTTGTTTACTACTTTTTTTAATTGGATTTTTAATAAACACTTTTATTTATTTATTTTTTTTTAATTTTAATATTTAAACAGGATCATTAAGATTTAAAATTTTTATCTGGTGTTTACACAGTAAAACATAATGAACACAATATTACTACCGTTTAGTAGTTTTACTACAATTTTTAGTAATTTTACGATTTTGTAGAAATATTACTATTTCGTAGTAACATTACTACAAATGGTAGTAATTTTACTATACTTGTAGTAAATTTAAAATTTATTGACATTTAACCCTGATTAAATTTTCAGCCAAAGCAGCTCTACCGTTTGGCTGAAATATCAATAAATTTTAAATTTACTACAAGTGTAGTAAAATTACTACTAGTAGTAAAATTATTAAAAATTGTAGTAAATTTACAATTTGTGTGGTAATATTACTAAATCGTAGTAAAATTATTAAACGGTAGTAATATAATTGTGTTCTTTATTTTTTACTGGGTACTTATTAATGATTCATTAATGAAATTGATTAAATCTAATCTAATTACCTTGCTATTACATTAATCCGTATAATATTTAGGTCTCTTATCAAAATTTATCAAATTCACAGTAATATATTGACCTAGAGACACTTAAAAATCGTATTATTATGTCATTTGATAATAATAACAAAATATATTGATACTCATAAGGGTAGACCACGACATTTGGAACACCAAATTATAAACTACTCTCAATTTATTTCAATAGCCCTACTGGGTTGAATAATATAGCTCTCTAAATAGACCAATAATGCCCATTTTTTGTGTAAAGAGGGCTAATTTTTAATTTTTACAAAAATTACAATTTTTAATCAAAACTGGTTTTATAGGTCTCAATTATTTTATGCAAGCTCCAAGTTTCCAAAAATTTTTTATTCGTAATTTTTCTATTATTTATTAGCGAGATATAATGGTCCTTAATATGGGAGTTCAAAAGGTTTTAAGATGGTTTTAATAACATAAGCCCTGTGTTTCCAATCCCAGGAGGTCTATTGACATAAATGGAGTATATTGAGAATATATTTGCAACATAATAAAAGCATCTACAACAATAGGTTTTAATTTGGCGTTCCAATCATGGTGATCTTCCCTTGTCAATGAATAAAAATTTACATGCTTTATTTTAATAAATTATACCAACGTGTGTCGAAACAGTCTAATGATTAAAAATTTTTGGCATTCCAATTAAAAACTATACGCAGCTAAACATAAGCCAAACGACATTGATTCAATATAATCAACTAATAAATTTTTTATAAAATCTTTAAAAAATTTATGCATCAATTCTAAAATTTTCTAACATTTTTTTTTTCATTTCCAATAGATAATTTTTCAAATCTTTTTTTTAATAAATTAAATGATTTAACAAAAAATAAAAACAAAAAAAACAATATTTTAACGATGATATGAGATATTTTATTTACTATCAAACTATAATATCATAATAAGAAAAAAAGTGAATCATTATAGTATAAACTTTCTGTATATCACAAGAAGTGATATTTTATTACAAATTCTGTTAAAGATATTATAATTTATTAAACTTCTTTTAAATTTTTTTTAACACGTGTAAAAAAGCAACAGAAGGGTGTGAAAAGTAGGCGTTTTCAGGAGGGGTCAAATGGTTCTCAGGTATTTGAAGACCCTTTATACCAAAAATAAGATCAGTTTTTAATTCCCAGGGAATAATTTCATGGTTATCACAAAAAATTTATTTTAATATACCTGGGTCTTTTTCTTTGATTCTTCCTAAATATTTTTATTTAATTAAAATTAATCAAAGCAATATTTTATACTATTTTATCAATAATATTCGAACCCTGCATTATAAATACTATTGCAATTGATTTTTATATATGTATGATATGACGAAAAATAAAGAAACGGAGAAAGTAAAGTGTTACATTGACGTATGAATAAAATTATTTGATTTAATATAATTATTCAGTTTTAATTATACGCTTGGAAAATTTTTCTCCATACACACATATAAATTAAAAATAATTTCTTTCATTTATACAAATGTAATTATTTGGAAATTTATCTAAAAATTATACTTATTTAGAAAGCAACTACTATTTTTATTTTTGATATTTCGTTTTTAAAAATATTTAATTCAAGATTTTTTTTTTATTTAGCCATAAATAAAATTTTTTATTTTTCTGAATATCTACCAGAAAATATTTCTTTACCGCCTAGAGAAAACGTATTTTCTTGCTACTGATAAAAAAAATCGTATACGACTATGAGCCATAAAAAAATGCTTGTAATAACTGTTTACAATTTTCTACGCCTTCAATGTGAACTTATGAGGGGTTCGGGCCATTCTTTACTTCTATAAATACCCAAAATACCAAAAAAATTGAAAAAATTGTCCAACCAATTAAAAAAAATGTCGATTCAAAAAATGCAGTTATTTTTTCAATTAGTTTTTCACCTCCATGGCTTTTATAGAAAACATATTTTTGTTACTGACACCTAATAATTTCACCTAATAACCTGCAAAACCAAATCTAAGGTAACTCTCTCAGCCAAAATTTACTTTTAATAAAATAAAAAAAACATTAGAATTCAAATTATAATATAAATAAATGAATTAAATTCTAATAAATTAAAATGTTTATAGGCCATATAAATTATAATCAGACTTCCTTGAATATATTTATACATAATTATCATAGTAAATACAAGCTTTCTCGACACAAGATTATACATACAACATATTAATTATTTCTATATACACTAAACAAGGAAAAAAAATTATTTTATTATTATTAGAATCACATATTTTTTTTGTATTGGTGACTTTTAATTAATATCGAAATTAAAAAAATTTCAAGATCAGACAGAGAAAGTATATAGAAATCATAATATTTTTTAAATTTTGTAATTTGCCTCGAAATGATAAAAATTAATTATTAGTTAAATTATCAAGTGTTAAAAGACCTTGTTTATTAATTATTTAAATATTTAAATGTATCGATAAATCCTTAAATAATTTTTAATTGGTCAGTGGAAACATTCCTTTATTCAAGCAGTTTATCTTACCTTGACCCTATCATTTAACAATTGATAATTTTATCATAGAAGATCAACTCGGTTGATAACAAATAAAATATATTCACAAGGATCCAAGCTAGAGTCTGTAAATTTTCTTTAAAATCAAATATACTAGCTTATCAGTTATTGCAAAAGTTGCTTGGATTTTCAATCAGAAATTAGTTATAATTTACAAAAAAAATATATTTTAAAATATACCGTATAGGAGCCAGTTTTCGAACGTATTGGCTTTCGATCAAATACACACAAATTATCTTTTATATAAAAAAGTATGCATCATTTATCTAAAACCGAATTTTCTTATGAAACTACAAACCCTAAGGAACTAATTTCTACGTTACCGATATTAAAAAACAACTTAAATTAATAAAAAAAATAAGAAAAATGCTCTCTTGTACAACCTTAGGAGATTTTTCTCATCGTTTTCACCAAATCTCGTGTGTTATTAAAATCGAATTTTAGGGATACCTACTCTATGCCGAATACTAAAAATGCTTTTAATTACGTTGTGATGCTTTAATAAATGAAGGGAAAGGGTTATATTCACTTATTTATTGCAAATTTATTTTAAATAGGTATATCGATAATCGAATCCGAACTTTTTTACACGTATGGGTATTTTCGATATTTTCAATTTAATTACACTTTTTTTAATTTAAATGATATTTATTTAATAATAATACACTAAATTTGTCATAATTACATTATTTATACTATATTTTATAATAATTAATAGAATATTTAATAAACTAACACACATAAACACAATTTAAAGTACTTATATACTTATGTATCACTTTGTTTATAACACAATAAATGCTCGTAAATGCTTTGATTTTAATAAAAATTACGTATACACGCTTTGAAATGAAAAAAAACCTTTATTTTAATATTAAAAATATATAAAAACTATATTCCAACACTTTTTTCATAAAATTTATGTCGTTTTTACTTTTAAATACACAAATAATGAAACAGGTAAACGACCCCTAATAAAGTCGCGCGAAAACTGAACATATACAGCGGGTTGCTTACATAAGGCGCCTATTTTGTTTCCTTGAGTTTTAAAAACATTATATCAACTATTATCTTTCGTTAATTAAAATTAAAAAGCAAATTTTAAAAAATAAATGTTTAAAATACATGATTATACAAGAGTGTAATTCATCTGCTGTTTACTATATTTTATTCTTATTATAGGTATTTTATATTAAAAAAACAAGAAAAAAGAAGTGAAAAGGGAGTTAAGAAATAGGTATAGTTATACCTATAAGAATTCTATTAAAACGAGCGCGATTTAAACTTAGTTTTAACGATTTTCAAATTATCGAAAATTAATTCGATCAAAATGATACTATTATCAAAAATAGAATTTGCATTATCGAAATTACCTTACCTTGCACACTTGTAATAAATGTAAATTATAAATTATCCATCAATAAATTTGACATTTTTTTAATTGGGATAGTAAAATATAGGATTTCCCTGATCAAATGCAACAATATTTAACTCCAAATATTAATTTTAAAGTATATTTTTCAACAAATAAAGATACAGCTAGGTATAAGAAAGTGACTTCTGATCGAAAACCGGCTCCTATACGGTATTTAAAAAACTTCTAAATTAAACTATCTGTTTTAACATAGTATATTTTATTCCTTGTAGTATAGTTGAAAATTATAACATTAGATTATAGAATTACGTTCTAAAAAAGAAATTTCCAAACGAAAAATGAAAATTTTATCCAATAAGTGATTTTTTTACAATTAATTGTGAATATTATCATCGATAAAATGCAAAAAGTAAGCTGCAGTCGCAAAAAGACATTTGATTCACAATGATTTTTTAAAAATAGGTTCTTTTAAAAATAAATAAAACAAACAAATTATTTCTTTAAAAAATACCCAAATAAATCTCTTAAAACAAATATTACATATTCAATACACGTTTTATTTAAATTTAAATAAATCAAAAAAAATTTTTTGTTTGAAAAATAAGAAGCAAAAATATGAACAAATAAAGTACTTTATCATTTTAAATTATGACATTTGAAATAAAAAGGAACTAAACGAAGTATACTTAAATATCAATCAAAAAAAAAATAATTATTTAAAAAAAAAAAAAAATTCTGACATTTAAAAGATCATATTTTTAAAAAAATATTCTGTACGTGAATAAATAATAATTGTTTACTAGTAAAATAAAATGACCTTACTTTAATTAATATTTTAAATCACGTCTACCTAATGCATATAAATAATTAATTAATTTTATTTATTGTTTTTTTTTTAGAAACAAATGAAATATTACATGGTGTTAGTGGTGATTTTCGTGCTGGTGAATTAGCAGCAATAATGGGACCATCTGGTGCTGGAAAATCAACTTTATTAAACGTACTTGCTGGTTTTACGTAAGTTTATTTTTTTAACAAAAAACTAGATTACCTCCCATAAAATAATTAACAAAAAAAATTATTATAACCTCGACATTATTTTTTTTGAAAAAAAAACTAGAATATTACATTTTTTTTTCATGACCATTTGATTAGAGAGATTTAATGTTGTGACATTGATAATTTTAATAATATTTATAATGACTTTTCATAGATTAATTAATCATTTATTATAGAAATTATTTTTTTTAATTTATTGTAAATGCGAAGAAAAAAATCACGTGTAATATGAAATTATGTTATATTGTGCGATGACATAAATTTTATAATTTTTTTGATTAGATAACCTTTTTTTCCATCGGAAATATATAAATTGTTAATAATTTATTTATTTAATTATTTATTTATTTATTTATGATAATAAAAAAGTAATTATTTAAATTGTCTGTACTTTCTTTTGTGTCTGGTGAATTTTGCACAAAATGAGTGATGATGTGTTATTAAGTTAGTTGAAAGGAAAGAATATTAAGCAGAAAATATTTATTTATTTTAATTTTATGGCTCAGCAGTAATTGTAATTTTTTTTAGGAGCTAATTATCCTGAACAAAAGAAATTTCTTAAATTTTTGATTCAAAAGATCATTTCTTAATGACATATATTTAATTCCTTAATCCAATGTTTATTTGCCAAAAATAAGTATTTTTACTAACAAATTCTTAAGTTAAAATTGACTAAAATTATAGTAAATTTACGAAAAATAAAATTATATTATCAAAATTTTGATAGCAGCTATAGAAATTTCCAAACAGCTGTATAACTCTAAAAATTTTCAGCTAACGTTTATACATCTTGTATATTTAAAAATGAAAAAAAAAAATTATTATATAAATAAAACAATTATTCATTTATTATATTATAATCAAGAATATTGAGTATTAATCATTATGAAGTACAATTGTCAGTATTTATTACATAAAATAAAAAATAACGTTTTAAATCAGAAAAGAAATGATTGGTGTATTAATAATTCAAACATTATAATTAGTAGTTCAGTATATCCAAGGCGCTAGTAATGTTAAAGGTATCCAAAAATTTTAAATAAAGTAATATGAGTCGAACCCAAACGATTGATTCTAAAGGATTCATTTATTTTCCAATAGTACAATTTTTTGAAAAATATTGCTGATCAAGCCAAATTTTGGTATACCTCTTAAGTTTTCGTGGTCGCTCATGACGATTCTGAAGTCAGATTCTTTAAATTCAAAATGTCAGATTCTAAATTTTGGATTTCTATGTTTTTTACCTCAAAATAGGTAGTTAAAACTATTTTAAAGATTTTAACATATATTTACAAGCTGTATTTGATCAAGTCTAAACACTGTCTTTTATAAAAATTCGTCTTTAAAAGTCTTGTAATAACTTAAATTACCGATTTTAAGGTTGAAAAGTTAGAAATCCGGAATTCAAAATCTGTATTTTGAATTTAAAAAATTTAATTTCGAAATCGTCATCAATGACCTCGAAAACCTAAGAATTATCCAAAAATTTAGCTCAGTCAGCAATATTTTTCAAAAAATCATATTTCTTTGGTTATTTTGGACTATATAGCGTTAATTACTCAAAACTGGCCATCTGAAAATGAATGAAACCTTCAAAATAGATTTTAGCAACCAAAAATATTTATTTGAATCCTTATTACTCTATTTAAAATCTTTGAATGAATTTAACATTGCTGACTCCTTGACTGATTAAAATCAAAGCTGCCAGATATCAACTAGCACGTTCCTCCGACCCAGTACTGTTAGCTTAATAAAAAACTGTAACTAAAAAGCTATCCAATCCCAATTTAAGCCAAATACATTACATAAGGCAATATAAAAAAAATAATAATTTTAAAGAAAAAAAGAAAAATCATCTAATAAATAATAAAATTTTAGTTAAATTATAAAAATAAAATGATTATGTAATTTTAATTCAAGAACACGATATTAAACAATAGCAAAAATTTAATTGCTCTTTTGTATATTCAAGTTCGTCGTCATACTAAATGATTCTATAAAATAATAAAATATTTTTTAAAAATAATTACAAAGCCTATAATTTTATTTCTAACAGTCTTAATATATATTTTCATAGAATTTATATTTATCCATGCAATATAAATATTTTCTTGTTTTATCTCAATATAAGAAGTTGAAGAAAAAAAATATTTTTTTATTATTAATTGTTTTATTTTTATCAAAGATTTTTTTTTCTTATTCTATAAAATATTCAATGGTAAAACAGCTTTAATCAAGAAAATGATAAAGATTTTTAGAAATAAAAAAGTAGAGCACAGACTTTAATGATAAATAATATGAGATTTATTAATTGTTTTATTTAAATGGAAAATTTATTTATTTTACTTCCTTTATTATTATTATTATTTTATATAAGGATAGTACATGAATTTATGCTACAGTTTTATTGATTTTTAATTTTTAGATCGATTTTAGTCCAAATATGTAACTGATTGTCAATTTGTTATCTGTGAATTTTGTGCTTCTTAAAAGAAGCCAAAGGTTTTATGACTATTTTTGAAATTACAATAATTACATCCAATTATTGATCTAATTTTTTTTTATAACTCTTTTTATATCAAAAAATTTCTTTAAAAAATTGTTTAGAAACTTGAGGATCCAAATTTTCTAACCTCTCGTTGCTAGTTCAATTTAAAATTATTTGCAAAACTCTGGTAATAATTTTTTATTAACGGTTTTAAATTTACTAACCAACTGTATACCATTAAAAAACCACATTTTGACTAAATTGGCTCGTACATGAAAAAAAATTTTATGTCCAGTATAAATTATAAATATTTATATAAAACAGTTATGTTTTTCATTCAATTCATTAAAATTGCACATATTTATTTTAATGACTTCATTTCAAATTTAAGTTAACATTGTAAAAAAAGACTTTCGATTTCTTAAGGCAGTGCAGACAGAAAAATTAAATTTATTACCAAAATAATATAATGTAGTTAGGTAAAAGTAGGTCATTTACACACGATAATAATGTAAAATTGCAAAAAAAAAAAAATTAAATAAAATTGAGGAAATTGTAATTAAAATTGCAATTTTTTTATCTTTAATAACACGCACACACTGACACACGCATTAAAATAATTGATTATTATTTTTTTTTTTTTTATTTACAGAGAACAAGGAGTAAATGGTGAAATTCTAGTAAATGGAAAAACGAGGTTACCAAATAGTGAAAGATGGAGGCGAATGTCATGTTACATACAACAATATTCATTATTAAGAGCTCGTTTAACTGTTGGTGAGGCAATGACATTGGCTGCACATTTAAAATTAGGTTTTAGCATTAATTCTGCTTATAAACATGCAAGGGTTTGTATTTTTTAAATATTTTATTTTATTTTTATTTTACTTTCAAAAAAAAAAATTTATTTCTTGACTTTCTGTTGTGTTAAGATTCTCTTAAATATAACATGTGACATTTTTATGAGCACAAAAAAAATCACTGACTTTCTAATATATTTACAATGCAAGATATTGCAATTGGCGAGTAAAAAATTTATATGAGTAATTCCAATGAAATTTTAGTTAAATAAAAGTTTAAAATTTTGCTGTATATATTTTTATTATTGCAAATGAATTACGAGCTAATTTTTTAGTTTTTTAATCAACAGTTTGGGTCTGATGAATTTTTACTGTTACGAAATAACCGAGCAATCATTCTTTATTACCCTTTTATCTGTTTTAAAATTATGAAAAAACAAAAATGAAAAAGTTTCAAAATTTTTTTTTGGTCCGCTGATTCTGAAAATCGAGGTTTCGCTGGTACAAAATACCTATGTCCAGCACCTTTATTATCATCATAAAACATCCATTTTTAAGGATAATTTAGCAATATTCAAAAATCATAACGAGATTCAGACCATTATAATATAAGTTTTTGTACTGCTTATTACGAATTTGGTGGCTTATTACGAATTAACCCATTAAAGCATATAATAGTATCCCAAATATTGTTATTTTATTATTTGTGAATATCTATCCCACTCCTATAAAAAGTTTTTTTTCAAATTTGAATGTTTTTGCAGTTTCCATGTAAGAAATCCTCAAATTTGTAATAATCAGCTCCAAAAACTTAGATTATTGACTGAATCTCGTTATGGTTCGTGAATATTGAAAAATTACCCTTTAAAAAGGGCTGATTTTTGCTAATTTAAGGGTGTTAAACAATTTTCGTACCAGCGAAACATTGATTTTCGAAATCAGTAACCAAAAAAACTTTTGCTAAACCTTTTCCATGTTGGTTACTAAAAAAAGTGCTTTTGCGATTAGAAAAATTTTCATGTTTTCAATAATTTAATTTTTAAACTAAATTAGAATTTTTAAAATAATAGTCCAGAAGCGGTATGTGTTGGATGTATGCGTAATTTTTTTCTAAAGTTTGTGGAAAGCTACTTATATGAATTAGTAATTAAATTTTTCGATTCATTGATTTCAAATTTTTAGGTCCTGACCCTGAATAATTAGCTCTATTGCCTAAATCCAAACTATTCTGATTCCCTAAACGCGTATTATTCAAAGTCCATATATCAAAATTATTCTAAGTCCCTAAACCTGAATTATTCTAAGTCCCTATAAATCGATATTAATCTAAGTCCATAAACCTGTGTTATTTTGAATCCCTAAGCCCAGATTTTTTGAAGTCCCTAAATTGAAATTATTTTAAGGGACATTCAGACGAGAAAAAATTTTTAACCCCCACCTTTGATATTTACCCCCTCTCGTCCCATTCTTGCATATATGTATTAAATAATAAAAAGTGGGAGTAAATTTTGGAGGTGGTGGTTAAAATTTTTTTCTCGTCTGAATGCTCCCTAAGTCTCATTTGACACCCCCCTCCCCTTAAACCGGACAAATTTGACCTCCCCTAAATTTTCAAGTTTTTAGGTACCTCCTCCCTATAAACGTTTTCCATGTTAAAAAGTGCATACATCCAACAATATATGGCTTCTGGACTAAAATGCTTATTTATTTAATCTTATAAATAATGTTTAAATTACAATAAATTAAAAATCTGGATTCTTCGTGATTGCTAATTTAGGCTACAAAATGGAAAGTTCCCATTATTTTAATATATAAATTTTTGCAAAAGAAAAAAAAATACTTCGTTTAATATACAGTCTAGTTAACTTCCTTAATGTCAATCACGCATTATTTATTTTTTTTTTTAATTTCAAGAATTACAAAAAAAAGACATAAATTATAATAGAATATAAGTAATTTAAAAAGTTCATACATGATTGATATTTCTTTTTATATTTTTTAAAATTGATATGTTCTTATTACGAAATAATTTTTTTTTATTTCTTTATTTTAAAAATAATTACAAAATTGTGTATTTTTTTTGCACTTTATATTTAGTGTTTAATTAACAATTAATACGAGTTTTTATCGACTTTTTGTTTTAAAATAATTATTTAAAAAATAATGATTAATTATTTATTTCTAGGTGCTTGATCTTCTTGAAATATTAGGTTTAAATCATTGTTATGATACACTATGTGGTAAATTATCTGGTGGACAAAAAAAAAGGCTTGATGTTGCACTTGAACTCCTTAGTAATCCTTCAGTATTATTTTTAGATGAACCTACAACTGGTAAATATTTTTGTTTTTATTTTTTAAATAATTAAAATTACTTTGATTTTAAATTCACATGATTTCAAATCAGACTTAAAGTACTTTTATCACATCTCATATAATGCAGTCTTCTAAATTTTTGTCCATTCAAACTGTAGATTTCAGTAACAACGTTTTATGTTAAAAATTATCAATGTAAAAATGACTCATTTAAGAAATTCCTTGACTCATTTTCAATATTATCATAGTATATATTTATTTAAGTAACCTCACGAATTTCCTCTGCAAAAAATAAAAATGACATTTTTATTCATATTTTAATAATATATACAGTTTTTCTTTACATAAAAAAATTTTTTCTTCATAAAAATGATATTTAAAATTTTATTTTTTTAAATTATAGGTTTAGATTCAGCATCATGTAGTCAGTGTATATCATTATTGCAACGTTTAGCAAAAATCGAACGTCGTACTGTTGTTTGTACGATACATCAACCAAGTGCATTACAATTTGAAATGTTTGATTATTTGTATACAGTTGCTGATGGTCATTGTATTTATAGAGGTCCAGTTTTAAATTTAGTATCACATTTATCATCGTTAGGTATTAATTGTCCACCTTATCACAATCCAGCTGATTTTCGTAAGTTGATTTTATGCACAATGGAATGCTGAATGTCTTAGGTTGATCAATAAACTTGGCAAGATAATTTCTTTTATTGAATAAAATTATCTCTATCCTGAATTCAATCTCTGAATTCAACTCCTGTTATAATACAGAGTTAGTTATTATATGTTTAATACTTGTGATTAAATTATGGGTCAAATTATAAGCCTAGAAAATTGCAAATTTTAATTATCAATAGTCTTTCCGCGATAAAAACTAAAAATTTTAGTTTTGCAAAAATGGTAAACAATAAAAATTCACAATTTTTGAAGCTTCGAAATAATTTGAAGAATTATCCTCAAGGTCCTACTAGCACATAACCAGGTTTTTTACGCGCTAAAAGCTTCTGAAGGCTGAGGGAGCATGAATGTAAAATTTCTCCATCCTAACTGCATTTTCTCCTTAATAAAAAAAACTCCATGGCTTAAAAAAATTCGTGAGAGGGGCGAAAAAGCCTTTTCAGCCCTCTTCCTGTCTACGTGCCTGTATCAATTATTCTAAAACTATCATTATTCTTAGAATCCACTGATATTCCATACAAATTTGAGGCACTTTATGTGCCATTCCTTTTTGGGCAATTTTTTCTACACGTACATCCTTTTGAAGCTCTTTCATGCTGGGTCTTCCTTCTTTTCTTGTATTTATTAAAAATTTACTTGCCCAGGAAGTCTTTGAAATGAAAATTCTGGTATAATGAGCAAAAAAAAGTTCTTTGCCAAGTTTATTAAAAATCTTAGACAACTTATCAGCATACTCCTATTTCAAAAAAATAATTAAATTAATTTAAAAAAATGATATTTCAGTTTTAGAAGTTGCTGTTGGTGAATACGGTATAACAATTGATAAATTAATAAATGGTTTAGAAAAATCAATAGAAGATAAGAAAATGATATTACCATCAGTAAAAGAAATAGTACTTGATGAAAATGAAAAAGAAAAAGATAAACCACCACCACCAGCTGGTTTATTAGCACAATGTTATTTATTATACAAAAGACAATTATTAAGTTTAAAAAGAGACTACACATTATTAGTTGTCAGATTATTTTGTCATTTATTAATTGGTATAATATTTGGTTATTTATACATGGGTAGTGGTTATAGAGCAAATGGTGTACTAGCCAATTACGTTTATTTATATGGTTCCTTATTATTAATAGTATATACTGGTAAAATGGCTGTAACATTAGCATTTCCATTAGAACTAGAAATATTAACAAGAGAACATTTTAATAGATGGTATAAGTTAGCACCATATTACATCAGTATATTGTTAGTCGAAATACCATTTCAAGCAGCATGTGCAACAACGTATCTATCAGTTAGTTATTGGTTAACTGGACAGCCTGTCGAAACATACAGAATAGCATCATTTATGTTGGTTAGTATTGCTGCTAGTCTAACAGCACAAGCATGGGGCTTTTTCATTGGTGCAACAACACCAGTTAAGATAGCTGTGTTTGCTGGTCCAGTTATTGCTGTATTATTTTCTGTATTTGGTTTTTGTATTAGGTATATGGATACGCCTGTTGGTTTTAGATGGCTATTTCATGTATCATATTTTAGAGCTGGTTTTCATAGTCTATTATTAACTGTTTACGGACATAACCGTATGGATTTGCATTGTGATGTTAAATTAAGTAAAGAAATGACAATACCATATTGTCATTATAAAAAACCAACTCTATTTTTAAAAGAAATGGAAATTACTGATACTAATATTATTAATAATTTAATATTAATTGTTAGTATTGGTGTTTTAATGCATTTGTTAACTGCTAGTGCCTTATGGTGTAAACTTAATAGAAGATAAAAATCTTTTATTTACATAAAAAGAAAGGTCGATACGTAACATTAATTTTTAAAATGCAAAAAAAAATAAAAATTGAGTGCATAACAAATAAAGTTTTTTTTTTAGTACTTAAAAAATGCAAATGTCAACTGTAAGTTACGTCATAAAAATGTATAAATGAAAATGCAAAAATGTAAATTGTACTATATTTAATTCTTACATTTTTTTTTTTGAGCCAATTTAATAATATGACATTATTATGTCCCATGACAATATTTGTATTATTTATAGTCTCATTTTTTTTAATTCGTTTTTTTTTTTTGTAATTGTATGTGTTTTTAAATCACTAGTCTTTTAATTGTATATTGTATATATTACTATTTAAATTTTATTTATGATAATATTAAATATTAATTTAGAATTTTATTTTTAAAAGTCTTTTTGGGTAGTAAGTACACTGGCTGTTTTTTTTTTGGTCCACTTAATGATACTGTCTAGCATTAGAAACTTTCTGAATCTCTATTTGAGACAGATCTTTTTAGGTGGGTTTTGAAAAAAATTGATTTTCTGAATTTATCAAAAATAATTTAGAAAAATTAATTATTGTAAAGTTAATTTAAGAATTTTAATATTATCATAATTATTTCAGATCTGTGAAAAAAATTTTACTAGCATAAACAGTGAAACTTAAACTCAAAAAGACTTTAAAATTTGTAAAAAAAAAATTATTATTATAAATAATATTTTTTTTTAAGTCATTCATTTTTCGTCTAGAATAAGATGAATTTATAAAAAAATTAATTAAGAAAAGGTGTGTGCTAAGAATAATTTATTTTCTATACAATAAAAGAAAAAACATATAAAATAGGGTTTTAATTTTTCTTTTAGTTTTTAAATTTGTATGATATATGATTAATTAATTTCTTTTTCCCATATTATAAAACATTAAAAAAATTTTGAATTTTTAAAAATACCAAAAAAAAAAACAAAAGGGTAATAATAATTGAATTTTTCGCTCATTTGTATTTTTAAATATGAATAAATCTATTAGATACCTTGAGCTAAAAATTTTTTATTATTTCGCTCCTGGCTAAATAGGGTACGTACTGACGAGTCTCACATTATTTAGCCAGAGGAGAAATAATCAAAAATTGTTAGCTTAAGGTATCGAATAGATTT
The DNA here is from genome assembly GCA_022575985.1 of Anagrus nilaparvatae. Taxonomy (NCBI): domain Eukaryota; kingdom Metazoa; phylum Arthropoda; class Insecta; order Hymenoptera; family Mymaridae; genus Anagrus; species Anagrus nilaparvatae. Next base: position 26,970,013 of record JAKSXM010000231.1, on the reverse strand, counting down.
ATTCACATTTAAAAACAAAATGATTTTTATATATGATTAGGATTTTAAAAAATATTATTATTATAAAAAAATCAAGATACATTGAAAAATATATACTTTTTTATCTATTTATTTATAGTTTGTATTTTATTTTTATTTTTAAGTTTACATTTTAAGAAATAAACAAAAATTTAAATTTAATATTTATAGTTTTTTTTATTTATTCCTTGGCTATCAAATAGAATTTATTTTTGCATACAAAACAGAAACAAATTACATTTCATAATATAAGAGGAAAATACATTTCCCCTATTATTTTTATTTTTTGGGAAGTAAGTTACAAGTGGGATTGAGTACATCGGACCACGAAATCAAAATAAAATACTAAATCACACGTCATTTACTTATAGATTGTGCTTTATTGATATAAAAAATGCACCAGGTTAAACATGCTCCGCCCATACTAATATAGGCCTTCTGAACCTACCCATTAACCGAAACATTATTTTCTATATTTTTCGATTTAGTATCAACGTATTTATTTTTTATTAATTTGTTATGTATCTTAATATATGTTTGGTTTCTTGCGATAGAAACCAATAAGATTTTTAAACTTGGCTACCGGAACTCAAAGGCTAATAATAGACCAGTTTTACGCATTTTTTCATCGTCTTAACGCTTTTTTTGGCACTAATTTCAAATTATAGAGCACATTTTGCGTAGTGTGCACTTTCAAAAGGTGTAATTCTAAAATGCTTCTGATTTTTGGTTGAAGCCTTTAAATTAACGAGATTTTTTTGCACTATCTTTTGCTTTATTTCTAAAACTCAAAAATCTAAACTTATTTACTAATGAGGGGTCAAATTTACGTATTTTTTTAAATAATATTTACACTATTTAGGAACCAAAGTTTAATTAATGAGGAAAATTTTCACGTCAAAAGCGGGCAATAGAAAAAAATTAACAAATAAATTTGAAGTATTAGTTACAGTTTGAATATAAAAACTTCTTTTAAGGCCTTAGTAGATTATAATATAATCTAAACGTGCAAATAATAAAATGCTGATGAAAATAAATTACCACTAACCTGAAAAAAAGAAACATGAATAAATAACGGTTGATTTTAAAAAATTTTAAAATATATTCTTTTTTCATACCTTAATTTGATTATATATAGAGCCATCTTGAGGGTGTACCAAAATCATCAATTTTTCCTTAATTTCAGGATCAAATAACGCTGAATCCAATCAAGAGCACTTTTTGAATTTGCTTTATCTGCACTTTAGCACTTTAAAATTCTTTAACACTGTTATCGCACAAATGAATTTCAGCTAAATAAAATAAAAATGAATAGTTGTGTTTTAAAAAATGTTAAATTATATTACTATTTTAATACCTTAACTGAATATTTATTTCAGCTATCTTGAGGGTAGCAACAGCTATTTTTCTTTAATATCATACTCAAATATCACTACATACAATTAAAATACTAACTCACTTTTTGACTTAATTTATCATCTTATTTGGCTCGTCTCAACACAAAACAGATTTACCTACAAAAAAAAATATTTTTAATTGTTTTTATAAAAAAATGCTAAAATATTTATTATTTTATTACTTTAATTAGATTTATAGGAACCATCACCGAGATCAGCAAATTTTCTTCAATTTAAGTATGATATTAAGACTTGGTCATGTATAAGCACTTTTTGAATTTCAATCTTCCTTTTTTCATAAACATTCACAACACAAATCAACTTATCCTAAATAAAACAAAGGAAATTATTATTAGCTAACAAATTGTTACAATATTTATTATTTAAATACCTTAACTGAATTTGTTTCAGCCATCTTGAGGATATATCTAGGGAAGCCGTTTTTATCAATTTCACAATCAATTCAAAATTAGATCCATTGAAGACATTGAAGGATTTTTCTAAATTTCTTTGGCTTTTTGCTTAACACTTTTAATACACAAATAAGTTCTTTCTGGATACCTATAAAATAAAATTATAATAATTAATAGTTGTTGTAAAAAAAAAATGTTAACTATATTTTTAATTTAATACCTTTACTTAATTTATTAATGTCTTCTCTTGATAACGATGCGAGATCACCTACTTTTGACTATTAAATAATGCTAGATGCAATTAATAAGACTTCTGAATCCTGTAGATTTAATCTGTCTTCCTTATGAATTTCATGATTAGACAATCTACTATCATCTTAATTTTTTAAATTATCATAAGCATTTTCGATTTTATTTTTTTAGTCAATGCCTTCATTTTCTTAATTTTTAATAATATATAATTGTTTACTTATATAAGAATAACCATTGTGATTCTTATGTTGAGTGTTATTAATTAAACTTCCTGCACTGTAAAAAGTAACTTCCTTATATTAACAAAAAAATTAGAATATTTTTGAAAAATTAGTAAATTTTCGAAAAAATTTGTAAATATTCAACAAAAAAAATCGTAAAGTTACTTATGAATTTACATTTTTTTTTCGCAAATTCACAAAAAAAATCGTGAATTTTTAAATTTCTGGTTAACATGCTAAATTTAGTAAATTTACGATTTTTATCGAATATTTACAAATTTTTTTGAAAATTTACTAATTTTTCGAAAACACTATATTTTTTTTTGTTAATCTAAGGAAGTTACTTTTTACAGTGTATATAATATTATATAAACAAGGAAATGTGTTTAAGTTCATATTATTGAGTCGATCAGAATAGGTAAGATATTGATTATTTTCCATTCTTGCATATATTTGAATCCCCAAAGAAAACCCATTGTAAATTTTAAACTTGCCTTTCGGAATTCAATAGCTAATAATAGACAAGATTTACGCATTTTTTACACTATTTTGCCTGGAAATTTCAAATCATGGGGCGAATTTAGTGCAATACTTTTGGGATAAATATTTTTAAATGTTTCTATTTCTTGTTTCAGTTTAAGGGAAATATTTTAGCACATTTATTGACCTATTCCTAAAACTTTATTATATAAATATTTATACTATAATAATCTAATTTTGCATATTTTAAAATAATATTTACTCTATTTGGGCTTAGAAATTTAAATATCAAGGCAATTTTAGACGATTAGCAAAATGCATAAAAAAAGGACGTTTCAAAAAAAAAAATAATTTTTTATCTAGTTTAAAAATAAAATATTTTCTTCATTATAATTCAAACTTTCTGGGACAAAATTGTAAATCTAAATTTTACTGCGGCGCCAAAGATATTCGTTTACTGAGGTATAAAACTTATAAATTAATTGTTTTAAGGCCTTGAAATCATTAGATCGTTACATGCAAATCAATAAATAAATTTAAAACATCACTAACCTAAAAAAACAACATGAATAAATAACGGGTCAATTTCAATAAGTGTTAAACTATATATCATTATTTTAATACCTTGATTGGATTTAATGGAGCCATCTTAAGGATGTACGAAGATCAGTTATATTTACAATCACCTTTCGCTGGATCTAATTTATACACTGTTGCTTATTTCAAATTAGCGCTGTCCTCTTCTTCTCAATTCTATGGCACTAATGAAGTTTCACTAAATAAAAAAAAATTTATATTTGGCTGTTTTATAAAATATTAAAATAATTTTATTTTTCTACCTTAATCACACTGAGATCAGCCAGTTTCCTTTCATTCCACAACGAGCTAACACTTCAAGATATCCTGCAAATAAAAAAGAAAAGTTAAAACTTGGGCACTAAAAAATATTAAAAAATATTATTATGTCACTACCTTCAATTGATTTATAAGCATAATCTAAATCTTGTGGAAATATTGAGTTACAAATCCATTTCATTGTGTCATATCTTTTGGAAAATTTACTTTTATGATGCAGATTTTTGTGTCAGGTCCTTGCTTTAGCAAGTTTTTTTCACTTATTTAGGGTATTTCTAAAAGTCTACTATCTAAACTAACTAACGGATTGGGAGGTAATTTTACAAATTTTGTTCATTATATTTACTTTAAAATTTATAAAATTGATCTATTTAAACTTACTAAGTAATTGGCGAGTAATTGGGGCTAATTTTACGAATTTTTTCATCATATATACTTTAAAATATCTAAAACTCAACTAATTGCAGTTAGGCTAATTGCACGAATTTTTTTCATTATATTTACTCTAAACTTTCTAAAACCCAACTATTTGAAGATACTAACTCATTAGGGCTAATTTTACGATTTTTTTAAATTCTATTTACTCTGTGGGCACCGAAATTTAATAATTGAGGAAATTTTGTTACTTTTTAAATAATTAATTCGAAAAATAAATACTATAAAATAATTTTAAGGCCTTAAAACGTCACATGCAAATCAATAGATGAAATTAAAAGTCAATAACCTGGAAAAAAGTAAGAAAAATTAATAAATGTATGAAACAAATGTTAAAATATATTTTCATTTTAATACCTTGAATGAACTTTATAGTGCCATCTTAAGGACGTACCGAGATCAGCTAATTCCCAATCAACTAACGCTGGTCCAATAAGATTCGACATCACTTTTGCTTTGACTTCTTTTTTCTCGTTTTCCGGGCACAAGCTTTTCCTAAAAAAATGTAAAAAATAATTATCAGTCACTAAAAAATAAAATGTGTTTAAAAAATAAAAAAATATTTTTTATTTTAATACCTTATAAGATTTATTAGAGCCAAGTTAAAGATAAACGAGATAGCGCTGATCCTTTAAATGTACCATAGCACTGTTTAATTTTTATGTATCTACACTTTTAACTCATAATGAGCTTATTACCTAAATATTAAAAAAAAGAATAAATAATTGTTATATATATTGAAAAATTTAAAGTTTATTATAAATTTAATACCTTACTTGGGATGATTAGTGCATCTTAAAAATGTACGAAGATCAGCTTTAGAAGTTCCAGTATGGCACTCCTATCCCTGATGTACCTATTTCAAAATGGGTTTCTAAACCATAAACCTGGATAGGTAGCCGGTTCGAGCGTCGGTTGCAAAATCAAACATCCAAAATCTACTCCAAATGCCATGCAAGTTGTAGATCAAATTTCTGCTGCTCTAAATTATCCTGCGAACAATGAACAATTTTTTATATTTGGCAGCTCTTATTTTAAATGAGTTTCCAAGTAGTCATAGTCTCGAACCGATGAGACAATGTCTTTTATATATCAAATATTTCTACTTAAAATTAAATTAAAAATGAAACATAAGCTTGATTTTTTTTACAAATAAGGCTATATTTTTCAAAATATTTTAAACGTAATTTTTCAAGTATTTTTTGAGATTTTTATTACTATAGGGAATCTCAATTTTTTTTTTTTTATTTCTAATGCTTTCTAGGTAAACTTTTAAAAATTTAAAAATTTAATTAAAAAATATTTTCTTTTTAAAAAAGATGGAAATAATTTTGATTTTTAAAATTATACCTCAAAATAAAACATAAAAGTAATAAATTTTATCAATAAAAAATTATTTTTAGCTTTTAATGATTAGAGTTCATTTTGTGAAATTAATTAAAATCTTTTATCTTCAAAAGCAGGAAAGTGCTTCAGTAAAATTAACAAACTAGTTATTATTATTATAACTGCAGATAAAAATTCATATTCACTCCAATTTGTCACAAATTATCTAATAGTGGAGCAAGTTATTTCTATTAGGGGTGTATTTTTTTAGTGCGTCAGATTATTTGTTCAAAACCTTAAACTAACGGGATCTTTTTTACGCATTATTTTGGGGCTGTTAACTAATGTTCGTTTATTAGCAACTATTTATTAACTAATAACGGTCCAAATTCGAACATTTTTAAAAAAGATATCCAATCTTTGGACACTGATGAAAATTATTTTATATGTAAAACGCGTGCATACACTGAGAAATTTATATAATTTTCACAATAATATTATAATATAATAATGTATTATATATTGACATATTGATTATTAATATTGTAAAGTTTTTTTTTACAAATAATTTTTTTTTTCACAAATAACTCAATAAAATAAACTATCTTATATTATAATCATAATATAATCATCATTATATCATCAGGACGATAATAATCTATAATCGAAACAATATATAAATATCATTGGGTCAAATATATATAATATGATATGTAAGCATGGCAATTATATTTAATTTTAATATTTTTTTCTACAAAATATTAATTTTTGGGGTGAGCAGTTATCTTTTTAGAGAGATTCTTTTCCAAATCATGGAAGAAATTTCAAGTTAATTTTGTGGGGAGTAGCAAATAGTAAAAACAAACTTAAAACCGGTTTGTGTGAACACAACCAAAATACATGGAACATGTTTACTACAGCTACGTATAATACATAAATTTTACGTAACATTAAAATACAATTCGCTATTTTTATAATTTTTCATCATCATTTTTTCTAGATGTTAAGATTCCAAACCCAAATTACAAGTCTATAAATTCAGATTATTATAAGTCCCTTACCCTAAATCAAAAGTATTTTAAGTCCTATTAGAACCTTCCCCCTTGATTTTCAGATTTCCAGGGTACCACTCCCTGTCTATAAACATGTTCCGTGTTAACGAACGATCGCACAGATGTCTAGATAATTGTATTGTATTTTATTTTTTTTATTTTTTACCTTTTGTATTTTTTTTGTGCAAACGCTTTCTTTATCAATTATTGACACTTGCGAGAGAAAAAGCCATAGAACCTAACGAGAGAAAATCAAAACAATATACCACACAAATTCCAATTCAACACAAGTTTCGAAACAAGTTAATTTTTTAATTTGAATTTAGGTGAATGATTACATCATAACATCATCAACAGGATATTATAGTTGCCCCAATGATATGTATATAATTGCCACGATTATAGAAAGTTATTGTCCTGATGATATAAAATCATCAGGTTGATTTAATTATATGAATAATCTATTGACAATGACTCTATCGCCCATTTTTTTGTATAAAATTATATTTGGAAAATTGAAGTTATCGATCAATAGGGCAAAAGAAATAAAAAACAAAATTATTTTTTATATATCTTGTGACGTTTCGTGGTTGTTATTCCACCTCATCTGACAAAAATATTAATTATAACAGTCTTTAAAACATTTTACATAGATAATAATATAATTTTAAAAATAGAGAAGTGTACTTCTCTCGTCATTGTTTATAGTATACAATATGGTATACTATAAACAATGACGAGAGAAGTACACTTCTCTATTTTTAAAATTATATTATTATCTATGTAAAATGTTTTAAAGACTGTTATAATTAATATTTTTGTCAGATGAGGTGGAATAACAACCACGAAACGTCACAAGATATATAAAAAATAATTTTGTTTTTTATTTCTTTTGCCCTATTGATCGATAACTTCAATTTTCCAAATATATGAATAATCGTACAAATATGATTATACTATAATATCATTGTGACAATTATATAATTTTTTCAGTGGTAAAAAGACATTTAATAAATAAATTTGAAATCAATGAAAATTTTCAGGGTTTTTGTCTGATTAGATTTGATAAAAATGAAACTCTTAAATAATACTCTTAATTGTTGTAAAAACACGTTAAAAACATTTTGTTTTATTCTTAAATATTTTCTAGGAATAAAAATAAAAAAAGCGAGATTTTTAGTAATAGTTTTTATTTACGACCCCTCTAAAAGGGTTGAAAATAAGTAAAAATGCATTCTCGCATGCATTTTTAGCTTTTTTAAACTAATTCTGGTCTTTTACCCCAAAAAATACTAATTTATACTCACTAAAAATTTTTTACCTTATTTTTTTCATCATTTTGACCCCTGTATAAGGTCTGAACTATTACATACAAATATTCCATCTGTAATTTTTCGATACCCCTAAAAGGGGAGAAAAAGTAAAAAAAGGTTTCTCATTGAGGAACCAAAATTAAAACAAAAATTATTTTTATTTCTTATAGGGGGGTAATTAACCCACTAATGAGTTATAACTGAAAAATTATGGATGGAATATAAATACACGTAACAATTTAGATCTCGTACAGGGGTCAAAGTCGTTAAAAAAATAAGATAGAAATATTTTTTTGGTAACAGTCCAGAATAAATTCAAAAAGTGCGCAAAATTCATATTTACCTAAATTTTCACCCCTTAAGAAAGGGTTGTATGTAAAAACTGTTTTTGAATTCAAGAAACTATTTTTAACCCAAGAAAACTTTTTAGAATTAAAAAAAAAGTTTTTATAATAGATTGGTAATAAAAGTCCAGCCATGCACGATTGGGTCGTAATTGGTCGTAATGGATTAACTAAGAGTATTCAAAAAATGCTTAATATAAAACACGCATGTATGGGTAAACAAAAATGTTATACTTTTGTTAGGAACAGGGATGGAGTTTTATTTTATTGTGACATCTTGCTATTTGTCCAAAAACCAAAAATTTTTTTACATCTCAAAAATTATAAATTCACGTCCGACAGGTTTTTTGCAGACAATCCTGGCAAGCGTTAACTTGTGTTATAACACGTTAATAACATGTCTACTTAGCATATGTTATAACACTTGTATCACAAAAAATAATGTTGATGATATTTTTCTTTTAAATTAATAGTATTATTTATTACTGAAACCAAATTTTATGATGGAAAAAATTATTAACTAAGCAGTAGTTACTGAATTTTATATTGTTTTACACTTTTTATTTATTTATTTTTTTTAACTAAAAATTATAAACAAATAAAAAATTTAAGAACAGCGTGAAAAAAAGTAACTTATGTTAATCACTAGCGTTTTTCTATCATAAAACTTACTTTTAAGTGGACATGTTATAATACATGTTAACACTTGCCAGGAGAGTAATTACCCATCATTATTGTACATTATAGAGAAAAATTTTAGCCCTATAAAAACCCGTATACTTACTAAAATTATTTTTAAAGTTTATGTCATCAAGATATTACATATTTAGAATTTAGATACTAAGATAAGATTAGTAACACTTAATTTTTCGTTATGTGGTCTCTTTTTGTTCATAAAAAAGTTTAAAAAAATTTTATTTTTTAAATAACATACTAGTTACTATAACTCCTTATAAAACAAAAAATTTTTTTAAATCTGGATTTATATATCACTTACCTCCAATAATCCTCTCCAGTTTATGTTTCGAAAAGCTGATTCCAAGTAGCTACTCCAATTGACTTTTGTCTAGCTTCTGTAAAATTTCTTGACTCCAATACATATCGCCTTTGATCAGCTGTTGTTACTTCAAGTATTGCTGATTCCACTGAAAGTACCACTGATTATTTGAATTTTTCGATAATTTTTTCTCACTATTATATACATATGTTTTTTTCCTAAATAAAAAAAAAGTAAATAATTATAAGTTATTATATATTTTAAAAATAGTTAAATTATTTAAGATTTTATTATACCTATATTAAGTTCCTTACAATTTTGAATCTTGGGGTTCTACGGAGATCAGCTATTATACTTCAACTTCATGAAGACACTGAAGATATCATTGATTTTTTTTATCCTCTTTATTCTCATTATTTTCACATAAACGTTCTATTCCAAAATAAAAACAAAATAAATAAATAAAACTTGATCTTCAAAAACTTTTATTATATTTAATATGATTTTTATACCTATATTGAGCTCATTAGTGGCTTTTGAATCTTGAGGATTTACCAAAATGAGCTATTTTTACTTAGACATGTATCGCCACAATCAGCTACTTTGGTTTCAAGTATTGCTGTTTCCACTGAAAAGTGCCACTGCTCAAATGTGTTTTTCCTAAGTAAAAAAAAAGTAAATAAATAAAAGTTGTACTTTAAAAATAGGAAATTATATAAGATTTTACTATGTACCTACATTCAGTATATTACATTTCTTAGGGTTGCATCGGATCAGCTATATTATTATATTAGATCAGCTATTACTTTAAATTCACAATCAACGATAGTTGTTCAGCAATACCTGAATCCACTAAAGATATCGAAGCACTTTTTGAATTTTTTTATCCTTTTTTTCCTCATTCTTCTTACGTATATGTTTTATTCCTAAATAATAATCAAATAAATAAATAAAAGTTGTAATACAAGAACTTTCATAGTATTTATTATGATTTTAATACCTTTATTGAGCTACCCAGGCAAAAATTTTTTGTCCGACAGCATGTCCTTATTAGTGAATTCTGAATCTTGAGGATTTATACCAAGTCAGCTATTTTTACTTTGGTTTCGCAATCAACTATCGCTAGATAACGAATTCTTTTATCTTCTTACAATTTTTCCTGCAAATAAAAATTAAATGTATAAAAATTATGTTTAAAAAAAAGTTAAAATATATTTTTATTTTATTAACTTTATTAAATCGATAAATTCTTCTGAATCTTGAAAATTTGGACTCTCTCGTTTATCATTTTTATGATCAGATAAGTTTAGAATTAAGTTTTTGTACACTTCAAATATATTTCTTCATCATTTTCCTTTCTTTTTTGACACTTCTTAAAATTAGTTTTAAATTCTTCTATTTTTATTATTAATTATTATTCATTTAATAAAAAATAAATATTTTTATATTCTAGGTTATTCATTGTTAATTAAATTATATTATTCTAAATTAACTTTTTGGTATTTGTTTATTTAGCTTGAAAATAAAATTTCAACCCACTATATATAGGTATATAATTTATTGAAAGAATTTTAATCAAAATTTGTTTTCATTATTATTACATATACTATTACATACTTGAATATTTTAACTTTAAATATTTCAAAAGAAAGATACCTACTTCTTTTTATTTTATTATTTAAAATAAGTCACTTTTCGCAAAACACTCAGGAAAATTCGTTATATAAAAATATATTTAATTTATCGTAACTGGTACAGACTCGACAATAAAATATTCCGTAAGTACTCGTACGTTCTCGTCGGAGCTGTTCGGGTTTCGAATAGATTTTAAATTATAGGCATAGTGCATGGAGCCGCTTTTATATAGAAATTATTTTTTTATAACTTTTATATTATAATAATCTTTTGTATTGATATTATTTATTTAAATTGCAGTGTTAATACTTAAATATTTAAAGGAACACCGAATATATTTATATTGCAAGATTACTTTACGAAGTAAAATAGTGCAAAAATTTTGGAGTTTTTGTTACCGACAGAGTGGACAGCAGCTACTTTTACCTACCTCATCTTCATCAGCTGATGTTTTCATAAAGACTTTCTCTGCTTTGAATTGCAATTTTCATCAGTACTTTTAGTTTTTGAAAAACTTTTTTATTTACGTTAAAAAAGATTATCAAGAGATTCCGATATTTACATGCAAGTTTTAAAAGGTTAAATTAAGTTTTTATTTTTAAATCATTTATTCAAGGTTTACGTTTATTCAAGTGTATTATATTATATTAGTGATAATGATTTGCAATAAATTTTTAGTGAAAATAAAATTTCATATTAAAAAATTATTTTTTTGATAAAGCTTAACGAATATTTTCTGTTTTAAACTTAATATTTATTAAAGAAACTATATTATAATTTAACTTGTTATAATATAAATTTAATGTAATTAAATTTTAGCATGTCAGAACATAATTTCCCTGAACTCCTTAATGACCGGATACTCAAAGCAGCTAAAGGTGAACCGGTAGATAAAGTACCAGTTTGGATAATGAGGCAAGCAGGAAGATATCTTCCAGAATTTAGAGAATTAAGATCAAAACATGACTTTTTCACAATATGTCAAACCCCAGCTCTTGCTTGCGAAATCACATTGCAACCAATTACTAGGTTTCCATTGGATGCTAGTATAATTTTTTCAGATATTCTTGTTATTCCGCAAGCTATGGGACTTGTTGTAGAAATGAGACCAGGAGTAGTAAGTCACACTCTATTGTTGATTTATATAAATGCAAATCTTTTTATAAGTTTTAATTATTTAAGGGTCCTGTTTTGCCTGAACCTTTAGCAAATCCATCTGATATGTCTAGATTAAAAATGCCAAACGTTGAAAAAGAACTTGGATATGTAGGTGAAGCAATTACTTTAACAAGACATGGTTTGCAGGGAAAAGTTCCATTGATTGGATTTACTGGAGCCCCTGTAAGTTTTTTTATTATTTATAAAAATCTGATTTCTAATTACCTATAAATAAATATCACATTAAAGTGGACACTAATGGGCTACATGATTCAAGGTGGAGGAAGTTCTACAATGGCACAAGCAAGAACTTGGCTTTATAAATATCCTAATGATTCACATAAATTATTGCAAATGATAACAGATGTGGTCATTGATTATTTAGTTATGCAAGTTAAAGCTGGTGCTCAGGTAATTTTTTATATTCTATTGTAAGTTTACTAGTTAAACCTTTATTTTTTTTTTCTATTTATTTTCAGTTATTACAAGTATTTGAAAGTAATGGAGATTTTTTAAATACCGAGTTGTTCAAAGAATATTCACTTAAATATTTTGTACAAATTAGTCAAAAAGTTAAAGAGAAATTAAGAAATTTAAACATCCCGACTGTACCAATGGTAAGATTTTTATTTGTTTTATTTTTTTTTAAATTCTTTTAATAAAAATTATTATTCCAGATTGCATTTCCTAAAGGAGTAAATCTTGAATCATTGGAAATTTTAGCAAAAGAAGGTGGTTATGATGTTCTTGGTATTGACTGGAAAACTGATCCAGTAGAAGCACGTAAAAGAGTTGGGCCAAATATTACTTTACAAGGAAATATGGATCCTTGTGCTTTATATGCAGAAAAAGTTAACATTAATGATTTTAATAATTTTAAATCTAGTAATTAATAATATAATTAATTTTTTAATTGACTTACAGGAAAAAGTACAACAAAGAGCAGAAGATATGGTACAACAATTTGGAAAAAATCGTTATATTGCAAATTTAGGTCATGGAATACTTCCTGATACCCCAATACCTTCTGTGGAAGCATTTATTGAAGGGATTCATTCTGTATAAAAAATTTTATCTGTGATTAACTTTTTTAATTGTTATTGTTATAATTTTTGAAAAATTTCATAAATGTATTTAAAAGGGCAAAAAAATTAAAGACAAATTTTTAATTTAAGCTTAAAATATTTATTTTTAATTCGTAATATTTACATATGTGAATAATTTTTTCTTTAAAAAAAATAATAACACTGTTATCAAATATTTTATAAATTTTCTTTTGTTATTTACCAACTTATCACAATTTTATCAAATTTCAAAAATTTACTTTCACCAATAAATATCTATATTTTTGCATAACGATTTTTTGTGTCTTAATATTTATTGGAATTTTTTTACAAATAAAATTGTTAAATCAGTAATTTACAATATTTACATGTTTATTTAAACCTTATGTTACTTTTTTTCATTTATTATTTTTAAAATAATTTCTATTTTTGTGCAAATACAATAAATTACAAAAACATCAACAAAAAATTGAATGAATAATTAGAAGATTCCAAAGACTAAAACTTTCATCCTTCATAATTATAAATTAATGCATCTTATCTTTCTTTAAAAATTGAAAGATAAAGTTTTTTATAAAAAAATGAAAAAATTTTTCATGTTAAAGAGATCTAATGAAATATTTTTTTGGAATGAATATTTAACAATAACTAATAATTAAAAAAATGTTTCTTTTTAAATTAAAAATAAGTAAAACAAAATTTTCTTGAACATTCTCTTAAAAGTACACTTTTAATAATTTATATCGGTTTTTTATTTATACTATACAATTTTTTTTAGTGAAATAAAAACTGAAGGAAAAAAATATTCATTTTTCAATCATTCTCTCAAATAAAACAGTTACACACATTTGATCATTTAGCCTCTTTCGCGTAACAATACACTGTACAGGTTCTAAAAATAATTTTTTTGAAGTCTTTAAATTTTTATTATATATTATGGTCCCATTTATAATATTTTAGTAACATTCAAAAGTAAACTCATCATCTTGATAGTTCAATAATATTTCGTCTCAACTTTTGGCACTAATTTCTTCATGATCAATAATTTCATTTCTTTCAATAACTTGTTCGACCATTTCTATCATATTTCCATTTTGATGATGTGCATCTAAATCTTTGATATCTGCATAATCTTGTTCTTCAACATGTTGTCCTTGAACTATTGATTCATAATCTTCTAATTCAAAACCATTTCCATCTTGGAATACATACTCTGTCATATCTTGAACATCACTACCCAAATCAGCCATATTTCTTTCAATTAAAATCTGATTACCATCGGCATCATTTGTTAGCATCAACACTGTACCATTTAAATTATGTAATTCATTTGCATCCATTTCAAGAACTTCTTCATTCAGAACATTATCAACGTTGTGTACTTCCTCTATGCAATCATCTTGGATTACTTCTTCATTCATAGATTGTGAATTATCTTCATCCTGATAACCACTATTTTCATCAACAATCTGATCTTGATTTTCGTCATCATCTTCTTCTTCTGACTCTTCAACACCATCTTCACTGCTTGAATCACTATCTTCAGTTTTATCATCAACTTCTTCAGTTTCTCTTAGAGATGAATTCTTTGTTAATGAATTTAGTTGGTGTCTAATATTTTCTCTACCATTCATATTTTCTTGTTTTATTATCGAAGGCATCATTGGACTTAATAATGGAGGCCCTTCTTCATCAGAATTATAATTCATTAAAACAGATTTTTTTTCTTGTAAACCATATTCATCTATTTCTTCTTCTTCTTGCCCAATGCTTAACATTTTTTCTTTTGTATTTTGACTATCTTCCATTTCCTCAGAATTATCAGAATCTTTACTATCACTATCACTTGCATCATCGCTATTTTTTGAATCATCATCATCATCATCATCATCGCTAGAACTAGTACTATCGCTATCTGAATCATTTGATTTGTCTGAACTGCTGTCAACATTTTCAGAACCATCTTCTGATTCATACTCTGCTTCTCCACCTTCCTCTTCTGGCTCATCTTCGTCGCCAATTAGACTTCCCTTATCATCAGTTGCTATTTCTTCAACTTTTACTTTTTCATTTGTACTTACATTTTGTTCAAGATCTGGCCCCCTTGAGCTCAAACAAATAGCAACATGTTCTTTTAATTTTTCTTCATTTTCAAATGTACGATTACATTTTTGACACATGAAATTTGTATCACAATTTATATGAATACTCATATGTAAATATAATTTACTCCTTGCATTATGATAACGGCCACAAATTTTACAAGTAAAATTATTTCCAGCTGTTGATAATATTGATGGATGAGTACTTTTTAAATGATTTGACAAGTTTGTATAATCTGTACAAAGTTTTAAGCAAACTCCACATGTAACTGCAGCTTCAGCTCTATGGAATCTAATCAAATGCTGCCATAAATGTTTTTTAGCTGGCCATGGTTTACCACAAACTTCACATGTACATTCTGTATTAGTTGATTCATCATAAACTTTTCGTGAATCTTTACGCGAATATTTTCCTTGAGATTTTGATGGCAATGGCATTAAACTAGGAACAGGCTTTTGACCTGATAGTTGCATATTTATATCTTCAAAAAGATTAAAATCAGGTATATTTAAATTAGTTTCTGTTAAAACTTCATCTGAATCATCTTTTCTTGATTGATTATTATTTTTTAGGTGTGCTTCTAAAATTGAAGTCGATGCATTACGACGATTACATGCGTTTATATGACTCCAATAAAGCGTTTTTGTACAAAATTGTTTTTGACAATTTTTACACTCAAAGTTTTCTCTTTCTCTCATCTTCTTTTTAGGCTTTGCATTATCTTGTTTCATTTTCTTAAACATTCTTGTAGGATCCGTACTGTGTACATTTCTATAATGTTGGGAAAGTGTATTTTGATTTAAAAATATCTCAGGACACATTTGACAATCATAAGTATTGTTTGGTCTTTTCCTTTTTGGATCATTACAATTATTTTCAAATGTTTCAGCTTCAAAATCTAGTTCCTCTGGCTCTTCCTTAACTACAACTTCTAAAGAATCATGTTCCTCAAATGTTTCCTCAACTTTTGGCCCAACATCTAAACGATATTGAAAAACATCAAGTTGATCTTTTGGAATGTTGTGAATATGCTCATAATGATAGCGAAGATCATTATCAGTTGTAAAAACAGCTAAACATTGCTTACAAGTACGGAAAACTTTACCATGGCATTTTTTTGTGTGGTCAAAAGCTTTCCATTTAGAAGCATATTTCTTACCACAAACCTGACAAGTATTAGGTTTTAATAATATACTTTCATGCACATCTTCAACGTGTTTTTTCAAGTCTTTTGGATCTTTCATAGGAATTAAACAAACACCACATGAAACTCCAATTTCATTTCTATGTAATGATAGTATATGCATTTTTAATTTTAATTTATTTTCAACAGTATCACCACAAAAATCACAAACATTTGGTGTACCAAGAAATTGATGATCTTTACGATGTGATTCTAAATCTTCTTTAGTCCTAAATAATTTTTTACAATTTTCTACTTCACAAGTAAGATCTGGATGATTCATATGATGAATTCGATTGTGAGTCATAATACCAAGTTTGGATGTTATGGTCTCTTTACATAAGTGACATTCATAAGAACTGTGATGATTTTCAAGATGTTTCTGTAAGCTAGCTCGATCCTTGAAAATTCTTTCGCAAGCACGACAACGAGTCAATAATGCACCAGGATCTTTCCGATAATTTTGACAACCTTTCATATGACGTCTTAATAAATATCTTTTATGGAATGATTTATTACATTTTTCACAAAAATGCAAAACATCTCCTTCTTCTTGCATTGCAGGTTCAAAAGGTAAGTCTTTTACTGGTGCTAAATTTTTAACTTCTGGTTCATAACGATGAATTTTTGCAATATGAGCTGCTAAATGATCTTTTGATGCACTTGTTTTCAAACAAAACCTACATGTTACATCTGCATGACCTTTATGAACTCGATTAACGTGTTTCCACAAATGCGACGTACGGCCATAACATTTATTACATAAATCGCAAGGAAATAAACTGTGTACCATTCGGCGGTGATTACTTAAGTCTTCTAATGCAGCAAATTTCATACCAGCGCACATTTCACAACTAAGATTTGTTACTATTGGCGTTGGTAATGGTTCACTGTTAAGCCTAATGTGAGATGGAATGTCATTGATTTGAGATTCTTGCATAATAGAATTATTTGGATTTACGTATCTTTCCCCGTCTAAGCCGTGAATCTTTCTATGTCTTGACATTTTTGATTTATTAGAATATGGTCTACCACAAATATCACAACTAAAGTCACCATTTGTTAATGGCCAATGTTTTAACTTAACATGAGAATTCAATTGCAATACATCCGGAAAAACTTTTAAACACACACCACAAATTAGAGGTACTGTGTCCGAATGTACACCCATAACATGTTTCCAATAATCTACTCGACTCCCCCACAATTTTCCACAGATTTCACAAGTATTTGGAGAAATTCCTTGTAGAAGATGATGCTGAACATGTTCATTGCGTAACGATTTGGTAGCAAATATTTTTGCGCACTCATCTTTTTCACACTAAAATAAATTTTATTTTTTATTTTTAAGTTATAAATCAGTTATTGAATCTAACTGTTTTTAAATTCTAACTTACTTTTATGGATATTTCATCAGAGTGCATA
Organism: Anagrus nilaparvatae; assembly: GCA_022575985.1. Lineage (NCBI taxonomy): Eukaryota > Metazoa > Arthropoda > Insecta > Hymenoptera > Mymaridae > Anagrus > Anagrus nilaparvatae. The sequence goes on along the minus strand of JAKSXM010000231.1, from coordinate 26,952,342 downwards.
CTGCTGACATGCAACCAACGTTCCCACTTGCTAGGATGAGAGCTACCACAAAGTTCACAAACAAAGAACAAATGATACTGCGCTCGATTTCCATTAATATTTGGGTCATTTTGGTTAACATTTCCAAACTCTGTTGATGCATTTAGTTGTTCAGTCTTAAAAAAAAAGTATTAATAAAATAACAATTTTTTTAAATATTTTGAATTAACTAAAAATTTTTAATACTTTATGCGCGTTTCTTTGGTGTCGAATAAGTTGATCTTCATTAGGAAAAGATTTATTACAAACATAACAGTCAATTTTTTCATTTTCTTCAGGATCACAGTCCATTATTAATTCATTTCCTTCATTATTACTCATATTTTCATTATAATAATTTGTATTTAATTGTACAAAGCTTGCAGGGTCATAAGCAGGGTCAATATTGTGAATGGAAACATGTGTAATTAGTTTCTTCCTAGAATCATGCTGTCTTCCACAAATTGTGCAACTGTATCTAAATAAAAAATAAGTACTTTTATTAATTAAGAATAATTCTAACAATTAATAAAGAATAATTTGAATTATTTTTATCAAATAAAATACCTTCTTTGTTCTGACATTGCAAGTTTTGACCCACCATGATACATGTTAACGTGATTAAGTAACTGCTCATTATCTTGACAAATTTTAAGGCATATTCCACAAGCAAAAGCGGCATATTCTTTATGAGTTGCTCTTATGTGAAGCCATAAGGAAGCACGATCATTGAAATCTCTAGTACAAATTTCACATACAAAAAACGTTTCTAACTCTACAGGGGTTTGACCGTTATCTTGTTCATTTTCTAAGTCATTTTCTAATTTCTAAAAAAAATGTAATTTTAGAATATTTTTTACTTACTGTATATTTTTTCTTTAAATTTTAAATTATTATTAATAAACTTACATCAGAAGGCAATGGCGAGTTTTCTTTGGTACCTAAATTTTCTTGTTTCATTGACATTGGTAACGATTGAACATTTTGTACTGATTTTTTTAAACATTTTTCGCTTTCGATAATTGGTGATGGATCAACACCATGTGATGATAAAATATGCCTACTTAATGAAGATTTTAAAGCAAAATCTTTTTCACATAAAATACATATGTAAGGTTTTTCAGCATCGTGTGTTTTTTCATGATAATTTAACTCTTCTTGAGTAGCAAAGTTTAGAGGGCACACTTCGCAATACCATCTTTTTAAATCTAAGTCATCTAAAAATAAAACAGCAAAATTTTTTAAATATTTACAGGATAAAAAGAAATTTAAGTTTTTTCTAATTTATATATTACCTGTATTAGATAGTTTTTTTGATTTACATAAAATTTTTTGACGTTCTTCGTATTCTTTCTTAGCATCACCTTTGATTAATGCTTGCTTTAGGATAGTCAATTGAGGATTTTTAGCAAGTTTTGCTTCTGCGCTTTTATAATCTTTATGAATGTCATAATCTGAATCAATGCTAGATATATCGGATATGTTTTCTAAATTTCCTTTAATTTTTCCGGTATTATTTAAATTATTTGCTAATTCTTTTCTTTGATCTCCAAGACAATTTTTGCTATGTTTATTAAGCTCTGTTATATTAGTATACATTTTTGGACATGTTTTACATTGAAACCTTTTATCTTGTTGAACATATGTAGATTCTTGAAGCGGTATCATACCAGCATGTCTCGATTTGACATGCTCATCTAAATTTGTACGAGTTGAATAAATACGAGAACAGTAGGCACAAGTAACTGCTGGATGGCCTCTAAAACAATAAAATTACAAATTAAATATCTTATTCCTTTTTAAATTAATAAATAATAATAAAAAAGTTTACTTACCGATGAGTAGTAGATACATGTCCCCATCTGTGTTTAGCAGTTGAATATGATTTATTACACAAATCACATTGATAAGGTCTTTTATAAGATGTATGATCATCGGTAATAACTTTTTCACCAATAACATCACCAGCTCCAACATGTATCCTCGCATGTAATGATAAATGCCCCTTTGAACTAAATGCTTTATTACATAGCGAGCAGACGTAAACTTCATGTTGTTCATTATGATGTTTAAATAGACCGTTGTCTTTTGCTTTTAGTAATTCATCTTCACCAGGTACTAAAGATGTCATTTCTAAGAAATCACTTGGATTTGTTTCCATATCCATTTCATATTCATCAGCTGTTTCATAATAAGTAAATGAAATTTGATTCTATAACTGATAATTTAAATAAAGATATTATAACTTACGTTCTTCAATTTCATTATTTTCTATAATTTCTTCAATGGCATTATCTGGTTCACTTTCTGATTTTAATCTAGGTGGTGTACCTAAAGCTGCATTTGGATTAATAACTGGTGCTTCGGGTATTAAATTTGGCATATGTTCTTTTTCTTTTAATAACTCCATTCTTAATTCTGAATATTCTGTTGTATCTTCTACCTCTTTTTTTGTTACCTGTAATAAATTTTTATTTTTATAAAGTAAAATTTTTTATATCCATGTATTAAAATAAATAATTAATTATTTACATCTTCTATCGGTAAACATCTTTCCAAAAGTGCAACAGCATTAATACAGGCTGTTCGAAAATCATAAAAATTTTCTAAATTGTACATACAACGATAACAAAGGCATTTGGGTAATCTGTCACCTTCTATAATCTGTAAAAAATAAAATTTAAATTATTAAATAAAATTGTTCTTTAAAAAATCAATATATTATAATATACAACACTGAATAAGTAAAAGAATAAAAAAGGTGAAGTAATTAAAATCAAAATATTTATTAGGTAATTTTTTTGTTTTTGTAAATATTTAAAAGAAATTTTTAAAATCATTTATTCATCTTTAATTATATAAACAAATAGAATTTTATTATATATCTTATTTATAATATTAAGAAGAGGTCAGTGTCCTTTATTTTTGATATGAAAAATAAAGTTCAAATTATTATAAAATTTTATTGATTTTATTAAATCAATTCATAAAACAATAAATTGCAGTACCTTATATAGTTTTTTTTATAGAGAGTTATTATTATTATTAAATTCTGAAAATATAGGTCAATTTGTGGGCAGAATTTTTACTTAGGTTGGTTTTACATTAATAATAGGGTTGCGGCACTGGTTTTGTGGTGTAAAAAGAATGATTTTTTTAAAAGCATTTTCATTGCTATATATAAAACTTAATTATTTTATTTTATTAGATAGTTATTTTTTTCAACCCTTTCATTTCTACTAAAAAAAAAAAAATCAATGACCTACTAAAGTTAAAGGTGATACTACTATATAATACAACCGAATACAACAATATTTTTTATATCTTTTCATAATATGCTTCAAACAAATTAAATTATTTTAATTTTCAGTATAATACTTTTTTGAAATAGTTTAGAAAAAAGATTTTCTACGCATGTAAAAAATATCTTCAAAAATATTCCATTCATCGAGCTATTCATAAAAAAATTCTTTAAAAAATTTGTTTTTCAATAGTGTAGGTATAATATAATTCCAGGTGCGCTGTATGTTGTCAAAACGATAAGGGTCCACAGCAGATGAGAAGCCCTACATACCGGATATGTTGAAAGTGCTTTATATTCTTCTAATTCTTCTTATAGCGACATTCTTTTAATTTTTAAATATTTTCAATAGAAAAATCATGCAAAAGGTTTTTATTCCTTACACTTTACAAAGACCCTAGAAAATTTATCCTTTCGTTGATATCTAATGGTTTTCAATATTCTGACCCTAAATTGGTTAAGTTTGGTTGGTGGACATTAATTTACCTAATTTTTTTGGTAAAAATCGAAATGAGAACATCTTAAAAAACCTACATAAATTATAATCTAGATTATATTACTATAATATATAGCAGGGTTTTGCGATCAATCAAGTCTGATAAAGCTACGGTGAGGAACATTTTGATAACGATGGATTAAAAACAATAAGAAACACGATATTGCATTGAATTCCTCTTAAAAAACATTATTATCATTCTTTACTTATAAAAATTATATTATATACACTGAAAAAAAAATCTCTCAGATAGCATCAGATTTTTTCTTTCTTTTTTGTTGAATAATTCAGATAATGTTTTAAGAATAATGATTTTTGCAATTTCATTTAAAAAGACTGCATAATTTTATTGGTTATATATAATTATTGCAATATAATTATTATTCATCGAGTTACTCATCACCACTATATAGCTTCATTCATCAACATATTCCAATTGAAAAAAAAATTCCATAACCACTTTTTATATAATATGTTTTAATCTACAGAAAATTTCTCTCAGTGTATATTCTTTGGAATTTCATTCTTTTCATTCAATCAATTCAACAAAACAAACAAAAATATTTAAGCGAAAAAACTTATCTAATATTTTTAATGTAATTTTCGAGCTAGTTTTTGAAGTAATTTTATTCGTAAAAACTAATTGTAATTTTAAATTTTAATGACTTTTTTTGCAATTTGTTACGTAAGTAAGAATCATTGAGGCATGAAAGAGATATAAGTAAAAATAATGTTTACCAGGCATCTTCTGTAAAAAAAAAAGCTTTCAAAAAAATAAAAGGTTTATGTAGGGAAAAAACGAAGCCGAAAAGCGGCGCCATACGTTTTAAAATTATTAAAACAGATACGAGGAAGAATCAACTTGGGGAAAAAGGATCTCGTCACCGACAAAAATTCGTCGATGATGCGTTACGGCAACCACGTAGCAAATTTACAAAAAAAAAACTTTTTTTTTATTTTACACACAAATAAATAAAAAATTAGAGGGGAGAAGGAGAAAAAAAAGAGAGAACTTGGGGACGACCTCGAGGGGAACTCTCTGAAGTTTGTTAAAACGAAGGGGAAAAAGGGAATGCTGTTCTTGTATATTATGCTGTTGTACGAGAAATTTCAAACCGCACCCGGCTAAAACGAAAAGAGTAAGAAATATATTTTAGAAAAAGAAAGATATCGACGCCGACGCTCTTCACCGACATCAGTCGCTCCGAGAAGTCCCGGCGAAGGGGCGATATATACCAACTCGACATGAAAACAGAAAACTAAATCTGCATCAATGCTACTACACACATACTTATTTATATACCTAGGGAACAAACTTGAAAAATCTCCTGCGGTGAATTAAAAAAATTTTACAATTCTTCTTACTAATTATTTATTTAAAGAAACGATTTTTTAGAAATTCAAAGAATTTTGTTTTTCAACAAATGGTTCATTCTTAGTCAAATTTATTGATAACTATAACTTATATAGGAAGTTTACTACAATACCCCGTACTCGTAATTTAAAAATCGAATCGAGAATCGAATCATAGTATTTATTGTTTTTATTGTTTTTTTTTATCAATCCACGTGTTTTCACGCTAAATCTAACCTAACCTTTAGTTTAAATTTTACCATAATAATATATAGTTTTCCAATCAAAATATCGTATTAATTCCCGCTCTCTAAATTTATTTTTAAATCCAAAATATGTATACCTATAAAATTTTTAAAAGTTGCTTCTACAGCCAAAATTATCCCTGTGTTTTTAATCAAAATGGAATCTTTTTATAATAAAAGTAATAAATTTTTTAAAAGTATACTAAGGGATAGGGTATAGTGATAATCAATAATATTATACTTTTAAAATCATTGAACCGGCTAAATAGAAACTCATACATGTATGAGAGGTTGGCCGCATAGGTATATATGCTGCAGAGCAATTACATTAATGCTGACATATTTCAGACACACCTTCATTGATAATCTAATATTCTGATACGTAATTTCTATTTGCAAAAAAATAATATTTCTTTAAGCTCGTCACCGAGGATAAATTAATATATTGAAAGAAAAAAAATTATTCGAGGATATATTTCTACTTCTCTTTTTCCACACAAATACATGTTCATGTAATATTCTCTTAAATAAAAATATATATACGAATATCGAGTTACAAAAGAGAACGCGTAGGCTAGAGGTTTGTTTCAACTCCCGCAAAACCCGGTTGGCCAAACGAGACAGCCGGCTATACAATGTATTTTTCACACACACACATACATAAATACATAAAATTTAATCTAGAAAACACGTTATTAAAACGTCTACGTTCCGAGTCGAGGCCATCGGAGAGCCTATAGCAGGCCAACTCACTCAGAGGTATAAAGCTGCTCCGCAGCACAGAACGGCAACATTGATTTTCCTCGAAAACATTTTATAAAAGCTAAAGCAGCGATGACGAAGACTCTCAACTTTTGACATATGGAATATTTTACCAATGAGTAAACTTATATAGTATTTCAAAAATATTTTTATGAATAATTTCAAAATTATTGAGAAATTTTGAAGTTTTAAATTTTATCAATCGATTAATGTCCTTATAATATATTTACAAATAAATTACTTTATTTTTAATGTGAATTAAATTAATAAAAAATAAATTAATTATCATGAATATTATAAATTTATATGATTTATTGTTTTATTTGTAATCCCGTAAATTCGATTTTATTCTTGAAAACATTTAAATTCATGTACACTGTAAAAAATTTAAAGACAAATAATATCTTAAATTTATAAATTTATGAAGCAAACTAAAAGATTTTTTAAAATTTTACCACAGTATTATAAAAAGAAACCATAAATTAAATTCATATATTAAATTTTTAAAAATAGTTATCATTAATTTTACAAAAATTATAATTAGTTTAATTATCTTATCTTTTACATTATTATTTTTTTTAATTTGTATATAAATATTATTTAAAAATTTTAAAAGATAATTTCTATAGTATTGAAAAATTAGTTTACTATAATAATATGTGTCATAAGTTATTAATATGTTTATTGGAAGGATGGAAATTTCCTATTAAAAATTCGCATTGTCAACAAAAAATTTATCAAATCAAAATAAGTTTGGATTAACCCTCCTATCTTAAACTTTTTAATTATGATTATTTTATTTCTATCTTAATTTATGAAAGTAAATAAAATTTAAATAGTGCCTCTGTCTTGACCTCTGTATACCTATTTTAAAATAATTCAAAAATTATTACGCAGGTAATGTCTTAGTGGAGTTAATGAAGTTTTATTATAAAATGTTATTGAAAAATCCAGGTAATATTACATTAAGTTATGTAAGGAAGAAGATTTGTACAAAATGATTTTTTTATAATGAACAAATAAACATTTAATGAGATAAAATATGTAAAATAAAGTATTGGTTCCAAAAATATTACTACCATATTTTTCAAAAAATACCTATTCTAACAAGTTAGCAATATAAAATTTTTTGATTTTATGATTGATTATTAATTTAAAAACTTGGTATAAAATTTGTAATTTTATAGTTTTTAAATTTAATTAAACTTTATATTCTATTTGTTTACATTTTCTAATTGTGCATTAATCTGTCAAAAAATTAAAAGCTCACACTCGAGCTCGCATATGAAATTGCTCCAATTTTTCTTAATTTTATCATAATAAAAATAAATAAATATCATGTAGCATATTTTAAATACAGTCAAGACTAAAAAAATACAAATGCAATTCATTTTTCAAAAAAAGAAAAAAAAATACAACTCATGCCTGCAGTCACAAGTAAAACACACAGCATATTCATCATAAATGAAAAAGTGTAACTAAATACAAAAACATTAAACTATATCAGTTCTGTTTTTTTTTTTCAGTTTTTTTTTTATAATTATATTGCTATGATAAAGCTTTTAATTATTTTTCACATCATAAACTTTGATAATGCAAAGAAATAAATCAGTTATTTCATTAAAAACAAAATATGCTGGATGTGTTTTTCAAAATATTATAAACAAAGTTTATACCAATGGTATGGTAGAAGTAATTATTTAAATAAAAGTGTAGGTAATATAAATTTTATAAATACCTTAAAAGGCAAGCAAGTTTGTATTTTATCAACAAGCTGACGGTTTTTTCCTTCTTGACCAAAAATATCCATCTTAACAGCATCGTATGAGGCACAAAGCCTGCATAGTTCATCATATCTTTGATGAATGTTCTCCATTCTGACTTCTTGTTTTTATTTTTCTTATCTTCAATTATTTATATTTAAAAAAATAAACAAAATAATCAACACTAATGTACTCAATCACATTGTGCATATTGTCTTTTAAAAAAACTTATTTTTTTTTTATAAAATCTGAAATTATTTTGTACGTGTTTATCATCTAGTAAAAAAGAGTCACACTACTCCGGACCTCAATCGCCTACTGGCACAATCACTTTGTCGTAGCCGAGGGTACAAGCAAAAGATACTCGCAAAAGATATACGTATTACAAATATTATGTGTGTGTGTAAGTGTTCTCTCCTCGACGCTGCTTCGGTATGTTTTTTTTCACACTCCCCGCTGCTTATAATACGGTCAGCACTTAGGCGACGAAGGCAACAACATTTTGTAAATACATGTATAGGTGATCGAGGTTAAATAAACTTGTGTTTGTGTGCGCGCGCTCTCCTCGTCATTTGTCCTCTGATGACGCCTTCTTCGTCGACGTGCTCGAGGGTAAATTTCACTGAAAAACGTATCACTTTTTAAAGTATTTTTCTGATCAAATCCAAATAATTTTATGGATAAATTAATACTTTTTCTTGATGTTGATAAACACTTTTTAACAATAATTTTAGTAAAAGGTACAAATTTTTACTGAATAATAAGAGTTCAGATCTCTCTTAAAATGTCGACATGACTTAATGTCGAGGAAACAGGGCACTAATGGAGATAGTGCAGTGTTTGGCTATGCCCGGGAACGGGGAACCCTGTCAAAAGAGAGAGGAATGGAAAAGGAAAGAGACGGAATGAAAGAGAATACAAGAAAAGGCCTCCGCCTCCTTTTGCGCGCCGCCGCGATGGCCTTCCTTCTTCTCCCTTATACCCTTACCCAAACTCCGGTGCTTGAAAAAAATATTTGACCTGAACACGTCAACTTTTATAAACAATTTCACTATTAAATTTTAATAACAATCTTTGTTTTTTGGATGACGTTTTTTTGTCTATATTTGCAAAAAATTTCTCAAAAAATTTCCCATGATTTCTTAATGATTTATAACTTTATAACAATATAACTTTTTCCAGATTATTATATGTCATTATAACCACTTTAATAGCCAAAATAATTAATACAGGGCCTGTATGTGTATCTACATTTTTTTTGTTTACTTGAATATATTATAGGTTACTGTGAATATTTAAATTCCCAGTCGAATATTTCTTTTGCACGTGCACACAAAACAACAGTTTTTGAAACTAATGTGTAAAAAAATCACTTTTGTCCTATTTTGCAATTAATTTGTTCAAAAATATTAAACAATTTTTTACTATAATTTTCATAAAATTTTAATAAATAAACAAGATTTTCAGTTTTTGTACGAACAGTTTACTCTCCCTCACTAGGCGCCGCCATCTTAGTTCTTAGCGCCAAAATTTTAAATTACAAAATTATAAAAAAAAAAGTTTATATAAACATTGTATTTATACCTACTGAAATTGGGGTATTCAGGGCTAATTATATATATGGGGGATGAAAACTCAGGGGCATATGAGAAGAAAATGGAACTTTGGTATAATTATTTATTTATTTACAAAAGGAAAAATTTTAATAGGATAAATTGATATATTTTTTAAAATTTTTCTTATTTTTGGGGTAAAATTTACCCAATGTAATTAGCCCTTATATCTCAATTTCGGTACGTAGCCAAATAACCCCAATATAATCTTAAAAAAACTTTTAAAAAAATGGCATTAACTAATTTTCTAACTTTAACTTCAATGAAAAGATATTCCTAAAAATAAAGATTAAAATCAAATTATTTTGTTATAATGATTTATATATTTTATAAAGAAAGTACAATTATTTTCCTAAAAATATAAACAATTTATTTTATGCATTTTACATGTCAGTCGAGAATTATTTATTTATTTACAAATAAAAATAGTAAAAAAATAAAGTATAGAAGACTAATAAGAAAATCTCTCTATGAAATTAAAAATCTGGAAAATATTAAAGTTTCAAAGGAATATTTGGATTTTTCAAACAAAGATCAGGACACTTGTGCAGTCTGATAAAATTTATTAAAAAATATTATTTTAATATGGAGTAAATGTTTAAATTTAAATTTATGAATATTGATTATTAATCAAATAAATTTAATTTTGGACATGTGACCATTGGATTCTTACATAAATCCTGTTGATATGTCAAGTATTCTGTAACAATAGAATCTAAAGTAACACTTTGTACATTAGAAGATGCAAATCCTACGTTACTTCCTCCAGGCTCTCTGGTTATTTGCTTTTGTAATGACCTAGACAATGAAGGAAGCATTTGATTTGACACAGAATTTGATATATTAAATTATTTGTCTGTTTTTTTTCTGTAATTATAAATTTAGAAATTTTAATAAGTTATTTTCTTTATTTGAAATTTTAAAGCAGACAAAATTATTTACTTTTGATTAATATTATTTAGAATAATATTTTATCGTCCGATGATAATTGACAGTTTCATATTATTCATCAAATTACATTAATTTGTACAATTTATCCTATATACTTTTGATTAATTTGTAATTTTATGGTTGATTTGTCACAGGACTCTGCAGTAAAGTATCTGCAAATTTAACTCTAATCAGATTCTTTGCTATAGAAGTTAGAACTTGCACAAGAACCTATATGAGAAATAACTCAAGAGGAAATTGGTGTTGGAGTTGAATTTGTTTTTGATGTGTCCCTTGGTAGATATCTATTTGCTGGATAAAGATTGACAGTAGCTCCAGGAGAAAAAGATCCTTTTGTCAAAAATTTTGATTAATTGGTTAACAAATTTTAAATATTATATCTATAAAAAAAATAGAATTACTGAAGTATTTGCTAGGCTGTGGTAATGATATTGTTGGTATGTTACAGTTAATTCTCTTAAAAGTAAATGTTGATACATCAATTGATTAAGTTGTTGTTTGTTATATACTGTATCCTATAGTTTATGCTACAACATTTGCCTGAAATTTATTTATCATGCTTCAGTAATAATATTTTATCATTATAAATATTTATAATAACTAAAGAAATTTCTGTGGGTTTTGCTTTTCCTGAAACTCTTTCCATTAATTCTAAAGCATTTTTTAAAAACAAGTTCTTGTCTTTGGTAATTTACTTATAATTTGTCTAACTTTCTCTCCTATATAATCATTAATTAAATGAAAAATGTATTATAAATTAATGAAACTAAAAAATGATAAGTATAATTATTCAACCTTTGTCATAAAGTTTTCTTTTCTAAATGAAAACTTTTGATATTACCAAAATTACAATCTGGATTGGTATGAGACAGATGCCTTTCATCAAATGGATCTGGATCCATTTTTAAATAATTTTCAGTTTCTATTTTAATAATTTTTGCTAAACGTTGTAAAGTTTTGAGTTCAATTTGCTGAATTTTGATCGACTTCCCATTGCCTTATTATTTGCACAACATTGGTTGTTTCAGCAAGTGATTCTGAAGTTCCCATCTAAAATAAGTAATGTAATAATTTGATTAAATTTTTGATAAATGGAAAATTAAATATTAAAAAACATAAATAATAATAATTACTTGAATCAATAAAAAACTGTATTTGAAAAGTTGCAAAATTTTTAACCTATGATTTTAACAACGCAGCATGCGTTTCTTTTAACCTCCAATAGAGGGATTTAATATGTTTTTTAATTATAAATAAGTGATATTTTTATTAATATCATTTTTGTTGCTGAAAGAGGTGGGTGACTGGGTGTTTTTAGGGGGGTAAATTATATTAATAATCGTAAAAATTTAACGCTGTTTCCATTATATTCGCGATTTTTTACTTGAAAATACAACAGTGTCTTATTAATTGTATCATTAAAAAGATAAGTTAAGTTTATGTGGAGATTAATATTTTTGCAAACAACACGTCAATTACAACAACAAAAATTTTCAACAACATCAAGAATCATGGCCAACAAAATTGATAAAGAAGAATTAAAAAATCGTTTAACTGCATTACAGTGGCATATAACTCAACAAAAAGGTACCGAAAGACCACATACTGGTTGTTATAATAAATTTTTTAAAGAAGGAATGTACACTTGTATTTGTTGTGATCAAGAATTATTTCCATCTACAACTAAATTTGAAAGTAGTTGTGGTTGGCCAGCATTTAATGATGTTTTAGATGAAGGTCGAGTTAAATTAACAAAAGATACAACACATGGTATGATAAGAACAGAAGTAACATGTTCTAATTGTAATTCACATTTAGGGCATGTTTTTAACGATGGTCCTAAGCCAACTAAAAGAAGATTTTGTATTAATTCAGCATCGCTTAATTTTTATGAAAATGGAAAACCAAAGTCTTAAAAAAAATAATTATTTTTTATACATCAAGGTCAATATTTCTGAATAACATAATTTTTTGGTTGAATTATTATTTATTTATAATTTTATGTATTATAAAAATGGTTTTACTAATTTATTAATAAAAATATATATGTTTCTACAGAAATAATGTATTTTTTATTTATAATGAAATGGAAAACATTTAAAATATGACCCAGATAATTATAGAAAGTTTTCACAACTTTCTATAAATATATGATGAGCATCTTCATTCTTCAAGAACAGTGAATAACCTTAAATAAATTTGTAAATATCTTGTCTAACTTGTCTTTATAAGCAACCTTACAGTTGTTTTCATTTGTTGGATATAATTAGACAAGTTAGACTATAATATTGGTAAGGTTGTAGGTCAAGGTTATTCATGCAGAAACTATATTTTAAACAAGTAAAATTCTTTTTTTTTTTCATAAGCATCCTTTATTATTCAATCATACAATATTTATAAATTTAATTGTATTTTATTAAATATTTTTATTAACAATTAAAATCTAATACCCATTTTTTTACAAATATATTATCTAAACTCTAGTTTTTTTAACGACTTATACAATAATAAATAAACAAATTCACATTATTTATACTAATTATTTTAATTTTTTTTTTTTTTTTTTTGCATTTTTTTAAAAACTAAATATATATTATTTTTATTATATATATAACTTGCAATACATTTGGTTAATTCAGCATTTTTATGAAGTCTAGATTCTCTGATGAAATAGAGCCTTTGGCCCTTGTTTTTATCAAGGAGTCAATATTTTTCATAAAAATGTTGAATAAACGAAACAGATACCAACATATATATAACTTACTTTTATAAAATTAATTAAAAAAAGTAATCTGCTGCGTATTTAATACAAAAACTTATTTTCATAAAACTTAACTAAATTATAAAGAAAAAAAGCGTTAATTTTTCAAAAACTAAAATTTTGAAGACCATATTTTTAGTTGATAAAAAAATTAATTAACTATGTATTATTAGATGCTCCAATAAATATACAAGTGCACCCAACAATAGAGAGAGAAAGAGAGATAGCATAATGTATCTCTGTATTATACAATTTTTATGTATATATACAATTATACAAATAACTAAATTATTTACAACTATTTTTAATTAATCACATAGAAATAAATATTTACAGTAAATTATAAACTTAACACATTTTAAATAATAAAGTGTTAAAAATTAAGTGTTTTGTTTTTCAGCGATAATATCTAAATTTTTTTTTTTATTGAATGCCGAAGAAGAGTGCAGTTATTTTTTTTTAGTAGGTTTAATAAATACTGCAATAGTAATTAATGTTTAATAAAACTTTTTTTTTTTTGGCACAAATAGAAAACTATTACTCAATTTTATTGGTAACCGTTAAAAAAAATTGCAAATAAAGGAAATATACTCAATGTTGTATCGTAGATCAGATCTAATATTTAACGTTTAAAGGCACAATAAATTAATTTATTGGAGGGAATTATTTTGAGTAAGAGGTCACAATTCTTCGTCTCTACATGGTACCCAAATACTAGGACTGGATTGTTCTGTTACAACTTTTTTTACTTTTGCGTAAATATCTTCTGGTGTATCCCCTTGAACAACCGCTATAAAAATAATAATTTATTGAATTTCTCTCAAAATTAAAACTTAACTAAAATTAATAAGAAATTACCAGTAAAGTATTCGCCAAATTCTTGTTCTACTTTCATAGCACGGTCATAGATTTTTTTTGCTTGATCTTCTGACATTCTTTTGTTCATTTCCCTAATAAATTAAGAAAATTTATTTTTTTTATACTTTTTATCCAAAAATATATATACTTACATTATAGATTCAACTGATTTTGGTTTTATGTATATAGTGATAGGATAAAGTTGAGCTGCTTGCAATCTTTTGATAGCATTACCACTTACATCAAGTATACAATGTTTACCCTGTAAGGTATAATTTTTAATCACACAAATTTCATCATAAATTATTTAAATAAAAAATGGAAGTTAGATATAATAATATACATAAATAAAATAAAAAACTTACTTTTTCAGCAACTTCTCGAACTGAAGCAACAGCTGTGCCATAAATATTATCGTTATATTGTCCAGCTTCAATAAATAAATTATTTTGAATGTCCTTTTCCATTTGCTCCCTTGATTCAACAAAATAATAATCTCGTCCATCGATTTCATAATCTCTTTTGGTTCTTGTTGTGTGTGGTATACAACTATCAAATCTATCAGGGTACTCCGATATAAGATCTTCATTAATTCTATCTTTTAAAGGTCCAACAATAATAATAGGTCTAGTGTATTGTACATTTAAACGTTTAACAGCTTCATATGATAATACCACTTCTTCAACATCATTTTTATTTTTATTTTCATTAGCTGTTTGTTCTAATGAAATATTTTCCTCCGATTTAGCTTCTTTGTGTTTTGAAAATGTGAGAGATCTACCGAACGAAAAATTTTTCTTTTTTCTTTCTAAAGTAGATTGTTTGTCAACTATGACAGGCATATGCCCTTGGAATTTAACAGAACGATCTCTAGCTTTTGATTTTCTTTGCCATCTTTTCTTCGAAGGTATAATACCAAGTTGTTCATCTTCTCCTAATGGAGTTACTTTACGTGCTTGCCACCATTCATCATCGCTGGCATTTGTTACATGTAATATTTCACCATACTTAAAAGCTAACCCATGGCTTGGTAACCCATCGTCTTTATTTGGATCATAATCAAACAATGTCCTAGAAATGATTACATAAATTATTAAACAATACTTTTTTTTTATTTATAAAAACAAGTATAAAGTTTCTTATCTAACATAAATTAATGAGTTTTTTTTATAAGGAAATATTATAATTAACTCACCTTACGTAAAGTGTTTTCTTTTGCGAGGTCCTCATAAGGTGGCCTGTCATGTAATACTATTTTGAATAAAATTTAATAACTATTTATTCAATGAATATTTGATTATCAAAAACCTGTAAAATAAAAAAAAAATTATCATTATTATTAATGTTTATTTTTTTCATGTCTCTAAGTTATTATCATTGTCATTAAACTAATTTATTATTATTATTATTATAGATGTGCATAAATTTACAGTTATTTATGTCATATATGAGTTTTTTTTGTATTCAGAACTTATTATACAGTTTACGTGCTTGAAATTAAAAAAAATATTTTTCATTTTTTAAATTCTAATGTTTCATACAGTACTTTTTTTTTTAACTGTTTTTCTATTATTTTTATAAATAACGTAATTATTATACTGCAATGTAATTTTAATTTATGTAAATTTGTCGTGTCAATATAGGTATAGATAAATATAATAATTTATTTATAACACATATAGATAAAAAAATTTTCTGACATTGAAAATTTCCCATATACAACAAAAAAAAAAAGGTTAAAAATATCTATTTTTATAAAAAAAAAAGCGTTTGCGCAGAAAAAAAATGATAATAATAAATAAATAAATAAATAAATTAAATTCCATGTAGTTTTATAATGATAATAAAACCTTGAGAAATTTTTTTTTAGCATTCAAAGAAGAAGACTGTGTGAAAATTACATTTAATATAATGTAAATGAGGAAGGAAGGAAAAATATAAAAGGAATTTTATAAGTTTAAATAAGAAACAAAGTTGTAGTACTTAATTTACTGTACTTTTTTTTTTATAATGGGAGATTTTTAGATTTGAATTTTAATTGACGGTTTGATTAAGTGGAGAAAATTGTTGCTTTTTAATAAATTTGCATTTGTTTTAGAAGATATTTACTGAATTTTAACATAAATGAAAAAATGTACCATTAAACATTTTTGAAACTGATTAAATATTTGTAAATAAATTCATGATAATTTTTTTAATTTCATATTATGTATTATTATTGTTTAATTGAATCAATACATTTCAATAAAGAAAATTTTAATTAAATATTAATTTTCTCCTCTCACAAAAGAATGTTATAATTAGGTATTTAAAGAATTTTTCATATCATCCGATACACAATAAATTTTCAAGGATGTATTGATAGATTGATTTTTTATATATAAAAATATTTTCATTTTTTATTATTATTTAATAAAATATTTTTAAAAAATACATGTAATTTTATAGGTACCTATAATACACTTAAATTGATGACCTACTTATTTTCTATTTAAATCCATTTAAACAAACAAACAAACAATGAGAGAAAAAAAATGCTGGTTTATATATTTTAAATAAATTTATGATAAATACAAAAGAAAAATAAATATCATTTTCATTATTATTATTTTTTTTTTATTATTATACAACAAAAAACATTTTTTGTATTCATTAAACATTAATAACAACAAGAATAATAAAAATAGCAAACTTTTTTTCTTCAATTATATTTAATAACAGAAAAAAAATAGATAAATCAAAAAAGAAGTATAATTATTTTTATTATTTTTCAATTCATAGTTTTTTTTGTGGATAATTTGTAGTTACAATATCATATTATTAATTAAAAAAACAATTTTTTTTAGTATAATATATAATAACTTAATAATATATCAATCGAATTGATAATATAATAATTACATGTACAAAAATTTAATTAACTTTTTTTATATATAGTTTAATAAATATTCAATTATGTAATAAATCTAACTAAACAAAAAAAAAGAAGAAATATGGAATAATAGATTTTTCAATATTTTATTGTCTATCTATACAATTTATTATAACTTGTCATCCGCATACAAGAAGATCAATTTATATAATTTATTAAAATAAAAGCTTTTTTATTGATATAAAAAAATATATAAGTAATTAAAAATTTGAATAAAAAATAATCCATTAACTTAATTAAATTTCTTGTCAACCCATAATAATAATGTAACTTCCTGTATATTTCAATAATAAAAAAAACCATTTCTTTTGTATGAAAAGTAGAGTAATGCGATAATAAATCAAAATTATTTTTACTACTTATATTAATCATTTTTTTATTATTTTACTTTACTAATTCAGTTTTTTAAAACAAAAATATTCTATAAATATTGAGCTTTTATAAATTAAATAGAAAAAAAATTCAAATTATCATAAAAAAGAAAAAAAATTTCAGTGATTCATTATTTTTACTACAGTAGGTATATAAATATATACTTATTTAAAAATTTTAAAAATAAACTTCTTAGTTATTTTTTTTTCAATAATAATAACAATAATAAACTGTACAATAAAATTTTATGTTTCTTTTTTTTCTGTATAGTTTCTGGTTGTGTGCATACATATACACATAATTTAATCAATATATAATATATAATACATTTTAAAGAGTTAAAATGTAAAATGTCAAATATTTTGGAGCTAAAAGAAATTTACTACTCCCTATAACTTATGTTACATCAATTATCTAATAAAAAAAATGATAATAATAATAAAAAATATTACTTTACCTTTTAATTGTTTCTTCTTTTTATTTTAAGTACTTTTTACACACAAAATTTTGATAAAAACACAACTAATCTTAAATGTCCTGTAAGTATCAATACCAACATGAATAAGTAAACAATAAATCTCACTTTTATGAATTCAGTATTCGATAATAAAAAATTCATAAAAAAAATATTTTTAATAAGTAATTTGTCCTTCGTTTCTTTTGATTGTCGTCACTTATGCATTCCTTCTTTTCTCTTTCTTTTTTACTCCTTTTTTTTAAGGTTATGAGCCTTTTATAGGAGCGGCCGCGTCATCTTTTTTCTTAAATCCTCTGTATTGTTCAATTGGAAAAAGTAAAAAACACGAAAACATGAAAATCACTTGGCAACTTTAACAATATATTAATTTAAATAAAATAATTTTTTTTTCAACAATTTCTTTCAAAATATTGAAATACACCACCACCCACGCTTTAGCAAAACATTCCAAAAAAACCGATCCTTCAGTTGTGTGATTCCAGGTATACACGTAATATGAATCTTTTATTTGTATTGTAAACACCTTTTTTTATTATAAAATACTTGACTTATCAAATAAAACTTTTGACTCCTTAATTTTATAAGAACCGGAGGGAATTAATCTTGTAAGATCAAATGTTTAAAACAATTAACTTTTTGAACTTCCTTCACAAGAAAAAAAATCTTTTTTTCACGAGTCTCTCTTCGCTGATCCCTCTCGGATTCTTTTCTCTCTTTTAGATGGTATAAAAACCGAGCAAAATCACCACAACTACGCTACCACTCTAGCACAGCTGGAACCTTTGACAAAAGGAGAGGGAGTAATTTGGACTTTCGGAGTCAAAGCAGAGTCAAAGTTGTAAAAACGCTCCGTTCCTATAAATTTAAAAAATACTATAATGTACTATACGTTTACATATAGGAAGAACAAAGATAAAAAAAGAGAGCATCATTCTCTCCTCTCCTGGCCTGTATAAATATGGCAGCGCGCGCCGGAATGTTATGATGACGCATGGGAATTCTGTAATCATCAATGCGTCTTGACTTCAAAAAGTTTTATGACTTTTATTTACATAAATATAAAAAAAAACTCATATTAAAATTTTCTAATTTGTTATCGCCAGGTTCATTACCCATAGTTTTGTTGATATTCCATGTGCAAAATAGGTATGAATACTAATTAAATTATAATTAGTATTAAATGCAATGATTTATTTAAATCATTGCATTTGTATCTGATTATGCTACACAGTAAGCTGTGCAACATATGGGCAAATAACACAGATTTAATCGAGAGCACCAAATCAAAGAGATCAAATCACAAACGCGTGCGCACCAACACTCAATTGATGCCTCACATTTTTCTTTCCATAATTATTTGTATCAAAAAATTTTCAATTCTAAGATTAATTGTTAATAAAAAAAAAAAAGAAATTAAGCTACACTTTAATTAAAATCTTAAGACACTTTATGAACAATTTAACAATAATTTAGGATAAGTAAAATTAATGAAAACCGAGCATGTTAACTTTTATCAAAACAGTATTTTTCATTTAAATTTGTGTAAGTTTCTATTTTTGAAATACAAACTTGTAATTTTTTCAGATTTTGAATAATCTCTTGATGATAATAATAAGCAATTAATTAATTAAATAAAAAAATAAATAAATTAACACACTTTTATTCAAATTGAG
Organism: Anagrus nilaparvatae; assembly: GCA_022575985.1. NCBI lineage: Eukaryota > Metazoa > Arthropoda > Insecta > Hymenoptera > Mymaridae > Anagrus > Anagrus nilaparvatae. The sequence continues at coordinate 26,932,766 of JAKSXM010000231.1, read as the reverse complement.
TTACTTCAATTTTGATTGCTTTTAAGAATCAGGAACTTCGAACTTATTAACATTTTAAATTTTAGCTGAAAGAAATAAACTATAAAAGAATAAAAATTTTTAAACAAAAGAAGATTAATAAAAAGAAAACATTTTTTTTTTTTATTAGTTGATTATATTATTATATAATTAACAAAACATAAAACAAGTAATAGCATTAATGAAACTGTTACAAACTTCTGATAATTTATTATGTTAAATTTTAATTGTTCCATTTCACTTAATATTCTAACATAAAAAAGTCTAAAATGCTTTTTCTAAATTTTATATAAACAAACAACTCATTTAAAAAAAAAAAATTAAACAAAATTAACTTTAAGAAATAACTGTTTTGTTTTGTTCAGCTATTTTATTTTTTATTACATTATCTTCTTGTACTGATATTTGAGTTAATTTTTTACCAACCCTTTCATGAACATCTAAATATTTTGCAACACAACGATCTAAACAAACAGATTCTCCTTTACCAAGTTCAGCTTCTGCATATTTTGGTAAAATACATTTTCTATGGCAAGCTGATGTCATTCTGTTGTACATATCTGACATCATTTCAATTTCTAAATCTTGAACTAGTTTTAACTTTTCTTCGTCCAAAGGTGGTAATCCTGCCATTTTTTTTTCTTAACTTAATATATTATGTTAATGCACAAGAATATTTACAAATTAATATCTAAATTTTGTTTTTGATATGGTTTTTTAACTAATTCAGGATTTTCAACAGCAGCAGCAATATTTTCACGAGCTTTCATTGATTCATAACGATGATTATTAATATACCATCTAGACAAATAAAAACTGTAAAGTCCTAGTGAAATTGCTGTTACCCTGAAATTAAAATAACAATTTAAATTACATTTATTTTAAATATTTTTTGAACACAACAATTGAACATGTGTTGTTACATAATCTTGATTAAAAATTTTCATAAAAAAAAAAGTATTTCAGTTTAAACGAAAAATTGGATTAAAAGTTGTCAAATAAATTGCTTCTTAGAAGTTTAGACATAATTTAATTATGGTAATAAATTTAATTTTGTAAAACTAAGGTTAGAAAAAATTCATTTGAAAAAGAAACAAAAAATATTTTTGAACAATTTTTCGTTCTATACATTTACGCACCTACCAGCCAATTGCTATTTTTGAGTGCATAGATAAAGCCATGTTTAATCCTTTTTTTTTTTAAATTCCTCAAATAATTTAGAAAAATTAATGCACGTGTAGAAACAATAACCAAAGACTTATATCACTTCGGAACTTTTTCCGGCAAACAAAATGAATCGTTTCTGAATCGTTTGCTCAAAAAATTAAAAACGAAGAAAATCATACTAGTAGTTCCATCTTACGATCAGTAAAATAACTATATACGATAAATTCAGCTGTTTTACGCGATATGTGGGGTGGGCGGTGTGGGTGTTAGTTTGTTTTTGTTTTTCATTTTTATAACCTACAATAATTAGATATAGAATCGTGATATATATAAATATATACCTATTTATTTTTATTTTTAAATGATAAAATAGAAAACAAATTGGTAAATTTTAAATTCTAGAATTTAAATAATAGCTATAATTAATTATAATTTCTAAAAACAAAAGACAAATTTTATTATTTAAAATAAATTACACAAAAGTGATTTAATTAAAAAACAAAAAATGAGTGGAGGTATTGCACCAAGTAAATCAACGGTTTATATTTCAAATCTTCCTTTTTCATTAACAAATAATGACCTTTTCAAACTTCTTGAAGATTATGGAAAAATAGTTAAGTAAGTAAAAAAAATATTATTTTTATAAATTTTTATAAATTTAATTTAATATCTTTTTTTTTAAATAGAGTCACAGTTTTAAAAGACAGAAAAAAAAGAAGAAGTAAGGGTGTAGCTTTTGTTTTATTTTTAACTCCTGAAGATGCAGAAAATTGTGCTAAATCACTTAATGATACTGAAGTAAGTTTTATCATAACTGCTTAAAAGAAAGCCTTAAAAGGAATTAAATAATATGATTTATTTTTATAAGATTGGTGGTCGAACAATAAAAAGTTCAATGGCAGTTGACAATGGTAGAGCAACAGAATTTGTTAGGCGAATAGAATATCCAGATAAATCTTCTTGTTATGAATGTGGAGAAGAAGGTCATTTATCTTATCAGTGTTCTAAAAATACATTAGGGAAACGAACTCCTCCACCAAAGAAAGTCAAAATAAAAAATAAAAATAAAAAAACATCCAGTAAGAGTGTTAATGAAGATTATTATGATAGTGATGATGATAATAATTTTAGAAATTCAACTTTAAATACCAATAAAGATGAATCTAGTTTTTCTCAAAATAATTCAGACGATTATGAATCTGAAGAAGAACCAGAAACACTAAGCTCTGCTATTAGACATGAGGTAAGTAGAATTTTTATAACAAGTAGAGTTAATAAAGTAAATTTTGTCAATCATTTTAGCAAGAAATACAGGAATCTTACCGAAAAAGGATGGCTGATCAACATGAAGCAGTTGAACAAGAACCAGTAGTCAAGAAAAAGCGGTTCAAACAAAATACTTACTTAAGCGATGACGAATATTTGAGTGATTAGGTAATTTTTGTATTTATACCAAATTTGTTTTAAAAAAAACTTATATATTATGTATTTTTGTAAATATAGAATATAAATACATAAAAATCTTTAACAAAAATATCATTAAAAAAATAATTTTTAAATTAATTGAAAAAACTATTTACAAAATTAGATAATTTTTTTTCTAAATTAAAAAGGATTTTAATCAGCTGATGAAAAATACATCATTTGTTGATAAACAATACTTGAAGCAGAAGGTCTATTCTTAGGATCTGAATGTAGCATTAGCTAAAAAATAATTTGTTTTAAAATATTTAATTAAAGTACATATATACTTATGGTAAAAAATTTATTAAAAATAATAACCTTAATCATATTATTAAAATTATTACTATATTTTAAATTTTTTAATTTTCCTTCTCTGATGTCATTCCAAATTGGACCATTTTTTGGCAAAGGACCACCACCAGCAGCTTCGTATAAAGTTAAACCTAATGCAAAAATATCATCTTTTTCTAAGTTTCTATAGTCTTCTTTTAACATTTCTTTAGAGTAATATCTAGAATCTCCTTCATTTTCAATAAAAATATGAATCGATGATGTTATATTTCCTAAATCACCAATTTTATAAACTGTTTCTTTGTTATACATATTATCAAATGATGTATTTATATTATCAATAGGAATCAAATCACTATTATTTTCGTTTAATTTATAATCTGAAGAATAATTTTTAAAATAATTTTCTTTTGAAAAAACAAGTTCTTGAGTTATAAATATATTTTCTGGTTTTATGTTTAAATGTACTAATCTACATCGATGAATGTATTTTAAACCTTTTGATATGTGAAGGAGCAATCTTCTTAATTCCTGTATATAATTTTATTGTTAAAAATTATATCGTATACTATATTTATTAAAAGAAATTTGTAATATTATATAAAATTTAAAATTATTTCAATATAAAGTTTTAAAATATTACCGATTCTTTAAAATGAATATTATCTTTCATTCTTTTTTCCATTTCTTTAGCCAAATCTCCTCGATTACAGTATTCATTTTGAATAATTATTTTATTATTTTCAATCCAAGCAGAATAATATCTAACGATGTATTTATTTTTGGATAAAACAGCATGTGCATGAACTTCATTCAGTGATCTACGTTTTTCAGATGGACTATTTAATGATAATTTACTAACTTTTAGTGCATAACTATTACCATCTAATCTATTGATACAACGATAAACAGAACCAAATTTTCCATTACCAATTAATTCAATTTCTTGAAATTCAGTTTTGTAACGATTAAAATTGATGCTCGGTAATGGTAATTCAATCGTTGTGTCTATCATGTTTGATAAGCTTTCTTTATCATTATCAGCATTATCTGGTAATATTTCATTTGTGTTTTGTTTTACTTCTAATTTTAAAGATGATTTGACTTTATCCCTGCAAAATTATTAATTTTTTATTTGAATGTTTAGTTTTCTAATTTGTATTAATTAAAAATAAAAATATATTTATATGATTATATATATGAAGAAATCTGTAAAAAGTTTTAACTTTTTGGTGTAACAACAATTTGAAACTATCAAGGTATTTTACAGGATTGTTTTCATGGTACCCAAAAGGTTTTATATTCTTTTTTTAGACGAAATTTATCACCTAATTTATGGATAGCTATAGTAAACGTGTTTTTAAAAAGGATAATTAAAAAAAAAAATGTTGATCCGTAACATTAGTGATGCTTTTTTTAAACAAACTTTTCGGCTAAAGTTAAGTTTTTGTTTTTTAACATCAGCCAATTAGGCGCATTTACTTGCAATTGATTGATAAGGAAAAGTCTTCTGAGACTTTTTGTTTTAAAAAAAATGGGTCAGATTCTTTTTTTTTTTCTTTTTATAGGTCACAGGTATACTATATTAGATCAAAATTTCGATATTAATTTTTAATTAAAAAAACTTTACCCTGGTAAAAAAAATGAAAGGAACAAAATTTCTGGAGATCAGAGTAGAATTCCTGGGACCCATTTTCCAGTCACCATTTGAGAATTCCGGAAAATTCTGAATCGATTTTTCAATTCGTTGGGGACATTTTACTATATACGTAGTTCCCTTTTTAGAAAAATTTTAGATATTTATTATTAACTGCTAAAAGAAGAAAATAAACAGTAAAATTTGCAAATAATTTTAAAAAAATGTTATTTTCTTTGTTCAGCCTATCAAAAATGTTTTTTAAATTTTATCTACCTGAAAAGGGAAACTTTATAGTTAAATTTCCCGTGGAATCCAAAAAACGTGTCACAATTTTCAAAAATTTTAATCCGGTGACAAAAAAAGTAAATGTATGTATTTACCGAAGGGTACTCATTATATAAAATTATAAAAAAATTGAACCTCGATAAAAATAATGAAAATAATAAATAAAAGTAAAAAATACACTTACATAATTATCTAAGATAAAATAAACTTAAGCTAGTCAATAAAAAAAAATTATTTTTAAATTATATAATTGAAGCTTATTTGCTCACAAATATGATCATTATATTTAACACACACTGCAATGTAATATATTCGAATGACATATTTTAACATATGTCTGGGAGTATACATATTTAATAAATAATTATTTGATTAATTTTTTTTTTCGCTAAAAAAAATTTTTCTATTCGCTTATCAATAAATTAGTAATAAAAATGTCAATTTTTTATATTACGTGTAAAAAAAATATTTGCAACGAGTACTATTTTAAAAAAAAACTTACCTATTTATTTTAAAACGTGACGATCTGATAATATCACATTCATTATTCGATAAATAAGGATTTTCAAAAAATATTAATTTTTCTAAGCCAAAAATTGAATGATCTTCAGTTTTATTTTTTTTATAAAATAATTTTTTGATGCAACAAGCCATTACTTTTAATAGGTACTAAAGATTACTCGAGACAAATATGTTAATATTTATGAATTATATACATTTTAAAAAGGCATTTAAATAAATTTTTTTATTTTTTTGCACACAATAAAAGAATACTGAGAGATAGACTATGTACTTGAATTAAAGAGACTTGTGCTTTATATGAAATGTATGTAATTTATTTATTTATTACTATGTAGGTATAACACATAAATAGGTATAATTTTATTTTTTTTTTTTTTAAGTGGGGATAGAAATAATAAAAGCATTTTTTTATAAAAAATTTAAAAGATTATGTAAATTTTTTATCGTATGCACTACTGTATGCTATATATACCTTTTTGTGATCACGTACTTAAATTCAAAACTAACAACAATTGAATTTTTTGTTCCGCACTTTTTAATTAAAATTGCTCATTTAATTATTGTCATTATTATAGATGAATGTTAATTACGAATTATATCAATTTTTTTAAAGATAATTTTTTTCAATTTTAACTAGATCGAGTTTCAACAATTTAATTTAAGGATTGTAAATATTTTAAATGATTTTTTTTGGGGATTTTTCCTTTACCAAAATAGTTTTTAATACCATAAAACTGAAATGATTTTAATAATTTTGTCATGATTTTGGTTCCTCAATAAAGATAATTTGATTTGTTAAAAATTTTTGTTTTTTTTTATAAAAACATCTTTTGAGACCCCTCGATGCTAAAAAAACGATTTTTACGTGGGGCCTATAAATCAAAACTAATTAAAAGCCGAGTTAAGAACTGATTTAAATGAAAAGTCTAATTGGAATCAATCCCTCGGAATTTGGATTTTTTAGCAACAAAAAAAAACAGGTAAGGCTCAGAAAACTCTTTAAATTGTTTAAACAGAATTTTTTTTTAATTATTTAAATTTTACTTACAAAGTTTTGTACACGAATACAAAAATAATTTTATTATATATTACTTTTTCAAAAAATCTGTATAAAATATAAATTAAAATTAAATGAATAAATTTGATTATAAATAATGCAATTTAAATACATATTAAAATATTTTTCGTATAGATCTAAAAAAATTTTTTCCAGTATTGTCTATAAATCTGTAGTAATATAAGATGAAAAATATAAATTTTGTTGATAAGAAATACTTGATGCTGATGGTCTATTTTTAGGATTTGAGTGCAGCATTAGCTATATAAAAAATTAATTTATTTAATATTAAAAAAGTCTGTACTTATATATTATAGATTCAAAAAATTAAAAAAAAAATTAACCTTTATCATTTCATTAAATTTATTACTGTATCTAGTAATTTTTTTCACTTTATCTTCTCTAATTTCATGCCAAAGAGGGCCATTTTTTGGTAATGGACCACCTCCAGCAGCTTCGTACAAAGTTAAACCTACTGCAAAAATATCAGATTTTTCTAAATTAGTATAATCTTCTTTTAAAATTTCTTTTGATAAATATCTGCAATCTCCTTCATCTTCAATGAAAACATTAACAGAAGATGTTGCATGACCTAAGTCTCCAATTTTGTAAATTCTCTTTTTATTATTGTATTTTTGGTCAGAATTACTCTTATCGCTATTTTCTTTTAAATCAACAATCTTTTCTGAGATGAAGATATTTTCAGGTTTTATGTCCATGTGAACCATCTTGGATTGATGAATGTATTCTAAACCTTTTGAAATGTGAAGAAGTAGTCTTCTTAATTCCTGCATTAGTTAATAATTTTTAATTAAAAACAATGTTAGCTTTCTAAGTATACTACAAGAAATCAAAATATAAACCCGTGTTAGGAAGTTTATTTTACCCAATTAATTTATGCTTTTATGTAAATTTTAATTTGAACTCTATTAAAAAAAATATATAAAAAAAAGTAAAAATAGTGTATACAAATTTTTCTCGCAAACGAAATGACTCCGCAACATACAATTGTTGCAGAATCGTTATAATAAATATTTGAAATTACGCGGTTATAAATTGCTTAGAATATTCAACGAAAATTCCAAAAAATCAGTTAAATAGGAATAAAATCGTGCTTTTAGTGCAAAAAAGCTCTTTGTTTTAGCGATAAAGTATACTTAAAAAAAAAATGTTAATATATATTGACATTAAATTACCATTTCATCAAAATATGTAGTTTTTTGAACTTTTTCTTCAATCTCCTTAGCCAAATCCCCACAATTACAATATTCATTTTGAATAATTATTTTATTATTTTCAATCCAAGCAGAATAATATCTAACGACATATTTATTTTTGGACAAAACAGCATGGGCATGAACTTCATTCAGTGATCTACGTTTTCCATAACGTCTGTTGAATGACAATTTTCCAATTTTTAATGCATAACTGCAACCATCTAATTTATTGATACATTGATAAACAGAACCAAATTCACCTTTACCAATTAATTTTATTTCTTCAAAATCATTTTTATAACGATTAAAATTGGTGCTTGCTAATGGTAATTCAATAGTTGAATCTGTGATAGCTGTTATGGTATCTTCTGATGAATCATTTTTCTTTTTATTACTTTTTAATTTTAATGATGATTTGATTTTTTTAATCCTGTGTGTATGTGAAATAATTTTTTTGTTTTTTTAATAAGGAAATGAAATTGTGTCAAATATAATTTAGCAATATATAAAATATATAATATACGCTTAATAATTTTGTGAGATATGCATATAGGGAGTACAAGCTGTTCAAATATTGTCATTTTAATTAAACATTCTGATATAATATTTTATTTAAAAAAAAGTTAATAATATTTTGAAATTATAAACAAAGGTATAAATTTATTTTTTAATTTTAGAATTACACTTACTTACCTACTATGTTTTTTCACTCGTATTCTTAAAATATCATCTTTGTTTTGTTTTAAATAAGGATTTTCAAAAAATAAATCATCTTCTTCAATTTTTTTATTTGACGATGATGAAAAAAAATTAAATTTAAAACTTTTTCTTATCCTACTAATAAATGACATTTTAAAAAATGAATTAAAAAATTTTTTACAATCATCGGTTTGTGGTAATGACCATGATTTTAAGTTGTTTTTGATGAAGACAAAATTTTAAGTATAATTTTTAGATAAGAAATTAAAATATTTGAATTTTTATAGAGGACACACTAAAATAATAAAAGACACCAAACTCTTCGAACTAAATACAAAGTTTATATAATAAATGAATTATTAAAGGTATAAAGAGCAAGAAGAGCTGTAATTTACAGATAATTTGGATTATTTTGTTGTTAAAAAAGTGGGGAGAAAAATATATAGTTTAAATAATAAAATAATATGGGTTCATCTATCTTTCTAAAAATTCTAATCTCTCTTTGCTTATCTTTTTATCTATATTTTTTTATTATAATATGCTCGTGACATGTATTTTATAACCACATTAAGAAAAAAAGGTAAGGTAAAAAATTTAACTAAAAAATTAATCCCAAAAATTTGTGTAATTTCGAAAAAAAAGATTTTATATATATGTATATATAAAAAAAAACATACAAAAGTATAATATATAGCTCGAAATAATCTTAAAAATATATTGTTTCAATATAAAATATTGATTTTGTCGATATTAAATTTGTTTCACAAAAAAATTGCATATTTTGTATATTTATAATAAAAGAAATTTTTTTTTGCCTTTTTAAGACACAAAAAAATGATGTATTAAAAAATAAAATGTAATTAACTTCTTTTTTTATTTTTTTATGAAATAAGTATATTTTTATTGTATTGTTGTATAATTATTAACTTAATTAATATATATATATTTTAATTCTAATATCAATAACAAATAGCAAAAAGAAGAAGAAAATATGTATTTTTAAGAGCTATTCGTGCAATACATATTTATATAAATATTACTTATTACTAATATTTGAGGGATCTACCCGAAAAATATTAAAACAATCTTAATTACTAAAATAAGATTCTTAATAATAGTAATAAACAAAAACATTTTTATTTGCCTCATATTTAGTATTTTTAGATAATGTACTAGCATTCATCTAAAAATTATTGATTTTAATTTTGAGGCTTTTGTTTAAATTACCAGTGATTTATTACTTTGTTCTTTTAGACATTTTTTAATTAAATATGTCAAATATTAGTTAGTTATTTACTTATTATAGTTATAGGCAAATAGTAACAAATTTTTACATAATAAAAGTGCTTGAAGTTTTTTTTTTTTCGATGTGAGCTTCAAATAGATTTTATTGTACAGAGAAAATAATTTTTATTGCAGTTTCTTAACTCTAATTTTTTTTTAATTAAACTTGCAAAATTAATTGTGTTTTATTAAAATAAAAGAAGTTATAAAATTTTGCATTTTTTACTGGCTTTTAAATTAAAGAAAAATACAAAGATTTTATTTACATCGATAAATATAAAAAAAAATTAGAATTTAAAATATACTTAAAAAATTTCACATTAAAAGGCTTGAAAATCAGAATACACTGAGAGACCTGGTTGCAAATAAAGTACTGTAAAAGAAATTATCAAAACAACCGAATGAAACTAATCATTTGCTTAAAAATAAAATTATTTGTTATTAACTACTACTTTCATATTCTAGTATTAATTTTTCTTTAAAACATATAGGACAAAAATAACTTTGTTTACAATATGAAGTTAATAAGTCTCTTTTTTTACTACTGCATTCATTTGTTAAATTTGATAAATGTTTCTTTCATAAATTGAACCTGAGTTAACAGTCTCTCGATGTAGGTTATAATTTTCAATAATCATATTTAAAAAATATAAAAAATACGCTGTATTTAAAAAAAAAAAGTTTTATTTTACTTATGATGATTTTTCAACTTTTACAAAGTTGTTTATTTATATTTTCATACAATTTTTAATTTATAAGAGTTTTTTTTACAAAAATAATATTAGGACTCGTAATTTTTTAATCGTATTTATATACAAATAAGAATAATTTTTTTTCAGATCTCAGAGTGTAAATGCCACTTTTTTTTGTTAAAAAATAGTAATAATAATGATAATAAAATAAAGCAACTTATCTTTTTTGTCACTTACATCTTGTTTTGTTTTTTTGTTTTTCTTTTTTAAATAATTAAATAAGTTTTATGAATATTTTTTTCAAGCTTCTTTTTTAAATTTAAAAAAATTTCTTTTCGCTCTATTACCAATTTTTGTACATAAAAATATAAAAATATTTTTTTTAAATATAAAATAATAATAATAATAATAATTAGATTAATATACTATACAAAAATAAAAGTGTATGAAAAAAAAAATTTTGAACTTATTTTTAGAACAAGAATTTGTTTTTTTGTTTAAAATCGTTATATATAAAAAATAATTCAATTTTCTTTATTTTTTAATTAAAAAAATCCTTAAAACTATACAAGAAGTTCACATCGATTCAAAACACTTTTTTTTTTATAAATTTATATATTTGTTTGTTTATACAGAGTCAAATTGCAATTTTTAAATACATGAAAAATTAAGAAGTGATTTTTTTTTTTTTATTTTTGAAAACTGTAAAATCTAGCTATATCATTTTAAATTTTAGGCAAATATTTGTTTAAAATTTATACATTCACATGCAAAGGCAATACATAAATTAAAATATTTATATTTTAATAATCTTAAAAAAAAAAAAAATTTTCTTTACAAATAATTGAAAATTAAAACTTACAAGTATATTATCTTAATTTCTAATAACTTTTAATCCTTTTTAAATCAGAAAATTGCGGAATAAACTTTATTTTTAATTATATACTTTTGCATGTTTAACTTATAATTTTGTTTGTTTTAAAAAATTAAATTATAAGATATGCTTTTGAATAAAAAAAAGTTTTATTTACTTTTCATGCACTTTTTAATAAATTTTGAATCAGCTATTTCACTCTGTATATTATTTTTAAAAAAAGCTTTTTTAATATGTTACTAAATCTCGAATATTATTTAACTGTACTTATGAAACTATATAATTAACTGGATATCACAATATTGAAGGCACCAAAATTTTGGTACTAAAAAATTAACACTTTTGTGTTTTAAAATTCTGTAGTACTATGACTACGATTAACTTTTTTACCTATTACCCTGGATGATGTTCTTGTAGCTGTTGGTCTTAGCCTATAACTAGTAGTGGGATTAGCTGAATTATTCATCGCAGCCATATTAGGAGCTATTGTTTTAAGACATTTTGCTGCCTCTTGTAATTGTTTTGATAATATTTCATTTTTTAATTTTTCAGCATTTAATTCACGCCTTAATTGAGCTTTTGTCTTATTACCATTTGGACTTAATACTCTATGCTGAATAAGATTAATAGCAGAAGGTCTCATTTCCGGGTTAGGATGTATCATAAGCTATAAACATAGAATTAAAAATATTATTTATTTTGAATATTAAAAATATATTATTTTACATACCTTCAGTAAGTCATTGAGTTCTCTACTATATGTAGGTAGCTCTTTTAAATTTCCTTTTCTAATTTCCTGCCATTCAGTACCATTTTTTGGTAATGGACCCCCTCCACCAGCCTCGTAAACAGTCAAACCCAATGCAAAAATATCTGCTTTTGTCAAATGAGAGAAATCTTCTTGTAAGATTTCACTTGGTAAATACCTACAGTCACCTTCTTCAACTTGTGGATTATTTATTGAAGTAACATGACCCAAGTCACCAATTTTATATATTATTTCATCTTCAACAGTTTCTTCTTCATCAAAACCGTCGTCAGCTGAATCATAGTTTACTCGTGATGGACTTTTTTCTTTAGATATAAATATATTTCCTGGTTTTATATCCATATGAACTAACGAATTACTGTGAACGTATCTTAGTCCTTCTGCAACTTGCAATAATATTTGATGCAACTCATTTTCAGAAAAATTCTTTCCTTCATTTTTTAAATTAGTAATGGCATCAGCTAAGCTACCGCCATTACAATATTCATTTTGAATGATCATATGTTGATCTTCGGCCCAAGCTGAATAATAACGAACAACATGATGATGCTTTCCAAGAACTGCATGGGCATAAACTTCATTCAAAGCATTTCTTTCATTAATACTTCCAGTCACTGGCTTTTTACTTTTCTTGACAGCATAAATGCAACCATCTAATCTGTTGATACATTTGTAAACCGATCCAAATTCACCAGTACCAATTAACTCTATTTGTTGAAATTCTTTGTAATATCGTGAAATATTTGAATCCTGAAGTGCAACTCGCTTTATTGGTTGTTCTTCTTCTGGTTCTGAACCTTCTGAATCAAGAAGTTGAAATTGCGATACTTTAAAATCTGGGGATCTAAAAAAAAAAAACAAACAAATTGAAGCAAAAATTTAAATAATAAAAATAATTAACTTTAATATTAACTGACTTAGTGAAATGCCCTCTCTACACAAGCACATAATCATGTTTTATGATAATCATGTCTGTTAGACATTTTTTGGTGTAGCTAGCGTAATTATAACTTACAGACATAATTAGACCAGTTACACCATCTAGCAGACATGATTATCATAAAAGATAATTATGTGCTGGTGTAGAGAGGGCCAACAAAATTTTTGATTTTATTTCTTTTAAACTTACCCATCTAAATGTCTTTTTGACCTAGTTCGTTTTCTAGCTAGTAACATTCCATTTGGAGTAAATGGGTTAATATTTGCTTCAAGCTTTTTAGGTTTAAGTGGATAATATGTTGCTTCTGGCTTTGGTTTATCAAATCTTCTTGAAAATTTATTTGGTATCGGTGTATGCATAGCACATTTTGCCAACAAACTTTTTGGTGTTGCTGGTGAATCAAGTAGGCGTAATTTTTTAACTTCTTTATAAGGAGGACTACATGGTAAGTTTGATCTTAAATTAGGTACTTCCATTGAATCTAAAACACATTATTTAAAAGATAAATATTATTTTGTTACAAAAAAAAAATTAAATAAATTATTTTAGATTTATAAAATTTAGCTTGAAGAATTAAAAGCTGTAACTTGTGAACTTATCAAACAATTTAAAAAAGAAAATTGAAAAGTTACTGAAAAATGTTTTCTTTTTATTTTTTATCTCATTTGTTACAATTAGTAAGTTTTTATTAGTACTTTTGAAATGGCTTTTTTGGAACAAATTACTTAATTTAGAGTTCAAAATTTTATATTAAAGCAGTAGGCAATTTTTTCAGGAATATTGTTTATAATAACATCGAAAAAAATATTTTAAAACAATCATGTTACTACTGCTAAAAATATTCATCTTTTGCATAGAGTTTATATTGACAAACAAAAAAAAAAAAGGAATCTTAAAAAAAAATTAATATTCAATTTAATGAGTAACCAAAATTAATATCATTAGAATAAAGTAAAAATATTAAAAAATAACTTATGTAACTAATTTAGAAAAGTATTTTAATTGATCGAAGCAAAATTAAATATATATATCGACCGAAAAATTTATGACTATAAAATGTATTTTTGCATGCTTGAAATAAAAATGTTGTGAAAATTATAAAGTAATACAACATATTTATCTTAAATTAAAGCTATTACTATTTTATTAATAGTTCATTGAACCTAGCATCTTGAGATAAAAAACTTTTTTTCAAGAATAACTTATAAATGTAAATTTTGTCCACTGTAATTATAAATTCAAACTAAAAGATTAACTTACTTGAGAGACTATTTGGTGGTGTTTTGTTATTATTATTAGTTGAATCATTAGGTGATGTTTCTTGAGGAGTTGATTCATTATCGCTACAATCCATACTGCTAAATAATCTCCTTGCTAATGGATAATTTGGCAAACTTGTATGTAATCCTAATGATGTTTTTATCCTTGATATTTCAGGACACTCCAACATCTCATTTTCAGCTGAAGTATCAAGTGCATCATCAATATCACAACCTGAACTATTTGTACGGCAACTGAAATTTAATTCTTCGTTTTCCATATCGCATTCATCAAAATGTAATTTTTGTACAACCTCCATCTTTTATTATTTTTTTTAAAAGCACTTAAAATTAATACTTGGCTTTCAACCATTAAAAAAGTTTTTCACTATTCAATCAAAAATTTTATCGCCTGCTTATGACAACGAATTTCTTCTTCCAAATATTACAAAATTTGAAACTGTTAAAAATAAATAAAAATAAACAAAATTAGTATAAACAATAAATTTAAAATTTTTACGGTATGATTTTAAATCATGCATAAAAACATTTACTATTTATGTATTATAACACACGTATAAACGGCCACATGTATACGCAGTTAACCTTTAAATACTTTATCTATGCTAATGCGAAATAATTTCAAAGCAAATAAAAATATTTTTATTTTAAAAGATAAAAAAAAATAAAAAATGCGTACTTTTCACTTACACACGCGCGTATACGCGCGTGTAAACATACAAATTATATTTTTGTACACAATATCTTTTTTTCTAACGTTGTAATGTCTTTTCAAAATATGTTAACTACTTGAGAGTTATAAAAGAACACCAGCCGGCATTCTTTTTCACTTATTTAATGTATAAAAAAAAAATCACTTTAACAAAATTACACTTTTCCATTTAATAATTAAAAATTAAAATTAACAATTATTTAAAATCCACTTAATTAATTAAAAGTTTTATTTTTCACAAGGCACAGATAAATAATATTAAAATAAAAAGTAATACAAGTCCACGCAACGTTCGCTTCGTTAATATAATGTTATGGCGGACACGATCGCTACGCTATGATGTTGAAAAATACAGAATGGCTTTGTTTTGTCTGTTTGTAGTATGAATGGTCAAGAGAGAGATAGCAATAAAAATGTCTGACTCAAATCTATTTATAGAAATTTAGGAACCAATCAGAAATAAGCTTTTAAACGCAGCCGGTGAATAATTGATGGTGTAGAGGGCGCTAAATTCGATTTCGCTTAAAAAAATATCAGGGGCACACAAATGTCAAAATAAAAAATAAGTAAAATTTAGGAGGTCATCAGGATGACAAGAAATATTTTTTTTTTATTTCTATAATGCGGGATTAAATTTAATCATTCGTAGCCTGTAAAAGAATAAATTAGAATAATAAAACAAATAAACTTGTAGAGTTTTGGTACGGATTACTAAATATTAATTTTAAAACGGGTAAATTTAAAAAATTTTTTAAAATACGAAAATGCATAATTTGTAATTGATTTGTAAAATGTATAATTATTTTATAATTGGGAAATATTTTTATTTACTGTTAGAAATTTAAAAATTTTCAAAATAAATAAAATTAATTTTAAAATCCGTATAAAACAAATTTAAAAATTTAAATACATATGAGTGGGTAATGAAATAACTAGATTTTTTTGTACGCGTAGTTAAAAGGCAAAAAATTAAAAAACCTAAAAATATATTTCTTATTTTTTATTTATATAATCGATCTTAAGGATCTCTTATTCGATTAAAAAAATCGAAGAAAAAAAACTGATGAGGGTCACGCGGCGCATGCATTATTAAATTCGCCAAGTTTTGAAAGTTTTTACTTTTTAATAGCACCTGGATATTTCTCGATGAGTCTAAAAAAAGGACCAAATAAAACGAATAGTATAGAAAAAAAGGATACGATAGAAATTAAACAGAGAAAGACGAATAACAATTTATTATACCTGGGTATTCACAATTCACAGGATTACCTACTTTTTCTTATGGTATACGAATTTAAACGTCAGTACTATTTCTTAAAGACCAAAAAAAAAAGTTTTTTCATTTTTTTTTCTTCGTTTATAATCTCGTTTTTTTTTAACGTCACCTGCACCTTTATAAAGAAACTCCTACTCTGAATTATAAACTTTACAAAACATAAACATATTTTAAATTTGATGTATTTTATGTGCATGATGATTTTTATACCGAAAGCTGGGAAAAGAGGTTTTTTAAAAAACGAGTGGGATTTAATATCTGCTTTATGTAAATAAACGTGAGAATATTGTGGGATTGTACTTACAATGAAGCTTAACGATTATTTTCTGTTAAAAAAAAAATTAAATAAGCTTTAAATTTATTAAAGTCGAGCAATCTTTTTACCCTGATGAGCTTAAAGTTTGAAATTTTAAAAACTATGCAATTAATCTTACAAGATTATTTTACGTAGATTTATATAAATTTTTTCTTTTAGAGCTAGCGTATTTGCACATTTTAAGCATTTTGGGGAAAACGCAAAATTTTTGAGAGAAATTTCATTCCTGGATGATTTTACCTTTACTGAGCAATTGCGAAAAATATTTTCTAAGCTTATAAGCGAGGGTTTAACCCAAAGTTGTAAGAACTAAATAATTTTTTTTTTGTTTAACTTTCCTGGGGATAATTTCTGGATTTCAACCTGTTCAAATTTACCAAATAAACACGATTCTCTGTATCTAATTTAAAGGGATTCAAACATATTTAATAGCCAATATTATCGGGTTGTTTTTTGAAAAATTAAATTGATTTAAAAAAATAATGTTTAAATTTTCCTGAACCATTAAATTAAATTGTCAGTTAAAAAAAAATTTTCTGTGATATTCTTATATGCATTGGATCAGTCGTTGAAAAAATTTAAATGAACAAAATAAATACTATACATACCAAGAATATATTCAAATGAGAAATTTTTAATGAGACATTTAAAACTCCTCTTTGTTAAAAAATTTGCATAAAAATTAAAAAGTTTGACAGAATTATATAAATCTTTTTTTCTTAAACATTTTTCAATTAAAAAAAAAAAGCAGTAAATCAAGCATGAAGTTTGTAAAATTTCTATATCAGCAATAAGATGACAAGCTTAATGAGCATTCTTCTTTGATAATATAATTCCAAAATCTAGTAATACAAGAAATCAAAGCCTAAATTTACTTTTAAAACATTTCAACAAAGATATTTAAATTACACCAGTTGTTATCTTCAAAATCTATATTACGAAAGTACTTTAAATTTATTTATCTTCTTTATCTAAATGTCTATTGTTTTTATTCTATTTAATTAATTTTTATCAATCTTTAACAAACTTTTCGTCACGTTTTTTTATTTAAAATCCAGTTTTTTTAACTCAATTATCTAATTACATATATTTAAGATCTGTTCTGATAATGTCTTTAAAATAAATTATAAAAATACGTTATAAAAATTGTAGTCTAAGGGACTTTTAAAGTCCTTGAGAAAAAAAAAATAAAAATTTCAATTTCTTGAATCTGAATTTTAAAAAAACAGATTGCAAACGTTTTGTTATTATTATTTCTCCTACACAACTTTCTTTATAATACTCTAACATTTTATATCCACCCTGTAATATTCTATTGAAATTAAACATAACACGCAAAGGGGAAGTTCTTAAAAATAAAAAGGGATTTTTTTTTATCATGATCATACAACAGCTGCAACCTGCATTCATTGTGCTTTTACTACCTTTTTTTACAAAAATAACAAACTGTTGCATTTAAAAATATGCTCTTTTTTATGTTTTTTTTTTTTTTTGGAATAGGATGTATTTTTTTCAAGTTCATTGGCAATTTTTGACACTAATGAATTTTTTTTTTTTTTTTAACTGCAATGCATTTGTTTTTTGCACAAATTTAGCTGCACAATTTTTTTTTTTTTTTTTACTAACCAAATTAATTATACCTGTTTTATTTTTTAAAAAATTTGGATAAATTATTAATTTTATTTTTTTATTTTTAAGATTCCATATATAGATCAAGAAGCAAAAAATAATAGATTACTTAGTTATACATATGTTTCACACTGTGAAGTTACTTTAAAAATTTTTATTCAATTTTTATGATTTTTTTTTTATAAGTACTTTTTTCATAAATTCTACATGCATACCTATTTTATAATTTTATTATTTATTTTGGAAAAAAAATAATAACTAATAAAATTATTGTATTTTGACCTTTGCTTTAAAAAATAAACAAAAACAAAATAAATGTAATTATTTTTTTATAGTTTTTAATTAATTTTTGTTTTTTATAAAATTTAAATCGATTTTTGAAGATTTAAACAAGAGATCTATGAAATGAAACGATCAAATGTGACACTGTGACGTAAACAATACCAACATCAGCTGTCTTTGTTATTGCATATTTGCGAAATTGTTAAAAAAATGAAACGGTTATTTGGGATCTTAAAATGTGAATTATAATTAATTAAAGTTAATAACTACATTTTTTAAGTTTAAGTTTCGTATAATATGATCAAATTTTATTCAAATATTTTGCAATATAAAATAATTTTTGGGTATTTTAATGAGAAATAATAAGTGCGTGATACGTGTAATTTTTGAGGTTATATGTTGCATTTAACAGTTATATAAATTATTATACGTGTTATTATTTTTGTTTACAAAAAACTGTCGTGATTATTTTTGTAAATAATCTTTTATAATGAACAAATCTGTGTAAATTTTTATAAATTTGTATGAAACTTAATTTTACAAAATTTTAAAAATTTAAAAGAAGAATAATTTATCAAACTCCAAAATGACTGATGTGCATATTGAAGTATCTGGAGAAATGGAAAATGGTTACAAACAGGAAAATGGTGCAGGGTAATTATTTTACTTGTTAATTTTTAGATTTAGTTTTATTTAGTAAGCAGCATTTTCAAAATCTCTTGTTCTATATATCGCAAATAAAATATGCTCACAAAAGTAAATGTATATTTAAATTTCTTTAATTGTTTACTTAATAGATTTGAGTTTCCTCGAATCCCACAAATACCCTTAGGACATTTAGGATATCCTAAAGCTCAAGAATGGATACAACACAGAAGAGCAAATGTTCGACCATGGTCATTATTTTTAAATACAAATAATATTAGGCCTCCTCCTAGTGTAACCAGACTAACTAAACGAGTTATGAAAAATATTGAATTTTTTCAAAGTAATTACTTTTTTGTCTTTGTTGGATTAGTTTTTTATTGTCTGTAAGTATTAAAAATAATTTACTAACTCTTCTTGTGACTAATAAACAAATTTTATATTTCTAGCATCACATCTCCTCTATTGCTGTTGGCGGTGGGAGTTCTTCTTGGTACATGCTATAAAATATCTCAAAGGCATGCAAGACAGGAGCTATTAATTTTGAATAAAAAAATAACTTTAGCTCAAGCTTATTTAATGATAGGTGTTTGTTCATTACCATTGTTTTACTTAGTTGGCGCAGGAGCTGCACTCTTTTGGGTCTTAGGTAAAAGTTAATTAAATAATAAAAATACTGGATACACATGGTTCATTAATTTTATTTTCCTTAGGTGTATCATGGTTTTTGATAACGGCTCATGCGACATTTTATAACATTGATTCTGTATTATCACCTGGGGAAGATGAACTAAATTTATTAATGGAAGAAGTTTAAATGTGAAGTTGTAAAGTACACTTTTTTAAAATGCATTAGTTAATTATACCAGATAAAAAACTACATAAAAAAAACTACATAAAAAAAAATTCGGTTCATTAAAAACAAAAAAAAATAGTGTTATAGAAAGAATATTCCGCAAAAACTATTGCATTTTTTTGAACAAAAAACATTTAAAGAAATATTTTTATAATAATAATAAAAATTAAATTTGCTGAAAATAAAACTGTGCTGTATATTATCGACAAGGTAAAAAGTTTCTGTAGGTACAGTAAATATTTATTATTAAAAAAATCAAAAATCTTATATTGATTTTTAAATTTAGATAAGTTTGATATATTATATATATATATTTAATCATTAAATATTTTTGATTGCTTATTTATATTATACATTATTTGTATACATTAATTAAATATTCTGTTGAAAACAAATCAATACTTTATTATAAGAAAAATAAATTATTTTATTGATAATTAAAATGTTACCTTAAAAAAAAAATTATTTTTTTATTAATAAAAAAAAACTTAAAATAATTAATAAATCAAATTTATGTTAATTATAAATTTTTTTCCTATTTATAAATTTTATATTTACTTTGTCATATATTAACACTTTATAGAAAAAATCAATAAATCTACCTACTACCAGAGTTATAACCTTAAATAATTATACCTATCTAGTATAAAATTTGTACTCCATGGGAGTACAACTACTACAATGGAAGTTTTTATTAGATTTGTTAATTATTAACTATAAAGTTTATAAACAATAGAGAGTTTATATATTAAAAATTTTATAGAATTAGCTTTTAATGTAGAATGTAGATAAATCTGTACATATCAAATTAAATTATGATGTTTTTCTCTTTTAAAATAGTTCTAATAAAAAATATTTAAGTGACAAAAATTATGAATTGCACAAAACGAATAAAACTAAAAAAAATCTTAAAAATTTGAATAAAAGTTATTTAAAATATAATTTTATGTAAGAATTATAATAAAAGTAAGTTGTCTATTAAAAATTATAATTTCTTATTTTTAGATCTATATGACACCTTTTATTAATGTGCTCTATTTTTGTTTATTTTTAGATTCTATAACAAAAGCATGTTTTAGGATGAACTTATAAAATTAATTTTTTATGACTTCCATAATTTTAAGGTAAAAATATTTTTTTTATGTATTATTTTACAATTCATTAACTGTATGTAATATTTTTATACATTTTTTAGAATTTTAAATTTATATGCACAAATATGCAGTCACTAACTATTTATTATTATCTACTAATAAAATGATCTTATAGAAATACAGAAATAAAACATACATAAAAATTAATTATGTCGGATAAAGTCATAGTATTGCCAAAAAACAAAAAAATGAACATAATAGATCAAAGAAGTTCAGTAATATCGGAGGCAGAAAGTGATTACTCACAATTGCAAAGTGTTTATTACTCGGCCAGAACTAGCTTTTGTCAAGATATGACTGATTCTTGTTTTATGGACTTTTCCGAAAACAATTCAACACCAATAGATTCTCCTATTTTAGATAGTAGTGCAATAGAAAAAGATGAATCGGTACCAAAAAAGCTTACTTTTGAAGATACTCAATCAAGAAAAAAAACAGATAATCAAAAATTAAAGGTATATAAGTATTTTTTTTACATTTCTATATTTAAAACACATTATTTGATTTTTTGTTGTAGATATCACCAGGAAGTCCTATTTCTAGTCAATATTTTTCTGACGGTATAAGGCCAATAGATTTAGTATTAGTTTGGGATGAATTAAACGTAGTCTCTTCGTCTTATAGATGCTCCCAAATGAGAAAATCATTTGAAATGAGTTTAATAAAAGAAGGTTTAAATTTAGAATACGAACCAGCAGATCCAAATGGTTTACGCTTCATAAAGTTATCAGCCCCACGTGAAGTTCTTAGAAGATATGCAGAAATTTTAAAATTAAGAATGCCTATGAAAGAAATGCCAGGTTTAGAAATACCACAAAATCAAACAAAAAATTTTTTTAGTTTTTTAGAAATGAAATGGTGTTTTAAATATTTAAAAAATTTTTATCATGTTGATTCAAGTATATTCCCTCCAATGAAACATAAATTTACTGCTGTTTATAGTCGAGATAAAGAATATTTATTCGATATCAATTCAGCAGAATTTTTTACCAAAGCTACAAGATCTAGAATAGTGCAATTTATATTGGATAGAACGAAATTCGAAATGAGTAAAGAAGATGATTTCGCATTCGGTATCGAAAGACTCATTTCAGAAAAAGCTTATTCTGCTGCATATCCATTACATGATGTAAGTATATTTTTATTTAAATATTTTTTTCAACATTAAAGATCTCTTTTAGTAAATTAAATGAATTAACGTTTATTTGATGCACAAAATATTTAATCATGTATTATAATTAATTATATTATATAATTTGCGTGAATAAAAAATATTTTTTAAAGATGATCATCATTTATATCATAAAATTGTCTTGTTTTAATTGTTCTTAAACACGCAAAAGGAACATTAATATCACAGATTAATATATTTCAGATCTATATAAATTTAAAAAAAAAAAAATTGTGTTTCTGCTTCATTAAATAAAATGTAGGCATCTATTTTTGAACAAAATTAAAATTAAATATTTTTCTATTCGATTTAACTTGACGTTGTAACTGTTAAAAAAATAATGTAATATACTCATAAATTAATTTTATTTTTATTTTTTTTTCAACATGTTAGTAAATAAAAAATTATGACGTTTTAGAGAATTCAATTAATACGGTTAAAAAAATATATACCTATATGCATTATAAGTACATTACATACATGAGAAAAATTAAAAAAGAAAAGTACCATGGTACATTCAATGCATTGAATGAATACACCTGTTATAAAGATCGATTACTTATACAGATTAATCAAAAAATAAACTCGTTTTTTTTACGTTATTATGGAATTTAAATAAATTAGTATTATTCAATATTGAGTTACATTTATGGAAATTTAAACGTACAAGAGATAGTATTTCATTTTAAGTTTTAAGTTGTGTAATTTTTTTCGAAATTTCTTTTTTTTTAAATTGGAAAAAAGTTAATACGCATTAATATCTTGCGATTGACCAAAAATTACAAAAATATGCGGACTCATAGTAGAAAAATGTATATGCAATTAAAAATTTATTTTTAGCTAAAAGTAATAGGATTTGCGAATTTTTTCTATTTTAACTCTAGAAATAATAAAATTTTTCAAATTAGAATATGAACTTGTAAAATATTACATATTGAAAAAAAAAGTCCATTTGCAGTAAACGGAATTTTAGAAACTAGAATTCCGGTTGAAATACGGATTTTTTAAAATTATATAAATTTTTGCAAATATATCATAAAAGTTTAAGAAAAGTTAGTTATCACAAATCGGTACCATGAGAATTTAAAAAAAATTTTAATCGAAAATTAGAATAACCGGATTTTTTTTCAATGTATTTTTTATAAATTATCCGAAATAGCCCTTATAAATAATGCTATAAAAGTATTAAACAGTAAGCCCTAATAGAAAAGGACCCCGCCCAAAAGTATAGGATTTTGCCGTTCAGTCAAATTGGCTGAATTTTGGAAATGGTGTAGATTTTATCATTCTGAACAAAAGTCTGCATGAGCACAAATCTCAAAAGTTTCAACTTTGGCGGCTACGGAGCTTGAAAGCTCCAAGGCTCCACCATGGCAAGATCGCTTAAAAATCTTTTTTATTTTATTTTTAAAGTAGACCAATTTGACAGCTACTTGAAAGCTGCCAACTGTCAATAATGCCAATTTGACATCAGATTTGGAAACAGCGACCTAAAAAACATAAAGGTATACTTCAAGAAAAAAGGTTTTAAGCAATCTTGCCATTGAGCTTTGGAGCTTTCAAGCTCCGTAGCCGCTAAAGTTGAGACTTGAGCTTTGTGCCCATTGATACTTTTGTTCAGAATGATAAAATCCTCGATAAAATCTACACAACGTATCCAAAATTAAGCCAATTAGACCGAATGGCAAAATCCTATACTTTTGTGCAGGGTCCTTTACTTAATTAATTAAAATATATTTTTTTTTTGTATCATACATTTATTTTTGATACTTTATATAGGTACTTCATAAGAGAAAATAATTTCATCAATATTTCTATATACCTATATAATATATAGACCTAGACTACCATTATTTTGGTAGATATTAAGCATTTTTTTATATCCCAAATTTACTAAAAAGATCTCACATAAATTATATTTTATTATATATTTACCCTTCATAATTTTTATTTTAACTGTTTTTTTCCTTTATATATTATATGAGGTATATGTGATTATCATATTCATTTTTTGAAAATACATAGTACTATATAATAAAAGAGGCAATATTAAACTTTTTTGTAAGAAAAAATAAAATTTTCTTATTATATTTTTATGTTTTCATTGATTTTTTTTCACCTACTTATTGTATTGTTTTTTTTTTTATTTTTTTTTTTGTTAACTAATATGCCTATGCTAAGAACCAATTGTACCAATTTTAACATTACTAATTACCAGTTTAATTGTCCTCTCTTTATATTTCATAAATGAAAGATATTGAAATTGTTTATAAAAAAAATGAGTAAAAATATTTTTTTTTCAGGGTACATTAAGAACAAAGGATTCAATGAGATATCTTTTATACACAGAATGGGCTAGTTTAAAGAAAGTACATCGTTATCAGCCATTAGATTACATAAAAGAATATTTTGGTGTTAAAATAGCATTATATTTTGCATGGCTTGGTTTTTATACTCACATGCTTGTTTCGGCTAGTATCGTTGGACTATTATGTTTTATTTATAGTTGTTATACATTAAAATCTAATGAACCAAGTGAGGATGTTTGTAGACAAAGTGTTTTAATTAAAATGTGTCCATTGTGTGATCATTTTTGTGGCTTTTGGAATTTGGGCCATACTTGTTTTCATGCTAGAGTTACATATCTTTTTGATAATGTATCTACTGTTTTTTTTACTGTTTTTATGTCATTTTGGGCTACGCTATTTCTTGAATTATGGAAAAGGTATTCTGCAGAAATTACTCATAGGTGGGATTTAACTGGTTTAGATATTCAAGAAGAACATCCAAGACCACAATATTTAGCTCGATTAGCTCATGTTAAGAAAAAATATATTAATTTTGTTACTAATACTGTTGAACCAAGGGTACCATTTTGGAAAGTCAAATTACCAGCTGCTATATTTAGCTGTTCTGTAGTTTTACTTCTTGTAAGCTGAAAATTATATAATCAATATTTTATTATTTTAACACATAAACCAATTTTTTTAGATATCTGTTGCAATGGCTGCTGTTATGGGAGTTGTATTGTACAGAATGTCTCTTCTAACTGCGCTTTATAGTTTTTCTGATAGTACAATGGTTACTAGCTATGCAATCTTATTAACTACTGCAACTGCAGCAACTATCAATTTATGCTGCATCGTAATTTTTAATTGGGTGTATGTTTGGCTTGCTGAATATTTAACTGAGGTAATTTATTAAGAGATTAATTTAATACTTATTAATTTATAAGATTTATCTTATTTGTTGTACAAATTAAATTCCGCTAAATAAAATCTTAATAATTTACATGTCTTTTTTCAGCTGGAATTACCAAGAACTCAAACAGAATTTGACGATAGCTTAACTTTAAAAATCTATTTATTAGAATTTGTCAATTATTATGCTTCCATATTTTACATAGCATTTTTTAAAGGTAAATTTATAGGATATCCTGGAAATTATATTAGGCTTTTTAATTACCGACAAGAAGAATGTGGTCCTGGTGGATGCTTAATGGAATTGTGTATTCAATTAAGTATTATTATGATTGGAAAACAAGCTATGAATACAATTTTAGAAATGTCATTTCCTTTATTCTATAAATGGTTAAATACATTAAGAGTACATGTTGGATTAAAAAAATCTGAAAGGAAAAGTAAACATTCAGGTAGGATGTATCTTCAATGGGTTAAAGATTATAAACTTGTACAATGGGGTCCGAGAAGTTTGTTTCCCGAATATTTAGAAATGGGTAAATTAAAATTTTAAAAAATTTAATCAAAAAATGTTAATTAATTGTTTTTTAATTATTATTTTTCATTTTAACAGTTTTACAATATGGTTTTGTAACAATTTTTGTAGCTGCTTTTCCTCTAGCCCCATTTTTTGCTTTACTAAATAATATTTTAGAAATGCGATTAGATGCAAAAAAATTAATTACAATGTACAGAAGACCAGTTATTCAAAGAGTTAGAGATATTGGAGTTTGGTATAGAATATTAGATTCAATATCGAAAATTTCTGTCATAACTAATGTAAGTCTTTTTATATTAAATTGTAATTATCAAAATAAATTAATTTTAATTTAATTTTAGGCTTTTATAATTGCCTTTACTTCGAATTTCATTCCTCGCTTGGTATATCAATTAACCGTATCTGAAGATTATTCACTAAATGGTTTTTTAGAATTTTCTCTTTCTAAATTTAATACATCTGATTTTGAATTAAACATGGTTAATACAACGATTTCAACGGAATATATATCTGAACTTACCTCGCTTAATCAAACTGATCGTGAAGAAGATATTTGCCGTTATCCTGATTACAGAGAACCACCAGATTCTCCAAAAAAATATCAATATTCAGTTTTTTACTGGCATGTTCTTGCTGCGAGACTCGCCTTTGTTGTTGTTTTTGAGGTAATTATTTTAAAAGTGGTAGAGTAAAAAAATAACTAAAATCTTACCTTATTTTTTAGAATATTGTTTCTATTGTAATAATACTAGTACGTTGGTTTATACCTGATATGAGTCCAAAGTTAAAAGATCAAATTCGTAAAGAAGCCTACATTACAAATGAAATAATAATACAACACGAAGCTTTAAGAGCAAGTCAAAAAACAACGGAAACAGGAAATTTAGATTTAGATAAAATAATATTAGAAAAGAAAAAACGTGACAGATGGAATAGAGTATTAAGAAATTCAATGACTACATTTGAGTTTGATCTCGAAGTACATGGTAGTCCTATGTCACCGATTCAAGCTAATTCAAAAATAGGACCCGCTGAACTTTAGCATTTAATCTTTTTAATATAATAATGTTTCAAATCTTCTACTTATATTAACTTCTATAATAAAAGTTTTTTACTCTATTTCTCTCTTAAATACATTAAAGTCTTCAACTCTTAAATCCACTTTATTATACGTTATATTATTGCCAAAAAAATATATTATTATTACGAGGCATTTAAATACATATATAAATTGTTTTTTTATGAGACTGCAACCAAATCTGTGATTTTAGAACATAATATTTATTTAATGTTAAAAATAAAAAAAAAATAAAATTTTAACAAATATTAAAATGCACACATATATTATATACATAAATATGTATTTACATTTAATATTATAAATATGTTAATAATAAAAAAATATTTATAAATATAAAATAATTTTTTACGCCTGTTTTTTTCTGTTAAAAAAAAAAAGAATATTTTATGCACATTCAAATAAATATAATACATATAGAAAATTCTATAAATTTGCATTATTTTTTTAATATAAACAACAAAAAATATTTACATTTTATAAGAATAAATTTCACAAAAATTATAATTAATTTATAGCTGAGTAATATTCATCAATTTCAGTTTGAAGAAGAAACTCAAGATCATTGCTACGATTAATAACGCCACCATTTTGCTGTTGATGCAAAAAAAGTTTATTCAGTTTACTTTGTACTTCTAATATTTTTTCATCTAAAAAATCATCGCTTATTTTATCATAATCTTTTGGTGGTGGTGCTAATGATAAATTTTTAATATCTTTGTCAATAACTTTTCTACATACTGGACAATAAGCCTTAAAATTATTTTCCTTATCTCTTTGCCAAAAACTTAAATGTTCTTGCTCTTCTTTGTAATTTTTTTCAGAAGCTACAATATGAGCCAATAAACAATATGAATGAAAATAATGATAACAATCAGTTTTAGTAAATTGATCTTGATCATGAAATTCACATAAACAAATAGCACAATTGCCGCTTGGAAAATTTGATTTTGTCAATTCTTCTTTTACAAGCTCTATCAACTCAAACATCATAGGTTGACCTAATAAATGTTTGCATTTTGCTTCTATGTTTTCTTTTAACTTGTTAACGATTTTTTCATCCAAACCTCTTGGATTTTTAAAAGTTATTACTGGTGATTTATCGGGGTAACCAAGTATTAAATCAGCGACTAGTGTAATACACACATATTTTGAATTTTCATCTATTCCAGTTGCAGGAAATAATAATAATTCAAGTGTTATTAAATCAGATTCATCATTTTGTATTATATTTAACTCATTTTCAAATAATATAGCTTTTAATGCTTCGATTTCATCAGAAACCCTTTCATCAAGCATTACAGATGACATATTTGTAATTTAAAAAATATTTTTCTTGGAATGATTGTTTTTTAACTATAATTTTATTTTACTATTTATTAACTATAAGATTTATTAACTATTTACAAGATGTTCTTGTATTCTTCACTTAAATCCATTGTATAGATTATCATGCTAGACATTAGACATCATATTTTTATTTGATCTTCATACGTACTTGAACAAGTTGTCAAAGATTTCTGTTTGGTAAACAATAAACTTGATATTAATAAATTTAATTTATACTGCAAAAATATTCTATTTTTTGCACTTTAAATGATAACCTCTCGGGATGAAACGCATATAGAGATCTACTTGATCCTACATTGGTGCTGCCAATCAGAATTTGAGCCTATCTTTTTAGTCTGCTCCATTGTTTATAAAATCATAACATTAAAAATATATAACCACACAGGTGATAGTGTATTTAATATTTATATCTCTTTATATTTTATTTATAACATATATTATATGAAAAAATTTTCTTAATTATTATCAAATAATTAAAAATATACAACAAAATAGTGCGAGTGCAATGCCCTAGATTTCAAAATTTATCCTAAATAATAGTGTAGTGTACAACTGTCTCACTATTTTGTTTGATTATTTTTAATTATTTTTAGGGCTTAAAATGTTTCTATAGATTTCATATTCTATATTTTAAACTATTTCATTATTTTCATAAAACATTATTTTTTTTTTTTTTAAGTACTTAAAAATTTCGCTGATAATGGAGCCAGATATCAATGCTCTTAGCAATGACAGTCTTCAACATATATTCAGTTTTCTTCCTGTAACTGACAGAGTAAGAATAGAACGGGTATGCAAGCATTGGCAAGATGTGGCAAAAAGTTCTTGGATTAGTTTTAAAAAATTAGATTTGTCTAGAGAAACTTGGGGAAGTTGGATCTTTGGCCCAGAACAAGCAGTAACAGAACACAATGATCATATTCTGCAAAAAGTGTTACTGAAATGTGGAAATTACGTTAAAAGTGTTGATTTAATATATTGTTATACTTTTGAAAATGATAATTTTTATAATGAAGAAAATTTGGTTATTAATTGCTTGGGAAAATGTCCTAATGTAGAGAAAGTTAATTTAAAAGCACCGATTGAAGTCCTTAATGTTCAGGTTACAAATATGATTGATTGTTGCAATAAAATTTCAGAGTTAAAGCTAACTCAAATAGGAAAAATCAAGTCAAAAGATTCTATTTGCATTTCTGATTTGGAAAATAAATTAGTTGTTTTATGCTCAAAAAATAAATTAAAAACTTTTAATTTACACAGCATTTTTATCAATGATAATATTTTAAAAAGTTGTTTAACAGATAACATAATTTCTCTTGTTTTAGATGAAATAATTGATTTTGATAATTTAGAAGATTACTTGTTAAATTTAAAAAATTTGAAAATATTAAAACTTTCCTTTGGTTCCTCAGTAAAAAATAAAGATTTTATAAGAGCAATTTCAAGTACATGTTTTAATATTTCTGAATTAAGTTTAGATTTTAAGAAAATGTCTCTTTGTGAAAATGAACTGAGTAAACTTTTTTTTATCTCTAAACTTGAAAAACTAAGTTTAAAAAATGCAAATATAACAGGAAAATGCTTATTAAACTTAAAAGAAGAGTACTTAAAAGTTTTTAAACTTATTGATTGCAATTGTATTGAGTTTTCTTATTTAATTTCTGTGTTAAATAATTTAAATAATTTATCCAAAATAGATTTCAGATTTTCTGAGAACTTACCATTGACAGATGAATATTTTGAAACTATTTCAAAGATTTCAAAGTTAGAATCTTTAATTTTGGAAAATGTTTGTAATGGTTTAGATTATATTTTACAATTAAAAAATTTGAAAATTTTAGACCTAGGATTTAGTCCTTTTGTGACTGATAAGTTTTTGTCGTCTGTTACCAGACATTTGTTAGAATTATCAAATCTTAATATTGAAGGTTGTGAAAATGTTACAGATAGAGGTATAAGAGAAATATGTAAATTACCAAAATTAAGACATTTGTCGATAGGTGGGTTAGATATAACAGGTGAAGGGTTTGAAACTATACCAAATTTAGTATCACTTTACTGTTATGGTTGTAGTAATATCACAAATGAATATTTATTTAAAATTGTAAATAATTGTATAAATCTTCAATATCTCAATATTAGCTTTTGTTTCAAAATAACAGATGAGTTTTTAAAAATTATAAATATTGTTCTTTCTCAAAGATCTAATTATAAAATAATAGTCATTTTAAATAAAAATGGAACTAATTTTACAGAAATAAATAATTTATCGCCAAACTTAAAAATAATTGACAGAGAAAATATTTTTTTAAGTTTATATCGAAATCAATTTGATTCACATTTGATTTATTAAAAATTATAAAATTTCAAAATAAGATAAATTCTATTAAAATTAGCCCTTCAAGATCAATCAATTCTTTGCATTTAAAGAGATACATGATAAAAATGGGCGATTAAATCTACGAATCGACATTAAAAAAAATAAAATTACGCATGATAAATTTAAATTTTCATATAAGTTTAATAATATACCTCGTTTGTGCAATTATAAATCAAATTTTAATTTTAATGTTGTTACAGAATATTATAACTTTTTTTTTTGATATAGATTATAATGTATAATAGCAATTTTTTAATAATTTTTTTTGTTTATAAATTTTAGAAATAAAATAAAATTAAAAACTATAATTATAATAAAATTTTGTATTTATAATTTTAAGTAATAAATTTTCACTTTATTTGTTCCCATTTTGTTTCTATTTTCGTTATTATTTATCCATAATATATCTATACGTCTGATTTAAAATTTTGGCGCTTTTGAACATAGGGTCCCTAAAATAGTATCTAGCAAAAAAACGTGTATGAAAAAAAAAATAAACAACAAAACAACTCCAAAATTAGTGCTAATTGTTTTTGTTTTTTAAGTTAATTTATTTAATAATCATTTGATTTAATTGCTAGAGCTATTTTTTTTATTTTATTTTGAATAATTGCTTTTTTTTTTAATTTAAAAAAATCGTTAATTATGGGCGATAATATAATACCAATTAAACGTCCAAAACCTGGTGATGATGAAGAAACAATTTTGAAATTACAACAAGAGTTTATTAATAAAAAACTAACTCCATGTGCTAAAGTTATTAATTTAAGACCGCAAAAATCACAAGAGCAACAAAAACCCACTCAAAAAATTTCAAAATTTGCTGAAAGAAGAAAAGCAGAAGCTGAAAAAAAAAGAATATCAACAGATCAATGTTCTGGGAATGTATTTAATTTAAGTAAAGGTATTTACCTTATTTTAAAACGAGTAGAAAAATAATTACTAGCTAATACTAATAATAAAAAACTAAATTTTAAAAATTCCATGTTTATTTTTTTGTTAAAGATAATACTGATAAAGAAATTAAGGATGAGACCAAAAATGATCCAGTTAATAACTATTTACAATTATCTTCGAATATAATATTAAAAAATATTGTAGAAAAAAATGTTAATGTAGAAAATTTTAAAGAAAGTATATCAAGCGTTAAAGAATCAGAAACTGGATTTCCACAAGTTTTTTCTCTTGATAATAAGGTAATAAAATTAATATTTTTAAAATAATTTAAATAAGTAATTAATTCTATTTTAAATAGTTGGATGATAATGAAACTGGAACAACAAGCATGTTCTGGAAAAGTATTTCTAATAACCCAAATAAAAACTTAAAAATACAAAGTCATGATGAAACCAAAAGTAGTAATATAGTTAGTGGAACATGGGGAAATGAAATACATAAAGAAAACTTGCAAAAGTTATCAACAATGAGTGAAAAAGATATTTTAGCTGAAAAAAGAAAACTTGAATGTACTCTTGATCCTAAAATAATTTCATTTTTAAAAGCAAGAAAAAGTTTACAAAATAAAACTGAAACCAAAAATAATTCAACATTAAATATCCCAATGGAAATTGAAGAAAAAAATCTTTCTTTTTTAAACACTAAAATGGAAATTGAATCAAATAATGCATTACAAGTTGCTAGTCAAGATTCTGCAGTAGAAACAGATATTAAAATGGAAACAAATGAAAATAATGAAGAAAATATTCCAGAACCAGTTATCGATATAATTAAAGAAGCTGGAGAAAAAGGATGGGTGCACATGGATTCATTAGAAGTTGAAAAGGTCAAATGGATGGATGACTTAACCAACAGTAAAATTGACAATCCATCTACTGAAGAGCCATACAATGCTCGCTTTGATTTTAATGGTTTGTCATATTTTATTAACAAATTTAAATGTTAAATACTTGGTCTCATTTTATTAATTTTATTTTTCAGGTCTTTTATTACCATACACAGATGAAAATGTAACAGTTGATCAAGGATTGCATCATCATGGGGAAGAACCCGCAAGGCCAGGCTATTCACTTCAAGAATTATTGCAATTAAGTAGATCATCTAATCAACAGCAAAGATGTACTGCATTATTAACATTAACAAACATTCTTGAAAAAACTCACAATGGCTGGTATGACCAGGCGCTGCAGCCAGCTCTTCTGACAACATTAAATCAAAAAAATATTTTACTTTTATTAAGATTTTCATTAGATGATTCATCAATTGGAGTAGTCACAGCAAGTTTACAAGCATTAAGGGCGTTTTTATTTAATCAAATTGATGAAATATGCTTAGACAAGATTTTTTGGGTTGACACTTTTAAAGAGCCAACTTTGAAACCTGTAATTGAAGATATTGATGATACAGAAAGCTTAAAAGATCATCAATTAGCACAATTTGATAGTGTTGCAACTGCTTTACGTTCCGATATAATTCTTAGGATAAGGTAAGGCTACGATAATTTAAGCCATTTTTTTTCTTTATACGTTTTGAATTAAAATAATATTTAAAAAAAAAATGTTTTAAGGTTTATATTGAGTGAAATGCAACTCCCTCCAGTTGGAATTTCCGCTTCTTTAGAAATTTTGACAAGACTTGCTAGACATTCTTTGGAAACTTCTTTAAATATTGGTTGCACATCAAATTTACTAGAAATAATAGTAAAAAAATTTATTCCTCTATCTATGAATTTACCAGGTTACCTTTTATTTTGAAAAATGTAAATTTAATTTTTTTATTATTTAATAAATTTTATTAATTGTTGCAGTTAATGATGTGGATAATAAAAAAACTGTTGAATGTCCAATGACTGCAGCTATTAAGTTATGTAGAATTTTAACTATTTATGGTGGAAAACCTATATTAGAAAAATTAAAATATTTAAAAGTTATTCACTCGCTTTTAACATATGTCAGTAGTGATGCTCGGTAAGATATTTAAAATTTTAATTAAATAATTTTATTAATTTATCAATTGTTATTGTTTTTTTTTAAATATTTTTTAGAGCTGAACAAGTCCGTTTACAAATAGAAAGTTTGCGTTTATGGAGGATATTTTTGCATTTTGGAGTAGAAACAGATAGTATAATTGGTGCTCGTCTTACTTTGATGTCTCAATTACGAATATTAGAATCTGACTTAAATTTGGATTCAGCATCTCCGTTAAAATGTGATTATGCAGCTGCATTAATAGCTGTTTGTAAATATGACGAAGCATTGAAACAGCAACTTTCAATTTTATTAGCAAAATGGAGTTCACAACTAAATAATGTAGCACCTACTGTAAGTAACTAAAATTTTTAAAAAGGGTTTACTAATTTCATAATTTTGATTGTCGTCTTATTTTTAGTGGAATAATACGATTTTAATTTCTGAAACTATCAACTCTTTGAATGAAATTAGTTTTCTAAAAGTCAATTGGATAAAAGAATCAAAGTTATTTTCAAGACTAAAGTTTGTTATTTATATTTTGTTATCATTATAAATGTATTTATTTTATTTAAATAATTATTATAATTTTTAATTTTAGTAAAAGCTCAAACCTATTAAGTGGCCTTAAAGAAGCTGTTGATAGATATCCAAAATCCTTACCTGGCTTAAATACAATGACATATGAAGGAAAATTACAACCAATTATGAATCAAGAGTCGTGTTTTATATTTCTAAATACGCTGATAAATTATTTCTTACAAAATTCGTATACTTCTGAAATAAAATCAGTAATTAACAATGCAGAAGTTCAAAAATACTTGAGAAAATTAACGACGGAAAACTGGTGTTTAGAAAGATCTTGGTTTACTCGAATAGAATATTTATTTTTAGTCAATTTAATAAAAGCTGAAAGTATTTTAAATTCTCAAACCGACGATACTTTATGGAAAATCGCAACAAAGTTGATTTCAGTTCTACCAGGAGATTGTATAGCTTATGTGAAATACGTTCTACAGTATAGTTTTAAGCCCAACTTGGATTGTAATCATATCATAAATTCATTAAGTAATCTTAACATAAAAGATTCAAATTATTTGCAAAAAAGTCCAAATAGCTTAGCTTTCTCAATGTATGAAACATTCATAAGCCCGAAAGGTTCATGGTCCGAGCCAGCGATGCCAAAAGATTGGATATTTTTACCTTTAATCGAAGCTTATTCAAGTTGTAAAAATAAAAATTCTTGGGAAGAATCATGGACTAATAAAATAAAAATAATGTTACAGCTTTTATTAATTATGCCTGAATTAATAGAAAATTTAACACCGTCTTTAATTTTTAGCCGATTAATATTGTTATATCTTTGTAACGATGCATTTTTAGGAACTCCTAAAGAAAATGCTTGCTTAGCAGAAAATGTAGTTTCCAATATAATTAAAAAAAATTATAAAAAATTTGAATTATCAGCTCCGGTTCCTGGATTAGGCTCATTCAACGATTTATTTGTGTCTTTATGCGAACATTTTTCTGCATATTCATACAACGATTTTATGTTTTCAAATGTAGTGTTAGTTTTTGCAATTCAAAAACATGACGTACATTATAGAAAATTACTATGGTCAGAACATGCTGATATTTTGCAAAATGTAACATTAAATTCAGATAATTTAATTATACCATTAAATGAATTTTTATATCCAACAGAAAATGATGTTTCTTTAATTGAAACTTATATTACTGCATTAGTTAGAAATACAATAAAACAAGAAAGATCACCGATACCGTATAAAATTGCATTACATCATTCAGCAATATTTTTAAAATCTGATATTAAGTTAGCTAATGTTATGCGTACAAGAATTGAAAAATTATTAAATAACGATAAAACTAAACTTATAGCGGAACAACTGTTAAATTATGAATCAAATTTGTAAATATTATTTTTATTTGTAATTTGTAAGGAATTTAATAACAAAAACTGAAATATTTATGTATAAACATATTTTTTTATGAAGAATTACATTAAATTTTTTACATAAAATTATAATTAATAAGTATGTGTATATACAAAATAGCTATATATTGTAATTAGTATTTAACTGTGCTTTAAATATATAAATTAACATTTGTTTTTATGATTTTAGTTAATATTGAAAATAAATAATATTTAAAAATTATTTTTATAAAAAAAGGCTTTTTTTTAAAATGTATAAAACAGGAAAATTACAATAATATTTTACATATTTTAATTACATTATTTGTTTAGCTATTATTTACATGAAATTCAAATAGATAAAAACATTTTTATATAATATATAATACAAAGAGATATACAAAAGAAATTTGTGTTAAGCACCATAACAATAATTAATAAATATTATTATAACTATAACAATTTAAAATATTCGATGATAAAAATGATTGAGAAATATGTGAAAAATATCTACATAAAGTGCAGCTTTGAGGATGGTCATCTGATGGTGATTTAGTGCGAAGAAGATTTAAAACACATGTGTGCAGAGATTTTTTTTGGCCAATGAAGTTTAATGTTTTTTTCCTTCATTATAAATATTAAATATATATTAGTTAAAAATTAGAAAAAATATCAGTTATCAGGAAGTAATACCAAGTTTACGATAAGTTTCACGATCAACTGTAACAAGTCTACCTTCGACACTCGAACAGTCAAGTTCAATACAGTGTAGTCTTGAACCCCATTCACAATGGCTTTGATTACCAGCGGCATAATATTTTATTTGCAAACAGGTTGTTAAAAAGCCAGAACCAAGTACCCTCATTGCTATTGGTAATTCTTCTCTTTGGCCACGTTCACTTGGTGGTATTTCAGTTGTTATGTGATAAGCACTATAAGCACATGCTGTACCATCCCTAGATCTTTCTATTGCTTCTACTGATCTACCACCGATGCTTAAAGATCTGTTGGTATAAAAAAAAATTCATCAGTATATTCTCGCATTTTAAACGGTTTCAAGTGTCAGATTTTGGCTTATTTTAATCCTTCAAACTCAAAAACGGTTCAAATAATAAGAAATTTAAAGTTTAGTTTTACACGTATGAATCCATGATGCACATGCAGTTATCATAATAGAACCAAAAATAGTTTTAAGCTCACAAAAATGTCAAAATGTATAAAATTGACAAATAGAATTTCAAAAAAGAGTTTTAAAGTAACTCCTGTGAATTTCCAAATGAAAATAGTTTATTTGCGAAAATTTCGTAATGGGGATCCCCGAAAAAATTTGTTAATTCACAACTGTTTTTTGTAAATTTACAATTAGTTTTTAATGAATTCACGAAAAGAGATTGAGAATTTACAACTGTTTTCGTAAATTCACAAAAAAACTAAAAAATTTTTAATAATTTGTCACCAATAAACTATTTTTTTGCTTCTTTACAGGAATTACTTTTAACAGAGGCTGTACTCTTTCACATGCAACCAAAAAAAGTTAAAATTTTATAAAACTACCATTGTATCAAGTTTAATCTAAAAAAAAATGTTAAAGAAAATAGATTTTCAATTTTGCGAATTGGCCAATTACTAAAAAGTTAAAAATCTTATTTTTTATTTTGAACCCTTTTATGAGTAAATAAGCCAAGGTCTGATATATCTTATTAATTTTTTATTAAATAATCAATAAAATTAAAAATAATTTATTGGAAAAATTACTAATTGAATTTCTTTAAAATATTTGTCTTTCTTATGAAAAAAACTATTTTTCATTAATATTCTATAAGTTTGAGCAAATTATAAGGAAAACTTGGCATACTTCCGATAATTCTTATATTATATTTATAAATACTTATTATGTACATAATTGTTGCTTTTATTTAATAAATTAATTTCAAAGTACTGAAAATTAAAAAAAAAAAAAATTCATCAAAAACTACTTAGTAGCCTACTTATTATCAAAAAAGCAATTTAAAGACATTATATTTTTATCAGATTTTGAGAATTTTATAGGCGCATTTTCTTTAAAACACCCATAAAAAGTTTAACGCAAATATGTTTTTCACTTAAAAACAGTTTTGGTATACATCTTTGGAATCTTCAAATTTATTGGAAAAAAATTGTAAGAATAAGTTTCTTGTTCTTCTGTGTGTAAGCTCAGTTGAGAATTTTTTGTTTGCCCGAGCAAGAAAAGTTTTACTTTTAACTTTTAAACCTGGGATTGGGGAAAAATTAACGGATTGTGGTCAGAATGAGTTTTCTAGGCGTTTTACGAAGCTTGGTAGTTGCTTTCATTAATTCATGGAAATTTTTTAGTAAATCATTCTCGTAATTGAAAAGATTTTTCAAATCTATAAAGTAAGGAATTAATTTTTTATGCCCAAAAAATGAAAACTTATTATTTTTTTTTACTTTTTTGTTGTTGCTTTAATTACGATCAACTGTTACTGCTCTGAAAAAAAATTTTTACGTGAATCAAATAGGTTCTATTTGATCTAGATTTCTGTTTGACACAATTATTTATATAATAATTTTAACGCGGAGTCCACGTGTCTTAATTCAAGTTCACGGAAAATCGTTGCGAAGTTGCAAAGCTTATGAAATATTCAGCATAGCTATTAATAGGTCAAGTTCTAATGTTCTTCTCTGGATAAATGTTTGGGTGGTATAAGTCTTTGAGATATTTAATATTTAAAAAATTCGATTATATATATTTTTATTTTTTTAATTTGGCAGGTTTAATGGCAAATCATTTATTATTCATAATAAATTATTATTCATAATAAATGATTTTGCGAATATTAGATTGCGGTTTGTTAATTGTTTCAGTTAGTAATTCAGCAATTTTGTGACAGATTTGTCGATATTTATTGCTTAAAATATTGAAATTATACTATACGTCAAAATCCAAAATCCAATTTTATTAAATTATTTAAAATTCTCAAAAAAGAACTAGCACTTTCGATTCACAATTTAGTAAATTCAAAATTTGCTCAAAAATTTACAAATTTGTTGCAAATAAACCCTTTTGTGTGTGAATATTCACAAAATTTACATTTAACATTGTGTATATTACATGAACTTCGATTAATTTTATGAACACATAATTAAATATTTTTTGTGAGACATAAATTTTTTATAAAGCTATATACATGCAAATAAAACCGTATTATTTTAATTGATTATTTTATAGTTATATTAAAAAAGTAAACTTTTGCATTAAACTTTAACTTTTTGAGGTCATGTTATAAAAACAAAATCAAAAAATACCATTAAATAAGTTTTAATTTGTTTATAATGCAAATATTTTTTAAATAATTAAATTTCAATAATATAAATTCTACAAAAGAAAATATTATTTTTATAAATATTTTTTTAAAATTAAAATTCCATTTTGAACTCATTTTTACGACTTTCTAATCAAAATATAATAAAAATTTTAAATATATGTGTTGTTATATTGCATTATTAAAGATTTAAGTTACAAAAGTTATAAAAATAACAATTTGAAATTGTAATTTTGAATAAGTTTCCCGATTTCAAAATAAATCTAACTTAGGGGTGTGCGGTTACGAAGTTTTGGGTCGGGTTAGTCTTCGGGTATGATCCAAAAGTTTCAAAGGTTTTCAGGTATAGTTTTGAATCTGAAATTTTTCGGGCTTTATGATTCCATGAAAATATTTTTCCAAATTTTCCGTTAATATAAGACATTTTTAATAAAATTTTATTTGGTTATTTTTTACTATTTCTCCTCTTTTTAAGCGATTCATAGAATCGTAATTCTAGGGGAATTTCCGATTCAAAACTACATCTGTTGACCTATGAAGCTTTTTGGATATACCCTAAAACTGACCCGATCCGAAAAAAAGACTGAAAATTTTGGTACCCGGACACCTCTAATTTTAAAATTTCAGTTATTTATAATTTGGCAGTTCACGTTTTTTGAAACCCAAA
Organism: Anagrus nilaparvatae; assembly: GCA_022575985.1. Lineage (NCBI taxonomy): Eukaryota > Metazoa > Arthropoda > Insecta > Hymenoptera > Mymaridae > Anagrus > Anagrus nilaparvatae. Next base: position 26,893,134 of record JAKSXM010000231.1, on the reverse strand, counting down.
AAAGGTAGAGTTTATTGAGATAAAATATTAAAATAAAGCCAATAGCTCTAATCTCTATTCTCAATAAAAAAAAATCCGCGATAGTATACGTGATAGCCAATCAAATTGATATCCGAAAATGATCAACGAAAATGATTCAGTTGACTGCGATAAAAAATTACATAAAGTAAGCTACTGTGGACAATTGGACCATTTATATATCATATTTGCATTCGGTGACAAAAAAAATACTATTATTTTTGGCAAATTTAATGGATTTATCAACAGCAAAATTGTTATAAAGTTAAGTTTTGGATTTTTTCGATTTTAAAGATACTAGCTAATTTTAAGATAAATTAAAAATAAACTATAAGAAGGTTTTATTTTTTTCTGACTATAAAACTGATAAGTTTTTAGACCCAAAACGATTCTTAGATTCAAAATTTTATAAAAATTAAAACTGTAGACACAGAGTATTCTATCAACACTATTGAATTTTTATATTAATTAATACAATTATAATTAATGTATTGTATGACAATCCCTTAAGAAAAATATTAATCATAATTATATTTTATTATAAAAACATTATAAGTGATTCAAAGTAACATAATAAATCAACAGGTATATAAATTTATAATTAAGTAACATTGTGAATAATTCTCACACACACTTATACGTAGACATGTATATTATATACCTTGTGTCTGACTATACGTGACCTTTATCTACTTAAATTACATTTCATATAAACCCCTTGTGTTATTTTTTAGAGGGTGATGATATAATAAATTAATATTTTTAGATTATTAAAAAAAAATTGAATAAAATTTCAGTAAATTTCTAAGAATACATTTTTTATTCTTGAGAAATTTAGGTTATATGAATTTTTTTCAACAAAAAAATAAATGTATATGATACCTACACTGTGAAAAGTAACTTTCTTATATTAACAAAAAGGTTAAAAATTAGTAAATTTTCGGAAAAATTTGTAAATAATCGAGAAAAATCGTAAATTTACTAAAATTCGTATTTTAACAAAAAATTCGAGTATTCTCGATTTTTTTTTGTGAATTCGCAAGAAAAATTGATAATTTACCATTTTTTTTCGAAAATTTTCAAAAAATAGTTGTAAATTTCCAAAAAATAATTGCGAATTTACAACTTTTTTCGTAAAATCACAAAAAAAATCCGGAATTCTCGAATTTTTCGATAATATACTAAATTTAGTAAATTTACGATTTTTATCGACAATTTACAAATTTTTTTGAAAATTCACTAATTTTTCGAAAAAATTCTATTTTTTTTGTAAATCTAAGAAAGTTACTTTTTACAGTGTATATATCTTTTTTTTAATTTAATTAAATAAAATATTTTTCTTTGTTTTAAATGATTTAACAAAGTTAAAAAAAAAATAGAAAAAAAAAGTATACTATATTAACTGTTTTAAAAAGATATAGCAGGAAGTCATAGAAAAGCTTTAAGAAGTTCTGCAACAAGAAAAAATAGTGTCGTGATGTAGGTATATGCCTATAATTGTTTTTTTTTTACCCTATTGCATCTCTCGGTTGAATGACATTTTTACAAAAAGAGTTTGTAATCATTTGTTAAACATGATTTTTAGATAGACGGTTTTTTATTTTAATTTTTTAACTTGTTAGTTTGGTAACTAAATTTATAAAATTTTTAAATGCTATTTTTTCTGTATATCGATTGAATTTGGGCAAGTTTGGATTTTTATTTTTGAATTCGCCAATATTTGTAGATTTCAATAAAAAGATAAGATTCTCAAAATTATAGTCAACTACACTTCTAATACTGCCACCAAAAATCGTATCATAAGAGCCCACTAATAATATAGTTTTAAACATCTTGATTTTTGTTGGAGTAGTAGCACTACTATAGTGATACTTTAGAATAAATTTTCATGGGGTGTAATATCGAAGAGGTGACTTGAAAAGAGCTAGATTATTTTTAAAAATTTGTGAGACATTGTAATCGTATGATTTTTTATTTATTCAAGCTTCTATTTAATACAATTTTTTTATACTTTACTAATAAATTGGTTAATTTTCCAACTGAGAATAATGGTCTCGTATTACGTTAGCTCGTCAATAGATTTCTAATACATCTTATCTACACACTGTTTAATTCTCGGTTTAATTTAAAAACAAAAACAAAAACAAAAACTATCAACAATATAAAATTATTTTTGAAATTTTGTATAAGAACTTATCTTACACATGTTTCGAAAAACACTAAAAATGTTTGCTATAGTTTTTGTTAAAAAAAAAAAAAAAAAAAAAAATTACAGTGTCTAAATAAGGTGTATTAGGAGTCTACTAACGAAAAAACCTAATACATTGTGGTGAAATAATATTACGTGACCATTTCTTTCAGTTGGAAAATTAACCAATTTGATAAAAAAAATAAAATTTCTATATATTCATGTTTATACATGAAAGTATTAAGTAATGAATTTTACCAGAAATTTTATTTATTTAGCTTCTATTTAAGTTTAAAATATTCAATTTTTACGTCAGCAAGCAAAAATAACAATATTTATACATTAGTAGCAAAATTTGTTAAGAAAAAAATTTAATTTTTTTTTTTTTTTAAATCAAAATAGCCAAAAATTCCAGATAATTTATCAAATGTATTTATTTTTTCAAACAATAAAATGAAAAACTGCTCTATTATCTTTAAAAATGGCACAATTAATTTAAATTTAAAAATAAAAAAAAATGTTCTAAAATTAATCCCATTTATTTGTCACCAAATATTAATGCTTTTTTTGAATTGATTTTAATTTTTTCAGAACACATTATTTATTTAATTTCAATGCAGTTTAGCTTGTCCTTGATTAAATTCTAGTCGATAACATTAATTCGTTTCTGTCAATGGTTAAATGACAATAATAAAAAAAATTTTATGACATTATATTATAAATAATTATTTGCAAAAGGTCAAAATTTACTATCATTTCGAATTTCTTAACAACTATTTCGTTCTAAAATAAATTTATGAACTTAACAGAAAAGCTCGTAAAGCTTCAGGGTTGTCAAATAGCTTACTAAAATAAATTAAAAAATATTAATTTTAAAAAAAGTTTCAGCACACAATAAAAATCTTTTTTTAAACAAACTTCGATTTTTTAAAAATTACATAAATTACTAGAAACTAAAAGCCTACAACTTTTACTTTTTTTTTGTCAATAATAAGAATAAAAAAACATAATGAAATGAAAAAATAAAAAAAGTTTTGTTAAAGAAAAATAAATAAAGCGACCTTTGAATAAAAGAAAAGAAAAGAAAAGTTATTTAGATTTAAATGTTACTAATCAATAAAAGAAAAAAAAAGGTCAGAAAATTTGAAATAAAATATTAAAAAATTATACTGACTGCAGTATTTGCGGTGGTTTAAAGCTTATGTCAAGCCTATAAGTAGCATCAGAACTTAATTTGACTGTTTTTAATTGCGGAAAACGATCTGGTTGTTCCATTTTACAAAATACTGGACCGGCATTTGGTTCTTTTCTTATTGATAATGTAACTCGAAAATGACCATCCCCTCCCATTAGACCCCATAATCCGCATCAATTATTTTTTAAAATTTACATTTAATAATCAAATTATCAACATGTTAATACTTTGATAAATAACGTCTTACTTCAACAAAGTCGCATTTATAACTGCTTGAATTTTTTTTATTTTTTTATGTCGCCGCTTATAGTTCAAAGCAGTTTTTCTTTTTTTTGTATAGATCGCGCGCGCCTATGCTATAATCTACCACTAACAATAATATAGAAAAAAATAGCTGTACTTAGGATTTTTAATATAAAAAAATAGTATACCTGTGTTTGTGCTGTAAAATTTTTTTTATTACTTTTTGGATATTAAGGTTAATATATATTGCGGATTATACATTGACGAAAAAAATACAAATACAAATATATAGTTCAAAAGATCGACATTTTTTTATTATTGTGTATACTATATTTATTCTTGTGACTCTGAGTTGTAAAATTAATTATTATAGATTTTAGATAAAAAATTTTTGTTAGTTTTCTTCTATTTTTTTTATTATTGTAATGCTTTGTTTTTGTAATATGAGACTTTCTGAGATAAGTTAGCGCTCTTTTTGGTTTGTTTGCAGAGCATATCATATGGTAACAACGTGAAATTTCCCAATTTTGGATTTGTCTAAAAATTTTGTGACAGAAAATAATTACGCTTAACATTTATTACCAAAATTTTGGTTACCATTACCGGATTTACGATTTAAACTACTGGAATTTCCACTGCCGCTACGTCCCGGAATTCAAGTTGAGCTAATTTTTTTTTTCTTTTAAATGCAACATGAAACGTAAAGATAAAATAAAAAATTATTGTAAAATTATGTAAAATTTTTAACCTTGGTAATAGAATGAATAGATATAGATATTATATAATAATAGACTGAAAGTATTTGAAACGTAGGCAATTTATTTGCATAAATAAAGATAATTGTTAGCTCAAGAATTTTTTTTCTTTGTTTGGTTAGATCTGAAAAGCAGTTTAGTTTTGACATGGAAAAAATCATGTAAACAACAAAATTTTAAAGTTTTTACTTTATTTTATTCAGTAAAAATATATAGTAAGTTATTTTTAGAATGAAATAAGAAAATAATTCAAAATCTAAAATAATATTTGAAGATATAATTCGGGGGAAAAAAAATTGAAAAAATAAATGTAAATATTTAGGTATTATATATTTATAATCGGTATTATTATTCGAATATTTTAATTTTTCATTTCATATGTTATTTTTTTTAAAGTCAAAAAGTTAGTTTTGATGAAAATGTAAACTTTTTTAAAATTATTTCGTAATATTACTTTAAAGTTGAATCAGGTGGATAGAAATAGCATTTTTTGGGCCGTCGAAAATGAAATTAAAAAATATTTGGATGATTTTGTAACTAAAAGTTAAAAAAAACTAAAAGTTTTCAAAAAAGTAATTTTAATATGCAAAAAGGTGGTCACCGTCGCTACTACAGCTCATGGTGTATTAATACCATGTCCCTTTTCAGAATATTCAACTCCAGGTTACTTTGTAGAAGAATGGTTCGTAGTAAGAAATTGGATGGATGGCACAGTACGAGCCCCGTCAGATTAAGGCAACATACCGTTAAGTAGCACAACCACATTCGTGGCTTAGACTTGGGCGTATTTTATACACCCAATCTTGTGACTCATTTTCGAATGTCTATACGACATTACTATTTTCATTTTTTGTCTTTCGACTTCATTTTTTGTCTTTCGACTTCTTTTTCATAACTTGTCATTACGACAATATTTTTCTCAATTTTCATTGATTATTTTCGTTCCGATTCCGGAACAAGTTGCTTCCAAGTAGGCTCCACCATGTGGAGATCGACGTCAACTACCCTTCTGCGTTTTGAATTCGTATTCCTTACCACTAACACTCTCCCTTTCCACTTGCGATCGACAAAGACCCATCGGAGAATCCCTTCCAAGAGCTGGGCTGAGTAGCATCGGACCACCGTGTCTGTAAGTGGGGAATGCATCCTTATATACTTAACAAAACTCATTTTTATCACTTGCGAGAAAAAAAAATCAAGTTTAAAATTAATAATTCTTTAAAAATTAAGCATTTTTTTTAATGAAACTTTATTAAAAATATTTAATAATGTTATTTTAAAACGTTTTTCATTGCAAAATAATGTCTAAAAACAGAAATAATAGCTAATTTATTAAAAAAATAAACAGTTTTAGTAATAAAATGCTGCCTTGTCACCTCTAGTGTCGAGAGTCGATAGTTAAAATATTTGAGAGGGTTTTAAAAAATAGAGCGCTACTTTTAAAATTTTAAATGGGACAGCTCTGGCGCGCAATGGGATTTGTATAAAGTGCCATATAGTTAATAATTTTTCTTTTGTTTTTTTTTGAAATTTTTTCTAAAATAAAATTTTTTCTTTTTTTTGCAAAAACCAACTTTGTAAGTTTGAAAAAATTATTTTTCGCTTGACTAAAATACAGAAGGATTAAATAGTATATTCACGGCTCGTATCCAGAAAAGTAAAGGAGACTCTGCAAACTTTTATTCTTAGCTTTCGTGTCACCTTGTCCAAAAAATTTTGTTAAAAAATGTTTGTGTTCAAAGAATATTTTTGATTTTGCGACTTCCAGGGGCCCTAGAATACTTTATAGGTTAATGGACTTGGCATAATCTCAATTTAGGAACTAATTTCGGTTCGAGGACTTATAATAATTAGGGAGTATAATAGTTCTGTGAACATATTTTATGCTCATTGGTTGTATAAACACACAAACTCGTTATTAGTGTTTTATGATACTTATTTAGAAAAAAAATTAATTACAACAAAACTTTTTTTTACATTAGCCATATTATAATCTTGTTATTGTCAATTTCAATAACAATAAAAAAGTAAAATTAAATACCTAATAAATAAATAAATTAAATATAATTTAACATATGTAAAAAAAATATTATTACATAAATAGATTGTTTAAAAAAATGAAAAGATACAACGTGACAATATCACACGCGATCTTGCGTTACTTGTCGATGTTAATATTTAAAAAAAAATAATAATTATAATAATAATAATATAAACTAATTTCTTTGCACGCTTTTTGTTTTTGTTTTTTTTTTCGTTTTTTTACTAAAAATTGTTTTCCCTATTAAATTTTATAAATATAAAAATAAACGTTCTACACTTTAGGGATACTTTGTTTAAATTTTATTTATTTTATAATTTTCGAAGTAAAAGATTTTGACGGTTCTTAATGAGCTTGGAAATTAGATCTTGAAATTCAAAATTGTTTCGGAAAAACTAAAAATAATAATGATGAAGGGATTTTAAAAGGGCTTAATTTTTAATTTAGTTACTTTACTTTTGATAAAACTGTTTCTGTTGAACCGGTTTCAAATTTCAATCTCTCATTATTATAAAGTTTGGAAATAGTGGAACTTCGAATTTTGAGGATTTTTGAATTAGTTTTCATTAAAAAATGTTATGATCAAGTTGGGCAAGGCTTGAATTTGAATTTGGTCGGATTTCAGGTAATTCCTAAAATTCCTTTTCTATGCAAATGTTTAATTTAATAGAAAATTAATAAATATCTTTTCGGGTTTTTATTATCTCGTCAAACGATTCCAATCTCAGTTTACATAAGAGATTTCACGTCATCTGGATCCAAATTGGATTAAAAGGTCCTGGAAAATGATAAGAAATTTTTTTTTCTTCTAAAATTGCAACTAAAAATAAGTACTCTCAGTTAATTTTATGTTTCTAAGTCAAATCCTTGATTTTTGGCAGCAATTTTTATCTTTTTGGCTTACTTTTGTAAATTAAGGCAAAAATTCTTATTTTTAGCTGCCAAATACTTATTTCACATTGAAAAATATTTTCATTTTAGTTACTTATACGAATCTTTTCGTACAATTCGAATATAGGATCCAAAATTTAATTTGGACTGCAGATGTAATTTTAATCTTACAAATTTTGCAAAAATGTTTCTGACTAAAAAAAAAATGTTTTTCAAAAAAATAAACACAAAATTGTACAGCCAGAGAAATTCTCGATTCAAAACTGTACTTGAAGACCTTTTTCGAAAATTTTTGGGTGTCCCTTAAATCCCATCTAATCCGATTTGAAAAAAAGCCCAAATTTTCGGGTCAGGTATCCGAAAAATCGGGTAACCCATATTATTTATAAATTGTACAAAAATTTGTTGAAAACCTTTTTATTTAAACTAGCTTTAAATTGTAGAATTTCATTTGCCAAACTTGGAATTTATAAAAATAAACTAGTTTATACAAAAAATAATCTCCCCTTAAAATTTGATCAGGTCCATTATAAAATTTTCTTAGAACCGATTTTTCAGTGTTCACCTAAAGTTGGAAGCTCAAAAACAAAGCAATTTTACAGTGTAGTTATTAGCTTAATATTTTACTTATATACTCCTGACTGTTTTTTTTTTAAATAACATTAAAAAACTTTTCGTGATAGCCAAATTAAAAAAAAGAAATATTTATCAAAATAGGTAGTAGTACTTTTTAATAAGATTATTCTACTTATTTATTTAAATACAAAATTTAATTTTTAGATTAAAAAATAATAATAATTTTTTTTTTTTGTAAATATCCTTTTAACACGCGATTATTACTTTATCAATAATAGATAATTTTTTCTTTTTTTGTTATGGAATAATAAAATTACTTTAATAATTATAATTGTTACCTTGACAAAATAAAAGAAAAAAAAAAATTAAATATTTTTACACTCTTTTGTATTAATTGTAATAAAAATATTTAAAGAATTTTTTTTACTTTAATTGTTCTGCATTCTTTTTATTAAAATTTATATTAAAAAAAAAAAAAATTCTTTTTTCGTCGCATCTAAAAATGATTTACGTAAAAAAAAGTCGATTCTTTAGAAGAAAAAGCTTGATACTTTTTTGCTTTTTAGTTTTCTTGTTCTTGGGAAGTTTATTTTATTTAACTGAATAATGCGTGTGTAGCTGTTAAAAAACTCTTATCGGTGTTGGTTCAAAACTCCAGGTTATTATTTTTTAATTAAATAAATAGTCATTTTGGGTCAAAAATGTTAAGAATTTAGCAATTTTTTAAAAATAAGGTTCTGGCTAATATATGTTTAAATAGTGTAAAAAATTATTCACACGTGAAAAAATAATATTAAGAAAAACATTGTAAATTATACAATAATTAAAAAGCGATTTTGATTAAATTTATTCATGCCAATAACGTAATAAAAAGCACAAACTTCCTAAAAGTCAATGTCAGAAAATTTTAATTATATTTTTTTAACTTTTAACTTCTTTTTTAAATTATACAGAAATCACAAATGCAAATATAGAACTGATTTTCAAGTTTCACCTCAAAAAATATAAATATATTATGCCAGAGTTATAAGTGCCTCATTTTGGGCGTATGAGAGTGCAAACATATTTTTTCTAAGAAATAGCTATTTTTGCCCTAGATATGTAAAATACAATTCATTTTTTGATAATTATAGAGGTATCAGAAGTTACAGTATTTGGTAATCTAAGTCTGCTAGAAAGTCTCTATTCAAGAGACTTTTGACCCGAATACAACCTTTTTAATTCACTAGACACTTGACCAAAGTTATAGACAATTTCAGCACTTCAATTTAACTTTTGGGAAAATATTTCAGTAGAACATTTTTTTCAGGTGTCAGTATTCTTGAATAAAGGCTTTTACAGCAGGTTTTGATTGTCATCATAAAGTGGCTATTAACTTTATGTTATCTTTGATTAATTAAGAATAAAGTAAGGCTTATTAATTTTAGATACAGTGTAAACAGTAACTTTCTTGTATTAACAAAAAAATTAGAAAATTTTCAAAAAAATCGTATAATTACTAAATTTAGCATATTAACAAAAAATTCGAGTATTCTCGATTTTCAAAAAATAGTTGTAAATTTTCGAAAAGTAGTTGTGAATTTACAACTTTTTTCGTAAATTCACAAAAAAAAATCAAGAATTATCGAATTTTTCGATAATATGCTAAATTTAGTAAATTTACGATTTTTATCGAATATTTACAAAATTTTTTGAAAATTTACTAATTTTTCGAAAACATTCTATTTTTTTTTATAAATCTAAGAAAGTTACTTTTTACAGTGTAGGTAAAAAGGTTCTAATTTTAAAACTAAAAATAAAAAATATGTTCCAAACAAATAAGCGAACAAAAGAACATAACTTTTTATTATAAATCCTTGGCATGAATTTGTATTCTAATAGCAAATGTTTATCGATTGTACGGTTTGTTTGATCCGATTTGTTTAAACGTCAAAGATATCGAGCAGTGTTATATATGGGCAGAAATTCAAAAAAAAGTAGTAAAATAAAATCTTTAATTTTGAGCCCTTACTTTTGGCTAGATGAAAAAATAGTATTCAAATTCAGACAAAAATAAAAGTTAGCCTATGTCTGCAAAAGTCAAGACTGTTTAAAATCGTATATAAAGTATCATTTGAACAGAAATCTTTTTTGAAGGAACAAAATATAGTTTTTGACCATATAATGCAGTTTGTACTACACACAGGAAACAATGGTCGTATCTTGAATGTTGTTCTATGGTATCTCATATAGATTTTTATTTGTGTAAAGAATAAAAGAACGATAAAAATCTTTAAGATAAAGTAAAGAATGCTCCAAATCGCACGTAATTTATTTTCTGAGGCAAATACTCCAGTAAATATTTGAAGGGTGAAGGGGGATTCTTCAAGTTTCCGAACACCACCAAATTTGGTCTACTATAGGTTTTTTGAGTCACTGACCCCGAATTTTGGCGTTTTCTCTATGAGAGGTACTTGAAAAATCTTTAAATTTGCAAAAATTAACCCTGAAAAGGGGCAATTTTTATGTGTTTGAACTTTAAGTGTCAAAATTTGGTTCATATGTGTTTTTTGGGTCACTGATCACGAATTTCAAAAGCCTGTCTAATAAAAATAAAAACATCAAATACATCAAAAATACTAATTTTAAGGGTAGTTTTTGTAATTTAAAAGTGGGACGCCAATTTTTAGTAGACAGAACCCTGAAATTTGTGATCAGTGATCCAAAAACCCCCGTGGACCAAATGTGGACACTAAAAGGGCGAAAATAGTTTTTGCAAATTTAAGGGTGTTCCGTACATTTTTCATAAAAAAGACTCCGAAATTCGAGATCAGTGACCCAAAAAATCTAGTAGAACAAACCTGACGAAAGCCGAAAATTTGGAAAACTAAACCGTATATTGACTGGAGTAGCAGTCGAGGATGGTAAATTGCAATTCGGGGTATTCTTTATTTACGAACAAGAGCCGTACAATATTTTTCTCCGTCAGTCTCAAGAAAACACTTTTTTGCTGGACACGCAGCAAACAAATTATAATGATGGTGTCAGTTTAAAAAAAAATCTAGTGTCTTGGCTAGACTCTGTTTCTCGAAATAAGTAGCCAGTTGGCCAATAAGAGTTGGGAAAAAATATTTCATGCTTCTCTTTCATACAATTGTATACTTTAAATTGAGAGAAAAAAAAAACAAAGAAAATAAAGATTTTTGCTCATATATATTATTTTTGTGAGGCTTGAATGACCGGTTTTCACTAAACATACATGTATAGATTCTTGAGCTTTTTCTTATACTTTTTTCTGTATATCGTATTATATTTTATGTATAAACTAATGTCTTAGAAAATTTATAAACATATGTCTTGTAATGTTTTTGCTTGAAATTCTTCATTTTATATTTTAACGTATATTTTTTTTATTTTTATTTTATTTATTAAATAACCCAAAGCTTTTAATATTAAATAGTCAAAATTTATGTTTATTTATTTAAGATTTTACTATTTTTAGTTATTACCTATTAAATCATTTTTTATTTCATTAATAAATTATAATAATTTTTTTAAACCACGCCAGTTATTTAGTATTTTTAACTTTTTTTTTCAGAAATCTGCAATTAAAAAAGGAGAGAACATCAAATATGACAACCTAAGTACTCGTACCAGTACATGAACGGTTAAGGATTTTCGTTTATTAAATGTAAAATATTTAATAAATTTTGTTTTTAATGGTTACTTTGAACCCTTACTAATATATTAACACAAAAATTTTGTCCCAATTAGCATTTTATTTTGTGAAATTAAGTAATATTTACGATATATTCTTTGCACCAGTAGATGAACGACGGAATTTCAAATGGAAAAAATGCTTCAGTACTTGAACCACCTAAAATCTTCAAATATTTGTTTCTAAAGATAATCGTTTAAATTTTTTTTTTAATTATGCAGCAATCTTTCAGCTTCAATATTTATCTATTTTTTAATCCTAAATTAACAAATAATATCTAAGCTCAGGTACTGGTGATCGCTCATGCACTGGTACGAGTACCTTATATTTTCGAATTAACAATACTGTCAGTGTCATGTAACAGCAATTCAAAAAAGATTTCAGCATAGCAACAGAATTCATAAAAATATTGATTGTATTTACGCATCTGTTAGAGAATTTTCAATTTTCAATAATTGTTTGAGCAGAAAATTCTTTTGAAAAAATCTTTCAGAGCAACGAAATGAAAATTATTTTTTCCAATCATAAACTGTAAAAAATTTAAAAAATTTTCTTTTTTTAAGGCTACAATACATTAGCATACCTCCAACATCAATAAAAAAAAAAAAAATTTGGCGAAAAAAAAAACAAAAATATGGGTTCTGTGAACTCTTATATACATATGGTTTCTTAATTATCTATCCAGTCACGTACATAGTCACGAAAGCAACAAAAAATAAAAAAAAAACCATACAAGTCTTAAAGCTAAAAAAATATAAATATAAATAAATAAAAAAAAAATAAAAATTGAATCTATAATTTCGTATCATTAAATTATGTATAATTTTTCTTAGAATCACATAAATTTTCATTAAATATGACCTATTTTTCGAGATACAGAACTTTCCATTTCTAATTAAATTATAATATTTATAAAAAAAATAATATATGTATGCGTGTTTGGATTACTTTTTTAAAAAGATTTCTTAAATTATAATAATGAAAGTAAGTTATAATTGATTAAAAAACTAAAAAAAAAAACGATGTGCGTATATGAGGTATTTCATCTCAAAGTTTTATCATGAAAATTCGGACTTTTTTTTTTATTACAAAAAATTGACTCCTAATTTTTAAAATCACCTGAAACTATAATTTTGTAATAAAATGACGATCTATAATTAAAGAACGTAAAGAAGCTATATATTGTTTAAAATTTTTAAAGTACTGAAATAAAAATATCTTCAATAAAGAAAATCTTCTAGATTAGTATCTATACTTGTGTCAAGTAGATATCCATTTAAAATATGAAGACTCTACTTGAATCAAGCAACTTATCTTCGTCACTTGTAGTTCATCACATTGAAAAAGTACTTTTATATCATTTAAAATACACAGACCTCTAATTCATTAATGATAATTTTATTTATTCTCTACATTATTTGAAAATACTTAGGGTACATCTAGAGAAGTATTTAATTGAAGTTACTGAATAAACCTTTCTTACCACAAACATTTGATGTAAAAATTTCAATATGAGCATTAAATAATACTATAGCATATTTCAGAGTTATCGTACTTGATAGAATAAAGTTAGTCTGCTTCGATGCACTCAATAGTTTTATTATCTTTTTTCTTTCTTTACTTCTCTTTTTTAATTCTTTATTATGCAGATATACTTTATTATTTCAATGATATACTTTATAAAAATTGAGGAAATAAATTTAGACTAATTATAATATTACATAACAATAGAGAAAATGTTATTCAAAAGAATGAAAAATTTAAAACACATAAATTTGAATTAAGGTATTAAACTTGAGTTTTCTTGAGTTTATCTATCATTTTCAATAGTTTTAACGATAATAAAAGTATGGTTTAAAATTATCTGCAACGAGAAAATAAAAGCTTATGTAATTTCAGATTATACCATTATATTTTGATCAACTACAGCCAGGGCCCATGAAGATGGAGAAATTAATGGTACAAAAATTTTTTTAAAAGTATGGCTCAGACCGCTTAAAATTGTCTGAAATGTGAAAATAACAGCTAATGTATTTTCAAATTTTACCTTTATATTTTGATCAACTACAGCAAGGGACAATGGAGATGGAGAAATTATTGGTACAAAAATTTTTTCAACAGTATAGCTCAGATGGCTTAAAATTGTCTGAATTGTGAAAATAACAGCTAATGTATTTTCAAATTTTACCCTTATATTTTGATCAACTACAGCAAGGGACAATGGAGATGGAGAAATTATTGGTACAAAAATTTTTTCAACAGTATAGCTCAGATGGCTTAAAATTGTCTGAAATGTGAAAATAACAGCTAATGTATTTTCAAATTTTACCCTTATATTTTGATCAACTACAGCAAGGGACAATGGAGATGGAGAAATTAATGGTACAAAAATATTTTCAAAAGTATGGCTCAGATGGCTTAAAATTGTATGAAATGAGAAAATAACAGCTAATGTATTTTCAAATTTTACCCTTATATTTTGATAAACTACAGCAAGGGACAATGGAGATGGAGAAATTAATGGTACAAAAATATTTTCAAAAGTATGGCCCAGATGGCTTAAAATTGTCTGAAATGTGTAAATAACAGCTAATTTATTTTCAAATTTTACCCTTATATTTTGATCAACTACAGCCAGGGCCCATGGAGATGGAAAAATTATTGGTACAAAAATTTTTTCAACAGTATAGCTCAGATGGCTTAAAATTGTCTGAAATGTGAAAATAACAGCAAATGTATTTTCAAATTTTACCCTTATATTTCGATCAACTACAGCCAGGGCCCCTGGAGATGGAGAAATTAATGGTACAAAAATTTTTCAAAAGTATGGCTCAGATGGCTTAAAATTGTCTGAAATGTGTAAATAACAGCTAATGTATTTTCAAATTTTACCCTTATATTTTGATCAACTACAGCCAGGGCCCATGGAGATGGAAAAATTAATGGTACAAAAATTTTTTCAACAATATGGCTCAGATGGTTTAAAATTTTCTGAAACGTGAAAATAACAGCTAATGTATTTTCAAATTTTACCCTTATATTTTGATCAACTACAGCAAGGGACAATGGAGATGGAGAAATTAATGGTACAAAAATTTTTTCAAAAGTATGGCTCAGATGGCTTAAAATTGTCTGAAACGTGAAAATAACAGCTAATGTATTTTTAAATTTTACCCTTATATTTTGATTACCTACAGCCAGGGCCCATGGAGATGGAGAAATTAATGGTACAAAAATTTTTTCAAAAGTATGGCTCAGATGGCTTAAAATTGTCTGAAATGTGAAAATAACAGCTAATGTATTTTCAAATTTTACCCTTATATTTTGATTACCTACAGCCAGGGCCCATGGAGATGGAGAAATTAATGGTACAAAAATTTTTTCAACAATATGGCTCAGATGGTTTAAAATTTTCTGAAACGTGAAAATAACAGCTAATGTATTTTCAAATTTTACCCTTATATTTTGATCAACTACAGCCAGGGCCCATGGAGATGGAAAAATTATTGGTACAAAAATTTTTTCAACAGTATAGCTCAGATGGCTTAAAATTGTCTGAAATGTGAAAATAACAGCTAATGTATTTTCAAATTTTACCCTTATATTTTGATCAACTACAGCCAGGGCCCCTGGAGATGGAGAAATTAATGGTACAAAAATTTTTTCAAAAGTATGGCTCAGATGGCTTAAAATTGTCTGAAATGTGAAAATAACAGCTAATGTATTTTCAAATTTTACCCTTATATTTTGATCAACTACAGCCAGGGACAATGGAGATGGAGAAATTAATGGTACAAAAATTTTTTCAAAAGTATGGCTCAGATGGCTTAAAATTGTCTGAAATGTGAAAATAACAGCTAATGTATTTTAAAATTTTACCCTTATATTTTGATCAACTACAGCCAGGGCCCATGGAGATGGAAAAATTATTGGTACAAAATTTTTTTCAACAGTATAGCTCAGATGGCTTAAAATTGTCTGAAATGTGAAAATAACAGCTAATGTATTTTCAAATTTTACCTTTATATTTTAATCAACTACAGCAAGGGACAATGGAGATGGAGAAATTAATGGTACAAAAATTTTTTCAAAAGTATGGCTCAGATGGCTTAAAATTGTCTGAAATGTGAAAATAACAGCTAATGTATTTTCAAATTTTACCCTTATATTTTGATCAACTACAGCCAAGGCCCATGGAGATGGAGAAATTAATGGTACAAACATTTTTTCAAAAGTATGGCTCAGATGGCTTAAAATTGTCTGAAATGTGAAAATAACAGCTAATGTATTTTAAAATTTTACCCTTATATTTTGATCAACTACAGCCAGGGCCCATGGAGATGGAAAAATTATTGGTACAAAAATTTATTCAACAGTATAGCTCAGATGGCTTAAAATTGTCTGAAATGTGAAAATAACAGCTAATGTATTTTCAAATTTTACCTTTATATTTTGATCAACTACAGCAAGGGACAATGGAGATGGAGAAATTAATGGTACAAAAATTTTTTCAAAAGTATGGCTCAGATGGCTTAAAATTGTCTGAAATGTGAAAATAACAGCTAATGTATTTTAAAATTTTACCCTTATATTTTGATCAACTACAGCCAGGGCCCATGGAGATGGAAAAATTATTGGTACAAAATTTTTTTCAACAGTATAGCTCAGATGGCTTAAAATTGTCTGAAATGTGAAAATAACAGCTAATGTATTTTCAAATTTTACCTTTATATTTTAATCAACTACAGCAAGGGACAATGGAGATGGAGAAATTAATGGTACAAAAATTTTTTCAAAAGTATGGCTCAGATGGCTTAAAATTGTCTGAAATGTGAAAATAACAGCTAATGTATTTTCAATTTTTACCCTTATATTTTGATCAACTACAGCCAGGGCCCATGGAGATGGAGAAATTAATGGTACAAAAATTTTTTCAAAAGTATGGCATAGATGGCTTAAAATTGTCTGAAATGTGAAAATAACAGCTAATGTATTTTCAAATTTTACCCTTATATTTTGATCAACTACAGTCAGGGCCCATGGAGATGGAGAAATTAATGGTACAAAAATTTTTTCAAAAGTATGGCTCAGATGGCTTAAAATTGTCTGAAATGTGAAAATAACAGCTAATGTATTTTCAAATTTTACCCTTATATTTTGATCAACTACAGCAAGGGACAATGGAGATGGAGAAATTAATGGTACAAAAATTTTTTCTAAAGTATGGCTCAGATGGCTTAAAATTGTCTGAAATGTGAAAATAACAGCTAATGTATTTTCAAATTTTGCCCGTATATTTTGATAAACTACAGCCAGGGCCCATGGAGATGGAAAAATTAATGGTATAAAAATTTTTTCAACAGTATAGCTCAGATGGCTTAAAATTGTTTGAACTGTGAAAATAACAGCTAATGTATTTTCAAATTTTACCCTTATATTTTGATCAACTACAGCAAGGGACAATGGAGATGGAGAAATTATTGGTACAAAAATTTTTTCAAAAGTATGGCTCAGATGGCTTAATATTGTCTGAAATGTGAAAATAACAGCTAATGTATTTTCAAATTTTACCCTTATATTTTGATCAACTACAGCCAGGGCCCATGGAGATGGAAAAATGATTGGTACACAAATTTTTTCAACAGTATAGCTCAGATGGCTTAAAATTGTCTGAAATGTGAAAATAACAGCTAATGTATTTTTAAATTTTACCCTTATATTTTGATCAACTACAGCCAGGGCCCATGGAGATGGAAAAATTATTGGTACAAAAATTTTTTCAACAGTATAGCTCAGATGGCTTAAAATTGTCCGAAATGTGAAAATAACAGCTAATGTATTTTCAAATTTTACCCTTATATTTTGATCAACTACAGCCAGGGCCCATGGATATGGAAAAATTATTGGTACAAAAATTTTTATAACAGTATAGCTCAGATGGCTTAAATTGTCTGAAATGTGAAAATAACAGTTAATGTATTTTCAAATTTTACCTTTATATTTTGATCAACTACAGCAAGGGACAATAGAGATGGAGAAATTAATGGTACAAAAATTTTTTCAAAAGTATGGCTCAGATGGCTTAAAATTGTCTGAAATGTGAAAATAACAGCTAATGTATTTTCAAATTTTACCCTTATATTTTGATCAACTACAGTCAGGGCCCATGGAGATGGAGAAATTAATGGTACAAAAATTTTTTCAAAAGTATGGCTCAGATGGCTTAAAATTGTCTGAAATGTGAAAATAACAGCTAATGTATTTTCAAATTTTACCCTTATATTTTGATCAACTACAGCAAGGGACAATGGAGATGGAGAAATTAATGGTACAAAAATTTTTTCTAAAGTATGGCTCAGATGGCTTAAAATTGTCTGAAATGTGAAAATAACAGCTAATGTATTTTCAAATTTTGCCCGTATATTTTGATAAACTACAGCCAGGGCCCATGGAGATGGAAAAATTAATGGTATAAAAATTTTTTCAACAGTATAGCTCAGATGGCTTAAAATTGTTTGAACTGTGAAAATAACAGCTAATGTATTTTCAAATTTTACCCTTATATTTTGATCAACTACAGCAAGGGACAATGGAGATGGAGAAATTATTGGTACAAAAATTTTTTCAAAAGTATGGCTCAGATGGCTTAATATTGTCTGAAATGTGAAAATAACAGCTAATGTATTTTCAAATTTTACCCTTATATTTTGATCAACTACAGCCAGGGCCCATGGAGATGGAAAAATGATTGGTACACAAATTTTTTCAACAGTATAGCTCAGATGGCTTAAAATTGTCTGAAATGTGAAAATAACAGCTAATGTATTTTTAAATTTTACCCTTATATTTTGATCAACTACAGCCAGGGCCCATGGAGATGGAAAAATTATTGGTACAAAAATTTTTTCAACAGTATAGCTCAGATGGCTTAAAATTGTCCGAAATGTGAAAATAACAGCTAATGTATTTTCAAATTTTACCCTTATATTTTGATCAACTACAGCCAGGGCCCATGGATATGGAAAAATTATTGGTACAAAAATTTTTATAACAGTATAGCTCAGATGGCTTAAATTGTCTGAAATGTGAAAATAACAGTTAATGTATTTTCAAATTTTACCTTTATATTTTGATCAACTACAGCAAGGGACAATAGAGATGGAGAAATTAATGGTACAAAAATTTTTTCAAAAGTATGGCTCAGATGGCTTAAAATTGTCTGAAATGTGAAAATAACAGCTAATGTATTTTCAAATTTTACCCTTATATTTTGATCAACTACAGCCAGGGACAATGGAGATGGAGAAATTAATGGTACAAAAATTTTTTCAAAATTATGGCTCAGATGGCTTAAAATTGTCTGAAATGTGAAAATAACAGCTAATGTATTTTCAAATTTTACCCTTATATTTTGATTATCTACAGCCAGAGCCCATGGAGATGGAAAAATTAATGGTATAAAAATTTTTTCAACAATATGGCTCAGATGGTTTAAAATTTTCTGAAACGTGAAAATAACAGCTAATGTATTTTCAAATTTTACCCTTATATTTTGATCAACTACAGCCAGGGACAATGGAGATGGAGAAATTAATGGTACAAAAATATTTTCAAAAGTATGGCTCAGATGGCTTAAAATTGTCTGGAATGTGAAAATAACAGCTAATGTATTTTCAAATTTTACCCTTATATTTTGATCAACTACAGCAAGGGACAATGGAGATGGAGAAATTAATGGTACAAAAATTTTTTCAAATGTATGGCTCAGATGGCTTAAAATTGTCTGAAATGTGAAAATAACAGCTAATGTATTTTCAAATTTTACCCTTATATTATGATCAACTACAGCCAGGGACCATGGAGATGGAAACATTAATGGTATAAAAATTTTTTCAAAAGTATGGCTCAGATGGCTTAAAATTGTCTGAAATGTGAAAATAACAGCTAATCTATTTTCAACTTTTACCCTTATATTTTGATCAACTACAGTTAGGGCCCATGGAGATGGAGAAATTAATGGAACAAAAATTTTTTCAAAAGTATGGCTCAGATGGCTTAAAATTGTCTGAAATGTGAAAATAACAGCTAATGTATTTTCAAATTTTTCCCTTATATTTTGATCAACTACAGCCAGGGACAATGGAGATGGAGAAATTAATGGTATAAAAATATTTTCAAAAGTATGGCTCAGATGGCTTAAAATTGTCTGAAATGTGAAAATAACAGCTAATGTATTTTTAAATTTTACCCTTATATTTTGATCAACTACAGCAAGGGACAATGGAGATGGAGAAATTAATGGTACAAAAATTTTTTCTAAAGTATGGCTCAGATGGCTTAAAATTGTATGAAATGTGAAAATAACAGCTAAGTTATTTTCAAATTTTACCCTTATATTTTGATCAACTACAGCCAGGGCCCATGGAGATGGAGAAATTAATGGTACAAAAATTTTTTCAAAAGTATGGCTCAGATGGCTTAAAATTGTCTGAAATGTGAAAATAACAGCTAATGTATTTTCAAATTTTACCCTTATATTTTGATCAACTACAGTCAGGGCCCATGGAGATGGAGAAATTAATGGTACAAAAATTTTTTCAAAAGTATGGCTCAGATGGCTTAAAATTGTCTGAAATGTGAAAATAACAGCTAATGTATTTTCAAATTTTACCCTTATATTTTGATCAACTACAGCAAGGGACAATGGAGATGGAGAAATTAATGGTACAAAAATTTTTTCTAAAGTATGGCTCAGATGGCTTAAAATTGTCTGAAATGTGAAAATAACAGCTAATGTATTTTCAAATTTTGCCCGTATATTTTGATAAACTACAGCCAGGGCCCATGGAGATGGAAAAATTAATGGTATAAAAATTTTTTCAACAGTATAGCTCAGATGGCTTAAAATTGTTTGAACTGTGAAAATAACAGCTAATGTATTTTCAAATTTTACCCTTATATTTTGATCAACTACAGCAAGGGACAATGGAGATGGAGAAATTATTGGTACAAAAATTTTTTCAAAAGTATGGCTCAGATGGCTTAATATTGTCTGAAATGTGAAAATAACAGCTAATGTATTTTCAAATTTTACCCTTATATTTTGATCAACTACAGCCAGGGCCCATGGAGATGGAAAAATGATTGGTACACAAATTTTTTCAACAGTATAGCTCAGATGGCTTAAAATTGTCTGAAATGTGAAAATAACAGCTAATGTATTTTTAAATTTTACCCTTATATTTTGATCAACTACAGCCAGGGCCCATGGAGATGGAAAAATTATTGGTACAAAAATTTTTTCAACAGTATAGCTCAGATGGCTTAAAATTGTCCGAAATGTGAAAATAACAGCTAATGTATTTTCAAATTTTACCCTTATATTTTGATCAACTACAGCCAGGGCCCATGGATATGGAAAAATTATTGGTACAAAAATTTTTATAACAGTATAGCTCAGATGGCTTAAATTGTCTGAAATGTGAAAATAACAGTTAATGTATTTTCAAATTTTACCTTTATATTTTGATCAACTACAGCAAGGGACAATAGAGATGGAGAAATTAATGGTACAAAAATTTTTTCAAAAGTATGGCTCAGATGGCTTAAAATTGTCTGAAATGTGAAAATAACAGCTAATGTATTTTCAAATTTTACCCTTATATTTTGATCAACTACAGCCAGGGACAATGGAGATGGAGAAATTAATGGTACAAAAATTTTTTCAAAATTATGGCTCAGATGGCTTAAAATTGTCTGAAATGTGAAAATAATAGCTAATGTATTTTCAAATTTTACCCTTATATTTTGATCATCTACAGCCAGAGCCCATGGAGATGGAAAAATTAATGGTATAAAAATTTTTTCAACAATATGGCTCAGATGGTTTAAAATTTTCTGAAACGTGAAAATAACAGCTAATGTATTTTCAAATTTTACCCTTATATTTTGATCAACTACAGCCAGGGACAATGGAGATGGAGAAATTAATGGTACAAAAATATTTTCAAAAGTATGGCTCAGATGGCTTAAAATTGTCTGGAATGTGAAAATAACAGCTAATGTATTTTCAAATTTTACCCTTATATTTTGATCAACTACAGCAAGGGACAATGGAGATGGAGAAATTAATGGTACAAAAATTTTTTCAAATGTATGGCTCAGATGGCTTAAAATTGTCTGAAATGTGAAAATAACAGCTAATGTATTTTCAAATTTTACCCTTATATTATGATCAACTACAGCCAGGTACCATGGAGATGGAAACATTAATGGTATAAAAATTTTTTCAAAAGTATGGCTCAGATGGCTTAAAATTGTCTGAAATGTGAAAATAACAGCTAATCTATTTTCAACTTTTACCCTTATATTTTGATCAACTACAGTCAGGGCCCATGGAGATGGAGAAATTAATGGAACAAAAATTTTTTCAAAAGTATGGCTCAGATGGCTTAAAATTGTCTGAAATGTGAAAATAACAGCTAATGTATTTTCAAATTTTTCCCTTATATTTTGATCAACTACAGCCAGGGACAATGGAGATGGAGAAATTAATGGTATAAAAATATTTTCAAAAGTATGGCTCAGATGGCTTAAAATTGTCTGAAATGTGAAAATAACAGCTAATGTATTTTTAAATTTTACCCTTATATTTTGATCAACTACAGCAAGGGACAATGGAGATGGAGAAATTAATGGTACAAAAATTTTTTCTAAAGTATGGCTCAGATGGCTTAAAATTGTATGAAATGTGAAAATAACAGCTAAGTTATTTTCAAATTTTACCCTTATATTTTGATCAACTACAGCCAGGGCCCATGGAGATGGAAAAATTATTGGTACAAAAATTTTTTCAACAGTATAGCTCAGATGGCTTAAAATTGTCTGAAATGTGAAAATAACAGCTAATGTATTTTCAATTTTTACCCTTATCTTTTGATCAACTACAGCCAGGGCCCATGGAGATGGAGAAATTATTGGTACAAAAATTTTTTCAAAAGTATGGCTCAGATGGCTTAATATTGTCTGAAATGTGAAAATAACAGCTAATGTATTTTCAAATTTTACCCTTATATTTTGATCAACTACAGCCAGGGCCCATGGAGATGGAAAAATGATTGGTACACAAATTTTTTCAACAGTATAGCTCAGATGGCTTAAAATTGTCTGAAATGTGAAAATAACAGCTAATGTATTTTTAAATTTTACCCTTATATTTTGATCAACTACAGCCAGGGCCCATGGAGATGGAAAAATTATTGGTACAAAAATTTTTTCAACAGTATAGCTCAGATGGCTTAAAATTGTCCGAAATGTGAAAATAACAGCTAATGTATTTTCAAATTTTACCCTTATATTTTGATCAACTACAGCCAGGGCCCATGGATATGGAAAAATTATTGGTACAAAAATTTTTATAACAGTATAGCTCAGATGGCTTAAAATTGTCTGAAATGTGAAAATAACAGTTAATGTATTTTCAAATTTTACCTTTATATTTTGATCAACTACAGCAAGGGACAATAGAGATGGAGAAATTAATGGTACAAAAATTTTTTCAAAAGTATGGCTCAGATGGCTTAAAATTGTCTGAAATGTGAAAATAACAGCTAATGTATTTTCAAATTTTACCCTTATATTTTGATCATCTACAGCCAGAGCCCATGGAGATGGAAAAATTAATGGTATAAAAATTTTTTCAACAATATGGCTCAGATGGTTTAAAATTTTCTGAAACGTGAAAATAACAGCTAATGTATTTTCAAATTTTACCCTTATATTTTGATCAACTACAGCCAGGGACAATGGAGATGGAGAAATTAATGGTACAAAAATATTTTCAAAAGTATGGCTCAGATGGCTTAAAATTGTCTGGAATGTGAAAATAACAGCTAATGTATTTTCAAATTTTACCCTTATATTTTGATCAACTACAGCAAGGGACAATGGAGATGGAGAAATTAATGGTACAAAAATTTTTTCAAATGTATGGCTCAGATGGCTTAAAATTGTCTGAAATGTGAAAATAACAGCTAATGTATTTTCAAATTTTACCCTTATATTATGATCAACTACAGCCAGGGCCCATGGAGATGGAAACATTAATGGTATAAAAATTTTTTCAAAAGTATGGCTCAGATGGCTTAAAATTGTCTGAAATGTGAAAATAACAGCTAATCTATTTTCAACTTTTACCCTTATATTTTGATCAACTACAGTCAGGGCCCATGGAGATGGAGAAATTAATGGAACAAAAATTTTTTCAAAAGTATGGCTCAGATGGCTTAAAATTGTCTGAAATGTGAAAATAACAGCTAATGTATTTTCAAATTTTTCCCTTATATTTTGATCAACTACAGCCAGGGACAATGGAGATGGAGAAATTAATGGTATAAATATATTTTCAAAAGTATGGCTCAGATGGCTTAAAATTGTCTGAAATGTGAAAATAACAGCTAATGTATTTTTAAATTTTACCCTTATATTTTGATCAACTACAGCAAGGGACAATGGAGATGGAGAAATTAATGGTACAAAAATTTTTTCTAAAGTATGGCTCAGATGGCTTAAAATTGTATGAAATGTGAAAATAACAGCTAAGTTATTTTCAAATTTTACCCTTATATTTTGATCAACTACAGCCAGGGCCCATGGAGATGGAAAAATTATTGGTACAAAAATTTTTTCAACAGTATAGCTCAGATGGCTTAAAATTGTCTGAAATGTGAAAATAACAGCTAATGTATTTTCAAATTTTACCCTTATATTTTGATCAACTACAGCCAGGGCCCATGGATATGGAAAAATTATTGGTACAAAAATTTTTATAACAGTATAGCTCAGATGGCTTAAAATTGTCTGAAATGTGAAAATAACAGCTAATGTATTTTCAAATTTTACCTTTATATTTTGATCAACTACAGCAAGGGACAATAGAGATGGAGAAATTAATGGTACAAAAATTTTTTCAAAAGTATGGCTCAGATGGCTTAAAATTGTCTGAAATGTGAAAATAACAGCTAATGTATTTTTAAATTTTACCCTTATATTTTGATCAACTACAGCCAGGGCCCATGGAGATGGAAAAATTAATGGTATAAAAATTTTTTCAAAAGTATGGCTCAGATGGCTTAAAATTGTCTGAAATGTGAAAATAACAGCTAATGTATTTTCAAATTTTACCCTTATATTTTGATCAACTACAGTCAGGGCCCATGGAGATGGAGAAATTAATGGTACAAAAATTTTTTCAAAAGTATGGCTCAGATGGCTTAAAATTGTCTGAAATGTGAAAATAACAGCTAATGTATTTTCAAATTTTACCCTTATATTTTGATCAACTACAGCAAGGGACAATGGAGATGGAGAAATTAATGGTACAAAAATTTTTTCTAAAGTATGGCTCAGATGGCTTAAAATTGTCTGAAATGTGTAAATAAAAGCTAATGTATTTTCAAATTTTACCCTTATATTTTGATCAACTACAGCCAGGGCCCATGGAGATGGAGAAATTAATGGTACAAAAATTTTTTCAAAAGTATGGCTCAGATGGCTTAAAATTGTCTGAAATGTGAAAATAACAGCTAATGTATTTTCAAATTTTACCCTTATATTTTGATCAACTACAGCAAGGGACAATGGAGATGGAGAAATTAATGGTACAAAAATTTTTTCTAAAGTATGGCTCAGATGGCATAAAATTGTATGAAATGTGAAAATAACAGCTAATGTATTTTCAAATTTTACCCTTATATTTTGATCAACTACAGCCAGGGCCCATGGAGATGGAGAAATTAATGGTACAAAAATTTTTTCAAAAGTATGGCTCAGATGGCTTAAAATTGTCTGAAATGTGAAAATAACAGCAAATGTATTTTCAATTTTTACCCTTATATTTTGATCAACTACAGCCAGGGCCCATGGAGATGGAGAAATTAATGGTACAAAAATTTTTTCAAAAGTATGGCCCAGATGGCTTAAAATTGTCTGAAATGTGAAAATAACAGCAAATGTATTTTCAATTTTTACCCTTATATTTTGATCAACTACAGCCAGGGCCCATGGAGATGGAGAAATTAATGGTACAAAAATGTTTTCAAAAGTATGGCTCAGATGGCTTAAAATTGTCTGAAATGTGAAAATAACAGCTAATGTATTTTCAAATTTTACCCTTATATTTTGATCAACTACAGCCAGGGCCCATGGAGATGGAGAAATTAATGGTACAAAAATTTTTTCAAAAGTATGGCTCAGATGGCTTAAAATTGTCTGAAATGTGAAAATAACAGCTAATGTATTTTCAAATTTTGCCCGTATATTTTGATCAACTACAGCTAGGGCCCATGGAGATGGAGAAATTAATGGTACAAAAATTTTTATAACAGTATAGCTCAGATGGCTTAAAATTGTCCGAAATGTGAAAATAACAGCTAATGTATTTTCAAATTTTACCCTTATATTTTGATCAACTACAGCAAGG
The DNA here is from genome assembly GCA_022575985.1 of Anagrus nilaparvatae. Classification (NCBI taxonomy): domain Eukaryota; kingdom Metazoa; phylum Arthropoda; class Insecta; order Hymenoptera; family Mymaridae; genus Anagrus; species Anagrus nilaparvatae. The sequence continues at coordinate 26,867,051 of JAKSXM010000231.1, read as the reverse complement.
GACAATGGAGATGGAGAAATTATTGGTACAAAAATTTTTTCAAAAGTATGGCTCAGATGGCTTAATATTGTCTGAAATGTGAAAATAACAGCTAATGTATTTTCAAATTTTACCCTTATATTTTGATCAACTACAGCCAGGGCCCATGGAGATGGAAAAATGATTGGTACACAAATTTTTTCAACAGTATAGCTCAGATGGCTTAAAATTGTCTGAAATGTGAAAATAACAGCTAATGTATTTTTAAATTTTACCCTTATATTTTGATCAACTACAGCCAGGGCCCATGGAGATGGAAAAATTATTGGTACAAAAATTTTTTCAACAGTATAGCTCAGATGGCTTAAAATTGTCCGAAATGTGAAAATAACAGCTAATGTATTTTCAAATTTTACCCTTATATTTTGATCAACTACAGCCAGGGCCCATGGATATGGAAAAATTATTGGTACAAAAATTTTTATAACAGTATAGCTCAGATGGCTTAAATTGTCTGAAATGTGAAAATAACAGTTAATGTATTTTCAAATTTTACCTTTATATTTTGATCAACTACAGCAAGGGACAATAGAGATGGAGAAATTAATGGTACAAAAATTTTTTCAAAAGTATGGCTCAGATGGCTTAAAATTGTCTGAAATGTGAAAATAACAGCTAATGTATTTTCAAATTTTACCCTTATATTTTGATCAACTACAGCCAGGGACAATGGAGATGGAGAAATTAATGGTACAAAAATTTTTTCAAAATTATGGCTCAGATGGCTTAAAATTGTCTGAAATGTGAAAATAACAGCTAATGTATTTTCAAATTTTACCCTTATATTTTGATCATCTACAGCCAGAGCCCATGGAGATGGAAAAATTAATGGTATAAAAATTTTTTCAACAATATGGCTCAGATGGTTTAAAATTTTCTGAAACGTGAAAATAACAGCTAATGTATTTTCAAAATTTACCCTTATATTTTGATCAACTACAGCCAGGGACAATGGAGATGGAGAAATTAATGGTACAAAAATATTTTCAAAAGTATGGCTCAGATGGCTTAAAATTGTCTGGAATGTGAAAATAACAGCTAATGTATTTTCAAATTTTACCCTTATATTTTGATCAACTACAGCAAGGGACAATGGAGATGGAGAAATTAATGGTACAAAAATTTTTTCAAATGTATGGCTCAGATGGCTTAAAATTGTCTGAAATGTGAAAATAACAGCTAATGTATTTTCAAATTTTACCCTTATATTATGATCAACTACAGCCAGGGACCATGGAGATGGAAACATTAATGGTATAAAAATTTTTTCAAAAGTATGGCTCAGATGGCTTAAAATTGTCTGAAATGTGAAAATAACAGCTAATCTATTTTCAACTTTTACCCTTATATTTTGATCAACTACAGTTAGGGCCCATGGAGATGGAGAAATTAATGGAACAAAAATTTTTTCAAAAGTATGGCTCAGATGGCTTAAAATTGTCTGAAATGTGAAAATAACAGCTAATGTATTTTCAAATTTTTCCCTTATATTTTGATCAACTACAGCCAGGGACAATGGAGATGGAGAAATTAATGGTATAAAAATATTTTCAAAAGTATGGCTCAGATGGCTTAAAATTGTCTGAAATGTGAAAATAACAGCTAATGTATTTTTAAATTTTACCCTTATATTTTGATCAACTACAGCAAGGGACAATGGAGATGGAGAAATTAATGGTACAAAAATTTTTTCTAAAGTATGGCTCAGATGGCTTAAAATTGTATGAAATGTGAAAATAACAGCTAAGTTATTTTCAAATTTTACCCTTATATTTTGATCAACTACAGCCAGGGCCCATGGAGATGGAAAAATTATTGGTACAAAAATTTTTTCAACAGTATAGCTCAGATGGCTTAAAATTGTCTGAAATGTGAAAATAACAGCTAATGTATTTTCAATTTTTACCCTTATATTTTGATCAACTACAGCCAGGGCCCATGGAGATGGAGAAATTATTGGTACAAAAATTTTTTCAAAAGTATGGCTCAGATGGCTTAATATTGTCTGAAATGTGAAAATAACAGCTAATGTATTTTCAAATTTTACCCTTATATTTTGATCAACTACAGCCAGGGCCCATGGAGATGGAAAAATGATTGGTACACAAATTTTTTCAACAGTATAGCTCAGATGGCTTAAAATTGTCTGAAATGTGAAAATAACAGCTAATGTATTTTTAAATTTTACCCTTATATTTTGATCAACTACAGCCAGGGCCCATGGAGATGGAAAAATTATTGGTACAAAAATTTTTTCAACAGTATAGCTCAGATGGCTTAAAATTGTCCGAAATGTGAAAATAACAGCTAATGTATTTTCAAATTTTACCCTTATATTTTGATCAACTACAGCCAGGGCCCATGGATATGGAAAAATTATTGGTACAAAAATTTTTATAACAGTATAGCTCAGATGGCTTAAAATTGTCTGAAATGTGAAAATAACAGTTAATGTATTTTCAAATTTTACCTTTATATTTTGATCAACTACAGCAAGGGACAATAGAGATGGAGAAATTAATGGTACAAAAATTTTTTCAAAAGTATGGCTCAGATGGCTTAAAATTGTCTGAAATGTGAAAATAACAGCTAATGTATTTTCAAATTTTACCCTTATATTTTGATCATCTACAGCCAGAGCCCATGGAGATGGAAAAATTAATGGTATAAAAATTTTTTCAACAATATGGCTCAGATGGTTTAAAATTTTCTGAAACGTGAAAATAACAGCTAATGTATTTTCAAATTTTACCCTTATATTTTGATCAACTACAGCCAGGGACAATGGAGATGGAGAAATTAATGGTACAAAAATATTTTCAAAAGTATGGCTCAGATGGCTTAAAATTGTCTGGAATGTGAAAATAACAGCTAATGTATTTTCAAATTTTACCCTTATATTTTGATCAACTACAGCAAGGGACAATGGAGATGGAGAAATTAATGGTACAAAAATTTTTTCAAATGTATGGCTCAGATGGCTTAAAATTGTCTGAAATGTGAAAATAACAGCTAATGTATTTTCAAATTTTACCCTTATATTATGATCAACTACAGCCAGGGCCCATGGAGATGGAAACATTAATGGTATAAAAATTTTTTCAAAAGTATGGCTCAGATGGCTTAAAATTGTCTGAAATGTGAAAATAACAGCTAATCTATTTTCAACTTTTACCCTTATATTTTGATCAACTACAGTCAGGGCCCATGGAGATGGAGAAATTAATGGAACAAAAATTTTTTCAAAAGTATGGCTCAGATGGCTTAAAATTGTCTGAAATGTGAAAATAACAGCTAATGTATTTTCAAATTTTTCCCTTATATTTTGATCAACTACAGCCAGGGACAATGGAGATGGAGAAATTAATGGTATAAAAATATTTTCAAAAGTATGGCTCAGATGGCTTAAAATTGTCTGAAATGTGAAAATAACAGCTAATGTATTTTTAAATTTTACCCTTATATTTTGATCAACTACAGCCAGGGCCCATGGATATGGAAAAATTATTGGTACAAAAATTTTTATAACAGTATAGCTCAGATGGCTTAAATTGTCTGAAATGTGAAAATAACAGTTAATGTATTTTCAAATTTTACCTTTATATTTTGATCAACTACAGCAAGGGACAATAGAGATGGAGAAATTAATGGTACAAAAATTTTTTCAAAAGTATGGCTCAGATGGCTTAAAATTGTCTGAAATGTGAAAATAACAGCTAATGTATTTTCAAATTTTACCCTTATATTTTGATCAACTACAGTCAGGGCCCATGGAGATGGAGAAATTAATGGTACAAAAATTTTTTCAAAAGTATGGCTCAGATGGCTTAAAATTGTCTGAAATGTGAAAATAACAGCTAATGTATTTTCAAATTTTACCCTTATATTTTGATCAACTACAGCAAGGGACAATGGAGATGGAGAAATTAATGGTACAAAAATTTTTTCTAAAGTATGGCTCAGATGGCTTAAAATTGTCTGAAATGTGAAAATAACAGCTAATGTATTTTCAAATTTTGCCCGTATATTTTGATAAACTACAGCCAGGGCCCATGGAGATGGAAAAATTAATGGTATAAAAATTTTTTCAACAGTATAGCTCAGATGGCTTAAAATTGTTTGAACTGTGAAAATAACAGCTAATGTATTTTCAAATTTTACCCTTATATTTTGATCAACTACAGCAAGGGACAATGGAGATGGAGAAATTATTGGTACAAAAATTTTTTCAAAAGTATGGCTCAGATGGCTTAATATTGTCTGAAATGTGAAAATAACAGCTAATGTATTTTCAAATTTTACCCTTATATTTTGATCAACTACAGCCAGGGCCCATGGAGATGGAAAAATGATTGGTACACAAATTTTTTCAACAGTATAGCTCAGATGGCTTAAAATTGTCTGAAATGTGAAAATAACAGCTAATGTATTTTTAAATTTTACCCTTATATTTTGATCAACTACAGCCAGGGCCCATGGAGATGGAAAAATTATTGGTACAAAAATTTTTTCAACAGTATAGCTCAGATGGCTTAAAATTGTCCGAAATGTGAAAATAACAGCTAATGTATTTTCAAATTTTACCCTTATATTTTGATCAACTACAGCCAGGGCCCATGGATATGGAAAAATTATTGGTACAAAAATTTTTATAACAGTATAGCTCAGATGGCTTAAATTGTCTGAAATGTGAAAATAACAGTTAATGTATTTTCAAATTTTACCTTTATATTTTGATCAACTACAGCAAGGGACAATAGAGATGGAGAAATTAATGGTACAAAAATTTTTTCAAAAGTATGGCTCAGATGGCTTAAAATTGTCTGAAATGTGAAAATAACAGCTAATGTATTTTCAAATTTTACCCTTATATTTTGATCAACTACAGCCAGGGACAATGGAGATGGAGAAATTAATGGTACAAAAATTTTTTCAAAATTATGGCTCAGATGGCTTAAAATTGTCTGAAATGTGAAAATAACAGCTAATGTATTTTCAAATTTTACCCTTATATTTTGATCATCTACAGCCAGAGCCCATGGAGATGGAAAAATTAATGGTATAAAAATTTTTTCAACAATATGGCTCAGATGGTTTAAAATTTTCTGAAACGTGAAAATAACAGCTAATGTATTTTCAAATTTTACCCTTATATTTTGATCAACTACAGCCAGGGACAATGGAGATGGAGAAATTAATGGTACAAAAATATTTTCAAAAGTATGGCTCAGATGGCTTAAAATTGTCTGGAATGTGAAAATAACAGCTAATGTATTTTCAAATTTTACCCTTATATTTTGATCAACTACAGCAAGGGACAATGGAGATGGAGAAATTAATGGTACAAAAATTTTTTCAAATGTATGGCTCAGATGGCTTAAAATTGTCTGAAATGTGAAAATAACAGCTAATGTATTTTCAAATTTTACCCTTATATTATGATCAACTACAGCCAGGGACCATGGAGATGGAAACATTAATGGTATAAAAATTTTTTCAAAAGTATGGCTCAGATGGCTTAAAATTGTCTGAAATGTGAAAATAACAGCTAATCTATTTTCAACTTTTACCCTTATATTTTGATCAACTACAGTCAGGGCCCATGGAGATGGAGAAATTAATGGAACAAAAATTTTTTCAAAAGTATGGCTCAGATGGCTTAAAATTGTCTGAAATGTGAAAATAACAGCTAATGTATTTTCAAATTTTTCCCTTATATTTTGATCAACTACAGCCAGGGACAATGGAGATGGAGAAATTAATGGTATAAAAATATTTTCAAAAGTATGGCTCAGATGGCTTAAAATTGTCTGAAATGTGAAAATAACAGCTAATGTATTTTTAAATTTTACCCTTATATTTTGATCAACTACAGCAAGGGACAATGGAGATGGAGAAATTAATGGTACAAAAATTTTTTCTAAAGTATGGCTCAGATGGCTTAAAATTGTATGAAATGTGAAAATAACAGCTAAGTTATTTTCAAATTTTACCCTTATATTTTGATCAACTACAGCCAGGGCCCATGGAGATGGAAAAATTATTGGTACAAAAATTTTTTCAACAGTATAGCTCAGATGGCTTAAAATTGTCTGAAATGTGAAAATAACAGCTAATGTATTTTCAATTTTTACCCTTATATTTTGATCAACTACAGCCAGGGCCCATGGAGATGGAGAAATTATTGGTACAAAAATTTTTTCAAAAGTATGGCTCAGATGGCTTAATATTGTCTGAAATGTGAAAATAACAGCTAATGTATTTTCAAATTTTACCCTTATATTTTGATCAACTACAGCCAGGGCCCATGGAGATGGAAAAATGATTGGTACACAAATTTTTTCAACAGTATAGCTCAGATGGCTTAAAATTGTCTGAAATGTGAAAATAACAGCTAATGTATTTTTAAATTTTACCCTTATATTTTGATCAACTACAGCCAGGGCCCATGGAGATGGAAAAATTATTGGTACAAAAATTTTTTCAACAGTATAGCTCAGATGGCTTAAAATTGTCCGAAATGTGAAAATAACAGCTAATGTATTTTCAAATTTTACCCTTATATTTTGATCAACTACAGCCAGGGCCCATGGATATGGAAAAATTATTGGTACAAAAATTTTTATAACAGTATAGCTCAGATGGCTTAAAATTGTCTGAAATGTGAAAATAACAGTTAATGTATTTTCAAATTTTACCTTTATATTTTGATCAACTACAGCAAGGGACAATAGAGATGGAGAAATTAATGGTACAAAAATTTTTTCAAAAGTATGGCTCAGATGGCTTAAAATTGTCTGAAATGTGAAAATAACAGCTAATGTATTTTCAAATTTTACCCTTATATTTTGATCATCTACAGCCAGAGCCCATGGAGATGGAAAAATTAATGGTATAAAAATTTTTTCAACAATATGGCTCAGATGGTTTAAAATTTTCTGAAACGTGAAAATAACAGCTAATGTATTTTCAAATTTTACCCTTATATTTTGATCAACTACAGCCAGGGACAATGGAGATAGAGAAATTAATGGTACAAAAATATTTTCAAAAGTATGGCTCAGATGGCTTAAAATTGTCTGGAATGTGAAAATAACAGCTAATGTATTTTCAAATTTTACCCTTATATTTTGATCAACTACAGCAAGGGACAATGGAGATGGAGAAATTAATGGTACAAAAATTTTTTCAAATGTATGGCTCAGATGGCTTAAAATTGTCTGAAATGTGAAAATAACAGCTAATGTATTTTCAAATTTTACCCTTATATTATGATCAACTACAGCCAGGGCCCATGGAGATGGAAACATTAATGGTATAAAAATTTTTTCAAAAGTATGGCTCAGATGGCTTAAAATTGTCTGAAATGTGAAAATAACAGCTAATCTATTTTCAACTTTTACCCTTATATTTTGATCAACTACAGTCAGGGCCCATGGAGATGGAGAAATTAATGGAACAAAAATTTTTTCAAAAGTATGGCTCAGATGGCTTAAAATTGTCTGAAATGTGAAAATAACAGCTAATGTATTTTCAAATTTTTCCCTTATATTTTGATCAACTACAGCCAGGGACAATGGAGATGGAGAAATTAATGGTATAAAAATATTTTCAAAAGTATGGCTCAGATGGCTTAAAATTGTCTGAAATGTGAAAATAACAGCTAATGTATTTTTAAATTTTACCCTTATATTTTGATCAACTACAGCAAGGGACAATGGAGATGGAGAAATTAATGGTACAAAAATTTTTTCTAAAGTATGGCTCAGATGGCTTAAAATTGTATGAAATGTGAAAATAACAGCTAAGTTATTTTCAAATTTTACCCTTATATTTTGATCAACTACAGCCAGGGCCCATGGAGATGGAAAAATTATTGGTACAAAAATTTTTTCAACAGTATAGCTCAGATGGCTTAAAATTGTCTGAAATGTGAAAATAACAGCTAATGTATTTTCAAATTTTACCCTTATATTTTGATCAACTACAGTCAGGGCCCATGGAGATGGAGAAATTAATGGTACAAAAATTTTTTCAAAAGTATGGCTCAGATGGCTTAAAATTGTCTGAAATGTGAAAATAACAGCTAATGTATTTTCAAATTTTACCCTTATATTTTGATCAACTACAGCAAGGGACAATGGAGATGGAGAAATTAATGGTACAAAAATTTTTTCTAAAGTATGGCTCAGATGGCTTAAAATTGTCTGAAATGTGAAAATAACAGCTAATGTATTTTCAAATTTTACCCTTATATTTTGATCAACTACAGCCAGGGCCCATGGAGATGGAGAAATTAATGGTACAAAAATTTTTTCAAAAGTATGGCTCAGATGGCTTAAAATTGTCTGAAATGTGAAAATAACAGCAAATGTATTTTCAATTTTTACCCTTATATTTTGATCAACTACAGCCAGGGCCCATGGAGATGGAGAAATTAATGGTACAAAAATTTTTTCAAAAGTATGGCCCAGATGGCTTAAAATTGTCTGAAATGTGAAAATAACAGCAAATGTATTTTCAATTTTTACCCTTATATTTTGATCAACTACAGCCAGGGCCCATGGAGATGGAGAAATTAATGGTACAAAAATGTTTTCAAAAGTATGGCTCAGATGGCTTAAAATTGTCTGAAATGTGAAAATAACAGCTAATGTATTTTCAAATTTTACCCTTATATTTTGATCAACTACAGCCAGGGCCCATGGAGATGGAGAAATTAATGGTACAAAAATTTTTTCAAAAGTATGGCTCAGATGGCTTAAAATTGTCTGAAATGTGAAAATAACAGCTAATGTATTTTCAAATTTTGCCCGTATATTTTGATCAACTACAGCTAGGGCCCATGGAGATGGAGAAATTAATGGTACAAAAATTTTTATAACAGTATAGCTCAGATGGCTTAAAATTGTCCGAAATGTGAAAATAACAGCTAATGTATTTTCAAATTTTACCCTTATATTTTGATCAACTACAGCAAGGGACAATGGAGATGGAGAAATTATTGGTACAAAAATTTTTTCAAAAGTATGGCTCAGATGGCTTAATATTGTCTGAAATGTGAAAATAACAGCTAATGTATTTTCAAATTTTACCCTTATATTTTGATCAACTACAGCCAGGGCCCATGGAGATGGAAAAATGATTGGTACACAAATTTTTTCAACAGTATAGCTCAGATGGCTTAAAATTGTCTGAAATGTGAAAATAACAGCTAATGTATTTTTAAATTTTACCCTTATATTTTGATCAACTACAGCCAGGGCCCATGGAGATGGAAAAATTATTGGTACAAAAATTTTTTCAACAGTATAGCTCAGATGGCTTAAAATTGTCCGAAATGTGAAAATAACAGCTAATGTATTTTCAAATTTTACCCTTATATTTTGATCAACTACAGCCAGGGCCCATGGATATGGAAAAATTATTGGTACAAAAATTTTTATAACAGTATAGCTCAGATGGCTTAAATTGTCTGAAATGTGAAAATAACAGTTAATGTATTTTCAAATTTTACCTTTATATTTTGATCAACTACAGCAAGGGACAATAGAGATGGAGAAATTAATGGTACAAAAATTTTTTCAAAAGTATGGCTCAGATGGCTTAAAATTGTCTGAAATGTGAAAATAACAGCTAATGTATTTTCAAATTTTACCCTTATATTTTGATCAACTACAGCCAGGGACAATGGAGATGGAGAAATTAATGGTACAAAAATTTTTTCAAAATTATGGCTCAGATGGCTTAAAATTGTCTGAAATGTGAAAATAACAGCTAATGTATTTTCAAATTTTACCCTTATATTTTGATCATCTACAGCCAGAGCCCATGGAGATGGAAAAATTAATGGTATAAAAATTTTTTCAACAATATGGCTCAGATGGTTTAAAATTTTCTGAAACGTGAAAATAACAGCTAATGTATTTTCAAATTTTACCCTTATATTTTGATCAACTACAGCCAGGGACAATGGAGATGGAGAAATTAATGGTACAAAAATATTTTCAAAAGTATGGCTCAGATGGCTTAAAATTGTCTGGAATGTGAAAATAACAGCTAATGTATTTTCAAATTTTACCCTTATATTTTGATCAACTACAGCAAGGGACAATGGAGATGGAGAAATTAATGGTACAAAAATTTTTTCAAATGTATGGCTCAGATGGCTTAAAATTGTCTGAAATGTGAAAATAACAGCTAATGTATTTTCAAATTTTACCCTTATATTATGATCAACTACAGCCAGGGACCATGGAGATGGAAACATTAATGGTATAAAAATTTTTTCAAAAGTATGGCTCAGATGGCTTAAAATTGTCTGAAATGTGAAAATAACAGCTAATCTATTTTCAACTTTTACCCTTATATTTTGATCAACTACAGTTAGGGCCCATGGAGATGGAGAAATTAATGGAACAAAAATTTTTTCAAAAGTATGGCTCAGATGGCTTAAAATTGTCTGAAATGTGAAAATAACAGCTAATGTATTTTCAAATTTTTCCCTTATATTTTGATCAACTACAGCCAGGGACAATGGAGATGGAGAAATTAATGGTATAAAAATATTTTCAAAAGTATGGCTCAGATGGCTTAAAATTGTCTGAAATGTGAAAATAACAGCTAATGTATTTTTAAATTTTACCCTTATATTTTGATCAACTACAGCAAGGGACAATGGAGATGGAGAAATTAATGGTAAAAAAATTTTTTCTAAAGTATGGCTCAGATGGCTTAAAATTGTATGAAATGTGAAAATAACAGCTAAGTTATTTTCAAATTTTACCCTTATATTTTGATCAACTACAGCCAGGGCCCATGGAGATGGAAAAATTATTGGTACAAAAATTTTTTCAACAGTATAGCTCAGATGGCTTAAAATTGTCTGAAATGTGAAAATAACAGCTAATGTATTTTCAATTTTTACCCTTATATTTTGATCAACTACAGCCAGGGCCCATGGAGATGGAGAAATTATTGGTACAAAAATTTTTTCAAAAGTATGGCTCAGATGGCTTAATATTGTCTGAAATGTGAAAATAACAGCTAATGTATTTTCAAATTTTACCCTTATATTTTGATCAACTACAGCCAGGGCCCATGGAGATGGAAAAATGATTGGTACACAAATTTTTTCAACAGTATAGCTCAGATGGCTTAAAATTGTCTGAAATGTGAAAATAACAGCTAATGTATTTTTAAATTTTACCCTTATATTTTGATCAACTACAGCCAGGGCCCATGGAGATGGAAAAATTATTGGTACAAAAATTTTTTCAACAGTATAGCTCAGATGGCTTAAAATTGTCCGAAATGTGAAAATAACAGCTAATGTATTTTCAAATTTTACCCTTATATTTTGATCAACTACAGCCAGGGCCCATGGATATGGAAAAATTATTGGTACAAAAATTTTTATAACAGTATAGCTCAGATGGCTTAAAATTGTCTGAAATGTGAAAATAACAGTTAATGTATTTTCAAATTTTACCTTTATATTTTGATCAACTACAGCAAGGGACAATAGAGATGGAGAAATTAATGGTACAAAAATTTTTTCAAAAGTATGGCTCAGATGGCTTAAAATTGTCTGAAATGTGAAAATAACAGCTAATGTATTTTCAAATTTTACCCTTATATTTTGATCATCTACAGCCAGAGCCCATGGAGATGGAAAAATTAATGGTATAAAAATTTTTTCAACAATATGGCTCAGATGGTTTAAAATTTTCTGAAACGTGAAAATAACAGCTAATGTATTTTCAAATTTTACCCTTATATTTTGATCAACTACAGCCAGGGACAATGGAGATGGAGAAATTAATGGTACAAAAATATTTTCAAAAGTATGGCTCAGATGGCTTAAAATTGTCTGGAATGTGAAAATAACAGCTAATGTATTTTCAAATTTTACCCTTATATTTTGATCAACTACAGCAAGGGACAATGGAGATGGAGAAATTAATGGTACAAAAATTTTTTCAAATGTATGGCTCAGATGGCTTAAAATTGTCTGAAATGTGAAAATAACAGCTAATGTATTTTCAAATTTTACCCTTATATTATGATCAACTACAGCCAGGGCCCATGGAGATGGAAACATTAATGGTATAAAAATTTTTTCAAAAGTATGGCTCAGATGGCTTAAAATTGTCTGAAATGTGAAAATAACAGCTAATCTATTTTCAACTTTTACCCTTATATTTTGATCAACTACAGTCAGGGCCCATGGAGATGGAGAAATTAATGGAACATAAATTTTTTCAAAAGTATGGCTCAGATGGCTTAAAATTGTCTGAAATGTGAAAATAACAGCTAATGTATTTTCAAATTTTTCCCTTATATTTTGATCAACTACAGCCAGGGACAATGGAGATGGAGAAATTAATGGTATAAAAATATTTTCAAAAGTATGGCTCAGATGGCTTAAAATTGTCTGAAATGTGAAAATAACAGCTAATGTATTTTTAAATTTTACCCTTATATTTTGATCAACTACAGCCAGGGCCCATGGATATGGAAAAATTATTGGTACAAAAATTTTTATAACAGTATAGCTCAGATGGCTTAAATTGTCTGAAATGTGAAAATAACAGTTAATGTATTTTCAAATTTTACCTTTATATTTTGATCAACTACAGCAAGGGACAATAGAGATGGAGAAATTAATGGTACAAAAATTTTTTCAAAAGTATGGCTCAGATGGCTTAAAATTGTCTGAAATGTGAAAATAACAGCTAATGTATTTTCAAATTTTACCCTTATATTTTGATCAACTACAGTCAGGGCCCATGGAGATGGAGAAATTAATGGTACAAAAATTTTTTCAAAAGTATGGCTCAGATGGCTTAAAATTGTCTGAAATGTGAAAATAACAGCTAATGTATTTTCAAATTTTACCCTTATATTTTGATCAACTACAGCAAGGGACAATGGAGATGGAGAAATTAATGGTACAAAAATTTTTTCTAAAGTATGGCTCAGATGGCTTAAAATTGTCTGAAATGTGAAAATAACAGCTAATGTATTTTCAAATTTTGCCCGTATATTTTGATAAACTACAGCCAGGGCCCATGGAGATGGAAAAATTAATGGTATAAAAATTTTTTCAACAGTATAGCTCAGATGGCTTAAAATTGTTTGAACTGTGAAAATAACAGCTAATGTATTTTCAAATTTTACCCTTATATTTTGATCAACTACAGCAAGGGACAATGGAGATGGAGAAATTATTGGTACAAAAATTTTTTCAAAAGTATGGCTCAGATGGCTTAATATTGTCTGAAATGTGAAAATAACAGCTAATGTATTTTCAAATTTTACCCTTATATTTTGATCAACTACAGCCAGGGCCCATGGAGATGGAAAAATGATTGGTACACAAATTTTTTCAACAGTATAGCTCAGATGGCTTAAAATTGTCTGAAATGTGAAAATAACAGCTAATGTATTTTTAAATTTTACCCTTATATTTTGATCAACTACAGCCAGGGCCCATGGAGATGGAAAAATTATTGGTACAAAAATTTTTTCAACAGTATAGCTCAGATGGCTTAAAATTGTCCGAAATGTGAAAATAACAGCTAATGTATTTTCAAATTTTACCCTTATATTTTGATCAACTACAGCCAGGGCCCATGGATATGGAAAAATTATTGGTACAAAAATTTTTATAACAGTATAGCTCAGATGGCTTAAATTGTCTGAAATGTGAAAATAACAGTTAATGTATTTTCAAATTTTACCTTTATATTTTGATCAACTACAGCAAGGGACAATAGAGATGGAGAAATTAATGGTACAAAAATTTTTTCAAAAGTATGGCTCAGATGGCTTAAAATTGTCTGAAATGTGAAAATAACAGCTAATGTATTTTCAAATTTTACCCTTATATTTTGATCAACTACAGCCAGGGACAATGGAGATGGAGAAATTAATGGTACAAAAATTTTTTCAAAATTATGGCTCAGATGGCTTAAAATTGTCTGAAATGTGAAAATAACAGCTAATGTATTTTCAAATTTTACCCTTATATTTTGATCATCTACAGCCAGAGCCCATGGAGATGGAAAAATTAATGGTATAAAAATTTTTTCAACAATATGGCTCAGATGGTTTAAAATTTTCTGAAACGTGAAAATAACAGCTAATGTATTTTCAAATTTTACCCTTATATTTTGATCAACTACAGCCAGGGACAATGGAGATGGAGAAATTAATGGTACAAAAATATTTTCAAAAGTATGGCTCAGATGGCTTAAAATTGTCTGGAATGTGAAAATAACAGCTAATGTATTTTCAAATTTTACCCTTATATTTTGATCAACTACAGCAAGGGACAATGGAGATGGAGAAATTAATGGTACAAAAATTTTTTCAAATGTATGGCTCAGATGGCTTAAAATTGTCTGAAATGTGAAAATAACAGCTAATGTATTTTCAAATTTTACCCTTATATTATGATCAACTACAGCCAGGGACCATGGAGATGGAAACATTAATGGTATAAAAATTTTTTCAAAAGTATGGCTCAGATGGCTTAAAATTGTCTGAAATGTGAAAATAACAGCTAATCTATTTTCAACTTTTACCCTTATATTTTGATCAACTACAGTCAGGGCCCATGGAGATGGAGAAATTAATGGAACAAAAATTTTTTCAAAAGTATGGCTCAGATGGCTTAAAATTGTCTGAAATGTGAAAATAACAGCTAATGTATTTTCAAATTTTTCCCTTATATTTTGATCAACTACAGCCAGGGACAATGGAGATGGAGAAATTAATGGTATAAAAATATTTTCAAAAGTATGGCTCAGATGGCTTAAAATTGTCTGAAATGTGAAAATAACAGCTAATGTATTTTTAAATTTTACCCTTATATTTTGATCAACTACAGCAAGGGACAATGGAGATGGAGAAATTAATGGTACAAAAATTTTTTCTAAAGTATGGCTCAGATGGCTTAAAATTGTATGAAATGTGAAAATAACAGCTAAGTTATTTTCAAATTTTACCCTTATATTTTGATCAACTACAGCCAGGGCCCATGGAGATGGAAAAATTATTGGTACAAAAATTTTTTCAACAGTATAGCTCAGATGGCTTAAAATTGTCTGAAATGTGAAAATAACAGCTAATGTATTTTCAATTTTTACCCTTATATTTTGATCAACTACAGCCAGGGCCCATGGAGATGGAGAAATTATTGGTACAAAAATTTTTTCAAAAGTATGGCTCAGATGGCTTAATATTGTCTGAAATGTGAAAATAACAGCTAATGTATTTTCAAATTTTACCCTTATATTTTGATCAACTACAGCCAGGGCCCATGGAGATGGAAAAATGATTGGTACACAAATTTTTTCAACAGTATAGCTCAGATGGCTTAAAATTGTCTGAAATGTGAAAATAACAGCTAATGTATTTTTAAATTTTACCCTTATATTTTGATCAACTACAGCCAGGGCCCATGGAGATGGAAAAATTATTGGTACAAAAATTTTTTCAACAGTATAGCTCAGATGGCTTAAAATTGTCCGAAATGTGAAAATAACAGCTAATGTATTTTCAAATTTTACCCTTATATTTTGATCAACTACAGCCAGGGCCCATGGATATGGAAAAATTATTGGTACAAAAATTTTTATAACAGTATAGCTCAGATGGCTTAAAATTGTCTGAAATGTGAAAATAACAGTTAATGTATTTTCAAATTTTACCTTTATATTTTGATCAACTACAGCAAGGGACAATAGAGATGGAGAAATTAATGGTACAAAAATTTTTTCAAAAGTATGGCTCAGATGGCTTAAAATTGTCTGAAATGTGAAAATAACAGCTAATGTATTTTCAAATTTTACCCTTATATTTTGATCATCTACAGCCAGAGCCCATGGAGATGGAAAAATTAATGGTATAAAAATTTTTTCAACAATATGGCTCAGATGGTTTAAAATTTTCTGAAACGTGAAAATAACAGCTAATGTATTTTCAAATTTTACCCTTATATTTTGATCAACTACAGCCAGGGACAATGGAGATGGAGAAATTAATGGTACAAAAATATTTTCAAAAGTATGGCTCAGATGGCTTAAAATTGTCTGGAATGTGAAAATAACAGCTAATGTATTTTCAAATTTTACCCTTATATTTTGATCAACTACAGCAAGGGACAATGGAGATGGAGAAATTAATGGTACAAAAATTTTTTCAAATGTATGGCTCAGATGGCTTAAAATTGTCTGAAATGTGAAAATAACAGCTAATGTATTTTCAAATTTTACCCTTATATTATGATCAACTACAGCCAGGGCCCATGGAGATGGAAACATTAATGGTATAAAAATTTTTTCAAAAGTATGGCTCAGATGGCTTAAAATTGTCTGAAATGTGAAAATAACAGCTAATCTATTTTCAACTTTTACCCTTATATTTTGATCAACTACAGTCAGGGCCCATGGAGATGGAGAAATTAATGGAACAAAAATTTTTTCAAAAGTATGGCTCAGATGGCTTAAAATTGTCTGAAATGTGAAAATAACAGCTAATGTATTTTCAAATTTTTCCCTTATATTTTGATCAACTACAGCCAGGGACAATGGAGATGGAGAAATTAATGGTATAAAAATATTTTCAAAAGTATGGCTCAGATGGCTTAAAATTGTCTGAAATGTGAAAATAACAGCTAATGTATTTTTAAATTTTACCCTTATATTTTGATCAACTACAGCAAGGGACAATGGAGATGGAGAAATTAATGGTACAAAAATTTTTTCTAAAGTATGGCTCAGATGGCTTAAAATTGTATGAAATGTGAAAATAACAGCTAAGTTATTTTCAAATTTTACCCTTATATTTTGATCAACTACAGCCAGGGCCCATGGAGATGGAAAAATTATTGGTACAAAAATTTTTTCAACAGTATAGCTCAGATGGCTTAAAATTGTCTGAAATGTGAAAATAACAGCTAATGTATTTTCAAATTTTACCCTTATATTTTGATCAACTACAGCCAGGGCCCATGGATATGGAAAAATTATTGGTACAAAAATTTTTATAACAGTATAGCTCAGATGGCTTAAAATTGTCTGAAATGTGAAAATAACAGCTAATGTATTTTCAAATTTTACCTTTATATTTTGATCAACTACAGCAAGGGACAATAGAGATGGAGAAATTAATGGTACAAAAATTTTTTCAAAAGTATGGCTCAGATGGCTTAAAATTGTCTGAAATGTGAAAATAACAGCTAATGTATTTTTAAATTTTACCCTTATATTTTGATCAACTACAGCCAGGGCCCATGGAGATGGAAAAATTAATGGTATAAAAATTTTTTCAAAAGTATGGCTCAGATGGCTTAAAATTGTCTGAAATGTGAAAATAACAGCTAATGTATTTTCAAATTTTACCCTTATATTTTGATCAACTACAGCCAGGGCCCATGGATATGGAAAAATTATTGGTACAAAAATTTTTATAACAGTATAGCTCAGATGGCTTAAAATTGTCTGAAATGTGAAAATAACAGCTAATGTATTTTCAAATTTTACCCTTATATTATGATCAACTACAGCCAGGGCCCATGGAGATGGAAACATTAATGGTATAAAAATTTTTTCAAAAGTATGGCTCAGATGGCTTAAAATTGTCTGAAATGTGAAAATAACAGCTAATGTATTTTCAAATTTTACCTTTATATTTTGATCAACTACAGCAAGGGACAATGGAGATGGAGAAATTAATGGTACAAAAATTTTTTCAAAAGTATGGCTCAGATGGCTTAAAATTTTCTGAAATGTGAAAATAACAGCTAATGTATTTTCAAATTTTACCCTTATATTTTGATCAACTACAGCCAGGGCCCATGGAGATGGAGAAATTAATGGTACTAAAATTTTTTCAAAAGTATGGCTCAGATGGCTTAAAATTGTCTGAAATGTGAAAATAACATCTAATGTATTTTCAAATTTTACACTTATATTTTGATCAACTACAGCCAGAGCCCATGGAGATGGAAAAATTAATGGTATAAAAATTTTTTCAACAATATGGCTCAGATGGTTTAAAATTTTCTGAAACGTGAAAATAACAGCTAATGTATTTTCAAATTTTACCCTTATATTTTGATCAACTACAGCAAGGGACAATGGATATGGAGAAATTAATGGTACAAAAATTTTTTCAAAAGTATGGCTCAGATGGCTTAAAATTGTTTGAAATGTCAAAATAACAGCTAATGTATTTTCAAATTTTACCCTTATATTTTGATCAACTACAGCCAGGGCCCATGGAGATGGAAAAATTATTGGTACAAAAATTTTTTCAACAGTAAAGCTCAGATGGCTTAAAATTGTCTGAAATGTGAAAATAACAGCTTATGTATTTTCAAATTTTACCCTTATATTTTGATCAACTACAGCCAGGGCCCATGGAGATGGAAAAATTATTGGTACAAAAATTTTTTCAACAGTATAGCTCGGATGGCTTAAAATTGTCTGAAATGTGAAAATAACAGCTAATGTATTTTTAAATTTTACCCTTATATTTTGATCAACTACAGCAAGGGACAATGGAGATGGAGAAATTAATGGTACAAAAATTTTTTCTAAAGTATGGCTCAGATGGCTTAAAATTGTATGAAATGTGAAAATAACAGCTAAGTTATTTTCAAATTTTACAATTATATTTTGATCAACTACAGCCAGGGCCCATGGAGATGGAGAAATTAATGGTACAAAAATTTTTTCAAAAGTATGGCTCAGATGGCTTAAAATTGTCTGAAATGTGAAAATAACAGCTAATGTATTTTCAAATTTTACCCTTATATTTTGATCAACTAGAGCAAGGGACAATGGAGATGGAGAAATTAATGGTACAAAAATTTTTTCTAAAGTATAGCTCAGATGGCTTAAAATTGTCTGAAATGTGAAAATAACAGCTAATGTATTTTCAAATTTTACCCATATATTTTGATCAACTACAGCCAGGGCCCATGGAGATGGAGAAATTAATGGTACAAAAATTTTTTCAAAAGTATGGCCCAGATGCAGTGTTGATTTAATAAATCGCAGGAGTCAGACCAGTTCAGCCCTAGTGACTTTTAGGTCGGTTAGATAAAATGGAACTCTGCAAAAGTCTGTAAATTTAAAAGTTTAACTGAAACTTGGTAGTTATTTACCTAATATTTAAAAAAATGAAGACTACAATTTTGTTTATTTCTTATTTTTTTATCAAAAACAAAGAGTTATTTTATATTTCATTCAGTATGCATTACTTTTTACTGCCTTAAACTTTTTAATTACCCGACTATTGCAGAGTTCCATTTTATCTAACCGACCTAAAAGTCACTAGGGCTGAACTGGTCTGACTCCAGCGATTTATTAAATCAACACTGCCCAGATGGCTTAAAATTGTCTGAAATGTGTAAATAACAGCTAATGTATTTTCAAATTTTACCCTCATATTTTGATCAACTACAGCAAGGGACAATGGAGATGGAGAAATTAATGGTACAAAAATATTTTCAAAAGTATGGCTCAGATGGCTTAAAATTGTCTGAAATGTGAAAATAACAGCTAATGTATTTTCAAATTTTACCCTTATATTTTGATCAACTACAGCCAGGGCCCATGGAGATGGAAAAATTATTGGTACAAAAATTTTTTCAACAGTATAGCTCAGATGGCTTAAAATTGTCTGAAATGTGAAAATAACAGCTAATGTATTTTTAAATTTTACCCTTATATTTTGATCAACTACAGCAAGGGACAATGGAGATGGAGAAATTAATGGTACAAAAATTTTTTCAACAGTATAGCTCAGATGGCTTAAAATTGTCTGAAATGTGAAAATAACAGCTAATGTATTTTTAAATTTTACCCTTATATTTTGATCAACTACAGCCAGGGCCCATGGAGCTGGAAAAATTAATGGTATAAAAATTTTTTCAACAGTATAGCTCAGATGGCTTAAAATTGTTTGAACTGTGAAAATAACAGCTAATGTATTTTCAAATTTTACCCTTATATTTTGATCAACTACAGCAAGGGACAATGGAGATGGAGAAATTATTGGTACAAAAATTTTTTCAAAAGTATGGCTCAGATGGCTTAATATTGTCTGAAATGTGAAAATAACAGCTAATGTATTTTCAAATTTTACCCTTATATTTTGATCAACTACAGCCAGGGCCCATGGAGATGGAAAAATGATTGGTACACAAATTTTTTCAACAGTATAGCTCAGATGGCTTAAAATTGTCTGAAATGTGAAAATAACAGCTAATGTATTTTTAAATTTTACCCTTATATTTTGATCAACTACAGCCAGGGCCCATGGAGATGGAAAAATTATTGGTACAAAAATTTTTTCAACAGTATAGCTCAGATGGCTTAAAATTGTCCGAAATGTGAAAATAACAGCTAATGTATTTTCAAATTTTACCATTATATTTTGATCAACTACAGCCAGGGCCCATGGATATGGAAAAATTATTGGTACAAAAATTTTTATAACAGTATAGCTCAGATGGCTTAAAATTGTCTGAAATGTGAAAATAACAGTTAATGTATTTTCAAATTTTACCTTTATATTTTGATCAACTACAGCAAGGGACAATAGAGATGGAGAAATTAATGGTACAAAAATTTTTTCAAAAGTATGGCTCAGATGGCTTAAAATTGTCTGAAATGTGAAAATAACAGCTAATGTATTTTCAAATTTTACCCTTATATTTTGATCAACTACAGCCAGGGACAATGGAGATGGAGAAATTAATGGTACAAAAATTTTTTCAAAATTATGGCTCAGATGGCTTAAAATTGTCTGAAATGTGAAAATAACAGCTAATGTATTTTCAAATTTTACCCTTATATTTTGATCAACTACAGCCAGGGCCCATGGAGATGGAGAAATTAATGGTACAAAAATTTTTTCAACAATATGGCTCAGATGGTTTAAAATTTTCTGAAACGTGAAAATAACAGCTAATGTATTTTCAAATTTTACCCTTATATTTTGATCAACTACAGCCAGGGCCCATGGAGATGGAAAAATTATTGGTACAAAAATTTTTTCAACAGTATAGCTCAGATGGCTTAAAATTTTCTGAAACGTGAAAATAACAGCTAATGTATTTTCAAATTTTACCCTTATATTTTGATCAACTACAGCCAGGGCCCATGGAGATGGAGAAATTAATGGTACAAAAATTTTTTCAACAATATGGCTCAGATGGTTTAAAATTTTCTGAAACGTGAAAATAACAGCTAATGTATTTTCAAATTTTACCCTTATATTTTGATCAACTACAGCCAGGGCCCATGGAGATGGAAAAATTATTGGTACAAAAATTTTTTCAACAGTATAGCTCAGATGGCTTAAAATTGTCTGAAATGTGAAAATAACAGCTAATGTATTTTAAAATTTTACCCTTATATTTTGATCAACTACAGCCAAGGCCCATGGAGATGGAGAAATTAATGGTACAAAAATTTTTTCAAAAGTATGGCTCAGATGGCTTAAAATTGTCTGAAATGTGAAAATAAGAGCTAATGTATTTTAAAATTTTACCCTTATATTTTGATCAACTACAGCCAGGGCCCATGGAGATGGAAAAATTATTGGTACAAAAATTTTTTCAACAGTATAGCTCAGATGGCTTGAAATTGTCTGAAATGTGAAAATAACAGCTAATGTATTTTCAAATTTTACCTTTATATTTTGATCAACTACAGCAAGGGACAATGGAGTTGGAGAAATTAATGGTACAAAAATTTTTTCAAAAGTATGGCTCAGATGGCTTAAAATTTTCTGAAATGTGAAAATAACAGCTAATGTATTTTCAAATTTTACCCTTATATTTTGATCAACTACAGCCAGGGCCCATGGAGATGGAGAAATTAATGGTACTAAAATTTTTTCAAAAGTATGGCTCAGATGGCTTAAAATTGTCTGAAATGTGAAAATAACATCTAATGTATTTTCAAATTTTACACTTATATTTTGATCAACTACAGCCAGAGCCCATGGAGATGGAAAAATTAATGGTATAAAAATTTTTTCAACAATATGGCTCAGATGGTTTAAAATTTTCTGAAACGTGAAAATAACAGCTAATGTATTTTCAAATTTTACCCTTATATTTTGATCAACTACAGCAAGGGACAATGGATATGGAGAAATTAATGGTACAAAAATTTTTTCAAAAGTATGGCTCAGATGGCTTAAAATTGTTTGAAATGTCAAAATAACAGCTAATGTATTTTCAAATTTTACCCTTATATTTTGATCAACTACAGCCAGGGCCCATGGAGATGGAAAAATTATTGGTACAAAAATTTTTTCAACAGTAAAGCTCAGATGGCTTAAAATTGTCTGAAATGTGAAAATAACAGCTAATGTATTTTCAAATTTTACCCTTATATTTTGATCAACTACAGCCAGGGCCCATGGAGATGGAAAAATTATTGGTACAAAAATTTTTTCAACAGTATAGCTCGGATGGCTTAAAATTGTCTGAAATGTGAAAATAACAGCTAATGTATTTTTAAATTTTACCCTTATATTTTGATCAACTACAGCAAGGGACAATGGAGATGGAGAAATTAATGGTACAAAAATTTTTTCAAAAGTATGGCTCAGATGGCTTAAAATTGTCTGAAATGTGAAAATAACAGCTAATGTATTTTCAAATTTTACCCTTATATTTTGATCAACTACAGCAAGGGACAATGGAGATGGAGAAATTAATGGTACAAAAATTTTTTCTAAAGTATAGCTCAGATGGCTTAAAATTGTCTGAAATGTGAAAATAACAGCTAATGTATTTTCAAATTTTACCCATATATTTTGATCAACTACAGCCAGGGCCCATGGAGATGGAGAAATTAATGGTACAAAAATTTTTTCAAAAGTATGGCCCAGATGCAGTGTTGATTTAATAAATCGCTGGAGTCAGACCAGTTCAGCCCTAGTGACTTTTAGGTCGGTTAGATAAAATGGAACTCTGCAAAAGTCTGTAAATTTAAAAGTTTAACTGAAACTTGGTAGTTATTTACCTAATATTTAAAAAAATGAAGACTACAATTTTGTTTATTTCTTATTTTTTTATCAAAAACAAACAGTTATTTTATATTTCATTCAGTATGCATTACTTTTTACTGCCTTAAACTTTTTAATTACCCGACTATTGCAGAGTTCCATTTTATCTAACCGACCTAAAAGTCAGTAGGGCTGAACTGGTCTGACTCCAGCGATTTATTAAATCAACACTGCCCAGATGGCTTAAAATTGTCTGAAATGTGTAAATAACAGCTAATGTATTTTCAAATTTTACCCTCATATTTTGATCAACTACAGCAAGGGACAATGGAGATGGAGAAATTAATGGTACAAAAATATTTTCAAAAGTATGGCTCAGATGGCTTAAAATTGTCTGAAATGTGAAAATAACAGCTAATGTATTTTCAAATTTTACCCTTATATTTTGATCAACTACAGCCAGGGCCCATGGAGATGGAAAAATTATTGGTACAAAAATTTTTTCAACAGTATAGCTCAGATGGCTTAAAATTGTCTGAAATGTGAAAATAACAGCTAATGTATTTTTAAATTTTACCCTTATATTTTGATCAACTACAGCAAGGGACAATGGAGATGGAGAAATTAATGGTACAAAAATTTTTTCAACAGTATAGCTCAGATGGCTTAAAATTGTCTGAAATGTGAAAATAACAGCTAATGTATTTTTAAATTTTACCCTTATATTTTGATCAACTACAGCCAGGGCCCATGGAGATGGAAAAATTAATGGTATAAAAATTTTTTCAACAGTATAGCTCAGATGGCTTAAAATTGTTTGAACTGTGAAAATAACAGCTAATGTATTTTCAAATTTTACCCTTATATTTTGATCAACTACAGCCAGGGCCCATGGAGATGGAAAAATTATTGGTACAAAAATTTTTTCAACAGTATAGCTCAGATGGCTTAAAATTGTCTGAAATGTGAAAATAACAGCTAATGTATTTTTAAATTTTACCCTTATATTTTGATCAACTACAGCAAGGGACAATGGAGATGGAGAAATTATTGGTACAAAAATTTTTTCAAAAGTATGGCTCAGATGGCTTAATATTGTCTGAAATGTGAAAATAACAGCTAATGTATTTTCAAATTTTACCCTTATATTTTGATCAACTACAGCAAGGGACAATGGAGATGGAGAAATTAATGGTACAAAAATTTTTTCTAAAGTATGGCTCAGATGGCTTAAAATTGTCTGAAATGTGTAAATAAAAGCTAATGTATTTTCAAATTTTACCTTTATATTTTGATCAACTACAGCCAGGGCCCATGGAGATGGAGAAATTAATGGTACAAAAATTTTTTCAAAAGTATGGCTCAGATGGCTTAAAATTGTCTGAAATGTGAAAATAACAGCTAATGTATTTTCAAATTTTACCCTTATATTTTGATCAACTACAGCAAGGGACAATGGAGATGGAGAAATTAATGGTACAAAAATTTTTTCTAAAGTATGGCTCAGATGGCATAAAATTGTATGAAATGTGAAAATAACAGCTAATGTATTTTCAAATTTTACCCTTATATTTTGATCAACTACAGCCAGGGCCCATGGAGATGGAGAAATTAATGGTACAAAAATTTTTTCAAAAGTATGGCTCAGATGGCTTAAAATTGTCTGAAATGTGAAAATAACAGCAAATGTATTTTCAATTTTTACCCTTATATTTTGATCAACTACAGCCAGGGCCCATGGAGATGGAGAAATTAATGGTACAAAAATTTTTTCAAAAGTATGGCCCAGATGGCTTAAAATTGTCTGAAATGTGAAAATAACAGCAAATGTATTTTCAATTTTTACCCTTATATTTTGATCAACTACAGCCAGGGCCCATGGAGATGGAGAAATTAATGGTACAAAAATGTTTTCAAAAGTATGGCTCAGATGGCTTAAAATTGTCTGAAATGTGAAAATAACAGCTAATGTATTTTCAAATTTTACCCTTATATTTTGATCAACTACAGCCAGGGCCCATGGAGATGGAGAAATTAATGGTACAAAAATTTTTTCAAAAGTATGGCTCAGATGGCTTAAAATTGTCTGAAATGTGAAAATAACAGCTAATGTATTTTCAAATTTTGCCCGTATATTTTGATCAACTACAGCTAGGGCCCATGGAGATGGAGAAATTAATGGTACAAAAATTTTTATAACAGTATAGCTCAGATGGCTTAAAATTGTCTGAAATGTGAAAATAACAGCTAATGTATTTTCAAATTTTACCCTTATATTTTGATCAACTACAGCAAGGGACAATAGAGATGGAGAAATTAATGGTACAAAAATTTTTTCAAAAGTATGGCTCAGATGGCTTAAAATTGTCTGAAATGTGAAAATAACAGCTAATGTATTTTCAATTTTTACCCTTATATTTTGATCAACTACAGCCAGGGCCCATGGAGATGGAGAAATTAATGGTACAAAAATTTTTTCAACAGTATAGCTCAGATGGCTTAAAATTGTCTGAAATGTGAAAATAACAGCTAATGTATTTTCAAATTTTACCCTTATATTTTGATCAACTACAGCAAGGGACAATGGAGATGGAGAAATTAATGGTACAAAAATTTTTTCTAAAGTATAGCTCAGATGGCTTAAAATTGTCTGAAATGTGAAAATAACAGCTAATGTATTTTCAAATTTTACCCATATATTTTGATCAACTACAGCCAGGGCCCATGGAGATGGAGAAATTAATGGTACAAAAATTTTTTCAAAAGTATGGCCCAGATGCAGTGTTGATTTAATAAATCGCTGGAGTCAGACCAGTTCAGCCCTAGTGACTTTTAGGTCGGTTAGATAAAATGGAACTCTGCAAAAGTCTGTAAATTTAAAAGTTTAACTGAAACTTGGTAGTTATTTACCTAATATTTAAAAAAATGAAGACTACAATTTTGTTTATTTCTTATTTTTTTATCAAAAACAAACAGTTATTTTATATTTCATTCAGTATGCATTACTTTTTACTGCCTTAAACTTTTTAATTACCCGACTATTGCAGAGTTCCATTTTATCTAACCGACCTAAAAGTCAGTAGGGCTGAACTGGTCTGACTCCAGCGATTTATTAAATCAACACTGCCCAGATGGCTTAAAATTGTCTGAAATGTGTAAATAACAGCTAATGTATTTTCAAATTTTACCCTCATATTTTGATCAACTACAGCAAGGGACAATGGAGATGGAGAAATTAATGGTACAAAAATATTTTCAAAAGTATGGCTCAGATGGCTTAAAATTGTCTGAAATGTGAAAATAACAGCTAATGTATTTTCAAATTTTACCCTTATATTTTGATCAACTACAGCCAGGGCCCATGGAGATGGAAAAATTATTGGTACAAAAATTTTTTCAACAGTATAGCTCAGATGGCTTAAAATTGTCTGAAATGTGAAAATAACAGCTAATGTATTTTTAAATTTTACCCTTATATTTTGATCAACTACAGCAAGGGACAATGGAGATGGAGAAATTAATGGTACAAAAATTTTTTCAACAGTATAGCTCAGATGGCTTAAAATTGTCTGAAATGTGAAAATAACAGCTAATGTATTTTTAAATTTTACCCTTATATTTTGATCAACTACAGCCAGGGCCCATGGAGATGGAAAAATTAATGGTATAAAAATTTTTTCAACAGTATAGCTCAGATGGCTTAAAATTGTTTGAACTGTGAAAATAACAGCTAATGTATTTTCAAATTTTACCCTTATATTTTGATCAACTACAGCCAGGGCCCATGGAGATGGAAAAATTATTGGTACAAAAATTTTTTCAACAGTATAGCTCAGATGGCTTAAAATTGTCTGAAATGTGAAAATAACAGCTAATGTATTTTTAAATTTTACCCTTATATTTTGATCAACTACAGCAAGGGACAATGGAGATGGAGAAATTATTGGTACAAAAATTTTTTCAAAAGTATGGCTCAGATGGCTTAATATTGTCTGAAATGTGAAAATAACAGCTAATGTATTTTCAAATTTTACCCTTATATTTTGATCAACTACAGCAAGGGACAATGGAGATGGAGAAATTAATGGTACAAAAATTTTTTCTAAAGTATGGCTCAGATGGCTTAAAATTGTCTGAAATGTGTAAATAAAAGCTAATGTATTTTCAAATTTTACCTTTATATTTTGATCAACTACAGCCAGGGCCCATGGAGATGGAGAAATTAATGGTACAAAAATTTTTTCAAAAGTATGGCTCAGATGGCTTAAAATTGTCTGAATTGTGAAAATAACAGCTAATGTATTTTCAAATTTTACCCTTATATTTTGATCAACTACAGCAAGGGACAATGGAGATGGAGAAATTAATGGTACAAAAATTTTTTCTAAAGTATGGCTCAGATGGCATAAAATTGTATGAAATGTGAAAATAACAGCTAATGTATTTTCAAATTTTACCCTTATATTTTGATCAACTACAGCCAGGGCCCATGGAGATGGAGAAATTAATGGTAAAAAATTTTTTTAAAAGTATGGCTCAGATGGCTTAAAATTGTCTGAAATGTGAAAATAACAGCAAATGTATTTTCAATTTTTACCCTTATATTTTGATCAACTACAGCCAGGGCCCATGGAGATGGAGAAATTAATGGTACAAAAATTTTTTCAAAAGTATGGCCCAGATGGCTTAAAATTGTCTGAAATGTGAAAATAACAGCAAATGTATTTTCAATTTTTACCCTTATATTTTGATCAACTACAGCCAGGGCCCATGGAGATGGAGAAATTAATGGTACAAAAATGTTTTCAAAAGTATGGCTCAGATGGCTTAAAATTGTCTGAAATGTGAAAATAACAGCTAATGTATTTTCAAATTTTACCCTTATATTTTGATCAACTACAGCCAGGGCCCATGGAGATGGAGAAATTAATGGTACAAAAATTTTTTCAAAAGTATGGCTCAGATGGCTTAAAATTGTCTGAAATGTGAAAATAACAGCTAATGTATTTTCAAATTTTGCCCGTATATTTTGATCAACTACAGCTAGGGCCCATGGAGATGGAGAAATTAATGGTACAAAAATTTTTATAACAGTATAGCTCAGATGGCTTAAAATTGTCTGAAATGTGAAAATAACAGCTAATGTATTTTCAAATTTTACCCTTATATTTTGATCAACTACAGCAAGGGACAATAGAGATGGAGAAATTAATGGTACAAAAATTTTTTCAAAAGTATGGCTCAGATGGCTTAAAATTGTCTGAAATGTGAAAATAACAGCTAATGTATTTTCAATTTTTACCCTTATATTTTGATCAACTACAGCCAGGGCCCATGGAGATGGAGAAATTAATGGTACAAAAATTTTGGTTCCTCATAGAGGAACCTTTGTGATAGATGAAATTTTGATTTTTGATTTTTTGGCATATAAGCACGTTTTGGGACCTCAGGAAGCTAAAAAACCGGTTTTTAAAAAAAGTCTGTATGTGTGTGTGTGTGTGTGTGTGTGTGTGTGTGTGTGTGTGTGTGTATGTATGTAACCGGTGAAATTTCACAACCATTATGAAATTAAGACCTAATTTTTTTTTCAAAAATTTTTTTATTAAAAAATCTCAAACTACTTTTTTTTTTTTTTAATTTGGATGTAATACCTCATTTATTTCCACGAAAGTACCTATATTTGAAAGTACGATTTTTACTCGATATCTCGAATCTGATAACTAATTTTTTGAAAATTTTTTTCTTAAAATTTTTTTCACAAAAAAATACAAAAAACACTAATTTTTTTTTTCTTTTTGGACGTAGTACCTAATTTATTTCTTTGAGATTACTAGTTTTAGAACTATGGTTTATAGCATTTTTTTGGACCTGATACCTAATTTTTTCAAAATTTTTTTCTCAAAATTTTTGTTGCCAAAAAATACAAAAAATGCCAAAATTTTTTTTATTTTAGGACGTAATACTTAGTTTTTTTCTATGAAAGTACTAATATTTGAAAATTTTGCAATCGGTGGTATTTAACAACCATTATGGAATTAAGATCTAATTTTTTTTTCAAAAATTTTTTTATCAAAAAATCTCAAACTACTTTTTTTTTTTTTTAATTTGGATGTAATACCTCATTTATTTCCACGAAAGTACCTATATTTGAAAGTACGATTTTTACTCGATATCTCGAATCTGATAACTAATTTTTTGAAAATTTTTTTCCCATAATTTTTTTCACCAAAAAATACAAAAAAAACTTAATTTTTTTTTATTTTTGGATGTAGTACCTAATTGATTTCTATGAGAGTGCTAATTTTAGAAATATCGTTTATAGTAATTTTTTGGACCTGAAACTTAATTTTTTCAAAATTTTTTTCTCAAAATTAAAAAAACAAAAAAATTAAAAAATCTGTAATATTTTTTTTTTTTTTTAGTGTAATACTTCCTTTAATTCCATGAAAGTACTAATATTTGAAAATGTTGCAATCGGTGGTATTTAACCACCATTATGGAATTAAGATCTAATTTTTTTTTCAAAAATTTTTTTATCAAAAAATCTCAAACTACTTTTTTTTTTTTTTAATTTGGATGTAATACCTCATTTATTTCCACGAAAGTACCTATATTTGAAAGTACGATTTTTACTCGATATCTCGAATCTGATAACTAATTTTTTTAAAATTTTTTTCCCATAATTTTTTTCACCAAAAAATACAAAAAAAACTTAATTTTTTTTTATTTTTGGATGTAGTACCTAATTGATTTCTATGAGAGTGCTAATTTTAGAAATATCGTTTATAGTAATTTTTTGGACCTGAAACTTAATTTTTTCAAAATTTTTTTCTCAAAATTAAAAAAACAAAAAAATTAAAAAATCTGTAATATTTTTTTTTTTTTTTAGTGTAATACTTCCTTTAATTCCATGAAAGTACTAATATTTGAAAATGTTGCAATCGGTGGTATTTAACCACCATTATGGAATTAAGATCTAATTTTTTTTCAAAAATTTTTTCATCAAAAAATCTCAAACTACTTTTTTTTTTTTTTTAATTTGGATGTAATACCTCATTTATTTCCATGAAAGTACTTATATTTGAAAGTACGATTTTTACTCGATAACTCAAATCTGATAATTAATTTTTTGAAAATTTTTTTCCCAAAATTTTTTTCACAAAAAAATACAAAGAATACCAAATTTTTTTTTGTTCGGACGTAGTACCTAATTAATTTCTATGAGAGTACTAGTTTTAGAAAGCTTATTTATAGTAATTTTTTGGATCTGATATAGAATTTTTTCAAAATTTTTTTCTCAATATTAATAAAACAAAAAAATTAAAAAATCTGTAATATTGTTTTTTTTTTAAGTGTAATACCTAGTTTATTGAAATTTTTTTCTAAAAATTTGTTAAATAAAAAACATTAAATCACAGAAACATTTTTTTTCTTTTAAAATACGGTATTTAACTTTTTTTTATGAAATACTGATATCTCAAATTATCATTTTTATTAGATAAAATAGACCATTATAAATATTTTGCTATTGTTAATGAGGAACCATAGTGCCAATCACTTGGCAGCGTTTTTTCAAAAGTATGGCATAGATGGCTTAAAATTGTCTGAAATGTGAAAATAACAGCTAATGTATTTTCAAATTTTACCCTTATATTTTGATCAACTACAGTCAGGGCCCATGGAGATGGAGAAATTAATGGTACAAAAATTTTTTCAAAAGTATGGCTCAGATGGCTTAAAATTGTCTGAAATGTGAAAATAACAGCTAATGTATTTTCAAATTTTACCCTTATATTTTGATCAACTACAGCAAGGGACAATGGAGATGGAGAAATTAATGGTACAAAAATTTTTTCTAAAGTATGGCTCAGATGGCTTAAAATTGTCTGAAATGTGAAAATAACAGCTAATGTATTTTCAAATTTTGCCCGTATATTTTGATCAACTACAGCCAGGGCCCATGGAGATGGAAAAATTAATGGTATAAAAATTTTTTCAACAGTATAGCTCAGATGGCTTAAAATTGTTTGAACTGTGAAAATAACAGCTAATGTATTTTCAAATTTTACCCTTATATTTTGATCAACTACAGCAAGGGACAATGGAGATAAAGAAATTATTGGTACAAAAATTTTTTCAAAAGTATGGCTCAGATGGCTTAATATTGTCTGAAATGTGAAAATAACAGCTAATGTATTTTCAAATTTTACCCTTATATTTTGATCAACTACAGCCAGGGCCCATGGAGATGGAAAAATGATTGGTACACAAATTTTTTCAACAGTATAGCTCAGATGGCTTAAAATTGTCTGAAATGTGAAAATAACAGCTAATGTATTTTTAAATTTTACCCTTATATTTTGATCAACTACAGCCAGGGCCCATGGAGATGGAAAAATTATTGGTACAAAAATTTTTTCAACAGTATAGCTCAGATGGCTTAAAATTGTCCGAAATGTGAAAATAACAGCTAATGTATTTTCAAATTTTACCCTTATATTTTGATCAACTACAGCCAGGGCCCATGGATATGGAAAAATTATTGGTACAAAAATTTTTATAACAGTATAGCTCAGATGGCTTAAAATTGTCTGAAATGTGAAAATAACAGTTAATGTATTTTCAAATTTTACCTTTATATTTTGATCAACTACAGCAAGGGACAATAGAGATGGAGAAATTAATGGTACAAAAATTTTTTCAAAAGTATGGCTCAGATGGCTTAAAATTGTCTGAAATGTGAAAATAACAGCTAATGTATTTTCAAATTTTACCCTTATATTTTGATCAACTACAGCCAGGGACAATGGAGATGGAGAAATTAATGGTACAAAAATTTTTTCAAAATTATGGCTCAGATGGCTTAAAATTGTCTGAAATGTGAATATAACAGCTAATGTATTTTCAAATTTTACCCTTATATTTTGATCATCTACAGCCAGAGCCCATGGAGATGGAAAAATTAATGGTATAAAAATTTTTTCAACAATATGGCTCAGATGGTTTAAAATTTTCTGAAACGTGAAAATAACAGCTAATGTATTTTCAAATTTTACCCTTATATTTTGATCAACTACAGCCAGGGACAATGGAGATGGAGAAATTAATGGTACAAAAATATTTTCAAAAGTATGGCTCAGATGGCTTAAAATTGTCTGGAATGTGAAAATAACAGCTAATGTATTTTCAAATTTTACCCTTATATTTTGATCAACTACAGCAAGGGACAATGGAGATGGAGAAATTAATGGTACAAAAATTTTTTCAAATGTATGGCTCAGATGGCTTAAAATTGTCTGAAATGTGAAAATAACAGCTAATGTATTTTCAAATTTTACCCTTATATTATGATCAACTACAGCCAGGGCCCATGGAGATGGAGAAATTAATGGTACAAAAATTTTTTCAAAAGTATGGCTCAGATGGCTTAAAATTGTCTGAAATGTGAAAATAACAGCTAATGTATTTTCAAATTTTACCCTTATATTTTGATCAACTACAGCAAGGGACAATGGAGATGGAGAAATTAATGGTACAAAAATTTTTTCTAAAGTATAGCTCAGATGGCTTAAAATTGTCTGAAATGTGAAAATAACAGCTAATGTATTTTCAAATTTTACCCATATATTTTGATCAACTACAGCCAGGGCCCATGGAGATGGAGAAATTAATGGTACAAAAATTTTTTCAAAAGTATGGCTCAGATGGCTTAAAATTGTCTGAAATGTGAAAATAACAGCTAATGTATTTTCAAATTTTACCCTTATATTTTGATCAACTACAGCAAGGGACAATGGAGATGGAGAAATTAATGGTACAAAAATTTTTTCTAAAGTATAGCTCAGATGGCTTAAAATTGTCTGAAATGTGAAAATAACAGCTAATGTATTTTCAAATTTTACCCATATATTTTGATCAACTACAGCCAGGGCCCATGGAGATGGAGAAATTAATGGTACAAAAATATTTTCAAAAGTATGGCCCAGATGGCTTAAAATTGTCTGAAATGTGTAAATAACAGCTAATGTATTTTCAAATTTTACCCTCATATTTTGATCAACTACAGCAAGGGACAATGGAGATGGAGAAATTAATGGTACAAAAATATTTTCAAAAGTATGGCTCAGATGGCTTAAAATTGTCTGAAATGTGAAAATAACAGCTAATGTATTTTCAAATTTTACCCTTATATTTTGATCAACTACAGCCAGGGCCCATGGAGATGGAAAAATTATTGGTACAAAAATTTTTTCAACAGTATAGCTCAGATGGCTTAAAATTGTCTGAAATGTGAAAATAACAGCTAATGTATTTTTAAATTTTACCCTTATATTTTGATCAACTACAGCAAGGGACAATGGAGATGGAGAAATTAATGGTACAAAAATTTTTTCTAAAGTATGGCTCAGATGGCTTAAAATTGTATGAAATGTGAAAATAACAGCTAATGTATTTTCAAATTTTACCCTTATATTTTGATCAACTACAGCCAGGGCCCATGGAGATGGAGAAATTAATGGTACAAAAATTTTTTCAAAAGTATGGCTCAGATGGCTTAAAATTGTTTGAACTGTGAAAATAACAGCTAATGTATTTTCAAATTTTACCCTTATATTTTGATCAACTACAGCAAGGGACAATGGAGATGGAGAAATTATTGGTACAAAAATTTTTTCAAAAGTATGGCTCAGATGGCTTAATATTGTCTGAAATGTGAAAATAACAGCTAATGTATTTTCAAATTTTACCCTTATATTTTGATCAACTACAGCCAGGGCCCATGGAGATAGAAAAATGATTGGTACACAAATTTTTTCAACAGTATAGCTCAGATGGCTTAAAATTGTCTGAAATGTGAAAATAACAGCTAATGTATTTTTAAATTTTACCCTTATATTTTGATCAACTACAGCCAGGGCCCATGGAGATGGAAAAATTATTGGTACAAAAATTTTTTCAACAGTATAGCTCAGATGGCTTAAAATTGTCCGAAATGTGAAAATAACAGCTAATGTATTTTCAAATTTTACCCTTATATTTTGATCAACTACAGCCAGGGCCCATGGATATGGAAAAATTATTGGTACAAAAATTTTTATAACAGTATAGCTCAGATGGCTTAAAATTGTCTGAAATGTGAAAATAACAGCTAATGTATTTTCAAATTTTACCTTTATATTTTGATCAACTACAGCAAGGGACAATAGAGATGGAGAAATTAATGGTACAAAAATTTTTTCAAAAGTATGGCTCAGATGGCTTAAAATTGTCTGAAATGTGAAAATAACAGCTAATGTATTTTCAAATTTTACCCTTATATTTTGATCAACTACAGCCAGGGACAATGGAGATGGAGAAATTAATGGTACAAAAATTTTTTCAAAATTATGGCTCAGATGGCTTAAAATTGTCTGAAATGTGAAAATAACAGCTAATGTATTTTCAAATTTTACCCTTATATTTTGATCGTTCTACAGCCAGAGCCCATGGAGATGGAAAAATTAATGGTATAAAAATTTTTTCAACAATATGGCTCAGATGGTTTAAAATTTTCTGAAACGTGAAAATAACAGCTAATGTATTTTCAAATTTTACCCTTATATTTTGATCAACTACAGCCAGGGACAATGGAGATGGAGAAATTAATGGTACAAAAATATTTTCAAAAGTATGGCTCAGATGGCTTAAAATTGTCTGAAATGTGAAAATAACAGCTAATGTATTTTCAAATTTTACCCTTATATTATGATCAACTACAGCCAGGGCCCATGGAGATGGAAAAATTAATGGTATAAAAATTTATTCAAAAGTATGGCTCAGATGGCTTAAAATTGTCTGAAATGTGAAAATAACAGCAAATGTATTTTCAAATTTTACCCTTATATTTTGATCAACTACAGCAAGGGACAATGGAGATGGAGAAATTAATGTTACAAAAATATTTTCGAAAGTATGGCTCAGATGGCTTAAAATTGTCTGAAATGTGAAAATAACAGCTAATGTATTTTCAAATTTTACCCTTATATTTTGATCAACTACAGCCAGGGCCCATGGAGATGGAGAAATTAATGGTACAAAAATTTTTTCAAAAGTATGGCTCAGATGGCTTAAAATTGTCTGAAATGTGAAAATAACAGCTAATGTATTTTCAAATTTTACCCTTATATTTTGATCATCTACAGCCAGAGCCCATGGAGATGGAAAAATTAATGGTATAAAAATTTTTTCAACAATATGGCTCAGATGGTTTAAAATTTTCTGAAACGTGAAAATAACAGCTAATGTATTTTCAAATTTTACCCTTATATTTTGATCAACTACAGCCAGGGACAATGGAGATGGAGAAATTAATGGTACAAAAATATTTTCAAAAGTATGGCTCAGATGGCTTAAAATTGTCTGAAATGTGAAAATAACAGCTAATCTATTTTCAACTTTTACCCTTATATTTTGATCAACTACAGTCAGGGCCCATGGAGATGGAGAAATTAATGGAACAAAAATTTTTTCAAAAGTATGGCTCAGATGGCTTAAAATTGTCTGAAATGTGAAAATAACAGCTAATCTATTTTCAACTTTTACCCTTATATTTTGATCAACTACAGCCAGGGACAATGGAGATGGAGAAATTAATGGTACAAAAATATTTTCAAAAGTATGGCTCAGATGGCTTAAAATTGTCTGAAATGTGAAAATAACAGCTAATGTATTTTTAAATTTTACCCTTATATTTTGATCAACTACAGCAAGGGACAATGGAGATGGAGAAATTAATGGTACAAAAATTTTTTCTAAAGTATGGCTCAGATGGCTTAAAATTGTATGAAATGTGAAAATAACAGCTAAGTTATTTTCAAATTTTACCCTTATATTTTGATCAACTACAGCCAGGGCCCATGGAGATGGAAAAATTATTGGTACAAAAATTTTTTCAACAGTATAGCTCAGATGGCTTAAAATTGTCTGAAGTGTGAAAATAACAGCTAATGTATTTTCAAATTTTACCCTTATATTTTGATCAACTACAGCCAGGGCCCATGGATATGGAAAAATTATTGGTACAAAAATTTTTATAACAGTATAGCTCAGATGGCTTAAAATTGTCTGAAATGTGAAAATAACAGCTAATGTATTTTCAAATTTTACCTTTATATTTTGATCAACTACAGCAAGGGACAATAGAGATGGAGAAATTAATGGTACAAAAATTTTTTCAAAAGTAAGGCTCAGATGGCTTAAAATTGTCTGAAATGTGAAAATAACAGCTAATGTATTTTCAAATTTTACCCTTATATTTTGATCAACTACAGCCAGGGCCCATGGGGATGGAGAAATTAATGGTACAAAAATTTTTTCAAAAGTATGGCCCAGATGGCTTAAAATTGTCTGAAATGTGTAAATAACAGCTAATGTATTTTCAAATTTTACCCTTATATTTTGATCAACTACAGCCAGGGCCCATGGAGATGGAAAAATTAATGGTATAAAAATTTTTTCAAAAGTATGGCTCAGATGGCTTAAAATTGTCTGAAATGTGAAAATAACAGCTAATGTATTTTCAAATTTTACCCTTATATTTTGATCAACTACAGTCAGGGCCCATGGAGATGGAGAAATTAATGGTACAAAAATTTTTTCAAAAGTATGGCTCAGATGGCTTAAAATTGTCTGAAATGTGAAAATAACAGCTAATGTATTTTCAAATTTTACCCTTATATTTTGATCAACTACAGCCAGGGCCCATGGAGATGGAGAAATTAATGGTACAAAAATTTTTACAAAAGTATGGCTCAGATGGCTTAAAATTGTCTGAAATGTGAAAATAACAGCTAATGTATTTTCAAATTTTACCTTTATATTTTGATCAACTACAGCAAGGGACAATAGAGATGGAGAAATTAATGGTACAAAAATTTTTTCAAAAGTATGGCTCAGATGGCTTAAAATTGTCTGAAATGTGAAAATAACAGCTAATGTATTTTCAAATTTTACCCTTATATTTTGATCAACTACAGCCAGGGACAATGGAGATGGAGAAATTAATGGTACAAAAATTTTTTCAAAATTATGGCTCAGATGGCTTAAAATTGTCTGAAATGTGAAAATAACAGCTAATGTATTTTCAAATTTTACCCTTATATTTTGATCATCTACAGCCAGAGCCCATGGAGATGGAAAAATTAATGGTATAAAAATTTTTTCAACAATATGGCTCAGATGGTTTAAAATTTTCTGAAACGTGAAAATAACAGCTAATGTATTTTCAAATTTTACCCTTATATTTTGATCAACTACAGCCAGGGACAATGGAGATGGAGAAATTAATGGTACAAAAATATTTTCAAAAGTATGGCTCAGATGGCTTAAAATTGTCTGAAATGTGAAAATAACAGCAAATGTATTTTCAAATCTTACCCTTATATTTTGATCAACTACAGCAAGGGACAATGGAGATGGAGAAATTAATGGTACAAAAATTTTTTCAAATGTATGGCTCAGATGGCTTAAAATTGTCTGAAATGTGAAAATAACAGCTAATGTATTTTCAAATTTTACCCTTATATTATGATCAACTACAGCCAGGGCCCATGGAGATGGAAAAATTAATGGTATAAAAATTTATTCAAAAGTATGGCTCAGATGGCTTAAAATTGTCTGAAATGTGAAAATAACAGCAAATGTATTTTCAAATTTTACCCTTATATTTTGATCAACTACAGCAAGGGACAATGGAGATGGAGAAATTAATGTTACAAAAATATTTTCGAAAGTATGGCTCAGATGGCTTAAAATTGTCTGAAATGTGAAAATAACAGCTAATGTATTTTCAAATTTTACCCTTATATTTTGATCAACTACAGCCAGGGCCCATGGAGATGGAGAAATTAATGGTACAAAAATTTTTTCAAAAGTATGGCTCAGATGGCTTAAAATTGTCTGAAATGTGAAAATAACAGCTAATGTATTTTCAAATTTTACCCTTATATTTTGATCATCTACAGCCAGAGCCCATGGAGATGGAAAAATTAATGGTATAAAAATTTTTTCAACAATATGGCTCAGATGGTTTAAAATTTTCTGAAACGTGAAAATAACAGCTAATGTATTTTCAAATTTTACCCTTATATTTTGATCAACTACAGCCAGGGACAATGGAGATGGAGAAATTAATGGTACAAAAATATTTTCAAAAGTATGGCTCAGATGGCTTAAAATTGTCTGAAATGTGAAAATAACAGCTAATCTATTTTCAACTTTTACCCTTATATTTTGATCAACTACAGTCAGGGCCCATGGAGATGGAGAAATTAATGGAACAAAAATTTTTTCAAAAGTATGGCTCAGATGGCTTAAAATTGTATGAAATGTGAAAATAACAGCTAAGTTATTTTCAAATTTTACCCTTATATTTTGATCAACTACAGCCAGGGCCCATGGAGATGGAAAAATTATTGGTACAAAAATTTTTTCAACAGTATAGCTCAGATGGCTTAAAATTGTCTGAAGTGTGAAAATAACAGCTAATGTATTTTCAAATTTTACCCTTATATTTTGATCAACTACAGCCAGGGCCCATGGATATGGAAAAATTATTGGTACAAAAATTTTTATAACAGTATAGCTCAGATGGCTTAAAATTGTCTGAAATGTGAAAATAACAGCTAATGTATTTTCAAATTTTACCTTTATATTTTGATCAACTACAGCAAGGGACAATAGAGATGGAGAAATTAATGGTACAAAAATTTTTTCAAAAGTAAGGCTCAGATGGCTTAAAATTGTCTGAAATGTGAAAATAACAGCTAATGTATTTTCAAATTTTACCCTTATATTTTGATCAACTACAGCCAGGGCCCATGGGGATGGAGAAATTAATGGTACAAAAATTTTTTCAAAAGTATGGCCCAGATGGCTTAAAATTGTCTGAAATGTGTAAATAACAGCTAATGTATTTTCAAATTTTACCCTTATATTTTGATCAACTACAGCCAGGGCCCATGGAGATGGAAAAATTAATGGTATAAAAATTTTTTCAAAAGTATGGCTCAGATGGCTTAAAATTGTCTGAAATGTGAAAATAACAGCTAATGTATTTTCAAATTTTACCCTTATATTTTGATCAACTACAGTCAGGGCCCATGGAGATGGAGAAATTAATGGTACAAAAATTTTTTCAAAAGTATGGCTCAGATGGCTTAAAATTGTCTGAAATGTGAAAATAACAGCTAATGTATTTTCAAATTTTACCCTTATATTTTGATCAACTACAGCCAGGGCCCATGGAGATGGAGAAATTAATGGTACAAAAATTTTTACAAAAGTATGGCTCAGATGGCTTAAAATTGTCTGAAATGTGAAAATAACAGCTAATGGATTTTCAAATTTTACCTTTATATTTTGATCAACTACAGCAAGGGACAATAGAGATGGAGAAATTAATGGTACAAAAATTTTTTCAAAAGTATGGCTCAGATGGCTTAAAATTGTCTGAAATGTGAAAATAACAGCTAATGTATTTTCAAATTTTACCCTTATATTTTGATCAACTACAGCCAGGGACAATGGAGATGGAGAAATTAATGGTACAAAAATATTTTCAAAAGTATGGCTCAGATGGCTTAAAATTGTATGAAATGTGAAAATAACAGCTAATGTATTTTCAAATTTTACCCTTATATTTTGATCAACTACAGCCAGGGCCCATGGAGATGGAGAAATTAATGTTACAAAAATCTTTTCAAAAGTATGGCCCAGATGGCTTAAAATTGTCTGAAATGTGTAAATAACAGCTAATGTATTTTCAAATTTTACCCTTATATTTTGATCAACTGCAGCCAGGGCCCATGGAGATGGAAAAATTAATGGTATAAAAATTTTTTCAAAAGTATGGCTCAGATGGCTTAAAATTGTCTGAAATGTGAAAATAACAGCTAATGTATTTTCAAATTTTACCCTTATATTTTGATCAACTACAGCAAGGGACAATGGAGATGGAGAAATTAATGGTACAAAAATTTTTTCTAAAGTATGGCTCAGATGGCTTAAAATTGTCTGAAATGTGAAAATAACAGCTAATGTATTTTCAAATTTTGCCCGTATATTTTGATCAACTACAGCCAGGGCCCATGGAGATGGAGAAATTAATGGTACAAATATTTTTTCAAAAGTATGGCATAGATGGCTTAAAATTGTCTGAAATGTGTAAATAAAAGCTAATGTATTTTCAAATTTTACCCTTATATTTTGATCAACTACAGCCAGGGCCCATGGAGATGGAGAAATTAATGGTACAAAAATTTTTTCAAAAGTATGGCTCAGATGGCTTAAAATTGTCTGAAATGTGAAAATAACAGCTAATGTATTTTCAAATTTTACCCTTATATTTTGATCAACTACAGCAAGGGACAATGGAGATGGAGAAATTAATGGTACAAAAATTTTTTCAAAAGTATGGCCCAGATGGCTTAAAATTGTCTGAAATGTGAAAATAACAGCTAATGTATTTTCAAATTTTACCCTTATATTTTGATCAACTACAGCCAGGGCCCATCGAGATGGAGAAATTAATGGTACAAAAATTTTTTCAAAAGTATGGCCCAGATGGCTTAAAATTGTCTGAAATGTGTAAATAACAGCTAATGTATTTTCAAATTTTACCCTTATATTTTGATCAATTACAGCCAGGGCCCATGGAGATGGAAAAATTAATAGTACAAAAATTTTTTCAACAGTATGGCTCAGATGGCTTAAAATTGTCTGAAATGTAAAAATAACAGCTAATGTATTTTCAAATTTTACCCTTATATTTTAATCAACTACAGCAAGGGACAATGGAGATGGAGAAATTAATGGTACAAAAATGTTTTCAAAAGTATGGCTCAGATGGCTTAAAATTGTCTGAAATGTGAAAATAACAGCAAATGTATTTTCAATTTTTACCCTTATATTTTGATCAACTACAGCCAGGGCCCATGGAGATGGAGAAATTAATGGTACAAAAATTTTTTCAAAAGTATGGCCCAGATGGCTTAAAATTGTCTGAAATGTGTAAATAACAGCTAATGTATTTTCAAATTTTACCCTTATATTTTGATCAATTACAGCCAGGGCCCATGGAGATGGAAAAATTAATAGTACAAAAATTTTTTCAACAGTATGGCTCAGATGGCTTAAAATTGTCTGAAATGTAAAAATAACAGCTAATGTATTTTCAAATTTTACCCTTATATTTTAATCAACTACAGCAAGGGACAATGGAGATGGAGAAATTAATGGTACAAAAATGTTTTCAAAAGTATGGCTCAGATGGCTTAAAATTGTCTGAAATGTGAAAATAACAGCTAATGTATTTTCAAATTTTACCCTTATATTTTGATCAACTACAGCCAGGGCCCATGGAGATGGAGAAATTAATGGTACAAAAATTTTTTCAAAAGTATGGCTCAGATGGTTTAAAATTGTCTGAAATGTGAAAATAACAGCTAATGTATTTTCAAATTTTACCCTTATATTTTGATCAACTACAGCCAGTGCCCATGGAGATGGAAAAATTAATGGTACAAAAATTTTTTGAACAATATGGCTCAGATGGTTTAAAATCTTCTGAAATGTGAAAATAACAGCTAATGTATTCTCAAATTTTACCCTTATATTTTGATCAACTACAGCCAGGGCCCATGGAGATGGAAAAATTAATGGTACAAAAATTTTTTTAACAATATGGCTCAGATGGTTTAAAATTGTCTGAAACGTGAAAATAACAGCTAATTTATTTTCAAATTTTACCCATATATTTTGATTACCTACAGCCAGGGCCCATGGAGATGGAGAAATTAATGGTACAAAAATTTTTTCAACAATATGGCTCAGATGGTTTAAAATTTTCTGAAACGTGAAAATAACAGCTAATGTATTTTCAAATTTTACCCATATATTTTGATTACCTACAGCCAGGGCCCATGGAGATGGAGAAATTAATGGTACAAAAATTTTTTCAACAATGTGGCTCATAAGTCTTAAAATGGTCTTAAACGTGAAAATGACAGCTAATGTATTTTCAGATTTTACCCATTCATTTTGATCAACTATATAGACAGGGATTATGGATTTAAAATATTAAAAATTTTTTTGTGATTAGAATGTTTTATATAACACAACTGAGTGTACCTGAATTGACATTCCTCTAAAACTAATTTTGAGTAAAAAAATTTTATAAATTTTAAATAGGAATTTAATACTTATCCGTACAGAGTAATTGAATGTATTTCAGTGATATGTTTGAAGTTTTACTTTTTGTCAACAGTTTCTATAATGATGCTGCAATACAGAGATTAAATATGTACAGTGAACCAAAAGTGATGCGCTCAACGCTAATAACCTTATTTTTTATACTATCTGCTCAATAAACCGTCACAGATACTCGAATATGGTAATTGGTCTGTAACACAAATTTTAAATAAGTTTGATGCTGAACCTTTTTTTTCGGTGTATATGCAGAACATTACAAGTCGCCAAACCCGGTTTAGTATCCCTCTACCTTGATAGTATTTTTAAAAAAACTATGGTACCCTTCCCTTTATAAATATGTTTCAAATTATTAAAGTATAATTTTATGATATTATTAGGTAATAATTTTTGAAAAAATCATCTTTTTTGGTTCTCTTTTAACTATTTACACACCAAATTATCTACATCGAAATAACTACTATGCTAAATTACAAAAAATTTGAATATAAAAAAATTAATTAAATTTTTTTTGTACTATTATTTTTTTGGTCATAAACATCCAGGATTGTTTTTATTTTAGGTCTCCTAACAGGATCATAACTCATACAATTTTTTATGACATTTTTTAAAAATATAGGTATTTTTGAAATATCTGGTGTATACTTTTGTAACTGATATTCATATTCTAGACTATGAAATGAACATGATTTCGTAAAATAATTATCACATGCACTTTTTTCACTATATAATTCTTTCAATGTACAGCCAAGTAACCACATATCACTTGATAGAGTGTTATTACGTAAGTCAATCTCTGTTATGTTCTTACTCATACCAAAATCAATTAGTTTTACAAGACTTTTCTTTTCTTTTCGAACTATCATCACATTTTCAAGCTTAATATCCATGTGCAAAATCATATTTTTGTGTAAATAGTTAATACCTTCAGAAATTTGTTGTCCAATATCATTCTTAACATTCTCATCCAATTCATAATTTCTTTTAAAATTTTTATTAAACAAAATATTTTTCAAGTTATCACCGTTGACCAGTTCCATGACTATGTTGTAAACATTATCTGTCAGATACACGCCATATAATTTAACTATGTTTTTGTGTTTTGTACTATTTAAAATAGAAATTTCATTTAAAATTTTAGCTTCATCATCGTTCTGATGGATCTTAATTGATTTTATTGCCACAGGAATACCTTGCCATGAGCCATTGTTAACAATACCAAAATAGCCTCTTCCTAAAATTGTACTTGATTTATTAATCTCTTTTGGATCAATAATTTTTATGTACAGTTTACGCAGTTTTTGTTCTCGTTCGTAAAACAAATTTTTAGACTCCATAACTGATTGAACGAAAATATTCTGTAATAAAAGATACTAAGATAGTGGATTTAGACTCAAAAAATATTTAGTATTTTTTGCGATAAAATGTTCACTATAAATTATTTCTGTAATGTCAGGTATTTTAACCCATTAGTTCCCAAGCGGACCTGAGTTGTCGTTTGAAATTATGTCTACAAAGCTTGTTTAAAATAGAAATTTTTTTAAACCAAAACTGTTCCTCTATGCAAAAAGAGTTGCTCTTTTATATTTTTGAGTCAGATTAATAAAATTTTGGACTGGAAATGAAATATAACCAGTTAACAAGCTTTATAGACGTAATTTCAATCGACAACTCTCATGATACCGCAAAAAAATACAAATCCAATTTTAGCCTGCACTTAATTCTAATTAAGTTTGCTATAAATTGGCCAAAAATTTAAAAAAAAAAACATTACAAAAAAATATAGTAACCCTAAAAAAATCTTTTGGGTAAACTATAACATTTATTTATGCCTTTTATCAGTCATAAATGAAAATTCTTTAGTAGTTTCATTAAATTAATATAAATACATAATAATTTACGAATATAAAACTTACTGAGAACAAAGTTAAAATGAAAAATTTGAGAATTATAATATATTTCATAATCTTATAAATTTTTGAATTGAAAAATAAATTTATTTCTTCATTTAATTTTTTAACAAAACTTTAAAGTTAGTGATATATTTTCTGAC
The DNA here is from genome assembly GCA_022575985.1 of Anagrus nilaparvatae. Taxonomy (NCBI): domain Eukaryota; kingdom Metazoa; phylum Arthropoda; class Insecta; order Hymenoptera; family Mymaridae; genus Anagrus; species Anagrus nilaparvatae. Next base: position 26,822,671 of record JAKSXM010000231.1, on the reverse strand, counting down.
TATGCATTGTTACATTTTTAATAAAATACTCATTCGTATTAAAACATTAATAATTAAACGCTATTTACTTTTTTAATACAAGGTGACTTAAGAGGAAGTTAAAAATTAACGGAAGTAAATGAAATGATAAACAATATAGAATGATATATTTTTATAAAGATTTAACAACTTCTATTTTTATTTTTAATTTGCGAAAACAATGAGAAAAGTTGCCTAAAATGGTTAACCATGGCTGATACGCAGCATCATGTAATCTACGTATAGGCATGAAGTATATAAGAATTTGGATGACTTTTAAGAAATCACTAGGCCTAAAATGTACTGCTAGCTATCGAGCTCGCTATCGAGATAACGAATTTCTCGACCTTTGTCCGAGAATGCATCGCACTAACAGAAAATCAGCTAGTTTCGAAAAAGAGCCTGGGTGACTCCTTTGAAACCAGTCTAAACTAGGTTAAACTTTCAGCCACTTTTATTTTACATAGGATTCTGATAGACTCTCTCGACACTTATGGGTAAAACAGGAATCCAACGATACTGTGAGAGTCATAACGTACCCTACTATAAAAATAATATGCTAAGGCCAAGTCAATATGGGTTGAATGCACATCAATAACCACCTTAAATTTGTGAAGCCAATATTTACTTGAAATCTAGTAAAATTACTTTTTATTAGATTTTAGAAATAAGTATAAAAATACTTTCATAAAACTAACTAATATTGCCGTTCTACGAGTGTCCACCTATTTTCTAGCAACTCCGGACCTCGGAGCTGGGTTCAGTGATCGAAAGAACATGTGTTGCGGAACTTTTTTAAACTAGGCTGTCTATAGCGAATACCTATAGCGAATTCTTAGATTTTGAATGAAGTATTTTTTTTATAAAATGAATTAGTGAAAACAGTTTTCTGAAAATGGTATTTAAAAAAGCGAAGGAAGGAATACATTTTTTAATATTAAAAAAACACTTTTACATTTTTTAACATTTTTTTATTTTGCTTTATTAATTTTCTTTTAAAAAAACTGTTAACAGCATTCTCCTTATTTGTTACATATAAATTTCCAGATTCATTAAAATAAAAAAGAAAAATTATTTTATCCTATTTTTCGTAAACTTCTAAAATTGTTTTTATTTTAGGTCTATCATTGGGGTTATAATCAAAACTTTTTCCAACAACATCTAATAAAAATAGAGGAATTTCCGAAAGATCTGGTACTAAATTATTGTCAAATACCTTTGATATTAATTCTTCTTCGGATGGATTCTCTTCTAAAATACCATCCCAAACAAAATTTTCACTGTACAATTCTTTGAGCGTGCATGCAAAAGCCCATACATCACTGGCTAGAGATTTATATGGCTTTTCTCCTAAAACTGTTTCTGGTGATAAGAAATTAATAGTTCCTTCAATATCCGTAGAATTTTCTAAAGTTACGTTTTTGCTGTACCCAAAATCTATTAATTTAACATTATTATTATAATCAACCATAACATTTTCTGGCTTGATATCTCCATGCATTATCATAATATCATGCAAATAATCAAGACCTTTGCATATTTGAAATCCAATAGAATTTTTATTTATATCATCGGAATAACTAGTTAAATTGTGCTTTGCCTTAATACGTTTATCAAATAAAATAAAATCCAGTGGATTACCGTCAACGAATTCGGTAACTAGATTGTAATCATAAGAATAATCATCTATTTTACTAATGTAAACACCATACAATTTAATTATATTATCGTGGTTAGTAGAATTTAAAATACGAATTTCATCCAAAATGTGATCTGTATTGGAATCATAACGAATTCTCATTGTTTTTATTGCTACTGGCCGATCTTGCAAGAATCCTTTTTTTACACAACCGTAAGTTCCAGTACCTAAACACTTGTCGGTGTACTCTATTGTAGATTCATTTATTATTTTCAAATTCAACTTGTTTAATTTTTTTACTTCTTCGTTGATGAAGTCGAAAGAAACATTAGGTTGCCCGAAAACATTCTGTAATTTATTATATTTTTAAATTTATAAAATTATATACTTTTTTTTTCTGTCAAAATATTTTAAATGTCGTAAAATTCAAATAAAAATGAAAAAAAAAATTCACAAAGCTAGTTCTACTGTTTTGCTGCGCATATTGTATGATTTTTTGAAACTTAAAAAAATAATTTTAGGAATTAACGTGATTGATTAATTATTTGAATTAAAAATGTAAAAAACTTACTGAGCAGCAAATAAAAATTGCAATACTGCAGAAAAGTGTAAATTTCATGATTCTATACTGCTTATTACTATTAAATAAAAAAAAATCAAAGTAAAGTAATTATTAATTTTTTAAAAAAAGTACACGTGGCTAAATTTAATTGCATACTAATATTTCTATATCGTGGTTCTAAATAATTATATACAAACTAACAAACTAATAAATTCTGTAAAAACTAGTATTAAAATTTTGTATACTTGCTAAATAGATTAATATATAAATTATTATATAAATTGTAATAAGGTATTTCAACGGAGGTTCCTCAAAAATAGAAAAATATTTCCTTGAACTAGAATCAATTTTAAAGAAGTGTTGTTTCTAAAATCCTCACTTTTGAAAATAAATGGTTTTTATTGTATAATAGTTTACTTACTGAATAAAAAATTAAAATAACAAAAAAAATCGTGAGATTCATGATTTTATCGTAAGTGACGAACTAAAGCTGTGCAAAAAAATTCTGATAAAAATAGCTTACTGTGTGCAAATGTAATTATTTTTTTTAAACATAAAATATTTATCAGTATTGATGAGTCAAAAACGCGTTTCATAGAAAATGGGGCAAAATAGAATCCTAGGATAGCTATAGTACCGAGTACGATGGGTCCTAAGGGTCATTCAGGCGATAACAACTGATTAGATTTAATTCTAGCAAAGAATAAAAACTGAATTAGGCCATTCGAGTATGTAAAATATTCTTCTCTGTAATATGTTTTTTATTTTAATAAGAGGGCTCTTTTCCAGGAACTGCTTCAGCTAGCTAGTCAATCTTAATTATTATGTAAAATATTTTCCAATTGTTTTAGATTTAAATTTTTGTTTCTATATGTATATGTTACGCCCGAAACGAGGTAACGGCCGGTTCCGCGGAATGGAGCCGTCATCAGCCGGCTTAATGAAATTATGAATAAAATTTGATAAGTCAAACAAATTTTTTATCTTATAATTAATCAGTGTCATTCAAAAATGTATTTTAAATGTAAAAGAAATAAAACAAAAATTTTTTTTCTTAGAAAATTTTCTTATTTTTAATGTATTAATTTATTTAATTTGATGCCCCGTTCCGCGGAACAGACCAGTTTGATGTCCCATTCCGTGGAACCGGACGGTTTACTGTCCGATTCCGCGGAACCGGCCGTTATACCTCGTTTCGGGCGTAACATATATATGACTTTAACGGGTGATTATGGTATTAAGACCTAATTTTGTTTTCCAAATTTTTTTTACCAGCAAATCTCGATATACTTTTTTTTTTAATTTGGATGAAATACCTCATTTTTTCCATGAAAGTACTATTATTTAGAAGTATCATTTTTACTCGATATCTTAAATCTTTTAATTAATTTTTTTTTAATTTTTTTTTTTCAAAATTTTTGTCACCAAAAAATAAAAAAAATACAAAACGTTTTTTTCTTTTTGGACGTAGTACCTAATTGTTTTCTATGGAATTACTAATTTTAGAAATATCATTTATAGTCAAATTTTGGATCTGATACGTAATTTTTTCAAAATTGATTTATCAAAATTTTTGCCGACAAAAAATACAAAAAACGCTAATTTTTTTTTTTAGGACGTAGTACTTATTCTTATAATAAGTACTTATTATTCTTTCTATAAAAGTACGAATATCCAAAATTTTCGTTTTTAAAGTATTTTTCCATCTGATACGCAATTTTCGAACTTTGTTTTTTTAAATTTTTTACATAAAATAATAACACATTTAATAAAAAAACACCATAATTTTTTTTCTTTTTGGACGTAGTATTTATTTTTTTTCTATGAAAGTAATAATATCTAGAATTATCGTTTTAACTACACTGTAAAAAGTAAATTCCTTAGATTAACAATAAAAATAGAATTTTTTCGAAAAATTAGTGAATTTTCAAAAAATTTTGTTAAAATTCGATAAAAATCGTAAATTTACTAAATTTAGTACATTATCGAAAAATTCGAGAATTCTTGACTTTTTTTGTGAATTTACAAAAAAAATTGAAAATTCACAACTATTTTTCAGAAATTTACAACTATTTTTTGAAAATTTTCGAAAATAAATTGTTTTTCTTGGGAATTCACAAAAAAAATCGAGAATACTCGAACTTTTTGTTAATATACTAAATTTAGTAAATATACGATTTTTTTCGAATATTTACAAATTTTTTCGAAAATTTATTAATATTTTTATATTTATTATATTATATTATTATATTTATTAATATTTATTATATTTTTTTTTTATTCGAAAATGATCTAATTTTTTTGTTAATATAAGAAAGTTACTTTTTACAGTGTAGGTAAATTAGACCATTAAAAATATTTTGTTATTATTAATGAGGAACCATAGTGCCAATTACTTGGCAGCGTTTTTTTTCTGAATGGGGTCAAGGGAGTTGTCACTCAAATCAAACGCATTTGAATTCCAAGTATGCCTCCCTATATGTTTATTCCATGTTTAAAAATCAACTCTCAACCAATAGAAAACTCCACAAGGAGTGGATTTGCAAATTGTTTGCGAAAAAGTAACAAAACTCTTTACAACTCCATTTTCAGTTAGTTGAAAGTTTTAAAAAATTCTGAAACACATCAGGAGTTATTTGGTGAAAAAATAAGGTTACAGTAAAATTAGGTACAAATTTTATAGCCTTTTGCTCATTGGCCCTTCCTAGGGTCTCCTTAGTTTTCTTCCCATTCAACTGAGTTACAGGTAAGCATACTAATATTAAATAAAAATATTTGATTTCTAAGCTAACAATTATTTGCTTTATTTTTTCAAGAAATTGCCCACGTTTCGAAGACCTTCAGCCTTCATTATCAAGGCTAAAAATTTTAAAATATTTTACAATTTAAAAAAAATTTTTTTACACAATTTCCAATTTAAAATTAACTTTACCTTAAATAATTTTTTCAACTATATTAATCCACACATAAAACCTGGAGTGATTTGAGGAGACCTACTTATCACCGAATCTCTTTGTTAAGTTACACTTTTACTACAATATTATCTTAAACTTGATATTTATGTATTTTACCCCCTTGTAAAATAATCTACTATTTTTTGTATGCCATTATAAGAACTGTGTGGTATAAGATAATAAATAAGTAAACTTAAATATAAAGTTTATTTAATTGTAAAGTATGATAAAAAATTACAATTATATATTTTGAAGTAACAGAATTTTATTATTTATTTTTTTAAATTACATGTTAAACAGTACCCTTAGATAATTGTTGACCTAGTTTCCATGCTGCCTGCACTCACTCGATTTACTTTTTTTATTTTATAAATTTTAATAATTCAAATGTAAAAGTTTGCATTTTTGAAGTTTTAATCCAAAATTTTTTATGTTTATTTAAAACTTAATTCAGTTGATAGTTGATACGTTCAATTTTTAATTTAATTTATCCTTTTATATTTTTGCAAACCAGCGATCCGCGTATCAAGTAACAAATTTGCTTGGGTTTTTTATCTGAAAAAAAGCAAAAAATTAGTACTAAATTAAAAAAAATTTGCATATTTATTCTAATGTTATCAAGGTAATAAATAAAATTTTATACAAATAATAAATGAGCTCAATTATAAAGCTTTTTAGAATTTAAAGATGCGATAACCGTTAGAAAAATCAGCACAAGTTTATGTACAACACGAATTTCGCCTAAAAAATTAGATTCCCTTCTAAAAAGCAATCGGTATTAAAATCATTTTTAAAAAAATGACTTCTCTAAAAACTTTCGACAAAAAATTTAAAATTGGTTAAAATTATCTAAAAAATTTTTTTTTCATCTCTTGAACTCTAGAAAATAATTTTATATTCAACAGTCAATTTCTATTCTGATTTTCAACAATCAACTTTTATCATTATTACTAAATTTGAAAAAAATGGATTAAAATAACTAAAAAATTTATGCTGAATTTTCTCTTTTTTATTTTTAATAAATAAATACTAAAAAAACAACTTACTCACTATAGCTTCTGATGTAGTAATAATTATAAAATAAATAATTAATAACATGATTAAATTAATATTTGAAAAATTCATATTTTGTTAACAGTATATATTTATGCACCTAATATTTCTAAAATATTGTAAAATAATTGAATAAATCTTATTGAACCGTTGAGAGTACTTCATTTATATGAAGATTACTGAAAAACAATGTTATAAATTATTAAAATAAATCATTAAATAAACAAAACTAATATGTTTAAGTCAAATTTGTAAAATTATACAATTATAAATAACTATAATCTATTTCATTAGACTATTTTATTTTCTATTTTAATTAATAAGGCCTTGATAATTTTTAAAAATACTATTTATTTCACGTATGTAGGACAATATGACAGTCCATGCTGCAGTGAAAATATTAAATCAACGAATAATGAAAGCAGAGCATGTATAGTTATATAAGCAATTTGTATTTAATTATACCCATAGATACAAATTGCGCCAGGTACTAAATCTGATAATAGCTGTTTTGGTTTCACAAAGAGGAACCATTGTGATAGGTCAAATTTCGATTTTTGATTTTTTGGCATAAAAGCACGTTTTGAGACCCCAGGAAGCTAAAAACCGGTTTTTAAAAAAAGTATGCATGTGTGTGTGTGTGTGTGTGTGTGTGTGTGTATGTATGTATGTAATTGGTGATATTTCACAAACATTACGGAGTTAAGACCTAATTTTTTTTTCAACAATTTTTTTATCAAAAAAGCTCGAGGTACTTTTTTTTTTTTAATTTGGATGTAATACCTCATTTATTTCCACGAAAGTACTTATGTTTGAAAGTATGGTTTTTACTCTATATCTAGAATCTGATACTTAATTTTTTGAACATTTATTCTAAAAAAAACTTTTAAAAGTTAATAGAAATGTATGTATATGATTGCATGCTTGTAATTGGTGATGTCTGTGGCATATGAAATATTAAGCTCATTGTTTGAGGAACCTTAGTGCCAGCTAGTTTTCAGGGTATTTTATTCTACATCTCAAAAATTAATCTTCATGCTAATTTTGGGCATATATTGTCCTTTTTTGCGTCTTCTCTGCAATCTTCGTGAAAAGGACCATAAAGATCGTCCATATACCCATTTTCAAACTTATTAACAAAATTATTAAGCATTATATTTTTTGTTTGAGTTCAATGGCTTAAACGAATACCCCGACATCTTTTATGCTTAAACATAGGAGATGCCTAAGATTTCATTTTGAAATTTTTATTATTTAATAATAGAACTGTTGTTCTAGAGAAAATAGGAAAATCAAATATTTTCTATGTAATCCCTGTGTAAAATTTTTACCATAATATGGCCATAACTAATGGCCATATAAAGACCATCTCTGATTGACGTTTGGCCATCATTTTTTTATCAAATTTTTTCTTTTTGTTTTTCTTCATAAAATCAACATTTATGCCTGTTACAAGCCCATAGGAAGGAAAAAATAGCCATACTTTTTTTTGAGTTCATAAAAATATAAAAATGAGGTAGTAAGTAAAAAAATTACAGTTTTAAAATTTTAAATCAGTAAATTATTGCAATTTTTATATTTGTTTCTTTTTATTTAATTGAATTTATTACATACGATTAATGGGTTACAGATGTAATAATTAAAAACTAAAAATGATAGGTTTTTGGTAAGGAAAATTGAATTCCATTGGGTAATATTTTGTTAATATGTTATGTTAAAAAAATTGATAGTATTTTTTTATGAACTTCATTGGCTTTGAATACTTTCAAAAAATTTTCAAAATATACTTTAAAGTACTGTTTTGTATTTCTGAAATAATTTTGAAACACCCTTAATTTGCAAAAAGGGGTATTTTTGATGTATTCGCATTTTGAGTGTCCAGATTTAGCCCGTATGAGTTTTGTAGGTCATTGATCAAGAATTTGGGGGATTTTTTAATGACAAATTAATATTACCCTTAAATTTTGCTATTTTCGCCCTTCTAGTGTTCACATTCGGTACATATGGGTTTTTTGGATCGCTGATAAATAATTTCGAGGACTTTTTTTGAAATATTAATATTTAGCAAAAATATTTAGCAAGAGCAAAAATTATGATATTTTAAAAATAATTTTAAAAAAGTTTTTTTTTTTTGAAAAGATATATATAATTAACGTATATTTTTTGATACGATATTATACAACATTATGAAAAAATGATAAATAAAAAAGTTATCTTTCTTAATCTTAATTGTGATTGCTAATAAAATACAATATGAATCATTATATTTAGTAGTTTATATTGATATTTAAAACTTATTTGTCATTTTTTTTAAATACTTAACATGAGGTCAAAAAATTATATAATTTTTTTATTATTAATAATAAATGTCACTGTTAAATTATGTGTTGGTCAAGAAAATAAATTTTGGTTTGCAAAAATATTCAAAAATCAAATAAATGTCCCTGAACCACCAATCGACAAATCACCAGCTGTTGTGGCTCGATATGTTGTTAATACTGCAGGTATAATAATTCATAATAAATAAAAGATTTTTAGTTTTTAGAGTTAATTGTTAATTTATAGAGTGGGCTTCAGTTGCAACATTTAGTTCAGCAGAAGAAACAAAAAATTATCCATCTGTAGGATTAGTGTCTATAAGCGATGGTCCAATTAATGAGGGTAGAGGTATTCCATATGTTTATATAAGTCCGTGGGCTTCTGTGGCTCAAGATATTTTAGTAAGTATATTCAAATTGTTAATAGCGAATGATATTTTAATGCAGGAACTAGGAAAAAATTAAAAAAAAAACAGAATTTCTGGGGTCCAAGCAGTTTGTACAAAAATTAGTATTAAAATTAAAATTGAAATTCATAAATGAAGGATTTCATACCAACTGGGCCCAATTTGGACTGAAGAAATCGGCCCAAACTATTTTTTTCCGAAGGTAAAAATAAATACTGTCAGACAATTATAGTTTTTTAGGTCCAATCCTTGATTTTTGGCAGCCATTTTGTGTTTTTGGCCTATTTTGGTAAATTGACTCAAAATATTGTTATTTTTACTGCTAGATTTTTGCAGTTAAAAATATTTTCCTCTTGGGTGCTTACAGGAAATTTCCTGAAGAATTCAATTCAAAGTTTTAAAATTTGATTTGGACTGTTCATGCCAGAAATTACAATTTCCATCATTATGAAATCAGCCAAAATCACAAAAATATGGCTGCACAAAAAAATAGTTTGGCCCAATTTCTGCGAGCTTTAGCCCAACTTGGGTCAAGTTAAAGAAGAATTGCTTCCATATTTAAAAAAAAATTTTTTTTTTGTTAGAATTTTTTTTTCCAAATTTTCTTACAATGGTAAGAAACTGGGTAACGGAAATTCAGGCCAGAGTTTGCACAAATCCCAAAAATTCAGTTGCTTTTATAAATTGCTATGTAAATAATTATGTGAAAAATCCACTATTTAATTCAATTACATAAATAACTTGTTTAAAGGTTAATAATCGAGTTATGTTTCTGATAACTTTGGCACAAAAACAATATTGCATAGAAAAAGATTATGATCCAGAAGATCCACGATGCGTTAAAGTATATCTAACTGGGAAACTTAAACCGGTAACTTAAGTTACAATCATAAAAAATGTATTTATGCACGCATATAATTTATTTTTAATTTTATGTTCTGTAGATTAAAAAAGATGATACTGAATATCCAATAGCAAAAAAATTATTTTTTATTCGTCATCCATGGTTAGCTCATATGCCAGAAAGTAAGTTATTGATTTGAATTTTTTATTTATTATGTATTTTTTTAGTAATTTAATATTTAATTAAATTTATACTTTGTAGGCCATCAATTCTTTTTTGCACAATTGGTTATTGAAAAAATTAGAGTTCTTAATGGTTTTGGTGGTGCAAAACACGTTTCTTTAAATGATTATTTTAATGCAAAAACTTATTAAGAAAAAAAAGTGTTTTATAATTCTTAATATTTATTATTTTAACTAAATAAAATAAATATATAAAATAAATAAATGTAAAACTCAGTAAATATTAATATTTTTGAAAATTTTCTTATTTTATTATTTATCTTTTATATGCTGAATATTTTGATAATTTTTATTATATTTTATCATTAAGTATTTTGATTCTTTAAGATAATAAAAAATTATTTTATGTGAAAAAAAATTTTTAAGTATTAGTATAAAATTGTAAGATGATAATCAGTCTTCAAATATTTTAGTAATTTGATACACTCCAGTCAAGATACGGGTTTGGTTGTATAGTTCCTGGCCACCACCAGATTTGGTCTAGTATAGGTTTTTGGGGTCGCTGACCACGAATATTGAGGCATTTTTTATGAAGAATTTGAACTCCACCCTTAAATTAGCCAAAACTGCCGCTAAAAAGAGCTAAGGCTATTGCCGGATAAATATAGTGATTTGGCCCCCCTCCCCAATCTCAAAAAAATTATTTGCATCCGAAAAATATTATAAAAACTAACCGATCGCCGTTGGAATTAGCTTCCTAGCCCATATTAGGCGCCCTTAAACCTTAAAAAACCTTAAAAATCGTGTTTTTTGCGTTTTTTTTTTGTTTCTCCGCACTGTGTTGAGCTATTAATCTGAAAATTGCGTAGAAAAAAAGGGCACAGAGTGTATTTTCAATCTTCATTGGTTTTAGACCTTTAAGACCATTTTAAGACCCCGAAAATTTATTTTTAATTTTCGAAAAATTGGTTTTTTGAGCATAAAAAAAAATAACCAGCGTTAAATTTCTTCAAACTGACCTAAAAAGTTGAAAAAAAGTATATTTTACTGATATCAGTCTTGTCCTAGAGGGGGAGCTCATCTCCACACCTTCAAAACTCAAAAAACGCGTTTTTTTGCCTCTACACGATTAAAATGCAATAGAATTGCAAAAATTCGTTTTGGAACCTCCCTAAATCTTTTTGAGCATCTATTTATACGTTTTAACTAAAATATATTTCATTAATTATTGTTTTTAGACCCTTATGACCACTCAAGACCACCTTAAGAGCCCAAAAATTGATTTTACATTTTCGAAAAATCAATTTTTTTGAAATTAAAAAATTATACCTGCCTTTAATTCTTTCAAATTGGACTAAAAAGGCAAAGAAAATTATTTTTTAACGATATCAGTCCTGTCCTGGAGGGGGAGTTCATCCCCACCCATTGAAAACTCAAAAAACGCGTTTCTTTGCTCCTACACGATTAACCCATTAATTCCTAAGAAGAAACTGCATTTGACAGAGCTGTAAAACCTATTCCATTTAGAGCATTTAACTCAAATTAGTAAAATAAAACACAAAAAAAATTTCAAAATGGCGGACTAATATGGTGGTTAGAAAAAATTAAATTTTGATATTTTTTGATAAAAATTTGTGTGAATGGTATTTTTTGGGTGCTAATTACGAATATATAGTTATTTATCAAAAATTTTTAAATGGCGGAACCAATATGGTCGTTGAAAAACTCGATATTTCGAGATTTTTGACGATTTTGAGCCTGAGCAGAAATTGTAAGTTATATAACCATAAAACCGGTTTCATTTAGGGCATCTAAACATGTAATGTGAAAAAATATTTATTTATCTATCTATTTTTCAAAAACTCAAAATGGCGAGACTAAGAAGAAACTGTAAGTTTCTTCTGTGTCCGCTATATTGATCGGCCATTTTGAATTTTAATAAATAATTTTCATTTTTTCATATAACATGTTTAAATGCCCTAAATAAAACCGGTTTTACGCTTATACTATTTACAGTTTCTTCTCAGGCTCAAAATCGTCAAAAATCTCGAAATTTCGCATTTTTCAGTAGCCACATTAGATCCGCCATTTTGAGTTTTTGAAAAATAGATAGACCTTCGTAATGAGCATCCAAAAAATACCCTGTACACAAATTTTGACCAAAAAATAACGAAATTTAGTTTTTCGTGTCCGCCATCTTTATCTACCATTTTGAATTTTTTTCGAAAAAAATTTATATTTTTACATAAAATGTTTAAATGCCCTAACTGAAACCGGTTTTATGGTTATATAACTTACAGTTTCTGCTCAGGCTTAAAATCGTCAAAAATCTCGAAATTTTGAGTTTTGCAACTGCCATATTGGTTCCGCCATTTAAAAATTTTTGATAAATAACTATATATTCGTAATTAGCACCCAAAAAAATACCATTCACACAAATTTTTATCAAAAAATATCAAAATTTAATTTTTTCTGACCACCATATTTGTAATATTTTGGAGGAAATATTTGTGGAGATTGTAGGAAAATTGGTTTGGGTTTATAAATAAATTCACACGTGATTAAAATAATAAAATAATTATTAAAACGCACTTATTGAATGTATTATATACAAATAATTAAATGTTAGATTAGTGGACTGTATAAATATAGTTATTGATCGCTGGCGTTAAAGAAAAATGAATTGATTTGAATTAATTAAATTAAATTTAAGCACTGTTTTTAGTTCTATGATAACTTTATGTTTAATACGCTGGGCGGTGCATGACTAAAATTGTCTTACGAGCGCGACCGCCGACGCGACCACAGAATGAGAGCATGAATCGGTTTTATAGAACCGGTGAAAGTTTAACGTGAGAGAAGGGGCCCTAAAACGGGGGGCCGATAAATCAAATAATTACAATATCACGTAAAACATTATTTACCGCGAATATTCAACATGAAAAAATAGAAAAATATAATTTTATAGCTATTGGCCGCAACAATATTAGTCCGCTATTTATAAATGTCCGCCATTTTGAAATTTTTTTTGTGTTTTATATTACTAATTTGAGTCCAATGCTCTAAATGGAATAGATTTTACAGCTCTGTCAAATGCAGTTTCTTCTTAGGAATTAATGGGTTAATCGTGTAGGGGCAAAGAAACGCGTTTTTTGAGTTTTCAAGGGGTGGGGATGAGCTCCCCCTCCAGGGCAGGACTGATATCGTTAAAAAATAATTTTCTTTGACTTTTTAGTCCAATTTGAAAGAATTAAAGGCAGGTATAATTTTTTAATTTCAAAAAAACTGATTTTTCGAAAATGTAAAATCAATTTTTGGGCTCTTAAGGTGGTCTTGAGTAGTCATAAGGGTCTAAAAACCATAATTAATAAAATATATTTTAGATAAAATGTATAAATAGATGCTCAAAAAGATTTAGGGAGGTTCCAAAACGAATTTTTCCAATTCTATTGCATTTTAATCGTGTAGAGGCAAAAAAACGCGTTTTTTGAGTTTTGAAGGTGTGGAGATTTGCTCCCCCTCTAGGAAAAGACTGATATCAGTAAAATATACTTTTTTTCAGCTTTTTAGGTCAGTTTGAAGAAATTTAACGCTGGTTATTTTTTTTTATGCTCAAAAAACCAATTTTTCGAAAATTAAAAATAAATTTTCGGGGTCTTAAAATGGTCTTAAAGGTCTAAAACCAATGAAGATTGAAAATACACTCTGTGCCCTTTTTTTCTACGCAACTTTCAGATTTATAGCTCAACACAGTGCGGAGAAACAAAAAAAAAACGCAAAAAAACACGATTTTTAAGGTTTTTTAAGGTTTAAGGGCGCCTAATATGGGCTAGGAAGCTAATTCCAACGGCGATCGGTTAGTTTTTATAATACTTTTCGGATGCAAATAATTTTTTTGAGATTAGGGAGGGGGGCCAAATCACTATATTTATCCGGCAATAGCCTTTAAGAGCTAATGAAGGTCTAATTTTTCATAAAAAATACCTTAATATTCTTCATCAGTGACCCAAAGAACCCCCGTATACCAAATTTCAAAAGCTTAGAGTGAAAACAGCGAAAATGTCCTTTTTAGGGGTAGTTTTGGCTACTTTAAGGGTGGAAGTCTAAATTTTCATTAATAGAACCTTAATATTCGTGATCAGCGACCCAAAAGAAAATCGTATACCGAATTTCAATGGGCTAGAGTGAATGTAGCAAAACTGCCATGTTTAAAAGTAGATTTGGCCAATTTAAGGGTGAAGCTCCAATTTCTCATAGAAAGGACCCTGATTTTCGTGATCAGCAACTCAAAAAACCTATATTAGACCAAATCTAGTGGCGTCCAGAAGCAATACACCCCCTCCCCCCCATCGTAGGGGAAAAAAATAGCGTGTTGAACGAGAGCGGACTATGGGCCTGGAACAAACTTGCGTTTCATACGTTTGGAGAGGGGGCTTGATCATCGGCATCAAAAAAATATAAACAGAAAATTTCAGGGCCTCCTTTCCAAACGCGTGAAAAGCAAATTCGTTCACAGCCCTCACCAATAGACAATCCGCCTGTACTAGCAATCAAGGCATACGATCACGAATTTTATTTCCATGTGGAGTAATAAGCGTAAAAGAAAACAAAACAACATTTTTTTTTAGTAGCATTAGGCAGGAACGTAGCCAGGAAGGTGGCTCGGGAGGCTGAATCTCAACCCAGAAATTTTTTTTTTTGTAATTTATTTTTTTCAAAACTGGGGGTAAATGCAGTTTGGAAAGAGAAATTTTACATTCAAGCCCCCCCCCCCCCCGAAGCCCTCTCCGAACAAAAATCCTGGCTACCTGTCTGCTTTAGGGGTAGGCCTAAACGATTTTTAATTGCGGTGTTTAGAAAAGCTAATTTCATTTATTATAAAAGTTGAAAAACGAAATCTGGTCATGATTTGTAATTATCAATTTTCACCCCAGATTATGAATACTACCAATTTACTAACTTTAATCTTAATTTAGATCATAACTACACTGTAAAAAGTAGTTTTCTTATATTAACAAAAAAATTAGAACATTTTCGAAAAATCAGTAAATTTTCGAAAAAAATTGTATAATTACTGAATTTAGTATATTAACAAAAAATTCGAGCATTCTCGATTTTTTTTGTGAATTCGCAAGAAAAATTGATAATTTACAATTTTTTTTCCAAAACTTTCAAAAAATAGTAGTAAATTTATGAAAAATAGTTGTGAATTTACAACTTTTTTTGTAAAATCACAAAAAAAAATCGAGAATTCTCGAATTTTTTGATAATATACTAAATTTTAGAAAATTTTCGAAAAATTAGTAAATTGTCAAAAAAATTTGTAAATATTCGAAAAAAATCGTAAATTTACTAAAATTAGTATATTAACAAAAAATTCGAGTATTCTCGATTTTTTTTTGTGAATTCGCAAGAAAAATTGAAAATTTACAATTTTTTTTCGAAAATTTACAAAAAATAGTTGTAAATGTATGAAAAATAGTTGTGAATTTACAACTTTTTTTGTAAATTCACAAAAAAAATCACGAATTCTCGAATTTTTCGATAATATACTAAAATTAGTAAATTTGCGATTTTTATCGAATATTTACAAAATTTTTTGAAAAAATTCTATTTTTTTGTAAGTCTAAGGAAATTACTTTTTACAGTGTAACAATTATGTTATGTACAATCCCTGAAATAATTTGAGTTAAAATGGCCAGTTACAAAAATAAACTTGTTTTTCCGTATCTAATTAATCTAATTAATTATCATTGACTTTAAATTCAAATTATAATATTAAATAATCTTTTATAGCTGATTTCTTAACGCTCGATACATATTTCTGTATTTATTAGCAAAATTAGTCGTGAGAACAAGTTTATTTTTGAAATTAGTCATTTTTGGCCAAATTATTTCAGAGATTGTACATAACAAATATGCTGGTAAATTGCAAAACATAAGTGTATTTATTATGCGTGCCCTACATTACTGTGTAAAAACCCCAAAGATAATCATATGAATTCCTGATGAGTGATACATTTGAGGACTTATCGCTTCATCAGGGAGTTTAAAAACTGATGAGAGATAGGGCGGTCTTTTGGAAGATACCAAGCTACGCACATTATTCTGCAAGTACTAATTTGAAATACTGTCTTTTGACTTGACAGTAATCCAATTGAATTCATTTCTTAGAAGTGTAATGGATACTTTTTCATATTTACCAATACCAATTATAAATGATGGTTTAAAGTTCATAATTGGTGACCAGTTTATGTTCCATCACCATAAATTGGCCATCATAAACCGCAAAACCGTTTTTTTTGTTTCCTTTATAGCATAAATACATATAATTTTTTTGAAAACAAAAATTAATTTATACGTTTATTTTGTTTTTTTAAACACTTATAATTCAAAAAAAACGCATGAAGTAACCAATGAGAACTACGCCCTCTGTCTTAACTATAGTCTACTACAAAATTTATTTTAATTCAAATTAAAATTTTTATAGATTTTCAAAGATAACAAAGAAATTTATTTTATCATTGGAAATATCTTTTTTAGTATTTTAAACTTTATTTTATAGATTGCAGCACATGCCTGAAAAAATGCAGAACTTGCTACTTTCTAGTCAAGGCGCCAGCAATGTTAAATGCATCTTAAAATTTGAAATAAAATATATGGATTCAACCCAGTGGATCATACATATTTTTGGTCGCAAAAAAGATTTTGAAGGTAGGCCAGTTTTGAGTAATTAACGCTATAAAATAACCAAAAACATACAAATTTTTTGAAAAATATTACTGATTGAGCCAAATTTTGGTATACCTCGTAGGTTTTCGGGGTCCCTGATAACTTTTCGAAAATCAGATTTTTTAAATTCATAACGGTCGGCTCTAAATCCCGCATTTCTACGTTTTCTATAATTCGTCTTTAAAATGCTTAAAATAGCTTCTATTATCGATGCTGATGAGTTTAAGAATTTAGAAACATGCGGGAAATTTGAGCGACAGCTTTAATTACTCATGGACACCGGAAAATGGAAAAAATCTTCAAAATCAATTATTATTAATATAATTATTTTAAACAAAGATAAGAAATTAATAACACTTTTTTTATCGCATAAATAAATTTTAATAAACAAGTTTTTTATAAACTTTAAAAAAATTAAAGTAATTTTTTTTTCTTCAAATTTTTTATAAAATCCATAACTCCACTCCGATGTAAATTTTTAGAAATATTTTTAATCTTCCTGGGAAAAATTAGTCTCTGTACTTCCTAGGTATATGAATAAATTATAAGAAAATAATAATATAATTGTTTTTAGTTTTTTTTTTTTACTGGAGATTATTAATCCGTAACGAATTACAAAGTATCGTATTTCACAGATTTCACTTTGAAATAAGATTTATCTGCAATTCATATGCTGAAAACTACTAAATAGATGTGTACAGAAAATTATAAGTATATTGTTCATAATTAATTTTAAGGTAACTGAAAAAAATTATTTGCCGTTGATTAACATTTATATACCTATTTAATATTTGCAATTGGTATAAAATTGCATTCAAATCAGAAAATTATTTCGCGCGTTAATAGTTTGTTGACTAGTTTCTTGACGGTAATTCAAATTTTAATAGTAGTAAATTTCATTCAAATTATAAAAAAATAATTATTAATGATAATACTGATTAATACTGAATAGTTTTAATACCAAATACGAAGTATTTCAGGAAATTTAATATTTTATTGAATAAAATAATTTTTTGTTAAATTTGAGTCAAAGCTGAAAAAGCAACCATCGGAGCTACTTGTGAGCAAATCTTGTAACACAAACTGTACATTATATACACATCCTTCACTAACTTTATATGTCAGTATTGTCAGTTCGCAAATTAAACTCTACGTTTCACTTCCACCTTTACATCTCTGCATAAAATAATTCGGAGGAAGCAAGAGAACGACTTGAAAAAAGCAGAGAATGAAATTTGCACTTGGAGTACCGCAGGAATGTTAGCCAGAAACTGCAGGACTGTCCCATCATCATCGATAATATCCAAAAAATTATATTTGACGACTTTATCTTGCTCCTGGTTACCGTGGTAGCAACTCCATCATCGAAAATTGTTTTTAAGAATTTGACAAAAATATCGAAGGGATAAAAAATAAGAAAAAACATCTCTTTTTTGTAACTGTGTATATTTTGTGCTGTTGTTAAAAGTGAGGTTATACTTACAATCCTACTACTGCCACTGCCATTGATTCTTACCACCGCTTTCAGCAAAACTAATAAAATACGTGAAAAATTATACGGTAAGAATTATTTTTTGAAAGTAAAATTGCACCTGAAAAAAAATTACATTCATGAAAAATAAATTTCTGAATGGAGAAAGCATATCTATTTTTGAGGGTGTGGGTGGACTTTTAGTACAAGAGGTGCGAGGGAAGGGGAGTTGCGTTATAAACTTCTGATTTTCTCTCTTGCTTTACTCTATTTCTTATATTATCTGCTACAAAGGGAATTTAATAAATTTTGGAGTATGTAATTTTAGTATCAGTTGCTAACAGGTTTCATGTATAAACCATTGGAAATTAAAGATCCATTAAAATTTTGCTTTCTTTTTAGGGATCAGTGAAAGAGTGTAGAAGATTTTATTAATAAAAACAAAGGCGGTTCTCCACTGTTGCAGCTACTGTTCACAAGCCAGTTTACCACAACGACGCTTCTTTTTCTCGTAGGCATCTTGGATGGTAGGAAAGAAAGAGAAAGAAAATTAAAATACCGCGCGTGCGCGACTCCCGCGCACGCGGCCATACAACCCGTTCGAAAAACGTCGGCTCGCCGAGAGGAATAAGAAGTACGAAGACAACGACGACGACGAAGGCGACGTGGTGGAGGTGGCTGGAGGTTGTTGTTGTGCCCCGTCGTCGAGGTGGTGTGGATAGGCCAAAAATTTGGCCTTAATTTGTGTTTTATGTGACCTTGACTGACCAAGGTGTTTGACGAATTTCTGTTCGGATATTTGTTCTGATATACGTAGTTATTAAGTGCGTCGGGGAACCTTCACTTCCATAACATCAAAGTTAGTGCTCCCCTAAATAATATTAATATCGTACAAGACGCGCTATAGTCGTCACCAGCAGCCGCCTTTTATAACGTTTTTTTTTTCTTGCAGACGCTCCAAAAAGGTTTAGAAAAATTATTTTCAAGGAGTGGTTTTTAATTAAAATGGTAGAGAAAATTGTTACCAGATATTATGTTTAAGGAACTGCCAATTTTTTTTCTTAAAGTGTAATTTAATAGAAATAAATTTTTTTGGAGTCAAGAAGATTTTTTATGAATTTTTTAAGATTTTAGTTGTTTTTAAAGTGTATAGTGCATGATATGTGATTATAGCAAGTGTGTAAATATTATTAATTGAAGGTGTCAAAAGGGTAAAAAGGTGTTGTTTCAAATGTCATGAGCAAGAGTGATTTGAATACAAGTAAGGAGATATATGAATCTTGCTCGCAAAACAATTTGTTTTTTAAAGAGAAAAAGGCTGTGGGCGAGGTAGTGACCAGTGAAGAATCGACAAACATAATGACTTCCAGGCCAAGGACTACCTCCTTTGCAGAGGGTAACAAACCTCCGTCTATCCAGAATCAACCTGCTACAGGATTAATAAAAGTTTGCAGTGAGTATCTTTTTTAAATTACATTGAAACTATAAGTTTTTCTCAAACCACATCTAAATACGCATAAGAAATTAATAATTAAATTATATTTTTAGGATAAAAGGTTATGTCGCAGAATTCTTTAAAGTATTTAATAAATAAATAAAGAAATTTTTATAAAATCAATTTGATCAATTAAATTTGTATCTGATGATTTTCATCTTGAATTTTTATTCCTTATTAAAAAATGGAGTTTTTAAATTTTCTTGGTTAAAAAGCTTTCACATATAATTATTAATTTTGTTGTATGCGTATTTAAAACATATCATATTATTTAATTCTTATTTTATTGATGATAGTACAATATATTAATTGTCTAATACAATATATTTTCAATAACATTACATGACATGTATCATTAAAACATTTTTTATAATAAAATTTTTGTTTTTTTTTTAAATCTTACACAATCAACAATAAAATAAGAAGAAAATAACAAAAAATTATATTGAAGAATTCAAATTTTTAGCTTAAGCCAAAAAAATAATAAAATTTTTTTTCATTACATTAATAACAATTTATGTCATTTAATGGGTAATTAAATATAATTTAAAAGGAAAATTTTTTTATAACAATTAAAATTAAATATATTTTTAATGCTTAAAAAAAAATAACAAGTTTATTATTCATAAAATAATTGATTATAATAATTGATAGTAAATTTTAACAAAGTAAGTATATTATTTATTTAACGTTATAAGATTTTCTTCAGAAAACAATTATGTCGATAAACAAAAATATTTTTGAATCTTATGTAATAATATAATAAGCTTCCTTATTACACACACATGCATACACTCTTTTTTTTGTTAAATTAAAAAAAGTTATTTGCTTAAATTTTTTTTTTCTTTTTTTATTTTATATTATTTCACATCTTACGTCATTATTCATCATTATATCAGTGGATATTCTTTTTCATTGCATAAAAATTATCATAATTATATAATAATATGACAGTTTTTCTTTTCTTTTTCTTTAGTTTTATTATTTAAAAAGTTCTTTGATTTTCTTTGTGCAATTAGTGGAAAAAATAGAAAATTTTTTTATTCAGAAAAATGATTTTAAAAAATATGTAGGTATTTAGGTAAAAAGTAAAATCATTCTTTAAAAATAAAAGTTTTTATGAGCGTCCCTGACAACCTGGATTTAAGGGTTAGGGGTGGTGATATATAAAACAGAGAATTATCCGAGGTTCGCGCACAGGTGATTTTCACTAAAAACTCAAGACCTTCTAACTTTCCCTCGTAATTTCGTGTCACGTAGGTGCTGTATAAAAAATCTATAATTTTTCAAAAACTATATAGATTACAATTAAAGAATTTTTTTAATTCTTGTTTCATATAATAATAATAATATAAAATATCTAAAACTCGTAAATATAAATAAAGAAAAATTTTAATTTCCTGATACATAATATATTATGTGTTTAACATGTCAATAAAATTTTAATTAAAAATAAAATACAATCTCTTTATCAATACTATTATATTAGTCTGGAAGTTGAAGCTAAATCGAGATCTAAATTGATTTATTTATCATTGTGCTGATTTATATGACTACTTATCAGAATTCTAGTCTTGGTTGTTAAAAATTAGAAAAAAATTAGGCTCTCAAAACCCCAAGTCATATTTCTAAACATTACTATTTTGGTAAGTAGACTTGTCCAGTAATTTAAAACTGAATCAAATTTTAAAAATAACCGCCAAGTCAATATCGTGTATTATTGAAAACATATGTAGGGTACATAAGGGTTGATTTATAGGCTGTTGATTTATATAGTACAAGTATACTATACTTTAAATTTGTATGTAATAGAGGGGGCCTTGTGAATTACCTTTCAATTACAGTTCATGATTGTAATAACTTGAAATAATTATTAGTATGCTAGATAATACCTTATGGCTAAATACTTGTGAAATTAAATATATTTTTTTTCTAATTTCATGAGTGACTTGAATATATCACCAACATATGTCAATCAAAAGTCAAAATAAATTTTTTAATAAAATAAATTTCTAACCCACATGAATTTGTAGATATTTTTATTTTAAGGATACTTAAAAAGTAATGGTAAAATGCTCTATTTATCACTTTTCCTTAATTATTAGCCACCTCATGCTGCCTATTAATTTTTAGTCTGATAAAAATATCTTTGGCAACAAACATCCTGTCAGCATGGGTTAATTTTTTTTTTTTACTTTTTTTTCAAACAAAAGGATCAAAATAATTTTTTAATAAAAAAAGTTTATCTTGTAACCTGATATCGGATAAGATTTTTTTTTTTAATGAATTACTTATTATTATACGTAATTATAATATATTGAAACAAAAACCCCATTATTGCTTCGAATTATGATTTTTTTAAATCTAGGAAAAAATTTATTTTTATAATCTTATCGTATTAAGTTTAAATAAATAAAGGAAAACACGTATGGAATCATGCCAGAAAGCACGTATCTCGGCACGTATTTTCCGACCCTTGGGCGTCTAACAAAGAAGTGTTTTCTCAACGCTGGCGCTAACGTAGAAAAATCGCCTACG
This sequence comes from Anagrus nilaparvatae, assembly GCA_022575985.1. Classification (NCBI taxonomy): domain Eukaryota; kingdom Metazoa; phylum Arthropoda; class Insecta; order Hymenoptera; family Mymaridae; genus Anagrus; species Anagrus nilaparvatae. The sequence goes on along the minus strand of JAKSXM010000231.1, from coordinate 26,800,458 downwards.
ACTCTAGACCATAAAAAAAATGCCCCAAATTGAAGTTTTAAAATATAAATTTATGTGCGATTTGCAGGGCGATTTGGGCCATTCTTTATTTTTCTGGCCCTGGGTCGGAACCAGAGTCGGAATATACTGTTTTAGTTTTTCAAATTTACAAAAAACATAACCATATTTGGGTTTTAACGAGGGTTATAATTGTTTTATTTAACGGCGTTCCACTAAATTCCCACTAGCAAAACCACGATTTTTGTGAAAAGCATCCAAAAAAACCTGTAAAGTGACAACAGTATGTCCTGATCTCAGAAATCCTGTTGCTATTATATTATTTTTTACTGAGATCAAGTCTTAAGAGCCAACTTGTTTCGCAACTTGTCCTAGGGCTACCAGCAATCAATTGTGGGGATAAACTCTCGAGTAAACGCGCACGAAACTTAAATATATTATATTCGAAAATGAAACTAAAATTAGTTCATTCTCCTTTATATAAATACATGTATTCAAAATCAATTTAAAATTAGAAACAATTAAATTTTGATTTTTACTGAAAAAATTTAAACCATAACTTTTAGTCCTGCTTTTAGTATTATTAGTTTCTGCCTCCCCCCAACTCCTTAAAATTTTTTAGCCCCTCCGAGAAAAATATCTGAATACGTGCCTGTTATGTAATTTCACTTTTGAGAAAAATTTCTATACTTTGTTCATATCAGGTGGCGCCAAAAATATATCTTAGATCAGATCTCGTTATCAAAATAAATCCTTGTTATAACAGAAAAGGGAAAAATCACGCCAAGTATCCTTAGCACAGCTAATATTTCCACGTGTTTTTAAAAATCAATCAATAAATTACTTTTTTATTTCAGACATATTCCAAAGATACTTTACCTACAAAGTATAACTTGATTATATCATTAAGTATAAAATCCTTGAAAAATAAAAATGGTCTATATAAGTAAATTTACAGTTTTCATATAATATATATTCAATTAATTTTCCCTTTTTTTTTATTATTATTATTTTATTTATTTAATTTATCATGTCAATCTATAATAATGAATATGTATTTGCAATAAGCATATAAAAAATTATTTTCTTTTTTAAATAAAAAAATTGAAGAAAAATAATTATTATTTTGTAAAACATGCAATTTTTTTTTTCTTTTCCTTTTATTTTAATACATATATGGGTAGATAATATTTATTATATGTATGTGGGTTGTTCTACAAAAATTATAATATTTTACTTTAATTATATTAAGTAACTTAATGTAGGTATAGATAGCAAAATGGTTTTTAAGGTATTTTTAAACTTACTTATATGTCATTTTTAGGTTATGTACAGTTTCGAGTACAGTTTTAAAAATATACATTTATTTTTCTACTAATGACATTTTTTTAAATCTGCTTCTAATGAGGGAAAAGCAAGAGTTACATCTGCCAGATCTTGACCCTACTTGGCAGTTTTGTTATTTTGACACACTTACCTCATCTATTATTCGAGCTCATAAGCCTTCTGGGACTAGAGCAGCGAGTTTCAATGTTAAAAAATGGGATTTTGGGGTGTTTTTCCGTAGAATAACTTATTCATCTTGCAAGTCAATGAGAAATCAAGAAAATCTTTTGTATGTTCTCATTTTATTGTGTAAGTGCCTAGTTTTAAACGCCGTAAACCTAATTTTTCATCACTAACTTTTGGTTAAAATTGGCATGTGTTTTATTAAGTAACAAGGAAAGGGAAAAAATTCGGTTTAAGGTGCTTAAAAGTAGACAGCAACACGAATAAAATGGAACAAACCCGAAGTTTTTTTATTGATTTGCGATTGATTTGCAAAGTCATTGTGTTGTACGGAAAAATACCCAAAAATCTCATTTTTCAACAGGTTTTTCAACATTTAATCTCGCTGTTCTAGGCTCAGAAGATCTAAGAGATCGATTTATATATATGGGGACTATTTTTTCAACCAACACAACAAAAAGCTCTACGAGGTGAGGTCAAGATCTATTTGATCCAACTCATAAACTCCATTTGTGAATGCCCTCAAATTATATAAAATTTAAATTTTCTGTAGAGATTTAGGAGAAAGACATAATTTAATCTGCCAAAAAATTACTTTACTTTTGATTTAACCAGAAAAATTTTGATACAGAATATAAAAATTTTAACTACGGTTTGACACTTGGTTTGGTATAATTTTTAACGGTTCGCTGATTCTTTTATAAAGTCAAAGCGCTAACAATTTTAAGTGCATCCAAACAAATCCAACGAGTATTACCCGAAATAACAAAATAAATTTAAAAAAAAATATTGCTATTTGAGTTAATTTTTGGTACACACCTTAGATTTTTTGGATCTCATGATTGCTCATCACGATTCTAAAATCAGATTTTTAAGATTCAAAATGGCGGACTAAAAATAGTGAATTTTTAACCATTAAATAGCTAATTTAAATTATTTTAAGCATTTAAACTTGCATTTAAAACTTAATTTACAAGTTTTTGGAGTCGTTGATCACGATTCTAAAATGAGTCTTTAAACTTAAGTAAAGAAACCTTGTGAATCTACATTCATATGATTGAAAAAAAAACTTAAATCGCTGATTTAGAGGTTAAAATTCCTTTATTTTTAGGCACACTTGAATTCATAAAATTTGTTTTCAGAATGGTGATTATAAAATAATGGCCCATCACGTGGCTCTGAAAACAAAGGGGTAGATATCAGGGTATATTAAAATTCGGCAAAATCGGCAATATTTTTTAAGAAAGTATATTCTTTGAAAAATTTTTAATTATTTTGGTCGATACATTGATAACTACTTAAAGCTAGTCATTATAAAATGGATGAAACCTTCAAAATTGTTTTTGTTAACCAAAAATATGTATTTTCCTCGGTATTTTCATTTGCTACAAAATTTCATTTGCCACCAAAATCCTCCTTTGATCCCACCCTTTCAGAGAGAAAACAACTGCCAGGCTAACTTTACAATTTTTACACTCGAAAAGTAAAATGAATTTAATAAAATAAAAATTTAATTAAAAAAAAGAATAAAACTTTAATTAATGAACAAGGCAAAACAATAAATTTGAATAAATTGAAAATAATGAAAAAATTAGCAACGTATAAAAACAATTTATTATGGTGTTTGTTCACATACAGAAGATAATAATAATAATAATAATAATTGATAATCAGAAGCAAAAATGAAATTAATGAGAATGGCATTTAAAGTACACTCAATGGTTTTATGATCTTATAGAGTTGGTGGTTATAATAGTTCACATAATAATATCATACTTTGACATTTTTACGCAGGCGTGTCTATTTAATATCTGCCGTATTTAATATTTCTCTTGCTTTTACATTAAAATAATATACATTTGCGAAAAAAATCTTTGCTCAGATGGACTGTATACAATAATTCACATTTTATTATTATTGTTATTATTACGCCCACAAAAAATATAAAAAAAATGTTTAATAATAAATTGCCTCGAGGAAAATTTTATTTTATGTTTAATAATTGATTTTTATTATAAAATTCTCTTTTATATAAATAAAATATATAAATAAAAGCCTAAAAATAAATTTTTTTTTTTCAAAAAGCGATTTTTATTTTTAAGGTAATCTAAATTTATACATCTTTTCATAATATGATTATGATGATGATGTTTATAAGACACTGAATTTAAAAATGTTTTTAAGGTTACTTCTTTATTCTTTCTCTTTTCTTATTTTGTACTAAGTTTAGATTTTTGCTATAAGTCAATTTATTAATATCTTTTTTTTTTGTTCAAAATTTATTTGAAAAAAAATGACAAAAAAATTTGTTTTAGGCTGTTTTTATTATCTATTATGTAAAGAGACAAACCTTGAGTCTAACAATTAAATTTTTTATTTTTATTATATTAATTTTTTAAATAATTGAAGATATTTAAAAAGCGAGTTAAAAGACTTTTAAAAAAATGTCAAATAACTGTGGTTGCCAAAAATTATTCTTTGTACCTGAATACACATTTTTTCGACTTAACAATGTTTCAATTTGATCAGTCTAGTAAAGGTGACACTAATGTTAAATGCATCCAAAAAATTTAATATAATTTGTTTTTCAATTGCTTTATTTAAAAATTTTTACCAAAAATACAGATTTTCTTAAGAAATATTGCTGATTCAGGCAAATTTTAGTACCCCTTGGTCGCTAATCACGATTCTGAAAACAGATTTAGAAAAATCAAAATGACATATTTTTAACCTCAAAATCGTCAGTTTACACAGTGTTATGAACTTTCATATATTTATCAAAAGGTTTTTGAGGTCCCAAAAAGATTTTTTATATTCAATACTTCCCAAAATATTGGATTCCTAATTATACTAAAAATCAAAAAAATTTATGTTACTCAAAGCATTTAAACATTGAGCAACAAGTTTTTGGGATCAGTGATCGCGATTTTAAGTCAGAAGAACTTAACGATGGACTTAAAATGATAATCTCCAAACCTCGAGAATAGTTGAACTGCAAATTTTGAGGTTAAAAATCCACCATTTTAAGTCAGTTTTAAGTTCACCTTTTTTTTTTAAATCTGATCATGGAATTATGGCTTGTGACCCCGGAAATTTTAGCTACACAATAAAAAAAATGTACAAAATATAACTACATTTTAGTAATTTTACTGCAAGTTAGTAAACTTTACTACAAATTGTAGTAATTTTAGTGAATTGCAGTAAAATTACAAAACTGTAAAATTACTAAAATTTGTAGTAAATCTACTGTAGTAATATTGTGTACATATTTTTTTAAGTATCCAAGTATTGATAAAATTATTAAAATATCTGTAAAATATTCAAAACTCTATTAGTGCTATTTTAATTCTAAAAGAATTTCTAAACCAGAAAAATTTGTTATTTTTAATTAAAATGAATATTTCTAGATATACATTTAATTTATTGAATTTTTGTTCATATCTGTCACGTGTTAATAAAAAAGATATCCATTATCGTCCGTTATCATAACAACATTGCTTCGGCTGCAACACTGTATTAAATATTTGGTAAGCAGTTTTTACAATATATCAGTGTTAATCTCAAATATTGTTTTTCAACAAGTTATTTTTATTTATAGACTTTTGATTGATTGATCATATAATTACGACAAAAGAAATAAAAAAAACCCCAGGGTTTTACATATTTTCGTGTGCCAATAAATAAATTTTTGATAATAATTTTGACATTTTGCTAACATTGATGACTTTTAGTTTTTAATTAAATTTTTAATACCGAAGAAGAGAAACTAAATAAGTTAAAAATAGATGCTTTTAGGATCGAGTTTATAACATCAAAATTTCTTGGAAAAATTTAAGTTTTAAAAATGACGAGAAAAATGCATCAGAAAATATAGGATACTGAAATACTAGACATAAAATATTAACGGAGCTGGAGTTAAACTTAGTGAAAAATCAATAATCGTATACTAGAAAACTTCCTTTAGAACCAAAAACTAGGATACTGTCAAAATTAATGAATCTATGAAGTCCTTGAAATGATATAGTGATTCTCCTAACGAAGGTGGCATTTTAAATCTTTTTGTTAGACAAAAATTAAAAACTGTTATGGAAAAATAATTATTTAACAAAATTTTTTGTTTAAAATTCTGGGTAAAGAAATTTTAAATTCGTCTATCATTCTCTGTTTATCAAAGTTCTCTTTATTGGCCATAAATTGTTAATGACAACGTAAATAGTAATTATACAATTTGCAACTTAAACAACATAAACTTACCTCGAACCAACATAAATGCATACGTGATAAAATTTTATTACTACTAAAATAAGTAAGTGTATGTTGCATTTGAAAAAGATTTAAAGCGAATTTAAAGAAAATCATGAACAGTTTTTTTGATTGGCTAAAACTATGCTTTTTTGAGAGGCTAATTTTTTCTATTTTTTTCAAACAAACCAATAATTAACTGCGTTTAGATCGTGGTTTAGATGAAAATTCAGTCAAAAGTTCACCTGCATTGTAAAATAAAATACAAAAATGTAATCTGCTACACTGAAAAAATGCTGCAGTGCTAATAAACCAAAAAGGGTCAATAAAATCAGTTCTTCAAAATTATATCGTATCGAACAAACTCACATACGTATTTAAGAGTTAATAATTCTTCTTTAAAGAAAAGTAATGCAAAAAAAAGACATTAGTTACAGCAAGTAAAAACCTACATTTTATACAGGTTGATATAGAAAAAAAATAAGTCTGCGTGTATCCTAACGGTATAAACGTAACACCATAATTTTTCTTTTAGAAAAACCACTATAATATATGTTCCGCGTTCCTATTTATATAACTTCAATAAAAAAAGCATCTAATTCTATTTAATATGTTATAAAACATTATAGGCTTAGGGTTTAGTAAAAACACCACAAATCTTTTATGTTTTATGATAAAATATAAAAAATTATTGCTAGTATTATATTTTAGGTATATGGAACATTTCGTGTCAATTTACTGATAGGTGCAACCTAGTACACTTGGAACATTAAAGTGCATCATATAATTATGGATTAGTTCATTATTTTGAAAATATAGTACAGATATACCCTTCCATTCGTTCCAATGGAATATCTGGGACTATAAATATAGGGCTACAAGTAACAAGCTTGGGGTTTTTAGGTTATCTTCAAAATATTTTTGTTTATAAACCTAGGATCAATTGGTTGGTATTATTTTTTTGTATCTAAACCTCATTTTTGATCCTCATTTAACGAAATTTCTTATCAGTGATTTTGTTACCGTTACAGAATGCCCATTTTTTACCCAAAATTATAGTTTTTGTTGAAACATGATTTTATAGGTCTCAAAAATTCTCTACAAGCTTCAAGTTTCCAAAAATTCTTTATCCTCTCGTTTCTTCAAGTTCTTTTTAAAAAATACGAGGAAAAATAGCTTTGCAAAGAGCTCGCAAAGAGAGGGATGAATTATAAACTTTTTTCAAAAATCCTTAATTGAGATTTTTACTTTGAATTTTCATAATCCACTGATAAATAGTTAAAAAAAGGCGAGTAAAATTTTTTTGAAAAGTAGGAGCCTATCGAAAATTTTTGAGACCTACATATAAATATTCACATTAGAGTTTTTAATTTATGCAGCAACTAAAAAATTAGGTTTATTGATTATCACTTACGAAAATTTTGGTTTAACAGGACTTAAAAGTTTACTTAACAAGGCCACAGCGATATTCTGAAGATAGCCCAAAAAGTTCAATCATGTATTACAGGCTCTACTTTTTTTCTTTTTTAATTGAATTTTCCAAGGCTCCACTCCGACCTAAAAAATGCCAAACTGAAAATGTTACTATTGCCGTATAAGTTTTTTCAACAATCTAAACTTGCTAAATTGACACGAAACTATCCATAGATATACAGACACGCGTAAGTTTGTTATATTATTGATATTCGATATTGAAAATATTCCTTTTACACAATAAAATTAAAAATTTCTTTTATATGTTTCATTTATTAATAGAAAATATTTCAATAATCATTTAAACAAAATGATATAATAGTTTTATTGAAATGAACAAAGAAAATTTTTATTTTTATAAAAGCTAAAAAAATACATCGAAGCCAAAATAATTGTGTTAAAAGTTATACTATAGGTAACTAACTTTTTAAAAAAAACACGTGCATATAAACTATTAATAAATATAGTTTTTTTTTTAATTATTATGATGCATCATGTACATCGTATGAAATTAATTTAATTTTATAAAAAAATGTAAAATGATGAATATGATAAAACATGAAAATTTCAACGACTTTAGCAGTAGATACTTCAGATTTACAGTTTTCTTCATTTTAATGAGGGCCGGAGATACTGCGAAAAGTTTAAAATTAAAAATTCTAAAAAACTGTTTGGATATCTTTGGGATTCGTATTTAAGGGTTCTAATTAGCTTAAAACTAACAGAGTCAAAAGAAAAAAAGATTAGAGGCTCAAAATGTTGAAAAGTAATTTCGAGTTGTTATTTTTTGCGTTTTTTATTGGTAAGGTAACTGCAGATTTTGTTAGACACTGAAAAATTATAAATTTTCCAAAAAAAAATTAAACAATCAAATTTGGATTGTTAAAAAAATTGATAAACATTAAATTAAACATTAACTTTATTATAATTTAATACTTGTTATTTTATATATTATTAAATTGGTATTAAGTGTAACAAGTGTGAATTACGAAATATTCAATGACAATGAATCCGTATATTAACATTTTAATCCAATAATTCAATAGGAAATCATAACTAAAATAAATTATTTAATTTTCAATAATATTATTTAAAAAGATTGGAAAAAAAATATTAAACAACGAAGGGTGAGCTCAAATGAGCTTAAAATAATTTTAATTTAGGTTTCGTCCCTGATACTCGAAGGACCAAATGTTCTAGGGTTAAAAATTTTTTCCAGCTCAAATTTTAATTTAAATTTCATCTTTAAAAAAAAATCAATCATTTATAATTTTTCATTCACCACATTTTCATGATAAAAAAGTATGATAAATAATTAGTAACATGTAACCACAACACAAGAATAATAAAATTATCATTTTCTAATAAAAAAAAAATCTTTTCTTCCTGGTACACATAATACAAAATAACGTCAATAAAATGAATTTAAAGAAAAAAGCTCAACGATAATACATTGCATAATCTTCTTACAACATCGATATTCTTCAAGAAGAATAAACTTTTTAAAAAGAAAATAATGTCATAAGTTTTATTATTAAATTAATATCATACGATATAAAGAAAAAACAGAAAATATTTTATAACAATACAAGTAAACCTTCTTTGGTAATAAAACCTTAAAAAAATTTTTTAATATATCTAATTATTTTAAAAAATTTATGTTTTGATCTCGGTTTTGATTAATCAAGAATTATATTACTTTATACTCGTAATAAAATACAAGTTTATATTATTTCTTTCTTTTCATTTACCCATCAGGGTATAATATCGACCCTAACCGAGGTCAGAATTTGTCCTTCAAAGATAATAAGTTCAATGTAAAAGAAAAAGAAACGTTCTTTGTCAATGATTACTATGAATTTTCTTTTAGACATTTATTTTATTTTATTTTTCAGTAATATTTATTGTTTAATTAAACCTTGCTAAAATGGTAGTAAATATTTTTATTGATAGGTAATTATTTAATATTTTGGACTATAAAAATGTCATCTATAGTAGGTATATAAATTTTGCTGCTTAATTTACATTATTGAAGATCTCCAAAATATTTATGTTGATATTGTGCAGAAAAAATCAAGACATAAGCACCAAAAAAGTAAACTAATATTTTAGTCTAAAAAAGTTATCTAAAATGGTCTTTTCATTTTGTGAAAAAATTTTGAAGAAAAATTCCCCCTAGTTTAATGAATAATTTTTAATAATAAAAATATTTTAATCAAAATTTATTTAATTTTATTTTATTAAAATTATATAATTTATATTATTAATAATTAAAATTAAAAATTTTTATAGATTCTACAGAAAGTTCTGTAGATAATAAGGAGGAAGTTAGTAATAAACCCGAGAATAAACCCGAAAATAAACCTGAAAATAAACCGAAGAGTGAGCCGACTGTTCCTTTTTTTGGTATGGCTTTTTATAAAATTAACAAAAACGTTTTATTTAAGTAGTCTTGTTGTTGTTTTTGACTCTCATGTTATTTTTATTGTTCTTGTTTATCATTGTTAATAAAAATTCATTATTAGATTATTCCTCATCAGTCTGTACAAAATTTATCAGGTTTCATTCAAAAGCAAGTATTTTTCATTGATTTTTTTGTTTTCATTATTTATGAACGAGTTTATGAATGAAAAAAAAAGAGCTTACGAATGTAACATTTTTTTTTTCATTCATTTTTAGTAAGCATTTCTTACTTGTTTGATATTAGTAACACACTGTTGGTTCATCATTCATATTTACCTACTTTTTAAATGTTTCATTCTTCCTTGCATTTTTCTGTACCCGAGCAAAAATAAATTTAATTATTTTTTTAAATTTAAATAAAACATGTCACCTTCATTCTTCATTGACAACACTCTTTTGCATATTAAATTTTTAGTGTCTCATTATTTTCAAATAATTCAACATTTAGTTAGTTACTTTTAAATTTTGTGGATACCAATTTTCTCTTTTAAATGTGTTATTGCATGACACGTTAGAAAAAATTTAGATTTTAAGACTTGAAGGTGATTTTTAGAGAGAAAATTTAGCACTTTACGAAGTGTTTTATCAACTTTACAAATAAGGGATTTTTCTAATCCTGGAGTTCCAACAAAAAAAATCTGGGCAGTAAGCTAAAATTAAGTACTTAAACATTTCATGGCATTAAGCTTAAATAAATTATATCTGGATTCAGATAGGTAACTTGAATTCAAATCTAAGATCTACTATTTCCTCTTAGCACGTACACCAGGACGTACACGCGTGCGTAAAAAAAATTGATTACAAGCAAGAACTGAATTTGAAATATTTGGTTTACATTCAGTACGTGTATATAGAAAACGTAATTAACATTTGTTGAGACTTGATTACAAAACAAAATTTTTTTTAAATATTTAAATAAAATGAGCCCAAATACTTTTCTGCAAAAATACCTTCAATATAAATCTCTTACATTAAGTTTTAAACTTTGGGACCGATGGTCAAAATTTTTACATTCAATTTATTAAATAGCATCATTTAGATTTAGTAAATATTTTACGAGATATTTTATTAGTGGATAAAAATCTGAAATGGTACACCAGTTTCAACGTTAGTTTCAAAAATACAAATTAATTTCGACCTTAGTTGGATCCGAGATTGGATCCCAAAAAAATGTAGTAGTAGTAGTATTTATTTCTTGCTTATAATTTACATAAATTGTTACAAGAAAGTATAATTAGTACAAAAAATTTAAATTAGTACAAAATACAAAGTCTTTTACAATAGAATTTCTATTATTTATAATGGTTACAAGATTGAAATAAGTTGTTAATACAAAATTTAAAGTATAAATATAAAAATTATTTAAAGAACATGTTTTGATTTTAAAGTAAAAAATGTATGATTTTAAATTTAGATAAAAATTCTTCAGTGTTTTCTTCTATTTTCTATTATTTTGAATTTCTTTGCTTTTTTTAATTTTTCTGTTTTCAATATCTGTTGACAAAGATCACTAACAATTACATATGCTGGCACATCACTGCACTATTTTAATTTATTTCTCAAAGAATTCCTTCCTTTTTCTATCTTAATGGGTTGAGGATGTGACAGCCTTTTTGCTACTGCTTGTGCTGTTTTCATGATATGTATCTGTTTATATTGCTGTGTATTTACTATTTTAAATTGCTGTTCGCTTACAATTTCACTTCTTTTCATTGTAAATGTGTGATGAGAAATTTATAAGTTACTTACTCTTTTTTCATTTCTTCCTATATATGAAAATTGCCATTTTCTCCTTTACTATTATAAAATTATCTGGATTTCTCCCTATTATTATTATTATTTTTTTTTTTTTTACTATTCAATATATGAATATATAAAAAATATATTTTAAGCAAAAAACGGCATTTTCATCAGGACTATTTTTATTACTGTTTTTATTACTTATTATTATATCAAATGTTAGTATATTTTAAACTCTTGTTTTAAATACTATACTTGATCTATACAAGCCACATTTCTAACCTAACTTTCTCAACTTTTTTCTTTCTTTTAATTTTGATTGAATTTTAATGCTGGAGTTTTTCTTTTATTATCATTTATTTAGTAAGTTTTATTTTGACACTTTTGACCGATTTTTTTGGTATTTTTTAACTTTTTCTGTAAATAATAACTATTTTTACACGCACCCAAAGAAATTCATCACGCCATCTGCGACAAAACTGTAACAACTAATGCGATGGTTAGCTGTCGCATTTAATGCAACAAAAATGTTACAAAAATAATAGTTTTAGTACCACGTGATATATATAATATTAATATAATATATGTCACGTGGTACTAAAACTGATATTTTTGTAACATTTTTGTTGCATTAAATGCGACAGCTAACCGTCGCATTAGTTGTTACAGTTTTGTCGCAGATGGCGTGAGGAATTTCTTTGGGTGCGGAGCTATTTTATAACGTGACTATGCGCTTTCGCGCCCATACCCCTCCCAATTTTCCCAAAAAAATGTATGAATACCAAGTATTAAAACTTTTAATATAATTTTTGCATTCATTTTAGAAATAATTAGTCATTCTCATCCTTGAATGGCTGTCCAAAATCAGAAAAATAACAGTAAAAATAATACAATAACAGATATCCACCATAAAATATCCGTACCTTGGATTTTCTTAATAAACGACCTTCGTTCTCACATTGTCTTCAAATATTATATGTATCAAGGTAGATTCTAATGAAAAACAAACTTAATGTCCAAATAATAACTCCATCGCCTATTGTCAAACCCGTAGATTAAAACAAATAAAACCTTGAATTAAAAAAAAAGCTATTATAAAAAATTAATTAAAAATTTAATGTTTTTTTCGATCCTATGTATCATAAATTAAAACTTTAATATACTTTAAGATATAGATGTTATAATATCATTCATAAATAATATTCACTCATAATATACTCTTGTGGCTAAGTTTATGTTCGTTAAATTGCATCTGCATTAAATTATGTATATACCTTGAGTAAATATTAGTCTTGAAGTTAAATTTTGTGTTTACTGGGTAAAATAATACTTAGTAACCTAGTTTCGACTAAAATTGATCAAAGTTTTATTTTTCTAAATATCTCAAAGTATTAACAAATTTTCAAAGTATCTACGAGGCTAATATACATAAAATATATAGGTTGATAAACATGTAATGTACAAACTTAAAACACACAAGAGTTGTTTAATTCTTCCTACACATTTATTAGAAATTTAATAATATAATACCTTGTTTGGATTATGGATATTAATTTTCGAAAAATTTACGTTTTAATGGATAAATTCAGATTTTATAAATTTTCTTGTATTTTATAAAATAAGAGTTTCTTTGAATCATTAATTTCAAAATGACGAAGAAAGAAGCTCAATGACTCTTTAATAACAAGAAGAAGAAGAAAAACTTGAGCAAAATAATAATTCTGCTTTTCTTGTAATATAAAAAAAAGTATAATGAGATCTGCTGCTCACGTAAAATCTTGTTTTTTCAGTCATACATTGACCTTGTAAAATAAATAAATTTTCAAAGGAATAATATAATTAAACAAATTTTTGCATAAAAGGGTAAACAAGAAATTTAAAATTAAATTAATTTTTGTTTCGTTGGTATACGAGAAATTAGATCTAAAGAAAGTTTAAATTTAGGTCAAGTTTAATTTTCTATAGAATTGCTTTTAATTATATTATGATTTTGTTATAATTAATATTTTATAGAAAATATTTATTTATTAATACAATACTTTGAGATTTATGCAAATTTTAATTTATTCAAAAGGATCATTAAGATGCTTGTATAAAGACAAAAAGTAATAAAAGTGCTAATTAAACTTTATGCAATATTTATTGCAGATTGCTTTAACTTTAAGTAGTTAATTTTCAGACACTTACAGGTTGTTAGAGTTTTTCTTTATATTTTTGCTGCTCCTTACAAAAGTTTAAATTTAACATGATACTTAATTCTATTTTAATTAATTTTTATGTCAGCCAGCCTGCAATCAAGAAAATTAATGAAATATGGCGTGTACACGGATAAAAATTCAGTTGGCTAGTGCGCCCCCTATTTTGTCTTGAATCGCAACCAGTATTTTGAGCGAAATTCTCACCAAAAAAGTGGATTCGCACGCGCCCTAAATTATGTGGTTTATGCGTGGAACTTCTCAATTTAGGGTAGATTCTCTCTCAATTTTGTTTTATGCGTATTCCATATTTTACTGGTCGCGCTGCAAGCTAACCTTTTGGCGCGGTAGTCAACTGAATTTTTATCCGTGTATGTATTGACTATATCGTCCTTGGCGTAACTGAAAGCGTACATAGTACCAAATTTGGGAGGCATGCTAGAGGCATGCTAGAGGCATCACAGTAGTTGTTATTTCAGGCCTTGGGCTGTTCAGGTTCAAAAGATTTACATTTGCCTTGAATTTCGCTCTTGAATTAGGCTGGTTCCACAAACCTCCGTAAACGCAAAAGCTTAGCCGCAACGCGATGCGCACAACACAACACGCATGGGAAAAACACGATTTTGGTTTGTGCGCATTGCGTTGCGGCTGCGATTTTGCGTTTACAGAGGTTTGTGGAACCAGCCTTAACATGCTGTAGATTAATGCGGAAAATCTTGAAGTCAGAATTTGAACCATATGCAAGAGCTTTGAGAACACGATTTCGAGAAACAAATTTATTGGCTGTGGCGAGTTATTGAGGGATTAAATAACGCTGAACATCTATCAATAGAGAAAATGGTAAATTTTGCACCTGAAATGTATTTAGGGTATTAGATAAACAAAAAATTTTAAGGTCCAGACTAGAATACGCCCAGTAGTCGAAAAATATTAAACAATCGCTTCGTACTATAGGAATGATAGGATGGTACACCCGATTTATTAAAATGATCTCCAAGCAAAATTTTTGTCTTATTAATTTGTTACCGAGTATGTTACATAAGAATGTCCTCTAGTACTAGAGATCCTAACCGTAATCCTAACAGAAATAGACTTTTCAGAGCCGACTACGCTGAAATAATTAGGCTAAAACTGACCAATCATATTTTGCGATCGCTGTATTGAAACTTGAGTAATTCTAATTTGAAGATATAAATCGAGAAAGGTTGAAAGCAATTAAATTATTTACACTATAATTCACATAGAATGCTCCAGCTATTACCTGGGTATACTTAAAAGTTTCTAACAAGTTTCTAAGTAGATAAATAATAATAGATGCACTTGTTCTAACACAAATTTATAAATTTATCTGATATTTATTAAATTTTGTTAACTTTATTGTATCTTAACTTGAAATTAAATCTTGCTATCAAAAGACTCGAATTTAAGAAAATGAATTATATAAATCAAACAAGAAATCAATGCTTTGTCCAACAATTAAATTCAAAAAGTATTAATTTGTGTCGAAAAAGTGAAATTAATATTTTGTAGCTACATCAAACTTTATAAGTACCCATGTGTTAACTAAAAACAAATAAAGCAATGTATGAATTGTTATTGTGCTGTTAACTTAAGTGATGCTGACCTAGTTTTACAACTTTAGAATCAAATTTTCTTGGACTAAGAGCAACCTACTTGTTAAATTTCTCGCTAAATTTTCATGTACGTAATAATATAGCAAATGCTAAACTTCATCATTATTGATAAATTATCTAAAGTATTTTAAAACTCCTTGAGCAAAATGAATGTTTTTGTTTTGTGATATTAGAGATATGATTTTGATTTTTTGACAAATTTTAATAGAATTTGATCCCTTTTCAGGTATTTGGAGCAAAATGCAAATTTTCAAATTAATTTTTAAAATTCAAAATTGTAGTTCCAAAACTTCTAACTTCAAAATTAGTATTCTAAACTATTAATAGTAATTATTTTTCAAAGCAGATAACTGTCTTTAAAAAAAATTCCAAAAAATATTAAAAAAGCGTTTATAATTACGTTTTGAGACTTTTTAACGAAAAAAAAATTATTAGATTATATTATATTTAGCTACTACTTTATATTTATATACTGGAATTGTGTAGCTAAAATTAGATATTTATTTAAGATGAGACACACATGTATATTCCCGACGAATTTTCGAAATATCTCTTATGATCTCCGCTGATATTTTTAGATCTCCGGAGATCTCCGGAAATCTGAAGTGATCGCAAATTTCAGGTGATTTCTTTAGTTCTCTGGAGATCTCCGGAGATCTCCGGAAATCACTTTTGATCTCTGGAGATTACTGGAGATTAAAATAGATCTAAAGTAATCTCCAGAGATCACTGAGGTAAAAAAAAATGTTAGAAAACTTTAGAAAGAATATTTAGAATCATTAAGCAAAGTTGTAAAACGATAAACTTTATTGTTTTACCTTATTTTTTGACTTCATATATTTAAATTTAAAAAATGCTACTATTAGTTATTATACTAAAACCTGATGCAAAAATCAAAAAGTACAGCAATAAGTTTACTAATTTTTATAATAAAAATAATTATTGGAATCGTTTAAAAAAGAAATATAATTAGGTAAATGAATAAAATAAATTAGTTATTTAATCATTAATAATTTTAATAAATATTTATAATTTTAATTACAATATCGGTAGTTCTTAGCTATTTTTACCCAAGTCTGAGGTCGATGTCTTGGATTTAAAAAATACCAATTGTACTGTGTTTGGTATGTAAAAATATGGTTACTGGCCAATTTTTAATGCTCTAGGTGGCTTGGTTGCGATTTGGCAGCTGTTTTTCCAATTTTGATTTTTTTCGAATTCTCAGCCACCCGTTTGCTTTTTATTTTCTGGACGCCCTAAATAAGCCTAAAAAATATTTTCTATATAAAGGTAGGTAGTAAAAATTCCCGCCCAATCCAACTCTGACCATATTTTTTCGGAAAAACCTCAGGAAAAGCCGGAAAATCGGAAAAACATAATTAAACATAATTAAATTTTGTAATTTTTTTATTTTCTTTATTTTTTTGATTTTAGCAGGTTACTTAGTTTTTCTTTTTTTTACAGCGTCAAATAGGCTTCTAAAATTTTATTCAGGAAGATTATTAAAATTTTATTCAGGAAGGTTTTCAATGTAAAATTTCCCGAGAAATCCGAAAATCAAGTCAGATTTTTCATTTTCTATCAGGAAAAGCGAGAAAATTGGAAAATTCAGAAAATGAACAATTTTCAAAATCATTTTTTTGAGCCTAAAATTGATTTTTAAGTGCTTAAAAGGCAAATGTATAAAAAAAAAGAGTTTACCAGCATGAAAAGTATGGGAAAACATATGTAAAAAAAATAAAAAAAAAAAAAGTGACGCTTTTTGAGAAATTTGTATTTTCCAGTTTCCTTTAGTTTTTCCGGCTTTTGCTGAGGATTTTCCGAAAAAATATGGTCAGATTCGGATTGGGCGGGAATTTTTACTACCTACCTTTACATAGAAAATATTTTTTAGGCTTATTTAGGGCGTCCAGAAAATAAAAAGTAAACGGGTGGCTGAGAATTCGAAAAAAATCAAAATTGGAAAAACAGCTGCCAAATCGCAACCAAGCCACCTAGAGCATTAAAAATTGGCCAGTAACCATATTTTTACATACCAAACACATTACAATTGGTATTTTTTAAATCCAAGACATCGACCTCAGACTTGGGTAAAAATACCTAAGAACTACCGATATATTAATAGACATATTTTAAATTAGTCAACAATTTTTATAAACAAATATAATTCATTTTTATAATAACAATAATTATTACCATGATAGGTACTTTATAATCTATTTATAAAATAAAAAAATAAATAATTGTTTAATAATCTGGCTAAATATTAAAAATTATAGTATTCTTCAAGTCTAAATTACCATAAAAAATAAAATATTACTTTATAAAAGTAAAAAATATTACTTATATTCGTAAGTTCTGTTATTTTTCTCTGCATTTATAATTAAATTTTTCAATTTATTTACTTTTATAGTTTTACCCTTAGCTATAGAATCAGATGTTTCAATTTCCCAATTAGTATATGCCAGGAGCATGGTTTTATTTGCGATTTTTTTTGAAAGCATGTCCATTGTCCATGGAATACTTCGACGGTAATTTCAGTTTTTGGGGTCGCTGATTCCAAATCCGAAGTCCGTTTTGACCTAACGTGGTCCAATTTTGCGTAATTGCCCCTTTTACACGGAGAAAAATATTTTGTATATTTTACAAGGTTAATTTTAGTAAAACGGGGTTAGTTTTAATTACAAAAAAAATTTGTAAATTTTACAAATATGAAGTCAGAATATTGTAATTCTAACTATAAACATGGTTATATTTACAAAATATTTGAACAGAAAATAACAAAACTTTATAATGTAAACATAACCAGCAATTTTGGTTATTTTTAACAGTTATTTTTCTCCGTGTAGGTCGTTTTTAACGTTTTTTTGCCATTGTTTGTTAAAATTTTTAATATATTACCATTTTTCTCACACTACACTAATGTTTTTTGGGTCTCTATACCAAATTATCATATCTACTCATACAAAAAAAAAATGGTAGCCCATAATAGGGAATCTTAGGCTATTTTTCACGATTGTTGGGCTAATTTTAGCTACTTTTATGAAATTATACTAATTTTTATCTACAGCTTCTGGTTTTAGAGTATTTTAAGGTAGTTAAATACGAATATTATTTTTAATAGGCTGTTTATTGTTAAGTGGTAATTAAAATTATAAATATTTATAAAAATTATTAATGATAAAATAACTAATTTTTTTTACTCATTTACCTAATTGTATTTCTTATTGAGACGATTCCAACAATTATTTTTATTATAAAAATTAGTAAACTTATTGCTGTACTTTTTGATTTTTGCATCAGGTTTTAGTAAAATCACTAATAGTAGCATTTTTTAAATTTAAATATATGAAGTCAAAAAATAAGGTAAAACAATCGAGTTTATCGTTTTACAACTTTGCTTAATGATTCTAAATATTCTTTCTAAAGTTTTCTAACATTTTTTTTTACCTCAGTGATCTCTGGAGATTACTTTAGATCTATTTTAATCTCCAGTAATCTCCAGAGATCAAAAGTGATTTCCGGAGATCTCCGGAGATCTCCAGAGAACTAAAGAAATCACCTGAAATTTGCGATCACTTCAGATTTCCGGAGATCTCCGGAGATCTCCAGAAATCAAAATTGATCTCCGGAGATCTAAAAAGATCAGCGGAGATCATAAGAGATATTTCGAAAATTCGTCGGGTTTTATTATACAAAATTTTATATTTTTTTACATCAAGAAAAAAAAAATTACACTTTTATTGCTTTTATCGTTATTTTTGTACGTACACTATTTTATTACTATTTTAAAAATGGCATAAATTTTTTTGGAATTGTATTTTAATGATAATTTAATATAGCTTTGGGGCTGGCTTTAATAAAAAGTGCGTATGATCCTGGTATGGGAATGACAGATGAATTTTTTATCAGAGATTGCTAATACCAAAACATATTCACTTATGTATTCTAGTTTTTTTGGCCGAGTTTTGAAAAAAGTTATAAGTCCACAAAGTTGGACAATTTTTCGCAAAAAAAAGTGAAAGTATGACACTTTATCACTTTATAGTAGCTTAGATTTTTAGATTAGGCCAAAACATACTTAGATTCCTTATGGAATTTTTTGGTATCTGGGTTCTGGATGAGTATGTCAGGTCATTGAAGTACTGCCGTTTACCCGCGCTTTTTTAATTAATTTGAAAATTTACAGGGCATAAATTTTTTTTTGGTAAAAATTGACCAACTTTGTGGACCTACAAGTTTTTCTAGAACCCGGGGCCAAAACTTAAATTTAGTAGTATTTTTTGGTCTTAGCTATCTCTGAAAAAGAAGGTGTAATACTCACGCGCACTGTTAACCATAGTCAGCCCCGAAGCTAAAAATTTGAATGTGAAATTAGAAAAATGATAAAATTTTTAAAATGAATGCCTGAAATGAATATATCAGATAAAAAAAACTTTCGAATGAGTGAAATAGAATAAGCTTGAATTCCTCCCTCGTCACTTATAAAGTTCAAAGCGTCAAGCATGCTTCTGGAATTCTTTACATAACATCTGACAATTCTGAGTAGTGTACGACATAAAGAAATATTTTTGTATGCGTATAACTCTAGCGTATAATATAAAGAATTGCCTCAAGTTTTTCAACAAGTAATTTCTTTTTACATTTATATAGTTCACTACTACTAAAACATAAAAAAATTAAAATACATGTAAAAAGAATTAAAAAAAAAAAAGCTTTCGTAATCTTTGCCCTCGAATATAAAATAACAAAAAAGTGATGATGACGACGACGATTTGTCTCTCTAGATTTACTTATGCAATTAAACGCATGTCATCAAAAAAAGATATAAACGTATGCTGTATGTAGTAAAAGACTAAAATTTTTATTTTACATTTTTTTTTCTCCTTGCTTTTTTTATAAATAGAATAAATTTTTTTTTAGCTGAATTTTTGTATATTTTCTAAAAATAATAAAATATTAATGTAAGCCTAAAATAAATTTTATGGATGTAATGGTGTAATAAAATAAAATTTATTTCTTCCTATTGTTATTAAATTCTAACAAAAGTACTAAATTTAAATCTCCAATTTACTTATTCAGTCAATAAAACAAATTACTTTGATTATGTTTCTTAAATGTCTTTGAAAAGTTTTTTAACGTTTTTTTAATATTTTATTTTAATATTTTATGATAAATAAAAATAACAACTTTTTTAAAAACAAAAGAATAATTGTTCTTTTGTGCCTTAACTTTAATATTTGAATTTTCTGTTATTTGCACATTTATGTGAATATAAAATCTTATGATGTAACACGAGCATTTAACTTCTTGTGTTATTATAATCCACTTGCAATGGTAAATAATCTATAATTTTAAAAAAATGGGTATTTACTCAAGACTATAAAATGGCTAATGCCTTAAAAATCGATTTAAGTGACCATAAGTACATAGGTTCTACTCAGGTGAATTTATTTATTTTATTTTAAAAAATCATTTACACTAAAGTAAAATTTAAAAATCAATTATTTAATCATTGAAATATAATTATAAAAGTATTTTATTAATTATATACATTGAAAACATGTTATATCATTAAAATATAAGATTAGCTAAAGAATGTACAGCACTCTATGTCTTTATCAATCTGATATGCATAAACGCATTCTTAGTTGGAGAAATTTATAATCTCGTCTTCTCGGGAAATTCACCGGATATCTTCTACATATTAAAGTAATTTCCTTTTTTACATCTACATAGAGATATGATTCAATAATCTAATGCATACCACGATATTAATGAACTACGTAATATAATTTTCAATATTGTTGCAAATTTTCTCAAAAACACATCGTTAAAACGTAGTTTTGTATAGCTATTGTGCCAATAAATGAATCTAAAAACAATAATTATTTGAGTCTATATGAAAACAAGTTTTCCAGTGTTTGACCTATATATCATCGTATACCTACGCGTTTGCTCGATATTGTTTTAATTATCAATACCCTTTTGTATAAATAGTTGGCTTTGTCTATAGAAATTTTCAAATAAATAATTTAAGATTTTTCATTTTAAAGTAGTACAAGCTGTTGTTTAAATAATTAAAACTGCAGTTAATTAAATTATTACAGGTATCCTTGAAAATACAGAACAGTACGATTATTACACTTGTATAAATTAAGGTGTATATTATTGTTATAGTATGCAGTATAACTTGACAAAATCGACAAAATAATCAATATGTCTAATTTAAAATATAACCTGTTTATAGCTAGTACTTTGCATGCAGCTATTTTCTTAAATTATCAAGAAAATATAAAAAATGGAAATAAAGAAATTTATTGTTTCAGCGACGTGGTTGTATCAGGGTAATCCGATAGGACATTTTATTAAAATTTTATTATTTTTTAAATCAAATAAACCTATATGAGCATTTTTCAATATTTTGGCACCCTTGATACACTGTAAAAAGTAACTTTCTTAGATTTACAAAAAAAAATAGAATTTTTTCCAAAAATTAGTGAATTTTCAAAAATTTTTGAAAATATTCGATAAAAATCGTAAATTTACTAAATTTAGTAAGTTAACCAGAAATTTAAAAATTCACGATTTTTTTTGTAAATTTACCAAAAAAGTTGTAAATTCACAACTATTTTTTGGAAATTTACAACTATTTTTTGAAAATTTTCGAAAAAAAATTGTAAATCATCAATTTTTCTTGCGAATTCACAAAAAAAAAATCGAGAATACTCGAATTTTTAGTTAATATACTAATTTTAGTAAATTTACGATTTTTTTCGAATATTTACAAATTTTTTTGAAAATTTACTAATTTTTCGAAAATGTTCTAATTTTTTTGTTAATATAAGAAAATTACTTTTTACAGTGTACGTACTGTTAGGTTTTTTTAACATTTAAAGCATTCTGATTTTACCCTGTAACACAGAACTGAGCTTTTCGCAATTAAAGCGTGTTTTTTCCATGTTAAAATGATTATTAAAAGAAAATTTTAATTATTCTTAAATTAATATTCAAAAAAATATCAAGCTTAAGGCTAAAAGTAATTAACTTTTTTATTAGCTTGAAAATTTCTTTTTAAATTACCTTCTCTGTACTTTAAGCATTTTATTTAATGCTAAGGGTTGTTAATTAATTCTGTTAGTCGTGTTTATTTTACGCTTAAACAATATAAAATTTAAAATTTATTGTTACTTTTTTTTAAAATTTTTATCATCAAAGGTATACATTTTTTTTTTTTTAAATAAATTATTTTTTTAAGACTACGTTGGTAATTTTCAAGATTAC
The DNA here is from genome assembly GCA_022575985.1 of Anagrus nilaparvatae. NCBI lineage: Eukaryota > Metazoa > Arthropoda > Insecta > Hymenoptera > Mymaridae > Anagrus > Anagrus nilaparvatae. Next base: position 26,777,921 of record JAKSXM010000231.1, on the reverse strand, counting down.
GCTTTAACATTAGCCCACTCTTATACACACCATGTGGCCTTTGGCCTCCTAAATATCGTAAATTTAAATAATTTGCTTTTAACAGTTTATATAAATTAGTTAACACCAGTGTATGATTCGTTTTAGAGCCACAAATGTACCCTAATTCCACTGAATAATTCACATTAAAAAATTGAGAATTTGGTATCAGAAAATGAAAACGATATAAAATCACAACTTAAGCCCTTTCTAGGCCTAATAAATTTTTCTAAATTCCATATGCTTTTACTATATCAAAGAGTTTAGTCAATGCACATAATATTTTAAAAAATTAATTAGGTCTAGAAAAGACTTTATAATACAAGCAAATATAATAAAATACCTCATTTTCAAAATTTTCAGATCAATTAAACACAGTATGCTAAAAAATCAAAAAGAAGCTATCTTAATTAAAATTGATGGCGTACCTACGTCTTCTAAAATAAAAAGCTCCAAAAAAATAAATATCAACATGAGCTTGCAGAATTTATATAGGCATAGTTCGTTTTAAAATTAAATTTTTACATAATAACAAATATTAATTTAAATTTATTTAAAATGCATTGTAAATAACTTTCGACAAAGTTAACATTTATTACAACAAAATTTGTTTAAAAGCTTTAAGTACGTAGAAAATTTTAATTAAAATAAATTTTAAACAAATATTTTGGTTTTTAACAAAGTAGGTAAATATTTTTTAATTATAAATATAATAACTTAGTACTTGTTGGTGGTTATTGTTTGAATTTTAATTACTTCAAAACAGTTGATAAAATTCTAGATAAATGAAATTTAATTAATTAAATGTTAACTGTCTTTAGAATATCGTTGAATACTTTGGATGACTTTTTAGAGAAATATAAATCAGTAGTTTTTCTCTCGGGTTTTCTTATCTATTTTCTAAAGAATAAACCAACTGTAAACTATTGAATTAGAAAAATGATCGATTGATAACTAATGACATTGAAAATTATTAAACTTTAAAAATGGTATTGTATAGAAAATATCAGAAAGTTTCAATTTAGTTGGAACGAAATTAATTTTATCCTAGAATAAATCCAAAAAACAAAAATATTTGCTCTAAAATATTTTCAAAAGAATTTTCAAACTTCGTATTATTGAATTCGAAGATTGAAAAAGTAAAATAAATTTTTTTTAATTTTATTTTATTGTCATTGACAAATGCAATTCTTTAACTTTCAAAATGATTATGGTCTAAATTTTACTTTAAATTTTAACTTTTGTCCTATTTATATTTAATATTTTTACTTATGACGTAATACTAATAGTCTTGTTCAATTTTAGTCTCAATTAAAGTCTTAAATAAATTTTAATCTACTAAGTAGTTGTGATGTTGTTCAAAAATTTATTATTTATTTACGTAGGAGCAAATCCCCTGGATTAAATATTTAGTAATTCAGGATTTTATTTTATTTTTTGTGTGTCAAAGTTCATTTTCGTAAAGGATTTAAAATTTAGACATAAATCGATTTAGGATAGAAAAGTTAGTTGTAATAATCAGTGACCTAATCAAAAATTGATTTTTTTACCTGTTTTTTTATGCTCGTCAATCCGTGTTTTCTATGTCATCAAAAGTTTTTATTTCTTTTATTTTTTCCCTTTACCTATTTTCTAGCCCAGGGTAGAAAATAATTATTTTCATCCTTATATCAAATACCTTTTTTTTTGCCTTTTTTAGGAGGCTCTTCAGTCTTCAATTTTGAAATTAAAATATTTAATTTTTTCAACTATCGAATCGATGCTTTGCGCAATTTGGTGCCAGAAAATGAAACAAAAAATTGAAAATATTTGTTTTAAATTTCTAAGGTTACAGATCTGGGTAGTTTGAATCAAAAGTATGTTTAGCTCATATTAAATTTTAGAACAAATTTTGTAAACAAACAGCTTAAATTGTTAAACTTTTTTTAACATGGAACATGTTTATAGGGAGGGGGTACTTCAGAATTTGAAAATTAAGGGGAGGGGGGTCAAATTTGTCCGATTTAAGGGGGGAGGGTCAAATGAGACTTAGAATAATTTCAATTTAGGGACTTTGAAAAATCTGGGGTTAGGAACTGATTCAGGTGTAGGGACATAGAATAATTTTTATTTAGGGACTTAAATTAATTCAGATTAAGGCACTTAGAATAATATCGATTTAGGGACTTAGAATAATTCATGTTTAGGGACTTGGAATAATTTTGATTTAGGGACCTAGAATAAATAATACACGTTTAGGGAACCAGAATAGTTTGGATTTAGAATCTTAACATTATACCCAGCCCTCACCTGGAAGTAAACATGTTCAATGCATTTATAGGTTGTGCTTACGCAAACCGGTTATAAGTTTTTTTAATGACTTATTGTGACTTATTAAGAGTTAAAAAAATTAAAAAAATTAACAAAAAAATGCCCACAGTCCCTCCTCTTAAAAATGATTGCTCTTCAAAATGAGCCTAGCGAAATTTTTATTTAAACTGCCCAGATCTAGAATCCTAGAAATTTAAAATAAACATTTTCAATTTTTTGTTTCATTTTCTAGCATCAAATTGCTTAAAGCAACGAGTCAATAGTTGAGAAATTATTATTTTAAGTAAACACCTTTATATAGAATCCTTAATGCAACAACTTTATATAGAATTAAAATATTTCTTGTCTTCTAATGATTGTAAACTTTCAGTGATTATTCTATTTTCTGAAAATGTGGGTACTAGATTTGCTGAATATGTAACACAATATTATCCAGAACTAGACCATTGAATATGTTCATAAAGTAACCAGATAATAAGTCTTTCTTCCCTGTTTAACTCGAAAATTCTTTGGTAGATGTGCTAACTTAATTTTGAAAAGTCATATCAATTGTGAGAATAATTTTTCTTTGAAAAAAAGTTACATCCATTTTCTTCCTCTGTATTTACAACTACTAATTTAACCAATATTTTTTCCACAGAATCTTCCATATATAAAAGTTTTTACCCTTTTAATTTTTAAGTAACTCAAAAATTAAACATAAATATTTAAAAAAAATTATATGACGTAAAACACTAAAAAAAAATTTGTACGTAAAATTAAAAAAAAAAAAAAAATACCTAAAGAATTTGACCTAAATTTAAAAAATTTATTTTTCTTCATGCATAGTCGATGTAATAATAATTTTCAATCGATTTAAAAAAAAAAAATTAGAGTTTTTTTTTCTTTCTTTATTTTATTATTATTGATTAAAATAAATAAATTTTTATTAACTTTTGACTTTTATTAATACATCACTCATATTATTTTGCCCATTTCAAAAAAAAGTTGCTTAAAAAATTGATAGTGGTACTAATGTCAATAAAGTATTTTATTAAAATACAATAAATCAGTAGTTTATTATTGATAGATAAAAATAAATTCAATTTTCTACAACAAATAAATTGTTTTTTTTGTTTTTTAAGATAAATCTCTTAAGTATTTATTTGACCATCAACTTTTTATTATTTTTTTTTCTTTCTTTTTATTCACACACGAGTTTGTACATAATAAAATCATATGAGGGCAAGGTTGAGGGCGACTGCAAAACAAAAAATTTTTGTTCTTTTTATAAATGACGAGTATATAAAATTAAATTATTCTATATTTTATTCATCATTGGTGTTAACTAAAGTTAAATTGTCACTTTTTTATATGAAAATATTCAAAGCTTTTTTTATTTCCCTCTGGTGATGAGCCAAGTGTCTTTTTCAAGAGTTGCTTATGAATTGACGAAACAATGTCAATAAAAAAGTTTTTTTTTTTTAATTTTTTTTTGCACGCGTTTTTTTTTTTTTAATAATTTTGTGATATTGAAAGAAAAACGTTGTGTTAGATATTTTTTTGAGTGATGAAATCTTATAATTTTAAAGTTTTCCACGTTTTATGTAAACTAATAAATTATTAAGATTGCGCGTACATTAGCCTAGGAGCTTTTATTTTAAAATTTTTCGGATTCTTACTTGTGACGTGAAATTAAGTAGCAGTTGCCAAAAAAATTAAATATCCAAAATTTAAGCTCATTTATTGACTATCAAGTACAGTCACCGATTACAAGAGCTGTTATGAGATCATAAATTCACTCAGTAAAGTTTTGGATACACTGCGGAACTATGATTGTTACTAAGGGGTCCCTAACACAGCCTGAAACCCAATGCATGAGTCATTAAATGAGCTATAATTTTTGGAACCTTATTTTCTTGGTAAATGGCACCTAATTTCACCCAGCAATCAAGAAACCGATCAGCTTTTTAATAAAAGCTCCTAGGCTAATATAGAATATTAATTATAAAATTTTTACATACTTTTAGAATAAAAATAATTTCCTTATTTTTTAATTTGTAAATGCAAATACAATTGTGTAAATAAATAAATTTATTATAACAGCAAAAAAACATCAGTTCGATTAAATTAAAAAATGAAAGAAATTGATACGATCAAATTAACATTAAAATGATTTTATCAAAACTAAAAACTAATAATAATAATAATTACCTGCACGACTGTGTACTAAAAAGCTCGCAATAAAGTCGATAAAAGCAAGTGCAATAAATTTTTATAAGAAAAATATGTGCATAAATAATATAAAAGTTAATAAAAATAAAATAGAGGGCGTTCGGTGTATTAAAATTATTGGATTTAAAAAAATTGCTTTGTGGAATGTGCTGCCAAGTAGTAGTAATGTTCTCTATTAAAAGAATTTTAATTTATCGCGATTGCGCTTAGCGATGTATTATTTTATTTATAACAGTACTGTATTAATTTATTTATCATTTTCTTGACACTTTATTCTTCTCTATTATTATGTTTCCGTTAGCTGGTAATACAGATATCACGTTTAACCGTTTTTTATTAAAAAAGTAGGTAATTGATTACTTTTTTTTCTATTTGGTAATTTAATTTTTTAGGTGAGTTCAAGTTTTCTGACAATAAATAATGGAGACCTCAATAAGAAAAATATTTTTCGTGCCCAAAATTTTATAAGCAAAACTTACAGGTGTACTGTTCTAAAGTTCAATTTTGTTCGAATTTTGAAGCAATGTAATTTCAAATTACATTGAAAAATTTAACTTTTCTATAAAAATTGTTTGTTTGGCAATTCAAGCAATCATCTTAAGAATTCAATCCAAATGCTTCAATTTTTAAGCAATTTTAAATTTCACTGATCTCCCATTTAGAAATTTTTACTCTTGAAGAGTACTAAAAAAAATCATAAAACTGTAAAAGAAAAATAAAAAATTGTCAAATTCACGAACTTGTGCAACAACAATTCTACTTTAGGATATTATCTTTCAATTAAAATTACAAGTACAATAAATATTTTTTGAAGCTTAACATTATAGTTAGCGAATAAACTAGCAAGTAAAAAATAACATAAATTATATTCCCAGACATTTAGTTCATTCCTCTTTCTTTCTTTTTCTTTCGTTTAACTACATGTTCTCATCACGAAGAAAATAATAATATCATTCCAACAATTAATTTAGAAATTCATAATAATAATAATAATAACGTGTATTAAATGATTATTACAAAAATTAATTATAAATAAACATTTCTAGACACTTGTACATTTATTTTAAGACTTGTGTTCTTTTATTATTATTTATTTCGAAAATACAGTTATCAACAAAATTATTTAACAGGTAGTAGGAGTCTTGGTTCGAGTGTCAGTTAAGTTAAGCTTGCACGGAAAATATATAGCATCAATTTTTAGACAAGTTACGAATTAATTATAAAAACCTTAAGGCCAAATATTTTTTTTTTTTTCTTACCTTCCTGTTTTTAATTTTTATTTTACATATGGGTTGATTCTACCAATTTTAACAGAATAATTATAATTTTTAGTTGGAATTTTGTAGTTTTGTGAAAATTTTTATAAATGCTTTAAATAGCATCAGTTGAAATAAGAATTTTAGTTCGAATTTTTCATCAAATATGGAGACCAGTTTTTTCAATTGAATGTATTTTCGGATTCGAAAATTAGAATAAATTTTATCTTTATCATAGATAAAAAATTACAATTGCCTAAATGTTTGCTTGAATTTTTATTTTTGTGCTAGCTCCCGAAATGCTACATCACTTAAGAAATGGATTAGATAAACTCGTAAATAAATTAGCATTTCTAAATTTTTAGAAAATTAAAGTAATGCGTGAAACTGATTTTGTTTATTATGTGTATATGGACTGATCTAAGTAATTTCGTCAAAGCGAATTTGACTTTAAAAGGTTTCTTACTTTTTTCAAGCAAATTAAGTTATTTTAAGGTTGAATCGTGGATAAAAATATCATTTTTCGTTTTAAATTTTTGGAAATCGAAACTTCTAAAACCTTTAAATTTTATAATCATTGATCAAGTTATACAACTCACGTAAAAAGATTAAGCTTAATTTTGGGTAAGCTTACTGAAGTAAGCTTACGCACTAACCTAAAAAAGCTTAATTTTAAAAATTAAGTCTTTTTAGGTTAGTCGGTAAGCTTAATTTTAAAAATTAATCCTTTTTAGGTTAGTTCGTAAGCTTACTCCAGTAAGCTTAATTCAGGGGTCTGATGATGAACAGGATATGCGAATTTATAGAGTTGCATATCAATATACAGCATAGCCAAAAATATACACAAACAGAAATAACCTCAAAATCAATATCCACTATTTATTTTCTTATGTGGAAAATTGTTTTAAAATTTACTTGTTTTTAGAGTAAAAAACATTTTTTATTAATTTCTTTAACTATTAATATCTTTTTGACTCAATTTCAATAAATATTTAGTGTAAAAATTAAAAATACAAATACGCACAAATTGTATAGAAATAGGATATATCCTACATGTTTATGTATAAGCTCTGCATACATATCCTACAGACTTGCATATCGTCTGTTCATCATGAGACCCCAGTAAGGCAGCTTCTACAATAGCCACATACACCAATAAATGTATATGTATGGATAGACATATTTGTGTATGGCCAACCTTCGGATAACTGCGCCCTCTATTTTTCTACATTAATTTTCGTAGACTTTTTACCTGCTGGTAAAACAGATTTATAAATTAGGTTGGCCATACACAAATATGTCTATCCATACATAAACATATATTGGTGTATGTGGCTATTGTAGAAAGCGCCTAAGCTGACCCAAAATTAAGCTTAATCCTTTTACGTGGGAACCTTTAGAATTTAAAAAAAATGGTTCCTGTATGAGGGAACCAAAAAATTTTGAAAATTTATTCACTACAGACGGAGATATTAGCGCTAGAAATTTAAGCTTATGATTTTAAATACCTTTGAATATAATATTTAGAACCCAGGTTAGAACCAGATTTAGAACATGATTTTGCATCAAATCACAAAAAAAAATTTCTAACAATAATATCAAATATTTTTCTAAGTTTTTAGATTTTTGACCTAGCCTATACTTTTGAAAATATCAATTTATTAAGGGAATTAAAAAAAAAAAAAAAATTTTTTCAAAAATGGAAAAAAAGTTATACTTTAGAAAAATATAATTTCACCTCGTAGTCCTGTCACCAGCAATGCTATTTAATGCCCTAAAATGTCATAAAAGCTCCATGGAAAAAAATGGGTGGTATTTATGTTTTTTGACCCGCTAAACACGAATCCAGGTTCTATTTCGCAAAATTGACCACAAATTGGACCCCGGATTTGTGTTTAGCGGGTCAAAAAACATAAATACCACCCATTTTTTTCCATGGAGCTTTTATGGTATTTTAGGATTTTAGGGCATTAAATAGCATTGCTGACGACAGGACTATCGTTCAGCCCATGGGATTTTTAGACTTCAAGACCTGAGTTTTTTATTTTGATATTTGCATTCAATAAGATGAAAATATGAATATGAGTTTAAATATGAAATTAGTTTAAAGACTAGACTGAAAAACTGCCGCCTTTGAATCAATGGTGTGCAACATTAAAATGTGCCAATAGAATATTCCATTGATTCAATAGAATTTCCATCAATTTAATGTCGCCGTTATTGAATTAAAAGATAATTCTAATAGAATTTTTATTGAATCAATGAAATTTTCTATTGGCATATTTAAATGTCGTGCGTCATTAATTCAAAAGTGTCAGCTTTTCAGTGTACCACAAAGCTCATCACAAAGTAAACGAAGTCCTAAATTTATTTAATAAAGAAGATACTTTCATCAAAGAAAATATTATGCAGATTAGTCCATATATATATAAATATTAATCTTATTACCTGGCAGAAAAAAAAGAAATTAAAGATGATACAACATTTCAGCGCCGACGCACTTTGATATAAAATTTTTAATACGACGATTATAACTATATAAAATTTTTAAAAAAATTTTAAACAAAATTTTCTTCCTTGTTTTATTTTTCAAAGACTTCATTTTATTTATTTTAATTCATTAGTTACGATTATATGTCGTTATGTACGTTTTTATTATTAAATTTTAACCGGTAAAATATTAAAATAGAGTGATGCTGTGTAACTAATTAGTGTTTTAGTATTGAATTTAGTAACGAAAAAAGTTTTTTTAATTAAAAATTAAGACTGGATACCATAATTTTTGATATATGGAAGGTAGTGGTGAAAAAAAACACGAAAGAAAAGAAAGGAAGGAACAAGTGGAGGTTGTTTTTCTTTGGTCAGGAATTTGGACAGGTCCACATTTTTTGAGTGTTCGTATATACGTTGGTTTTAGTTTTCATGTGCTTACGTGATTTCATTTTGGTCCTTCGTTCCTATTAATTCTTTATTCTGGTGTCTTTTGTGATTTTTCTAATTTTACAATCAAATTATCATTAACTCTAACAGTGTAGTCTTAAATTAAAAAAAAAATGTTAATTAATTAAATGTAATTTTGTCATGCAGATGTTTAAAAAAGAATTTATAAAAGTTTACACGTGTACTTATTAATAATTTTAATAATTTTGTCTATACTTACAAACAACTCGTGTTTTGTTATTAAGGATAAATTGAGACACATTGATCTTATACTTTGATTTTTGAATTGAATAATATGATAGATTACTATTAACGAATGCCAATAAAATAAAGAATAGATAAAAAAGAAAATTATTTAAAGTCAATAACCTTGTATTAAAAATACCTAAAAAAAAAATTTTTTTCATATACTCAAACTTCAAGAACTATGATTGTATTTATTAATAAACTATAAATTATGCAATGCATAAAAAATAAATAAATAATTGACCTTGTGTTCTTAAATTGAAAAATAAAATGTATGTGTGTACGAAGGCTAGGAATGTAAACAAGATTTTAAAATTTTTCTATATTCAAGCATATAACTGCATAAATAATATTTTTTGGATATGCCAAAATAAATATTTTACACATTTTTTAAAATATGAATTATTAGTTTAGTTAGAATTTTTTGAAATATTTCTTATCAGAGCCAAAATGTACCTACCTGTAGAATATAGGTATAGAACAGCTTTTTCAGGAATAAACTAATTAATAATAATTTTTGTGGCAACAGTGACTTTGAATTGAGCTTCCGCGTGAGGATTCTAATTAATTTTTTTTTATGTTGAATGTGGCCTTTCCTTGTTCTTAAAAAAAAGTTAAAGTTAAATTTCTCCGAAGGATCTGGCCTCGGATCTGGCATAAATTTATCTTCCACTTACTTTAAATTTGAGATTTTTAATGCATCACATGGATTTTACACTTTATAGTGGAGTTGAAAGTAACAATATTTAAAATAGTCTCGGAAATAATTAACACGAATATTCAAGAAAAAGTCCTATTTTGAAAAAAATTTAAAAAGAATTTAATTGAAGTTAAGTTAAATTTTACTACAACTAAATAAACAAAATGCTCCTAATCCCAACTCGAGTCCCAACTCACTTTTTTTAATTAAACTCCTGAGCCAATAGTAGCAATAAAATCTGAAAATTTCGTGAAAAAAATTCAGTCACAATGGGGCTTCGAACTCCAGACAAACAGACTACTACAAGGCAAGAGCGCTGCCAAACTCACTTTTTTATTGTGGAAATAATAAATTTTAACAAACAACTATAGCTTATGGAGAAACCTAGAATTCTAAATATTTGTTTTAAATTTCTTATACTAGCTTCTGCACCTGGAAATCTGGAAGTAGTACCTGCAACAAAGAATAGAGATAGATTAGACAGTTTTTATTAGTCACTGTTTATTATTACGGCACCCGTTTAGGGCGCGCGACTAAGTTAAGTCCCTAAACTTAGAAACACTAAAGTACACAAAATTGAAGTTTCTCTCACTAATTTTGACTATCACATACTCTTACTATACCCTTTTGTGAATGAATAACCTATTTACATTAACCAAGTTTAGAAGTTTTAGAGGCGTTAAATATTCCCAAAATATTCCTATTAGTGAATGTGTCCCATTACGCCAAAGTTTCCCCTAATAAAACAAAAAAATCTTTAAATAAATAAACTTCATTATCTTCCATAATTTGGTACATGTAAAAATTTGTAGCTTAAACACAAGTAAAAACAAAATATATTACCTCGTTTATCACATATTACAAAATATAATATAATGCTTTTTTTAGCGTGAATAATAAAAGATTAAAAAGTCACTAGGTAACACACCGGCCGGCAACCTCATAGGTCGATAGACTTTTAACGTGTTATATTTTGCAATAAATAAAACTTGTTTCTTATTTTACATAAAAGATTAAATAAACATTAAATTATCCTTATGCAAACTTGTCATCTGATCTTTCGTTAAACTCATTTTTATGCTATTTTTCGCTTGTTAAAATAATCAAACGTCCCAATAATTAGTTTTTCCTTGGATTTAATATTTTTGAAATAAAATTTTAATTTATTTATAATACGACCTAAATTCATTTTTTATCGAAAAAATATCGATATTTTAAAGTGCATTTAATAGGTAGAACAAAAAAAATGAATAAAATTATAATAATAAAATGTTTTTAGCATTTTAGACACGCGAAAAGTAAATAATCTGAAAACGTAAAAAAACCCTTTATTATTTTCACCTTTATATCAAATTACACTGTAAGAAATATTTCAAAAAAAAATTGTCATTTATTATAAGTAATACAATCAATCAAAAAAAAAAAAACAAAGATTTAAATAAATTAATTTTAAAAGCCAAAAAATGGTGCTAAAAATAAAAATTTCTTTTATTGTAATTTATCTTAATTTAAAATTTCAATATAACAGCCAAAAAAAGTTAAATACAAATTATCAAGAAAATGAGTTATTTATTGTTTAACAGATGTTAACAATGTCTTAAAATAACAACTTCTTTTGAGGTAAACGACCTTGTTAGAAAGAAAATTTTTTATTAAAAAAAAATAAAATAATTTAAGGTAAAATACCAAAGTTGCTAAATTTTTTTACTTTGTTTATTGTGTGATTTTTAGAATTAATTTATGGTAATCCGTCATTTAACTTAAAAAACCGTTAAATTGTAGCTTCGAGTGTCTAGACGTTGTTTGTAATGATATAATTTTAATTAAATGTAATAAATAAAAAGTTAATTGTTTTATAAAACTTTTTTACTCTTTTTATATGAGAATTTGAAAATTTCTCACATTATTTTTTTTCTGAATTTCATAAATATTTATTAAATTTAACTCATTAATATACACGATTATTATTAAAGCGATTAAAAATTTATTATTTTTTAACTTGCAATCAAATGAAAAATCTAAATTTGCTATCTTATCAGTAAGGTTGAACGATTTCAAAAATAAATTATTTTAGAAATCAGTGTATCGAATAATTTACCTGACACACACAAGTAGCCTTGCAGGAACTTTGGAAATAAAATACAAAATATGAATTCTAGGCATCAAATGTATTCCAGGACGTTCTGCGCAGAACCTCTAATTTTACAGAATGCGCAGTGATACCTATGCAGCAGCGCGTAAAGTATGCGCACGCTCGAATTTTCTAAAAATAACCGTTATTTATATTTAAAAAGTTAAATTTTATCGAAATATCCTAACCTAAATTTAGAACGAAGATAAGGTGTTTATTATAAACAAAATAAAAAGCACAGACTGTAAAATCTTTAATCTTTTATCATTAATTAAACTACAAACAGTTTCATTAAAAGTAGCAAATAAAATTAAATAAAAAATTTCCACTTAAAAACAAAACAATAATCTTATTGTTATTAGATTATTGTCTTATATACCTAATAATAAAATAACAATTTAATTTTCTTTATTTAAAAATATGGAATATTCCATGACATTTATGTTTTATTTAAATAAAAATTTAATTTATTGAATATTTAACTTTTCCATTTTTAATATTCAAAACTTATTTTTTCCGCACAAAAGTTTTTATTTAATCTTAAATCAAACAAATTTACTTAATTTATTTATTTATAACAAATATAATAAATTATGTAAATAAAAAATTTTTTTATTTGAATATTCTGTTATGAATGAATGAATGTTTAATTAATTTATTTTTAAAACGACCAAAAAAAAAAACGTGAATTAGGTTAACCTTGTATTTTAATACGTGAAAAATTTTAGTTAATTAGTAGTAAAATTTCCTTGTACATTTTTAAGTCATTGATCTTTTATGTGTCATGTTATTACTTTAATCTATTTTTATATGATTTAAAAAAAAAATGACTAATAATAAACTGTGTAAAATCGACACTAACAAAGAAATCGAGTGTTTGATTTTATTCTAATAATAGAATTATTGTTTTAATTTAAAAAAACAGTTATATTTTTTTTATCATTAATTTAGCACTTTTTAAGTAGCGTCTTTATCCAGAATATCTTCTCGATTATTCCATGTGATTTTAATTTTTTTAATGTTTTATTTTTATCTGTTGTTTGTCAGACTGCAGTTTTTAAATTTTTAATTTTGTAAATCAATGAAATTGCGCAATAACAAAATATTACTGATTGGAATTGGCTTGAAATAATTCTTGTTTAAATTTTAATTTAATTCAATTCCAAATCTAGCCAATTAAATTTTTTTACTTTTTAGAACTAAATATTTAAAATTTCATTGTTTTATTGAATTTGAAGTTGATTTGGTGTTAAATTATTTCGATATGCGGGATTGGTGGTTCCAATCCAGGCGTTAGATGGCTACAGTATCTCGCAAGTGAAGGGAGCTTTGGTTCATATATAAGGCGATAAAGTACACACAAAGCCTTAAACCCGGAAATTTTAAAAACGAAACCCAGTTTTAGCGTTATTCCAAGTTTTAAAACTTGGTTCTCACTGTAAAGAGAAATGAAAACCTGAATCAGACTATTTCTATGATTCAAAACCCGAAAGCAAGGTTATTCCGTTTTCATTTCTCTTTACAGTGAGAACTAAGTTTCAAAACCCGGAATAACGCTAAGACCGGGTTTTGTTTTTAAAACTGGGTTTACGGCTCTGTGTGTATAGTCGTGATACGGAGCCACCACCCGAAAATATGCCCTAGGGTGGTGGTCAGACGAAACGACTACAAGGAAAGGCGTGAATTCCTCTTTTTCAATAAAACCTATAAACTTTTCAGTAAAATAACGAAAAAATTTGGGTAGTTTTATTGCGCATCTAAATTCATAGACTCCTTGAATTATACTCTGTGGCTGAAAAATTTTGTACGCAGAAACCAAAAACTCCATGGAAGTATTATTTTCTTTTACGCAGCAGCATTAATATAGCGACTTATGAATAAGAAATCTGTAGTCATCAAGTATTCCAGCTCTTCTGCGCATTTAAATAAATGCACAATCATCTTTTTCAAGAACCTAATACCAAAAACGCAATAGATTTAAAATAGAATATGCTATTTTTTCATTAAAATTCAGATCCTGAAATGATAAAACACTTAAAAATCGCTATTATAGATCACGTTTTTAGAATTCTTCCCTTATAATCCTCAAACCGTGACGTCAATTTGATATTTTAAAAAATTTCAAAACTTTACCTATCTAAACGTAATTGAAACCTGACTAAAAGTACGTGCCTGATATTTTTTCAAAAGGCTTAAACGACAATTTCCATACCTCAACTATTGTTTTTAAAAATCCTAAGAAAATTAAACTTTCTTGGCTCGATTTAACAAAAGATTTTATGTTAAACAATTTTTTTAACGAAATACTTATCGCATTTGAAACTTTGATGAAGCAAAAAAGACATTTACATGAATAAAGAAAAAAATGATATTACATAATAGAAAAATAAGGTAAAGTTTAAATATATATATAATTTTCATTGTCAACGTTGAGCGAGATATTCACACACACTTGTAATGTAGTGTAGAACAAAAAAACATTTTTTTATTTTACGTCATCAAAGTCTTATAGGTCACGAGACAAGATATTCATTTTTTTTTTCACTTATTTGCAAAAAAAATCAAGTAAATTTTTTATTTCGGATTTTAAAAAAATTTTTATCTTCGAAATTTCAATGGCTGATATTTTTAATTTTTTATTTCTTATAACATGTGATTGTTTCATTATAATGCATAATTTCGCGCTTTTTTTAATTAATTATGTGCAATTTTTTTTCAACTCCGTTTTTATTCGATAGTGTTAAAAAATTTATTAACCAAAAATTATTATTTAAACTTCTGATATTATCATTGGATTTAATTAATTTCACCTAATTAATAATAAATAAATTTTAAAATTAAGTAAAAATTTACTGCAATAAAAATTAAAAAGAAAGAAAAAAAAAATTATTGCCAAAATTTTTTGGTATTTTTTTTGGCGATAATTCAAAGAATTTTTTTATTTAAAAAAAGTTTCATACATCTTTGTAAAATTTTTTATTGTTTCTACAGATTTCCGTAGTTCGTTGATCTACAATAAAACAAGATTTATTTAAAATTTTATGTAAAAAACCTCGTAAAAAACAATAATTTACTTTCATGAGGTTAGGAGGTGAAGAAAAAAAATTTATTTTTGGTTTATGTGGTTGATCATTTCGTCTTAGAAATATTCTATTTTTACAAAAAGTTTTATAGAAAAAAAATGAAAATTTTGACTCGATTTACTTAGTATTCAAAAGTTTTAGTACATTTAAGTACCAACTTTAAGAAAATTAAATTTTAAAACTACTTACTTGCACATATTAAATATAAAAACTTTTTCGACAAACTACAAAATCAATTTACCTATATGTGTTTTGTATTTTTTATCGTTACCTGTATAGTAGCCTGGAACTTAAGACAGAATTTTTTTGTATAAATCTTATATTTGAAAAATTGAATATTATCTACGAAACGTCACAAGATTTATATAAAAAATAAATTTGTTTTTTATTTCTTTGCCCTATTGATCGATAAATTAAATTTTTCAAATAAAAAATTTTTTTAATCAATTTCTTGCATAAATTTTTATTTTTTAAATTTAAATTTGAAATTTGAATTGGCTATTTCCTTTATCAAATACATAAATCCATTTGGTTTTTGAAATTTACTAAATTTATTTTATTAAAACATACTCTAAAATTGCTGCCAATCGGTTGCCCCAAAAATATCTATGTTATCTCTAAGGTTCAATTTCAATCGCGAAAGATAAAAAAAATGACATAACCAATATTTCTATGATTTTTTTTCCGAAAATAATAAGAAAAACACCTACACTGAAGAAAAAAAAAAGTAATTACATAACATTCAAAGAAAAAATAAATTATATCATATTTTTGTGAAATATGAGCAAATATTATAAAAGTATTCTATCTAGTTTTAAAAAGAAAGAGAAATTATTAAGTTTAAAAAAAGATTTTTTTTATTAAGTATTTCTTGAAATCTGATGTAGATTTAAAGAAGCTCTGGTCGGGATTCCCAAGTCGTTGAGTGATAACAAAATTAATTTATAAGTAGTATAAAAAATATATATTATACTCCTAAATTTTTTGATAAATATCTTTTATTTTACATTTCGCGGTGTTAATATTTTTAAGCACGTAGTATTTCTGGAAAAAGAATCAAGTCAAAATTCAACTTCTAGTCGCTGGTCACAAATTTCAGGGTCCTGTCTACGAAAAATTGGCGCTTTACCCTTAAATTTGCAAAAAGATAAAATTTATAAAAAATAACTTTTTTAGGGATAGTTTTAACTAATTTAAGGATGAGCACACGTTTCTTAACTAAATGACCATGAAATTCGTGATCAGCGACCTAAAAAATCTACTGAACCGTAAAACTAATGCATTATTTACTTATCTTTGTACCCTTATTTCTAAAAATCATGCACCATAATAAGACCCACACCATTCAATTACTGAGAATTTTTCCAAAAAATTGTGCACGCCTTCATTGAAAAATTCAAAAGCGAGAGCGTCCTTAATAAAAATTAATTACCTTGCAACAACTTTTTTTATTCAACTCGATGTAATAAAATTTTTAAATATTTAATTTACATATTAATTACAATTGTTTTTTATTTTTAGAAAAAATATTTAGATTCTATGAAATTTAAAAAATTTAACATTAGTGCACTAATAATTATTTACCAATTTAAATTAACATTGTATTTTTTAGATTGAAAAAGAAGAAAAAAATTGTTTAAGACAATTTAAAAGTTTTATTGTATATTACTAAAATAAAGATAAGGATTACATATGTTTATTTTTGTATTATCAATTCATTTTATTAAATTATAAATAATTTTTTTCTTGTGTTTGGAATATTTTAAATAAATCACGTACGAATTTTTTACGTTCAATTTAATGTGATGCTAAAAAATATAACAAGTTTTTATTCATTTTCGGGAGTCCCAGAAATTTTTTAAAGTTTGACACAGACTATGGTCTGAACATAAAAATGGGAAGAAAATAATAGGCACTTCTTGCATGTAATTTGCATTGATTATGAATTAAGAAGTTCTTGAATTTATTAAAATTTTTATTGAATTTTGAAGTTAAAGACAATAGCACAAAAAATAATAGGGTTTTCTGTATAAAGACCTTTACTCAAGCAAATTGTATTACTGGAACTCTGCATGCAGAAAAAAACTGGGAATTTGACCAATATTTTTGAAAAGTATTTAAAATATGCCTGAAAAAAAGAATTTAAGTGAAATTTCCCAAGATATCTGAAAAATGAGTCGAAATTTTGATTGGGTGACAGAACAAAGCTAGTTTCTAAATTTCAGGCCAGAATCTGATCAGAAAACCTCAAGATTCTAAAAACTTTTTTGCTAAGGATATTCTAAAAATCTTGAAGTTCGTGTAATTTTTTATAAGGTCAAGGTTTTGTGGATTTTAAACATTTTCCATACAAAATAACTCGAGTTGCTCCATCAAATGACCTGCAATATATAAACACTTAAAAAAGCTTTTACAAAATTATTTCCAATAAATAAAAAAAATAAATAGAAAAAAAAAAATAAATAAAGAGCTTAATTACTAGAATAAAATAGCACAATAAATTAAAGTTACATCACAAATGACATAAAAATTCATCAAACAGAAACAAGGAAATAAAAAGTTAATTAAATCGATATTTCTGAATCGAAGCATAAAAACAATTAAAAGACAGAAAAATTCATTAATAGTTCAAGGTTAAATCTAATAATTTTTTTGGTTATATAAAACTTTTAGAGAATTTTCAAATTAAAATCACACGGATATCCTTGTTAATCTTGCATTTGAAAATTAATTAGTTAATATTATTGATTAATGCAATAAACGTGATTTCCATAAATAATTTTTATCAAAAAAAAAAAAACAAATAAGATATTAACAAAGCTTCTTCTTTTTTAACCATTAAATGCAATGCAAAACGTGAGAACAAAAGTTATTGTGTGATATCGTTTTATTTTAAAATATCATCATCAGCAATTTATAATACGGCATTATCTCGCTTGTTATTCTAATTTTAGAATAAATTTTTATTTTATTTATCAATTTATTGCTTCTTCTGCTTTGTAATAATGAGCAAGAAAATTATGTGCGTTCTGTAGGTGCTAGAGAAATCAGTTTAAAATTTTATTTTATATAATTTTTAAAGTATTAGAAAATTATGACGTTTCTTGAATTTGGTGTATATTAGACTGGTACTCGATTTTTAAGTAAATTCAATATTAGTTCAAAAAATACTATTTTTTTTGGAAACACTAAAATTTAGCTATTACTTCATTTTATTAAATGAGGCCTTTATCAAATTTTTTTTCAAAATTGGCAATACCAATAAAAAGTGATCAGCTAATATACAATTTTTAACAGAATTTCCTTGATTATTGTATATGAATATAATCTTTGATGCACTTTTAAGATTTCAATACAAAAAAAAAGCTCGGACGCATTTCTTTTAATTACGTCATTTTTTTTTTATACTGTTGTTAATGAAATGGAAAGAAAAAACTTACGTATTAAAGTACTTTCTATAATCAATTAATTTAATATTATCTTTACAAACGTTGGGTAGTTATTTTTATGTTACATTTATCGATAAATTATAGATTTTTTCGTTGATGATAAGAGAAGTTTTATTTATAAAAAAATGCATCTTTTATTGAATTTATTTTAATGACGTGTCAAACAGATTATGTGGTTTAAATTAATTTCATTATATGCTGTAACAATTGTCTATTTTCTACCCTTGGTAACATAAATTTTATATTTAGTATCTATTAATTTTCATTTTGAGACTTAAAAAATTAAAAAAAAAATATATATTTATTTAAAAAAATTTTTATAATTTTATATAAGAAAGTGATTGCAAAAAGAAAAATAATTAATTAAATTAAAAGTTCAAAATAAATTATTCCTCAAGAATACTGCATGGATCCCATTTTGGCATGTTTAAGCGAATCAGAGCACTGTAATTTTTTGATGGAATGATGAAAAATTGGGTCCATGAAGTACTCAGATTTAAATTAATAAAATTACAAACAAAAATTGATGTTTTAAAGTCATTTCATTTTCGGAAATAAGTAAAAAATTTTATTTTATTATATCATTATTTTTAGATGAGTATTGCAATTAATAATTATGCATGGAATTATAATTACATTGCAATTATGTAATTTTTTTTTTAAATACCTGCCATTAATTTTTAAAAACATTATTATGCTGATGTGTTTATGAAATATTCATTTAAATCATTAGCACTTGTGTATTAAAAACGAACAAGGTTTATACTCGGTTTATACTTAATTATACAATTATTAATGTGGCCAGATTGTGGATCCCTCTATTTAATTTTTAAAGCTTTTTAACCATAAAATAATTTAAAGCTCGTTATTTTAAAATCCTATCATGTTCATATTTGAAATTTTGAGGTTAGAAACCATGCAAATTATAATATGAAAACATAACCTATTAAATAATTTATTATTCCAAGAAAATGATCAAACCAAACTACATGTCTTTATAATCAGCACAATACCTATGGAATACAAAAAAATTTCGCAAAAATTATGAAACAAAAACAGTAAAAAAAAGCCATAGTAAATCAAATAATAGAAAAAATAATAATTTTTTTCTTGAAAAAAAAAATATTATGTATGTACCTTTCACAATAATAATAATAATAATAAAAGGAGAGACATCATTATAAAAATTTCAACATTAAAAATTTCCCCCACTCTAATATTTTTTGTTCAGTCTTCTATTGTTATACTACTATTATATATTATTCTCTTTATATTATAGTATGTATACTATCTCTCTTTGCAAGCTCTAAAGTTTTTTAAACGCGTGCAGTCGTACGGCGAGTTTAGTTGAATCAAGAGATATTAAATTTATTAACTTTTATATATTTAAAATGTGAAAACATACTTAAATTAATATTACTTTAGTTTTATAATTTTAATAAAAGACTGATTATTTATTAGTGTATGTGTGTCTGTGTGTGATATTTAGTATTATGGCGCCGGTAACTAGTGTATTAGATTTTAGTGAACCAAAACAACATTGGAGATATCCAAAAATAAATACGACAAAAAGTTTAAATAACAAAGAAACATTAAAATTACAAAGTACTGTTGATATTAACGATAAAGAAGCTGATAGTGCTTATAAAAAAATTTGTAAATTTTTAAGACGTTTGAAAACGAAAAAACGTAAGTTTTAATAAAATACCGGTTTTTTTATATTTATGTTCTATACTGAGAATTGTTTTTATTAAAATATTATTCCTAATTATTGTGAAATTTACGCTTGAAAAGCCGGCTTGTAATTTAAATTTTATTTAAACTGTTTCTATTTATAAATCACCAATTAGTGTAAAGGTCAAAATTAACATTTTTCTCATAATAACTATAGAGAAGTTCGAATCGAAAATTTATGTAACTTTATTATTTGTCTTATCAATTTTGTAATTTTTAAAATCTATATTTATACTTATATCTGAATTATAAAAATTTTTGCCTTTTTTACTTTATTTAATAAGCTGATAATAATCTTTTATTAGATTTTACATTTCTTTTTTTTTATCTTTTTTTTGATAATTATTATTCTGAACGATAATAAATTAATTAAATTTATTTAAAATTAAAAATTTTTTTAAAAATCAATTTTTTTCCTTCTTAAAAAATACAAAATTTTATTTGGATTTATACGTACTTTTACTGCATTTCCGGTAGTAAAAACACTTTTTAATTTTTTACTCGTTTTTTATTAAAAAAAAGAAATTTTTTTTCTGCCAAAATTTATAAATTTTATGTAAGACACGTTTTAAATAAATATGAAATAACAAAAATCATAACAAGATAATTTTTATTTTGCACGTGTACCTATAATTCTCCATCTAAAAAAAAACATGTAAATATCTTAGTCTAAAAATCTTTAAAAAATAAAATACTTATAATGATAACAAATCAAATAATAACAATAATAATAATTTTCAAGAACAATAAAAAAAACTTGACAATTTTTCTCACATATAGATTTAGGTGCCTATATTAATTTCTGTCAATAATTTTCAATGAAATTTTCAAGATTTTTAATATAAGTCAACTATTTACTAAAAGCTTAATAAGCAAAAAAAAAAATGATTAGTAAAAAAAAAATTAAGTACCTACTCAATTATTAAAAAATAAGTTTTTAAAAATCTATCTTCTTTCTCTTTCGGACTTGTCGACCTAATTTTCTTCAAGGCGTGCATTATTATATAAATAAAACTTATTTTATGTAATAATATAATACAATTAATTAAAAATAAAAAATTTATTTTTTATCATAATCGATTTAAAACCTTGATTTGATTAATCATTTTTTGAGGTTATGTTTACGAGTAACCACTTTGACAATAAAGTTGTTTTTTATTTAAATATTTATATTATGTACTAATAATTATAAACTTGAATCAATTATCACGTAGTATTTTTAAGTTTTAACTAATAGTATTATTATAAATTTAGTATGAAAAATTAATGGATAATACAAAAGAATATAAAGAATTTATGGAAAAATTCTATAAAAGATTAAGTGAGAAAATTATCTAATTTTTACATTTTCCTTAATTTTGAGGTTAAATTTATCTAATTTATCGATTTATATTATTGATATATAATTTATATAATTTCTTTACTTAATCGTTTTATTTTTATTTTTATGTTACAATTTTTAATTATCAAAGGTATTGTTTTAATAAAGAAAATTTTGAGATTAAGAATTAAAAGAAACAATTAAGTGTTTTATAAGAAGCTTAATAACAATTATAATCATCAATTAAATTCTTAATTTTTTAACTAATTTTGATGCAATTATCATAAAGCATGATTTGAATTCTTCAATAAAAATTATATCTATTATAAATGATACATTATTTATTTGTTTGTTTATTTTTGCTTTTTTTCATATTGGCGGCACTAAATATAATACAACAGGTAAAGATGGAAGTAAGGTGACAACAGTTGTAGCGACACCAGGTGCTGGACCTGATCATCCACAAGAAATAGCATATACCGATACTAAAGTTATTGGTAATGGCAGTTTTGGTGTTGTTTATCAAGCTAAATTATGCGATACTCTTGAAACTGTAGCTATTAAAAAAGTTCTACAAGATAAAAGATTCAAGGTACTTAATTCATTTACATTAATGAGATTCTTTACTTAATTTTATTTCTTGATATTGCAGAATAGAGAATTACAAATTATGCGAAGATTAGAACATTGCAATATTGTCAAACTCAAGTATTTCTTCTATTCTAGTGGTGATAAGGTTTGTTACAATTTTTTTATCTTATAATCATCTTAATAATTAATGCTCACAATTCATCGCTCCATCAAATGTTCTTGATTTATAAAATCTTAATAACCTTACTAATTTAAAAATAATTTTTCTTGTTTAGGTATTTCACGTTTTAAAAAAGTTTTTTTAACATTAAATTTTATTCATAATTAAATCGCATATTTGAAATATATTTCTTAATCCATTAAACAGCAAAATTGCCCTTCTTTTAAAATACAGTTAATGTGCATATAAATGTTTAAGTAAAATTAATCAATGAAAACCTACTAGACTCTATGTTTCTAAGTGTACTTTTTTATCTTCCCCTTTTTTGTAACTCATAAAAACCCTCGTTTTTTATTTTTTAATCTTAATTAATCATTAATTAATTTACCCCTGTTTTATAATCATCCTGGATAGACCCATTTTAAATTGCACTCCATTTTACTTTATTTCTAGATTATCATTAGATTTTTTATAAACTATAAATACATAACTTCAAAAAGCATAAGAGAATATGACAAATTTCGTTGACTTACAACAATAAAAATCAAAACTGATTTTTACCCTGAAACAGGGCTCATTATTTACCTTGAGAATATATTCAAGTATTCAAGTTGTTTTCTTTTTTCCATAATTTTTTAATCTTTTAATGGTTTTCATGTACAAAGTTTAAATATTGAAATAGTAAATAAAAAAAATGGGGCATTTTACAAGTTAATTGTTTAATAAATTATTTTTTCATTAATTTTAATGCATGATTTCATATTATTTTTTTTTATTATTATTATACTTTATAGAATGCCTTAAACGCGACTAATCCAGTTTTTCACGTGGATGTAAGTTATAATGTGTATATAACACACAAAAAAAAAGATCTCAGTAGTTTTATTAAAAATCCTTATATATATTTAGACCACAGCGCTTTTATATAATATATATAGAATATATATGAACAATATATGTATACATGTATATACTAACAGAATTATGTATAAATAATTTAAGTTAATGAAAATTTAGTTTATTAAATGCTGCTTCGCTAGTATAAAAAAAGTTATATATATGAAAAATTAATATATTTGGAATTTATTTAATAAAATTATTAAATTAAAATACAGTTTGAAATAATTATTGTGAATTAAATTTTACAGAAGGATGAAGTTTACCTAAATTTGGTTTTGGAGTATATTCCTGAAACAGTATATAAAGTTGCTCGACATTACAGCAAGAGTAAACAAACGATACCAATTAGTTTCATAAAGGTAAATATTATAATAATATTAATTAAAGTAGTTATTAATTAAGTATGTTATACCTATAAATAATTAAAATTTTATTTTCCAGCTTTATATGTATCAACTTTTCCGTTCTTTGGCATATATTCATTCGTTAGGAATATGTCACAGAGATATTAAACCTCAAAATTTATTATTAGATCCAGAAACAGGAATTCTCAAGTTATGTGATTTTGGTTCAGCTAAACATCTTGTTAAAGGTGAACCAAATGTATCATATATTTGCAGCCGTTATTATAGAGCTCCTGAATTAATCTTTGGTGCTATTGATTATACTACAAAAATTGGTAAGTCTTTTTTAATTTAATTTAACTTTTTTTTTTGGCACGTTATTTTATGTGATCCACGTGCATAATGTTAGTTAAAAATAGAAACATCTAATTTTATAGCATATACTATTATTTTAATAATTATTTAATTTTATTTTTGTAATAAAAATTGTGGTTTTTCTTTAAAGAGATAATATTTATAATTTATGCGTATAAACTTAAAAGTAAATATAGTATTTATTAAATAAATTTTGCAAACATAAATTAAAAAACAAAAATTTTCAAAAAGATCGTTGAACTAAAAAATCAATAAATCATAAGTAAATTTATTAAGACAAAATAATAAGTTTAAATACCTTTTTTAATTTTATAGATGTATGGAGTGCTGGTTGTGTGTTAGCTGAGCTTTTGCTTGGTCAACCAATTTTCCCAGGTGATAGCGGAGTGGACCAATTAGTTGAGATTATCAAAGTTCTCGGTACACCAACACGTGATCAGATTCGCGAAATGAATCCCAACTACACTGAATTTAAATTTCCCCAAATCAAGTCTCATCCCTGGCAAAAGGTAATTAATAAAGCTAATAAATTTAATTATATATATCAGGGAAATTTAACTATATTATGGAAAATAATTTTTGAAGATTCTTTTAAAATTGTTGTAATAACGTCAAACAAAGTTTGTTCAGTAACATCATTTTGCATAACTTTCATTTAAAGTTGAAATAATTCAAAGATTTATTTTATTAAAATAAAGGAGAGAAGTAG
The DNA here is from genome assembly GCA_022575985.1 of Anagrus nilaparvatae. NCBI lineage: Eukaryota > Metazoa > Arthropoda > Insecta > Hymenoptera > Mymaridae > Anagrus > Anagrus nilaparvatae. The sequence continues at coordinate 26,753,440 of JAKSXM010000231.1, read as the reverse complement.
TTGGTTGTCGTACTCTTTCATTTATTTATCAGGATATCACTCATGATTTACAGTTAATGCTTCAGCGAATGAGCTTGCCAAAGTGTACAACTAAGCACCAAAAAATTAGAGTAAGTGGCGTCAACTTGTTGGTCAATTTTATAAAGCCACAAAATTTACCTCGTGTTATTACACATAATTTTTTCACTATCTGCCAACTGAAACTAACAACTTAAAATATTTCAAAATATTATGTAGAATTTTACCATGGTTTGTAATAACTTTACTTAAATATTTATAAAGACGATTCATACATTACAAAGAAGCTTAAATTATTAAAAATTTATGCTAGTTAAATTGAACAATACTATTCGGCAGACTTAACAGTACTAACATTAAATAATTGCATTAAAATTTACTCTAATATTTTGGTGGACTCTTCATTTGTATTCAAATCATCAAAATAAAGATTTTCTTTGGTTATGCTTAATTTTATTACTTGAAAAAATAAAATAGAATTTATATTAAGAGAGAAAATAAAAATATAATTTTTAATCCAATAACTTTTTTAAATAAATGAGTAGTTAAGCTAAAATCACTTGACGGAAATTTGAAAAATATTTTTTTTTTTTTTTAATATTAAGGGCTTATTTTGCAATTTTGATGAAATTTCCAATTAATCTCATTGATAATCAAAATTATGGGCTTAAAGATTGATCACTTTGTAGGGATGTATTCCAGGTAAATAAGTATAAATTTGATCAAAATTATAAACCACAAAAAATGTATTAGCTAAAATGTGAAAAAATAATTCTTTGAACCTTCATTATTTTGAGAGAAATTGAGGTAATTAAAAATGCTATTAAAATTGCTAAATACTTACCCAAATTATACCAAAAATAAAATTCAAACTTTTACCAAGTGATTTTAATTAAACATGTCATTTTCATTATAACATCTAATCAATGTAAATATTCCCATTATAGTGTGAAATTACTTATTAACAGATAATAAAATTTTAAAAATACTCTTTAAAAAAATATTTTTATATTAAACTTCGTTGATAATATTTTAAAATAATACTAAATCAAAGCATCAAAAAAATAAATTACTAATAAATTGTTTGAAAATTATTAATTTACTAAAAATAATAAATGACATTCAACGATTTCATCAATCTTTACATTATCATCATTTAGATATATCTCTTATTTTAATGTACTATGTACCATAAATTTGAATGTATATTTAATGTATAATCATTTTCCAATATTATTCAAGAATTTAATATTTAAAAATTTAATAATCAAAAATCCTGAATGTAACATTGATTTAACGTGTAAAAAAGTATAAAATTTAAGCATTCAAGTTTTTTATAAGGAAAATATTAGTCCAAGTGATCAGGTTGATGTAAATAATAATTTAATTTACTCCTATAAATGGTATTATATTTTATCAAATCCATAACCTTATTCTTCATTATTCTTCATTATCATTTATCATAAAAAATTGAGTTTACAAAAAAGTAATCATTATTTTAAAATTACAGGTATTCAGGGCTCGCACTCCTCAAGAAGCAATGGAACTTGTTGCTCGTCTTTTGGAATATACACCGTCTTTAAGAATGACTCCACTTCAAGCTTGTGCGCATTCCTTTTTCAATGAATTGCGTGAACAGGGTACGCGGCTACCCAATGGTAGGGAATTGCCCCCGTTATTCAATTTCACGGAACACGAACTTATGATACAACCAGCTCTTAACAGAGTTCTTATACCCAAATATATGCAATCAGCAGAAGAACAGCAAGCCAGTGGTAGTGCGGTTACATGTTCGGTGGCAACAACTACCTCGAGTCCCTCTGCAGGTTCCTCGCAGGTAAATGCTACAAGCGCTAATACAGCAGGACCACAGGTCACTGGATCAGGTACCGGAAGTCCGGGTAATGCCAGTGAGGGTAGCAACAACGGTGGGGCTGGACAAACAACTCAAACTGCAGATTCTGCTCAATCTGGAATGGCTTAAATGAATCCCTTCCAATATTTAGGCTAACCTGCCACTTATATCGCTTTGAAATGTTATTTCTTTAATTCGATCTTTAAAAAGTGAATTGTACATACATAAAAAAGAAATAGCAACTACTTGAATGTTGTGAATGTTATTAAAGTGCGTATGTGTTATTGTTTTGAGTGTTTGAATTTGTCATTCGATTGATTATTGACTATAATACGTTTTGAGGGTATATATGTTTTATATAGAAGAATGTATTAGGAAAGGAAACTATTATATACAAAGAACGAGGAACGGATACTGCTGCTAAGAATTTTTATAAATACAAGAGACACGTCTGTACTTTTTTGTACGATATAAATATATATATATATATATATATATATATATAAATTATATATATATTTTATTGCTTTTTTTTCAAACTTAAATAAAATTAATAATCAAAGCAGCATATTGTTTATACTTTATTTATATTTTAATTTTTATTGTGCGGAATTTTTTTAGCTGATTTTTTTAATTGACCAGTTAGAATAATAACTTTTTAATTCATTCTAATTTTATATGAAAAATGTCTTCATTTCTAATATGGATTTATTTTACTTGTTTTTAATTTACATCTTTTTCTATCGAGCTAAGAAACTTTTAAAATGAATAAAAAAACTTAAAAATATAATCATTAATATTAACAAAAGTTGGCATAGGTATAATCTTTCTTTTATATACATATAATAATAATTAAATTGTTAAAAATTTTAATTTAAACACTGGAAACAGATGCATTGAATGTGAATGTTATAAATGTTAGTAACTTTCTTATTAATTAGAATGTATTAGTGCACTTATATAAAATTGTATATAAACAAAGATTTTTTTTCCTGTATTGATACTCAAATATTAAGCTAACATATAAATAAAACAGACGTGTCTCTGTTATATATTCAAAAGATCACTTGTAGCTTCATTTTATTGCTTCAGTATATACAGCCTGTAATTTTTTTTAAAAGTAATAATTGAAGAGTTCCTCTTCATTGTAAAAGATCCTTGCCTATAATTGTAGTCGACTTTTAAAGCTATATAAGATATGCGAATAAATTCATAAAATTTATTAATTTTTAAGAAAAATAAAATATAAAAATTCAAAAAAAATATAAAAATCAACTTTTTTTTTAGAATATTAATTAATCAATCGTCGATATATAGTCGCGTTAAGTTTTTAATTAAATATATATATATATATAAAATTCAACTCGTTAATGCTATTATTATTAATATAATTATATATATTATTGTTAGGTCAATGACCTATAAGGCAATTTTTTTTATTCTTAGTGTATAAACATGCATAAAAATTTTTTAAAAGATTTATTTTATGGGTTGCAATTTATCATATATTTATTTATATATATATATAATAAATTAGCAATTGAACAATTATTTTTTTACGTTACCGCTTACTTACTTACTTTTTTTTTTTTAATCGCAACGATAAATTTTTTTGACTTTGATCATAATATGATTTGATTATTTTTTTGTGCATTGTTTTAAGATGCTGTTGTTACATAAAAAACCTTAAATCATTGAAAAAATGTAATGTGTATGTATATTTATTTTTTATCGATTCAGGAATTACAAAAATTAATTAATTAAATTTTCACATATTAAGGAGTGTTATTTTATTTTTATTTTTTTTTTTCTTAAAATGTGTATTAATTTAATAAAAAATAAAAATTCTTTTAAAGAAATAAAATTACACTCAATTTTTTTTTATTCATCCTTTTGACAACCTGATGCGCTAAATGAATTCAAAGAATATGAGATACCACAATTACTTTTTTTATTCTTAAATATTATATATTACTCCGTTGTTTATGAAATATATCAAGAAATTCATAAAATATATAATAAGAATCAAGAGACAATTAAATTGGCAGCTAGAATATTATTTAAATTACATGCACTTAAAATAATTGTGAAAATGAATTTTTGAATTAAATCTTTTGCTGGTCGTTTGTTTAGCGATTGTGGCAGGCTCCCCGCTGTATGCGTGCATTTGTCTCTTGCATATAGCATCTTTAGTATGTAAGAAAATAAGAAAATTTCGCTGTAACTAAATAAGTTATAAATAAATTGTTGTACGTAATCTTGTTTAAGAAATCCAAGCATATGTAAAATTTTGTAGTTCACTTGTATAAAATAGAGTCTAGAATAAACTTAAATAATTCGGAAATTTGTATAAAATAATTTTAAATGTCTAGTAGTATTTTTTTTTAATGGTAAATATCTTGGTTTTCTTAAATAAGAAAATTATTATCTGAAATAGCAAGAGAAAATTAAAAAAAAGACGAAGTAATCAAGACTTAACATAGAGCTGAATAAAATTAAGTAACAAATATTACACCAATTTTCCTTAATTCTTCCTTATATCATCATTGTTCATCATTAAAAGCGTATCTCTTATCTCTTTGCTCCTCTTTTTGCACTTTCTTTAAATTCTAGAGATAATAGAATTCGCAATAATTTGTGAGAATTTTGAAAATTATATAATAAATTATTTGTTATTGTTATTCTAAATTTACACTAATTTAGAACTGTTACTCAAAAAAAAAATGTTAAAATTTATGTCGTATGTAATTTAGAATATTATTATTATTTATATCACAAAAAATATAATCTATTATATATTTGTATAAAATTTGTTTAGTTTATTATTGTGAATATAAATATTAATTTATTTTAAATTTTTAGACTACTATATATTATATATAATAAAAAAATTTTTATTCATAAATTGTAGAGAAATAAAAAAAATGTGTATAATCAAATGAAGTATTATATATATAATATATATATATATATATATAATTGTGCATAATAATTAGAAAAAAAGTAATGTGGATATATTTAGAAAAAATTAAATGTTTGATACTCGATTGTCTTCTAGAATAATAAAATTTAAATTGTAAATTTGCCTTCTCCACGCACTTTTTCACAACTTCATAAATATTTGCTGCAACAATATGTATATGCTCAATCAATATATAGGTATAGAAGAATTCGCAAAAAAATGAGCCTATCGACAAAAAGTACTATCAAAAATTATTTAGCTATATATAACTACATTTATTTTTCTAATAAAAAAAATTTTTTTATAATTTAAGATACAAAAAAAGAAAAATAGTATAAAGTTTTTTTAATAAAAAATGAAGAATGGAACCAAAAAAAAAAGGACTCACACTTGTAAATTTTTATTAATTTTTATGTAAAAAAAAGAAAAGAAAAAAAAAAAGTATGTAAAATTTTGACGATGTGTGAATTTTTCCTTACATAAAAAAAAAGTAAAATAAGAAAGCAAGCAATTTAAATTTTCTTTTTTTTATTTATACACCTAATTAAATTAAAAAGTGCATTAAAAAAATGTATAGCCTATATTTAATAAATTAGATATCAATGATCAATCTTCAATAAAAATAAACACAGCTACTTATGTGCATATAAATATAATATGAAAAAAATATATATATATTAATCAAAACATAAAAATTTGTACGATAATAAATAATAATCGTAAAAACTATTCATTTCTTTCTCTATAATAATATAACAATATTACATATAATCTAAAATAAATAAAAAATAATGATGACAATGATGAATATTTAATATATGTATCTCTTTAGATATATCGATGAATGGATTATAATTAAATGGTGGCAATGCGAATATATGAAAAAAAAAAAACATAAATAATTATTGAGTATAAATGATAGACAATTATCACACATACAAATATACACATTTAAAATTAATTTCTAGTTATTAATAATATAATTATTGAATGTGTTAACGCGCGAATCGATATTGTCCATGTCGTATATGGTGCGTCAAAAATATTAAATATTATTTCTGTACATTTTTGTGGTTTATTTAACAATAAAATATTAAGAATAATGTTAAATTTCTCTATTTTCTTTACCTCCAAACAATAAAAAACACAGAAATTTATGAAATTATTTTATTTTTTTTTTAATTTACATCAACCTAGTAAGACTTTTCTAATCATTGCACCATTAACAAGTTCTTCTTGACTTTCTCTTGGATCTATACATTTGCTGCTACAAAGATATTGTAAAAGTGGAAGTTTATATTTACCACAAAAATCAACAAATTTAACATGTTCAACTCTGTTATCAAAAAAGACTCCTGAAAAATAATTTATAATTTTACAAATATATTATTAATATTGTTAATTTGGTATACTTACCTTTGCATCTTGTGTTAACGCATCTATGTGCACTATTTAAATAATCGACTAAATTTCTTGGTAAATCTTCAACTTTATAAGAAATGTAATTTGTTTTAACAACTCGAGCAGCTAATTCTAAAAGCGAAGGTGGATCATGTGTCATATCTGTAACGAATCTTACAACCAGTGGATTTTCCCTTAATGATAACTGTAAAATTTTAGATATAAGTTATAATTAAATTATTCAAAAATTTATTTTACAAAATATATTTTATTATTACCTCTGTAAGACATTTTAATGTTATAATTTCTGTTGGTAAGGTCCTAAGTCTGTTTTTGTGTAAAAGTAAAGATTTTAAATTTTTTAAATTTGCTATTGAACTTGGTAAACTTTCTAATAAATTATCACATAAAACTAAAGCTTGCAATGCTGTAAGTTGGCCTAAAGTTGACGGTACTTCAGTTAGTCTGTTTCCTCCCATTGATAAAATTTGCAACCTAAATAAAATATTTTTGCAATTGAATTTTAACAAAATTATAGTTTTTTTGAAGTATAAATAATTTGACTAAAAAAAGTCCTTAAATCTACATTTGAAATTAAAATTTATATTATATAACGTATACAGGTGTTCATTAAATTTAATTAATTAAATAATTTTTCAATAAAACATAAATATAATATAATTCTTATGGACGATGGTTATAAAAATTTAAATTTCGTTGAAAAAGCATACTTATAATTACAACCGATAGGTGGCGTCAAAAATTTAATGTTCTCGCAAAAGAAATGATTTTTTAAGTTAATATAAGGCCTACTCAACTAAACGATCGTTACTCTGGTTTCCCTTCAGTACACGTATAAATCTTTCGCCTTTTACTAAAGATTTCCGTGGAGGGGAACAATTGATGAGTCTAATGACTAATTTTTTGTGAGCCCGACGAAAGTTGGGCCAATAATTAATTCTAAAATAAATTATCAAAGAATTCATTCTTATGTAAATTATTATTCTTATAATTTGCAAGGAATTATTCTGTAAATATTACTGCGTTGGATTCTTAATATCTTAATTCATTATAATAGTATACTAAAATGGAATTTATCTGAGTGTAGATTGAGTACGTATTTTGGAACACATTTCTAATTCTGAAGTTCACCCAGTTTTCAATGAAATATCGCCCAAAAATACAAATTTTTCAAGAATTGTTGATTGAACCAAATTTTGGTTTAAGGTTTTGGGAGTTGCTGATGATAACTACTTCTGAAATTGGATTTTTCAAATTCAAAATTGCAGCCTTATTATCCCGGATTTTTAACCTTGAAATCGGTAATCTAAGTAAAGTAAAATGGATCACGATTATAAAATGAGATTGTTGATTTGACTGAAGAAAGTTTGTAAATTATGTTAAAATAAAATGATTGAAATAAATTAAATGATCATTTCCAAGGTTGAAACCCGGGACTTTGAATTTAAAAAATCAGATTTCAGAATCGTTATCAGCGATCTAAGAGGTAAATATACCAAAATTTCGCTCAATCATCGATTTTTGCCATTGTTAAATGGCTCAAACCTTCAAAATTGTTTTTATAGACCGAAATTTTGAAGCATTTAATACAACTGTCGCCATATAAATACTGTGATATTATGTACTAATTTTGAAAATCAAAAAAGGTTTTCTTTGACGTTAAAAATTAGCTAAAATAAATTTGAATAATTATAACTTTATACTTTGTTAAATCTAAGAATAAAATAATATTGTCGGTACAGAATCTAACGATCATATAATATGAAAGCTGAAGCTAATATCAACATAATGTCGTAATTTTGCAAGTTCAGCATTTACAACATTATTGATATTATCTTCATCTCTCACATGGTCCTTAGATTCTACAATAAAATTACATATATCTTTAATTTATTCCTACAAGTGTTATTCGTGTAAAAATATAATAATTTTTAAATTATCAAAAAATTTATAAATTTTTATTATTTTAAGTTTCTTTCTTTTCTTTTTAATTCTATTTTTATAAAAGCGATAAACGGAATATTTTTTTTTTACAATTCATAAATCATAATGCATGTGTCTTGAACAAAAAGATTTTCTATTGGTTTATGTGGTGTAACGATTCACAGCAGTGAAATGCGATTTTGTAATAAGATAATCTAAACGATTTTTCAGAAAATAATTTAATATTAACAATTGTATACGTCTTTGTTAGCATCAGAAATTTTTTTGGTTCTGGTCCAGAAAAGTAAAGAATGGCCCGTAAATTGATAAATAAATTATCTGTTAGACCAATAAACTGCGATTTGGAGCATTCTTTATTTATGGACGAAGGCCGTATAAAATTTGTATGTCAGTGGTGAGAAAACGGTCACACAGGCGGATGGGAAATACGCGTTTTCTGGCCACTGACCAGAAAGAAAGTTCCTTTTTTTCGAATTCGAATTCTCTTTCCACTGATTTAAAAAATTTTTCATCGGATGTAAAGGAAAAAAAGAAAATTAAAAAAAATAAAACTTCGATATTTTAGAGAGGAAGTTTTTGGAATTCATATTCAAAGTCTAATCAAAAACTGTAAACAACTTCGAGTTATGGTTATTGGTTGCGGGATATTGGTAATTTGGATGGGATATTTTGGACCTCAGGCAAAAATTTTGAAAACTGATTTCAGAACTCAAATCACATTATTTGCATACTTTTTTAAATTTAATGAACTACTTGATACTCTTTTTATTTACACTTTTGGCTGATGCAAAATTGAATTATTTACGTGTCTAGTTGAAAAGAAAAAGATATTTCAAGTTTAGGTAAGCTGTGATTTAGATCCAAAGCTTTGGAGATAATAATAATTAGACCATTTCGAAATTAAAATTTAAAATAGAATTCTTACCGCTGCAATCTCCAAATATCTTGAACAATTTCATTAATTCTATTACCGCCTAAATAAAGAAACTTAAGTCCAACAAGATCAAGTACTTGTTCTGGAAAATCATTAATCCTATTGCCACTAAGATTTAATTCTCTAAGCGAATTTAAACCTTGAAAACTTTTTGGTAAACCATAATTACTAATTAAATTATTTTTTGCAACTAAACAAACAAGAGGTAATTCTGTTAATACATCTGGTAAAATTTCAAGATTACAACTCGATACATCAAGAGTATTGAGATTTTGAAATCTTTTAATATTATCTGGTATCGTTAAAAATCTATTATGATGCAGCAGTAACGTCTGAACTTTTTCTACTGATACTGTATCGTATAAATAATTATTCATTGATTCTGCATCTAACATTAAATATGAATAATCTACAGATTTATTTGAATTTGAATCCGAATCACTTGAATCTGATGTGTAACTCTCCATGTTGTCCATTATGTCAGTCTGAAAAAAAATTACTTTTACTTTTAAATATCTTTCAAGTTCACTTTTATTATTACGTCATTTGAAGAATCAATCGCAAAAGATTTTTCATATGATATGCAAATATGTTAGTCATTCTGACTACAATACTTTTTATTAGTAATAAAAATTTTAATTCTTTTTTTTATAAACAACATCTGTTAATTTCTACAGAATATTAGATATAGAAAATCGTACTTTCGTGGCCACTGTGTAGAAAAACAAATTTTTAAGCTCCACAAATTTTTTGCTAATTATTTAAGACATTTGCACATTGTCTGGTATTATAATTTTATTAGATATTATTTTTGAGTTTAACGTACGGTATAACAACTGCTAATAAAATTTTACGATATTTGCTAGTATTTTATATAATAATATTAGATATGTATATTAATTATACTTATCACGATGACTTTTAGTTATAAATAAAATTCATTTCTTTAAAATTAAAAACTAAAAGCTGAGTTAAAATAATTTTAGGTAATATTTTATATAAGAGAAATTTTATACAAATTGGGTTCAAATTGAATTGAAGGTGTTGATTCCCTCAGAATTCAATCTGGGGTCCAAAAATTTGTCTTAGAGCTTAAAAATCTCAAAATGATCAAATTCGTTTTCCTTGTAAAATTGGGCTTACGAATGGGCTTAAATTTGAGAAATCTTCAGGGCAAATATTTTGGCAGCGTTTATTTTTTTCAGAAACTCGGTTTTAATTTTTTTTTACTTTATTTATTATTAGCTAAAAATGGTAAACACAACCAAAATGCATGAAACATGTTTACAGGGTTAGGTATAATGCAAATGTTACGCAACATTACAATACAATTTGCTATTTTTATAATTTAAAATAAAATTATCACCTTTACCAGATTTTAACTCATATTATTGCATTTATTATTGTTATTTATTACATTTATTCTCATTTGGTCCCCCCTGGATTTTCAGATTTCCAGGGTACCCTCTCCTTATAAACATGTTCCATGTTAAAATTTCACTCTAAATAAAGTGTTATCATAGTTTGAGACACTGTAGTCACGAAAATAATGAAAAATAAAAGAAAGTTAAAATATAAAATATGTGTTATTTAATAACGATAATAACTAATTTTTTATAATAATATAATATTCAAAACATTTGAATATCACGTGATATAAAAATTTTTAGTTCTATTATTAATTAAATTTATTTTTCCTATAATAATGAATTTACATTTTTAAATTAAAAAAATAACTATAACGTGTCGAAATATTATAATCTTTTGCAATTAAGAACTAAATATAAAAATTTTTTTTAATAAAAAAGATTATGATGGAATCAATTTGTGTTAAATTAACAATATAGTTACCTTGATATAAAAAATTATAATAAATAAACGTTGTTCTCGCAAATTTTTAAAGTATGTATTTTAATAAAACTTTTTTTTTATTTTTAATTAAACTGTATAATAAAAAAATATTTAAAATAATACTTTGTAAAATAAACTAATGAATATAAAAATATTTTTAATATAAAAAAGTTTAAAAATGACTACCGATAACGTTTAAATGCATGCTCTTCTTCATCACGAGTTGTACTAACTTTTATGCTTAATTTTTATATTTTACGTCGTTATATTAAAAGAGATAGATAGAACACTTTTTCTCTCTTATCAATTGAAATGCCTTTCACATATTATTTTTCATATGTTATATGCACAATGTGCTCTGTATAGTCTCTTGCATTAATGATATTTTTTTAATGATATATAATATTCCAGTTTAGAGTACCAACCAGCTGTATTTTCAATTAAAAACAAATATATTTTTTATTTTTTTATTGGTAAATTTTTTGGGATTTTTCGACGTTTTCTTCATTATGATATTTTACTTGCATTAAATTTATCATATAGTCATTAGAATTCAAAAAATAAGGAAAAAAAATGAAAGTGGTCAAAAATGGGTTAGCCTAATTAAAAAAAAGAAAAAAATTAAAACATTAACTCAAATGGAATCCATTTACACCAAAAAACAGGATGAAAAAAGGTCTCAAGTTTAACAGAATTAAAATCCGCCTTGGATCAATGAAACAGTGTAGTGTGATCCAAATAAATAATTCTAGAGTCTAAATATGGACATTTTAAGCTTTGGCCCTATTGGTTAAAAAAGTTTTTCTGAATCATTTTGGAAGATTCGTTTTCATATAAAATTTTCAGAGTCAATTTGAATGATTATACTTTGCTCATAAAATATAATAGCGACGTCCAATTACCTATATTACTTTTTGTAATGAGTAATGAATTTTTACCATTACCGATGAATAATCTGCTGTAAAATGGCACCCATTTTTGTAATTTGTAATGAAATATGGTCATTACAATTACTTTTTGGGAAATGGTAATGGGAAAACTTAATTACTCATTACAAAACGTAATATGGGTAATAGTAGCTACGTATTACAATTTCTAGCCGTAATATTATTGAGTAAAAGCAAATTACGAGTTCTCCGATCTCTGTTACTTATATAAATAAATGAACAAATGAATGATATTTGCTCTCCCATAGGAATTTGCTCTCTGAATTTAGAAAATTTTTGGCCATATTCAATGATTAACTGAGGCTAGAAATAGATTAATCTAACAATTATTGAAACACACAATGAAGAATAAATTAAAGTTTATGGCTGAATATTATAACTAAAAAAATTAGTATCTGAAGTTTATGAAAAAGGTTTTATTCAAAAAGCCCGCATTTTTTAAAAATTTCCCGTAGTTGAAAGTTACCTTAAAAATAATTTTATTCTGTTTGCTTGAAAAGCGGTGTAACTTTTTAACACAAGTACACATGGTTGTTTATCTGTTGTTTATCATGATAATATAACCTATTATTAAACATTTTTTATTACGTTTACCTATTGGATAATAATTCGCAACTATCGAAAATTTAATTAAATAAATAAATAAAATATAAAAATATTTATGTATAATATGTTTATTGTTTTTTTTAAACAAATAATTTAAATTAGTATATAAATAGCCTAGCTATTTAACAGGTAAAGTCTATAACTATAAGTGAAAAATTTTTAAATTTTATGATAAATATCATTGTTATAATTAATTTCAGTACCAATGGGAGTTTTTATTCGATATTCAAATTTATTTTTAAAATATTCAGTTAGATGTCTAACTCAAAATGCCAATTTAGCACCAGCAACAAATCAATTTGGTACAGTTATAAGGCCAAAAATTTATAAACTTCAAGAAGTCTTGGACCAAAAACTTTTAATTATATCTTTACTTAAAAATAATAAACCCATACAAGATAAAGATTGGGATTCCATTCTAGATGAATTTAATAATTTAAAAGCAACTAATATTGATTCTTTGATATTTGACTTTTGTCAATATTTTAATGACATAAATCAAGTTTTTAATTATGTACATTATCTGAGAAAAAAAAAATCAGAGTTAACTCTAAATGTGGTAGGAAAATATTTCAGATGTCTTAGTTTAATGAAAGATGAAATCACTGAAGACGTTGAAAAAGAAATATATGAAATTTATGATGGAATCCGAAAAAAGTATGAATTACTCGACGCATTCACATGTGAAAGCTGTATTTTTGCTTTGTGCTTAACAAAGAGGTGGAAAGAATCAATTGAATTATTAGAAATGCTAAAAAAAACTACACCCGTAGGTACAAAATGTATCAACACTATTATCACAGCAGCATTCAAAAATGATGATGTTGAAACAGGCTGGAAATACTTAAATGAAATATCACTAAAATTTCCAATTTCGCAAAAAACTTATTCAGCTTATGTAGAATACTGTATCAGAAATTTCAAAGAAGAAGAATTAGAATCAAACCTAAACAAAATTTTACATTTTTGGGATGAACATATGTTGCATCCACCAAAATCAGTGATAGATACTTTCATGGCTGCTTATGACAGATTAAATTACAATGGAAAACATGTTACAATAAATAAAAAGTAATTTAATTATTTATATCAAAAGATTTTTGTTTAGATTAGAGGCACATTATTTTAAATAATAAATTTTAACTAATTTTTAATGAAGCTTTTTGCTTGACAGTACTTAAAAATATGAAAATATTTAAATATTTTATAGAATTAAATATAATTTGCCTCTATAATAAGTTGTATTGAAATTTATTAAAAATAACTAACTTTTATTTTAGAGGAAGCTGCTTTAACTGCAATTTAAATTTAAGACCAATTGAAATAACAGATGAAGAATTTAATGATTTAGCAAATTCTGTTTTAAAGAATCTTATGATTGGAAAAAATGTTTATTGCTCAACTTCACCTCAAGAATTAAAAAGGTACATGACTTTTGTTCAAACAATGAAGAAGTATGATGTCGTTGTTGATGGATTAAATGTAGCTTATTGTAACAGAGATGTAGGAGAAAAGAGAGCATCTTTAAAAAATGTAAATAATTTTGACCTAAATATTTCAAATTATTTATTTCTAAAAATTATTTATAAAATTTTAGATTACAGAAGTTGTAAAAATTTTTCGAGATAACGGAAAAAAAAATATTCTTGTTACTGGAAGAGTACATATGAATTGGTGGTCACCATCTGAAATGAAAGAGCTGAGAAATTTAGCAGATGTATTTTTAACTAAAAATTTGTGAGTATATTTTATTATTGAACAGTTACAAAAAATTTTGAGTTCCTATTAATGTAAAATAGGCAATTATTAATTTTTTTTAAAATGCAAATTAAATAAATTATTTAATAATTTTTTAAAGATAAATAATTTAGCTGAAATTTCAAATAACATGTAAAATTTTTAAGGTTTGCTTGTAATTTAAAAAATTTGCAGAATTATTTTTTGATAAATTACTTTAAAGCTTAACAATTTGACTACTTACTTTATTTTAAAGACAATTATCTGAATGTCTAGAAAAATTTTTAATTATAATTGCTACTAATTCAAATTTAAAAATACAAATAAATTAAATATAATTAGAATACATAGATATTTTTTCTTATTTACTGTTATTGAGTTACTTTATTTTGATAAAGATATTTTTAAAAGCAAAAGATTAAACAAAAGCATTGATCTTTTCATTTAATAAAATTTTTTAAAAATATATTATACTTTTAGATCTGAAGATGATCCATTTTTATTACATTTATCATTATTAAGTGGACCACAAACACAATTTGTCAGTCGAGATCTAATGCGACAACATAAATGTAGGCTTACTGATCCAAAATTGATAAGATTGTTTAAGGTATGGCAAATGTCACGTCAGTGCATGGTTTTTAAAACAAAAAAGGTTATGATAGTTATGAATCCATTAACTTATTGGCCTTATGCTCAAAAAGATGCAAATGGATGGCATTTACCTTATTTACTGAATGAATCTCTTCAACCTCCTGATTTATACGAAGTTCCTAGAAACTGGCTTTGTATGAGAAAAAAAAAATCATTAGATCTAGAGAAAATATTCAAATAAACAAGGAAAAATATTAAATTAATTACCTAAATTAAAAAATTGTAAATATTTTGTTAAATAGTTACTGTACATATAAAAAGATATAAAACTAAGGCCAATTATCATTATTATATAAAATTTTGAATATGAATGTAATAATATAGTAGTGAAACCATAATAGCCTATCATATAAATAAATTATTGCATAAGATTGTAAAGTCAAAGTAATAATTTATGATTTTTATTAAGTTTTAGATGAGACTTTTTATGAATTAAGAATCAAAAATATTCTTTAATTTACTGACATTTTTAAATTGTTTTTAAATTTTATATCACAAAAATAAAATTTTATAATTTTACTTTTATTTTTTGAGTTAATTTAATTATATATTTTATTATAATAGTTATTGATTTTTAGCCATTATAATAATGAAATAATATTTATTTTTTCTGGATAATATTTATATTAAAAAATTAATAATTAAGTTACTATGGGCTAAAATTATTAATGCAGAATTTCTATTTTTCTTTATTATTCATTTAAAGTTTTTAAAAAAATATATAAACATAAAAAAGTAAAAAATGCAATTGTTACATAAAACTAATTTTGCGAAATTTTTATATAATTTTTTCTTTATTTTGGGATTAGCAACATTTTCAATTGTTGAAAATAGTAAAATATCATTGCACAAATTAAAACATCAAACTCTTAAACGAAAATTTCAACAATCACGTTTTGCTATTAGTTACAATACCTTTTTAATATTATTAATATCTGCAACATGTTATACTGATGTTTATTCGTTTTATGAAACAAAATTTTTAGGCAAGAGAATGAAATTATTTCATATAATTGATTTTTGTCAAGTTATTTTACGTAATTTAGTAGCAATATCAGTGCAAATAATATATTGCTTAAAACTAAAAGAATTAATTGAAATTTTGAGCAAAATACAGTTGAACATTGTAAATTTAAATAATTTACTAAATTTTGAAAAGCAATCTTCACCGGTAATGTTTATTAAAATAATATTTTTCTGTCAAATAATTGTTATTGTAATATACATATCAACTGGTATAGCATTTTGGGATAATTTATTATTGTTTACAATTGAATTTATACCAAGTTCAGCAATAGTTTTTCTCGTATTGCAGTATGCATTTGTTGCAAGAATTTTACTATCGATGTTTCAAAATACAAGTAATGCAATTTCGTATGCTGAAAAATTAAAAATAATTAATATTAACAATAACACGAGCAATAACAATAGATTATTTACTTTAACAAATTATACAAAAAAACAAAGTTTATCATCACTATCACAAATGTATAAAACTTTATGTGATTTGTCAACCGAAATATCAAATTTTTATGATTTTACAATTTTGTGCTGTATAACTTATATGTTAGCATATTTAATATCAACAATGTATTTTTTATTATTGTTATTAATCGATAGAAGACTTACTTTTTCTATTATTCAATATGTGCACCAATTTTTATGGGTTTTTAGTTATACTTGTTCCATATTAGTGTTAACTAGAACAATTACTGAAATCACTAATGAGGTAAATTTTAATTATTAATTTGTTTGTCCAGTTAACTCTGAGTAAAGCCTGGAAAAAGTCTGGAAATTTGGAAAATTTATAGAATATGATTCTCTGTTAATTATTGAAAATTTTTCCTAGTTTTAAAGAGTTTTAAATATCACTTGTTTTTTGAATTAAAAAACATTTTTTTAAAAGTCAATAAGTACATGGGTAAAGTTAACGTTTATTAAAAGCTTTAATTAATAATAAAGGTAAAATAATTTATTTCAAAATTCAAGGTACCGGATCCACCATTAGATTTTTGAAAAAACCTTAATTAAGAAATAGTAAATTGAAAAATCCAACTTTTCTTAAAATTTTAAAAAGTAGAAATTTATTTCAAACTGGGGCTAAAAGTTTTTGTATAATACACAATCGTGTTAATATTCCATGTTTTTAAAAAATATTTGGCAGATTAATTTTGAGTTTTTTCTGGACAAAGTTTTTTCGGAGAAAAGGGTGTTTTTGTAACAAGGGATACTTTTCAGATAAGGAGTTTTTTTGTGAGAAGGAATCCTTTTGGGGCAAGGGCCTTTTTAGCATAAGGGATAAATTTTGGAAAAAAAGAATCAATAAATTATTATCTGAAAATTTTTCATTTAATTTTTTATAAAAAATGGTATAATTTAGTATATTTATAATTGATATTGATCTTTATCCATTTTAATAATGAAATAATTTTTTTTATTAATATAGATAATATTATTATTAAAACATGAATTACATTAAGTGCTAAAAGCAATAACTCGTAATTGCATTTAGCACTATAAATTTTCTATTTTTCTTTTAATGTTTAGTTTCATTAAAGTTTTTTTTAAACATAAAAAAAAAATAAAAATGCAATTTCTAAAGAAAATTCAGTATACAAAAATTTTACATATTTTTTTCTTCATTTTGGGATTAGCAACATTTTCAATAGTCGAAAATAATAATAAAATATCACCGAATAAATTAAAAGCTCATTATCGTCAACAAAAATTTCAGCAATCGCGATTTGCAATATTTTACAATATATGCTTGATACTGATAATATCAGCAACATGTTGTTTCGGTGTTTATACGTTGTACACAAAATATTTTGGCGAGAGAATGAAATTATTTCAAATAGTTGATTTTTTTCAAGTTATTTTGGGTAATTCAGTAGCAATATCAGTGCAAATAATATATTGCTTAAAACAAAAAGAATTGATTGAAATTTTGAAAAAAATACACTCGACCACTGAAAATTTGAATAATTTGCATAAATTTGAAAAGCAATCATCGCCGATATTGTACATCACGATTATTTTTATTTGTAAATTAATTTTTATCATAATATTCATAGCAACCGGAATAGCATTTTGTGAAGATTTATTATTCTTTGTGATTGAATTCTTACCGAATTCGGTAATAGCTTATCTTGTATTACAATATGCATTTATTGCAAGAATCTTGCTATCGATGTTCAAAAATACAAATAATGCAATTTTGTATACTGAAAAAATAAAAACTTCAATTAATATTAATAATAACGATAGACTATTCACATTGACGAATTATACAAAAAAGCAAAATTTATCTTCGCTATCGCAAATTTATACAAATTTATGTGATTTGTCAACCGAAGTATCAAATTTTTATGATTTTCCAATTTTGTGCTGCATAACTTACATGTTGGCGTATTTAGTTTCCTCGATGTATTTTTTATTATTATTATTAATTGATAGAAAAATCAATTTTGCTATTATTCAATATGTTCACATATTTTTATGGGTTACGAGTTATATTTGTTCTATATTAGCTTTGACTAGAACAATTACTGAAATTACTAATGAGGTAAATTTTTATTTTTTTTTATATCTGCTTTTGAGCGTAAAAATAGACAAAATTCCGAAAAATCGATTGAGTCAAGGATTAAATGTGAAAATCAATTAGCGTACCGAATTTGAATGCCCTAATAACTAATTTTATAGTTTCCAAGAGGGCAGCTGTTTTTTCAGCCCTAACTCCAGAAAATTTTGATAAAAAACCACGCACAAGAAACCTCGCGAATTATAGAAAGCCATTTTTATTAAAATCAAATTTTCATATGAAAATTTCAGTAATTTTTTTTTTTTATAACTGTAACTAAAATTTTTGTTTTATACATGTATGACTTATTTTGACAAATTCTTTTGGAACATGTTTAAAAATAACATAAGAGAAATGTTCCTGATGGGATCTGAGCAGATTCTCGGCAGAATTTGTGGGACCCAGTTTTTTGTCCCCGGGTGAAAATTTCGAAAAATTCTTACTCAATTTTCGAAATAAATTTAAGAAATTTATGAAACGTTATATGAAAAAAAAGAAGACAAAAAAAAATAAAATTTAGAAATAATTTTCACAAAATGTTATTTTTTTGGTCCAGGTTTTCAGAAATCTGTTTAAAAAGTGGAACTATTGTAAAATTTCCCGAGGATTCCAAAGATCTAATCAAAATTTTCTGAAATTTTCAACAGCGATGAAAAACTGGGTCTCGGAAGTTCTGCCCATATGCCATGAAATCCTGATGCATATATATGTTATTTTTTTTAGTTATTCTCCAAGTTTTCCTACCCATCAGTTTTAAAAAATGCGCGTGAGTATGACAGCTGAATTTTTGAACAAAGTTGGCCAAAATTTTTGAACACAGTCAAATAAAAAAGTTGAAAGTATGACGCCTCGGAATAGCTTCGATTTTTAGATTATAGGCCAGAACATATACTATAGAATTGCATTTGAATTTTTAGGGTTTTTTGGGCAATTGAAAGTTTAAATTTAACTTTTATGTATAACAAAATCGAGAATAAAATGAAAATTAATACAAAAAATTAAAAACCATATTAAGTACGTTTATAATCAAGTTTAAAAGAAAAGCGCGGATTAGCAGTGAAATTTCAATAGTTCAACATTTCCCTTCCCAGATACTGAAATCTAGTTAGTTTCGGCTTAATCAAAAAGTTTAGGCTATTCCAAAGCTTCCTATTTTCACTTTTTTTTTTAAAATTATGGACTTATAACTCTTCTCCGAATTCATGGAGAAAAAAAATTTCTGCAGAAGGTAAGAGTGTTTTGGTCTTGGACTCAATTGATTATCTGAATCTCTGATTCGTAATTTTAGGCAGTTTAAAGTTTTAATGGGCAAGCGTTTAAAATAAGTAATTTTTTTTCAAAAGTTCTGAAATTTAAAAATAGCTGGTATTTCGTGAAACTGGTGCCATTAAAAATTATTAAGTATACGAATTATATGGTACACGTATTTTAATGGATTGAATCGATTTTTCGGTTTACAGACATTTAGATCAGTTTTACTCAGAATTGCTTCTTTATTTATTATTTTGGTTCAGTTAATAAAATTTATTTATAATTAAAGGCAGAGTCAACAAATGATATCGTTTATCAGTTAATGCGAAACAATTTGGATAAGGATGTTCATGAAGAGGTACGAAATTCACATAAAAAAATTTTAAATGAAATTAACTAAACTATAAATTTTTTAGCTGGCTGAATTTTCATCGTATTTGCTTAGGAGAAAAGTTAAATTTACAGCTTACGATTTTTTTTCGCTAGATAGTAGTATGGTAGCATGCGTGAGTATATTTTTGTCAAAAATTTTCTTTTTTTCCTAAATTATAATTGAATTTTTTTCAGATTTCTAATTCAATAGCAACTTATTTAGTGATATTAGTTCAATTTCAAATGCAAAATTCTACATTAACAACGTCTGCGAATCGAACCCATGTTTAAAAATAAAAAATTAAGAAACTATTAATTAGAAATTATTTTTCTTGTAAATTAAATAATCGATTAATTTTATTAAGTTAATGAAGTTGTAATACAAATAATAAATTTAATTTTATTTTAATGCTTTTCTTATCACAAAAATTTAATCAAAGGATATTGCATAATGAAAAAAAAAAATATTTTTTATTTATTTTGTTTGAATGAATTTTAATAAAATTATTGTGTTGATTAATTAACTTTAATGGAAGTTCATTGAATCAAATTTATTGTTTCAATGTTTTTAGAAATGTTATACTTAGTATTATAATTTAAATGATATTTTTTTATCAAAATTTTTTTATTTCTATTCAGATAATTATATTTCTCTCAAACTTTTCACGTTTGATACTCTAATTTCGCCTATAAAAGTTTTTAGGATTAAAATTATTATGAAATTTCATTATTTATGAACGAAATGTGTTTTTGCCCACTTAGGGAATTTCAAAACTTATTGAATGGATTTTTCTACTGTTCTTGACCAGTGGTCAGAAAACACGTATGTTCTGGCCTCTACACAGCTGACAAATTCGTATTTTCTTTATCGGTGAATTATTGCATTGTTAACCTAGTCTAGAAATATTTAATTTATTTAATGCGATTACTGATTAAATTAAATTACCTCGAAGTTAATTATTATTTGCACAAAATTTATGATTCATTTATTACAAAAACGTATTTTAAAAGGCACTTTTTACAATTGCAAATAATTAACGTCGTTTAGTTTTATGGATAGAATTTTGTTTTATTATAAAAATGCACAAGCTTTAAAAAAATTGTATAAAAAATTGATAATACTTAAAAATAATTTTTAATCTTAACAAAATATATAAATACAATTATTTATATTGGAGCAATAATACGTATTTACACTGTTAAAAAGATATTGTAGCCATTTCATTAAATTATTGTTGTTCCAAATTTACGAAATTTTGTTTGAATTAATGTTTTATTTTTTATAAATTTTTATTAAAAAATCGTAAATTTAGCAAAAATTTATAAAATTACCACAATTTTGTTAAATTTTCTTTCTCGATAAATATTCACAAGGTCTTTTTAATAATGTAAATTAAAAATAATAATTATTATTCCTAAAATTATCTTTTACAATAAATCTTACAAGGCAAAAATACCTCTAAAAATTACACTATTATCTTTTTTTTAAAAATATTTTCATTATACAAAAGTATTAAAGTTATTATTGTTAGTATTTGTGTGTGATTTTATTTACACTTGAGATAAAAAATTTTAAATAATCGCATTATTGATCCCTAGATCGTATCAAAAAAGATTGTTTTTTTATGGACGGTGTGGATATTCAGTTTCTGAAAAAAGAAAAACAAAATATGTAAAAAATGTTGAATCTCATTATAGATATTTTTTGAAATAAATAAAAATCTTACTAAAGAGTTCAATTTTCGTATCAGCTTTTCCTAATTTATTTTCCGCCCTGCAAATGTATTCACCAAAATCGTTTAAACTAACATAATTAATATAATAAGTTGCTATGTATTTATCTCCAGGTCCTTGAAGTTCTCCTTTCTGTAATTCTTCGTTATTTCTGAACCATGTTACTGTTGGACGTGGGTCAGCCTCAACGTGACATTCTAATGTAGCTTTCCAATTTTCAGTTTGTCCAATACGTGGTCTTACAGGCTTTACTTCTGGGGCAAATTCTATTTTTACGGTTATCTTTGTTTGATCTGATTCAACATCATTTGTGGCTTTACAATAATATACACCTCTATCATCTCTGTAACTCTTTGAAATATTTAAATATGCACCACTGAAATCATAATAGTTTTTTTAATGTAAAATTAATTTGCAGTTATCTGATCAAAAATAAAATGAATTTTAAAATAAATAAAAATAAATTATTTATTATTATTTTTTTTGTATTTTTTTTAGAATCACTGGAAATTCCATGTCTGGCATCGCATTATCATACATAATAATTACGTATAGTAACCCCGTTTTACATGTAAAAATGCACTGGAGTGCAAAGTGTAATCGCATTATACGATGCCAGTCGCCGTAATTCCCATAAAAATACAGTTCTACTAGAGCTAATAATAATATTTAGCTATACAATATTATTTTACCTCATGATTTAAAAAAATAGATATTCTACTTTTTTAACAAAAGTAGGGACAAAGTATAGGTTTTACGAGTGCAGACAGCTTGCAAAGGTTGAAACCCATATTTTGCCCTGTGGTTTAAAAATTGTTTTACATATTTCGGGCAAAAAAGCCTATTTTCTGCCCTATGGAGGCGACTTTTTTGTCCCCTATATTTAAAACTATGTTTTAAATCACGGGAAAAAATATGGGTTTCGATTTTTGCATGTTAAATATTTTGTCTCTTGTTTAAATCATAGCTATTTCGACCCGCTAGGAAGAAAAGCTATTTTTACCAAAATCAATAAAAATGAACTTACTTATATTTAAGATGACCATTGAAGAAAAGGGCATCGTTTTCTCTTCTCCATTCAATTTCTGGTTGTGGATGACCATCAGCGTCACAATATAAATTCAATGGATCACCTTCAGTAATGTTAACAAAAATTGTCGATGTTTGTGTATTAATAGACGGAGCTCGTCTTATTTGAAGTTCAATATCACGTCTTTCGTTTAATTCGTCATTGTCGGAGGTGACGATGATATAACATCTGTAAAATCCAGTATCTGATTCTTGTAAATTTTTAATCTGAAATAAAATAAAAAAAATTATTAATAAAAAATAGTGTTAGAAAATTATAAATTTCTTACATTTAGCGTATACGTCGAAGTAGTTTCGTTAAATTTAACTGTGGTTCGGTTATCACGCACTACTAAAGATGAATCAGTAGTTAACAGGATTGGATTACCTCTACTTTTATTTAGTTTAAACCAAGCTACTGCATATTTTGATGGATTTCTAACTGTACAATTAAATTCAGCTTCTTGTCCAATTGCTTTTGTTTGTTGTTCGGACGTATCTAATATTGCAGCAGTTTGATCATCACATAAACCTATAAAATTAAAAAAAAAAAATAATAATTTTATTATCTAAAATTTTGGTTCGTTTGTGGGTGTGGAGTAGAATAGTATTTCAATGTTTTTGGTACAAAATATTGCATTTACCTGAGTATCCAAGAAATTTGTAAGTAATAATTTGAGCAATAAGAATTTATAATTTAAAAAAATTTAGTAATATCAAATTTTTTTATGAAAAATCAATTATAACTTGTTTTTGATTTTTTAAATGATTGTTTCCGCTTTTTTTAAACTAAAATCATCTTAAAAATTAAACCCATAAAAAGTTAACATTTTTTTTATAAAAAAGTGTATTTTTAAAAAAATTTCAATTTTCAATTGATGTACCAGTTTGTAACTGGTGAAAACGTTATCCCCCAAAAACCCACTGAGTGACATCGAGTTTAAAGTACAGATAATATGAAAATTATTTGATAATGAAAGAATCATATCTACATTACTGATTCTTATAATTGGAGCTGAATGTAAAAAAATCGTTACTTTTGACTGTGCTTTGAACCTTGTGCTATGTCCCCATAATACCCCCCCCCCCCCGGAGTTAACGGGTAAATTTAATAGTATATTTACGTATCGTGTCTAGAAATGGAAAGAATGGCTCAAATTTCATGTAAATTACCTTTCGAGGTAATCCATTCTTTATTTATGGACAAGGGCCGTATAAAATTTTTCTTGTCAGCGGTCAAAAAACGCGTCGCGATTCGGAAATACGTTTTCTTGGTTCTGTTCAAGAAAAATTTTGTACAATTCTCGGCCATAAATAAAGAATGACCCAAATCGCAGTTTACCATCGTCGGCTTTGCCTCGGATTGCAATCTACTCGCGATCTGGACCATTCTTTATTTTTGCGGTCTAGGATAAAAATATACTATTTCTGCTTTAGTGGCGAGAAAACGCGTCTTTTTTGGCCGCACAGTGATCGCTTTAGTTTTACTAAATGTTTTTAAAATTTTTAGTTTTCAAATTTTATTTACTTAATGTAACTTTGTGAAAACGTCTCAAATCGGAGTAAATTAACAAGAATTTATTCTATTATTCAAATTTTATTGCGAAGTTATCAGTTTTACTAAAACTGAATAATAACTATAAAAAATGTAAATTTTGAAAAAATTAAAAAATTAAAAAAAAATTCCAGAAATTCATTAATGTTTATCAACATTTTTAAAAAATAAACCGGCAAACAGATTATATTTTTTGTTGCAAACATGATAATTTAAATTATCAACTTGAAAAAAATTTGTAAAAATACATAGATTTCTCAAGAAATTAATGAATAATCATTCAAATTATTTAGTCGATAATAAAAAATTTCAATATAAAACATAAATTAAAAAAAATAATAATTTACTTATTGAATAAAAAAAAAATAAAATTTCAAAAGAATTTTTTAAAATAAAATATAAACAATAAAATAAAAAAACAGGAAGTTTATTCATGCGTTTAGAGAGAGTAAATAAAATATAAATCTAGTACAAAAACTCACCTAAAGTGACCAGAGCCAAACAAAATGTCAAGCTATGAAACAGCATCCTGAGATCAGTTTTCATTTTAATAATTATTTTTAATATATTTACTAAAAAAAAAAAATAAATATTTTTATTTATAAAATATGAACACTTTATTCACATATAAAATATATTATAATTAAATAATAAATTAAATTGAACACATAAAAAAAAATGTTTTATTTGTATTTATTTTAGCTTCTATATAGTTTGCTTACGCATGACGCACTGCATAATGTATTATAAAAAAAATCATGGGTTCTTCAACACTCCACCAAATTCCACCATGTTACATTTCCTTGGGATTCTTCCCCACTCTTATTTAATTCATTACAAAGTATCCTTCTCTCGGCTATTTCTCTTTTGATCTTTTTTTTTGTCATAAAGAGGTATAATAATTTATTATCATATGGAGCAAATATTTTTGTTGCAAAAAGTGTAGGCTTAATTTTACTGTATAATAAAAGTTACATTAAATTATGTAGCGCAATAGATAGCCTTTGAACTAAAAAAAATTTTTTTTTTTATTTCGTAATAGAGTATTGCAATTTTGCTCTAGCATATTTTTATCCTGTAGGCCGCAAAAATAAATAATGGCCCAGACCTAGGACATTCTATTTTTACGACCGAGAGCAAAACATAAGTTTTCTTCGTAGTGGCAAGAATCGCGCCGCGCCCGGGAAATACTTACTTTCTAGCCACTGACAAGAAAAATAATTTTTTAGTATAATTTTGAATTATATTCGCAGTAAATAAAAAGTTTAAACAATTGAAAATACTACTTGAAAATCATTTTAAAAAATTTTGATGATATATTTAATTTTTGACAAAACAAATTAATTCTTCACGTTTTAAAATACTTTTTATATCTATAATATTATCGTAAAATTTTAACCTTCGTTTTAATAATTAATGTTTAAAATTTATTAAGCTTTTTGACCTTTTTAAAATTTACGGATAAAAATTAGGTATATTTTTTAATCTTGCAACGTATTTTTTTTTTATTTCTATATTAAAAAAAAAAATAATAATAAATTTCGTGAAAACAATAATTAATTTTACATTTATTTTACATTGAAATACAAAATAGTATTTGGTTTTTAGTACGCAACAAGTGTTTAATTTTTATAATTTTAGCAAATGAATACATTTTTTCTCTTATTTTAAAAATTTAATAAATTTAATTCAAACAAAAGCAAAAATTATAGAAGTAAAAATTTAAATTAAAAATATTTGCGCGGGTATCAAAATCACGTGGTCAATGAAAGGAAATATGAGAAGGGGAAATATACCGGCGCGCGCGCTTTCTGGAAAGTTTTTAAGGCGCGCGCAATTAATAGTTTCAACGCCCGCCAGTCGCCATGACACGCCAAGAAAGCGAACTCATTGAAGCCGGCAGCATGGTTAAAAGCCGGCAAAATAAAATTTTTGATAATCATTAAATTGTTTATTAATATAATTAAAATATTAAACAATAATTCTATGCCTTATAATTTTTGATTCAGGTATGATAATCTATACATTTTTATTTATTGTTAATTATATATTTTTGTTTTTATTGTTTAATGTCGATGCCATTATTATACAAAGTACGAGTTCTTATTATTCATTTTTATTACGGTTTAATAACATCTTTTTTTATTTAATATATTAAATAAATTTAACATGTACAACGAAATAAATACGTTTAAATAAATTTTATTTAGTAGAAAATTAAAATTGGCTTATTAATGAATGATGTAGAGAATTCTAAAAATTATTTTTTATTAGTAATCGTATTATTTGAGGTTATAATCTTAAGATGTTTCGAATAACGATTATTGCCTAATTAAATTTCAATTAATAAAAATATAAAAACTGTTGAATTTTATATACTTTTTCGATTTTTCAGAGGGATTTGACGTCAATTAATAATTGGACGCGACTGGCGACATTTAGAGACCCTAGAATACATTCTGGAAACTGCGTCATCTCGAAAAGTTTTGTTGAAAAATTTGAATCTTAAGGTACGTATTTTTATATTAATTATATACTTCAATAATAAGATATTTAAATTATAGTTTGGTTTATTAAATTTATTTTCAGTATGCACTGGCTTGGAAATAATGATTTTTTGTCAACGGACATGGAGTTCCTAGGATGCCATAATTCCAGTGATGCCATAAATTATAAAGTGAGTTTCTATTTAAAATTTTTTTTTTTTTAAATTTGCAGTTTATAGTTAGAAGTTATTATTAATTATATATTCGGTATTTTAGGGTGGAACATAAAAACTTTTTATATGCAAATTATAGGGCCTGGCATAAAACATGCATCTTTTGCTAACACTTTTTATTAAAGGTAAATTCAAAAATTATTTTTTATAAACTAATTTACAAAAGTTACCTGTAAATTAAATAATATTTAATTTTATTTTCAGAGATAGCAATATACATAAATAAAAATGATGAGTATTTTTACTTTTTTGAAAAGAGAGGAGATAAGGAAGAGGAGCGGTGGAAAAAATTATGTCAACTGCAGCTTAATGTAAGTTAATTTTCAGTTACTTTTTTTTATTTATTATTAAATTATAAATACAAGCCTAGGTAATGTTTTAAATATAGAAAATTTTTCTTGGTGGAATAGTTCTGATAATTTTATTTAAGTTTCGTATGTTTTAATTTGGTTTGTTTGTTGCCACATAAATTAACATGAAATTTAAAGCTTACATTTATTCATTGCTATACATATTTAAAAATCCTTATTAACATTGTTTTTTTAAATCAGTTTATGCCCGTTAGTTTGGGAGTTAAAAAAAATGCTTAAATTTTTTATTATAGGTAAAGTAAGATTTTCTTTTACTGAACAATATCAAACTCGATAATTTTTTTTTTAAAGATTCTAGAACTTAATTTGCTCATTTTGTAAAAATTTAAAGCTTAATGAAACTTAAAAACTAAATAAGAAGAAATCTTATTTATATACGGTTATTTATATTTTGAAATTGCTCGTTATTGTTAATAATGTACTTAAATTTTTTTTGTAAGGTTTATTTAATTAGGCTTCATTTATTAAAAAATTTTATGCGTCTTGTAGCAATTAGGCATTAATTGAGTCCATTAAATATTTGGAAATCTTATTTTTTTTAGTACATAGCCATTAATTTCACCCAGTAATAAAAAATTAATGAATTCTTTTTTTGATGCTATATGCTAAATATTTTATATTATTAAGTTTAAGTTAAATATTATACTTCAGCGTAATTATATCAGTAATAGAAGTCCTAACTATGTGCTACTTAGCCCTTTTGTAAATGGGTCCGTTACTTAATATGCATTTGCTTAAATTGATTTGCCAAATTAGTTTCAAAATTTATTATTTTAATTGCTTAAATTTTTTGAAATATTGAGAACAGCTATTAATACATTAATTTCGTAATCCAGTTTTAAGGGTTTATTAATCATGAAAATTACAAATTTTATAATACATCTTATATTCAACTGGTTTCACAAAAAAAATTTTGGATATGATATATTTTTAATCAGTTTGTTAGGTTAACTCCCAGAGAAAATTTTTTATTTTAAACATCTATGATTCAAATCAAGACGACCTTTTAAACTTTTCATTTATTTTATAAAATTTTAATGTTCCCTTATTAACTAGTCATTAAATACGATTGTAGAAAACATGATTTTTTTATACTTTCAATCTACAGAAATGACTTAAATTTTCAGGAACAATAGCTGGTACATAACATACCATCTGTTACCATTAACATATTGTTTCTATAGATTTTGATATCCGACATAGCAATATCACCCATATCTCAATAGGGTAGTTATAATGCGAATATTTTGATTTTAAAAGAAGAAACATTACCATTTCTAAATAATAGAAACATTAAGCATATCCATTTTATTCCTTCATAGACATTTGTTCTAAAAATTTTTCTCAATGTAATTTCAATTACCTCTTGAATTACATTACCTCACCTTCTATTTAAGGATTAAATCATTTTTATTCTATGTTATGAAAAAAAAACCTTAAACAGCAAAAATTATTTTCTAAAACCCTCTAAATGTTTTCTTTTTACTAAAGCTTACTTTGTGGGCACTATATTATTAACATACGAAGCTCGTCTTCTTAAAATTAATATTTATAAATATATATTGCATTTACAAGAGAGTATTTTAGATATAATTATTTTATTCGACCCTAATTTTAGATTTAATTCTATCTTGTTGACAACATAACAGTTTTAATTTTTATGATTTAAGTTATTAGGGAAAATCATTTGCTGCAAAATTTTTGCACTCGACGCATAAAGTAGTTATGCTACATGTTACATGTAAAATTATATTTAATTTATGAACACATTTGATTTTAAAATAAAAAAAATATAAGGAGTAAAATATTTAAATAGGTAAATTCTTTTTACGTCTAATTTGTCAACCCTGATAATTAGTAATTAATATTAATTTAAAATTTTTTTATTAAGTGCCATCCATATGTCACGCTCTTTGGGTTACAAGAGGGTTGAGTTTTTTTTACAATTTCATAAATAAAAAACTTACAACTGGATTGTGTGTAAACACAACCCAACCAACGAGCATGGGACATGTTGACTTATAACAGATTTTTTAACTTACTAGGGGGCAAGCCCCCTGCGTGCAGAAGCGCGCCAGCCCCAGATAATATTTAATTCATAAATAAAAACAAATACATACAATAAGATGTCAATTGGAATCAATGAACTTTTTTTATAATTTTAATAAACTAAAATATTATTTTTATTTTCAAAATGTATCTCACGAAAAAAATATTTATCAAGTTTTTTGAGATCTCTAACCCGGGGAACCATATTGATTTAAGTTTTTCACTGTTTCAGACCTTTTTTGGTACAAGACAACGAAAAATTAGAAGATAAAAAAACTGACATTTTTCCATATAAAGGCTTTTTAATTTTTGGAAAAATAAAAATTGTTAATAAAATCCAGTTCCCCTATTTCATCAGCACTTTTTTAATTTCTTTTTTTTTATTAGAAAACTTGGTTTATAATGAATTTTAGCCAATTCAAATAATTTTATAAAGCCGAAATAAAATTTGACATTTTTCCATGTACAGCAGAATTCCAATTATCCGGAATCGTCGGGACATGGGAGTTGCCGGATAATCAAAAATGCCGGATTATCAAATGTTCATAAAACTCACATTATACTAAATATATAATCACTATATTGTTACAAACTCTACGTAAACTGTTGATTCAGGTTTTAAAAAACTAATAATTTATACTAAAGAAATAATTATAAATTCTAACATAAGTTTCGAAAAAATTTTTTCTAATACTATTTATAAAAAAAAATTCTCCTTCTAAGAGGTCAAAAAACGTAGGGTGATCGAAGCTGTTAATTTTGATAGGCTAATAAACATTAAAATTTTTTTTATATCAATAACAGGAAACACTAAAAATATCAAAAATCCTCTGCGGCAGGTCGAATTTCTCTCATTCGTATACTCAGAAGTTCAATAAAAAAATTTTAATTACTTTTTTAAAAAGTAGAGATTGAAGCAACTATGACACATGTTTAAAAAAAAATCACATAAAATATTAATTAACACTACATATTAAATATAATTGAGTTACAAAGAGACCTTGAAGGCTACCAATGGTTTCTAATTTATGTCATTTTATTTTATTCTATTTACTTAACGGAAATATATTTTTATAAAAAAATTTTTTTTTCTATAAATATAAAAATAAAAAGAAAATTTAAAAAAAATACATATGAGCTTGATCCAAAAAAGTGCCGGATTATCAAATGTTCCGGTTTATTGGATGCCGGATAATTGGAATTCTGCTGTATAACCCTTTTGATTTTAGGCAAAATAAAAAAACATATAGGGTAGATGAACCAGTGAATGACCAGTTTCACATTTTTCCAACTTTCGGTGGATTAATTTTTATAAAAACTTATTTAAAAAAAAAAATGATTGATAACGTTTTTATTTAAGGTCTAAATAAATACACTCAAATGGCTTTTTTGTTAAATAT
Source organism: Anagrus nilaparvatae (assembly GCA_022575985.1). Taxonomy (NCBI): domain Eukaryota; kingdom Metazoa; phylum Arthropoda; class Insecta; order Hymenoptera; family Mymaridae; genus Anagrus; species Anagrus nilaparvatae. Next base: position 26,722,411 of record JAKSXM010000231.1, on the reverse strand, counting down.
TTGAATATTTTTAAAATTATTAATATTTTTGTCCAAAACCATGAAAAACGCCAGTGAATGACCAGCTGAATGCAGCTAATTATCGGCGAGTAATCAGTTAATGACCACTTTTAAACTAAGAGAAATTATAAAAGAGTGAATTAATTAAGCAATAATACTTAAGGATGTTGCTCACCTTTTTTGTTTGCGTATAGATTTTAATGAAAGTTGGTATATAACAAGAAATCATATTAAAAAATACAAATTTAAAATTATAAGATCCTAGGGTGACTCCTTCATTATTAAATAATTAAAAATAATTTTGCTTCTCCGAGCATCTTATACACGTGAATCTTATGGGACGGCATTTTGTAACAGAAAATTTTAATACTTTTTGCGTATAGTTTTTGATGAAAAAATTATAACATATAAAAAACATATCGTAGAATATAATTATTCAATTTATTTTAGTCTAGGGTGGTTTGTTTATAACGAAAATTTTATTTATCTAACAATGCTATCGTATAGTTGTGCGCGCGCAAGGTTCTCGCTTCTATAGTAATATGATAGAAAGAGAGAGTAATAGTTTCTTATTTCTATTATCCCCAGCTTGGTAGCCATCATCCTTAAACAATAAAAATTGCCTGTTTATAAACGAAAACATTTTTGTCTAAAATTAATTTTTTATTTTTTATAAATTTTTATACGAAAATCCAACCAACTATTAAAGTCCTCTGTTTAAGGTTGAGTCATGTGGATAAAAATGGCGTTTTAACATGGAACATGTTCATTAGATGGGGTATCTGAAAAAGTCTTGCTCGGCAGTGGCGGGGGGGGGGGGGGTGAAATGGACTTAGAATATTTTTGATTTAGAGACCTTTGGTGCAGAAGTCCCTACGGGACCTTTGGTGTAGAAGTCCTTATGGACCTTTGATGCAAAAGTCCCTAGGGATACTTTAGTAGATACTTTATTATCGACGTTGTAAGTGAACATGTTCCATGCTCGTTGGTTGTGTTGTTACACAAACCGGTTATCATTTTTTTTTATTTAAAATTTCTGGATATCGAAATTTCTGGAATCTTTAATTCTTATAGCCATTTATCAACTTATATATGCCTTCGAAATAAAAAAAAAAAATTTATTTACTGATACTCCAGTAAAAATACGGGGGGGGGGGGGTAATATCTCCGTTTGCAGTCATACTCCAGTAAAAATACGGGTTTGCCTACACTTACGGTTGCGAATACGATATTTGCTCTAGTATAGGTTTTTCGGGTCGCTGAACACGAAAATCGGCGTCATTTGGCAAAGAAAATTGCGCATCACCCTTAAATTTGCAAAAACTACCCCCAAAAGGAGGTATTTTTGATGTCATTACCTTCTGAGTTAATAGATTTATCCAAGAATTGGTTTCTGGGGGTTTTTTGGGTCGCTAATTAAGAATCTTGATCATTTTTTAAGGTAACATTAATATTTCACCCCTAAATTAGCTAAAACTGACCCCCAAAAGGGGTGTTTTCGCCATTTTCGCACTTTTTGCGGCCAAATTTGGCTCACAGGGGTTTTTTGGGTCGCTAATTAAGAATCTTGATGATTTTTTAAGGTAACATTAATATTTCACCCCTAAATTAGCTAAAACTACCCCCCAAAAGAAGTTTTTTCGCCATTTTCGCACTTTTTGCGTTAAGATTAGGAGTTTTTTGGGTCGCTGAAAACGATTTTCATGTTTATTTTATAGTCCTGTCGCCAGCAATGCTATTTAATGCCATAAAATCCTAAAATAGCATAAAAGTTCCATGGAAAAAAATGGGTGGTATTTATGTTTTTTGACCCACTAAACACGAATCCGGGGTCTATTTTGCGAAATTCGTGGTCAATTTTTTTTTATTAACAAATTATTGCAAAATTGGCCAAGAAATTGTTAATAACAAAAAATTGACCACGAATTTCGAGAAATAGACCCCGGATTCGTGTTTAGCGGGTCAAAAAACATAAATACCACCCATTTTTTTCCATGGAACTTTTATGGCATTTTATGGCATTAAATAGCATTGCTGGCGATAGGACTATTAATGAATAATTATTATCTCACCCCAAAATTACCGAAAACAACCCCCAAAAGGGGTGTTTTTGCTGTTTCTGCACTTTTTACGTCAAGAAGAGGTCCAAAAGGTTTTTTGGGTCGCTAAAAACGATTTTCATGGATTTTTTAGTGAAAAATTAATATTTCACCCTTATATTAGCTAAAACTACCCCTGTAAGGGGTGGATTTGCTATATTCAAACTTACTGCGTTCAGAATAGGTCCAAAGGGTTTTTTGGGTCGCTGAAAACGAATTTCATGGATTTTTTAATGAAAAATTCATATTTTACCCTTAATTTAGCTACAACTACCCCTAAAAATAAATGAAATTCGTTTTCAGCGACCCAAAAAACCCTTTGGACCTAATATTGACGTAAAAAGTGCAGAAACTGCAAAAACACTCCTTTTGGAGGTTGTTTTCGGTAATTTAGGGGTGATATAATAATTATTCATTAAAATAAACATGAAAATCGTTTTCAGCGACCCGAAAAACCCTTATGAACCAAATCTGGCAGCAAAAAGTGCGAAAATGGCGAAAACACCCCTTTTGGGGGGTAGTTTTAGCTAATTTAGGGGTGAAATATTAATGTTACCTTAAAAAATGATCAAGATTCTTAATTAGCGACCCAAAAAACCCCTAGAAACCAATTCTTGGATAAATCTATTAACTCAGAAGGTAATGACATCAGTTTTTGCAAATTTAAGGGTGATGCGCAATTTTCTTTGCCAAATGACCCCGATTTTCGTGTTCAGCGACCCAAAAAACCTATACTAGAGCAAATCTCATATTCGCAACCGTAAATGTAGGCAAACCCGTATTTTTACTGGAGTATGACTGCAAACGGAAATATTAGCGATTAAAATTTCCTTTTTCAGCTATTTTTGAGCTACTAAATTAATCAAGACTTTTTTACAAAGCTTCTGATTTTAAAAATCTTTTAGTATAATATTTGGGACATAATTTAGCATCGATTCACTAAAAAAAAATTTCAATTTCTAACAATAATATAAAATATTTTTCAAGATTTTTGATTTTTGACCTAACCTATAATTTTCAATATATCGATTTATTCGGGATAAAATTTAGAAAATAAAATTTTTTTTCAGTGAATCGATGCTAAATAATGTTGTAAATATTATACTTAAAGATTTTTAAAGTCAGAAACTTTATAAAAAAGTCTTGATTAATTTAGAGGCTCAAAAATGAAGGAAATTTTAAGATATTGCACTTGTGAAAAGTTATGATTACAGAAATGAATGAAACTTATAAAATATAAAGATAAAGTCTTTAAGAAATGAAATAAACTTTTTTTTACAACTTTTTCTGCATAATTATCATTTAATCAAGAAATAAGAGTAGGTAGTTTAACATTGCTCTTATGGAAAATCATCTTCGGAGCTTGTGAAAAGTATGATTGCGATTACACAGATTAATGAAACTTAAATAATACGTTAAATAAAAACTGAAAGATTATATTCCCAATTTATTTTACTTTTTTTACTCCATAATTATTAAATAATTAAATAAAAAGTATGTAATAACCTGATATTTTACTAATATATAGACGATATTAAAATTTATATTATTTCCGTATATTTTAATATATTTCGTTATAAATACCCAAAATTTTATTAATAATTAAGTATTTTAAAAGATAAAATAATAATAAAATTTAAACAACGCGCGAGAGTATATGTGACAGAGAACTACTTGTATGTTACACCGCTAGCAACCAATAAAAAATATAATTCACGCACATGACAAAATCAGCGGACCAATCAGAACACGAATAAAAAGGACGAAAAAATCTGTCACATGAGTTTTATAGAGATAGATTATAATTCAAAAAAACCGCGTGTAGACTAACCAATGAGTAAACTGCACCCTCTGTTTTAGCTTTGCCTATGTCTCCTCATTAGGTGAGGTATTTAGACCAAAATATACAGTTTTTTATATCATAAAATTCATTTGTCTAAAATAGTCTATTGTGAGTTAAATAAAACGGTTAAAATAGCTGTATATGGAATAATTTGGAATTTAAGTTTGAATTGATCTATTTCAAATCATATCAAGTTTTTGAATGTATGTATAAATAAAGTATGAAATGGAATACGCATATCAAAAACTGTAAATTATTCCCTATACAGGTTAAGATATTTCAAATATTTAGTTACAAAAATCTTCGAAAGCAATTTGTTTCTGCTTTTATTTTCCCTTTACTGGATTATTGCATGTTTCCTATAAGAAATCTCCATGAATATAAATACGCGAGGTTACAAAAGCTACAAAATCTGGCAGTTCGATATGTCTGTGATATAAAATATCCTCTTAGAACTTCACCTGCTAGGATAACTTTAGGTTGGTTAAAAGTTAAGCTAAGGGCAAAATATTTTTGTTCCTCTCATGTCTATAATATCTTACAAAATGCAAAACCTTATTATTTTAAATCTAAAATTAATATATATAAGCCAGCCCGTGAATTGCGTCAAAAAACAGACCTCACCTGAAAGTTGAAAATACAAAAAATTCTTTTTATAGCAATTCTTCCCTTATCTATATAATTCTATTCCTGAAAATATTTGATTCTCGTCTTCTATTAGTTCTTTCAAAGCAAATTTGAATAAATATTTATTAGAAATTGATTCACGAAAATCGGGTATTCCATCACTTACTCCTCACCTTTAATTTCCGATAAATTTTTTTCCAAACTTCTGTTTAAATTGTTTCTTTTTTTTTATATATCTTTAAATTTACTCACAATTAATATTAGTTTAAACAAAATATTTTATTTGAATTTATAAAATTAAATTTATAAAATTAAAATATATAGGGTAACTGTACTAGAGCTCGGCCACCTTGCTCGTATTTGTGTAATTAATAATTATTTTTTTAAATAAATTGAAAAATAAAGTTAGAATATTGTTCTTATAAGTATTAATAATATTTTCGAATCAAAATTTTTGCTTTTGAACAAATTAAAATACAAATAAAAAAATAAAAACAAAACCATGCTCTCAGAAGAGCACTTTTCTTACGATTTGCTTTATGACTCGTGCCACGGGCCGACTACTGTTATTATTGAAATTTCAAATATTTTCTTTGTATGCGATGGGTAAAAATGCTATTATTATTAATTTGTATCATATTAAAATAGTTTATTACACTTAATAATTTAAAAACTGTAAATATTAAAGAATAATTAATAATTAAATATACGGTCGACCACTGGCTTCACTTTTTTCACGATTTTTAGTAGTCGGCATGTTCTAAAAACTCTTGTCACGGCAATATTTTTGACTCTATTTGTAAAGTAGATTAGTATTTATGCATTTTTATGATATTTCTTTAAAATTAACAATAATAAAGCAACTTTTTTATTAATTAAATTAGTTTTTAAAATACTTAAATCTAAATATTTCATATATGCTGCTTACTGCGCAGGTGTATTTTAAACTAGAGGGCGGGGTTCGGCACTAAATTTAAAAGTTATTTATTAAGTAAATATTATTTTGTTATAAACATAATAATTTTTAATGCTAATTTAAAAAATAAATTAACAGTTTTATAATTAAATATGATTAATTTTATAAAAACAGGTTTTTTTCAACAATTTTTTAAGAATATTCTAAAAATCATCTGTAGTTCGGTGTATGAATCTGAGCGGCCGACCACTAATGTAAGCTTAGGTCGACAACCGGGGTTGGGTGGTCGACTACTAGTGGATATGCTGTTTTATTATTTTTTTCTTTTTATTAGCTAAACTATGTTTAAAATTTAATTTTTCACATTATAATTAATAACTATTAGGTATAAACAATGAACTAAATGCATTAATTTGGCAAAAAAAGTTTATTTAGTATATTTAAAGTCAATTCAAAGTTCACGGTGCGCTTAAGTGGCCGACTGCTAGTACACTTACCCTATTATGTTTTACATTAAATTTTATTTTTATTTTATTTAATTTACCTTCACGTGCAATGCAACTATGTAAAATATTATGTGATTCCAAATTTTGTATAATATTTATACAATAAATAATTTAATAAAAAAAAAACGTAAATATTTATAAATAAAAAAATGTTATATATTACGACTTCATAATACGGAAATTTTGAAATGCTTTCGTTAAAATATATTCTGATATTTACTTAAATTAGAGTAAAGTAAGTCTAAACTGAAAAATGTCTGAAGCATTAATAAAATTGTCAATAAGTTTATAAGTTTATATAATTGAGATATTTTCTGTTAAAAAGATCGCTATCAAAATTTTTTTGTTTTTCATTTTTAGGTGGAAATTGATAAGGGGCATAAATGCAAGAAAAATAATATAAATATAGTGATTATATAGCAATTAAGATGCAAGGTGTTTAACGGTAAAGAATAAAGAATATAATGGTATGAATTAAATAAAATAAATATGTCATAAGTTATCAATTCAATGTAGCTCCGTTGAGGTAAGAATTTTAAAATTTAAAAACTTCTTATTGTTAAAATGTCTATGAATTTAAAACACAGAAATGTATTTAAAGTGCAATAATAGTCTTTAGTTGGTTTTAGTATTGCACACGGTATAACTTACTGAAGGATAAAGGGTGTTGGTTATGATAAATATATATTGATAACGCAAGCTATTGATTATAATAACGCAAGGGATGCCAAAATAAAGGATAAATGGTGTTGGTTATGATAAATATATATTAATAACACAATTATAATAAATAATAATAATAATTGCCAAAAATGTTGATCATGGATAATGGATGGAAAATGGTGATAATAAGTAAATGTTAATAATTTAGCACTAGTGCGTTTTAGATACTTTTATTAATTGTATAGCCGATATAGCATCGGTGGTGGTTTCCGGAGCACTAACTTGTTGCTCCGCAGCTAAAATACTGGTTTCAGAGTATTTTACAAAACAAATTTATATTAAACTTAATGAACTGAATGTATTTCTTGAATAATAAAATGCTGCCCTCCGTGTCAGCATACTTTAAAAATCTACTATCGCTTATTGGTTCACCTTCATATTCTAATAATCTTCTTTCGGCCTCTGAAAGGCGTATTTGTTTTTTTGCAGATCGTTCTAAATAAAGTATTCTTACTAATCTTCTTTGTAAGTCTTTGTCTATATTCAAAAATAATCCTAAAAGATTTTTTTCTTTTATTGATACAGGTAAAAAAATAGATAATTTTCTTGTTGTTTGGTACTGAAGTATATTCGTCATTTATAACCAATAATGTAGTATGACTTAATGCTGTTTAAATTTTCCTCTTCATTTTAGTTTTTTTTAAAATAACTTACGATGTAAATCACTAACTGTACCTAGTTTCATTCTTATAAGTATTAATTACGTATTCGATTCATGAGTGATTCCAAAGAATTTTTAGCGTTCACTCTCTTAAGATTCTCAGGTTTCTTCAGCATAAACTAGAATCTTTTATCATTTTCTGAATATCCTGTACTAGCAATCTTTCTTTGCTGTTAATAATTTTATAACTATCCTCAACTGAAAAAGCAACATTCAAGATACATCTGTGTTGATTCAGAATATTACTTTAATTCTTGTTTTTCCCGCGTTAGCGCGGGGTAGTTTTCTGATTGAACTTTTCCAAGTAAATTATTATCCTCACACATCCGTCCTACACCTTCATATACTTTAAATCTTATTGAAGATCGATTATTCTTACATGTAATGTAAAAATCAATAACTTCGCAGGGAATTTATAAATTTCTTTTAATTCAAAAACTTGTTGCTGATCTTGTTGTTTTGACATCTAAAGACAATAGAATTAAATAAAATAAAACAGCTCAAATTGCAACTGATTTGACATTACCATGTCTGCGGCAATGCCAACTGACGGTACCTCCTCAAACAGTGAATGGTTATGTTCATTAATCTTAACTGCATGATAGCCACTATATCCCTGGGCTACTGTAGTTGGTAGTGTTGGCAGTTCGAGCTATGTCTCTTTGCCCATAGTATCTGTGTAGTTTCTAACGGATAACAGAGGCTTACAAAGTATAATATTAAAAAATATTTTATAACCTGGAACTATCGGGTATAAACAATGTTTAATATCTCAGAGAGCTATTACTTTACAGATTTTTATTTATAAGAATACGGTTTACTATTAAAATTTAGTTGTTATGAATATTTTTAGGGTTAATGAAAAAATTATTATGTTAATTTCATTGAAATTTAAATAATTAATTTAGTTTTACCCATGAACGCTCAATAGACTCTGACGGGCAACAGTGGTTAATAAAAAATATTCTTTAAAAGTATTTTATAACTTGGAACTATCAGGTATAAACAATGTTTAATATCTCAGAGAGCTATTACTTTATAGTGATTCATAAATTTTTATTTATAAGAATATGGTTTAATATTAAAATTTAGTTGTTAAGAGGATTTTTAGGATTAATGAAAAAATTATTATGTTAATTTCAGTGAAATTTAAATAATTAATTTAAATTTACCCATTAACGCTCAATGGGCTATAACGGAAAACATTGGCTTGAAAAAAATAATCTTGAAAAACATTTTATAACTTGAAACTATCGGTTATAAACAATGTTTAATATCTCAGAGAGCTATTACTTTATAGTGATTCACAAATTTTTATTTATAAGAATATGGATAACTATTAAAATTTAGTTGTTAAGAAGATGGGATAATAAAAAAATTATTATTTTAATTTCATTGAAATCTAAATAATTAATTTAAATTTAGCCATTAACGCTCAATAGGCTATAACGGAAAACAGTGGCTTGAAAAAAATAATCTTACAAAATATTTTACGATTTGGGACTATCGGTTATAAATAATGTTTAATATCTCAGAGAGCTATTACTTTACAGTTATTCACAAATTTTTATTTATAAGAATACGGTTTACTGTTAAAATTTAGTTGTTAAGAAGATTTTTAGGGTTAATGAAAAAATTATTATGTTAATTTCATTGAAATTTAAATAAGTAATTTAGTTTTACCCATTAACGCTCAATAGACTCTGACGGACAACAGTGGTTTATAAAAAATATTCTTTAAAAGTATTTGATAACTTGGAACTATGAGGTATAAACAATGATTAATATCTCAGAGAGCTATTACTTTATAGTGATTCACCAATTTTTATTTATAAGAATATGGTTTACTATTAAAATTTAGTTGTTAAGAGGATTTTTAGGGTTAATGAAAAAATTATTATTTTAATTTCATTGAAATTTAAATAATTAATTTAAATTTACCCATTAACGCTCAATGGGCTTTAATGGAAAACAGTGGCTTGAAAAAAATAATCTTATAAAACATTTTATAACTTGAAACTATCGGTTATAAACAATGTTTAATATCTCAGAGAGCTATTACTTTATAGTGATTCATAAATTTTTATTTATAAGAATATGGTTTACTATTAAAATTTAGTTGTTAAGAGGATTTTTAGGATTAATGAAAAAAGTATTATGTTAATTTCATTGAAATTTATATAATTAATTTAAATTTACCCATTAACGCTCAATGGGCTTTAATAGAAAACAGTGGCTTGAAAAAAATAATCTTATAAAACATTTTATAACTTGAAACTATCGGTTAAAAACAATGTTTAATATCTCAGAGAGCTATTACTTTATGTAAAGCTTCACGAGTAGGGAAAGATGGAAGATGCCCCACATAGGTCCAGAAAACACCCCATCCTACAAATTCAGGTCCTCTATATCTCCGAGTGTACTTGGTGAGCATATCATTATAACAATCCCTGGACGTGCTCATAAAGGACCCCATATCTACAACTTCGACTTTAAGGCCACGAGGATTTTGTATACAATAAATGACCATAGTGTTTTTCCTTAACTAAAAAAATATAGGAATAACGATAACAAATAGTGACATATTTAATATTTATAAGTGTCAATTTTATAAAAAATAATATACAATAAAATTAATAGTGATAAACTTTGTTCAAAATTTTCTGTGGTCCGGAACTTCTAACCCAGAAATTATATTTACGACGCCTTTTTCGTGACAATCTTTTGAAAGTTTGTCAAAACGTGTAGAAAAATCATTGTGGTTTGAGTTATCTACAGCAATACGGAAAGGCCAACTATCAGCGTCATAATCAACAGAAAATAGTATGTTGGGATCTTGAAAAATGGTTTCTACTACGTACTGAAGTATCTCCTCTGGTAAATATTTTGATGAGTACAATTCTATTAAGGATAAAAATTCTAGATCCCAAATAGTATGTCTATAACGACGGAAAATTCTGGCTATCAATACACATTGAATATACAGCCAAAAATCTACCCAATCTGGGAAATAAGTGCGATTATATCTTTCAAACAAGAGCTGCCTCATGGTGTCACGCCTGCGAGGATTCTGTAATCCATATAGGGACATTTTTTTTCTTTTCTGCTCAATAAACCCTATAAGGAATAGAAATAAAGGAAAGGTATAAATATAAAGAAATAAAAGAAAATGAAAATATATTAATAATATAAAATTATATTTTGGCAAATAGGTACATATTTTTTTTTAGTTAAATCTTATACATATTTCAAATGGTAACATTTTATTAAATCTATAGCTTGAGCCATGTCATCCGTGTGAGGTCCAATAAACCTTTTTCCGAACACCTTCTGAGGTGATCAGTGACCGTCAAGAAAAGATCATACATTCGCTTATCACGAGGCAAACCCGACGGCCAAGCGTGTATACCTCGTGGAACAAAATGGAAAACATTAGTATCAGCGGTCATATGGAGCCACTGTTGTGCTATTTTGGACGGTAGCGGTGTCTTAGAATAGCGAAGTCGAATATTTGTTAATTCTGTTAGTAGTGGGAAAGAATCCCACGTCAGAAACCAACATACTAGCACGGCTCGAACGTACTTATAAAACCTAAGGAAGGGTAGGTTGGACAAATTGATATTTGAGTGCGACTTGCGCTCTTGGAGTTCACCATAGACCTCCTCTATGACAGGGAGAAATTCGGATATCATAAGAATTCCAGGGTGACGTATGGGTCGTGTATGATGCATATCTATTTTCCTGTTCAACCTAAAAAAAAAAATATACCATCGTTATTTCAATTACCTAAACTGGGAAAAATTTTAAATACAAATAATAAAGGAAGATATGTCATAACTTAAAGAAGATTTAAAGGGATTTGATTTTATAGTTAAATCAAGGTTGCAAGTAACCCATATCGATGTTAAGGAATATAATAAAATTGTACCAATGTTGTTAAAATGATTTTTTTTCTCGATACCGTTAAAACAAACAAATTTATCCTAAAGAAATACATTTAATAAACTTAGATAGGAAATGAGTTTTACCGCGTATTTAGGTATATATTCGGGTCAAAAACTCTGAGAATATTGGATCTAAGTCTATTAGTCCAAATTGTGCACATTCATATAGAGAATCTTTAATTAAATTTGAGAATAAACTATTACAAAAAATCTTGTTATCCCGAGGAAACCCAATCGGAAAGCCACGTAAGCCCGGTTCTATAGTATATTCTACGGACAAATCCGAAAAGAAATGACATTCGACATCAAGGCTAATATCATCTGGGAGAAATTGATCATATATATTGATGAGACGTGTTATCTCCGGATTCTCCACGATATGAGGGTAAAATAGGAAAACCCTAGCTGTTATAACAGCCCTAATGAATTTTCGGAAAACATCTTCGGATGGCAGACTTGAAACACCATGGTGTAACCGAAGGAACTTCTCATCCATTTTTTTATAGGTCTCTTGTATGACCTGATCGAAAATATTTAAATCGAGGATCCTAACCTCACGATTTTTTTCATTTTTCAAATAGTAGGCCATAATTTCTGTTTTATATAAAACCTAAAAAAATTTATAATAGATAATTCGTACTCACCTCAGGTAATTTGGGATAGGGAAATAATAAAAACAAAGAATAAATGGGTAAAAGCATAATATAGCAAAATTAAGAGTAAAAGACAAAACCACCTAGTAACCGCGTTTTTTTGAAAAGAGACAGCAAATGTAGTACATTTGCGAAGTTTATTGAAAGAAAGGGGAAAATAAAATGAAAAATTACATCGACAAAATCCGCATGGTACATCTTGTTCACAAGATTCCAGGGCACTCTTACAAGTAGCTTCAGGATTTTTTTTCTCAGACAAATTTTTCACACCAGACTTCCTTTTACCAGTCTTTTTTGAAGCAGATTTTTTTCTTGCTTGTGATTAAATGTTTGTTTCGATTAATAACATATCGTACAACATTGACTGGATCTTCCACACTTCGAACTGAGATGCGACTTGTGTAATCGCCTCCAATACAACGTTTGACGCTCCAATCAACGCTCCAGTATCAATGTCCTGAATGTCGACTGTAACGGTCATTTTAGCTGCTAAAACAATCTTTAATTGACCAATGATGTCGACGAATTCCGCAAGACTAGTTTGCTTGCTTTTTTCCTTCTCTTCAACTTTAACGTCATCAGTTTTCGTTTCAGGTGTTAATTCAGGTGTTAATACTGGGGTGGGTTCCAGCGATTGATTTGAAGACGGGCATGAGCAGTCCTGGAATAGTGACGCTTTCTGGAGGAATAGCGTTGAGTACTCCTTGCATCCAGATTTGATTAATGGCTGATCCAACTTTACAAGCAAGCATTGTTTGGAATGTTTGAATCATCATAGCTGATCCAAAGTAAAACCTTGAAATCAGAGGATGCCATACAAATCCTGAGTTCCTAAAACGAATGTTATCAGAGATACAAGTATCCATAAAATGGACGATTTCCATTAGGTGAAAAGCTGACGTGTCCATGTTAAAATGGCTGGTCGCTTAACTGATGTTAAGAGGAATCGGTAGTATACTCTAACAGGTTTTTCAGTACCAAACAGGCCTATGAACAACTTCCCTCCTAGATTCCTGTGTTATATTTGTAAACGTTTAAAAATCATCGCGCATAAAGAACATTAAAGCCCCCATTTCAGCGATACCCCGCATATCCTAAGTGTCTTGAAAAAGATTGTTGAATGTTGTCCTGATTGAGAGTTTATCGTTAACGGTGATTGATGAACTGCAAATTTTCTACATCCAGAAGGCAATAAATGTACTGATTCTAAAATTTTGTTGCATTTATTTTTAATTTCTCCTGAGATACTTAGGCTTTGTTTGTATGGTATTTATAAATATATGTTATTTATTAATTGAAGTTCCATACATTAAAAAAGGCTGTATATGCATACGAAGAAATTGTGGTAAATGATATTAAAGATGATGTAAAAAAAAAATGAATTTTCAAGTATGTTCATTTATTAATCTCTTGATGTTTGTTTTAAAAGTTTTTCTCGGTTTTCGGCTCAGTTAATTTTTCTTGATTATTTCTACTTATTTTTTAATGAACTTAGGTATGACATCTTTATTAATTCCATTTATTTCTTTGATTATATAATTATCATGCTGCAATCATTGCTTATTGTTGATTATTCATCTATAACACGATTCTAAAACAAATTCTGTCCATAAAATTTTTTTATGAAATGCAAAAAAGTAGCTAAAAATATTATTCTGAATGCTGCAATTTTAATTCTATTATGAATTTGGTTTCTGATAGTATAGGGGTCACGCAACATCTTTCTGCAGAATAGATAAAAGTAGCTACAAATAATGGCATTATTGCTGCATTTTTAAATTTATTGTAAATACAGTTTATTGTTTAAAATATAAGAGACTGAATAATAAAATCTAAAAACACAGGCAAAATTGTTGAATTTCGAATTCCTCATAGAAGAACCATTATTTCTCAACTTTTTATAAAAATTTAATTATTCAATAACTTTATTTAATAACTGATTTTTTTTTATTATTTCCTTACGAAAGCTTTTTTAGTTTTAATTTGTAACATTTAAACAAATTTTTTGAATCTCAGGAGAAGTTGAAAGTTAGTCAATATTGTATTACAGCATGATAATTATGAATAATAACTTGCAAGTGATGGATATTTTTTCTCTAAGCGTCATTTATAGTCTCCTTTTAAATCTATTTAAAAGGTTTTTATGATTTAAATTTATTTTTCTTTGTTATATCGTGTTAAGACATTTTTTATTGAAATTGTTGATTGATATTGTCATAGCATTTCTACTATTATTGTACTTAAAATGTTTATCTTTATCGCGATTTTTCTTTTTTTTGAGTGTCAGTTAAAGAGACAGATTCTACCATTGTTCAGTTTTTCTTCAATTAATTCTTCCAGTCTTTTCAAAATTATTTAGTTTATCTTTAAATTTTTTGCTTTCTCTCTAAGAGAAATAATTATCTGTTTCTGATTTACTTCGTTTTCTTTACTTTGCTTTAAAGTATCAATTAACTCATTATCTGTATTTTTAAACTTTTTTGTACAATCTTCATCTGCTATATTTTAACCATAATCAGGTGTTTCTTGTGTTTCATCATTACTTAGAGTAATTGAATGTAACTACCAAATATGTTCTGTTATATGTTTTATATGATCTCGTTCTAAAGTTGTAATTATAGTATTTCTAAAATCATATGCTCTTTCTGAAAAGTGATGAGTAATTTTCTTTTTAATATATTGACAATTTGATTTTAAAAAGTTTTTATCCTCATATACCCATTCTTTAATTAAGATACACTTCCAGCTTTATTAATGACATCCAATGTATTTTTCTTTAAAGCGTCATTTAAAGCTTGATCTGGAACCGTAACATCTTGCCCTGTTCCACCAGCTTGAACATTATCTACGGCTAAATCTTCTTTTTCCGGAACCATTTCAACTAGATTAACCTTTCTTAGCATATTTCGGGTGATATCAAAATCTTCCTCAATGGGATTGGTTAGATCTTTTGCTTTTTTGCCTTAGCAATGTCAGTAAATCCTCATATGAGGATTCTTTACAGCAGAATAGAACGTTTTCTGTACCAATCCCATATCAGACTGATACGCTAAGTACGAATCAGCCTTTTTTTTTATCTACCACTTTACTTTATGGGCATTCAAAAGCATTCGTCGTTGATTTTTAAGATAATTTTTGGATGGAATTGTTTACATTTTTTAAGTACTTGATTCACATCAAACGAGCTTTATGTCCACGACCATTGGATTTTGTTAATATGTTTTCAGATCTTTTTGGGTGCTGATATATTGTACGAAATTTTTCGTGCGGTTTTTGAAAAAATTTCCGTAATTTTAAAATTTATTTTAATTAACTTTTAATTTCTCCTGAGATACTTAAGCTTTGTTTATATGACACATAAGCTAAAGTAAAAAGAATTGGAACGAAAAAATATACATAAAAATATACATACAAAAGCGTGTGTAATGACGTGTGTAAGGCAGATTCTACAAACACCGTAAATGGAGGACGCAACCTATATACGTTCTAATATAAGTGAGATGTGACCCATCTCGGCGAACACCATGTAGCGTAACAAGACTCTAAACAATTCTCCGTGTGCGGAGGTTGTTTTCTTTGACAAGGAGACTATATGTGTGAAAGTGTCGATCCTCACCTGCACGGCGGAGGCAAAAAATCTGTGCAACGCGTTAAGATTAGCTGCTATGGGGCTATTCATATTGTTTACGTATGGTTTAAATAGTAGACAAGTTTGTCTAAATCATTATTAAAAGATTCTTCTATAAATAATAACAAATCCCCCCGTAATCCTATAGCGCATTTTTCAATCTCTTTTTTACTTTTGTTCTTTTTTAAATTAGAATTATTATTAACAAAGTTTATTAAACACTGTAAAATTTCACCGTTATTAACTAATATGTCTTTATTGTTTACTTGTTCTGTCAAGTCTATTTTAAGCAGAACTTTTTGAAGTTCTATAAACAATTTTGGATTGATTTTACATAAGTATAATTTATTAATTAGTGGTGCCCGTGCCATTGAAATAACTTATTAGAATTAGTAATAAAAAATTAAAAAATAACGAATTAGAACTAAACACTTTTTAGTAAACACTATCTGAATGTAACCTCAAACACTAAGCTCGCACTGAGTCTAAGCGGAAAGGAGGGGGTTTTAGTACTTTTTTACTTATTTTATTAATATTATTACTTTTAAACACTATTAACGATCACTTAACTTAACTATAATACTTAAATAAGATAACTTAACAAAAAAAGAATTAGATGATAATAATGAACGAGACGCCTAAATATTATATTCATAGTTTATAGTGATTATTATTTTTATGACTGTATTTTTTATTTTATAATTATTTTTTATTATAATTTTACTATGCAAGGTGAAAAGAAAAAAAAAGGAATCTTTGATAACCACGTGATGCGAAAAGAAAAAAGGAGTCTTTGCTTACCACGACATGTATACAACCTGTCACGTGCAAAGCGTACTCGGTGGTTTTATTAGTCGCGAGCACCCAAATACTTATCTTTATTGGTGGAGAATTTGGAGTCAACTCGTGGTGTTTATTCAAAACTTCCTCGGTGCGTCTCTGGCTCTTTTCCAATAATCATAAGCCTCGAAGATGACGCGACTCTCTTTGTCGGCTCCGATCGTTCTTTTATCTCTATAGATGTCTTCTCTTATCGATCTTTTCTCTCTATCATATAATATATACATATATATATATATATATATGTATATAATAATATACGCTTGTGTCACGTGTTTGAATGGTAACAAACCGCTATAAAAAACATTAAATAAATAACCTTACTTTTACACACATGTTTTATATACACTTCACTTAATTTGACAACTTACCCAATAGGCAAACTTAAAAAAAAAAACAATGCGATATCCGCCAATAAAACTAACAATTTATCAATTATTTTATTTCTTTAATAAATAATAAAAACATGTAAAATAATATATCGCACTTATCTCACGATTTTTGTTGCCGCCAATCGCTAAATTATTCATCATTTCTAACAGAGCATGTCTTTCTTGCATATCTATGGGTACACCATCGACAGAACTGTCCATATAAATAAATAATGCGGTATTTTGCCACTTGAGACAAATTTCACGTAAATTGCGATTTTGAGAAAGAAATAATTGAGGTCATGACAAAATAAAAAATAAAAAATTTCATGTTAATTCACAAGTTACCATATGACGATGAGGTCATGTGTAATAAAATTAATTAATTAATTAATAACTTCTAAAAATCTTAACTTATAATTCATGTAGAAAGTAAATTATATTGTGACATTAATTAAATTGTGATAATAATTCATATTTTGTGCAAATTGATAAAATCAGATTTTTTTTTTATTTTTGCAAATTTTGAAAAAATTTTTGCAAAATATATTTTATACTTTGAATTAATTTCATAGTTATATTTTATTCCATAAAATGAGTGGAATATTTTCAAATTTTTATGGTTATAATTCAAATTTTCAAAAATTATATAGTTTTTTATTTCACATGTTTGTATTTGTTTATTTATTAATTTATGTATTAATTTATTTTTTATAACGTCATAATTGTAATGTTGATTTTTTTAATATAAACATTACAATAACAACTGTATTTATAAAAATGACATTTATTATTTCACCTCATCTAATCATTTGTACATTTGTCCTTAATTTATTTATTCAAAATTCATTATTGATGTAAATAAAATTATTCAATTTTGCAGACAAGTTATTTAAATTTTTGCCCATTATTTAAATTTTTTATCAATTTTTTTATTAAATTTTGCAAAGTGGGTGGTACTATTATCATCATTCAAAATGAATTCAAAAACTCATTTTTGGGGTTTTCATTTTTTTTTCTCAATTCATTTATCTAAAATATCCAGACAAATATTTTAGTTAAAATCAACCCATTATGTTTAATTTTTTGCTTCAATAAAATTTTACACTGCAAATTAATTAATTTTATTATCGTCATATGTATTGTATGCGTTTTGATTTATTATTTTAAAAAATAACTTGTGAATTAACATGAAATTTTTTTTTTTTTAATTTTGTCATGACCTCAATTATTTCTTTCTCAAAACCGCAATTTACGTGAAATTGGTCCCAAGTGGCAAAATACCACATTATTTATTTACTTTTTTGTTTTTTGAGTGGAGAGGGAAATGAATTTGAAATTATTTTGCATATTTTTTAATTTCTATTGAGGTTTGAGTGTAGTTGATAAAAAAATTTTCTTTATTTTGATTCTCTAATATTTTTGGCCTAACTCGAAATATGACTATGATATTACCTTTTAAATTTTGTAATTCAGATAACAAGCTTTTTCTCTCATTACTCAGTTCTTCCGTAATCTTTTCTAAATTACTTACTTTGTCTTCTGAACTTTTTAATTTCTCTTCAAGTGAACTTATTATATGACACTAATTTCCCTGGGTTTATTTACTTTCCTTTAAAGCATCGGTTAATTCTTTAATTTTATTTTTCAAATCTATTATAGAAACTTCATTAATCTCATTAGTTGTCCTTAATTCATCAGCCATTGAACTGCAGCTACGGTTTTTACCATTAACAGGTATTTCTGCTTTTGAAGTTGATTGTGCCAATTCACCATCATTTTGAGGAATTGAAAATAAATTACAAAAATGTTTTTTCATTGCTAATGCATTTCGTTTCGCAGTTTTTTGCATTCTATTTCTAATATCAATTTTTTCTTTATAATAGTGTTTTTTAAATAAATTTATTAATTCATCATCACTAAGGTTTAAAATTTTTATATCCTTGATTACCCATTCATGAAATAATAAATATATTTCATTGCTAGCGTCATTTTTATACTAAATCTTTTTTGGAACTTGGAATACAACATCATTGTTTTTATTATATTGATCTACATAACTTTTTAAAAAATTATATAATGTCTTCTGATTCTGTATCCAATTGATATAATAATTTGTATCAGAATGAGCTCTTTTTGTATTAAAAATCAGGCACAATTGATTCTTTGTTTCATCATCAATTGTTATATTTGAATACATTATGCTGGGATTCTCTGCTAAAAATTTTATCAATTGATTAAATGCTGTTTCTTTAAAGAGTTTTTTCCGGGATGGTACGTCTTTGTTATCTTTATCCATTGCCGTTTAAGATTTTTTTTCTGCGTGTAGCAATATTTAAAAAAAAAAGTAGTCACTCACTCATGGTCCAAAAGTAAATTCTATTCCAATAATATTAATTGCTTAGTAAAAATATCTTGAGATTAACAAGCAAGTTTTGATGTGAACACGGTGTCTTGATGTAATGAGGATCCTCCAGAAAAGAGCAATTCTGTACGGCCGTGTTGAAATTCCACAAGCAATTATAGATACTTTAAAATTGCATTAAAGCTCAGTTGTTTCTCCTCCTAATTAATTAGACAGAAACTTCGTCAGAGTTCGTCTGAATTTTTTGGTCCAAGTGAAGCTTCTTGCAATGATTTTATCAACAGTGACACTCAGAAATAAATATTAAAAATAGAGGATCCAAAAATTTATAAAGACGGTAAACAAATGTATTTAATGCACTTTTACATAAGTGCATTAGACGATGTACTACAATATAATGCCATTTTCTATAAGGCCATACCCAGATTTCACAAACAAGTTATAGATCCTGCTGCTGCTGCTTTTTTTTGTGAGCGAAATGCGTAAACTTTGACGCATTCTTCCGCGGTCGCGTAAAATTGCCATCGAAAGGTGTTCATTCGCAAACCGGAGGAGGAACAAGTCGAGCAAGTGCATTTAGAATTTTCGAAATTTGAACAAAATATCAGAGGCTGGGAGGCTCGTACGAATCGACATCAAATGTGTCCACTTTTATGTGAGGCATTTCTCTTACAACTTTTTCGAATTTTTTTAAAATTTCAGCGTCGAATGCGTGCAAGCCGTTGCACGAACAGCAGCAACTCGCTCGATGGTCAGACGTGCATACTCCCGAAGTCAAATTAGAGGACAGCTGCAAATCGCTCAAGCTGATGTTGTACGACTCGAACCACTTTAGAAGAAAGAAATCTCGAAGAAACGACTTTGTTCTTTTTTTGCGGTAATCAAAAGTGACGAACGTGTCGTTGTTAGAGTTTTTTTTACCAAGCCAATTCAGAAATTTGAAGCTTCGGTCGTTCGCGTCGCGCGGTGACCGTTGGCGATGATGAATCAAATTTTGCGGAACAAAATTGAAAGTCGCTCTCGCGAGAGAGCGAACGTCGGAAACGCGATTCAGGATGTAAACTTTCGATGCGTTGGAGATCAACGTAGATCCGTCTTCGTTCATTGCGCAAATTCCTCGCGAACTTTGCATCGACCAGAAAAACAAATTTTCGCGATCTCGATAACGTTCGAACGACGACGCATCGACAGTTTCTTCGCGCACGTACGCGACAATCTGGAGCTTACAATTTCCGCGGCTGTTCGAGATGCAGAAAAATTCCGAGTCGGATACTAAAAATAAATTGATATTTACAAATGTGTATAAGTAAGCAGAATAAATTATTTTGCTCTTGGCGATTTGAATGATTTTTAATTTACAGATTGTGTAAAATTTTTCGTCGCAAGCTTGCGACGAAACACATATTACCTTCATTTTTAAAGTTTCGCTTGATAGAAAAGCGAATTGAAGTCCTCCGCCCCACATTTATGTGTGATACACGTACATCCACAGGCACAAACGAACATTTTTGAATCTTTATCAAAGTTGTATTTGCATTTATCGCTCTTCGAATAAGTTAATCTCAAATTGCAGTACAAACATTTCGCCCTTTCTGTCACGGATTGTATGAAGCTGTCTGGATCTTGTGCCGGCATGCATCTCGGATGCGTTACGCGCACTTTACAACGCAAGCATACAAAGTCTTTCTCGGGCGTCACCGTTTTCAAATTGCTGGATTCATTTAATATCTCCCTCATCTTTTGCAGGCTGCTGGTCAAAGATTGGACGCTTTGATCGCCTTTGGTTACTTCGTCGTCAAGGTTCACGATTCTGTCCGTTAGATCTTTGATTCTTTTGAGCTGCTCCCAGCCTCTTGTAGCGCATGAGTGTACGACTACTAACCCACAGCCTTTGCTTTTGCCGCACGACGAGGAGACCCATTCGTGAATCGGGTCTATCTCCGGGATCATGTCCGTAATGAAACTCAGTTGATGCAATCTCAGTTTGTTTGCTTGGTGGATATGATACTTGTGCATTCTTTTTTCATCTTCCAGCTCTTGTTTTGATTTTTTTTGATGACGTCATTGCTTAGTAAGAATATCTTGAGATTAACAAGCAAGTTTTGATCTGAACACGGTGTCTCGATGTAATGAGGAGGCTCCCTGTCAGTATCATTAATGGTATCTGTAAAATCTAAAGTAGCTGGAGTTAGATATTCATAGTGTAATTTTCGCGATCTCGATAACGTTCGAACGACGACGTATCGACAGTTCCTTCGCGCACGTACGCGACAATCTGGATCTTACAATTTCCGCGGCTGTTCGAGATGCAGAAAAATTCCGTGTCGGATACTAAAAATAAATTGATATTTACAAATGTGTATAAGTAAGTAGAATAAATTATTTTGCTCTTGGCGTTTTGAATGATTTTTAATTTACAGATTGTGTAAAATTTTTCGTCGCGAGCTTGCGACGAAACACATATTACCTTCATTTTTAAAGTTTCGCTTGATAGAAAAGCGAATTGGAGTCCTCCGCCCCACATTTATGTGTGATACACGTACATCCACAGGCACAAACGAACATTTTTGAATCTTTATCAAAGTTGTATTTGCATTTAACGCTCTTCGAATAAGTTAATCTTAAATTGCAGTACAAACATTTCGCCCTTTCTGTCACGGATTGTATGAAGCTGTCTGGATCTTGTGCCGGCATGCATCTCGGATGCGTTACGCGCACTTTACAACGCAAGCATACAAAGTCTTTCTCGGGCGTCACCGTTTTCAAATTGCTGGATTCATTTAATATCTCCCTCATCTTTTGCAGGCTGCTGGTCAAAGATTGGACGCTTTGATCGCCTTTGGTTACTTCGTCGTCAAGGTTCACGATTCTGTCCGTTAGATCTTTGATTCTTTTGAGCTGCTCCCAGCCTCTTGTAGCGCACGAGTGTACGACTACTAACCCACAGCCTTTGCTTTTGCCGCACGACGAGGAGACCCATTCGTGAATCGGGTCTATCTCCGGGATCATGTCCGTAATGAAACTCAGTTGATGCAATCTCAGTTTGTTTGCTTGGTGGACATGATACTTGTGCATTCTTTTTTCATCTTCCAGCTCTTGTTTTGATTTTTTTTGATGACGTCATTGCTTAGTAAGAATATCTTGAGATTAACAAGCAAGTTTTGATCTGAACACGGTGTCTCGATGTAATGAGGAGGCTCCCTGTCAGTATCATTAATGGTATCTGTAAAATCTAAAGTAGCTGGAGTTAGATATTCATAGTGTAAGATAAGCTTCATGCTAAAATTTTCTGATTTTTCTATTAACTGTTGAATAACTTTATAGTCAGTATCATTTACATCACATCGGTGTACATTATAAAACAAAAATCTATAATTTTGAAAAAGAGAACACAGAGTCTTTAAGAATTCGACTGCACTTAATGGCACATTACTTCTTTCAAATTGAGTTAATAAATTTTCTATTACAGTAGTTATATTAGTACCACCTTGCTTATACTCTGCAAATATGAATTTTTTATATTTCAAATCACTTATATGTTTGAATAGTCCTTTAGTAACAAAGTCACATGGTGTTAAAATCTGTACTACATTCATTTTAATTAAATTAATATGATCCAAAAAATTTTTAATCTTGTGAGGTGGCACTATATATTTTGAAATATATATAGATGACATACATAATATAATATGTCTAATCTTCCATTCCACAGAATTGGCCGTAGGCCATTATCAGCATTAGTAACGATAAATAGTGCACCATTGCACCATGTATTTGACCATCATTTGGTCTTTGCGGTAAATCAGCAGGACGTGCGGGTACTGGGACCCACTCTCTCATTCTGAACATTGATGACGCAGGCGAGAATAAGTCATATCCTGGCGTTATAGCGGTTCCCCATCCTTCAAACTGCGAATTTAGATACATTACCATAATATTCACGAGGGACATATGGAATGTCTGCATAATGTTTGTCCAACCATTACTAGTCATTAAAGTTAAAGGCTTCGTAAAATAGAAGTCCCACATTGGGGAGATGTTAGTTACTCTATTTGCACCTTGGGATATTCGTACAGCTAATCTAGACGTCATAGCAAAAGTACCTTCAAAATTTATTATAACGAGATTGCCACCAATATCATTAGCGGCATCCCTCATAACCACCTTCACGACCTGCTCGATGGCACCAAAAAAAAAAAAAAAAAACAAAAAAAAACAAAAAAAAAAAAAAATCATTAGCGGCATCATCAACATTAATATTCTGAGCTCCGACTACGGTAGATTCGCCAAATCCTCACTTTCTTTTTGAGTAGTTATTGACAGGCTGGATAGAATCCGAAACGGCGGCGCTGTTCGCGATAGTAAAATCAGTAGCTATGGCATGCCCTGCAGCACCACCAATCATTCCTATTTCAATATCGGGTATCGACCGTACGACAGATATGAAACCCTCAACCATAATCAAGCCATCAATGCAAGATGAATCAACGCGTGATGCTTGAACTATAAAATTCCTGTCATTAGCTTAAATAATAACAAGATTAAATAATCTTGTTACCTTCTTCACTGACTTCACGACCCTAACATTAACCCTTTTCTAGATGTCCCTCTAGCTTCTTCAGCCTCGCTTCTAGATTCTCCTCCGTTTGCCTGTACGAGCAGATGTGACATAAGACAATATGAACTTGTGGTAATATTGTAATAGCACGAAATCGGAAATCGGGGTATGGCATTTAAATTTGCAGTAAGTATCGCTTCATAAATTCATATTAGAATAGGGGTTACTCGGACGCGGCAAATTTTGTACACGAAAAAAAATGAACATTGGTTTTTTGAGCACAGCAAAATAAACATAAGAAAATTAAACACCCAAAAAAAATATTAATTTCTGAAACTAGTTTTTTAGACACGGTTTTTTAAACACAAAAAAAAAAATTTTTTTAATTTTTAATATTAAAATAAATTTTTTTTTAAATTTTACAATAAAAATTAAAAAAAATGTTTTTTTTCGTGTTTAAAAAACCGTGTCTAAAAAACTAGTTTCAGAAATTAATATTTTTTTTGGGTGTTTAATTTTCTTATGTTTATTTTGCTGTGCTCAAAAAACCAATGTTCATTTTTTTTCGTGTACAAAATTTGCCGCGTCGTTACTCGGTAGGCAATAATGAGCTGATTGAGGAGGAATAAGGCGATTAAAGGTCAGGGGTCAAATAGTAGCATTTCAAATTTTTACAAATTTTCTTAGATTTTAAAACTATTAGGTAGGATGGAGTAATACTTTTATAACAATATTCGAACCAGCTAACATTTTGGTAATAACCAGTAGCTAAATTTATATCCTGATTGTAGATTTAAAATGCAAATTGTTTATATAAAATGATAGGTTCTAATAAATTTTGTTTCTTTTTTTTTTATTTACACTTGCTTAATTCGAATTTATTTCTTACTATTATTTTAGATGCCGAAATTGATTAATTTTTAAAACATCTGGGAGTATTTTAAACACCTTTCACCTTAATAATATAGAAAAAAATATAAACTATTTTAAAAAAGGAAATATTTTTTTGAAAATAAAAGAAATAAATTAATATTTACTTTTAAAAATGTAATTATTTATTTTTGCTAAAAAAATTTTTATGCATTTTACATGAAAATATTACTTATATTCTCTTAATATTACAATTTGAAAATTTAATTTACTCTAATGATTAATGATATAATTTTTTTTTATTATACACAATGATTAAATAGATTACAAAAATTCACCATTCATATTACAAAAAATAATGATTATAATTTTTTACACATTTTTTCCAAATACATCATTACTTTATTAAATACATCAAAATTTTAATATATTTTTATAATTATTATTTTATTTTTTATAAAATAAACGTGCCAGTCTTATCTAATTTAATCATGTATATATCGACTATTATTGCACTTTAATTTATTTTCTCTTATTACAAATATAATTTTTTTGCAGAAAATACATTTCAATCAATACTAATAATAATATTTGTTTGTTTTTTTAAATGTAAATAAGTTAATACCGTTTTATATTTTATTGTTATAATTTTTTTATTAATTATTTGTCTTATGTCATAAAATTGTTAAATATATTATTTTTTAAAATAAATAGTTAATTAATTTATTGTAATATATTAGATTATATATAATTATTATATTTTAAAAAAAGTACATCGAAGTCTTATAAATAAATCTTAATTTTTAGACTAAAAAAAATGACAATTACAAATAACAGTTTTAATATTTTACAGTATACAAAATAAGAACTTTTTTCTGTTTTTAATATTATTTTTAATACAAAAATTAACAGATAAATTTTTTAATTATTCGCTTAGGAAAAGTTCTTAATCCTCAGGAACTGTTTTGCGTAGTTTTTGGCCATGCGATTTTAGCATCTATTCGTTTAAATGCAAAAACGCAGTGAGATAGTTCTTGAGGACTCTCGTGATCACCAAGTAGAGTTTCTGAAACAAAAATAAAAAATTTAATTACGAATTGATAACTTATGCACATAATTAAATAGTTGTAATAATTCATAGTTTAAAAGCAGTTAAATTTATAAAATTTATTAAAATGCGTTATAATTTCTGTTATGTTACTACAAAATGTTATTAACTTTGTTCAATAAAATAAGATTTCTGTTTATAAATAAATTTGATATTTGTACAATAAAAATTGAAAATTATATTTATTTATTTATTGTTATCCTTACCTTCTCCTTGTACTAATTTAAATAGACCATAGTCCTGTGGATTTGTACATTTAATTTTGTGTGCAAGAATTCGGCAAACATCACGAGTATTCATGTTTGGTCTAACTGGCAATGTTTTTGTATTTAATGAACCATGAAGTTCATCTGGCACAAGTACTCGAAGTACTGAAGAACAATCAGGTGTTCCACATCCCTAGACAATAAAAAATTAAAATATGAATTACATTTTAAATTTTCATTATATTTTGTTTTTGTATTAAAAAAATTAATTAGTAAAATTTTTTTATGGAAATTGTTTAAAAATCACTTTTTAAATTAAAATCAGTCAATTAAAATAGATTCTTTAAAAAGTTTATAAAATTTTATAACCCTTACATTTATTGTGGACATTGTGCCTTGACTAGATTTAAGTGTTTTTAAAACGTGCACTGCACTAGAAAGTGTAGTAAGATAATATCCTCCTTCTCCGGTAAGTAACGAAGGATGTAATAGACCCCACATGTATTCAGCCTCTACTTCTGCATCAACGATTTTCCCTTGAACGAGAACCCAAACAAGAAGAGGTAAAAGATCATCGGCTCCAATAGTCACGGACCTACCAGAATTTGCATGCTTTACCTAGAAAATATCATTTATTGATCTGTTAGTTTTATTTTGAATAAAATTATTAAAAAAGATTTTTTTTTTCAATTATTTTTTTTCTGACATTAATTTGAAGATAATATTTTTAACTTAGAATTTAATTTTTTTTATATTTTTTAAATATTTTTTATGTTATGTGAATGAAACAATTTTAAAGTAAAAAAATTGATAAGAATAAACTAAAACTTACAGAACTAAAGATAGTATAAATAGCTGATAATAGATATTCTAATTTTTCAAAAGGTGAATCAGCTTTTTGTAATCTATCTATGCATTTTAAAATTTTTTCTAAGCTTGCTTCTGAAGGTGGAATGATTTTTGGCTGGAAAATTAAAACAACAAATAAAATAATTATTTTAAAATTATTATTTAAAAGGTAAGTTTAATGTAATTTACCCTAACTCCAAGATCTTGAATTGGTTTCCCATGTGCATATTGAATGGCTTCAGCTAATTGCTTTAATGATCCATTGTTAGCATAATGTTCAACAAATAATTTATAAACATGTTCTCTCAATGGACTAACAACTAAACCCATCATGACACCTTCAAGTATAGAATCTAAGTTTAAAAATTCATTAGATTTCAATTTTAACCTTTCGCGTTCAACTTCACGTTCAAATTCACGTTCTCCATGTTTGACTAAATAATTTTTCATCCCAGACATAAATTGTCGCATATTTCTCATAACTACGTGTGGTGATCCTTCTTTGCCTTCTTGTGTACATTGTATAAAATTTTCAATATTTTGTGAAAATGTTGTCGTGTGATCTGCTGCCAATTGCAATGCATAAAGACGTATCGATGAACCTACACCTGAATTATCACGTGAACGAAGTGCTTGAAGCCTTGATGCTATAAAAATAATAATTTATTTTTTAATATTTTTTTTTTATTTATTATTTATAAATATTTTATTTTATTGTAAGATAAGATATAAATTTTTAAATCAATCAAATTGAATATAAAACTTTAAAATGTCTTACATTTTTTACAATTTCGGTGAATTTTTTGACATAATTCGCTAAACCATTGTTTAATTTTACGAAAAATGTAAAGCGTTCTTACTGAAAATTTTTTATTTTGTCCATCATAGTCAAATGAGCAGTTACAGTCAATCATTTTTTTAAGAAATAAATTTACTCAAATGAAAAAAAATTAAACTTTATATTTTTTAAATCTTGATTCAAGTAATATAAAGTGCTTGAGTTTTAAATTTCATTATTCAATATTTCAAAGAACCAAATTTTCATTTTCAATAAACTTAAATTTTCAAATTATCAAATTATTAAACTAAAGAGTAAATTTAAAAAAAAAGGACACTTGTAACACAAATTTTTTAACATAAACAAAAGTTGAGAACAATATTGCTACTACAAAAGAAGTAGAACTGATTGTAACAAGTAACTGATTGTATTAAAAGTACAAGTGTTTACTGATAAGCTTACAATTAATCAATAACTGAAAATCACAATAGTAACTGAATCTATATGTTTATATATCAAGAAATAAAAAAAAATATTCAATATACAGTTTTTATTGATAAAATTATAGGATGTCTATTGTGGTTATCATTTGTTTATACTAAATTATTTATGAGAAAATTTGTTTCTAATTTATTTGTATGATGAAATTTTCATATTCTGTTGAATCAAATATCATTTTATTCCATGAAAAAAAAAATTAAATCAAGTTCAAGTTATCATTTTGTTTTGATTAGAGATGAAATTTTATTAATAATTTCATTTATCATCAATTTTTTGCTGTAACAAAATTACAAGAATAAAATTGATAAATAAAAATTTTAAAAAATGTCTGATCTGATAAGGAAAACTGTTTGTTTATTATTTTAATTTAAAAAAATATCTAAAAATCTAATTTCTTAGTAAATTTAGTCAGTTCAAGTGTAAATAAAAATCATTTTTTATGATAATAAAAGAAGGCTAAGTGTAATTTATTTGTTTTACAGTCAGTTATTCGAATATTATATCAGATACCATAAATGTAAGTTGAAGCGTATTATTGTTGTCTCATGTTTAATTCTTATTATAGAATTTATTGATCTCATTTTTTTCTTAAAAATATTAATCTTTTAAATTCACAAAAAAACGGTCATGGTCAATTTAGTGATAAATAATAATGAAAACGATTCATTTAAATGATTAATTTGTGCCTAATTTTTAAAGAACATTTTAAAATTATAATAATTTTTTTGAATAAAAATTATATGATTATGCAAAAAAAATTTTGTAATTAATGATTTCATAAAAATTAATCTTTACTATATGAATGACCTGTCGAATTAAATAAATATCAGATAAAGTTTTATTTATTATCATTAATCAATTTTTTCTGTTTTAACAATAGATAATAATTAATAATAATCGCAAGTATTTACTAAAGAGTATATTTACGGCTCGTGTCTACAAAAATAAAGAATTACCCAAATCGCATGTTAATTACCTTCTGAAGAGTAAACTGCGATTTAAGGCATTCTTTATTTATGGACGAGGGTCACTTAAAATTTTTCTGTGAACGTGTTTCCTCGCCAATGACCAAAAAAACACGTTAGTTTTATATTTTTTTTATATTCAATTCGATTAAATTATAATTTGATTTTAGACTTACTTAAAGAAGGATCAAAAAGTTCTTTTAAACTTTTATTACGCTGTATTCTTTCTGTGTCACTATCTTCTGTTTCTAATATTGTTTCTGCTTCTGAAAAATCACATAATTTTTCTTTTTTTATTTCTAATGATGTGTTATTATTTATTCTTTCATTGCGTTTTTCAACGTTATCGTATGATGAATTTCTATCACTGTGTACTGTTCCATTTGATTTTATTTGAGTTTTTAATAATTCAGGGTATCTAAAATAAGAAAATAAATTTTTTTTTATCTGTGCACATTTAGAGTCAATTTTCGGTTATATTTAATTACCTCTGTAAAATGATACTCTGAACTGTTAAAGTATTTTTATCGTTATTTTTGTCATTTTCATTTTCTGGAAATTTTCTTGCGAATTTTTCAATATCGTAATCTGCATCACAGTCGTAATCTGGTTCTCCTTCGTCACCATCATTACCTTTAAAAATTTTAAAAACAAAATTAAAAGATAAACCTTTTTTTAAAATCAATTTATCAGCATGGTCATCTGATATTTGCTATCATTTTAAATTAAACTACGTTGGTAATCAGTAGGTTTACTTTACATAATTGAAAACTATTTTTATTTTTTCTGAATTTATTACCAATAGATTATTTTTCACGTGAAAAATAAATTTGTGATACGTTAAATATACAGAATTTCTTTCTGAATTTTACCATTAATCAAAGAATGTTGAATGAAAGAACGATTCAACAGTTTTGTTGAATTACTAAAAAGCTTAGCTTATGAATTTTTTTAACATGGAACATGTTTATAGCCAGGGAATCTATTTCAAGCATATCATTGGGGAGGGGGTCAAATGAACTAAGAATAATTTCTATTTAGGGGCCTAAAATAATTTTAGTTTAGGAATTTAGAATAATTTCTATTTTGAGACTTGGAATAATCCAGGTTTAGGGATTTAGAAAAATCCGGGTTTAGGGGCTTTGAATAATTTCGATTTAGGGACTTGGAATAATCCAGGTTTAGGGACCTAGAATAATCTGGGTTTAGGGACTTAGAATAATTTTGATTTTAAAGGGGAATAGAATAGTAAGAATTTTACGAGCTTAAAATTATAAAAGCTTTAAGATTCAAAATATAATTTTAAACATGTTCCATGTTTGTTGCTTGCGTGAGTGCACAAACCGGTTGTAAGTTTTCTGTTTCAGACCATGGTTTTAAAATTCAAATTTTTAAAAATATAAATTGCTTACCAATAAACTCCCAACTTGAATCAACAGTCCATGAAGTATCACAAAAAATTTTAGGCCTAATTTTAGGTGGTTGAACAGGTTTAGCAATTGGTAATTTCTTAATGTCTTTCGAATAACCATTTTTTTTCGCTAAATTATCAACAGATGATGATATTAATGGTGTTTTATCTTCAGTTTCTTCAGAATCTTCCCAATCAATTGTATGGAGAGCTGATAAATTACCATTATTTAATTGCATTTGTAACCAACCAGGTTCACTATGTCTAAATTTTGAAGGTATATAATTTCTCTTTGGTTTGCGTCTTGTAACTATTGCATCAGCAGGTTCTGCATAAAAAGGACTTTGTTGCTTTGGTTCTGGTGGTGTCATAGGACTACTATTATCTGATTTTGATAATGCAAGACTTAATTTATTTCTAGGTGGAGTTATAGTATTCGGACTGCACAAAGAGTTTGCGCTACCTAAAATTTTAAATTAAAAAACGTTAAATTAATTTTTTATAAAAAAAGCAATCAATTTTAAATGTACACTTACAAACTCTTGACAGAAGATCTGGTTTTTTATCAAAGAAAAAGTTGTCGTCGGTTGATGAACTAACATCAGGACTTTTTGGTTCTTGTAAAGGCTTAAAACTAGTGAATTCAGGACTTAATATCTCCTTATAACTTAATTTTTCACTTATTGTAATTTTATCGTTTCTTATAACTAAGCTTTCATTATTAATTACAGGATGCTGTTCTTTTTTTATTTTTCCATTCATAAAACCTACTGAAAAAATTATTTAATTATTTATTTAATACTTAAAGAAAGAATAACTGGTTCATTAATTTTGTTATTTTTAGTTTTGTATTTAAATTTCACTTTTATTAAAAATCATTTTAATTACTTGACA
This sequence comes from Anagrus nilaparvatae, assembly GCA_022575985.1. Classification (NCBI taxonomy): domain Eukaryota; kingdom Metazoa; phylum Arthropoda; class Insecta; order Hymenoptera; family Mymaridae; genus Anagrus; species Anagrus nilaparvatae. Next base: position 26,691,095 of record JAKSXM010000231.1, on the reverse strand, counting down.
GAAATTTGAATTATTCAAATCATTTTGCAAATAAACAATTTTTCCTTTGAAAATTTAAAAACAGTGTTCAAAAATTTATTGTTTATTTTTTGAACAAGAAATAAATTACATTTTTATCAAAAGGAAGTTTTAAAGTGAAATATAATTAACAAATTTATTTTTCCAACTAATTCTTTAATCAGGGGAACATTTTTAATTACTGTGGTTTTAAAAGTTAACAGTAAAGTTTTTTTTACTGTGTTACATGCCTTTTTTTATTGCAAATTTTAATTTTTCAAAACACGGATCAAATATTTAAATTATTAAAAAAAGGAAATACAAATTTCTTTAAGGGGGGGGGGGGGCGGGGGTTGTGGACTTGTGACTTTTTCTCTTTCAAACAGTTCAGATTTCTGTGTAAATATTTTATTTCATGCAAATAAATTAAGTTTCAACTTGAGAAAATAATTTCTAAAAGAAAACTATGGAATAAATCTTTCTTTTGAAAAAAAGCCAAAAGTATAAAGAAAAATGTAAACTAACATTGATCATTCGTAGAAATATCTGTAGGGCTTTTAATTTTTTCACTAAGATTCATAGCATTTTTCGCTGATTCTCGACTATTTTCTTTTGGAGATTGATTATTTGACTTTGGACTATTTCTGTCAGTAGTATTCCAAATATCCTCATAATCAGATATTTTATCAGCTGCTGGGCTTCTGTAATATGCTTCCATGATATCGGATTCTTGATAATGTTGTGAATTTTTCCTAGCATTTTTATCTCTTTTTTTACGCGACGATGATTTACTCGATGTTGATGGCGTCGTTGGTGATAATATTTGTGGTGCTGGTGTCGTTGGCGAAGATTTATTATTATAACTAGATGATGGATTCGAACTTAATGATTTATGCGATGAAATACTCAGAGGACTTAATAACGACGGTGTATTTGAATCCGAAGGTGTCGTAGACTGTAATCATAAAAAGTAATACTTAATTATTTTTAATTACTATTTTCAATGACTCGAAGTTCAAGGACGTTTTTTTTAATTCTTTAGGTACTTTTTAATATAAAAATATGCGTGTTTTTTAATGATTCATTTAGAGTTAATTAGTAATAAAAACTTCCTTCTAGATGTACTATTATAGCGTGACATAAGCCAGACGACACATAAAATTAGTCAATGGCATATTTTATACGTATAGACATACACTTTTACTTATGAATCACATAAAAATATATAAGAAAAATGAAAATTATTTTATCTAACAATAATTTTTTTTTACTTTTAATTTTAAATATCTACTCATATTTTTAATTAAATAAGTTAAAAGTTCAAAATTTATGAATTGTATTTTACAATTTTATCTAAACTCTCGAGAAAATATTACTATTACCCCTAAAAGGCTATGTAACGTTTTTCAAATCTCAGAAACTTGCAAGTCACTCGAAAGTCAATGGGAATATTCTCTTTTTAGTTATGAAAAAAAATCTTTATTTTACAGTAATTTTTTAACAAGTTATAATATAAGAAGAAGTATAAGAAGTTTTAAATGAAATTTGTCCTAAAAAGGAGTGTGAAAGCTTGTAATTTTAGTTTAGGCGAATTTCACACATAAAAATAAGTTACCATAAGGAATTTTAATGTTTTAAACAAAAAAAGGGTAAAGATTTTGTTTTGGCAAGAATTTTTAAAATTTGTTCATTCTTTAATTTCAAGAATAAAAAAATTAATATTCGTAATATTGCAACTAATTCCAAAAATATATAAATGCAAATTTAAAAAAGGTAAGGGAAAAATTGAATTTAAAAAAATTGTTAAATTACATATTTTAGTTTGAATAAAAAAGAAAACAGAATACCCGGGACTTGTATCTAGCTAGAATTTCTGGAACCCGTTTTATATAATTAGATGAAAATTCTGGAAAACTCTGATTCCATTTTTAGATTCTTTAGGGAATTTTAATAAAGCTCCATTTTTAGACAAATTTCAGATATTTCCGAGGATATTTCTGAAAGATTGCACAAACAAAAAATATTTAAATGAAATTTTAATTTCAAAATTAGCCTAAAAAGGGCTATACTTAAGTAAAATTTACCAAAAAATCCAAAAATCTAGTCAGAATTTTTCGGAATTTTTATCCGATGATAGAAAATTAGGTCCCAGAAATTATGTTGCTTTTATGTTATTTTTTTTTACCAGGGCAGATTTACCATTTATTTAAAAAATTATTTTGTCCCACTTTATTTAAAATATGTAATGCAAAAGGAATTGAATACGAATTAAATATTAAAATTGTTCAAAACGTGCAGTTCGATCAAAAAATTAAAAATTAAAAAAAATGAACATGTGTTCGTTAAAATAAATTTTTAAACTTAATAACATATAAATTAAGTTCATTGTTGTACATTCAGTTAGATCATTAACATCTAAATAAGAGTATGAATATTTGACGACATGTGTCAAGTCATAGTTACTAAGCTATTTTGCGCCCTCGTTATCTCTGAATAGAAAGCACCCCTTCTTTCCTAATAAAATGCTTTAATAGATATTTAAAGTAAATAATGTTAACACAGCGTGTCAAAACTGGGGTATTTTAAATCTCATAAATTTTGAGCTTTTGTCATTTACTGCAATTCATTGTTCATTTTTTGAAAATAAAAATAATTACTAACCTGAACTGTGTTATCATTCGAACCGTGTTGATTACCACCATTGTTATTAAATGTAAGATTGGTTTGTGTTTGTGCTGGTTTAGCCCACCTTGGTGGTGGTGGTGGCGGTGTTTTAATATTTTGTTGGGTTATTGGTGTTTCAATTAACAATTGTGTTTCTAATTTTGTTAAACAACGCAATCTAGGATCAGCTGGTGATGCACTACGAATATTTTGTACTAAATTTGGTGATAACAATCTTCTTGATAATAAATCATTTGGTGATAATTTATTGTCATCTTTAATAAATTGATTATTATGTAAATTTCTTGATGAATTTAATGGTTCATTAAACGTTGTTAAATTTAAAGTATTCGGTGGTGTTGGTCTTGGTTGTCTTGGTGGAGGTGCCAAAAATGTTGATTTTTTATTATTTGTTGGCGATGTTTCTGTTGCTAAATTAAAAAAAAAAGAGTTAATTATGTCGATATAAAAATTTTTAATGAAGTCTAAAGAAGCTTACTAATGACATCTTTTGATGAAATTGGCGTAAGATCAAGAATTATGTTCTCTTTAGTTGGTGTATTTCGGCTGTTCGTGTCATTATTATTATTAAAATTATTGTGAGAACTACCACCATGAAAACTGCTAAGACTCGAAGTATTACTGCTTCCACTATCAAGAGATGGTTTTGGATTGGCCATTGGATATCTCCAAAATTCTTGCCCTAACAATGCTAACGAAGATAATTGTTGTCTATTTTTAGCTTCTCTTATTGCCCTTGGTAAATTTAGCTGTACTGGTAATTCATCACTAAAACAGAAAATTTTCAATTAACTTAAACTGAAATAAAAAATTGAAAACAATTTGTTTACTAACCAGCATTGTGAATAATGTGCAATAAGCGAAGGAATACTGTCAAACCTGTTTTCACTTGTTTCTAAACTAAGCATTCCTTTATTTGCTTGTATAAGATAATGCTCGATGTAAGGTCCTTTACCTGCTGGCAATCTCACTGATAATGCCATTGTATCACTTTGACTCGATTGTCTTACAACAAAATTCTGCAATAAAAAAAAGATTTATGTTAATTTTTAATGTTTTTCTCAGGCTTTCTCACTATTTTTTTTAACAAAAATCTTAGAAAAATAAAGAAATTAATTTAATTACTACCCTAAATAAATCAATGCTCCTCTAGTTATTTACGTAATAAATTAACAAAAAAAAGTTATTTTTTGTATTTAGTACAGAAAATTAAAGTAAATTCATGAATAAGAGAATATTTTAAAAGTTCATTCACCGAAAATAAAAATAAAGAATTTTTTACGTTTCCTACTTCCATAGATAAGAATCAAGAAAAAATAAATCTGATAATAAACAAGTGATTTAGAATTACATTTTTAGTTTATATCCTTAAAGGAGTCTGTTTTATTTTTCTATTTTACAATTCAATGATTTCTTTTGTTAAGTAATAAAAAATTTTTGATTATTATTTTTTTTTATTCAAAAAGAAAATAGTTTTTTCATTTTTAATAATCTTCAATTTTTTTAATGATTTTTCACTCTCATTAAACGACAAAAATGTAAAAAAAGCACACAAAGGGTGTTTATAAAAAAAATTCTATCAAAAAGTTTAGATATAAGTAATTGGTATAGGCAGAAAAAAGCAGAATACAAAGTAAAAAAAAAAATGAGATAGTAATTGCAACGTTTTTGTATAAAAGGGCTTGATATTGTTTTATTAAAAAAAAAAATTCATTCATAGACTAAATTTTCGTCCCTCTGGGTATACAACAATAATAATGATAATAATAACGTATAGGAAAGGACTCATCACGATGCTGCGAACGTGGCAACAATTGCTATCAGACCAAATGCAAGAAAACAATGAAATGATAGCAGTAGAGGTAGGTAGACTCTCCTTTTTACTGTAAAAAAAATAAAACAATGCAACACTAATATTTCCAAAGCAGCCCTAGCCTAAAGGCATTTCCGTACCGTTTATTACAAACAACGCAAGGTTACAATATACGTAGGTGCACAAAAGCTGTGAAACTGATTTTTTTTTAAAATTAAAATCTAAAAAAAAATACAGTCAGAAGTCATTAATGCAAATTTTTTTTCTAGTTAAAAAAAAAATAAATATAGTCTGAGTTTTTTTTATTTATTTATTTTTATAATAATTTTGTTTACTGATTTAATTGACAAGACAATAAAGTGAATTTGTCATTGATAAATGATTCTCACCTACAGATACACATTTACTTTTCAGTAGCGAGAGAAAATAAATTCTGATTTAATTGACTATTTTGTAAAGAGACAAACTTTCAATCGAAACTAAAAGCGCATTAATGATTCAAAGCCATCAAATATGTGTGTATTATTATTGTTATTGCATAGAATTCACTCTATTCATTTATGCATGGGAAAGAGAAAAGTTTGCGTTAATGATTTTAATGAAACATAAAAAATTTTTGTTTCTATCTTGATTTTTAATGTGTGTGTGTGTATTAATATTTTCGTATGCTTTCTAATTAATATAATGGGTGTGCCAAATCGTTTGCTTCATAATTTTAAAATAGATTTTAACAAGGAACATTTTTATAAGGAGGGTACCCTGGAAACCTAAAAATCAAGGGGGAGGGTTCAAATGTGTCCAATTTAAGGAGGAGCATCAAATGGGCCTTAGAATAATTTCAAATTAGAGATTTAGAATAATTCAGTTTTATTGACTTAGAATAATTTCGATTTAGGAACTTTGAATATTTTTGATTTAGGGACCTAGAATAAACGCGTTTAGGTAATCAGAATAGTTTGGGTTTAGAATCTTAACATCTAATAAAGGTAATAATTAAAAATTATAAAATTAGCAAATTGTATTCTATAATTTTGCCTATTATTTATACAATATACCTAGCCCTTAGTTGTAGTAAACATGTTCCATGCATTTAGGCTGTGTTTTCACAAATAAGTTTTTAATTTATTAAATTGTAGTAACTTTACTACACTTGTAGTAATATTACTAAATTGTAGTAAAAATACTAAAAACTGTAGTAATATTGTGTACTTTTTTTTTTCTCTGTACATTTGTAATTATAGACACAGAGGTTTGAAAATCATTAAACTTTGTTCAATTCCCAATTCCTGACACAAAAATCTCTTTCAGATAACCTATCCTAAATTGAGTACAAAAGTATCACTAACAGTATTTGATATTTTTCATTTTCATTAAAAAAAAAACTTTATTCAAAAATACCTAATACTACTATAATACTATCAAGCACGAGTTTCTTAAAAAACAGGTCAATTAAAAAATAAGAATTCTTTAAAATTTATTTAGAAACATTAATGTTAAAATAATAACTTCTATGCTCGTTAAAATTTTATGTACCAATTTTAAAAAAATAATAATTATTATTTATGATATAGCAGAAAAAATTTTTAGCACAAAATATTTTCAGCCTATAATTATTTAAAATTTATTGTAAACAAAAATTTTTAAAATGTCAAAATAAGTTATTATAGCAAAATAAAATGTTTTTTTTTAGCAACAATAAAAATTATCTTATTTGTTATTTATTACACCTGATTAAAAAAAAAAGAAAAATTGTATCTCGTTTACTATAATTATAGATGAACCAATGTTTTTCTTGATAAAATCGCATTTATTAAAAATGAAAAAAAAATCTAAAGAAAATTATACCGACTTTCCTTTTATATACATTATTATCAGTAGTGTATGTGTGCGTGTAAAAATAAAAATATTTTACCCCTTCTTCCTTTCCTTGTAGTAAGTGAAAGGCACCAGCTCTTTGAATTCCAGGTAAGAACCAGATCGGATGTGAACGAATAAGTCTTTCTACTAATGTGATGCTGCATGCTACATCGCTTCCTAAACCTTCTTCTGTTGATTCTACTGACGAACCAGCTGATGTATGACCTGAACCATCTGATGATAGTGATTCTTCGCTCTGAAATATCAAATTTATTATTCAGATTTTTCAGTATAGATTTTAAGAAAAAAATTAAGTTCGTGGGTTAAAAAAAATATTGAGAAAAATGAAAGTGAAAATTCTTCAAGCAGAATGAAAAAAAATAATAATAAAAGAAGAAAATGATATCGTCTGTATAATATGTAATATTGTTGAATGAACGTTTTCTTTAATGTCTGTTCATTTTCGTTGGTTTTTATGGTAAATATAGCTAAGAAAATGATATTATTATTATTAGGCTAATAAAATGAAATTGTACATAAATTAAATATTCTAGAATGTTCTTTTGAATTCTTTATACAGTAGTATATACTGTCAAGTAATTTTTTTTTTAAATTAGAATTGTTAAGACAAGCTTTCTTTTAGTAAATATTAAACTTCGTTTTATAAAATTTAAGAATATAACCGGCGTAAAGTATAAGTTGTTTTGGTAAAGGAGACATATAAGATAGAATATTTCATTAAAATATTTCTCGCAAATGAATTGACTTTACAATACTATAAATACAGGTTTTGAATCACTAAAGTTTATAATTTCTCTCTTATATTTGTTTACTAGTAAAATATTAAATTAAATTATCATGAACAAATTTATTAACCGCTCTTTTTGTGCTTGAATTGTCAATAAACTTATCCTAATGTATTTTTGTATTTTTGAGCCAATGTTTAAATTTTGGCTGGGATCATTTGTATGACGTAACCCTGGTGTAAAAGGAAATTTTATTTTCTATATTGTAATGTCTGTATATTCTAAATAAATGTTTTCAGACTAATTTTAAAATGCATTGACTTTATGGCCATATTTGGCTAAAAACGGCCAATTTTTTTTTCAAAATTGTAGTCCAGTGGCTACAAGGCATAAGGCCTGTGTACATACTGGGTTCTAAAGAAAGAGACTAACCATATTTGGAATAATGACTGAAAAATTCGTAATCTATACGTATCAAAAAAAATAGTTGACATTGCTTATAATAACTTTTTTATTGTTACAGGAGTTCAGAACATTATAAGAATAGCTAAAATTTCCTAAAATGGGCTACAGAGGAAAAACTAGCCATTTTCTGAAAAATGGGCTATATTTGCTGGAAAAACTCTTCCTTTAGAATCCACCATGTATACAGGCCTTATGGGACTAGATTTATGTAATTTTTTAATTTTTTGACTAAAATTAGTTTTATAGGTCTCAAAAATTTTATACAAACCCCTAGTTTTCAGTAGTTTTTTATTCGTCCCTTTTGTTTAAAATCAGCGCAGCATTTATATTAAAAAATCTTCAAGCAGAATGACTTAATTTACATATCTCGCAAAAAAACGATTGACAATAGATGAGTAAAGAATTTTTGAAAACTAAGAATTCGTACAAAATTTCTGAAACCCATTTCAGTCGAAAATTGCAATTTTGGCAGCAATTTAAAAATTGTCCATTTCTGACTAAAACAATAAGGAATTAATGATGAAAATTGGCTTCCCAAGCAGATGAAACTCCCCTTGCTAGTTTGATTCGTGAAATCCATCAGACTGCTGATAAGAAGACTACCAATAATTATTGCGGTTGAAAAATTGCAGCATGGTAACAGTACAATCTATTGACTATTTTCTGTCATATCGTCCAGTTTTGTTTATCCCAGTAAATGTAATTCAATATTTAATAATATTTAATTATCATTAATTTTACAACAACAAAAATTTAATAGATAATTTTAATCAAATTAATAAACTTCCTTATATTACGAATAAAAATAAAAAATAAAAAATTCTTACATGTTATAACCTTTGCCCCTAGACGTAATGAACTTTCTGCTATTAGAGAAGGAAAATAATAATAATAATAATAATGTATAATGTCTTTAATAAAACATTTCTATTAATTGTACTTCATTAGTAATTTAATATTCGCCCAAGTTTTAATAAAATGAAGTTTTTTGGAATTAAAGAAATTCTTTTATTATTTATTATTTTTCATGTAAGTTAAATTAATTTTAATTAAATATAAATAATTTAACAATAAAATTAATAATTTAATAATTAACTTAGTATGAAAATGCTGAGGAAATCGTTGATAGCGATGATAATGATTTAGAAGGATATTCAAAAAATTTAACTGATGTGATTGATGAATTAAGAAATCATAGTAGAAATTTTTTTGATAATGCAAAAAATGAAATTGAACAGCTTGAAATTAATAAAAAAAATAGCATCAATGAATCAATTTCATTAGCCTTAGATAATGCACAGGTAAGTAAAATTGTTATTATTATGTTTAAATATCAATTCATGCAATTACTTTTTTCAAATTAAGATAGAAGTGAACACTTAAATTGGATAAATTTAAGTCGCGTGTTCGTAATATGGTCACTTTTGCATGGGTATTCCATTCTGTATGATTAAATTTAGGGCTCGATAGATATCAATATTTTCCTCTACTGCCTATAATAAATTAGACATTTATTTATTTCTAGATTTTCCAAAAGACATAATATCACAACAATTTTTTCATAAAAGTTCATTTTCAGATTGCATGAAATTTGTCGGAACCATTTTGGGGCTCTATTCTCCCTATTCAAATCTATTTAATTAATATTTCTAAATATTATCCTAATGTTTAAATAATATGTCATAATATATTTTAAATATATTTTTAATTTTTAATTGTACACAAGTTGAATCATCTGAACATAATACATTTTATCTATAAAAATTATGCTTTCTCAGCAAAAGTAACTTTCTAACAATAATATGTCATTCAATTCATATTTTTACAGAATATAACGAGTAAAAGATGTAAGAAAATAACAATTGATAAATTAAAAAGATTAAGTACACGCACAAATAAACGTTTAAATAAATGTTTGAAAAAAATATTTCGAGAAGTTTACATTGAAGTCTCATTATTTAATAATACAATTAATGTAAGTATATTTGAAGCTTTTATTATACTTTAAAGCCCTGGTAAAAAAAATAACAGCAATAGAATTTCTGGGCTTTGGGCAGTTTCTAGTCAAACTTTTCAGACCTGGTTTTCCAAAATTCTGGAAATTATGGTTCAATTTTGAATTCCTCGGGAAATTTTATTAAAGTTTCCCCTTTTCAGACAGATATTGAAACATTTCTAAAAATCTGGACAAAAAAAATAGAAAATGACATTTTATTGAAAATTATGTATGAAATTTTCTTTTTTTTCATACATTGTTTCAGAAATAACTAAAATTTGTCTAAAAAGGGGAAATGTAGTAAACTTTCCCGAAAAATTCAAATATGTAGTCGAAGTTTTTATCTGGTGACAGAAAATTGGGTCCCGAAAATTCTGCCTAAAATCTGCTCAGATCCAAGAAACTATGTTGCTTTTATATTATTTTTTTACTAGGGAAAACAACTATAATTTGATATATTAAAGAAAAAAATTTTTTCAGGATGGCAAAAGTTTATTAAAAAAAATTGAGAAAAACTGCAAAATAGTAAACGAGGAAAATTGTAATTCAGTAAAAGAATCCTTGATAACGTTAATTAAAAAAATAGTTTATACTTCAAAATTGTTGATGGGGCAAAAATATGAAGGAAGTATCGATAAGTTAAATTTTCATTCATGTGTTAAAATCCAAAATTTTAATGTAACTTTATCAAATGTTCAAAATAAATGTAATGAATAATTTCATAATAAATTAATCAGTAACTAATAACAGCTTTTTATTTTTATTTGAAATAGTCAAATAGGACAATTATTGATTTCATAAAATCCCATCTTAGTAAAACTGTAGTCTTGTAGAAATGACAAAGATAAAGGAAACTTCGAATATACTTCTGGGTCAATATATAAAAATATCTCTAATATCTGTCTATTAATTAAATATACTAAAAAAATCAATAAATATTTAAAAATAAAATGAAATATGCAGCTTGTAATGCATATTTTTAAATTTATTATGTGGGATAAACAAAAGTTCCAAAGTATTAGTATTATAAAGTCGTCAGATATAAAATAAAATGAAATAATGTTTATATTATAAATTGTCTCGATTATATGTACTATCACATACATAAAATGTAGATGAACTTTATATAAAACAATTTCTTAATGAAGAAAAGTACTCTCTTGTCTGATATTATTCCTCTCACACATTGATGTTACAATTACTTGATGTGTAGTGAGTGCTGTCAAGAGAATCGTAAATTTCCGTTTTAGCTTTATAGCAAGAAAATTTTATATTATATTATGTTTATGAATTTATTGCAAACAAGTGGCGCCCTTTAGAATTGTTTTAAAAAAAATTTATTATTTATACAAATATAGTTGCAGAATTTGGGATACAAAATTATTTATTGCAAAATTTAGTATTTAAGTTGATGCTTATTTTTGATTTTTTTAGGATATAGGTAGTTTTGGTAAGGCAAAGTAATGTGTTCTTCTAATTGTTTTAAATGATTTATAATAGAATCTCAATAAAACTATACGAGTTAATCTACCAAATTAACGATTTTAAACGAGGGGACCAAATTTAATATACACTAAACGCTTTTTCTAACAATGAGTTCATGAAAAAGTACTTTTTTGGCATAAGATTTTCCCTTAATGTTAAATTTTTCGTCTAATATATTACGTGGAGGTGTTTGATTACTCGAATTTTCGAAGTACCCGAGCCGAATTGTCAAGCTGTTTTTGAGTCTTTTTTCGGGCAATGTCCTAAATTTTTTTAAAAAGGTGTGTTAGTAAATTTGAATCGGAATTTTCCTTGGCTATATGAACCTAAGGATATTTTTTTGGCTTAATCAATAAATTAATGCTTGAAAATAAAATATACATTGAAAAAAAAAAATTTTCCAAATGACTTGAAACCGACTTAAAATGTACAGAAAGTTAAAAAAAATTTTTTTAGCTCATTTAGAAAAATTTTTTTAAATTTTTTTAGCGTTTCAAGTTATTTGCAATCATTTGAGCAAGAAAAAAATCCATTATCTATTAGCAGAGTTTTGCTAGCGGGAAACGGATTTTTTTTCGGTATACTTTAATAAAACTTGATATACTTTTTAAGCGTAAACAAAATTTTTTTTAAACAAAAGTTTTAAGAAAAATTCGTAGATTTATATTGCCAAGAAAATTTCCGATTCAGAACTGTACTTGTAGACATTTTTCAAAAATTTTCGAGCTTTATTTGAAACCCACACTGTAAAAAGTAACTTTCTTAAATTTACAAAATAAATAGAATTTTTTCGAAAAATTAGTGAATTTTCAAAAAATTTTGTAAATATTCGATAAAAATCGTAAATTTACTAAATTTAGTATATTATCGACAAATTCGAGAATACTCGATTTTTTTTTGTGATTTTACGAAAAAAGTTATAAATTCACAACTATTTTTTGAAAAAAATTTAATTTAAAATTGTAAATTATCAATTTTTCTTGCGAATTCACAAAAAAAAAAATCGAGAATACTCTAATTTTTTGTTAATATACTAAATTTAGTAAATATGATTTTTTTCGATTATTTACAAATTTTTTCGAAAGTTTACTAATTTTTCGAAAATGTTCTAATTTTTTTGTTAATATGAGAAAGTTACTTTTTACAGTGCGACTCTTATATACAAGTTCGGCTAATCGTACATGCAGCCTTAGTACCTTAAAGTTAGCTTAAGCTAATAAAAATTTTACCCAGTACCAAAAATTTTAAAAATTACATTTTTAAGTTTTGCAAATTTTAAACAGACTGTTCTTTTGCATAAAAGTCTATTGATTTTTCGAGGTTCATCCAGTATTTTCCCGAAAAATTATTAATCACGCAAAGTACTAAATCTAACAGATTTCCCCATATATACCAAAATAATCAGAAATAGAATAAAATATCAAATTGCATTTATAAACTTACATAAAAAGATAAAAATACAAAAACTTATTTTAACTATTGTGTATTATAGGGTTTTGAGCATAAAAGTTTTTATCTATAAAATAACATATTTATTTGAAAAATAAAGTATACAAAATTCTTGTAACATAGTTCAAAGATTAGACCTGATTCTAGATAACGATAAAATTTTCTAATTATTATGAGAAAGATAAAACTTTTATATATATATTAAAGTAAGCAGCTTGTATAGATAAAAAAAAACGTTTTGAATTTCTTGCTGAGATGATATTAAACCATAAGACGATAATTAGTAATTTGATAATATTATAAGATTTTTGTTTGATGAGATACTCATTTAATCTTTGATCCTACAAATATAAATAATGTAAATTTATAATTTAAAAATATGTATCTAATTTATGATTTTTTTATATTTCAAAACAATTTATTTTTTATACAAATATAGGAGCGTTGTACATATAAATTATTAAATTCCACCTACGTGAACATGTTTTCAACAACTCACACGTTTAATTTTATTATACATTTAAAGTTTACTCGTACATTTATTAATGCTGCTAATATATTAAGTTTTATTACATTTTTTATTTTGTTCACTAACATTGTGGTTATTAAGTACCAAAATATTCATAAGATAAAAAAAAATTTATTAAAAAAAAATTCAATACAATTCCAATAAATTTAGTCAAGAATTCGTAATTTTGATCAATCTTCTCAGAATTAATCTTTTAAAAAGTAATATATATGGAATGTCTGCATCATATTTATTGTATAGTAAATGAGCGATTTTTGGATACAAAAGTAAAATTACTCATGCGTTGATTCATTTTAAACTACTTAATATGATCAGAGCTGCTGACTACTAAAAATGATTTAAATTTTTTTTTTTTTTAAATACCTTATGTGCCCTTTAGGTACCCATTTTTAGCCCCGAAAAGGAATTAAACTGGCAGAGTACACACTGAAAAAATAACCCGGTTATTTATATTATATATAACCCGATCGAAATTCCTGTTGTGGCAGTTGGATTTATTTTTTTTTTAAGGTTGCAAATAACATGAACTGCGTAGACAAATTAAAACAAAATAAAAAGGGTTGGATATCAAAAAAGATTTTAGGCCTATTTTACTGACAAAACGTGTCACTTTGATAAAGACTAAAATTCTTTTTAAATAAGGGTTAAAAAGGGTGAAAAAATGATAAAATATAGTTTTTGACTGTCCATGCCGGCCCATGCAGTTGTAGTTCATGCAGACTGCTTTCTACATTTTTTCCCGTTGTTTAACAATTTTTTTTTCATGAAAACCGAGTAAAATTAACGCTCATCAAGTTTTAAACCGGCCACTTTTAACGCATCTGATGAAAGGATTATTCGCTCATATGCTGCAATTTTTTCATGTTGATTTTTGAATTTAGTAATCTTAAAAGTCTTTGAATATTAAATTTGTTTTTCTTCCTAAAACGATTTTTAGATTCAAAATTCTTTGAAAAAAAATTATTAAATGTCATGATTAGTTCGTGCCAGCGCTAATGGGTTAAAAAAATGAAAACTCTAATTTCTATAAACTGTGTTTCCCAGACTAGTTCTAAGTATCCTCTTTAACTTTGTACCAAAAATTAAAAAAACAAAATTCTGTAAAATAAAAAATTTGCTGACTACTAAAACAAATAAGGTAACTTAAAACAGTGTAACCAAATTCTTGATAAAACATTTTGGTTTCATTGTTTACATAATCCAATAAAATAAAATTTTCCTTAACTCATAACATGTAATCTAAAAGTCATCATTTTTTTTGTAAAGCAAACATAATTATTTTTATTTAAAACACAAACATAATTAATTTTGGTTAACCTAGCAAAAAATAAAAAAATTATTACAATAGGTTTTAATAACAACAAATGTAACTAACGTTCGAGGTAATTTAGAGCATGTAACGGATATTCTCATTGTCTATAATATTATTTCTAATTGCATATAAACAATAATTATTGGTTATTTTTTATAGAAAAAAAAAATATTTTTGTTTTTAGTAGTGCATGATAAATTACTATTTTTCTCTGCACATACACCAGCAGTCCCTAAATACACATAATATGAAAAAATTGTAATTTATTACACAGGAAAAGATTTATCCCATTCTTTAGTAAAAAGAGAAAGAAAAACTATAGATCACATAAAAAATTTAATTAAAAAATATTTTTTATATAAACAGAATAATGAAATTTTTTCAGTATGTGTAAAAAAAGAACTCAAAAGTGTAGAATGCAGATAAAAAATTTTTTTTCTATTGTTAGAAAGAGACAGCAGCTTATAATACTGTACACAATAATAATAATCTCCTTACAAAATATATTCTCAATTTTCCTTTTTTTACACCCAGTAAACAAAATGTAAACTAAATTTAGGTATTTTTTTTTGACTAGACAATAAAAAAAGAAGGTTTTAAAGAATTATATAACATATTGGTTCAGGTGGAAGAGTATGTAAATATTGTAGGAATTTATCCACCTGCAAATAGCGATAAAACCCCTTTTAATATTTGTATAAATCCTTTAGGGATGTTATAATATTAAGGGTGTGTGTATCAAAGGATTATTAGTAATATTTGTCTCAAAAATTTATACGATAAGGGATTTAAATGAATATTGAAGATTAAAATACAATAATTTTTTATTATTTACTATTTGCAATTTAATACCAATACATTTGTATATTTTAATAATAAACGTTGTTTATTGTCAAGAACAATTCGTTAAGCGTAACAATAATAAAGTCTTTCACAAATTGACCGGAACTACGATTGATTGATATGTGCGCTATTGACCAATAACATATGTTTTAAATTATTATCTGACATACGGTTTTAGAAAATATATGTAACATCTAAGCTTTTTTTTTATTTCATATATGAATGATTCTGTGTCAATTTAGTAGTTGTAGTAACTTTATGCTTGTCAGTTTATGATTAGAATGAATTAATGATTTATTTTATATTGTGGATTTATTTTAAAGTGGAGATATATTCTAGAAATTTTTAATTCATTTTATTTAAAAAATTTATTATAGTTTAGACAAGATTTTTTTATTATATAAACTTTATGGTAGTTAAGGAAATTAACAGCAATAAAATATTTTGTAATCTATTGACTGTTCGTAATAATCACGTTTTTTAGGATTTTTTTAAGTTAAGGGGTGATTTTATCCTCTAAGGGGGTCAGGAGGCTAGGATCTATTTGTGTACTACTAAAGAAATTACTTTTTCGTATGCAAAAGAAAAAGTTTAATACTAGATTCAAGATACAAAGTTTTAAAAAAATAATTTGTTCATGTTTTTCATAATTTTTCTTATTTAGGGGTAGTTTTTAAGCCTATTATTTAGTTCTTACATCCCAATTATGTTATAATTATAATCAAAAACTTATAAATGGTTTGTGTAAACACAACCTAAATACATGGAGCATGTTTACTACAGCTGAGGGTTAGGTGTATGTTACAATACAATTTTCTAATTTTATAATATGTAATTATCACCAGTACTAGATGTTAAGTTTTAATACCTAAACTATTCTATTTCTCTAAGTCCATATTAATCTAAGTCCCTAAATCAAAATTATTCCAAATCCCTAAACCTAAATTGTATATTCCAAGTCCTTGAATCGATATTATTCGAAGTCCCTAACCTCAGATTTTTTAAAGTTCCTTAGATTGAAATTATTCTAAGACTCATTTTACCTCCCACCCCTTTAAATTTTCAAGTTCTGAGGTACCCCCTCCCTATGAACATGTTCCATGTTAATAAACTTAACATATTGTTAATTATCTCAGACAAAATGGCATTTATTTTTTACTACAAAAAAACCTAAAAATAGGTATATTTTAATGATTTAATTAAAGATGTTCCTCTAATTGATAGTTCTTTTGGACACTATATTCGGATTTAGTGACCCAAAAAACATACTCTCTAAATCCTATTTTGAAATCTAACGAAAAAACTACAAAATAGAAAATTTTTACAAATTACAAATTGGTAAAATCATTTATAATTTGGTAAATTTAAAAATTACAAATTTGTAGATTAGGTACTATTTTGTAGATACCAGAAATTAGAGTTTAATAAGTTTGATCACAAAAATCGATTCCTTTTCAATTAAAATTTAGGTCTTCAACATTAAATTAGCCATAACTAACCTAAATGGGGTGTTTCCGCTACTTTCGCTCTAATTTAATGTTGAAGACCTAAATTTTAATTGAAAAGAAACTGATTTGTGTGATCAACCCTATTAAACCCTAATTTCTGGTATCTACAAAATAGTACCTACTCTACAAATTTGTAATTTTTAAATTTACCAAATTCAATTTGTAATTTTATGATTTACAAATTATAAATGGTTTTACCAATTTGTAATTTTTTTTCTATTTTGTAGTTTTTGCGTTAGATTTACTGAGGATTATAATATAGTTATTATTATTTTAATAGGATTTAGATAGTAGAATAGACCATTTTTCTAATTAGTTTCCGCTATCAGCTCGCAAATAACTATCTGTTTAAATAGATAAAGTATCATAAATCTGAATATGGGATCCAAAAAAGCTATCAGTTAGAGAAACACCTTTAAAATATATCATAAAAGATATATTTTAATATTTATGGAATATTAGTATTCTCTATAAAAATATTAACATTCAATCGCAAACAAATAGAAATTTATTTGGAGTAAGATAAAATTTATGTAGAAGTGCTACGTTCCTACTGAAATCCATTTGAGAAATGAGGATGACAACTTGCTTTTACTATTGACATCCTTTTTCTCCAATGAATTTTAGCAGCAATGCAACACTGCGAAACTTAGTTGTTGCTTCAGCCACTTATATATCCTCTTAAAATCATTTCATTTGTGAGAAAATTCAGAACTGTATACAGGTATTTTCAAATGTAACATATTATATGAAACTTATGGTTGGGTCTTAAAATTTTCCTGAAAGTACTACTAAAATAAGCCTCCATGCAAGCTTTTAGTTTCTAAAGATCGATTTTTTAATTTAGCCGTCATTTTCATTTTTTCAGTCATTTTCAAATAAAGTCTTATAAAAGCACCAAAAGTTTAATGCTTATGTGAAATTTTTCCCAGAATCAAATTTTTATTCGGAATTATATTTGATCGCGTAACTTAGCAGCAAATTTAATTTTGCTAAAACATGATATTAATAATTTAAGATAAATAAAATAGTTCTCATTTTGAGGGATTCAACCCTTACTTGGCTCAAGTTGGATTGAAGAGTCACAGAAATCGGTCCAAACTAATTTTTCCCAAAAGTGAAACTAAAAATAAGTTATATCAGTTAAATTTAGTTTTCATGGTGAAGCCTTTAATTCTTAGCAACCATTTTTGTTGTTTTGGCCTACTTTGGTAAATTTAGTCAAAATATTTATATTTTTGCAGCTAAAAATATTTTTCTTTTAAGAACTTATATAGAAAATTTCTCGCGCTATTCGGTCCCGAAGTTCAAATTTAATATAGTCTGCACATGCGCGAGAATATACGTTTTTCATCACTACGATTTTCAGCTTAATCTTACTAATTTTGTTTTAGAGGATGAAAATAGTTTATAAAACAAGAAATTTAATCCTGAGTTGAAAAAAATTAAGTTAAGGTGTAGAAATGGAAAGCCGAATATCTTCAAATCATATTTTGAACCTTGGGATCAAATGCTCCGGGAAATTTCCTATCATTTCCCAAGAGTAAAATATTTTTTACCACAAAATAAGCATTTGAAAGTAAAAATATTTTGAGTCAAGTTACTAAATTAGGCCAAAAACATAAAAAAGGCTTCCAAAAATCTAAAAGTTTCTGGGAGTACGTTATTTTAGTTGTACTTTCGGAAAAAAATAATTTGAACTGATTTCTTGGACCCAGTTAAAATATTAATTTTGAAAATACTGGGAAAATTTAGATTTGTAATACACAAATGACACAATAAATAATAGATCAAATAAACTGTAATACATAATAACTTAAATAAACTGTCTTACTTAATTTTTGAATATTAGTTTGCGTATTCTTGCAAAATAGTTGAAAAAAGTTGTGTAAAGAAAGTTTCTTATTTGATCGAAAATACTGTATCATTAAACTCTCAAAATTTGAATAAATCAAAATCCTCTTTATAAATAATCCGTGATAAATTATTATTAAAAAAAACAAAATTAAAATTATTATAAGGAATATTTTGTTAAAAAAATAAAACCTTTTAAGCTAAGTATAAATTATATATTTCGTAATTAATTTTTTTTAAGATCACATATTATGCGGCATAGGAAATACCATAATATGAATAATAATCGTTTGCTATTAAGAAAACGTATAAAAAAGATTTATTTATTTACGTAAAAATACGTAAATGATAATGATTAGTAACCTGATTTTAAAAAAATACAAAAAAGTTGTCACTATTTTTCAGGTATATAAGTAAAAGTTCTTATTTTATTTTTTACCATTTGGCATTTAACTCTTTAAAGGAGGTTTTTAAATTATTTTTTAATAACAAAAAGTAAAATGAAGATTGTCGTAGTTTGTGTTTTAGCAGTTGTTGCTACTGCAATGGCATATCCAGCAAATGAAGGTAATTTATTTTTTTATTACATGAAATTATAGTACAGTTTACTGGGAATCCATTCTCTATTCCACCAAAAAATTACTCCATTTTTATTTTGACCACATTAAATTTGAATAAAACTAAGAGTTACATTTTTTTTCACCAGAAATTAAAGGTTACAATTGTTATCATCTAGTCTTCTGTGTACAAAAAAAAAATTAATAATATTTTTTTTGTCAAAATAGTGATTTTGTAAATTTTTGGTGGGGTATATTATGGATTCCATTTTATTTTTGGACTAGGCCAAATCTATTGTGTATAAAGCTACATTAAAATCCTTTTTAATTATATTTATATACACTGTAAAAAGTAACTTTCTTAGATTCACAAAAAAAATAATATTTTTGAAAAAATTAGTAATTTTTTAAAAAAAATCGTAAATTTACTAAATTTAGTATATTAACTAAAAATTTGAGTATTTCCTATTTTTTTTTGTAAATTCACGAGAAAAATTGATAATTTACAATTTTTTTCTCGAAAATTAACAAAAAATATTTGCTAAAATTTACAAATTTTTTCGTAAATTCACAAGAAAAAATCGAGAATTCTCGAATTTGTTGTTAATATACTAAATTTAGTAAATTTACGATTATTTTTGAAAATTTTCTAATTTTTCGAAAATATTCTATTTCTTTTGTGAATCTAAGAAAGTTACTTTTTACAGTGTACGTATCAGTTTATTTTACCTATGTATTCAAAATAAGTCAAACATTTGTGATTGCATTAACTAACTAGCTAACTGCGTTTTTATTATTTTTTTTTTAAAACTATCTATTATAGCAATATTTTTAAAGACTATAAGTTTAAATTAAATTTAAATTAAATTGTGACTTTTCGATTATAAAAAGTAGCTTCTGGACAACCTTTTGACCTTTTTTAATGATAAACAGCGTTAACCATATCAGGTTTTAATATTATTAAAAAAATATTAACTAGTTATGAATGTAATAACTCTGGGTTAATTAAAGATAAACATCGAATAAATGTTTAGTAATTAAATTTTTCAGCAAATAACGTAAGAGTTGCTCGTGCAGCACTACCACAACATTACTATCCACAAGGTGGTTTCAATAATTACGGTGCAGGTCAAGGCTTTTATGCACAATACAACCCATACAACCAAGGGCATGGCCATGGACATCAACATCACAATGATCATTACAGCCATGGACATGGTCATGGTCACTACGATCACCATCACCACGATGACCATCATCATCATCACCATGATGACCACCATCATGGGGGACACAGGCACTATGAACACGGCATCCTTGGTAATTAATTTTATCTTTTAATTAAGTTTATCAGCAATAAATAAAATTTTTAATGAAAATAGTAAGAAAATTAATTTTTAATTTTTAAACAACGAGAAATATATTTTTGCATTTTTGTCTATATTTTAATAATCAATTCCCAAGAATATTTTCACTTTTAAAAATTGGTAATAATACGTTAAGCTCAAAATTTTTATAAAATTTAGATCTTAAAGTTCAAGCCACACAATCTTAAAATATTTATTAGTTCCCTTTTTTTAAAAAAATATTTATTAAAATTAATTTTTAAATTATTTGCTGTTGTGAATATTTTAAATTAAATATTAAATAAAACTTTTTTTTTCTTTTTTGTTTCAGCTCATTTACCAATCATTGGTTGATAAGAAGTTAGATTACCTAGTTATGTAATTTAACAAATTTTTAAGACTTTTTGACATATATTTTATATTTATATATTTATGTTATGTGATAAAATAAAAATTAAATTAATAAAATAAAAGTTTTGTTTTAAATAATTACTTTCAAAATTTATTCCACATGAACCATTCCAAATTAAAAGAGTTTTTAAATTTGATAAAATTGTTTTTAAATTCTAAACTTCAAGTATAATGCAATTTAAAAACCGAATAAAAATAATCCCCTTTTAACCAAATAAAGTTAAATTAATTTAAAATTTCTAAATTAAAACTTTATATATAAAAATTAAATTTTTCAACAAAGAGAAAAACAAAGCTAATTAAATAAAATTTTAATGAATAAAATATATTCCTGTGGTCGTAGGCAAATTTTCCAATTTATTTATATTATTTAATCTTTCTCTGCTCTATCTTTATAGAAAGAATAAAAAAGTAACTTTTTTTTTGTGACAAGCAATTAAGGGATTTACAATTAGTGAATATATAGAAAATATATATTTGGTATCCTTTGCACGTTTTGAGTTTAATCTCTTTAGTCGTCTAAACTGCTGGTGCTGTGTCAGTCTGCATTTCAAATTAAATTACACTTTATACTGAACAATACAATTCATTTACAACTACAAAATTAACGTATTCGATGCTTTAGTTGGTCATGTTTTATAATAGAATACATGTATAAATAAAATTATTTTTTTTTTTTTAATTATATTGCTGAATTAAAATAAAAATTTATTACGTTGGGAGTAGAATATAATTAAGTCTCTTTTTATATAATTTTCTTTTACGTGTGCGTGTACCTTGATTAAAAAAAAAGGCTTTAAATTGTGTATGACTTTGACTATGTTTTGTTGCACGTATTTTTTTTATTATGTGGATAAATAAAATATAGATGTAAATTTGTAATCAACAGTCAGGATTCATGACTAATTAATATCAATGTTTTTGTATGTTAGGCTGGTAGTTGATTTAAAAGCAGTTTGGATTTTTGAATGTCCGCCAAAATTTGATACTATTTTTACCAAAAAAAATATTCTCAAAATTTTAATTTATTTAATGCTTAAAAAAATTGCACCAAATTATATTTTTTTTGTACCTAGGTGGTGTTATTTAAAAGTATGCAAATAAGCTAAATTTTTGGGAATCTTATTCTTTTGTATTGGTACCTAATTTTACTTTGAAATAATGTAAGAATTTTTTCATAAGTATAAGCTAGTGTATTACTTTCAAATTTCCTTTTCCCAAAATAAAAAATCAAATCCTAGAATTTTCAGATCATTGAATTTCATTAATACCAGCCTCAAGTGAATGAACATTTGGTGAGTGGTCATTTACTAGATTTTCACTGGATCTATCCAATTTTGAAATTTTATGAGAAAAGTTTCTTCTTTTATTGCCTCATGTTATTAAGTACTTATTAGCATTTAAAACAGGTTGCTTGGTCACAACAATATATAAAATTATATTTTACAGTAATTAAAACAATTTGCAATTACTATATTTAAATAAGCATAAAAAAATACATGAAAATTTAATTTTTCGATTTGTTAGAAATATAATAAAACTATTGTCTTTTGCAAGTTTTTTGTGTCCTTTGAATCACCGTCTATTAATTTATTCATCACCTTTTGTTTTATTTTATTCGTGCCATTAAAAAGTATCACGAATTTAATAAATAAATAATTTTACATTATTTTTTACAAGTTTTTATTTTATTGCTAACAATAAAATATTACATATTGAGATAATATTTTGTCCATATATTTTATATAAAAAACAAAATATATTAAAAATTTTTTTTTTTGAATTTATCTTTTATCGGATATCTCCTATACATGTAGCTAAAACACCTACCCCATATGGTTCTTGTTTACTTATTTTTTTTTATTTTATATTTTATTTATCATTTTTTCCCTTGCTTTTCTTTTTACTCTGTATAAAGCTTTTACCCTTTTTTTGGTGGGTACTTCCTTTTTGATCCCCTTCTCATAAAAATCATGTGTATGGAGATAAAAAAATATACAAAATTTATGCTGGAGTTACGAATTTGATTACAAAATATTATAAATAATAATAATAAATATTTAATTTAACTTTTTAGGAAACAGGGGAAAAATAAAAATATTAAATTATTTTTTATATTTATAGATCACTTTATTTTTATACTTTTAGATGTCAAATAAATATAAACTCAAAAATTTTTTTTACATTTTATACAGAAAAAAATTGGAAAAAAATAAGTGGAATTTCTTCTGTTAAATGGGGGCCAAGTTGAATTCAGATACAACCGAATTTGATATAAATTGTTATTTCGGTCGAACCTGCTGGTTATGTACAAAAGGAATTTTGCTCATTTTTAGTTTTCCAGGTGCAATGAGAAAAAAATTTGGATGCCACAACCGAGATTCCGCATTTTTGCAGGTTAAATAAGTTTAGTTTCATTATTTTTTGAAATTAGCCATTAAAAATTCTTGTAAAGTTGTAAAAAACTCATTTATTCTTGGAAATATTTATTTTAAAGCAACATTTTTTGCCTTTGCTTAAATTTTTTAGAAATCATGAAATTTCAAATATTCCAAATTTAAGTTTTTGATTTTCAACCAATACTTTTAACTTTAAAAAAGGTTTCTGAGTAATTTCCTATTAACATGCAACATGTTCGTTGGACATGGACTTAGAATATTTTTAATTTAGGGACTTCGAAGAATTTAAAGTGAGAGTCAGGGCCTGATCAGGACTTAATAAAAACAAGAACTTAGAATACTTTAGGGTGCTTGGGTTAATTAACTTACATAATTTAACAAGAATTTAGTTAGAAATATTGAAAAATTTTATATCAAAGGAAAATTTCAAGGTTTTTATTTTGAAGCTTATTCCCCACAATTTACCCTACATATTCCCTAAAATTATGAATAAAAATTAATTAAATTTTTTAAATTCGCAAAATACACATATAAGCTTTAATAAAATTATTATCAGATTATGCATTTAAATATTTAGTACCTAAATCAAAACAAAAAGCAAATCCTATACCTGCATAATCTCTGTATATTTAATAAAAAAAAAAAGAAAAAAAAAGTGCACAACAAATTTATATATTTTTTTTCGTCTATTGAAAAAAAAAAATAATTTGAAAAACGATTTTTTTAAAAATTAGCCATAAAGATTTATGATACATACGGGTTATTTTCAATAGAGAACCCCAATTTATATATTTTATAATATAAAATAAACACAAAAGCTCAAAAATAATCAATAATATCAAAAAAGCATAGAGTTAAAAACTAAACCCTCTATACACACTACTGTAATTGCCATATACGCTTAACTAAAATTCGCATATTGGTACTTGATTTAGTTTTGGCTTTGAGATTTAATAACGAAGATAGAGATATAGGAAATTGGAAGTGTAAAAAGGAAGACTGATATTGACTGTCATATATTATAATTTTCTATGAAATACACTCACCTGAACATGATGAAGTTTTTGAAGTTGACGTTCAAGCGGATTTGGCGGAGGTGTGGTTGGTGAATTCACGTGCCTTAGGCCGATGTGATTTTGCTGATGTTGATGGTGGTGATGATGATTGTTACTTTGATGAAATTGATCTTCTTCAACGTTGGTTTCGTTTATGAAAGGTTCGAGAAAAAGATCGCTTCTGAAAAATAAAAATTACAATTTTAATTATGTATTTAATAAAATTATATTTTATATAAAAGCTTTTAAGAATTTTCATAAAAGTACTTTAAGTTTATAACCTAAGAAAATTTAATATTTCCTTTTTGATGTATTAAAGCTTGTCATTAGTAATTTTATCAATTTTTTAGTTTGAGATACACTGGAAAAGAAATTTGCTTAAAGGGAAAAGATATTTTTGAGATCCCGTTTCTTCATAGAATAAAATGACTTGAAAAACAAACATTTGCTCGCAAATAAATTTCAGTCATAAAAATGCTTAATTACCCAATCAATTAAATCGAATGACTTAAAAAGAAAATAAGTGTCAATAAAGAGTATTATTTAACAGTTTTCTAGTCTATTTAATGTAAAGCCATTACCATAAAAAGTTACGTCTCTTTCGATAGCGCAAAAAGTGACGAATATTATATAGTTTTAATGTCGCGAGTCGATTTTCTCTCTAGGATATTATTAAGGCACTAAATTAAAAACTTGCACGGTTGTTCTAAAGAACTATAACTGTCTTGGCTGATTCGCATGTCACTTTTATAAGTCGTAAATCTAGTTTTTTTTTCTCATGCGTATAAAAAAAAAGTATTCCAACTATTGTAGTTAAATACACGCACAATATCATTAAAAACACACACCCAGAAAATTTCTAAAGGTTGACTTATAGGTTTATAATTTAAAGTATCTGAATTGCATCTAATTGACTGATACTCAAGTATAAACGATAAATAATTGCGAAGATAATTATGATTGAAATAAATCCAGAGAGAAGAGCATGAGAAATAAGAATTACAAAGAAATAACTGCTAATCATTAAACCATTACAGACTCAGAGCAAAAAGAACCAAAAAAAAAGTTAAGAAAATAACTCATAATTATCGATAGTCAATCTTATATAACACAACTCTTCTATTAATTAATATAAAAATTTTAATTAGCTCATTACGAATTTTTAAAAATTACTTAATTAATTATAAAAATGATAGTACATAATAAAGAGAGGAGAGCTTCATACACTGTACTAAAAATTAATAAAGCTATACAAGCTATAAGTAATACAAAGCCAGACACTTGTATAATATGATCCTTTTATACATTTTAGGGCTCATGTGGTTCAAGTTCCCTTTTATGTATGCATTACGGTTTCTCTAGGTACTCCGACTCCCTTTTTTTAGTGTGTTTATGTACATATTTTTATGACAAATAATGATATCTTTGTAGTACTGATACTAAAATAATAAAATTTATTTTAGAATATCAGGTTACTTGATTTATAATTTTTGATTTTCTTTTTTGGTAATTAGTGTTATCTATGAGTAATGATTTTGGGGGGTGCATGGCTTTTTGTTTTTTGTTGGTAAATGAAGAGAAATTATTTTTCACTGTTTTGGTCAAAAAATACCACATGTTTGCAATTTATTAGCTGATTTTGTGCTGTCTCAAAATAACAACGATTTATTATCTGTTAGGACAGAAAATAATGCAATTACTGGTTTTGAAATACAACATATAGAAAAATTTATTTTCTTAATGCAACGCAGTCTCATAAGTTTTGAAGATTAGTCCATAGTTTTTATATTTATGCTACTTTTTTTTTGTCCAATGTTTCAAAAATATCTTGAAAATATCTCAAATTTGCCTGAAAAAGGTAATTAAGTAAAATTTCTCGAAGGTTCATAAAAACCAAAAACTTTTTCGCTTTAATTTTTTTTTTTACTAGGGAAAAATTAAAAATTTTTGTACACTTCAAATTTTCCATAATTTTCCAACTTGCATCAACATTTCTAAAATTAAACTAAAGCATTTTATAAGCTATTTTCGTTTGATTAATTTTTTTTACGCTGTGATATCCATTGAAATGAAAATTTTTAAATTTCATTCACTGTTTGCACGGAAATAATTTAAATATTTCCTCATTTATGTAAATAAAATATGAAAATTATACACAAAATAACATAATGTAAACCCATAAATTACCTTTACGTAATATTTATGTGACAGTATTTTTTATTACTGATATCAATCAAAGAAAATATAAAAAAAAATTTTTCTCTTATAAAGAAAAGTATTTCGAAAAATTTTTTCCAACATTCGAAGATGAATAACCTTTAAAAAAAAAAGTTACAGTAATATAAGTAACGTTAAAATCCACCTTTCTGACATTTTCTTAGCTGTTAAACGGCCTGTATAAGAAATACGTTGCTTTTCGACAATCCGCTCAAGAAAAAAAAAAGTTAAAAGGGATTTTTTCCCACCTTTTTTTTTCATTTATTTATTTATCTTGCTTCTAACTATATATATTATGTTCTTTACTTTCAATTTTGTTGTACTTTCTAAGTGAAAATGTTGGAATCACCCAAAAAAAGCACGAATTTACTGATTGAATTTCCGTATCTCTCGAACGCAGTGTTTTTATCTTAATACACACTTTTTTAATTACAACTTTTTCAAATTAGCTTTAAAACTTTCGTAGGTAGAATTTTTTTAATTACAGTGATTATTTTTTATGTAATTAAACAAAAAAAAATTAAGTTTAATAATTATTACGAATACCTATTGTAAATACAACTTTTTACAGAGGGCGTTTTTTTAAGTGTAGAGAATATTTAGGGTGACAATTTTTATGGTAAAATGTATTTTACTTTATTTTTTATTTTCTTTTATGTGTAAAAAAAGAATGGAGAAAATGCGAACGATTTAGTTTTTTATTTTTATGAAAAAAGCACTTTCGTCAAAAGTTATTATGAATATTTTCATCAAGTAAATGTGAATACTGCTTTTTATATTGTGTGTGTCTAATATAATAGTTTTAAGTGAATTAAATGAAAAAAAAGGATTTGGAAAAATTTTAAAATTGAAAAGCTCAGACGGAGTAAAGTGTAACTATTATGCGAGTACTTAATGTCTTTAGAAATCGTTGGAAAAATTTATATTTTTATTTTTTTGAAAGCTTTGGAGAAGATTTTCTATAGATTAAAGCTATATTGTAATTTTATACTACACTGTAAAAAGTAACTTTCTTAGATTAACAAAAAAAATAGAATTTTTCCGAAAAATTAGTGAATTTTCAAAAAATTTTGTAAATATTCGATAAAAATCGTAAATTTACTAAATTTAGCATATTATCGAAAAATTCGAAAATTGTCGATTTTTTTTTGTGATTTTACGAAAAAAGTTGTAAATTTACAATTATTTTTCGGAAATTTACAACTATTTTTTGTAAATTTTCGAAAAAAATTGTAAATTATAAATTTTTCTTGCGAATTCACAAAAAAAATCCAGAATACTCCAATTTTTTGTTAATATACTAAATTTAGTAAATTTACGATTTTTTTCGAATATTTACAAACTTTTTCGAAAATTTTCTAATTTTTTTGTTAATATAAGAAAGTTACTATTTACAGTGTAGATTCACTAAATTGAACATATGGAACTCTGTAATAAAAAGATGTATTGTAAAAAATCCAATCCGGATTTTTTCTATTAAGATTGTGAATTCAAATTAAATTATTAATCGAGTAGTGCAAACCTAAACAGAGTTTCGTACCAAGTAAGGATCAGGAATCTTGAATTGGAAAATTGAAGAATCTTAAAATTAAAAAAAAATTAGAAATCAAATTCTAAAAGGATTTACATATAAAGGCTGAAGACAGTAACATTGATTTTTGAAGTATATAGACTCAGGACCAGCTTATCACTACTATTCATAAAATTTCTTTATTTTGGTTATTCCAGATTTTTTTCTGGATTACATTCCTGAAATTAAAGATTCTGAATTTCATATAATTAAAATGGAACATGGTTCCGCAGAATTTCGAAAATATTTACTTCAATTAATAAAAATCTATAATTGTTTTCTGCGGGTAATTCTGAATACTTAAAGATAAAATTTTATCAATCAACATTTTTCTAGCATAAAAACGAGATAACTTTTAAAAATTTTCCCCACATATTTCCAATTTTTCAGTAAACACAGTGTAGAACAATTTAAATGTCATGTGACATTTGATTAAATCAGATCCTCCCACATGTATGAATGTAAATTTCTGACATTTTCATTATCCATTGCACGCAATTTATTAAATGATCCCTCTATAAAGCAAGACCAAAAGGTAAATATTATAATTTATTCAAATTTTATTGACATCATCATTTTATTAAATTAAAATAATAACGTATAAGTAAAAGACTCATAAATTGTTTACAAGTACGCGTATTTACATTATTCTGTAGTTTCTAAGAGAAAATTTTTTGTTCTTTATTTTAATCTCAATAGCTTCTTTTCCTTCTGTTAGAATTTTATATTCACCAGAGAATATACACTTATAAATGTAATTCACGCTCTTTTAAAAAAGTCCTTTATTTTCAACCTATCAGAATTTGCATAAAAAACTTGTCTTAAAATTGTAAAATACATTTATTTCCACATAAAGAAAAGATATTAAAAAAAATGTAACATAAAAAAGAAATAACATGGTTTAGTCTCTTGGGACCACGTGATATACTTTGATAAATGAAAAAAAAATTTGTTTTTTGTCATACATGTTGCAATAATTACATTTTTTTTAAGTATAAAAAATTTTAATGGATATTTTATAGGATAAATAAAAAATTTTATAAATTCATGAATTTCTAAAGAAGGCACGTGTCTTGTAAGAAAAGATAAAAAAATATTGTTTGAATGTAATCTAAAATATAATGATTATGAAAACATAAATCATGTAGCATGAAAAGAGGATCCCTTGTTGTAGTCTATATACGTTTACTTTTTAATTCATAAAATATTATGAATACGGAAGATAAGTAAAGTATTACCTAATTTAAAATTTTAATATTCAGAAAAAGTAATGTACGTGTATTATAAATAATAATTTTAATATTTGCATAATTAAAAAGTTTTTTAATTTTTTTAATAAATCATGCTTAACTTGCTCTGGTAAAAAAAATAGTATACAAGAAACGGTATTTTTGAGGCCTGGGCAGATTCTGGCCTGAATTTTTGATGTTTCACTTGTCTGCTACCGAATGAAAATTTGGGGAAATTCTAAATCGATTGTCAGATTCCTCGAGAAATTTAACTACAGTTCAGTTTTTTGGACAATTTTTATAACTTTTCTGAAAGACTGGACAAAAAAGGAAAATTTTATTGTCTTTGATTTAACTTTAATTTTTTTTTGCAAACTTTTGAAAATTTTTTAAAACTTGCCCGAAAAGATGAATTTTAGCAAAATTTTCCGAGGAATCCGAAAACTTAGTCAAAATTTTCTAACATTTTTATCCGGGAATAAAAATTGAGTTCTAGAAATAACGTAAGTCTGCTTGCTGGAAATAGCAAATGTCCCCTCCTGAGAAAGTTACTGGATCCGATTACTAGGTCCCAGAACTTATAATTATACTAATGTTTAATTTTTCAAATTTTTATAAATATTTGGTGCAAAGCGCTTTCTTACAAAAAATTTAACAATACAATAAAACGCAAAAAACTTGAAAAATGTCAAGAAAAATGTGGTATGAACATTTTAAAAAGTTTTCTTTAAAATCTTCAAAATTTATTATGAAGAGTTATTAGCTGATCTCAGGAGACTTGAAATTTTTCGTGATGCAAAAAAAACGAATGAAATAACCCATATAAATCTTTTAAAATATATAAATTACCATTAATTGTCTTCTCGGTTTCACCCTACATTATTAATTTAGTAGTTATAATTTAATTTTCAACCCTACGTAAATTAATATACATATCTCAGATATCCAAATTAAAAAAAAGTAATTGATAACAAAATTTGCCATTTAAATGAACTGCGGTATAGGAAATAAAATTTTATCAAAACATATCATTAGCGTTAAATATCAAGAGTATAGGGAAAAAGGACCATAAAAGGACAGATAAATTCATTGTTTTACTCTGTACTTGACAATCAGATGTACATAAAACTTGTAGATAGTCAAATACAGTTATATCTGATAAAAATTTATGGCAACCCCTAAAAATGAAGTTTTGACCATGAGTAACAGAAGAACTCTTCCTCGCAGTATAATGTCTGGGCAGCAGCATTGGTTTCCTCTCTTTCTGGATGGGGTTACCATGGCGACAAAAGATTTCTGCTTCTCGACACGTGGTACAGAGTAAATATATACAAAATCCTCCCTCGAGTTTAGAAGGTCCTCTCGCGTTTCTCTATGCATTTTAACGTATTAATGGCGATAACAGAGACAGAGAAAAGTTTAAACTTGTAAAACAGTAGATTGCAACCCTCTCTCTTTTCCCTTCCGGAAGGCATATTATTTACGGATTTCTGAACAATTTATTATCTATCTCATTTTACACATAATGCCATATATTGTTTTAAAAACAGGGTAGATTTCTTTTACTTTGATCTAAATTTTCTTCGCTTTAACTGGACTTTATACACTCCTTGCTAAATCGAATGACAGGATAGTTTCAATATACAAAAAGAACTTTTTCGTATCATTAAACTCTATACTTAATTTGCATATCAACCATAGAATTTAAAAAAAAGGGTTCTTTTTCTAATATAAATTCCTTTGGGTACCTTTGAAATACAAATTAGTTTCTTTTTAATATGATAATTATTTTATAGATCATGCAGTGATTTAAAGTAGATTTTGAAAAATATATTACACGATCGAATGAACATCCATTACTTTTCTCTATAAATGGATAAAAAAGAATCAAGTAACCAAATAAAATGTACATAAAAATCTTTTAACAGAATAAAAAGTAGTCTGTGTAAGGAAAGAGAATCTAAACTATTTTTATTCAATATAATATAAAAAAGAGAAAAAACCCTCATATATTTCAAGGGATAAAGAAAAATCTGAATTTTATCAAAGATTATTATTATTATTATAGATATTATATTTTTATACATAGAAAATAAATATAAAAAAGAGTAAAGGAAAGTTTAAATTTGTTTACATGGGCAGCAAAAAATAAAAAAAAGTTAAAGAAACCCTTGAATTGATATTTTACCAACCGTGAACTTGCACGTATTAACAAGCTCTTTATAGAATATCTAAAGTTTTTCTTTTTGGATGAACTTTTAGGTTCTTGGAAAATTTTTATGCACGTGTTCGTGTGAGGAGGCTTTATTCATTTTTAAATATTATATAATAGTAATATACACTAAATATGTTGGGAGTTAAATCTTATGCGTGTAATACTCCCTTTATTATTATAATTATTATTGGATCGAAGGGAAAGAAAGTACTTGAGGGTGTATGAAGAAAAAACTCAAGGAAGCTTTATACTTATTTTAATGTACATTTTTGGTTTCTCTATTAATAGAAAATTTTATGCTTTTATGTGTTATTGCAGTAAGGAAAATCTGATTATGGCAGAAATATTTAATTTTTTATATATTCAGTTATTTTTATAGTACAAAAAATGTTTTTTGATGATTTATTTAATTGAGCTCATCAGTTGAGATTTTATTTGATTTTAAGTTAATGAAATTTAGTAATGTCGAATGCAGATTGCAGTCAACAAAGTATGTACATGTTAAAACAGCTTAGACACGCTGATTGAAAGAAAAATAAATTTTAACTGCGTATTTGATAAAATATTGTACAGCGGTATTATGAAATATTTATAGAACTTTGTATTTCTCTGGGGTTAAAATTTATATTGTTTTATTTTCTCGCAAGAGAAATGACTTCACGAGGCTATATAATAGGATCTCAATTTATAGAGAATTACATACATAAAAACTAAAATTTAAACAAATTAAGTATTAGACTAAATATTAGTAACTTATTGATTAAAGTGTTATAAAATTTCCTCCTTTATCCTTAGAGATTAGGTTTCTGATTTGAAATTATTGAGGTTTAATCAGGTAAATTTCTGGAGATCGAAACTTCTGGAATGTTTAATATTTTTAGCCATTGATCATGTTATGTGTCACTTAAAATTAGGACATTATTTAGCATCGATTCACTAAAAAAAATCTCAATTTTTAACAATAATGTGAAATATATTTCAAGTTTTTTGATTTTTGGCCTAACCTAAATTTTTCAAAAAATCAATTTATTCGCGGCGAAACGTAGAAAATCAAAATTTTTTTTAGTGAATCGATGCTAAATAACGTCCTGAATATTATTTTCAAAGATTTTTAAAATCAGATTATTTATAAAAAAGTCTTGATTAATTAAGTACCTCAAAAATTAATGAAATTTCAAGCGCTAATATCTCCGTCAGTAGTCAATAAATTTTCAAAATTATTTTTTTAATTTTAAGGAATACATAACATGATAACATGATCAATGGCTAAAAATATTAAAGATTCCAGAAGTTTCGATCTCCTGAAATTTTTACCCAAAAAATGCTATTTCTATACACCTGATTCAACCTTAATTAAAGTGTTATAAAATTTCCTCCTTTATCCTTAGAGATTAAAATGGCTGCATTATAATGACTGCAAAGAAATAATGTATGAGATTTTATTTATAAAAAAAGTTAAGAAAGCTAATTATTACAATATTTATTTGAATATTCGTAATCAGGCTTAGTTCAAGACAGTTTTTTTATCATATAAATTAATAACGAAGCCTCTTTCTAATTTAAATTTCTTGAGTTTTAATACAGTATAAAAATTTTTTTGAACTAACTTTATAGTAAAATCATAAAAATATTAAAAAAACATAATCACGTACAGTTTCTAAATACATCTATACAAAATATATAACAAACCCATCAGCACGTGCATTGGCGATGTATTACAAAAGTAAAACTATGATACGATTAGATTTTGAGACAGGTGCGATCGATTTGAAATCGTGATAGTCTTTTTTTCTCTATATAGTACAAAATATAGTAATAAAAAAAAAAAAAAACGGAAAATGAGAACTTTTTGCCAATTTTTTTTCTTTAACAAGTTTTTCTTAACTCTTATCTATAGATATAAATGTTCGTATTTACAGCTAATAATTTAAACTTATTCTATGTAAAATAATAATTTATGAGAGCCTATTTTTCAAATATGTTTAACAGATGTTTTTATACTATTTTTCAGTTTTTTTATAAATAAATACTATTTATCTTGAGAAAAATAAAAAGAAAAAAATGAAAGAAAAGTATTCGTGATAAATATAAGTGAAAACATGCAATTTAAAAGATACATCAAAAATCATTAAATGTTAACCTAGATCTTCTAGATCTTATTTTTGATCCGTATTAAATATAGCATTATATAGCGTAAAAAGTTAACACGTATAAAATTATGTCCAATTTTTTACGATTATTATTATAAAATTATGCTGGAGATTATTTTTTTATGTATAAGGAAAATTAAAAGGCGTGTATTCAGTTAGTATGTCTATAATTATAAATAAATTAAAATTCCAGTTTTTCGAGTAAAAGTACATTGTAGTAAAATTTTTTAATTAGAACCTAATTTTTGGATTAAAAAAGGTTCATTAGTTAATGCTATTTTTACAATTTGTAATTATCACCTTTACTAGATGTTAAGGTTCTAAGCTCAAATTATTCTGATTCCCTAAACGCGTATTATTCTAGGTCCCTAAATCGAAATTATTCAAAGTCACTAAAACTGAATTATTCTAGGTCCCTTCGCCCAAATTAATACAAGTCCCTAAACCTGGATTATTCTAACAATAAGTCCCTAAATCAAAAATAATTTGAGTCTCAATAGATTCCCCCTCCTTGATTTTCCAATTCCTGAGGTATTCCTCTCTATACATTTTTCATGTTAAATAAAATAACCACCCTCCCGTCATTTCACTGGAATATCAAGAGGCTGAAATATAATAACAGGTTTTGAAAGATTTTTAAGAAAAATTTTTTTTATATTTTCTGTGCCTGATTTAGCTATAGAATCTTCAGTCATAAGACTGAAGGTATAAACTGTAGGTATAAACCTACAATATAACTATAGTATTTAAATTTAACTTATTTCATTAACCTCATAGATAAATGGTTATTTAATTACTTTAAAAAAAAATAAAGTAAAAGAAAATTATAATTTTGCAAAAGTTATAAAATAAGAAAATAAAAAAAATATTCTTTTAACTTTCTATAATTGCAGAGTAAATTATTGGCCAAGTATTATAGACTTGAGAACATTTATGTATCATAATTTTTATCTAAAAAAAATGAAACTTTCTTAATTTTTTATAATCATTAATAACATCTTAAAAAATTTTTTTTTATTTATTTAAAAAAAAAAATTATTTAATTTTTTATTTTTCTGAGATCAAATATTTTTTGAAGGTTAGATTAATTATTGTAGTTTTGTTTACTTGAATATGAAAATTATTATTTTTTCGTTTTATTTAAAACCATTTTAATCTCTCTTAAATATATTTTATAAAATTAAAAAGGATAAATAAAATTTAATTTAAAAAAATGTGATAACTAAAAAAATATGATTACTCAATAATTTATTTAAAAATAGTTTTCATAACATAATAAAAAAGTAAATTATGAAAATTTTTGATTACATTAATTTTAAAATTTATTTAAATTTTATGTATAAAGTGAGGCTAAGATAGTTGGATTGTTAAATTGGTTTAGAATTTTTATAAAACGAAATTTTATTCTTTAATAGTTTATTACTGTCTTTTAAGAAAATTACTAAAAACTTTTATGCACCACTTTCTAGTTAAGCAAAAGAAAGGTTTGAATTTAACACTCCAAGAAAAAATTGAAGACCAAATATAAGTACCACTCAAATTTTTGAATAATCAAATCAAAATAGTAATTTTAACTTCAACATTTTTCGCATTAAAGTTTTAAAAGCGATTAATATTAAAATAATATTAAAAATTAATGATATTCAATAATAATATTGAAAATATTCCAAGAATCACTATCTGCAATAATGGAGTGTTTTATGTCCAAAATTCAGTTAAAATTCTACAAATAAGAACAAAGTGACCAAAATGCCTTAGCTTCCCTTTGCTATAAAAAAAATTTTATATCAAAACATCATTGATGAGTGTTCAATTTATTCTAGAACCAACTGAATAAACAAAAAAAATTCTCATCTAATTAAATAAGTGTAATATTTATTTTTACATAATTAAAAAAATGAAAAAATGAAGACTTATCTATAAAAAAAAATATAACTTATTTTTATTATTCATTTTATATGTAAATTATTTTATGGGTTGAGTATCCTAAGTGTTTTTTGGTATAAATTGGTTGTAATTTGATAAGAAAAATTAGTCAGTTATCTGAAGTTAATAATATCAAGTACTCAAAAACTCTGATAAAAATGAAGATTTTTCTATTATTTTTACTTTTTATTGTTGAAAATTATGTAAGTAATTTATTATAAAATATTCGACTTGCTTTTTTTCATAGAAACTTAACTTTTTAGTATAAACTAAATTTTTTTTTTTTAATTTTATTCAAATAAATACTCGAAAACATACTAAAAAAAAAATTTCTTTAATTATTTACAGGCTGTAGGTCCAGAATTAATTCTCCAAGATTCATTGAACCAATTAGTACAAAATACATACGATCAATTAATTTTACCAAAGAACCAATTTATAGGCGATGGAACAAGTTCTATTTCAGAAAGCCAATTTAAAAAAGATGTAACGGAAGAAATCGAGTCAGCATTTAGTAACGTATTGAAAAAGGTAAAACAAATTTTACTCTAATTATTAAACTAAACTATATTGTTAAAACACAAAAAAAAATTTTTATTTTAGCTCGATGAAAAAATCGCAGAGACTAATAATCCTGTTAGACTTTCAAATTGCTTACAAAAAATTGTCTGCAGTCGCCTCGAACCCATAAAAAACAAATTTTCAAGATGTATGTCATCGATTTTAGGTTTATTTATATCTAAAGATGATTCTGTGTCTAAAATTGAAAATTGCATAATGAATACAGTATTTGAAGTTTGCCCAAATATTGATTGCGCATTTAATGTAAGTTATAAATTAATTTCATTATAAATATTATAGCCGTTACAATGATAAAACGTGAATTCAAAATCGCTAATTCAAATAGAACAGTAAATGATTAGTTTCGTGTATTTGAGAAAAAGTATTCGAGTGGGTATTAATTTGCCTTTTGTATATTTACTTGAAATCAATATCCTCCGCCATAAAAATAGGTAGCAAAAATTTTTGTAAATTTTTTGGGGGTTTCAATTGATGCATTGAATAATAAGTCTGAAAATTATGCAAATATTACTTTCAAATTGAATCGAAAAAAAGTTGATTTATGCTATACCCTAGAAAAAAAACTAAAATAAAAACAACAGATTTTTTAGGATCTGGTCAGACCCTAGCCAGAATTTCTGGGACCAGTTTTGTCATATCCAAAACCAAAAAAT
Organism: Anagrus nilaparvatae; assembly: GCA_022575985.1. NCBI lineage: Eukaryota > Metazoa > Arthropoda > Insecta > Hymenoptera > Mymaridae > Anagrus > Anagrus nilaparvatae. Next base: position 26,654,246 of record JAKSXM010000231.1, on the reverse strand, counting down.
CATGATTATTGAACATCCCTAATTATTGTCCGGGGACAGAAAACCGGGTTTTAGAACATCTGGCCAGGGTCTGTCCAGATCCCTGTGATTTTGTTGTTTTTATGTTACTTTTTTTTACTAGGGGTAACTCTGGGTAAATTGTGCAAATTAATTATAACCTCACTGTAAAAAGTAACTTTCTTATATTAAAAAAAAAAATTAGAACATTTTCGAAAAATTAGTAAATTTTCGAAAAAATTTGTAAATATTCGAAAAAAATCGTAAATTTACTAAATTTAGTATTTTATCGAAAAATTCGAGAATTCTTGATTTTTTTTTGTGAATTCTTAAGAAAAATTGATATTTTACAATTTTTTTTCGAAAATTTACAAAAAATAGTTGTAAATTTCCGCAAAATAGTTGTGAATTTACAACTTTTTTCGTAAAATCACAAAAAAAAATCGAGTATTCTTGAATTTTTCGATAATATACCAAATTTAGTAAATTTACGATTTTTATCGAATATTTACAAAATTTTTTGAAAATTCGCTAATTTTTCGAAAAAATTCTATTTTTTTTGTAAATCTAAGAAAGTTACTTTTTACAGTGCAATTAAATTATTATTAATCAAACTTTTTTAAATTTTAAGGTTGCACTAAGATACGTTATAAGAGCAGTAGATATAAACACTGGCGAACAACTAAATAATTTTAAAATAACAATCGAGGGTAGAAGAGGCAGAGAAAAAATAAATTACGTCGAAAGTAAAAATTCAATAGAACCATTAACTATTGATTTACCAAGACTCATTAAATATAATATTAAAATTGAATCAGATGGTTATAAAACTTGTGAGAAACAAATATCAGTAGATAGAAAAGTATTAAAAGAATCAATTTTAGTACCAATCGAAATATCGTTATACCCAGTCAGTACAAGCAGCACAGTATTAAATCAAGCAAACCAATGCCCAGCAAGGTATCCAGTAAACGATTTTGACGATTCATGCCCAAGTCACGAGAATTGCGACATTTCAAAATATTTTAAGTAACTAAAAAATCATTATTATTACATAAGTTAATAAAAGGGTTGTAATATATTTTGGCTTCTCTCTATCTCCGAGTGTTTGTTAATTAAATGTCCCTTTTGCAGAGATAAATGGCTTCCAATATCCGGTATCTCTATAAAGTGCCTTCTGTTTCCGGTTAAATATAATCCTATAGGTTGTGTGCCTGATGGTTGACTTTCTTCCACGTGAATAATCTTTTGACTCGATAATTTTCAATATATTCTATTCTAGTGTAATACCTCTTTATTATAACAAGAATTTCTTGTGAAAAGTTTTACTAGTTGTCTCATAAGATTTATAATATATTATTAGAACTTGTTAACTATTTTCAACAAAACTATTTATAGAGAAAATAATAATAATCATTTATACAAGTTTGAGTTTAATCTACATTGTTTGCATTGTATACTTTCGAAAGGACATTAATATCATTTCTTTATATTATATGAATGATGATTTTTTTTTATTAAAGTTTCATTTCACTAAGTGCAATATCGTTTTTGTCAACAAAAATTTATTATTTTTAGTATATTACACTTTTTGATTAAATGCTTCTCTTGCTTTGTCGTTATTATTATTATATGCAAATATTTGTATTATAAAAAATCATGATTTATGTTTACTTTAATTTTAAAAAATGAATTTCAAATATTTTTTTAAGTAAATATTGACTATGTTTTTTTAATGCTTCCTGTTTATTGAGATTTAAGAGCACAAGTAAATATAAAAATTGGAAGTAAGTTTTTTCAATTAAAAAAATTTGTTTGGCTAAATTTAGGTTTGCAGGTCTATTAAGTGTATTAGAGTGTTTAATGAAGCTTTATGTGAGTCTAGAAAAATTTATCAAGTTAAAAATAAACTTAAGTACCAACGAGAATTTTGATAAATTAAATATTTCTTATATGGATTTTAGATAAATTTTAATTGCTACTGGAATATGAAATATACACTGTAAAAAGTAACTTTCTTATATTAACAAAAAATTTAGAACATTTTCGAAAAGTTAGTAAATTTTCGAAAAATTTGTAAATATTCGAAAAAAATCGTATATTTACTAAATTTAGTATATTAACTAAAAATTCGAGTATTCTCGAGTTTTTTTGTGAATTCGCAAGAAAAATTGATAATTTACAATTTTTTTAAAAAATTTATAAAAATAGTTGTAAAATTCCGAAAAATAGTTGTGAATATACAACTTTTTTCGTAAATTTACAAAAAAAAATCGAGAATTCTCGAATTTTTCGATAACATACTATATTTAGTAAATTTACGATTTTTATCGAATATTTACAAAATTTTTTGAAAATTCACTAATTTTTCGAAAAAGTTCTATTTTTTTTGTAAATCTAAAAAAGTTACTGTTTACAATGTATTTCTAAATTCAAATTACGGCCTTGATAAAAAATTTCACATAAAATATATTAAATTCAATATCCTTAATATATTATTAGAATTTCTCATTAAAATCTCATTAAAGTTATGAAATATATCAAAATACGTGATCTCAAAAAAATCCTTTCAAATCGTAGAAAATATTTTGAAATCTCGTACGTGAAAATATTTATAAATAAAAAAGTACTATAAAATTCCTTTTATCAATCATCTTCTCTAGATTATTTTATTTCCTTTTAAATAAAATTTAATTGTTTGAAAATTCCATATGTTTGATAAAAAGAATGTCCATTTACCATAAGGTTTTAAATGTAAGAGAAGAGTTCTAATTTACTTACTTATATTATTATGACTCTTTTAATAGTACTTAACTTTTTAGTAGAATTTCTCTCGAGAAAAAAATATTGTATGACTTTTTTATAGTTCGTTAACTTGTATTATTTTTTTTAATTTAACAAAAGAATTTTTTTATAATTTATATTATTTTTTGCATTTATTGTAATTTTACACAAAATTAAATTTCATGTTTTTTTGTTTTAAGGTCGTTAACTCTCTGCTCTTTTAATTTTTAATTTTTTTGTAAATAAGCCTTTTTATGTTAAAAATATTTCAAAAATTTTTTGTTTTAATTAATTATTGTAATCCAATAAAAAAAATCTTTTTTATAATTATGTATGAATAAAAAACAACTGTTTCTTCATTCTATAAATTATATTTTTATAATCCTATAAATTACACTGCAAAATAACGTTGCTTAATTATTCAAGCTAATTTTAGCCACGGGTTCTGGAAAAAGTTATAGGTCCATAATATTGGTCAATTTTTCACAAAAAAAACTGAAAGTATGACACCCCGGAATAGCTTAGATTTATCGATTAGGTCAAAACATACACAGTTTACATATGAAACTTTAACAAAAAAATTTATCCTCACTAAGTTTTTTTATTTTGAATTGATTAAAAAAGCGCGGGTAAACGGCGGTACTTTAATGACCTGACATGCTTATCCAAAACCCATACCAAAAAATTCCATTAGGAATCTGAGTATATTTTGGCCTAATCTGAAAATCTAGGCTATTCCAGGGTGTCATGCTTTCATTTTTTTTTGCAAAAAATTGGCTAACTTTGTGGACCTATATCTATTTCTAGATTCCTGAGCCAAAAAACTTTCTGCCTAAGTGATTTTTTGGTCTTGGCTGTCCCTGAAAAAAATTTAACTGTCATACTTCCACGCACTGTTTACCATAACCAGCCCCGAAGCAATAGTTTTGCAATAATCAATCAATTAATTGAAAATTCAAGCAACCAAACTCAACAGTGTATATTAAAATAATGCTATTCACGCATAATAATAATCCAAAACATAAAATTAATTTAAAAAAAAATATATATGAATAAAAATTTGTCTTATTCGTGTCAAATAAAAAATAAAATAAAAAAAAGTATCAGTATTAAAAATTTGCATAATCGAACAAACAAAAACATATTTGGAATTAACACAAATACACACACAAACACACACAGTCATGCTCATCAAAATTATAAATTTATGCCTATTATTATTATTGTTATTAAATTTCAACACGCAAATTTATTATTTAAATTGCAAAACAATAATTTGTACTACTTCATTGTTATTTTGTAATAAAATAATTTTTTAGCAAATTTATTAAGTGCCTAAAAAAAAAAGTTTTTTAAAAAACTTTTATTTTATGTACAAATGTATACAAAGTTTGCAAAATAAAAAAGTTTAATATATTCAAATACTTTTTTTTATATAATACATCAACGACATCAAAATAATATATACGAGCCTACAAAAAACAAGGCGGAGAGTTTCATCGTTATTTCCGTTCAATTTTATTTTTTTTAAAGTTACTTTTTGTTTTTATATTCTATATTTTTATATTCTATATATTATAGTACAACTATAATATTAAACTATTCATTGAAAAACCTTGATAAAAAGATTTGCAAGAAAGAAGATCACAAGTTTATTATTATTATAAAAGAGTTTCTCTCCCGATCGCGTCGCAATCAATTACAGACAATCTCAAGCAATCAGAGTCAGGGACTTTTTAATGCTAAAAGATGTGTGTCTTATTATAAAGTAGCTGATGCACAAGTCATCTTTTAAAAAAATATATATATATATTTATTACTTTGCTTTGTTTTATTATTATTATTATTAATTTTATTTAATACTCTACTTGTACTTATTATTTTTTGCATTTTTTTTAAGCTGATGGGAAGGAATAAGTATAATGAAAGAAAATTCTGTGTAATAAAGTTTAATAAAAAATAATATTCTTGGAAGTATGATTTTATTGAAAAAGTTAATGCTTTTGAGTTAAGGTGATGAATCCAGATTTTTATATTATAAGCAGAAGGTATTCAGGATTATGGTTGCAAATGACGGGATTTGCATTCTTGGTAAACAGCAATAAAATATTAAATGTATTAATGTATAGGCATTACACCGTTGATACCCTGGTACTAGAGATTAGTTATCGTTGATTTTTAAATTAACTAAAATATCTGTATACATTTTTTTTAAGAATCTTTGGATTTTTAGTCAAAAATTGACAAGAAGTTATGTTTAGCAGTATTCTAGAACCTTTTGTCATAATATAATAAATTTTTTTAATTGCATGTGCTTTTACTATACCAAAGAGTATAGTCAAAGCACACAAGGTTTAAAAAAATTAATTAGGTCTAGAAAAAGCTATTCTATATAGTTAAATAAATAAAGAGGTTCGTTTTAAGGCTTAAATATTTTGATTTATTTAGTCCACGCTCTGCATGGAGGAAAAATTATCCTGAAGAGGTTTCCATGAGGATGCGAAATACATATTAAATGAATAAAAATATTTTACCCTGAAATTTACCAGTTTAATTTGTTTCATTATTTATTTAAGGTTATCCTTTATCTCCAATTAACTGGGCAAACCACTGCTTGAAAATTCAAATAGGCGATCTATCAGCTACTTAAAACCTTGCCCTGTATGACCAAACCTTCCCTGTAAATAGTAACTCCTGCAAATTTGCGAAAGAACTAGTTGATTCGCTAAAAAATTAGTAAATTGTCGAAAAAATTTGTGAATAATTGAAAATCAATTTTTTTGTTGCAAATTTATAGGATTTTTATTTACTAATTTTTTTTTTTTTTTACCAGATCACCTTTTTAGGTAAAACTTCAGTTTGGGTATAGCACAGCCTAGGTGCTAAGGCCTCCACCTTGCTACAAGTATTTAATGTAAAATATGTTAACTTTTGACTCTTAAAAACAGTGCTGCTCTGATTACTCTGGTACAAATTGCGTAAACACCTTTGAAAAAGTGAGATTTTTTACCCTAATTTTTTGGACTTGTTTTTGGATATTAATTCCAAAACTTCAGTTTGAAAATCAATGATTTTTTAAAAACTTGAATTTAAAAAGTAAAAAAATAGTTCAACTTCTCCTAACTTTTCTTCTTCCGTCTCTTTCTGATAATAAATCTTAATTACATGCATTTTTTTTTTTTTTTTTTGGAAATTTCAAAAAAAATTTTGGAAAAACTGAGGTAAATTGTCAAATTAAAGGGGTCAGAGATTTTTTAAGAAGTTTTCGAATTGAAGTTTTGGCTACATGCCTGTATCAGTGTCCTAAGATTTTCGCCCATGGTACTTACAATATTTTTTGTCATCCTAGGTGCATAAAAGCAAAAAATTTCTTGCCAAATTTTACGCTCTAGTTAGCCTATAGAAAGTAAAAATTTTAGAATTTAGATTTTATAGCCTCGTAAACGAAATGTCAACACTTGTTTGACACTAAAAACAAAAAAAATTTTAATTACATATATGAAAATATTTGTTTGAAAAGACACATGATTCATACACTTGAAGAAAGAAGCAAAGATTTAGTTTCTTCTTGAAAAGAAATTTAGACTATCTCAATATAATTTTATTAAAACTATTAATTTCTAAAAGTTCTATCCAAAGAATTCTACAAGTACCCATCAGATAAAAAAGCTTATAATTTTCCTTGATTATTTCAAGCAGTCGTAAGGTATGTTTTAAATTATGTTATTAAGAATAATTTAAATTAATACAAGTTAAATAAAAAATTGCATAATATCAAGTTACCAACGTTTAGGAAAAAAGAGTCAAATTAAAATAATATACAATTAACCTTGTATTTTCATTTTTCTCGTATAATAATTCTAAGATTTCTTTCGTCTTTCACAATTAGTCACAAGTTCTCAACTACTAGCATAATATTTTATTTCACATATATTTAAAAAAAACTGTAAGAAATAGTATAACTTCCGGTATAAATAGAATATTATACACTTTTATTTTCTTAGAAAAGATTTTTCCAACACCGGCCAACGAAATGAAAAAGAAAAGTTATTCTATTTCCCGTGTATCGAGAACAAAAGAAAAAATAGTAGGTTGGTTATATTTCAAAAGTCTAAGATAACAATTACAAACTATTTCGCATTGTAAAACAGAGGAAAGTTTATTCACATCTTAACGTCTGAAAGTTATAGTTTATTATTTTAAAATAAAGCGTGGACACAACAAAAGTAAAAGAGGTGAAAATATTTTCTTCGTGTATGTCCATTGTTATTAAAAAACTTCATATGAATGAAATTTTCAGCCCACTCGTGTCTTTTAACAACTACCGCGTGCTTAAATTTATGAATTCGTCAACTTTACTCTCATAATTTTTAAAAATACATTTTTGCAGAGAAAAAATATTTTAATAATAATGGTTTTTTTTTAGTACCGTTATAAACATTTTTTATGCCCATATTTTATGAAAAAAAAATTGAAATATCAAAATAGAAAATTTATGAGTTATTGTGTACATCTATTGAAAAACTTTAATATTCTGTAATATTCTTACCATAATTTTACGAAATTTACGTGAGTTATGCGTGGGTTGTTAAATTGTGTAAAAATAAAGGATAATTACTTCAGGGTTAAAATATCTTTAAAAAATTAATGAGTTAAGTAAATATATGTAAGTGGGTGAAAAATTGTCTTTTTTAAATATTTTGCGTTGGCATTTACCGGTTATTCCAGGTAAAAGTATGTATAAATTTTATCATATTAAAAGACCAGCATCTTATATTAAATTTTTATTTAAAAAAAAAGAAAGAAAAACAAGTCTTTGGTTTTTATATTAATCTAAAGGTGAATATTAATATAGGGAAAAAACGTATAAATAAATAAAGAAGGGAAGCTTAAGTTACAGAGAGAAACGTTAAAACACGCGACACTTCATGCACAAAGTAACTTTACGGTCTGTTTCTTGTATTTGTGTATGTGTATAAATGTATATATTATATTGGTCTCACTTTACTTAAAAAATACATTTTTTATAAAGCTTTTTTTGCACATAAATATTTATAAGTCTATATTTAATATTATAGATCATATTTAAGTATTCTTGGGATATCGCAGCGCAGAGTAAAAGGAATATTTTCTATGACTATATTTAGATGTTAGAGGATGCATCTTGACATTGTAATTTTATAGGAGAGAAATATTATATTTGTGCAAGCTTTTTTTGTCCAATTTTGGTATTTTTTAGTATCTATTTTATATTTACCTATTTTGCATGGAACTATTCTAAGTTCAAAATTATTGGAAAAATTTTTAGTGTCAAAACCACCAAATTATAGTTTCATTTTCATTAATTTAAAAATTTTCTGATCCTGATTAGAATATGGGAAAGATTCAGTAGACTGTAGAGTATTTAATAAATTAGTAAATTTAAGAGAATTTCAATTAAGAAATTATAGCTCTCCAACCAATCATCACCCCCCATCTATACTTCTTGGTCAACTGGTTTTTTTTAATTCTCATATATTAGTTCCCTGCGTCTTGGTTGTTTGAATATCAAAAATACGAATAATATTAAAAAGAGGTAACGAAAAATACAATATGTAAAATATAATATATAACTGATTAATATCAGATATTAGTGATTTTGTAGTATAAGATGAAGAAATCTAAGCTTGCGCTTACATTTATAGTATGTGAAACACATTTTACTTTCGAGAAATTTAGAAAAAAATTTATTGATAAAGTTTATTTTATGTATTACATGCACTAGTGGACCTTTCATAAATTTATGAAAAAAGCGACTTTTTCGGAAAGTATAACATTTTATAGTGTTTTGTAGCTTGTAATTTTGCAAATTGAATTTTCGGAAAATCGGTTTTTGAACATAAAAAAAATATGCTAACCTTAAACTTTTTTTTATAGTCTTTATGGGGTGAAGGTAAAACTATATTTTTTAATTTTTTAGAAAATCTTCTGGACCACTTTCTAGCAGTCCAAAATTCAAAATCTTCTACCGCCGTTTACCCGCGCTTTTAAAACTAACATAAAATTTCTACGTTTAGCAATTTATAATTGTGTCACTTGAGTAGTCTAGTGAAAATATAATGCTTTTTTTTTCAATACGTACCCACAATAGGCGCTACGATGGGAACAGTTTTCTACTTTGTTTTTTCAGCCTCTTCTTTGACGCCTTTTATAAAATATACAAAATTTTGAAAATAAAAATAAAATTTTGATAGCAACGTAAAAATAAAAAAAAAAAATTTTGTCATTTAAAAAAAATATTTAAAATTCATTAAAAATACACAAAATGAAAAGAAGGCCTTAATTAAAAATTTGTATTAATCCCCTAATTTAAGTTTCGAACGTGAATAAATTGCATAAAATATGTATTGAAAAATATAACGACATTAAAAAATTATATCGTCAACACATTGAATTAAACAATCCTATTGTTTATTAGAAATAAAAATTATCTAATTTGACCTCGACATATCTCATTTATAAATATTTTTTCAAATGCATGCATAATCACGTATAACACTTTATTATAAACACATAACATCCTTTCAAAAAAAAATCTAAACTTATTTCACTTATAGCTTAGTTTTCAAAAATAAATTATTTATATAAAAAACTATTAAATGTCTGCGCTGGTAAAAGTTTAGCACTATTATTTTTCACATGTGTGTGTGTGATATTATCTTAAACTTTTACTTTTTTTTAGTATCATTTCCTGTGATTTTTAAAAAAATATTAAATTTTTTTTTTTTATAATTAATAATTCTGATGATAAAAAATAGTAATTTTCAGTAATTTTATAATAAAATTTTCTTATTTTCTAATAATAATAATAACATGTTATTAAAGCAATTATATTTGTTTATGATGCATTTAATTTTATAATTATATAACTATTTTGACCTTAATATAATTTATGGTTTTTGTTTTGTTGCAAACCTGATTGTAATAAGGAGAAGACTGAATACTAGCCTCTTCGTAAATTATTAACTTAATAAGAACAAGAGAAAATTTATCTGCAAGTTCTAATATTTTAAATGTGTAGCTTTAGGAGGCTAAATGAACTAGTCTTTTTTTAAAAATTTCTTAAGAGACTAGTTCCTTTTGCTTCCAAAAGAATTATTTTATCAGTGTACTTTTTATTGGTTTCTTGAATCAATGTCATTTATTGAATACTCTTTTTAAAATAGCCTTACTTATGCAGTACATTTGTGATGCAAAATTCTTTGCCTCTCCTTGTTAGCATAATTTGTTACATTAACTACAACAATAATAAAACTTGTTTTCCTATAGGTAAAATTATAATTTATAAAAAAAAAAAAATATTTTATTCATTTATTTTTTAGTTTTACGAGGTTATCATCCATTTATTTATTTTAAAATAGAAAAAAATCAGGTACATAACGGATATCCTGTAAATATTACACGTAACGTAACAAAATTTATTTCGCTATACATCACTAATCATTTTCATAGTAAAAAGAAAATTGTTATATTATAAAATTTTTTTTTTTTAAATTCAATTCTTCAGAATAATACTGTTTAACTCTTTTATAATGTACTGATATTTTTTACATGGATATTATAGAACAAGTTCTTTCGTTTCCTCTTTTCTTTGCGTTCTTTTGTTTTGTTTTCTGGTATATATCACTCTTGCTTTTATATTAAACAGTTTTTTTTTCTTTTTGCTCAATTTCTAATCTCTCTTTTTTTCTCATTTTAATATTTTCTACATATGAGCAAATCCTAAATTTCAACTGTTTTTTAAGAAAATGATACATTTTAGGATCTATTAATTTTTCGTTAGATAAATTTTTACAAGTGTATTGAGCGTTGATAAATTTTGAAAATTTTTTTGGGTTTTAGAAAATTTCATATTTTTTGCCAAATTGTAAAAGATTGTTTCACAAAAGAGTATTTTCAACGAGGGTAGGGTGCAGTTTGTGGCATTTTGGAATTAGGTCTTCAAATAACACCATTTCGAAAATCAGGTTTTTATAATGAAAAAAAAAGCTGGTTACCAGTACCAGAATCTCAGTTGCTACTGTCGGAATTCCAGTTTTGGAAGCCGGAATAACTTATTTCTTTTAAATGATTGCAAATAAAATAAAATTTGTTTAAGTCTCGTAATGATCTGCGATAAGTGACAATCATTTTTTAAAAATTTTCTTTGCCTTTAAAATTATTTACAACAGTTTCGATTACTAAAAATAAAATTCCGGAAGTAAAAAACTAAATTTTGTGTACACTCTCAGCCAGTTTCAAAGTCTAGAGTAAAAAGACTAAACATCGAGCTGAGCATAAAATATTTTTTATGATATCATTCAAATAATGCTATCTTTTTCAAACAAAAAACTTTTGCTTCCTCGTTTTATGTAAAGATAAACTGATGATAGAACAGCTCATATAAAAAAGTTTTCCTTACAATATTGGTATTCATCTATCTATAACAAATAATAATAATCTATGCATATAAAAGCTCTTATCTCCATAATAACAATAATAATAATAATGACAGCGTACAATGTTCATATTAAAAAAGAAAAAAAGCTTCATTTTCTCCTCTCCTCTTTTCATTATCGACGAATGATGTTGGGCTTTATTGTTCATAATATATTTTTCTCAACCGTTATATTACATGCCTTTAAACCTTTATTTTCTAGATATTTTTCTCGATATATATTCCCTATAAACAATCATTTTCTATAAGAGGAAATAAAGAAAGATATTTCTTGTTTTAAAAGTCGAGAGGAAGAAGAAGCAAAGAAAAAAGTAAGTTATTTATTATTTTATTATAAAAATATATAAGCTCCTTTTTTTTACTGATTGGTTAGATTAAAGGATATGTCCCTTTTTTTTTACAAAATTATTATATATAAGATTATTTTTTACTGATTAGATTTTTTAGATTAATTGCTAACATATATAATCATCGTTTCCTCTTTCTTCATTCTCTCTTTCTCTTTTATTTTTTATGCTGAGATTGCAATCCAGGTTTCTTAGAAAATGAATAAATTTTTATTTATTTTTATTGACAAAAAAATAAGGGATTGTCTCGTCATATGTGAGAAAATTTTGCATATTATAATTAAAATTTTTAAATTAATGAATATATTATAAAAGCAATTTATATTGGGAATGCGTGTAAGCTGAAAAATGAAAAGGATGTATGTGGAAAATAACTGGAAAATATGAGTAAAAATATGAATTTCTAAAATTTTATCGAGGAAAATTTTTTAGATCTCAAGTTATGTAGTTGGAATCAACAATTTAAGCATCAAGCGTTAGATCTACAGAGGATTAGACAAGTCCATTTTAAACCCACATAGTTTTTTTCTTCAAGAAAAATTGTAGAAATCATATTTTAACTTTTACATGGATTCCCTAGCTAACACTAAATTTTTTAAACTTATGTTGTATAAAAAAATTTCTATTTCATGTATAAATGTAAATAAAGTTTTCATATTTTTTGTTAAACCTGAACTTGAACTTTTTTAAAATATGTATATTTTTTAGAAAACTTTTTTAAAGGAAAAAATATTTACATTCAAGTTTATCAATCAAATAGAAAACATAGTTATAAAGAATCTAAGTTTCTGAATTTGTCTTATCATTTGCTTATCGTCATATTTTATTATTATGTATTATAAATGAGTGGCAATAAAATAAATTTAATCCAACTTTTTTTTTGACACGCGTGTTCATATTATTATGATTTGCAGGAAAGTTTTGAGGGATATTATTTTAATTTACTTTATGAATAGCAATGAAATTTAATATTTTAATTCTTTCTAGTCTACTATAAACCTAAACCTTCATCCTTTTTTTGGCACAAAATATCGTGTTGCTTTTAAGTCAAGAGTTATTACTTTTGAGAATTTTTAATGCATTCAACAAAAGTAAAATTTTATCATATGCTGAATTCGTATAAAAAATCCATACTTACAATGCCCTGGTAAAATAATATAAAAACAACAGAATTTCTTAACAAATTCTGGCCAGAATTGCTGAAATTTGGTATTCTGCCATCGGATGAAAATTCCGGAAAATTCTGACTCAATTTTTTAATTCATCGAGAATTTTTACCATAGACCTCCCTTTTAGACAAATATTAAAAAATTTTTGAAAAACTGTACACAAAAAAGGAATTGACATTTTTTACAATTTATGAAATTTTATAATTTATAACAATTTTTCAAAATGAAAATTTTTATAATAATAACTTTATAATAAGCGTTTCCAAAATCTTTCAAATTTATCTGAAAGAAGGGTTAACGAATTATCGATTCCGAATTTTCTAAACTTTCATTTAAAGACAGAAAAGTTGATACTAAAAATTCTGTTGCTTTCATGTTGGTTTTATTATTAGGTGTTAAAAAATAATTCGATTGCTTATCGAAATGCTGTTTTAAGAAGCTACACTGTAAAAAAAACTTCAGTGATTTTACGAAAAAATTTGTAAATTTACGAAAAAATAAATCGTTAATTTACTATTTTTTCGAAAATTTACAAATATTAGTAAATTTCCGATTTTTGTCGAAAAATTGCAAATTTTTTCGAAAATTTACTAAATTTTCGTAAATTTACCAATTTTGTCGTAAAATTACCAGAATTGTTTTTTACAGTGTAATAATTGGAAATTTACATAAATCGATGCATACCCAGGTAAAAAAATAATATAAAAGTAACAGAATTTCTCAGATTTGTAACAGATTCTAGCCAAAATTTATGGTATCCGGTTTTTTGTTAATATTATGAAAATCTCGTAAAATTGTAACTCAATCGGGAAGCCCATTTTCTTTAAAACAAGTTGTGGTAGATCAAAAAACATCCCCCATACCCTTAGTTTACCTAAATGGATCTCCTAGGCTAAGAAAGTAGAACCCCTAGCAGGGTTCTATGCTATTTAAGATAGGGTTTTTTAGGCTATATTCTAAATGAAGCCGCTACCTAAATTTACCTAAAAAAAGGAAAATTTACCTAAATATTTTTCGGGGATTCGGAAAAAGAGTAAAAATTTTTCTGAATTTTCACCCAGATAGCCGGTTTTCAGAAATTTTGGTCTAAATTAGTCCATATCCCAGATATACTGTTACTTTTATGTTTTTTTACCAGGGTAGAATCTCATTTTCATTGATTTAATTTATAGTTTTTAATGCTCCTTATACCCGTCACTAATTACTCTTATTGGTATGTTCATAATATGTGTTAATTAATTAAATTTGTAATAAAAAATTCAACTTTTTACTCGTATAAATTTTATCTAAAATTAAATTTTTGTCCCATATTTTTTGAGTCTAAAACTTTATTTAAGTACAAAATTTTGAAACTTAAAGTAAGCATGCAAATGAGTGGGCGAAAATATTGAGTAAAACCATTTGAAAAAGAAAGTATTTCTTCAACAAGAAAATTGTTTAAAAATAGCAATTAAAATTTAAATTAACAAAATGGTTAGTTATATAATTTTATTATTTAATGTAATTTTAATAGGAAAAATTTATTTAAAAAATTTCCATAAATTAAAAAAAGTTGTAATTTTTACTTGAATAGTTTTTAAATTATAAATCTTGAATAAAACTTTCTCATGCAAATGAGATGTAGAAAAGGAGGTAAATATACATCTTCATCCCTCTCAGTTTGTCTCTTTCAACACTAAAATATAATAGCAATAGAAACTAAAACCGCAGACGTTAACAGTAACATGTCATAGAGCAACAAGCGTATATCAGATTATACGTTCTAAACAGGAAAATGTCAAACGTGCGAAAATCAGCCAAAGGGAATATCTGTAATATTGGAAATTCAAGGATGATAAAAGCATCGATAGAAACTATGGTATTTTCAATCTATATAGAAATAAAAGTTTTTCTAGAGACTGAGAGAACTGAAAAAGATAGTATGAGGTTTCACATTGATTTTAGATATATCCCTAGAGGTTAAAAGTGCGTTTCTTTCTTACTTCCTTTTCTCTTTCTATGTATAAATGTACATATTTTAACGATTTTATTTTTCTCTTATTTTTATTTTATGTTTCTTGTCACATATATTTATTTATAGAAAAAAGTTTAAGTCTATACTTTTTCTATAAGTAGATTTTAAATTTATACAGGCTCAATAATACGAATTTTAACTTTTTTCAACATTCTGGTACTTTTTTGGGGTTCACCCCTTTTTTGAATTGGGTTTTACATTTAATCAATTTGGAACTTTATGGTATGTTCTCAAAGAGACTCAAATATTTTTTCTGGAAGTTTTATTAGAAGCACTTTGAACCTAATTGGAGCTAATAGTTCAAAATTAATTGCCAAAACCCAAATTCATTATTACACAAGTAATTGAAATTTTACTCAAAAAAGTACATTTAATAAAAATGATAAAAATAAAATATTTTGCAAAGAATTTTCAAATTAAAAGATTTACTAAATTTTAAAAAATACGATTAAAGGGAGAGAGAGAGAGAGAGAGAGAAATCTCGTATAACATTAAATGCCCTGAGGGTACAATATTATATTATGTAATCCTATTTTATATTAAAAAAGGGAATAAAATATTAAGTAATTTTTCGCTATTATTATTATTATTGTAATTAGTATTATGTAGTAAATTTTATTAATATATAATATTTTTCTAATAGCATGAATCATAAAAACACAATAGAGAAATATTTTCTCTGCAACCCTCTTTATCGTATACAAAAAAAGAATCTTTTTATTATGTGACTCATGTTTTTAGTCTTTTTTTTTTTTTTGAATACTTTTGATTTTTTTTGCAAAAAAATGTCTTTTTTTAAATTTAAGAATTATTGTTTGTATTTATTCATCTGTAAAAATATTTTTAACACCTATTTCGTCATTGAGCAATTTTTTTATTTTAATCTTTTTTATTGTCAAAGAAGGAGAAAAATTCTTTCAGCTAATACAAAAATAATTAGTTATGAATTTAAATTTTCTTTTTTTTATTCATTGCACGTGTCACTAAATACGTTCTTTAGCAAATTTATTCATTGTGTGTACTATGACCGCTATATAGTACTCTCCAAATAATACAACAACAAGAGTAATTTACCACACATGTGTTTACTCAGTAAAGTTAGAAATCCCTATGGTGCACTCTCTGAATTTAATGATTATCTGCTATACTCGTCTCGCTCTCGAACGACTATTGAAAATTTACGTTTCTTGTTATTATTGTTGATTCATGCGAATGTATTATAGATTCGATTGGTTAATTCTGTTATTTACTTTTATTTATTTATTTTTATGAGCTTTTTTCTAATTATTTAATTGAAAAAGCTAGTTGGCTTACGATTTATGGGAGTAATTGATTCCCACTTGATTTTTTGGTGTAATCAGACGTATGTGTGTAGTAGCGTGTGAATTTATATGTTTGAACACGTTTGAACTTTTTTAAAATTACTTATACATGCACATATATTTATTCTGTGAAACTTACTACACTAAAAAAAAATTCCGGTTACGGGTGCGAGAATTCTGATTTTGGGATCCTAAAATTTAGTCTGAGTTGGAGACAGAAAAACGCAGAAAATAAAAAATTTCTGAAAATTATGAAAGTTCGTTTTTTTCATTCAGAGCGTAAAAAAATTAAAATAGAAACTTATTAAAAAGTCGTATAGTATCATATTTTTACACAATAAAGCCAGTCAAATCGGTTTTTTGACCCAAACTTTCACCTTTCCTTTAGTTAAGTTTCACTAAGAAATATAGAATTTCAGTCTGACAAATTAAAAACTTGCCCTCTATAGGAAAGCATTAAAGCTTTATAGCTGAAAAAGTAAGTATTCAAATAAAACTTACATTTTAAAGGTGACAACCCCTCGTACTAAATTAAATAATCTCAGACATAATTAAAATTAGTGCTTTTACATGAAGAATTCCTTAAAAAATCAAAGAGATAATTCTTTACAAAATTTCACATTGCATTATCTAAGAAAATTAAAATTAAATGTCATAAATTTTAAAAAGACATTCGTGGATTTCAACAAAAATGCTTCTTTTTACTTATAAAGACTGCAAAAAAAAAATTGCTTTTCCTTTTTACAAAAAATCCTCACGAATAAAATCTTAGACGTGCACTTGACACGTGCACTTTATATAGTCTGAATGCGTGTGTTGATTATAAAAAGTGAAGGTAATATGAGATTTGTTAGGTATAAATATATATGAAAAAAAGGGAAACCCTCTTTTTCAACGTTTAAAAGTGAAAAAAAAATCTTTTTATTTTTTTTTAATTATAAAAATGAATGAAAGATGAGTATTATTAAAAGTGAAAGGAGTAATTATAATAACTTTTGATGAAGATGCGATGATAGTACGTGAAAAATTGTCAAAAAAGTTCTTTTACACAGATTTTTCAAAGATTTTTTAAAAACCAAAACGATAAAAAATAATTGCATAAAAATCTAAAAAACTTGTATTTTAGAACCAGAGGCTAAATTACAAATAAAAAAGGAGTAAGTAAAAATCGAAATAACACGTTATTATCTACTTATATAGACTTTTTTACTCTATGATTGAAAATTTATATATAAATCAGTTTGAAGAAAAATTTATGTTTGCGTAGAAAGATAGCAATCTAAAAAAGTTATATAAAGAAAAATCTTTTTTTATCCTCACTCAGTTATTAAATTTTGCCTTTTATATACAAAAAAAAATTATAAATATATATAAAAAAAAGTTTGTTTTCTTTGAAGTTGAAAATTTTCTTTTATGATCTGATAATAAATTACACATTGCTTCAAAACTGCAATTAGTTTTTCAAAGAAGTTGAATAATTTTTTTGACTTTTATATATACGTGCAATAACAATAATTAATTTATATCTACGTATATAATATATTTTTCAAAGTTATTTCAATTAAATATGCATAAAAATGATATCATGTTGAATTATATAATTTTTTTAATAATTTTGTTATTTTATGTAATCAATTTCTGTGATTTATTACACTTGATATTAGCTACATGAAAAGTTTTTGTTAAATTTAACAGATAAAGCAGTCAGCTGTAATTGAGCTGATAATAGTAGTAGATTTTTTATTATAAATGTTACTCGAAGCGAAGAAGCTTCAATTTTATGTACAAGGCTATTATATAGATTTAAGTCAAAATGTCAATCGTCTGGAATCGTAAGATTTCCTATAAATATCTATCACGTTTAACTGTATTTATACAACTTTTTTTTTGTTTAAGGCCAAGGATAAGAAAAATTTTTTGTGATTCATGAAACCTTGAAATATTTTACTTGATAAACAGGAATTTTATTTTTTTTTCGAGGTTATGTTTTATATTTTTAATGCAAAAAAAATTTATGTAAGGCAAAAAATTAAACACTTTTTTTTATTGTTGTTATTCACTTCCTTTTAGCTTCCTTTTTAAAAATAAAATTATTAAATTGAGATGTCTTATTTTTTTCAAACAAATAATTGTACGCAGTTAAGAGTTACCATATTCTCTGCTAGTTATGTACTGTTGATTATTTTTTCTCGCAATAGAAATGCATTATCAATACTATAAATATAGTATAATACTAAAAATATATTAAAATTTAGTTTTACTCAAATATCTTATATATCTTAAATATAATTATCGATATCAGATTAGGCTGGGTGTTTGTTAGGATTTTTAATTTGAATACCTATAGAATTATAATGATTTTCTGAGTATTTAAATTATTTCTTAAAGATTTTCATTCATTTAATTATAAAATGAATAAATTATTATAAATAATTATTCGTAATATATATTGTTAATGAGTTTCATAAATTTAATTAACGCATTACTAATAACCAATTATTTTCAAATTTCAATCAAGTATTTAACAAACAATAAGTAAATTATACAAAATTTATTTAAATTAATGAAAAACTTGCTACGTGATTTTAAGAACAATGTACATAAAAAATGAGTCTCCATTAGTATGAATAAATAATATGAAAAAAAAAATTAGGAATTTTATCCATTCATTTTCAAAAGTTAAGTAGCTTAAATAGGCGCTAAGCGGATTACTAAAAGAATATACTAACATGGCTTCAATGCATTTTCATTTTCTCTTGTGCCTTCCTTTTTTATTAATATTCTTTTACATACATTTTAATTTATTTACTTTTTTGTTGATTAAATATTGATCAAATTTTTATTAAAATTTGCGAAAAAAATTTATGATTCAATTGTATACATTCATAATATACAAAGATAAATAAAAATTAAATCGTGTTTTTTCTGTAATATAACAAAAAATTATAAAATTTAAGTAATTGATAATTATTTAAAAACTTGTTAATTAGAAAACAAATGTAAAATTTTAATACATGAGTTTAATCAAAGTAATTTTTATCATTAACAAGTTTTATTATCATGCTTATTGAGCAGATTAAAAATTAATAAACACAATAATATTTCTGGATTGATTATAATTATAACACAAAAAAGGTAATGAAAAGTATAAAATAGGTATGTTTAACATACTGGATACTATTGATTATATAAAATAGCATTTAATTTTTATAACATTAGAAAACGTATAATTGCGGTTATATTTATAGTATGAGAAACGCATTTCGCTTTCGAGAAATTTAGTAAAATTAATTTGAATCGAGTATTTATTTTATTTATTATGTTACATTACGCGATTTAAATTTTTAATACAATTTTTTGATAATTATCAATTTTTTCTTAAACAGTGTACAATACTTATATCCTTGAACAGGATACTTTTTACAATTACTTTTTTTTTAAATTAAAAAATAAAGTTAAAAAAAAGGAAGTTCCTTATTTCCTCATATAATATTATAATCGATTAATTATTTGAGATACAGCAATTTAGTATCTGTTAGCATTTAAAACTACATAAAATGAGTATATAAATAACGAATTACTTTTATTAATAAATAATAAAGTTAATTAACTTTTTATTATTATTAATTTAAAAAATAAAAAAAGTCGTATTAATAAAGTTTTCCTACACTGTAATATACCTTGGTTTATTATTGATTGGGTTCACTAAACTCATCATCGTAATATATATAGTTAAAGTCGTTTACACTGATTTTATAAATAGATTGCTGCACAGGAATGAAAATGAATAACTTTTTTGTAAGAGAGATAATATCATTTTTAGTAATTATAAGTTTTTTTTATAAATTTACCTTCTATTAACACCAATTTCAGCATATCTTGCTCGAATTGAACGTGTTGTTGAATTAATACTTTCGTTATTACCATTATTTGTTGTCGTTGATGTTGTGGTTGTTGTTGTTGTGTATAATGATAATACTTCGTTGTTCAAGTTGTTTATCATTGGTGGTAACATTTTTTAAAACTATTTTTTATTGATTTTATGTTTTTGTTCTATTTTATCACTCGGGATTTTTTGATACTCCAGTTCCACACATAATTTTATATGTTTTTTGCTGTTCAATTCTTCATTTTTAGTTTTTAATGCGAAATATTTTCACTTTATTTTTCATTTCTGAACTTTCTTCTTTTTTACTCCATCTGAAGATAAAAATGACAAATATTATAAGAAAATTTTTATTCATGTTTATAATTTACATTTAGTAAACGTGAGAGCTTTTTTTGTTTCAGGATAATTTAACTGATTTTTTATTTTATTTATTTAGCAGCTTTAAAGAAGAAAATCTCTGATTTAAAAAAAAATATTTTTAAAAACATTACGTGTTTTCTAGAAATATATAAATTAAATTTTGGTATTTTCCCAGTATGAAAAAAATTTAAATATTTTAAATAAGTATATTTTGAATAAATTTCCACAGCAACCTGAATTCTTGAAGAAAATCAATCTCAGAAACCCGAATACTTTTAATATCCACAAAAGTCTATAAAAACGTGAAGCGTGAAAAATTAATCAATAAAACTAAACATTAAATTTTACACTTTAAGCAAAAAAACAAAAAAATTAATAAAGCAATAAAACGAAAACAAGTTATAGGCAAAATTCATTAAAAACGATATCACTGATGCGTGTAAATTTCTATATAAATTAATTAAAAAAAAACAAAAAAATGATCAAAAGAAAGTTGGATATAATATTGCAATAAAATATATAAAATACTTCCTTTATTCATTAAAATAATTAGGCTGTGTTAAGATAATTAATTATTATTATTATTTTATAATTAATTTAAAAGAAAGTTAAATTACTTTTATGTAATAAAATTAAAAGAAATTTCATATTGATTTTAATTTATATAGAAATTAAGAGAAAAAAGAATTGTTTTCATAATATATAGGTTAAAAATATAATAAAAATTTGTTATTATAATGTGTAACAATATTATGTGAATATACTTGAGACTGTAGGCAGTGTTGGCTAGGGGTTTTTGGGGTATTTTGGGATACTTTTTGAATTTTTTTTTTCAAAGTAAAAGAGGTTGTGTTAGGTCTATAAAATAGTAAATTGAAAGAAATGGGTTAAAGTTTGGAGTAAACCCGAAATGTTTCAGAAGTTTGAAGTATGGGTTTGATTCAGAAATTTTCCAAAACTTATAACCCTATGAGTATTTTTTTACAAAAAATTTTTGTTTATGTCTAAAAAAAAGTGAAATAGTAATAATATAATCTTTTTCAAAATAAAATATAGCTCCGTACATTACTTATAATTATTGAAAAATTTTCAAAATGTTTTCACCCGAAACCTGACCTAGCCCCGAGTGAAAAACCCACCAAAAACGGAAAATTGTATAATCACACTCCTAATATGGTGGGTAAGATATTTCTGCCTACTTATACGTGTTAAAAATTCATATATTTCTTAAAAAATAGATTTTTTTGAGATTTTAAATCCTAACTCACTTTTTACAAAAGGCTGTCATTTTTGATTTCAGAATTTAGAATTAAATCAAAAGCACTGTTTGATCTTCCAAATTTAAGTTTTGATTTAAAAACCATTTTTTTAATAGAATAGCTAACCAAAGTCTAATATTAATAAAATTTTGCATCAGGTGCATTACAAAAAAAATTAATTTTGACAAGTATTTTTAAAAAATGGCCACAAATTTGCCCCCAATTCCCCTACATAATAATTCAAGTGTCTGTATATAAAGTAAAATACATTATGAGAGTAACTTTACGATTATTATTCATAAAAAATATAATGCAAGTGCATTGTTTCGACCTTGTTTTTAAATAAAAAGATCATTTTTAAAGATATAACGAGATTAAAATACCATGATAATTTTCAGTAAAAGTATGCATAAATTTATATTATAAATATTTTCACAATGACCAATACATATAAAAATTTATAAAAATTCTATTATTTTCTTTCTATTTTTGTATATTATAAATGGAGCACACTAAATTCAAGAATAAACTGCTTTCTTATAATTTTATTTGAGGAAAAAGTTTTAATAATTGTCAGCTCATTAGTTAAACTATTTATATAGAATACCAAAATTAAATAAATTAATATTTCCCTAAAAAATAAACAAAATTGATAATAACACAAATGAGGGCTCTGTCAACCAATAAATTATTTTTTTTTCTCTCCTCACAATAATATTTGACTTACGAGCAATTTTTTTTTTAAAAGAGGGTGCTACTACTTATTCATTCATTGATTCAATCTTTAAATTAAATTTAATATATGTCGTGTGTGTGTGTGTACCAAGAAATTATTTGACTTTATAATAATGGGCCCTTATTACATCTAATTAAATTTTAGTATTTTATAAAAAAAAAGATTTTTTCTAAAAATAAAAATTTCATCAATGATTGCGTGTTACTGTATCATTAAACTATTAGCAACGCTGTTATAATTTAATTCAACATTTTCTCTTTTTTTTTTTTATCTTTTCAATACATTGTTACATTGACTTTTTGTAATTGGCTGAAGAATTGAAATAAAAAAATGTAAAAATTGACATAATTACACTTTTTTCTGTTTAATCAATATAAATCTTTTTCTTGGAAATAAAATATATTTTTTAAATTAATTTTTTCAAGGCTACATGAATTTTTATAAACATATTTTCGTGTTAAAGTATAATATTATTTAACTCAACCACATGTAAACAAACATAATAAAATTTCATTATTTTTTGCTAATTTTTTATTGATTACTATAAATAAAAATGAATAATTTATGAACGAATAAAAAAAAAACTTTTTCTCTATTGCAAAAAAAAAATATCGAGAAACTTTTTTTTAAGAGAGAAGTAGAGAAACCAACATGTACAAGGGCTTGTGTGTATACTGTTGAGCTAAATTAGATTTCTCGAATTCCGCATGTCTATTCTTGCTGATATTGAGACGACTAAAACTAACGTTTCTACTACAACTAAAAAGAGTACCAAATTCAACTGTTAGTCGCCTTGTGAATTGAAAAAGTTTATATAGATATATAAAAAGTATGTTTGTAATAGAAACTGATATTGATGTTAAATTTTTTTTTTTTCCTTTTCGACAAAGTGAAAATTACACAACTTTCCTTTTACTTATTTTTCGCTTATTTGTTGAAAAAAAATTTTTTATTATAATATAAAATAATGGTGTGTCATGTTTTATTTTGTAATTTATTTTAAAATATTTTCTTGTTAAAATTGATGATTTGACATTCGGTTTTTGTAACGAAGAAAATTAGTTTCTTTAAAACGAGATTTTAAATTCACTTATGCAGTTTTCAATTAGTGTTAAATTTTACAAATTCTTTGGATAAAAGTCATGAAATATTCAAAATAACAGATGTATGTAAAAATATGCTGCTGTCGTACACAGACGTTAAAACCGTTTAAAATTTCGTGAAATAAAAAATAAAGAAAAATTGAAATGCTAAGATGTTTTTGTATTATGCAACAAGGGCTTCGTATTGCAGCATTGGCACATGTGGCTCGCAGATCACACTAATGCCTAAAGCAGTATATATTCAATAATTAAATTCAAAATCTGTCAACAAAAAGTAAAAACATTTTAAGAAACTGAAAAAAATGAGATGATGTTTTATTTTACCATCATTTTGACTATTTTTATTCTAGATGTTGACACTAATGCCTCGCGGGTGTTCTGCGTTTATAATTGGTGAATTGTAAATATTGCCTAAGGACTTTTCTGCAATAGAGTGTTTAATATATTCTATGATGTTTTGGACAGAAGGTAAACCACTAACAAAAAATACAAGCTTGCTATCTTTTATTTTTCTTTACTTTTTATGGCAGGTTGAATTGTGTGTTTAAGTATGTATGTCAGCCGTATGTTGCACGCATTTTTCGCATTCATGAATATAGTTTTTTTTTGTACTAACTACAAAATTCTTGTATCTGTTGACCAGGAACGTAGAAACTCGCAAAAGTAAAAATTTAATGCAGTAAGGGGCAGAACCATACAGGTCAGTCTGAATATAATGCATTGCATAAAGAAATACAGGAAAATTCAAAGTGCTACAAAAATTGTTTACTCCACATTCATTCAAATAATCGCTGCTTGCATGAATCAAACCATTTTAGATAATACCCAACTTGGCATTTTATGATAAAATTAACATATTTCTCCAGGATTATTGTAAATTATAAAGTATAAGTATGAAAAGTCGATGTAAGTGAATAACTACATATTTTCAATTCTATGACATATAAACACGCAAACTAAAAAAAAGATACGTTTGTTTAGAACTTGGCTGACATGGCTTGAGATTCTACGATTTTTTAGGATAGTTTATTTTTTTAAGTCCAAGTTTTTCAAATGTTATGCTTTTATTAATTTTTTTTTTCTTGTTGTCAGGTTCAAATATATTAAGATTTTATTTATGTACTTGTAGTTTGTACATAATATATGGGTTGTAGATTTGGTGCATTGCGCAGTATCAAAAATTATGTTTTGAGAAGAAGTGCAACAGTCACTGGTGTAATTTCATGTTGTTTACTCAGTTATTATAAATAGGAGAGAGTAATTACCTGAATTTCTGGATTGGGTCCGGATTTTTGCTTTGGGTTAGATAGGGTTTCGGGTAAAGCCAGAAAATTTTTGAAAAAGATCTCTGAAATGGTCTGCAAGTACAGTTTTGAATCAAATTTTCCTGGCTGAATGAGTCTGTTAATATTTTTCAAAAATGAACAATAATATATTAATTACAAACCCATGCGCCATGCCGAGAAAAGTAAGTAATGGCCCAAAGCGCGTATAGCACATGGTAAACTTCGATTTGGAGCATTCTTTTGGGGCAGGGCCGGGAAATCTGCACTTTTTGGACTCTGGCAAGAAAAATAATATACAAAAAATAAATTGTATGTTAAATCTTTGTATATTACACTGTTAAAAGATAGGCCCTGGAATGTTACAAACAAAATACTTAATTAGTGAAAAATTAGTACATTTTCGTACATTGCCTAATTTTGAGTATATTTTTACAACTAAACTATTTTTTTTGTGATATTTGTGGCGAAAAGAAAAATATTTTCTAAAAAATATTCATAGACTCACATAGCCAGAAAAATATCAGATTCAAAAGTTTATTTGCAGACCTTTTTTGAAAAATTTTGGGTATTAACCGAAACTTGACCCAAAAAATACTTATAACCGCACGGTAAAAAGTAATTTCCTTAGATTAACATAAAAAATAGAATCTTTTCGAAAACTTAGTAAATTTTCAAAAAAATTTGTAAATAATCGATTAAAATCGCAAATTGACTAAATTTTGTATATTATCGAAAAATTCGAGAATTCTCGATTTTTTTTGTGAATTTACGAATAAATTTGTAAATTCACAACTATTTTTTGTAAATTTTCGAAAAAAATTGTAAATTATCAATTTTTCTTGCGAATTCACAAAGAATAATCGAGAATACTCGAATTTTTTATTAATATACTAAATTTAGTAAATTTACGATTTTTTTTGAATATTTACAAATTTTTTTGTAAATTTACTAATTTTTCGAAAATGTTCTAATTTTTTTTTTTAATATAAGAAAGTTACTTTTTACAGTGCAGTTTGTGTAAACAGAACCTAAATGCATGGGACATGTTTACTTCCAGCTGAGGGCTAGTTATAATGCACAAATTTTACGCAATGTTACAATAAAATTATCTAATTTTAAAATTTGTAAAGATGTTAAGATTCTAAACCCAAACTATTATGATGCCCTAAACGCGTATTATTCTATAGGTCCCTAAATTGAAAATATTCTAATTCCCTTAATCTGAATTATTACAAGTTCATAAACTTGAATTATTCTAAATCCCTAAATAAAAATTATTCATAAAAATTATTAAGTCCCTAAACCTGGAAGTCCCAAAATTAAAATTATTTTAAGTCCTACTTGATCCCTTCCCTTAAATATGACATTTTTTACCCTCGCCCCCCTTGATTTTAAGATTTCCAGGATACCCCCTCCCTATAAACATGTTCCAGCTAAAAATCTGACTACAAGTCGGATATTAAGTAATTCGGCTGTCCTCTATTTATGAATTTAATTTTACACGTGAAATTCCATATTAAAAAACAAATAATCAAAATAATCTTCCAGTGCAATTTTTCCCAACAAATAGAAAAAAGTTATACGGTAAATTATAAAAGCATTAATTTACTATAAAGTATAAATAATGTTTACATTTCGCAAGCCTATAAGCGTTATCTCTAAATATATATGTGCATAAAAGATTTTGATATTTGCACCTTATAATTTAAAAATTTAACACCAATTCGACACCAATCAATTATTTTTCAAAAGGCTTCCAGTATAATACAGTTATTTATATTGCATATTTTTTAAAATAAAAAGAAGATGTATAACACATATACATAAATTTCACCGTTAACGGGTTTTTTAGTTTAAGTGCAAACTTTAAATATAAAAAAAAACACGTAAATCCAGGGGGCTAACCACAGGATTCAGGGATTCGGAATCCCTTGTGAATCCTGAATCCGGATTCAAAATTTTTTTTTTTGGGAAAACGCTTGGAATGACTTAAAATGAACAGAAAAACATGTTTAGAGGTCTGAATCCCTCTGAATCCCTCTGAATCCCTCTGAATCCTTCCCCCTCTTTTTTTTTAGTAAATCGGATAACTTTTTGAAGTATCCAATTTTTTAATTAATATTTTATTCTAAAAGTTCGTACGTATACTTTTTTTTGGTCACTAAGTTCAAATATGAAATCAGATTTTCGATATTGACAGTTGACAGCTGTCAATTAGCTGTCAAATCACTTAACTTTGTTATGAAACTTAAATTTATCCTCATTGGTTATGTTTTTTGGATCGCTTATTTCAAATTTGATGACAGATTTTTGGAATTGATAGCTAATTGACAGCTGTCAATTAGCTGTCAAATCACTTTAATTTGTAAAAAATATTAAATTTATCCTCATTTGTTATGTTTTTTGGGTCGATTATTTCAAATTTTGAGTGTGATTTTCGGAATTGACAGCTGACGGCTGTCGATTAGCTGTCAAATAACTTTAATATGTTACAAAACCTTAAATTTATCAACATTATTTATGTTTTTTGGGTCACTGATTTCAAATTTGGACTCAGATTTGAAAATTCAAGCCGTTACTCAAAACTATATTAATTAAATTAAAAATAAAATTGTGTAAAACCTCATGAAATTTCTTAAAATGATTAAAACTCCCTATTCAAGGGAGTTTTGCAATATTTTGAATGTAAAGCAATAATCCATTAGTAAAAGCCATTATTAAAAAATGATATATGAATAAATATTGGGATTCTTTTATTAATGACCGGCATTGTGAGACAAGGCTAATTTTAAGGGGTGAAAACTACCCTCAAAATAAAAAACGATGAACCAACATATCTGGTCAAGTTTATTATTATTATTCTTTTGTACTATTATTTTAATTAAGCATTTTAATACTTAATTATATTTGTTCCGATATATTATTTATTAATCCTCCTAGGGAATAAAATGGGTAAAACTGCCCCTACTCGGCCCCTACATAAAAAAAAAAATTTTTAATGTTACAAATTTTGTTTTTTTAATTTTTCATATTACGAGCAAACAATTAATAGCGTTTCTTCTTTAGTAAATTTTTTTCTTAAATTTCTTTAGTATAAAAAATTACTTCACTCCCTCCACCCTAAAGGGTTAAAAACTTCCCCTTAATTTAAAAAAAATTAAATAAAACTTCGATAAAACTCAATTAAATTCATTTTGTCTAGCTTTTCTTTTCATAATAAAATATTAAAATTTATAGCGTGAGTAATTCAAAAGCCCTATTTTTTAAATTGTTAAAATTAAAACCTACACATGACCTAAGAAGGTCGTATAAAAACTCGAAAAAAACTATACGTCAAGCCTTAATTTTACATAACACAAGGAAGAAGAATAAAAGAACTACACCACAAGCCTTACACCATCAAAACCTAATAAAGTGGTCTATAATAAGAACAAGGACACGTCAAGCTTTAAATCCACATAACTTAAGGAAGTGGTCTATAATAAAAATGAAACGCCAGGCTTTAAACCCAAAAAACTTAAGAGGACGGTCTTAAATAAAAAACCTTGAAAAAAACGGATTGTCAAGCCTTATACACCCACATAACCTAAGAAGCAGTCTATTGTTAAAAAAATGACATATAGCCTTACTTCCACCTAACCTAAGGAAGTGGTCTATAATAAAAAAAACTAACGACACGTCAAGCCTTACAGTAGCGTAACCTAAGGAAGTAGGCTATAATAAAATAACAACACGTCAAGCCTTACAGTAGCGTAACCTAAGGAAGTAGGCTATAATAAAAAAACAACACGTCAAGCCTTACAGTAGCGTAACCTAAGGAAGTAGGCTATAATAAAAAAAACAACACGTCAAGCCTTACAGTAGCGTAACCTAAGGAAGTAGGCTATAATAAAAACGACACGACAAGTCGTACACTAACATAACCTAAGGAAAAAGACTATAATAAAAAAGCGAAAAGTCAAGCCTTATACCAACACAACGTAAAATTTGGAGAAAAAACTTATCAAATAATTAAGTATCAGGTCAGTTTTTTTCGAGTTTTTTTTTGGAGACAAAAACTTTAATAAAAAATTTTTCAAATCATTAATTATCAGATCCAATAAATCTATTTAAACCAAGTTTTTTATAATTATTACTTTCATTGAAAAGTATTAGGTATTACGTCCAAAAATAATAAAAATTTAGGTATTTTTTATAATTTTTGAAAGCATTAAATTGAGACAAAAATTTCGCACACACATACACAAGAGTTACACCAACATAACCTCATGCAATGGTATAGTCAGGGTGGCCACGGAACTGAAGTTTTTAAAATTTCCTGACTTTCCAGACTATTTTTAAAAATTTTCCAGTACTTTTTTAGTGTTTCAACCAAATTCCCTGAATTTCCAGAGTTTCCTATGAACAAATTTTAGTAAATTTCCGACATTTTCTTTTTCAAAATTTAATATTAAATTTAAATACCCAACTAAATCTGCACTTTAGTTATTAAATTTACTATATTTTCTGTATTATATAATTTTATTATTAAATTGATTTAAACAGGAAGGGATAAAAGTATTTAGAAAAAAAAAATAAAATGATCATTTTTTAATATTATATGTCTAAACATCATTTTCTATCTGCTGGCTATTTTTATTTATTTTATTTAATGAAAGTTAGTGCAGGCATTACCGATGCACGATTACAGTATTATACAATTTTAAATAAAAATGTGAAGCAGTAAAATTTGAAAATTTATAATAATAATAAATGCTTAAGTATAAGTGTATATAAATTGAAAATAAAGTTCAAAAGTAAACTAAAAATATGCTATTTTGTAAAAACTTAATTTAAGATACATTTTTATCAAAAGAAAAATGCATTTAATTTAAATTTTGAAATAATGCTATATACAAATTGTGTGAAGGTAATATAAGGATTTATAGGAATAAAAAGAGTTTATATTGATTGTTGAAAAGAGGTTAATTAGTTACATTGATTTCCTGTTTGCTTAGATGGATGAAGAGATGTTTTTTGAAGGTGTTAATGCAAGTATAAAGTTTTAAAGTAGGAGGTAGATTATTCCACTCAGATGTTGCAGTGACAATGAATGAATTTTTGTATGTAAGGGTAGAATCAGGAAAAGATGGAACAACAAAGTTTAAGGGTAAGGAAGTGTTTACAGGGAGATTAGGAATATTTCTTTGAGAACGTCTAAGGGTACACGGAAACCTGTTTTACCATCATTTCAGAGGGAAAGTTACCTTTAAAACTAGGGTACAGTTGTCCCTAAAATATTCATGGACTTTACCCTCAAAATCCAGGGAAACCGCCATCTTTTTTTACTAAATTTTTGTATTTCAGTAGCAGACGAAAGAAAATAATAAATAAAAGTAATAAAAGTTAATAGTTTTTGAAAGATTATTGATTATTTATTGATTATACAATATTCATTTTGAAATTAATTAAATTAAATAATTTTTCACTAGTGTGTGTCATTTATCTGAGTATAAAATAATAAAAAAATTGGACTTTTATAGAGACTTTGAGGGTGAATACAATAGCATTAATAAATTGTTTTAATTTGGGAAAAATAATTTTTATCTTTATAATAAAGTAAAATTTATATATATTTATTAAATAATTTGTGGTTTAGTATAAAAAACAATGTATAACACAACAAAAAAAATAACCTTTTTTAGAAGTTATTATTTATTGTTAAATTAATTAATTAAATTAATTTCGTTAATTTTTTTATAAGTTAGCATCAAATCTATCAAATACATATCAATACAGTCTCTGATTATAAAAGTTTTAGGTTAATGTTTTGTTGTGTTGTTACTTAATTGAAATCTAATAAAAATATATTGTTTAATACAAATTTAAATCACGAAATTATAATTTAACTTTATTATAAAGATAAGATTTATTTTCCCTTAATTAAAACAATTTAATGCTATTGTATTCACCCTTAAAAAATCTTTATAAAAGTTCAATTTTTTTATTATTTTATACTCAGATAAATGATACACTAGTGAAAAATTATATAATTTAATTAATTAATTTCAAAATGAATATTGTATAATCAATATATAATCAATAATCTTTCAAAAACTATAACTTTTATCACTTTTATTTATTATTTTCTTTCGTCTGCTACTGAAATACAAAAATTTAGTAAAAAAAGATGGCGGTTTCCCTGGATTTTGAGGGTAAAGTCCATGAATATTTTAGGGACAAACTGTACCCTAGTTTTAAAGGTAAATTTCTCTCTGAAATGATGGTAAAACAGGTTTCCGTGTATCGTCAGGAAGTTGGAATTTATTGTACAAGTATGATGGGCGTTGCGTGGAAATGATATTGTGAACTAGTATTAATTTAAAATAGAGTCTGCGATTTTTGGCGGTAAGCCAATTTAATTGTTTTCTGAGTGGAGTAATTGAAGTACGTTCATAACAGCCAACATTGAAAATGAAGCGAATGGCTAAATTATAAATTCTTTCAATTTTTGATAATAAAATGGTATCAAGTTTGTCATAAACTAAGCAACAGTAGTCTAGGAACGGAATAATAAGAGAGGAAACTAAAAGTTTGCGGAGATTTTGAGACAGTAGCTTAGATCTAGATCTAAGGCGGTGAAGAGAGAAGTGAGGCTAGTGCGTTAAATAGTATATTACGGTCCTAGGCCAGAAAAATAAAGAATGGCCCAAATCGCACGTAAATTACCTTCCGAGGCGAAGCCGAGGATGGTAAACTGCGATTTGGGTCGTTCTTTGTTTATGGCCGAGGATTGTACAAAATTTTTTTGCGATAGTGGCGAGAAAATACGTCTTTGCCGGACGCGTAGCGTCCGGAAAAATACGTACTTTCGGGCCGCAGTACAAAAAAAAATCTTAAAGCATGTTAAAAAATTAGAAAACTGAAAAGTCAAAATTGGGAAATGGGAAACTTTAAGTGCTCGTCGGTGGTACGGGCAGAATCCTTGAAGAGAGGGGGTTTTTATGACCAAAATATTAAAATGTGTGGAGAACAAAAAAATCTCGAAAACAAAAAATTAAAACACGCTCTACTGAACAAGAATACGACATTCGTTTTCACCTAAATTGTTCTTATTCCCCACAGTAGAAGATGAATGCGTAGCAATTACCTAAAGATATTTAATGTGGACAACTGGTGCACTTTAAGTAAAAACAAACATCATTTTCGTGTTTAGTGACCCAAAAAATATAAGTAACTGATCTCGATGTAATTAGTAGGCTTGACTTGTCGCTTTTTTATTATAATCTTTTTCCTTAGGTTACGCGACTGTAAGGCTTGACGTGTCGTTATTTTATTATAGCCTACTTCCTTAGGTTACGCTACTGTAAGGCTTGACGTGTCGTTTTTTTTATTATAGCCTACTTGCTTAGGTTATACTAGTGTAAGGCTTGACGTGTCGTTTTTTTATTATAGCCTACTTCCTTAAGTTACGCTACTGTAAGGCTTGACGTGTCGTTTTTTTTATTATAGCCTACTTGCTTAGGTTACGCTAGTGTAAGGCTTGACGTGTCGATATTTTATTATAGCCTACTTCCTTAGGTTACGCTACTGTAAGGCTTGACGTGTCGTTTTTTTTATTATAGCCTACTTGCTTAGGTTATACTAGGTAAGGCTTGACGTGTCGTTTTTTTATTATAGCCTACTTCCTTAAGTTACGCTACTGTAAGGCTTGACGTGTCGTTTTTTTTATTATAGCCTACTTGCTTAGGTTACGCTAGTGTAAGGCTTGACGTGTCGATATTTTATTAAAGCTTACTTCCTTAGGTTACGCTACTGTAAGGCTTGACGTGTCGTTTTTTTTATTATAGCCTACTTGCTTAGGTTATACTAGGTAAGGCTTGACGTGTCGTTTTTTTATTATAGCCTACTTCCTTAAGTTACGCTACTGTAAGGCTTGATGTGTCGTTTTTTTTATTATAGCCTACTTGCTTAGGTTACGCTAGTGTAAGGCTTGACGTGTCGATATTTTATTATAGCTTACTTCCTTAGGATACGCTACTGTAAGGCTTGACATGTTATTTTTAACATGGAACATGTTTACAGGGAGGGGGGTACTTCAGAACTTGAAAATTAAGGGGGGGGGGGGGGTCAAATTTGTCCTTTTTAAGGGGGGGGTCAAATTTGTCCTATTTAGGGGGGGGGGGTCAAATTTGTCCTATTTAAGGGGGGGGGGTCAAATTTGTCATTTTTAAGGGGGGGGGGGTCAAATTTGTCCTTTTTAAGGGGGGGGTCAAATTTGTCCTATTTAAGGGGGGGGGGGGTCAAATAAGACTTAGAATAATTAGGTAAGTATATATAAATAAATAAAATACTATTAAAAGACTTGAAAATCTGGGCTTAAGGACTTAGAATAATATCGATCTAGGGACTTGGAATAATTCAGGTTCAGGGACTTATAATAATTCAGGTTTAGGGAATCAAAATAGTTTGGGTTTAGAATCTTAACAACTAGTAAGGTAATAATTACAAATTACAACAATAGAAAATTGTATTGTAATGTTGAGTAACATTTGTATTATATCTAGTCCTCATTTGGAAGTAAACATGTTCCATGCATTTAGGTTGTGTTTACACAAACCGGTTATAAGTTTTTTTATTATAGCCTACTTCCTTAGGTTACGCTACTGTAAGGCTTGACGTGTCGTTTTTTATTATAGCCTACTTCCTTAGGTTATACTACTGTAAGGCTTGACGGGTCGTTATTTTATTACAGCCTAGATCCTTAGGTTACGCTAGTGTAGGGCTTGACGTGTGGTTTTTTTATTATAGGCTACTTTAAGTTACGCTAGTGTAATGCTTGACGTGTAGTTTTTTTCCTATTGAGATAGACTAGTTCGTTAGGTTTTGGTAAATTATTCCGCTATTTTGAATTTCGAAATTTAAGGTCGAATTTATTATTAATAAAATATATAATTTTTATTTATTGAGGCGTAGTATTAAATTTTGCATAGCGTTGCTGATCCCTTGGGTAAAAGGGGTGAAAAAAGGTAAAAATCACCCCCGGAAAGGTATCAAATACACTGAAAAAAAAATCCGCTTGTGGCTAGCGGAATTTTTTTTTCTTTGCAAACAATTGCAAATGACTTGAAACGTAAAGAAAAATAAAAAGAAACATTTTTTCTTTTCTTTTTCCAAAATTTTCTCAAATCTCGTCATACCGATATACGCATATCCCAAGTAAGCGGGAAAAAATTTTTTTTTTAATTTTCTTTACGTTTCAAGTCATTTGCAATCGTTTGGCGAGAAAAAAAATTCCGCTTGCTACAAGCGGAATTCCGCTTGCGGTAAGCGGAAATCCGCTTGCGGCAAGCGGATTTTTTTTTCAGTGTAGCATTTCTGGCATCATTATTGAATTTAGTGATCCAAAAAACCCTTGAAGATATTTTAAATTTGGAAAGAACAGTGCATTTAATGAAATATATTATTTAGGGTAAATGGGGTTAAAAAATTCCAAAATCACCCCCGAAAAGGCAT
Source organism: Anagrus nilaparvatae (assembly GCA_022575985.1). Lineage (NCBI taxonomy): Eukaryota > Metazoa > Arthropoda > Insecta > Hymenoptera > Mymaridae > Anagrus > Anagrus nilaparvatae. Next base: position 26,620,009 of record JAKSXM010000231.1, on the reverse strand, counting down.
CGAATAGCATTTCTGACATCATATGTGAATTCTAAGACCCAAAAACAGGACTTTCTCACGCGATACCAATACCAAAAAAAGTGATACCAAAAGTTATACCAATATCACTGGTATAACTGGTATAACTGGTATCACTCTGGAAAAAATCAATATTTTTGACTAAAAATGTGACCTAATAGGTAATTGGGGCTGCTCTTTTCATTTTTGAAGTCCATTTTCACGTACGACCCCTAAAAAATGTGATTTCATCCCCTAAATGTGGGTTAAATTTTAAACATTTTTTAGACGTTATTTAAAATGATATAGTGCACACAAAAAATCTCAAGACATATAAAATTTTACATGGGACTATTAGTAACACAATTAAAAATAAGTTTATATCAATTTGTCAAATTCACCCCCTCAGATCGGGCGTAAGGGGGTGGTAATATAACAAATTAGAAAAAATCAATATTTTGAACTAAAAGTGTTACCTAGTATGTAATTTGGGCTGCTCTTTTCATTTTCGAAGTCCATTTTCACTTTCAACCCTTAGAAAATGTGATATCATCCCCTAAATGTTAGGTAAATTTTAAATAACTTATGCGTGTCATCAGAATTGGTGACTATATCAACAAAAAAATATCTAACAGCATGGAAAACTCTGGCTATTAGTAAACCAAAAAAAAAAATTAATGTATATAAATTTGTCATATTTACCCCATTCGATAGGGTGTTAGGAGGTGGTATTAAAGCATAATACAAAAAATTAATATTTTGGGCTCAAAATATTACCTAGAAGGAAACTGGGGTGGCTGTTTTTATTTCTGGGATCCATTTTCATGTTAAACCCCTAGGAAATGTGACAACATCCCCTAAATGTGGGGTAAATTTGAAATAACTTATGCGCGTCACCTGAACTGGTGACTATGTGAAAAAAAAATATCTAACGGCATACAAAACTCTATAAAAGGCTATTCGTAAACCAAAAAAATTAAATGTATATAAATTTGTCATGTTTACCCCATTAGATAGGGTATAAGGGGGCGGTATTATAGCATAATACAAAAAATGAATATTTTGGGCTAAAAATATTACCTAGAAGGAAACTGGGGTGGCTGTTTTTATTTCTGGGATCCATTTTCATGTTCAACCCCTAGGAAATGTGACAACATCCCCTCAATGCGGAGTGAATTTATAATAACTTATGCGCGTCACCTGAACTGGTGACTATGTGAAAAAAAAAATATTTAACGGCATACAAGACTCTGTAAATGGCTATTCGTAAACCAAAAAAATTAATTTATATCAACTTGTTATATTTACTCCCTTAGATAGGGTGTAAGGGGATGTTATTATAGCAAAATAAAAATAGTTTATTGCGATCCCGTGTCCAGAAAAATAAAGAATGGCCCAAATCGCACGTAAATTAACATCCAAGTTGGTAAGCTGGGATTTGGGTAATTTTTTATTTATGGACAAGGGTCGAATAAATCGCCGCTACGTGATCGGAAAAGTCGTGTTTTCTTGCCACTGACGAAAAAAAATCAATTTTTTGACCTAGAAGGTAATTGGGGTGGATCTTTTCATATCTGAAGTCCACTTTTACGTATGATCCCTCTAGAATATCTGATATTATTCCATAAATTTGAGGTAAACTTCAAGTTACTTTTAGGCCTCGTTATCAGCGTTACTTGAATTGATACTGTGCACACAAAAAAGTCTGCAGGAATATAAAACTTTAAAATCCACTATTAGTGCGGCATAAAAAAAAATTTATATCAATTTGTCATATTCACAGCTCTAGATAAGTAAAAAGTTAATATTTTGTGATAAAATTTACCACCATAAATTATTCAAAATTTCTCCCATTTGAAGAGACAAAATCACATTCCCAAATTTTATAATCTAATTTTTTTAGGCCTGTAAAATATTAATTATTTATCGTTGTTTTAGTCTCAAATTGACCTAAATAATTTGTAATAGTTGTTTATAATAATTTTAAAAAATAAAATAAATTTATAATTTTCTTTTTTTTTAAGTTTGGTTATAATACATATACATATAATATATAATTTATCTAAATTGTCTTATTGATTAATACAATACTGAAAAAAATCCGTTTGCCGTAACCGGAATTCCTGCTGTAGAATACGGAATATTTTTTTCTTTTAAATGTTTGCAAATGTATTAAATGTAAAGTTAGTAAATAGGAATCTTTCCGGGATTCAAAACGAGCAAATTGAACGCACTATTTTTTTAATAAAAAATTCCAGAATTTGAAAAAAGAAGTAAATTATTTACTTCTATAGGCTATAATATAGGCTATAATAAAAAACGACACGTCAAGCCTTACAGTAGCGTAACCTAAGGAAGCAGTCTATAATAAAGAACGGCACGTCAAGCCTTACAGTAGCGTAACCTAAGGAAGTAGGTTATAATAAAAAACGACACGTCAAGCCTTACAGTAGCGTAACCTAAGGAAGTAGGCTATAATAAAGAACGGCACGTCAAGCCTTACAGTAGCGTAACCTAAGGAAGTAGGTTATAATAAAAAACGACACGTCAAGCATTACAGTAGCGTAACCTAAGGAAACAGGCTATAATAAAATAATGACACGTCAAGCCTTACAGTAGCGTAACCTAAGGAAGTAGGCTATAATAAAAAACGACACGCCAAGCCTTACAGTAGCGTAACCTAAGGAAGTAGGCTATAATAAAGAACGGCACGTCAAGCCTTACAGTAAGTTAAACTAAGGAAGTAGGTTATGATAAAAAATGACACGTCAAGACTTACATCAACACAACGTAAAATTTGGAGACAAAACTTTTCAAATTTTTCAAATCATTAATTATCAGATCCAATAAATCTATTAAAACCAAGTTTTCTAAAATTGTTACTTTCATTGAAAAGTATTAGGTATTACGTCCAAAAATAATAAAAATTTATATATTTTTTATAATTTTTGAAAGCATTAGATTGAGACAAAAATTTAGCACAAGAGTTACACCAACATAACCTAATGCAATGGTATAGTCAGGGTGGGCACGGAGTGAAGTGAAGTTTTGAAATTCCCTGATTTTCCAGACTATTTTTTTAAATTTTCCAGTACTTTTTTTACTTTTTTAGTGTTTCAACCAAATTCCCTGAATTTCCAGAGTTTCCTATAAACAAATTTTAGTAAATTTCAGACATTATCTTTTTTAAAATTTGATATTAAATTTAAATACCCAACTATGTCTGCACTCTAGATATTAAATTTACTATATTTTCTGCATTATATATTTTTATTATTAAATTGATTTAAAAAGGAACGGACAAAGGTATTTAAAAAAAAAAAATAAAATGATCATTTTTTAATATTATATGTCTAGATATCATTTTCTATCTGCTGGATAGTGTTTAAAAAAATTTTGAAGCATGTAAAAAATTAGAAAACTGAAAAGTCAAAATTCCTATGTTATTTAAATGGGAAACTTTAAGTGCTCGGTGGTACGGGTAAATCCTTCAAGATGGGGGGTTTTTATGACCAAAATATCCAAATGTGGGGAGAGCAAAAAATCTCGAAAACAAAAAATTTTAAACACGCTCTACTGAACACAAGGCTTGACGTGCCGTTCTTTATTATAGCCTACTTCCTTAGGTTACGCTACTGTAAGGCTTGACGTGTCGTTTTTTTTATTATAGCCTACTTGCTTAGGTTATACTAGTGTAAGGCTTGACGTGTCGTTTTTTTATTATAGCCTACTTCCTTAAGTTACGCTACTGTAAGGCTTGACGTGTCGTTTTTTTTATTATAGCCTACTTGCTTAGGTTACGCTAGTGTAAGGCTTGACGTGTCGTTATTTTATTATCTCCCACTTCCTTAGGTTCGCAAGTGTAAGGCTTGACGTGTCGATTTTTATTTTAATCTACTACCTTAATTTATGTTTGTGTAAGGCTTGACGCGTCGTTATTTTATTATATCCTACTTTCTTAGGTTATTTTAGTGTAAGGCTTGAAGTATTGTTATTTTATTATCTCCTGCTTTCTTAGGTTACGCTAATGTTAGGCTTGATGTGTCGTTATTCTTTATATCCTACTTCTTATTTTAGTCTACTTCCTTCTTAATTTAGTCTACTTCCTTAGTTTATTTTATTGTGAGGCTTGACGTGTCGTTCTTTTATTATAGCCTACTTCCTTAGGTTCTTTTAGCGTAAGGCTTGTCGTTTTGTTTTTCTTTATTGTGGGTGATTGGTCCATATCTGGTAAAACTGGATATCATTGCTAAAATCAACCAAAGGTTCTCTGTTGAGAGTAACTGTATTGTTTTTCTAAATTATAAAAAAGAAATAATTCGTTTTCTGGTTTTAAATCTAGGAATCATGCTTTTATAAACGAGCATCGAAATTCCATTAATTATAAAACCTGGAAGTAGAACTTTTCCGTTTTGTAAACAAGATAATAATTCACTTGTGGTTTCAAATTCTGGGATTTTTTATTAAAAAAATAGTGCGTTCAATTTTCTTTTTCTGAATATTGGAAATATTCCTATTTACTAACTTTACATTTCATACATTTGCAAACATTTAAAAGAAAAAAATATTCCGTATTCCACAACAGGAATCCCGGTAGCGGCAACAGCAGAAATTCAAGTTGCGGCAAACGGATTGTTTTTCAGTGTAGTACTAATCAATAAGACAAATTGGATAAATTATATATTATATGCATATAACAACCAAAATTAAAAAAAAAAAAAATGATAAATTTATTATTTTTTTTTTAAATTATTAAAACTATTACAAATTATTTATTTATTAATAATTATTTAATAATTATAATTATTCCCTATTTCTCTTATCTTTTATCGTTCGTATCCCCACTTGAAGGCGAGCTCGCCACGTGTAAAGCAGATGAAATTGTTTGGAACTGTCGAAAATTAGAATTATTTGGAATTGTTCAGAATTGGAATTGTGGGATTGTAACACAGTATTGAATGGTGGATCCCTCGGTGTACCCCTTAACCTAAAAGGGGTGTTTTTTCTATTTTTGCAGTTTGAATGTCTAAACTTGGATTATATGGATTTTTTGGGTAGCAGATCAAGAATTTGGGAGTATTTTATAATTTATACACTGAAAGTGCAAAAATAGTAAAACACCCATTTTAGGGATTGCTTTTGCTAACTTAAAGGTGAAATATTTATTTTAAATAAAAAAGACCCCAACTCCTTGATCACTAACCAGAAAAACCAATATGGTCCAAATTTAAATACTCAACGTACAAAAATAGCAAAGACACTCTTTTAGGGATTGTCTTTGCAATATCCAAGGGTGAAATATTAGTTTTTCATAAATAAATCCCTCAAATCCTTGATCAGCGACCCAAAAAACCTAAATAGTATAAATTTACACACTTTAAGTGCAAAAATATTGAAAAGACTCATTTTAGGGGTTATTTTTGCTAATTTAAGACTGAAATATTAATTATTCATACAAAGTTCCCCCAATATCTTGATCAGGGACCCAAAAAACTCGTATGGACTTAACCTGGTCACTCAAACTGCGAAAACTGCAAAAACACCCCTTTAGGAGTAATTTTTGCATATTTAAAGGTGAAATAGTAACTATTCATAAAAAATTTCCCCAAATTCTTGAACAATGACCCAAAAAACCTGTATAGACCAATTCTTGGCTAAATCTAGAAACTCTGATTTCCAGTACATCAAAATACAAATAAAGCTTTGGGGGTTGGTTTTTGCAAATTTATAGGTGTTACGAAATTATGTCCCGGAAAAGACCATGATTTTCATGATCAGTGACCCAAAAAACATATAGTAGACCAGTCTCATGATAGCCAGTGAAATTAAACCCCCCCTCCCGGCGATTTTACTGGAGTATAAAAAGTTTTTAAAAAAATTGTTCATCTTATTTTTCATAGTTTTTAAATTAAGGGGAGATTTTCACCCCCAGGGGGGGGGGTAAAAAAATTTTTAATACTATTTATTTTGCTATTTTTTCGATTACAAAAGAAAAAGCAAGATAAAAAATTTAACCGTTATTCTAATATTTTTACTTTTGGGGGTAGTTTTCCCCCATATTTACCTCCTGGGGGACTGTTAATATATTGCAATAGTTTTCAATATCATAAAATATTTATGAATATACTAGAAGCAGGGATAAAAAATAAATTAAAATATTCTGTTTTTATGTTTTTCATAAGTTTCCTTAATTTAGGGGTAGTTTTTCCCCCCTATAATTAGCCCTAATTTCCCAAAATTTGTGGGTTATCAAATAAATCCAATATTTCGATAAATAATTTAGAAAAAATAGCATTGACTTGATCATTTTAGCTTCAGTTCCAAAATTTTGCAAAAAAACCCTAAAAAGGGGTAGTTTTTGCTTATTTAAGGGTTTTCCCCTATTTTCCAGTAACTTTGGACTCCAGATTCGGATTCAGCGACCCAAAAAACCTATAATTAACCCATAAAAATTAATAATTACGAATATAACAAAAGTGATACCAATACCAATACCAAAAGTGATACCAATATCACTGGTATAACTGGTATAACTGGTATCGCGTGAGAAAGTCCTGCCCAAAAAGCCTATTACATTCCTCAGAATTAAAAAATAATAATTTATTCAGTTTAATTGTTTTTTAAAAATTATTTTTAAATTATATATATTTAATATAAATATAATTCTGAATATTTTAATTTGTTCGAGAATTCATCTAAATAATTTTTAAAAAATACGATTTTATGTTTCTTTTTTTGAAAAATAAAAAAAAAAATTATTTTTATAAATTTTTTCATTATATTTATTTAATAATTATTTTAAAAAAATTATCTACTTTTAATAAATAATTATTAGTTTTTTTAACAATATTATTAAAAAACTCTGAGAACCACTGTCCGCGCCCCTCTTCTCAGCCGGGAAAAAGTGCGTAGAAGTGTAAAGAAGTGTCTGTTACGCAGTGGTGAGCTATGCCGTGAATTTTTAACGTGGGTTGGCTACAAAATTATCATAAGATAGAAAAGGAAAACTCGTTCTGTCTTGTTTTATCTTATAGTATTTTCGTTGCCAACCCTTGATATATTTCACGGCATAGCGCATCACTGCTGTTACGTGCGGCCCGCGACTTCACAGAAGTGTTACAGAAGTTTCGAAAAAGTGGGATGCAACTCTTGAGTAAATAACCCTACCACGAGTTTTGGTTAACTTGTGAGGCTTTGGCGTTTCATTGAAAATTACCAAAATATCCAAATTGAAAATTACCAAAATATTTTATAACATTCAGCCCTGCGTTTCTAGGCCCAGAAGGCCCATTGGAAGGAACGGAAGGCATTCGGCATGTTTTTTCAACATAACAAACTCATCCATAACCATTTGGTGTAATTTGGTGTTCCAAATGTATTGAACTCCCCTTGTACTCCTCAAGTGTTCAAGAATGGTCGTTTTGTCAATAATAGGTTAATTAAACATAAAATATAAAGTTAAAAGATTAAATTGAGCATTTCAACAACTAGTAGTAATATGAAAGCTAATTGTCAGTACCGTAAATCTGAGTCCAAATTTGAAATCAGTGACCCTAAAAACATAAATAATGTTGATAAATTTAAGGTTTTGTAACATATTAAAGTTATTTGACAGCTAATCGACAGCCGTCAGCTGTCAATTCCGAAAATCATACTCAAAATTTGAAATAATCGACTAAAAAAACATAACAAATGAGGATAAATTTAATATTTTTTACAAATTAAAGTGATTTGACAGCTAATTGACAGCTGTCAATTAGCTATCAATGCCGAAAATCTGTCATCAAATTTGAAATAAGCGATCCAAAAAACATAACCAATGAGGATAAATTTAAGTTTCATAACAAAGTTAAGTGATTTGACAGCTAATTGACAGCTGTCAACTGTCAATATCGAAAATCTGATTTCATATTTGAACTAAGTGACCAAAAAAAAGTATACGTACGAACTTTTAGAATAAAATATTAATTAAAAAATTGGATACTTCAAAAAGTTATCCGATTTACTAAAAAAAAAGAGGGGGAAGGATTCAGAGGGATTCAGAGGGATTCAGAGGGATTCAGATCTCTAAACATGTTTTTCTGTTCATTTTAAGTCATTCCAAGCGTTTTCCCGAAAAAAAAAATTTTGAATCCGGATTCAGGATTCACAAGGGATTCCGAATACCTGAATCCTGTGGTTAGCCCCCTGCGTAAATCTTAAAGAATTTTCATTATTCAATTGATACACGTACTTTTTTTTGTTGTGGTAATGTATTATATCGTCTTTTCTACGGCGCTATGATATAAGTTTTTTTTCTTCAAAAAAATTAAATTTATGTTCGAGTATAATAGAATAATTTTTTTTTTTAATTTTATAATACATTGTGCTTACGGATAAATGTGGATATAATATTGAATAAGAATAAAATTTATCGATTATCGATTTTATTGTATTTTGTAATTGAACAATGATGAGAAAGTTAATGTGTATAGGAAAAATGCTTATACTTTTTAATGCCTTATGTTACATAATAAATTTATTTTGATTTTTTTAATTTCACATTCATTAAATATTATTCTTTCATTTTCAGATGGTCATGCCCCCCTCGCCGAAATAAAATTTTTTGAAAAAATAGTAACATTTTTTACCTTAATTTAAAAATTTGAAAATTTTTTTATTAACAATTATTGCTAATAAGAAATTTTTGGCCTCTCTCGAAAATATTTTCTGGATATGTGCCTTTACAGAAGTCCCTATAGGGACATTTGGTGCAGAAATATAAAAAATATAAAAATATATAAAAAACAATAATTCATATTATTTAAAAAACAATAATAATTTGAAAATTTAATTAACTTTGTTCACTTTGATGTGTAAAAAGCATAATTTCTATTATAAAAATTTAAATATAAATTTTTGAAATAAATAAATAAAGAAATAAAGAAATAAATATGTATTTGGATATTGAACACAATAGATACTTTATTATCAAAATTATAAGTAAATGTGCTCCATGCTCATTATTGGTTGTGTAGTTACACAAGCCAGTTATAAAATACTTTCAATACAAAAAGAATAATATAAATTTTGTCAAAATTTTAGAAAACCAAAGCATATAATTAAATAAATGAAATTTTCTGAAATACTATATTATATAGTTGTATATTATATAATACATAAAAACCTTTTCTATAATGAGAAAAAGCGCCACCTAGTTGTTAAAAGATGTATTCTATATAACATGAAAATATAATATAATCTGTACTTATATTTATCAGAATATTTCATTTTCTATTTTTCAAAATAGAAAATGTTTTTGGAACTAAACAAATGATTTTTATATCGACTGATTTTAAAATACAATATTTTATCAAAAAAATTTAAAATAAAGTAGTTCATATCCAGGGTTACATTGATTCTGGAACTAGGGCTTATCTTTAGGTTTGATTGTTAAATAATCGGTTAATTATGATTCATTATTGCAAACGATTATTTAAAAAATCAACATTTGAAGATTTAATATTTTTGGATTTAAAAATGGTCAAAAAATTACAAATATTCTCGAAATATTCAATTCAGAATTATATAGGTATCAAAAATTTTTTAAAAAAATTTACTCATCAAAACCTTGTTATAAAACCTTCAAACATAACCTCAAAAGCATGCAATCCATTATTAAATACTGCATACCTAGGCATTAGTGGCATCAAGAATGTAACATTTGAATAAAAAAATGTTAAATATTTTTTTTTATGCACTCAAGAAAGAAAAAAATGTAAAAGATAAATAATAATGCAAATATATTTATAATGCAGTAATTCTTGTGAAAATTGCAGTACTTATTAAAATAAAAAAAAAAAAAAAAGTATAATTTTTTAAAGTGATTTATTTGATACGGAAATTACTAAAATATAATTTCGTCACAGAATAATTTTTTAAAATTTTATTTTTTTTAATTAAAAAATTAAATAAATAATAATTTTGAAAATATTAACCGCGAAAAATTACAAGAGAAATGAAAAAAGACGCTTTTTAAATTTTAATACACAACATTTATTTATATTTGTCGGCTTTTACTGTATTTTTACTTATACAACAAAGTCGCGGATGTAAGACGGTAAAATTCTTTTAAAGATTTTTCTTTTTTTAAGTATCTTCCATAGGAGCTCTTAAAATGAATTTTCTTTTCATCTTGCATTGTTTTTTTTTGTCTACCTTTTTATAAGTAATAGAATAGTTGTAGTAGTAACGATAATTCTTAAGTTTGATAAATCTTATCAGTGAATTTATACTTTGCAGATGTTTTTTATTATTGTTATTATGTACTTTTGTGTTTTATTTTATTGCAAAAAAAATATTAAAAAAGAGATTTTTTCTTTTTTAATTATTCTAAAAAAGTCTCATATTTTAGTGTCTAAAACAATAGAACTTACAAAAATAATGAATTTAATAAAATAATTTCGTAATTATTAAATTTTTTTACAACTTTTATAATTGAAATTTCTAAGAATTGAATACCATTATTTAAAAAAAAAAAATGTGGAATGAAATGGGTAATAAAGATAAATAATAATTTTATAACTGCAAAAGTGAAACAGTCTAAAAATAAAAATTTATTTATCACAGGTAATAATGGCTTCCGTTTTACTTTTTTATTACATTCTTTTAAATATTTATTTTTTACTAGTTTTTTTCACTATTTTTAGATTAAGTTTATTTATAAAGCAAATATAATTGCAGATGATTTATTTTTGCGTTGTTTAAAAGTAGTCTAAATTTGAAAAAAAAGAAATTTACCGTAAATTTTATGCATAGAGTAGGCTGAAATATAAATCTAATTGTCGTAATCAACATTTTTTCAGTTGTCGACATCGGAATTATGGTTTTTGCAGCCAGTTTTTTTTTATTTTAAATGGTTGAAAATGTCATTAAAACCTCAAGAAAAATTAAACAAAAAAATTTTTTTTGGTCTAAATATTATTTTTTCAAATTTTATGATGTAATAATGATGCCACATTGCTCCCATTTTAAAAGAGTGAAAACTGGAATTCCAGTTGCGGCAAACTGAAATTTTTTCGATACCGGCAACCGAAATTCTGGTAATAAAGACAATCGAAAAATTCAATTGTTTAGTGAGATTTGAAAGTTTAGGTAGTAAATCATGATATTTGATACTCTTTTGAAAAATTTTGAAGTGCAAAGTTATTCCGGGTCAAAAATACTAAAATTTTATCCGTTTTTGGGATCCCGAAAAATGGATAAGATTACTGATTCAGTAACTAACATGATTTACCTATAAGTGCGAGCAAATTTTGTAAAAATTGTAAAAATTTCCATTTATAATGTGCAATTTCCAATTTTTCGTATAATTTCATAATAATCTGTGTGTGCCACATCAGTGTCAAAGTACACTGTAAAAAGTAACTTTCTTAAATTAACAAAAAAATTAGTACATTTTCGAAAAATTATTAAATTTTCGAAAAAATTTGTAAATATTCGAAAAAAATCGTAAATTTACTAAATTTAGTATATTAAAAAAAAATTCGAATATTCTCGATTTTTTTGTAAATTCGCAAGAGAAATTGAAAATTTACAATTTTTTTTCGAAATCTTACAAAAAAATAGTTTTAAATTTCCGAAAAATATTTGTGAATTTGAAACTTTTTTCGTAAATTCACAAAAAAAAAATCGAGAATTCTCGAATTTTTCGACAATACACTAAATTTAGAAAATTTGCAATTTTTATCGAAATTTTTCAAATTTTTTTGAAAATTTACTAATTTTTCGAAAAAATTCTTTTTTTTTTGTTAATCTAAGGAAGTTACGTTTTACAGTGTAGTTTACGTACATGATATTTTAAATTCTATTTTTTTTAAATCTTCAATCATTTCGAAGTCCACTGTATCCCATAAAATAAATTTAAAAATCACGAAACCGAAATTCCGCATAAAAATATTATGACAATTCTCAAAACAAGTATAAGTCTTAACCTTAGTTAAAAAAAAAATGTTCTTGCATAAATTAATTAAAAATTAAACCCAAAAAAAAAACAAGAGGAATTAATTAAAATAAATTTAGAATTATTATTATTTAAAAAAAAAAAGTCTGCAAGATCCCATAATAATTAAAAATTAAAATTTCACTCTGTGTATTTAAAATAAAAAAAAAACCAGCAAAGTTTATATTTAAATGAACCCCTTCATCTTCTTTTTATTTTATACAAAAATAAAAGTACAATAACAGAAATGTAATTCAATCAATCGTACTTAAAAAAAAAGCTCGTCACGTTCGTTAAAGCAAAGAAAAAAAAAATTAATTCAACCCTTTTTTTTATTTTGTTTAATTATAACTGAAAAAAAGAAACATTTCTAAGGATTCAATCTTAGATACCATTCGTTGAATTTTAAAATAAATCGGATTTTACGTAACAAAGGATTTTGAAAAAAGTGTATGGCTTTTTTATTTGTCGTATTAATAATTATCACATGCATCTAAATAAATACCCGGAGTAAAAAAAATGATTTATTGTACGGAAGCTTCAAAATGATGACTAATGCATTTACGCTCCATTTTTAAGTGTATCAAATAAATGACGTCATGATTTTTTGACAAAAAAAAATTATTTACTATTAAATGTACCCTTATAACTAAAACTACTACAAAGTAAATAAAAGTACTAACCGGTTTCTATTTTTTTATAAAAAAAAAATGTTTAAAAAAGATTGAAATCGATTTTATTTTTTATTATCCTTGAAAAAAGTTTATATTTAACGGTTACTTATACCCATCTTATACCTAGAAAGAGAGTATGTTAGAATCTTGTATGCAAAAAAATAAAGAATCTTTAAAAGGTTTCTTTTATACTTTTTTTACTGCCATAGAAAAGGTATTTATGTGTGTTTAAGAAGTAAAATATTTGTTTTTAATTATTTCTGTAAATTTAATAGAAAATAAATGCTTCGGTTCGAAATTTATTGATTTTTTTAAGAATTTTGATGTCATCAATCTGTTTAATTAAATTTTGATCGTTGGGGATTAACTTATTGTAAGGATTTGTGACACTAGCGTGATCACGAGCGTTGACTGAACACGCAAACGGATATAAAATATTGTGCCCATATGATGCATAATATGGTGCATGGGCTTGTGCATGGGCGTACAGCAACTGCGGAAATTCCATGCCAAATTATATGAAGGGATTTTGTAAGTCCGGATAAGCGAAAAATTCCAGAGTCATCTTTCAGTGTACAAAAATTTGTATGGGAAAAATTACTGATTCATATGGACTGTGGAGTTTTGATCTTAAATTGGGTGTGTGCAAAAACATGTTTTATAGTTTTGAAACTACATAGAAGGATTTCAAAAAAATAGAAAACAGCTCTTACCTTCTAGCAAGTTAAAAAAAAAATGGTTTAGGTTTTTTAAAAAATTTTTTTAGTAGAAAAGTTAAAAAAAATTAATGCAAATTAAATTACCAAGGAAACAGTACGTAAAGATAACATAAAAAATTATCATAAAAATTGCACGAAAAAATTAAAACTCGATAATTTATTGATAAAACAAGTAACACATTTTTTATCTAAAAGATGATAATTTAAAAAAATAAATTTTCAATATTATATTTTCTCGCATTACAAGTAAAAAATAATAATAATTGTCTTAAACCTTGATCCACTTTAAAAAAAATACAATATTTATCACATAATTACATATTTTGCAAAAAGAAGAAAAATAATTTTTTAAATAATCATTTAGCAATTGTTATACTTTTTTATATAATCTTCGAGGCAAAAAGTATAAAGTAAGTGAAAGATTTCTCGTTTTATTTAGAACGTCTTGTAAATAAACAAGGGAGTTTGATTTAAAAAAAAAAACTAGTTATTTATCTAGAAAATAAATACGATTAGAGAGCGATTTATGTAGGTTTTCTAATATAAAAAAAAATTTCTTATAAGATTAAAAAAAATAAATTATTTCATCCTCTTTCTGTTTCTGCAAAAAGAGAATCACTTTAAACGATTGAATTTCCTTTTTCATTTTTGATGCTTTTTATCTTTGGGTATTAGAAAGAGATGAAACAAATTTTTTGGGTTTTTTTTTGTCTTGACTTTTTATAAAGCTGACCAATCATGTAAAAATCCTTTATAAAAAAAGCTCTCACGTTATATCTTGTTAGTCATTTTAATATATTACAACTCTAACATGTGTGCATTTTAACTTTTATCAAAAATTTTGTTTTAGTCGTGTAGGGTAATTGATCCAGTGAATGGTAGAGTTTTATGCATTTCAAAGCAAATGCTTATTTTGGAATTATTTTAGATACCTAAAAGTTCCAGATTACAAAGTAAAAACAAAATTCAAAAACGATACTATTTTCATAGCAAAATTAGGAAAATATGAACAATTTTTTGCCTGAGCTTTAGTAAAATTTTAAAAATAATTTTTTTAGATTTATTCTTAAAATTCTACGCTGATTAATCGCATTGTTATTAAAAAATTCTTGAAAGATATTATATTTATTTGTAAGTATCAGTCAAAATGTACCAAAAGCATGTACAGTCTCCAGGTAAGTCGAAAAAACAAGCAATTCCTTAATAGGGTCATTGGCGGATACAGGGGGGGTCAAAGGGGTCGATTGACCCCCCCTCATCGGTCAGTGTTACCATTTTTTAGCTAATTTTACGTTACATAATTAACGCAAAGTATCATTTTGACCCCCCCAAAAATTTTCTATATCCGCCTCTGAGGGTATATCCAAAAATACATTGATATCAGTTAAAACTCAGGAAATTTGTGATTAGAAATTCAAATTCAAGGGTTGAGTTAGAAAGAGTTCTATAAAATTTTACTAAAATAAATTTTCATGCGAAAAGCTGTTTACATTTTGAGAAGTAATAAAAGATTTAATAACAGTATTTTTAATAATTTTTAATCCTGCTAGTGAGATAATATATTTGAAGAGTAATTCAAGAAACGACTTAAAATAGCTCGTTTTTAAAATTAAAAAATTAGCAGATCATCACCAAAATAAACTTGCAAAATGACGGTCATTAACTGGATCATTTACCCTACGAGATTATACCATATTTCCGTTTTAATTTTTTTTTTTACTAAAAAACAGGTCTATACATGTTTTCTGATTAAAATATTATTCCATAAAAAAAAATCAACGAGATATTCTGATTAATTTAAACGAGATGATTTTTAATATCCTTTAATAACATCAAATAACACACTATAATTTTAATTAAAAAATTTTAATAAGTATTCACTTATTTACACATGACAAAATCCTGTTTTTTTCTACATACATGTGATTATAAACATCAAAAAAAAAAATTGAGTGATTTTGCTGAAATTTTACTCGAAAAATAAAAGGAAGAAGGTAAATGTTAAAAAACAATAAAAAAAATTGATATAAAATAACAGTAAAAAAATAAAATCATGCAAGCGAAACAAAAAACAAAATGTGTTGGTTTCAAGGACAAATTTATAATATTCGACAAAAAAAATGTAACATTTGTTAATTGAATTTCGTGCAAAAAAAATTTTTTAATTAAAAAATATAGTGATTTTGTAATTTATTTGATTTTTAATAAAAATCCTCATTAATAAATTTTTTGTTTTACAAATTTTATTTACTCATTTTAAATTTCAGAAAAGTAACTGAACTTTTTATTATATAAATAAACTAACAAATAAATAAAATATGAGTCACTGAATAAATTACACGAGAGATAATAAAAAAATCGATTCCTTTTTTTCTGTTATCAATTCAAATAATTACATACCTCAGAAAACTTTCTTTTTTTAAAAGATAAATATTTGTTTATCTATTTTACTATATTAAGAGAAATTAAAAACGGAAGTTGAAAATGCATGTTTCTTTAAATTGTTATATAAATAAAGTGAAGATTATTTTAATTCAATAATAAAAATGTAAAAATACACCTACACACATAGAAATATCTTGTTGCCATGGAAAGTTATATGAATAAGCAAAACACATAGTTGAAGTCTTTTCACATTTTTTTTCTATGATATGTTGAATATATAAAAAAAAAATCAATTTATATCACGTAACACTCACTTTTTAAATTTGATTTTCAGGTAGTTTTGGTCTACCAATCAACTTCACTCTACACAATAATTAAATTCAGAGAAACACTGATTTAAGCACATATTTATTTTTATTTTTTGCACATAATTTTCACTAAAAAAAGTGGTACGTATGTAACTCGTTTACCGGCAACGTTCGCGAGTACACTGAATTATAATGAAAAGAAAAGAGATATATTTTCATAAGATGAAATAAACGTTTGGTGTCGCTGCTATAGCTCTGTACACATTTTCAATGTATGAATAGAATGCGCGCCTCCACCATTAAAGGCGTTATGTATATGGGTAATAATTTCAATTATTTTGATTGCCTGAAAAAAAGTATTAGAATTTTAAACGCGAGGTATGTTTCGCTTATTTGAATTTTTTAGATGTTTCAGCTTTTGACAAAAGATGGTAGTTTATGAAAGCTTTAAACTTTATTGGAAATGAAATTTGATTATAATTCTAAAATTGGAATGCAAAATTTTTAATAATTTTTTTCAAAACCAATAATTTTTTACTAAAATGAATAAGATGCTTATTCATAATTATTATATTTATGCCTAAGTTAATACTTGAGACTGGATGACGGAGATTGATAAAAACATGCTCATTGTTATTTTTCTATGAGCCAGAGAAATTTGATGAAAAACAGAAAATATTAGTCAGGCCACCAAAGCGCACCGTTTGTGCACCTAAGTGCTGCGTGAATAAAAGTTGGTGTTTATATTTTATGGTCTTTTTAGACCCAAACTAGGACCTAAAAAAGCCAGATCAGTAGTTGTCTATATTTTAAGGATTGAAGCTAAAACAACTTTCAAAATTTTAAAAAGGAATCAAAAAAATTTTATGTATTTTTTGAATATTTTTGAAATCAGTAGATTAATGGTTTAAACAATATTTAATATTTAAATCATTTAATAACTTTATTTTTGGCCTCAATTTTTTTTAAATAATTTGTTAATAGCAAATAACAGGTGAAATTTTAGGCGAAATTCACAAGATATTTGTGTTTAGTAGATTGAAAAACTCATAATAATTATGCGCACCACATAATATGATATTCATCAAATATTTTCATTTAATAAATTTATAAACAGTTTTGTATTGTTTAAACTATTAAATGGGTGCCTTTAAAAATAGAAAATATGGTTTTGGAAAATCAAATTACATAGAAATTTTTAAAATTATTAACTTGGGCCCTTAAAATATAATCAATTTCGCAATAATGTGTTAATAACAAGCAATCTGCCACTTTTGGGTAAAAATAGAACCCGAATTCAAGTTTGGCAATTATTTTAATAAGTTGATTAGATTTTCGATTACCGGGTGAAAATAGGACCGATAATTTTACTTCGTAAGAGCTTAGGTATTTGGTTGTAAAACTTATTGTAAATGAGTTATTATTTTAGGAATTTTATTTTTTTGGTAAATTGTAACTAATTGTACTAGGTAATTAAAAATCCAATTAATTTCAGTGATGGGCATATCGCGATAATTTCAGTACTTAATAATGAATAATTATGCGATAATTTAGAGCTATTTAGCGCTAATTTTTTCTTTAACCAATAAAACAAATATCGATATCGAAACCATTTTCGATAAGTGCTAATTCAATTATCGGTTATCGAATTTCTTTTCGTATGAACCAAGGGAGCTATATTTATAAGACACATACATCACATATCGAGGAACAGATAACGTGATTTTCTTTCTTTTAAGTTTTTTTTCGAGACCACTTATTTCATACCAAATTTTAGTACATGAATAACAATCAAAAATTAATATTATGCAATATACAGACCCACGTAAAAGGATTAAGCTTAATTTTGGGTAAGTCTTACTGGAGTAAGCTTACTGGAGTAAGCTTACTGGATTAAGCTTACTGAAGTAAGCTTATCCAAAATTAAGCTTAACGCATGTTCTTACTCAAAAATCTCGTCAAAACTCAAAGAACCCACCTTTAAATATTTAAATATTTGAGGAAATGCTATAGGCTAATTTTAACATGAATTTTATTAACATAATTGAACACTGATTCTGTTTGTAAAATGAAAATTAGTATATCCCCACGTAAAAGGATTAAAGATATTTTGTTAAAATAACTTCCTTTAATACCCCCTTTTTATCTAAGCAGGCGCTAGGTGCACCCTAGCAACTACGCAGTTTATTTTTTTATTTTTTATTCAAACAGTTCCAAATAGACAGATTCTTCCCCATATAAATGTAGTTTCTTTACATATACTTGAAAAAAGTTGTCTTTTATTTTATACTGTAAGATACAAAAAAAGTGATGGAATAATATTATTTTTTATATTCATTGAGCAAATAATATTTTTACATTATATAAATTTTTGTCTTACATTTCTTATATCATTGGTTTTTGTGGTTGTATATTTTTTTATACACAGCTGTTATACACAATAAATGCGTTTGCAATTTTTATAAAAGGTTTTATGAAGCAATCTGAAATCAAATACATAAGAATAAATAGTTTAATACATGATATTTTTATTTATAGAATTGCATTACATGGACAAATAAATAAATAAATAATTTTTTTCATTTATGTTAATTAACAGCAATTTTACACTTTCTTAGCTTACATTATCATTTTAATTACACGTTTTATTATAAGCACGCACACTTAAAAATATTCTCAAATAGTAATGATGGATTTTAAAAAAAAGCCGGTTTATTTAATTCTTAGATTTTTAATAAATCCTCTTATAAATTACATAATAGCCCAAGTTTTTTATATTTATCTCTTAATAAATACAATAATACAGACGCACACAACTTTAATTTTAATATGTACAATGTATTTGTTTTTATAATGTAAATTGAATAAACATCTTATAATGTTTTTATAATGTTTTTATTGTGTTTATAATGTTTTTTTTCAGCTGTTTATAGCGAGAATTTTATTTTTGTCTGACTAATGTTGACCTATTTCTACTGATATATTTTTTTAAAGATTATATTATTTCTTTTTCAAATATTTTTTTTGTAAATAAAAATTTTTATTTTAAAATTGATATCTTCATTTTTTAAACTGAAAAAAAAATTACTAAATATAGAAGAATTAATGTTTGTAAGAATATTTTTAATTAAAATATATTATTGAATTTTTTATTTTAATTCAAAAAATATTATTTTTGAAATTTCTAATTTTTTTTGGAAAACTTTTGTCTAAAAAATTAAATAATTTAGTAGAAAGGATAGTGAATTTTTCTTGCTTGGTTGTAAAATTCGTGCTTGTAATTTTGGAGATTATAAGCTTCAAAATGTGTTATACTTAAAAAAAGTTTATTATTATTATGTTTAATTTAGGTACAAACATATTTATCTAATCAAAATCAAGTTTAATTTTAACTTACAATCAAATAATTTATTTATTTATTAACCTTCTTTTTACAATTTAATTATTTTGAAACTTGTGACATTTTTTAGACATTTTTAACATAGAACATGTTTATAGGGAGGGGATAACCTGGAAATCTAAAAATCAAGGGGGGTCAAAAGTGTACGATTTAAGGTGGGAGGGGGTCTTATGGTACTTAAAATATTTATGATTTAGGGACCTAGAATAATACGCGCTTAGGGAATCAGAATAGTTTGGGTTTAGAATTTTAACATCTAGCAAATGTGAAAATTATAAACTATAAAAATAGCATAGTATATTAAGTATCAAGGGTGTAAAAGTTTTGGCACTCATGCTAGTGCTCACTCATGCTATTGTCTAAAGTATTTCGCCCATGGTGCTTAAGATATTTTTTGCCCTCATAGGCATTGAACGAGTGCAGAAAAATCTTTATGTACGAGTTTTACGCCCGGGAGGGCAAAAAATTGTATTTTAATTTTCGTGTCTGTGCTCAGCTGTAAGTAAACATGTTCCATAAATTTTGGTTCTGTTTACACAAACCAGTTATAATTTTTTAGTAGTGATAGCCAATTTTCAAAAATCTCCATTTTACATTCGCCTTTTTGTAATTATCAATCCATAACAGAGTAATAAGTAATGCACAATGCTACATATTAGATGAGAGATTCTACGTCAACTGGTGCTAAGTTGGACTAGATGGTTGCGACTCAAACTATTTTTTTTCGAAAGTACCACTAAAATAATTCCTAATAAGTACTTATAAGTCCTCTCACCTATTTTTAGCTTTCTCGATCCAGTTCTCGATTATTGGCAACATTTTCATGTTTTGTAAAAAATGATTTTTTTATAAGACCCCAAATCAAATTTTTTTCTACGAGAAAGCAAATATTTTTCAATTGAAAATAAGAATTTAGCAGCAACCATCAGGAAATTTTGCATCAATTTCCAAAAACAAGCCAAAAACACAAATTTGGCTTCCAAAAATAAAAAATTGGATCGAGAAAGGTAAAAATATTTGGAATAAGTTATTTTCAGTTTTATTTTCGGAAAAAATAGTTTGAATTAATTCCTGCTCCCTTTAGTGCAATTTGAGCCCAATTGGTTTGGAAATCCTCATATCGGTTACAAATACATATTTTGAAAAATTTTTAATGTTGTTATTATTTTTAATGTTGCCATTATTTTTAATGTTGTAAAATTTATATTTTTTTTAATATTTATATTTCTAAATTGTTAGTAAATAAAAATTTTTATTGCAAAATGAAAAAAAAAAACTACAGATCTTAAATTACTGGCTTAAACCCAAAACCCTATAGATTTTCTGACTAATATGTATAACTATCTTAATAATATAAAAATTATAGTAAGATATTATAAATTTTGGGTACGATTATCTATAATAAGTCATCTTGGGAATTTTCATATAAAAATCGAATTTTAATTTAAATTTTATAATAAAACATTCGATTATAATATTTCTCCTAAATAATTAAAAAAAATTTATCATATATTACCATAAATTTAATTCCAATTTCTTTGAATAAAATGATCAAAGAGCCGATTTATTTTTTCTCTAATTACCTTGCATTAACATAAGTTTTAACAAAAGATTAATACTTGTTTCAAAAAAATGTCTTTAATTTCTTAATGGTTAATTAAATTAAAGACCAATCTTCACAATAATTTCATAATCTCTACTTTTAAAATTTAAAATATGAAATTAACATCCATATGGATTAAATAATTTAATTCGAACAAAAAAATATTATATAATGCAGCTGTATTAAAATAAATACATTGTCATTGTATATAAATATGGGATAGGCTGGTGGTGTTCCATAATACCCATAAAGTACATAAGCACATGTTAATTTGCAGGTACATATACATTGCTTTATTGTAATTTAACATGTAATTATGCTAATTTTCTAATACTCCATACGTATTATTCTGTATTAAATACAAATTTACATTTGTATTCATTCATTCAGATAGAGAGGAAAGCTAATAATACCTTGAGTTGTTATTGCTTTAAAAATGAGCTTCATCGTTTCAATTTATATTTTTGTTATTTTAAATAAAAAATATTAAAATAAATTTTTCTTTAATTAAATATATCTTTGAAATACTAGAAATTAGATAAGACAATAGATTGCTAAATTCGAAAGTGACATTTTTCTTGCATTCTAATATTTAAAATAATAAATTGATTGATTTAAAATATAAATTATTTAAATAGGTTGTTATATATATAGAAAATAATAATTCATGAATTTTTTTTATTATTAAAATTGCAACATATTAAAACAAATCAAGCTGATATTGAATAAAAAAAATGTTACATGCATATTTTTCACTTTTTAATGCATAAGCTTTTATTGTTTTGTTTATATGTTAAAAATATGCAATCGTAATATTTATACAAGTGTATGTAATATTTTTTAATTTAAAAAAATAATGATCGAACTGAAAATTCATTGATTTATCAATGTATTTTTTAAAATTAAGTATAAATTATAATAAACGTCATCAAAATTATGTTTTTCATTCCAGGAACACGTTCTGTCAACTGTAACGTACTCAAGTTTGCACTATATGTTATAATACTCGTGCATTTATTTTTGATATATGGAATATTCTTCAATGAATTTAAATATTGTTAAATTAATTGCTTTTTATGACTGCTAAAAGAAAATTTAAAAAGACTTAATTGTTGAATATATCCCTCAAATTTAAGTTGTATTGGACCCATTTATTACTTATATGGCACCTTGTCAATAATTGGGTAAGCATTACGTTTACTCATAATCAATTGTGATGCTACTGAAACACACTTTCATTGGACTAATACTCCACAACTTTTAAGTTATGAGGTCCTAGTCCAACTTTTAGGTCCTAGCCAATGCTGCTGAAGAACAATTGAAGATGGCACGCTGTGTATATATGCCCATTCGTACAAATTAGTGACACAATTACAAATAAATTAAAATTTCTGAAAAGAAATGAGTAACTTTTATTTGTACTGTTTAACATTTTTTTATGAGATCAAGTACTGGATTATTTTTTCCTTGTAGGTCTTAGAAAGAAACATACAATGCTGAAAACTGGGCTGCTAAAGCTTACTGATGATATCAAAATTTGTATGGATAAAAAATTTGCCACCTTGTCACAGTTCAATTTCAGAAGTATTTTTTATTTCAGTTTTGAAAACTCACGAAAGAATTATCCATATAGTGTCTTTGCTATAGATACGTGCATGTATAAACTGTTAAGTGTACAATATCCAAATGTACATTCATCTACATACATTTGATATGTGCATTTTATTTAATATTCTGTCTATGCAGTACGAAGTACATTTTAAACTCTTATTATATTACAAAATATAATAACAAAGTTCAATTTCCTTTAGAATATTTTTGTTTTTGTTTTGCTAAAGATTAGTAGTAGAAATATTTCCTTTTTGTAATAATATTTATACATACGTGTAATACTTTTTTCACATTACAGGTGCATGTACTTGCATTTATATAATTTTTGCACGTGTATTATATATTTTTATATTATTGACAATGACAGTCTTTGTTATTTCTTTTACAAGTAAAAGAAGGTTTGCGTGGGTGTATATGAAAATACCTTATTTAATTAAAAAATTTAATATACATGCAAAACAAATAAAATTATTTTATGAAGTAGGACAACAAAACAATAAGTAATTTACCAATAGCTAAAAATTTAAAAATTTTTGAAAATTTTTTTAAACTCATTTTAAGAGGTCTACATACGAAACATATTAAATGTTTAAATTATTCCATTGCGGCGTATGCAAGGATTTTAGACTTGGGAAAATTCGCTTGCCACCAGCGAATTTTTTTCAGTGTACGGGAATGCTGAGCTTCAGAGCTTCCGACTAAACTTAAAAGCCCCAAATACTGTATCAGCTTCATTAGGTCCCTTGAATTCATTTCTTAGAACCCTAAGTTTCTGAGTCAATGCCCTGCCTGAGTGCAAAAGGACTACTATTATTTATCTTACTACCGGTAAAACTCGCCCCTTGCATTTATGAAGTAGTTTTCCATAGTATTTTCATAGACCCATTACCTCTTTCCAATCACCTGGACTTTCCTCAACAGGAGTCTCTACTACAGAGGTATACAACTTTGACGATTGTTTCACTTTAGTTGCTTCGTTCTCCAGAAAACAATCCTGTAACCAAAAACTTATCACCGGTTTGTGTAAGCACAACAAAAATGCTTGAAACATATTTACTTACAGGGCTAGATATAATGCATAAACACTACGCAGCATTACAATACAATTTGCTATTTTTATAATTTGCAGTTATCACCTTTACTAGAAGCTAAGATTCTAAACCCAAATTATTTTGATTCACTAACCCCGGATTATTCTAAGTCCCTAATTCGAAATTATTCTAAGTACCTAAATCCGGATTATTCTAAGTCCCAAAATTTCAACTACTCTAAGTCTCATTTAATCCCCTTCCCACCTTAAATCAGACACATTTGACCCTCCTCCCTTAAATCGGAAATTTTTTATCCCCTCTTGATTTTCAGATTTCCAGGTTATCCCCTCCCTACAAACATGTTTCATGTTAATAAGAGCAAAAACAAATTTCACGATTAAAATCGATTTTAATGCTTTTTCCGTATGATTGTATACGTGTGTGTGTGAGTATGAGTGTATGCACTAAAGAATTTTTCCCATTCTAACATACATTTCAGAATAGAATTATCTCTTTGATATTATGAACTCTATGAATTCAAAGATTAAATTTTTGAATATTTGAATATACATCAGGTGAATGCTCACGTCCAAATTCTATACCCCAGGATCGTATCTTCTTTCTACAGCCACCTTTAAAAGGACCTCCGGAATAACCTTAAAAAAAGTAATATAATAAATTAAAATCAAATAATTAAACATCAAGGAAAAAAATTTTTGAATCCACAAATAAAAAAAAAAAATAAAATAAATTAGAAATAAATTATAAATCTATGATAATTTCCACGTCAATTGGATCCAAATTAGAATTGGTAGATTCTATTTTTTTCTGAAAGTGCATCTCATCTATTTTTAGTTTTGGTTAATTTTCGGCATCCGTCGTTATTCCTTTTAGTTTCTCAATCTGAACCTAAATTATCTGAAAATTTTATCTTCTCTTTTCACATGGGAGCAATACTTAATTTTTTTTATAGAATTACTAGTTTTAAGAATATCGTTTTAACTCTATTTTCCGGATCTAATATCTAATATTCCATCAAAAAAAAAAAAAAAAAACGAGATTTTTTTTGGCTTTTGCGTTGGGACTCGTATTTTTTTTCTTATGCTATAAAAAATTTATTCAAAAAAAAGATTAAAAATTAGAATTTAGTTTAGAACTAAAAAAAAAAATATTTTCTGCGTTTGACCAACGTCCAAGATTAAATGAAACTTAACTTTCCCAATATCAAAATCTAATATTTTAAATAATTGCATTTAAGTGTGATAACTAGTAAATTTAATTTTAGTAGTAAGACTATTCAACCCAAGTGGTTTAGTAAAATTTTAGCGCCAAGCTACTAGTGAATTTAAGAGCTATTTTAGGTACTATTGCAAATAATTTTAGCCATCACCAAGCTATTACCAATTTAAATAGTGATGGTTACTCTACCCTGTTTTAATACCAACTGATGTGAGGATCCAGCTCGTGTTAAGTAAAATAGTTACTTAACCGTTTAAGTTTTAAAGCCTTATTTATGGATGGATTTGGAAATTGCGACAAAAAGTATCCAAAAAATAACTGAAATAATGGTATTCTAAGTACAGTGAGTTTCATTTTCAGTTTATAAAGTCAGATTTTTGATGTAGTTTTCTGGCAAGTCAATACAGTGGATCTATATTGAAAAAAAATTATTATAAATAAAACATTACATGTAATAACTGAAAATTCTTTTACAAATGCTGTTATTAATTTTGAAGTTCTAAAGATTAATTAAAGAAAATATAACGATTTTCAATTATAGAATAAGTGAATTTTTAAAACAATATTCGGATATTACATGTAATTTTTGTCCAACTTAGACCCGCTGTATTGACTTTTCAGGAAGTTGAATAAAAAATCTGACTTCATAGACTATTAAAAAAGCATCTCTTCTTACTGAGGAAACGGGTATTTTCAATTAAATTTCGGTGTATAAGATACTTTTTGAGGCGATTTGCAAATGTAAACGTAAATAAAGCCTTTAGACTTAAATGAAGCTTCGCAACAATATTAACCACAGCTGGGCGTATTAATTAATACCTTCCGTAATACGTTGCTTCACCATCACTACTTTTTAATTGCGTAATATGGCAACTGAAAATTATTTGTACCAAGCTACAGTAAATACAACTAATATGACTGCTGGAAATTATTTTAGTCTAAGTCCACTAAGGTTGATTAGTAAGGCTACTAAACTTATAAAAATTACATAAACCGAAAAAATTTATTGCTCGCTTAAATTCCTGGCTACTAAATTTATTCTACTATAATAAAATTAAGCACGCGATGAATTTTGCAGTAAAAAAATATTTCATAAAAAAAAAATTTAATCAAAAATAATTTTAAGACTGAAAAAATGAATAAAAACGATATTCCCACTTAAAAATTCTTTAATTTTGACCTCCCGAGTAAAGTAATAAGACTAAGCAAATTTTCGCGCTGCAGTTAACTATATAGTACACGCCACAACCACTTTAAAATTTTATTGTATTCCCACTATTATAAAATTTCGCATGCAATGCGTTTTTTTTAAAATGTAATTTTTATATTTAAATTTTAAGTAATAAAGTAAATTTGTACTTTTATTGAAGCCCTGTTAATAATTCTGTTGTAACCCCAATATTATAAACTTTTCTAAATTTAATACTTAATCCCGCTATTTTAAAACTTTTGTAAAAAATGAAGATAAAAATTATTTTAAAAAAAACCCTACTAAAAAAAAATGTTGAAAAAAACTAAAAAAAATTTATTGAAAAAAAAAATAATTTTACTAAAACTGTGAAAACCGGTTTGAAAATTCTTAGATGTTGCCCGCTTGAACTCAGAAATGATAATAACGACTTTTAAGAGCGGCTGATATATATATACTCTGTTAGCCCCGCCCACTTTTAATGCGCGCGCATTAAAATTTAGTAGTTACTACATCTAGCATCGTGCGCATGCGCATAACATTTTAAAACTTGTTTAATATCTACAAAACCATTCAGAAAAAATTTGATGGCATTAGAACCTAAAATTGAATTATTCGAAGTCCCTAAATCGAAATTCTAAGTCCCAATCTGAAATTATTCTAAGCGCGCTATTCTAATGCGCGCGCATTAAAATTTAGTAGTTACTACATATAGCATCGGGCGCATGCGCATAACATTTTAAAACTTGTTTAATATCTACAAAACAATTCAGCAAAAATTTGATGGCATTAGAACCTAAAATTGAATTATTCAAAGTCTCTAAATCGAAATTCTAAGTCCCAATCTGAAGTTATTCTAAGTCCCATTTAACCCCCCTCCCTTAAATCCGACACTTTTCATCCACCCATCCTTTATTTTCAAATTTCCAGGGTACTCTAATATGCGTCTAAAATTTATTAAAAAAAACATTTAAAAATTTTGTTCATGCAATTTTAATTCTTAACGCTTAATAATATTTCTTAAGTAATTTTTTGTAAAGAACCTGGATATCAAGGCATAGTGTTTTTAAAGAGTAAATAATCTAAAAATCTTTTTATAAAGAAAATTCTTGCCTTGGAACAAAATAAGTTTTAGTTTATAAAATTTATGACCAATTTAAAAATATTTCTGATTCAAAATAATGATGTTTATTGCACTATATCGTTAAATGTTTTCTTGACACATTTTCATATAATAATGTAAAATATATACATAATCTTAAAAAAGCCTTTAAAGTTTACATAGTTAATATTAAGAGTGAAAAGTCTCTATACACACTTAAATAATAATACTCTCTTAGCCAATCATGAATAATTTACGAATCGTATATATTTATATATATAATTTTAGAAACGAGACTTAAGTTTCCGCAGAAACGATCTTGGGTTTTAATTTATTGCAACCGTAAAGTTATCCATAACAATTCGTGACCCTTGAAATACATGTAAATATTTACTTATACTACTGAAAACTATAACTAAGGGGCTAAAAGCTTTAGAAATCGTAAACTTACTTTCCATAATATTCAACAACAAGTTTTCTACTTATAAATTATAAATATGTACAAGTTACGTTACATAAAGGCGTGATGTCATTTTCTGTGTACATGATGATAATATGCAATTTAAGTGAGAATATTAAACTTTTTCAATCAAAATTGAAACATATATAATCCTTTTGTTTAAGGATTAGAATTGGTGCGAAAATTGAATAATATGATAAGTTATTGTTGTAATATCTTTGTTATATTAAAGCAATTCTATAATATCAAAATATTTTACACACCCAGGGTCTTTGTATATTCTCTTGATCTATTGAGGTGTAATTAATATAAGTGATTTATACGACGCGTTTATTGGCTTTTTTAGGGTTACAAACTACAACCATAGTATAATCCCTATGGAAAAATAATTAAAATAATACGTTATCTTTAATACCATTAAGATTTTCATTATATAGAAAATTGCTAATGTCGCTAATGAATTTATTATCATTTTTTTTATTAAAAAACTTTTTTTGGTTAACGTATTAAAAAAATGTCATAAATAAACTTAACCAAATTCAATCAAAATAAGGTTTTTTCTTTTGAATGAAAAAAAAAGAAACAGGAATAAAATAAGCTCAATTTTCATGTTTTGTATCTGTGACGTGAATATAACATGTCAATCGAATAAACTCGTTTTCAAATACGTCCGTACCAGATGTACATACAAAAGCGAGCAGTCATAGTAAAACCCCTTATCATAAAGGAAGAAAATATAGATGTAGTAGTATTTGATTTGAAATAGCATGTATTTGTCAATAATATATAGGGAACTTTGAATTACTTAATAACCACGAGTTTACTGGACAACCTATGTAGATTAGAATGAATTTTCCAACATAGATACTACTATTGAAATACGAGTAAAGAACCCTTGTATATATTATTAAGGCTTAAGTTAATGGACTGTCCGAAAATAAAATCTATTTTGAGAGCTTTATATTTACCACCTAATTTTCTATTGTTTTGTAAATGATATTGCTTTTTAAGTGTTATTTAATATTTTTTGCTTTCTTAATAGTTTGTTTATTCTTTGGGCTAATGAATTTATACGAGCAAAATAATTGAAACATAAATACAATATTGTGTACAAAAAATTTTACACAGTAATTATTCATTATAAACTATGTTGCTAAGATTACGCTTTTTTGTACTTTGCATATAATTATAGTGTATACAATTAGCTTTTAAGTGTATTTATTATACTTAATTACCGTTTAATTAACGTTTGTTTTAAATACAGCAACTTAACGCAGATATCAGTATGCTTGGTTGCAATCATTTAGGAACAAAAGCAAAAATTTTCTATTTATAAAAAATACTTACTTATTTGGGTGGTCAACAAGTATTTTCAACATATGCAGTCATTTTTTACTTCAACGTACAGTTTGATGATATTTTAAAGATAAATATTTTTTAAGTAGCTCTTTTTTAATTTTCTTGTATATGGGTTAATATTTATTTATTTATTTATTTATTTAATGAAAGTTAGTGCAGGCATTACCGATGCACGATTACACACAAAAAAATCCCGTGCGGCGTCAGCCCGAAGCTGGGTTGCTGCTCCACAGATTACAATGCTTTTGTTGCATGTAATTTCAGACCTCGTGAACCTTCGTGCCGTAAGAAAAATGCACGGTTTCCGGGCTGCCTGAGCCCGGAATATTAAAAAAGTAATGCGCATGATCATACGAGAGCACGATAGTTTAACGTACCGT
Organism: Anagrus nilaparvatae; assembly: GCA_022575985.1. Classification (NCBI taxonomy): domain Eukaryota; kingdom Metazoa; phylum Arthropoda; class Insecta; order Hymenoptera; family Mymaridae; genus Anagrus; species Anagrus nilaparvatae. Next base: position 26,590,572 of record JAKSXM010000231.1, on the reverse strand, counting down.
GCGCCCGGCACGCACGTTGTAATAATATTTATTTGTTGGTGTATATTATGTACTATTTTTTTTATTTGCAATTATAGATAATGGAGTAAATAATGAGTTCCATCGTGATAATGAGATATATTGTTTAGATTAATAAAAGATTCAATGCAATAGAATAGATTTTTGAACCTATATTCGCGAGTAAAAAAATAGTATTTACAAACTCCGAATCTGAAGTGAATACTACTATATTAAAGCATGCTTATTAAAATTGATAAATACAGATTTTTTTAATGAAAATTTTATGTGTCTTTTAAATAATAATATTTACAGGATGGTAATTTATCTGAATTGCTATACCCGTTTCAAAAATGTATTTATATTTTATATATACAATTTACCTTTATAATTAATTGCATACATAAATATAATATTATACGTGTATTATATTTCTTTTTTAGGTTATACGCGCTCGTTTTGTAATTTAAATTAAATTAAATAAGACTTTTTATCAATTTTTTGTCAATTTTAAATGCAGTGTAATATAAAAATATTAATTAATAGCGCGCACTATAAAAATCAATATAATTTGACTCTATAACATTACCGTCATTTTACACGAATTAACTCGATATTATTTTCTGAATTTTTCTGGGCGTCAGCAGCCCGGAAATAATTGAGGAGCTGCACGATAATATTGGTAATATACATCACAGGGGCTCGGGCTCAAGGAATACAGGATTTTTTTGTGTGTACAGTATTATACAATTTTAAATAAAAATGTGAAGCAGTAAAATTTGAAAATTTATAATAATAATAAATGCTTAAGTATAAGTGTATATAAATTGAAAATAAAGTTCAAAAGAAAACTAAAAATATGCTATTTTGTAAAAACTTAATTTAAGATACATTTTTATCAAAAGAAAAATACATTTAATTTAAATTTTGAAATAATGCTATATACAAATTGTGTGAAGGTAATATAAGGATTTATAGGAATAAAAAGAGTTTATATTGATTGTTGAAAAGAGGTTAATTAGTTACATTGATTTCCTGTTTGCTTAGATGGATGAAGAGATGTTTTTTGAAGGTGTTAATGCAAGTATAAAGTTTTAAAGTAGGAGGTAGATTATTCCACTCAGATGTTGCAGTGATCACAATCAATATTTGTGAAGTATGAATAATTTAAATTGTCAAGTCTTCAAATTTGGCCCAAAGTAATTTTTGTCGATAGTATACATAAAAAAATAATTTTCCTCATATTATAGACTTTTTGACTCCTTTTTTTCAGTGTGGTTTTAGTTTTTTTCATTTTTTGGCCATTATTAACTTCCAGACGCGCTTTTTTTTTATTTTTTATCTCAAAAACGTATCTATTTAATGTAAATTTTTTTGAGAAAATTTACCCTTTAAGCATAAAAAATCATGATTATAAAAATATCACTTTTTACCATTTTTAAATCTCTCACCAATTCACGTAACCGAATAAGAAGCTGACCAAAAATTCGGATTCTCCGAAAAACTTAACATAAGTATGTCAATTTTGATGTTTTTCTAATTTTTTGTTTTAAAATAGCGAAATTTTAAAGTTAAAAGTAATAATTTGTTATTTTTATGATAAAAAATCAAAGTTAAAAATTTTTAAATTTTATAAATATGATAATCAATGAATGGTGAATACAGTTTGAAAATTTTAATTTCTAAAATAGACTGTCAGGTTGCTGTGCTTGAATTTTGCTTGAATTTGTAAGCAAATTTACTTGAAAGTTGAAGCATAGCAACCTGACACTGTAATAATCATAATATAAACGAATATCCACAAAGTCGTTGTATTAACTTGCTTTTCATTTGAAGAAAATAGGAAAATGATATTTAACTATAAAATATACACGTTAAGACTGCTTTGGTTGAATTTTCAAATAGCATTTCAGCAAAATGGTTGAAATTTCAGTCAGTCTAGTTGAATATTAAACCAATTTCCTGAAAATTCAACCAAAATCTAAAATATAAAAAAAGATAAAAAATAGATAAACTGTGGGTGAACAAAATAAGCAAATAAAATTTAAACCAGCCTGTGAATCTTTATTTTGAATTTTTAATGTACTACAAGCATGAAATTCAACAAATTATTGAAAATTAAGATATTGGTTGAAAATTCAATCATTTGGTAGGAAACTAAACCGAATTTTTTTGAAAAATTAGCGAATTTTCAAAAAATTTTGTAAATATCCGATGAAAATTGTAAATTTACTAAATTTAGTATATAATCGAAAAATTCGAGAATTTTCGATTTTTTTTTGTTATTTTACGAAAAAAGTTGTAAATTCACAACTATTTTGCAGAAAGGCTATGCCCGGATCTATATAGTGAATCGGCCCACGAAAGATATTTAAAAACTAATTGTATTAGGTCAAAGTACACCTAAAAAAAATAGGATCCTGAAGTTTTCAGACTCCCAGATGCCTTCAGCTCTGATTGGCAGCCTATTAATGACAAAAAAAAAAGTAAATTTTCAACGAGTTTTTAGTCGTCTTTCTGGTACTCCCGTGGTAAAACGATTCTGTCAAAATGATCTTGCAACCTCTCATTCAAAAGATTAAACGATATACTTTCAGATAAAATTACTTTTGAAAGTGATTTTAGTGCATCCTTTTGATTGGTAGACCATAAACCGTCCAAAATAAATTTTTTTTCTTCTTAAATTTCAACTTTGGCTGCGAATTAAAAAAAATTAAGAGATATGCCCATTCTATTTTTTTTTTTAAATAATGAAAAATAAAACAAATTTTCATTTGCGACCATCCGCGCTCAAAAATATTTGGGGCAACATGGTCAAATACTTAAAAAACTGAAATAACTTTTGTTTTTAATTTTGCGATTTTTCGAAGAAGGACCCCGCACAAATGAATAGGAAATGGCCGTTCGATCAAATCAGGTGAATTTTTTGTATGTTTTAGATTTTATTATCCTGAAAAAAAGTCTCCATGGACGCAAAGCTTCCAAGTCTCAACTTTGGTTGCTACGGAGCTTGAAAGCTTCATAGCACTATTACACAGCCACCCAAAAAAAAAATCATGTACCAGAGGGTAGACCCCCTGGTACGGGGGTTTTTGATGGTGCAAAAACCGAATATGGCCATAGAAATGCAATAAAACTAGCCAACTTGTTCCCAGCGCCCCCATAAACCTCCTAAAGGAGTGAAAAAATTTTTTTTCGAAAAATGAAAATTGAACTATATACTCATGTTTTTTGAGATGCTTATACCAAAAATGTAAACAAAAAATGTTTTTTAATAATATTTGGCCTTGTGGACGACCCCAGTTCCCTCATTTTTACCGCCCCCCCCCCCCAAACGGGTAAAAATATTTTTATTACAAAAATTAAAACTTAATATGAATTCTTATATCTTTTGGGACGGTCAAACCAAAAATGAATATAAAAAATGTTTTCTACCAATGTTTGGCCCTGTAAACCGCTCCAGTGGCCACATGCGACCCCCCCCTCCCCCCAAACGAGATATCAAAGTTTTTATTACAAAAGCTAAAACTCAATGTGTACTGTTATGTTTTTTGTGGCGCTGAAACCAAAGATGAATATAAAAAATGTTTTTAACTAATGCTTGGCCTTTTACAGGACCCCAGTGCCCCTATTCACCCCCCCTCAAACGTTTCAGTGTCCAAAAAAAAAATAAGAATACACCTTGAGTTTTAATTTTTGTTATTAAAATATTCTCAACTCGTTTGGGGGGCGGGGTGAATGGGGGCACTGGGGTTTTGTACAGGGCCAAGCAAGTGTTTTTAACCAAGTTAAAAACATTTTTTATATTCATCTTTGGTTACAGAGTCTCAAAAAACATAAGAATACACACTAAGATTGAATTTTCCTAATAAAAATATTTTTAACCCGTTCAAGAAGGGGGGGGGGGATTGGTCTACAGGGCCAAGCATTGTTTATAAACATTTTTTATATTCAACTTTGGTTACAGCATCTCAAAAAACATAAAAATACACATTGAGTTTTAATGTTCCTAATAAAAATATTTTTAATTCGTTTGGGGGGGGGGGTGAATGGGGGCACTGGGTTGGCCTTGAGGACCAAGCATTGATTAAACACATTTTTTATATTTATCTTTGGTCTCAGTGCCTCAAAAAACATTACAATACACATTGAGTTTTCGTTTTTGTAATAAAACTTTTTGTATCTCGTTTTGGGGGGGGGGGGGTGCATGGGGCCACTGGGGTGATTTACAGGGCCAACTTTTGGTAGAAAACATTTTTTATATTCATTTTTGGTTTCACCGTCTCAAAAAATATAAGAATTCATATTAATTTTTAATTTTTGTAATAAAAATATTTTTACCCGTTTGGGGGGGGAGGGTATTAATGGGGGCACTGGGGGCAAATTTGATAGTTTTATTGCATTTCTATGGCCATATTCGGTTTTAGCACCACCGAAAACCCCCATACCAGGGGGTCTACCCTCTGGTACATGATTTTTTTTTGTGTGCCTATGTAATACAGCTATGGAGCTTTCAAGCTCCGTAGCAGCCAAAGTTGAGACTTTGGAACTTTGTGTCCATGGAGACATTTTTTCAGAATAATGAAATATAAAAAATACAAAAAATTCACCTAATTTGATCGAACGGCCATTTCCTATTCATTTGTGCGGGGTCCTTTTTCGAAAAATCGCAAAATTAAAAACAAAAGTTATTTCAGTTTTCTAAGTATTTGACCATGTTGCCCCAAATATTTTTGAGCGCGGATGGTCGCAAATGAAAATTTGTTTTATTTTTCATTATTTAAAAAAAAAAATAGAATGGGCATATCTCTTAATTTTTTTTTAATTGCAGCCAAAGTTGAAATTTAAGAAGAAAAAAAAATTATTTTGGACGGTTTATGGTCTACCAATCAAAAGGATGCACTAAAATCAGTTTCAAAAGTAATTTCATCTGAAAGTATATCGTCTAATCTTTTGAATGAGAGGTCGCAAGATCATTTTGACAGAATCGTTTTACCACGGGAGTATCAGAAAGACGACTAAAAAGTCGTTAAAAATTTACTTTTTTTTTTGTCATTAATAGGCTGCCAATCAGAGCTGAAGGCATCTGGGGGTCTGAAAACTTCAGGATCCTATTTTTTTTAGGTGTACTTTGACCTAATGCAATTAGTTTTTAAATATCTTTCGTGGGCCGATTCACTATATAGATCCGGGCATAGCCTTTACAACTATTTTTTCTAAATTTTAAAAAAAAAAATGATAAATTATCAATTTTTCTTGCGAATTCACAAAAAAAAATCGAGAATACTCGAATTTTTTGTTAATATACTAAATTTAGTAAATTTACGATATTTGTCGAATAATTACAAATTTTTTTGAAAATTTACTAATTTTTAGAAAATGTTCTAATTATTTTGTTAATATAAGAAAGTTACTTTTTACAGTGTAGTTTGATAATTTTCGACCATGTTAGAAAAATTTAAGCAAGTATGAAAGCTCAGAAATAAGAAATCATATTTTTATGTACCGTATCTTTTAGACGTTCCTCTTTTTAATTTAATTCTCCAATAAACCTCATTTTAATTTTAATTTTTTATACCATAATAAAGATAAACTTTTAATTCAAAATAAATAAAGTTAAAATTTTAATAAAACAGAAAAACACCGTAATTACATTTTATTTATATCTGTAAATTAGAATATCAGAATAAACATTATTAAGAAGTCGTAAATATCCGAATATCATTATTAAAAGTCATTAATTTCTATTTAACTTAATAATATTTAATTTAAAGAGAAAAAAGGACAAAAAATCTAAGTGATGAAAAGATAAATAACCTTATAAGCTATACAATATAACCATTTTAATCTTTCAAACGAAAATAAAAAAAAAATCGTTATAGACATAAATAAATAATCCCCTCGAAAATTAAAGTTTAGCGAACTTTCTTTTTTTCGTATCATGTTTTTTCCTGATTTCCTACCATACAGAAAAAAAATGTACCTCGAAACGACCCTTTCGCGACTAAAATCGTATAAACTAGAAGCGACAAATCTCAACTATTCTGGAGGTCTTTTCCAATTGGTTCAGCGATTAAAACGATTCTCTCTCAAGCCTTTTTTTTTTTATTTCATTTTATTTTTACTTTTTTACTCTTTATTACTTTTTTTTTTGTTTCTTATAAGCGTTTTTCCTCTTTTCATACACAAGCCTCAAGAAGCAATAAAGTTGTTATTTTTTTTTAAAACTATATCGTTGAACATAACAAAAAAAAAGTGTATTGTGATATTTTTTTTTTGCTACTTTTTTTCTACGTTGTTGTTGTTTATATTATATACGCAACATTGTTATAATCCAAAATGTATATTACTCGAACGATAATTTACATGCCTTTTTTTTTTTGTAAATAGAAAAATTTTTTGCAATAAATGCGCAGTTTAACGAATGATGATGAGAGGGATAACGTTCAGGCTTATGCTAGAAATAATAGATAATTTAAAAGAGCTCGGTAAATAAAAGTAAATATTTTTTTTGCTTGCTAGGTGAAATTATGTTTCATGGTATAGTTGCATGTTCTTTTTTTGAAATATCGATAATTTAACTTATACATAGTTTCTAAACTACTTTTTTTTGCAGTATTAAATATTTTACTTTTTTATTAAAAAATAATAACAATATTGGTAATTTTATGTTAATAAATTTATATTTAAATAGTTTGCATAGTTTTGTAAACTAAAATTTAGATATATATAATAATTCAGCTTTAAATTGCAAAAAGCTTTCATAGGCTACATTATTAGAATCTAATCTAAAATCATTTTTAGCCAATTTTACAAATAAATGTTTCTATGAGCATATAGGTTTAATGATATAAGTAATTTAAATAGATATTGTTTTTATGAAAAAATGGATTAATTATAAAACTTAATTAACATTAGACGTGTTTTTGGAGAGTTTAGAGTGGCACTACAAAAATTTCTCCAAAACATATGGACAAAAAATGATTTCAAAAAGCTTTGGCTAACATTATACCCATAGATGGGATTAAAGAAAAAATTACCCTTAAAAAGTGGAAGCAGAAATAGGCTTTAAAGGAGATGGGTAAAAAGAAATTTAATCAGTTGAAGTAGCGAAATTAAATAATAATTAAACAGCAATTGAGACTTGTGGTTAGACAAATTTGACTGTGGAAACTTGTTCTTAGGCATTAGAAATTACAATAAATTCCGAAATATAAATTATCCTAACTCCATAAACCTAAGTTTTAGTTCTTATCAGGGCCTGATCAGGACCTGACTCCCACTTCAAATTATTCCAAGTCACTAAATCGAAAGTATTCTAAGTCCATTTCACTCCCCCCCTCTAAAAATGTGACTTTTTCACCCCCCCCTGCCGAGCCAAACTTTTTCAAATACCCCATCCAATGAAAATGTTCCATGTTAAAAATATTACTATTTTAACATGGAACATGTTTATAGGGAGGGGGTACTTTAGAACTTGAAAATTTAGGGGGGGGGTCAAATTTGTCCTATTTAAGGAGGGAGGGGTCAAATAAGATTTAGAATAATTAGGAGACTTTGAAAAATCTAGGTTTAAGGACTTAGGATAATACAGGTTTATGGACTTGGAATAATTCAGGTTTAGGGAATCAAAGTAGTTTGGGTTTAGAATCTTAACAGCTAGTAAGGTGATAATTAGAAATTAGAAAATTGTATTGTAATGTTGAGTAACATTTGTATTATACCTAGTCCTCAGCTAAAAGTAAACATGTTCTATGCGTTTAGGTTGTGTTAACATAAACCGGTTTTTATTTAAAGGAATATAAGGTTAGCCTTGAATATAAAACTTTAACTTTTTTGGCTCTAAGTACAGGTTAGTTTGCAAAAATATTTTTTTTGGAACAGTGACTAGAAAATCCGTATTTACTATCGAAAAAAGTTCTAAGCAGAAAAGAATTTAAGAAAATTTTCGGATAGAATACGGACTGGACGTGAAAATTTTGGTTCAAATCAGGCTCATATTTGGCCTGTGATTTTCGAGAAACCTCAGGGTGCTGTCTCGTTGCCCACGTAAAAAGATTAAGCTTAATCTTTTTACGTGGGTGTTTATGATAAAAAATCGTATACGATTCTTAGAAATCAAAATGAAATAACGCAGATTGTTATTTAATTTTTTGATGAATGTATTTTTTAAAAGTATATTTTACGATTATTTCTTGTTTTATAATTCATATGAAAAATTAAAGAAAAAATCGCTTAAACTTAAAATTTAATTTAAGAACTTTTGAAAAAAATACAGAATTTTTTTATGTTAGTATAATGGACTATCTTGATAGTAAATTCTTGGAAAGTTTTTCACACAAAAAAATTTCCTTTTAATAGTTATTTGAAATAAAATTAAGTAAAAACTTAACTTCAAAAATCCGACTTTCTGTTAAAAAAATTTAAGTAATATTTGTTTAATATTTTATAATTATAATTAAATAATATTTAGTTAATAAATTGAATACACGAAATTCTATTAAACTTAGTATACTTCATTGTAAAAGCGCCATGCTGCGTGCGCATACCTTAGTGCACTATAAACTCGATTTATCTTGATAATATTAATAATATTAATCTGTACTATACTCTTTATTATCTAAGTTGCGCGCGCAGCATAGGGCCCTTGAGTAGGGACCGCGCGTGACGAGTTCAGTTGCTGTCATGCTGCGCGCGCATATCTTAGTGTATATTAATTTTATTATATTAATGTATTTAATATAATATTAAATAACAAAAATTTTTTTCGACTTATAAATATTATATTTAATATTACTCTTTATTATCTGAGTTGCGCGCGCAGCATAGGGCCCTTGAGTAGGGACCTCGCGTGACGAGTTCAGTTGCTGTCCTTATTTGAACTGGTGCGGATATGCAGCTTGGATTAGGTATTTTTTAAAATTTTTATTGTTATTAAAAAATTATTAACTTATTAGTTTATCTAAAAATACAATTTTAATTATTAATTTGTTTCAGTTAAAGAAATGGACCGAGAAATGCAGTTGTTGTTACTGGTGCAGAAGTTGGTGAAAATTCCGAGTAAAGCGGTGCTTCGGTTGTGTATGGTTAACAGTCACAGAAATTATTTTACTAGGATTTATCGTTACTAAAAAATGCAGATGCTATTACAGGACAGGCGTTCAAAGCAGAATCTCGAGTAGGACTCAGGTAAAGAAAAAAGAAAACTATTTCTAAATAGAGAGTTAAAATATAAGTTAGGGCAAGCGGAGTAAACAATAATACGCGATTTTTATAGCGGTTCAAATATTAAAAAAATAAAATAAATAACCCACTAAACGATGACTGTTTATCAAAATTTTTAAAAACATTATAAGTTAACTTAAATGAGTACAATTCGATTAAAATTTTTAAATATTCTCACCATTACAGGTAATTACCGATATTTTTATGGGGAATCTATTAAAATCATGGGTGGGATTTTGGGAGCAAAAGGGGTGCCTCACATCATACCTATAAAATACAAGTAAATTTATTTAAATATTCTTTTTTGTCTCCCTTAAAAACGCGTATTGCCATTTTAAAAAATTTTCTAATATCTTGTGCAGGAATAAAATTAAGTTTCGACTGAGTGAAAGAAGCTGCTTCATAACTTTTCCAGAATAAAGAGATATATACAGTTTAGCTCAAATATTGTAGGTAAAAAGTTTTGTAGGGTCAAAATTGAGCTCTTATTATAGGTAAAATTAATTCAGTTTTACCCTTTTGTTACTTACGGAGTGCTAGATCACCTAATGCCGATATAAAACTTATCTTTTATAAGAGCCCATGTTAAATTTCGATTTTGTGAATAAAATTTAATGACATTTTTGCCCGTTAGCCACTAAAATCTTCATTAAATTATATTCTTGAAAATTTTATTTACAAAACCAAATAATATGTTTTTAATTTTGAAAAGTTATGAAACAACCTCCTTAATCGCTTGCAGATTTTTGGAAGCTACAAAGCACTAAAAAAATTTTGTATCATTTTTTTTATAATTTGATGTCATGGAACGTATTATTAGTAGATTTTTAAAAACTGAACTTTAGTAATTATTACTAGGAATTTAGCGAAATCTTACTTCAGGAAAATTTTTCTTAGAGGATTTCGTTAGATTTTTGATGATGATTATTGAAGTTCATTTATTTTAACACTAGTGTACCAAGAAATTTAGCTAATCTTCATTAAAAGGCTCTGGAAGTCGCCCTCTTTCAAAAAGAGGAAAGTTTTTTTTATGGCTTTTTGGCTTTAGGAAATCTACGGGAAATTTGCTAGTAGTAACCCAAATTTACTGGATTCCCTATTATAATGCCGGTAATTAAAGCGCTCCGAAATATTGTTAAAAACTATAAGCTTTGTTTTAAAGTAGAGCCCTTGAGAAGCAACTGTGTTGCACAGAGACTAGATAAAACTGTAAAATAAATGCGAAAAGCTGTTCCATTAGAAACCCGTACAGTAAAATTAATTAAAAATAAAAAAGTATACTTATTTTACAACACCACTGACTTGCGGACCAGAGATTCGGCCTTATTTTTATAGCTGCAAAGAATGATAATAGCAACCAAAAATTCAGGTTACATATTAACGTGGCAAATTAGTACATAAGGAGGGGTATTTGAAAAAGGCCCAACGCGGGAATATTGTTTTTGTTGATTTTTATCGTTTTATTTTTTGTAATTTTCTTAATATTTTATTTAAATTAAATATTTCATTAGTGTAAATTTAAATAAAAAAATAATTTTTTTTTTTAAATGCGAAATTTTAAATGAGTTGGGATATAGGAAAAAATTTGGATATAGGCTTAGTTCTCGATATTTGAGAAGTCAACATCATAGAACTTTTAAGAGGGAATATCATTTTTATTCATTTTTTTTCTGTTTCTTTTTTCAATTTTCTTAATATTTTTTTTAAATTAAATATTTCGTTAACTATAATGTAAATAAAAAAACTTTCAAAAACTCATTGCGTTCAAAACTTTATAATAGTGGGGTTTCAATAAAATTTTAAAGTGGACCTGGCTAAAAGTACTCAAAATCCAAGAAATTTTAAACGGGAATATTGTTTTTACTCTTTTTTTTTTTCTTTAAAAATTATTAAAATATTTATTTAAATATTTCATTTTTAGTAGTATTAATTTTAATTTACAACTTTTTTTTTAATATTAGACTTAAACATTAAATTTAGTAGCCGTACCACTTAATTTAAGTAGCTTGGGACTATCACAAATTTCCAGTTGTCATATTACGTAAATTTAGTCGTAGTTGGTACTCTGATGCTGAAATATGCGTCTGGCACAGTACCAACACACTAGTATTTCGTAGTAGCTTGGCACTAAATTATATTTGGTTTCCAATACACTAAAGTTTAGTGGTAGCTCGGTACTAAAATTATATTTAGTAGCAATGGCACTGACAGAGTCTGAGCTGCCTTGGTGCTGAATATAAATTTAGTAGCCATCGCAATTAAATTTAATGATTTTAAATATAAGATGTTATATTGTGATATTTAAATCGGCAATTAATCTTGGACGTTGGCCAAGCCAAGGTTCTTATTTTTTTTAATATAGGAGATATTTATTGGGAGAGGTATTTTAAAAATCTCCGTGTTTTGAGGGGGTGGGGGAGTGAAAAATTAACGTTTTTAGGGGGGGGGGAGTTGAATGGACTAAGAATATTTTCGATTTTGACACTTTCAATTTAAGGACTTATAATTTCGGTTCTAGTACTTAATAATAATTAGGGAGTATAAGTTAAAAGTCAACATGTTCAATGCTCGTTGGTCGTCTATAAACCAGTTAAAAGTTTTTTTTTTTTTTTTTTTGTTTTTTACATAAATGAATTAGCGGGACGTACGTTTAAGATTAAATAAAAATGAATTTAAGACTATTTTTTATTTTTCTTAAAGTTTTTCTGAAATAGGAAATAGCTACTTGATAAAATATAAAAGACTTAAAAATGTTAGAAGTGTGTCTTTGTAATTTTTATTAAAGAAAAAAAAACTAAAATTTTGTCTAAAAGAAAAAAAAAAGTTCAATTGGAGCAATTGACCTGTGAAGTAATTATGAGCTATTTATGTATATATTGTATATTTATAGTGTATCTAGTATGCAGTTATTTAAAAATTTTTTTTATTGAGATTTTTATTGTTAATTTATTATATGCTTTATCTAAAATTAAAAATTTAATTAGCTAATTAGATTCAGTGGCAAAATGTGCACGCATACTTGGTTTTGGACCCTTTGGTGGGGACCACGCACGACGGATTCAGTTGCTGTCCTGAATTAGTACCGTCCTCTCCTGAACGGGTGCAGTTGTCAGTTAAATAAAACAAAAAGGGGTGCTGTGATATTGTGTAATTTTTTGATTTTTATGTTAATAAGAAATTGTTAATTTATTAGTTTATCTAAAAATAAAACTTTAATTAGCTAATTCAATTCAGTTGTAGAAATGGATTTACCGTTACCAACAAATGCAAAATGTTAGTGGTACATGAGTTAGTGAATTTAGAGTAAAGTGGTGCTTCGTTTGTGTAGTTAACAGTGGCAGAAATTAATTTACCAGGATTTATTGTTACTAAGAAATTCAGATGCTGTTAGTGGTGCAGGAGTTCATAGCAGAATCCAGAGTAGGACTTAGGTAAAGAAAAAAATTTTTTTAAATATAGAATTAAAATATAAGTTTGGGCAAGCGGAGAAAAAATGATATGCGAATTTTATAACGGATTGAATATTAACAAATAAAATAAATAGTCGACTAAACGAAGGCTTTTTATCAAAATTTTTAAAAACATTATAACTAAACTAAATGATTACTATTGATTAAAATTTTTAAATATTCTATAAAAAGTTTGCGTTAGTAGCATTACGGGGCACTGTAATAACCGATAATTTTCAAAGGAAATCTAGTAAAATCATGGGCGGGATTGTTGGGAGGAGGGGTGGGGGGGAGGCATCTGTAACTTTAAAATAATAAAAGCTGACCAAACCTACAAGGTCTTATTTCAAAGCTCCAAAAAATTGTAGTTTACAGTGTTTTACCATTTTTTGATATCTTGAATATTTTTTTCAAGTCTCATGTTCTACATTTCGACTTATGTAAAAATCCATGGTTCACGAATAGTTAGCGACAAACTTCAGATACTTACACTTGGTTTTTAAATTATAAAAGCAGAGACTGTAAAAGTAATGAAAGTGGTATGCAACCGGTAGGCAAAGTTTTCCTGTAGGAGTCAAAATACTGAACATGAATTATTATGACATGAAATCTTTTGTTTAGAACAAAAATCTGCAAAATATCAAGAATTCAGTTAATTCTAGTGAAAAAAAAGTTGTCATGAGAAATTAATTTTTGGAGCCATAGTGCTCAATTTTAGCAATAATGATTAAGATAACAAAAAACGGAAAAACCGTACTCTACATGAAAAACTGTATTTGTTATTGTATTTAAATTGTATTGGTTTTAAATGAAATATCGTAGGTTTCACTATCTTTTTAACATAGAACATGTTCATTGGATGGCGTATTTAAAAAAATTTGGCTCGGCAGGTGGAGGGTTGAAATTGAAAATTTTAGGGGGGGGGGTGAAAAAGTGACGCTTTTAGGGGGGGGGGGTGAAATGGACTTTGAATATTTTCGATTTAAGGACAGAAAAATTTGAAGTTGGAGGCAGGGCCTGATCTGGCCCTGATAAGAACAAGAACTTAGAATACTTTAAGTTTATGGACTTAGGATAATTTATATTTCGGGATTTATTGTAATTTCGGCTTTTGGATTTATTACTGTTATGAGTGAACATGTTCCATGCTCGTTGATTGTGTAGTTACACAAACCGCTTATAAATTTTTTTTTTATTTTTTTATGTAAAAAATTTTCAGAAAAAAATTTTCTAAAAATTAGAGTAAAAACGATAATTCTAGGTATTAGTGCTTTCATATAAAAAAAATTAAGTACTTAGTTCCAAAAGAAAAAAAATAATTGTTTTAAAAAATTTTTTTATTTAAAAAGTTTTGAAAAAAAGTTTTCGAAAAATTAAGTATCAGATTGGAAATATCGGGTAAAAACTATAATTCTAGGTATGAGTACTTTCAGAGAAAGAAAAATAACTACTACATCCTAAAAAAAAAAAATTTGGCATTTTTTGTATTTTTTGGTTGCAAAAATTTTCATACTTAAATTTAAAAAAAATTACGTATCAGATCCAAAAAATGACTATAAGCGATATTTCTAAAACTAGTACTCTCGTAGAGATAAATTAGGTACTACGTTCACGAAGAAAAAAAATTGGTATTTTTTGTATTTTTTTGTGAAAAAAATTTTAAGAAAAAAGTTTCTAAAAAATAATAATTTGTTTTATTTTTATTTATTTTTATTCAACATATTGAGTTAAAACGATACTTCTAGATATTAGTACTTTCGTGGAAAAAAATGAGGTATTACATCCAAATTAAAAAAAAAAATTTATATCGAGATTTTTTGGTAAAAAAAATTTGGAAAACTAAATTAGGTCTTAATCACATACATAAATACATAAACAAACATACATACAGACTTTTTTTAAAAACCGGTTTTTTAGCTTCCTGGGGTCTCAAAGCGTAAATATATGTAAAAAATGAAAAATAAAAATTTCACCTAAAACAATTGTTCCTCTATAAGGAACCAAAAATTCAAATAGACAAAAAATTTATTAAATTTTTTATTTACAACCAAATATTAAGCATGCAAGATAAATTTCTTTTCATGTAAATATTTTATTTACAAAAAATTCTATAATTTAATATTTAAAACCCATGAGTATATTAAGGAACCCTAAAAAACAAAAAATAAAATAAAATCAAAACACATTCTTTTGCCTCTTGAGAAATCTAAAAAAAATATATCCTTCATATATGTTTACTTTTTTCTTAGATCTCTTTTAAGCTTTTTGATGTAAACCAAGTGACATCTTTTATACATAAAGAAAAGTCCAGTTGGAGTATATATAAATTTTTAGGTCTGTATATGCAGGTAACTTTTTTTATACTTTATATCCTTTAGTACTCACTCTTGGGTGATCCTTTCATATGAAATTATTAAAAAAAGTTGTTCTATGGTAAAAAAATATTCTTAGATTTCAAAAAAAAAAATGCTGTTAAAATGTTTTTGACGACGCTACCAAATTAAAAGAATTTGCAATATTTAAGTAACTTATAAAATAACTGTATTTGAATTATTTATAACAAAACGTGGTGTACTTTGATCGCAGAATCTGGTATTTAAAAATTGAATTCTTTACAATCTTGTCTCATGGCAACTATTTAATTAATAATTTTAATGACCTATAAGCATTTATTACAGATCCCCTAAAATTAATGAAATTTTTAGAGCTTTTTAAAGGAGTTTTGAATGCAATAAACCACCCTTATATTCAGTACACCTAAATTTCTAAATATTTGATCATTTGATAAATAAAATCATCTAAATGGCATAATCATTCAATTCCTTTTTTACCTTTCAGAAAATATAACATAAATTACAGGAAGTCAAGTGTTTTCTCTTAAATAAATAAGCGTGTACTTAAAATATAGTACCTTTTTTTTAAAAAGATATAGCTAAAGCTATAGTGATAAATAAAAAAGAACTATATTATAAGTAAGAAAGGATCAACGTATTTACAAAATGGGAGTCTATATCAATGTTTCAGGTGTACATAAGGATGGGTATAATATAAAATACCGAATCCGCAGGTGTCTTTTGTTGGCTGCTTAAGAACCTTATACGAGAAATATATAACCTAAAAAAAAATAATACTTTCAAGTATTATGAGACTTGAGCTTGCAACGTAAAAAAAGAAGAAGAGCTTTAGATTTGAAGTAGTATAGGTAAGAGAGGAAAAAGAAAAGATGATGATTCTAAGAAGTGTTAGAAAGAGGGTAGAAAGTCTTTATAAGAGAATATAAATTTTCCGGACTTTTTCTTTTTTTTTTTATTCAACTTTTTTTTAGTTTATATGTATAGTACGTGTTTGTAGGTATAAAATATGTTTAAAACTTTATGTATAAATGAGAATTTTAAATAAATATTAGAGTCTACAAGCTATATTTTTTTTTGTTTTTGTTTTTTTTTACACTAGGTATTACGTGAATTGTATTTTACTTGTTTTATTATTACAATTTTCAAGTTGATTTAAATTCTTGCTGTATGAAATTGCTGTATAGGCTTAAATAATATATCTGTATAGACTTGTTTATTTTTTTAAGTTATAATGCAAATACTTAGGCAACTGTTGTTTAGATATAAATTCATTTTATAATATTTATATTTATATATATCATCTCATAATTGGGAATAAGGGAAGATTTCAAATAACTCTATGAGAGAGTGAAAAAATTTAATGAAGTTTGCAACAAAAATTTTATTGAATGCTCATTTGTATAATGGAACTTGATGGTTCAAATTTTGAATAATGATTATGTTCAATTTTAAAAATAAATAACAAAAATCATAGTCATAAGAGCACCTTACACTTTGAAAATTATTTAATTGTCTAAGAATTGTTTCACCATTATGCAAGCAAGGCTTGATGCATAAAAGAATCTTTACAATAAAATCCTTTTCCAAGGATGAGAGGCCTCACTAACACTTTTAACATGGAACATGTTCATTGGATGGGGTATTTGAAAAAGTTTGGCTCGGCAGGGGAGGGGGGTAAAAAAGTGACATTTTTAGGGGGGGGGGGTTAAATGGACTTAAAAAAATAGACAAATATTTTCGATTTAGGGGTTTAGAATAATTTGAAGTGGGAGTCAGGGCCTGATTAGGCCCTGATATTAACAAAAACTTAGAATACTTTAGGTTTATGGTTAATTTATATTTCGGGATTTATTGCAATTTCGGTGTTTGTGTTTATTTATTTAATTTATTACTGTTATGAGTGAACATGTTCCATGATCGTTGGTTGTGTGAACACACAAACCAGTTATACATTTTTTTGTATACTTGTGTATATAACCCTACTTGTATTCTGTAAATAAAAGCATTCACTAAGAGGCTGAAGCTTACAATGTATTTTCTAAATTGAAATATAAAATAGATACACATGGGTATTCTTCAAAATATACCATTGCAAAGCTTTTTAAATATTAGGCGGTATGTATAACAAGCATGTTGTAAAAAACTTATAACCGGTTTGTGTAAACACAACCTAAATGCATGGAACATGTTTACTTCCAGATGAGGACTAGGTAGAATACAAATGTTACTCAACATTACAATACAATTTTCTATTTTTATAATTTGTAATTATCACCTCACAAGCTGTTAAGATTCTAAACCCAAACTATTTTGATTCCCTAAACCTGAAATATTCTAAGTATCTAAATCAAAATTATTCCAAGTCCCTAAACCGATATTTTTCTAAGACCATAAACCTGTATTATCCTAAGTCCTTAAGCCCAGATTTTTCAAAGTCTCCTAATTATTCCCCCCTTAAATAGGACTCATTTGACTCCCCCCCCCTTAAATAGGACAAATTTGACCCCCCCCCTTTTAATTTTCAAGTTCTGAAGTACCCTCTCCCTATAAAAATCTCAGAAGAATGTATCTTCCAAAGAGTTTTTAAAAATTGTTTGAATTGTTTGATTTGTTTAAATAAAAAAAAAAATTAATCCAATCAATTCTATGTCTACTGGAAATTATTTTTGCACACTTGTCGTGAATGAACCCGTATATAAACCATAAATATAAGAAATTTAAAGGGAATATTCATTTTTTTCAGATATTCTTTTTTAAGTCTTTCCAAAAATAAAAAGCAAGAGCTTTTAAGTGTACTAAAAGTCTTTTTTTATTTTTTTTTTAAATTATATAATCAGTTTACGGTATTTTACTTGCTATATGAGCTTTAACAAGTGTTTCCTAAACGATCTTAAAAAACAGTGTATATGGAACTATAGGCTATAAAGATACGCACTGATTGCAATGCAATAAAGAATGAAAAAAACGTGACACAGTATTCATTTCCTTTAAAAAAAAATTTTTTTTTATTGAGTACGAAGAAAACATAATACAATTTTATACACATGGTGATTATGTAATCGTGGGAAGAGACTATAAAACTAAAATGCCTAAAGACATATAAATTTTAGGGGCTGAAACGAATCATTTTTTTGTTAACTTGGTTTTGCGCGATAAAGTTTTATGTTATGAGAAACTTAAAATCAAAAAAATAGATGACAATTTTTTCAAGGGGAATTTAAATTATGAGAAAAAAAATAATACTTATAATATTTTTTTGAAATATTAAAAAAAAATGAAAATTGATAAAAAATAATTGAATTTCTACAAAAATACATTAAGCTTATATAAAAGAACTCGTGACATTTATACGATTTTAAAAATTTAATCCTGCATGAAAAGTAAGATTTGTAATTTTACTGAAAATTGCCCAATAAATTATTAGAAATTAAATTCAAACTAATCATAAAATTATAATATAGACCTTACCTGAATTTACAATAAATTTACTGTACCTGCTGCTAAAATTAATTGCAAGAAATAAAATTGTCAAAATATTATGACTTTAACAGCTGTGGTATTAAATAACCTTTCCACATTTATTTTATAGTATAACACTTCAATTTAGCCTAAAAAGCCAAAATGAAATAAAAATGATAATTAATTAAACCATTCAGTATTTAAAGAATTACTAAATTTTAATATTAGAAAATTAAAATGGTTTTTATTTCCTATTGTTTTTCTTCTACAAAAAGAAAAAAAAAATTTATTCTTGTAAAGTAATCTTATCTATTAACGTCTGCAAATACAATTGTATTGTTATTATTATTTTAGTTTGTCTTAATCTCTTAATCAACAGTTACAAATCATCAAATACAATACTTAAGACATAAATGCTATTGTAACTACACGTGAATCATTTGTCCCACAACAAAAAACTAAAATAAAACAGAAGATTGATGGTCCAAAATGAGGGAAGAGTGAATTTCAGTAAAACCACGTCACGTAGAAGGAAATTACTGGGCGCCGGATGGTTCGTGCCATGTACACTTTTAATTTTCTCTATCTTACTCTTTTTGGCTTTCAAAATTAAAGCTTTTATAAGAAAATACGTTCGTTTTAATGTAGCGAACATTTTCTACATTTATATAATTGCGTAAATTTTTTGTAAATACCTTCCCCGTTTTATTTGCAAAACCTAATTTTTAAACTTTTTGTTGTTTTTTTTTTTTTGGTTAATTGTGTAGATCAATTAATACTTTAGATGAATTTTAACTGCATTTATGAAACATTGCTGTAACCATATATGGCTGTAGCAAAATTATATTTGTGGCCACAGGAAAAAATCTTTAGTGTACCAAAAGTAACGTTTCCCGTAGATTTTTCAACACAGTTGCTAAAATAAATTAATATAGTATTTGTTTGAAGGCAATGTTTTTTAAATTTAATAATTACTTATACAAAATTTCAGGCTACGATAATTTTGCTTAATTATTAGCATTTGTAGTAATTTGAGATTTGTCGAGAAAAAAATTAGGCCTTAATATAATACCATAATAAAAGTAAAAATAATATTTTATTGACCAGAATTGGAGCTACTAAAGGTTGTGAAATATCACTGGTTTGAAACATTACCATACAAACTTACGCAATCATCAAAAAATGAAAAAGAATTAATTATTTTAAAAAAAAAAATTTTAAGGACTAACTGTTAAAGTTTATCCTATTCTAAAAAGGAGTTGTTGCTATGTAAATTGTTGTACATTGTTATCGCAATAAAAGCGTTCTGATTGGCTACTAATACCGACTCTAATAATAATAATTGTTGTGTATTTATGTATGATAATTCATAGTATTAGTAATGTTTATTTATTGCAGAAAAATAGTACATTTTTAACCAAGAGAGCAAAAAAGAAGAATGGCCCAGATCGCATGTTAATTATGGTAAACTGCGAGCTAGGGTATTTTTTTTTGTTCCCATGGACAAAACGAAATTTTTCTTTCTCAGTGGGGTGAAAACGCGTTTTTTTCGATCTCGCTGCGGGGCGAAAAAAGTGTTTTCGGCCTGCTAGGAAGAAAAATAAATATATAACCTAAATTTAATATCGAAAATTGATGTTCCAAAAAAAGTATATATAGGGTTATATTATTTTTTTTCTTATTATTATTATTTGAAAAGTAATAAATTACATAAAAGTGAAAAATTTGTTGTTAAAAATTTACCTTATTTATATAACATGACCGATATTAACATGGAACATGTTCATTGGAAGGGGTATTTGATATAGTTTGGCTCGGCAGGGGGGGGGGGGGTGAAAAAGTGACGTTTTAGGGGGGGGTGGACTATGAATTGATCTAATTTTTTACTATTTTTTGAGCTTGACTATTTCATGAATTGGTCAATTACGCGTTTGGGGTGTAACATATATATTGTAATTTTAAAATGGAAAATGTTTATTAGGAAGGGTATTTGGTGTTATTTGTTATTTTTATTGGTTTCACTCAGGATCAAGAATCTTTCAACATGGTTTTAATATCATATAGTACACCCATTAAAAGTTTAATAAGAAACAGATTTGTAAAAATTATTTTAAAAAAATTAATTTTTTATTCGTATTATAAGTATTTATTATGTTATAAGTATAATACATGGAAGGAATACATTGTTTTTAACAGGGAACATGTTCATTGGATGGGGTATTTGAAAAAGTTTGGTTCAGCAGGGGGGTGGTGTGAAATATTGACGTTTTTAGGGGTGGGGTGAAAAAGTAATGTTTTTAAAGGGGGGCTTAGAATATTTTCAATTTAGGGACTTAGAATTTAGAATACTTTCAGTTTATGGATTTAGGATAATTTATATTTCAGGGTTTATTGTAATTTCGGTTTTTGGATTTATTACTGTTATGAGTAAACATGTTCCATGCTCGTTGGTTGTGTAGTCACACAAACCGGTTATAAATTTTTTTAATCCAAATGGGTGAAACAAAATAAAATGTCCAAATAAATTCATAAAAAAGCATTAGTTATTGTAATAATATAATAAGTAATAAATAAAATTATTAAATGGCGAATATGCTATCCTAAAAATGGGTTAGTCATCGATACGGTAACTACGTACATTGTCATCGTTAAAAGAGTCATTCTGATTGGCTCAAACAAATTTCATTGTTAATAGGTAAAAATTAATTGTTTTATTGTTTATATTATGTTTTTATTATTTTTGAGGTTAGTTGGTTAGTAGAGTAGTTGATATCAATAAAAAAATTAAAGTAAAAATACATTTTGTTATTTAAGAAAATAATTAAGGTTGAAAGTTTTAAATCATTCTGCGCGCGACACGCGCCTAATACTATAGTGTATATCAAAAGCTCATTATTGAAGATAACAGCCACTCGAAATATTTTTTTAGAATTTTCAATATACAGTAAAAATATTTAATAGAATGAAATATCTACTACATAGGATTTCGTTTTAAATGAAAATAAGTTGAATTAAAATCAAAGACCCTTAATTTCTCTTAGAAATCACTAAAATACCTATCCCTACATTTTATAAAATACAGATATTCAGTTTCCAATTATACTCGTGTAAAATAACAATTATATTTTCTATTTCTCTTGATATTTCCGAAAATTGATCTCATTTCTGCAAAAGAAAGCTTCAATAACTTTTCTTTATGAAAAAAAAAATTATACAAAAGATGTCAAGCGTTTAAATTATCTTTCTTTTGTATTATCCATATAAGCGCACAAATCAAATGTTTGAAATTTCAACAGATATAAAGGTATATGGAAAATAATATCTGTGAGAGGGTAAGTATATCAATGTATTGGTGAGAGTTAATATCTATAGTCATAAATACGACGACGTTATACCAATAATAATCCACGTGCCCTCTTTCATCTCTTGGTCATGATTTACGTTAGAACGCGAGGAATCTGAACAATGTTAATTTCGAATTTCGAAACGTTTGCCCATTCCTATCTTTTTCAATGTATATATATATGCATATACTAGCAAATGTCACTAACAGCAATATGTACATATTAGTCTGAAAATTGTAAAAAATAAATTTTTTTTATTTTTCAACATTTCCTGTGTAAATGAAAATAAACTTTTTCAAATTCTAGCTGAATGGCTTCAGTAATATGATTAGTACTCTTCAGAAATATGCGCAAAAACTTTCAATTTCAAAAATATTATTTTTTTTGTAAATTGGCTTCTGCGTCCAAAAATTAAAAAAAAATCAGTTTCACCTATTTCAGGCTTATTTATTGGTAAAAATGCATTAAAGGTACTACTTTTGCAGAACTTTTCAACCAATTGTCATCAGTATTTTCACATGTATTTCTATGTAATTATAAAAAATGGATCTCCTTAAATTTCGATTTAGGGACCTGAAATAATTTTAGATTAGATACTTAAAATAAAATCTTTAAAGTTAGTGATTATGAAATATAAATTAAATTTAATTTTATATTTCATAATCACTAACTTTAAAAATTTTATTTTAAGTATCTAATCTAAAATTATTATTGATATGATTCTTTTGACCGAGAGGGCTATTAAATAAAAATATTGAAGTTCTTTTTTTATTCAGCGTAACGTTTCGTGTACGAACTGTACACCTTTTCAAACAACAATGTGTAATTATAATAAATTTTACTACATAATTACTTAAAATTAGTTAAATTATCTTTGGTAGAAAAGAACAACATTGTTCTTAGTCAAAAAACAGATGTAGTTTTCATCTGACTACATCTGTTTTTTGACTAAGAACAATGTTGTTCTTTTCTACCAAAGATAATTTAACTAATTTTAAGTAATTATGTAGTAAAATTTATTATAATTACACATTGTTGTTTGAAAAGGTGTACAGTTCGTACACGAAACGTTACGCTGAATAAAAAAAGAACTTGAATATTTTTATTTAATAGCCCTCTCGGTCAAAAGAATCATATCAATAATTATTATTTATTAAAATGGGCGAAAAATTCTCTAATACTTATAATCTAAAATTATTTCAAGCAAATTAGCAGTTCTGGCTACACTAATCCACGTGGATATAGCATCATTGTAATGCTAAAAAAACCAGTCTAATATATAATGTAACTAGATCATTCAACCCTTTTGTAAACCTTCAGTATGTGCGTATTATACCTATGATAGAATGTTTACTCTCTACATATGAGTATTTTGGTTTATGTATAGGCAAACCACTAAAAGAGTATATTGCCATTTTTTAGGTTTTTTTTTCACTAATTTGAAATAAGCAAAGCATTTTTTAAAGGTATATTTTTGTAGGTGGTGCTTTTTTATTTTTTGCTTGCATAAATTATTTGGTTATTTGATGTTTTTTTTATACGACAGTTTAGCAATAAAGCATGGGTTTTTTTATCTTTTTTTTTTTGTTAACAATTTATTAAACATGCATTTTTTTATTTTTGTAAATATTCTTTTTAAAAAAGAAAAATTGGTATTTAGATATTTAATAAAATTTTTTTTTGCAGTCATGTGGAAGCGTAAGGAAAATGATCGAAATATTTTAATTACATTCCCACTTACTTTATTATATATACACTGTAAAAACTAACCTCCTTAAATTAACAAAAAAAATAGAATAATTTCGAAAAATTAGTAAATTCTCAAAAAAATTTGTAAATATTCGATAAAAATCGTAAATTTACGAAATTTAATATATTAAGCAAAAATTCGAAAATTCTCAATTTTTTTTTTGAATTTACGAAAAAAGTTGTATTTTTACAACCATTTTTCGTAAATTTACAACTATTTTTTGTAAATTTTCGAAAAAAAATTATTAATTATCAATTTTTCTTGCGATTTCACAAAAAAAATTGAGAATGCTCGAATTTTTTGTTAATATACTAAATTTAGTAAATTTACGGTTTTTTTCGAATATTTGCAAATTTTTTCGAAAATTTATGGATTTTTCGAAAATTTTCTAATTTTTTTGTTAATAAAAAGAAGTTACTTTTTACAGTGTATTTTTTTAACAAGGGAAAAAAATAGGATTTGGCTTTCAATGCAGACAGAACTTCCTTCAGTAAATATATGGTGCATAATTTTTTTTAAATTTATCGCATATTTGCTATTATTATGAAAATAACTATAAATAATAGTTTTCGTTGATTTATAAATAATATCTTGCACTTACTGATAAAGCAGTCTTAAAATTAAATTAGTTTTAAATATTTTATTTACTTGCTGTGAGAATAATCAAAGCAATTACAAAGATTTATTTGCTATTGAAAATTATGATTAAAAAAATGACATATTAGTAAAATAAATTAAAAAAAAAAAACTTAATGGTTTGTGTGTTCACACAATCAACGAATATAGAGCATGATTACTTATAAGTTTTAACAACACCCTAATTATTATTAAGTCCTAGAACCAACATTATAATAAGTCCCTAAGTCGAAAATATTTCAAGTCCATTTGACCCCCCCCCCCCCATTAAAAACGTAACTTTTAACATGGAACATGTTTATTAGACCTGACGTGGAGCCCCGTTTCGTAGACAAATTTTATCCTTGATAGGTCGATGGAATTTTCCAACGGGTATTTATGTTTTTTGGGTCGCTGAACCCGAATATGGTATCAGTTTTTACCGAAAATGGTCCAGTTGCCCGCAATATGCAACTTTCGGTTAATTTTCGGAGATTTTCTTATTTTCGCAAAGGTTACTCATGTTTATCGGGTCGCTAAGCACGAATATGATATCGGTTTTTACCGAAAATGGTATAGTTGCCCACAATAAGCAACTTTAGGTTAATTTTCGGGGATGTTTTTATTTACGCGAGGGTTACTTATGTTTTAATTTTTAATTTTTAATTTACTAATTATTTTATTGATTCTTTGTTGTATAGGAAAAACTTATTAAATTAATAAATACAAGTCTAAGCGCACATTCGGTAAAAAGAGATATTGTTTTCCAGTTTAACTAGCCAAAAAACATAAATAATAATAGAAAATGTTTAGAAAATCTAAAAAAAATAGCCTAAAATTACCTACTGTGGGCACTTCTTTTTAGTAAAAACTGATGTTATATTCATGTTCAGGGACCCGAAAAACATAAGTAACAGATGAAAATGTTAAAAAACCCGCAAAATAAAAACCTCAAAATTCCTATTTTGGGCAACTGAACCATTTTCGGTAAAAACCGATATCATATTCGTGTTCAGCGACCCGAAAAACATAAGTAATCCTTGCGAAAATAAAAAAATCTCCGAAAATTAACCAAAAGTTGCCTATTGCGGGCAACTGGACCATTTTCGGTAAAAACTGATATCATATTCGGGTTCAGCGACCCAAAAAACATAAATACCCGTTGGAAAATTGACCTATCAAGGATAAAATTTGTCCTCGAAACGGGGCTCCACGTCAGGTCTATATAGGGAGGGGGTACTTTAAAATTTAAAAATCAAGTGGGGGGGGGGGGTCAAATGAGACCTAGAATAATTTAAATTTAGGGACTTTGAAAAAACTGGGCTTAGGAACTTAGAATAATACAGGTTTATGGACTTAGAATGATATCGATTTAGGGACTTGGAATAATATTGATTAAGGGACTTGGAATAATTCAGGTTTAGGGAATCAAAATAATTCGGGTTTAGGGACTTTGAATAATTTTTGACTTGAACCCTGGACCCTCAGATTAAAAGTCTGATGCTCTACCGACTGAGCTATCCGAGCTTCCATACTCATGGAGGCTTTAATTACGATTTTTTTATACTAAGGCATAATTCTTTACGTAATGCTTAAACTATTAGATTTAAATAATATGTTTTAATACTGAATTGTTCTACTACATATACCAATATTTACTGCATTGCTATGTACTAGTAAAATATAATATGAGTAATTCTTAGTGTATCTATAACGTAAAAAGTACCTCGAAGTCTGGGGTCTTAAAATAACGAATTGGACTGGGTTCAGTATGTAAAAATATGATACCATGCCAATTTTCAAGGTTTTAGGTTCAATTGTTTCAAAATTGCAGCTATTTATCGATTTTTTTTGTTCAAATTTGCTGCAAACATCTGAAAAAATTTTTCGGTTACAATTTTTTACCGCTAAAAAATAATTTTTAACTATATGGAGATTGAAATTTCCCGCTGAATCCAAATTTGTCATCAGTTTTTTGGAAAAACCTCAAGAAAATCTGGAAAATCGGAAAAACTAAAAGGAACTTTCAAATATGAATTTCTATAAAAACGGTTTTTTTTCTTCTAATTGATCTTTAAATTTGGGTTTTCCCATTTACTTTTTTTTGGTAAATAGTTTTTTAGGAATATAGTCTTTAAAGTACTCAAAAAACAAATTTTCATAACCTTCCATTTTCCCAAATTTCCCATTTTTCAGGTTTTCCAAATTTTGCTAATTTTTTAATGAAAAAAATTCAACTTTTTTTGGTTATTTGTTCTATTTTAGTATTTCAATATATAATACAGGCGCCAGCCATACTAATCACGCCCAAAAATTAAATTTCTTTTTCCGAGGATGAAAATCGGTGGTATTTGACGCATTATTTTTTTTTTACTACTTAATTCGGACAAAAAACTGAAAAAAAAAAATTTGAAAGGACATCGATATGACCCATGTTTTCTGGTAGTTTGAACCTTCAGAAAACCGAAAAAAATCGTGAACAAGAAATCGGAGATAGGTGCCAAAAAGATTTTTCCACTTTTATGTCAAAAACTGCCTTTTTTCGTAACTGAACTACCCGATTTTCGAAAATTTTTATTTTAGGAGTTTTTCACGGTATTTTTCGGGATTTTTGTTTATAACAAGTTAAAACAAGTTCAAAACTAATAGAAAAAAGGATTTAGCATCGGTTTTTAGCAATATTTTGATATTTATGAGCTAGAAAACCTGTTTTTATTTTTTGCTTTTTTTCAAATTTGGTTTTATTACTTTTTCATGCATCTTAGGCTGTTCTTAATCTATGTAAGAGTTAAAATGGTAAATATTGATAATTTTTAGTCCGAATTGTTTGTTACATACCATTAAGATGCCCCAAAATAATTATTTTAATGCGCTACAATGATAGAACCCGAGAGTCCCAATTTTTTAATTCTTGTTAAAATGAAGTAATTATACTTTTCTGTCTTAAATATTTTGTCTATTTTATTTTTATCTCATAAAATATATTTTTCCAAGCAAATAAAACTCCATTAATTATTATATGCCCAAATATTTTTCATTTTTACACGTTTATAACCAATTTTTTCAATTTTATACAATACGTAATTTTTGACTTATTATACATATTTTCAAGCTGTAAAATTAATTTAACAAGGGGAGTTCAATACATTAGGAACACAAATTACATCAAATGGTTATGAATGAGTTTATTATGTTGAAAAAATGCCGAATACCATCCGTTCATTCCAATGGGCCTTCTGAGCCTAGAAACGCAGGGCTCAATGAAATAGGGTTTTTTGGTAATATTCAATGAAACGCTAAAACCTCGCAGATTAACCAAAACTCTTCTAGTTGGTCTCATTTTTTTGGTGTAAGTGTCACCTTTTAAACGCCGTAAACCGCGATTTTTCATCATTAATTTTTTTATTAATGTAGCCAATTAACCAAATGGCCATTTTTGGCTAATAATGACCAATTTTTAAATTGCTGCCAAATATGTAATTTTTGACAAAAATGGGTTTTATAAGTCTCAAAATATTTCCTCAAGCTTCAAATTTCCAAAAATTCATTACTCTACTTTTTTCAATTATTTGTTCATCAGATATGATAATTTGAAGTCAGAGTCCCAATTTTATGGTTTTATAAAAAGATAATTTTTAATGTTAACTTTGAAGAACCGTATCTTAAAAACGACTCAAGGAAATGAGACGAGTAAAAAATTTTTGGAAACTTGAAGCTTGCGGAAATATTTTGTGACTTGTAAAACCCATTTCCGTCAAAAATTACAAATTTGGTAGCAATTTAAAAATTGGTCATTATTAGCCAAAAATGGCCATTTGGTTAATTGGCTACATTAATAAAAAAATTAATGATGAAAAATCGCGGTTTACGGCGTTTAAAAGGTGACACTTACACCAAAAAAATGAGACCAACTAGAAGAGTTTTGGTTAATCTGCGAGGTTTTAGCGTTTCATTGAATATTACCAAAAAACCCTATTTCATTGAGCCCTGCGTTTCTAGGCTCAGAAGGCCCATTGGAATGAACGGATGGTATTCGGCATTTTTTCAACATAATAAACTCATTCATAACCATTTGATGTAATTTGTGTTCCTAATGTATTGAACTCCCCTTGTTAAATTAATTTTACAGCTTGAAAATATGTATAATAAGTCAAAAATTACGTATTGTATAAAATTGAAAAAATTGGTTATAAACGTGTAAAAATGAAATTAATAAAAATATTTGGACATATAATATTTAATGGAGTTTTATTTGCTTGGAAAAATATAATTTATGAGATAAAAATAAAATAGACAAAATATTTAAGATAGAAAAGTATAATTACTTCATTTTAACAAGAATTAAAAAATTGGGACTCTCGGGTTCTATCATTGTAGCGCATTAAAATAATTATTTTAAGGCATCTTAATGGTATGTAACAATCAATTTGGACTAAAAATTATCAATATTTACCATTTTAACTCTTACATAGATTAAGAACAGCCTAAGATGCATGAAAAATTAATAAAACCAAATTTGAAAAAAAGCAAAAAATAAAAACAGGTTTTCTAGCTCATAAATATCAAAATATTGCTAAAAACCAATGCTAAATCCTTTTTTCTATTAGTTTTGAACTTGTTTTAACTTGTTATAAACAAAAATCCCGAAAAATACCATGAAAAACTCCTAAAATAAAAATTTTCGAAAATCGGGTAGCTCAGTTACGTAAAAAGGCAGTTTTTGACATAAAAGTGGAAAAATCTTTTTGGCACCTATCTCCGATTTCTTGTTCACGATTTTTGCCGGTTTTCTGAAGGTTCAAACTACCAGAAAACACGGGTCATATCGATGTCCTTTCAAATTTTTTTTTTTCAGTTTTTTGTCCGAATTAAGTAGTAAAAAAAAAATAATGCGTCATTTATGTTTTTTGACCCGCTGAACTCAAATCTGGGGTCTGTTTTGCGAATATCGTGGTCAATTTTTTGTTGTTAACAAATTATTTGCCAATTTTGCAATAATTTCTTGATAACAACAAATTGACCACGATATTCGCAAAACGGACCACGGATTCGTGTTCAGCGGGTCCAAAAACATAAATACCACCTATTTTTATCCTCGGAAAAAGAAATTTAATTGTTTAATTTTTGGGCGTGAATAGCATAGCTGACGCCTAGACTAATAGAAGTAGATTATTATCAGTAATCAAAAAGGTCGAACAATAAGATTGATAATAATTATCTCGTTGACGACAAAAACCTACTAAACTTAAGAAATGTTATAAAATGGTATGACACAAAGTTAGTCCTCTACAATAACAAAACGGCTACTAATGCCTCATTTAGTATGGAAGCTCGGATAGCTCAGTCGGTAGAGCATCAGACTTTTAATCTGAGGGTCCAGGGTTCAAGTCCCTGTTCGAGCGTTATTTTTTTTTTTTTTTTTAAGTTATTAATTGTTAACAAAATATTGCACTAAGATGAATCTGTCAAAAAATTAAAATAACAGGTTTTAAAGTTCATTAAATTTTACAATATCAAAAATACTAAAAAAAATTTGATTAAATTTAAAGAAAAAAAAATTATTTTGTAAAGGTAAATTTTTCATTTTTTTCTAATAATAAAAACAGCTGAATAAAAATGTTTTCTCGTCTTTACTGACATATAAAAACATACATGCACTTATTTAACTTGAACTAATAGCTAAAGTTCACCACTAAAAATCTTATCCCATCAACGCTTTATATTGGAAGACATTGAGTCTTTTAACGATGATAAGCTTAAACGCTTTAACGAAATTCTTATACTATCACATCTTTATACTTTGTGACATATACAGTATACACATAGAAATAATATAACGAGGAAATTTTCTTATATACATCAGTCTTATGTAATAAAGAAGATTAGAGTTTAGACTTCAATTCATTGCCCTAATCTCGTTTGTATTACGATTATTTACATCGTTATCTTCTTTTCTATTTTGTATAGATAATTAAGTACAATAAAAAATAAAATTAACTAATTTAAAAATATTATAAATTTAATTAATTTATCTACGTTCTTCAAATTATTCAGAATAAGATGTTATACCTGTTTTTGATTATTTTAATTTTTTGATGCTAGAAAATCATTCCAAAAAATTGCATTTTTTTAGTTTTCGCATTCTGATTGTCTTATGAATTTGCTTCATAAAGTTTTTACAATTACGTTTTTTTTCATTATACTGTTTTTTAAATTATGCCCTTTCTTCCTAATCAAATCCAAACAAAATTTTGGTTTACCAACCTCGTACTTTCAAAGTAAAAAAATAAAAAATCTATACATAGTCACCCCTTCCTCCCTACATACCGACTAAAAGCTGCACTCTGTTAAAAACTATTTAAATAGATAACATATTTTTCACGTATAAATTTGTTTCTGCCTTGGCAAAACTTTTTATAAGTTTTTTTTACGCGTATATAAAAAAAATGGTATATTTACATATGAGACGTAATGTCAGCAACATATCGTCATAGAAGATTTGCTCTATTCAGCATCTAAAATCACGTAAAATAAGAGTCTCTCGAAAACTTAATACAATAGAAAGCATCAACTAAATTACGCGTATACGCGTAAAATTTAACAATCGCGTGGCTTACATATGTCGTATATTTTCGCATGTACATTTCATTTTATATCTAATTTTCTCTATACTTTGTTAAATCTCAAGAATGAAGCACATTTCTCTTTATTACAGCGTACAATTACGTATACACGAGTCTGCATAAAATTTTATATAGAGATACTTCTAAATGAATAATCAAGCTTAGTGTGTATAATAATAAATATAACATTTTCGGTAAAATTTAATTAGCGAGTAAACTAAGTTTTACTCTTAAGGGTTCTGACTTGTATATATTGAAGTCCCGTGGGTTTAATAGTAAAGGCCCTCGTCGTCGGAACGTCTAGAGAGTCTTCGTTACTTATACTCTTGAGTATCTGACTTTTCTTCCTAACATTTTATGCATATAATTCTCCTCATTCTTTCTATCTTTCTCATTAATAGTAAATATATTTCGAAGAAGACGATGAGTTTTCAATCTTAATTTTATTATACAAACTATAGATAGAAGTTGAAGAAGATTATTATTCGAGAAGACGTTTTGAATTTAATGATGAGTTATGCTACTAGAGTACCTGTTACACTCGTTTAGATACAGTTTGATATATAGTTTTAAAGTATAAGATAAACCTTTTACGATAAACTATCTTGTAGTACTTGTATCTACTTCTGCTACTGGTTTTCTTAACGAACTATGACTGCTTTATAAAAAGAAATTTATTGATAAGAGATAAGATAAAATATACATTTATTCAATTTAGCCTTTTTTATTTATTTTTTAAACTTCTCTTTTATTTATTATTTAAATAATTTACTAAACAATTATTTTAAAATATATTTTTTTAAAAAAGTCATAAGTTTTAATTTGAAAAATAATGTGGTCTATATTCTTTTATTAATATGGACCCCGAAAAATGTATCCTAAAATCATTTATAGACATTTGTTGGTCTATTTTTTGCATTTTTCCTTCGTGTTTCATAAGCAAAAAATTAAATTAACATCAAATTAACTGACTTAGATTCTTGAGATTGCAATTCAAAATATTTAGATTCCTATCCTGAAAAGTTAGCTCTATAACCTAAAAACCGTATTTTTCGGTCAATTATCAAGGTTTTAACATGGAACATGTTCATTGGATGGGGTGTTTGAAAAAGTTTGGCTCGGCAGGGGGGGGAGGTGAAAAAATGACGTTTTTAAGGGGGGGGGGCGGTGAAATGGACTTAGAATATTTTCGATTTAGGGACTTAGAATAATTTGAAGTGGGAGTCAGGCCCTGATCAGGCCCTGATAAGAGCAAGAACTTAGAATACTTTAAGTTTATGGACTTAGGATAATTTATATTTCGGAATTTATTGTAATTTTGGTTTTTGGATTTATTACTGTTATAAGTAAAAATGTTCCATGCTCGTTGTGTATTTTTAACATATATTTTAAAAAAAACGTATTAAACGTTTTGAGTGTAATTAGGAAAATTTTTAGGTTTTAGGGCTAACTTTTTCGGGGTCAGAACCTTAAAATTTGAAACTTTCAAATATATAGTAAAAGTTAAAAGTTAAAAAATAAGTACATAGACTATGTTTAAGCACCAAAATAATTGATTTATAAAATTTTTTGAACCCAAATTATTCAAAAAATTAATAAAACAAATCATTATTCAAATATTAAAAATTAAATATTTGAATTTTTATGTTGTTTTTTATTTTTAGTAATATGGCTAAGAAGCTTGATTAAAAAAATAAAAAAAAGCTTTCCTAAAAAAAAAAAATTATTTTAATATTCTATACCACTATTTTAGTAAGTAGAAAAAACATAGAAAATGCTTTAAAGTTTTTTATATGAAAAATAGTAATTTCAAATATTTTTCTTTTATTTTCATTTTTCTAAATACCTATGACTGTCTTTTTTTTATGTTTTTCACCAAGTAAAAGAAAATTTTATACTCTCACATAATAAGAAGTTAAAAGTGGCTAAAGTAAGAGAAAAAGTCACATCAGCGTCATTTAGTTTTGGTTATTATTGTATATATAAGCAATCGCATAGAAAAATATAAGAGAGTTTTAAGTTTTTAATTAAAAAGTAACCACATAGAAGAAGCAAAGCTTTCAGAGTTTTTACCCTCTGGCAGTTTGATTATTCGCCAAAAAGAGCTTTTCTACCTCTCTGTCTCTTTTTAACATGAACATATATATTAGAGTGTTTCTTACTTCCCGAATTGACTGTAGAGGAAAATACTGTCTGGAATATGATGCTTCAGATAGTAAAATTATTTTCTAAAAAAAAAATTTAACCTCTAGGTTAATGCAGTGTGCCGATTTGCAAATGAAAACCGGTAAAAATCAGAAAAAAGGTTTTAAAAAAGTTTTAGAAAGCTTTTAAAAACCTTACTAAAAACTTTATACTACTAAAATGTTTTAAAAACTTGTTACTAACAAAATATCTAAAAGGAACTGTAAATTCTAACATATTTTATGATACTTGAACTTAATTTTAAATTTACAGTCGTCTTCAAAGCAAATATTCACGACGAGTGTAATTTGACTGTTTTATTCAGTTATTTCAGGAGAAAATTTTAGCAAAGATTTTAGTGAAGAGGCAATCAAAAAACAGCTCATATAACTGGTCAAAAAACCTAAAAAAAACCCCTCGTGTTATAATTTACAGTTTCTTTTAGATATTTTGTTACTAACAAGTTTCTTGATTTTTACCGATTTTCGTTTGCAAATCGGCACACTACATTAAACTGTATGTAAAATTTTTTTTTTAGAAAATAGTTTTATTATCTGAATTTTTCTTCAGTATTTTCCTCTACGTTCAATTTGAGAAATAAGAAACACCCTAATATGTATATAGTGTAGAAATGGGGATCTTTTCTTAAAAACGCCTAAGGATACTAAAACTCAGACACTTTTGTTAAAGCTCAGAAAATTCTTTTAGATATAATTCTATTTGATTATTGATCTTTATTATATCAAATTATAATGTTTATCTTTTAACATGGAGATTTATTTCAATATATTTTATTTTATTTTATCAGTATACTAAATTTAATACAAATATATTATAATTTATGAAATCAAATGGAAGCAAAGACACTCATATTATACTTATAATCTTATAATAATATTTTCAAAGCTAAAAAGCTTTGATTAGATGAATTTTATTTTTGAGGAAAGAATTGCGTTAGGGGAGAGCTTCCACAATTTGCTTATAAAATGCTTTGGCAAGGGAAAGGAGGTTCCACAACCAAAATTAACATCCTCGAATCAACAGGTAAATTGTTTTAAAATTATATGAAAACAATATTTTCTCAAGTTTATTCACTTTTCTAGAGCCATGACAGTTTAATTATGCACGGTCAGGTGACTGCCTTTAAAATTTCAATCAGTTGAATCAGGTTGTTTGAAATTTCAAACAAGATCAAAAATTTGTTTATATTGGTTGTTAAAAAGTTATTCAGGTCAATAATATAAAATTTTTGGAAGCGATATTAGTTATGTGGTTTAAAGCATCTACAGAAAATTAGAAGCGTATGTAAAAAAAAATATTAGTTGCATTTATATTTGTATATATTATTTACTTTATTTTCAGTTAACAATCATTAAATTAACCACACTGTAAAAAACAACTCCGGTGATTTTACGACAAAATTGGTAAATTTACGAAAATTTAGTAAATTTTCGAAAAATTTGCAATTTTTTGACAAAAATTCGGAAATTTACTAATATTTGTAAATTTGCGAAAAAATAGTAAATTAACGATTTATTTTTTCGTAAATTTTCGACAAAATCGTAAATTTACAACTATGTCGTAATTTTACGATTTTTGTAGAAAAATGACCCATTTAAATTATAATTGAAATATTAATAATTATATATCTATTTGCTAACAGAAATGTAGCGAAAAAAAAAAATTATTCATCTTTTCTCATTGTGTAAAATAAAAAAACATTATTTTATGACTCTAAATGGTTTGCTATGCGTTTTTAGGTACAAAAAATATGGCTTGTAATTTCAAAACTGTTTGTCGCCAATTTTCGATTAAAATTTGCAATTTTTCTACAAAAATCAGAAATATATTATATTTACGACGTAGTTGTAAATTTACGATTTTGTCGAAAATTTACGAAAAAATAAATCGTTAATTTACTATTTTTTCGCAAATTTACAAATATTAGTAAATTTCCGATTTTTTTCGAAAATTTACTAAATTTTCGTAAATTTACCAATTTTTTCGTAAAATCACCGGAGTTGTTTTTTACAGTGTAATACAAAATGGAATACATTGATTCATTTTCTTGGCATTATTTTTATATTTTTTCAAAATTTTCTCTGCTGAAGGTCTTTCGTCTGGGTCGTAACTAAAACATTTTGTTAAAGTATTTACTAAGAATGAAGGAACAGAATCAAGATTTGGAATTTTCCCTGTATTAAATATATGATTAATTTCAGGAAGTAAATTATGTGGATCTAAATTATCCCAAACACTTTGTTCGCTGTATAAAACTTTTAAAACACATGCAATAGACCATACATCAGTTGCAAAACTTTGAATATGAGGTTTACTAACTAATTCTGGCGCTGCATAAATTCTTGTCCCTTGAAATTTTTGAATCGGTTTTGAAGTTGGTAGCTTTTTGCTGAAACCAAAATCTATTATTTTAACAACATTATTGTAATTTACCATAATATTTTCAGGTTTTATGTCTCCATGAATTATTTTCTTCTGGTGCAAGTAAGCAAAAGCATCACAAATTTGTTTTCCAATTTCATTTTTTATTTCTATGTCTAAATTTTGTTCAACGCCATTAGATAAAATATTTCTAAGCCTTGAATTTTTGTTAAACAAAATATTTCTTAGTGATTCGCCGACTATTAAATCAGTCACTAAATTGTAGTAGTAACTACCATTTTCTTTACTTAAGAACACGCCTTTTAACTCAATGATATTTTTGTGTTTGATATTGTTTAAAATAGAAATTTCTTGTATGATTCTATCATCTTCACCAGAATCAGGAATTCGAATTTTTTTTATTGCAACCTGAGTTTTATTTAATGATCCTCTGACCACACAACCAAAAGCACCTTTGCCTTCACAAAATCCAGAATTTGTTATAAATTGGGGTTCAATGACAGTTACATTTAACGATTTTAAATAATTTGTTTTATCATCGATAAGATCTCCATTAACATTTTTTGCTCCAAAAAAAACCTGCAGTTAATTAAATGATTTTCTTAAAAAATATTGTTGTTTTATATAAGAGGGATTTTACGTCAACTTGGCCCAATTTGGGATGAAGGGTCGCGGAAATCCGTCCAAACTATTTTTTTCAAAAGTGAAATTGAAAAAATTCATCCCACTTAGCTTTCTAAATCCAATTCTCGATTTTCGGCAGCCATATTTGTGCTTTTTATTTTCGTTGGTAAATTAACTCAAAATTTTGCCGCATTTACTAGTCATTGTTGTCGTTGTCCATCAAAGCGGCAGTTTTCCGAATCCCGAAAATGAAGTACATAATTTCTAATGCAATTAAAAACTATAAAAATTTTAAGCGGATAAATCAAAGTTCCTAAAAATCAGTGTAATTTTGATAAAACATCAGAAGTTATAATTTGTAAAAAGGAAAAATTTACAATGGTAAATTTCATTACATGAAATACAAGGTTTGGCGGCCCTTCAAAATTCAGAACCACTATAAAAAAATATAAAAAATAACATTGCATAACTATTTTATCATAATTTATTGAACAATTAATATTCGATTATTCAGTTTGATTTAAAATTTAATAGTATGTAATAAAATTAATTCTTAATTTTTATTCTTCTAAAAATATACGTTATAAGCTATACAAAGTAAATATCTGTGTTTTGAATTTCGTAAAACTGCAACGATTACATATCAGCGGTTCTGAATTTGGAAGCGCCACCACAATAGGTTTCGTAAAATAAATTTCGGAAATTCTTTCATTCTAAATTTTTAAACTAAGTTTTTGACAGTATGAAAAAGAAAATTTTTAGTCAAGTTACTAAAAAAGGTCAAAAATACCTAAGTAGCTTCGATATAAATCGAGACTTGGAAAAAAAGCTTAAAATAAGATATTCAGAGTTTTTTTGGAGAAAAATAGTTTTTACCGGTTTCCGCGATCCTTCAGTCCAATTTAGGCACAGTTTGCGAGGAATCTCTTATACTTATATTTTATTTACATTTAAAAAATGGGCGCCAGTCAATACTCAGAACTGCTGTTTAGCATTATCGGTACCTTTTAGATTAATTTTTTCTTTTAATATTAATTTTAAAATTAATTAGTTGCGTATTTTATATTGAAAACTTTTTTCTTTATTTTGAAATTCTGCCTGGTGCTGATTCTGCTAAACAGCAGTTTTAAATTTTGACTGGCGCCCAAAAAAATAATTAAGAACTTTGAAATTCAATTCAAATCATTTTCTGAAATTTAAATAATTTATACAAATAAATTTTAAAAAATTTTTGCAATATTTACATTTTTTAATTTAAAACATGTTGATAGGGAGCTGTATTTGAAAAAGGCTGCCAACGGGGCGGGGTGGGGGGAGGTCAAATGGACTTACTATTAGAAAAATATATCAATTAAAGGATTTTTAATTTAATTATCTTATAATATAAAATATCCAATACATTTTGAATGTCTTTCAAGGAAGGTTATGTATAGAATCAGTTTTTTAACATGGAATATGTTCATAGGAAGGTTTATCCGAAAAAATCTCTTTGGGCACGAGGGAAGTGACGTTTTTAGGGGGAGGGGAGGTCTTAGTGGACTAAGAGTAGAGGACTTAGTGGAGGACTTAGTAGAATAATTTCGTTTTAGTGCACCAAACGGATTAGTGCCGGTGGCAGCGCAGCGTTTATAATTCTATAAGGCAAATTCTACAATCATCCGATAAACTCTTGTGGTCGTCCGCTAGAGGTCCGCAACATAACGGCACCAACCGAAACTAAATGATAAATTAATAAATAAACATGTGTATTTATTTTATGTCAGGTTGGCACCACTGACTTGCGGACTTCTAGCGAACGAATGCAAGAGTATAACGGATGATTGTAGAATGTGCCTAATATAGATATATATTTATGTATTATAAAAATACTAGGGTGCTCCAAGTTACAACCAGGTCTGTTATAATTTAACATATTCCATGCTCATTGGTTGTGTGAACACTATCGAGATATATATCGATTTTATATTTTACATTTTATATTTTATCGATGTATATCTCGATGGTGAACACCCGAACCGGTTACATTTTATTTTTGAAAATCAGTTATTTTATTTCGAGACATTTTTATATTCCTCTATCAAAAGGTGGAGCTTTTTATTTTATTTATAGAAAATTCTAAAAGTAATATCAAAAACATTAAATACAATTTTTAACATATGTTAAATTACATAAAAAAAATTAATTTAAATAAAATATCAACTTACCGAATAGTAATTAAAAAATGCAAAAATAAAGAAAATCGTGTGCTTCATGACTAATAAACTATATTTATACTAAAAAATGGTTAAAAATTTTATATATATATATATATAATATAGCACATATTATCTAAAAAAATTTTTCTGTATACTCCCCCTTTAATTTGAAAAAATGATATAATAAAATAATTTTATAAACATTTTATATGAAGTAATCAAACTATTACCATATACAAATACTTAAAAATATTTTTATCTATTATGAAATTAAAAATTATTATAACACGCTAGGCTATTAAAAATTTAATCAAATTTATTCAAGTAGATAGTTAATGTCAACAAAATAAATTTGAATAAAGATAATTATTAAAAATAAAAATTAGAATAAAAGTCTTAATTTATTAGCTAAATTTTAAATACTTTTTATTTTAAGAGACAATGCATAATGGATAGCATCATAATATTTAAAGGCTTTATGTTCCCATGCATTATTTTATTATCAACTAAGTAATCTATAGCATTACAAATATGTATTCCAATTATATTTTTATCATTTTCAGTAATGTTAAAAATTTCTTAGTTTCTTGATCAAAAATAACCTTTTGCAGTTATCGCAAGTCTCGCCTTCAACTAACTCCATTACAAATTATAGTAATAACTTCCTTTAATTATTTGACTGAAATAAATGCCTTTAATTTCAACAATTCCTTGTTTTTATAAAGTTTAAAATAGAAATTTCATTGATAGTCATACTTTTATCGTCAAAAGATTGTAGAAGTAAGTAATTATGTAACTTAATTTAAGGGGTCAAACTGGACTTAGAATAACTAAAGTTCAAGAATTCAGAAAAATCCGTGTTTTGGGATTTGTAGTTATTTAGGTTAAGGGACTTAGGATATTTTCGATTTAAAGAATCAGAATAGTTTGCGTTAAGAATCTTAACATAAATCTTGAATCTCCTAGGGTACCTGATTTTTTTCTTTCTTTACAAATTATTTGTTAAATAAAAAATACTATTAGCAAACCGAGGTATTCAGCCTTTATTTAGATATATAATTGGCAAAATTTCTTAGCTGAAGACCTGAAATATTATAAATGACTTTTAAAAATAACGGTGTCAAATTGACCCGGAGAAGCAAATTTTCTACGTAACGGACATTCTTAGAAATTTTACATTTTTTGATCTGATGAACTTTTTAGGTGCTATTAACATGGAATATATTCATTGGATGGGTATTTGAAAAATTTTGGCTCGTCAGGGGGGTGGTGAAAAAGTGACGTTTTTAGGGGGGGGGGGGGTGCAGAAGTGTCTAGGGACTTTTGGTGCAGAATTTTTAAAGAATTTTTTGAAAAAATAAATAAAAAATAAATTCATATTATTTAAAAAACAATAATAATTTGAAAATTTAATTAATTTTGTTTACTTTAAATGTAAGCAGCATGATTTCTATAATAAAAATTTAAATATAAATATTTGGATATAAACATTGATACTATGAACATAATAGATACTTTATTATCAATGTTATAAATGAACATGTTCCATGCTCGTTGGTTGTGCAGTAACACAAACCGGTTATAGATTTTTTTTTATCTAGATTTCATAACATTTGTAAGAATGAACGAATTTCAAATTTGTTATTTATTTCGTTGATAGAAATGATTTTATATTGTATATGTTACGCCTCCAAACGTGTAAATGACCATCAAGCTCCTTGCCCAATTCATGATCAAGATTTTATACCATTTCATGAATTGGTCAGAAATCTTCAATGGTTCCTCATAGAGGAACCATTGTGATCGGTCAAATTTTTTTTCTGATTTTTTGGCATATAAGCACGTTTTGAGATCTCAGGAAGATAAAAAACCGGTTTTTAAAAAAAGTCTGTATGTGCCCCGCAACGAGATCGAAAAAAACGCGTTTTCACCCCACTGAGAAAGAAAAAATTCGTTTTGTCCATGGGAACAAAAAAAAAATACCCCAGATCGCAGTTTACCATCCTCGGCTTCGCCTCGGATGCTAATTAACGTGCGATCTGGGCCATTCTTTTTTTTTGCTCCCTTGGTTAAAAATGTACTATTTACCCCCCATCCACCCCTAAAAACGTCACTTTTTCACCCCCTCCCCTGCCGAGCTGAACTTTTTCAAATACCCCATCCAATGAAAATATTCCATGTTAAAATTTTATTTAAAAAAATAAAACTTACTAAATAAGAAATAAAAATTAATTTGTCTAAAAAATCGTGATTATCGTGATTCTCTTGTTTTGTTTTTAATGATTGCAGTAAAATATTTAAAAAAAATTATAATTAATACATAAAAATCGTTTTTAAATCATTAAAAAAATAAAATGAAATTAGACTATAAAAAATATATAAAAAATTTATAAAAAAAAAATGCTGCGTTTATTATTTTTAGAGGACAAAAATTTTGAGGTAAAAACTTTCAAAAATTTAGGTATCCGATACGAGAAACCGATTAACAACAATTTTACTAAAATACATTTATACAGACTAAACCTAAAAGATTGATTTTTTTAGCATCTGGATGTCACGAAAGGTGCTTATATGCAAAAAACATCGGAACTCAAAATTTTTGTTATAAAAAAGGTTTAAGGAATCAAAAACTTATTCTTTAAGCTGCTTTGTCTTATATTTTATAATTTATTCAGTTTTAAGTTGTTTGGTTACTGGCCGTTATTAAATTTTGTCTACTATTGGTTTTTGGGGCACTGATCTGAATTTTGGGGTCCTGTCGCAAGAAATTGTTCAGTCTTAAATTTGCAAATACATAAAATACCCCAATTAAGGATTGTTTTTGTTCATTTAAGGGTAAAGCCCCAAGTAAAAAAAAAATCAGCGATCTAAAAACCTGATGAAATAAAATAAAATAAAACATCTGATGAGATCCAGTTATTAAATACTTTCTCCTTGAATATTAACTGGGGTAAATATTATATGACTTTTTATTGTTATAATCTTAGATTTATAATGATTTTACCAAAAAACTGTTTAAATTCAAATTCAAAAAAAAAAAAAAATAGTGTCGATAATAGCAACACATATTGATATATAGCTTTAACGATTAATTAGTCTTAAATTTTCCACGAGAAAAAACAAAATTTGAAAAAAATATTAAATATATATTCTAAGTTACATGAAGAAGAGTTCAATTATAAAAAAAAGGGTGACCAATAAAAAAATGTATTTGCTAATTCACATTTATTTATTTTGATAATAAAATAAATTTTACAATGAATCTTAGGAATGCCTATAATATGGTTAGGTTTTTGCGCTTAAAATTTCAATAAAGATCAAAAATTTTCTTCAAATTAAATTTTTTTAGAATTTTATTGATTATAAATAAGTCATTCAGGCCAAATATTAAAATAAAATATTTTTTTAACGTGATATTTCACTGATATTATGTGGTTTAAGTAATCCAAAGCTCAAAATGTCAAACGCAAAAACTTAACCATGGACATCTGGTAAGAAATATTTTATTTATATCCGCATAATATATAAGTTCACTGAATTATAAAATATTACATGAAGATTTGGTAGTGTTCAAATTATTAAAGATTTGTAACATTTCTCCTGCAGAAGGTCTTTTACTAGGATAGTGACTAAAACAGTTTCCCAAAATTTTTTTCAAAAAGCTAGGAACTTCTGAGATATCTGGCTTGTTTTTTTGCTGTATCATAAGTTCTATACTTCCTACATTTGGCCAAACATTTTTTCCTGTATATAAAGTTTTTAAGGTACATGCAAGTGCCCATATATCACTGGCGAAACTTTTAATGTGGTTTGAAATTAATTCAGGTGCTGCGTATAATATTGTGCCCTGAAATTCATTTTTAACTACAGAATTATTAACAACCTTTTTGCTTAAACCAAAATCAATCAATTTAATCTCTGATGATTCAGTTATCATAATATTTGAAGGTTTTATATCTCCATGAATGATGTCATGTTTATGCAAGTAATTAAGGACTTGACAAATCTGTTTTCCAATAAAATTTTTTAAATCTAAGCATAATTTTCCATCTGTTCCATTACTTGAAACAACCCTCGAAGTTGAATTTTTAGCAAATATAATATCTTCTAAAGAGTCACCGTCTATTAACTCTGTTACTAAATTATAATAATTTTCAAACCCATTGCGTGATTTGGAAAGGTATACACCATACAATTTAACGATATTTTTGTGATCAAGAGAATTTAAAATAGCAATTTCATTTAAAATAGTTCTGTCATTACCAGACCTAGGAGATCTAATTGACTTTATTGCAACATCAACATCGTTCCATTTACCTTTAACCACACAACCAAATCCACCCATACCTAAGCAAACATTGGACTTCTCAATTGTTTTTGGATCTATAATTGTTACGTTTAATTTGGCTAATTTTTCTTTTTGGCCTTTAAAAGGATCGAAAATATCATTTATTTGTCCATGAACTTGCTGTAATATATTGGGTAGATATTAATGTAAAATTTAACTTATCACAGTATCACATCGGTTCAAAAAATAAGTGAACTGGATGCCCTATCTGCGTGGACTTATTATAAAAGATTTTTCAAGAAATAATTAGTAAATAGTATAAGACCCCGGGTATGCCAGTTGACTTATTTTTTGAAATGACAGTAACTTTATTCAGAATTTTTGTTAGTCAAGTTATTAAAATTATTCTTTAATTATTTTACCATATGTTTGAAAAATATAATTATAAAAAAATTAACTTACAGACAAATAAATAAAAATTGTGAAAATGAACAAAATCGTGGACTTCATGCTGTTTCAAACAATATTATACAATTAAAATAAAAACTGTAATATTATTTTATTATAATAAATAAAATATCGATCATTTTGCATTCCCCTTCCTTGTTTTTTTTTTTTTAACTAAAAAATACCTACCATAAAATAGCTATTTTTTAAACAAGGGACTAAATATTGGTCTTAAATTTGCATGATTGTAGGCACGAACGAGCGTAGCAAGTGAGTGCAGACAGCATGCGAAAGTCGATACCCTAGATATGTAAATATATTATTTTTACATTTTTAAATTTAAATTTAAATTTTAATAGAAATTGACTGACTCATAAATCGATTTTGATAAAAAAAGACTAAAATATAAAAAATATATTTGATTAATATTTATTGTTTACATTTTAAGGTTTACAGAATAATTTTTATTTTTTGTTTGCATTGTGAATCTTAAATTTGGATTTGTATCAATTAGTACCAAATATATTAAACCATTGAACATGCAGGGTTTTCGCATTTTTCCATATTGTAAGTTTGTAAAAT
The DNA here is from genome assembly GCA_022575985.1 of Anagrus nilaparvatae. Taxonomy (NCBI): domain Eukaryota; kingdom Metazoa; phylum Arthropoda; class Insecta; order Hymenoptera; family Mymaridae; genus Anagrus; species Anagrus nilaparvatae. Next base: position 26,547,033 of record JAKSXM010000231.1, on the reverse strand, counting down.
TTCTTCTGCTGTAGGTCTCATAGATGGCAACAAACTTAAACATTTTTTCAAAATCATCTTCAAAAAGGAAGGAACTGCTGAAACTTCCGGTACTTTGTGATTTAAAAATAAAGTTTGTAATTGTTTCTTGTTTTTCAATAATCTACCATGCCAAACCTTTTTTTCACTATATAATTCTATTAATGTGCATGCAAATGACCAAATATCACTTGCTGTTGTTTGAACATTTGTTCGAAGAATAAGTTCTGGTGGTGCAAATCGTAAAGTACCTTGAAATTCATTTGTAACATTTAAGGACTGCTTGCTTAAGCCAAAATCTATTAATTTTATTTGGTTATTATTGTTTATCAGAATATTTTGAGGTTTAATATCTCCATGTATTATGTTATTTTGATGCAAATAAATCAGTGCTTCACAAATCTGTTTTCCGAATTCATGTTTCAAATTTATATTTAATATATATTTTTTCCTGATTGTTTTATCATATAAAATATTATACAAATTATCACCATCAACTAATTCTGTTACCAAATTACAGTAATTGGAGTCATTTGTTGTAGAAAAATAAACACCTTTGAATTCAATGATATTTTTGTGTTGAACATCATTTAGAATAGTAATTTCATTTATAATTATAGAGTTAAGACCAGTCTCAGGAATTTTAATCGATTTTATAGCCACTGGAGTATCTTGCCAGGATCCTTTATTCACGCAACCAAATCCACCTTCTCCTAAACAAACATCTGATTTTTCAATTGTTTCAGGATCTATGATTCTAATACCTCGAAACTGCAGCAATAGCTTCTCATTATAAAAAGGATCTACGGTATCATTTACTTGTCCATAAACTTCCTATAAACATTAATTATCAATTTCACAAGATAATTTTTAAATTTCAATATTATAAAATTAATAATAATAACTTACTGAGTAAGAAATAAAAAGTGCAAAAATTAAAAAAAACGTGAAATCCATTATCTAACTGCTTTGTTATGTTCAATACTAAAAATTATTTTCAACAAATAATACAATGACGATTAACAAAAATAGTAATAAAAAAATAATAATATACAAAAAAATAATTTATTTATTTTAAGTAATGCAATAATAGGTACTTTTATTAATTTCTAAAAGGGTGAAAAAAGATCCTGAAATAACGTTTTGTTGTATTAACAACAATATCTCCATGTACACCGTTTTCTCCAAAAAATATCTGTATTTAATCAAACGAATTAAGTTAAATTATTGTACGTTTTTTTTTTCGCATAAAAATAAACACGAATTTTGAAATTCACTTTGAATCAGATAAAATTTATCAAATTTTTGTAATTTTTACGTTTTTTTTAAATTTTAGATAAAGGGTTGTTGCATAAAAACTACTTTTTGGTTGTTTTTGTATTTTGTAAAAAAATATTAGATATTTTTTTAATTGAAGCAATATTTAACCAGAGAAAAAATGAATTCAATTTTGAATTTATGATTGCGACGTCATACTATTATATAGAGTTAGATATAGGAGCTTTTTTCACTATATGACGTAATTTACCCCTTCTACAGTTATTTTTAATTGGTATGGAAAATAAAAAAATACGTATCAAATATTTTTTAATATATTTTCAGATTATCAAACAATTTCAATAACATGCAACACAACCACATTGTTTTATAGATTGGTAAAAATATATAATAACCGATTTTTTTTGGAAAAATTCGTTTCTTCAGTTCCAAAAACTTTTATCGCCCTCTAATTTAAACGATATTCTAAATTACAAATATTGAATAAATTTTTAACCAAATTTATTGGTTCCTTATAGAGGAACCTTTGTGATAGGTGAAATTTTGATTTTCGATATTTTGGCATATAAGCACGTTTTGAGACCTCAGGAAGCTAAAAAACCGGTTTTTAAAAAAAGTATGTGTGTGTGTGTGTGTGTGTGTGTGTGTGTGTGTGTGTGTGTGTGTGTGTGTGTGTGTATGTATGTATGTATGTATGTATGTATGTATGTATGTCGCACTGTAACCGATGATATTTCACAGCCAACACGACATTAAGACCTAATTTTTTTTTCAAAATTTTTTTCACCAAAAAAGCTCGAGGTACTTTTTTTTTTTTAATTTGGATGTAATACCTCATTTATTTCCACGAAAGTACTTATATTTGAAAGTATGGTTTTTACTCGATATCTCGAATCTGATACTTAATTTTTTGAAAATTTTTTTCTCAAATTTTTTTTCACCAAAAAATACAAAAAATACCAATTTTTTTTTTTACGGACGCAGTACTTAATTTATTTCTGTGGAAGTACTAGTTTTAGAAATATCGTTTATAGTAATTTTTTGGACCTGATACTTAATTTGTTCAAAATTTTTGTCGCCAAAAAATACAAAAAAACGCCAAATTTTTTTTTATTTTAGGACGTAATACTTAATTTTTTCCTTTGAAAGTACGAATATCTAAAATTATTGTTTGTAAAGGATTTCTCCATCTGATACGTAATTTTTCGAAATTTTTTTTTTTTAAAACTTTTTACATAAAAAAATTAAAAAAACACTATCTTTTTTTTTCTTTTTGGATGTAGTACCTCATTTTTTTCCATGAAAGTACTGATATCCAGAAGTATCGTTTTTACTCGATATCTCGAATCTTATAATTTATTTTTGAAAATTTTTGTCTCATAATTTTTTTCACAAAAAAATACAAAAAATACCAATTTTTTTTTTCTTTACGGACGCAGTACTTAATTTATTTCTGTGGAAGTACTAGTCTTAGAAATATCGTTTATAGTAATTTTTTGGACCTGATACTTAATTTTTTCAAAATTTTTGTTCTCAACATTTAAAAAAAATAAAAATAAAAAAAACTGCAATATTTTTTTTCTTTTTGGATATAGTACCTAATTTTTGCTTATGAAAGTGCCAATATCTGAAAATATCGTTATTACTCGATATCTCCAATCTGACACTTAATTTTTTGAACTTTTTTTTCTCAAAACTTTTTGCATAAAAAAATAAAAAAAACAGCAATATTTTTTTGCTTTTTGAAAGTAGTACCTCATTTTTTTCTGTGGGAGTACTAGTTTTAGAAGTATACTTTTTAGTCAATATTTTGGTACTGAAACTTAATTTTTTGAAAATTCTCTCAAAATTTTTTGCATAAAAAAATTAAAGAAACAGCATTATTTTTTTTCTATTTGGACGTAGTACCTAATTTTTTCCTATGAAAGTACTTATATGTAGAATTATCGTTTTTACTCTATATCTCCAATTGATACTTAATTTTTTGAAAATTTTTTTCTAAAAATTGTTTACATAAAAAAATTAAAAAAATAGCAATATCTTTTTTCTTTTGGGATGTAGTATTTAATTTTTTTCCATGAAAGTACTAATATCTAGAATTATCATTTTTATTAGATAAAATAGACCATTAAGAACATTTTTTTATTGTTAATGAGGAACCATAGTGCCAATTACTTGGCAGCGTTTTTTTTTTATGTCAAACTCAATTCAATTCAACGTGATAAAAATTTTTTTTTTAAATCTGAATTAAATACTAACTTACTAAATAGCAAATAAAAATTCCAAAAATAACACTGATCGTGTGCTACGTGATTATTAAACTATATTATTCTAAATAAATGCAAAATATTTTATGTTTTAATACAGAATAGTCCTGTCGCCAGCAATGCTAGTGGTCTATTTTGCAAAATTAACCACGAATTTTGAGAAATAGACCCCGGATTTGTGTTTAGCGGGTCAAAAAACATAAATACCACCCATTTTTTTCCATGGAACTTTTATGCTATTTTAGGATTTGATGGCATTAAATAGCATTGCTGGCGACAGGACTAAGAAAAAAGTATATCTAAAAAAAATAATAATTTAATAGTATAAAATAGTATAAATAATTTTTTCTTTCCAGTGACCAGAAAAAGCGGATTTTCTAAACCCTGCGTTTCCTTAACAATGAAAAAACGAATTTGATTTTTGGACATATCAAACTAATGCCCATAATAACAACCTGGGTTATTTTTTATGTTTCTGACCTTGGGTCATAATGTACTAAAAAACCAAAGTAATCAAATTGTTACGACCAGTAAGTTTATAATTTTATTATTTCAATGCCAAATATCCGCAGAATTTAACTTTCTCGAAATAAAATGAAAATTTTACTTAATAATGGAAAAATTAGACATTTGTTAATATGCGAATAACTGTTAAATTTCAAGAAAATTAAAAAAAATGCCACTAACTTCTTTGTGTTTTGGTGTAATACCTAATTTGTTTATATGGAAGTACTAGATTTAGAAATATCGTTTTTACTTGATTTTTCGGATCTGTTATCTAAATTTGTAAATACTTTTCTCTCAAATTTTTTTTACGACAAAAAAATAAAAAAACATATCGTTCTTTTTGGACGTCATAGCTAATTTTTTACCCAGGAGTTCCAGTTTTAAGAAAATCATTTTTTTTTCGTACGCAATACTTAAATTTTTGCAGGAAGTTCTAGTTTTAAAAAATTTCAAAGCGTGTTAATTTTTCATTGCTATAGAGAAATCATAGTCCCAATAATTTGTCAGTGTTTTTTCTAAGGGAGTATCCATTAATGACGTCACCATAAATTAAACTTTTTATATCCTTTTCCCCTTGGCATTTTTTTTATAAACAATGAATCCCCCCACTAAAAGTTATGGCATAATTGATTTTAATACTCTCCTCCCCAACCTTAGATTTTTAATAATCAGAATTTGTAGTATGCATTATAAATTATTGAGAGTTGGGTATTTCTTGGGTATTTCTATGTTAATTACTAGTTTAGGCGATAGTTTGGGCTATATTTAACTAAATTTTAATAACTTGGAAAAAAACTGAAGTACTTTTTAAAAATCATGACATCATTAAAAGTCCAACTCCCTTTCCCCCATTATCAATTTTTGTTATTTTTTTACTAAAAATATTTATATATCACTTCGTGATATTATTTCAAACTGTGTCTAACAATTAAAAAAAAAAAGTAATTTAACTGTATTATTTTAATAATTTTATTTTATTATAAAAAAATTAATTATCGATATTTTTATATTTCCTATTCTTGATTTTGTTTTTCTTTTTTTTTACCTAAAAATATATTTTGAATATTTACGTAAAAATCCATTTGACTGAAATAATCAGTGAATATAAATTAATTATAGAATAATTTTTATTTTAATTGCATTACGCATCTTAATTTTAGATGTGTATTAATTTATTCAGTATCAAATACATTAAAACCAGGATATTATTTACCCTGATTAAAATACAGAACAATCTGATTTTTTACATTTTTCAATATTGTAAATATTTAAAATTTCTCCAGCTGAGGGTCTCATAGATGGTGTATATAAAAAACATTTTTTCAGGATTTCCTTCAAAAAGGAAGGAACTGCTGATATATCCGGCTCTCTTTTATACGTAAATAATATTTTCATCTCTCTATGATTTTTCAGATTACGGCCTAAATTTCTATTATACCAAAGCCATTTTTCACTGTACAATTCTTTCAAAGTACATGCCAATGACCAAATATCACTTGCTGTTGATTGCAATTTTGTTTGAAAAATTAATTCTGGTGGGGCGAATTGTAACGTACCTTTTAATTTATTGGTAGCATTTAAGGATAACATACTTAATCCAAAATCTATCAGTTTTACTTCGTTCTCACTATTCACCAGAATATTTTGAGGTTTAATGTCTCCGTGTATAACATTATTTTCGTGTAAATAAACCAGTGCTTCACAAATCTGTTTTCCGATTTCGTTTTTCAAACCTATATTTAATAAATAGTTTTTCCTGATCGTTTTATCAAATAAAATATTCTGCAAATTATCACCATCAACTAATTCTGTTACCAAATTACAGTAATTAGAGTCGTTTGCAGTAGAAAAATAAACACCTTTGAATTCAATGATATTTTTGTGTTGAACATTATTTAGAATAGTAACTTCATTTATAATCATAGAGTTAAGGCCAGACTCAGGAATTTTAATCGATTTTATAGCCACTGGAGTATCTTGCCACGATCCTTTATTCACACAACCAAATCCACCTTCTCCTAAACATTCATCTGATTTTTCAATTGTTTCAGGGTCTATGATTCTAACACCTCGATCCTGCAGCAATAGCTTCTCATTGTAAAAAGGATCTACGGTTTCATTTACTTGTCCATAAACATCCTACAATTTCTTTATTTATTAATTTATACATAATAATTTTATTAAACGAAAGAACAATAACTTACTGTAATAAAAGCTGCACAAATTAAAAATATCGCGAAGTTCATGATTCTAGTACTTGGATATAAGTATTACCACGCAATATTTTAAAGAATGATAATTTTATTTAAAAAGAATATTAGATATCGTCAACGACGGGTAGAGCGAAGCTAATCATATTAGAAATATTTATCTATATGATTAGAAAAATGTTTAAGCACTTTTTTAAAATTTAGTTTTTGAAAGCTTTGATTGGATTGAGTTAGTGTATAATGTGTAAATAAGACGTAAAGACCTGTTAATAATAATTAGATCTCAAATTTATTTTGCTTTCTCTTAGTTTAATAAAACATTAAAAATTTTAATATGTTCATTTCCCATAATCGACCATTTTTGGACTTGAATTGTTTTTGATATATGGTTTTACAAAGAGACAAATAAGCCATTTTTATATAACATTAAATTGGGACTCTGACTTTATAAATAATAATACCTTGAAAATAAATAATTGAAAAGAGGTGAATAACAAATTTTTGAAAACTTGAAGGTCCTACCAAATTTCTAAGTCTATAAAACCCTTTTTCGTCAAAAATTGAAATTTGGGCAACAAAAAATTGGTCATTTTTGGCAAAATGTGGGCAACCGGCTTATTGATTAGAGTAAGAGAACTACTTATCAATACTCTAATAAACATACCTTTCAAATAATCTGTTTGGGCTGAAAATTTAATTAGGTCATTAAAACGATGAAAAAAGCTGAGATTTAAAAAATGATAACAATCTCATTGAACGTTTTTGAGATCTCGCATCCACAAGGTGTCAATTTTTGCATATTATAAGGTAGAGCTTCGCTTTATAAAAATTATAATAAAAAAATGCTTTTTGTTTCAAAGGTAAATAATTACTCTAAATAAGTTACTACAAATCTTTGAATAACAATTTAAAAAATAAAAAAAAGCATGGCCAAGTTAAATGTTACAAATAAATATAATTACAATACAATTTACTAATTTTATAACTTGTAATTATCACCTTACTAGATCTTAAGATTCTAAACCTAAACTATTCTGATTCCCTAAACGCGTATTATTCTAGGTCCCTAAATCAAAATTATTCCAAGTTCCTAAATCAGAATTATTCTAAGTTCCTAAGCCCAGATTTTTCATAGTCCCTAAATTTAAATTATTCTTAGTCTCATTTGACCCTCCTCCCCTTAAACCGGACAAATTTGAACCCCCCCCCCTTAATTTTCAAGTTCTTAGGTACCCCATGTTAAAATAAGTAGTTACAGATTCTTATAAAAACAGTGTTTTTTTATTTTGAAACAGAAATTTTCAAGTTTCGAATCTAACAAATCCAATAATAAAGGGTTTTCGAAAACTAGAACTCCCACGAAAAAAAAATATAAGTTATTAAGTGTCAAAGTAAATAAAAATATCAGTACTCGATAGAATAAATACACAGTAAAAAATAATGAACACAATATTACTACCATTTAATAATTTTACTACGATTTAGTAATATTAATAAAAAAATAGTAAATTTACTACATTTTGTAGTTATTTTACTACACTTGTAGTAAATTCCCAGACATCCACGTTAGAGCTTCTTTGGTTGAATATTTAACCCAGTGATTGAAAAGCAGCTCTACCGCGGATGTCTGGGTGAAATGTCAATAAATTTTAAATTTTCACAAGTGTAGTAATTTTACTATTTCGTAGTAATATTACTAAATCGTAGTAAAATTACTAAACGGTAGTAATATTGTGTTCATTATTTTTTACTGTGTATGAACATAAAAATTATTTAAAAAGAAATATAAAATATGAATTTTGAGCATTCCAATACCTAAATCAAATAAACGATCATCGCTAAACGATCGTGACAAAACATAAATTATATTTCTAACGTTTTAATTAGTTTCTATTAAATGTAATGAAAATTTATTATATTCTTAATATCTGTATTTAAGAAATATTTTATGAATAAAAATTTAATTTTAATAAAACTAAAGCAATTACATTAAAACGAAATCATTGAATATTTAAAATTCAGCATCAAAAGGAACTATGACGACCCTTTTACACTTCGTGACGAAAAGCTCTTTGAGGTATTTAGCTTCATTTTGACTCATCTTGTCGACTCCCTTGTCTTTTATACTAAAAATCAATATTCATCATCTTTGCTTTTAGAGAATTTATTAATGTCATATTAATTTATAAATTTAAGACAAGTACTTTGTTATTAATTTCACTTTTCTTAGTTTAGGCTTTTATTTTTCTTTTTCTTAATTTAAATTGAAATTTTGTTTTTTCCCGTTATATTATATATATTTTAATATAGATTATCTAGTTTGATATAGAATATATTTTTATGATAAACGTCTATTATTATAGGCATGAAATATTCAATTTTTGACATTTTGCTCTTATGTTTTATTTTTGAATTGTCTTGTATATGTTGCTTGTGAAATAAAAGGTAAGTAAACAAAGATATACATTCAGGAAAATTTACCGAATATCCAAAACATTTATTCCAATGAAGCTAGAATTTTAAAAAAATTATGGTTGTTAAACTTGGCTAATTTTAATTTTATCTAATTTCTATGAAGGTTTTAATGAAAAAAAACAAAAAGGAATTCAATTCGGAGAAATAGAGTCATACCAAGATTCATAAAACTAGAACTGACAAAAAATTAAGTATTAAGTCCAAAAGGAAAGAAACATAATGTTGTTTTTTTATTTGACGCCAAAAAGAGTGACGAGCAATTTCTGCAGCTCACAGAATGAAATGAAAAAAAATTGAAGTAATTAAAAATAGTGGTAAAAAGTTTTAATAAAAAATTTTTTTTTGTGAGAGAGTTATTGTGATTCTATATTTTTTTGTTTCAAATAAAAAGAAAAAAAATATATAATCATATGTTCCAATGTATGCACAATATTTTAAAACTAGATGCACTTGCTGATTTACATTTCGTGTTTTTTAAATTAATTGGTTATGTCATATCTTTTGGTCAAGTATATAAAGAATAAATTTGTAACAATTCAAGTTAATACTGCATTCGAAGTTTTTTAATAAAAGCTTTTTTTTTTACAATTTCAATTGATATTTTAATTAAAATCAGAATCTTTTTATTTATATTAAAATATTTTTATAATTTATTCTAAAAATTTTAATTTTAAATTAAAAATATGGAAAAATTAGTAGTCAAAACTTCATTTGGTAAATTGAATGGAATTAAAGAAAAGGATGTTGAAGGAAATGAATTTTACGCGTTTAAGGGTATTCCTTATGCTAAACCACCAGTTGGAGATTTAAGGTTTCAAGTAAGAATTCTTTTCGAATAAATTCTATTTTGCATTTTTTTGCGGTGCTTGTTTAATTAAAATCTTAAATTATTAAATCTTAAAATAATAAATTTTTAATAATTTATTGTTCAAATCAAAAATTTTTTTAATTAGAAAATCAATGACTATTTATCATTAGTAAAATAGATTTATTTTTTGTTTATTTTAAACAAAAATTCATTACAGTAATTTTATGTAATAATTGAAGAGTCATGCAAATTGTATGTACATGATATGCTTAAATTATCTAACGTAAGCAAGCAATTTCCTAAATAACTTAATTTAATTAAAAAAAATTGCCATACGTGAATTTTCATTTTATTGTTAGTTATTTTTTTTTTTTTTAATTTCATGTCACTATAGGTGAATTGAATTTTTGAAAAATTATTAGGAGTCTTTCTGAGCCAAAACAGCCATGGTGGGCAGGTCGATTCATCATCCCCAAATTTTCTCCATGTTTTTATAACATAAAGATAGGAAACTCCAGAAATTCTTGGCCCTCTAAGTATTAAACAGCCCGACTTATAGCCAATCAAAATCTTTGGGTGGTTCTCAAGCAGCGCAGTGTTGGTGTGTTTCGGGAAAATACTTAAAAATCATAAACTTAAGCTTGAGAAAAAATTCTGAAACTATGGGTATAAAGGAAAATCCCTGGATAATCGATTCCTGCCATTAATTTTTCGGAATATCTCATTTTCCGCCATTTTTATTTGTTGACAATTTTTATTTTAAAATTTTAACATGGAAAATGTTCATTGGATGGGGTATTTGAAAAAGTTTGACTCGGCAGGGGGGGATGAAAAAGTGACGTTTTTAGGGGGAGGGGTGAAATGGTCTTAGAATATTTTTGATTTAGGGCTTAGAATAATTTGAAGTGGGGCCTGATCAGGCCCTGATAAGAACAAAAACTTAGAATACTTTAGGTTTCTGGACTTAGGATAATTTATATTTCAGGATTTATTGTAATTTGGGTTTTTGGATTTATTACTGTTATGATTAAACATGTTCCATGCTCGTTGGTTGTGTAGTTACATAAACCGGTTATAAATTTATTTCAACCGAAATCCCATCCAACTGTCCGAAAAAAATGTTCCGGTCAATTTTAGGCTGTTTTGGCTCAGAAAGCCTTTAAAAATAAAATTTAATTGTTTACTCTCCCGGTCGTAAATATCGTGCGTAAAACTTGGCAGATAATTTTATACCCTTATAATCACCATGGGTGAAATCTAAAGAAACTAACACGCGCGCTGGATATCCGCTATTACCAAAGCTTTTACGTTGTTGATAATGAATATACTATTATCTAAGGATCCAGTACCACCAGACTCTTGGAAAGGTATTAGGGATGCAACACAATTTGGACCAAATTGTTGTCAATTTTATTTACCAATAAAAGCATTCATTGGTAGTGAAGACTGTCTTTACTTAAATATTTATACAAAAACTCCGAATCGTTTTGCTAATCAACCAGTATTATTTTTTATTCACGGTGGTGCTTTTTACTTTGGAAATGGAGATGATGAAATGTATGGGCCTAAATATTTTTTGCGTAAAAATGTTGTATTAGTTACAATAAATTATAGATTAGGAGTACTTGGTATGCATTTAAGATTATTTTTTATTATTTAATTTTCTTTTAAATAATTAAATTTAATGATTTTAGGGTTTTTTAATTTAGAGGATAAAGCTGCTCCTGGGAATCAAGGTCTAAAAGATCAAGTGATGGCTTTAAAATGGGTGAAGTCTAACATTTCGAATTTCGGTGGAAACCTTAATAATGTTACAATTTTCGGGGAAAGTGCTGGAGCTGCATCTGTTCATTATTTGTGTTTATCACCAATGGCAAAAGGTATTATATTCATTAAATTAATTGACATTTTATTAATTTTATAAATAAAAAATTAACCATAATAAAAAATTTTTTAAAGGTCTTTTTCATAAGGCAATACTACAAAGTGGTGTCGCCAACAACCCTTGGGCTTCAACGAAAAATCCAAAAATTTATGGTTATAGATTAGCTGCGTATTTAGGGTGTAAAGAAAAAGATCCTGAAAAAGTTGTTAATTTTTTGAGAAAAATTGATTGTTTGAGACTGCTAGAAGCGCAAGAAAAAACCGTTACACTTAAAGTATATTTTTTTAAAATTAAAATTAAAAATTATAGACAAAACTTAAAATTTTATTTCTATTTTCATTTCTTAAGGAAGAAAGAATGAGATTACTTTGTTGTTTTGGACCTGGTGTTGATGATAATTCTGCAAATCCATTTTTACCAATTCCCATAGATATAGCTGTTAAAAATGGTATTAAGGTTCCAGTTATTATAGGATGCAATGAAAAGGAAGGTATTGCGCTTTTACATGGTATGATAAATCAACTGTTTCTTTTATTTTAATTTAATAGTCCTTGCAGAGACCCCTGTTTCGAATTTTTTTTATTCTTTACAGTTTGATAGAATTTTTTACCGAATATTTATTTACTTTTTAAGTCCCTGATTACTAAAACAATATCCATTTTTACCAAAAATTGTCCTATTGCCTATATGATAAGAACTTTTAGGCTATACACGGCCGGGCTGCTTTGTTTGAAAATTTAAGCAGTTGCTTGAATTGCTTTAATTTTCAAGCAGATTGCTTTAATTTTCAAGAAATTTGCTTTTATATTCAAGCATTTGCTTAAAAATTCAAGCAACAAAAAAATTTCAAGCAAAGCAGCCTAACCGTGTAGGTTTTACCAGTTTTTCATTTGTTCTTTACAGTTTTCAGAACGTAGACATGTATTAAAAAAAATACTGAAAAAATATCTTCTTATTTTGGAGGGGTCAAATATTGGAGTGGGGGGGGGGGGTTAAAAGGACCTAAAATAATTTTTATTTAGGGTTATAGAATAATAAGGGTTTTAGGAGCCTAAAATTAGCTTAAGGACTTGAACTTTAGGAGCATTTTAGGTGAAACTGGTTATCATTCGTGTTCAGAGCTCTAAAAAAAATAAGAAACAAATAAAAATTAAATTGTTATATTGTAGGTAACTGGACTATTTGACTTGGTAAAAATGGATAACATTATAGTATTCAGTGACCTGAAAAATAGAAATACTATAGGATAAAATAAGTTTTTTACGAAATTGGGGTCCATGCCATTAGTATAAATTTTTTCTAAGTTTTTTGTATTTTTGCATGAAGGGATAGACGATAAAATATTCAGCAATGTAAAAGAAAATTTGGATATTCTTTTGCATCCAAATGTAAAAAAAATATTGAAAAAATATGAATTAACGACTGAAGATATTCATAACTTATACTTTGATAATAAAAAAAATAATAAAAGTATTAAAGAAAATTATGCTGATATGCTTGGCGATTTTCATTTTTTATATGGTATTAATGAAGTTATCAAAAATCAAATTTTATACAAAAATATTCCAACTTATGTGTATTCGTTTGTTTATAATAAAGGATTTTCATTAATAAAGTTATTAAATAATTCATATCAAATTGAAGGTATGTGAGTATAAAAAGTATGTCATGTAAACTATTTCGGATTATCAAATTAATAAATTTAACTTAGTTTCATACAATTTTCATTGTGGAAAAGGTGTCAAATTAAAATAATCGCTTCTTTTGTACAAATAAAACTAATGTTTTTTAGTTTGATCATGAAATTAATTTAAAAAAAAAATATAAATTTTCATGAATGACTAGTGCCCTGCTGTCTTAAGCAATCAATTTCAAATTATAATGTTTACTCGCACTTTTAATAATCATTTCTCGATAAATGTTGGTAAAGGTGTTATTCAAGACAACAGAGCATTGGAGCTGGTTATTTATGAAAATCTAAATTGCCTCAAATTTCCATGAAGTTTCCTATAAAAATTACTCCGTGCAAGCTAGTAGTCTTAAATTTTATAGAAACGACAAAAAATGCTGAAGTCTGTAGTTCTAACTTTTTTTTATAGGGGCATCGCATTTTGATGAATTGAATTACCTATTTAGCAATACAATATTTGATTTAAAATATCTGAACAAAAGTTTTTCAAAACTATTAAAAAGTTTAAAATGGATGTTCTGGGATTATAAATTATGGAATCCATTAAATTTAATAAATCAATTATTTATTTTTAAATTTGCGTTTAAAAAGTATAAACCAAAATCAGAAGAATATAAATTAATGGAACAAATGACTGAATTATGGATAAATTTTGCTAAAAATGGGTTTGTACATTTTTCATATTAATTTTTCATCTGATAAATATTTTTAAATTATTTCAATTAAAAATTTATAGTGTACCAACTTCAAGATCGTTGTCAAATTTCTGGAAACCAATTACAATGCATGCTTTTCAAAATTTAGTTATTGGAATAGATGGTTTACGTATTGAAAATAATTTACATTTAAAAGAATATTTTTCTTTAAATAAGTTATTAAAAAATTAATTTTCTTTTTTATACTAGTAAAGTAAATTTTACCTATATGGTTTTATAGATATTTTTTATATAAAATAAAAATTTTAGTTGTATGCTTAGTTATTTTATATGTTTAGTTGTAGTATGTAATACTACAGTCAAAATGTGTGGGGGAGGCAGTTGTATTATTAATGGCAGCCACCAGATTTGACCTAGCTATACTCGCACTTTGAGTGCCCAGACTTGGCCCATAAGGATTTTTGGGACGATGATCAAGTATTTTTGTGATTTATTTAGGTAAAATTAATATTTCACCCTTAAATTGGTTTAAATTGCGAAAATAGCCAAAGTTACCCTTTTAGGGGTAGATTTTGCTAAGTTGAGGGTGAAATATTAATTTTTCATTAAAAAATCCCCGAAATTTTTGATCAGTGACACAAAAAACTTATATAGACTAAATCTAGATGCTCAAAGTGCAAAAATAGCAAAAATACCCCATTTTGGAGGTAGATTTAGCTAATTAAAAGGTGAAATATTTACATATTTATAATATTTTTAATAAATATTTAAAATATTTTACCTAAAAAAATATTTTAAATTCTTGATCAGCGACCCAAAAAACCCTTATGTGCCAAATTTGGGCACTTAAAGTGCGAATATATAAAAAATACCCCGAAATTTGTGTTCAGTGACCCAAGAAACATATACTAGACCAAATCTGGCAGTTGCCAGTAATAATACAACCAAACGCGTATTTTGACTGGAGTATAAAAAATTTCTGTAGTCAAGGCAGTTTTAATTTTTTTCAAACTTTAAATATTTAATAAGTAAGAAAAAAAAAATAAGTACTAATAATGTAGTCAATGCGTCATTTTTAAATGTATTAAAAAATTTTTAATGGAGCAATATCATCAAGATATAGTACTACCAAACCAGTGGATCATACGTATTTTTGATTTTGGTATACCTCTATGGTTTCTGGGGTCACTGATTACGTTTCTGAACTCGGATTTCTAAAATTAAAAAAGGTGGATTCTAAATCCCTATTCTAAATCCTATCAAATAAAGTTTAAAATTTTAGACGATTAGGCTGCTTTGCTTAATGTTTGTAATTTCAAGCAGCTGCATAACCTAATCGTGTAAGTTAAAACGTTTTAAAATAGCTTAATATACCGATTTTGAGGTTAAAATGTTATAAATTCGGAATTTTTAATTTAAAAAATCTGATTTCAGAATCGTCATCAGTGACCCCTAAAGCCTTTGAGGTGTGTCAAAATTTGTCTCAATCAGCACTATTTTTAAAAAAATTGTATTTGTTTGATTATTTTGGGCGAAATAAGAAGTTAATTATCCAAAATTGGGCATCAGAAAATGGATGAAACTTTGAACATTTTTTTTAGCTGCCAAAAATGCGTATGAACCACTAGGTTGAATCTATTTTACTCCAAACTTTTAAAACATCAAGTTGACTAATGAATAGTAAATATTCATTTTAAAAAAAATATCATTTTTCGGTGAAATACTATTACGAAATATACGCACGGGATTTCAGAAAAAAAATTTTTTGGAGTGAAAAAAACGTTTTAAATGTTATAACATATTTTAAAGAATTCATTTTTAAGGAAATAATTTTAAATAAGATTAATGAAGGATCATGAATAAGTGCATATCAATGGTTTAAGATTAAAATGAATAAATTATAATTTTCAAACCAGTATTTATATAACAGAGGGGCACGTGGCTAAAGTGTGCATGGTTTTCAATGTTTTCATCATCTTTTTCCCCTCTATAAACTTTGTTAAATTGTTGACAAATCAAATAAGCGAATATTAATTTCCCACTATTTTGGTAATGGTAAATTTGGACTATGTTTTTAAATTTAGAGAGTTAGTGTAAGCAAAACTTTCATGTATAAAGTAAAATTAAAATTAATAAACATTTATATATAAATTTTTAAAACACAATTGTCTTACTATCATAACAAAATTAAATTTCTTTTGTATTTTATTACATTTTTTGAAAATTGACTACATTAGAAAATAGAAGAAAAATGTTTAAATTATTGCTGTTATTTGTGTTACTAACTATTTTAAATAGTCAGTTAGTTACATCTTGTGCATTAACAGAAGGCAAAGCTGTAAGTATACAAACAAATAAATAAAAATTTTAATTACTTATTTCAAAATAATTATAAAATATTGTAAACAAATCTTTAAATGGTTTAGAAATTAAACAATCTTAGTTAGCTTAAATTTAAAAATTTTATTTTTGTGTTAAAAAAAATACTCAATAATATAAGTTTTGAAAAACTGAATGTATACCTAAAATTAAAAAACTAGTTTAGATTTATTTTTTATTTATAATTTTTTGTGCAGTGTCGATACGATTCAGAATGTTGTGACTCAAAAGACGTTGAACATCATGGAGAATGTTTAGGTAATTTATTTGGACTTTTTGAAGGCACGTGTTTTGATAGATATAATTATCCAGAAAGTATATTTTTTTAATTCGCTTGTATTTTGATAAGACTTCATTTTTTATTGTAAATGTAATTTTTAATAAAATCGTATATTTATTTTAATAGCTTATAATTTGACATACTTTATTTTTTATCTTATTTTTGTCCTAAATTCTACAATTTATTTTATTGATTTTTTAACGTTTTATTAGTTAATCCATAATTATTTAGAATAAAATTATACTAAATTAATCGGAAATATTATGTGATAAAATTTTTTTTATGGATCTTTTTTTATTCTAAAATTTTTAATGCTTTAGGTTATACAAATTTGATAAAAATAATACAGGTTTTGATAATAGGTACTTAATAAAATACTCAAAAGCAACTTAAGGTGGCGCACGGTATTAGGTCCGTATATTTTAGGGCTAATTGATTAAATTTTTAATTGATTAAATTTTATTATTTATTTTGTAGATATGTGAATATTTAGAATTTATTATTAATAATAATGCATTTTCTTATATAATGACTGCGGTGTAAACAAAATTTTTAAAACACAAAATATTTTATTGAATGGGGCCCGCGACTAAAATTATGTGTTTATAATTTGATCGGCAACTATTGTATTTTTTTCTTGGAAAAGTTTATATTTTTGTTAAATAACACGTGTGTACAATTTTATCTAAAATGATTCGTTATTGAATTAGTACGAAGTAAAACAATATCAACTCCCATAAGAACGCGGTGTTAACCTTAAAAATTTTCAGTTACTTATTTCTTTCTTAATTGATCGGGAACCTGAGTATTTTTTGGGATCATCGAGTTTGTTTTTTAATTATCTTCATCTCCAGTAAATTTTACTTCATATTATTCGTTTTTCATAAACTCCGTGAGCCACCTTAAGTATTATAATTTAATAAATAATATAAAAAAAAATAGTGACCATTTAAAATTTATATAGTGTAGTTGGAGATTTTTGATGATTAACGTGAATAACTCCCAACTACCTTTCCAAATTTCTGTTCCTAGGCCCAGATTATTTCAAATCCCTGAATTGAAATTATTGTAAGTCCCATTCAACCCCCCCTCGATTTATGGACTTTCTGTGCTATCCCTCTCTGCTTCCTATAAACATATTCTGTGCTAAAAGAATGACCCAAATCGCAGTTTATATTACTTAAGATTCGGTCCATTTTTTATTTTTCTGTCCATGGGTTGTTATCTACGATAGCTTTTGGGAACTCAGAATACCTACAATTAAGGAATTTAGAGTAATTCCTAGTATTTGCTGTACAGATAGGTTACTAAGTATTGTGTTTCAGTACAGTCGCATAATAGCTAACCATGACCACTAATTGTATTAATACACAAATCAATTACATGGTTAGGAAGAGGCTCTCAAACAGATAATAAATTTCTTGTTAAATCGTTAACAAAAAATAGGAAGGATTTTAAAAATATATCAGAAAAATATATTTTTGCTAACTCAGATATTAAAATTAAAAAAAAAAATGAGTAATTACCAAAAATTTCCAAAGATTATGGGTTACAGGTATTTGATTAAAAGTATAGTAATTAATATAACAAGATAAAAAAATTTAATAAATTGATAATATTCCAATTTTTCTGTAAATCTTATAAATAATGTCCCAAATGATTCTTAGTACAGTTCGATGTAAATCAGGTTATAAGTAATAAGTATACCCTGCTTAAAAATGTTAAAATTTACATTTCTACTTTTTGTCTTATTAACAATTTTAAATAATACTTTATCAAAAAAACCATGTATAGAAGAAGGGAAACCTGTAAGTTTTTAACTAAAATAAATATTTTACAATAGAAATAACGAATTACATTTTTTTAGTGTAAAAAAAATTCAGAATGTTGTTACACAAAAGATGGTCATCATTATGGATTATGTTCAGGAAATTTATTTGGAGTTTTTAATTTTGTTAATGGCACCTGTAAGGATAAACATGATGATCCAATATACATTTTACATGACCCACCAGAAATTAGACCTAATTTAGAATTAAATAATTAAGTTTAATAATTTAATTAAGTGCATTTTAATAATAATATCAATAAAAAAGTGAATAATATCATAAAAATATTTTTTTAACATTTAATTATCGAATTATTGAAGCAGAAGAGTTTATACTTAATCAATGATTTATTTTTTCGTTTTTATATTCAATGAATAATATTATTTGTTTAAATTGCTGCTAAACAACAGGGGCATATCGCAATTTTATAATAATTTATTGTTACGATAATTTTTTTCAAATAAATAAAATACCCAGACGAAGAATCCAAAAATTCTTATAAAAATTCTTTTCTATATTTATTCTATTTTAATTCAAGCAGACAATAAAACATATTAATATTTTATAAGATCACGTTTTACAAATAAATCAATGGATATATTTAAAACTTACATACATTGTGTGATTGTATTTTACAAAAAAAAAGTTCATTGTATACTTTTTAAATATACGTAATATTGTTTAAATTTTTATTTAAAAAGTTAACACGTGCTAAAACATGTGGCTCAAAAATTTGTATAATTCTCTCTACATACATAATATAAATTATTTAGATCTTCTATTATAGTTATAATATAATTCATTTTCAAACTAATCAAAAGGACTCAATTCCCACTCTTGTACCATGTCATCTATTGATAAATTAATTCAAGACATATCTGGAATTGTTCAAATACCATTTTAAAAAACGAAACTATTTTTATTTAACATATTACTTTCTGTTCGTAGACACCAGTATTTATATATAGTGTACATTATTTAGTATCAAAATTACAAACCTAAAATGTTAAAAATTTTTTACTTCATTATTATTTTAATTATTTTAATCAATTTAGCAGAATCATCAGTTGATTCTTGCGTAATAGAAGGAAATCAAGTAAGTACAATTACCATATTAAAATTAGGTAGATTCAGATATTCTAAAGGTTTTTTACAACTGCCAAAAATGTAGAGATTTGGGGCTTTTTCTATTACAAAGATTCATATTCGTAAGATTCTAAACCGAAGTTATTCTGATTTCCTAAACCCGTATTATTCTAGGTTCCTACATCGATAATATTTTAAGTCCCTTAAATCGAATTATTAAAAGTCCCTAAATTTAGGTTATTCTAGGTCCTTAAATTTGAATTATTCTAAGTCCTTGAATCAAAATAATTAAAATTTCCAAAATCTAAATTATTTTAAGTCCCATTTGACTCCCCCCTTGACTTTTGGATTCCTAGGGTACCCCTTACTATAAACATGTGTATTGTATTAAAATATATTTTGACATTTTCGTAAACCAAAAAAACGAAGCAGGTAGGATTTGATCTGCGTCTAAAGTTTCATATTAGCAGATAAGGATTATTTGTCTATTTCCAAATACCACTGTTACCTTTTACCGCGGTAATCAATAAAACAAATGCCTAAAACGACCAATTTTTAAATTAGTGGCAAAATTAAATTTTTTGATGAAAATAAGTTTTACAGAAAATGGAAAATTTTTTTAAATGAACTTAGAAATATACACTGTAAAAAGTAACTTTCTTATATTTACAAAAAAATTAGAACATTATCGAAAAATTAGTAAATTTTCGAAAAAATTTGTAAATATTCGAAAAAAATCGTATAATTACTAAATTTAGTACTATATTAACAAAAAATTCGAGTATTTTCGATTTTTTTTTTGTGAATTCGCAAGAAAAATTTATAATTTACCATTTTTTTTCGAAAATTTCCAAAAAATAGTTATTTCCGAAAAATAGTGAATTTACAACTTTTTTCGTAAATTCACAAAAAAAAAGTCGAGAATTCTCAAATTTTTCGAGAATATACTAAATTTAGCAAATTTACGATTTTTATCGAATATTTACAAAATTTTTTGAAAATTTACTAATTTTTCGAAAAAATTCTATTTTTTTTGTAAATCTAAGAGAGTTACTTTTTACAGTGTATTAATTAGGAAGGAAATTTTTATCTTTTAGTTATAATAATTTATTATAAATTTAAAAATAATTTATTTTTTTTAAGTGTCAATATGATTCAGAATGCTGCTATACTAAAGATGGAAAACATTATGGCGAATGTTTAGGAAATTGGTTTGGGATTTTCAAAGGTATCTGCTTTGATAAATACGATTATCCAGTTTACATGTTTTTTTAAGATAAAAATTTTATGTATCATGTACTTTTAATTAAAACTATCGTAAACTTTATATATTATTGTATACGTGTGATTTTTATGTGTAAGTTGATTTATAATTTGTTTATTGTTAATAAAAAAAATATGATTCAATTATATGAATATTAATCGTAATTAAAATTTTTCTGTTGTAAATATCTAAATTCTTTATTTACCTAATTTTGTATTCTACTGCAAATATATATAATCAGGCACGTATCCAGAAAATTTTTTCGAGGATGACCGAAAAATTTCGGAGGGGGCCAGAACCTAATAATATTAAAATTGATAGTTTAAATTTCTTAAATATCCATCAAAATTTAATTGTTTTTTATTAAAATTTAACATGTTCATTGGATGGGGTATTTGAAAAAGTCTGGCTCGGCAGGGGGAGTGAAATATTGACGTTTTTAGGCGGGGTGAAAAAGTGACGTTTTTAGGAGGGGGGGGGGTGAAATGGACTTAGAATATTTTCGATTTAGGGACTTAAAATAATTTG
Source organism: Anagrus nilaparvatae (assembly GCA_022575985.1). Lineage (NCBI taxonomy): Eukaryota > Metazoa > Arthropoda > Insecta > Hymenoptera > Mymaridae > Anagrus > Anagrus nilaparvatae. The sequence continues at coordinate 26,525,873 of JAKSXM010000231.1, read as the reverse complement.
AAGTAGGAGTCAGGGATAGATTAAGCCCTGATAAGAACAAAAACTTAGAATACTTTGGGTTTATGGACTTAGGATAATTTATACTTCGGGATTTATTGTAATTTCGGTTTTTGGATTTATAACTATTATGAATGAACATGTTCCATGATTGTTGGTTGTGTGAACACAAAAATCAGTTATAATTTTTTTTTTTTTAAATTGTTTTTAAGCAATAATTTAAAAAAAAAATTTTTAAATTTTGAAATTAAGGTAACCCCTATCTTTGGATACATGCATGTATAATCTATTTACCCATCTATCTTTCTGTTGCATGAAAAATATAAATATATAAATACAAATTAGTGAATCTTAATTTTAAAAAATTTAACTTTATACTAAACCTAAAAAAAAGTTCATTTACAACTAATTTCAAAGAAAATGGAAGGTGTTTATAAAGCTGGAGATAAAAGGGTGAGGGGTCAAAGATTTCAATTAATATTTACGATTTAAAGAAGGACTTAAATCAGTTTAATTTCTGGGCCTTTGAATAACTTTTTATTTAGTCTACGTGGGTATTGTGGTTATGAATAAAAATAACTATTTCCGTTTTGACTTAAGGTTTTATTTATTACTATCAATAAAATAAAGATAATACATTCATATTGAGTCCGACCCTTCCCCACTCCAAATGCAAATTGGAGCTGTGAAACGGTGATTTTTGTAACTTTAGGTCCGGCTTGAATTAAAAATAAGTAAAAATTTTGCATAAAATATAATAATTAACATTAAAAACCATTTTATAATTCAAATAACCAAAAATAACTATTTAAAATATCTATTTTAATAACTATTTTATCAAATCAAATATTTAAAACGAAGGATAGATTAATATTTTTTATGTTTTCAATTCAAGCCGGACCTAAAGTTATAAAAATCGCCGTTTTACAGCTCCAATTTTCTTTCGGAGTGGGGAAGGGTCGGACTCAATTGCTGCTTATATTTTTAATGAAAGGCTTTGCTTTCAGCATGATCTCGATCATATCCATGACCTTCAATATAAATTACCCCTCAGTCTTCTTCAGCATCTCCTGTAGCAGTATTAGCATGTGCCTGAGCGTGTGTCTTCCCATGACCGTATCCATGACTTTCATAATGAGTTACCTTTCCATCTTTTCCAGTACCCCCTGTAACAGCAATAGCATGTGCCTGAGTATTTGTCTGACTATGACCATATCCATGACCTTCATAATGAGTTTCTTCTCCGTATTCTCCAGTGCCCCCTGTAGCAGCATTGGCATGTGCTTGAGCATACGCATGTGCCTGAGAATTAGCATGATTTTGACTTATGCGACTAGGAAACTTAGAATGACCTGTGCATCCAGCGACATGATGTGGATTACCTGATGCGGTTGCATGATGAGGATGACCTGCGCATCCAGCGACATGATGTGTATTACCTGATGCAGTAGCATGATTTTGATTTATGCCACTAGGAAACTTAGGATGACCTGCGCATCCAGCGACATGATGTGGATTACCTGATGCGGTGCCATGATGAGGATTACCTGATGCAGTGGCATGATGAGAATTATCTGATGCAATAACTTGTCCATTAGCACTAGCTCCTAATCAAGAAATTAATAAAGGCATATATTTATTATTACGTTTAAAAATAATTGACGTACTTATATTTTTTATTAATGATTAAAAAATTTTTTAACTTTAATGAAAAAAATATTTTTGCTAAAGAAAAAATTTATTCTAGAATTATTTGAATAAAGATAAAAGAATTTTAAAATTATTCATATTTATTATTATTATACAATTTTGATTATGAAAGCATGCCTTATTTCTTGTTGCTGCTATTATTAAAGAATATATACACTGTAAAAAGTAACTTTCTTAGATTTACAAAAAAAATAGAATTTTTTCGAAAAATTAGCGAATTTTCAAAAAATTTTGTAAATATTCGATAAAAATCGTAAATTTACTAAATTTAGTATATTCTCAAAAAATTCGAGAATTCTCGATTTTTTTTTGTGAATTTACGAAAAAAATTATCAATTCACAATTATTTTTCGTAAATTTACAACTATTTTTTGAAAATTTTCGAAAAAAATTGTAATTTATCAATTTTTTTTGCGAATTCACAAAAAAAAATCGAGAATACTCGAATTTTTCGATAATATACTAAATTTAGTAAATATACGATATATAATATTTTTTTCGAATATTTACAAATTTTTTTGAAAATTTACTAATTTTTTGAAAATGCTCTAATTTTTTTGTTAATATAAGAAAGTTACTTTTTACAGCGTACTTTTGTAGTTTTATCTATATTGATTTTAATATATTATATAAAAAAATCTTAATTAGAAACAACTAATTAACATCCTAATATATTTTAAGTATACATGCAAAAAATTTGGGTTTCTGTTTCGAGCATAAAAAAGTTAAAAAAATTTTGGGAAGGTTTATTCTATTTTTTTTTAGGATTATGAATGCAATTAATGGAATTTAAATATCTTTTTACTTGAATATTGAAGCTACTTTCAACTTTAAATGAAAATTTTTTTTCGGTATACCTGCTGCAGCATTCGCCTGGGCTGCAGCTACTGCATCGGAATGAACACTACCATAATTAAATCCTATTGGACCAACATGCATTCCAAGTTGATGAGAGGCTGAGTGAGCATCACCATAAGTAGTGCCAGTTGGTGGTTTTCTATGGTAACCAAATATACCGTTAACGACACTCAAACCTGCATTTGTAGCACCGTTTATTACACCAAGTCCTAAGTTGAACACATCTCTTATTATACCTTTTTCTTCTCTTTCTGAAACTTCATTTTCAAGTGCATATGTGCCAATTGCTATGCAACTTAATGCAAACAATATCTAAAATATAAATTTAAATAATTAACGTTTGTTTAAAAAATTAATTTGGTTAAATAAGTATAATTTGTAAAAAAAAATATAAATTTTATTCACCTTTAGCGAGTTCATTGTTTTTAAACTGACTATATGAATTTGAAAAAAAAATTGTCTTTTTATACAAGAAAGAAAATTAGTTTTTATTATTTTTACTTAAACAAATATAAATTTATAATTAAAATCATGTTTACTACGATAATACAATTATTACATTGGAAAACATATTAAAATAAAATTAATTCTTGATTACATTTAAAATGAAAGCATGTGCAGATTCATTTGAAAAAAAAACATTGCTAATGTCTATCGGAAATTTTATATTGGTTTGCTTGGGTCGAATTCCAATCACTAATTTTTCATTATATTTTGCGTGAAAAATGAATAAATAGTGAAATGGTGCCACATGTGAAAAAATTCCGACTAATACAAGCACAAAGTTTTTTCAGTGTAACCTTTAAAAGAGGTTAAGGTACAAAAATTGCTTTTTTTTTTTTTAATAAACAATAAAAACATATATGCTTAGCAAAATAAAATACTACTTCTGTTAATTTTTAAGTAAGTTATAATTGACTGATTCCATGTGAAACGTACGTTGACCTCCAGATGGGGTCTTCCGATTGGGCTGTAACTTTGCACAGGTGATTATATATATAAAATGTCCTCACTCCCCAATTTTTACGTCTTAAAATCATTTCTAGCCGTCTTTGTGAATTTTTGAAAATTGGGACCGATTTTAAAGCTCTCAGCCACCAACTTTTGCTTCATTATATAAAAGCATGAAGAAATGTTAAAAATATTATTAGAAAAACGGTTTCGATCGCAAATTTCCCTGGCTATCCAAATTTCTAAAGCGTTTTTTAAAATTTTCACGTGGAAACCCGGAAAATTGGAAAATGTGAGCCGTACCGGCTGTAGCTCATAACTCAAAACCCGTCACTTCAAATAACTTCAAACTGGGTGTGGAGACAGGGTATTCCATATACTTTCACCTGGTATTAATATGGGTATGGGTATTTTCACATACGGAAAAGTTATAACGATAATTAGTGAAATTTTCCGATTTTGAAAATGCAAATTTAGCGAAAAAAGCTATATTTATGTGCATATTTAGGCAGAACCGATTTCATATGTAAAATTTATCATAAAATAAATTTTTTTTTAATGCCTTTAAACCTTTTCTATTGATATGTATAGTCAATTCTACGAAATTATACTTTTATGAGAAACTATTCAAGTAATTCTTAGTGAAAATGACCTAATAGGAAAACGAATGTCTGGAATTTTGAAAAATCAAATTTGGCTGTATTTTGTATGTTAAAATATGACACCTTACCAATTTTTATGGTTCTGGAGTAAAAACTTTTGAAATAGCAGCTGTTTTTGAATTAAAAATATTTTCAAATTTTTAAAGAAAATCTGAGAAATTTTCTTTTTTAATTTTTTTACACTCTGAACAGAGCTCAAAAACTATTTTCAATCATAGGAAATAGCTGAAACTTCTTACTGCGAGTAATTTCGGCTGTCAGTTTTTGGAAAAACATCGAGAAAGCTGAATAAAACTAAAATTCTAACGAAAATTTTTTTTTTTTAATGTGGATTTTTCAAACACTGGGAAATTCTTTTCTTTTTTGTTGCACTTAAAATTACTGTTTTTCTAAAAGAAAATTATTATTCTTTTTTAAAATTTCAATTTCTGGGTATTTAACCTTTTTAGTTTTGAAAAACTTAAAAAACAAATAATTATAAAATATAATAATTAAAAATCCACATTAAAAAAAACATTTTCCTTTAGAATTTTTGTTTTGTTCAGCTTTCCTCGATGTTTTTCCAAAAACTGACAGCCAAAATGACTCTCAGTAAAAAGTTTCAGCTATTTCCTATGATTGAAAATAGTTTTTGAGCTCTGTTCAGAGTGTAAAAAAATTAAAAAAGAAAATTTCTCAGATTTTCTTTAAAAATTTGAAAATATTTTTAATTCAAAAACAGCTGCTATTTCAAAAGTTTTTACTCCAGAACCATAAAAATTGGTAAGGTGTCATATTTTAACATACAAAATACAGCCAAATTTGATTTTTCAAAATTCCAGACATTCGTTTTCCTATTAGGTCATTTTCACTAAGAATTACTTGAATAGTTTCTCATAAAAGTATAATTTCGTAGAATTGACTATACATATCAATAGAAAAGGTTTAAAGGCATTAAAAAAAAATTTATTTTATGATAAATTTTACATATGAAATCGGTTCTGCCTAAATATGCACATAAATATAGCTTTTTTCGCTAAATTTGCATTTTCAAAATCGGAAAATTTCACTAATTATCGTTATAACTTTTCCGTATGTGAAAATACCCATACCCATATTAATACCAGGTGAAAGTATATGGAATACCCTGTCTCCACACCCAGTTTGAAGTTATTTGAAGTGACGGGTTTTGAGTTATGAGCTACAGCCGGTACGGCTCACATTTTCCAATTTTCCGGGTTTCCACGTGAAAATTTTAAAAAACGCTTTAGAAATTTGGATAGCCAGGGAAATTTGCGATCGAAACCGTTTTTCTAATAATATTTTTAACATTTCTTCATGCTTTTATATAATGAAGCAAAAGTTGGTGGCTGAGAGCTTTAAAATCGGTCCCAATTTTCAAAAATTCACAGAGACGGCTAGAAATGATTTTAAGACGTAAAAATTGGGGAGTGAGGACATTTTATATATATAATCACCTGTGCAAAGTTACAGCCCAATCGGAAGACCCCATCTGGAGGTCAACGTACGTTTCACATGGAATCAGCCAATTATTTTTACTAATTTTATTTTATTTTTCATCATTCGCGATTTACGATTCATTTATTATTCATGCAAAGTGTTAATTAACACAAAGTATAACCAAAACTTGAAAATCATGATAAATGGTTGATTAAAATTCTATCCCTGAATAGAAAATAAAAAAAACTTATAACCGGTTTGTATAAACACAACCTAAATGCATGGAACATGTTTACTTCCAGATGAGGACTAGGTATAATACAAATGTTACTCAACATTAGCAATTTTTTATTTTTATCATTTATAATTACTAGATGATAAGATTCTAAACCCAAACTATTCTAATTTTCTAAACCTGAAATATTCTATAAGTCCCTAAATCAAAATTATCCCAAGTCCCTAAACCCGAATTATTCCAAGTCCTAAAACCCAGATTTTTCAAATTCTTTTAAAAGTATTTTATTTATTTATATAAACTTACCTAATTACTCTAAGTCTCATTTGACCCCACCCTCCCTCCTTAAATAGGACAAATTTGATCCTTCCCCTTAATTTTCAAGTTCTGAAGTACCCTCTCCCTATAAACATGTTCCATGTTAATAGGACTAATCTAAACTAAAAGTAAAATTAAAATGACTGTCATAAATTATATAAATATCTGTAGATTTCTTAAATAAGGCCCTTATATGGAGTCTAAATTTAGTTTAAATTAAACGATATTTTACCAGCAAATACGGAATTTTTTCCCATTAAATTAAATATATACTAAAATATGATGCCATAATGTAAAGGATTTTTTTTCAAGAAATCTACATTTAGCTCTTGTAAATATACATAAAAAAATAGTTCAAAAATGGAAAATTCTGAAATTTTTTAAATAAATTTTGTAAACTTAAATTTATTTTCCGCAAATTATACACTAAAATAAAAATTTCAGTTGCCGTTATTAGAATCAGAATTCCAGTTGAATTAGCCAGATTTGTAATGATTGTAAATTACTTGAGACATAAATAAAAAAAAAATGCTTTTAATTGCAATAATTACGCGTTTAATTTGTAATTATTTGAAAGAAAAAAATTCTGGCTACCACAAACAAAATTAAGGCAGCTTATAGTTATAAAATTTATTGAAAGAATCAAATGTTTTGTAAAAAATCTGAAAAGAATATCTGTGCATATTTCTCATGGAAAAGCTTGTATATTAATTAAATCATTTAATTATTAATCAAATAAGTGAGTAATTTTATAAAAATATTAAAATTTTTATTGAGTATCTGTCATAGTTCATTATTCTTGATAGTTTCCTCGAAAATGAAATTATTAGCAATTATTGCATTAATGTGTTTGTTTTTTTTTTTAATTTGCTTTTATCAAGACTATCTTTTTATTTTCTTAAAGAGGAAATCGTTTATTATATGTAAATTGGAAATGATTTATAAATATTGGCGTCATTTTTTTTTAGTAAAAATCTAGTCTATATAAAAATGATTTTTTATGATATAACAAAATTCTTAAAATATGACTCTAAGGATTGTATAAACAAATTAATGTTTTGCATTTAAAAGAAAAATTACATCCATCTAAATTAAGCATAAATCTATAAAAACAATTTCTTTAATTTTGTTTTAAAATTCCCGTTGATAACATAGTTATTTATGGACCTGGCAAGTTAAACAGTTTCTGAAGATAATAAATTGTTATAATAAAAGCCAATTACATTTAAATTACAGACTGTGAGCTCAATGTGAAAAACGCTTATAAGAAAAATTATCTGTTCACTGTAAACTTTTGCTAAAATTAGATTTTACTTACCTTGGGCCATAAAATTTGATCTCACAACATTTATGGGCTAAACTTATACTATATTCATTAAGAATTAATATTTTTGCATAATTTAAATTTTTACTAAGCTTAGGCCCTAAAATTTCATTTCATAACATTTATGGCCCGAAAAGTTTAAGAAAATATAAAAGCGTAGATCCATTTATAACCCACCTTCTTCAAAACTTTGCTTATTTTTAACATGCCAGGTTCTCAATTACTTTTTTGGCTAAAAAATACCTCTTGATAAGACATAAACAAATAACTTATAATTATAATATATTGTAGCTTGTTGTTCTGAACTTTAATTAAAGAAATGAACTTCAAGAGCTAAAGTTCTAAGATTCATCTAAACTAGACGTATCTTCTCAGGATACCAGGATGACTGACTACAAAAAAAAATTTTTAATTCCGCAATAAGATAATTATATGTCTGAGATATTAAATTTTCCAACATAAATTCTCCCAATTAGGCTGACTGAATGTCAAACCATGCAAAAATACCTAAGTTCTATATCTAAATCTCCAATATCCTTAGTCACAGATTACCTTTTACCTAAAAAAAATCAAAATATACATTCCATGTAGAGACTACGTCCCTATTTCCATCCACATCTTTTAATCCCTAATCAGTGAACACCCCTAAATGATCTCTGTAGAATAACTTCTCTTTAGTTTTCATGTTAAATTTAATTTCTGTAACACGCTCCCATAGCACACCCACCTTCTTCCTTCCATCAACTCATTCAAGAAAAATCTCTACCTTCAACATCTTCAACATTTAGTTTTCTCTACCTCCCTATCCCAAGCAATTCAAAGATAATTTACTCTCGCCCCTCTTTTGATTACTTCCTAAATCCAGGATTGCTTTAATTTAAAGCGCAAACATTCTTTAAGAAGATAATCAAAAATTGTTGTTTTTCACCTGATTAAAATTGCAATAAAACAAGAAATCATTTCTTATAAAGATTTTCCTTGACATCTATTTTGTCTCTAAGCTATAGATATAGTGTTTAGGTAAATTAGGAGAATAAATTATTTTTTGTAAGATTACACAGAGAAAATTTTTAGTTATCAAAAACACTGCAGTTATAGGGTCTTTGGATACTATTTGGATAAGAACCTATCATTCACATGACTTTCATAATTAGAATTTAAGTTTTTAACATCATATACAGATGGACTGTATAAATTTATGATAAATTTGGAGTAAAGAGTCTTGGCTGCCTGGGATTTAGTATACCCAGGATTTTTTAATTATTAATTATTAAAATTATAATATCGACTTCTTTTGACTTAAATGTTATTATTATTCATTCTCAAATTATTGAACAAGTCGTGTAAAAAAATTAAAGATTTCTGACCAATTCATGAAATGGTTAAAAATCTTGACCATTCCATGAAATGGTCAACTTTTTAACCCAATTACACGTTTGGGATGTAACATATATATAAAATATGTAAAAATGTTACATATTTGAAGGGGCCTGAAAGTAATATAAAATATGAATAATTCTAACAGAAAAGATACCTCGAAGTCTGGGATCTTAAAGAAAACGATTGGATTGGACCAGTTAGAAGGAAAGAAAATCTTGCTTTTTGAGAAATTTATATTTGAAAGATACTTTTAGTTTTTTAGATTTTCAGGCTTTTCTTGAGAGTTTTCCGAAAAACTGGTGGCAGATTCCAATTCAACTAACATGAATATTAGGATGTAATAATAATTTAAAATATTTGAAAAGGACCCCGAACTAGGGGTAGAAACGTCATAAATAAATAAATTAAATTGTACTCGATAAAAGGTCAAAATATTTTTATTTTTCTATTCACTAAACTCGAGTAAAACTTGAAAAAATCATTAGCTAATTACAGTTTTCAAAGGTTTCTGACCTAAAAATTAAAATTTTGTGAACAAAAATGATTTTTTTTTTTTGAAGAAATGAATACTCAGGGAAAAATTAATCGATTTTTAAAAAAAAGTTATTATTTTACGATGAAAATCAAACAAGTCAGAAATAGGCATTTTTCAATATAAAACTTTGAGTAAAATCTTAAATTGACGACAACTCGGCTAAATTTCATCGTAAAAAGAAAAGTTTTTTTTTCTTCTGGAGTAGTTTTTCCCTGGAAATCAGATTTTGTCATCTATTATTTTAAATTTTAATTAACAAAAAAGTAATTTTTATTTTGATTAATGAAGTTATCGCCTATTTTATTTTTCTTAAATTATTTTGGGTTGCTCAGATACGAAAAACACGGGTTTCGACATAAAAGTGGCAAAATCTTTTTGGCATCCATCGCCGATTCCATGATAACATTTTTTTTTTGCATTCTATAGGTTGCAAACTATCAGAAAATCATGGTGGTAATCGTTGCCTCTTAAATTTTTTTTTTCATTTTTAGTGCTCATAAAAAGTATTTTCTCGTAGAAATGCACATAAATTAGGCATTATTTTTTTTTTACTACTTAACTTGGACAAAAAACTGAAGAAAAAAAAAATTTGAAGGCGCATGGATATAACCCGTTTTTTCAGATAGTTTGAACCTTCAGAAAACCGAAACAAAAAGTGAACAAGAAATCGGCGATAGATGCAAAAAAGATTTTTCCACTTTTATGTCAAAAACTGCCTTTTTTCGTAACTGATTTTCGAAAATTTTTATTTCAGGGGTTTTTCGCGGTATTTTTAGGGATATTTGTTTGTGACAAGTTAAAAAAAGTTCAAAACTAATTCAAGCAAGGATTTAGCATCAGTTCTTAACAATATTTTGACATTTATAAGCTTGAAAACCTGTATTTATTTTTTGCTTTTTTTCAAATTTTGTTTTATTACTTTTTCTTGCATTTTATTACTTTGGCTTGTCTATTTTATTTTTATCTCATAAAATATATTTTTCCAAGCAAATAAAACTCCATTAATGATTATGGGCCCAAATATTTTTCATTTTTACACGTTTATTACCAATTTTTTCAATTTTATACAATACGTAATTTTTAACCGGTTATGCATATTTTCAAGCTGTGGAATTAAATTAAAAGGGGAGTTCAATACATTTGGAACACCAAATTATAAAAAATGGTTATGAATGAGTTTATTATGTTGAAAAAACATGCCGGCTACTCTCCGTTCATTCCAAAGGGCCATCTGAGCCTAGAAACGCAGGGCTCATTGAAATAGGGTTTTTTGGTAATTTTCAATGAGACGCTAAAACTTTACAAGTTAACTTAAACTCTTTTACTCTTTTCTTTGGTTGGTTTCATTTTTTTGGTGTAAATACCACCTTTCAAACGCCGTAAACCGTAATTTATTATCATTAATCCTCTCATCACTATAGCCAATTAACCAAATGGTCATTTTTGGTTAAAAATGACCTATTTTTAAATTGCTGCCAAATTTGTAATTTTTGACGAAAATGGGTTTTATACGTCTCAAAATATTTCGACAAGCTTCAAATTTCCAAAAATTCTTTACTCTACTTTTTTGAATTATTTAATCATCAGATATATGATAATTAGAAGTCGGAGTCCCAATTATATGGTTTTATAAAAAGCTAATTTTTAATGTTAACTTAGAAGAGCTATTTCTTAAAAACGACTCAAGGAAATGAGACAAGAAAAATTTTTTGGAAACTTCAAGCTTGTAGGAATTTTTCAAGACATACAAAACCTTTTTTTATTAGAAATTACGAATTTGGCAGCAATTAAAAATAGGTAATTTGGTTAATTGGCTACATTAATAAAAAAATTAGTGATGGAAAATTGCGGTTTAAGGCGTTTGAAAGGTGACACTTACACCAAAAAATTGAGACCAACCAGAAGTGTTTTGGTTAACTTGTGAGGTTTAAGCGTTTCATTGCCAAAAAACCCTATTTTATAACATTGAACCCTGCGTTTCTAGGCCCAGAAGACCCATTAGAATGAACGGAGAGTAGCCGTCATGTTTTTTCAACATAATAAACTCATTCATAACCATTTTTTATAATTTGATGTTCCAAATGTATTGAACTCCCCTTTTAATTTAATTCCACAGCTTGAAAATATGCATAACCGGTCAAAAATTACGTATTGTATAAAATTGAAAAAATTGGTAATAAACGTGTAAAAATGAAAAATATTTGGGCACATAATCATTAATGGAGTTTTATTTGCTTATAAAAATATATTTTATGAGATAAAAATAAAATAGACAAAATATTTAAGATGAAAAAGTATAATTACTTCATTTTAACAAGAATTAAAAAATTGAGACTCTAGGGGTTCCATCATTGTAGCGCATTAAAATAATTATTTTCGGGCATCTTGATGGTATGTAACAATCAATTTGGACTAAAAATCATCAATATTTACCATTATAACTTGTACGTAGATTAAAAACAGCCTAAGGTGCAAGAAAAAGTAATAAAACAAAATTTGAAAAAAAGCAAAAAATAAATACAGGTTTTCAAGCTTATAAATGTCAAAATATTGTTAAAAATTGATGCTAAATCCTTGCTTGTATTAGTTTTGAACTTGTTTTAACTTGTCATAAAAAAAAAATCCCTAAAAATACCGCAAAAAACCCCTGAAATAAAAATTTTCGAAAATCGGTTAGCTCAGTTACGAAAAAAGGCAGTTTTTGAGATAAAAGTGGAAAAATCTTTTTGGCACCTATCGCCGATTTCTTGTTCACGATTTTTTTCGGTTTTTTGAAGGTTCAAACTACCTAAAAACACGGTTTATATCGATGTGCCTTCAATTTTTTTTTTTCAGTTTTTTGTCCAAGTTAAGTAGTAAAAAAAAAATAATGCCTCATATACTAAAAATTATTATCAAAATTAATTTTTTTTTTTAAAGTAAAAATGTCACATTTAAATTATAATTGACTCATCCTGTTTTTACTTATAATAATATCGTCCAGATTATCCTTTTTTACGTAATTAAAAATATTTTTTATTCTTAAAATATTAATAATTATATACCTATTTGCTAAAAGAAATGTAGCGAAAAAAAATAAAAGTATTCATCTTTTCTCATGGTATAAAATCAAAAAACATTATTTTATGACTCTAACTGGTTTGCTATGCGTTTTTAGGTACAAAAAATATGGCTTGTAATTTCACAACCGTTTGTCGCAAATTTTCGATTAAAAATTGCAATTTTTCTACAAAAATCGTAAAATTACTCGATAAAAGGTCAAAATATTTTTATTTTTCTGTAATTAGCTAAATTTATTTAACACAGTTTTTCATTGGTTTTTGACCTAATTGTTGAAATGTGGTAAAAAATTATTCTTTTCTTGAAGAAATAAATACTCAGGGAAAAAGTAAACAATTTTAAAAAAAAATGAGTATTTTATCATAATAATCAAGGGAATAATGCATATTTTAAGTTCAGAAACAGACTTTTTTTAATGTCTTTTTTAAGAAAAATTTGAGTAAAATCGTAAATTGACGATAACTTGGCTAAATTTCATTGTCAAAAGAAAAGTTTTTTTTTGTTCTTGAGTAGTTTTTCTCTGGCAATCACTATCGACTATATGGCCCATATTATTCGATTCCTGAGACATTCCTCTAACAAACTGTATATGTCTTTATTCGGAAATTCAAATGACGGAGCGTCCTTAAGTATGGCATAAAATAAAAAAACATTATTTTATGACTCTAAATGGTTTGCTATGCGTTTTTAGGTACGAAAAATAGGACTTGTAATTTCACAATTGTTTGTCGCAAATTTTCGATTAAAATTTGCAATTTTTCTACAAAAATCGTAAAATTACGACACAGTTGTAAATTTACGATTTTGTCGAAAATTTACGAAAAAAAAAATTGTTAATTTACTATTTTTTCGCAAATTTACAAATATTAGTAAATTTACGATTTTTTTCGAAAAATTGCGAATTTTTTCGAAAATTTACTAAATTTTAGTAAATTTACCAATTTTGTCGAAAAATCACCGGAGTTTTTTTTAACAGTGTAATATTCTTTACCATGTGTCAGTATCTATGTATTATTGTTTCTTTTAGCCAATAAGAAAGAAAAAAAAGGTAAAATTATATGAGTTGTTGCTGTACTTTGACGAGCTCGGGCGTTCTTGGCCTTTCACATAACTTTGCCCTTCTAGCGAGCTCGGGCGTTCTTAGCCTTTCACATAGCTTTGCCACGTGAACTTAGCTTCGCGGTGCTTAGCATTAGGGGTAATTTTTCATAGCTATAACTTCAATATTCGTGATCAGCAACCTCAAAAACCCTTATTAGACCAAATCTTGTAGAGCTACAGTGAAAGATGCAAAAATACCCCTTTTAGGGGTAGTTTAGACTAATTTAAGGATGAAGAGTTAAGTTTTATTTGAAAAGACATTGATTTTTATGATCAGCGACCCAAAAAACCCTATTAGACCGAATCTTGAAGGGCCAGAGTGAAAGTAGCGAAAACACCCCTTTTTGGGTTAGTTGTGGCCAATTTAAGGGTGAGGGGGTAATTTTTCATAGTTATAACTTCTATATTCGTGATCAGCGACCCCAAAAACCTTAATCAGACCAAATCTTGGAGGGCTGGAGCAAAAGTTGAAAAAACACCTTTTTTAGTGGTAGTTTTGGTTAATTTAAGGGTCAAGCCCCAATTGCGCATAAAAATAACCCCGATTTTCGTGTTCAACGACCTAAAAAACCTATAGTAGACCAAATCTGGTAGCGGCCACAAACAATACCACCAAAATCGTGATTTGACTGGAGTATTTACAGTGTATAGTAAGGTGATAATTAAAAATTAGAAAAATTAGAAAATTATATTGTAATGTTGCGTAACATTCTCATTATATTTAGCCCTCAGATATAAGCAAAAATGTTCCATGCATTTAGGTTGTGTTTACACATCCCAGTTATAAGTTTTTTAGAGGATGAATATATTATATTCTTTACCGCGTTTAAGTATGTTTCTTTATTCATTATATGATAAAGAATTTATCATATGTTTCTATATGCTATCACTCCTTTTTGCTCTATTATTTCTTTTGAAGTATATTACCTCCTTATTTATGCAATATAGGCAAAAAAATAAATAAACCTTTAATTATTTTTATTATTTAATTTATTTGTCAAAAATATTTTTATTGTTGGGTACTATCTGCGTTTTAAATTGCATGAACAGTGCATTAACCAGAATAAGTTCCAGCTGCAGCATTAGCTGAACTTCCAGAAACAACAGGTTGTACGTAACCTGGTTGTCCATAAGCTGGTTGTGCAACATAACTTCCTGATTGAGCTTGTGCACCAGCTTGGTTGGCGTTATATCCTGGTCCAGAATAAGTTCCAGCGGCAGCATTAGCTGAACTTCCAGAAACAACAGGTTGTACGTAACCTGGTTGTCCATAAGCTGGTTGTGCAACATAACTTCCTGATTGAGCTTGTGCACCTGCTTGGTTGGCGTTATATCCTGGCCCAGAATAAGTTCCAGCGGCAGCATTAGCTGAACTTCCAGAAACAACAGGTTGTACGTAACCTGGTTGTCCATAAGCTGGTTGTGCAACATAACTTCCAGATTGGGCTTGTGCACCTGCTTGGTTATATGCTGGTCCAGAATAAGTTCCAGCGGCAGCATTAGCTGAACTTCCAGAAACAACAGGTTGTACGTAACCTGGTTGTCCATAAGCTGGTTGTGCAACATAACTTCCAGATTGAGCTTGTGCACCTGCTTGGTTGGCGTTATATCCTGGCCCAGAATAAGTTCCAGCGGCAGCATTAGCTGAACTTCCAGAAACAACAGGTTGTACGTAACCTGGTTGTCCATAAACTGGTTGTGCTACATAACTTCCAGATTGAGCTTGTGCACCTGCTTGGTTGGCGTTATATCCTGGTCCAGAATAAGTTCCAGATCCAGCGCTAGCTGAACTTCCACCTAATTTAAATTAATTAAGCAATGAAATTATCAAAATAAAAACAAGTCAACAAAATTTTACAAATTTAAAATTTATTGAAAAGGTTGAGCAAAACGGCGATTATGGCACTCAGTTCTTGTTTCAGTTTCACGCGAGTATCTGTTCCAAAAATCTTCGTAAAACAGATATTTAAGTACTGATTCGTTTTCAAAAAATGAGTTTCAAATTTTTTTTAAAACGTTTTTATCGCTTACGAAATATTTTTGGAACAGATTAGTGTTAAATTTTCCCATGTCATGGATATTTTAAAACAATTTTTTGATCAATTTTATTGAAAACAACCATAAGTGCATGCCAGTTTTCCCAGCTTTGTTTCAAATATTAAGAAAGTTGAAATAACTAAAAATAAAAATTTACTTTTAATTGCTTCAATTTCCTAAGTAATTTAAAAAGTTAAAAAGGTATATACAGATGAATTTAAAATCTAAAAGAAACTTTACATAGATTTCCCAAAGCTTTAAAATCCGATTATTCACGGTAAAATTGCTTTAGTTTAAAAATCAACCAATTGGTTAAATTTTCGAGCACTAGTTGATTTTTCAACCAATAAAAAACGCTGCCAAGTGATTGGCACTATGGTTCCTCATTAACAATAGAAAAATATTTATAATGGTCTATTTTATCTAATAAAAATTATAATTTGAGATATCAGTATTTCATAAAAAAAAGTTAAATACCGCATTTTTTAAGAAAAAAAATGTTGCTGTGATTTAATGTTTTTTATTTAACAAATTTTTAGAAAAAAATTTTCAATAAACTAGGTATTACACTAAAAAAAAAAAACAATATTACAGATTTTTTAATTTTTTTTTTTTATTAATATTGAGAAAAAAATTTTGAACAAATTCGGTATCAGATCCAAAAAATTACTATGAATAAGCTTTCTAAAACTAGTACTCTCATAGAAATTAATTAGGTATTACGTCTGAACAAAAAAAAAATTTGGTATTCTTTGTATTTTTTTGTGAAAAAAATTTTGGGAAAAAAATTTTCAAAAAATTAATTATCAGATTTGAGATATCGAGTAAAAACCATACTTTCAAATATAAGTACTTTTATTGAAATAAATGAGGTATTACAGCTAAAAAAAAAAAAAAAAAAAGTATTTTGAAATCTCTTGATGAAAAAATTTTTGAAAAAAAAATTAGATCTGAATTCCATAATGGTTGTTAAATACCACCGATTGCAAAATTTTCAAATATTAGTACTTTCATGGAATTAAAGGAAGTATTACACTAAAAAAAAAAAAAAGATTTTTTAATTTTTTTGATTTTTTAATTTTGAGAAAAAAATTTTGAAAAAATTAAGTTTCAGGTCCAAAAAATTACTATAAACGATATTTCTAAAACTAGTACTCTCATAAAAATCAATTAGGTACTACATCCAAAAATAAAAAAAAAATTAAGTTTTTTTTGTATTTTTTGGCAACAAAAATTTTGAGAAAAAAATTTACAAAAAATTAAGTATCAGGTCCAAAAAAATGCTATAAACGATATTTCTAAAACTAGTACTTCCACAGAAATAAATTAAGTACTGCGTCCGTAAAGAAAAAAAAAATTGGTATTTTTTGTATTTTTTGGTGAAAAAAATTTTGAGAAAAAAATTTTCAAAAAATTAGTTATCAGATTCGAGATATCGAGTAAAAATCGTACTTTCAAATATAAGCACTTTCGTAGAAATAAATGAGGTATTACATCCAAATTAAAAAAAAAAAAAAGTAGTTTGAGATTTTTTGATGAAAAAATTTTTGAAAAAAAAATTAGGTCTTAATTCCATAATGGTTGTGAAATTTCACCGGTTACATACATACACACACACACACACACACACACACATACAGACTTTTTTTAAAAACCGGTTTTTCAGCTTCCTGAGGTCCCAAAACGTGCTTATATTCCAAAAAATCAAAAATCAAAATTTCATCTATCACAAAGGTTCCTCTATGAGGAACCAATTTTTTTCTTATTGAAAATTATTTTCAAAAAATCATTAAATTGGTTGTTAAATTGAAACAATATTTTTAAAAGTCATTTAAATTTAAATGGTTATGCTAAATTTTCCCTAGAATTTGAATTTTGGTTCAGTATTTTTTGACTTTTTAAAATACCATTGTATATAGTCTGCCACCCCATCAAACGTTTTGAAAGATTTAAAAATGCTTATTTATCATTTTAAAATTCAGAAATACGCATATTAAATACTTTATAACATATTTTTAGAATATTAATTAATATTAATACTATGTGACCCCTAAAAAAATAAATTATTAAATGATGAATATACCTGCACCACCAGCACCAGCAGCTGCATTTGCTTGTGAGTGGCTGCTACCATAATTAAAACCAATTGGACCAAGATTTATACCTAATGTATGAGAGTCTGCATTAGCATTACTAGTGCCAGGAGCAGCTGGTTTTTGACCATGTAATACATTATGTGCTGCACCAGCTCCCAATTTAATTGCATCTAGTATTAATCCTCTTTCTAAAACTTCATTTTCTACTGCATATATACCAATTGCTAAGCAATTCACAAGAAATAAGACCTATAAGAATAAATTTATTAAATTAATTTATTTTTTACTTTTCTCCAAATTCAAACATTTATTTAAATATTTAAGCATTTTCTTTAATACTTAAATACTTTCATGAGTCAAGCATATTAATAAATGTAAAATTTTTTAAAGTTATAATATATAATTATCATTATTATAATATCCAAAAAAATAAAATTAATACAATTATGATTTACCTTGTAGGTGTTCATTTTTTTCGAAGTTTTTTTCTCTTCTTAAAATGAATATAAATTTTTTAAATACTCCTCTTTATATACTATATGATTTTTATTTATTTTAAGATTTTAGTGTATTCATTTTTATTAAACAAATAGAAAATGTAATTAAACAAAATTATATTTATTTTTTAAAATAAATAATTATTTAATATTTCGTCTCCATAAAATTCATATTTTGACTATATGAGCAATTCTAAATAAAATGTCATTTAAAAATCAAATTGATTGTTAAAAATCTATAAAAAATTACTTCCAGTAGTTGCGGCTACGGCCTCTAAAACCGACCCAAGTGACAATTGACTCAATGAAAGATATTTTATGAAAAATTGATCTGAAGAACAAGTTTCCAAGAAGGAATTTTCAAATAAAAATAAAAATTTGTTGGATCAAAATTCTGAAGAAGAAAAAGTTCAGGGGCTAAACGAAAGGTTTTTAAAAAAAAAGTAATCATTGTAAATCAAGTCTTCAATAGGGTGGTTGCATGGTATTGAGATTATTAGATATTCTAAAAATATATTTAAAAATATTTGATACGCATTTTTTTATTTTTTATAATAATTAAAAACAACGTTATTAGCCATTAAAAGATAGTAGAAGGGGTAAATGTCGTCATACAGTGAAAAACGCTCCTATCTAACTCTATATAAAAATTTGACGGTATGACGTCAGCTGCCCCCCCAAGTCCCTAAATCGATATTATTTGAAGTCCATAAACCTGTATTATCTTAAGTCCTTAAGCTCAGATTTTTCAAAGTCTCCTAATTATTCTAAGTTTCATTTGACCCCCCCCCCCTTTAAATAAGACAAATTTGACCACCCCCCTTAAATTGCACAAATTTGACCACCTCCCTTAAGTAGGACATATTTGACCACCTCCCTTAAATAGGACAAATTTGACCCCCACCCTTAATTTTCAAATTCTGAAGTACTCCCTCCCTATAAACATGTTAAAAAATCTATAAAAATATTTTAATGCCGGCTACAAAAACAACCAAATATAATTTCAATATTTTTTTCATGCAACAACTCTATTTAACAGGTGGGAGTGAAGTCAGAATAATTTTCATTTAGAAACTTAAAATAATCTTGATTCAGGGTAACAATTAATAAGCATTATAATTTAAACTTTTAAGTATTCTTAATCCAAAACATTCATGTGCTGAAAAGGAAAATCACAAGCATTATTATATAAATGATGTTCAAAAGGGTTAGGGTTCCCAGGTATCCGCCGTTTAATTCAATGGGCCTCATGACCTTAGAAATACAAGGTATAATTTTTATTCAATTGGGCAGTCTTACAAATAACGTTGCAACCTTGCAAGTTTTTCTTGAAACATTTGGTAAGGCAGGTTTGTCTAAGAATCTGATTTTTAACTATACAAACAGTTATCAGGCTGGGTCTACAGACCTCCGTAAACGCAAACCGTAGCAACAACGCAATGTGCACAACACAACACGCATGCGCACAATATGAATAAATTGTACGATTTTGGTTTGTGCGCATTGCGTTGCGGCTGCGGTTTTGCGTTTACGGAGGTCTGTAGAACCACCCTCGATAAACCAAATTTTAATTTTTATCTAAAACTTATTTTAATTACTTATTTTTGAATTGCCACAAAAATGGGAGTTATAGATTTTATAGATTTCAATAATTTTTCAAATGCTTCAGTTTTCAATTTTTGAAATTTTAAGTATTAAAAGGCAAATAATATTAAAACTTTTTACCAGGAAAAAGTACACTGAAAAATCAATAATACATATTAATCCATTAAATCCTTTTTAAAATTCCAGTCTTATACCTAGATTTTAGGTCAGTTTCGCTTAAAATTACTGAAATAAAAATTAGTAAATAACGAATATTGATGGTTTATCTTGGAAAGATTCATGCAAAAAAGTTATCAATGAGTAAGTAATTAAATAATTTTATAATTCGCATAATTAATATTGAAAAAATATAGCGGGGAGTTATCTTGATATTAAATTATAATTTTAACATTGTGCTTTGTTAATAGCAAACACTCTTATCGCGTTTATTTTAAATTTGGATTTTTTTATTTTTAAAAAGTTAGACGGTGACATTGCGATTAACGAAGCAATTTATTGTATTTTTATACAAAAATAATCTTAAATGGAAAAATATGTCGTTGGCTTAAGTTCATTTTTCGAGTCAAATTAAATAATCGTCGAAAAATTAGGGAGGTTTTTAATCAAGTTTGGCAAAATGAACTTTTTTAAAAGGATAATTAAATTTGTTAGAGTACTTTTGCTCTGCATAAGTTATTATTTGTTTAAAAGTTAAAATAATAATATATTTATTTAGATTCCAAAGGGCTCAATCAATTTTTTATGCTATTATATATTATGATTAAAATGAAATACTTTGTATGAAAATATAACTGTTAACTAGTTAATTTGTGTGGATAAAAATTTTATTATTAAAATTTTATTTATTTATGATTAATGCACCGAAATGCACATTCTTATCTAATTTGAGTTTATTGAATTGCATTTTCGATTGCATTGTTTTTTGAAATCTTAATTATTTTCTTTCTTGTTTAAAAAATGATACACGGATAGATTGCTTTTTGATTGACTTTTATTTTTATTTACACTCGATTAGAAATCCGGTTAAAAATTGTGTATTAAACATGTATATTATATAATTAATAAAATGTTTTGCATTTAAAATACCCTGCCAACTAGCTGGCACTAAGGTTTCTCAAATAATGAGCTTAATACTTCAATATGCCACAGATATCACCGATTACAAGCATGCAATCCTACACTCATTTCTATTAACTTTTAAAAGTTTTTTTTATTCATCAAAAATTTTCTAACAAATTTCCAAAAAATTAATTATCAGATTCGAGATATTGAATAAAAACCATATTTTCAAATATTAGTACTTTCATGGAACTAAATGAAGTATTACACACAAAAAAAATATTGCCGTTTTTTTTTTTTGTTTTTTTAATTTTGAGGAAAAAATTTCGAAAAAATTCGGTATCAGATGCAAAAAATTACTATAAACGATCTTTCTAAAACTAGTACTCTGATAGAAATGAATTAGGTATTACATAAAAAAAAAAACAATATTGCAGGTTTTTTAATTTTTTTGTTTTTTTAATTTTGAGAAAAAATTTTTGAAAAAATTCGGTGTCAGATCCAAAAAATGACTATAAACAAACTTTCTAAAACTATTACTTTCATAGAAATAAATTAGGTACTAAGTTCAAAAAGAAAAAAAAATTTGGTATTTTTTGTATTTTTATGTGACGCAAATTTTGGGAAAAAAATTTTCAAAAAATTAATTATCAGATTCGATATATCGAGTAAAAATCATACTTTCAAATATAAGTAATTTCATGGAACTAAATGAAGTATTACATCAAAATTAAAAAAAAAAAAAAAAGTACCTCGAGCTTTATTGATAAAAAAATTTTTGAAAAAAAAATTAGGTCTTAATTCCATAATGTTTGTGAAATATCACCGATTACATACATACACACACACACACACACACACACACACACACACACACATACACACATACAGACTTTTTTTAAAAACCGGTTTTTTAGCTTCCTGAGGTCCCAAAACGTGCTTATATGCCAAAAAATCAAAAATCAAAATTTTACCCATCACAATGGTTCCTCATTGAGGAACCAAAAAAAAATTTTATAATGATATAAATTATTAAATTAAAGTTTTAAAAATATATTTATATCTATTAAAAAATTTTTAAAAGATAAAAAACAACGTAGTTGAAATTTACTTCGAATAATGCCTTCTACCTTTTCTCCTAAAATAATAAAAAGATTTCATTTTTAATATATTTGCTAATTCATTTTTTAGGTGGATGGTACTGATCTAAATATTTTATAGTTAAATTTTAAATTTAATAATAATTTGATTTTTAAAAAACAGAAATTTAGTTTCCAGTAAATGAATAAATACAAATAAAAAAAAACTGTATTGTAAATATTAATTTATTAATGGTTTTATAAATATAAATATAAATATCAAATAAATTATTTTAACTTTATGATAATAACAGTGTAAAACTATTTACAGCCAAAATGCATGGAATATGTTTACTTACAGCTGAGGGCTAGGTATAATGCATAAATGTTACTCAACATTACAATACAATTTGCTATTTTTATAATTTTTAATTATCACCTTTACTAGATGTTAAAACTCAAATTATTTTGATTCCCTAAACAGGTATTATTTTAAGTCCTTAACCCCAGATTTTTCGAAGTCCCTAAATTGTAATTATTCTAAGTTTCATTTAACCCCCCCCCCCTACCCCTTAATTTCTGGGGCCCCTCGTCCCTATAAGCATGTTCCATGTTAAAATATTATTATGGTGCGTGCGCTATAACCCAAATGAGGCAAATTTGGTAGAATCTAGCTGTGTTATACAAAAGTAATAAAAATATATTATACTTTGTTAGAATTTTCAATAAATTTCAAAATTTTAACCATTGGTTAAATTTTAAGCTTGAATATGTAAGCAATTAATATAAAACTAGGTAATTATGGGGTAATTGAAGTCTGATTTTAATCTAAGTAGATTTTCAAAAAATCACATCTTATACAATTTTTCATAATTTCATAATTCATAATTTGGCGGAATTTTTTTTCTTGCTCATACGATTGCAAATAAGCTAAAACGTAAAGAAAATTAACATCAAAATTTGTTTCACTCATTTAGTCCATTCATCTAGAATCTGATAAATAATAATTTGATCATTTTTGTCTCAATTTTTTTTTTCTTTTTGAACGTAGTACCTAATTTTTTTCTCAACATTTTTGCCACCAAAAAATACAAGAAACATCAATTTTTGGATGTAGTGCCAATTTTTTTTTTAATGAAAGTATTAATTTTAGAAACATTGTTTTTACTCAACTTCTTGGATCTTATAATTATTTAAAAATTTTTCTCTCAAAATTTTTGCCATCAAAATATACAAAATTAAAAAACACCATAAGTTTTTTTCTTTCTCGGCGTAGTACATAATTTTTTTATATAGACGTACTAGTTTTAGAAATACCGTTTTTACTTGATTTTATGGATCTGATAGCCAATTTTCTTTTAAATTTATGCTATATTTTGGAAATTTTTTTCTTAAAATTTTTTGCAAAAAAATTGAAAAAAGCACCGATATTTTTTTTATCTTGAATGCAGTACCTACTACGGGAGTTCTAGTTTTAAAATATTCATTACATCTTAATTCTTCTTTCAATATTTTGACATTATACTCCAGTCAAATCACGGTTTTGGTGGTATTGTTTGGTATACTATAGGTTTTTTGGGTCGCTGATCTCGAAAATCGGGGTCTTTTCTATGCTCGATTGGGGCTTGATCCTTGAATTAGCCAAAACTACCCCTAAAAGGGGTGTTTTTTCAACTTTTGCTCTAGCCCTCCAAGGTTTGGTCTAATAAAGGTTTTTGGGGTCGCTGATCACGAATATTAAAGTTATAACTATGAAAAATTACCCCTTCACCCTTAAATTGGCCAAAAATACCCCTAAAAGCTTTGAATTCAGAAACCTCAAAAACCTAAAGAAAGCTATTTTCATATAATAAAAATATATTTTAATAATGTGAAAAAATGTGTATTTATGTATGTGAGATTATTTGGAGCTTTGATGCTTCTTAGGAGCCAAAGTATTGGATTAGAAGCTTCGTGCCCATGGAGACTTTCTCAGAATAGCGAAATGAACAACATATCAAAAATTCAGACGAAGTAAAAATTATGGTTTATAAATTTTAACTAGCATAAAGATAGTAGAATATAAAAACTAACAGTGAATTAAATAAGTTAGTAATCAACATAATTAAATACCAATAAATAATTTTCTGTAGAATTCTAGAAATACTTTGCAATTAATGCGTGCTAGTAGATAAAGTAGCAAGTTAAAAAAGTTTTTTGCAAAATTCCGATTCATAAATTCATATAACATTAAATAGACTTATTGCATTTACTATATTAAATGTGAATACAGTATGACACGTAACACAGATGTGAATTTTCAAGGGAAAAGCTCGTTCGACGATATTTTCTTAGTTGTTTACTTAGTCATATTTTCCATAGTACTGTATAGTTTTCTATTAAAATTTTAGTTATATTATGTACACGTTTATTATAAAATTTTCTGATGGAAAATTACCTTATCTCTTCCTTTTTCTTCTTTTATATTAATAGAATATTCATGCTGTATAAAATAATGTATACAAAATTTTTTATATATTATACGAACGTGCTTTTCATTTTAATTTAAACGACACGTTATATTATGTACAAACAGTAAAATCGTTTTAATTAATAATTTACATTAAAAAATTTTTTATTTTCCAAAATTGTAGGGGAGAGATGGGATTTTTGAGCACAACGTAATACATAATTATTTTTTTTGCCTTCCCGGGCGTAAAACTCGTGCATTGTAAAAAGTAACTTTCTTAGTTTTACAAAAAAAATAGAATTTTTTTGAAAAATTAGTGTATTTTCAAAAAATTTTGTAAATATTTGATAAAAATCGTAAATTTACTAAATTTAGTACATTATCGAAAAATTCAAGAATTCTCGATTTTTTTTGTGATTTTACGAAAAAAGTTGTAAATTCACAACTATTTTTCGGAAATTTACAACTATTTTTTGTAAATTTTCGAAAAAAAATTCTAAATTATCAATTGTTTTTGCGAATTCACAAAAAAAATTGAGAAAATTCGAATTTTTTGTTAATATACTAAATTTAGTAAATATACGATTTTTTTCGAATATTTGCAAATTTTTTTAATTATTTTGATAATATAAGAAAGTTACTTTTTTCAGTGTGCGTAAAGATTTTTCTGCACTCGTTCAACGCATATGAGGGCAAAAAATATCGTAAGCACCATGGGCGAAATACTTTAGACACTATAGCGTAAACACATAGCACTAGGTCCCGGCTTCGCCGAGCACTTGTGCTAGAGCCAGAACTTTTACGCCCTTGATACTTAATATACTATTTGAACATAAACTTGTTTCTTAGTTTAATAAGAAATATTTGAGAAAAAAAATTTTTATTTCCTTCTTCTAAATAACACAAGGATCAATTCTTTGAACTATAAAGGTCTAAAAATAAATTTTTAAGCGTGCAAACACTTCCTGATTTCCCCTACATTAAAATATAATATATTTTCTTTAATTATTATTATTATGTAGTTTGAAAAATTGATCTTAAATTATATTTTCTGACATAATCATTACCTTTAATAAATTTCCTTATAAATTTTAAAATACCATAATTATTTATAAACAGTGTAAGCAGTAAAGTAAAATAATAATAAATATATCTAGTTATTAGTTAGAAAGGTTTATAACATCGTTATAAAGTATAGAAGAAAAAAAATAAATGTCATTTTTTATATAATAACTTTTCTAAAAATATACTAGATCGAAAAAAAGTAAAGTAAAGTAAGAGTATCATAAACAATTTGTCTAGTGTCTGTATATGGTTTACCACTGCAAACGAAAAAGATCCCTAGTATAATTTCAAATAATTTTACGGTCAACCATAATCGTTCGAAAACTCGCACAGGAATAAATTTCTGTATATATAGTGCAGTATAAAATCATACTTGCGAGTTATTACTGACTTTTACTATGTACAGTAGAGTAAGTATAGTTAGAAAATTATCCCGCGGGGGAATGCGTTTTATGGCAACTTGACTTTATTAGCCGTCGTTATATATATATTTTATATATATAAAGTTACTTCGCGAGAATGAACATCGGATGCTGTATAAACTCTTGTATCTTCCTGAAATTACGGAAAGTTCATGGGAATAACGTTTAGCATTAATTTTGTATAGTGCGTTTGTGTACATATAATATTAAGTGATATAAATTATAACCTTTTTTTTTCAAACTTTTTATTATTATTATTAGAATTCTTAATTAAAATTATTATTGCTATTTTTATACCTGTATTATTTGCATATATTGATTTTTTAATTGAGTATGAACGAAAGTTATCATATCAAAATTATTAGTTTGCCTTTATTGATTAATTTATTTTTAATTGCTTATCCAAATTTGGTTTTGAAATTGAACACTTGTTCAAATATCTGAATATGCAAATATAAGCTTCGGGAAACTTTGAGTAATATTTAAAATAAATGATCAAATCAAAAGTACTAGACAAAAGCACAAATTTGGGGCTAAGGTTGGTAAAAAAGTCTATTGACAATGTTTTCATCATCCTAAAATTAAGTTTATTATTTTATTTCTTTTTTGTTTCCAGAATCCTCGTTGGAAAGTGAATATCTGGAAATTTCGTAACGTTAGTATTAGAGCGTACAAATTATTTACATGTTTCTTTATGTACATAAATCTAACAAATTACTTGTGCAGGGCTATAGTGTTACTTCAGTACCCAACATAAAAAGCAGAAGCTTAAGGTCAATGCTGGAAGGATTTTATGTTTTTGATATATTTGAATTTTGTCTCAATAAAATTATTTTATCAATACCAAGGTAATACCAATAGAGGTTTGCTACTATTTTTATGCTGCTACTCCAGATGAATTTATCTCCAATCAAAATTTACTACAAAAATACTTACCTTCCAAAATCATTGAATTTAATTTTTCTCAATTTTTCAAAATTGCTGCTAAAAAGTCAAAAAAAATTGAAAAATCGGGAATTTCTTTTTCCGAGACTTTTTCCTTAAGTCTTTCTGAGAAGATTCCACTAGCTTTCAAATAAATTTATTCATTTTCATGGACATTCCGGGGGGGTTCATAAGTGACTAGAAGTTCAGACTAGAAATAAGAAGGAACTTTCTTCTAAAATTGCTTTTTTTTATCTATGACCAAAATAATCATACCTTCCTACCCTATTAAAAAATACAAAAGTATGACTTTCATTTACTGTAAAAAAAAAAAAATTAATTTAAATCTACTTTTGTGAGAGTATAAAAAAAAAATTTTATTTTTAAAAACTTTTTTATGAATTTTATGCTTTATTTTTTTACTTTATGTTTATAATATACAAATTTAGTGCTAAAAGACATAAAACAAAAGCTTTTTATAATTTCATGCATAATATAATATTTTATATACTTTTTTTTTAAATATTTTTTTTTTCATGCATTATAATTTCTTTGACTTCTTTTTTTCCAGATCAAAGATTTTGTATTAAAAAAAGGGTTTTAATATAATAATGTGTGTAAGCATAAATTAGTTTTAAAGATTTTTAGAATACACGAGTAAAAGAATACAGTGGAACGTCGATTATGTAAAATTTTATTATGTTCATATTTGAAAGCTTGGATTCTGCGAATTTAAATTTTGAATAATAGCTTTAACTTTTGACATAAAAAAATACAAAGGTCTAAATAAAATAAAAAAGTAACTTAGTTTTATGATTTAAAAAAATAAGTATAATAGAATAATTGAGGCTTTACTGTAAGCATTAATTATTAGACATTGACATTTTTTTTATACTTTAATTTAACTTTTTAATATTTTTTTGATAAAGTAAACGAAAAATTTATTTACATACGTTATGAATAAATATTTTATGTGCACAAAAATTGAAAAAAAAAAAATCAGTAAAAAATTACACATTAAAAGATTGGATATTTAAAAAAATGGATTTAAAAATAATTCGATTTTTTATACCCTTTTAACTTTTGACGAAAATTGACATTATCGGCAAAAAAACGGTATAACAAACTACTATTAAAACTCTTCAATAATTTACTTTTAGTATATTTTTCTCTTTTTTTTTTTTAGTACTTTATAACTTTTTTTTCATAAAAAAAGTTTGTTTATATATTAGCCTAGTACTCATTGTTAATATTCACTCCTAGTTAAAGTTATTACTTATTACTCAGATTATTATCTGATAACATCTGGGTTGGCTAGAGTTCTAAATAGATTTTTGCCCAAGAAGAGTAGGTTGGGGGCAAAGGAATTCAGAAAAATTTTGGCGAATGCATTAATTAAGGTGGTTGTCAAATAGGCATCTTCAAGATGGATCTGTCTACTAGTTCCTATAGATAATGTGACTGTCTATTCAGAATATTCGGTGCAACTTATCTGTGTAAGATTTACGTCCACTACGATTATTTATACGAAATTGCTTCTAATTATATGGCTCAATTTAAACTACCTATGTCGGACTAAATTCAATGGTCGGATCTTCAAATCAGTTCCAAAATATTTTTTCCGAAAATACTACACTGTAAAAAGTAACTTTCTTAGATTCACAAAAAAAATAGAATATTTTCGAAAAATTAGTAATTATTCAAAAAAAATCATAAATTTACTAAATTTAGTATATTCACTAAAAATTTGAGTATTGCCGATTTTTTTTTTGTAAATTCACGAGAAAAATTGATAATTTACGATTATTTTCGAAAATTTACAAAAAATATTTGCTAATTTACAAACTTTTTCATAAATTCTTAAGAAAAAATCGAGAATTCTCGAATTTTTCGATAATATACCAAATTTAGTAAATTTACGATTATTTTCGAAAATTTACTAATTTTTCGAAAATATTCTATTTTTTTTGTGAATATAAAAAAGTTACTTTTTATAGTGTATATATTAAAAATAAGTATCATTGTCATTTTTTAGCTCATAAGGTTCAGTCCTCAATTTTTGTAAAAAACAAACTTATTCCCTCTTAGATCCAGGTAGGAAATTTACTGTAGAATTCGATTCTGGGATCAAAAATTTTTTTAAGCCGTGCACTTCTGACACATCAAATTATTTCATGAAAAAAATGGGAAACAACTTTTTACGTCAAGGTGAGTTTTTTATAGAAAAAGTAAGAAAATTATCTCTCTTTTTTTAAAAATGTCCACAAAACGAAAATGGTCGCAAAATATCGATAACTGAACCTTATAAGCTAAAAAATGACATTGAGACTTACCTTTAGTAGCAATTTTGAGAAAAAAAATTTGGAACTGATTTAAAAACCCGACTATTAGGTTGAATTCAGTTTGGTTTAATTTTTTTTTAAATTGAGCCATACCTATTTTCAAAATTGACCAATCATATAGAATCTTTTGAAATGAAAATAGAAATATATTCCATAAAAGACAGAGTTTTTAGGTAAGAATCTTCAAAAAGGTCAATTTTTCTAAAGTATACATACTTACCAAGCTAATATACAAATAAGACAAAACCAAAATAATCACATTATTTTAAAAAAAAGCTTAAATAAATTAAAATTTATAAAAATGTAAATTGCTTAAACTAACAAAAAAAAAATAAATAAAATTATGAGCCATAAATAATTAAAAAAATAATACACTTTGGTGAATTTTTTATTTTTAATCGATACATTACATATTTGTTTTATTCATACGGTAAACTATGACTCGAATCTTTTCTGTGCGGATAAAATTCTAATTATTCCCTCGTCATGTGTAAAAAAAAAAATTTATACAATAAGTCTAGCAGAGTAATTCAGACGGATCACGTAGCACTCGAATTATGTTGACTGAATGTGAATTCGATAGTCTTTTATATATAAATGTATTGTTATATTCGTGTCCCATCAATCCATCAAAACGAATCCAAGAAAATTTTTTTTTTTGAGGTATAAAAATAAAAATGACATAACAATACCTGCACCTGCTACGATAATAAAAAAAGGATTAGTAATAAATTAATAGAAAATCGTTTTTTCATTATTATTTATCGAAAAAATATAAAGAGGATTAATATTTTTTTTTATAGAAAATTTTTTTATTGAAATTTTTTTTTATACATAACTGACAGAACTGATAAGTTTTTCTGCACTTTTTCAAATGAAAATGTCAATGAATATTTAAAAAAATATTTTGTTTTTAATATAACAAAAGATTAACTCAGATTAACTTGTCAGTGAGTATCAATATTTTTTAAAAAAATATTCAATATTTGTGATTAAACGCACGTTAAATTGAAAATAATATTCCTAAATAGAAAATTTAAGTTGTCAGTACCATCTGTTACTGTGAAAATTGATTATCTTTCTTGTAATCACATGATAATTTTTTTTAAAGTTTATATTCTTTTTTATTCTGCAAAATTTTTATAAAATAATTGGATATTGTAAATATACGTAAAGAAATATTTGCGTAATCAACGTAAAGATTATTTATAAGGTGTAATAGATAAGAATGATAAGAAACTCATTTATGCGATAAATTAAGCATAATATTTACTTTCTTTTTTTATTTTAGGATTATTTTCTTTTCAAATATTTATTATCTGGATAACTAATTTTTTTACCAGTAAAAAAAAATTTTAAGCGATAAATAAAATTAGTAGATTACGAGCCCGTGTCCAGAAAAGTAAAGAATGGCCCAAATCGCAATTTAATTACCATTCGAGGCAAAGCCGAGGTTGGTTAACTGCGATTTTGATCATTCTTTATTTATGGACAAGGGTTGCATACGATTTTCCTTTGTCAGTGGCGAGGAATGCGATTTTTCCGGTCGCGTAGCGCCTGAGAAATACGTGCTTTCTGGCCGCTGACAAGAAAACAACATTTTCATAACTTATTTATTATTTTTATTGGTTCCTCGATGAGGAACCATTGAGATGGGTCAAATTTTGGTTTTTGATTTTTTGGTATATAAGCACGTTTTGAGACCTCAGGAAGCTAAAAAACCGGTTTTTAAAAAAAGCATGTATGTGTGTGTGTGTGTGTGTGTGCGTGTGTGTATGTGTGTGTGTGTACGTACGTATGTATGTAATCGGTGATATTTCACAAACATTATAGAATTAAGACCTAATTTTTTTTTCAAAAATATTTTCATTAAAGAATCTTAAATTACTTTTTTTTTTTTAATTTGGATGTAATACCTCATTTATTTCCACGAAAGTACTTATATTTGAAAGTATGATTTTTACTCGATATCTCGAATCTGATACTTAATTTTTTGAAAATTTTTTTCACGAAAAAATACAAAAAACACCAATTTTTTTTTTCTTTTTGGACGTAGTACCTAATTTATTTCTATGTAAGTACTAGTTTTAGAAAGTTTGTTTATAGTCATTTTTTGGATCTGATACCGAATTTTTTCAAAAATTTTTTCTTAAAATTAAAAAAACAAAAAAATTAAAAAACCTGCAATATTTTTTTTTTGGGGGGTGTAATACTTCATTCAATTTCATGATAGTATTAATATCTGAAAATATTGTAACGACTAACGGGTGATACTTCACAACCACTGTCGAATTAAGACCTAATTTTTTTTTCCAAAAATTTTTTCATCAAAAAATCTCAAAATACTTTTTTTTTTTTAATTTGGATGTAATACCTCATTTATTTCCACGAAAGTACTTATATTTGAAAGTATGATTTTTACTCGATATCTCGAATCTAAGAATAATTTTGATTTAGTGACCTAGAATAATACGTGTTTAGGAATCAAAATAGTTTGGGTTTAGAATCTTAACGTTTAAAAAAGTTGATAATTACAAATTATAAGGATAAAAAAAAGTTGTATTATAACATTTATGTATTATACTCAGCACTTAGCTGGAAGTAAACACGTTCCATGCATTTAGGTTGTGTTTACACAAACTAGTTATAAGATTTTGTTATAACAGATTCAAAAATTAAATTTATTTAAATATTTGTCATTGCTTGAGTAACCGCAGTGTTACATGGAAAAGTCGTTACCATAAGAATTTTCGTCAGTATTTTTATTACTCTATTTATATGTCCAAATATGATTTATCTGTAAAGAAAAATTTTTTTTTTTACCTTATTTTCAGGTTAATTTAAAATTTTAAGTGCCATAATACACTTATAGTTACTGAAATTAGCGAGAAAAGTTTTTATAAAGTAAATATAATTTCTTCTCACAGTAAAATTTCCAATTTAAAATTATTTACAATATTTTTTGCCTACCTATAGGCGTAAAATGGGTGCATAAGATTCTGTCCTAAGTTTTACGCACAAGTTCAGCTTAACATTTCGTTATTATAATAAAAAATAAACCCATATAGATTTTTGCAAATGAATCTTTAAATAAATATAATCGATTTTATTTAGCTTATGATTAAAAAATTTTCACGTGGAATAAATAAAAAAAAATTATATTTTAGGTACCAAATTTATTTATTTTACATTATTACAATTTTCATTAGTTTACAATATAACAATAAAAACCTAGAATACATAAATTTTCATCACAATGAAATAAAATTATATAAAAATATTACGTTTTCAGCATAAACTTATAATCCTATAAATCATATCAAAAATTACATGAAATTATAAAAAATACAAAAATACTTTACATTTTTTTTATTTTTAGATAAAAATTTTGTTCTTTTATTTACTTTACTTTAAAATATTAATTAAATACTAATAAATTTAATCTAATTTAATACAGTCAGAGTAATAATTAAAATTTTAAAATATTTAATAGTTTACTTGCAATTTGCTTATGTTTATTGCTTATTGCAACTTGAAGCAAGGTATGATCATTCTCATTTCGAGCATTCGTCATTGCTCTTAATTCGTCCATATTTAAAAGTTTTAGTTTTTTAATAAAATCAGCATTACCATTTTTGCAATCATCAAATGATTTATCAAGCAAAGATAACAGTTGATAAATACTTTTGTCTTCACAAATACCCAAAGGTGTTTTATTATCTTTATTTTTTACATTATATTGGGCCCCATATTTTAAAAGACAAATGATTATTTGATAAAAACTTTTTTTAACTGCGACATGTAAAGCAGTAGTACCACCAGTTAAGGTTTTCGCATTGATAAAACTACTCGTAATTTTCTTTTTATCCGCGTGCTTAATCAAAATTTCAACTATAGCATTGAACCCATTAGCTGTTGCGACATGTAATGGAGTATTACCTTTATTTGTAGTTTGCGTAATATCAGCATTATTTTCTAGTAAAATATTTATCATATCTATGTTTCCATTATTTGAAACAAAATGCAAGGGAGTTCTGCCCTCATAGTCTTTTTCATTTATATTATCACATCCATCTTCTAATAAATATTTCATCATCTGAGTATTGCCTTCATTCGCTACAATATTTATGTCATCTGTATAAGTTTTCAATAAACTTTCAATGGATTCACCAGTCACTATTTGAGCTTCATTTATTTTTTTCATTTTCAACTTAATTTGTTCAATTGAAAAATGATTAGACCCTAATATATTTTCAGCCTTTTCAACATATTCTTTGTAATTTTTGTAAGAATGAATATAATTTCCTAAAGCAAAAAGTGAATCTGCTATACTTACTTGTGTATTTAATGTATCCATGTGATAATGACCGAAAATTTGCTTTTGTATTTTAAAAATTTTTCTAAAATTTATCAATGATTCTTCAAATTTTTCTTGGTTTTGAAGAACTTTACCAATTCTAAACAAAGTACGTAAAGTATCAGAATGTTCAGGACCTAAAAACAAAGTTCTGCCTTTATAAACTTTTTGGTACTTTTCTAATGCTTCATCATATTTTCCCTGATTGCTTAAAACCAAAGCTATATTATTTAATAAAACTAAAGTCTGTGGATGATATTCACCAAATTTTTTCTGATGTTTCGCATAAATTTCCTTATTCAAAATTAAAGCTTCATCATATTTTTTTAATTGTTCTAATACCAATGCCATGTTGGTTTGCGTATTTAAAAGATCGAAATCATCTGAACCTAAGAGCTTCTTCTGCAAAGAGCAAACTTCTTTAAATATTGATAATGATTCATTATTTTTTCCTTGCCTGTGTAATATTAAAGCACTCAGGCCCTTGGTTATCAACGAATCTTTATTATTAATACCTAATTCGCATTTTTGTAATGAGTATAGATTTTCGCTTAATTCAAAAGCTTTCGGGTATTGCTGTATCTTGTAATATGCTAAAGCTAAATTAGATTTGACTTCAAACATTATAGGGTTATTTAGTCCAAATATTTCTAATTTTTTTATTGTTTTATTCAAAATTTTCAAAGCTTCAAAGTAATTTTCTTTTGCCATTAAGTTATTTGCTTCATCCATTTGATTCTTAAAATCAACTAGAAATATTTCTTTTAAATCATTTATTTTTGGAAAGTTATTATCAATGGCATAAGCCATTAGTAATTTATTCTCTTCATCTCGTGAACATAAAATTGCTCTAATTGTATCAACAATTTTGATTTTTTTTAAATCATTAATAACGGAAACATTTTTATTTTTAATTTTTGTAAATGAGTTTCTTATAGATTTAATAAACTCAATTACTTCTGGTTCAATCGCAAGATCTTCTGGAGTTTTTCCAGTTTTCGAAAGAATGTTATAAATTCCACCATTCCACAAAATAGATTTTATAACTTCTAAATGAGAATATTTACATGCATAATGCAAAGGAGCGTATCCTTTTTCATCAAGCTGATTTGAATCACCCTTATTTTCTAAGATAAATTTTACAATGTCATTGAATCCTTTCCAGGCAGCATAATGTAATGGTGTACAAAGTTTTGAATTCTTAGAGTTTACAATTTCTCTTATTTGAGCACAATTTTGGACACCAGATAAGTTGTTATTTTTTACATCTTTAAACAGTTGTTCTATGGATAATAATAGACTAATAATTTTTTCATCCTTTGTAAGATTCAATAACTCTTTATGGTTAATATTAATACTTTCATTGTAAATTGCACCATTTTTTAATAAAATTTTAACAACATTAAAATTATTATTATTACAAGCAGAATATAAGGGTCTCATTCCATTTTCATCTTGATGGTTAACATCGATTCCTGCAGAAATTAGGTATTCAACGATTTCTGTATTATCTAGTACAATGGCTGCATAATGCAAAAGATTTTTATTTTTAAAGCCAAGTTCATGAACAGACATACCACAATTTTTTACAAAGTATTCTACAATATTTTTACGGCCTTCTCTAGCAGCTATATGTATAGGTTTTGAATCTGAGGAATTTTTAATATGGATATCAGCTCCATTCTCTATCAAATATTTTACAATTTCTAAATGGCCAAATTGGGCTGCAATATGTAAAAATCCAAATCCATTATGATCTAAATCATTCACTTTCTTCTTTTTGCTTTGAAAAAGAATTTTGACAATTTCTAGATGCCCTTCGGCTATTGCTAATTCTATTGCTAATCTTTGCTTTTTATCTTTGATGTCTTCATTAACTCCATTGTTTACTAACAAATTAACGACATTAATATGCCCCGCATGAGCAGAAAAATGCAAGGCAGTTGATCCTTCAGCAGATTGTAAGTTGGCGTTTATCTTATTTGATATCAAAATTTCAACAAATTTATCGTATCCCTTCAGTGCTGCAACGTGCAAAGATGTAAGACCTTCTAGCCCTTCGCTATTAACAGGAACTCCCTTTCGAATGAGATTACTTGCTACGTCTATGTTATTGTATTTAGCTGCAGCACGAAGTAACATTTCACTTGATTTTCCAATAAAAGAAGTCTTATTTAATAAATAATTTACTGACTCATTACTCTGTTGACGAATCCCTAGCAATAAAGGTGTATTAATTTCTGAATTAAAATCAACTCCGTATTTTATTAAAATTTCCACTGCTTTTTTACAATCTGCAACAACAGCTGCAGACAATGGTGACAAATCAATATTATTTTTTATACTGATACTAGCGCCGTTTATTAAAAGCAAATCAAGAATATCAACATTTTGTGTTTTTATTGCATGATACAGAGGAGTGTCCCCAAAATTATTTTTGTTATTTATATTGGCTTTGTTTTTAATTAAAATTTCAACAATTTGTAGCTGAGAGTTTGTAGTTGCTTCACATAGAGGTGTCATTCCTTGAATATTTTTGATGTTAATGTCTGCATTATTTTTAATCAACAAGTTAACGATATCCTTATTTCCACTTGAAGCTGCATAATGTAAAGGTGTATTTTCTTTTAAGTCTTGCACATTTTGGTCGGCATTATTTTTCAATAAATAATTTACAATAGAAAAATTTCCTGTTAAAGATGCAATATGCAATGGCGTTTGATTATTCTGATTTTTAGAATGAATATTAGATTTATACTTTATTAAAAGATCAGTGATATGGGCAGAACTCTTATTTGCAGCTGCTGAATGTAATGGAGTATTATTCTGAAAATCATTAAAATTTACATTAGCTCCATTTTTTAATAATAATTCAGCTGCTTCTAAATGGTCATTGAATGCGGCAATATGAAGCGGTGTAAATCCATTTATATCTGCAGCGTTAATATTTATGTTACAATCAATAAGGGCTTTTATAATACCTATTTCACCTTTCCTCATCGCAAAATGCAAAGCTGTTTCTTTTTGTACGTTAGATTTATTTGGATCTGCTTTATATTTTAATAAAATTCTAAGTATTTCTTCATAACCAAATTTACATGCATAATGTATAGGTGTATTATAAAATTGATTTTCAGCATTATTAACCTTAGCTCCATTCTGTAATAAATACTCTGTTACTTCCACAAAACCTTTTTCTACAGCAAATAAAAGTGGTATGACGCCGCTTAAATTTTCAATGTTTGGTGACGCACCTTTTGAAATCAATTTACTTACAATATCTAAATGCCCATTAAAGGATGCTAAATGTAATGGTGTCGCACATCGATCCGTTTTTGCATTTACGTTAGCTTTCTTCCCTAATAAATAAGAAACAATTTCCTTGAAACCACTTTCAGCTGCAATATGCAATGACGTGAAATCACCATTGTTTTTGTAAGAGTCAACATTTGCTTTATTGTCAAACATTAATATAACTGTATCAAGATGATTATTATGAACGGCATAATTTACAGGTAAATATCCTAAAACATCTTTAGCGTTATCATTAGCATTAAATTTTAATAAAATATCTACTGCAGATTTATGACCATTTTGTGCTGCAATATGTAATGCTGTTTTGCCATCTAAATCTGTATCATCAACTTTAATTTTTAATTCATTTAAGCAGTATTTAATCATCTCCAAATTTCCATATTTGGCAGCTATATGCAAAGGAGTATGACCATCTATATTTTTAAATTCAGCAAACATCTTCAATTCTTTTACAAAGTAATCCATGACTTTAGCATCTTTTCCTTTGGCTACAAAATGCAATGCTGTCCATGAAAAGATATTTCTTCCGTATAAATCTGCTCCTTTCTTAATCCAATAATTTATGTCAATTAAATTACCATTTTCTAAAGCAACAAACAACTTTTGTTGATTAAAAACAGTTTTAAAACCTTTATCAAATTTTGTCTTTATTTTTGATTCATTAAAAGAGGTAGTGTTTCCAATTTTTTTCTTTATGTTTACTAAATTAAGATTAATTAATTTCTTGGCATTTAAAAGAATCGAGTTTGAAGGATCAAGCAACAGAATGTTCATTGTTGCATTATAATGAGCTAAGTAATTTCTTAAGTTTGTTCCAATCAATATAGTGGCATTATCATCTAAAAAATATTGGTTTGTTTGGAAATATTCATATTCTTCAATTAATATAGTCAAAATATCTAGTAAAAGAATTTCAATCTCAGGTTGTTTATTAATATAGTTTTCTAATCTAAGATTTGGAAATTTTAGCTTCATAATAGATTGATGTGCAGATTTCAAAGTTTCTGATTTAATTTCATTATAATTTAATAAATTTTCTAACTTTGATAATCTTTGTTTTAAATGATTCTCGCAATTTATTTTGTCTAATTTGTATATTACTTTTTTTATATCGCTATTATCTGTATAATCAAAAGAATTTTTTCTGTTTAATTTTTTTTCTAAATGTTCAATATTTTTGATATCTTTAAGAGAATATTTGGCTGTAATCATAATATCATGGAATACTTGATCTAAATCATAATAACTTTCATTATTTGAAGCAGAAGAATTTCTTGATTCGCAGCTGTTTATAATCTGTGCACATAAGTCAATTATATTTTGAATATCTTTTTCTTTAGGTTCTAATATTATATTTTGAAGTATTGATTCCGCTGAATGTTTGAATACTAACAACTCGTTATCATTTAAACTATGGGATAAAAAATTATTAAATTTTGATGTTAAAAAAAAGAATCCTGTATTGAAATTTGTTGAGGTAGTGGTAAATCTGCTTTTTTCAAATTGAATAATTTGATCAATTTCTTTAAATAGTAATGTTTCAAGATATGACTTATCATGTATTTTACATTTAAATTTTTCAATAAGCTTTTCAAGTTTTTTAATTTCTAAAGGAACGAATTCAGCAACATTCATAAAATTTAAACTCACATTTTGTATAGTTTTAAGCATATTGATAATTTCACTGAATTTTTCAGATTCAATAATTTTTTCAAGCAAAGTTTTTATAACATTTATTTTATGTTTATCTAACACATCAACAATTGTTCTACCAATTTTTTTCAAATCATTTTGAATGTTTTCAAAATATTCGTCATTAGCAGCTTCTTCTGTTTCCACCCTTTTAGCAAGAGAAAATGAATGAGATAATGAATTACGCAATTGGATAATAATTTTTCTTGTAGTCTTAGGTAAAGAAGATAACAATAAATCTGACGTAGCAGTAGATAAATTAGGCGACTCAAACGTATTTTTGAAGAATTCCCCAATTATTTGTAATACTCTGTTTATAGTAAGTTTCCCTTGATCATTGTGAATATCTTCTTCTGAAGCTAAACTTATAAAATCATTCATTTTGTACAATGATGTTATGTCTCTAATTAACGAAAAATCTTCATACAGTTCTCTATATTCTGGATTATGATTTATAATTTTTTTAATAATTTCTTGCCTTGGTGAATTGGGCAAAGTTAAAAGTTTATTTGAATTTACTGTATCTACCCAAAGTATTAATTCAGAAAGCTGTTCTGTAAACATTTTAAGAAATCTTTTAATCTTGTCTTTACTTAAAACTGCACCATAATAAAAATTAATTTCCTCATTTTTTACATACAAATGAATAAAGCTAACCAGATAAAATTCAACTTCTTCCCATGGGATTTTATCATAAGTTAATTTTAATTGTTTTTTCAAGATATAAATATTAATAATGATGAATCTACAAACGTAAATAAATTTCTCAATTTCTTCCTCATTTTCAAAGTCTAATTGATTAATAGCTTCAATTGTTAATGCTACGCGCTTTTTAATACAGCCATGAACAGTGTCAGTTGGTTTTTTGAAGCTTTTAGGAAGAAAACGAAGATCAATTAATTTAGATTCAACAAAAGTTTCCATTTTATCTGATATTAAAACATTTTTTAATTTCAATTCTTCATAACTTTTTGAAAGAATTTCGTCAAGTTCTTCAGACTTATTATCAAAATATTTATATGGCCAATTATTGATGATTGTATCAAGTAATTCAATATTATTTGAACGAATAGAATAATAAAAGGCATTATGGCCGTTTTCGTCAATTTCGCTGGGTTTTATATTTGGTACGCATGATTTGAATACGTTTTGAAGAGTTTTGTTGCCTTTTGCAAGTAAAAATTTCAGTGCATTTAGATTGCTATACTCACAAGATAAAATAATTAAATTTGTACCTTTGATTGAATTATCATCACTTTGATAGCATGTTTTAAATACATTATTTTCAAAATTGCTAATGCTGTTTATTAAATTACACATTTTTTTAAAAGTTTCGTCATTTTTTTCCACAATTGAATTTTTTACCTTACTTAATATTTGTAAATAAATATCATTTTTTGTTTTTTGATCATGTTTCTTAAATTTTTCAATAATTTCATTAACCGATTTATCAAAATACATTAAAATTTCAGCGTTGTTTATGTTTACTTTACAATTTTTAGATGCCATTATTTAATTTTAAAAAATTTTAATATTATTTTTTTGTTTTAATCTTTGAATAGCCGCCGTATGATAATACTTATAACTAATTTTTTTTTCATAAAAATCTACACACACTAAGACACGAACAAATAAATAAAGAACTTTATCTTTGCGTCTTATTGTACTTCGTATAATCTGATATTCATATAATATGAGTGCAAGTTTATTTTTATTTACCTTATATTATTAGATTACATTTTTGCATGCTATCAATAAAATAAAAAATATACGCGCTTATAATAATAATATAATCTATCTTGCGATACTTGTTGCTGTATATTGTATTGTTGTATTAGTCATTACTTACAAACAAAAAACTGCTCCAAATAATATTCCTTCGGTAAATTACGTATCCAATTTGGTGTTTGATTTTAAACAAAATTCCTTTAAAACAAAAATGAAACGCTACATAAAAAAATAATATATAACTTTAAATATATTATTATAATGATAAATTTACATTTTTTCAGCAATTTTTAGTTGGTTTTACAAGAGTTAACCTCAAAAATAGATGTTGGTTTGTATTATATAGGTTATGAAATTTAAATATATAATTTCACTCTTTGTACATTTCTGGAATGATGCAGATTGTAGAGTTGAATAAAAAAATACAGTTTTATTTGTTAATAACTTCCTAAACCTGAAGATAGAAATACAATCTAAATTTAAAATTATTGAATGTGCGTTATATAATTATACTACATACAAATTCTTAATTTATCGGATATTTTTTAATTTAATATTATTACTTGTTTTTATTAAAATGCATTTTAATAATAATTAAAGTTTTTATTTTATTAATAATAATTATTGGATGATAAAACTACTGTAATAATAACAAAGAAACCGGTTTTCGTTTGAAGCGATTGAAATGCTTGTGTATACTACATTGTAAATACGAGCGAGCTGTTTGAAGTTATATAATTTATAATATACATTGTTGCCAGGTATTAAGATCGCCTGGACGCCATTTTTTCAACTCACAGCCAATCTCGTAAACGGACACTTTGGCGCATGCTCAATATCAATTTGAAAAATTAAATAAAAGCATAGTCTGTAAACAATAATAAAATTCGGAGCGCCTTGCTTTTTTTATAAATAAATACTTTTGACCCTTTTAACAAATAAAACAAAAATGAGAATCCAAATTCTTCTGCTCGTTTCTCACGAATAAAGTATATTTTATTCTGTTTTATTTGTACACGACGCACTACTTTTTTTAAAATAAAATATCATTTCTGATATTAGGTATTTTCGCTGATAAATTATTAAATTTGTTAAAAAACATTCATTCAATGCTAATTTTTATTCATAAAAATAAAATTATGCAAAGTACCAAATTTAGTCCAGACGTGGCCCATAAGGCCCGTGTGCATGGTGGATTCAAAAGTAAGAAACCATTGAGACCATTGCAACTTCAGTTTTTTGGAATGTTGATGGCGAATTTTTTGGTCCTTTTCACGTATAATTCTCACATTTTCCGCTATATGTATATTTTCGCTATAGCCCAATTTAGGTAATTTTTAGCCATCCTCAAGTTTCATAGTAACATTTTTAGTTTTTCCGCTATAGCCCATTTTAAGGCATTTTTGAATCCTGCATTTTGGCCATTCTTATAGTGAGTTCACGTAATTTTTTCTTTTTATATCAGCTTAATTTGGATTTGCTTTATAATTTAGCAAAATTTTTATAATTTTTTTTATATCTAAAGCTACAGGCTTTATGTAAAGATATTATTTTAATTCAGTATTGGCAACATCAACGTATGGTCCATTCTATGACAAGCATGCTACATTTTCGGAACGATCAAAATCTACAAAATATAAATAAATATATCATTAACCTCTTCTTTAGCTCATGATGTTAATTTGCTATATATGCTTCAGATATTAATTTTATGCGTTCTTTAATATTTTTACAAACGATTCACAATGTTCTGATAATTTTTTTTAAGTTTTCGAAAAAAATCAAATATCAACTTGCTTTTTTTCTCAAACATCTCCATTTTATTTGAAATTGTCAAATTTGAAAGTTTTGACATATAAAGGCAATTGTATTTTGTCACTAGTCAAAATTGTGTTCCAGGGTGACTACCCCTATCATAAATTCCTCTTAAAAAACCTTAGTAGAAATATTTTTTTTTTAAATTTTCGCTTAAAACTAAAATTTCTTAAACAAAACTGTTAAGAGAAAAAATCGCTTTTGTAACAGCTTTTATCAGTTAACTCAAAACCCTTAGAGAATTTTTATCTTAATTATTTTTATAAAGTAATACAAAAAATTTTATTCACAAAAATAGTAAGTATACTATAAGATAATTACATAAAGTATAAGAAGTCACTAAATATTTTGTAAATTATAAATTTTTAATGATTGTTTAATTTTAATCTTTATAATTTGAATAAAACTAAGTACTTGAATACAGTCTATACTTGCGTACATGTAGTATGTAATATCTAGAAATAAACTTTGATACCGCATCCTTCATGAAATCACTTTCTTACCCCCTATTATTCCTCAATTAAGGGTTTGTTTTTACCATTTGATTTTGACAAGTAAGCTAAAAATACCGCAAAGACTTTGAACGTGCCCCACGTTAAATAAAAATTTGAAAAAAATTGACACCATATTAATTAACTTATGCAACTTATCTAGTTTTAAATTATTTTACTAATAGCAGGCTTGCAAAATGGCCGACATTATTTAGTCATTTTCATTAATGATGATTTTCAAAAAACTCTAATTTTGAAAGCTTGAAATATAAGCAAAATATTTTAAATGCTACTGTTTTTATGAAAAACAGTTTTATAACAAGCAAGAGGTATTAAATTTGTATCATTCATAATAAAAGAAAAAATGAATCTTTTTATGCCATTTAATAGTATTTATGCAAAAAAAATATAACTGTAAACATAGAAATCATTCT
Source organism: Anagrus nilaparvatae (assembly GCA_022575985.1). Lineage (NCBI taxonomy): Eukaryota > Metazoa > Arthropoda > Insecta > Hymenoptera > Mymaridae > Anagrus > Anagrus nilaparvatae. The sequence goes on along the minus strand of JAKSXM010000231.1, from coordinate 26,482,895 downwards.
CAGAATCAGCTTTTGGCTTATAAACAGAATTTTTTGTTTAAAAAAAAATTAATAAAGTAAAAAAGTTAAACTTAAGCCTCAGCATTTTTGTTTAGTTTCCTAACAATTTTTATGATTTGTTGGACATTTTTTTATAGTAACACCTTTTTCTCCGCAAACATAGCAGAACACATGTTTTTGAGGTTTACGACATTTTCTAAATGAATGTCCCAGTTCATCACAATTATAGCAGTTTAATAACTTTGAAACATTTTTAAATTTTATGTCACTAAGTTTTATTTTTGTATCAAGATTACTTTCGTTTGCAGTCGTATTTCTATTTTTAACTGTTAAATCATTACCGTCAATACCTTTATTTCTAGCTTTTTTCCAAAATTCAACAGTTGTTCAAAAGAACAGAATTGGCTACGGTAAATTTTTTGTGCATAATCAGAATGCAAATTATTATATGTCATATCTAACATGAATGATAAATTTAATTTTGGTTCAAATTTATCAAAAATTTTTTTCATATCAGTAACCAAACTAAGCATATCTTCTCCTTTAGACTGGTAACGGTTTTTAGCTTGTTGAATTTGTTTCTCTCGTGTATCTTTTTTATCGTAAAACTTCATAAAAGCATAAATAAAATCATCGTAGTTATTCCATTGAGTTTTTTCCATTTTGTACCAGTTTGCTGCTTCATCTGATAAAACGCTAGATAAATTTTTTAAAATATAATCTTTTGAAAGTGAAAGCAAATCAAAAAAATCATTAAGTTTCTTTAAAAATTCTTCTGCAGAAGATTCGCCAGAAAATTTTATATTCCATTTTTTTAAAAGATTGACAATTTGAATATCACTCAGTAAAATTTGTTTTGAATTTTTTCACTATTATCAGCTGCTATTCCTGTAAGCCTTTCCAAAGTTTTGGCTACATTTTGTTTCAAATTGTTTGAATGAGGATTTTGAATCTTTTGAAGTGGATCATATTCATAGTGAGAAAATGATTGTACATTATTGTATGCAAAGAGTTGAAATCCTTGATACGGTGCCATATGATAAGCATTATATGGAGAATAGAGGTGGACGATACGAGACGATACCGAGACTTAAGGCTTGTATCGTCTCGGTATCGGAAATTTCGAAATTTTGCACTCTCGTCTCGGTCTCGTCTCGATCTCGTCTCGTTTTCGAGAAAGTCTCGAAAAAATTAAAGTTTTTCTTCAGGAAAATTATAAAAATAAAATTGTCAACTATTTATATACAATTACAAATTTATAAATTCCTGTGAGACTAAAGCGCCCTCTGATCTGAGTTTCTTTTATGGCTAATAAAATAATCTGACAATTTTTATCAAGCAGTTATTCTTTTGTAAAATTATAGATAAAAAAATATTGTTTTTGATTAAAATTGTATACATTTGAAAAAAAAATTTTTATCTGCAATAAATTACTGTAACGTATTTTTAAGATTTAAAATAATAATGTCTCTAAATTATCTTTGACGGTTGATTATTATTGATATTATTTGATGGTTGGTTAGCTGATCATAAAACTGAATTCTTTTACGGAATAACAGCCCATATTTTATTGATGAATACTGAATTTTACGTTCAATAACTTTAGCTTTTATACTATCAGCTAGGAGCCAAACATTCAGGAATATTATATTACGACCCATGGCCAGAAAAATAAAGAATGGCCCAGGGTCGTATACGATTTTTCTGCATCAGTGGTGAGAAAACACGTCATTGCTGGACGCGCAGCGGCCGGGAAATACGCGCTTTCTGGCCGCTGACCAGAAAAAGATTTAGCCCATATACTTTTTCAAGCCTTAAAAGATTATGAGATCGAGGGGAAAATTCAAGGTAAATAATAATATACTGTTAATAATGTATCATCAAATAAAACTTAATGTTTAAGAAAATTTATGCAGTGATAAATCAAAGAAAACTATAATTATAACTATTTTTTAAGTACACAGTCTGAATAAGAATTTTAATTTTAATGCCTTTTTACTTATTGTAAAAATTTAAATTAACTAAATGCATTAATAACTTTTTTTTTCAAGACGAGACTTCCCGAGCGTCTCGATGTGAATGTGTCGTCTCGTCCCGAATTTTCTACAAATGCTCTCGTCTCGGTCTCGTCTCGAAGATACTGGTCTCGCAGTCTCGTCCACCTCTAATGGAGAAAGATTAAAGAAATTTGTTTGATGCGGTGCTTGGAATAAATTTCGGTAATTATAATTTCCCATTTGATACGGGATTGATTGATTGATTGGGTACTGTTGATGTCTTTTGTAAATGTTGTTAGGTTGGTAATTAGGTAAATTATTATTAAAAAAATTTGGTGATATTACTTTTGTCTTAATATTCTGAGATGATTGGCTTACATTTGAAGATGTTCTAGGTCGATTAAGAGAAAAATTTGACCCTGTAGGCGACTGAAAATCATTCATAAAAGGAGGTGGATAGAAAGAATTATAACTAGATTTTATATTTAGCAATTGATCTGGCGTAGTTAAAGTGCTTTGTTTATCTAGAGTATTATTTGTTTGATAATTATTCATATTATTAGTTGCTGATTCTATATTACTTGTTAGTTCTTCTCGATTTCCCTTTTTTTTGTTATGAGTTTTTGAATCATCTGAATTTTCTTCTTTTTGAGTAGAATGCGTATTTTTTGGCCCTGAGTTTGCAATCAATTCATAAGATTTTTCTTTATTTTTGTCTGAATTAAAAGCTACTTTACACAATTTATTAGCATTATTTTTGGAAGCAAAATTCAATAGAGGATCATCTACTTTGACATTAGCACCATTTTTTAATAAATTTTGTGCAATCTCTGAGTAGTCTTTATCTATAGCTAAGTAAAGTGGAGTTAAGCCTTTTATGTCTTTTGCATCAACCGAAGCACCATTAGAAATCAATTCAACAACAATATCTAAGTTACCATTAGCAGATGCTAAATGCAGTGGTGTTGACTTTGTGTCTGTTCTAGCATTTACATCAGATTTTAAACTTAACAAGCAACGTATAATTTCCTTAAATCCACTATCTGCAGCAATATGCAGTGGCGTATAGCCACTTTTATTTTTTTTTAAATCAACATTTACTACATCTGTCAGCAGTAGCTTAGTAGCATCACAATGATTGTTAAAAATAGCATAATTTAAGGGAGTGTTTCCATTGAAATCGCTTGCCAATTTGTTAGCTTTTGAATTCATTAATACTTCAACCGATGATTTATGACCATTTTGTGCTGCAATATGCAAAGCTGTTTTTTTATAACTATCTTTATCATCAACATTAATATTCAACTCGTTCAAGCAATATTTTATCATTTCTGTATTTCCATATTTGGCAGCTATGTGTAATACATTATGACCATCAATATTCTTATACTTACCAAGTAAGCTTAAATCTTTTTCGATACTTTCAATAATATTAATATTTTTGCCTTTGGCTACAAAATGCAGCGATGTCCAAGAATAAAGGTTTCTTGCAAAAATATCTCCTCCTTGTTTAATATGATATTCTAAATCATTTAAATGCCCTTGTTCTAAAGCATGAAATAATTTTTTCTGGTTATCTAAGACATTCAATTCCATATAAAATTTGCTTTTTGCTTCAAAATAACTTACTGGTTTTTCAATTAAATTCACTGTATTTATAATATTTTCATTTTTGTAATTATTTTCGACCCAAATAGAAAATATTTTTTTAGCATTTAATAAAATATGCTTAGAAGGATCAACCAATAAAGTACTAATTAATTCATCATCGTGAGCCAAATAATTTCTCAAGCATTTTCCTGTCAAAACAGTTGAGATTCCATCTAAACACTGATAATTAGTTTCTAAACGACCATTTATTTCACTTAAAATTGATAAAATATCAAGTAAAAGAATTTCCAAATCAGCTTGTCTGTTCATAGGATATTTTTCGCTGATTGATTTTTCAATATTATTTTCCTGATCATTTAAGCATTTTCCCAACTCTTTTAATTTTAAATTTAATAATTGTTTGGAATTATATCTTTTTTTTAATTTATTGGATACTTCAACCATATCTTCTGATTTACTAAATAAGACTGATTTTTTATTTAATTCTTTCTCTAATTGTTCAATGTATTTAATATCCTGCACTGAAAACTTTACTTCATTAAAAATATCAATAACTATTTTATGTATATCATCCAGGATGTTATTTTTCAAAACATACGATTTTCTTGAATAATAGCTTCCTTCAATTTCCCTGCATAAGCCAATGATATTTTTAATTTCATTGGAATTCATTTCTGAATCAATTACATTCTTTAGTAATGATCCTGCTGCGCATTTTAATACATTGATTTCATTTTGACATCTTTTAATTGTATAAATATTAATTTTGGATAAAAATAATTCAAAACTTGTATTGAATTCTGATTGGGTCTTATTAAAATTGTTCTTTATAAGCTTAATCCTTTCGTTAATTTCTTTAAAAAGCATGGTTTCTGTTTGAATTTTATCATTTATTTTATATTTTAATTCGGCCACGAGTTTTTCAACTTTCAAAGGATCAAAATTAGTTAGATCTATAAAGTTTAAATTTATTTTTTGAATAATTTTTAGCCAATGACTCAAGTCGCTATTTTCATCATGATTAACAACTTTTCCTAGTAAAGTTTTTAATACAATAATTTTATGTTTAAGCAATAAGTCGTGAATTGTTTTACCAACTTTTTTAAAATCTTTAAGAATGTTTTCATAAAAAGAATCATCTTTATTTTCTTCAATTTCTATTCTTTTATTTAGAGAAAAGGAATGTGACAATGAATCACGCAATTGTATAATAATTTTAATGGTGGTTTTTGGCAAAGATGATAATAATTTTTCAAATTCAGAATCAGATAATTTAGGTGACTGAAAAGTATTTTTTAAATATTCACCACTAATTTGCAGCAATCTTTTTATTCTAAGCTTTCCATTATGTGTGTGAACGTCTCCTTCTGAAGCCAAACTTATGAAATCATTTATTTTGTATAAGGATGTTATGTCCCTTATTTGTCTAAATTGATCATACAATTCTTGGTACTTAGGGTAAGTATTGATAATTTTTTGACTGATTTCTTGCTTTTGCAAATTAGGTAACTTTAATAATTCATCCAAATTTATTTCATTTAAGCAAAACTTTTCTTCAGAAAGTTGTCGAGCGAAAATTTCAAGATATTTTATCATATTATTTTGATTTAAAATAGTCTCATAAAAGTAATTCATTTCTGTATTTCTTTTATACAATTGAATAAAACTAACCAGATAAAATTCAATTTCTTCCCATGGTATTATATCGTATGAATATTTTAGTTGTTTCTTTAGTATAAATATATTTTTTGCAATAAATATGCAAATATAAATAAATGCATCATCAATGTCTTCGTTAGCTCTTAATGCCAATTGATTTATTGCATCAATTACTAAATCAATACTTTCTTGAACACTGCTGATATTTAATGATATTTGAGGTTTATCACTTTTAGGCAAAAAGCGAAAATACATTAATTTTTGCAAGACAAATGTATCCATTTCAGGTGGCAATAATACATTTTTTAATTTCAACTCACCATAACTTTTTTCAAGGAATTTATTAAGTTCTTCAGAATGACTATCAAAATAATCAATAGGCCAATCATTAATTAAAACGTCAATCAATTCAATGTCACCTGATCGAATAGCATAGTAAAAAGCATTATGCCCTTTTTCGTCAGTTTCACTAGGTTTTATTTTTATTCCACAACCTTTAATATTTTGAAGGGTTTTGAAATTTTCTTTGAAGAAATATTTTAATGCTTTTAGGTTGTTGAATTCACAACTTAAAATAATTAAGTTCGTTTTTTTTAATGGATTATTGTCACTTTCATGAATACGTTCAAAAATATCATTTTCGATTTTAGTAATTTTATTAACAAGTTCACACATTTTAAATAAATAATCTTTTTTTTCTTCGGTTGCAATTTTCATTTTGTACAAAATTTCTAAACAAATTTCAATTTTTCTTGTTTCATTAGATTTCTTGAATTTATAAATAATTTTATGTGTTGGTAGGTACAAAAAAAAATCTTTGTTTTTCTTAAATTTTATTATGCCTGACATATTTTTAGTTTAAAAAGTTTTTTAATTAAAAAATTTATAATTTTAAATTTCTTATTAGTATTTTCTAGAAATGTGAAAATAAATATAATTCGAATTATAATTTAAAATAAAAATAAACTTTCTACTCATGAATTTAGTTCGTATCTATTGCTGATTCATTTAAAAATCTTCTTAATCTAGTCAATATTCTAAAAATTGAAAAAATTAAAAATGTTATTGTTTTATAGTATTGTTTATTGATGGTTTTTTATTAATTATCTCGTTGATTACTCACTAATGAATATAGCAAAGTGTTTTATTTTATTCTAGACTAGATAAAATATTCGGCTTCATTTGAATTGAATATTAGCTGATTATTTTAAAATCTCTTTAAATTTTTTCTTCTGTTCAAAACTTTTCGGCAGTAATAATTCCTAGAAAAAAATATAAAATATCTTATTATAAATATACAGAATTTTTAAAATTTAATTTTTTAACCCCTGCGAATATTTTAACATTTTTACATTTTTTTATAAATTTTTTATAATCCCAGGGGGGCAAAATCTCGGGTGGACAAAATTCCAGGGGGCCAAAACTCTGTACACCAATTTATTTCATAATAATATTTCAAGATCAACAATACTTTTCGAAAGTTTTAAAAACAGAATTAAATTTGACTTTCTGCAATATGTGATTATAGCTTTGTGGCTGACTATGGTAAAGTGTGCGTGTGAGTATAAAATTTTTTTCAGAGATAGCTAAGACCAAAACATACTCTTTTTCTATGGAAAGTTTTTTTGGTCGCGGGTTCTGGTAAAAGTTATATGTACTGAAAGTTGGCCAATTTTTCGCAAAAAAAATCTGAATTTATGATACCCCGGAATAGCCTAGAAATTTAGATTAGGCCAGAAAAATCTTGCCAAGAAAATTCCCGATCTAATTGTAACTTTTGCAAAAGACAATTATGATTATTTTCACTGCGGAATTTATGACCCGTATACGCACGAAATTGGCTGGAAGACATTTTTTTGACCATATTGGCCAAAATTATTTTAAAAATTATAATTTTGACATTAATATAAGTCATTTTGGCCTTATACAATTGGTATTTATAGGTTATTGTCTTTTACAAAGAAACAATCACTGATAAAAAACTACGATTGACGGTGCTTGAAAAGTGACACTTGCACAAAAAAGGAAGTTTACTTAGTTATTTTATGCACAAATAAAACGTGTCGCTCCCAGGGCAAAATATAATCGGCATATAACTCCGCCTCCTTTATATAAAAAATAAATAGTAAATGAATTTTTAATGAATAAATTTTATAAAACCCGTTAATAAATAATTATTTGAATCAAGTTTAGTTTTTTTAATTTGTGACAAGAACAAAAATTAATAATAAGTATAGTGTAGATATGATATTTATCGCGAGTGAATGATAAGATATTTTATTTTGAAGTTTTTTTTAATTTTTAAAAATGGTTTGTTTTTTATTGGTTTTCAATATTTTGATATATTACATTTGATATATTACAAAAATCTACAGTTAGTATTGTCAAAAAAAAGAAAGAAATGTGCTATCAATCAATAAAATATATAATAAGATTGTAACATGTTAAACGCTTTTGTGTAAAATTTTAATATTTCATTTTAAAATTTTGTTTTAATATCGAAAATCTGAGATTAGATTTAAAATTTCTGTACTAAAGCTTAAAATATAACAACTATTTCTAATTTTACTAAATCGTATCCAAACTTTTTGCAATTTATGAAATTCTAATAAATTTTAGGGAAAATGAAAAGAAAGATATGAGAAGTACAAAGTATTCATGAGTGTTATTTAATTACCTATACCTGTTGCTAATGAGAGTATTGCCTGAATTTTCCCTTATGGCTGCTTTGAAGTATACAAAATTCTAATTTTTTAAAATTTACAAGAAACCCATAATCTGTTTCTATTTAATAACTTTACTTTTGCCCAAAAAATGGATTCTTATAAAAATGTTCTATTTAGATATTTTAATTATAATATATTTTAATTTCAAAAATGTACACAATAACATTCACAAAAAAATATTAACCTTAGTTTTAAGGATATTGCTTGTTTAGTGTTTTAAAAGCGACTGCGGTCAGTATAATTTTTTACACAGTTTGCGATAATTTTTTATGTGTAAAAATTTCAATAAAAGAATTTCAATATACGACCCAAATTATATACTGATATTTATTTTCTTGGAAGAAAAAACAATCATATTCTTACACTTGTGTTATTCTTATAATTTTTTTAAAACACCTTTTGTTCAAAATTTTAATTTATTACACTTTTAACTCTTTTCTAAAACTTTTACTTGGAACAGCAGATTCTTTAATTTTATGCATATATATAATACACCCCAAACGTGTAATTGACTATTTCATGAATTGGTCAAAATTTCTTCAATTTTTTTACACGATTTGGTCAATAATTTGAAAGTATACAGAAGTTGGTATTATATTCTTTAACTTTAATAATTAATAATTAAAAATGCATATTAATAAAAAAATTATTACCAGTCTAAATTAAAAATGTATTTTATATTATAATATTATTTATTATATTAAGCCCTTTTACATCAAATTAAATTTGGTAATTTTTAAAATTTATATAGTGTATAGTTGGGAGTTATTCATGATTAATTATCAAAAATCTCCAGATTTAATATCGACTTTTAATCTGATGTAGAAAGAACTTTATACTTTAATTTGTATTATATTTTGTTTTTAATAGATAGTGTTTAAAAAATTAAAGATTATAATTCCGACTTCTATAAACTTGAATGTTATTTTTATTCATTCTAAAATTATTTACCAATTCGTGTAAAAAAATTGAAGATTTCTGACCAATTCATGAAATTGATGAAATGGTTAAAAATCATGACCATTTTATGAATTGTTCAAAAAATTACTCATTTCATGAAATGATTAATCACACATTTGGGGTGTAACATATATAATAATACTTTTAGCCATGGTTACAGTTCATTAGATTATAACATGCTTGTATCAAAGCTTGTATGCATAAAGCTAATTAAATTTTTAATATTTTTTTTTTGAATCTTGTATATTTTCAAGTTTTTCAGGCATACTGAAAAAAAAAATCTGGTTGCGGCGAACGGGATTCCGGTTGAGGAGAACGGATTTTTTTTATTTGATTAAACTGTTGCAAATTTCACAATACATAGAGAAAAGTTAATAAAGATTTATATCTATTTAATTATCATGCGCCACGGTACTCGAAGAATCAGAAAAAAAAACTTTTCGCCTCGACCGAAATTTAGTTTATGGTAACCAGAATTTTTTTTGGAGTAAATTTGTATATATTTTACAATTTAATTTATTTTTTATATTGTTTTAGCAATAAAATTATGTGATAAATCACATACTGTCAATGTTTCTAACTTTTATTTTTCAATTCATTTTGTTGTGAACGATTATTTTACAATAAGAGTACCAAATATTTTAACAATAAACGTTTTTGTCAGTAGTTAGAAACTATACGTATTTTTCTGGTTTTATTTTCATGGTTCTCCAAATTTTTTTTAATGTTTTTGAATTCATTGAAGATTATTTCCGATGAAAAACACTTTGTTTACGTAAGTTGTCTTAGCAAGTCTATATGCTATGGTTTGGGGTTGGAGACAAGTTACCATGTATATGTCTGAAAAAAGTGCTTATTATTTATCTGCAGAAAAATAAAAATAAAATTAAAAAAAGTAATTTTAATTAAAGTTTAACATTCAATGAAAAAAAAAATTTATAACCGGTTTGTTTAACTACACAACCAACTAGTATGGAACATGTTCTCTCATAACAGTAATAAATCCAAAAAACGAAATTACAATAAATCCCTAAAAATAAATTATCCTAAGTCCATAAACTTGAAGTATTCCAAGTACTTGTTCTTATTAGGGCCTGATCAGGCCCTGACTCCAACTTCAAATTATTCTAAAAAATAAGTCCCTAAATTGAAAATATTGTCCATTTCACCCCCCACCCTATTAAAACGTCACTTATTCACCCCCCCCCCCCCTAAAATTGTTCATTTTAACCCCACCTGTCGAGCCAAACTTTTTCAAATACCCCATCCAATGTTCCATGTTAAAAAGATAGTTAAACCTACGATGTTTCATTTAAAATCTCTGAAAAATTATAGATTACGGTATTTCCGTTTTTTTGTTATCTTAATCATTATTTCTAAAATTGAGCACTATGGCTCCAAAAATTCATTTCTTATGACAACTTTTTTTTCATTAACTGAATTCTTGATATTTTGCAGATTTTTGCATTAAACAAAAGTTTTCAAGCCATAGTAATTCATGTTCAGCATTTTGACTCCTACAGGAAAACTTTGCCTTCCGGTTGCATACAATTTTCATTACTTTTATAATTTAGAAACCAAGTGTAAGTATCTGAATTTTTGTCGCTAATTATTTTTGAACCATGGATTTATACATAAGTCGAAATGTAGTACTAAGAGACTTGAAAAAAATATTCAAGATATCAAAAAATGGTAAAACACTGTAAACTACAATTTTTTGGAGCTTTGAAATAAGACCTTGTAGGTTTGGTCAGCTTTTATTGTTTTAAAGTTACAGATGCTCCCCCCCCCCACAATCCCGCCCATAATTTTACTAGATTTCCTTTGAAAATTATCGATTACTACAGTGCCCCGTATAATGCTAACATTGCTAACACAAATTTTTTATAGAATATTTAAAAATTTTAATCAATAGTAATCATTTAGTTTAGTCATAATGTTTTTAAAAATTTTGATAAGAAACCTTCGTTTAGTCAGCTATTTATTTTATTTGTTAATATTCAACCCGTTATAAAATTCGCGTATTATTTTTTCCCAGCTTGCCCAAACTTATATTTTAAGTTTATATTTAAAAAAAAAATTTTTCTTTACCTAAGTCCTACTCTGGATTCTGCTTTGAACTCCTGCACCACTAACAGCATCGGCATTTCTTAATAACGATAAATCCTGGTAAATTAATTTCTGCCACTGTTAACTACACAATCGAAGCACAACTTTACTTTAAATTTTCACTATCTCCTGTACCACTAATTTGCATTTTTTGGTAACGGTAAATTCATTTCTGTAACTGAATTGAATTAGCTAATTAAAGTTTTATTTTTAGATAAACTAATAAATTAACAATTTTTTATTAACATAAAAATCAAAAAATTACACAAAATCACAGCACCCCTTTTGTTTTATTTAACTGAGGACGGAACTAATTCAGGACAGCAACTGAACCCGTCGCGCGCGGTCCCCACTCAAGGGCCCTACTTTAAAACCAAGTATGCATGTACATTTTGCCACTGAATCTAATTAGCTAATTAAATTTTTAATTTTAGATAAAGTGTAAAATAAATTAACAATAAAAATCTCAATAAAAAAAACACTCACAAAATCAAAACACCACTTTGTTTTATTTAATTAATGTCCGCACTAATTTACATAAAGGCAGCAACTGAACCCCTCGCGCGCGGTCCCCACTCAAGGTCCTATTTTAAAACCAAGTATACTCGTGTATCCTGATAAGTTTTTTCGCGTGTTTAATGTAATTATTATAAAATTATTTATAAAATGTCAAAAAAATATTTTCTTTTGATCCCTTTTACAGAGAGTCGAATTTTCGGAGTTAAGTTTCCTTTGAGCTTCAGATAATTTTTGCAGCGTATTTATTAAAAAATTCTAAATTACATTTATCATTATTATGAATAAATTGCACAAAGTTTAGAATATATTTTATCAAATTTATTTGAATAAAATAAAGCAAAAAATAAGAATCTTAAATTAACTATTAATAATTCAAATTTAGTATTAATAATTTAAAAAATAAAAAAAATATACAGAGCATATAAAATTTTTGATAAATTGCATACTAAATACACTATAAATATATGAATTAAAAATTTCGTACTCTTTGACTATTTATCAGTAAAAATATATCATTTCAAAAAATTAGGTTTGGACCCGTTTAGGCAACAACTGAATCGGCACAGAAACTATTTGGATTCAACCGTGAAATCTTTCTTATTAGAAACCGAATATTGTCCTTGCTCGTATAGCTGAAAAGAAAGATGGCTGGAACTTAAAATTCAGGTTCAATGAATTATTTTTATTTATGCATCTAGTAGTATATCATAAGTTATTAAATTATTATATGAAGAAAAAAAACTTTTAACTGGTTTGTAAGACAACCAACGAGCGTTGAATATGTTGACTTTTAACTTATATTCCCTAATTATTATTAAGTCCTAGAACCGAAATTATAATAAGTCCTTAACTTCAAAGTATTCTAAGTGTCAAAATCGAAGATATATTTTAAGTCTATTCGACTCCCTACCTATAAAAACGTTAATTTTTCATCTCCCCTCCCCCTCAAAAACACGGAGATTTTTCAAATACCTCTACCAATAAATATTTTCTATATTAAAATGGCATGGCCAACGTCCAAGATTATTTGTCGATTTAAATATCACAATATAAAATCTAGTATTTAAAGTCATCAAATTTAAGTGTGATGGCTACTAAATTTATATTCAGCACCAAGGCAGCTCAGACTCTGTCAGTGCCATTGCTACTAAATATAATTTTAGTACCGAGCTACCACTAAATTTAAGCGTATTGGAAACCAAATATAATTTAGTGCCAAGCTACTACGAAATACTAGTGTGTTGGTACTGTGCCAGACGCATATTTCAGCATCCTACTGATTGAGTACCAACTACGACTAAATTTACGTAATATGACAACTGGAAATTTGTGATAGTCCCAAGCTACTTAAGTTAAGTGGTATGGCTACTAAATTTAATATTTAATTCTAATATTAAAAAAAAAGTTGTAAATTAAAATTAATAAAAATGAAATATTTTTAAAATTTGTAAAGAAAAAAAAAAGAGTAAAACCAATATTCCCGTTTAAAATTTCTTGGATGTTGAGTACTTTTAGCCAGGTCCACTTTAAAATTTTATTGAAACCCCACTATTATAAAGTTTGCACGCGATGAGTTTTTCAAAGTTTTTTTATTTACATTATACTTAACGAAATATTCAATTAAAAAAAAATATTAAGAAAATTGAAAAAACACAAAGAAAAAAAAATGAATAAAAATGATATCCCCTCTTAAAAGTTCTATGTTGTTGACTTCTCAAATATAGAGAACGCCCTAAGCCTATATCCAAATTTTTTCCTATATCCCAACTCATTTAAAATTTCAAATTAAAAAAAAAAATTTTTTTTTATTTAGATTTACACTAATGAAATATTTAATTTAAGCAAAATATTAAGAAAATTACAAAAAATAAAATGATAAAAATCAACAAAAACAATATTCCCGCGTTGGGCCTTTTTCAAATACCCCTCCTTATGTACTAATTTGCCACGTTAATATGTAACCTGAATTTTTGGTTCCTATTATCCTTCTTTGCAGCTATAAAAATAAGGCCGAATCTCTGGTCCGCAAGTCAGTGGAGTTGTAAAATAAGTATACTTTTTTATTTTTAATTATTTTTACTGTACGGGTTTCTAATGGAACAGCTTTTCGCATTTATTTTACAGTTTTATGTAGTCTCTGTGCAACGCAGTTGCTTCTCAAGGGCTCTACTTTAAAACAAAGCTTATAGTTTTTAACAATATTTCGGAGCGCTTTAATTACCGGCATTATAATAGGGAATCCAATAAATTTGGGTTACTACTAGCAAATTTCCCGTAGATTTTCTAAAGCCAAAAAGCAATAAAAAAATTTTCCTCTTTTTGAAAGAGGGCGACTTCCAGAGCCTTTTAATGAAGATTTTGCTAAATTTCTTGGAATACTAGTGTTAAAATAATTGAACTTCAATAATTATCATCAAAAATCTAATGAAATCCTCAAAGAAATATTTTCCTGGAGTAAGATTTCGATAAATTCCTAGTGATAATTACTTAAGTTCAGTTTTTTTAACCTTAGAATCCCTAAAAATCTACTAATAATAAGTTCCTTGACATCAAATTATAAAAAAAATGATACAACATTTTTTTAGTGCTTTGTGGCTTCCAAAAATCTTCAAGCAGTTTAGGAGGTTGTTTCATAACTTTTCAAAATTAAAAACATATTATTTGGATTTGTAAATAAAATTTTTAAGAATATAACGTAATGAAGATTTTAGTGGCTAGCGGACAAAAATGTCAAGAAATTTTATTTACAAAATCGAAATTTAACATGGGCTTTTATGAAAGATAAGTTTAAGTTATGAAACAGCTTCCTTAACTCAGTCGAAACTCAATTTTATTCATGCAGATTTTAAAAAATTTTTTAAAATGGCAAAACGCGTTTTTAAGGGAGACAAAAAAAAATATTTAAATAAATTTACTTGTATTTTATAGGTATGATAATCCATAAATATTTGAGGTGAGGCAATCACCCCTTTGTGCCCCCGAAACCCCGCCCACGATTTTAATAGATTCCCCATAAAAAATATCGGTAATTACTGTAATGGTGAAAATATTTAAAAATTTTAATCGAATTGTATTCATTTAAGTTTATTTACAATGTTTTTAAAAATTTTGATAAACAGTCATCGTCTAGTGGGTTATTTATTTTATTTTTTTAATATTTGAGCTGCTATAAAAATCGCGTATTATTGTTTACCCCGCGTGCCCTAACTTATATTTTAACTCTTGCAACCGTCTAAAATAGGGGTTGGCATAAAATGTAAAACTTTTCACTAAACGTCTTTAATTAACCTGCCCGCCTATTTGGCCTTCGAGATAAGGGGTCCGCAGAGCCCTTATCCTTCAGGGTTTTACAAGTTCCCAGCAGGGAAAAGACAGATGATCTTGTAGAGAACACTTGTGATAAAATCACAAGCTGGCTGTAGAGAATCAAGGCAATTTAAATAATAACTAAATTAATTAAATTCAATTAGAATTTATTGATTGCAAACGAACTATATACATAAGCAAGTAGTTCGCAAGAAATCTCTTAGCCAAGTGTTGCTTGAGGCTGGAATCGCTCTCTCTTATATACGATTCCCCACTCACGCACACTTGCAAAAAGATTTTACTTGCGAATTTCCTTCTAGAACCTTCTGGAACGTTCTATGGTATTTTATACTTTTTCATAGAATATTCCATTACAGTATTTTTTTATATATTACATGAAAGATTGACTTTCTTTTATTATCTTACTTACTATACTTAAATTTAATTGTTTATCATAATTTTTTATAATTATTATTAATAAAAGAGTCGTTTTTAATTAATTATATATATGAAAAAACCGTTACAAGATATTATGTAATATCTTGTTTTAAATGTAATTATTTGATATAAAACTATTATGATTAATTAATTTATATATTATTAAATTATTGGTAAAAGAATTATTATTAATTAATTATTATGAAAACGACTATTTTATTTATATTTTTATTTTTTAAATACTTAAAAGCTAATTAGTTTACTATTTACAATTATTTACATTTTTTGGTATATTTTATTTTAATTGGATATAATCAGCTGATAATTAATTAATTAATTAATTTATTATTTAAAATTGAAATTTGAATTTATCAGCTGATTAAATCACTGGATAGTGCTGCCATCATATTTCGCAAAGTTTGTATTTTTCAAAAGACGACGGAAAGCAGTAAAAGTCTGACATGGTTGGTTGTTCGTACGGAGTGCATATGTACAGGCGCCTAAGCACAAATGCACGCCATACGTTGTTTTCTTATGTTGGAAACTCGTATCGAGTTTCCAACCATACTTAAAATTTATGATTTGCATCATTATTCATAAATATTTGCATATCTTAGGGGTCTAGGCATTTGGTACGTTACACTCTCTATTTAGAAATAGTTTTCTTTTTTCTTTACCTGAGTCCTACTCGAGATTCTGCTTTGAACGCCTGTCCTGTAATAGCATCTGCATTTTTTAGTAACGATAAATCCTGGTAAATTAATTTCTGTCACTGTTAACCATACACAATCGAAGCACCGCTTTACTCGGAATTTTCACCAACTTCTGCACCAGTAACAGCAAATGCATTTTTCGGTCCATTTCTTTAACTGAAACAAATTAATTAATTAAAGTTTTACTTTTAGATAAACTAATAAATTAATAATTTTTTAATAACAATAAAAATAAAAAAAATACCTAAACCAAGCACCATATCCGCACCAGTTCAAATAAGGACAGCAACTGAACTCGTCACGCGCGGTCCCTACTCAAGGGCCCTATACTGCGCGCGCAACATGACATCTACTGAACTGAACTCGTCACGCGCGGTCCCTACTCAAGGGCCCTATGCTGCGCGCGCAACTTAGATAATAAAGAGTATAGTACAGATTAAGATTATAAAATATAATACATACTATAATAAAATATACATTAACATATAATAAAATAAAAATAATACATTAATATAAAATTAATATAATAAATATAATACATACTTTACCTTATTATAATATACACTATAAAATCATGATAAATCGACTTTATAGCGCACTATAAGATATGCGCACGCAGCATGACGCTTTTACAATGAAGTACTAGGTTTAATAGAATTTCGTGTATTCAATTTATTAACTAAATATTATTTAATTATAATTATAAAATATTATCTAAATATTATTTTAATTTTTTTAACAGAGAGTCGGACTTTTGAAGTTAAGTTTTTACTTAACAATAACTATTTAAAAGGAAAATTTTTTGTGTGAAAAAATCTTTTCCAAGAATTTACTATCAAGATAGTCCATTATACTAAGATAAAAAAAATTCTGTATTGTTTTCAAAAGTTCTTAAATTAAATTATTTTCTTTAACTTTTCATATGAATTATAAAACAAGAAATAATCGTTAAATATACTTTTAAAAAATACATTCATCAAAAAATTATATTCACCCACGTAGGCAACGAGAAAGCACCCTGAGGTTTCTCGAAAATCACAGGCTAAATATGAGCCTGATTTGAACCAAAATTTTGACATCCAGTCCGTATTCTATCCGAAAATATTCTTAAATTCATTTCTGCTTAGAACTTTTTTCGATAGTAAATACGGATTTTCTGGTCACTGTTCCAAAAAAAATATTTTTGCAAGCTACCCTGTAGAGCCATAAAAGTTAAAGTTGCATATTTAAAGCTAAATTTATATTCCTTTAAATAAAAATCGGTTTGTGTAAGCACAACCTGAATGCACGGAACATGTTTACTTCCAGATGAGGACTAGATATAATGCAAATGTTACTCAACATTACAATACAATTTTCTAATTTTATAATTTGTAATTATCACTTTACTAGCTGTTAAGATTCTAATCCCAAACTATTTTTATTCCCTAAACCTGAATTATTCTAAGTCCCTTAATCAATATTATTTCAAATCCCTAAATCTGAATTATACCAAGTCCCTAAACCTGAATTATTCCAAGTCCTTAAACCCGAATTATTCCAAGTCCATAAACCTGTATTATCCTAAGTCCTTAGGCCTAGATTTTTCAAAGTCTCCTAATTATTCTAAGTCTCGTTTGACCTCCCCCCCCTTAAATAGGACAAATTTTACCCTCGCCCCTTAATTTTCAAGCTCTGAAGTACCCCCTCACTATAAACATATTCCATGTTAAAATTCTTTCAAGTTTGCTTTGCCACAATAGGAATTCTACCCTAGCAAAAAGGATTTTTTCTCGTGTGTAAACAACTGCAAACGACTAGGATCGTAAAGAGAGTAAAAAAAATAAATTTAATTTACCAAAAGTAAAATTTTCACGAATTTTTAGTTGCTGCATAAGTTAATCGTATTAGAAACATTCTTCAATTGAGCAGTGTAATTATACGAATAGAATTAAGTATAAAAACGTTTAAGTAAATTATCCTGTCTGGTAAATTAATAAAAAGCTTTGTTTAATATTCCATGTTATGAGCTGCATTAAATATACTTGAATAGGTTCTTGCACTTGTCTAGATACCCATTCTACTTAATTATTATTACACGTCTGATATTGAAGCTTGCATATTCTCACCTTTTCAAGCAACGATTTTTGCTTTTCAAATAAGAATATTAGCTTTATTTTCCTTTTCAAGTAATTAAATTAAAGACGTATAGAATTTTCGTTTACTAAGATTAAAATTATATCTTTTCAAGTCTTTAAAATTATATTATATGAAAGCATTTTACTTCTATTCAGTTTTTCTCGTAATTATAACATCCAACAATAAGGAGAGAAAATAATTTCTTTTTCTTTTTCTTTTATGCTAAAATATTTTTAATGCTATAAGAAAATGGGTTGGATATGCAAGATTTATATTTATTTAAAAATTAATTAGCATAATTCAGGATTATAATTATTAAAAATAGTTACTATAGATTTCTTTATTAATAGTAAATAAATTTGGATTATGGTTTGGCAAACATTTTTGCAGATCTATTGAGATTCCCAAAATTTTTTTTGTTAATCATCTGTTTTCATAATAAGTGTCTTAATTGATTATAACCTATTGCATATGGTTTTTAAATTAATACAGGTTTTTTTCAAAATTAACAAAATCAATTATAAAAAAAAGTTTAAAGGATATATTTATATTTCATAAATCCAAGAAAATAAAAAACTTTATTCTAGCAAAAAATATACCCGATGAATTTTCGTAATTTCTAATTAAATCTAAATAGATCTAAATAGATATTTTAAGATTGACTTAAATCTATTTAGATATGTAGATCTAAAACTTAGTCTCAAATAAATAAATTTATATTTCCTTGAAAAATTTGATGTTTCAAATTTTAGAAATGCAATTTTTTTAGTTTTACGGTCAACCATATTGGGTCCGTGAATAACCGTTTTGGGATCATAAAATTAAAATTCAATTTATTGGACCTGGAAACCCTTGGGTAAAGTAAAAAATGCTAATTTTTAATTTTTTTAGTTTTTTGGTTAGCCATATTCTGTTCTGCAGAATATCCAGTTCAGTGACAGAAATTTTAATTATTACCAATACCAACTAAAATTATGTGTTAACAATATTTTTACTTTTTCATTTTGAGTTAATTCGAAATATAAGTTTTATTTTTTAAGGTAAATAAAAATCTTAATTGTTTTTAACAAACTGTTTTTATTGATTTATTAAATGGCTAAAATTTTCACATTTTAATAAAAATCATTATAAAATTATTAAAATTAAACAGTACTTACATTATGTCGTATTAAAAAATCATTATACCAATTATTCATTGTTTCCATTGATTAAATTAACAGATACAGAGACCTCATTCATTGTTCATTCCAAAGTTGAACCGTTCTGTTAGTTCTTTAGAATTGATTTTTAAATTGCAAGGAACCACGAACCAAATACATACTATGGTTCCTATACTATGCTATGATTCAAGACACATTCAAGATATATTCTGATTCAAAGGCTTATAACCCTTTATTTATGGGTATTCGTCAATTCGTGTATGAGAAAAGCATGATATCTTTAAATAAAAATGAATAATAATAATTTACCAAGAATAAGAGAAGTACAAAATTATTTCAGATACTTAAGTATTGAAAATAATTTGGAATATTTTTCAAGAAGTTTTATTTAAATACAAATATACGACAAACTTAAAGTTTCTTATCTCTAAAATGACTCTTAACAAAAAATATACACTAATACATAAACATTGTCATTATTATAATGTCAAGTATTGTATAAGAAAATCTCAAGATTTAAACGTAGGCAAATGTAAAAGTTGGCAACAAAATATTTTTTTTCCCTCGGTATTCAGTAAGCTTTCTATATAATTTTTTTTTCTTTTGATTATCCTATGCTTTTTTTTATACAATATTCTTTATACAGAAATATAAGAATATAAAATATAACGAATCGTTATTTCTTATATTTTTTGTGTGTGCATTTTGATATTCGCGGTTCGTACTTGCATATTTAAATTCTTAAATTGGCTTGCAAAAAAAAGCTTTTTCTTTTTTATATATAGATATATTTATACTGTATTCTAAATGAAAATGGAAGTTTTTTTTTTGTACAATTGGATTTATTAAATTTTCATAGTATTATAAGAATATCTTTTTTTGATATTGTGATGAGGTGGCTTTCAAAAACTCAGTAGGAAATTACTTGCTTCTTTATAATACTTTAAATAAGGAAATAATATATATTTTTATCGATTCTTAAAGATTTTTATTTTCATATCTAGTTTCATTTATGTTAGTTATTTGGTGAAAATTTTGTTCTATATTTATTTAGTCTTGTGTAATTAAATTTATTGAAAATGTTTAGTATAGTTTTTTTAAAAAATAAATTGGAAAATACTAGAAATTATAAGATTAAGTAGGTCAATTTAGTATTTTTCCATTTATGGTTTCGTTGGAACAAGGTATAGGAAGGTTGTGGTTTAGAAATTGAATATTCTCATTCAGTTACTTAGATAAAGTTATTAAATAAATCAATTACTTCATTTTGAATGTTGTTAGAAATGGTGCTGCAAAACAGATTTGATGAATTTTGAATCAAATCATTAATTAACGATTAGAGGACTTAGTTAAAAAAAGTTTAGCTTTAAGAATTTATCCTAATGCTATATTTTTAAATATAATTCTTGTTATCTGAATGTATCAAATTTTAAAACATTCTACGAAAACATATTGTAGTGTTTGTTTTTGGAAATAGCTCCTATATCCATGAAGTTCCCTAAATACGATAGGTATGCGTTAGTTATAAGAGCGTACTTGAGATTAATCGATTCACTTATTTTACTAAAACCATTGAATTAACTTGCTTATTTGCATATCAAGTATTTAATTTGTTAAAAACTATAATCCTCAAATTAGCTAACAACCAAGAATTACTTTTTTAAATTCTGTGTGCCTTAATTACAATAAATGTTTAAGGGAAACCCTCTACCATTTGGTCACCAAATTATACTAAATTTAGTATATTAACAAAAAATGTGAGTATTTTTTTTTTTTTGTGAATTCGCAAGAAAAATTGATAATTTACCATTATTTTCGAAAATTTACAAAAAATAGTTGTAAATTTACGATTTTTATCGAATATTTACAAAAATTTTTGAAAATTCACTAATTTTTCGAAAAAATTCTATTTTTTTTGTAAATCTAAGAAAGTTACTTTTTACAGTGCAATTAATCGAATGGTCATTTTTTGTTGAAAATGATCAATTTTTGAATTGCTACCAAAATTGTAATTTTTGACGAAAATGGGTTTTTTAGGTTTCCGAGATTTTTTACAAACTTCAAGTTCCCAAAAACTTTTTACACGTCTGTTTTCTTTAAATAGTTTTTAAAATATTGCTTTTATATTAAAGTCATCCATAATTATAGATTCTAATTTTGTGATATTTTTTTTAAGTTAAAATAAATTGTATTACTTAAAGCAATAATGAGAATCAAAATTAGTTATTTAAGGAAAAACCGTGTTGCAATATGCGAGATTTTACTAGCTGAATTTTATTCAAAATATTGGTAATAATTCTTCGAATAATGAAAATAATACATTTGTATTACATTTGTATTTGAAAAACTTGTCAAGAACAGGTGTCCATAAACAAATTTTCATTCATTTTAGAGAAGTGTTTATAATAATTTTTTAATACAATCTTGTTAAAACTTTTAACTTTATTAATATTCAAAAAATATAAAATCATTTATAACTCTGCATAAAATAAAACGAAATTATACCTTCTGACAATATCAAACAATATAATTTACACTTTTATATTATACCCCATAAAACTTATTTATAAATACCTTCGAGAAACCCTAAAAATTTTTAATAAGTTACAAATTTAATAAAGTAAATTTCCTTTTCATAAATTACAAATACTTTCTATAAAACTTTTTCATTATTAACCATTGTGTTATTTTTCTTTTCCTTTTAATATAAAAAAAAATTAAATCAAGCGATATTCAAAAAACGGATTACATTAAATTTATGAATAATAGTTTTATATACATATTTTTTAAAAACTTCATTTTCACTGTTAAACTTTTTCTTATTCCTTCATACACAATTTCCTTATTCTATTTTTTAAAACATGCGTATTATATTGTCAAGAGGGTAATTTTTATACTTTCAAGGGTACTTTTTTTTTTCTTTTGTTTTTATCATTTTAACCAGAAATGAAAATTTCATTCAATTTCACAATTTATTCTTTTACTTATTTTCAAACATTTTTTTTTCTCTAATGTTTGAAAACTTAATGAAGTGTCACTATTTAATATTGTGCAGGGTACAAAAAAAAATTACTTACGTGGGCTCATAAAATAAATTATATCACATCTTGAACTGATAATTTAATATTAAATAAAATTTTTACTTACCTAAATTCTTGAAAAAAAGAAAAATTTTTTAAAATCATGAATTAATAAATCAAATTTTATCTAAAAGTAAAATAAACTATGAAATCATTATTTTATATAAGAAAACCAGGAAATATTTTATATCTTTTTATTTTTTTGATCTTTTTTTTTATTTATCTTTGTAAATTTCTATTTTAAAAAAGGCTATAAAAAAAAATGAAAAAATTATTGCGTGTGTCTGAATGTTTTTTTTTTAAATATATGTTATTGATTTAGTTAAAAAATGTTATATAAACTTTCTCTTTGGCCTTAAACAAGTTCATTGTCTTTGTAGTAAATAAAATAAAATTTTTATAAATTTGCTTTGGACTTTATTTTTTAAAATGGTGATTATTATTATTGTCAGGCAAAAAACAATGAGTTCTTAATATCATAGTAATTTTATTTGGGTTTTTAAAATTTTTAATCAAGCGAGAGTCTCATATAGAATATGTTATTTGTTCTAGAAAATCCCAGTAGAGATCACTGTATTTAGGAATTTTTTGAATAACTATAAGGGGCGATTTCATGGAGCGTATTCTTACTAGATTTTATGGGCACAAGAGTAGAAATAATTAATTATGGCCCTTAATGTGTTCAAATTCCGCTAGGGCAGGAACCAGGAAACTACTTCAAGCAAAATTTTAATAAATTTTGTGTCATTAGTACCAGAGCTGGGTGCCATTCACTAGTCATAATTGTCGTTGTCCATCCGGGGCAGTTTTCCGAATCCCGAAAATTAAGTATACAAACTTTCTAATGCAGAATAATAAAAATTAGAAGGGTTGTAAGGCAGATAAATCAAAATTCCTAAAAATCATTGCATATTTGATAAAATATTAGAAGTTATTATTTGTAAAAAGCAAAAAATTACCATGAAATATAAGGTTTAATAAAAAGAATTTCGAAATTTATCCTATTCTTTATTTTGATGCATTCTGATTTTACGAATTCGGAATTGAATTTTTCTACGAAATTCATTTATGGGTCTGTTTTCGAAAAATATAGATTTCAATGTTCTGAGAAATGACCCAGGTGGACAACGACAGTTATGACCATTGAATGGCAGCCACCAGAGCTCAATTTATTCAAGTCTAGAATCCCTAAAATCTAGTAAAAATATGATTCTTGAAATCACCCCTATACAGTTTCAGCAATTTCTTTTGGGATAATAACATTTTTTCTAAACAACCTTTATTGAAATTATTATTAAAATTTTTTTTTTAAATTTTCTAATAATTTTTAAATTAAAGTCCA
Source organism: Anagrus nilaparvatae (assembly GCA_022575985.1). Taxonomy (NCBI): domain Eukaryota; kingdom Metazoa; phylum Arthropoda; class Insecta; order Hymenoptera; family Mymaridae; genus Anagrus; species Anagrus nilaparvatae. Next base: position 26,459,157 of record JAKSXM010000231.1, on the reverse strand, counting down.
ATAAACGTATATTAATGAATTCATTGAATTTTTAACTTGAAAATGTAAGAATAATTTATAAAATTCAAAAACTTACTCAAATTTTTGATGATTAGTAGATTCTAAAATAATAGTTGTTTGCTTGAAAATTAACATTATTTCTTTTTATTCACATAAATTCACTCACCAATAATAACACAATAAACACTTTTAAATGAATACCCAAAACACACAGAAAATTTTTTTTACAAAAAGTCCATTAGTAACTATAAATTAACACCTACATAAAAAAATTGTATTACCATAAACTTAAAGAGTTAATACGAAGTCAACAATCAGTGCGAACATTCACTCAATGACTGTGTCGAGAACTTTGAGTGCAACAACTTACACTTCTTTGATTTGAAATAAATAAAATAAGAAAAAAAATATTGGCAAAGATAGAAACAAAGCAGCCATGTGTATTCAAGAGCGACAAAATAGTCGTGGAAAGTAATAAAAGTATAAACAACAAATGAAGACCAAAGAGTTGCAATATAAATTCAAGAATTTTACTCCAGTTGCGAATCTCTTTATTTAGAATAGATGACATTGAAAGTATTTTTCCTTTTATTATTTTTTTTATTTTCTTTATACACCGGCCGGCTTTTAATAATTACGTTTGTGCTTTGTTTACTGGAAAATGTTTTGAATTTAATTATACACAAAAAATTATATTCAAATGAATGTTTATATATTCCTCTTTTAATTTAAGTGAATAAAAAAGTTTTATGCAAATTGAAAAAGAAAATTTAATAAGTTTTTTAAGAAAATGCTAAGATTATAATTAAATTTTATATTCAGTATTTTTAATAAAAACAGATTTTATGCGAAATCAGCAAAACCTTCCAAGTAGGGTCGTTGGATCGGGCTGAGAACTAGAGTGGTTGCTACTCCAAATCCCTCAATTGGGCTCATATTAAAAAAAAAAAATTTCACATAAATTTTCAACTCCCTCCAACTTTTAGCCCTCTAGATGCAAATCTATCCAAATTAGGGACCTTTTTCGTCCCTTCCCCACGAAATCCCTAAAGATTTTATTGAAAATCAGCAATCACCAAAAACGACTCAAATTACATTTTTTGGGCATTACATGACCCAATTTTTTAATCAGTTATAAGAGTATACTAAACACATTAATAGTTTTTGAATATATCGACGTTTTATGTTAGCGAAAACTATGCCAGTTCAAAACCCTTAACTTAGGAGCATGTTATTTGAAATATAAGTCGGCATAGTCTTGGCGATATATTTTCCATCAAATGGAAATTTTGATTTTAGCAGTTCAAAATACAAAGCAAATGTCAATTGTCAGTTTCCTTTAAATTTTGAATGTGTTAAGTAAATTGCAGGAATTAATAGGTATTTTTAGTGTGGCAAATTTGTCCGATTTAAGGGGGGGGGGGGGTCAAACGAGACTTAGAATAATTTCAATTTAGGGATTTTGAAAAATCTGAGCTTTGGGACTTAGAATAATATCGACTTAGGGACTTCCCATGTAAAAAAGTTGGTACAGATAATATACAAATTGTATATAGCATTGTATACTAAAAAGCTGTATACAAAAATGATTCTATACAATTTATCAATTGTATACAATGTAATGAGATTTGCCAAAATAGAAAGAGATAAATTCGAAAAAGGGAAATAGAAAATAAAATAAAAATTTCTGCTCCAGCTACAGATTTCTTGTTTCTCGGCTCCAGGAATCCTGTGGTAACCTAAAAATAAAAAAATACATCCATATTTTCTAATTTTTCCAAGACTTCTTTTTCCATGTCTTAATTTTTATGCAGGCACATTTTTTTTCACTAATAATTTTTTGTTTAGGCAGTACTTTTTTCAAATACAATTTTAATCACTCTTAAAAAAATGGAAAGGTCTCGATCCATCCACAAAACAAGAAAATAACCTTAAAAAATTATAAAAATTTAAATATTTTTGAAATAAAATTCTCCAAAATTATTTAAGAACTCACCTTAGGTACTCCATTCCACTAATCAGTAAATAAAATAAAATTTAATTTAGTAATAAATAAAATTTAATTATTGTCGATGAAAGGATAAATTTTATTTTCAAATTTTGTTTTGATTTATGGATGGATTGAGATTTTTCATAAAATAATTTATGATTTACGACGGTCAAACACGGCTCATACTTAATAAAAAATCTAACAAAAAAATAAAACTGCAAATTTTAGGTAAAAAAATTTTTATTAGGAGCGCGCGACCGATTAGTTTGACTTCACGTGATCGACTAATTTTTTTTTGACAATTGTTTTTTAATATCACCAAGCAACGATTTAATTAATAAAAAAAAAAGAAGTCATAATTTTATTGCGTTGCTTGGTATTGTCAAAAAAAAAATTAGTCGATCGCGTGTCAAAGTCAAACAAATCGGTCGTGCGCTCCTAATAAAAATTTTTTAACCTAAGTTTTGCAATTTTATTTTTTTGTTAGATTTTTTATTAAGTATGAGCCGTGTTTGACCGTCGTAAATCATAAATTATTTTATGAAAAATCTCAATCCATCCATAAATCAAAACAAAATTTGAAAATAAAATTTATCCTTTCATCGACAATAATTAAATTTTATTTATTACTAAATTAAATTTTATTTTATTTACTGATTAGTGGAATGGAGTACCTAAGGTGAGTTCTTAAATAATTTTGGAGAATTTTATTTCAAAAATATTTAAATTTTTATAATTTTTTAAGGTTATTTTCTTGTTTTGTGGATGGATCGAGACCTTTCCATTTTTTTAAGAGTGATTAAAATTGTATTTGAAAAAAGTACTGCCTAAACAAAAAATTATTAGTGAAAAAAAATGTGCCTGCATAAAAATTAAGACATGGAGAAAGAAGTCTTGGAAAAATTAGAAAATATGGATGTATTTTTTTATTTTTAGGTTACCACAGGATTCCTGGAGCCGAGAAACAAGAAATCTGTAGCTGGAGCAGAAATTTTTATTTTATTTTCTATTTCCCTTTTTCGAATTTATCTCTTTCTATTTTGGCAAATCTCATTACATTGTATACAATTGATAAATTGTATAGAATCATTTTTGTATACAGCTTTTTAGTATACAATGCTATATACAATTTGTATATTATCTGTACCAACTTTTTCACATGGGTTAACATAATTCTGGTTTAGAGACTGGGATAATTTTGATTTAGGGAATTAAAATAATTATAGGGTTTAGGGACTTGGAATAATATTGATTTAGGGGCCTAGAATAATACGCGTTTAGGGAATAAAAATAGTTTGGGCTTAGAATCTTAAGAGCTAGTAAGGTGATAATGAAGAATTATAAAATTAAAAAATTTTACGATGTTGTAACGTTGCAATTTATTCATTATAATAGGTATCCTAGTCCTTAGCTAGAAATAAATATGTTTCATGCACTTAGGTTAAGTTTTCACAAACTGATTATATTTTTATTTTTATTTTTGGACCTATTACCTAATTCTTAGTTTTAGGATTGATTTGGAAATTTAATTATATTTTGATTTAAAATTACACTAAAGATTTGTATCAATGTATAAAATTTTTAAAACTTCCCCCGCCCCCCTCCTTTCCTTGGCTTTGACCGTGAAATTTCCATCCATCTACCCTCGATTGATGGAATCTGTAGAGTATCCAACCCTATAAACAAGTTTCATACCAATTAGAATATTTTATTTTACATTGGATGGTTCAATAAATACATTTTTATTTGAATATTAATTAAATTTTTTTTTTATTAAATTTTTTCCATTCTTAATACCGCTTTCAATATTTATAAAACCTGCGATTTTTAGAAATAAAAACAAACTTTTTATTTTTTTGTTTTAAACGATTCTAAAAGGCTTGAAATATAAAGAAAATTAAAAAAAAAAATGAGTTTAACTTATTTAAAACGTGATAACTACCTTGAAGACCACGGCATGGTGGGGCTTGAAAAATATTTTTTGGGACCAAAATGAAAAATTTTTTTTCAACTTTTCTTTAGGTTTTATGTCATTTGCAACCATTTAAAAGAAAAAAACTTAGACCGAGTTTGTATATGCACGGCCAGGTTGCTTTGCTTGAAAATTCAAGCAGTTGCTTGAATTGTTTGAAAACTCAAGCAAATGCTAAAATGCAAGCAACAAAAAAATTTCAAGCAAAGCAGTAGGTCAGACCAAGGTCATTGTATGCTTGCATGGAACATGTTTATGTTGATTGAATAAAACTATGTATAACAAATATTCTAGCTTGCTAAAGTACCTTGTAAATTCAAATCACTCTTTAACTCGAACTATTCTAAGTTACTGACCCCGGATTATTAAGACCCGAAATCGAAATTATTCTGAGTTCCATTTATCGTGGCCATTTGACACCCCCCCTCGATTTCTAGGCCTTCTGGAGTACCCTTTCCTATAAACATGTTCCATGTTATAAAGTTTCGGCAAACACAATCCAAATATCGATAGCGACAACCGGGATCCCGATAGATGTCAAATGAAATCCAGAATTTTTTTTCAGTTTACTTTTTATTTTACCCTGGATTTAAGAAATTAAATTCTTAAAATGTAAAATCTGCAGTAAATATTATATACTGGCCTTTTTGTCTAAAAATTTTATACTTATTCTATTTTGGATCCAACAATAATATTTTTTCGTTCTAAGTTTTTCTATATAGTATAAATCCTCTTTCTATAAGCTAGTTTTTTGAATTTGAAGCAACTCATAATTTTAGGCATTTAGCGCCTTTTAATTTTTCCGAGTTACAACGACAATAGCCGAACATACTCGAAGCGAAGAAGTTCGTGTTATACTCACAGTTATAGCGCATGCCTACCCAAAACAGTTTTTTTTCTTTGTCATTCCCTTTACCCAGCATACTTGCATAGTTGCATCGGCCATTCTCAGCGGTGACGAAATATACGAAGGACTTAGATTTTGAAGTGAACCACGTGGAAGTATGTGTCTTTTTCTCAAAATAATGTAAGTAGTACTAAAAATTAAAAGATTTTAATAATTAAAAAAAATATTTTTAAAATAAATAATATTAATTTATTATTATTATTTATTTATATCAATTTTTACAATTAATAAAGAAAATTGTACTTTAAAAAGCATGCTTTATTCAGAATGTTATATCATGGCCTTATTTAAAAATGTTTACAATATACAGGATTATTATTTTTTTTTTTTTTAAGAAATGCATTGCTCCCATGATTATTATAATTTTTATATTGATTAGATATTGTTATAATTTTTATATTCATTAAGATATAGTCAGAACAGCCCGCTGAACTTTTCTTGTTTATTTTAATTTTTTTCTCCAAAACATAGTATACATAGTTATTTTGATGCTACAGTGTGGTACTATAATATCATAGAATAATACGCAGTAATACTTATTCGATGTGTCGATTTTTAAGAAATGAGTCCTTATCACGTGGTCCTTATGTTAATAGGGAACAAATTTTAATATAGATTGATCAAAACTGAAGGCACACTTGTCCCATATGACTTTTATTTGTTTTTACATTATTTTGAGCGATATTTCACCAGCATTCGGCAATTGGTAGCCTTTTTTCGGTAAATAAAATAATATTTATTTAAATTAAAATGAAAATTCAAATTTCACGTAGTTTTTTCAGAAAACTTAACGAAAATATATCACTCCATACATTTAAAAATAAAACTTTTATGCTTTTTGTTTTCTGGCCGCTGACAAAAAAAAAAATTTTTTTATAAATTTTTGTAATCGAACATAACAAATATTAAAATTAAAAAAAATACTTACAGACTAGAATTGTGTTAGTATTAGTAAGAGAATTTCCTTGGTACTTTTTTTAAAAAAATACACTACCGCATGTTAAAAATAGAAAAAAAATGTTCCGAATGCTCATTGAAGTACTATAAATTTAGTCAAGTAACTCAAATTTTCGGTTTAATCACGTGGATCACATACGAATATTAATTATTTTCATACTGATGAAGTTTGGTCACATTTAAGAAAGCTGAAATAACCCATTTTTGAATAATTTCTAGAATTTTTATTTTTTTAATTTTTTTTGTATATTTTTAATTTTTTCTAAATTTTAAAATGAAAGTTTCAATAAAAAATTCGTTTTGATGAATAGCAAACAACTGGGTACGTTAGTTAAAAGCTCTGGTTCAAAGAGATAATTATAGATTACCACATAAAAAAAAGTGAGTTTATAGTTATAAATCGAAAAGTTTTATCACTGGTCCAGCAAGGTCGAAAAAAATTTATTATAAAAAGTAAACAAAAAATTTTTTTGTAGTGATATATTTTTGTCGATTTTTCTGAAATGTTATCTTTTTTTAAAGTTTTCTTTTGCAAAAAAATATGCAACTTGAATTTTTACTTAACTTTAAATAAATAAATATTGTTTTTTTACCGAAAATCGGCTATAATTTTACATCGTAACAAAAGCTCATGTTCGCCTGTGAAATATCGTTTGAAACTACAAAAGAGCATGGGACATCTTTATTTAAAACAGTTTTAACTTGTACATCCTACCATGTACACCCTAATTATTATAAGCCCTTGAACCAAAATTATTATAAGTCCATAAACAGTTAGGTTTACTTTGGTATTTTAAGTCTCTAAATCGAGATTATTTTAAGTCCCTAAACCCAATTTATTTTAAGTCTATTTGATCCTTCCCCTAAAAATGTCAATTTTTAGAAACCCCGTCCCCAAAATTTAGAGCCATTTTTAAGTACAGTATTTATTAGGGGTGTACGGTTACCCGACCCGAAGCTTCGGGCGGTCTTGGATTTTTTCGGGTCGGTCTTCGGTTATACCCGAAATGCTTCAGGAGTCTGAAGATACAGTTTTTAGGTGGGAAATTTCCCTGGCATTATGATCCTATGATCCTTTTTGTGAAAAATTTCCATTCGCTCTTAAAAATGATAATAAAAGGGTCAATTTTTTTACCGGATTCTTTATTTTAGAGTTCTTCCCTGAAAATTAAAAAAATGAGTTTATTATGAGTCTCTAGATATTACAGTGTCTAGGCATAGGAATACGTCAAAAAATGTGTTCTTTGAATTTTTAGCATTGAAACGTGTTTTATGATAATTTTTTTTATACCTCCCGCATCCCGATCGAAAATCACGTTCTTCGTAAATAAATTTCTAAGTGAAGTCCAAAAACTGACGCGGGTTGGCAAGTGAAAATGGGGAGGGGGGTACCACCCCTTGAAATCTGGGTTTTTATGAAAATACTACTTGCTGAACCTATGGTTTTTTAAAGTAAGTTAAGTATTAATACTCACAAAAATAGATTTTCAAGATGTTTAATACGAATTGTTCTATTTTTTATTATTTAATTTCTGCATTAATTTGAAAAAATGCAACTTTATTTATTTATTACTTTAATTTACATAAAAAAATAAATAATAACTTATAGTTAATAAATTATTATTAATTATCCTTTTTTTTAGCTAGTCCTTTTTTGACCCTTTTATTCTCATTTTTAAGAGTGTATAGAAATTTTTCACAAAAAGGATCATAGGATTGTAATGTCAGGGAAATTTCCCACCTAAAAACTGTACCTTCAGACTATTGAAGTTTTTCGGGTATAACCGAAGACCGAACCGACCCGACCCGAAAAAAATAAGATCGGTCTGTCGGGCGCGTACCCGAATATTCGGGTAACCGCACACCCCTAGTATTTATCAATATAATTTATTTAATTTTATTTTAAAAATAAAAAATCTCATAATTACTTGTAAACGATAAATCTTATATTTATTTGATAAATAATAAAAGTTAAATAATGGTTTGTAATACGGTAAATATAAATTCTAATATCTACACTCCGAATAATAAATTAAATTTTCTACTCTGAGCGCGCCTTGAATTGTTTGTACATAAACTTTTTGCCATCGCTATTCACAAATGAAGATATATTTCTTATTTTATTAACATATTAAATAATTAATAAAATTAAAAAATGATTTTGCACAGTCATATTTTACATAAATTTAAAATATTAATAAAAATTTTTAAAAGCTTCATCAATGACTAGCGAGTACTTTAAAGAGTCTCCTTAAATAAAGTATAACAATGACTTCTACAATTGCAAATGACTTGAAACGTAAAGAAAATTTAAAAAAAACATTTTTGCTTTTCTTTTTTCAAAAAATTTCTCAAATCTCATCATACCGATATACGGATATCCCAAGTAATCGGGAAAAAAATTTTTTTCTAATTTTCATTGCGTTTTAAGTCATTTGCAATCGTTTGATGAAATAATAAATTCCGCTAGCTACAAGCGGAATTCCGCTTGCCGTAAGCAGATTTTTTTTCAGTGTATACAAAGTTCACTTATGCTTGGATCTTCTCACCAGTTACAATTTTTTTCAGCTGAAAGTATGGAAAAAATAAAATAATTTTCCCATATTTTTAACCATTTTTAAATACAATGTTTTTAATTTTTTTTTTACACTGAAAAAAAATCAGTTTCCCGTTTTCGAAATTTCGGTTATGGCCAAGGTTGTGGCAGCTGGATTGTTTTTTTAATTTAAATGGTTGCAAATTACATGAAACCAAAAGAAAAGTGTAAAAAAAATTTTTTTTATGGTCCAAAAATTTTTTGTTTAGTCCTATACCTTGCTTTAGTGCTCGCATTTTAAACAAGTAAAACTCATTTTATTTTAATTTTCTTTACGTTTCAAGACGTTTACAATCGTTAAAAAAAAAATATATGACCGCCAAAAACGGAATTTTTTTTCAGGATGGATCTACAGAGTATTGTAGAACAATGCATTGATCAGAAAATGATTTCGTACGTTTTCCGTTGTGCAGTAAACGAAAATCATCTTCTACGCATTGCGACGTGATTTGCGTTAATCAATTTTGCGTTTATATAGATCCAACCTCAGTATTTAGTAAAAGATAGATATTTTAAAATATTCGTATAAAATTCAATTTTGAGAAAATTATAATTATATCGTTTCAAGTCTAATATGATAATTTAATCAAGCAGATATAAATTAGAAAAATTGTTTGAAAAATACTAAAACTGTTATAAAAACTAGATGAAAAAAGAATGTCTCAGAATGCAAAAGTGAATATATATTATATCATATGGCATAAATTATATGAAACGAAGCCGGTAAATTTTAATATACTCGGACATTGCTTATGTTAGCCCAGAACTGATGTGTAAGATTTTTTTAGTCATACTTTCTGCCAAAAAGAGTTTTAAAGTTAAATTTTTTGGTTGATAAGCTGACTCATTTTTATTTAATTACACTGAAAAAATAATCTGTTGGCTGCAAACAGAAATATTTCGCTTTGGAAAAATTCCGCTTGTAGCTAGAGAACATTTTTGTTCTTGCTCAAACAAGATTTGGACCATTCTTTACTTTTCAGGAGCCGAGCCGTGAATATACGACTTTTAAAATTTTCTTTATTCCAAATATAACATTCATGTCATGTATAATAGCCTACAATTTAAAACTAAAATTTTGATCAAAACAGTTTTTATCTATTTTTATTATCTTTTTTTTGTAACTATTCAATGATCTTTCAGTTTCAATATTTATCCATTTTTTAAACTCAATATTAACAAATAATATGAAAAAAAAAGTCATGAACGATCGTACAGGTACTGGTGATTGTTCATATACCGGTACGAGTACCTTAGGGTTAAATTATTTTACAAATTATATTATTAGAAGAATATTTTTAATAACTCAACATTCATGTATATTAAAGTTTGTAATTTTCTTAGAACTCTTGTGCAATTTAAATTATTTAATGTATTGATTTGAAATTTTTACTTCCCATTTTGAAGAATTATGTCCTATATCTATTTTCCTAAGCCTTGGCTCATTTTGAGCATTGTGTGATATAATATTTTATAAAAATTCTTTAAAAATATTAAGAATATGTTTAAAAAAATTTTTTTTTTTTAATTATGATAATAAATAAAAAATTTATTTTTGTTAAAATCCTGGTTAAAATCAAAAAGTTGGGACTCTTAGATTTCCTGCTTGATTCCCTGTCATGTAAACAATGAAATAATTAAAAGTTTAAAAAAAAAAGTTTGTGTGTGTGTATGTATGTATTTTTATAACCGGCGATATTTTACAACCATGGTATTATGATTTATTATTTTTTTTACTATTCACAAAATAAATACATATATTTTTTTTAACATGGAACATGTTCATTGGATGGGGTATATAAAAAAGTCTGGCTTGGCAAGGGGGGGTGAAAAAGTAACGTTTTTAGGGGGGGGGGGGTGAAAAGGACTTAGAATATTTTTAATTTAGAGACTTAGAATAATTTAAAGTGGGAGCCAGGGCCTAATCAGGCCCTAATAAGAACAAGAACTTAGAATACTTTAGGTTTATGAACTTGGGATAATTTATATTTCGGGATTTATTGTAATTTCGGTTTTAGGAATAGTTATAATAATTATGAAGTATATATTAAAACTGTCATAAGTAAACATATTCCATGATCGTTGGTTGTGTAAAAACACAAACCAGTTATAAGTTTTTTTTTTAATTGAATTGTGTTATATCACCAATTATCAAGCGATCTTTGAAAATATTTAATTCATATTATAGTTGTAATAATGTTGGTCTTACTAATTACCAGCAAGTTTTTACATTAATAAATTAATGTCTAAAAAGTATAAAATAAAAATAAAATAAAATTTTTTTTTTAAACACACTTTTATTTAAGTGCACCAAAAAGTAAAGAAATAATTTTTTTAAATTTCTAGCTGTATATCGTCTATAATAAATGCGAATAAAATTTCTATATCAGCTAGAAATTTAAAAAAATTATTTTTTACTTTTTAGTGCATTTAAATAAAAGCGTGTTTTGAAAATAAATTTTTTATTTTTTACTTCTTTTATATTTCACACCACGTTAATTGATTAAAAATAAAAAACGACCTTTTTAGCAAATATAAATTTATAAAAAGGTTTCGCCATCTTGGAACCTGAAATATATGTATTTTCAAGGGATTTTGCTTTTTGAAAATTTATAATTAAAATGACAACCTTTTTATGAAAAAAATACATAAAATATGAAAAATCATTTTTTAATGATTCATATAGTTTGATATAATAAAATAAATTGTTATTTAACATGGAAAAATTTTTAATAAATCGATCCTTGTAAAAATCTCATTTTTACTTTTAATAAGATTTTGTTTTTATCTTTTAGATTATTTTAAAAAAAATTTTTAGTAGGTATTATTCTAAATGTCTTTTTTTTTTAATTTCATTTAGGAAGTTTTCATGCTCTCTGCAAATCTATTTGGATATAGATAAAAGTGAAAGTCAGATTTTTCATAAATGCAGAATAATTCATCCCAGAAATTAAAAAATTCATGTTCTCATTCTGAACATTTATTCAAAATTTAATAATTTTAAAAATGTCAACCAAAGTTTCTGATTACCCATCATCAGCATGTTTGCACGAGAAACCTGGTTCAAACGAAAATTCAAGCATGGATAAAAAATGGCTTATTCAACCTCAAAATATCGAAATCGGAAAAGAAGTGATTGAAACTGAATCTGGAACGAATACACATGAAATTTCACGGTTTATAGTTTACATTTCATTAAAATCATCGTTAAAGATACTTCTAGAAACACCTAATATGTTTGAAATTATAAAAAAATATATCGAATCTCTTAATCCAGAATCTTATGTAAAAAGTAACATAATACAATGTCAGTTGTGGAAGACAAAGTATTTAAATCAAAACAAATTTACACTACCTCTTTTTTTGGGTGTTGATGACTTTAAAATTGACGATTTTCAAGACAATTGTTTAGATTCAACATTAATGGGTGTATACATATCACTGCCATTTTTGCCACCACATCTTTTTAATAATATAAACAATATCTTTCTTGTCACATTATGTTATTCAAAATACAGAAAACTATTTGGAAATATGGCAGTTTTTAGAAATCTTATTAACGAATTAAATAGCTTGTCACAAGAAGGTTTAGAAATTATTGTTGAGGACAAATCTGTCAAAGTTTATTTTCAATTAGTATTGCTGACTGGAGGTAATTTGATTTTAGTAACAAATTAATTTAAAAAAAATATATTTAATGAATAAACATAATAATTTTTTTTACTAAATTTATGGAATTAATTTTATTTTATTTATTTTTATATTTTTTTCTCATATTTTTTATATTAAAATTTTTAACATTCACATTATTTAAATATTAAATTAATACTAAATAAACTAATTAAAAATTAATAATAAACTTAAAAAATCAAAAAATTTTATAAAAAATGTAAGAAGCTTCTTAACTTAAAAATTAACACTTGTGAAGTGTATATTGCATTGACGGGTCGCCAAATCCATTTCAAAATATTTTTGGTCACTAAAAATATACATGAAAAAAATTTTCCTAACTTTTTAGTTTTCCAGATGTAATAGTGTTTTTTCACATAGATTTTAATTTTTTTTTTTCGGTTTTTGGTTATTTTTACTGTCTTACAAGTGTGTTTTTATTATTTTTTATTTGAAAGTTTATTTTTATTGTAAAATGGAAATAAAAAAAATAATTTTCTTAACTTTTTAGCCTTTTAGACCTAATAATGCCTTTTCACATATATTTTAATTTTTTTTTTATATTCGATTATTTTTAATTTTCTTGCGCATTTTTCTTAAGCATGAAAATTGAAGTGTCTACAGCTGAGACATTAAAGTTAGAAGAATAAATTGCAAAAAAGTTGATTTTATCGTGAACGCACATTTCAAAAAAATTTTGGCCTCAGGAACAAAAAATGTTTTGTGGCTCGTTAAAAGGAACATATTTTTTATCATAAGAAACGCGGTTGAAATAAACAATAAGAAAAAAAAACACGTCAAAAAGTTAAGAATAGCCAAAATCAAATAAAAAATTAATACCATTGTAAAAAAAAGAGGATTAGATCAGGAAAATAAAAAAATTGAGAAAAATATTTTTTTGATGTATGCTTTCGACAAAAATTATTTGTGGCCCGATTTAAAAACTTGACCATTTAAAATATATACACTTTACAAATATCAACCCTAAAATTATTGTAACTTATTTTTTTAGTAATTTGGTTATTTTGTTGAATTTAGGTAATTTGATTTTAAATGAAATTTGTGGATTTATTGATAATTTTGAGGGAGATCATTATTGTAGAATGTGCACAGCAAAATCATTAGATTGTAAAACTCAAGTTGAAGAAGATATTGATTTGTTAAGAAATCAAGTTAATTATCAACAACATTTGGAAGATTTGTCTACAAAATTAGGAGTTAAAGAAAACTGTTGCTTCAATAATGTTTTAAATTTTAATATCATGGAAAATAAAACAAATGATCTTTATGAAGATTTATGCGAAGTAATCATACCAAATACTCTTGAAAACGTTTTGAGTGCTTTAATATTTGAAAGATTATTTGATCTAGATACTTTAAATAGAAGAATTAGTAATTTTAAGTACGCAGGCTGTGTAGATGATAAAATTCAACCTTTTGTCATGGAAAATTTGAAAAGGCTTAAAACTAATACCGTACAAGGAAAGATAAAATACAATCAAACTCCAAATGCAGGTTTGTTTCTTTCACGTTATTTAGGGCTTATTATAGGAGATTTAGTACCTGAATGTAATAAGTATTGGAAATTATATAAAGTTCTTAGGAAAATTATAAAAATAATTACGTCACCTAGATTTTTAAGTTCTGACACATATTTTTTAAGTAAACACATAGAAAAATATAATAGAAAATATATTCAACTATTTAGAAATTTAAGACCTAATATGCATTTTTGGTTACATTATAGGGATAATATGATTAAAAATGGGCCCTTAATAAATTATTGCAGTAAAAGAAATAAAGAAAAAAGCAATGAATTGAAAAATTTGGTTATTACTACTCGTGTTCAAAAAGATTTACCGATGACAATAGCAATGCGTCATCAATTAAGTATGGAAAATCATAGTAAAAAAAGAATTTATTGTTTATCAAATATCAAATTAGGTACACTTGATTATGAAATATGTAATATTGACCCTAAAATTAATAATATTAAAATTTATAAAAATGTTGAAATTGATAATAGAAACTATTGTCCAGGTATGGTTATAATTAAAGGTGTTCATGAAGATGATGGTGTTATTTTTAAAAAAATTTACAAAATATATGAAATTGAAAATAAAATATACTTTCTTTTAACCGATTTCAAAAAAACAAGTTGTTTTAATACTTTTTTATTTGATTCGCATTATTTTGCATATGAAGTACGTGAAAATGAAAATTCCTTAGAATTAGTAGATATTTGTGATCTTCATTTACTTACTCCATGCATTTTTGTTAAAAAAAGATTTCATGATTTTATTGCAACACCACATGAAATTTAAATAATGAAAATTTCAAAAAATTATATAATTAACCGTATTTTATAATATACTAAATCGGTGGCTTAAACTTAGTCTAAAGTATAAATTAAGTAAAAGTACGCATTTTCAATACTCATAAATAATGTATTATTAATCATCAAGAAAATTTAAAATAAATTTATTAAAAACTAATGATAAAAAATTGTCATCCATAAGGAACAGTTGAAAAAAGGATTAATTAAAACGATAACAATACTATTTTTAACTGATTTTTAAAATATAATTTTTTTAACGTGAATTCATATTTATATATATATAAACATGTACCACGTGTTTCTAAGATAAAATCGAGTAATAAAGTCACATCTGCTTATTGTAATATCGTTTTAAAACCTTGAAGAGTATATAAATTTTATAAAATTTCCATTTAAAAAAAAAAACAGCTTAGTTAAATTAGATGAATTAAACACACTTTTAATACGAAACTAGTAGAAAATAAACCAAAATTATATAAACGAAATAACTCGCTTTCTAAGAATTATATATAATTTTTCACATTGGACTCACCAAGTATGAATATTTACAGCATATTTCAATCAAACGCGATAAATAATAATTGAATTTTTTCTCTCTTTTGTATTTTTAAATCTGAATAATTTATTCGATAAATTGAGCTAACAATTTTTTGGATATTTTGTCCCTGGCTAAATAGTGTGAGGCTCGTCAGTACGTACACTATTTAGCCTTTTCGTAGATACCTATGAATAATTTATTTTACACAAAAGAAACTTATGCAAGAGAGAGACACGCAAAGTAACCTGGGTAGCCCCAAAAAACAGTTTTGCAGATTGTAATAGTGGGACTTCTATCGATATTCTTGATTTATGTTGGAATTTTTGCCACAAACTGGATAGGTAGTATATCTAGGATTCCCATAACCTATCAGCGGTGCTTCTATCATTGCGAAGCCTTCTCCTCCGTAGTTTTCTTAGGAATTGCATTAAGGCCACAGATTCCATGTCAGTCAGAGCAGTAGATCCACTTAATTTCAATAAGTAGAATTATTCTTACGCATTGTCTCATTTGAAAGAGTATTGCTATACTCTAACAATGCTCCTTCATTGTTTAAGAGCCTTTTATAGTTTAATTTATTTTCAACAGCATTGAGCTCTAGATGGACTTCTCGTCTATAAGCACCAAGTTCAAATAAAACATATTTTTCTTCGTCTAATATTTTAATTTTGCATTTATTTAACTGCGTAAAGCAATAAATCTTGAAAACGCTAGCAGCGTTTTCATTTTCATTCATAAATTTTTTATATGTAGCAGCATCTCTTTTCAATTTTTCCTCTTCAGGATAGAATTCTCTTAATTTCAGTTTCAAGTAGTCTTTTTTTAACTTCTCATAATTTGCATTAATGAACTGAAAAACGTTATCCTTCAACTTTACGAAATGTTTCGGATCTCCTAACTCTACTTTCGCCATTATTTCAAAAATTTGAATTCCTAGCCCCATTGGTTTACTGTTGTCAAAACAATTAAAGATGTTATTTATTTCTATAGCAATTTCCTGTAAGCTTAATTTATGCGGATTATAATGCTTTAAGTTTAAGGTAGATCCTTTTCCGGAACATGTTCATCGAAATATTCGTTAGTTTGTGATAAACCTAATAAATATTTAAATTCTCTGAGGAAATCTTCTTTATTATCCTTTATGTTTCTCCGAAGACTTTCTTTCAGACTTTTTTCTTTGTTTATATCGTAATCCGGGTAAATGCTTATTTGAGCCTTCCAAAGCAGTGGTATCGATAAATTCGACCCTTTATTAATGTATGACATTAATTCTTTTTCATAGTTAGAATCAGTTTTAGATAAGTTAGGATACTTGCTGACAATATTCTTATTTCTTCTAATTTTTTTTTCAATCCAGGTGGAAATACCTTTATAATGCTGGTTTCTCCAGTCACTGATACCGACATATTAAACATTTTTATTTAAAAAAAAAAAAATACCAAAGTATTAATTGTATAACTAATTTTTTAATTCCCCACCAGGGATGCCAAATGAATAAAAGGATAAAAGGGTTGAATAATTTGGAGACTGATATAATATAATAATTATGTACTTTATTAATAGTAGATGCTTATTAGTCGGCATCTGTGCGGACACTGCCGGTCGTTTTACATAATAAAGAAAAGGAGAGCGCTCAACACACACACAACTATACACATATATACATAACAAACAATGTAAAATCTTTTGTTGTGTACATGAAATTTTTAATGTTAGGTTCTTCAATGGCTTGATTACATTTTATCTTGTAATGCTAGCTTCTAGTATTACCACTTAATTGAGAATCTTTTTCTAATTTAGCATTGTAAATCAAAGTGTTTTCGTACACCTCCTATTATATCTAGATTATAGAGGATTCCTCTTTCAATTTGAGTACATGCGTTTTCAGCTAATACCTTTAAGCAACACCTTAAAGATGAACTAGACCGCAATCACCAAGGAGTTTCCTTTTACTTCCCAAAATTATGTATATTATATTATTAGCCGACTCTGTTATATTGGCTGTTAATTTTTGCAAATAGCCTTCAATTTGTGAATAATCTGTATTAAAACCTCATTTACTCTATCAAATAAACAAAAATATTCTAATAATCTTTCGTTATCAATTTTAGGAGGACTGTCCCTAGTTTTCCTCCAGGGCTTGTACTATCTATTATAACTCTGTTTATTGTTAGTTTTAAAATTTGTTTTAAATTGAAATAAATTTATAAATATTTTTAAAGAACTTTAACAAAATTCAAAGTTAAAACCTTAGCGCGAGTACTGCGTGTATGTGTTTTGAGCTAAAAAAATAGAAGGTTCTCCTTCTTAATAGTAAAAGTAGTAAAAGCTTGCTGGATTCTTATCCAAGTTAATTTTCGAGTTGAGGTATTTCTTTGGTATACAAGATTTTTTATCCTTCCCCACAAGTAGTAATCACAAGAATTTAAATCAGGGCCCCTTGTGGGTCATGAAATAGGACCTCCCCCCATCATCCAGCGTCCTGGAAACATTTGATCTAAATGATTTCTAATTGGCATTGCAGTCTGCGCAGAAGCTTTATCATGCATAAAAATTAGGTTATTAATGATCTCTGCAGGTAATCCAGCTTTGTAGCGAGATGAAACTTAATAATTTTTTAATTATTTTTGGTCACGGGTTACACGCAGAATCGTATGGATTTTTCAGATTTCAATGAGTTATAATTATATTACGTTATTTTACCAAGTTAACTGTTAGTAGTTTATTATATAATGAATATACTTACAATTGATTTATTCTGGTCTTTAGAAATAACTTGAATTTTTATAAGTTGAACAGTAATTTATTTATTCAATTAAAATTTTATAAGATTCGTTTATAAAGAAAAACTTAGAACTTAAGTTTTACAATGAAGTTTAATAGATAACTAATTTGAATTTAATTATTTTATTTATAAAATTGAAGAGTTAAAATATTAAATTTACAAATGAAATTTAGAATTTTAGTTTAACAATAGATATCTAACTTGAATTTGATTGCTTTATTTTATATGAAAAATATTAAGAGTTATAATATTTAATTACAAACGAAACTTAGAATTTAACCTTTAAATATTTTAAGAATTAAGATATTTGGAGAAATAAGTCAATCTCGACTTGAAAAAAATAAAATAACTCCGGATTAACCTTACTTGGTTAATAGAAAAAAGGTCAAGGAGAATTAGTCTTGACTGGACTAATAAAAAACTTGAACTGACCGGTTATAAAATTTGGGGGTTTATATATCCCAAAAATTGATAGATAAGCTCATCAAATGTCAACTCCTATTTATCAATTCATGGAATTTACCCTATCAGTTAAAAATATGTCAATCGAAAAAAATACGTCGACCCATTTCTCCAATATTATCTGGACAATAACAGGAATTACAAAATAAGAAAAATATAGAAATTGATAATTAAAATTAAAAATAATATAAAATTGATAAAAATAAAGAAATGAATAAAAAATTTAGACAGTTATGACCGGAAATCATAAATTTAGAAGAAAAAGAGAGATAGATTAATAAAAATAATTTTCACACGGTATTATTCCGTAACAGCTTCTAAAATTAACTTATTTTCATCAAAATTTTTAAAACAAAAATGCTTGTTTTTGTTCATACAAAGCTTGTGTTGCTATTTTTATTTCATATGGTTTAAGGTTAGTAAAAGCTTGCTAGATTCTTATCCAAGTTAATTCTCAAGTTGAGGTATTTCTTTGGTATACAAGATTTTTTATCCTTCCCCACAAGTAGTAATCACAAGAATTTAAATCAGGGCCCCTTGCAGGTCATGAAATAGGACCTCCACCCCCCATCCAGCGTCCTGGAAACATTTGGTCTAAATGATTTCTAATTGACATTGCAGTCTGCGCAGAAGCTTTATCATGCATAGAAATTGATCAATCATGATCATGCAAAACTTTTCTAAATTCTTTTTTACAGGTTATCCATATGTAATCCATTTGAACCACGTGTGAATCATAAACTTTTTCAAAGAAACCGAAAATATTCTTCAAGAAATAATAATGCATTTAATGGGTAATCTGAAAAACGTAAAGTAAAATAATTATTATTAATTTATAAACTTATATTTTAAACTTTAAAGAGATAGAACATAGAATCTTTTAGATATAATTCTAATTAATGATTAGAAGCAGAAAAACTGTAAATGGTTTTCTTAATCTCATTAGTTTGGTTTTTCACCATCTAAGATAGTCACTTTAAAAAAACTTGTTTATTCGTATTTACTTAATTGATATAAAATCATCAATATCTTTTTTCCTAAAAGAGATAGAACATTGAATCTTTCAGATATAATTCTAACAACTTATATAAACTTATATTTTAAACTTTAAATTATTTTACTATTGTAATGTCCATGGATTTTAACAAAGAATACAGCAAATGTCCCGATATGCATCAAACTCTCTCTTTATGCTATAGTATAAAGTTTTATATACTACATTTTTCAGAGATGCATACCATCCGGCTATTTGCAGTAATTAAAGGCTATCTGAATTCTATTAGCTTGGATGCCTTATTTTCATCAAAGTTTTTAAAACAAAAACGCCCTTTTACTTTTAAGCAAGTGTTCCGTGCTCTAGAGCAAACCATATAATACTAAAGCCAAGAGCAATTAAATATTTAAAAATATAACTCCTTCCATATCTTCTTTTTTCCCAAACTCCATCATTTCAGGAAAAAATTATACTGAATATACAAGAAGATTTTATGTGAGCTCCACTTAAAAGAATAACTATTATAAAGATTGATAATAATACGTGTGATAAATATATTAACTTAGTCAACCCTTACAAAGATAAAATATATTTTTTTTAATTTTCTTGCATTTAAAGGATGTGTTTTTATGAAATAGGTGTAGGGTGATTTTTCTAATAAAATTATTTTCAGAATGTATAATATAATGATTATTAAAATATTTTGCAAATTATTTCCATTAGTATAAATGTTCAAAGTGCCTTCCATGAGTACCATTACAGATTTCGACTCTATCATACAAAGCCTGTGTTGCTTTTTTTATTTCATTTGGTTTAAGGCTAGCAAAAGCTTGCTGAATTCGTATCCAAGTTAATTCTCGAGTTGAGGTATTTCTTTGGTATACAAGATTTTTATCCTTCCCCAGAAACAGTAATCACAAGAATTTAAATCAGGGCCCCTTACAGGTCATGAAATAGGACCTCCGCCCTCCATCCAGCGTCCTGGAAACATTTGGTCTAAATGATTTCTAATTGGCATTGCAGTCTGCGCAGAAGCTTTATCATGCATAGAAATTAGGTTATTAATAATCTCTGCAGGTAATCCAGCTTCTAAAATTAACTTATTTTCATCAAAATTTTTAAAACAAAAAAAACAATTGCTTTTTATAATGAACCTCGTAAGTCGTAATATATTTTCTTATCTGATTTATGAAGTTCAATATCACTCTGGTTAGAGTTATAACGTACTCTATTTAAAAAATGCAACGGGCCCAAAAATTGTCACCTCTTTGATACTTCTATTCTCCTAATACTTTTTCTAAATTTATCTTCTGATTTATGTCAATTATTTGTAATTGCTTATTAATTGAATAAAAAATTTTATGTAATATTAACAAATATTAATTTAATAAAATCAAATTTTATAAACTTTGATTAAAAATAAATAAAAAAAGATTTTATGCAAAAGTAATTAAGAGATAAAATTCAACATTTATTTTTGAATAACTTTTTTTTTATAATTATGAGCAATTTTTTTATATTTTTATATAAACCCTAATAGAAATTAAAATTCTAATTAAAAAAATAAAAATAAAAATTAATTTTAAAGAAAAGAATACTAATTTTAGCTAAAATTTGTACAAGACTACCCGCAAGGTATGCCAATTTGTTACGATAAATTTGCCCTTTGTCATTAATTGTTTAATTATTAAATAATTAAATTTAATTAAAAAAAATTAAATCTAAACAATTAATCGAGAAGGTGTTAGCAAGTTTTCTAGACTTGCCCCGTCCTTTGGACAAACTTAATGTAATTCTAAAAAAAAATTAAAAAGTTAAAAATTAATTATGATATTTAAATTTGCGAAAAAAAAATAAAAGATAAAAATAGTATCTTTGAAGTGTCCCAGCGTGGTTCCGATAGTCGAGTACTTTAGACATGTTAGCACTCTTTTCGAAAAAATAAAAAGAAATAAATAAATATTTTGTCTTACCCTTTTTTATAATTATAAATTTTTTAGTAATTCGAGGAAATTATTTTTAAAATGAATAGAAAACAAATTTAACTTAAAAAATTATTTAATTTAAAACGATAATAAAATACTGAGTACAAAGAGGAAATGTAAAATAAAATATATGAATCACTCACTTTTTTTTATCGATACTTTACTCTTTTTCTCACAGGGGATTTTATTTTTTGTGCAACCATTATGATTACCAAAAATGTGGTAACTCAAATTTATGATTTCTCTTTACAAATGTTCACTTTTTTCATCGATACTTAAGTTTGTTTTATCGTTTTACCTATCGATGACTACTTGTATATTTCTTTTGAATGTGAATGCTGACTTGTTAATCCTGGTACAAATAGGTAAAACATTACCCTTACCAAATCCATACACACCTTATGCCGATGCATCTGAAATTCAATTTGTAAAGTTGCGGTACAAATGGTTCTTACACTCAATCTTCTCTACGGTAATATTCATTTTTTTATATGGACGATTATGTAATATTGCCGAATAGATGCTGCTATCCCCGTCATCAACAAAAGTTTTATAAATTAACCCGTGAATCGCCAAACTGCACTTGTATCCCTCTACGATTATATCCTTTTTCATTGCGCCAGAACTTTCAAATTGCCCCTAGTCTTTATAGCAAACGTGATCTTTTATTTATGGTAATT
This sequence comes from Anagrus nilaparvatae, assembly GCA_022575985.1. Taxonomy (NCBI): domain Eukaryota; kingdom Metazoa; phylum Arthropoda; class Insecta; order Hymenoptera; family Mymaridae; genus Anagrus; species Anagrus nilaparvatae. Next base: position 26,437,284 of record JAKSXM010000231.1, on the reverse strand, counting down.
GCTTGATTAATTATTTGTAATGCAAAATTCACAAACTGAGCAAAATTTATTTCTGACTCCCATGAAAAGATCTTTTTCTGTTCGATTACCTATAATTACCGCGCAACCAGAAAGTGAATCATATTTACTTCTTTTGTAACTTCTCTTTAGCCAACTTCCACGTTGGATATTCTACACCATCTAACTCGATTACGTGTCAAGTTTTTCTTGCTAGCTTTTAGTTAAGTTTTTTTCTTGGTATAATATTATACAAGTCTTTTTATTATTAATAAAGCAGTTTTACATAATAATTTTTTAGTGTGTGTATATATTTATTTAAGAAAATATGCTGGTGGAAGTCGAGCCATCCTTATTGTAAAAAATATCTAGTGCCTGTTGGCGAATAAGCCTACGACGGTAAATATTCCTAATATAGATGACTGCGACACTAGCTAGCAAAATTAAAGCTACCCCAACGGCAACATATAATGAGTACACGGTTCTCTGGCCTGAAAACAAAAATAAAGTTATAAAAGATTAATATGCATGACTTTATATTGAAATTTTTATTATTGTAAAGTATAGACAAAAATATTTCACCTGGAACCTCAGCCTGAATAAACTTCTCATTACAGGACCCAACACATGAAACTGTATCACCCGCTGAAAAAATTTTTTTGGTCAAATTATTTTATTTTACCTTTACTTTCAAAATAAAATCATTACGTACCCAGCTCAGCAACACACAGTACACCCCTACGTATAAAACCACCCTGGCAGGTACAAATACCAGACACACAACTGGCGGATCTGGCCAATCTTTTGTCAATCTTCTTTCTCAATCTTTCAATCTTCTTCTCAATCTCTTCAATCTTTCAATTTGAGTATATGCGTTTTCAGCTAATACCTTTAAGCAACACCTTAAATATGAACTAGACCGCAATCACCAAGGAGTTTCCTTTTACTGCCCATCGATCACTTTTTTCATCGTCACTTTTTTCATCGATACTTAAGTTTGTTTTATCGTTTTACCTATCGATGACTACTTGTATATTTCTTTTGAATGTGAATGCTGAGTTGTTAATCCTGGTACAAATAGGTAAAACATTACCCTTACCATATCCATACACACCTTATGCCGATGCATCTGAAATTCAATTTGTAAAGTTGCGGTACAAATGGTTCTTACACTCAATCTTCTCTACGGTAATATTCATTTTTTTATATGGACGATTATGTAATATTGCCGAATAGATGCTGCTATCCCCGTCATCAACAAAAGTTTTATAAATTAACCCGTGAATCGCCAAACTGCACTTGTATCCCACTACGATTATATCCTTTTTCATTGCGCCAGAACTTTCAAATTGCCCCTAGTTTTTATAGCAAACGTGATCTTTTATTTATGGTAATTGCTTGATTAATTATTTGTAATGCAAAATTCACAAACTGAGCAAAATTTATTTCTGACTCCCATGAAAAGAACTTTTTCTGTTCGATTACCTATAATTACCGCGCAACCAGAAAGTGAATCATATTTACTTCTTTTGTAACTTCTCTTTAGCCAACTTCCATCAACAATGACGGTTATCCAATAAAGTAAACAATTAATTTTGATGAAACTTAAGTACAAATGTTAATTTCATAAAACCCGGTCTTTTTTTCCAATTCTCATTGGAATTATATACCATTAAGTTCTTATAAATGAAGCTGAAGTTTTCGACCAGTTCTCTAATATCAGATATCGACAATTTGATTTTTTCCAAACCAGCAACTTCTAATATCGCTATTTGTCTCAAGGCAATAATTTGTATCATTTTGTCTTGAGACACAATTAATTTTGGCATCTATTGATAAAAACGGATTGAATATGAATCTATCATTTCTTGATTCTTTAAATATCACCTCTTAAATCAGGTATTCCTTGGGCTGAAGGATTTGATGAAAAGAGTTTACTTCTGAATTATTGTGTAATAACTTAAACATTTTGTGTGGATCTCTTTTTATTTCTATTGTAAGTACTACATTTTTTCCTATTTCTTGTTTCGTTTTCTATGAACGTAATGCACTGTCTGCTAGTTTTGATTAGACTTTTTTGCGTTTCTCCAGGATCTAGCATTGGATTGTTGGATTGTTCAAAGTTGGATTTACAGTAGGTTTCTTCCAAAGTATTTTTATTTTGTGAATATTCTGTTTAGGCTTGTGTCATTTAGAAATCCACTTTTTAGAAGTTAATAACTGAAATCATCCAAAGTATTTTTATCTAAAAAACTAGATCTTTGATTGATAGAGGAATTTGATAATGGGTTTCTTTCAAATACGTTTTCGCCTTTCTTGAAATCACTACCAATTTTTGAACTATCTGTTCTACTCACAAATTCCACCTTACTAGGTGAAGAATCAAATGATATGTTAGATCTTCCGGAACTATAAAAGTCTTTCGATTGGCTAAGTTCCTAAACCTGAATTATTTTAGGTCAATGACCCCTTGCCTTAAATAGGACTAAATTGAACTTTCCTCTTGAATCTTATGTGCATGCATAGAATGTATTTATGGTTCCATGTTAATACAAATTATTTATGAGTAATTAAAAAATGCACTTTTTCTTACGTTTTGTATTCTTTAAAAGAATCTTATAGATTAAGTTTAATTTACAAATGATTAGCGTAAATCACTTATGTATTTATTTTCGTTGGCTAAACATCATTACTGTGACATCGATTTTCTATTATCTGCTTTTGATATTATAAAATACAATATTATTATAAAAAATAATACATATTATATAACATAGATTGTACATAAAATTTTGCCCAGAAAATTATTTTCAAAATTTGTTTTTTATAGTAGTTATGTTTATCAAAATTATTTAAAATAAAAATTTTATATCTGGGAATTTTTAAAATAATGAAGTTTTTAAAATAATTCTTTAATATAGAAACTGGTTTTTATTAATAATAATCTAAAATAAAGAATAAAGAATAAAGAATCTAATAAATAAAAAATAATAATCTGTAAGCATATTTATTATAAATTGTTTTCAACAAATCAAAACATTTTATAGAAACTTACAAAATGGGTGAATATTACAAATCAATGTGTACTTAGTAATTTAAAGCTCTTACGAAAAAATGACTGTATACTTTTATTTAAATATTATTACTCAGGTAGATATTTAAAAATGTGATATTAAGAATGAATATCTCTAACTGAAATGATATATAACAAAATTTTACATCTATGAGGTTTTTCGATAAAATGGAATTTTTGAATTTAAAAAAAATTTTTGGGTACAGATTTATGGACTCAAATTCATCTGGCTTTTCAATTTTGTTATTAATTATTAATTTTGGTATAAAAAGTTTTTTTTTAATTTTTCATTGAATTTTTCCAAAATTGAAAATCTATTGCGATCTAATAACGGCATAAACGGGAAAATTTGAGCCTATAATTCGGTACCTAAAGTTCTTTAGGTCTTGAATAATTATGAAACAAATACTTAAAAAAGACGCAAATAAATTTTTTTAGTGCTAAAAGTGCCGAGCTGTTATAAAAATTTTTTAGCTTATAAAATTTAATCATAGTGCAATAAAATTATTAAATTTCATTTTCATAGACAAAAAAAAAAGATAATATTCCACTGTAGTTAGAGATATCAATAATAAGGATATATTACTGTACAAATAAAAAATTTGTATGAATAAAAACCTGTATATAAGTCCTAATTTTAGTTAAAAAAACAGTCTTATAGGTTTATATGTATAAGTTTATATGTAAAAGAATATGTGATTTTTCTATGTACCTAAGATATGATTGTAACAATAAAAAAAATATATTTTTGCAAAAAAAAAAATCTTTAAAATTTTACATACCTTATCCTGAACTTGGGAAATCCTTAATTCCTTGATAGTTAAATAAATTCAATAATTAATTTAATTTTATAAAAAAACAATTTTATTTTAATATTAAATGTAATACAATGTTTATAACACTAAATAATATTTTGTTTTTTATGATTACATAAGTCTTTTTTCACATTTTTATATAATTAATTTGTAAAAAAAAAAAAATTTAACTTACTAATTATGACATTAATTTTATTACTAAATAATATATGGCAGATAATAATTATTACAATTAATTTCTTAAAAATTATTGATATTTTTTTTATTTTTAATAGCATCTAATTTGATACTCTAAAAAAATTAATATTTAATAGAAAATTTGATATAAAATGTATACATTAATTACCTAGTATGATACATTTTTGTGATTATAAATATTTGTTCATTTCCTAACACAAAATAAGGATAGCAGCTGCAGTATTTAGAAACAGGTACGTTATTGTAAATTTTAAGAAGGAAAAAAGTTAAGTCTTTGAAATATCAGTTATGGAAATAGAGATTTTTTACAATATATTTTATAAATTTCTCTTAAAAATAATTCATTTCTTTGTTTTTGTGAAAATTTGAGTAAAAAATTTCTATTCATTGTTACTAATAATTCTAACATCTAATTGTAAATATATTTAATTTACTTGTTCTTTTAATATTATTATTATTAAGACATTTTTGATTGTGTTATGATACAATTTTTTAGCCCATTAATGATAATGGTAATATTGTCATTGGTCTATTTAAGCTTTTTATTTAAATATAATTTATTATTAATATAATATGCAAAAAAATTAATTTTTACAAAGCAAATTAGTCGAAATATTTCATCTTCTAACGTCAAAAAGTTACAAAATTTTAAGAATTGAATAAAACAGAACTTTCTTGCATATGCCATCTATGCCCAGAAAAATAAAAAAAATCAAATAAATCGGTACCTTGGGTCTTATATAATTTTTCTTTCCGAAAATATGTTTTTTTCTACCTGCTAATAAAAAATAGCAAGAGGCAAAGCCAATTGTATCTGAAGCAATTTTTTTTGACAAAGAGAAATAATGAAACAAGTGCATATTTTAAATTAAAAACCTCTCATGAACACGAACATTCGAAGTCCGATAAATCGGGCACGATTGGTAGTATCCACAATAAGGTTTTCAATCATGCGCAAATGTTTTATTTAACAATATTTTGGTTCCCTGCGTTTAAAACGAATTTGCAAATTTACGTACTAGTACGTACAGTGAACCAAAAAATTTCTTTTCGTGTTTTAACTTGCTCAATGTTTAAAATTCCACAAACTTTTTTTGAAAAAAGACAAATAATTCGTATTTTGACTTGCATTAATTTACTAATTAATAATTTTTATAAAGAAACTTATAATTTTAATCAACTATTTTATATAATTCTCTTATAAATTATAAAATATAGGTAAATTGAATTTTTTTTTTTTGATTTTTACTTCTTAAAAGAAAAATGCACAAATTAATTTTCATTCGAACAAAATTTTTTATATTGGTTCACTTGTTTGCAAACTCTAGCAAGCAACGTTGCCAAATTTTCAAACAATTTCTTTAAATATCTTCTACGCGATAAAAAATCAAATACATAAAAGATTTAATAGCATCGAATTTCTCATGCAATTTAAGTTAACAGGCAATTAATTTAATTAAAATAAATTTAACTTTAAATTTAACTTAAATCATGAATCAATTTAACACCAATTTAATATAATTACAATTCGAATATAAATTAGTTTGATATTATCTTAACAATTTAATTTTGTTAAACTTATAAAATATAAATGCAACTTTAACTGGTGAAACGATTTACATAAATAACTATGATTAAGCTTACATACCGAGTGTAAAAAATAATCAGAAGGAACTAAAAATATAAGAAATTTATATTCAGTCACTAATAATAATGTTACAAAATTCTTTCAAACACACACACTGTTCACAATTATCCTAATTCACTTTTAAACATTAACTGGTCTGACATCTTCGTCAAAAACAGATCTAAAATTATTAAAATCATCATCCTTATCATGATTATCATTTTCTTTATTATCATTGATTTCTTTCTCATTATCATTATTTTTATTTAATAAATCATTATTTTCTTCATTACCACCTTGATTATTATCATTATTAAATACTGATACAACTGATACATTTTCATTATTTTTATCATAATTATTACTGCAGTATCTTTTATCACCAATTTCTTCATATTGTCTATGATTAGTATGATAATTTTTTTTATTGAATGTACTTTGCTGTAAATCATCAGTTTCTGATGAGGAATAACTTAAATTTAATGATCTATCCTTTCTTTTGTTATTTAATTCATAATGATAAGAATTTTCATTTCTTGTTCGAGCTGTACGTTTTGAAGATGATGAGATTCTTTTGTTACAATTATTCGATGATCTGTAACTTGTACCTGCTTCTGATGATTGACAATTTTCTTTTTTACCTAGAAAAATTTTAATTCAATGAATTATTTTAGTACATAAATTACTATAAAAGAAATTTATTTTCTATATAATAAACTTTTTTTTTATTCATTGTCATTGAATTTTTCAATTTATAAACATACTTGAAATATGCGATTATTTTAACAAAAAAAAAAATTTTTCATGAATTAAAATTTATCGTTTCTTTTTATAGCTACGTGAATAAAAAAAGGACTATAATACAATGAATAATAATAAAGAAACAAAAAAAGGACTTAAAACCACAATAAAAAAAAAATTTTTGTTATTTTCTAAAAATCCATTATAATGTAAAATAAAAAAATAAGATACAAGTACCTTCTTTTTCCGTAGCAACGTCGTATAAACTACTTTCAGGACCACAGCATGATGATACATCGCCAAAATATAATTCACTTTCTGATGATTGTTTTGTTGTATTTGTTGATGATGTTGTCGTTAATTCTTGTGTTTGAAAACCTTCATTTTCAACTCCTTTTAATAATTTTTTATTATTTTTATTGTTTCCTGAATTTATATTTTTTGTTAACGTCGCTGTACCAGATGCTGTTCTAATTATACTTTCACAATTACTTATAATTGACATTGAATTATCATTTTCATTTGTTAGTTGCATTTGTTCTGTATTCTCGTAATTACCATTTGGCCTTTTTATTTCTGATGCTCTACTGTAATCTGCTGGAAAAAAACGATTTTTTTTTATGTTCATTACAATAAATTACAAAAGAAATAAAAAATTTAAGAAAATAAGAAAAAAACAAAGAGAGAACACCTACCATCTCTCAACGGGAAGCTATCAATTCTTTTTGTAATTCTATTTCTTGCATCAGTTCCAGGAAACGGTAAAACTTGCCTCCTTGCCGGACTATTAGGATCGCTATAAGGTGGTGGTGGCCCCCAGTGTGCTACTGTAGGATCGAGTACGCTGTAAGGATTTGTTGTATTATTGTTTTGATGGTTATAATGATCGTCTCGAGTTGCTTGAAGTACTGAATAAGCGTTAGCCCCTTGAGTACTTAAAATACTATAAGGGCCTACTGAAGCGTCTATTAAGTTTTCCGCTTGGTGAGATACTTGTGAGCCCGGAAATCCGTAGTTCGCATCAGTTGCTGGAGCTGGTCCTCTTGGTCTTGACCATGGTAGTCTCCATCTCCTTTAAGTTAAAAATTTTAATTTATAAAAAAAAATAAAACTTGATTTACGACTAAAAATAAAAGTTATTTACCTCGACGGTGTCAAATCTGGATTCGGTGTGTACAAATTACCCGGTGACTGCGCCCACCAAGGTCCAATACCACCACAGTCGTTACAACATCCGCATGTACCAGCAGGTCTAGCACTCACAAGGGCACCAGGTCCTTGACCGTAAAGTGAGCGACAACGCAATTCTAATTGTTCCCAATACATTTTTTTACGTTCGTGACTCAGCAATTGATAAATCAGCATGAAAGAAAATATACAAGCAAGAATTCCAGCTACTGAAACACCGAAAAGAGCTTGTAAACAAGCGTAAAGTGCATTAGCAGCGCATTGGGGCGTTCCTTCAAAAGTAAAACCATCAGAAGAACCCGACTGTTGAGAACCAAAACACGTGCACGTTCTGTAACATTAGAAAAGACAGGTGGCATGAGAAATGAAATCATTTTTTTTTTTTCTTTGATATTTATAACTTGTTATTTATATTCTCTTTTTTCAAAGATTAGGATAATTGGCTTCTATTTTTTTTTTTTTAACGTAGCCCATTCAAGTAATTTTCTTCGTTATATTTGAATTTTAAGATATAACGAGTTTTAGAATTTAAAAAGCCATAAAAACTAATTCCTTTCTTTAACAAGGTATAAAGTAGGTAGGCATATAATTATAGCTATCCTTTTATTATTTTGGGTAAATCTTAAAAAAAGCCAGAATGAAAAATTTAAAGAAAAAAAACTTTTTAAATCTAAAAAAATAATACAGGCCTTTTTTCAATGTATACAAGAGAATTTTAATTATAAACGTGTAATTATTAAAAGTTTTTTCAAAATTGGACGGAACAAAAATAAAATGAAAAGTCTTAACTGGTTCTTTATGAATTATGTAGTAAAATCTTTAAAAAATATCTGCACTGTAAAAAGTAACTTTCTTAGATTCACAAAAAAAATAGAAAAATTAGAAAATTTTCAAAAATAATCGTAAATTTACTAAATTTAGTATATTAACAACAAATTCGAGAATTCTCGATTTTTTTTGTGAATTTACGAAAAAATTTATAAATTAGCAAATATTTTTTGTAAATTTTCGAAAAAAAATTGTAAATAATCAATTTTTCTCGCGCATTTCCAAAAAAAAACGGAAATATTCAAATTTTTAGTTAATATACTAAATTTAGTAAATTTACGATTTTTTTCGAAAAATTACTAATTTTTTAATTCTATTTTTTTTGTGAATCTAAGAAAGTTACTTTTTACAGTGTACCTAAACTTAAACTCTCTGACTTTTAAAACAATTACAATTTGCATAGGTAATAAAAATTAAAATAATTTGTTCGATTTATTTTAAAATTCAAAAATAATTTATAATTTATTACGATAACATAAAATTAGAGAAATTATTATTTATGGCTCTTTTGGTACTTAAACCATATTAAATTTTGCATCGTTAAAATATCAATAAAATGTTTTTGGTAATAATTATTTTTTTACTGTCTATCTATATTAAATGTTCATAAATTTACTCATTAAACTTCATTTATATATAAATTATATCGCTATTAAATTATTCGTTAATAACTTTTAGTAATATTAAAAATTTTTAATCTGCTTTTTTTTTTAATTATTTTAATAATTATTTAACTTTTTTAATAGCTACTGAAAATAGAAAAAAAAAATTTTTAGCTGACGTATTTTTACGAAGCTTTTTTGAAGGAAAATCTCGCAGTTTAAAAATTTTATATGATATGAAGTTATTTTTTAAATTCGATTATATTTCATCATAGCTCTATTTACCAACCCTTTAGGGACGTACGTTGCACTAGTGTAACATGAAAAATTTTTAATTTATTGAGGTTATTGAATTGTAATGAACCTAAAATAGATTCAGATGGAATGTTATTTTGCGAAAAAGTGAACTTTTTTCTCTTAAAAAAATTTTATTTTAATTTTGTTGAGTTATAAATGATATCTTCGAATCAATGTGACTATCATTACGTCCTTAAAGGGTTAATTACGCAATTTAAAGAACAAAGAGATTCAAAAAAAAGTTGAAGCCGTTAATAAAATGCAAAAAATTTAAAGACTTGCTCATATACACCATATTTTTATAATTACTATTTTCATTAACTTTTTTATCACATTTTAATTAAAAACTCTTACACCATAATCTTAGCTCCAAGTTTCATATAATGTAAGTTAATATAAATAATAATTATCGTTATACACATTTTTTTTAAATTAAAAAAGTCTTTATTAAAAAAAAAGTACAGTGGATAAAAAAAAATAATAATAAAAGAGTATATTATTATTACCTTGCTGCCATATTGTAATGGCATTCTTTTATACCCTGTAATCTAGCCATATGAACGACAGTTGTGTTGACAGTGACAAGAACACAAATAAGTGCACAGACGACACTTACGGAAACGCAGACTTTCATCTAAATGCACATTTCAAAGAAACAAAAGATTAGTATAAATATGAATATTATTTTTAGAGGGGAAAAAAAGATTTTTTTTTTATTCGCTCTTTGTATAAAAAGAGATGAAAGAGGAAAAATTTATGCATTTATGAATGTTATACTAACCAGAAAACCATATCGATATTTTCTTCTTGCCAATATTATCGTAAACAATCCCATTAATATTAGCTGTAAAAAACAGAAAAAATTATATATTTTTAACTAATTGTTGTTTAATTTTGTGTCGAAAAAATATGTTAAAAGACTGTCAAATTGCAATTTCAAAGAGTTTTTTAAGAGGTTTAATAAATTTTAATAAATTTTAATTTTGAGAAAAGTGAAAACAAGTAACTATATTTTAAAATTTCTTTGTATCACACGCTTTGCAAAGCATAAAAAAGGGCTTTTTTTTTAAATATCTTTTAAAAATTTTTATTCTTTTGAATAAAAGAGAAACGTTATAAAATATTTAAAATAAAACTTTTCAAGATTATAAACTTTTGCTTTAGAAATTCAAGTTTTAAGATACAGAGTTAAAATCTCTCTTTATGCATATTATAAAAATCCTTTTCAATTATTGCAGTCTTTTGTAAAAATATATTATTTATAGAATTATTCATGTTTTTATGCATTTATAAACAGAATATGAAAATAAAATTTTAATATACTAGTTTTTTTTTTCTTTTTAAGTTCATAAAATTTAATTTTAATTGACATTTTTTTACAAATATTTTTGAAAGATTATGCAAATGTGCACATAAATTTTAAAAATATATAAACTTTTATAAAAATTGACAAATTTTTTTTTGACTTTGGAAATATGTATTTAAGAAATATTTCGCCTTTGTGAGTTGCAATTTTTTGAGATAAATAAAAAAAATTACAAATTTTATTTATTTTGGTTCCTCAAAACAAAATTTTGGTTACTTTAAAAATTGTTATTATTAATTTTTTTAAATTTAATTTTTACATCAATTTAAAACTATTTTACCTAACTCAAAAAATTTTGTAGAATCTATTTTACATTACTCAAAAAATTTTAAACAATATATTTACATATCAAAAGCTTAATTTTTAAATTACTATTCGATAAAAACACCAAAAAACAAAAGAAACAATTTTAATCAATCAGTCCTAAGAATCTAAAGATTTTTAAGGTCTTACTTATTAAACTTCAACAAATTTGTCAATTACACTAACACTCAAGCCACTAAAAAAAGAAAAAACCATTTAAATGTTTCTATTGAAATTACCTGAATACACCCCTATTAATAAAAAAATGTCAAAAACACATAATTTAAATAACGTCTACATGATTCAGAAAACAAACATTTAAATAAATTGAAAAATATTCTTTTATTTAATTTGATTAAACATAAAAAGTAACACTTGATGTCAATAAAGTTTTTGAAAGTGTATAAATTCTATTATGCATATTTAAACAATTGAATACTATATTAAACCCGTTCAAGAAGTAAAATGTAATAATCAATGCAAATAATCTTATTTGTTCTCTTACATACTCGACATTTACAATATAATACTTTTCTCCCACGAATAAAAAGATCTATTGTAGATAAATTTAATATTGTGATTCATATTATTGAAATAAAAATTTTTTTTAACTATGTATTGGTTTTTTTGTTGATTACGTAATAATGGGTATGTAAACAATTGAAAAGTAAATATTATGTTGAAAAATTTTATAAGAAAAGTAATATAAGTACTTTATTGAATAAATATTTTTATATCGACTTTTATAAAAAGGATTCTTGAGCAAATAATATAAAATTTTAAGTCTACATTTCTTATTTTCAGTATAAGGAGCACATTAAATTTAAGTAGTCAAATATTCCGTACAAAAATTTTATTCGTTCAATATCGATAATGAATATATTGCCCTATTTTGTTTTTTATTCCAAAAAAACTTACCATGAATCCTGGTATATACGATGGCACTGTTTCAAATAATGATAAACTCGCTGTGTGGGATGATAATATAGCATGAATTGCTAAAAATAAACTACCAACTGCTGAACTTAAAGTACCACATAATAAACATAATACGATGTATTTTGTGCAACAACTTTTGTTATTATTTCTTTCGTTACTGTTTTCGTTACCTGAAACAAAAAAATTTATTTATAATTAAATTTTTAAATTTATATTTATTTTTATTTGATTTGTAAATTTTTTTTATTATTATTTTTAGAAAACGAAAGGAATTCAATAAGGAAATTTCTAACTTTTGTGTTTTCTTTCTCTTAATCAGTAAAAAAACTTATATGTTGCCAAGAATGTGCAAAGACTGTTTAAGAGTTCAATTTTTGATTATAAAAATCATCATGACATTACAAATTCAAGTAAAATTTAAACAGATCAGCCTGTCAGTATTTGTGAAAAATCTTTTTTTTTATTCTGTAATGTGTTATTTATAAATTTATCAATTAAAAAAAAAAGAAATATTTTATACGAAGTACATAATATTGGAACTTTTCTTTAGAAAACACGATTTTTAACTATTACTTTTTTTTTATTTCCGGAGGAAATTTATTATCGGCAACATCCAAAACTTAAACTTAAACTGATAAACTATAAATATTATCAGGTTAGCAGTTTTCATAAGATAAGTTTGATTTCACATCCGAAACATTGTTTCCTGGTACCAAATTTATATGATGCTTATCGCGTTAGCATACAAAATTATTTTCGTTAAGAGTTGGCTATAACTACAGTTATTTTATTATGTAGATCAGAATTAACCAAATGACCATGTTTGACCTAAAATGACCAATTTTTAAATTGCTCCCAAAATTGGAACTTTTCACAATTATGGGTTTTATAGAGAATTGTTTAATTGAGATTTTTAATGAGGTCAAACAAAATTTGCAAACTTAATCTTCGCGTTAAAAAATATCAAAATGACGAAACTGACATTTTGAGCTCGTCATTTTGAATTTTCAAAATCTGACAAAAAAATTTGATACACTCATTAAAATTTTTAAGAAATTATAAAAATATCGTTAATTTCTTAAAACTGGTCATCGGAAAATTGATAAAACCTTTAAGCCATTTTTAGCAAATGCTTCAACTTTAAAGTGAATCTAGTACAAAATTAGGAATCATAAATATTAAAGGAGCAGTATATGCAAACATAAAATAAGGTTGAATAAAATTAAAATCAAAAAATCAAATTGTGACACATTCTGCGATTCTCTTACGGTACTTACAAAGAATGTTCCATATATACATAATTATATGTATTTCTGTTCTATAAATTTTTTTGAATAAATTAATGAATCTTAAATATTTGTATATCATTAAAATATTTTTTTTTTTTTTGTAAATATACAAAAATATTATAAATTTAAATTTAATGACATTACTGTCGCAATTTACGATAAAAATTAGTCGAAATATTTTATGTAAAAAATGGTAGTAAATACCGACAAAAAATACTATGATCTTATACCGGCATACATAAATTTGAATTAAAAAAAAAATCCAAATAAAAAATTGTAATAAAAAAACGTACAATATAGATTTCAATAATACATAAAAATCAATTACATTTAAACAATAAAAAAAAATTGAATCGAAATCAAATAAAAAAATTGAAAATTTTTCTGTCATATTTTTTCATATAGGTAGGTAATCAATTCGATTCGTTCTGTTACCTCGCAATATCATTTTTTTTAATAAAATTTCTTTTTTAAAAAATCACATAAAATCACGTGGATTTAACACCCCCGTCAGAAAAATAATAACAAAAGTTTTTTTTTTGAGTCTTATTTCGATACGCTTGAGTATATTACATTGAAATTTTATAAAGATTTTTTTTGCATTCATTTAGGATAAAAATCTAAAAGTACACACACATAAACTCAATATTTATTCTATTATACTTATTTGCTTTTGTATAAATCAAAGTTATTATTATTATTAAGTTTGCGTGTTTTTATGCATTTTTTTATTCAATGCAATAAAAATTTCTATAAAAGGGATAAAGCTAAGGATTATAAAAAAATTTTTTTTAGGTAAAAATTTGAAGAGAAAAAAGTTTTTTTGAATTATTGAGAAAAAAATCTCCACCTACTCATATTTAACTATTTTTATTCAATTGTAAATAATAAAATTTACTACCTGCAGAGGCGAGGGTAAAAAAATAAAACTGACATTACAGAAAGAAGAGACGTCCTACTATTTCAGTGATTTTACAATTTTTAACTTTTTGTATGTATTTTTTTCCTCCTGCTGAGGTAAAAATATAGTCTCATAAAAGAAAATTTCAACAAAAAGTTAGAGAAATTGGTTCGTGAGAAGAAGAAGAAGAAGAAGCAGACGTTGCATACAAGTGTTATTATCATTATTATTATAATAGTGCATGGCATGTTAAGTGTGGGAATTTTTTTTTCTTTTTTCAAAAAATTCTTTTTATACTAATATCTTGCAAATTTTACTCTTTATATAAATGTTTTTGCGTGATTCGTCAATCGAATTAAAGATTATTTTCTCTCGATAAAAGATCAAGCTTTTTTTACTTAATTTAATTTTTGTATTATAAAATTCTTTTCATCCTGTTTTTGTTGTTTTTTTCAAAAATTTAAGACCAAAAATTGTATATAATAAAAAGGAAGATAGAAGCTGATTTTAAAAATCATGAATGACATTTTTACTGCTATACTTTGATAAAAAAAAACTTGTCTATTAACATTCTTTTATGAGTATAATAATAATAAAATTTTTAGGTTAGTTTTTTTTTTATTTTCTTTTGAAAAAATACTTTTTAAAAATGATACATTTTTTTTTGAAATATTAGATTTTTGTTATGAGATAAGAATAATGTACTATAAAATTACATTTTTTACAAACAGATGTTGATTTTAAAAAAAGATTTATTTTTGTGATTACATGATACATAAATTCTTAAAAAAATGAAAATTATATAACAAGATACCTAGAAAATTGGATACTATTTCTGTTTTATTAATATATTATGTCATTTTTCTTTTAAATTTTTTATACTACAACTTAACTGAAGTATTCTAATCGATAACGAAGCATATAACGCACATAACCTAAAAATTATAAATTTCATGCTTTCGTTTAATTTATTTTCAAGTGAATCTTTCTGTGTAATCTTTTCACACCCCAAAAATAATAATTGTAATTAATAATTTTGTTTGGTTTAAGTTTTTTTTACGAAATAAAAACTATAAATATAGTTTATCATGAGAGTGAAATCAAAAAGAAAAAAATTATAACAGGTTTGTGTAAACACATGGAACATGTTTACTACAGCTGAGTGCTAGGTAGAATCCATAAATGTTTTCCAATATTACAATATAATTTGCTATTCTTGTAATTTTTAATTATCATCTTTATTAGACGTTAACATTCTAAACTTCATTTTATTCTGATCCCCTAAGCCCGTATTATTCTCATTCCCTAAATCAAAAATATTCTAATAATAAGTCCCTTAACCCAAATTAGTACAATTCTTTAAATCGAAATTATTCTAGGTCCCATTTGATTCCTCTCCCTTAAAATCAGACACTTTTGGCCCTCTTTTGATTTTCAGATTCACAGGTACCCCTCCCTATGATATAAATAAACATGTTCCATGTTAAGTACTACTTGTAAAGTACTAAATGCCAGATTTTTTTTCAAGACTTTAAAAATCATGTTTTACTCATAGTCAAGCCACCACGCCGTAGAGGACCATTCGTCCTGCGTGGATAAAAGTGGATTTTATTAATGTTTTTTGGTCTTCTGAAACCGAATCAGGGGTCCATTTTAACCCAAACGTGTCAGATTAACTGTTATTAACCAATTATTGCAAAATTGGCCATAATTTAAGGTCTGAAGCTAACAATTTAAAATTTTAAAAAGGGACCAAAGAAATTTTATACAATTTGACCTGACGTACCCGAATTTTCTATTTTTGAAGTAATTAGATAAATTGTTTAGTCAATATTTAGCATATAATTTAAAATCTTCATTTCAGGCCATATTTCGTAATAATTTGTTAGGAAGAAGAAACTGGTAATTTTTTAGGCAAAATCAACTTAAAATTCGTTTTCAGCAATTTATTTACATGTTAATTTTCATATTATAATACAAACAATAATTCAAAACAATACATCGCTTTTTGCCTAACCCTTAGCAGGTAAATCCACCCACTTGACCTAACAGAAGTTCTAAAACAAATAATGCCTTTAACTATCGCTTTGAGTTACTACTTACATTAATAAAATAAATAGAGGTAAAAAATTTTTCAAACATTAGAGTAAATTGCACCAATTCTTTTAATTCGAAAAAGTCAATTACCAAAACTTCCTAGAACTAAAAAATTACAACCCAATAAAGAAAATTAGAAAATAAAGTAACGCGAAACAAAATAAGTAAATAATAAACCAAGGAAAAACTATGTCGTATAATTTGATATAGTAATGTAAAAAATGGAGTAAGAAAAAAATTTATAATATTAGATTTAACTTGATTAAATTTAATCCGGTTAGGATGTCATTTAAGTTAAATATATTTTAAAACCTGTTACATTTCCTCTTAGTTTATAACTTAATTGATACAATTTCTAGTTAAATAAGAAGGCGTTTTAAGTAAAAAAAAATATGGAAAAAAACTTGGTAATTATAATTTAGTTCAAGTTACAACGATGTTCTTAAATTATTAAATTATGAGTATCTTAAGTAAAACAGTTAAATAAATACTTTTATAATATGCAAAAATGTTTTTAATTTATTTTCATTATAAGTTAATGTCATATTTTGTTAAATATTGGAATTATTTCAAATAATTTTGATTACTAAAATACTAAGAACGACAATAGAAAATAATAATAACAATGATGTCAAAAAGATTTTATGCTCATTGGTTATTCACAAAGTACATCTTTAGCTATATTAAAGTAGAAAATACGGTAGGACAATAGTGCCAAATGTTTTTTAGGGTATATTAGAATAAAAAAGGGGGCCAAAATATTACTTCATTCAAATATTAAAAGATCTCTTAATAAACTTAATTTTTATGTCATATTAAATATTCTTTATTAAAAAAAATGGCCTACATAAAAGTCAGATATTATTATTGTTTTGTGGGTTGAGCATTAAATTTATGAATTGAAAAGGGTCTTCACAGGAAATCGTTTTTGTATGTTTAATATTGCGAGACGTCGTAATATTTTAATGACTAAAACTCTTTTGGAAACAATAATCATGAAGCTTAGATTAGTTATTCCGGAAATTAATCAGAAAAGAACGAAGCAAGGCATGCAAAATTATTATTTGTTATATCTAAGATTTGAACTGATAAAGAAACTTAAGGATTACTGCACGTCCCATAGGAAAATATAAACATCCATTTTTTTATAAATTATTAAATATGTATAGTCACACATCGAACGTGTCAGGTTCTAATAATAGTAAGCACGTTTTTGAATTTGAAACTGCTTCATCTTTTAAAAATTTTAAATCTTTTTCTGGTGAATCCAAAGAAATTCTCTATTTAAATTTGCTTGCTGAAGTATTATGTAAACAATTGAACAGAAATCTAATTTTTGTTGAGACATTATCCCTTAATCAATAGAATAATCCATTTCAAATTCATTTTGTACAAATCGTCATTTAGACAAAATTCCTCCCCCCCTCCGTCTTTAGAACATTTTTCAAATTCTTATTTGTAAAAGAAAAGCTCGGAGACTCTGAGGAGAAAGTCCAAACATAAGGTCTTAGTGCACAAAGCTGTGAGTGAGAAAAAAGATTTTAAAAGCCTCTAAATAAAAATTCAATAAATATCCAAAATCAATAAATTTAATAGAGAAAGGGTGGAGGGGTGAAATTTATATTTATTTTTTTCCTTAAAATAAAATTCAAAAAGGTTTAAAAAAATAATAAATAAAACATTAGCAAAAAAACAAAATTAATATTCGTTTTAGTAATTCTTACTAAATTTTTTAATTTCTTTCTAATTTTTTTTATTTCTCAATCATTCAAAATTTTCTCGGTTGTTAAAATTTTTTAAAGTAAATAAACTTTGAAATCAAGGCATGATTTTCCTTATAAATATTCTGTATACCAATTTACTCAGATGTAAACTAATACGACTCCTTTGTTTAGTCCTGACTTATCTTTCCATTGTTATAAGATCTTTTCTTCCTTTATAAGTGACTGAAGCTTTTTAACTTACAAGCTTCGTATAGATTACAAAAATTTTCCCCTAAAAACAATATTTTTCTATTAAATTTTTTCCCCTAAATGAGCAAAATACTGTAGGATCGATAGTTTCTTGAGTGAGAAACCGAGTACAAGAAACATAATATTTTGCAATTATACACCAGCATTTCTATTTGTACATCGATAAGCTTTCACAATGTAACGTTTTTTATCTGATATCGAGCCTGCAAAAACTTTAATTCATCAAACATTTCTATTATAAATTATTTTCTACACTATCATAAAATAGAATATTATCAACATTTATGCAATATAATACAGCTTTTTCAACATATTGTCAATTCAATTTTGGTTAAATAGGAAATAGAAACATTTGAATACGAATAGAAATATATCAAATTTTGTATATGTTAGTACACAAATGGATCTATTTATTGAAGCGTTTAGTATTTTAGTGATTGTGGCTTTTACCATATCGATAAGTTGATAAATGACAAATTTATTTATCATTTAAATTATTTTTCAGAAAAATTGATATTCATCATTTTTATCTAATATTAAAATAAGTTCGCAATTTTTTATTTTAAAATTTCTAAAGATATTTTCATAATTAGGTCAGTATAATAATAATGGTTCATTTTTCCTTGATAAAATAAAAACAATAACAAATAATGCAATAAAATGAAGGCTAATCGATATTTATAATATTTTAAGTATCTTCGTTCTAAAATATTTAGGTTTCTCATCTGCTTGGATTTATTTTGAAATTATTGTAGATTTAAGCTAATTTAATGCTTTAATTAATTGTTTTATTTTGAGTACAATTTTAAGCGAAACTTAAGCCGAAATTCAAGTAAAAATTTTACATTAAATGAAATACAAAAGATTTGTAAATTCAAACAACTTAAATTTTAATAAACACAAAAACTACCTATAACTAAAAAAAGAAAAACATACCAAAAGTATGAGAACACCTTGGTCTTGAAATATAATCATTTCCAGTTAAATATGAATATGTTTGATAATGCGGTGCCATAGATGCTAAAGCATCATAAGATGCCGGTTCAATAATTCCTTGAGATTGCAGGTTATTACCGTAACGACATCTTACTATGTGTAAAATTGGTAACCCTCGATCCATTTTTTTGAAAATTTATAATGTTTTTTTCAAAAATACACTAGCGCCATCTCAAATTAATAGCTCACTAATTAGTTGCACTATAATTTTAATTAACTTTTGCCGCATGTTATAAGCATACTCTATGCGTATTTTTAAACAAAAAACAAATTTACAGTTTTAAAAAAATTGAATTTTAGTAAATAAGTCGAAAAATTGAATTTAAAATAATAAATGAAAAACAAAATAATTTTTTAGTCTTTAAAGAAAAAAAAAAAAGAAAAAATATTAAAACAAGTATATAAAGCTAGACCAAACAGGTCAATAAAGTCTGGAGCAGAGAAAAAGCACTGGATATAATATCCATAGGGTTTTGTGCAGTAGATGGTTTCGTATGATATATAAATATGTATATTGAAAATATTGCTGTTACTAAAGTGCGCATGGTTGCTGAGCAAGCGCGTTAAACAGTAAAAAAAGAAGCTTTTTAATATTATGAGCTTTTTTTTTTATCATTATGTAGATTTTTATTTATTTTCTTTTTTAGATAAGAAATAATCGTTATTGGTATTAAAATAGAAAATCTGTGCTATTAAAGGCTCTGTTTTTTTATCCGAGTTATATTTTGCTGACTTTTGTATTTTTTAACGTTTTTTTATTCATATTTTTAATAAGCATATTATGTAAGGAAATATTTAAGATAAAAGGATGTAATAATGTAGAAAGATGATATTTTAGAATATAAAATAACGTTTTTAAATTTAGATTTATCTTTTGGTTGAGGAAACGCAGCAAAATTTATTTATTTGGACGGGCAGTGATTTGAAAATTTTAAAACGCGTGGTACAAAACTAAGTTTTTTACTGAATTTAAAGAGTTGAATTTTTAAATAATATGATAAAATTGAAAACTTTGTTATAATTTTTAAAAAAAAAGGGGTTGATAGCGGTGTCAAATTTCTCAAACTGCTTTCTGTTTTTGATTTGTCCCGTAGGACTAACTAAATGACACACTTTTAACTTCGAGCTAATTTAAATATTTGTGAATTCTCATGAAAACCTTCCACAAAGAAAATCAAAAAATCTATGTATGTGTAACAAAATGTTATTCAGAAGTAAAAAACATATTATACATTTGCACCCCTCGAGAGGCCTAAAGTTCCCAAACAAAACGATAAAAGTTTATAAATGAATAAGCCTCTTTTCCTTTGGGGCTCCCAGAGGCAAAACATTCACTTCACATAAAATTTTTTAAAAGAAACCGCTTTATATAATAAATGAAAGTCTTATATTTAAATTTTGAATTATTTCTTAATAGGACGTTTGATAGGTGTTGAGGACCTCACTTTGCAGAATATATGGAGGTAAACCTACAAGAATCAAAACAAGACCTAAAGAATCAAGATAACAGCTCAAGAATCAAAAAGGTAAAATACAGAAAGAAGGGTCAATGAGGATGGGTATTTTCATTCAGAAGAAGCACAATTTATAAATGATTTTACCTTAGCAAAGGACCCCCCCTCCTCAAATTTCTTGATGCGTTTTTGTAAGCAAAAATTTAGTCCTGACTTAATTTTGTAAATAGCCTAGTATTAAACACTTTTTTTCCAGACTCAAATTTCGTTATGGGTTTTTAACGGTGAAGTTTTATCGCTAAAGGTGTAATTTCATTATTCAAAATGATATGCAAAATTTTTTAAAGGTTTAAAAATCTAAAAATTAATTACTTAGCAAAGTTTATGTACATATTCAGAATTAATTTTTGTCAGTTTTTTCATCGCATCAAAGAGTTTAAAACGGTATTTTGTGTAATAAAATATCGCATGAGAAATAAAAATTCTACTTCTATCAAATAATTATAATTAATAAATTTTATGAATGATTAATTATATTTAAGTTAATATTAAAATTTTAATTAATTATGTGTATTATAAAATTCTTTTGTTCAAAAATTTACAATGTAATATAATAAAAAACTTAATCCATTTTACAATCCTACACATATTTTATATTATTATCTGCTCTGCGTGTTGATTACATTAATTAGTTACGCTTATTTTTCATAATTTTTCATTATATTCAAGTAATAATAAAAAATTATACCGAATTAAAATTTTTTTTTTCTTTATAATTAAAGTTATTCATCTACATAATTTTATAATTTATCTAATTTTATATGCTAAAATAAAACTTTCTTTCTATCAAAAATTAGCGATTTTAATAATATGATAGTAAAAACAGGTTATTTTATAGCAGTAAATTAAATTATATGTTATTTTGATAAATTATAAAATTAATTTAATTATTATGGTATATAATAATAATTTTTTTTTAAAACTGATTTATATAGGATTATTTTATGCAAATTTTTTTTCTTCTTCTTGTCAAAATATAATTATTTTTACTTATTATTTGGTTAACATTTTTTTATTAAGTGTCATTAAAGTACCATAAAAAGTAGAACAAATTTTGAAAGAGGATTATAATTTATTGTTTTATAACTATATAATAGGCCTCAACCATCAGTTTATTTAAAATAATTAATTTAAAAAAGGGCTTTATTCTTATTATTTTAAAAAATAAAATAATTTTTCAAGTATTTTACTCGGTATTGTCTTTATTATGAAGGGTAAAATCAAAAGAATTTTTTTTTCAGATGACTTCATTTCAATCTTCTTTCAATTCACTATCTGAAATGTCTATGATTTTATTAATTATATATGAACAGTTCTTTTTTTTCTGTTAATTATTCAAGCAGATAATGAACACAAAAAAATTCCTTTATTTTTTTTAATTTTTTGGTCTTGAGTCAAAATAATACTCAGCATTGAGCTTGCAAGTAAAATTTTCCGCACCTGTAACCTTATTTTTGAAAATTAACCACAAACCCACATTTACCTACACATACACACATAAACCAGTTGGGGGCCTAAGAGAGACCAATTTCACCAATTCTCGATTTTTAGCAGTCATTTAATGCTTATGACTATTTGATTGAAATTTCGTAATTTTTACAAAAACCCTTGAAAGTTTACAAAAATTTACACCGCCAAAGTGAAATCACTTGAAAATGTTTGCATTCTTTTCACTTTTGTCCCAACCGATTTCTTGATATCAAATTTCTATGGACAGGCCCTTGGAGGGGGGTGGGGCTGGTTTTCCCCTTTTTGGGGATAAAATAATTTTTTTCTTAACACTACAAATCTATTAATTTTTTTATTTTAAGACGAAAAAGTGGATACAAATTTTTCAAGAAATTGCATTTCTTGTCAGTTACAGCTCCTATAAGTTTGATTAACGTTATTTTAAATTTCCAAAACATCAAACTTTGGGAGCTGTAACTGACAACCTTTTCGACTCCACCTTTTCTTCTTAAAATAAAAAATTAATCGATTCGTAATGTTTAAAATAAAAAAATGCACCCTCCCCCCTCCCTGAAATGGGGAAAACAGCTCTGGTCCGTACAAAGAAGTTTGATATGTCAAAACTTGATTAGGACAAAATTGAACCAAATTCAAAAAAAATTTTCAAGTGATTTTACTGTAGCGGGTGAAAACTGGAAGAATCCTAATAAATATGTAATTATTTTTTCTGCTATAATGATGTATCATTATCAAAATTTGGTAAAATATTAAAAATAAATAAAAATTATTAGAAAAGGTTAAATTTAATTGAAGACTATAAACTCTTTGACTATAAAATAAAAACAGGAATTTTCAAAATAACGAATAAATTCGTTAAGAATTAATATTCATATGACAAATTCATTACTCACTTTTTCTTAAAAAAGGAAAATATTTTAATGACAACGTAAAAATTATTAGGGTGTGAAAGGATATTTATTTAATGGTTTCAAAGTACCAATCAAAAAATTTGATTTTTACTTATAATTTTTAAAGAATTTGATAAAAAGCATATTTTCATGTTAATAAACAAATATTGATTTTTGAATATTTCCTATTTTAAATCCTTTATAAAAATAAAAATGATTTTATGAAAAAATTTTTTTTTCTCACGATCTTCATTCTCAAAATTCTATATTATAAGATCACATAACAAACATAAACAAAAATGTATAGCAATATGCCTTATGTTATTTTTTTTATTCCAGAATGATGTAGTATTAAAAAAAGGATAAAATAAATAAATAAATGATATATTATACTCACGTTGATTATTAGGAACAGCTGCTGGTAATTCATATGTTCGAGTATTTGGTCTTGGTGGAGGTCTAGGTGGTAACGCTGGTGGTTGATGTAATCTTTGATTTGATACATCGTCGTAATCATTTTCACTTTCGTTTGTATCGTGTTTTAATCTTAGTGTATTATGCTCTTGGATTGTATGGCATTGGCATTTACTTTTTGTACTATTGTTTAAATTCATCTGTCGGATAAAAAAATATTTTTTTTATAAATATTTTTCATATTATTTTTTTATTAGTATCTAAATATTTAGTTTATTTAATCTCTTTTTTAATGTAAGTGAAAATATTTTTTAAAAAGAAAAATATAGCAAAACCTATTTAACAAGTTCTAAGAGAATATTTTATTTTAAACATTTTTTTTCTTGATGAAAAATTCGTAGTAAATCTTATTGCTATAAAATTTTTTATGTATACATATTTAGTGAAATTAGTTTTTGGAATATATTTTTTAAAAAATTCGAATTTTAATTATTTTTTTTATTCCTAATAGTTTTGTAAAATAAAATCTTGGTAGTATAAATAAAATGACATAAATGCAACTTTTTGAGATTTGACGTTTTTTTGCAATAATTTTTTTAAAAATTCTGTTCTTTTGGCGCCATTTTTTTTAACAGGAAATACATATTTTTCAGCTTACAGCATTAAATTATGCAAGAAAATAATAGTATAGTATAGTAGAATATAATGAAGAATCTAGTCAAATGACTCTTTTACTCCTCTGTTCCCGAAATAAGACAAACCACTAGAAAATTTGATGTGCATTTTTCTCAATCCTCAACCAACTGAAAACTCCACATCGAGTTGCAATGTAGTTGCAAAGAGTTTTGCTATTTTTTTCGCAAAAAATTTTCTACTCTGTCGCAACTCTTTGAAACTCTGTGAAACTTGTGTTGCAACTTCAATTGGATTAGATCTTCAATAGGTTGAGGATTGATTTTTCTATAAACCACCTTTCTCCTCTGAATTTGTCTTATGTAATTTATGGATGTCCCCTTATCAAAAATAAATATTTTTATTTGAAAAAAATAAAATAAAAAATTAATATTCTGATGATGGTAAGAATAATAAAGTAGTAATCGTGAGAAAATGAATATAAATTAAACGTTGATCTTAATACATAAGCAAATTATAGTATTTTTTTCTTAGAACCCTTATTATTTTTTTTAATGTTGTCATCAACATAAAAGTGACTCAAGCTTATTAAAAAAAAAAAATTTAATAGAAAAATTAGGGTATAAATTTAATCATAATTACAAGTTTTAAAAAGTAGTATGGCACCTGAAACTAGATTTTTCTAATACCTCTGGATTGCGGGCAACTGGGTCGATTTTCATTTTTTAAAGCGGAAATTGTTTGTAAGATTGTCTAGTTCAAACGCAAAAAATCCAAGTGCTTGGTCTTTTAAATTTAACCCTCAAAGGGTAAAAAAGGGTCAAAAATCAGTAGCAATAAATTAAATTATTTAAATCAACTAAAAAAGCAATTCAAATTAATTACTGAGGGTACTGATATAAATTTAAACTAAAAAACTTACTTCGTAACTATTAAAATACAAAAATAATCAATAAATAAGGGTCAAAAAGGGCAGTTCTATAAGATGAAAAATGTAATTTTTATAATATTCAATGAAAAAAATTCTGTGGTGTTTTAGAGGCTCAAATGCAAAATTTATTAATAATTATGTTTTTAATGCATATGTATATATTTACATATAAAGGGCAGCCCTGAAGGGCAAGCGTGTTAATTACGTTATATTCAATTGAAATTGAAAATTGTCAGGTTTTTAAGGATACGGATGAAGTAATTTCAATAAATATTATGTTTTTAGTAATATGTTCCTAAAAACAAAGGGCAAGCATTTTAATTTCGTTGTATTAAGTTGTAAATAATCTTATCTATAATGAAAATGAAGTATATTATTTATTACTTGCTTTATTGATGTATTAATTGCTATTTGTTTATAACTTTGATCATACAAATGCACAATACTGAATCCTTACTTAAAAACAACAGCACATCAAGAAATCTTGTTTCTGACTAAAAATGTTTCCAAAAAAAATTTTTTTTTGTACTGCGGCCCGAAAGTATACGTATTTCCCGGACGCTGCGCGTCCGGCAAAGACGTATTTTCTCGCCACAATCGCAAAAAAATTTTGAACAATCCTCGGCCATAAACAAAGAATGACCCAAACGCAGTTTACCATCCTCGGCTTCGCCTCGGAAGGTAATTTACGTGGGGTTTGGGCCATTCTTTATTTTTCTGGCCTAGGACCGTAATATACTATTCTTTATTGCATTCAAATTATTGCTTCTTTTCTTGTATATTAAATATGCAAGCAGACCTTTTTTTGTATGCATGTAACGGAAAAATATTGATTGAAAAAAATATTGGTTTCACTAATTTTTTGGAAAACAATAGGAGTAATTCACCTTTGTCGCCAAGATAAATGACGTACGATGAAAAGGTAAAAATGTTTGTCTGCTGTTTTCTTAAATAACTTTTTTTTTAATAAAGATATGAAAATGAAAAAAAAGGCATTTTAAAGAGATTTTAATTGAGAATACTTTAATTATGAAAACTTTTATCTTTTGTGCAAAAAAAATAGTGAAATTTTCAATTAAATGGGAAAATTCGCAGAGTTGAAAATTCTTGAAACGATCAAATCTCGTTCTGAAAGTGTAGTGGAGAAAAAAAAAAGATCGGAGATATTAGGGAAATTGCCCTACAAAAGGTTGTTACTAAGTTATTTTCTGCAAGCAGTATATTTTTCCGATAATTTTCCAAAAAATGAAAATTTATTTGAATTTTTTTTAAAAATAGCATGTTTTTGAAAATTTATTGTACTATAAACCAAAAAGTACGCCATGTATTAAGACCAAAATTTCTGGAAATGTAAAAAAATATAAAATTAAATATTCCCTGTTTGGATTTTTGGATCCGAATTTTCCTTCTCCCCCCCAAGGTGACCTTTTTAAAAATTAAAATTTTTTTATTTTTTTATTTTTGTCGTAACTTTATTATTATTAATGCTATAAGCCTCTAATTAGTCTCAAATGAAAGATAATTTTTTGCTTTGTAAAAGAGCACAAAAAAAATTTTTTTGTAAAACTTACCTGTTTGGAGATAATTGAGGAAACAGATGGCAAATTGTCATACTGTCAATTACAGCGCCATCTTTTACGCGCTTTGTTTACATTGGCAGTGGTCAATGAAAAATAAATAAATTAGAAAATGATTCCCGTTTTATTGACTTTTAAATTGAGCCATTATACATCCTAACAAGTGCAATACTTTTTGAGCTATTAAAGAAAAACTGATCCAAAACACGTATTTTTAGGGGTGAAAATTGCAGTTTTTCACCCGTCATATCTCCTAGGGAAATAATTTTCCAAAAAAGTTGTAAGGAAGTTTTTTTCTTGAAAACGAATCATACACATGATCCAATGTTTTTTTTTTAATTTTCTTTATCGCCCCATTATGGGGGGCGGGGGGGGAGTATTTTTACCGAGCAAGTTCTGGATTTTTTTGCATATAAACTAGACACCCAAATGAACATATTCAGCTAAAAAAAAGTGTATAAATCAATAGTTACCAAAAATCCGAGGGGTATGCCTTAAATCCCATACTAAAGGGGTTATTTTCATATTTTATGAATAAACTAAAAATAAATTTGTATTTTTATTGCGACAGAGGAAAAAGTGCGGTCAATCTTTTTTCTAAGTGTGTGTATTTGTAAGATTAATTATTTGAAGTAGTTTCTAAATTAGGATAAATTATAATTATGTATACCATATAATTAAAAATGATTTTTTACATTTTTAGATATTCACATGAAATTTATACTATGTTTATAAAAATTCTTTAAATCATTACTTTTATAATTAACTTAACTTATGGTTAATGTAAGCAAGCTAAATATTTTATAATGATTAATAATTTATATTATCCGTTATGTAAGGCGTATTATATGATTTATTATAAGAAATGATAAGATGAAATTGAAGTGTCTTTGTTACTATAAAATTTTTTATTTCGAATAAAATATCATTAATTTTTTTATTGGGTACCTTTGTGTAATATAATTTTTTTTTATTTTCAAAAATTTTATGTATATGGATTGATTCTAAGAAATTTCGTAAATGATTTTTTTTAATTGTTATTTTTAACTCTTCAATTTTATTGCTTTTTTTTGTGTGTTGTTAGGTGAAGGTCACTTTTTTTATCATATTTTCAGGTTCGAGGATTTTTTTATTTTAATTTTTTTTCTTTTATATTCATAAAATGTTTATTTTCATCTGGAAGGAGTTGGAAACATGGGATACCCCATAATGGGATATTTTTTTTATGGTTTTACTTTTTTTATTAATTTTTTCTACTATGATTTTTAAATGATTCATCATTTTAAGATTTTAAATTTTCGTTAACATTGCAAATTAAGTCATTTAGAACTTTAGCAATTTTCAAATTTTATATCAAATCTGTTGCAAAAATTTTTCAAATAATGAGCCTAAAGTGAAATATTAGTCTTGTTTATGTATATATGGATTAATAAAGATACCCTATGTCAACCAAAAAAATTATAAAGGGATAGCAACTAAAGGAAATCTTACAAATAAATTAATCTTTGTAAGATTTTGTCTGAATCTTTAAAATATATAAAATACTATAAAAATTTCAAGCATCTCTTAATGGCAGTATGAAAAATTTTTAGATTGGTTTTTTCTCTAGTCCTGTAGCTGGCAATAGGAATCACAAAGTCATTTCGACCTAGTAAATACGAATCCGGGGTCCATTTTACATTTCTGGTCAATTTTTTTTTATCAATAAATTTTTGTAAATTTTTGTAATAAATTATCCATTTTGCAAAATCGACGAGGAATTACGCAAAATGGATCTCGGATTCGTATTAATCTGGTTGAAAACATAAATACCATCCAATTTTTACCATGGGTAATGAATTGAATTGTTGGGCGTGATAGACTAATCAGATATAAGCCAAAAAATATTCTATAATTTTGTAGTGGTACTAAAATTACTTGGTTTAAAAAATTGCGAATCCGAGTTCAATTCTACATGTGAAATAGAAACTTTTAAAGAAATAAATTTTTCTTTTTAAAAATTCATCTGAATAAGCCCATATACATAAAAATTTTATCAAAAAGAATGTAAATTAATGATGTAATTCATAAACATAATAATAAAAAGCCATAAAAAAGAGTAATTTATTTTAGAATGAAAAAATAAATAAATAATCAATAAAAAATAAAATTTTATTACAATTAATTCAATCAAGATAACTAATTATAATTCTCTGGCCCTCTGACTAATCTAACTGTTTTTTATTTAATATGTTAAAAAATTTATATAGTAAATTTAATTCATAAAAATTTACCTGTGAATTTCCATTAAGTTCAACTAATGATATATTTTTAATATTATCATTTTGATGATTTCTCCTTCCATATTTAATAGCAACAGTATCGTAACCAGTTGTATCGTTAGTTTTGCATATTTGTGTATCAATTGGTGTTATTCTATATTGTAATGATGATAAATGGTGTCGATTATGTTGCTGTTGTTCTAATGTTAAATCTTGGTTCGACAAATTGTTAGTATTTTGACGACAAACTGTTGTTCTTGCTGATTCTAATGCTTTTCTACTTGGGTACAAATGATAATGTAAATGATTGACCGATGGATCACCAAATATCGCTGTTGGTATTATTTCATGATGATGATGATGTGGGTGTGGATGAGGATGAGGGTGAGGGTGTGGACTTAAGTTTAGTCTTGATGGTGAAATTGGATGCAAATGAACTGTTGCTATCGTTGGTGGTTTTCTTTCGATCGTTGAATCATTTGTAGCTGATGTTGTTACTGGTATTAATGATGTTGGCGGAGGTGGTTCAATAATTGTTGGTTCACCTTGTTGATTAACTTCGTAGTACCGCAAGTTTTGGATACTACCATGAATTAATGAATCTCGATTTGAATGCATGTTGATATCTTTTTTTTACAGATTCTTTTGTAATTAATGATTTTTATCAAAAAATCGATTAATTATAACTTTTTTAATTGTTAATTAAATCGATTAATATTAGATTTCGGCATTTTACTCTTTGTCCATTATTTAATACACAGCATGAGATCTAAAAAATAAAATTTATTTCATATTATATTGTGATTTTCATTTATTTTGAATGTGTAGGAAGTATTAATAATACACGTTAGAAAGTTTATTAATGATTTTGTATCATTTTTTGAATTTATATTATTAGATTTTTTTCTGTTGTAAAAAAAAAAAATAATTAATTTAAATTTATTAGACTAAAAAAAAAAGTTAAAAGAAATTCATCTCTTATTAGTGTAATAAAATGTTATAAATACTTAGAATACTTTTTATTTTTATGAGAATTTCTTTTTAAAAAAAAGTAATAAAAAAATAAAATTTTTTTTTTATTATTATCATTAAAATGATATAATGTGATTTTTTTTCTTCAAATTTTGTATTTTTTTTTAGATTATTATCAAAAATTCTTTTATTTATTGCTTTTATAGATCTATAGTATGAGTAATAACACTTTCATTTGAGAAAAAATTTTTATTTTTAAGAAAAAAAAAACCGGAATTGAAATTAAAATTTTTTAAGGAGTTTTTTTGAATGTAATGATTTTACATTTGTTGATTTTTTTATTGTATTTTTTGTAAAAGAAAAGTTTTGAATGATGTGTAATTAATCTTTTTTTATGAAATAAAAGATTTTGACATTCCTTTGTAAAAATTGGTTTTTGTTTGAAAATTTAGACAAAATTGATTTTTTTGTGTTAATTTATTTAGGGTACTTTTAAGAATTCAGGGATTTCAAAATTTCACACTTTTAATGATTTTATCTTAGATTTTTGATTTATTTATTTACATATTATTTTTAACCTTTTTTCAGCCCCCTCGCCTTTCTCCAAAGAAAAATGAACAGGCTTCGAAAAATATTTAAGTAAATTTTTTTAATTTTTGCATTCTAAACCCAAAAATTATAAACCTGGAGTGCAAAATAACCCATTTTCTGTAAACTGATTTTTTTAGAATAATTATTTTGCCCTGGAAAGTAGATAATAAAATTCAGTACTTTTATGAAAATTTGATGAGTCCAAACAGTCCCTAAACTATTTAATTTAAAACTTTTTTATTCTAGAATTCTGTAAACTATTTTTTTCCATATACTTCTGGTCTGTGCTATCATTGAACAAAAGGTTGTTTTTGCACATATTTATAATTTTACCAGTATTTATTTTTACTCACTTTTTGAGGCTCTTTAAGAAATTCTAATAAGGCTAAAGTCCTTTCTAGACCAACTAAATTTTTTTTTAATCCATGTGCTTTTACTATACTCTTTGATATAGTAAAAGCATATGTATTAAAAAAAAATTTAGTTGGTCTAGAAAGGACTTAAGAGTTATAAATTGGTTCAGCAAAATTAAAAAATTAGATTTTTTTATTTAAATAATGTTATAATACAATTACTCTCTTTCCAATAGGGTTTTTAGGAATTTCATAATTTTAATTATCATTTCAAGCTATCATTTAAGATAATTTATTTTATTTTTAATTTTTTGCTGAAAATTTCAAGTGAAGCATTCTCGCAGAATTTTTTTAAAATGGGATATTTCCTAAAAAGACTTTGAATGTTATTCTTATCATTTAATATTTATTTTAGATTTGTATAAAATTCTAAAATAATTGGATTAAAAAATGATTTCATGCTCACCTCACATTAAAATAAAATTAATTTAAATTTTATAGCATAAAAAAAGCATAAATACAAGATTTTCAAAATACTGATTTAAAATTCATTTATATGTAATTTTAATTGCTTTCATGGTAACTTAAAGTTAGCTCAGAGGGCTCATTCAGTCAGGTTAATAGCAGGAAATATCTTTCCTTATAAGCGACTTATTATTATGAAGTTAACGTCATTTTCTTGAGTTTATAAATATCAAGTAAAGTCAGATTTCAAATGTTATTGGCCTTTACTTGCAAGTAAAAAAGGTTGCAAATAATATGATTTCAATATATGCTCCACTTTAGTGTGCATAAATATACGTACAGTTATTGACAAATATTAAACTTGAATATATTTTTTAGTACAGTATTTTGATAAAAAATTAATAGTCTGAAAAAATAAAAAATTTTTAACCATACATCTGGTTGTTTTTTCAATTATACTTCCTCTACATGTTAGAAAAAATTAAATAAAATTATAATTCTTACATAAAATTTAATCCATAAATGAAAAAAACGTTGAAATTTAATGTTTTTTTTTTAGAATTTGAGTCCAAAAAAAAGATAATTAAGATGGAAAAAGACACTGATGGTAATTTTCGAATATTATATGGAGGCGCCGTTATTTTTCATTCGACATTCCAGTCGAATATACGAATATTAACACACCGGTTTCGCATTCCCGCCGATTTCTTTTAGTTCTTCTTATTATTTTTTTTGCAATTCTCTTTGCTAAATGCACTGTATATAAGCACTTCACTATATATGCAATTTTTGTAAAAAAAACTTTTCACTTAACTAAAACAATTTATCTTAATAATTTAATAAAATACTAATTTTAATTAATTAATACACTGATTTATTAAACAAAAATTCAATAAAACGATTGAAAATTTAAAAAGAACGCACCAAAGTATCAAAAACTAAAATTTTTATTATAGCATCTTAAAAACTTTGAAGGGTCACCAGTACTTTGCCAGTACTTTCAACTCTATAAGATCCCAGCTTCACTAACTGAAGCAAACGGCTCCATTTCGGAATGCGCCTCAAACGTTTTACCCCCACTTATTTTTTTAAAAAACTCACGTTGTAAAAATACAACAAAATTACATTAAATAATACCCCCACTTTTTTCAAAGAAAACGACGAAAACAACCGAAGGTTTGTTCGAGTTGTTTCGGTAGGTAAAGGGGGCCTTCTGCTATATTATAAATATAAGGTTTGTAGTGGGTCTTGTGTTTTATTATGTATACCACTTTTCTCTTCAAGCTGGATGTAAGAAATGAAAGGAGAAACGTCTAAAAGAAACGTCGAAGGGGAGCAGCAGCTCTCTTATGGTTACACTTTTATACAATATCTATGTATATGTATGCAATTTATATATAAATGTGCAAATGTATATATGGAAAAATTAAACAAAACAAATGTATAAAATACATATATAAGGCAGAAAGAGAGAATAAAAACAGTCACATTGTATGTGTGCAATAAACTTCTGGTGAAAATTGAATGAAGCGGGTGAAACTTATAAATGTGTAAAAATATATAAGTTTCTTTGGGACTGATACTTTTGTACCGCCTTACTTTGCAACTCCCTCTTAGTGGTTATACTTTTGCATCTTCATAACATAAAGTATAATATACCTTTTGAAAAAATATATCCTTTTTTATATGCATAATACTTTATGAAATTGCATGAGTAGTCCCACAGCAAGAACTCATACCCTCTATATTATTAAATTAACCATTGTTGCCTTCACCGCCCCTCTAAATTATTTTACATTTAGGATACGAAGACTTTTTGGTATCCAAATTTTTTCTTTCTAATAGAAATACGAAAGTTTTGGGATCTCATTCGTTTACTATTATACGAATTGCCTTTTAAACAAAATTCAAGCAGAAATTTTTACATAGTTCTATAATTTGATTGAAGTTTTAGGTAAATTGCTTTAGTATAAACTCAAGCAGAGTAGTCTGAAACGTAGTCTGTTTATTTATTAGTATATCCCTTATGTCAATGGCTGAGAAATACTACCTAAGTCAATGGCAGGGTTACATTTGTAACCCAAATGATTTTTATTATTAAATATTATATATTTGGGTTACTATTTGGGAAAATGGAATCATTTTTGTGAAAACTGCTATTATATAAATTTTTACTGACCCAAAAAACCTGACTAGTCGTTGGAATATTTCACAATCTCATCAGCAAAAAAACTTATAACTGGTTTACGTTTTCACACAACCAACGATTATGGAACATGTTCACTTATAACAGTAGTAAATTCGAAAACCGAAATTACAATATATCCTGAAATATAAATTATCCTATATTTATCAACTTAAAGTATTCTAAGTTCTTGTTCTTATCAGGGTCTAATCAGGCCCTGACTCCCACTTCAAATTATTCTAAATCCCTAAATAAAAAATATTCTAAGTCCATTTAACTCTCCCTTTAAATAACTTTTTCCCCCCTCCCTCACTGTCGAACCGGACTTTTTCAAATACCCCATCCAAATTCCTTGTTAAAAAAATTCTACAAAATGGGGATCAGACGTATATATTTGCATATGTGAATTAGTATACATTTTCATCCTAGACAAAGAATAATATGAATTTCAAATTTTAATTTTCAAATTACTATAGTCATAATTTATCAGGGAAATTTATTTTGAATTACTGTGTCACAGTTCCTCTTCCCAAATACCAACTGAAAAAAAATGCGTAAAAGTATAAAACCTTCACTATCAAATTGGTTTGAAAATTGTTTCCAAATAATTATTTATTTTGAGGGCATATTTTACGCAGTAATCAGGATGCAAGATTTACGCAGAATACGAAACTAAAGTGATCAAATTATTGGCAACATACAACTTGAAGTAGTTTATTTGCGGTTCTTCCTTCACTTTTATTTGTTAGTTATGTTTCTGAGGTCGCTGTAAACGCATATGCTATTTGTTTCTATCAAAATTTGCCTTGTTTTGAGAATGGGAAATATTGAATCAACTGC
Organism: Anagrus nilaparvatae; assembly: GCA_022575985.1. Classification (NCBI taxonomy): domain Eukaryota; kingdom Metazoa; phylum Arthropoda; class Insecta; order Hymenoptera; family Mymaridae; genus Anagrus; species Anagrus nilaparvatae. The sequence goes on along the minus strand of JAKSXM010000231.1, from coordinate 26,402,961 downwards.
AAAAACTAACAAAAAGTTGCCTGTTCTGGGCACTAGACCATTTTTGTAGTTAGCGTCTCTATAAAACTCGATAAAGTACCAATTATAATGTATTCAAAAACTTGCAAAATATAACTTAAAAATTCCTATTGTGGGCAAGGGAACAATTTTAGGTTAAAATGGATATCATACTCGTAATTGGAGGCTCAAAAAAAGTAAATATTTGTTGGAAAATTTTATGAAACTGTAAGCAAAAAAAATTGGGGTCTGTGAAAATAATAATTCCATAAAATAATTCCATTTTTCAAGAGCTATTAATAAAATTTTGGGGTTTTTGATAATATTGTATAAAAAGTGAAACATTAGAGCGAATTGTAGGGGGTGATAAAAGCCTCCAAAATTAGAAAAAATTGAAAAAAAACGATTTAAGTATTTTCATTATTGTTTTATCGCGTTTTGTCAACGAAAAATGCCTAAATGTACATGTTTTTGGATATTTAATCCTGAATATAAATTTTTTAAAGGGTTCTAGTTTAAAATTGAAAACTTTGCTTGAGTTCCCATCTGCAAAAGTTAGTGAGGTTGAAAAAAACGGACAGATTTTTGGGTCACTCTTTCTTGGTGAAAAAAGAAATCATGAATTTAAACAAATTTTTTTTAGCTGCGTATTCTGGAAAAAGGTATACGTCCACAAAGTTTTGAACAGTTTTTAGAAAAAAATAATTTTTTTGACGCCTTGAGTAATCTAGATTTTTAAATTACACTAGAAAATGCCATATTCATGATATTTTTTGGTATCTATGTTTTGAAAGAGATGTTATACCATAGAAATTTTGCCGTTTATTCACGCTTAACAACATGTATTCTTGTAAAATGAGATAATTATGTTGTGATCTTGACTATCTCTCAAAAAAAAATTTAGCTGTTATACTCATATGAATTTTTACCATATCTCTGAAACATGACTGAAAGCGTTTAAACTACTAATTTTAGTATAAGAAAAAAATTTTTAAGGAATGCAAAGTTGGTTTAGTAACAATTATAAAATCTCACTTTTTAACCATTACAAAATATTTCATAGATTGTTGCCTCTTAGACGTCCAAAATAATTATCTATGGATTTAACATAGGTATAAATTATTATTAAGATCTTTTTTTGTTCAAATATGTCCAACTTTTTTGAAGAAAAAAAAAAAAAGAATTCAATCTAAAAGTTATTATTATTACAGAAAGTCTTATGGGTGTCAGGTATTAGATGAGATATTTTTTTTCTTATAAATATAGCTAAAAAGGCTATAAAAAACATTTTTATCTAAGCTATGGTTTATTAAGTAAAAGAAAAAGAGGGATGAACCTTTTTCAAAAGGAATATATTTATGTGACTTATTTTTATGAATAAGATATATTATAAGCTATAGAGAAACTCTAAACTTATGCAGTTCATAGTGTGAATTACATAAATTATATAAGTCTATATAAGTATTTAAGTCATTTTTTCTTTGATATTGTTATTATTATTTTTTTATTAATATATTCGCAGGTATATATGAGAAATATGTATTTTCTACAGAACAAGACCTTTTCACTTGATTTTATCACTTGTCATAATTTTTAAATTTTTTCTTTTTTTGAAAGTATCAGGTAAAATTATGACAATTGAAAATCCAAAAATAAAATTTATTTTAGTTTTTTTAAAGAACATGATTTATGGATGTTAAATTTGCTTTAAAATGATTTTTGAAAATAATTGTAAAAAATTCTAAAGTCGTTTTAGATTACATTAATTTTTAGGACAAAAAATATTTTTATGAAATCATTAGAAAAAATAGATCATATTTGCTCTACAATCTAAGTTTCATCTCATGCTTCCGAAGGTATTATATCAATATTCAAGCCATTTTAAAAGCATGGGGTTAAGTTTCAATAAAAGCAAATATTCCAACATTAAAATAAAGAAATCATTGAAAAATCTGTGTATTCGTCGCAGTCACTTTGATGAAATCAGTGACTATATATAAAAATACTAGTGATTTTATTAAATTTTTAGATTTTTTAGAAAACGATTTTAAAAAATAAAATTCAGCACAGCAACTAATCGAAATTAGTAATTATATAAAATCAGGATCACTAAGGAACTTAAATAAAACCGATTTAAAAAAATAATTTTTTTTGGAAATTACTAGTCAAAATTCGAAATTTTATAAAATTACCGAAGCTGCTGAAACTTTGTTGACATTCAGTTCTCAAATAACAAGGATACTAAAAAATAACATTCAAAAAAAATCTTTAATTATAATCAGGAAACTAATTGTCAAAAAAGTTACTAAACAGCCTCGGTAATTTTATAATGTATTTCTAATTTCGATTAGTACTTCAGTCAAATCGCGGTTTAGGGAGTTTAGCTACTGCCCGTCACCAATATGGTCTATTTTTTTGGGTCGCTAATCACGATTATCGGGGTAATTTTTATGAAAAATTGGGGCTACACCTTTAAATTTGCAAAAAATACACCTAAAAAAGGATATTTTTGATGCATTCTCTATTTGAGTGTCCAGGTTTGATCTATATAGGGTTTTGGGTCGCTGATCATGAATTTATAGGTCCTGTGTTCTTACATCCAAACTTGTCCATTTACAGCTATTTATTGTAAAAAGGGCGAAGATCCAACTCGATGTAGACAGGAGCCCTAATTAATTTAATGAAAATAATGTTTGAAATCGGTTTCATAAAAATTACTAAATGGCCTTGGTAATTTTATAAAACTACTAATTTCGATTAGTTATTTTTTGAATGTATCAAAAAATTTCATAAAATCACTAGTAATTTTATAAACTAATTTCACTAAAGTGACTGAGACACATACAACACAATAAATAAAATTTTTGAGTAAAATTTTTCAGTCTTATTGCCCCAGCACATTCTCTAGTAAAATACCTCATTTAGGTATATCATGTATCAGTAAAAAAAGCATTCAAAATAAAATATGATACATGTAGGAACGTTTCAAGAGACTTTGCCCTCCCCCCCCCCGCCAAAATAAAAATTTTTTTGAAAAAATAGACATTTTTTACCTTAATTTCAAAACAATTTAAAATAAGGAACAATGTTTTGAATATATTTACTTTACTTTTTAGTAGATTTAGTAGCAGATTATAAACATTTTACTGATTTTTTTACCAATTTAAAGGTGTTCTGCAAATATTTCGCATGCAGTATGCCGGAATTCGTAACCAACGGTTCAGAAAAGTATAAGGCAGGTACAAATTTTTACTGTTTGTGGTTACTAGCAAAGCTTTTCAAAAAACATTATACTTTACCCGTGATTTGATTGGAGTAAATATAATAAAAATTAGGAAAAAAAAGTGAAAATTGAATAAACTTATAATAGTTGCTTACTAATTTTTCATCAAGGGGACCACTTTTGGATATCATATTTGCGCTAAAAGGAAACCTAAAAGAAGTATGAAAAAAAATCCCGATGGAAAATTACTTAGAAAATTATGAACCTATTAACGAAAAACTTGTCTGTGAGGGTTCGTGGCCAATAAGGGGTAAAGGTAATGGGAATAAGAAAATTATGAATATTTACGTGGAACATTTTTAAAATTTGAAATGCATGAAAAACTTGAAATTTACTTATTTTACAGTTGATATTTAACATTAGCAGGGCTCTGCATTTTCTATGTGTAATAAATTTTTTCTACGTTACCAACGTAAGCTTATCACTAGCTTTTATGTTTTCCTTCCTTATCCAAGGCGCTTATTATGATTTGAATTCAAAAAATACTTTCTAGGTTTTTTGTAATAACAACTTATAAAGATCACTTGAGATAAACGATTAGATTTTTATATAGAACCTAAGTCAAAAATATTAAGAATACCAAATATTTATAATTCAACTTTGTAAGATGACTTGATAAAATTTTTATCATTTATTGTTTTTAATATTATTAATTACACCAAAATTAAGTAAAGTTTTGAGTTTTTAATTTTCTTTACAAATAAAGGCCATTAAAATTGTAAAATTGTATCTAGAGAACACTTTCCTTCAGAAAATGTCAATAAATTACCTTTCAACGAAAGGGGAAAAATTAAACATATATTATTCGAAATATTTTCATTCTTTATAAAAAAAAAAAACTTGTTTTACACTGAAAACAATTCCTCTCCTCATAGCCGAATTCTACTTGCGACAAATATAATTTTTTCAGTGTAGTTATACCAAATTAGCATTAAAAGTTTTGAATTTTTTATAAAATATAATTATATTATAAAGTTTATTTTTACATTCGTAGAAACAAATTTTCTCAAATAAATGCTACTAGTTTTATTGCGCTTCAATATAGTTTTCAAACTTTAAAAGTTATTTAATTGCATACACTAAAACTACTGAATAAAATATTTATCATGTAAACAATTAAAATTATAGTTGAGTTATGGTATGCCCAGCCAATTAAATGACAGACAATACGAAATAATACCCTGTATGAAATATTTGTTGATATAAGCATAAAAGGTCAATAGGTAAATATTTTCCGCATATAAAAATATATTTTATTTTTTCAATAATTTAATTTTCCATGGTTAAAAAATAAATATCGATTGTCATGTTTAATAAAAAATTTTTTTTATTTTTAATTGTTTTTTTTTTAGTGTAAATAAAAAAATAAAACATTGAAAATTCATTTAACCGTACATAAATTTAATAACTAAAAAAAATGGAATAAATATTTGAAAATATTTAATATGAAATTATTAAAAAATAATAAATAATGTTTCGATTTGAAAATGATCAGAAGGATATTTATTAAATAAATCTAAATATTTTGATTGCTTTTAAAATTTGTTATTTACCATTTTTCTTTTATTTCTATACCCAGATATATATAGTTTTGACATTAGTGCCGCAAATTCGCGGACCATTAACTCTTGACCATTCGGCAATTCGTCAAATTGAGAGAAATGTAGTATCGATAACGTTTTGCAGCTGTTACCAATCGAGCATGTATATTTGACTAGCGCCGAAATTGTTTAACTTATACTATCATATAATATCCCTTTCTTTTATTTTCTGCCCTTCATAATAATTTAACAAGCTCTGACATTTCATCATCAGCTGTAAATTCAATATGTTTTTTTTCCTATTTTTATTAAAACATATTTTACTTTTCTGCCAAAAAAAAAAAAAATAAAGAATGAAAGTAATATTATTTTATTCTATAAATTGATATATATTTTTTTAAATTAAATTATCTATTTTTATTTTTTATTGATGTTATACTAATTAACATTTTTTTTTGCTGATAGAAAATACAGCAAATTCTACAAATAAAATCGCGTGCTCAAGGTTTATTAATAGTTAAACAAAACTACAAATTTATATTTAAAATAAAATTACAAGAGAAAATTAAAAAAATAAAAATAAAAATGTTCTGAATTATAAAAAAAAAACTAGAACTTTTTTATTTTAAGCACGATCACTCGTTCATTCAATGGGGGGTTTTCCTTCCTTGACCCAGTCTCGACCCATATCAGGCACTCCTTTTTTTATAATGTTGCAACAGGTATTATTAAATCCAAAAATCTTAAATGAATTATCTGTGGACCTGTATTTTTAAACAGTTTTTTTCTGCTTACAAGGTTACTGTATGTTATGAGTATAATATTCACTTTTACTGAAAATACTCGAATTGCCAAGAATGGGTAACTTTAGTTCACTTTTTGCAATTATTTAGAAAATGGTCCAATTACCAGTATTAGAAAATATCAAAAATACCACGAAATAACATATTCTTGCTTATTATTGAAAAAAACCCGAGATGTTGAAAAAAACTGTAGTCGTAACGTCTTAAACACGCATAGTAAATTCTTTAAACATAAAATCGACTTTGAGAATATCATCATTTTAGACAGGGAAAAAAATTATAGAAAACGATTACATTCGGAGATGATGTTTATAGAATATAACGATAATACCATGAATAGAATAGAAGACACCTGTTTTTTAAAAGGTCACTTTAAAAACACGATACGTTTGATTAAAAAGAGCAAAAAGATTAAAAAACGAATTTTTTGTTATAAAAATAGACTGGGGTTAAACAGAAGGAGTAGAATAATAAGAAAACGGAAATAATAAAAATTAAATAAAACATTTTTTAAACCGAAAGCACTTGAACATTTAGATATATGTTAAAAATCATATAGAAGAGTTTAGGGACCGACAAATAAATTATTTTGAAAATTTATAGATTCAGAGTATTTAATAATGAGTAATAAGTTTCATATTAAAAAATAGTCATTAAAAATGTACGTTAGAGTTACAAACTTTATATTTTGTTTATATTATGTTCCTTCGTATAAAAAAATCTAGCACTTGTAAAATTTTTTAAAAGCTCAAAGATTAGTATAAGATCGTTACTCAGTGAAGAATATTGTATATTCTTTACTTTAAAATATTTAATAAGGTAATGTTTAATTTTTAAATTTGGAATTATGTAAAAAAAGTTTTTATAAAATTGTAAAATATTGTAAATTTTTAGCCTTGATAATGAAGACTGAAGGTCTTCGAAACGTGGGCAATTTATTGAAAAAATAAAGCAAATTGTTAGCTCAGAAATCAAATATTTTTTATTTAATAGTTTCAAGGACTTATCACCAAAAAAGAGTATCCTGGTTTTAGTAATAATAGAGCCATGTTATATTCTAAATAAATGAATAAATAAATTAAACAGTATTTTAATTGTGAATATTTAAAAATTTTTTATTTATTTATATTTTTTGTGAACAGAATGGTTAAATATAATATTCATTTGTCGATGTCGTATAATACTTGTATTTATATAATTGTTAAAAATATAAGCCAAATACTGCTAAAATGCATTCTGATACCTTGATTAAAAAAATATTAAATTCTGTAGAAAATTAAATAAATATTTATTAAAAATTATTATATTTTAATTACTCTGCATTTATACTCACATAATTTTAAGTTATTAATTCTTGGTAATAATTATAAGGAAATTAATAGTTAACATCTTAAAATTTTAACTCTTGATAATTATTATCAATAAATTTATATTATTCCCATGATATTTTAAAATCATTTTCTAGTTCATCACAGTACAGTTTTTTGATTATTTTTTACATATTATAATGATTTGTATAAAAATAAATCACTCACTCCTGTTATTTTACAAAGCAATTTCATGTAATTAGTATAATTTTATTTTGTAATATTCTAATAAAATCAATACTTATTAAGTTTCACTTTTATTTTTAGAAATTAGTACGTAATTTTAAAAGCTTTAATAATTATTGTTAATTTCTAGACTGCAACTTTTACACTAAAATACAAAATATTTTATTTATAACTTAAAGTTCAATAAAGTTTACATACATACATACATACATATATAAAATATTTTATATCTAAGTTTTAAAACTTTGATTAGTAATTTTCGAAACATAAATAAATTTTTTAAATATAAATAAATTTCTGTTTTTTTGCGAATCTAAAAAAAAATAAACTTACTATAAAATTCTTTTAAAAAAGTTGATAAACATATTTTTTAAATTTAATTATATACTGTCTCAACAAATAGTAAATTTACGGCTCGTGTCCAGAAAAGTAAAGAATGGCCCAAATCACATGTACCAGGCGAAGCCGAGGATGGTAACCTGCGATTTGGGTCATTATTTATTTATGTACAAGGGCTGTATACAATTTTTCTGCGGCAGTAGCAAAAAATTACGATCATCTGTCTATAGACAGACAAATTTGCTAATCACATTTCTATTAAAATAAAACTAAGCCCATGCAATTCTTCTATTATCTCCCCTGGTTTCTTTCTCTTCATTTTTACACTCTTTGCAGCTACTAAGAACTATTTTAAGTATTATTTTTTTTAAAATTACTTTTCCGAAAGCCTTAAAAATATATAAAATTATTGTAATTCCTATTTTAATCAACACTACAGCCATTTTTGTTAAAAATTATAAAACTTTTTATTAATAATGTTACACTTTTATCAATCAATTTATATTGATTAATTTTGAAATTAAATATTTTAGCCACAGAAAAAGTATTATATATTTATACATTAAATTGTTGGGACTTGTATAAAAAAACTTTTTTAGCAAATAATTTATTTTGAAATATACACAATTTTCATTTAAAATTTACCATTGATATAACACTTTCTACATAGTTTTAAAGCTCATTTTATGTTTATTTTATTTTTTAAATAAAAAATATCGATTTTATTTAATTGTAATGTAGATATTGTGTTTGCGTATTAGCAACAGAAAAGTAAATATATATTTATACTCATATTCGTGAAGGTAATAATTAAAAAAAAGCTTTAATTCTATAGTGAAATTTAGTGCTATTTACAATAAAATAAGACTACTATAATTTACTTTTATTGAATTATAATTTTTCGTAATAAAATAAACTATTAATTATGTTAACTTACAGAAATTATTTTTTATAGTGATAAGGCTCTCGTATCAGTAAACAATTGGTTAAAGATTTTCTTTTATTAAAATTGAAATATTTATTAAATAAATTTATTTATGGTGAAAGTTTTGTGTTTAATGGTAAATTTGACTCCTTACCATTTTATATTGTGTTTATTCACGACATGTTTTATGCACCAGTACATGAACGAAACCGTGTATAAGTAAATGCTCCAGTAGTACCTGAGCGATTAAATATTTTCAATTCTTTCTTTCTCCGTAAATTCTTCAGATAATCATTTAATTTTTTTTTTTTTTTAATAAAGCATTCAGTTTTTTTTAAATTTTAGGCTAAGAAATAATATTCAAGAAATCAAAATATGAACGATCGTTTAAGTACTGGTGATCGTTCATGTACTGGTACAAGTACCTTATCATCCAGCAAGAGCCGCTCCAAGCAATTAATTTGAACACTTATCAACTGAACGAGGTAATGCATACTTGAGCTTTTTCCAAAAATTCGGTTCACCCCATTTAATATAATTATAAAATTTTAGATACAGACGAAGATCAGAATCAAGATTTTTTAGTGGACCTATTTCCTGATACATGATTATTATCAATTTTGTTTGGTTATCAATTAGAAAATAATTGTATGCAGCTCTGAATTCAGCCATTCCCCAAGTACTGACTATAAAATTTTTTGATAAAATTATGACCGTTCTCCTAGATTCTTGCACAGATAAAAGGATATTTTTATAAATCCATTCTCCAATTTCCCAATCACGAAAATGAAGACAGATTTTATAAGGATTTTCTATATTTTCTAGATAAGGAACAATTTCAGACATGACAAAAGCCTCATCTTTGTGACAGAAGCTAAGAAATAAGTCATATTTTTTCTCTTTATCAGTGTAATTTTGCTTAACCCACCAAAGGCACATATTTCTTGAATATAAGAAAATCTTGATTTCAAAGCTGTACTTAAAGAATAATGTGATTATGGAGCCAATAATTAAATTACTTAGAATTATTAATACGAAATTAAGGTTTAAGTAATTTTGAGACGAATAGCACTTTTTTTCCATATTCAGGTTAAATATAGGAGTTTTGTCGGCATTACAAGTAAATTTTTGGAGCTCGAATTTATTCATTGCGTTATCGATTAACATTGGAAGTAAATTGTAAATTTGGCAATCGCAGTTTAAAGGATTATTATAAAATCGCAGCGTCTTGTTCTTTGTTAAATAATCCTTGAGAATGCTCCTTTGAACGTTGACCAAGTTATTGCTATTTAACTCCAATTTCTATAAAAAAAAATTGATCAGTTACTTCTCAATTATAATCCCTCTTATATATTGTTGTTAATTACCTTTAATTTTCCGAGCAGAATGTTTTCCGTCAGGTTTGTTACATTGTTGTAGGACAAATTCAGTACTTCGACTATTTTATACCCTGCTTTTTTTAAATCAGGAATTTCTTTCAAATTGTTTTTTTCCAAGTTCAGCTCTATCCTGTTTATATTTTGAAATTCTTCAAATGCTGGTGGCTCAGTCAGGTTCCTAGCAGAGCAATCAACTAATAAAGTTCTATCAAATGGTCTGTACGTGCAATCACAATTTCCTTCGGGACTGCACAAGTTTCGAGGCAAAAAATCTAGTTTTCTCGTAGAACAAGTATATTCTTTGTACGAAAAACCTCGAATAAATTTGTTTGAGAATTCAGGTCCTGCACAAAATGCAGTTCCAGTCGTGATGCGAAAAACCTTGGGCACAACCTTTTCAATGTCTGCATTTTGCAGAAATGACAACAAATGATAAATATTGCAATCGCAGTAAATTGAACATCCTTGTAAATCAAGAACTATTTCTTTAAAAGTACTCAAATTAAATGAGTTTACGAGGCTCTCTAAATTTCCCAAATTTAGTTCATCAATTTTGTTATTTCTGAAAGCGATTTTCAATTTTTGAGATGTGAAATTAAGATATTCTGTCTAAAATTGTAAAATTAAATTAGTTTATTAATTTATTGAATGATATTTATAAGAATAAACAATGGGTCAGGTTTATTAACCCCAAAAATTTTCAATTGTTTTTGACCAAATAAAGATTTTTGGGATAAATAACTAAAAAATTAGTAGTTTTATTGTTTTTTTTTCAAAAGTTTTATTCAAAGGTTTTTATTTAATATAAAAAATTGAATTTTATTTAAATTAAATTTTATTTGTGCATTTTTGTTTCCTCATAGAGGAACTATCTTTCTTCACTTTTTTTAAATTTTTTTCACCAAGAATACAAAAAATACAATTTTTTTTTTCTTTTTGGGCCTAGTACTTAATTTTTTTCTATGGGAGTACTAGTTTTAGAAATATCGTTTATAGTCAAATTTTGGATGTGATACGTAATTTTTTCAAAATTTTTGTCTCAAACTTTTTGCCGCTTAAAAATACAAAAAACGACAATTTTTTTTTTTTAGGACGTAGTACTTAATTTCTTTCTATATAAAGTACGAATATATAGAATTATCGTCGTTAAAGGATTTCTCCTTCTGATACGAAATTTTTTGAAATTTTTTTTCTTCAAAATTTTTTACATAAAAAAATAAAAAAAACACCATAACTTTTTAGTACTAATATTTAGAATTATGGTTTTTACTAGGTAAAATAGGCGATTAAAAAAACTTATGACCGGTTTGTGTAACTACACAACCAACGAGCATGGAACATGTTCACTAATAACTATCACTGATAATAAAGTATCTATTCTGTTCATAATATCAATATTTATATCCAAGTATTTCTGCACTAAAGTTCTTTAGAGACTTCTGCACCAATGGTCCCTAGGTACTTCTGCACCAAAGGTCTTTAGGGATTTCTGCACCAGAAGTGCAGAAGTGCACCAGAAGTTTCACCCTTTTTTGGTGAAAAAATTTTATAAACAAAATTAAGTCTTAAAACCATAATAGTTGCGAAATATCAGCGAATACAGATACACACACACGCACACAAACATTCAGACTTTTTTTAAAATCAGGTTTTTTGGCTTCCTGAGGTCTTAAAACGTACTTATATACCAAAAAACCAGAAATCAAAATTTAAACTAAAACAATGGGTCCTCTATGAGGAACCAAAAAATTAGTAAGAAATTAAAAATTTAGTAAGAAATTTTTTTTGTATTAGTTCCTCATAGAGGACTACTGTTTCAAAACCATGATGGTATTAACACCTAATTTTTGGATTTGTATTTTTGATGAAAAAATCTTTCAGATAGTTGGGTATCAGATCCAAAAAATCGAGTGATAGCGCACTGTAAAAAGTAACTTTCTTAAATTTACAAAAAAAATAGAATTTTTTCGAAAAATTAGTTAATTTTCAAAAAAATTTGTAAATATTCGATATAAATCGTAAATTTACTAAATTTAGTATATTCTCGAAAAATTCGAGAATTCTCGATTTTTTTTTGTTAATTTACCAAAAAAGTTGTAAATTCACAACTATTTTTCGAAAAATTACAACTATTTTTTGAAAATTTTCGAAAAAAAATTGTAAATTATCAATTTTTCTTGCGAATTCACAAAAAAAAATCGAGAATACTGGTATTTTTTGTTAATATACTAAATTTACTAAATATACGATTTTTTTCGAATATTTACAAATTTTTTCGAAAATTTACTAATTTTTCGAAAATGTTCTAATTTTTTTGTTAATATAAGAAAGTTACTTTTTACAGTGCGGCATTTCTAAAACTGGTACTTCCATAGAAAATAATTAACTACTACGACCGAAAAGAAAATAGCAATGTTGTTTAATAATTAATAATTCATTTACCTTGAAAACTTTGAAAGAGTTGTTTGATAAATCTATAAATTCAAGATTTTTTAATTCTTTCCAATCCTCAAATATTTGGCTAATATTATTATAAGATAGACCGATAACTTTTAATTTTTTACAATTTGTAAAAAAAGTTTTTTCTGAAAAAATATTGTAATTATAAAACGTTAAAGAGTTCATAGAAAAATTAACTTTTTCTAAGTTGCAAGTTTCAAAAGCATCAAAGGGCAAATCAAATAATTTATTTTCTTCCATAAATAATTTATTCAAGTACTTGTTGGACCGGAAAATTTTTCTGTAAAAAATATTAATGATTTATAATTATTTACTGACAAAGAGATACCGGAATATTTGGCCACGCCAAATTACAAACTACAGTTATGGATCACTATATTTTGTTGAAAGAAATTCACTGTACCCTCCATTTATTCCAACGGGCTTTCTGGGCCTAGAAACAAAGGGAATAGAAATATAATTCTTGATGTGACAAGACAGGGCTTTTAACATGATTTCTAAAAAAAGTTGCTACCTTAGAACTTAACCAAATACCTTCTGGTTAGTCTCATTTTTTCGTGCAATCTTCATTTTTTTATCCCCACAATTTATATCACAATTCTCTCATCGCTATAATTAATAAACCAAATGCCCATTTTTGGCCCTAAATGACCAATTTTTAAATTGTTTAAGTTGCAAAATTCCAATTTTAGATGAAAATAGGTTTATAGGTCTTAACAATTTTATACAAGCTTCTAGTTTTCGATAATTCTTTATTGACCTTTTTTGCTTTTGTTGTTTCCAAGATACGACTCTATAAAGATAGTGATAAAATATGCGTTTTTAAAAGAAAACCTTAAATTAAGAATTAAGATACTTATCACATCTTGCAAAAAAAAAAAAATTAAAAAAAGATGAGTAAAGAATTCTTGAAAACTTGGAACTTGTACCAAAATTTTCAGACCCGTAAGAACTATTTTCGTCAAAAGTTGTAATTTTAACAACGTTTTTCTCAGCCCAGGAGGTCCATTGGGATACACCGAGGGATACACAGTGAATATCGGAATGTTTTTTCATAAAACGAATTCATCCATAACTATAGCTTGTAATTTGGCGCTCCAAATGTTCCGGTCTTTCCCTTGTGATTATAAAAATTTTATTTATACTTGTTTATGCTTTGAATTTGATTTTTGGATAAATCTACTGTTAGCAAGAAAATATTATCTATGAAAATATTACCAGGCAAGAAAACTATTTTATTAGATTTTAAAATAACTTTTCTTAACTTCTCTTGGCCTGTAAAAATTTTTTCTGGAAGACTTTTTAACTGGTTTCCTTCGAATGATAAATCTATTATGTTAGTAGAATTTAAAAATAGATCTTCGGGTAAATTTAATATTCCATTATTTTCTATTTTTACGGTATTCAGATAGCTTTTGTGGGCTAAAAATTTGCTAGGCAATGTAATGAGGCTTTTGAAATTTAATAGCTTAATAAAATTTAAATTTATGAGATGCTGAATAAATCCTGGTGGTAAATCTTCCTGATTTGATTTTTTTAATTCTAATCTTACAACATTTTTTAAATTAACAAAAATACTAGCAGTTAACCCATAAATACTTTCAGTTGACCAAATACTTAAATATTTTAGATTGAATAATCCGAAAAATAACGTTGGGTTTAAATAAACATCTTTATTTGCTATTAATATCAAAGAATCTAATTTCTTTGAACCATTAAAAAATCCAGAAGGTAAACTTATACTTTCATTAAATATGAAAAATAAAGAAAGGTTTTTTGCACCTAAAATAAAAAATATTTTTCTAATTATAATGCTAATCATTAAGACGTTCAGAACAGAGTGTGATTAAAATGTTTTAATTAAATTACTCACCACTTAAAACGTCAATATTTTTAATACTATTAAACTTATCAGGTACTAAATATAAATTTTCTAAATCAGGATACATTTCAAGATCTTTTTTAGACACTAGTTCAAATTCATTTTTAGATACAATATGTTTGATGTTTTTTGCTTCTGTTGGATGAATAATTTTTTGACCTTGTTGACAAAATCTGTATAAAGTTGGGCCAACTTTTCGATCTACAATATCACATTGAAAATTACTATGATGTAAATTTACATCAACATCAAAATCTTTTAATTTGTATTTAGCTGCTGCAAGGGTGTAAATAAAAAAAAAACAAAAATGCATTCTTTAGATACATCGTGAGAAAAATTTTTTAACTTTATTTAAATTAACTTTATTTTTAACTAACTTTACTTAATTTTTTCTATGAAATTCTAAATAATCTAAAATATCATTGTAAACATGAAATTTATGGCTTTAATTTTTATATTTAATAAATATTTGATAAAGTAACGTTGGTTGATAATAGGTTGCAGATAAGTTTTTTATACTGTTTTTTTTTCTTTTATATTTTATTTATTTTAAGTGCGCAATACAATTCATAGCATCTTATACACTGTGGACCAAAGCATACTCCCTAATTATTATAAAACCTAGAATCAAAATTATAATAAATCCCGAAATATAAATTATCCCAAATCATTAAACCTATCAGGCCCTGATAAGAATAAGAAAATGCTCTAAGATTGGATTTTTTATGCTATTTCCTAAATAACGCTGCTACCTTGTATCTGTCAGCTTTTAATCCCCGTAAACCATCCTGAATAGAATCTGCAAGTATGGGCTGCTCCGGCCCGGTTTGGAAGCCATACTTTCCAGATCCGGGCAGGTATGGAACCCGGACCAGGGCCAGATCAGCATTTATTATAATTCCGAACTTAGCGTATAAAACAAATATAAATAAACAACATGGGTGATAAAAATTTAATTATATTTTATTAAATTAAGTAATATTCATTTGTAAAAACGTGTATTTTTATTGTTTCTGCTTGTGTTATGGATAAATAATTTTAAGATTGTTATTTATTTTATAAAATTGTATACATTATTTTTTTAGGTTATAATACAAGCATATTTGTTTATACTTTACGTGTTTTTTTTTCTTTAATTAAAATTTAAAATTTTATAAATTTTATCATTAAAAGTGTTTAAAATTAAAAAAAAAAAGTTTCTTTAGTAAAATAACAAAGTTTCAGTTAAATAAATTTAGTTAATTAAACGATATATTGTCGAAGTATGGCGAGATACGGAAGCCGGATCTGGGCCAGACTTTTAAGTACGGCTTCCAAACTTAGATTCTATTCGGGATATGTTTTTATCAGTAATTCTCTTACCGTTATAGACAGTAAGCTAAATGGTCATATTTAGCCAAAAATGACCAATTTTTAAATTGATAATTTTTACTAAAATTGGTTTTATATGTCTCAAAAATTTTGCTCAAGTTTTTACTCGTTCCTTTAGCTTCAGTTGTTTTCGTGATATGATAGAGCGATATAAAGATGGTGTTTAAAGCAATTAAAGTTAACGTTTATACAAAAATCTTAAAGCGGGACTTGGACTTTAAATTTCCTTATCTCGCAAACAAATTATCGTATAGAAACGAGTATAGTAATTTTGGAAATTAGGAGCTTGTACAAAAATTACATTTTTTGCAGCTATTTAAAAATTAACAATTTTTGACCAAATATGGCCGTTTGGTTTTGTTTATGGAATGAGGCCAACTAGAAGGTATTTAGTTGTGATACAAGGTAGCAGCCTCATTTAGAACGTAGCCTAAAAAACCTTATCTTATATAGCATAGAACCCTGCTAGGGTATCTAATTTCTAGAACCAGGAGACCTATTCAAGTAAACTGAGGATATGAGGGAGATTTTTTCAACTACCACAACCTGTTCTGAAATTTAGCAGCAAATCGGCTTCCCAAACATTTGACACTGCCTTTATGAGTTTCAAAGTAAAGGATCAACTATTCTATCAAAAAAGATAATACTCAACATTTAAATAATTGGAAATAATTTTAATTTTAGTTTTAGTTTTTCTAGTCAAAATAATTTAAGGAATTAAATATTGAAACAAATATATCTATTATTTTTATAAAATTTTTATGAATTTATATTTTATGTATTGGCCTATTGAGGCTGTTAATTGCAATAAATAAATAAAGAATTTAATTTCTTTTTAATTGTGTAAATAAATATTAAAATTAAAGGAAAGGAAAAGGATAGGAAATTTGAGGTTATTTTATTTTATTAAAACTTTATTAATAATCCACTTAAAACTAAATAAACCTGACTTGAGTCTTATTCAGAGCAATCGTCCTTACGTATAATTTAATTGTGCCCGCCCTGAAAAGGGCCTGGACTTATATTGTTCTTGGTGACGCTGCTCAGTAAGATAATAACCTAACACAAACACACACACTCACATTCACACTAAATAAACAAAAAATACCTGGTATCCGCACGAAACGTCAACTGGACCACGTCCAGTCGCGGCCTTTCAGCCCACCTTTTGCACACTGACCGGAACTCTTCCGGTCACGGTCTTAAAATAAAGACCCACTTTTTACCACCTTGGCCAAACTGTGATATTCTCCACCAGGTATCCTCGCAAAATTTATCTTCGACAGGCACACACACTCGAAAAACAAGAAATTCACCACCTCCTTGAACAGTGTTTGCAGGAACGGAATTCTCGAACTCGGTCAATGAAAATATATGAAGCGTCTTTTCACCAAGAACTCTGAGTAGAGAATGAACTCCGCCCGTGACGTTAAAACGCGTATGAGTCTCGCATCTCTCTGTCTCTTTCCACGCGCGCGCTAATTGGGCGAAAATAAAGTTACTATACTAGGGACTTATTCTTGTAAAACACGAATTTATTATTTTTTTAAATTTAATAAAATAAATAGACGCGAATATTAAATATTTTTAACCTGAATCGCGAAATAAAGAAATTATACTATGATTAATCGTAATTAAACAATTCATGTTATTTTTATTGTTATAATTTGGTATAATTCTTATGGCATTACCGGTCGGTAACGCCATCTTCATGATCCAACGAGAAGTCGTCTTTCGCGTCCACCTGTCGTGAAATCGAAATACGTCTTCTAGAAGATCATGGAAATTTTGAACGAAAATCCGCGAGATTAATTAACAAATTGTCTAATCTTACCTTTGAAAATCTACTGTTAGATAGTTGTGCTTGAATATAGCTTGAATGGATAATTTGAAATAGAATATTCTTTGGTAGATGATGTGAATTGACTGGGAGCCAATATAATTATATGAAAGTATATAATTTCATAAAGAATCAAAAAATAAAAAATATTTTTTTGAATATTTGTTTATTTTTAGTTTTTTTTTTATAGTTTACAGTCTTATAATGAGTCAATTTTTTTATAGGTATATATATTTTTACAAAAAACAAAGAATAAAAAACAAAAATTTTTTAAAGTTTTATTAGAGGATTACAAATATGTAATTATCTATAATTATATAATTTCAAATTTACTTTCAATAAATGACTTTTTTCAATATTTAAAATCTATTAAAGAATAATATCACACACGGTGTAGATCAATATAGAATTAATTTTTAATAATATAAATAATATTTGAGCGAATTATTAAAAGAATAAGTTAATTGCAATCGAATATTCAACCAATTAATTCGAAAGCAGCTTTACCGTGGGAGTCTGGATAAAATATCAATAAATTCTTACGAAATAGTAAAATTACTACTAGCAGTAAAATTACTATAAAAAAAATTAGTAGATTTTCAAAAAAAATTATTAAAAGAACACAAGTTTATCAAAGGCGTTATACTAGGTAGAATTTTTGACAAATTTAAAATAGTGCTTTTGAAGTTTATATTTAAAGTATAATCCTATTATAGAACCAATTATTAAATTACTAATTAAAATTGTAAATATCAAAATAAAGTAAAAATATTTATGTGACGGTTGACAATTGTTTTCCAAATTTAGGTTAAATATAGGAGTTTTGTCGGCATTACAAGTAAATTTTTGGAGCTCGAATTTATTCATTGCGTTATCGATTAACATTGGAAGTAAATTGTAAATTTGGCAATCACAGTTTAAAGGATTATTATAAAATCGCAGCGTCCTGTTCTTTGTTAAATAATCCTTGAGAATGCTCCTTTGAACGTTGACCAAGTTATTGCTATTTAACTCCAATTTCTGTAAAAAAAAATTGATCAGTTACTTCTCAATTATAATCCCTCTTATATATTGTTGTTAATTACCTTTAATTTTCCGAGCAGAATGCTTTCCGTCAGGTTTGTTACATTGTTGTAGGACAAATTTAGTACTTCGACTATTTTATACCCTGCTTTTTTTAAATCAGGAATTTCTTTCAAATTGTTTTTTTCCAAGTTCAGCTCTATCCTGTTTATATTTTGAAATTCTTCAAATGCTGGTGGCTCAGTCAGGTTCCTAGCAGAGCAATCAACTAATAAAGTTCTATCAAATGGTCTGTACGTGCAATCACATTTTCCTTGGGGACTGCACAAGTTTCGAGGCATAAAATCTAATTTTCTTGTTGCACAAGTATATTCTTTGTATGAGAAACCTCGAATAAATTTATTTGTAAATTCAGGCCCAGAGCATACTGCAGTTCCAACAATGATTCGAAATATTTGGGGCACAACTTTTTTAATACCTGCGTTTTGCAGAAACGACAACACATGATAAATATTGCAATCGCAAGAAATTGTACATCCTTGTAAATCAAGAATTATTTCTTTAAATGTACTCAAATTAAATGAGTTTACGAGGTTCTCTAAATTTCCCAAATTTAGTTCATCCATTTTGTTATTCCTGATAGATATTTTTAATTTTCTAGATGTGAAATTAAGATGTTTAGTCTGCACGGCCAGGCTGCTTTGCTTGAAAATTCAAGCAGTTGCTTGAATTGCTTGAAATTTCAAGCATTGGCTTGAATTTTCAAGCATTTGCTTTAATTTTCAAGCAATTTGCTTGAATTTTCAAGCAGTTTGCTTGAATATTCAAGCATTTGCTTGAAAATTCAAGCAAATGCTTGAAAATTCAAGTAGAAAATAAAATTCAAGCAAAGCAGCCTCGCCGTGTGAATCAAATTAAAAATTATATTTTTTTATTGAAAATTGATGAAGTATTATATGCGATATGTACATTTTATGTAAAATGTTACAAAAAACAAAAATACGAAACTGAAGCGCTCAAGTTTTTACTCGTTCCTTTAGCTTCAGTTGTTTTCGTGATATGATAGAGCGATATAAAGATGGTGTTTAAAGCAATTAAAGTTAACGTTTATACAAAAATCTTAAAGCGGGACTTGGACTTTAAATTTCCTTATCTCGCAAACAAATTATCGTATAGAAACGAGTATAGTAATTTTGGAAATTAGGAGCTTGTACAAAAATTACATTTTTTGCAGCTATTTAAAAATTAACAATTTTTGACCAAATATGGCCGTTTGGTTTTGTTTATGGAATGAGGCCAACTAGAAGGTATTTAGTTGTGATACAAGGTAGCAGCCTCATTTAGAACGTAGCCTAAAAAACCTTATCTTATATAGCATAGAACCCTGCTAGGGTATCTAATTTCTAGAACCAGGAGACCTATTCAAGTAAACTGAGGATATGAGGGAGATTTTTTCAACTACCACAACCTGTTCTGAAATTTAGCAGCAAATCGGCTTCCCAAACATTTGACACTGCCTTTATGAGTTTCAAAGTAAAGGATCAACTATTCTATCAAAAAAGATAATACTCAACATTTAAATAATTGGAAATAATTTTAATTTTAGTTTTAGTTTTTCTAGTCAAAATAATTTAAGGAATTAAATATTGAAACAAATATATCTATTATTTTTATAAAATTTTTATGAATTTATATTTTATGTATTGGCCTATTGAGGCTGTTAATTGCAATAAATAAATAAAGAATTTAATTTCTTTTTAATTGTGTAAATAAATATTAAAATTAAAGGAAAGGAAAAGGATAGGAAATTTGAGGTTATTTTATTTTATTAAAACTTTATTAATAATCCACTTAAAACTAAATAAACCTGACTTGAGTCTTATTCAGAGCAATCGTCCTTACGTATAATTTAATTGTGCCCGCCCTGAAAAGGGCCTGGACTTATATTGTTCTTGGTGACGCTGCTCAGTAAGATAATAACCTAACACAAACACACACACTCACATTCACACTAAATAAACAAAAAATACCTGGTATCCGCACGAAACGTCAACTGGACCACGTCCAGTCGCGGCCTTTCAGCCCACCTTTTGCACACTGACCGGAACTCTTCCGGTCACGGTCTTAAAATAAAGACCCACTTTTTACCACCTTGGCCAAACTGTGATATTCTCCACCAGGTATCCTCGCAAAATTTATCTTCGACAGGCACACACACTCGAAAAACAAGAAATTCACCACCTCCTTGAACAGTGTTTGCAGGAACGGAATTCTCGAACTCGGTCAATGAAAATATATGAAGCGTCTTTTCACCAAGAACTCTGAGTAGAGAATGAACTCCGCCCGCGACGTTAAAACGCGTATGAGTCTCGCATCTCTCTGTCTCTTTCCACGCGCGCGCTAATTGGGCGAAAATAATGTTACTATACTAGGGACTTATTCTTGTAAAACACGAATTTATTATTTTTTAAAATTTAATAAAATAAATAGACGCGAATATTAAATATTTTTAACCTGAATCGCGAAATAAAGAAATTATACTATGATTAATCGTAATTAAACAATTCATGTTATTTTTATTGTTATAATTTGGTATAATTCTTATGGCATTACCGGTCGGTAACGCCATCTTCATGATCCAACGAGAAGTCGTCTTTCGCGTCCACCTGTCGTGAAATCGAAATACGTCTTCTAGAAGATCATGGAAATATTGAACGAAAATCCGCGAGATTAATTAACAATTCTCCACCCGGTGCGAGAATTCGAAATTGGAGCACCTAGTTACGAGACGTCTGAAGCTAAGTCTAATTTTATTATTTTGGCAACTGAACGTTCTAATTCGCCTAACTGAGTTTTAAGAATCACGCGTCTTATTCTACCATCAGAACCTGGTATCAATTTGTGAACTATCCCCTTTTTCCACTGATTACGAGGAGCTAAATTGTCACATATAAGTACTACATCGCCGACTTTAACAGGGGGACTCTCGGAGGTCCATTTCATTCTAGGGAGCAAAGAAGGTAGATATTCTTTAATCCAGCGTGTCCAAAATTCGTCAGCTAATTGTTGAGCATAAACCCATTGTTTCCGATAACTCCCACTTATCATTTCATATCTACGAGGAGTTGAAAATTTTGAAGAAGCACCAAAGAGTAAATGATTGGGAGTTAAAGCTTCTTGATCGTCTAATTCAGGAGATACAAAGTTAATAGGCCGAGAATTTACAGTATGTTCTGCTTCAGCGAAAAGGGTTCGAAGAACTTCTTCGCGAGGAGTTTTGGTTAATAAGGTTGCAGTTATAGCACGTTTCACGCTTTTAATTAATGATTCCCAGACTCCACCCATATGGGGTGTAGCCGGAGGGATGAAATACCACTTTGAACCCATACTAGTGCCATAGTCAGTCAATTTTTGAAAATTTAAATTCGCTAAAGCTTGTTTTAGCTCTTCATGAGCTCCACGTAGATTCGTGCCATTATCCGAATAGAAGACTGACGGTTGACCACGTCTTGCCGTCATCCTCTGTATCGCCATAATGCACGAATCAGCAGATAAAGTATCTGCTATTTCAAGATGAATTGCCCTCATAGTTAGGCAAGTAAACAAAACACCCCAACGTTTTTCTCTTCTTCTACCTATGGCTACTGTAAAAGGTCCAAAGTAGTCAATTCCACAATGAGAAAAAGGATTAGAACCGTGAGCCAATCTTCCTGTAGGAAGATCACTCATTCTGGGTATCGCAGGTTTATTAAACCTTAGCTGACATTCTGCACAATGAGTAGTTACACTTCGCAACGCCCCCCGCAATCTTGTTATCCAGTATTTTTGTCTTATTTCATTTACTACCGTTTGAGTATTAGAGTGATTAAATATAACATGATAATGAGCAATAAGCAAGCGAACAACTGGATGATTTCCTTTCAAAATTACGGGGTCATTACAAAATTCAACCGCATTTTGAATTTTAGAAGCACGACCTTGAACTCTCAAAAGTCCGCCGTTGTCCAAATAAGGTGTAAGTTTTAAAATGTGACTATTAAGGGGTAATGGCTTATTCGATTTTAAAGCTTTGGATTCCATGCTAAAATCTTGAGCTTGAGCTTCTATCAACCAAAGATTTTCAGCTTCTATTAAATCCTCCACTTCAACATCGATACGATTCCAACCTCTAAATTTATCCATAGCAACTGAAACACGAGCTGTTGATCCAAGTAAACGAGACCATTTACTGAATCTTAAGGGGTCTGGTAAACGAGAATTACGTTCATAAACTACCATAACAGATGCTTTTGCTTCTAAACGCGATTTTTGCTTATATTCTTCCTTTGAAATAGGAGGTTGGACGGGCCATAATTGCTCATTTTTGCTTAAGAATTCAGGACCTCTTTGCCAAAACCCATCAGGACCCAAATCTAAATTTTTTGACTTAGTTGCAAGATCAGCAAGATTATCTGATTTAATCCAACACAATACTGTCCGAGAATCAGACCAAAATATTTTTCGATCAAATTTAATTTGAGAATCTTTAACAATTGAATCTGCAAGTCTAGCGCCAACTAGAGCAGCCTGTAATTCTAATCTTGGTATAGAATGTGCTTTTAAAGGAGTGACGTAACTTTTACTAGCTATTATTCGCGTACTGATTTTACCGTTATTATATAAAGCGCGAGAATAAGCTCCTGCGGCATAAGCCTTTTCACTGGCGTCACAAAACGTGTGTAATTCTATAAAAATGGGCTTGTAATCAAATTCAAACAAACAACGCGGTATTTTACAATCGTTAGTTTTTGGAAGATCAGAAATCCAAGCCTGCCACTCGTTAGCGCTATCCTCGCTTATGGGTTCGTCCCAATCTGTACCACGTCTCCAAACATCTTGTAATATAATTTTAGCACGTATAGTAAAAGGATTTAAAAAACCGAGAGGATCATATAAGGACATCACTGATCTCAAAATTTCACGCTTAGTAGGTACTTTATGAGATTTTTCATTAACGCGAGCCACTTTTTCCATACGAAGTGCGAAATTCAAAGTATCAGTAAATGTGTCCCATTGCATTCCTAAAGCTTTATCGACACCTGAACCCTCTAAATTTATTTGATTAGAATTTTTCCCAATTTCTTTAGCATTACTGACCCATTCATGCATTTGAAAATTAGCGTGAGAATTTATAAAAGTGACTTCTTTAATACGTTTTTGTGCTTCTTCAACCGAATCTAAAGACTCTAAATAGTCATCCATATAAGTACAATTAATCAAAGCATTAGCCGAATCAGGATGACTGTCTAAAAACATTTCTGCATTACGATTTTTAACATACAAAGCACTACAAGGGGAACTTTTTGAACCAAAAATTAAAGAAGTCATTTTATAGATTTTAGGGGGAGAAGAACGATCTTGACCCCGCCATAGAAAACACTGATATTTTTGATCAGATTCTTTGACTTTAACGCGCAAAAACATATCTTTTATGTCCCCTTTAATGGCCACTCGGCCTTTTCTGAACGATAATAAAATTCCAAATAGAGATTTTAGTAAATCTGGACCAGCTAATAAAGAATTATTATAACTAACACCAGCGTATTCATAAGCGGCATCAAGAACTACTCGTACCTTATCTAAATTCTCAGATTTTTGAACTCCGAAATGAGGAAGAAACCATGAATCGCGAGGAACTGAATCACTTAAAACAGCATAACCTTCGGAAATAAGCCTATTTATTTCCTTATAATACAAGGCTGCATAAACCGGGTCTCGATCTAACTTGCGTTCCACTGCTTTTAAACGGGATAAAGCTCCCTCAAAATTATTGGGTAAACGCAAATCATCTTGAGCCCATAATAAACCTGTTTCCCAGTATCCATCACAATAGCGAGTCGTTTTTTCAAGAATATTTAAGGCTCGTTCATCTGATTTAGATTTTCGAGCGACCTTTCCTACACCTAAGCTTTTTAAAGCAAAGTATTGTTTCACTAACTCATGCAAATTTTCATCGGAGTTACTACCCGCCTTCTCAGTCACAGAAAAAGAAGAAGCTTTTGATATGTGAAATAAACTACGTTTTGCCGGTTGAATTGATTTCATATTTCCATGAACCACCCACCCCAAATGAGTAAGTGAGGCAACTGGTTCATTTTTGTTCCCTTCGCGCAATTTACGAGAAACTATCAAATCCCAATTATCTTGTCCTAATAATATTCGAGGCCTTTCATATTCAAAAGTACTCAATTCTAAATCGCGTAAATGACTATAACTTTCTATAGTTTCCTTATTTAAAGAGCGAGGAGGTAATTTAAGACTTTCAATAACATAAATCCCGTTTAAATCATGGAATTTAGAATTGAGCACGTTTGAGACAGAACAATTTACCCTAGCAGTAATTCTTGTATCTAAAGGGGTTTCATTTAAACCATCTAAATGAAGAGTCGCGCGGGCTCCTTTTAGGCCTATGGATGAAGCTGTATCACGATCAATTAGAGATACTGAAGAACCTTCATCCAGAAACGCTAAAATTTTCATTTTTTCTCGCGGCCCTTTTAAATTTACCGGCAAAACTTTGAGAAGCGGGAATGAATCTAGTCAAGATGATTTTGAGCTACCTTGAGTGGAGTTAACTGAGGAAGTAGGGCGATTAGAAGATTTTCCTTTGGTAAAATGCAATAAAAAGTGATGAGGCCGACCACATTTGTCTCCTGATGCAACCAATTTATTGCATGAAGCAGCTTTACATTCTCTCGACACGTGATCCTTAAGTATACACAAGCACTTATAACAACGCTCCGCCTTAAGAGTTTTAACCCAACGCCATCTATCATCGCTTGATAACTTTAAAAATTCCTTACAATTGCGAATCAAATGTTCTTTATCAGAACAGTAGTAGCATGCAGAATTTCGAGGTTTAGAAGAACTGCTTTCACCAACTAAGAATACTCGCCTGCTTGAATTGTGATTATTACCACGATTATCATTTCGTTTATTTGAGTGATTTGCATCAGATTTATTCGAATCTCGATTAGTATTACCAAACATGGAAACAGTACCAGCAAAGCTAGCTAAGGAAGCTTCTCTATCTAAAAATTCACCTAAAGTTTCTAAAGATGGGGTCTCGCCTTTACCTGCTACAAATTCATTGTATTTTGAAACCATGACTAAAGGTAATTTACCTATTGTTTCCCTAATTAGATCTATATTATAAAGATAACCTTTATTACCTAAATTAATCATGGCTGCGACATTATTTTTGACAGTGGCAGCAAAGGGTACGATGTTCATCTTATTAGAAGTCAGCTTAGGCAAATCTCTAATAGCGGTAACTAATCTAAGGATGACTTCTTCCGTATTACCAAATTGCCGTTCAAGGGCATTCATAATTTCGCGACCACTAGTACTTGTCATCATTAGACTTTGCACCGCTTGTAGAGCTTTGCCCTTAAGGCACCTATGAAGACGGATAGCATTATCAGAATCGCTGTAAGATCCAGCTTTTGTTGTTTGATCAAAGCTATTTTTGAAATGCAACCAATTAAAAATATCGCCATCGAAGGTTAAGTCTCGTTTTTCAATAGCTAATCTATTTAAGAGAGCATGGTTATTGTCAGAAGAACCAGAGGAAGTGGAAGGGTTTGAAGAATTAAAGGCTTGAATAACGGCTCTAGAAATTGTAGCAGATAAATCATTATTGATAAAAGAAGGAGGGACTTCATCCAAAACCGTACGAGTTGTGGTGGCCGTGGCCAATTGCAATTCGATTTGCTGTTTTTCAGCTGCTATAATACGAAGCTTAGCTTGATTTTCTTCAATGTCAAGTTGCGCTTTGCGCTTGCGCAAGTTGACTTCGTCAAGAAGGACAGGCTGGACAGGCTGAACATTGTCGAAAGCAGGCTCGTTTAGAAGATCCCTATTATTAAATTCCTCTCCTTGATTTAAATTTAGAGGCTCGATATCATCGAACATAAGACCCTCACCTACGGCGTCGTGCTCTCGTGGAGGAGGTTGATAACGGCCTCTACCTTGGGCGGCATCGCCCCGCCCTCGGTTGAGTCCGCGAACCATTCCACGACTACGATTAAAATCTTGATTTGCGGCCATTAAAACATCAATTTCAGGAATTGAACTATTAGGAGAATCAGGGCGAGGAACGACTGGCAATCGTCTCAAATTATAATTATTATTCCTTGCATTGGGTACAAGATCAAACTCCTGTGCCCGTTGCAAGCCGCCACGACCGGGTGCGCCGCGTAGCGCTCCGCGAGCTCCACGAGCTCCACGAACAACAGGGGCAACTGGCGGTTGTACAACAACAGGAGCATCACGCCCCACACCACGACCCCGTCCTCTACCTGGACGTCTGCCAGCACGTTTGCGACGAGCCATTTTTAATTGAAAATTAAATTAAAAAAAATATATAAATTCGTAACCTAAATTCTGTAGAATAATTTAAACTAAGAAAAAACGACAAAAGACTTTGTTTTATTGTGATTCGATAATTAAATAAATTTTAAAATTGAATAAATAAGAAATATTGGTGTACTACCTTAATTTGTGCTATTTTTAAACTTAAAGAGTCGATCCAAGTTAAATAAAATTAAATAAAATTAATTAAATAAAAAATTTTATTTTGAGGGCCAACTTCATAAATTTTTTCCTATGGGCCAAATTCCTAAATTATATATTGAGGGCCAACTTCCTAAATTTTATATTTAAATTAAAATTAAAAAATGAATAAAATGAATAAAACAATTTTTTAATATGTGGGTCAACTTCCTAAATTATGTAAATTAAATGAAATTTTTAAAAAATTAAATTTTTAAATAAAATATGGAAAATAATTTTTTTGAAAAAATTTAAACCTTTGAAGGTACTAGGGCCACCTTAATTACAAAAAATTTTAAAATATTAATTTATATGCTAAATAAAGAAAGATGAAAAAATTCAAAAATTAATAATAATAACTCAATTATTATAAAATTTAGCAATCAATATTATTGTTTTATTAAGCTAGTATCAAATTTTAATTTATTAAAATTCGCTGAAAAATATTAATTATTAATCAAATATAAGAAATTATTAAAATAATGTAACTTATGTTATTATTATTATTATTATTATTATTATTCTCTTTATTTGCCTGGCAAAATATGGTACACTCTTTTACATATAAGTAGTAAATCAATTAAAATATAATATATACAATACAAAATAAATAAATAGAAAATATAATTTATAGTTTATAAAAAAATAAAGTATTTGGTAAATATATCAATAGCACAAAGCATTAAACTTAATAAGTCAGAATATTCCGTCAATAAAATAATATAAAACTTATGTGTATTATAAAAAGGGTGCATAAAATGGACGCCGCGACGCACGCTTGAGAAAAGAAACTAAGTTATAGCTGTAACGGAAAAATTAAAAGAGAGAGAGAGAGAGATGATGCAATTATAAAATTTAAAATTATTATTATTATTCTTATTATTATTATAAAATTAAAATTAAAATTAATTAAAAACTAAAAAAAATTAAAATTAAAATTAATTAAAAACTAAATTTGAAATTGAAAATGAAATATGAGCACGAGGACCGCCGCGTGGACGCCGCCGCTCAGACAAGCACTCAAGTCGGTTTATATGCCGGAATAATTTCCCGGGTTCACGGCACCAAAATTGTAAATAAATATTAAAATTAAAGGAAAGGAAAAGGATAGGAAATTTGAGGTTATTTTATTTTATTAAAACTTTATTAATAATCCACTTAAAACTAAATAAACCTGACTTGAGTCTTATTCTGAGCAATCGTCCTTACGTATAATTTAATTGTGCCCGCCCTGAAAAGGGCCTGGACTTATATTGTTCTTGGTGACGCTGCTCAGTAAGATAATAACCTAACACAAACACACACACTCACATTCACACTAAATAAACAAAAAATACCTGGTATCCGCACGAAACGTCAACTGGACCACGTCCAGTCGCGGCCTTTCAGCCCACCTTTTGCACACTGACCGGAACTCTTCCGGTCACGGTCTTAAAATAAAGACCCACTTTTTACCACCTTGGCCAAGCTGTGATATTCTCCACCAGGTATCCTCGCAAAATTTATCTTCGACAGGCACACACACTCGAAAAACAAGAAATTCACCACCTCCTTGAACAGCGTTTGCAGGAACGGAATTCTCGAACTCGGTCAATGAAAATATATGAAGCGTCTTTTCACCAAGAACTCTGAGTAGAGAATGAACTCCGCCCGCGACGTTAAAACGCGTATGAGTCTCGCATCTCTCTGTCTCTTTCCACGCGCGCGCTAATTGGGCGAAAATAAAGTTACTATACTAGGGACTTATTCTTGTAAAACACGAATTTATTATTTTTTAAAATTTAATAAAATAAATAGACGCGAATATTAAATATTTTTAACCTGAATCGCGAAATAAAGAAATTATACTATGATTAATCGTAATTAAACAATTCATGTTATTTTTATTGTTATAATTTGGTATAATTCTTATGGCATTACCGGTCGGTAACGCCATCTTCATGATCCAACGAGAAGTCGTCTTTCGCGTCCACCTGTCGTGAAATCGAAATACGTCTTCTAGAAGATCATGGAAATTTTGAACGAAAATCCGCGAGATTAATTAACAAATTGTCTAATCTTACCTTTGAAAATCTACTGTTAGGTAGTTGTGCTTGAATATAGCTTGAATGGATAATTTGAAATAGAATATTCTTTGGTAGATGATGTGAATTGACTGGGAGCCAATATAATTATATGAAAGTATATAATTTCATAAAGAATCAAAAAATAAAAAATATTTTTTTGAATACTTGTTTATTTTTAGTTTTTTTTTTATAGTTTACAGTCTTATAATGAGTCAATTTTTTTATAGGTATATATATTTTTACAAAAAACAAAGAATAAAAAACAAAAATTTTTTAAAGTTTTATTAGAGGATTACAAATATGTAATTATCTATAATTATATAATTTCAAATTTACTTTCAATAAATGACTTTTTTCAATATTTAAAATCTATTAAAGAATAATATCACACACGGTGTAGATCAATATAGAATTAATTTTTAATAATATAAATAATATTTGAGCGAATTATTAAAAGAATAAGTTAATTGCAATCGAATATTCAACCAATTAATTCGAAAGCAGCTTTACCGTGGGAGTCTGGATAAAATATCAATAAATTCTTACGAAATAGTAAAATTACTACTAGCAGTAAAATTACTATAAAAAAAATTAGTAGATTTTCAAAAAAAATTATTAAAAGAACACAAGTTTATCAAAGGCGTTATACTAGGTAGAATTTTTGACAAATTTAAAATAGTGCTTTTGAAGTTTATATTTAAAGTATAATCCTATTATAGAACCAATTATTAAATTACTAATTAAAATTGTAAATATCAAAATAAAGTAAAAATATTTATGTGACGGTTGACAATTGTTTTCCAAATTTAGGTTAAATATAGGAGTTTTGTCGGCATTACAAGTAAATTTTTGGAGCTCGAATTTATTCATTGCGTTATCGATTAACATTGGAAGTAAATTGTAAATTTGGCAATCACAGTTTAAAGGATTATTATAAAATCGCAGCGTCCTGTTCTTTGTTAAATAATCCTTGAGAATGCTCCTTTGAACGTTGACCAAGTTATTGCTATTTAACTCCAATTTCTGTAAAAAAAAATTGATCAGTTACTTCTCAATTATAATCCCTCTTATATATTGTTGTTAATTACCTTTAATTTTCCGAGCAGAATGCTTTCCGTCAGGTTTGTTACATTGTTGTAGGACAAATTTAGTACTTCGACTATTTTATACCCTGCTTTTTTTAAATCAGGAATTTCTTTCAAATTGTTTTTTTCCAAGTTCAGCTCTATCCTGTTTATATTTTGAAATTCTTCAAATGCTGGTGGCTCAGTCAGGTTCCTAGCAGAGCAATCAACTAATAAAGTTCTATCAAATGGTCTGTACGTGCAATCACATTTTCCTTGGGGACTGCACAAGTTTCGAGGCATAAAATCTAATTTTCTTGTTGCACAAGTATATTCTTTGTATGAGAAACCTCGAATAAATTTATTTGTAAATTCAGGCCCAGAGCATACTGCAGTTCCAACAATGATTCGAAATATTTGGGGCACAACTTTTTTAATACCTGCGTTTTGCAGAAACGACAACACATGATAAATATTGCAATCGCAAGAAATTGTACATCCTTGTAAATCAAGAATTATTTCTTTAAATGTACTCAAATTAAATGAGTTTACGAGGTTCTCTAAATTTCCCAAATTTAGTTCATCCATTTTGTTATTCCTGATAGATATTTTTAATTTTCTAGATGTGAAATTAAGATGTTTAGTCTGCACGGCCAGGCTGCTTTGCTTGAAAATTCAAGCAGTTGCTTGAATTGCTTGAAATTTCAAGCATTGGCTTGAATTTTCAAGCATTTGCTTTAATTTTCAAGCAATTTGCTTGAATTTTCAAGCAGTTTGCTTGAATATTCAAGCATTTGCTTGAAAATTCAAGCAAAGCAGCCTCGCCGTGTGAATCAAATTAAAAATTATATTTTTTTATTGAAAATTGATGAAGTATTATATGCGATATGTACATTTTATGTAAAATGTTACAAAAAACAAAAATACGAAACTGAAGCGATGCAATCTGGACCAAAAATATTGGTTTATTAGTCCATATCTCTACAACCGTAAAAATAAGCCTCTAATCGCAAGTTCAACTTAAAGCCCAAAACAAAAATCCAGTTTAGCCAACTTATTCTTACCATAGTAGTAGCAGATCAGCTTTTTATGGGCTTTCGTAAAAATGATAAGTTGACTACACTGATTTTTCATTTTCTTTTTATAGTTGCGCTTGACTTTTATGGCTATGTAGATCTGGCCCTCTAAGTTGGTTTTTTTTCATTTTACGCTTAGAAATCAAAAATTGAGTGGAAAAATAATGTTAAAATATTTACTAATTTCTAATTTATTGATTTTCAAATGCATACACGCATATAAAAAATTATTAAATTTTTGAAATTAGTAACCTATAGACATAGAATTAGAAATAAAAATAAAAATTATCAAATATGTTTTCATTACTCTATTGCCAAGTATTTTTTACTATATTTCTAAATTTGCTTCATTTAGGTTTTTCAAAAAAAAAAAAAAAACAACAGCGCTTGATTAAAAGTTATTGTAATAAATCTCATGACAAAAAAGTAAAAAATACTGGCTCACAGAATAGCAGCCAGCTAAAATTTCTTTTACAGAGCGCCGACAAGAAGAATTTTCGATTAAAATGACTAATTTAAATTATAAATACTAATTAAAAGAAGAAAAACTATATACAAAAGTTTAATACCTGCAGCTTAACAATCGGGTTGTGTGACAAATCAAGCAACTGAAGATTTGCATTTGCTTTCCAATCATCAAAAATTTTACTAACATTATTGTGGGATAAGTCTAAGATTTTTAGCTTTTTACAGCTTTGAAGTGGTGACGTACTGACTGTGATATTATCGATTAACGTTAACGCATTCATTGAAAAGTTAGCTTCTTCTAAATTACAAATTTTAAAAGCATTTCTGTCAATATTAACTAGTTTATTTTCTTCCATGTACAATTTTTTTATATATTTCTTTTGTTTGAAAAGTTTGCTAGAAAACAGAATTTTTATTAGTAATTTTTATTAAATTTAATAATAAAAATAATCCAATATATTCAATCATAAATTGTACTAACTCATTTATGCTTTGGATTTGATTTACAGCCAGATTTAGAGTCTCCAATGAATAAACATCTTTGAAAATATCGTCAGGCAATCGAACTAAATTATTCGATTTTAATATAAGTGTTCTTAATTTTCTTTGACCAGCAAAAATTTTTTCTGGAAGACTTGTTAATTTGTTTCCTTTGAATGATATTTCCATTATGTTGGTTGAATTAGAAAATAAATCATCCGGTAAATTTATCAATCCATTGTTTTCTATTATCACAGAGTTCAGGTAACTTTTGTTAGCCAAAAAGTTTGATGGTAATGTAGTGAGATTTTTGAATTTTGATAATATTATTAGATGAAGTTTAATTAAATCTCTGAGAATTCCAGCTGGTAATATTTCTTGATCTGAACCAACAATTTTTAGTTTTTCTAGAGTCGTTAAATTACTGAAAATATCAGCAGTAAGACCAATGATTTTTTCAGTAGTCCACATCCATAAATTTGTAATCTTGTATAACCCATTAAATAACTTGGGCTCCAAATTTATATTTTTATTTGCTACCAATTGTATGTGATTTAATTTACTGGTGCTTTTGAAAAACTCTGACGGTAAAGTTATATTCTCACTGTATATAAAAATTACCGAAAGATTCGGTGCACCTGAAACATAACCAATTTTAAGAATTAGGCAAATATAATTAAAAATGATTTTAAATCGTTTTAACATTTCAGATTAACTATTAAATTTAAATAAATTTTTTAAAAAATGACTTGTTTTTTTACTTACCACTTAGAACATCCTTATTTTTAATGTTGTTAAAATTATCAGGCACTAAATACAATCTTTCTATTTCAGGATACATTTGAAGATCTTTTTTAGACACAAGTTCGAATTCATTTCCTGATACGATTGGTTCAATTTGATGACTTTCTGGTGGGTGTATTATTTTTTCACCTTCTCGACAAAATTTATACAAAGTTGGACCAACATTTTCACTCACGATTTCACATCGCTCATAGCTATGATTCAAATTTAATAATATATCAAAGTCTTTTAGTTCATATCGTGCTTCAATATGAGCATAAATCATAAAGAATAAAACAATGCTTTTAAAAAACATCTTTATAATTTGGAAATTATAAAAATTAAACTCTAAAAAAAGTCTTATATTATCAAAAACGTAATTTATATACAACTTAAATTTGATGTGAATTGGTATTGAAACCTTCTTGTTTCAAAGCTAGAGATTGACTGGCAGGAGCGTTCGTTCTTTCAAAATTTATATTGTTTTCTTATTCATCTGTCTTTTTCTTACCCGTGTATTTGAAAATTTTTGAGGCTGAATCTTTTAAATTAAATAAGCTACAAACGTAAGGCTAAATATCTTCCTGGGAATATAAGAATCTATTGGTTTTAAAGGGATATTTCTATTTCTAATCAAAAAAGGGGTGTGTAAGCCTTTTTTATCAACAGTACCGAGGCATAATAATCCATAGGTACTTACAGTGTGTCTATGCAATAATCGGATTAAGTAAAGCTCATTATTGATGCATAAATATTTATATTCAAAAAATATACATTCCTTGATGTGACCAAACGGCTTTGTTTTTTCATTTACATGTGCATTAATAAAAATACCAATATAAAAATTTATAAAATTAATAAAAATTTTTAAATTTTCAACTATCACTATTATCTATTTTTTCCAGCATTTTAAAGACTTTTAATTTAATTTTTAAATTTTCAATATTATTTAATTAAATTTTGAAACATTTAAATATTTTCTTTTGTTTCTCTTAACCTTTTAGCCAACCATTCTTGGACAGATGAATTTCAACATAAAAAAATGAATATCTTGGGTTAAAAATGTCATCTAGTAGAAAATTTGGATCGTTCTTTCCATTTCCAAATTTATTTTCTATTTACAATCCCTAGAAAATGCGATATCAACCCCTAATGAAGGTTTGATTCCGTAATATTTATCTGTACAAAAATGGTTGACTGAATAGGTGCTAATGGGTTAATTCAATAAATATTTTACATAAATTTATTCAGTCTTTTAATTTAGAACTACTCGACTTTTATATAAATACTTTCAAAATAGTAAAAAAAGTTAAATAAAATAATTTAGCCAATATCTAACAAATTTTTTAACATTTATTTAGTAATTATTAATTTTTAGATATTTATTAAGTCAATTCTGTACGTATAAACCCAAGTAAAAAAGAGAATATATTTTCAATATATTGTTTATATAAAAATTGGTGGGTTTTATGGAGGCTGCCATCTTGTCGACAATTAAATTAGACCTGACGTGGAGCCCCGTTTCGTAGACAAATTTTATCCTTGATAGGTCGATGGAATTTTCCAACAGGTATTTATGTTTTTTGGGTCGCTGAACCCGAATATGGTATCAGGTTTTACCGAAAATGGTCCAGTTGCCCGCATTAGGCAACTTTTGGTTAATTTTCGGAGATTTTCTTATTTTCGCAAGGGTTACTTATGTTTTTCGGGTCGCTGAACACGAATATTATATCGGTTTTTATCGAAAATGGTTCAGTTGCCCGCAATAGGAATTTTGAAGTTATACTTTGCGGGGTTTTTAACATTTTCATCAACTGCTTATGTTTTTTGGGTCGCTGAACACGAATATAGTATCAGTTTTTACTAAAAATGATTCATGTACCCACAATAGGTAATTTTATTGCAGGCAACTGGACCATTTTCGGTAAAAACCGATACCATATTCGGGTTCAGCGACCAAAAAAATATAAATACCCGTTGGAAAATTCCATCGACCTATCAAGGATAAAATTTGTCTACGAAACGGGGCTCCACGTCAGGTCTAAATTGCTTGTTTACAAATTCAAATTTTTCTATATTTTTTTTATAAGTAACCTATATTTATTGTAAACATCTGTCATTGATAAATCTTTAATAAAGCTAAGGGAATAGTCTAGTGATAGGCCCTTTCTACACCAGCACGTAATCATGTTTTATGATAATCATGTTTGTTGGATATTTTTTACCCAGCTAAATCGTACTAAAAACATAGCCTTAAAATTGCATATTTAAATTGATTATAACTCATTAAAAATTTATTAGTTACATAAATTGTGTATAATTTTTATAATAAATAACTTAATCTACAAAAAAATACCATTTTAATTACATTTTGTTGTTTAATTTTTATGAAAAATATTTACTAATACTACTAATGGCGCCATGTTGTAATAACTTTAATTTCGAATATCCCAGCTATACCACAAAATATCCAACAAACACGATTATCATAAAACATGATTATCGTTGGTGTAGATAGGGCCATATAGTCTAGTTTCAAAAACTATTGTTTACATATCTAGGGCAAAAAAAGCATATTTACTGCCCTAGGGACACGGCTCTTTTACCCATTATATGTAAAACTATATTTTAGAACACGGGAAAAAATATGGGATCCGACTTTTGCATGCTGTTCAAATCCAATATTTCATCCCTTGTTTAATAAATAGCTATTATAATTCTCTTTTTTACTTGGGAATCGCTTAAAATAGTGTTATTCTTGGCAATCCCACGATATTATTATCATTTTAAATAAATAGTTTTAGTTTTTTATAGTTGCTGTCTGCGTAAATAAAATAAATTTTTATTATAATCATAAATATGTTTTAAAAAAGTTTTTTTTAAAAGTTTTTTACATACATCTTTATTTTTTCAAATTTTCAAATATTCACATAGTGGCTCAAATATATGTATATGTGCACAAAAAATATATGATGATTGTTTCTAATTATAAGAAAAATCATGTCAAAAATAATCTTCTAAAACATTTAGAAATTCCTTCAACTAAATCCCCTCAAAATAATTCTCTAGATTTTACAAACTGTAAAGTTGTTTACGACAGTGATATGAAAATTTCTAAAATTTTTGCAGAAAATTCCAAGGACCTTTTTATCCTGATAAAAATTATAAATTTTAGATTATATGATAGTACATAAAATCACAGAATACCTGTGGAGAGAATTTCACAACGCAAAAATCGTAATTTTGTAATATGGCCCATCATGGGGAAAGGATACCGTCTACTCGGATGGAAGAAAGGTGAAAAATTGACGTTTTTAGTTGAAGAATAAACGGAGAAAATTATCATAGAATTTCGGTTCGGGGACTTGGACTATCAATGCGTGGTAAAAGAGAGCCACTTGATTTTCTCCAGGTTTAACTTCTATTATTTGTAATAAATTTTATAATATTGTAATTAAATGTTTAGAATAATGAATAACCGACAACAGGCCTTTTTTAGTACTTTTTTGGGTAAAGAATTGCGAGTATAAAAAGCTTTTGAAATAATTTGCTTTGGTTCAAAATGATCCTTGCAGAAAGCCAAAGGATGAGTATTAGTATTTTTTTAAATTAATTTAATGCTACCCTGATTTAGAGGCAAAAACTACTCCAAAAATAAAGATGGGCAATAATTTATTCCAATTTTGACAGACCATCATTGTTAAAATTCGTAAAGAAAAAAATTCTGAATATCACATCAAAAATATTTAGATTAATTTTACAATACCATTTGACCTCCCTTCCTTAATTTTCAGATTTTCAGTACCCCTCCCCCCCCCCTATAAAACTGAAGAAACCTTACGTACCATAAGAGACCGGGTTATATTTTACACTTTTGCACGCAACTACCTCAAAATTTTGCACGATTACCGACTAAAAGTTACTACTATAAACATTTATCCATCCTGTACGATATTTTGTATTTTTTTAAAAATTGAATATTTTCCACCCAATATTTATGTTTCTCGCCCTATAAAACCCACTTGTAATGTGAATGGTTGATTTCTTTAAGTTTTTCAGTCTGGCATCTTGGAAAATCGGAAAATATTTTGGGTTGAAAAATTAAATATATTCCACCCAAAATTCATTTTCTCGCTCTAAAAACCGCCTTGAAAAGTTCAAAGTTGATTTTTTTAAGTTTCATGGTCCGCTATTTTGTAAAATCAGAAAATATGTTGGGTTGAAAAATTAAATATCTTCGACCGAAAATTCATATTTCTTGCCCTAAAACACCCCCTTGTAAAGTTAAAAGTTAATTTTTTCAAGTTTAATGGTCCGCTATCTTGGTTAATCGGAAACAATCGAAAAATTGAATATTTTGCACCCCAAATTCATGTTTGTCGCCTTAAAAAACTCCCTTGTAATGTGAAAGGTTGATTTCTTTAAGTTTTTCAGTCCGGCAGCTTGGAAAGTCGGAAAATATGTTGGATTGAAAAATTAAATATTTTCGACCGAAAATTCATATTTCTCGGCCTAAAAAACCCCCTTGTAATGTAAAAAGTTGATTTTTTCAAGTTTTTCAGTCTGCCATCTTCGAAAATTGGAAAATATGTTGTGTTAAAAAATTAAATATTTTCCACCCAAAATTCATTTTTCTCGCTCTAAAAAATACCCTTGTAAAG
This sequence comes from Anagrus nilaparvatae, assembly GCA_022575985.1. Lineage (NCBI taxonomy): Eukaryota > Metazoa > Arthropoda > Insecta > Hymenoptera > Mymaridae > Anagrus > Anagrus nilaparvatae. The sequence continues at coordinate 26,365,375 of JAKSXM010000231.1, read as the reverse complement.
TTAAAAGTTCATTTTTTTAAGTTTCTCTGTCCGCCATCTTGGAAAATCGGAAAATATTTTTCAACCCAAAATTAAAAATTTGATTTCCAAAAATGATTTTTTAAACTCGAATATCCCTAGGTAATGTAAAGAGTTCTTTTTTATTCGTAAATATCGAAACTTTCAATATTAAAATTTAAATCGGATTGTGTGAAAACACAAACCAGTTATAAGTTTTTTTTGATCCTCTATCTTGGAAAATCGGAAAATTTGCTGGGGTGAAAAAATTATTCATAAAAATGTTTTTCTTAACCACTTACCCAGATAGTGTAATAGTTTTTGTATGTTTTTTTCTTCGTTATCTTGGAAAATCGGAAAATCTGTTAGGGGTGAGAAAATTGAAATTTTCTTTCATAAAAATGTTTTCTCGAATACCCCTAGGTAATGTGAAATTTGCGAAATATCGAAATTTTCAATATAAAATTTAAAAAAATGTAATTTTTTGATTAGGAGTTAGTTTCTTCACTATTATTCTTAAACGTGCGTATCAAATGAGCTAGGATTTTAATCAGTTCGTCTATGTCTCATTTGAGACCATCTGTGAAATTTTGAAGTCAATCGACAATATCATTAAAGAGTTATCGTGTTAACAAACTCGACATTATTTCGAGGGAATAGACTGAGCTCGCTCAGAGCTTCGCTCAGTCTAATTATTCTCAGTCCCTAAGCCTAGATAATTCTAAGTTCCACAATCTCAGATTATTCTAAGTTCCATTTTACCTCCCCCTCCCCCTTGATTGTAAAAATTTGACCTTTTCACGATTTCAAGCCTTCTGAGTTTTCTATATTAATAAAATATTGAAAATTATTGTGACGCATATTGAAAAAACAAAGATTAACTGTTCAAGGAAAGTTACTAATAATATTTAAATACAAGAGTACACAAAAGAAGTATGCGTTAAAATTTCAAGGTAAATATTTTAAACATTTTTGAACAAATTATATACTATATGCTAAATCGAAATTATTCCCCATCCCCCCTTGAATCGTATAAATTTGATCCACCCCCTTGATTTTCCGATTTTCAAGGAACCTCTCCCTATCAATATGTACCATATTAAAACTATCTTGTGAAAATGACTTTAAACGTTTTTTTTTCCCGGTTTTTTTTAAAGCTCAGTTTTTAATATTGGATTTTTAATGGAACGTGAAATAATTGATCATTAAAAAAATGTTATTTATTTTATATAAAAATAAAATTATAATAAAAGTTAATGCGTCTAATTAACTGTATAATCTGTTCGACATTGAGGCAATAAGGTGTCAGAATTTTATTCAGCTGTTATTGAAGAATCAATTCGCTTATCTATTTATTCTTAGTTGATTCCTGTTCTTTTTCGATTATTTCTTTCCACTTTCTATACCATCTTGCTTGCAAATCTTGCATACCCTCAGTATATTGAGTTATGAAAAAAAATAAAATTGAAAAAAACAATACCCATAATTTAAAATAATGGCTTACTATTAACAAATAAAAGCCAAAACCTGTAAAAAAATTTAAAACAAAATGTTAATATATAGAGAATATTTTGACAGACGTTCATTATAAAAAATAAATTTTACTGATTGAAATTATTTACATATTAGCAAAATTGTCTTTTTTAAAAAAGAAAAACTTAATATTAACTTTTTCCTATGTGTCTCAAATTCGTACCTAAGACATCGTGTAGAGTATTGGTATCTTATAATTCACAAATATCTATATTAAACTGGCAGTTATTTTAAAAAATTGTATGGGTTTTCGATTACCGGATAAACAAACTTGACAATTACCAGAAAAATAAGATTCTCGAAATTATTGCTGAGTTAGTCACTACTAAGTATTGCCAAAAAATACATGGGTTCTTATGGAGAAAATTTTTGATCCCATAAAACTCCATGTATTTGGTAGCAACACTTAAGAGTATTTAAATGAGCTATAATTTTGGGAATCTTATTTTTTTGGCTACTGAGAATTTTTTTCACCCAGTAATCGAAAATCCAAATGATTTTTTAAAATAACTGCCAGGCTAATCTCTACACAGAAAAAAAAGTCTCGCGCCGTCTACCATTAAATTTGATAAAATTTACGAAAGGAAGCTTTCGCATTAAATGCAAAAAAAATTTGCATCTAACGTCAAAAAAAGCCTACCCCCATATTCTCAAGTGTAAACATTGGACTATTATTATTTTTTTTTTATTATTTATGCAGATATGTTGTGATATTAATAAATTTTGGACTTTTATTAGGTGAAAAATATGACTTAAATGAAAAATAACTAAACATACAACATAATAAAGTATAACCTGGTATAACCTAAAAATTTAATTGTTTGTTTCTAATGTATAAGTGCCCTGCAATAATTTCTGTTTTACTTTAAAATATCTTATTATTTTTTATATAATATTTATTTGTACACGGATAAAAATTCAGTTGACTACCGCGCCAAAAGGATAGCATGCGGTGCAACCAGTAAAATATGGAGTACACATAAAACAAAATTAGGCGAGAATCTAACCCAAATTGAGTATTTCCATGCATAGACCACATAATATAGGTTGCGCGCGAATCACTTTTGTCAAGTGCACATACTAATTTGGGTGAGAATGTCGCTCAAAATACTGGTTGTGATTCAAGACAAAATATTGGGCGCGCTAGTCAACTGAATTTTTATCCGTGTATATAAATCGCATAGTCTCAAGTAATGAAACCACGAAATGCATATAATTATAGTACCTACAGTAATTTGATAATAATTTCAAAAAAACATTTTTTATGTGATTTTACATAAAATAAACATTATACCTAATTTCTCTTTTTTAGCTAGTAATCAGAACTATATCCATATATATTTTAATTTTAGGACAAAATTGCTGATGTTATTAATTTTATATTTATATTATAATAATGGTACCTCAAAATAAATAAGAAAATAATGTTTCATACCTGTTCTTTTAGCGAATGATTAGAACCCCGATTAGAACTATTTCTGAATATCTCATGATTCTATCTTTCTAGCAAAAGAAAAATATACATAATTTTATATGGTTGAAGTTAACGCTATAACTAATTATTATCTAACTAACTATTTTGATTGCTGAAATAATATGCTATAAGCTAAAATAAATTTGGTAACAATTCAAGGCCCCTCTTTCAGCTAATAATTTAATGTATTTTTAGAAAATTTAAACTTAATTCCCATTTATTTTGGAGAAAAAAGATCAATAATTTTATTTCTTTTAAATTATTGGTACCAAAGACCAATTTTCAAAAAATTATCTTGAATACTGAAATTCTATTTTAATATAATATGTATATTAAATTAAGAAATTTTCTATATATAATCAAATAAATTATAAGAAATAGTATGATATTTTTTAGTATATAATAGTTTATTATAGTATATTTAGTTATTTTTTATTTAATTGATATTTTTTACCTAATAAAAGTCCAAAATTTATTAATATCACAACATTTCTGCATAAATAATAAAAAAAAAAATAATAATAGTTCAATGTTTACACTTGAGAATGGGGGTAGGCTTTTTTTGACGTTAGATGAAAATTTTTTTTGCATTTAATGCGAAAGCTTCTTTTTGTATATTTTATAAAACGAAAGATATCCATCCACGCCTAATGCTAAAATATCTCGAAATTACGATATTTATCTAAAAACACTTAAATTTGAATATTATGCACAATAAATATTTATTTGTAATGATTTTTTTCTTTTTTTTTTTATGCACTGAAACTGCAAAAAAATTATATTTTTTATTAACATAAATTTTATTTGAGGTTATTTACTATTTTTTTTTAAGCGTGGATTGAGTCAAATTAAACCTTTTCGGCTAAATCCACGCTTAAACATAAGAGGTTGAGCGTGGTTTGAGACCTTTCCTTTATAAAATTTAATGGTAGATGGCGCACAGTGTTACAAGAGTATAGTAAAAATGGGACATCAATAAAAAATTTTTAATTAGATAAATTTTATGTTGTTAATATATATTTTTGAGGTTGCTAATTTCGAATCTGAAGTCAGATTTATTGAATTACTCCAGGAAATGCAAATATTTTGCAAATAGTGTAAAGAAAATAGAACATTACAAAAAAATTTTTAATTATATAAATTTTATGTTGTTTATATATGTTTTCGAGGTCGCTAATTTCGAATCTGTAGTCAGATTTATTGAATTACTCTAGGAAATTGCAAATTTTTTGCAAATACTGTAAAGAAAATTGGACATCAACAAAAATTTTTTAATTAGATAAATTTTATGTTGTCCATGTATGTTTTTGAGGTCGCTAATTTCGAATCTGAAGTCAGATTTATTAAATTTCTCCAGGAATTGCAAATTTTTCGCAAATAGTATAGAAAAAATTTGATTTAAAAAAAAATTCTTAAGTTAGGTAAATTCTATGTGGCCTATATATGTTTTTGAGGACGCTAATTACGAATTTGAAGTCAGATGTATTAAATTCACGCAGGAATTGCAAATTTCTCGCAAATAGTGTAGGAAAAATTGGAAATTCAAAAAAATTCTTAGATTAATTTATAAATAAATAACTTTTTAGAATTATAAACAAAAAATTTGAATTGAGCAGGTTCAAAATAGTATACTTAGTATTGTCTTATGTAAATTTGTATAAATTAATATTTAAACAATTAATTGCAAACAATTTATAAACAAATAAGTTTTTAGAATTTTAAATGAAAAATTTGAATTGAGCAGGTTTAAAATAGTATACTAGGTATTGTCACTTGTAAATCCTGATAATTTATTATTTAAACAATTATTTGTTTAAAAAATTTATAAACAAATAACTTTTTAGAATTATAAACAAAAAATTTGAATTGAGCAGGTTCAAAATAGTATGCTTAGTATTGTCATATGTAAATTTGGATAAATTACTATTTAAACAATTAATTGTTTAAACAATTTATAAACGAATAACTTTTTAGAATTTTAAATAAAAAATTTGAATTTAGCAGGTTTAAAATAGTATAATTAGTTTTGTCACTTATAAATTTGGATGATTTATTATTTAAACAATTATTTGTTTAAACAATTTAAAATTTATATAATTTAAAAGCCAATCAAATGAATTATATTAAAAAGTTCAATTAAAATTTAGTATATAGTTGAAAAATTTGTTAAGAATATTTAAATTTTTGTCGAATTTAGTTCTTTTAATATTGTTTAAATAAACAATTTATAAAGAAAAGATTATTTTTTAAACAATTGATCTTGATTATTTATAAGTAAAATATTATGGTTCAAACATTAATAAAAAATCTGATCCATTTTTAGCCAAGCGAACATATCGTTTAATTGGATAGCTTTATTTAAATAAGAGATATGATTTATCCTTGCGATGAGGTATAGGTAGGCATTATTTCGAACAAAATATATTATCGATAAATTCTAAACCCGCAAATATATGCATCTAAAAATTGCATTTTTTTGTAGGTTAATGCCTAGGCTTTGACCTGAACAAAGAAATTTATCTTAGCCAAACTTAGCCGCATATGTTTTCGTTATTACAAATAGTTTTTTTTAAATAAATTAATTTAATAAACTACTATAAGTCTAAATAAATTATTAATTTAATTTAAAATATTAAATTTTTTTTAATTAAATTTTTAAAAAGTACATGCTTTGTTCTGATAAAACCATTTTTTAATATTATAACTACGTTAATACAAAAAAAATTATGATTTTTAATAAAAAATATTTTAAAATCTTATACTTGGTTGAGATAAAAATTTATTATAGATGCCCCACTTTTACCGTCATAGATAAGCCAAATGGGCTATTTTTTACTTATTGAATACGAATTCTATTTTCTCAATACTTTTTTTATATAGTGGTAAAGCTTTTAAAACCAGGATAAATAGTATATTACGATCCCGTGTCCAGAAAAGTAAAGAATGGTTCAAATCGCACGTAAATTACCATCCGAGGCGAAGCCGAGGTTGGTAAACTGCGATTTGGGCCATTCTTTATTTATGGACAAGGGTCGTATACGAGTTTTCTTCGTCAGTGGCGAGAAAACGCGTCTTTTCCGGTCGCGCAGCGGCCGGGAAATACGTGCTTTCTGGCCGCTGACAAGAAAAATTTTTTTTTTCTTATCATGTCCCATTTTTCCTATACTCTGTTTCACTGTGTGGCGCGAGACTTTTTTTTCGGTGTATATGTCGTAGCCCCATAGGATAATTGGTTTTATAGGCTATTAGCTGGCCCATAGAGTTAAAATGCTCGAAAAATATTTCGCTATGAAGCTGCGTGTTCCAGATCAAAGCAAACTTATTTCCATTTCTTTATTTTCTAGATCACTGTGCGACGTTTTAGGTAAAAAATTTGAGATATGTTATTTTTAAGCACTAAATTTGAGTTACGACTTTACGAAATGCTATCGAATGCTCAATTTTTATAGTTGTGTTAATGGATTTTGGAGGTTAATTTCTGATTTCATTAATTTTATCAAAATAATATGAAAAATTGTGCAAATAGTTTTTTGCTCACATATTACTGAGATTTTCGTAAAATTATTATAAATTTCAAATATGTAATGAAGCTATTACGTACCAGTTATAATCCAGGCAACTATAATTGTTAAGTAATTTATTATAGATTCCAATTTTCTATAATGTACTGTGTAAGTTTTGGTAGAAAAAGTTTTTTTGCTTTCGAATTCTGATATAATTTTTTCTTTTTCAAACCACTTGTTTTTCAACCACTTCTTTAAATTTTCGTTGTTATTTGGGATTTCTGAACTTGGTATTCTTTCAACATTAACGTAAATAGCTTCAGGTAAGCTTTTAAAATGATCCATTATGCTATATGTCTTGTAATTGGGAACACGTATAGTAATATCGTAAATTGCATTAAAGCAATTTGCTTTTTGAAGATGTTCGACCATTAAACAAAATCCATTTGTTCTGGGATGCATTACATGCTTATAACTTTTCAAATTATATTTTTGGGCATAAATATTTGATCTTTGTAATCTTCTTGGTAAAAGCACTTCACCTTCTACAAGAATTATAAATTGTTTTGGATGTTTAAGCTCTAAGGCGAAATCAAGACCATTAGTGAATTGTTTTTTATCATAAACAAAATTTTGGGATACAAATATGAAATTAGAGATTTGCATTATCCAGCCTGAAATTAAACAAAACTTCCTTCATAACTTATCGGATAGTGTATGTAAATATAATATACTTTGTTATAGATAAACTCAATCTTTGATTATTCATAATAACTTATACAATAAAACTTGTTCAAATTAAATTAAATTCTGATGATTAATAAAGTATTATTATTATTATTATTATTATAAAATACTCTGCTGAAAAAATAACAATGATTTAAGCTTCTGGAAAAAATATTGGAAAAAATAATCATGAAAATATCATCGTTTTACTGAATATTTTTATTTAGGGCTTAAAATAATGTTATTAATGTTTATAATCTTTTTCCTTGGACGAATTTAAAAAATTTCAGACCATAATATAATATTAGTTATCTAGGTAGGAACCTCGTATATTATCGAGGTGTGTGAAGTAACATTCACACCTAGGTATACATACGAAATTTTCACCGAGTTCTTTACGTTAATTTATATTTCACCTAGTAAAATAATTAGCCTTTTGTACTTAATTTTAAAAAATATTTAAGATAAAATAATAATTATATCATATAGTTATTATTTTATCCTAAAAATTTTGTCGCAATGGCTTGAATATTTTTGCGATCAGCTTCGATACCTATAAGGAAAGATAAGTAGTTATTTTTAATCATGACACATAATTTTTAGCCTTGCGCATGCGTTGGCGGCCATTTATTGTTCAGAAGCGTATGGCAATCCAGGTCCAAATTCAGAATTTTAAAGAATAGAAACGTTTTTTTCAAATCAATTATTATAGGTTCCAGAATTTTTTTATTTTAGAAAAATATTTTTAAGAAATCTGTACAATTTGGAGTAATTAATTTTAAGAAGAGCATTTCACAAAAAAAAATTACGTCCTAAATGAAAAATTTTAGTTCTTTTTAAGTCATTTTCCCGAATTCGTATACAGCTTAATATTTCATAGTTTTGCATTAAAACGAACAACTTCAAATTCGGAAAAATTAAGGATATTTTAAGAATTCTACTAAATTCTGACTTTTAACTTAGTTATTAACATGGAACATGTTTATAGGGAGGGGGTACTTCAGAACTGGAAAATTAAGGGGGGGGTCAAATATGTCCTTTTTAAGGGGGGGGGGGGTCAAATTTGTCCATTTTAAGGGGGGGGGGGTCAAATATGTCCTTTTTAAGGGGGGGGGGGGGGTCAAATTTGTCCATTTTAAGGGGGGGGTCAAATTTGTCCATTTTAAGGGGGGGGTCAAATATGTCCTTTTTAAGGGGGGGGGTCAAATGGGACTTAGAATATTTTCGATTTAGGGACCTTTGGTGCAGAAGTACTTAGCGAGCATTGGTGCAGAAGTACCTAGGGACCTATGGTGCAGAAGTCTCTAAAGACCTTTGGTGCAGAAGTACTTAGGGAGCATTGGTGCAGAAGTCCCTAAAGACCTTTGGTGCAGAAGTACCTAGGGTGCAGAAGTCTCTAAAGACCTTTGGCGCAGAAGTACTTAGGGACCTATGGTGCAGAAGTCCCTAAAGACCTTTGGTGCAGAAGTACCTAGGGACCATTGGTGCAGAAGTACCTACGGATCAACGGTGCAGAAGTCCCTAAAGACCTTTGGTGCAGAAGTACTTAGGGAGCATTGGTGCAGAAATCCCTAAAGACCTTTGGTGCAGAAGTACCTAGGGTGCAGAAGTCTCTAAAGACCTTTGGTGCAGAAGTACTTAGGGACCTATGGTGCAGAAGTCCCTAAAGACCTTTGGTGCAGAAGTACCTAGGGACCATTGGTGCAGAAGTACCTACGGATCTACGGTGCAGAAGTCCCTAAAGACCTTTGGTGCAGAAGTACCTAGGGACCTATGGTGCAGAATTCTCTAAAGACCTTTGGTGCAGAAGTACTTAGCGAGCATTGGTGCAGAAGTACCTAGGGACCTATGGTGCAGAAGTCTCTAAAGACCTTTGGTGCAGAAGTACTTAGGGAGCATTGGTGCAGAAATCCCTAAAGACCTTTGGTGCAGAAGTACCTAGGGTGCAGAAGTCTCTAAAGACCTTTGGTGCAGAAGTACTTAGGGACCTATGGTGCAGAAGTCCCTAAAGACCTTTGGTGCAGAAGTACCTAGGGACCATTGGTGCAGAAGTACCTACGGATCTACGATGCAGAAGTCCCTAAAGACCTTTGGTGCAGAAGTACCTAGGGACCTATGGTGCAGAATTCTCTAAAGACCTTTGGTGCAGAAGTACTTAGGAAGCATTGGTGTGGAAGTACCTAGGGACCTATGGTGCAGAAGTCCCTAAAGACCTTTGGTGCAGAAGTACCTAGGGTGCAGAAGTCTCTAAAGACCTTTGGTGCAGAAGTACTTAGGTAGCATTGGTGCAGAAATCCCTAAAGACCTTTGGTGCAGATGTACCTAGGGCGCAGAAGTCTCTAAAGACCTTTGGTGCAGAAGTACTTAGGGACCTATGGTGCAGAAGTCCCTAAAGACCTTTGGTGCAGAAGTACCTAGGGAGCATTGGTGCAGAAGTACCTAGGATGCAGAAGTCTTTAAAGACCTTTGGTGCAGAAGTACCTAGGGAGCATTGGTGCAGAAGTACCTAGGGAGCATTGGTGCAGAAGTACCTAGGGACCTATGGTGCAGAAGTCCCTAAAGACCTTTGGTGCAGAAGTACCTAGGGTGCAGAAGTCCCTAAAGACCTTTGGTGCAGAAGTACCTAGGGACCATTGGTGCAGAAGTCTCTAAAGAACTTTAGTGCAGAAATACTTGGATACACTGAGAAAATTATATAATTGTGACAATAATATCATATAATCATATTTGTACGATTATACATGATGATATTGTACGATTATACATGTAATCACCCTGATGATATTATATCATCAGGACAATAATATTCTGTAATCCTGACAATTATATGCATATCATTGGGGCAATTATACATATAATCCTCCTGATGATATCATATAATCAAGGCAATTATATTTAATTTTTTGTTTTTTTTTTTCAAAATATTTATTTTTTGGGTATATGAAGAAACTCACAGATATTTAATTATGTATTTTTACCTAATTTATTATTTATTAAAGTTTTTTTAAAGATTTTTAAAGATTTGAATTTTTATTATTTTTATCTTTGGTATTTTTGTTAATTTTTTTTTCGCTCGCACGCTTTCGTTCGTTATCAATTATCGATACCGTATAACCCTAATCTAATCTAATCGCATATGTATTATATTGTAATAACGAGCGCTCGCCGATCATCATTCTTATTGAGTATTATATTCTCGGTCCTTATATAGTAACTGGAACGTATTTTTGACACTTGCGAGAGAAAAGACCTTAGCATCTAGCGGTTGGAAATTAAAGCAATACACCGCGCAAAATTCGAATTCAAAAAAAGTTTAAAAAAAATTTATTTTAAATTTGATTTTAGCGCGGTGTATTGTTTTAATTTCCAACCGCTAGATGCTAAGGTCTTTTCTCTCGCAAGTGTCAAAAATACGTTCCAGTTACTATATAAGGACCGAGAATATAATACTCAATAAGAATGATGATCGGCGAGCGCTCGTTATTACAATATAATACATATGCGATTAGATTAGATTAGGGTTATACGGTATCGATAATTGATAACGAACGAAAGCGTGCGAGCGAAAAAAAAATTAACAAAAATACCAAAAATAAAAATAATAAAAATTCAAATCTTTAAAAATCTTTAAAAAAACTTTAATAAATAATAAATTAGGTAAAAATACATAATTAAATATCTGTGAGTTTCTTCATATACCCAAAAATTAAATATTTTGAAAAAAAAAACAAAAAATTAAATATAATTGCCTTGATTATATGATATCATCAGGAGGATTATATGTATAATTGCCCCAATGATATGCATATAATTGTCAGGATTACAGAATATTATTGTCCTGATGATATAATATCATCAGGGTGATTACATGTATAATCGTACAAATATGATTATATGATATCATTGTCACAATTATATAATTTTCTCAGTGTATAAATATTGATATTATGAACAGAATAGATACTTTATTATCAGTGTTAGTTATTAGAGAACATGTTCCATGCTCGTTGCTTGTGTAGTTACACAAACCGGTCATAAATTTTTTTTAATGGGATTTTTAATTCTTAATTCTTAACATCGAACCTTGGGTTTCGGATTTTCTGATTTTAAAAAATTAGCACGGATTGCCATCAGCGCTTATGAATAATGAATGACAAAATATACAAAATAAAATTGTAAATTGCTACGTGTGCGCGCGTGAGTTAATAATACTATAGTAATATACCTAATTATGACGCCATTTTTGTTGACCAGAAAAAAAAGTGAACAAAGATGAGTTGAACAAAAAAAGTTGAACATAGAAATTTTTGAAGAAAAAAAATTGAACATAAAAATTTTTGAACAAAAAAAGTTGACCAAATTTTTTTGACAAAAAAAAATAAAAAATAAATCAAAAAATGAACATAAGAAGATTTAAAAAATTTTGGTCAACTTTTTTTGTTCAAAAGTTTTTATGTTCAATTTTTTTTGTTCAAAAATTGTCATGTTCAACTTTTTTTATTCATTTTTTTCTGTTCAACTCATCTTTGTTCACTTTTTTTTCTGGTCAAAAAAAATGGCGTCCTAATTATACTATAGTATATAGCCCAAGTAGGAGGTGCTGAATTTTTTTCCAGACTTTTTATTAAGGTCCTTACATGGAAACGCAAAGAAAATCTTAATTTTTATGGCTTTATTAAACTTCTGTCTAAATGTCATTATTGTGCTCTCAAAAATAAAATTTATTTTATAAAATAACCACTTGGTGAGATATGCCCATATATATCAATTACCTAATAATAGAATTTTTTTCCAGGTAATGTAAATCACTGGTCTGTATGCACCAACTTTACCAATTGGAAAATGTTCTTGAGGAATAGATGTGTAAATGATTTGATGATCCAAAAAACTTACGTGATTGGCTATGACTACTGCCCAATCATCAACTTTATATGTATCACCAGATATAATTATTTTTACTCCAAATAGTTTAAAAAGAGCCTAAATTAATAAGAAAATTAAAACTTATTTTTGTACACAAGACAAAACTTTTTAGTTTATATTTATATTCAATTTCGGTTACTCAGAGATGAAGCTTTTAATATTTAATGGGGACCCAAGTAACTTTAATAACTTAAAAAATATTTTAAACTTTAAAAATATTTTAGGCATACATCTTTGATATACAAACGAAATTTTTAAAAGGCTAATTTACGATAAAAATAAAAAATTCAAAACTTACTGAACAGTATACTTGTGTAAATGCTACCACCAAATCAATAAAATTGACAAATATTTCAGGATTAATAATTAGCAAATAAAATGATGGGCATATAAAAATAAACAAACCCATTGCTGAATATGATATATATAATGTATAATATAATATTGCTTTTATAAATGAATACATTATTGCGTTTAAATATATACTTTAAATATATAATTTATGCTTTTTTTAAAACATTTTTACACTTTTTTAAAATATTTTTAATTTTTTATAATTATAGGCTATATATTTTTTTTTTTTTCATTTTGATAAATATAACTAACAAGGAAAGTCCGGTTAATTTTGAACACTAAATTAAATGAAATAGGTAGAAATCCGTTTATTATGTTGAAAAAATATCCAATGGTGCTTCGGGGCCGAGAAACAAAGGACCCTATATTATAAAATAGGTTTTTTTGGGCTATATTCTAAATGACGCTGCCACCTCGTGAGTTAACCAAACACCTTCGATGGATCTCAATTGTTTTCTATAAACTATGCCAATACTACAGTTTATGATGAAAATAGATTTTATAGATCTCAAAAATTTTCTATAAACTCCATGTTTTCGAAAATTCTTAACTTGTCAACTTTTTATTATTTTTTTGTCACATATAATATTTTAACAGCAGAGTCCCGATTTCAGGTTTTTTTAAAAAAGTTTAATTTTTATCGCAGTGATATCTCAAAATCCGTTCAAAGAACAGAGATGAATAAAAAAATTTTGGAAAATTGAAACTTGCATAAAATTTTTGAGACATCAAAAACATGTTCTTATCGAAAACTATAATTTTGACTATATTTTAAAAATTGGTTAGTTTGGACCAAAAATGGGCATTCGCTTTTTGACTATCATGGTGTGGGGATTGGTGATAACAAAGCACAGCTTATAGGCCTATAGACCCTAATGGGAAAAAATTGGACCAACCTGAAGATATTTAACTGACTTACAAGGTGGGAGCCTTATTTAAAAGATAGCCTAAAAACTTCTATCTTTTAACCTGTGTTTTTATGTACAAAAAGACCATTGGAATGAACGGAGAGTAGACGGCGTGTTTATTCAATAAACTGATTTTTATCTATTTCGTTTAATTTAAAGTTCCAAAAGTACTGGACTCCTCTTGTAAATATAATATTTAAAAAGAAGTGGCTCAAGGTAATTTAACAAGTATACACAGTCATTTGTGAAAATGACACAATTAAAAATGTTTGTGTCATCACATATTATTAATATGATAAGAAAATTAGTATGTATAGTTAATTAAAATATTTTTTATTAAGGTATTAAAAAATTAAGAGAAAATAGATTTTGTGATATGTAAAATTTTGAGTTTTTATTTTTTTCATTTAAGGGCTAAGGAGGGAAAGGGGAGGGGTGAAAAATTGACGTTTTTAGGGGAAATGGAAAAAATGTGACGTTTTTAGGGAGGGCGGGGTCAAATGTACTTAAAATATTTTCAATTTAGTGACTTAGAATAATTTAGATGTACGAACTTAAAACAATTTTGATTTAGGGACTTTTATAATTTCGGTTACAGAACTTATAATAATTAGGGAGTATATGTAAATCTGTTTTAAGTGAACATGTTCCATGCTCATTGATGGTTGTGAGTACACAAACCAGTTATACCTTTTTACCTAAGCTTTTTCTAAAATTTTTTTCTCCATAAAATCTCAAGCTATAGTTTACTTTTTCTAGAAACAGTAGTGCCAATAGCCTAAAGTATTCTTTGTTTCTCAAAGTAAAAGAAATAATATTTTTCCTGAAAGAATTAAATAATTCATTTTAATTTTCTATTTGATTATATTTTCCAAATTATATTAACTAAATTTTTAATTCTATAGAAAAAGATCATTTCAAATAGTAAGGTATATGAGCATATATTTTAAAATTGATACTTAACTTGAGCCTGGAATTGTAAATTTTTTTTTTGAGGGCATACCGGAACGACCCTTGTTTTCGTGAAGTTTGAACCCTCAGAAAGTCGAAAAAAGTCGTGAACAAGGATTCGGTGATAGGTGCCAAAAAGATTTTTTCACTTTTATGTCAGAAACCGTGTTTTTCGTATCTGAGCTACCCCAAATTTTTAAAATAACTTTTTAGGAAAATAAAATTTTAAAAAATAGATAAGAAAATCTAATTGCCAGGGAAAAACCACTCCAGAAGAAAAAAAAACTTTTCTTTTTCCGATGAAATTTAGCCAAGTTATCGTCAATTTAAGATTTTGCTCAAATTTGTCTTAAAAAAGATTGAAATTTTAATGAAAAAAGCCTGTTTCTAAACTTTAAACATGCATTATTCGCTTGATTTTCATCATAAAATAATAATTTTTTTTTTTAAATCGATTAATTTTTCCCTGGCAATTCATTTCTTTAAGAAAAAAATTATTTTTATTGATCAAATTTCAATTTTTAGGTCAAAAGCCTTTGAAAACTGTAAGTAGCAAGATTTACTTAATACAGTTTTTGATCTAAAAATTGAAATTTGATCAATAAAAATGATTTTTTTTTTAAAGAAATGAATTGCCAGGAAAAAATTAATCGATTAAAAAAAAAAAATTATTATTTTATGATGAAAATCAAGCGAATAATGCATGTTTAAAGTTTAGAAACAGGCTTTTTTCAATAAAATTTCAATCTTTTTTAAGACAAATTTGAGCAAAATCTTAAATTGACGATAACTTGGCTAAATTTCATCGGAAAAAGAAAAGTTTTTTTTTCTTCTGGAGTGGTTTTTCCCTGGCAATTAGATTTTCTTATCTATTTTTTAAAATTTTATTTGCCTAAAAAGTTATTTTAAAAATTTGGGGTAGTTCAGATACGAAAAACACGGTTTCTGACATGAAAGTGAAAAAATCTTTTTGGCACCTATCACCGAATCCTTGTTCACGACTTTTTTCAACTTCCTGAGGGTTCAAACTTCACGAAAACAAGGGTCGTTCCGGTGTGCCCTTAAAAAAAAAATTTACGATTCCAGGCTCAAGTTAAGTATCAATTTTAAAATATATGCTCATATAGTTTAATTATAACATAAAATCAATAATCTTTATAAATAAATTTATTGCATCTATTGTGTATCTCAGTTTTTATAATAAAAAAAATTTTTATCTGAAAATTTGTTTTATTCTTTAGCTTTATATAATAAAAAGATAAGTTATTTCATATTATTGTAACACTAAAAAATGACTAAAAATTTTATATATAAGTTACATTAGAAAAGCTTATCATATACAGTTCAACTTATGTTATCGACATGTCCTTCATTGCAACTTTATATATATATATATATATATATAATTTAACAATACTCAACTGCAATTGAACATTTACTTCCTTTATCTTGTTTTCTTACCTAAAAATTATTTTTTTTTCTTTTATGCAATCATATCAGTTTCAATAATCGTTCAATTCGTTTCTGTGCCAAAAGTATGTTTTTTATAGTAAACAAAATAAAAAAAAAAAATTGATTTTGAGGAAATAGATTTGAAAACAAGTTTATTAGATCTTTGAAATATATAATATATATGTTGCAGTAATTTTGGTGACATCAGTGATTTTAAAAAATTATTAGTAACTTTATAAAACTTTTCGATTTTTTTGAAAACAATTTGAATAAACTAAAAACGAAAATTCGAATCCAAAGTAATTTTATAAAACTACGGGGGCCGCTTAATAATTTTTTTGATAATAATATTAAAAAACAATGTTCAATAAATAAGTTTTAATCAAAATTAGAAAATTTCTTCTTTTTATGAAATTTATTATTTTTATTGAAAAAAATTCAATATAAGTAATAAGTATAAAATTGAATATCTATTAAATTCTGAAAAAAGGGTTGATAAAGAACCAAAGGAAGCCAATTAAGGTATCCTTATCTTGGTATCTACCAAGAGAGGTATCGGATAAAATAGTTGAATCAAGTAAAAAAATTCTAAAAAATTAATAAATAAAGGGAAAACTATACTTGTATCTGTACAAAGGTTGACCATGGATCGCTAAACCATAAAAATGTCGTAGAAAAAGTAGTTTATTAAAGAAACAAGATTTATAAAATAGATATATCAACTGGTATTCATTTATTGCATCACCAACTGGTTTGCTAAAAAATTTGCAAGTGTAAATCTTTGAAAATACGCCCTTTATGTATGACATTACAGTGGTGCCATTCAGCACATTCCGCAGAATCAAATAAATTACATAAAATATTTTAAGAATAAAGAAAGACTCTACGATCTATAAAAAGCTATTTTATCCAATGGACTGTTGACGCTCCTTATAATTTTGATCAGTATTTTTGTTGAATTTCATTTTTTTAAATTATATTTTCATCAAATTCGAAAAATTTTATAAAATTACTGATAATTTTAAATTTTAAATTTTTACTAATAATATTAATAAGCTAATAATATAATCAAAATGACTGCAAGATATATATACAGGGTGAATCATTTTAAACGATACACTCAAATATCTCGAAAACAAAGCAAAATAACGAAAATTGTTTTATATAAAAGTTGTTAAAGTTGGAAAGGGCCATATGATAGATTGAATTATATTTGGTGTTTAGGGCCACAATACTTTTTTATTTCAAATTTAGATTCTGCAGAAAATTTTAGGTTCAGATACGATTTTGGCTTGAAAAAAAAATACAACGCCCATTTTTTATTAGACCGAAAAAAGCTTTTATACTGCTTAAAATGAAAAAAAAAAAAATGTTTTTGGTAGTTACCACCAATTTTATTCTGACTTTGTTGTGATGGGAGACTGTTAATGATTATTTGTGATTTTTGGTTCTACAGACCTATTCTGTATCTACTTTTAGCATTACTTAGAAACAGCTGCCCCAAGAGGCCCATTAAGGTCTGTAGGACCCTAAATCTCAAATAATTACCAAAAGTCTTCCCCCACAACAAACATACCAAAAACATCTTTTTTTCTCAACTTTTTGACCAATTTATGATATGTTCAAGCCCCTTGCCTAATTCATAAAATAGTCATTATTTTTGACCATTTCATGAATTGGTCAGAAATGTTCAATTTTTAACATGGAACATGTTTATAGGGAGGGGGTACTTCAGAAAAAATTAAGGGGGGGGGTAATATTTGTCCTATTTAAGGGGGGTGGTCAAATTTGTCTTATTTAAGGAGGGGGGTCAAATGAAACTTAGAATAATTAGGAGACTTTGAAAAATCTGAGCTTAAGGACTTAAGATAATACAGGTTTATCAGGGGGGACTTAAAATAATATCGTTTTAGGGACTTGGAATAATATTGATTAAGGGGCTTAGAATAATTCTTTTTAAGAATTAGCTTAGCTTAGAAAAATAACTTTTTCAAGAATAATAATAATCAGCGACAAAATTTAAATAAAAGTTTGAAAATATCAGTGCAACCTATAAAAAAGGCAGCAGAATTGTAAGTTAGAACTACAAATTGCTTATTTTCTTCCTACTAAAATACTGCATGCAAAACTATAAAAAAAAACAATTTTTTCAGTTAATTTTCTGGGCCATAACCTCATTCTCCGATACTGGTGCCTGTTTGACAAACTGCTAGTTGGATTTTCTCAAGCGTCCAGAATGGTGAGATTTTCAATATGATTTAAGAAAGATATGGGCGTATCCAGAAAGCATTTCTGGGAAACGGGTGAGAGGGTGCGAAGCCCCAAAAAATACGTCTAAAAAAAGTAAAATTTTCAAAAAATAAAGATTTTTTTTTAACAATACCTAATATTTGTTAAGAAATACTTGATCTTAATAATTCTTGATTCTTTTTAAGAAAATAAATTTAAAAATTTTGCATTACTAACACTCTATATCGCCGGATACTTGCCCTTTTAAATTGCTAATTTGGAATTTTTCTTTAATTTCCAAAGTTTTTTGTAAACTTTATTCTAAAATCTTTTTATGTTGGATTTTTCTCTGACATTTTTATCCTAAAAACTTTGATTTTATGAAAGGATTTATTTTAGCAATGCATTTAATAATTTACTGCTTTTGTTTTTTACAGGCTCATTAAAGAATGCTCCAGCAGTGTCCAGTGTTCATGATAGAAATTGTTGAAAAATGATGCAAATATATTATAAAAATGTATAAATTTATTAAATATTTCTTAAATATATTATATTTCCTTTATGTAAAAAAAATTTTTAATTTTTTAAAATAAATGTGTATTTTAACTTTAAAAAATGGTTTTTATTTAATATTACATATTTTTCTTTATCTTACTTAATTTTAAGAAATGATTTGAGAATTGATAAAAAAGCTTTTGTCTATATATTCCCCATATGTCGGAAATGATCTCTGGCGATATATGGGAAATACAGTTTCCCATATATCGGCTATATGTCGCCCATATATGGGAAAATGCATATCCCATATATGGCTCGCATAATCCAAAATTACGCGGGTAGTATTAGAATATCATTTTAAAATTTGAAGTGAATTGACCATTTTGTATCAGAAATATTAAACTCCAAAGTTGAAAAAAAACAAAATTTTTTTTCGTAAATTTATAATATTTTAAGTTTTTATTAATTTTTATTAATTTTTATAAAAAAAATAAAGTATTCATCAATAAAAATAGTCATAATTTTTCTTCTGAAATTCATAATAAGCAAATATTTTTATTTTTTTTTTACTTATAATAATAATAATATTAAATTTTGTTGAACTTCGCGAAATAATCCGCTAGGTTCGCTAGCTGTACCGAACAACAACCTTAAAAAAATTTTTTTATCAAAAAATCTCAAACTACTTTTTTTTTTTTTAAATTGGATGTAATACCTAATTTATTTCTACGATAGTACTTATATATTTGAAAATATGGTTTTTACTCGATATCTCGAATCGAATAATTAATTTTTTGAAAATTTTTTTCCCAAAATTTTTTTCACGAAAAAATACAAAAAACACCAACTTTTTTTTTCTTTTTGGACTTAGTACCTAATTTATCTCTATGAGAGTACTAGTTTTAGAAAGTTCGAGTATAGTAATTTTTTGGATCTAATACCGAATATTTTCAAAATTATTTTCTTAAAATTAAAAAAACAAATAATTAAAAAAACTGTAATACATATTTAATATTTTTTTTTTTTGGTGTTATACCTCATATAATTCCGTGAAATTACTAATATCTGAGAATATTATGACCGGTGATATTTCACAACTATAATGGAATTAAGAGAGAAATGTATGTATGATTGCATGGTTGTAATCGGTGATATCAGTGGCATATTGATGGATTAAGCTCATTGTTTGAGGAACCTTAGTGCCAGCTAGTTGGCAGCGTACTTTCATTTTCCATGTAAAGTATTTTGTTAATAAAATTTATCGTTATAAAATTATATTTTTATTGTTATTAAAACATGACTATTTTTATAATAAAAAAAAAAAGTTTTCCAATAAATTAAAATAACTATTGGATAAATTTTTTAATTAAAAAATTATTCAATAATAATTCCGATAAAAAAATTTAACTTTATTACACAGCAATATAGGTATTTTTTGAAGAAAAAGAAAAATAATTATATACTTAATAATAAAAATTTTTAAGCAATTTATTTTTTTTAATGATAAAAAGTAAAAGAATTAAGTGAAAATAATCGAAACTGTATGATCTCTTGATATAAACTGTTCTGAAATATAATGTAAATGGACGCGACGAAAACATCATGTCATTGCATTTTAAGCCCCATTAGAGTTTTATCCCTGACAACATCCCTTTAACAAAGTGGCCACCCACAGTTTGTACATTACACACATACACTCTTTTTATATTTTTTACATAGAAAATACATGAAATCTGAACCCTTACAGTATAAACTCTTTCTTTTTTTCTCTTTTCTCGCTTAATGTTATGTAAAAATACCGCGAAATCCCTCGACCCTTTTTTCCTTATATTCACTTATTTTTTCTATCTCTTTTTAAAGCAAAAAGTCAACTACGTTAGACCGCGTGCCGACTCGGCGTAATATTAATGTATAAAAAGACATTTTAAGAAGTCACTCATCTTTCGTTTTCCATCTTTTTCTATCTTACTTAATATAAAAGAGAAATATTATATTATAATACGCAAGGGGTGAAAAAAGGAAAATTTTAAAAGGGTGTAAAGAGGGGGTAGTATAAGTATTTATATATATAAAAGTGTACCCAGCTGCAGGTTGCTCACTAGAATATTTAAATAACTCGTTTCGGTATAAACGTTAAATTTACAAAAGCTTCGACCATTTCTTTACTATATTATATTACTGGAAGAAATAATATTGGTAGACACTTTTTTTTTGAGGAAAAAAAGGAATTTAGTTTGATAAACATGTTTTTTCTTATTTATTTATTCTTATAAAAATATGCTTGTATACTTTGTAATATACTTTTTCACGTATACAATATAATAAAATAACATTATAAGCTTTTGAGAATTTTTTTCTTTTTTTTTTATTTTGTTTAAAATTAATGTATTTACTAGTGTGCATGGGTTGATCCAAATTATTTGTTTCATCTAAATTATGTTAATTCAATTTTTTTTTAATTTTTATTGTTTTTCACAAGGCGAAAGTTAATATTAAACTAATAATTCATAAAATTTATATAAAATACTAATAACTTTTGCAAATGAGTATCATATAAATTTTTAACGTTACTACAATTAATTGGCTTATGCTGCAAGATTTAGGAATACAAATCCACTCAGAAAATGATCCTGGAGAGCAAAAAGATAATAATTTTAAAACCAAACCTTGTCAGGAAAGGAATCCCTTTGACATAAAAAAATGATTTCTGTCAGAAAATGAGATCATTTTCCTGCAAAAGGATTCTTTTTGTATCAAGCATAAAATCACTTTGGGGTTGCTTTTAAGAATATTTAGTTTTGCCATAAAAGGATCTTTTTCGGAGGGTGATTATTCAAAGCTGATTTTGTATCACTCCCTTAAAAACTCGTGATTTTATACAAAACCATTCAAAGCCTCAAATTTATTAAACGTATTATTTATTAAATAAAGCTTTGAAATTTAGCATTTGAAAAAATTCTAAGAAAATTTACTCTCAAATAATCTGGTTCAGACTATTTTTAATTAAAAAACTGCAATATCAAATAATTTATTGCTATAATTATAAAATAAATTTTTTATTAGATTAATATATATGTAACAAAGGATTTAATGCGATAATAAATTATATTCAGAAATTGCAATGTATTCTTCTACAAATTCAAGTCTTTTTACCTAAAATAATAAAAAAAAAAAATTTCATTAGTAACAAATAGTCCAGACCCCAGAAACCGTATATGTTAGAATTATGCACTTTTTTCTTAAAGTTTGTGGAAGGCTACTTACATGAGTTAGTAATTAAGTTTTTCGATTAATTGATTTCAAATTTGTAGGTCCCTACCCCGAGTAATTAGCTCGAATACCGAATAACTGTCCCGAATAACAATCCCTCTCCCCCATTTAAAATAAACAATAATGACATAGTTAAGGCTGTCAAACTACTTAATGATAGCGGTGGACTAGGTCCTGATGGAATACCCAACATATTTTTAAAAAAATGTGTCCACTCTTTACTTGAACCATTGTCCCTAATATTTAATTTATCACTTTCTACTCAGGTATTTCCTGATATCTGGAAGCAATCATTCATCACTCCTGTATTTAAAAAAGGTAATAAAAATAATGTTGGTAATTATCGTCCAGTTTCTATAATCTGTGCCCTTGCTAAAATATTTGAAAGTATTTTTTATCAAAATCTTTATGATAAAGTTATTGATCAAATTACTCAATATCAGCATGGCTTTGTCAAAGGCCTTTCTGTTGTAACTAACTTGTCTGTATTTTCTGATTTTGTTTCAAACGCTATTAAGTCCAAGCATCAAGTTGATGTAATCTATACAGACTTCTCTAAGGCTTTTGACAAAATATCCCATGAAATACTCTTACGCAAATTACATGATTTTGGATTACAGGATAGCTGGATCTTTTGGATCGCATCCTATTTACGTAATCGTACCCAAAAAGTACGTATCTGAATCGTTATTAAATACCTCCGGTGTCCCTCAAGGAAGCAATCTTGGACCACTACTTTTTCTTATTTACATTAATGACCTTCCAGCTGAAATAACTAATTCGCTGTCTCTTTTATATGCTGATGATTGTAAGTTGGTCAAGGAGATTGCTTCCTTGTCAGACGCTCTAAAACTTCAAAATGATCTCCTAAACCTTGAAAAATGGAGTGTGAATAATTGCATTCCCTTAAACATAGAAAAATGTAAGGTACTTCGAATTTCCAGATCTAAAAATCCTGTTATTTTTAATTATTATCTCCACAATATTGATATTGATGGTGTAAATTCATTTAAAGATTTGGCAGTTATATTTAATGACACATTTAATTTTGATGATCATATTAACTATGCAATATCTAAAGCTAAAAAATCTTTAGGTTGGCTGAAAAGGAGAACTAGTAAATTCAGAAACATACGTACTTTAACTATTCTTTATAATTCTTATGTTTTTCCACATCTATCGTATGCTTCTGGAATCTGGTCTCCTTACACATCCAAGTCGTCGTATAAAATAGAACAAGTATAACATCTTTTTATTAAATACTTGTGTGAAAAATCGAACATACCGATGAATTATTTTGATCATGACTATCACAGGCCCTCGGTGCGTCTTAAGATTCATACTATTGAATCGCATCATAGGGTTCAAGATATGGTGTTTACTCACAAGATATTGCATGGTTTAATCAAATGTCCACTACTTAGAGGCAAATTTAGTTTTCGAAGTATTCCCTATTCATTTCGCGAATCTAGAAGCTTGTTTGAACACCTTTCTCGCAATGACTATACTTACTTCTCTGTTATTAACCGCTGTAAAAGACTTTGGAATACTATTCCCATCAATATCCAATCAATCACGAATCCTTATACTTTTAAATTTAAAATCAAATCTTTACTTCTAAAATATTATGGTTAGTTTATTTTGTTACTCTTATTTTGTAAACTTATTTGTTATTTATTGTAATTGGAAAATTTTTTTTAATTATTATCTAGTCAAAATAATTTAATTAATTATTAAAATAATATATTTTTATATTCTAAAAAAATTGATATTTATATTTTGTTATTTATGTATTGGCCTATAGAGGCTGTAAATATATTAATTAAATAAATAAATAAATAAATAAACTGTAATTTTTGGTCAACTTTAAAGATTATTTTGACATATATTTTATAAGAAACTTTTGTAATTGTCCTCAAAATGATAGACAATGTATTTTTGAGGTTGCTGAATAAAAATATTTATGTCCTGACTTCATAGACATATTTATTTTTATTTGAGAACAATTAGAAATATTTTTTATGAAACATGTCAAAATAACCTTAAAAAATGACCATAAGATACCGTTTTTTCGTGTCAGAACCTGAAAATTTGAAACCGATGACTCAAAAATCCTTAACTCAGTGACTTGTATAAGATTTAGAAAAGTAACTTTAATAAAATTTGAAAAAATGCAAAAACAAACCGTTAAATACCCGTAAATTGCGTTAGAAGAAAATCTACGGGGTAGGGACCTAAATATTCTTATTCAGCGATATCAAAAGCATAATGGCTATCATTTTAAAGATTTAAACAAAGTTTCTTTTGAAATATGTCAAAATAACCTTCAAAAGTAGACCAAAAAATATAGTTTTTCGGTATTAGGGCTAATTATTCAGAGTCGGGACCTAAGAATTTGAAATCAGCTTATCGATCAAACATAAGTAGCCTTGAACATGCTTTGGAAAAAAATTGCATACATCTAACATATACGGCTTCTGGACTAAAATGGTAAAATCAAATAATTTAATAAAATAATATAATAACGAACTAAATAATCCTCAATAGCTCGAATTTTACTTTTATCTCGTACAGGTAAATTGTCATACTCGTTTAATAAATTTTTTAATAATATCGCATAATCTTTAAATTCGTCTAAATTTGGTATCCAATTATATGGTTTATAATCAGCAATAAATAATGCTTGTTTTATTTTATCTTCGTTTGTTAATCCATCATTTAGCTAGAAAAATTAATGAAAATAAAATCCTCTAAAATTTTTATAAAATATTTGGAAAATTGATTTTATTACCTCGCCAATTAAAAATTTTAAATATTCATTTAAATCTAATGTTAAATCAATGCATGATTTTATATTTATTTCTTTATTTATTAATTGATTTATTAATTGAAACATTTCTTGGGTTATAATTTCTGTTTTATTTATCTTAAATTTAAATATAAAATTAAAAATATTCGCATCATTTTTTATGACATAGAGTGCCCTCAAAAATATATTTTTAGAGTCATATTTATTTTTTATTATTTCAGTTAGATACTAAAAAAAGAAGTTAGCTTTTCATAAAAATATATTATTATAAAGTGTGGATCGTAATTTTGTCATGTGTAATTGTAATTTTTTTTTCATTCAATATATCAGATGTTTTTGCAAATTATCACCCCGGTATAACAGTTAACAATTCTAGGTATCAAATTGTAAATTATAAAAATGAATCAGGCTCCGATTAAGTACTTAATATTTAATTTGTCGATATCTACTAATAAGTTTTTTAATCTCTGAAAACAAATTCTAGTTCTTTGATTATTCAAAAAAGATAATAAACATAACATTCACAAGGGTAAATTTAATTGTATCAAACGAGATTCAAACTGTTTGTCATGTCTGGTAATCGGTCCCATATATAGTATTTTTTTCCAAAAGTACTTTTAAAAATATACCTCCATGGCAATTTTTAGATCCTAAGACTCGATTCTCGATTTTCGGCAACGAGTAGCCTGAAAAGTAATTAAGTAGTTGCTAGAAAAAATAATTGACTCGCTCCAAACTAGTATTTAAACTTATCACTTTGATAAAGAATATTAATGTATTATTGAGGAAAAATTAAAATACGCCGTTGATAATTATTTATACATAATTACTATAATTATAATATGATTATAATTATCAATCGCAACAGCTTTGGCCATGAAACTGCTGATAAAAATAGATATAAATAAACGCATGTAACATGAAATTTCAATGTAGTTAAAAACTGTTGAAAAGAAAGGAATCGATAATGACTTGTAAAAGAATACTTTTTAAAAATAAAGTAAAATGCACTAATTGTGCTCGATGTCTTCTCAAAAATAACGCAATCAAAATATTTGCCAATGGAAGATCCGTAAATAATGAAAAATCATATCAGATTTCAAAATCGCATTCAAAATTACAAAATTGTCTACCATGCACCGTAAATTTTAAAGAAATAAAAACAGTTCAAAAGTTGTAGAAGAATAAGAATGCAAGATCGCTATAAAAAGTACATACATGAATTGTAATTACAATTAATATTTATAATCAATATTTATTAAATATTCATGTACCTACTAAAGGTATATTTCAATAATAAAATCTTGAATAAAATATCAAAAAATTGATTTCATAATTATTTACTATGATAGAATATTCATTAAAAAAATATGATTTAAATAAAAATATTAAAATTATAACTAATTTGTATATTTTAAATAAATTAAGAAATTTAATATTTTAGGCAATTGCAGGAGAAAGACAGACTATCCTAAACTGTTGAAGCAAATTTTACCTTGCAAAAGCATTTTAGAAATACTTCAGTACATAGAAAAATTTTCACTAAATCTCCACTACTCGAAGCACGTTTTATTCAAATAATTTTTTTATTTTCTTAACCCATTAACGCCTAATCGACACATTCAAGCCATTTGAATTTTTTAGAATGAAAAAATCGATATTCTGAGCTAAAAATGTTACCTAGTAGGTAATCGGGGCTGCCCTTTTCATTTCCGAAGTCCGTTTTAACGTGCAACCCCTAGAAAATGTTATATCATCCCCTAAAAGTGGGGTAATTTTTTTATAATTTTTATATGTTATTTAAATTAATATAATGGACACAAAAAATATTTCATGGCATTAAAAACTTAATATGGGACTATCAGGAACATAAAAAAAATGAATTCATACCAATCTTCAACCCCTTGAATGGGGTAAGGGGTGGATTTGTGGGATAAAAGAAAAAATGAATATTTTGGGCTAAAATTGTCATCCAGTAGGTATTTTTGCTCACTATTTTCATTTCTGAAGTCGGTTTTTACATACGACCCCTAGAAAATAAGATATCATCCCTTAAAGGTAAGGTAAATATTACATTATTTTTTCGATGCGAAAGGAGGTGATATCTTATTTTTTAGGGGTCGTACGTAAAAACAGACTTCAGATATGAAAATAGTGGGCAAAAATACTTACTGGATGACAATTTTAGCCCAAAATATTGATTTTTTCTTTTATGCTACAAATCCACCCCTTACCACATTCAAGGGGTTGAATATAAAAAATTGGCATAAATTCGTTTTTTTATGTTCCTGATAGTGCCATATTAAGTTTTTAATGCCATGAAATATTTTTTGTGCCCATTATATTAATTTTAATGACGTCTAAAAATTATTAAAAAATCACCCCAGTTTTAGGGGATGATATAACATTTTCTAGGGGTTGCGCGTTAAAACGGACTTCGGAAATGAAAAGAGCAGCCCCGATTACCTATAAGGTAACATTTTTAGCTCAAAATATCGATTTTTTCATTCTAAAAAATTCAAATGGCTTGAATGTGTCGATTAGGCGTTAATGGGTTAAGATTGTAAAATAGGTTTGTCAGACTCTATATATTTTTTTTCTTGATTGCACTCATAGTTTTTCGGCAAATATTAAATTTATTGATACATACTTTGTTGTAATTATTAATTGGGTTATTCTTATAATAATTATAATCATCATTAAAAGTCAATTCATTAAAAGGAATCCAGTAATCGTGTTGATTGAAATTAAATTTATTATATTTTTCCTCGTTACTACTAGTTTTTATCTGAAAAAAGTAAGTTTAATAATTTAAGTTTATTAAATTTTATTATTTTGTAGACTATTTTATTTTATTTTATACTTGATTAAGAATAGAGTCAACAATATTTTTAGCCAATTCGCCATTTAATGCACTTATTAATTCAGATTTATCATTATTACTGATAATATTATCAATTTTTAGTATATTTGATAAATTTTCTTCGTTATTTCTTTCATCTGAAAAGTTTTTTAACATAATATTATTTTATTAAAGTAAAAATTTATAATCCGATTTAAATTTGTAAAATTCTAGTGAAGCTGCCTTACTTAGCAGTACTGCTACGCATTGTAATCTTCCTAATTATTAAGCTGTACCTGAACAAGGTTTTTAGTAAATAATAAACATCTTTAAGAATTTTAGGGAAAAAATTAGTGATGGAAATTCGTAGTTTTTACCGCACAAAAAGAAGCATGATGGTTTAGCTGCTGGTTCATTAGATAGTTTATACTATGAGAAATTAAAAACGTTAAAAAAAGACTAAGCTATTTCTGCATATCATGGGAGTTTTAGAAAAAATAAACGATTTTTAGTGGAAAATTTGTATTTTCAGACCCCCTATAAAGTTTTTCACAAAACTAAGATATACCGAACAATTTTATTTTTATTTGATCAGAGAGTTTATTAGGTTAATAGAAATGATATTATTAATTTCGACTGCGAAAATAATTTTTCAACAAAAAGTTTATCATTCAAAGAAGATGATAAACCCATGCACCAAAAAATTAAGAAATTAGCTTTTTCTCTGAAATTCAAAGGTTTTTCAATGATTTTCTTTTTAAAAGTGTTAGTTTTTGGCAGCCAAATAAATTTTCAGGAATCCAAGATAGAGAAAAAAAATTTTTTAAATTTTCAGAAAATAAAAAAATGTGGAAAATTAGTAATTTAAAAAATAAGATTTTTAACCTGGACTGGAGCTTTCAATTAGCTTATTCTTCACATTTTTTTTAAGGGATTAAAAATAGATTATAAAACATGAAATTGAAGTTTACTCAAAAGGAAATTGAATTCGCACATTTTAAAATATTTAAGCTCAAAAACAAAATTCTGAATAATCATTATATTACTCATGCGCAATCTAAATCATCTTTTGAACCCCGGAATCGAATTTCACGGATAATTTCGTACATAATAAGTAAGTAAAAGAAAAATATTTTTCAATGTAAGATAAGAATTTGACAGCAATAACAATAAAATGTTCAGTCAATTTACGAAACAGGCCAAAAACACGAAAATGACTGCTCAAAATCGAGAAATTGACCTGGAAAGGTAGAAGTAAAGTAACAATTTATTATTAGTTGGATTCCCGGTCATTCCCCCGAATACCAATCCCCGAATGGACATTTCCCCGATGACCATTTCCCCTATGGCCATTTCCCCGAAGCCGATACCCCGAATATCTATTTACCCGTAAGCCATACCCCCGAAAAAATTTTACCCGAAAAACCACAGAAACCCATTTCCCCGAAAATAAAAACAAGAAAAAATCAAAATTTATTTAAACAGTATAATTTTCAATAGAAAAAATAACTCCAACGAAGGCTGGCATACAAGGTTTCGATTATTAGTTGGAAAAAATCAGAGTATAGTAAAGTACTTTACTATACTCTGGAAGAAATCATCCCGACATATTTACCGCTGTTGAAGAATTCAAAAAAGAACAAGGAGATACAGAGATTCAAGTACTTGAGCTATCTCTGGGTAGAAAAGTGAGAAATTCACCTAAAAAAAAAGTGGCTGGATACTCAAAATAGAATAAAGAGAATTGTGGAATCTTACGAAAATTATGGGGTTGCTCGTTTTAAAGATTACCTGAATGCTATTGGTTGCAATATTTCGATGTAAATAATAATAATTTTAAAAAAAATTGTAAATAAAGTATAATAATTATTGAAATTTAAAAATGAAAGTATAATATATAATGTCATTTATTATTTTCGGGTAAAACTTTTTCGGGAAAAAGATTTTCGGGTATTAGGTTTCTCGGGGAACTGTCCGTTTTTTAAATTCGGGAAAATGGACGTAGGGGAAAAAGTCATCGGGAAAATGTCCATAATATATTTTAGGAAAAAAATAATTTGAACCAATTTCCGCGACCTTTCAGTCTACCTTGGATTTAGTTGCAGTGATGGGATCCCACATGAACTAACAACAAAAAAATGCAATAGATTTTTGATAATTTTATCAGGTTCAATATTTTGAAATTTAATGTTTCAAGTAACAAAAAAATATCTTTAATCAAAATTATCTGCAAGTCGTAGCAGTACTGTATCTTTTACTTACTAAAATTTATTTATAAAATATATTAATAAAATAAATACTTGTCATTGATTTTAATGATCTGAAATGAAAGCCAAATAAATCGAAATACGTATTATTTTCATCATCATTATTATACTCTAAATAATTATTGTTATTATTTGATATATTATATATTTTATTTTCATTATTCATATCTACTAGTGATAACTCATTAATTGGATATACGTTTATGGATTTTAATATTTTTTTTAAATTTTCATCCTCTGTTTTATTTTTGATTCTGAAATAAAAAAAAATTCAATGCGAACGTACAAGTATATTTAAATTTTTTTTAATCATTATTATTATTATTTGTTTTATACATACTCGGATCGATGAGTTATGTGCTCTCTTGAATATCTTTTGATTCTTCTTTTTTTTTTATTATTATTATCATAAAATTCGTTGTTTAATATAGTATTCCAAGCATTTTGTTTAGGTTTTAAAAAAAACATTGTGTCTATTTTTTCTTCTAAATGTGAACTTTGTAATCGTTGTATGTAAAAATTTTAAAAAAAAGTTGTTATTATTATTATTTTTTTAGCTTATACAAAACTTTTATAATTAAAAATATTTTTTATTTTTTTTATAAAATATTTGACGAGATAAACTGAGTATATTAATTTACACGTGGTTTTTTTTTTAATAAAAAGTTATTGGATTTGCATAAGTCAGTTTTTTGTTATCTATCCTAAAATAATAAAAATATTGTTAAGTCCAATTTCATGAATAAAAAAGCTCGAATTGGGAGATAAGGGAATATACAGTTATATGGCTAAATATGTAAAATTTATAACCGGTTTGTGTAAAAACAATGCATGGAACATGTTTACTACAGCTGAGAGCTAGGTATAATGCGTACATGTTACGCAACATTAATGGCTTAAATTTGTTACAACTCGGTTCATTTTAAAGGTCTTTGATAGGCGAAAAAAGAGATGAATTTAGCAGAGAGGTAATTTTTATTACAGCAAAATAATTGAATTTCAAAGTTAAATTTTTAATTTTAGTTTTCAGTACTTGTGGATTTAAGGGCGCCTAAACTGGATAAATTTAATTTTTGACTTTTGCATGTGAAAAAAGATATCAAAGACGAATTATGGAAGACCCTGTAGACCTATTTTGGTACTAAGGAGTCAGAGATATAAATTTTTTACAAAAAAAAGAGAAAAAAACACGTTTTTGCCCCCCCCCCGCATGATTAGGGACAGCTGGGAGTAAAATTCAAACGGGGAACTTATTCTTTTTTTATGTATAAACAATCAACAAAAGGTTTTTAGATTAAATTCTGGTGCAGATTTCACCCTAACTTCTCAATATTGATTCCGAGAAAAACCGCAAAAAAGGAGCAGGTCGGATATCCTGCCAAATTGATTTTGATTGTATTTGGTCTCTAGAATACTCCCTCATACTCAGATTTTTACGACATTTTTGTGAAACCTAAAGCCGGTTCAAGAGACCCGTGTGGAACCTCGTTTATCTGAATTAGATTAGACGGACGAAATGAATAAGTACTTGCATAAAGTAAAAATATTTAAGGCATAAAATCAAACTTGAATATTGTTTAATAATTTAATTTTTACATAATTATTAGAATAATTTTGTAAAAAAATTAAATCCGGTTGATCTAGAATACGTAAAATCGAGGTCCGGATAATCGAGCTTCTAGTTTATTGCATAAAATTAAAAATAAAAAAATGGATAAAAAATAAAAGACTAAAAATGTAAACAATACATACTTGGGGTAAGGTTTTTGTAAACGCATTCTATTTGCTACTTGATCGATACGACTTAACTGTTCTCTTGCTTTCAGCACGTCCTCTAAAAATCCATTCAGTCTTTCACACCCTTGTTGATCATTCTGTATTAATTCAAAAAGTTTTAAAATTCTTAAGTACTTTACAAAATATCAGATTGATGACAGAGATTTTTTTCATAAATACGTACATATATGCATCAAAGTTATTAATATATGTAAGATTAAAAAATAATCAATATTTAAAAAAAAGGCAAAGATTTTTTTTGCATATAATAGCGTAAATTTTAAGAGCATGGATGTAGTGTAGCATATTTAATACTGTATTTTACCAGGTTCTAATTCCCACTAAGGTTCCTTAAATAATAGAGTAATAGTTTACTGATAGAGTAATACATAGAACTCTTTTGATTAATCATCAATAACTTCTTCTGAGAAGGAAAAAAATAGCATTTTATGTTACTATTGTTAAAATTAACAATAAGTGGCGAAAATTTGTCTGATTTCTAAAAATAACTTTTAGAACATTTTACCCCAACATAGGCAATGTAGAAAGTTTTTGATTGGTAAAATAATGCTGATTTTGAAATTCGACTAACTAATTCGATTAATTTTATCTGCATTTCTATGTAATATTAATTTTGGATTTCAAAAACAAGAAAATATTTAATATACGTTTTAGCTAATATACAATAGATCAACAAAAGAGTAAAATTGGCAATGCCTTTCATTATTAAAATGTATTTTAAACAAAAAAAGGGCCTTAGAAATCTCATAGATTTATAAAAATAAAAAAAGTAAAAGACAATAGAAATATCTTGGTATAGTAAGTAAATACGCATCGTTGATTACGTATAAACTCTGTAATGTTGCAATAGGTTTTCTTGTTTTATTTTTTTAGAAAGAGACAGAAAATTTATATAAGAGAAAACTGTGTTATTAAAAATTCACTCTCTCTTCCATTTATATAAAAGTATAATGTAACGAAAGTGAAGTGGCCTCAAGCAATCTGCATCTCATTCCCGTCGGCCCTAAGAACGACTTATACTACTTCGTATACGTACTATTATTATTTACCAACCCTAAAAATTCTTCCTAGTTACAATTTACCATTGCTATGATATTATGTACTATTTTCCTTTTTCTGACCTTTATTACAAAATTATTATAAGGTTAAAAAAAAGGGAAATCTCAATTATACAAGGAATTTTAGCCACCAGCAACAATCTTCTTAACGCGTTAGATGACAAGTTCTCTTAGGGTATTAAAATATATTTATATATTTGGACATGTAATTATTTATAAAACACCTTTTTTTTTAAACTTTTTTAGTTTCTCTTAATTAATTGTTACATTCCTTTTTATTGTTGTTTTTGTACAATTAATTTTTTTTAAATTCTTTATTTATAATCATTAAATTTTTGTAATTTTAATTTATTAAAAATATATTTAAGAAAATAAAAATAAGAACCCTATCTTTTATATATTCAAATTTAATTAAATCGTAATTTAAATCTCAAATTTAAGTTTATTTTAAAAATTATGTCTTTCTTTCTGAACGCAACCCTTTTTTTGCTTACTTAATTAAAAAAAAACTTATTTTAATAATTTTTATACATTTAAATACGTTTATTAAAATAATAATTTAATTACAAGCAAATTTTTTTTAATTTGCTCATTTTTTAAGGTATAGTTAAAAAAATATATGAATAATAAATTAAGCTAAACAATTTTATTATGGATCATAGAATTTTAAATATATTTTGTTTTTCAATCAAATCAATTTTTTTTAGAGTATTATATCATTGTTATATTTACCAATCAATATTTATAACATGAAACATGTTAAAAAAAAGGATTCGTAGGGAAAGCAAAATTTAAGAGAGAAAATTGTAATCGTGCGTTTTAGGGGAGGTGGTGAAATCTATTTTACGCCTGCCTGGGCGAAAAATTCTTGTGTAAAACTTGGCAGACAATTTCCTGCTCTCATAAAATTAAGTAATTAATAAATATTATAAATACCATAGGCAAAAATTAACGTGATCAAATATCACTCGTATTTGGAAGCATTGTGCATTCAGGTTACCGAAACGGAGCGTGGCTAACCTTGTTAATTAGGAGGGGCCTGACTAGGGGCGCCTTGCGTATTTGTATGTAAAATTTCAAGTGGTGCAAACGGGAGCCTATATAGGCTATCCTAATTAATCAAATGTTCTTGCAATCATAAACATAATTTGCTCTCTTTCTGTTTATAAATCAAATTTCAATAAACATATTTGAACATTCAGCTTTGTTTTTTGTTTCGCGCTAATAGAGGTAGCTAATTATTAAAATTTTTTCCCCAAAAAAACGTGCATATTATTACTATCTTTTTTCCAATCCTAAAAATCATTCTTTTGTTATTAGCCCTTAAAATGTGACAATTTTCATATTGATCTCACATAAAGAGCTTTTCTTAATATATATTCTATATCTACAAAGAATCAATGCATAAAAAAAAGTATCAACAAAAACAAAACAGTAAAAACAAAAAATTGAAAATAAGTCCGTCTATTGAAAGTTAAAGTATCTATTTTTTTTTGTTTTCTTTTTTTAGAAAATACATAATAGCAAATCAAAGCCTCAACGAATGAACGACTGTCGAAAAATACCCTTCTATTATATACCTCAAGGCTTCTCTCGTTGACATAAAACAAACCCTCAGTAGTCTTATAAAGGAAATACATATATACATATTGTTACATTCCACCAATGCATGAATTACTTTATAAAAAAAAAGAAGAAACCTCGACATTTGCCGACGCGTAAAGAGAGTCATTCACGTAATACCTATACGTATAAAAAAAAAACTAGAAAAAAAGCTATAAAATGCGGAAAAAAAGCAGGATAATAAAGAAACGCAAAAAAAAAAGAATCAATCGGAGAAAGGCATGGGTGACACTACATAGAGCTAGAGTAGTACAATTTAAACAACTAAAAACGAGGGTGAGCCGAAATTGCAAAGCGTATAATCAATCAAGTAGAACCCAAAAGCCACTGTGTGTAGTATATAGTGGTTTTAGTGGTTATAGTTATATGTAATTGTAAAAACTAAAGATCTTTTAACAAATACGTTAAAATCTTTAAGACAGGTTATGTTACTCACACACACACACGTAAATCTATTATTATAAAGTTTAAAGAATTCACAAGAAATTCATTATCACGTATCTATAGACATATATTATAGTTTATAACAACGATGAGAAAAGCCTCTCGCATAGTTTCCGTTACGGAAATGGTATAATATCCCTGCACTCTACACCCGGGGCGACCGCTCTTTTGTCATTTTGTCATCAAAACTAACAAGTAAGAAAAAAGATCTTTTTCTTTTACTCTCTCTTTTTCACTCTTAACTATAATATATGAAGTATTATCATTATTATTGTATGTGATGAAGAAAAAAAACTTTTTTTTTTTTATTCCTAATGAAATATGAAAAAAAATTATTCCAAGAATAGAAAATAATCAAATATGTACCTAGAGGGAGATAATAATAAAAGTCAACGATTTTTTTTTCTTTTTTTGATTTAAATATTAAAAAGCTTTGTTTTTTTTTTGAGGTTAGAAATATTAATAAATATAAAAAAAAAACTTACGTAATAATTTATATATCTTCTTTTGGCAGATTTTTTTTTATTCGCCTTTGTTGTATCACATATAATTAATAAATTTATTAATAAAATTGTATTAAAAAATAATATTTTTTTGTAACACATTTTAAAAAAATTTAATTTAATGATTTAGTTATTTTATGCATTCATTTGTTTGAGCACGAATGTGATGTATTAATTTAAATTTAATTTAAGTTAGATTTTTAAAATAACGATATTTTAAGTTTCAGTTTGATCCCAGTATATGAATTGAGTATTCTTGTTTACCTAAATTGCTTCTATTGCTCTGAACATGAAAATTCAGGAAATCACAAAAAAATAACGGAAAATTGCTATCTTATGGATAAATATTGAAAGTTGGTTAAGAATAATAATATTTTTTTAGTATTATTCTAGTTACTTTATTTTTATACTTTAAATTAGTTTCAAAAAATTAAAAAAAAAAAAGGTATGAGAAAAAATAATGAGACTTAAAAATTGCACGAAAGAACATAAATTTCTAACCTTTTTTTTCCAAAGTAGGTACCAATTTTCATTCTCAAATATATACAATCATATAATAGGATATATATTATAAGGGAAATTAAAAACGTCCATTTCGTATTAAAAAAAAAAAAAAGAATTAAAATAAAAATAGGGAGAATTGAAAAAAATATGAATGGTTTTTATGTATTATAATTTGTAGAGCGAGAAGAAAAATAAAAGTAAGTCAACTTTTTTTATTATCATATATATATACATCGAGAGACAATTAATTTCCTATAATATACATGAGAGATTTTTTTTTTTAAATTAAATATTATACAGTTTATTGACCTATTTATTTGAAATTGATGCAAATGACTTTTTAATAAATATATTTAAATTTATTAATCTAGAATTAATAATTTTTCTTAACACTTCAAAAAATATACTAATATTCAGTAAATATTAAAAAATAGTTAACACGTATTACCATCTCATCAATCAATTAGAAAATAAAAATGGCTTGTGTCCTACTTTTTAGAATTACTTCTGCTAAAAAAGACTTTTTGCGGTCCCTGCAGATTATTTGCATTTTTTTTCGATTCAGTGAAGAGTTTTTAATAAAAACTAAGATTTCAAGGGTTGTTGATTTTCCACTTCCTTAGGTAAGCCAGGAGAAAATAAAGTAAGCATTTTTTCTGATCTAGTTTAAAAAATGAATACAAAATACTTTTAAAAAATATTTCTAATCAGGTTTGAATTCGTTCAAACTAATTTTAGATATTTAAAAAAATGTACATCATGTTTTCATGAATATCAGATGGTTTTCTTAACTCTACCCTAAAATCAGCTAGTAACATTTTTTAAGTATGGGTATTTTAGTTTTCAGATATAGAAATTAATAAATCAATAATTTTCATAATGGTGCCTACAAATTCCATAAGATTAATATGCATTTTTTGGCTTTATTAAATATCCGGTTTGTGTTAACACAACCTAAATGCATGGAACATGTTTACTTCCAGCTGAGGACTAGTTAGAATACAAATGTTACCCAACATAACAATACAATTTTCTAATTTTATAATTTGTAATTATCATCTTACTAGCTGTTAAGATTCTAAACCCAAACTATTTTGATTCCCTAAACCTGAATTACTCCAAGTCCCTAAATCGATATTATTTTAAGTCCATATTATCCTAAGTCTTTAAGTCCAGATTTTTCAAAGTAGTCTAATTATTTTAAGTGTTATTTGACTCCCCCCCCCCTTAAATAGGACAAATTTGACCTCCCCTCTTAATTTTCAAGTTCTGAAGTACCCCCTTCCTATAAACATGTTCCATGCTAAAATATTATTAAGCATTCAAATTTTAGAAATCTTATTTTTGGAAACTTTTTTCGCGCTTGGAGCACTAAGAAATAAAGAGATTTTACAAAAAGGGCTCAAAAAGACTGGACTGAAAAAAAATCCAGTTGCAGTGAATGGGATTCTGGTTATCACTACCAGATTCCTAGTTGCAGCTAACTGAATCCTGGTTGTGGCAGCTGATTTTTTTTTCTTTTAGATGGTTGTAAATGACATAAAACAAAGAAAAGTTAAAAGTATACACATGAAAATATTGAGTAATGAAGTTAACCAGAAATTTTATTTATTTGATTTAAAAAAAAATTTTTTTTTTAATTAAAAACTTTTTTTAAGTTCCATGATGCCGGGGAATGAAAAAACATTTTTCATAATTTTGCTTTACGCCTTAAGCCATTTGTGAAAAAAAATCCGACTGCCATAACTGTAATTCCGGTTGCAGCAACTAGAATTTTCCAAAAGCAAAATTTTTTTTCAGAATACTTTCTAACCTGAATGGGGTATCTTTTTGCTCTTTTTGTGCAGAATATCATTATAAAAAAGTTTATTCGTCAAATTCGATTTCTGCTCCTCGGACACGTAAACCTTCGAATTCGAAAAAAATAAACTTTTTCACAAGTTAGAAAATAGCTATTTTATTCTAATTGACCGCCTAATATTTATATTTATTTCAAGAGTAATAATTTATTATACATAATGTATAATATGTATGTCATTGCTAAAAAGAAAATTTTTTCTTTTCACCCGCTTTTCTATTTAACATATTTTTTTTTCGTGTAAAGGCCTAAGATTAAAGACAAATATTATAAAAATATTTTATACTTACAAAAATAAAACAAAACGAAAAAAAAATATAAAAGTATAACAAAGCATATATATAAAAAGAAAAATCTACTCCAACTAAACGACCATTAGGTAATTAAAAAAATTCAAAGTACGTGTATAATAATGATAAGAAAGTAAAGTAAAAATAAAAAAGGTTAGAATATTTTTAGTTTGAAAATATTTATTGGTCACTATAACTAATGTTCTTGATAAATATATCATTATGAGTTATATTTTAAATTACTATTTTCACATATGTGTACTCATATTTAAAAATACTTTAATTTATAAAATTAAAAATTTATGTTTAACTGTAATTTATGCTGATATAAAACTTTTTTTTTAAATTTTAAAAGAGCTTTTACAGTTTTAATGTATAATGTTTTATTTTATAGTTTTATTTATAAATAAATAATTTAATTATTTTAATTGCTCAGAAAAATAAATTTATTTTACTCTTATTTTAAATTATAATTTATACTAGGTTAAAATTTTAGCTGCTGGCTAAGACGCCCAAAACGTAAAATGATCTTTGTTTACGTTAGTTTGACATGCTTAAAAAAATATTTTCTGTTGAGCAATTTGATTTTACGTTGATTAAAACACTAAATTTTGGCCTATTATAAAAAAAACCAATATTTTCTTATTTTAACTTCAAAAAATGCAATTTATGAGATAATTTTAGCTTTAATCGAAGATATTGCAAAAATTACAATATATGATTTAGCAACCCAAAAAACTTATAGTAAACATTATTCGGTTCAGGGTTTAAGACCTTCCCCCTCCTCTTTGCAATTAGGCTAGAGTATTAGTAATTTGATTGTGATTTATTTTATTTTCCGTTTGGTGCCACAAAAATTTTTCGTTAGTTGTTCATAGTAATTTATAAAAAGAATAGATATAGGCCCCCAGATTCATATTTCTGGGTCGAAAAACATTAATACTACTCAAAAATTTTCATGGGGCAAATAAAAAGTTAAAAAACTGGATTTATTTATTTCTTAGAGGATAATAAAACTGAAGTGTGAGGAAGGTTTCAAAGAGCATTAATTAAAACAAGAAACTCGAGAAGATAAATAATTTTAAAATTTGGAATAAGTATTTATTTACCTGAACTACCAAATAAGTTTATTAAAAAAAATATGGTGTATTCTTAATATTAAATTTTTTAATTTCAATATGATACAAAGTATTCCAATAATTTTTTTGTCTATTGTATCACTGTTTAAATTGCTTAATTCTTAGATTTGATATTTATTCCTACTCTTTTATTATTTACAGATACAGAGCTACAAATCGCTGGCAAGAAATGATTTTTCGAATCAATCGGAAAATTCAAGGCAAATTCAAGTCAAAAAATGGATTTTTTCAATTATATTTAGTTTGTAGTGTGTGTGTATTTATAGCTTAAATATTGGACTGAAATATAACGACTTCTCGTATGTAACGCGATCAATATTTTTCATATTTGTGATATTTTTGTTTTTTATTTAAATTTTTATTGACTTTACTCTAATATTAAATTAATTGTTATTTTTTATTAGGTTAAATTATAAATTTATTTTTATATAATTATGTGTTATTGTAATCTATCGTAATTTTTAAGTTCTACCAGTCTCATGCACAGATCTATGATCTCGTTGGGTACATGGGTGGTACACGAATTTTATGTATATGGGCGATTATTTCTCAACCCAGCCACCCCCCTCTGTCCAAAAATGGTGGCAACTTAAAAAGATTTTGGTTTTCTCAAATTGACTGGAAAAGGGTCTAGTTTTTTATTCTCATTGGCCTTTTCAACTCTGTAAATCTACTGTGCCCATTTTAGGCACTGAGCGGCGGCAGGTCGACATTTTAAAAACAGAAAAATTGAAATAAAAGTAGATTAACGGTAAGTTTTTTGAAATTTTTTTCTCTTAAAAGTTGTTATTTATTAAAACAAAGAAAATGAGACCACTTGCGTGGTAATTGGTTGATTTTTTAAAAAGTTTTGTGGGTGCTATGTAGTTTTTAAAAATGGGTTAAAAATGGCTACTTTGACTGATGATATCTCTGAACCTACATATCCAAAATAAAAAAGTTTTAGTGCAAAATGGTAGTCTTTTGATACATAAACAGTGTGCCAAATATCAAGGGATTTGATTGAGTAGTTTCGGATTTAGCAATTTTCGGGTATTAATTCTCTTAAAAAAATGGGTCAAAATTTGTCTCAGAATTACCCTTAAAATTGCTAAATCCGAAACTACTCAATCAAATCCCTTGATATTTGGCACACTTATTATGTATCAAAAGACTACCATTTTGCACTAAAACTTTTTTATTTTGGATATGTAGGTTCAGAGATATCATCAGTCAAAGTAGCCATTTTTAACCCATATTTAAAAACTACATAGCACCCACAAAACTTTTTAAAAAATCAACCAATTACCACGCAAGTGGTCTCATTTTCTTTGTTTTAATAAATAACAACTTTTAAGAGAAAAAAATTTCAAAAAACTTACCGTTAATCTACTTTTATTTCAATTTTTCTGTTTTTAAAATGTCGACCTGCCGCCGCTCAGTGCCTAAAATGGGCACAGTAGATTTACAGAGTTGAAAAGGCCAATGAGAATAAAAAACTAGACCCTTTTCCAGTCAATTTGAGAAAACCAAAATCTTTTTAAGTTGCCACCATTTTTGGACAGAGGGGGGTGGCCGGGTTGAGAAATGATCGCCCATATATATGTTATGTATTACTTGTAATAATTGTATTATGCTGGATAAAATAAGTAAATAAATAAATAATAAATCGTAAAGAATTCCTCTCCAAGAAACATAATTCAGTCTAGTGCATTAGACAGTGGATTCTCTTTTTATGTACAACTGTATGTATGCGGACATGAATTCATGTGAAATTATGAAGTTGAATAAAATTTAATTAAGAAACTAAAAAATTAAAGCAAAAACGAATAGTTTCAAAAACTTAGTAATTTTCTCATAAAATCTTAAATATCAAACATTTATATTTAATTTACCTGTTGCATTATTTATATTAAGTTTATTTTAATTGATGACGTGAAAATTGTAATTTCATTACAAAATTTATAGAGTTTTAAGCGTAAGAATTCATAAAATGTTTCGAAAACAAGTTAAAGTAAATGAGCAACCCAGCCGTTACCTAACTTTTGCCCTTAAACAAATTAAAATATCCATATACGTGTTTTGATTTAATTATCAAAACATTTGCTTTATTGTTTGTAATAATAAAGATGATAAAAAACAATTTAGAGCTATTAAATTTAATTTTTACTTTACATTATTCTATAAAAACATATTTATAGAGGGGCGAAAAAAATTTATGTGTCGCGATTTATGGATGAGTAAAATTGACTTTTTGTTGTGTCCATAAATCTTTTTTCAAAACATTTCAATAGAGGCAATTTTGACTTCAAAAGTTTTATTAAAATTGTTTATGTTAATTGGAGACATTTTGGAAAAATTAAATTTCTATTTTCTAGATTATAATTTATAATTTAATTTAATTTAGGAGTATACATAGGTACTGTAGTTCTTCAACCATTGATAATAATCTATTTTAGCATAGAACATATTTATAGGGAGAAGGTACCTTAAGAACTTGAAAATTAGGCGGGAGGGTCACATTTGTCCTATTTAAGGGGGTGGGGTCAAACGGGACTTAGAATAATTTCAATTTTGGTATTTAGAATAATCCAGGTTTAGGGACTTAGATCAATTTCGATTTGGGAATTTGGAATAACCCGGTTATAAACCAGTTATAAGTTTTTATCTTAATATACTGAAAAAAATCCACTTGTGGCTCAAATCAAACTCGCTTTAAGTTAGTAAAATATCTGCTCTGTCATTTAATTTCAGACAGAATTTAAAAAGTTTTATTCATTCATATACATTTAAAAATCGTACTGCCTTAATAGTTTTCTATCTTGTGATAGCTCCATTAGGAAATAGTAAAATCATGTAAATTTGTGCTCAGCTAAGCTTGTAAATATTAGAAATAATAAAAAAGCATTATAGATCAATTTGGTTGAGAATAATAGTTATATTTCGAGGATTTTTTTCTAGTACATTTATATTTTATGCAGCAGGATTATTCTTTTTATTTCATACATGCATGCAATATAAATGCGTGAATGAGGAACAAGCAAAACGGGAAATACAAATCTAAAATAAAATGAACAATACCCAGAAGAGTTACTGGCTTTTAATTGAAACCAACCAACCCCTTTTTCTCTTCTCTCTTTTCTCTTTTATACAGTTTTATGTATCTGCACCCATGAATATTATACAAACTCAGGACTTTTACCTTCATTTGTTTTCTACTTCTCATTCAACCTACAATAAGTATATAATAGAGCCTAATCGTTAAAATGCAAACGTATGTGTGTTAAATGATATTTTCTGTCTTTGTGTACACAAATGTTACTTAAACTACTCTGCGATTTAGATTATAAAGTTTAATTACAAATGATAAATTGTTATGCGTGGGTTTATTAAATTAAATTTATATTATCAATTTATAATATTATTGAAAAATAAATTTAATGTTATTAAATTTAATGAGAAAATCGCAGTTTAGGCACGATCAAATATTTCATTAAGTTTTTTTGTGGTTATCACAAAATAAGACCGGTATCAAAATATAGAAGAAAAATATGCGGGTGACATAAGTCATAGATTTTCTCTATTTTTGAACATGATATAAAATTTTTAAACATTTTTAACAAAAATTGAAATATCTTGAGACTATCGAAAAATTTTATTGTCACAGATTGTAGATTCGATTTGGTACAACGTATTTATTAAGTATTTTCTTAAATTTTTATTCCAAACTGAGGTATCTTAAAAATTTTATAAAATATTTTGAAGCTTGTTAAAAATTTTTTTTCTTCATAATTTTTGATACTCGACAGTATTTTTTAAACAATTGAATTTTTAATGACCTTTTTTCGAGTAAATAATGATATCAAATAAATTTACAAATTCATCACCCCCACTTTTCATATGCGGATGCTAATTGTCATCTCTTTTTTTATTAAAGCATACAAAGCGGTGATATTTGATAAATTTTTAAACTTATTTTAAAAATTTAAATTTTCGCGGATTTTAATGTCGGTACAGAAGGTACCTAGCGTTTCGATCAACACTAACACATAGATCTCATCAGCATGGCTTCAAATATCACCGCTTTGTATGCTTTAATAAAAAAAGAGATGACAATTAGCATCCGCATATGAAAAGTGGGGGTGATGAATTTGTAAATTTATTTGATATCATTATTTACTCGAAAAAAGGTCATTAAAAATTCAATTGTTTTTTTCTTCATATTTTTATTTTTTATGGTATTATTAATAATTTATTTGTGTACCTGTGTGTGTGTGTGTTTTTCATCATCAGGGTCGAACCAATGAACAAAATGACATAAAATTGGTGTCAAAATAAAGAAAAAAAGTCTTTGTTGGGGACTCAGCTATCGTACTTTTGGAGATATTCAATTTTTACTATTTTTAGGAAAAATAAAATTTTTTGATAATTTGATTAAAAAGTGAAATACCTAAAAAAGATGATCAAATTTGACTGCCGCAATTGGTATTACTTGATTTGTCACTTATTTATATGCCCTCAGTTAAAAGTTACTTTTCTTTAAAAATTTGTAAACATTTTTTCGATTCAGAAAAATTTTTTAATTTCCCAAAAAAAATTTTTTGATAATTTGCGGTAAAAATAAGGAAACTGGTGAAAAATTCAAGAAAATTTCTAGATTCTTTACTGTTCAGAAAATAAAAACATGAATTATGTATCATAAATTAATTTTTTTACAAATTATCGAGATTATCTGAACGAAAAATTAGGGCCCTCAAAACATTATATTTTGCATATCTAGGAGACAAATGCATGATTGTTTATTTAAAAATGACTATTATTTTCAATTTATAATATAATAAATTATCTTCGGGATTGGGCATAGCCTCTTCAATACCTTTTTAAATACGTTTCTGTAATTGATAATTAGAACTTTACCGGGGACAGTACTAGGCTCCTCAGAATCTCTGAATGTGTTTGCATAATTATAAATTTGCAGTGAAACATTATTTTTTTAAGCAACAGAAACATAAGTACACTGTAAAAAGTAACTTTCTTATATTAACAAAAAAATTAGAACATTTTCGAAAAATTAGTAAATTTTCAAAAAAATTTGTAAATATTCGAAAAAAATCGTATATTTACTAAATTTAGTATATTAACAAAAAATTCGAAAATTATCGATTTTTTTTGTGAATTCGCAAGTAAAATTGATAATTTACAATTTTTTTCGTAAAATGACAAAAAAAAATTGAGAAATCTAGAATTTTTCGATAATATACTAAATTTAGTAAATTTACGATTTTTATCGAATATTTACAAAATTTTTTGAAAATTCGCTAATTTTTCGAAAAAATTCTATTTTTTTTGTAAATCTAAGAAAGTTACTTTTTACAGTGTACATGCAACACAGGGGGGGGGGTGCTCCCCCCTCTCTAACTTTTGCTTGTTTGGATGTATAGGGTGATCGTGCCTGAAATTTATTAATGATGTTAACAATCAGATAGAAATTTATGATACCAATAAGTAAATAAATAATTTGTATGCATTAAAATTTTAATTTATAATAAAAAACTTAAGTACTATACTAAATTGCTTTTAAAATAAAAATCTATTCGTCTAAAAGTTAACTTTAAGATCATGAAAATTGATGTTATTTACGAGAAAAAGAGAAAATGATAGAAAAAAAGTGCAATAAAAAAAAATATATATATATAGTACCTACTTGGAAAATACATTAAATTCTCGATTTATATAAATACTTAGAGAAAATCATATACACTTACAGAAAATTCTTAGGAAAAAATGTGTACTACTTTTAGATGTAACATTAAAAATATTGGTTATACTTAGAGCAGTTTTTAATATATTCCTTTTTTTTTCTTATTTGCGGGAATATTTATTTTTAAAAT
This sequence comes from Anagrus nilaparvatae, assembly GCA_022575985.1. Taxonomy (NCBI): domain Eukaryota; kingdom Metazoa; phylum Arthropoda; class Insecta; order Hymenoptera; family Mymaridae; genus Anagrus; species Anagrus nilaparvatae. The sequence continues at coordinate 26,320,553 of JAKSXM010000231.1, read as the reverse complement.
TTTAAAAAATTTTTTATAAATTTTCAATTTTATGTAAATAATGACTAATACAGCTGCAGAAAAAACGAAGAATTTATATCCATAACAAAGTTTTATGCATGTTTATTAATCAAATATAAGTTTTCATAAGATTGAATTAAAAACTTATAACTGGTTTGTGTACCCAACGAAAATGCATGGAACATGTTTACTATACAAATAATTGTCAGGTATAATAATAATAACATTTCAATCAGTAGTCAAGTAACTAGATCTGCTAATTATTATTTTTAATGAATGTTATTCCAAATTATTCTAATTTCCTACGACAATATAATTCAAGTCCCTAACTCTAATTATTTTAAGGTCCAGAGATTTTCAAATTCACCAAGTACCCCTCCATTAAAAAAAAAACAATCAATTTAAAAATATTTAAAGTATAGCTTGCACTATAACCCCAAATTCCAAAATAAATTTAAAAACTTATTACCGATTTGTGTAAACACAACCTAAGTGCATGGCACATATTTACTTCCAGCTTAAGGCTAAGTATAATTCAAATGTTACTCAACAAATACAATTTTCTAATTTTATAATTCGTAATTATCACCTTACTAGATGTTAACATTCTAATCTCAAACTATTCTGATTCCCTAAACGCGTATTCTAGGTCCCTAAATCAAAAAAGTCTCTAAACCTGAATTATTCTAAGTCCCTATATCAAAATTATTCCAAGTCCCTAAACCTGAATTATTCTAAGTCCCTAAATCGATATTATTTTAAGTCCATAAACCTGTATTATTCAAAGTCCCTAAGCCCAGATTTTTCAAAGTCCCTATAAATTTAAATTATTCTAAGTCTCGTTTGACCCCCCCCCCTTAAATAGGACAAATTTGACCCCCCTCACCTTAATTTTCAAGTTCTGAGTCACGCCCTCCCTATAAACATGTTACATGTTAAAAAAAACTCAAGTAAATGCTACTTAATAAACGAAGAAACGGAGGAACTATATGTAAAAGACATATAGGTACCGTTTTTACTGTCAAATAATGATAATAAATAATAACAATAAACAATATTTATCTCCATGTATATCAAAAAGGTTTTATAATAAACAGAAGTAAACCAGCGCTGCGGCACACAATATTATAAGGTACGATCTCAATCTGTACTCACTATCTACCAAGTTTACCCAATACATATGCACCGATGAAGTCTTCTAAATATCTTTGAGATTTTTTTACCGAATTCATTTAATTCAGTATTTTCTATATATTCAGTGTACTGATTGATTTAAATCACAAAATAGTTTTTTTTGTGGCCATTTTAAGTTTAAAAAAAATTTTTTTGAAGCGGTTTAGTTTTATTTTTTACAGTATAGCACTCCAAGCTTTTTTATAAGGAAAATTAATACTTTTGTGTTATATTAAATTTAAAAATAAGAAAACTTTATTAAATAAAATGGCTTTATAGTGTTAAAATATGACAACGCACTGACAGATTGCTCTGAATATTCAAGCTATATCCTGAAAGTTACACATTCAAGCAAAATTCAAGCAGAGCAAGTTGTCAGTGTGTTATACTCATTAATAACGAAGAATTCTAAATTAGTTGAAAATTTCTTACTCTTTTATTTACTAAGGCATGCTATGCATGGCTAAAAAAAATTGCAAAGATCCGAATCAATTGCGAAAATGCGATTTACATACATATTTTAAAATTTCAAGAATTTTCATTGCAAGTACGTATTTGGGATACTTACGACGTGACAAACAGGCATGGATGGCGGTATTTGCTTGAAAGGTCATTGGTTTGAAAATTAACATGCAAATTACAGTACTCTTCATTTTCCAATAGGTAAATTTTTTGTATAATTAATTGACAATTTTAACCTTAAAACAAAAATATAAAATTTAAACAATTTCTTTAAAAAATAAAATATATGTAAGTAATATTTTAGAATTAGAATTATATATATACTAAGAAATATCCAATACGATGTAGATGTAGTTAAAAAAAAGAGGTTTTTTTTGAGAAATACGATAAGCACTTACGTAAGCCGAAAGTATCTATCAAATGTAACCCTTATATGCTACATGACCTGAAGGAAAATAGCATGTATAGGGTTGTTTTTTGTACCCTCGAGGGACCAAGTTAAGACAAAATGAAAAAAAAAAAGGAAACACCTTCTTCTGGAATTTATATATATTGACTTGAGACGTACGATTTTATATCTTTCTTTATAAGAAATTCACTTTTTCTTTCTATATAAGCTCATACATGAACACGCATCAATGTTATATAAAATACTATAAAAAATACTACTACTTGATATAAATATATTTTGTACAATTTCATAATTTTTTTTTTTAATAAAATTTTTTGAGTAATAGTATATTGCGACACATGGAAAATGTATTTTCTGACCGAGTTTCTAATACTATTTTTCTTTATCTTCGTCCGTTAAAAAATATTAATTATTGTTTTTGAATTGCATCTCCTTCCGAATCACCTTGTATAAAAAAAAACTTTCCGTAGCTTATATTTTAGATAGTCGATTTTATAAAAACTTTATTTAATTTTCATTATATTAAATGAATGATATCGTTCAAAATCGCTCAAAAATATTTTTTTCCAAAAATGAATCCTACTCGTTTTTAGATTTCTAGGTTCAATTCTTAATTTTTAGCAGCCATTTTCGAGTTTTTGGCCTTTTGTCTACTTACTAACAAAATATGTTTTCCTTTAAAATATGTATTTTGCAGTAAATTTTGAGCAAATTCAAAAAAAAAGGCCAAAAACTTTATGACTGCCAAAAATTAGGAATTGAACCTGGAAACCTTAAAAGTGCTGCCATTCACTGGTCATAACTGTCGTTGTCCATCCGGGTCATTTCTCAGAACCTTAAAATCTAAATTTGTCGAAAACAGACCAATAAATGAATTTCGCAAAAAAAATCAATTCCGGATTTGTAAAATCAGAATGCATCAAAGTACAGAATAGGATAAATTCCGAAATTAAATTTATGAAACCTTGTATTTCATGGTAAATTTTTACAAATAATAACTTCTGATATTTTATAAAATTCACTCTTATTTTTAGGGATTTCGATTTATATGCTGCACAATTCTTCAAGTTTTTATTATTCTGCATTAGAAAGTTTGTATATTTAATTTTCGATATTCCGAAACCTGCCCCAGATGGACAACGAAAATTATGACCAGTGAATGGCGTCCTTAAAAAGTAATAGAACTTATTTTCAGTTGTGCTTTTGAAAGAAAATATTTTGCAATAAGTTTCCGCGACCTTTCAGTCCAACTTGGGCCCTACTTGACATAGAACATGAAAAAAATTTATGCAAATTTAGATTTTCAACCAGAATATTTTTCAACTGCATCTCATTCAGAGAATTATGTTCAACTTCCGAAAACAAAAATCATTTTAGCAACCCTAGTTGATCCTTTTTTAGGGCGCCCCTGTTTTATTCATTTTGGTTCCTCATAGAGGAACCATTGTGATAGGTGAATTTTTGATTTTCGATTTTTCGGCATATAAGCACGTTTTGAGACCCCAGGAAGTTTGTATGTGTGTGTGTGTGTGTGCACGTATGTGGGTAACCGGCGATATTTCACAACCATTATGGTATTAACACCTAATTTTTTTATCAATAAATCTCAAACTACTTTTTTTTTTTATGATTCTTACTTGCTATCTCCAATCTGACACTTTATTTTGCGAACTTTTTTTCTCAAAACTTTTTGCGTATAAAAATAAAAAAAACAGCAATATTTTTTTCCTTTTTGAAAATAGTACCTCATCTTTTTCTGTGGGAGTACTAGTTTTAGAAATATTTTTTATAGTCATTTTTTTGGATCTAAAACTTAATTTTTTGAAATTTTTTTTTTTTCAAAATGTTTTATATAAAAAATAAAAATAATAGCAATATTTTTTTTTTTTGGTCGATGAAAGTACTAGTTTCTAGAATTATTTTTTTTACTAGGTAAAATAGAGCATTTAAAATATTTTGTTATTGTTAATGAGGAACCATAGTGCCAATTACTTGACAGCGTTTTAAAAAATTTTTTAATTAATTATTTTTACATTGCAAAATGTATCTTATTGTTAGTGATGATTTATCAAAAAAAAATTTTAAATAATTTGATTAAATAAAGTAGAGGGCTCGCGCATTAATACGCATGTATTTGTAAATGAAATAAGCCATATAATTAAGTTTACCTCAAAATCGAACGATTTATCCGGGCAACAGTTCGTTAATAGCCATTAACATCATTTCGACACCAATATTACACATATACTTATGAAAATATCATTCTCTCATAAGCGTTATCTCTATATATCATAATAATAATCATAATAATAAATACTACGTATGCAGGGTTTACTTTATATGAAAATCTATACACAGTTATATGTTTGTATTAGTTAATACGGATATGGAAACATCCGTTTAATATCAACATGAAAATGAATGTAGAGATTCAACCTCTGATTATTATTATCAGAAAAATAGAATGTTATAATACGAGTATAGTATACGAATGTATATAGTTTTACATTATGTTTGTAGAAAATTTTAATTATTGTCATATGATTCTCACATAGACACATATTTGTATAAAGGGAAAAAAATATAGTTCAAATCATTTGCTAAGTTTTTTAATCCTAACTTTTTTTTTATTTTGTTGCTCTTTTTTCTATTTAACATAAATACTAGCTTCATACTATTGCTAACATACAAAGTTTTGTATTCATCTTACATTGTAGTACATATTTGATATACATCTAAGTAAAATAACGTAAGTACAATTGCACTATTAGTTAACCAATAGTGCTTAAGGTGTGTTTTCTACAACGATAAACAATAATAATTTTTGTGGAGAATGTTAATAAGGAAAAGGTACAAATACATGGAGGTAAAAGATTAAAAAATGATATGAAAAAATGACATATTTATTGACCCAGAAAAATTTCGATCTTGGGACTTTCGTCGTTCCATGTAAGAAGTTATACGGTTACCAGATGGAATCCCCCGAATTTTTGACATACTTTTTATTCACATGAAATATTTTTTAATGAAATTTTTTAGTAATCTATTAACGAAACCAATTAAAAAATATTTAAAATAGTTTCGGTAAAAATAAAAAATTTTCAAAAAACGTCAATCGGGTCTCAATTTTGCAGATTTGCGGAGAGTTCATATTTTATGCAAATAAAAAAGTGTGTCAAAAATGGTGGATTAATTAATCCTCAGATTAACCCTTCAAATCAGAGGATTAGATCTGGCAACCGTATAACTTCTTATTCAGAATGACTCACTTATTAATAGGGGTTTATAATTCTAATAAGAATTTTTTTCATAGCAAAATATTGATGTCAATTAAATCTACTTTTTTACCTCGAAAATGCAGTTAATATTTTAAACGCAGTACTCAATGTTATTAAATAGTGTTTCTTGGTAATTTTTAATATAACGCTAAAACCTTGTTTCCTTACCAATCAACTTCTGGTTGGTCTCATTTTTATTTGTGTGAGTTTCATCTTTTGCTTTTTATATTAAATCAAATCCAAATTTTAGCCCAAAATGACTAATTCTTAAATTGCTGCTAAAATTGTAATTTTAGATGAAAATAGATTGTATAGGCCTTTAAAATTTTGTACAAGTTTCAAATGTTCAATAATTTTTACATATTTTTTATTAATTATTTGTTTCAAGATATTATAATTTGGAGTTAGAGTCCCAATTTTAAGCTTTTTAAAAAATGTATTTGTTTATCACTATTTTGTAGAGCTATATCTAAAAAAAATCTCTAAAAATTTTTAAGACCTATAAAAGCTATTTTTATCGAAAGCAATTTAAAAATTGGTGATTTATTACCAAAAATGCACGCATAATTAAAATAATTAGTAAATATAACTAAAATTACGATTTTGTTTACTAATTTCAGTTTGGTTAAAATTTACTGTAAATTATTAGTAAAATTTACTAATAAAGTTTATTTATAAAACTAAAACCTCAATTTTTTTTAGTAAAATTTACTAATTTTTTGGTTATATTTACCAATCTATATTAATTTGTTTTTACTACATTTCTGAAGATTAATTTTACTATTCTTTTTTTTTGGCGTGTGGGTATTAAAATCTGATGCCTTTACAAAATAAATGAGACCAATGAACTAAGAGTATCTAGTATATTTTTTTATACATTTTAGGCAAAGAATTACATAATTATTTATACACAACTACACGTATAAACAATCAAATTCCAAACGACTTTTCGAACTCTGAAAATGCGCGTGCGCGTAAGGAAATAATGTGTGTCCTTGAATTTTCTCATACCACCACGGCTTTGAAACAAAAAAAAAGGGTACAAAAACACGCTTATTGAAAAGTATAAGTAATGGGTATTTTCCAAGCATAAAAATTATATTTAGGAAAGGGAAAGAAAGAAAGAGAAGCAGATAGTCTCTATAAATCATATACTATTGACATCACCAATATTTGTTTAAACTTTATCGCTGCATTCGCATTTTCAGAATTCAAAAGTCCTTTAAGAATTTGATCTTTTTACACGTGTACCTGTATAAAAAATGATTAAATTCTTTGTCTTCAATTAATAAAAAAATATTCTTAGACGCGGTAAAGAATATTTACCCATCCCCCAGCATGTAAAATGAGTAATATTCTTTACCATGTCTAAGAATCTTCTATTATGGTGTGATTTGGTGTTCCAAATGTACTGGGAGAGGAGGATATTTTTTTCGAAAAATGATATACTATTCCAGTATAGGTAATTAAAAAACTCAATCCATTTTTTTAAAAATAAATCCTTGTCTAATTAAAATATTGAGTCTGAAATTTTTACTAAAAAAAATCTGTTATTTTTTTATTTACTTAAAAACATTAAACAAATTGTATGATTTTTACATTTGTTGGTCTTATAAGCTATTATATTATTTTCTATTCACAACATCACAAACAATAAATTATTTAGGTAAAAAACTATAATAAATTTAACTTAAAACTATGAAATATTAAAAATTTTCTATATTCATTGATGATTTGTTATAATTAAATTCAATTCTAGTTGCTTTTTCTTCTTTTGTCAGTTTTAATATAGAATAAGTAACTTGTGAGCAATTTAAAATTTCTAAATAATCAATATTTTCTGAATATTTTAACAATTCACAAAATCCTTCATTTCTTAGTCCAGAACAACCATTGCAAATAAGTGTTTTTAAAGTAGTCAATAAACCTATTGGTTTATCACTTATTCTGTGTAAATTTTTTAATGACAAGAATTTCAAATTTTTTAGTCTGGAAATCTCTGAAATTCCAGTATCAGTTATATCGTGACTGGGTCCAATACTTAAATATTGTAATTTTTTACAGTAATCAGCTAAAGACTGAAGTAAATAATCATTGACATTAAAATTATCTTCAACGTTTAATTTGATTAAATTAGTATATTTTAATTCAACTTTGCTGCTGATTGGACAAGGTGATAAATTACAATTCAAATGATGAACTTTCAAATTTTTTAGTAAATTAACAGCGTTTCTTATATTTGAATCCATTTTAAAATATTTACCTTTAAAAGTTGTTAAATTTTTTAGCCTTTTTAATGATTCTGTTAATTTTGTCGAATCAATATTCAAACATCTTTCTAATATTAACGTGTCCATTTTTTCACTCGGTAAACTCAATAAACAGTAGCCTGTTATGTAATACCCAATTTTTAAATATTTAATATTTTTATTTTTTATAAATAATTGTTTTAATTGATATTCACAATTATCAACTGTAAAAACAGATGGCACTATTAATTTTTCAATGTTATTACAATAATTTGTTATTAACTTTAAAATAAGAAATGGATCAGTTATTTTAATTAATTTATTATTCGATTCATAAGATAAATCGATAAATTTAAAATTATTACCATATTTTATGAAAATATTTTCAATAACTTTTTCATTCATTATCATATTACCCCATAGTAAATTATCGTTAAAATTGAACACTTGAATTAAATTCATTGATTCTTCACTTGCTGTTAACCATTTTTTACAAACTTTTTGAATTTTTATTTTATCAGAAATACTTAAATATAAAAATATATATTTTAAACAATTTTTATTCAATTCATTTATAGAACACATAATTTCTTGTGTCTTGTCAGCACTTCTTAGAATAAATATTCTAAATGAAAATTTTATAAAATGGTAATAAAATAAAAAGTACATAAAAAATTTTTAATCTATTGTAATAAAATTTATCTATTATAATATGTCTGTGTATAAAAAAAATATTTTTTTTAATCTAAAATAAGATAAACAGAAAAAAAAAATATTAATATCTCTATTTTTATAAAAAAGATAAATGTTATGCGTAATATTTCATTTTTTTTTTTCTTTCGATGTTTTATTTAATTTTTTTATAATTTATTTTTAATTTTAGAGATAAAAGTATTTATATAGAAATTTATAGAAAATGTATAAATTAATATTACACTGAAAAAAAATTTCGGTTGCGGTAACCGGAATTCCGGTTTTGTCAAATTAATTTTTTGTTTACGTCAAATGATGATTAAAACCTAATATGCAACAATTCTGGGCATCAAAATTGATGTTTAAAAAAAAAAGATTAAAATTTTTTATACTTTTTAAAATTTGCGTATATTATGTATGCATTATTCGTTTGAACTAATGGATAACTATCTTTAAGCACCTTTAACTATTTTTTAGGCACGATCACCTTATGTATGCAATACATAGATGAAATCGTGCCTTATAAGTTTTTCAGGCCAAAAAACGGAAAATTTTTTAAATTGTCCAATTCGTGAAGAAATTTGGTCCCCAGGTCATTTCGAAGCTTCTACAAAAAGGTGTATCCTCGTATTATCAGAAACTACTCGATGAATCAAAAACGATGGAGCAATTTTTTAACATGGAACATGCTCATTGGATGGGGTATTTGAAAAAGTTTGGCTCGGCAGGGGGGGGGGGTGAAAAATTGACGTTTCAGGGGAGGGGGTCAAAAATTGACGCTTTTAGGGGGGGGGTGAAAAAGTGACGTTTTTAGGGGGGGGGGGAAATGGACTTAGAATATTTTCGATTTAGGGACTTAGAATAATTTGAAGTGGGAGTCAGGGATAGATTAGGCCCTGATAACAACAACAACTTAGAATACGTTAGTTTATAGACTTAGGATAGTATATGACGCATTATTTTTTTTTTACTACTTAATTCGGACAAAAAACTAGAAAAAAAAATTTGAAAGGACATCGATATGACCCGTGTTTTCTGGTAGTTTGAACCTTCAGAAAACCGAAAAAAATCGTGAACAAGAAAAAAATCGGGTAGCCCAGTTACGAAAAAAGGCAGTTTTTGACATAAAAGTGGAAAAATCTTTTTGGCACCTATCTCCGATTTCTTGTTCACGATTTTTTTCGGTTTTCTGAAGGTTCAAACTACCAGAAAACACGGGTCATATCGATGTCCTTTCAAATTTTTTTTTTTAGTTTTTTGTCCGAATTAAGTAGTAAAAAAAAATAATACGTCATATATTTCAGGATTTATTGTAATTTCGGTTTTTGGATTTATTACTATTATGAGTAAACATGTTCCATGCTCGTTGGTTGTGTGGTTACACAAACCGGTTATTAATATTTGAATTCAGATCTGATAGCAGGGTTTCCAATCTGAAGTGATTTCATCCAGTCCTTGCAGAGAAATTTCAAAAATATCGATTTCAAATATTAAAAAAATTAAGGAATAAATGATAAAAATGGTAAAATATCAGGAACGAATCGATGAAAAAAAGAAAAAATTGTTAAAAATTCTTCAAATTATATTTATTTGTACCTTCTCCAGTTTGACTAAATTTGATTCCATTGTCTCGAGTAATTACAAAAGCACTGGTTTTAGAAATCCAATAATTAAGAAAAATATTTTTATCTAAGTCCAGATAAAAGAAAATTTGGTCCCAATCCTTATTTATGAATACATCATAAATAATAGTTTTCAATTTATGAGGGTGTGGACCCCATCAAGGTTTTGTAAAGAGAAAATACTCAATAAATATGTGATCGTGCCTGAAATTTATAATTCTTTACGATTTTTTTATATTGGTACATATAAATTTCATTTTTATTTAATTCTGATTGTTAGTAAGTATTGTACAGATAAATATAACTACTAGCATATTTTACTGATAAATAAATTTTTTTTTTTAACAGTTAAAAAGGTTAAATTGGAGAAATTTTGACAAAAATTTATTACTGCAGGCATTTCAAAACCTTTTTTATAATTATCAACCATAAATCATAATTTTTTTTCTGTATAAGTTTAATATTTTATATTTAAGTCTTGAATCACTGTAAAATATATTTTTTGAACACAAAAAATTCATTCAGACTTTTGGATAGCCAAGTAATAAGTTAAATTAACCTGAATATGAAAGAGAATTTAAAGAGAGGCCCAAATAATACAAGATTTTTTAGTTATTTTGACTACAAACAAGTAATTGAGGAAAACAGGCATTTTAAATGCCCAGCAGTTGTTATTTTAACCACTTTTACTGTTAAAAAAAATTATACTCAAAATAACTGAAAAATTCTGTATTATTTAAAAGGCAAAATCGGATCTTTTAGGGGTAATACGTTAGTTTAAATTACTTCTGGGATATCCAAAGGTTTCAATCAATTTTTTATTTTGAAATATTAAATTTTACTGTGATTCAAGAGATAAATATAAAATATTAAACTTATACAGAAAAAAAAAATAATTTAAGTTTAGAAGACCACAGAAATTTAGGGACCCTTAAAAATAAATTTATGAAATTTCTGATGTTTTCAAGTTGGGAGGTTAGTTAAGATAAGCTAAAAAGGTTTAATAATCATACTAATTTTGAACTATGGCTAAGAAATTTAAAGGATATTTGATATTAAAATGAGAAAAATACTGTTAACTTAAAATGCTCAAGTACTTTAATATTAAACATTCATTTTAATACAATACAAAATAAACAAAGATTTTGAAAAGTTTTGAAATACATGTAGTGATATATTTTTCAAAATTTCTCAAATTTAGCCAAAAGTTTTTTTTGGTAAAAAGCACCATAACTTGAAGTTTTGTCAAAATTGAAATGAATGTATCAAACTATTAAAAAAAAATATATTAACTTACCCTTGGAATATGATATTAGATATATTTGTAGATACAATATTTACTAATAACAATCAAAACTAAATAAAAATAAAATTTATATGTACCAATATAAAAAAATCGCAAAAAATTATAAAGAAGCTGAGGCTTTTTTATTTTAGGCACGATCATATATTTATTGAGTATTTTATCTTAATAACCTTGATAGGATCCACAAGATTTGATTTATGTATTGTATACATAGGGTGATCGTGCCTAAAAAATAAATTTCAATTAATTTAGTTATTTTAGTTCATTAACTACATTTTGGATGTATTAAATTCAAAACCAATTCGTTTTTCAGCATTTTTATCATTTTTTTTTTAATAATTTTTTTTGATATCTGAAATCAGTTATTTGGACATTTCTCTGCAAGGACTTGATGAAATCACTTGACATTGAAAACCCTGTAACTAGATCTGATTTAAAAAAATTTGGTCTACGGGATTTTTGATTCATCGAGTAGGTTCTGAGATCTTGAGGATAAACTTTCTCGAACATACATCCCTACACTGTAAAAAGTAACTTCCTTATATTAACAAAAAATTAGCACATTTTCGAAAAATTAGTAAATTGTTGAAAAAATTTGTAAGTATTCGAAAAAAATCGTATATTTACTAAATTTAGTATATTAAAAAAAACTTCGAGTATTCTCGATTTTTTTTTATGAAATCGCAAGAAAAATTGATAATTTATAAATTTTTTTCGAAAATTTACAAAAAATAGTTGTAAATTTCCGAAAAATAGTTGTGAGTTTACAACTTTATTCGTAAAATCACCAAAAAAAATCGAGAATTTTCGAATTTTTCGATAATATACTAAATTTAGTAAATTTGCGTTTTTTATCGAATATTTACAATTTTTTTTGAAAATATAATAATTTTTCGAAAAATTTCTATTTTTTTGTTAATCTAAGAAAGTTACTTTTTACAGTGTACACACACCTCCTGGCAAACTCATGAGGCACGATTTCATCTATGTATTGCATACATAGGGTGATCGTGCCTAAAAAAGAGTTAAAGGCGTTTAAAAATATGTATAGTTATATATTAGTTCAAACGAATATTATATACATAACTTTTAAAAAGTATAAAAAATTTTAAGCGGGTCTTGAGCTATTTGCTCTTGGTTAAGTTAACCTTTTGGGCAAGTTAACCACTACGATATAAAATCGTTCATTGTCTGAATAAATACATAATCTTTCTGCACTATAGGTGAATTAATCAAGAAATATATATTTAAAAAAACTGGACAAATGAGCAAATTGATTAATGGGAACCCGCTTGGAGCCACACAAGTGATTTCGAAGGGTATCGAATTAAAAAAAATGTTATAATTTTTCATTTATTATTAGTTACTTTCCATTTTAACTATTAATTTATTTAAATTATTCTTATTTCTAATTTCTTCTACTTCCTTAGCAACTTTTAATACAGAATATGAAACTTGCAAACAATTGATAATGTTTAATTGTTCTAAATTGTTAGAGTTTTTTATTAAATAAGAAAAGCCTTCATTTCCTAACATAGAACAACCACTACAAATGAGAGTATTTAAATTAATTAACAATTTTATTGATTTGTCAGTTATCTTATGCAAGTTTTTTAAGGATAAAAATTTTAAATTGCTTAGTTTGGAAATTTCTAAAATACCGTCATCAGTTATGTAATGACTAGGGCCTAATTTGAAGCATTTTAAATTTGGACAACCTATCGATATTGATTTTAATGAAAAATCATTAACATTGTAATCATCTTCGATGTTAATTTCGATCATATTAAATCCTTTTGATTCTATTACATTATCTAATGAAAACGTTCCAAAATTGCTATTTCCATGAAAAATTTTTAAATTTGTAAGATTACATACTGCCTGGAGAATCTGATAATCAAATTTTGAATGTTTTCCTTTCAATGTTGTCAAATTTTTAAATTTATCAAGTGCAGTTGACAAATCATTAGAATTAATATTATAACATTTTTCCAAAATTAAAGTTCTCATCGGCTCAGATGATAGACTCAATAAACAATATCCTTTAATATGATAGCCAATTTTTAAATAATTTATATTTTTGTTTTTCAAAAATAATTGCTTAAGTTGAAGTTCGCATTCGTTAAGAGTAAACATTGGTGATACAATTAACTTTTCAATATTATTACAAAATCTTGAAATTATTTTTAAAACGTAAGATGGATTTATTACATTCAAATGATCATTAATTCCTTCGGTAGTTAAATCAACAATTTCGATATAATTACCACACCTGCTTAAAAATTTTTCAATTACTAATTCGTTAATCATTGTAATACCCCAAATATCTTCATTAAAATTAAATGTTTTAATTTGTTTCCAAGATGATTTACTTGCCATAAACCATTGTTTATTAACTCTTTCGACCTTTATTCGGTCAGGTATTGCCAAAAATGAAAATATGTGGACCAAAATATCTTTACTTAACATTTTTATTAATAATTCATAAATAAATTGTTTTAATAATTTAGCTTCACTTAATATTATCAAACTGTACAATTTCAACTGAAATAATTACTAATCTCGTAATTACTAATCACTAAATATTGACTATATTTAAATTGACGATCTTTTAACTAGAAATGATAATTCTTTCTTTAAATTTGTAATAATTTTTTTTATGACTATTCCCAATTAAAAATCTAACTGTAAGCTCTTCATTATTCCAAAAAAGTTATATTGCTTATAGTATTATTTTTGAACTTGTCACTGCGCTGCGCTTACATTGCCATAAATTAAAATAAATTTAATTTACAAATAAACGCATAATGCTGACCTACGCAGTGATTAACCTGCAACATAAATACTCAATTATATAAAAAAATTTTGAAACCAAAAAGAAAAAATTAAGTTTTTTTTTTTTTATATTTATGGAACATGTTCAGTGGATGGGGCATTTAGAAAAGTCTGATAAGTGACGTTTTTAGGGGGGGGGGGGGGTGAAATGGACTTAGAATATTTTTGATTTAGGCACATAGAATAATTTGAAGTGGGAGTGAGGGCCTGATCAGGCCTGATCAGGCTAAGAGTATAATTAAAAATAATAAAATTAAAAAGACAGGGATTTTTATTTACTTAAGGCACCATCAATGTTTAATGCATCAAAAAATTTTATCTGCACGAAAATAGATTCACCTCAGTGAAAACTATGTATTTTTGGTCACCAAAACCGACTTTGAAAGTTTCATCCATTTTTCGATGGCCAGTTTTGAGTAATAAACGCTACATCATAACGAAAAAAAATTTTCAAGATAGGTAAATTCTTGAAAACAATTGCTGATTCAACCCATTTTTGGCTTAGGTTTTCTAGATCGCTGATCACGATTTTGAAGACAGTTTTTAAAAAATTAAAATTGCGGTCTCAAAATGTAGGTATTTTAACCTCAAAGTTGGCATATAATTACGTTTAAAAATCTTGTTGCTTAACGTTAAAATACTTAAGATAGCTTTTATTGTCAATTCTGAGGTTAGAATTGGTACTTTGATTATTAAAAATCTGACCTCAAGATCTTGAAAACTGGTCCGAAAGATGCAGATAAAATTGTTGGATGCATTAAACACAGCTGGCGCCTTAACTAATTCTGAGAAATTATCAATATAGGACAATTGTTATTTTTAATTTTTACTTTTAAGAGTCCAAGAACTATTTTTGATGCGAAAAAGTTTACTTTCACCCAACTTTGCGTACAGTAAATGATTTTTTTTTCTATAATTATAATTAAACGTTTGAGTTTTAATGAACAGTATATAAAACATGACTAAAGTATAAACTCTTTATTGATAAATAAATTAATAATTTTCAAGGTCAACTAAATATCTTATCTTTTTATAACAAATAATAAAAAGTAAATAAATGACTATTATGATAAATAAAAATTGTCTTACATTTATGAAGCCAGCGCGGAGAGTTTCGGAAGTAGTGAATTAGCAATAACATTAATTTATATTGACCATTCTATCCGTTTTACTCCTGTTTTTTTTGGATTTATATAAGGGCTGTAGGTCAAAATCAATGACTGGTTTTAAGAAAACATTTTTAGCCATGTATTAGTAAGGGAAATTTTTATTTTTACCAGTTCCAAAACTCTCCAAAATGAAAAAATTATTCCACTAGCTGCAAGTGGATTTTTTTTTAAGTGTAGCGTACCAAGGTTATTTTCAAATTGAAGTGTTAAAATATTTTCGCAGCTTAAACAAGGCATATTACTGATTCAAGACTATTGCTAGCCTTGTCCAATTATTTAACAGAATTGAAAAAGTTTTATAAAAATCCATTGTAAATAATCATTATGAATATTCAAGCAAATTCTTGGAAATTAACAATTAAAACAAAATGTAAGCACAGAAACCTAACAGTGTAGGTATGAAAAAACTGTATTAATGAGTTTTTCTAAAATTAAATAAATGTAGCTGAGTAAGCAATTATATTTATTTATTTATTTATTTATTTATTATATTTTATAAAAGCTTTCTTTATGAAACACAATACAAAATTTTGATAATTATTGTATATAGAAAAATATATATGAAAATAAGTAAAAAAATATGAATAGTAAAAAAAATTTATAATAAAATAATTATAAAAAATGTCGAAGATAAAAAACGGAATAAAAAGTTTGAAATAAATAAATTTATTTACCTTTGAATATTTATTAAAAATTTATTTTGATTATAATTTTTTATGTTACTTCGTTTTACAAGATATGTAAATACTATAGATAATAAACGATATAAAAAATGATTGTTATCAGCATTATCTGTACATCTGCTATCTTATGATAAAAGTTTGAATAGCAGAAGATAAAAGATATCAATACTGATTATATGAGAGATTCCACGCCAAGAAAGGATAAATTGAGTAAATCGAGCCAAAATATTCAAATTTTATATTTTTCTTAAAAGAGGAGGCCGGAACATTTGGGACGCCAAATCACAATCTATTGCTATGGATGACTTAAATATATGGAAAAAATACACCCAATGCGCCGTCGGGACCTAGAAACGCAGGACTCAATATTACAACAATGTTATAAAATAGGGTTTTTAGGCAACTTTTCAAATAACGCTTTCATCATGCGATTCAACCAAAGTACTTCCATGGTCTCATTTTTTTTTGTATAAATGCTAGCTTTCATTCCCCGTAAACCGAAAATTTTCATCAACGATTTTCCCATCATTATCAAAATGACAAATTTTTAAATTCCTGCCAAAATAGTGTGTGAGTTCTAAGTTTCCAAAAAATTTTTACTAGTTTCTTTGCGATTATTGGTTTAGCAGATATGATAATTTAAAGACAGAGTTTCAGTTTAAGGTTTAAAAAAAAAAAAAAAATATTTTATCACTAGTAGAGTTATATTGCGGAAACCTCTAAAGCTAAAAGACTTGTAATTTGGCGATCCAAATATTACGGTCTCCCCTTGTAAGTACAACTAAATTGTAGTTCTTTTACCAGTTTTGACTTGTTTAAGCCTAATTCAGCTGCTGGATTAGATGATCTTACGGAAACAATTTTTTAGAAAATAGTAGATAAAATTAGTAATAAAAAAAATGTAAATGGTGGTTTTTTAATGAGTTTGTAGTATAAATCAGCTTTTGGAGCTGAAATTAAAATTATTTGACAGCAAAAATAAGAAAAGTTTAAGTTACTTTAAAAAAAATCCAAAAACACAAAAATGGCTAAATCGAGAATTCAACCTAAAAAAAGTTAAAATTAGTTGGAGTACTTATTTTTGGCTCCACTTTTGAAAAAAAAATGTTATTAACCGAGATTTGCGTGACCTGATTTCTAACTTGAGCTTCATTGGCATGGAATCTCTCATATACAATTGTTGACAATTTAAAGCATCACGATGGTAGTGCATGTAGAACATTAAAACATTACCCCAAATATCATATCAGTTTTCGTATTATATCTGAGTATATAATTTGTTATAATTCAAGCTCGCTTTTTTACTAAAGTTACACTGAAAAAAAATCCGCTTGTGGCTTACGGAATTTTTTTTTCATGCGCTTAAATGATTGCAAATGACTTGTGCAGAAAATTAAAAAAAAATTTTCACTTATTTAGGATACGCGTGCAGCAGTAGGATAAGCCAAAAAAATCATAATTAATAAGAAAAAAAATTTTTTTACGATTCAAGCGAGGATTCAATTAAGCAAGAAAAAAACATTCCGCTAGCTCCAAACAGAATTCCGCTAGTGGCAAGTGGCAAGTGGATTTTTTTTCAATGTAACTTTAACTGATTAAAGTTAACTGTAACCTAGACCTAAATATTAATAAAAAACACAGGCACATAAAACCTATTGATGGCTGTGGGGTTCTGAAAAACTTATATAAAGTTATTTTATTTAAAAGTGACGTTATTTTAATTAATAAATGGTTGCATAGTTTAAAGATTTATCTTTCATAGAGTCAGGGGCGGAATTCTCGCTTTCCGTTTTCTAGTACCTTGTGGTTTTCTTTCATACCGACGTAATGTTATTTAAATGAAGTTGGTATGACAGATAACTATAGAATACTAGAAAACAGAAAGCGGGAATTCCGCCCCAGAGCAAAAAGTGTACTAAAAAAGAAAATTAATTTTTGCTCAGAATTAGCTATTTTCGAGAGAAAACTGTTTTCAAAATACTTCAGATTTCAATTTCTTTAATAATTTAATTAATCGAACGATTTTCAATATGAAACTAACATTGTAACTCCCAATTGTAATTCCTACTTTCACGTGGGTGAGCAAATCTTGACACATAACTCGTAACTTAAAAGCAATTTAAAATATTGATGTTCTCAATGTTTTCCAAACTATTAACTATTAAATCTGAACTAACTAATCAATGCACAGAAACCTTTATTTGTTAACCCGCAGAGCAATAATTGCAGATGAGGGTATTTAAAAAAATAAAAATATTCTCGGTAATTTTTTCAATGCTAAAAATTTTAAAATTCTTAAAGAAGTCATTTCACACAGGACAATATCAGATACTTCATGACTAGGTCATTAATATTATAATTATCTTAAAAATTATTTGTATATTTTAATTCTATACAATTTTCAAGCACCGTTGATGCCAAATTACAATTCACGTTTTCTACTTTCTTTAGTGCTTCTTTTATTTTGCGATCCATTTTAAAACATTTTCATTTAAATGTTGTTAAATTTTTTAAGTTTTTTAATACACGTTTTAAGTTACTTAAATTAGAGTTCCAGGAATTTTCTATTTTTAAAGTTTGCATTGATTCAGCTGACAAACTCAGTAAGCAATATCCCTGAATATCGTAATCAATTTGCAAATAATTTATTTTCTTATTTTTTAAAAATAAATACTTTAATTGTTCTTCGCAATAGTTTTTCAATAGTTTTTTGTAAATAAAAATTTTTCGATATGAGATTAAGATGCTGTGATTAAATTAATTATAGTAGATAAACAACTAGCATCTAAACTAAATTAAATAATTTCATTAATGACCATGGTGCTTTACTTAGAATTAGCCATTTTTTACAAACTCTTGCTATCCTTACACACTTATAAATTTGAAGAAATGAAAACATAATTATTAAATAATCTTGATTTAACATTGTAAATAATTTTATTAATTTTGTTGAACATATTTTGTGAACTAATTTTAATTCAATTGCATAAACTAATAAAATAATTTATTACTCTAATAATTTAAACTATTGCCTCATCTATCAATATAATTTTATCTAATATTTAAACATACATTTGTACTTCGTATGTAGAATTTATTTCTTAGAATATTGTCCGTACAAATTTTAATTTATGTAAGAAAAAATTTGATATAACATGTGTACTTTTTAAAAATTTTTTAAAATAATATCAAAATTAAAAAAAAAAAAAGATAGACTAAACAAATATTTTAGTTAAGTATTATGTATTCTATTATCAATTATACATAATACTCTATATTTAAAATATTTTTTCACTCTTTCAATATTTTTATGTTTGAATATATTTATCATAACATGGAAGATAAAGTATTAGGTAATTTTTTTTAGGCAATACTTCGAATAAATTTTATAAGCAGCCGTATTTTAATATTTCTTTTTTCTTACAAATTATATTGAAAAGGAGTCTTATAAAGACTCGAAACATTGGGAACAATATTTACAATAAACATCTTCACTTTGGAAAAGTCAATTTTTCATTTTTTCACTAGCTGTTAAGATTCTAAACCCAAACTATTCTGGTTTCCTAAACGTGTATAATTCTAGGTCCCTAAATCACAACTATCCGAAGTCCCGAAACCCGAATTCTTCCAAGTCTCTAAATCTATATTATTCCAAGTCCCTAAGCCCAGATTATTCAAAGTCCCTAAATTGAAACTATTCTAAGTCTCATTTGACCGCCCCCCTTAAAACCGACAAATTTGACCCTCCCCCCTTAATTTTCAAGTTCTGGAGTACTCCTTCCTTATAAACATGTCCTACACGGCGAGGCTGCTTTGCTTGAATTTTCAAGCATTTGCTTGAAAATTCAAGCAAATGCTTGAAAATTCAAGCAAACTGCTTGAAAATTCAAGCAAATTGCTTGAAAATTAAAGCAAATGCTTGAAATTTCAAGCAATTCAAGCAACTGCTTGAATTTTCAAGCAAACAGCCTGGCCGTGTATGTTAAAAATAGCGGAAAATGAAATATTACGATTTTTCTTAAAATACGTTTTCCTAATTTCCGGAATCTCCCGGACATTATCCAAAAAACGAATGGCAAGAATTGATTATCCAGAGATTTCCCTTTATACCCACAGTTTCAGAATTTTTTTTCAATCTTATGGTTTATGATTTTTAAGCATTTTCCAATGCTGGTTGAGAGCCACCCAATGAGTTTGATATA
This sequence comes from Anagrus nilaparvatae, assembly GCA_022575985.1. NCBI lineage: Eukaryota > Metazoa > Arthropoda > Insecta > Hymenoptera > Mymaridae > Anagrus > Anagrus nilaparvatae. Next base: position 26,300,469 of record JAKSXM010000231.1, on the reverse strand, counting down.
ATAGAACAAAGTGCTTTACTAAAAATAATTAAATATTAAAATTAAAAATTATACCTATAAATATTATAAAATGATAATCTCTATCGTCGCCGACAGAGGTAAAATTTTTGGAACACTTTTAGACTTTTAGAAAGATTCCCAGATAGTCTTAGACTTTTGGCACACTGTTAGGCTTTCGAGACACTTAGCATTATGAAATTACTGATTACATGTATTAATGTTACAAAATGAACTATTTTTCCAAGATGCCCAGTATTGGTCAATAACAATAAATTAATTTATTCATAAATGTGAATATAAATTAAAATTATAAAATAAGGTCACGTTTATAATTCAAAAAGATAAAAGAACAAAGTAATTTTACTTATTTTAAAATTTGAATTGAATTTTTATAAATTTATCAACAAAAAAATAAATTAATTTTTTTTTTTATTATTTTAATATATCAAATGTTTTTAAAAAAGTAGATAACATAATAATAAAGTTAGACAATATTGCTCAATTTAACAGGTTCCTGATATATAAATTAGAGATACTGAATTTTGAAGCTATTGTTTTAAAATTTAGTGAACTAAGCATATTAAAAAATATGTCTTCAGAAAAATTGTTAAATCAAGACTGCTTAGTGAAAATTTTCTCTTATCTTCCAATTTCTGATCGTGTAAGAATGGAAAGAGTTTGTAAACAATGGCTATTTTCAAGTATACAATCATGGATATCAATGAAAATATTAAATTTTGAAGAAGAAATTTGGGGAAATGTTTTAATTGATGAATTAGCAATACAGAAAATTTTAGAAAAATGTGGAAAATACATAAAAATTGTTGATTTATCTACTGATATAAATAATGATCAATTATTTATTACAGATCCATCGCATGTAATTAATTTAATTACAGACAATTGTACGAATATTGAAAAATTAATTGTATCGCCAATTTTCACAGTTCATAATTGCGAAGAACAACTAAAATATTTATTTTCAGAAAATAAAAAAATGAATTACCTAAAAATTGGGCATTACATCAATGGTTTTTGTTTGTTAAATTTATCAGCAGAATCAATGAGAACATTAATTTTAGAAAGATGTTGGAATGTTGACTCAAATAGTTTATCAATTGCACTAAGAAAATTAAAAAATTTAACAACATTTAAAGGAAAATATATTAAAATGGAAAGTAACGTAAGAAAGGAACTCGTTTCCTTAGAAAAATTAAAAGTTCAACATGTGAATTGCAATTTAGCATCATCATCGCTTCAAAGCAGGATTGTGTTAAAATATACAAACATAGTTGAAATAAATTTTGAAGATAATTATAACCTTAACGATAATTGTCTTGAATCAATAGCAATGTATTGTAAGAAATTAGAACTTTTAAGTATTGGCCCAAGTTATGAAGTTACTGATAAGGGCTTTTATGAAATAACAACATTAAAAACTCTGAAATTTTTAGCATTAAAAAAATTGCACAGAATAACTGATGAACCTTTATGTTCGTTGACAAATTTAAAAACACTTATTTGTAATGGTTGTTCCGGATTAAAAAATAAAGGATTCTGTGAGTTGTTAAAATTTTCAAATAATATTGAAAAACTTGATATTTTTAATTGTGCACAAGTTACTAATTTCATTATAAAATTATCTGAGGAAATAACAGAAATCAGAAATAAAATTGGAGACAGAAAAATTTTAAAATTAAAAGTTGAATTTGATTAGAATTAGAACATAATATAAGTTAAAATTAAAGTGGTTGTTTTGTTCTTAACTCATTAACGCCAGGGCGGAGAGTTTTGGAAATGAGTAAAAATAAGTATATGCGATTTCAGAATCTGCATTAATTTTCACCTTAAAAATACCCTAAAAACGGGGGTTAAAGGGATAGGTCAGGCATTATTAGAAAATGTTTGGAAAAATCAATGAAAAAAGTATCCAATTTTATTAAAAAATGTTTGTAAATAATATTTTTTATATAAATTTAAGTAAACTTCATATACATTGAGGTCTCATTTATTTTGGTCCTATTAACAACCCTTAAAAGGTGGATAGGGGTGGTACTCCAGTCAAATTACGGATTTGGTGGTATTATCACTGGCGAACACCAGATTTGTTCTGCTATAGGTTCTTTGGGTCGCTGTACACGAAAATCGGAGTCATTTGGCAGAGAAATTAAGGCTTCACTCTTAAATTTGCAAAAACTACCCCCAAAAAGGTTTTTTTTACATATTCGCACATTGAGCGCTCATATTTGCAACTACGGGTTTTCTGATCCGCTGATCAATAATTTGATAATAAAATAATTGATAATAAAATAATCTGATCAGAAAACCCGTAGGTGCAAATATGAGATCTCAATGTGCGAATATGTAAAAAAAACCTTTTTGGGGGTAGTTTTTGCAAATTTAAGAGTGAAGCCCCAATTTCTATGCCAAATGACTCCGATTTTCGTGTACAGCGACCCAAAGAACCTATAGCAGAACAAATCTGGTGTTCGCCAGTGATAAGACCACCAAATCCGTAATTTGACTGGAGTACCACCCCTATCCACCTTTTAAGGGTTGTTAATAGGACCAAAATTAATGAGACCTCAATGTATATGAAGTTTACTTAAATTTACATAAAAAATATTATTTACAAACATTTTTTAATAAAATTGGATACTTTTTCATTGATTTTTCCAAACATTTTCTAATAATGCCTGACCTACCCCTTTAACCCCTGTTTTTAGGGTATTTTTAAGAGTTGTAGGTGAAAAATAATGTCAGATTCTGAAAGAGCATGAAATTTTACTGAAGGGACAAACTTTTTAGCCACTTATCTATAAGGAAATATACTTATTTTTGCTCATTTCCGAAACTCTCCACCCCGGCGTTAATGAGTTAATCTCGTTACTCACAAAGACTAGTGGTTGTAGTTTGTAACAATAGATAATATTTATTTAACCACGTGTAGTATGTATTCATTTGAATTTTAGTTTGTAAATGGGTTTTTATTTATTTCAATTATTGAAGGAATGGAAATAAAATTGAGAGAATTTTGGTTCTTTTTTAATTTTATAATCGCTCTGTTATCTTTTATTTTATTTAAATCAATATTATATATTTGTTTTCTTGATGTAATTAGTAAACATAATACAGGTAATTTATTATCTATGTCTTCATAAATTTATATTAATAAAGTTATCATTTATTAAAAAAGCCAGAAATGTTTATTTATTTACATTTTCCAACATTTTATTCATAGAAATAAGTATATAAGTATACTGTCGGATAAATAAAAATGTGCACCTCCCGCTTTTATTGAATACCTTCCACAAAAATGGTCACAAAACATCCGCATAAAATTTTTCTTGTAGAAAATTGTTTCTTCTACTCCTATACGAAAGGTCAAGTTTCAAAGTTAATTAGGACAAGAGTTATAGTCGAAAAGGGGGCAAAAAAGTGGCAAAAAAACTGAATACTTTTTTTGGTCATTTTCAAATCGCTATAGTTTCACTAAAAATTAATATTTTTTTACCAAAATTTAACCATGGGTTCTTTGACTCTTTCACTTTCCAGGGCCGTTGGAATTTTTAAAAAATTTGGATAAAAAAAAGAGTTACAACACTTCAAACTTTTTTTATCAAAATCGGTTCTAATTATCCGATCGACGCGACTTTTTTTTCTCCCGTTAGAATATTTATTTTAGATCTTAATTCTCGAATTTGATGCGTGCACAAATCTTGGTTTGATAGTAGTATCAATAAAACTATATCTTGCATATGAATAGAAAACTAATAATTACTTTTACCACACTGTTAAAAATACCCGATGGTAAATTTACGAAATAATCGTAAAATTACGATTTTGTCGTAAATTTACTAAAAAAATCGTAAATTTACCATTTAAATCGTAATTTTACGATCGATCGTAAATTTACGATTTTTTTGTAATTTTACGATTTTGAAATCGTAAATTTACGACAAATTCGTAATATTACCACCAAATCGTAAATTTACGATTTTTATGGTAAATTTACTATTTTGCATTTGTAAATTTACGACTGCTAGATTTGAGTATTTATAAGCCTAAAAACAACGTTTCCGAAACTAAGGGGTAAGTACAAGTTTACCTTATTTTTTCGTTCCTAAACTCATATACGAGTAAAAACTAATTTTGGCATAAAATTTTTGTATTAACACTAAAATATCTAAATGGCATTAGAGAAGGTATTCTCATCTCAAAAGTTATTTTAAAGCCGTAAAAACTTTGTTTAGGAATTTCAAATTTTGTATACAAGCCACAATTGAAATGAACTAAAAAAAAATTTTAATATTAAATAAATTTTTTAATATCTAACATTTTTTACGTACATAAATATTAACAATTGTTTAACAAAAAAATTAGAATTCTTTTTTTTTATTTCTAAGTTAAAAAAATCTAAGGCAAAAGAGGAAAAAGTTAATTAAATTCAAATAAAAATTTTTGGAGCTTAAAAAAGAAGGGAAAATAAAAATCACTTGGCTCTCTTTTACCTTAAATTTTGAAAATTTTAATCTGAGACAAATATACTTATAAATTAAATAGTCTTAATGATTAAATTTTGCACAAGATCCAGATTATACATGAAAAAAACAAAAAAATTAACCTTTGGGTAGAAAAATCAAAATTTTTTCAAAAGCGTTGATATAAAGTTTTGAATTAAATATGTAGGTTTGCCTGAAATGTTTATTTCAAATGTAAAGATTATGTAATTACAAAGTATAATAGTAACGGAATCCCAATAACGTAAAGGGTTCCTACAATAAAAAATGAGAATACACTCATATGTGAGAATAAAAATAATATGAAAAATCATATTTGAAAAAGAACTTTTCTGAAATTTTAAAATTAATATCCAACTTTAATGAGAAATTATTTTTTACTATAATTTCCACCCCTTGATGAAGTTTAATGATTTTTTTTATGGTCATATTTGAATTAAGCAACGTCAGAAGCCCAGGATACAGTTTTTCAAGTAAAAATAAAACCTTTTATAAAAATTGATTTTTCACCCCTTTTTACCCTAATTTTTCACCTAGATGAAAAAATGATGAAACTTTATGATTTTTTTGAGTTCATATTTTAAATCAGCAATCTCAAAAACCCCTAGATATAAATTTAGAGCTAATAATATAAAGAAGTTAATTAAATTCAAATAAAAATTTTTGGAGCTTAAAAAAGGAGAGAAAATAAAAATTACTAAAAATATGCTTTGTTTTTGTAAAAGATTTTACAAGGGGAGTTCAATAGATTCGGAAAACCAAATTAAACCAAATGTTTATGGATAAGTTTATTATGTTGAAAAAACATGCTGACTATACCCTCCGTTCATTCCAATGGGCCTTCTGGGCCTCGAAACGCAGGGCTCAATGTTATAAAATAGGGTTTCTTTTTGGGAATTTTCAACAAAACGCCAAAATCTCACAAGTTAACCAAATTCATATCACTAATTCTTTCATCACTATAGCCAATTAACCAAACGGTCATTTTTGGCTAAAAATGACCAATTTTAAATTGCTGCCAAAGTAATTTTTGACAAAAATGGGTTTTTTAGGTCTCAAAAAATTTCTACAAGCTTCAAATTTCCAAAACTTCTTTATTTTACCCTTTTCAATTATTTGTTAACTAGATATAATAATTTGAAGTCACAGTCCCAATTTTACGATTTTTTGAAAAAGCTTATTTTTAATTAGTATAGGCCTGGAGCATGGTTTTATTTGCGATTTTTTTTAAAAGTATGTCCATGGAATTTTTCGACGGTATATATAGTTTGTGGGGTCGCTGATTCGAAATCCGAAGTCTGCTTTGACCTAACCTGGTCCAATTTTGCGTAATTGCCCATGTTAGGTCATTTTTAACGTTTTTTTGCCATTTTTTGTTATAATTTTTAATATATTACCATTTTTCTCACACTACACTAATGTTTTTTGGGTTTCTATACCTAATTATCATATAATATAGTATATCTACTCATACAAAAAAAAAATGGTAGCCCATAATAGGGATTCTTAGGCTATTTTTCACGCTTTTTGGGCTAATTTTAGCTATTTTTATGAAATAATACCAATTTTTATCTGCAGCTTCTGTTTTTTGAGTATTTTAAGGTAGTTAAATACAAATATTATTTTTAATTTATCTAAAAACGCCGCAGTAGCCCATAAATAGGCACTTATAGGCTGTTTTTAACGTTTTTGGGGTAATTTAAGCTATTTTTATGAAATAATACCAAATTTTTTCTACAGCTTGTGGCTTTCGGGTCACATGCGCAAATAACACATTTTGTTTTTAACAAATAATGTCCAGTGGCCCATAATAGGCGATTCACGGGTATTCTCATCTTTTAATGGTATTTTATAATACGTTACTTTTTTTAAACGAGTAGTGTTATAAATTTATAATTTTATAATTACAAAAAACAGACTACTAGTCCACAATAGGCAGTTTTGGATTAATTTTTCAGAATTAAAAAAAAAATAGTTTTAATGCTTTCAAATGTTTTGTCCGTTTTTTGTAATTATAAAATTATAATTTTTAACATAGGAAGTTGTAGCGTTATATTGAAAATAACCAAAAAACCCTATTTTATAACATTGAGCCCTGCGTTTCTAGGCCCATAACGCCCATTGGAATTAACCGAGGGTAGTCAGCATGTTTTTTCAACATAATAAACTCGTTCATAACCATTTGGTGTAATTTAGTGTTCCAAATGTATTGAATTCCCCTTGTTAATCGATTACCGCCGGCGCGGCCAAAACGTACCACTTTATTATAATTCTGAAACTTCTTTATATTATTAGCTCTAAATTTATATCTAGGGGTTTTTGAGATTGCTGATTTAAAATATGAACTCAAAAAAATCATAAAGTTTCATCATTCTTTCATCTAGGTGAAAAATTAGGGTAAAAAGGGGTGAAAAATCAATTTTTATAAAAGGTTTTAATTTTACTTGAAAAACTGTATCCTGGGCTTCTGACGTTGCTTAATTCAAATATGACCATAAAAAAAATCATTAAACTTCATCAAGGGGTGGAAATTATAGTAAAAAATAATTTCTCATAAAAGTTGGATATTAATTTTAAAATTTCAGAAAAGTTCTTTTTCAAATATGATTTTTCATATTATTTTTATTCTCACATATGAGTGTATTCTCATTTTTTATTGTAGGAACCCTTTACGTTATTGGGATTCCGTTACTATTATACTTTGTAATTACATAATCTTTACATTTGAAATAAACATTTCAGGCAAACCTACATATTTAATTCAAAACTTTATATCAACGCTTTTGAAAAAATTTTGATTTTTCTACCCAAAGGTTAATTTTTTTGTTTTTTTCATGTATAATCTGGATCTTGTGCAAAATTTAATCATTAAGACTATTTAATTTATAAGTATATTTGTCGCAGATTAAAATTTTCAAAATTTAAGGTAAAAGAGAGCAAAGTGATTTTTATTTTCCCTTCTTTTTTAAGCTCCAAAAATTTTTATTTGAATTTAATTAACTTTTTCCTCTTTTGCCTTAGATTTTTTTAACTTAGAAATCAAAAAAAAGAATTCTAATTTTTTTGTTAAACAATTGTTAATATTTATGTACGTAAAAAATGTTAGATATTAAAAAATTTATTTAATATTAAAATTTTTTTTAGTTCATTTCAATTGTGGCTTGTATAAAAAATTTGAAATTCCTAAACAAAGTTTTTACGGCTTTAAAATAACTTTTGAGATGAGAATACCTTCTCTAATGCCATTTAGATATTTTAGTGTTAATACAAAAATTTTATGCCAAAATTAGTTTTTACTCGTATATGAGTTTAGGAACAAAAAAATAAGGTAAACTTGTACTTACCCCTTAGTTTCGGAAACGTTGTTTTTAGGCTTATAAATACTCAAATCTAGCAGTCGTAAATTTACAAATGCAAAATAGTAAATTTACCATAAAAATCGTAAATTTACGATTTGGTGGTAATATTACGAATTTGTCGTAAATTTACGATTTCAAAATCGTAAAATTACAAAAAAATCGTAAATTTACGATCGATCGTAAAATTACGATTTAAATGGTAAATTTACGATTTTTTTAGTAAATTTACGAAAAAATCGTAATTTTACGATTATTTCGTAAATTTACCATCGGGTGTTTTTAACAGTGCACACTTTTCGAGCTATGAAAGAAAATAAAATTTAAGGTGCCACCGCCTGTTGAGTTTTTGATACGCTATATGAAAAAATTTCTTTTATTCATGTTAAAACAAAGGAGAGATATTTAAAACAGTAGAAAAAAAATAATAAAGACAGAGAATTTCTTTCAAAAATGGTTTTATTTTTTCATGGTGCATCAAAAACTCTCCATAGGCGGTCGCACCTTAAACTTTATTTTCATTCATAGCTCAAAAACAATGGGAAAAGTAATTATTAGATTTCTATACATAAAAATTATATATTTTTATTGATACTACTATCAAACCAAGATTTTTGCACGCATCAAATTAGAGAATTAAGATCTAAAATAAATATTTTAACGGGAGAAAAAAAAGTCGCGTCGATCGGATAATTAGAACCAATTTTGATAAAAAAAGTTTGAAGTGTTGTAACTCTTTTTTTTATCCAAATTTTTTAAAAATTCCAACGGCCCTGGAAAGTGAAAGAGTCAAAGAACCCATGGTTAAATTTTGGAAAAAAAATATTAATTTTTAGTGAAACTATAGCGATTTGAAAATGACCAAAAAAAGTATTCAGTTTTTTTGCCCCCTTTTCGACTATAACTCTTGTCCTAATTAACTTTGAAACTTGACCTTTCGTATAGGAGTAGAAGAAACAATTTTCTACAAGAAAAATTTTATGCGGATGTTTTGTGACCATTTTTGTGGAAGGTATTCAATAAAAGCGGGAGGTGCACGTTTTTATTTATCCGACAGTAGATGTAAAATTACACCTTACAAGTTTGTCAGGTTTAAGGGATCTACGGGTAATTTTTTTTTCAAAAATCAAAATTTTTTTTTTTCTTTTAATGTATTTATATATGTTTCAAGATTATGGAAAAAAATTTTTGTTTTGAAATTCGCTTTATTTTTGATTCTATGAGGCATAATAGCGCGCGCCGCAAGACGTATATTTTTAAAATTTGAACGCAGCTGCTGCTTGAATACCGTTAATAGGTCTAAAATTTAATTCTTTTTGTTATATTATCATATTTGATTGATATTATACATATATACAAACACGACAGTGTCTATGTACACTTACCGTTTCCACACGGTTGTTCCATTCTTCAGATAAAATTCATGGTTTTTTATCTTTTCCGTATGTAACCGTACAAAATTACCGTATATATAACCGTATGACTCGCAGGTTTAATTATATATCTACCGTAAAAAATCGTGTGAAAAAAATTCAAATACTTCAACCGTGTATAACCGTGTCATTATAAATAAAAAAGAATGCCGTGTCCATTCGTATGAAAAATTTATATAAATTCCCGCGTAGAAATAAAAAAGATCTTGATAAGATCTTTTAAAGATCTTGAAGTTTGTCGTTATTTTGTCTTAAATTCGTCTTGAAAATATCTTGGAAATGAAACAAATCAAGACGTTCATCTTTAAGACTAAATATCTTAATTTATCTTAACTTTGTCTTAAATTTTTTTTTTTGCAAGATTTGAAAAAATTTTATTTTATGACCAAGCGGACTAAGATTTGTAGGTTAAAATATCATTTTTTTCAATTTTTGATTTTTGATTTTTATTTAAACTTTATCAAAAGAAATTAGGAAAAGAAAATTAGGAAGAAAAAAAAGTTTGAAGATAAGCTGAGACATTTTGAAAAATTTTTTTAATTAAAGATCCGCTGCTCCCTGCAAGTTGATCTCCTAGAAAAAAAGAACTGAAAGGAAAAAAAATCATACATATTTTTCTGCTAGTTTTTCTGTTGTTTGTCACACTAAAAAAATCTCGAAATCAATCGAAAATTACTAAATGAGGTATTCTTTAGAATATCTTTCAAATTAATTTTTAACTATCAATATAACTTTTTTCTTCTTATTTTTTTCACCTTTTCAAAAATAATTTTTTTAATTCTTCAAATATTTTTGAGTCTATATTTAACACACTTTTGCAACGTCAAAACTTTCCAGAACAAGGGATTTTAAAAAAAGTTCAACATTAAAACTTTAAATAAATAGGATTTTCAAAAAATAAATACTTGATAAAATAAAAACGAAATTTTTCATAAAAATAATTAAATTAATTTTTTGTTAAAAAAATTAAAAGAAATTTTAAATTAATTGACATTTGATGGCGTATCTTAATCTAAATTATATTTAATACTTATTCAATTTTTTGTTTATTAGTGTCACACATAGCAACGAATTTGAATTAAAAAAAATAGTTTTATTTCAGGTTATACTATGTGATTAACAAATAAATAAAAAAATTTAGTCCATCTCAACTCGATGTGAAACTTAAATGTCCTATAAAATTTTAAATAAAAATGTTTCAAAATAATAAAAATTTTTGATTTCAAGACCAATTTTTATAAAAAATAATGCAATGATGCACTTTTCCAAAATTTATTATGAATTCGAATCATTTTATTTATTGAAAGAATATTTTTAAAGAAAAAGAAGGAAAATATCGATGGCTGAAAATTAATTTGGAAGGACTTTTAAAGAATGCCTTATTTTCGGCTAATTTCGAGATTTTTGTAATGTGAAAAATAGCAGAAAATATGAATGAATGCATTATTTTTTCATTTCACTCCCCTTTTTTAGGATATTGAGTTACAGCGGAGCAGCGGATCTTTAATTAAAAAAATTTTTCAAAATGTCTCAGCTTATGCTCAAACTTTTTTTTCTTCCTAATTTTCTTTTCCTAATTTCTTTTGATAAAGTTAAAATAAAAATCAAAAATCAAAAATTGAAAAAAATGATATTTTAACCTTCAAATCTTAGTCCGCTTGATGATAAAATAAAATTTTTTCAAATCTTGCAAAAAAAAAAAATTTAAGACAAAGTTAAGATAAATTAAGATATTTAGTCTTAAAGATGAATGTCTTGATTTGTTTCATTTCCAAGACATTTTCAAGACAAATTTAAGACAAAATAACGACAAACTTCAAGATCTTTAAAAGATCTTATCAAGATCTTTTTTATTTCTACGCGGGAAGAATCAACCGTGTTTAACCGTGTCAATATAATAAAGAAAAGCTCAGCCGTGTGTAACCGTATAAAAAATGAATTTATAACTACTGCCGTGTTTAACCGTATAAATATTAACAAAAAAGAAGTAAACCGTAAGTAGCTGTATAACAATTAATTTGAAGCATCAACCGTGTTTAACCGTGTCTTATAAGCATATAATAGATCGACCGTGTGCAACCGTATGATAAATGCTTTTAAAGAATCAACCGTGTCTAGCCGTATGAAAAATAATTTTAAAGAATCCACCGTGTTTAACCGTTTTAATACAATAAATAACAGCTCAACCGTTTATGACCTTATGAAAAATGAATTTATAGCTTCTGCCGTTTTTAACCGTACGTACTCTATATATTAGCTCACTCACGGGGCCTTCGGCCCCCTTTCGTAAAAATAAATTTTAACTAAATTAAATTATTGACAGAAATATTGAATGACAGCAAATAAGGGGGCCGAAGGCCCCGTGCGCCAATATTATGCACTTTTAATAATTCTTTTTTTTTAACGGCCGTATTTATACATTAAATTTTTATACAGTTACACACTGCAAGCATTTTTCATACGTTTGTTCACGGCTGACCGATTGTATGCTTATAAATCCACGGTTAAACACGGTTGATCCTTGAAATTCAGTTTTCATACGCTTACACACGGCTGAGCTCATTTTATTATAATGACACGGCTAAAAACGGCGGAAAATGTAAAAAAAATTTTTATACGGCTAGACACGGCAGAAGTTTGGCTTATTTGTAAGTCACACGGATATACACGGAAAAGATGAAAACCCGTGGATTTTATCTGAGAAACTAAATGCCGTGTGGAAACGGTAAGTGTAAATAGACACCGTCATACAAACACATATACTGTGTATAAGTGTTAAAAATTTTCAAAATAAAGCATCAGACAGCATTTTCAGTACCGAGTTAGCTAAAAACCGGGAAATTGAATTAAGAGAAGAAAATGCTGCGCAAGAGATGGAATTTGAGGAAGTTGAAGGATTGCTGTATGGTCCCGGAATCGCAGAAGATTGGTAAGTTAAGTATTTAAGTAATTTTCAACTCATATTTCCATTTTTTTTACGCTTAAAATTTTTGCTCATTTTTTAAAAACGCGTTTTTCAATCTTTTGAATGAGATAACTCCACAAATACTGAACCGATTTGCAATTTTCTTTTTTTATTTTCTTCCTAACAACTTATACCAACAGAAAAAAAATTTAAAAAAATTTAATAATATATATGGAAAAACTTGTTTTCAAACTTTAAACGCGTTTTTCTCGAAACGTGTTTTTTTAAATCACAGTGCACGATAACGGAAACACTGCTCAACCGATTAATTTGCCCTTTTCGCGGTTGCTTAAACAACATATTTACCAGGGATTGACGTATCGTTTTTTTTTATAACTGCCCCAAAAAATTTTTAAGACCGAGTGCAAAAAAAAAAGAAGGTACTTTTTTGACTTTTTTTTTATTTTTACCGCCACAGCGTGAAAAATGAAAATTTTTGAAAATACTTTACATTGATCCCTACACTGTAAAAAGTAACTTTTTTAGATTTACAAAAAAAATTGAATTTTTTTGAAAAATTAGTGAATTTTCAAAAAATTTTGTAAATATTCGATAAAAATCGTAAATTTACTAAATTTAGTATATTATCGAAAAATTCGAGAATTCTCGATTTTTTTTAGTGTTTTTACGAAAAAAGTTGCAAATTCACAACTATTTTTCGGAAATTTACAACTATTTTTTGTAAATTTTCGAAAAAAAATTGTAAATTATCGATTTTTCTTATGAATTCACAAAAAAAAATCGAAAATACTCGAATTTTTCGATAATATACTAAATTTAGTAATTATACGATTTTTTTCAAATATTTACAAATTTTTTTGAAAATTTACTAATTTTTCGAAAATGTTCTAATTTTTTTGTTAATATAAGAAAGTTACTTTTTACAGTGTAGGCATAGATGAACCCACTGATATAAATTCTAGCTGGATTAATACATATCTTGTTAATAGGAGTCAACCTGATAATTGATAAATTTTTTAATCAACTGCACAACTGCGTAAAAATTTTAAGCTTTAATTAAAATTAATTTATTGCAAAGAAACTTTATGTAAAGTAAAAATCAATTTTATCTGACACATCGATGAAGATAAACATCAAATTTTAATTTAAAATTAAAATTGACAATTATAGTAAAAGGTATTTTAACACTTGAATTACTATATTTTAATTAGAGAGTCGAGTTTCCAGCTGAGATGTTAATTATGAAATGCTCTTAGATTTCAAATCAAATGACTTATCAAATAATTTACTAATTTTTCGAAAATGTTCTAATTTTTTTGTTAATATAAGAAAGTTACTTTTTACAGTGTAGCTTTAAGCCTTAAGAAAAATAATATATATTTTTTTTTTTTCAGATGATCCTAAGTTGGGTTATGCTGCACGGCGCAAGTCACCTTTTTTCTTAGTGCCTCTCAATAATCTCCCGTACACTGGCATGACGTCATACAAAAAAAAAAAAAAAAAATATTTTTGTATTCTTAAATATATTTTAAATAAATAAAAAAAATTTCATTTCATTACCTTTAACCGTTCTTTTTTTATATCCCCTTAAAAATCGCTCAAAATTTGAGCGCCGTACGTACCCGTAGGTCTCTCTTAAATAAGTTAGAAAATAATTCTAAAAATAATTTAGTTATCTGGTGTATTTTTAATTTACATAACAAACTGATTACATTTTAATGGATTTTAAATTTATAAACTCTCCTTATAATTATGCAATTTATTTATTACTAAAAAAATTAAAAAATTAATTTTACAAACATTTCTCCCTGCAGATTGCTGATTGAATAAAATAATAATTCTGAAATATATTTATTTATTTAAATTTCTAGAAAAATTATTCCATTGATAATTAAGTAAATAATAATTTTTTTTTATCTAATGAAAAACAAACTTAAATTTGTACTATATCAATATATATTTCTTTTTTTAACCATGAACAATAGCTTATTTCAATAAAATTTAAATTTTAAATTAATAAAAATTATTTAATATTTAATATTACGCATTAGAAATTTTTTTTCTTAAATTATATTACAACACCTATAAATCTATTTTTTTATTTCTTTGAATAAATGTACAATACTTTTCAATGTTATAATTCTTATTTTTTGTCTTTGTATAACGTCTTAGGGTGCATTTACAGAAGACGTTCACTTTTTACCGTCGAGGTTTTGATTTTGTGACAAGTTAGGTCAGCAGATAATGGAAGAAGATTTGAGAGATCCATTTACAAACTAAAATTCAAATGAATACAAACTACACGTGGTTAAATAGATATTATTTATTATTACAGATTACAACCACAAGTCTTTGTAAGTAACGAGACTATGAACAAAACAACCACTTTAATTTGTACGTATATTCTCCTCTAACTCTAATCAAATTCAACTTTTAATTTTAAAATTTTTCTGTCTCCAATTTTATTTCTGATTTCTTTTATTTCCTCAGATAATTTTATAATGAAATTAGTAACTTGTGCACAATTAAAAATATCAAGTTTTTCAATATTATTTGAAAATTTTAACAACTCACAGAATCCTTTATTTTTTAATCCGGAACAACCATTACAAATAAGTGTTTTCAAATTTGTCAACGAACTTAAAGGTTCATCAGTTATTCTGTGCAATTTTTTCAATGCTAAAAATTTCAGAGTTTTTAATGTAGTTATTTCATAAAAGCCCTTATCAGTAACTTCATAACTTGGGCCAATAGTTAAAAGTTCTAATTTCTTACAATACATTGCTATTGATTCAAGACAATTATCGTTAAGGTTATAATTATCTTCAAAATTTATTTCAACTATATTTGCATATTTTAATTCAATCCTGCTTTGAAGCGATGATGATGCTAAATTGCAATTCACATGTTGAACTTTTAATTTTTCTAATGAAACGAGTTCCTTTATTACGTTGTATTCCATTTTGATATATTTTCCTTTAAATGTTGTTAAATTTTTTAATTTTCTTAGTGCAATTGATAAACTATTTGAGTCAACATTCCAACATCTTTCTAAAATTAATGTTCTCATTGATTCTGCTGATAAATTTAACAAACAAAAACCATTGATGTAATGCCCAATTTTTAGGTAATTCATTTTTTTATTTGCTGAAAATAAATATTTTAGTTGTTCTTCGCAATTATGAACTGTGAAAATTGGCGATACAATTAATTTTTCAATATTCGTACAATTGTCTGTAATTAAATTAATTACATGCGATGGATCTGTAATAAATAATTGATCATTATTTGTATCAGTAGATAAATCAACAATTTTTAAATATTTTCCACATCTTTCTAAAATTTTCTTTATTGCTAATTCATCAATTAAAACATTTCCCCAAATTTCTTCTTCAAAATTTAATATATTCATTGATATCCATGATTGTATACTTGAAAATAGCCATTGTTTACAAACTCTTTCCATTCTTACACGATCAGAAATCGGAAGATAAGAGAAAATTTTCAGTAAGCAGTCTTGATTTAACAATTTTTCTGAAGACATATTTTTTAATATGCTTAGTTAACTAAATTTTAAAACAATAGCTTCAAAATTCAGTATCTCTAATTTATATATCAGGAACCTTTTAAATTGAGCAATATTCTTTGACTGTATTATTATGTTATCTAATTTAATAAAACATCTCAAAACAATTAAAAAAAAAAAATTTAATTTAATTTTTATCTTTTAATACATAAATTTATAAAAATTCAAATTCAAATTTTAAAAAAAGTAAAATTACGTTATTCTTTTATCTTTTAGAGTTATAAACGTGACCTTATTTTGCAATTTTAATTTATATTCACATTTATGAATAATTTAATTTATTGTTATTGACCAATACTGGGCATCTTGGAAAAATAGTTAGTTTTTTATCATAAATGTGTTTTTATTGAACGTTTCGCCCATTTTTGATTTTGTTGAAACATTGATATATGAGCAATTATTTTAAAAGTGCTACTTAATTTGAGCCTGGAATCGTAATTTTTTTTTTGAGGGCACATCGATATGACCCGTGTTTTCAGATAGTTTGAACCTTCAGAAAACCGAAAAAAATCGTGAACAAGAAATCGGCGATAGGTGCCAAAAAGATTTTTTCACTTTTATGTCAAAAAACGTGTTTTTCGTATCTGAGCTACCCTAAATTTTTAAAATAACTTTTTAGGTAAATAAAATTTTAAAAAATAGATAAGAAAATCTGATTGCCAGGGAAAAACCACTCCAGAAGAAAAAAAAACTTATCTTTTTACGATGAAATTTAGCCAAGTTATCGTCAATTTAAGATTTTGCTCAAAATCGTCTTAAAAAAGATTGAAATTTTATTGAAAAAAGCCTGTTTCTGAACTTTAAACATGCACTACTCGCTTGATTTTCATCGTAAAATAATAATTTCTTTTTTTAAATCGATTAATTTTTTCCTGGCAATTCATTTCTTTAAGAAAAAAATCATTTTTATTGACAAAATTTTAATTTTTAGATCAAAAACTGTGTTAAGTAAACTTTGCTACTTACAGTTTTCAAAGGCTTTTGACCTAAAAATTGAAATTTGTTACATAAAAATGATTTTTTTCATAAAGAATTGAATTGCCCGAGAAAAATACATCGATTTAAAAAAAAAAAATTATTATTTTACGATGAAAATCAAGCGAATAATGCATGTTTAAGGTTCAGAAACAGGCTTTTTTCAATAAAATTTCAATCTTTTTTAAGACGAATTTGAGCAAAATCTTAAATTGACGATAACTTGGCTAAATTTCATCCCAAAAAGATAAGTTTTTATTTCTTCTAAAGTGGTTTTTCCCTGGTAATCAGATTTTCTTATCTATTTTTTAAAATTTTATTTACCTAAAAAGTTATTTTAAAAATTTAGGGTAGCTCAGGTACGAAAAACACGGTTTTTGACATAAAAGTGAAAAAATCCTTTTGGCACCTATCGCCGATTTCTTGTTCACGATTTTTCTTGGTTTTCTGAAGGTTCAAACTACCTGAAAACACGGTTCATATCGATGTGCCTTCAAAAAAAAAAATTACGATTCCAGGCTCAAATTAAGTAGCACTTTTAAAATAATTGCTCATATGTATAACCAGTAATTTCATAATGCTAAGTGTCCCAAAAGTCTAAAACTGTCTGGAAACTGTTCCAAAAGTTTAAAAGTGTTAAAAAAATTTCAATCCTATTATAATTTTATAATTTTATAAATACAATTTCTAATTTTAATAGGGACTTTGAATAATTCGGTATTAGGGACTTTTTGATTTATTTAATCAGAATTGGCTACATAAATATTTTTAAAAAATACTTAAATGAACTTCCTATTGTTAAGAAATAATTTATAATCTCATTTAAATTTTTTTTAAAAGTATAATAACATTACAAAGACAGAAATTTAACTAAAATTTTACTTGTCTTATGGTAGTCACATCCCCCATACTTTCGTTTACATAATTTTTAAAGTCACTTTATCAAAACGAAGGATTAAGAATAAGACAAGTTAAAAGTATTATTATATACAAATATATTAAGTTTTACTTGAATTTTATTAAATAATAAATTTTAGTTAACGAGTGTCGACTTACTACGAACAAGGTATATAGTACTTGAAACAGAAACCCTAAGGATTAAATCAACAAAATCTCCCTCAACCATTTTTTTTAAGTATTACAAAACAAACTTGTAGATGAGGAAGTGAAATAAGATTTTGTGTTTCACAGATGCAACCACTGTTTACTATTATACTAATTTTCTTATTATTTTTTTTTTCTTCAACTTTTCAATTTATTACACCCTCTTTATATTTAAACTACTTAGTTAAGAAAAACTTTATTAAGAAAACGTTTTTTTAGTTTTAATACGTAATTTTTATTTATGTACGTTTTTCTTTTTTTTTTTTTTAATTTAAAATTAATAATAAAAAAAAGTAATAATAATAATGATAATTTCGCAAAAAGTTTTTTTTTTTTAATACAAAAAATATTTTTTAGTTATCCCTTTGTAAAAAAAGACATTTGTAAATATTAAAAAGTACAATGCTCACTCAAGTTAGAAATAAAAAAAAAATACAAAATTACCTAAGATTAAAAAAAAATAATAATAATAATGAAAAATAAAAAGTAAAAAAATCTAAGTAAGTAAAAAATATATAAAATACAAAGAAATGTGTAAATCTGGTAGATTCGTAAATTGAAAGTGCATCTTAAAGAAAAAAAAAGGAAGGGTATAGCATACGCAGAAAGATTTATAAAAAAAATTATAGTGGTATGTTAAAAAGTATATTTGTGTTTTACTTGAGACAAAAAAGTAAAAGTGCAAGAATATAATGCCGCGCGATAAATCTAAAAAATAAAAGATTATTGCAACATGTATGTAGATATAGAAAAAAAGGGGAAGATAAAAAGAGTTTTTAAGTAGTATAAAACATATATCAATAAAAAAAAAGAAGCTGAATAATATAGAGAAAAACTTTGATATATTTTTTTGCTTTTTCAATTTTTTAATGCATTTTATACCTTAAGGATTCAATGTATACTCGTATAAAAATGTTATATTTTTTAATATTAAATAAATTTTTATTTTTTGGTTTTTCACAGAGGAACCATTGTTTTAGGTGAAATTTTGATTTCTGATTTTTTGACATGTAAGAACGTTTTAAGACCTCAGGAAGCTAAAAAACTGGTGCACGCGTGTGTGTGTATGTATGCATGTATGTATGACTGCAACCAGTGATACTTAACAACCATCATGATATTAAGACCTAATTTTTTTTTCAAAACTTTTTTAACCAAAAAATATAGAGTTACTTAGTTTTTTTTATTTGGGTGTAATACCTCATTTTTTTCCACGAAAGTACTTATCTCTAGAAGTATCGTTTTTACTCGATATCTCGAATCTGATACTTAATTTTTTGAAAATTTTTTTCTCAACATTTTTTTCATTAAAAAATACAAAAAATACCAAACTTTTTTTTCTTTTTGGACGTAGTACCTAATTTATTTCTATGAGAGTACTAAGTTCGTTTATAGTAATTTTTGGATTTTATATATGTAATTTAATTTTTTTGCATTAAAAAGTAAAAATAATAGCAATATTTTTTCTTGAACCTAGTACTTCATTTTTTTCTATGAATGCACTAATATCTAGAATTATCGTTTTTACTCGTTATCTCCAATCCGATACTTAATTTTTCGAAAATTTTTTACATACAAAAATTAAAGAAACACCATTATTGTTTTTTTTTTTGGAGGTAGTATCTAATTTTTTTCATGAAAGTATTAATATCTAGAATAAACGATTTTACTCGATATCTCCAATCTGATAAATAATTTTTTGAAAACTTTTTCTCTCAAAACTTTTGCCACCAAAAAATACAAGAAACAATAAATGTTTTATTCTTTAAGGACGTAGTACCTAATTTTTTTCTATGGAAATTCTAATTTTAGAAATTCAATATACACCAGTTACATTAAAAACTGTCTAACAGACATAGTTCGGAATTATTTTATAACAATTATTATTAAGGGTCGATGATTTTTGGATCATCTCTCCTTCAAGATACTTAAACTTGATTGCATCACCTTTAAATGGAAAATTACATCTTAATGGATAGTTATTTAACTTGTTAATGAGGTATAAATCATATAGAGGGGAGGGAGTTAATTTCCCCTTTCAAAATCTTATGAGTGAAAACGACATCACTGACTTTCATTGAGGATTCAATAGTTGGTATATTTAGTTTTTTTGCCATACTGGTGTAATCATGGTCATACTTATCCATGATGGTTCCTGATTTACGTGCCAGATATCTAACCACCCTATGGTTAACCCTTTCGAGCAAAATTTTTTTTTTAATGAAGTAAGTCTGACATTTCTTGACAGAAGGGTAGAAGGGAGGGGGGTGATCAAAAAGGCCATTTTTTGGCCGACATAATTTGTGGAAGCTCGTCCTAGTTTATTAAGTACAATAAAATTATTTAAGGTAAAAATAATTGCACTTATGGACCATAGCAGGGACTCAAAAAACATAAAAGATAAAAATTATAAAACCTAAAAAACATAATCTAGAATTTCCTATTAAGGGTAACTGGACCATTTTCTGTAAAAACGGATATTCGCATTCATCGACCCAAGAAACGTAAATAACCGGTGAGAAATTCGAAACAAGAGTCCACTTTAGGTCTATGATATTATTAAATCTTTATAATGCATTTGTGCAAAATAAACTTTTATATATAAAACAATAAAAAATATTAAAAATCAAGACAAAAGTTTGCCCTTTTGGTAAAATACCGTAACTTCATCTAGTTATAATATTTTGTTACCATAAACTTATTTTATACATGTAGATCAAAATTCGTGATTAATTTACTCTCTCCCTCAGATTTATTTTTAGTGGAAGCAAATTAGCATTGAATAGTGATGTAAAAGGGAAGTGCAATTTTTTTTTTTTTCGTGTTTAATATACATATGTAAGAAGGAATCTGATTTCTTATGTGTCCCGGAGGGTAACTTTGCCAGATATATGGCAAAAACTACTTTTTTGCTAAATTTTAAGAAGTTTGCTATCGGATTTTGTCATATCTCTGGTTAAAATGGTCATAAAAAAAAAAAAAAAAAATGGAGAATTTTCGTAATTAGACAGAGAATGAAACTAATTGGGTGAGGTTACTATTAAAATATATCCTAACCTCCAAAAATCCAATTTTGTCCAATTTTTTATTTTTTTTTAATAACTTGGGCAAAAATAATCAGATTTTTATGAAAATCTCAGGAAATATGTATTTTAATGACGGGACCATGAGGTTAAATTTTTGTGAAAAAATTTTTTTTTTTTTGGCCAAAAATCAAATTTTTCCGCAAAAATTGAGCAATTTTGAAATTAGCGCCATTTTATGCAAAAACATGCTAGGGTAAATTTTTTTTTTTTTTAAGTTGCCTTTTTTTATGTACTTTAACCTCAGTACGCGTAAGTATTCGTTAGCTCAATTAAAATGCCCATTTTAGGAGCAAGAATGAAAAATTCCCTATTAATTTTTATATTTTTTAAATTTTTGCCGTATTTGGTGTAATTTGCGGAATTTTTTGTGCTGTTTCTTACGTATTTTATACAAAATTTAACTTTTACTTTTATTTAGCCATAATATTTTTCTTAAAATTTGGCCTAACCTCAAAAATAACATTTTTTTGGGTCCTGTCGTCAGGCATGCTATTTAATGCCATAAAAGCTCCATGGGAAAAAATGGCTGGAATTTATGTTTTTTGACCCCCTAAACACGAATCCGAGGTGCGTTTTGCAAAATTCGTGGTCAACTATTTGTTATTAACAATTTATTGCAAAATTTTATAACAATCTAAATGTTAAATATCCTGTAGCTAAAACCATTCAAAATTTTGATAAGTTCCTGATTTTATTATACATATTTTGACTCACTGAATTCGAATTTCCAATTTATAAAGTCGTATTATTAATTGTTTAAACAATTTTAATTTGTTTATAAACCAAAATTAATATGTTGCTATGTCAAGTTCTACATTGATACCTTTATTTATGTATTTTTTGAACTTTTGATCACGATTTTCTGGGTTTTTTTTTTTCAAAAACCAACCCCTGTGATTATTTAAACAATTTTATTTTGTTTATAAGCCAGAATAAGTATGTTGTTAAAATTCGACAAAAACATGAATTCCGTTGTAATTGTTTAAACAATTACTATAAGTAAGATTTTTAAAAGAAAGAACCTGAAAATCGTGATCAGAGGGCCAAAAAATACATAAATAAAGGTGTCACACGTAATTTTCTAAAAAATTTTGTTGAAATAAATTATAAAAAACTTAATATTTTTTAAACAATTAATCCTACGACATTGCAAATTAAAAATTCGGATACAGCAATTAAATATTATTCAAAATTGGTGATAACTTTTCGAAGCCACGAAAACTGTAAGCTACGGAATTCATGTTTTTGTCGAATTTTCCGTAGCAACATACTAATTTTGACTTATAAACAAAATAAAATTGTTTAAACAATTATTAAAAGTAAGGTTTTTGCAAAAAAGAACTTGAAAATCGTGATCAGAGGGTCAAAAATACATAAAAAAAGGTTTCACACTTAATTTTCAAGAAAAAATTGTTTAAACAATTTATTAACAATTAAATATTTTTTAAACAATTAATCATACGACCTTATAAATTAGAAATTTGGATTCAGTGAGTCAAAATATGTATAAGAAAATCAGGAACTTATCAAAATTTTGAATTGTTTTAGCTACAGGATATTTAACATTTAGATTGTTATAAAATTTTGCAATAAATTGTTAATAACAAATAATTGACCACGAATTTTGCAAAACGGACCTCGGATTCGTGTTTAGGGGGTCAAAAAACATAAATTCCAGCCATTTTTTCCCATGGAGCTTTTATGGCATTAAATAGCATGCCTGACGACAGGACCCAAAAAAATGTTATTTTTGAGGTTAGGCCAAATTTTAAGAAAAATATTATGGCTAAATAAAAGTAAAAGTTAAATTTTGTATAAAATACGTAAGAAACAGCACAAAAAATTCCGCAAATTACACCAAATACGGCAAAAATTTAAAAAATATAAAAATTAATAGGGAATTTTTCATTCTTGCTCCTAAAATGGGCATTTTAATTGAGCTAACGAATACTTACGCGTACTGAGGTTAAAGTACATAAAAAAAGGCAACTTTAAAAAAAAAAAAATTTACCCTAGCATGTTTTTGCATAAAATGGCGCTAATTTCAAAATTGCTCAATTTTTGCGGAAAAATTTGATTTTTGGCCAAAAAAAAAAAAATTTTTTCACAAAAATTTAACCTCATGGTCCCGTCATTAAAATACATATTTCCTGAGATTTTCATAAAAATCTGATTATTTTTGCCCAAGTTATTAAAAAAAAATAAAAAATTGGACAAAATTGGATTTTTGGAGGTTAGGATATATTTTAATAGTAACCTCACCCAATTAGTTTCATTCTCTGTCTAATTACGAAAATTCTCCATTTTTTTTTTTTTTTTTATGACCATTTTAACCAGAGATATGACAAAATCCGATAGCAAACTTCTTAAAATTTAGCAAAAAAGTAGTTTTTGCCATATATCTGGCAAAGTTACCCTCCGGGACACATAAGAAATCAGATTCCTTCTTACATATGTATATTAAACACGAAAAAAAAAAAAAATTGCACTTCCCTTTTACATCACTATTCAGTGATTTTTATGTCTAATTTGCTTCCACTATTTAGAACTGGAACGAAAGGAGGAATTTACCAATAGTTGCAGATACTACCTATATATTGGTTCTTTGAAATACATGCTTTGAAATATATATTTTCTTTATTGCTAAATATAAGTTCTCGTGGCATACATTTGATTATATAATAAAGTGACGTTTAATGTCGTATACCATATTTATATATAATATGTATACGATAAAATGGGATAGTAAAGTTAAAGTAGAATAGGGAAAGAAAATATATATAATATAAATTATGTTGGAAACCTATCGAAAACAGAAGGTAAAAGAAGATGGTAAATCAAGTATAGAAGTACAAAATATAAGTTAGAGAAGGAAAGAGATATTTATGTATAGAATGAGAGAAAGAGATAAAGCAAAATAACGGAAGCACAACCTCCGGCGATAGTGTCCGTCAACGCGACGAAGCGACCGTGGTACCAACAATACACTATTGTTACCAACTTATTCCATTACAGATAACTCAAAACTCATTGTTCCTTATCTCTCTCTTTACTAGTTTTTTTTTCGCTACTAGTCTACTACTGTTTCTTTTATTTTTTCAAAATACCTACATACAGGTTTGTTATGTTTTTATACTATTAGTACATATTCTCTATTTTTTGTACTTTTTAAAAACAATAAAAACAGAAAACAAAAAAGAATCATTTGTAAATGTGGTTTTATATGAAGCTTACCCTCGTGTTTACTGAATTGCTTAATTACAGTATGTAGATAATTATAATAAATATAATTACTGCAACTGACGGTAAATATATGATAAAATTTGAAAATTTAATTTTGATTTGATAATTTTTGTAAAATATTTTCAAATTAATTTTTTATATTCATGAAATTTTTATAATATTTAAACAAATTTTCAAACTCAAAATGATTTTCTCGAATTTTGTTCTTGCATTTAACCTAGTAAAGAATCTGTTACTAAAAAATAGATTTTTTCAAGAATACCCCCATACTACCCTTTGGTCCCATATGGGGTCAATAAGCTTAAAGTTCAAAATGATGAAAAAAATACTAATTCTTGGCTCTTTGCTATAGTATATTAATGTTTATTACTCCGCTCCAGTAGATATTATTAACATGGAACATGTTTCTAGAGAAGGGTATGGGGCCATTCACTAGTCATAATTGTCATTGTCAATTCGGGGCAGTTTTCCGAATCCCAAAAATTAAGTATGCAAACTGTCTAATAATAAAAACTAGAAGGATTGTAAGGCTGTAAGGCAGATAAATCAAAATTTCTGAAAATCTGTACAAATTTGATAAAATATCAGAAGTTAATATTTGTAAAAGGCAAAAATTTACCATCAACTACAAGGTTTCATAAAATACATTTTGAAAATTTCTCATTTTAAATTTTTATGTATACCAATTTTACGAATTCGGAATTGAATTTTTTCGCAAAATTCATTAATGGATCTTGTTTACGAAAATTCTAGATTTTAAGGAAATTAATGCAGAAAAGTAGATTGATCAACAATCAATCTATAAAAAACCTAAAATTATTAAGCTTTTGTAGGTAAACGAACAAGGGGAGTTTAGCCTATTTGAAATTACACCATATGGTAATGAATCAATTTATAATGTTCAAAAAACATGCCAACCATCCTCCGTTAATTCCAATTGATCTTTCGGGCCCAGGAACGTAGGGCTTTATGTTGTAAGATAGGTTTGTTTTTGGTAATTTTCAATCTCTAAAGTAAACAAAACAATTCCGGTTGATTTCATTTTTTGTGTGTATGTGTCTAGCAAAAAATGACCAATTTTTAAATTACTGCCAAAATTGTAATTTTCAATAAAAATTGGTCTTATAGGTCTCAAAAAAAATGTACAGGCTTCAAAACTTCTTCACTCATTACTTTTCAATTATTTGTTTGCCAAATATGATAATTCAAAGTCACAATCCCAATTTCAGGATTTTTAAAAAAAGTTAATTTTTATAAGTATCTTAGAAAATATTTAAAGAAAAGAGACAAGTAAAGAATTTTTGGAAATTTGAAGCTTGTACAAAATTTTGAAGACCTATGAAACCTATTTTGATCAAACATCGCAATTTTAGCCAACATTTTAGCAGCAATTTTAAAACCTATATATACATGGGAAATGTTTATTAAATCTAAATGCTGGGTATGATATGTAAATAGTATCTAACATTAAAATTCATTTATCTTTAATTGGAAATAATTACTTTTATTAAATGCAAAGTCGCTAGATTGAAATTATACTAAGTTTCTGAATTTGATCCCCCCTGCACACTTAAATGGTACCTATTTGAACCCCCTTCGATTTTCATGTTCCCAAAGCACTCTCTAAATACATGATCCATGTATTTAGTGGTTCTGAAAGATGGTACTTTCACAAAAAGAAAAAGACCTACCAAAAGTGTTTTGGTTAACTTGTGATATTATGGCATTTCATTGAAAATTAACCAAAAACCCTAATTGATAATATTTAGACCTGCGCCACGTTTCTAGGACCGCAAGCCCTAAATTTACTGAACTCTCCTTGTTACTTCTTCAGGCTTTGCCAAAATTAAACTTACTGGTAAATATATAGTATAATATTGAAACTAATTTAAAAATTACTATATAGTATTAATAAAGAATAATGAATAAGATAGTACTGATAATTAATTTAAAATGCCAAACATGATCAAAAAAATAAAATGATATGCTATTCTGTGACTAACAATAAAATTATTATACCCAATAATTCGTAAGATACTACTAATTATATTGAAAACAATTTAAATAAATTTTAATAAATTTTTGTTATTAATTTTTGATATAATACCAAATACAAGATCGATTTATTTGTTCCAATATACAAAAATAGGAGAAGTACCTAAAAATACTAGTTAGGCCAAATGACGATCAATTCATTTGGAATATTCAAGAAAGGTTAATTTAATTAATTTAAGCACCTACAAATATTTTAAATAAAAAGGAAGCAATATAATTATGATTTTCTTAAAATTATTAATTGCGAAATTCTCAAAGGGTTTTATAATATTGGAAGTACGTTTCTCTTGCGAGAAAAAAAAACTTTCAAATTGAGAATAATTTGTTATGCTTTAAAAGCAAAAAAATTACGTAAAATGTAATTAATGAATTATAATATTTAAACAAATTTTTTAAATACTGTTTTTTAGAATAGATTTAGAAGAAAAACATTAGCTTGACATAATTCAAATATAAGATAGCAGCCGTTAAAAATGGGTAGAGCGAAGAAAACCATCTGATACACGTAAAAACATAACTTTAGAAATATTTGATTGTAAATAAAATTTTGCAGTTAATCTACAAAATAATAAAAGCTCAAGTTTCAAATATCAGATTTATTTTTTTTTCGAAATTGGGTCTTCAAGAACTACAAATTTTCTCTATATAAAGTAAATCTACGCTCTAAAATAAATATTTCTTTAATACCCAATTAAAACTTTTGTTAAAAAAAAAAGTTTTCTTTTATTATACAAAATACTTTGAAAATTTTGAGTATTTTAAAAGTCTGGTCAAGATAAGATCTTTTTCCTTATTCTTTGAAAAAGCCTATATATCTATATTAAAAAGTAAAAAGGAAGAAGAAGAAGACATAATACTATTCAATAATAAAGCCTCAAGACATATTTTACAGTTTTGATTCGCCAATTTTCCTTATTCTTAACATTATTTATTATTAAAGAAAAAGAAAAAAACTTCTATTAGAAAGTCAAATTGCCTTAAGGTGCTTTTTTTTCTGAAAAGAATGCGCCCACTTGGACACGTTATATATTTATTAGAATTATTTCTTTCCAAATCTATATTTATCAGTAAAAAAATGAATAAAAATGCCAACTTTTTTTTTATACATTTTTTTATAGTATTCAAAATAAATAGATGTTATTTCATGATAATACATGACAGGAGACTTTATACTCGAAAGTAATGTTATGGCTGATATGCATCCACGCGCCAGCTTATTAATATTAAACAACTCGAAAGCCCTCTATCTAACTATACTTAACAAAAATTTGCTTATTTTTTTTTTTTTTTACTTATATAGTCAGTACATTTTTGTGTAAAACTTTAAGATTATATATATGTAGAATGTGGCAGTAGTAAAATAGCCTGTTAGAAATATATTTGTATAATATAAGAAAAGTGAATTTTAAAAGCACGTGCCGTAACATTGAGGGTTATATACTTATAATATTTTTTTTTTTTTTGAATTTTTTTTTTAAAATGACTTATGTATATTGTATTTACTTTACATTTTATAAAAATATTTTTCTCAAATTTTAAAATGTAATAAAAATTTATGGGTAATTATTTACATATTGAAAATATCTATGCACACTTTGCGTAAAAATTTTAGTATAAAAAACGGAAAATTTATCATAATGTTTACCGAAAAGTTACATTACTAGAGATTATTGCACAAAAAATACAAATTTATTTATAATAGGTACAAGTTTCTTAAATTTTTATTTTGACCACAAGATCTTCTAAGTTAAGAACCTCAAAGTTATGAATTTATGTAATGTACAGAAATTGTTTAATAAATAAACTGAGGTAAGCTTTTATTTCATAATTTTTGAGTCAAAATCTCTAATTAACAATAGTTAATTACTGCAGTTTAAATTTCTTGCATCTTACTAATTTCTTCATAGTTCTGAACATAGAGTACCATTTTTGGAAGAGATTTAGATTATCGGTCATTTCCCTAAAATTTTTTCAATTTAATGCAATACAAAATTTGGGACCTATTAGAGCTGAGTAGAAACATCTGAAATGTACAACGCTTACAGATCTACCTTCAACAATAGCCCCAAAATTTTTACACAATTTTATATTTATTAAATATAATTCCTCGAAAATTTTTGGACTTCTAGTTACAAAAATGCCTAAATTAGGCCCATTTTAGTTTTTTGGAAATTTTTCAGTTTTCTTTTCTTTTATTTCGAGCCAGAACTTTCTGGTTATCAAGCGTTAAAACCCACCGTGTACTGAATTTTAAACAAGTAGAGTTGCATATTAATCCAAATCTGCTCTGAATGCAATTTATTATTAAATTTTTATTATAAGTCTAATATACAACAAACTTTACATTAAATTCTAAAAGTTAGACAAAATAATCTTACAACAAAATATTTAAAAGTTTTTAAAGATAAAATGTACTTATAAATTACTTCGATATTTTAATGGACAAGTTATTATTATGTTGTATTTTACAAAAATGATATATCGAATATTAGAATTAAAATGTATTTTAAAGTAAAGCATATACTTTAAGTGAATTTTCTTATTTATTACAGTACAATCTTAGCGAAAGAGAAAAAAAAATTAATTGATTTTCTCTTACAAGTATTAAAAGAATATTTATAAACTTTGTAAGTATATTTAAAATATACCGTAGTTATTAGAAAATTATTTGGTGCTTAAAATATTATAATATATATTGTAATATGTAATATTTTATAACTTTTTATTTACACGAACGTCAATATAAATTTTTAAAACTTTGACGTATTATATAATGGGCTCACTGAATTTAAATATTTTTTTATATTTAACAGCGGTACATAAAAGTTACTTTTACGCACTGTTGAGAATATTTGTGATATTTTAAATAAATAAATGTGATATTTTCATAAAAATACCTCAAACTAATTTTTTTTTAATTTGGGTGTAATATCTCATTTTTTTTCTATGGAAGTACTAGTTTTTAAGGAGTTCTTATTACTCTATTTCTCGAATCTGTTACCCAAATTTGTGTATACTTTGTGCCGGAATTTTTCTTTTTGACGTAATGCCTAATTTTTTGCACGGGAGTTCTAGTTTTAATTTTGGTGACACTTCGTTTCTCAGATATAATACATAAAATGGTGAAAATTTTCAACTTTTATTAATATTTGTCAATGTTTGAGAAACCATGTGCCAAGAATTTGGCAGCATTTTTTTTCATTCTAAACCACTTTTATTATTCAAGATTTTTTATGAAAAGTACTCGCTACGCTCGCTCGTGTATACGACTGCATGCAGCGCCATACCAATATTCTGGCCCTTATCAAAATAGATATTTTTAAAATCTAATTCCTTAAATTTTGGGTCATTGGCTACAGTTAAATGAAAATTGAAAGAAAAATTTAATTCCATTGCGTAAAATTATTATGTACACTGTAAAAAGTAACTTTCTTAGATTCACAAAAAAATACAATATTTTCAAAAAATTAGTAATTTTTCGAAAATTTACAAAAAATATTTGCTAATTTACAAATTTTTTCGTTAATTCACAAGAAAAAATTGATAATCCTCGAATTTGTTGTTAATATACTAAATTTAGTAAATTTACGATTATTTTCGAAAATTTACTAATTTTTCGAAAATATTCTATTTTTTTGTGAATCTAAGAAAGTTACTTTTTACAGTGTACTCTTGAATATAATAAAGTCCTTATTATTAAAAATTTTTCTATTGAATTTATTTTCCGGTTGAAATAGAATGGGTCAATCTTTATACATATTATAAAAGATTTATTTGAGTAAAAAATGGCTTTAAAGTATAAACGATAAAAATGCTGTTATTATGTAAGTAATCAAGAATAAATAACTAAAATACGTACTTAAGTATGAAAAAAGAAAAGTAATTTTAATTTTTCAGGCACAAAATGCATTAAACTTTTAGCTAAAAATACTTCAAATTTTTTAATGAAAGAAATAATGTGAGTATGATTTTTCTGTGTAAAAAAATTTAACATTAAACCTTTTTTGTACTTAAAACTTAATTTAGGTAGGGATTTTAATTTTAATTTCTACTTTCATTTATATTACAAAACGAAAAAAAAAATAATTTAAAAATTTTTAAGTTGTAAAATTAATTTGCAGAATATTTTCTCCATTTTGTGAATTCGGGGAAATGGTCATCGGGGAAAAGGCTTTCGGGGAAATGTCCATTCGGGGAATGTGATTCGGGGGATTGGGCGGGAACGTATTTCGATTCTCGCATTTTAGTATACAAAATAACTAATTTTTAATTATTCTGAAAATCAGTTAACTGGATTTGTTAGTTACTTGTTGTTGCTATTTAGGGATCATAAAATTGAAGTTAGTTAACACTTATTGTTATTGTTATTGTTATTTAGTATTTTGCTATTTCTTTCATTAGCGTTACGGAAACATCCAAAACTTATTCAAAAAGGGGGTCTTTAGTAAAATTTCTCGTGGAATCCGAAAATTTGGTCAAAATTTTCATTCGGTGACTAGAAAATTCGGAATATTGAAAATCAGATAGAATAACTACAAAATACGACAATGTTATAAAATAGGATTTTTTTTATAATCTTTAATACAAAGCTGCAACCTCGCCAGCTTACCAAAATACTTCCAATTGGCCTCATTTTTTCGGTATATGTATCAACATTCATTAACCGTACACCACAAGCATTTGTTGTTAATTCTCTCATGGCGATATTCAATACACCAAATTCCTATTCTTACCCCAAAATGACCAATTTTGAAATTGCTGCTAAAATTTTAATTTTTAAAACAAACAAGTTCTATAGGCCTCAAAAATTTTTTACAAGCCGTAAGTTTCCAAAAAAATTTTCTCGTCTTTTTATAATTATTTCTTTAGCAGATATGATAATTTAAAGTCGGAGTCCCGTTTTTAGCGTTTTTTAGAAAAAGTCAATTTTAATCTTTATCTTTAAGATGGGATATCTTAGAAACTATTTAATGAAAAAAGACAAAAATTGGTATCTTTATGTAAACTTTTCCGCTAAATCCGAATTTTTGTCAGACATCATTTGGTTAGTTGACTTGGCGGAAAATTTAAAATTTGTGAAAAATGATTTTTTTAAAATCGGTATTTTTCAATTTTAGTGCTTATAAAATAAATTACCCAAAAAAATGATTTCATATGCTGAAAGTATTTGAAAAAACATAAAATTTGAGACCAACAGGATGAAAATTGAGCTGTTTGCAGCTGAGGTATATAAGCTAGAATAGGCAAAGCAAAAAAGATGATTTTCTCACGCATGCGCAGTTCAAAAAAATTTTTGGACCACAGAATCGAATTCTACGGGAAATTTCCTATGGGGTACGATAAGTAAAACAAGTTTTACTGTAAAGTGCGCACTTTATGTGCACTTTGTGCGAGAAAAATTAATGAACACAAATTTCTCAAAAATTAAAAATTTGATAAAATTGAAAAAAACCAAAATCGCTATAAAAAATAGAGGATTGGATCTAAAAAGCTAAAAATTGGTAAAAATTATTTTTTTTATATATATTTTTGACCAAACATACTTTGGAGTAGATTCTGAGACTCGAAAATCCAAACTGTATACACTTCACAAATATTGACCCAGATAGTGTTTAGGTAACACAATCAAAAAAACACTATCTATTAATATAATACCGACTTCTGTATACTTAAATGTTATTTTTATTCATTCTAAAACTATTGACCAAATCGCGTAAAAATATTGAACATTTCTGACCAATTCATGAAATGGTTAATTACACGTTTGAAGTGTAACATGTATACTTTACATACACATTCTTTGCTATTATGGTATTCTTAATAGAAAAATTTTTTTTTAAAACTTATTATCGGTTTATATAAAAACAACCTAAATGCATGGAACATGTTTACTACAACTCGTACTAGGTACAATACATAAATATTACGCAATTAAAATACAATTTGCTATTTTCATAATTTGTAATTATTACCTTTACTAGATGTTACGAGGGATGTTTAGATTATAAACCTAAATTATTCTGATTCCCTAAAACCGGATTATTCTAAGTCCTTAAATAGGAATTAATCTAAGTCACTAAATCTTTACTAAATCCGATTTATTCTGAGTCCCATTTGACCTCTCCCACCCTTGATTTTCGGATTCCCATATCCCTCCCTATAAACATATTCCATGTTAAAATATATACTTATTGCTCTTTGGGAATGGAGCGTTTACCAAGTGCTTGCATCGATTTTAAACTTATAATTATAATGATTTCGATCATTTCAAATTAATTTTTTCATTATTTTAATGATTTTATTCTATAGATTAAAGTTCTGACACAAAGATTTATTATACTTTTGAAGTTACCCAGAAACGAAATTTGATGAAAATAATTTTTAAAACTATAATATTTATCAGTTTTTGAAAAATTAATTTAATAATTTAAAAGTTAAAAAAATTATTATATCTACAAATAATTATAAATATCTACAGTCTGATAAGTTAATACTCCAGACAAAATACGGCGGGGGGAGTGTATTATTACTAGCAACCACCAGATTTGGTCTAGAATAGGTTTTTTGGGTCGCTGATTCACAAATAATTTCGGGGTCATTTTGTAAAGAAATGTGCGAAACACCCTTGAATTTTCAAAAACTACCTTCGAAAATGGGGTATTTTTTATAAATTTGCAATTTGAGTGCCCAGATTTGACACATGGGGTTTTTTTGGGTCGCTGATCAAGAATTTTTGTGATTTTTTAAGGTAAAATTAATATTTTATCCTTAAATTAGTTTAAATTACGAAAATAGCTAAAGTTACTCATTGGGGGTAGTTTTTGCTCATTTGAGAGTGAAATATGAATTTACCTAAAAGAGACCACAAAAATTCTTGATCAGCGACCCAAAAAACCCCTATGTACCAAATCTGGGCACTCAAAGTGCAAATATATAAAAAATACCCCATCTTGAGGGTAGTTTTTGCAAATTTATAGGTATTCCGCAGATTTCTTTTTTAAAAATTAAAATTACCCTGAAATTTATGATCAGCGACCCAATAACGTAAACTAGACCAAATCTGGTAGTTGCCAGTAATAATAATACCAAACTCGTATTTTGACTGGAATATAAAATAAAAAAGGAGAAGGCAACCCGAGCTTCCACGTATAATAAAAAAGAAACAGGGATTTATTTTATTTTTATTAATTAGTTTAGTATTCGTCGATACAAAAATCAATAATAATCAAATATAATATTTAAATTCATTTTAATCATTTTTCATAATTGGTTCGTTAAATAGAAGAACCATTGTGACAGGTCAAGTTTTTGCAATTTTTTTGCAAGAAGTTAGTTTTGAAACTAATCAACTGGTTTTAAAAAAAATTATGTATGTGTGTGTTTTTATGTATGTATGTCGTATGTAACCGGTGATATTTCATAACCTAAGACCTAATTTTTTTTTCAAAATTTTTTTCCTAAAATAAGCACTAATTTCTAGAAATATCGTTTTTAATCGATATTTTGAACCAGATATCTAATTTTTTTTGAATTATTGTCTCAAAATTTTTCGGAACCTAAAATTAAAAAAAAACGCCATTAGTTTTTTTCTTTTCAAACGTAGTAACCAATTTTTTTATATTTAGATGAAATAGACCATTAAGAATATTTTGTTATTGCTTGAAACGTATTGCCAATAATTTGGCAGCATTTTTTTTCTATAATTATAAGGATTTTAATGATTTTTGTAATTCCTAAACCAAATCCTGGCCAAGTACTACAAGAATTTATTCTTCTACAAACAAAATAGTTTCTAACACAATTTGTTTGTATGATTTGAATAACTTTTAATGATTTTAATTTACTATAGGTATTTCAAAATAGTGACACAGTAATTTATTTAAAAAAATCTTTTTTCTCTAGTATATAAGAGTATCACGTTTCTGATTTCCTTAATGAACTTTCCACCCAGACGTTTTATTCCTGGCCTCTTCTGGATAGAAGTATGGTGAGCAAGCATTTTTTTAAAACCGTCAAAATCTAGAATAGACAATTAAATATTTTACTTTAGACCATTCTAATTTCACGTTTGAAAAAAATATTTTTTAGATAATAAATTATTATTTATATGATTTAATTTTATAATCAATATTTATTTTTATTTATAGCTAGCATTAAATCAACCAAAGTACTTAAATTTCTTTTTTTATTTGTCAACATTATTGGTATTACAAATCGTATACCTTTGTATACGCATAAAAAATAAAACTAACCCCGACCGTCATTTTCATGCAGTCCTCGCCCATTTCTTTATATAAAATTTTTAGCAGCTATAGAGTATACATACAAAAAGTATAGAAAAATAGGGGATACTTGCAAGAGAAAATTTAGATGAAAGAGAGAATAAGAAAATATAAAAAAACAAAACTACACATGTAAAAGTTTCGAGTCTCCGCCTTTTACAACCTTATATTTTCGACTCTCCTTTTCCAACTTACCTGGAGTTTAGCAAATGAAAAAAAAAATACGTATACAGGGTTATTTTCTTGTATGCCAAGAAAAAATACGAGTATACGTGCTTGGCTTTTTTTTTAAGTGCATTTTATATTTATAAAATACAGTTTAAGTTTGTTTGTTTTCTGCTGTTGTTGTCCTTGTTATTCGAAAACATATCAATACGTGGAATATTTTGAATATCTAGTAGATTTAGTCAAGTTTTAGTCAGACGTGATTATGAAATACTAGTTATTTATGAAACAAGTGATATATAGTTATAATTACCAAATGCGAAGGTTTCTAGGGCCCGAGGTGCGTAGCATCGAGAGACTGTGATCTCATTTGGTAAAATATGCGTTTATGTCACAAGTTTCATACATAATTTTATTTAAAAGTGCCTTAAATTTATCCGACCAGTGCGTAAAAGTAACTTTTACGCACGCTGTTAATTAAAATAAAATAAATATTTTATTTTTTGAAAGATTTTTTTTAAATGTTATTCTGTCTGACTAATAGTTGACTAAATCTACTAGATAGTTTTCATTAATCCATTTTATAAGAAAAGAAAAGTTTTATTATTGTTGTACCATTATTTTAGCCAATCAAATTGTATCCTGTCGATTATATTACACTGATTAATAAGGGTTAACAGTACACTGAAAAAAAAATCCATTTGTCGCAAACGAAAATGTTCCGCTTGCAGTTAGTGTAATTTTATTTGCTAGCGCTTGTAGCAGGCGGAATTTTTTTTCTTGCTCAAACGATTGCTAATGACTTAAGTTGTAAAACAAATTAAACCAAAAAATTTTTAAACAACATTTTTTCGTGTAGTACCGAAAGTATAGCGTATAACCTAAATGAGCAAAAAAAAAATTTCTTCAATTTTCAAAAGAATCCCAGCGAGCCTAAAGCCTTATTATCTGGTAAACTCTTGCGGTCACCCGCTAGAGCTCCGCAAGTCAATGGTACCAACTGTAATAAATATACATTACAATAAATGTACATGTTTATTATATTTGGCACCACTGTCTTATGGTCCGCTTGCGGATAACTGCAAGAGTAAGATGATTGTAGAATGTGCCTTACGTTTCAGGTGATTTGCAATTGTTTGAGCAAGAAAAAATATTCTGCTACTCACAAACGAAATCTTGCTCGCCGCAAGCGGATTTTTTTTCCAGTGTATAATAAGAAATAGTATTTTAAGTATCAAGGGCGTAAAAGTTTCGGCACTAGCGTGAGCACTAGCACGAGTGCTCGGCGAAGCCGGGCACGAGTGATTTGTGTTCACGCTCGTGTCTAAAGTATTTCGCCCATGGTGCTTACACTATTTTTTGCCCCCCTAGGCGTAGAACGAGTTCAGAAAATTCTTTACGCACGAGTTTTACGCCCGGGAGGGCAAAAAAGAATTTTTTATTGTTAATTTCGAATAAAGAATCACGTGTACCATCCATTTTCTAGCAAATCAGTAAAATAATTTTAGTAAATATTTTCATTAAAATTAAATAAATAAAACTCTTTATCACTAATGACCTATTTAAAATAATAATATGTATTGATTTTCAATAACTTTATAGAAAATTCATTTCAATATTTAATACTTATAAATAAAATAGTTTCTATTTTTGACAAGTATAATATCCGATTATTTTAATTTACATTTACTTGTCAATCAAAAAAATATATCAATAGAAATTTTTAATTGATAATAAATGCACATCTTTTTATTCACATTTATTCTTCTTCTTTTTTTTTTCTTTTGTATTGTCAATATTATTTTAAAGTACTCTTTTCAATATTATTCTGATGTATATTTCAAAAAATAAAAAAAAAATTGATGAGAATGTAATTTTATATGACCTTGCAGGCGTTTTAATACAACAATAAGAATATGTATTGAAAGTAGTCATTAATTTTTGATACAACTATTGTTTTATTAAGTACTATTTTTATTTTCTTTTTGTTCTCTTTAAGCCTTTTTTTTATTGAAAATTTTTTCTATAGAAATATCTTTCGTATATTTTTATGATTATGTTATTAAAAATTTATTGTTTCTGGGTATTTATTGTTCTGACTTTTGACATTTTACTATTTGAGTTCTGATTTTATTAAATCTTTTTGTATTTTAACTAATTATACAACTTAACTAATTATGCAACTTCTAACTAATTATTCTTTTTTAAGAATTACGGGTGTATGGTTATACAATTTTTCAGGTCGGTCGATTTTTGGGTAATCTCAAAATTTTTCAGAGGTCTACAGGTATGATTTTAAATTTTAACTTTACCTGGGTTTACGATTCTATAAATATTTTTTTTTTTTAATTCACGCTTAAAAAGGAGTAGAAATAATAAGAAAAAACATACTTACAATAAAAAAGTAATAATTTATTACCTATAATTATTAGCAAATATAAAGCCAGGAAAATTTCCGATCCAAAATCGTACTTTCAGACCTTTGAAGGAATTCAGGTTTACATGAAAACTGATCCGACTTGAACTGTTCGTTAACCGCACACCCCTAATATGAATTATTGAATTATTTATCAGAGTAATTTTTAAAAAAACATGCATAAAAATATTATTGTTTTCATCAATTTAAGTATCTTATATCATTTCGATTGTCGAATACAGCTTTATATAATAATTTTCTAACGAACAAATACTTTAAATAAATCTTACTGTCATAAATATTCAAAACTTTGAAAGATAAAGCTGGTTTCAAAATGAATAAATTCTGAAAAATTTTTCAAACTGAAATATCTCAAAAACATTGACAAATTTCACTGGCCTTCATTGATATTATTAGATTTGGCTTTTAGTACTACACTGTTAGGTTGCTTTTGATAACCATGTATTATTTTTAAATTCAAAACTTACTAACTAATGCATCTTAGTAATTTTATGTAAAAATAATTCGTAAATTTTTAATATCTTCTTAAATTTACGACAATTAATATTTATGAAGACGAAGATTAAACTTTTTTCAAAAACATGCACGATTGCCAAAATTTCTGGCAGAGTATAATTAATTGACTCAATTTTCTTAAAAATATTAACATTTGATTATTTAATACTTGAGGGATTTTCAAATGATTTGTGAAGAAAATCCTTCGTGCAGTATTCATTATTCATACCAGTATTTAAGCTAACAAGGAAAATTTGACTTTAGAAAATAATATCAGCTCTCAAGGTTAAATGTCATAAACTAAGCCATTTTTGTCTATCTAAAAAAAATCTTTAGTCATCGAATAAGAAATCCCAGAATACTAATTATAACTTAATATAGCGCATGTGCAATTTTTTTGCATTAGAGCTTGATATAATTCCTGTTTATGATAATATATATTTTTATAGAAATATTTTATTTATTTTTCTATATTCAAGCAAGTACAACAGCAAGTACGTACGAGTTAAAATATTTTCTATTCTAATATAAAAATCATGTCATATAAGTAATATTTAAATTTTTATTGAAAATAAATAAAAATACATTCTTGGCATAAAGAAAATTTTACCTGATAAATGTATAGATATACTTACCTGTAGTGAATGAAATAAAGGGCGTTAGCGATTCGCAAGCTCCACCTACATATAACCTTACGTTACCCTACAAGATATAAAACTTTTTTCTCATTGGTTCTTTACTTTTGATATATAGTTTTATCATGTAATAGAATGTTTATGTAATATTTATAAATATTATCTTTTTTAATATACACATTTATTGACCTTGAAATATTGTCGTTAAGATATGTTGCAAAATATTTATTGATCTTAATTTTTCTAGTTAGTCTTTATGAAAAATATGAAATTTCAAAATTTGCTTAACATCATAAACTAATAACAAATTTTGATTAATCAATTCTTAGATCTTTACAAAAATTATTCAAATTTCCTTTTAATGAAAATAGTGTTTTTAGCATTGAATATATTATCCTTGGTAATTTCTGGGTTCAAATTCTTTTCAATTTTTTTAGAATAAAATTTTACTAGACCTAAAGTAATATTTCACTATGAAAGATATGATCGCTCTGTTTGAAGTGAAATTTAAATCTAAAACTATACATTGAAACAAAATCTGGTTGCCGCTACCGAGATTTCTGGTTGTCGTTATTGGAGTTCCGATTATGACAGCCGGAATATTATTATAATGGTTGTAAATGAAATAAAACCCAAAGAAAGGTGTTTTCTTTAATAGTTTTTTTGTTCAAAAATTTTTCGGAATTTTCTTCGTCAGCGTAATAAATCAGTTGAAATGTCATACTAATGAAAGCTGTAGTTTTAATTTATTACTCGAAAAAATTCAGAGCGTTAAAAACAAGACAAAAAATTTATAACTGGTTTGTGTAACACAAAAACGTCAATATTTCACCCCCCCCCCCCTCAAAGCGTTAATTTTTTTTACCCCCCTTGCCGAGCCAAACTTTTTTAAATACCCCATCCAGTGAACATGTTCCATGTTAAAAAGTATCCATATTTGAGCGTATTTACCATCTAATTAGGCTGATCAGATTCAGGTCAGCTTGACATGGAATATACAAAAACAGTTATTCAATTTGATTAAATCATGGGTACCACTCAACAACTTAGAAGCCAATGACTTCACGGTCGCAACATGATTCAATTATACTACAAAATACCATACGTCAGAAGCACGAAAGAGAATTAATCAGATCTAGAGTCGTCAATTAAGATTAGTATTAATAAATAAATAAATATAGTTTTGAGGATTTTCCAAAACCAGAGTACAGGCGCAAACGGATATATTTTTCCGTCCCAGTGGGAGGAAACACGTATAGTTACCTGTCCCTGTGTTATTAGAAAAAACTTGTATTCTTGACACAAGCAACAAAAATTTATATTTTACTCACGGGAATAAATACAGTCTGTTACAGATCAGGTTTGCCTCTGAAGGCTGAATTCATAAATACCGTAAAAGTTAATCGCTTCTTTTACAGCGTTTCTAGTTTCAGCTTTGGAAATTCATTCTTTATTTTTACTTTCCCTTAGAATTAAAAATGTGCTATATCTTAATACATATAAATATAATATTTACCCTAAATAAAAAAAAAGTATTATGCTTTTACCTTCGAAATTAGGTCAGAAATAGTGCATATGGATTAAACCATTTAATAAATACGTTGTGAAAAAACTACCCTCGATTTTACTATTTTCATAATAAAATTATGGGTGATTTTTTTAACATGGAACATGTTTATAGGGAGGGGGTACTTCAGAATTTGAAAATTAAGGGGGGGGGTCAAATTTGTCCTTTTTAAGGGGGGGGGTCAAATAAGACTTAGAATAATTAGGTAAGTATATATAAATAAATAAAATACTGTTAAAAGACTTTGAAAAATCTGGGCTTAAGGACTTAGGATAATACAGGTTTATGGACTTAGAATAATATCGATTTAGGGACTTGGAATAATTCAGGTTCAGGGACTTATAATAATTCAGGTTTAGGGAATCAAAATAGTTTGGGTTTAGAATCTTAACAAGTAGTAAGGCGATAATTACAAATTACAACAATAGAAAATTGTATTGTAATGTTGAGTAACATTTGTATTATATCTAATCCTCATCTGGAAGTAAACATGTTCCATGCATTTAGGTTGTGTTTACACAAACCGGTTGTAAGTTTTTTATGTAGCTATTTATTAAGCATGATACAAAATATAATCTTTGATTAAACTGAAAAAAATTTTTACTTGCTACAAGCGCATGTCTGTTTGCCTCAAAAAGATTTTTCCGCTTGTCAAAAGCAGAATTCTTTTTACGGCAAATAGAAAATGTGTATCCATGCGGTTGTACGCTTTACAAATGGCATGCAAAGGCTGAAATATATTTTGTCTCTTGGTCAACAATAAGCTAATAAAAGTCAAGATATTGGAAAATGTAGAACAAGTACATGGGTAGATATTCCTCAAGTACGTATGTGAAACTAATTCTTGAGTCTTTAAAATATTTTTCGTTTCAAAAAAATTTTTCCCTCAAAGTACTATCAAAAATAAGTTATCAGTCCATTTTTCAGCTTCCTAGGCCTTGTCTTTGATCTTTTATAGCCGTTTTAGTTTTAAATATTTTTGATTTTTTTAAGTTTTAAGAGCGCAAAAATTATTATAAATTCACCAAACGCCTATTTTATTCTACAAAAATTTTCCTTCATAGATCTAGATAGGTAATTGTCTTGGCTATTTGATTCCGTGAACAAATTTTTTTAACATGGAACATGTTCATTGGATGGGGTATTTGAAAAAGTTTGGCTCGGCAGGGTCGGGGGTGAAAAAGTGACGCTTTTAGTGGGGGGGTCAAAATTGACGTTTTTAGGGGGGGGGGGGTGAAAAAGTGACGTTTTAGGGGGTGAAATGGACTTAGAATATTTTCGATTTAAGGACTTAGAATAATTTGAAGTGGGAGTCAGCCCCTGATAACAACAACAACTTACAAGGGGAGTTCAATACATTTGGAACACCGAATTACACCAAATGGTTATGGATGAGTTTGTTATGTTGAAAAAACATGCCGACTACCCTCCGTTCCTTCCAATGGGCCTTCTGGGCCTAGAAACGCAGGGCTCAATGTTATAAAATAAGATTTTTTGGTAATTTTCAAAGAAACGCCAAAACCTCGCAAGTTAACCAAAACTCTTCTGGATGGTCTCATTTTTTTGGTTTAAGTATCACCTTTCATACGCCGTAAACCGCAATTTATTATCACTAATTCTCTCATCACTATAGCCAATTAACCAAACGGTCATTTTTAGCTAAAAATGACTAATTTTTAAAGTGCTGCCAAATTTGCAATTTCTGACGAAAATGGGTTTTATAGGTCTGAAAAAATTTGTACAAGCTTCAAGTTTTCAAAACTTCTTGACTTTACCTTTTGCAATTATTTGTTAACCAAATATGATAATTTGATTTACTAGGGGAGATAATTTGAAGTGATAGTTTGTGATATATTTGATATGATAATTTGAAGTCACAGTCCCAATTTTACGATTTTTTAAAAAATCTCATTTTTAATGCTAACTTTGAAGAGCCATTTCTTAAAAACGAATCAAGGAAATGAGACGAACGAAAAATTTTTGGAAATTTGAAGCTTGTACAAATTTTTTCAGACCTATAAAACCCGTTTTCGTCAGAAATTACAATTTTGGCAGCATTTTAAAAATTGGTCATTTTTAGCTAAAAATGACCGTTTGGTTAATTGGCTATAGTGATAAGAGAATTAGTGATAATAAATTGTGGTTTACGGCGTATGAAAGGTGATACTTAAACCAAAAAAATGAGACCAACCAGAAGAGTTTTGGTTAACTTGCGAGGTTTTGGCGTTTCTTTGAAAATTACCAAAAAATCCTATTTTATAACATTGAGCCCTGCATTTCTAGGCTCAGAAGGCCCATTGGAAGGAACGGAGGGTAGTCGGCAAGTTTTTTCAACATAACAAACTCGTCCATAACCATTTGGTGTAATTCGGTGTTCCAAATGTATTGAACTCCCCTTGTTAGATACTTCAGGATTTATTGTAATTTTGGTTTTTGGATTTATTACTATTATGAGTAAACATGTTCCATGCTCGTTGGTTGTGTAGTTACACAAATAAACTTTTTTGAGGTGCGCATGCGTAAAAAATCGAGTGAATACGTTTCATCTTCTAGCATTTATATCTCACTAGCAGACAAACCAATTCTATTCCTGAGGTACTCAAATTTTTTTTCATTTTGGTATACTTTTTTTGGTAAAATTTTTGTTTTGTTTTTTTGCTTTCTTAAAAAACTAGATCAAAAAATCTGATTTTAAAAGTTTCATTTTTTTAAATTTTCTGCTATCTCACAAAATCTGACCAAAAATTAAGATTTCGCGGAAAAATTTACATAAGGATATACCTTTTATGTTTTTAAGAGCTTTTTAAAATGTCTATAAAAAGTCAAAGACAAGATTTAGGAGGTTGAAAATTTGGCTGATAACTTATTTTGGATAGTATTTTGAGGGAAAAATATTTTGGAACCTATTTGAAGACTCAAGAATCATTTTCACATATTTTGAAGAATCTCTACTGACATAAAAGAAAAAATATTTTTATACTACTTTTATATAAAGCAAATTGTTCTTTTTTAAAATATTCTTGGATTCTTTTTAAATATAAAATTACATAATTAAATGATATTTATGAATAGGTTATTTTTAGACTTGACTTTCATTATTCTATTGTAAATATAATTGCTACTATGCATTATGCATCTGTAGTAATTGTGAAAGATGCAGAAAATAATAATAATTAAAACTTTTATATTGTAAAAAATAAAATGTAACTAAATAATTATAATTTTTAATTACTTAAATGTTTTAATAACAGTTTTAAAAGTTTTGTTAAATTAAGTACTATAAATCTTAAAAATTGACTTATTAAAGCTAGGCATATATTTTTTTTGGCTTAAAATACTTGTGAAGTTATTTTAAAATTCATATTGTTTGAGTATTCTTTAAATGCTTAGACTTTTTTTATAAGCTAAGTGATTCAGTTAGATTTTTTTTTGGTACGTACAAGACAGGCAATAAATCCAGAAAAAACTTTTTTTTTTAACGAAAATTCATTTTGTTAAAGTTCCCGCGGGTATTTCAATGCACCTTTTTTTTTAGTCTCGTCATAGTAGAAAAAAAATATGAGAATTTAGAAAAAGAAGATGAGAGGATCATCATCGAAAAAATTGAGAAAAAATATAAGACAGGACAAAATCCAAGAAAATAATGTAAAAGATAAGTAAGATTAGAGATGCGCATTAAGAATAGTAAACATTATCCCACGGGGAAAGTGCACCAGGTGGTAAGTTAAAAACATAGCTTATATAAAAAAGTATAAAGAAAAAGTATTCATAAAAAAAAATATTGTAAAGTTTTTTTTTAATTTTAAAATTGGTAAAAATATTTTTATTTTTCAAGTTATTTACAGAATTTTTTTTTTTTTTTTTTTTTTTATTGATTTTTGAAATAATATAATGTCATAATAGCTATGTATTATTTATATTATTATCCCTTTATCTCCCTTGAGACATATCATGTATGAAAAGAAAACCAACAAAAAAAATGCTATTTTTGTCGTATTATAAAAATTGAGGATTTTCAAATGTCTCAATAATTTTACTATCTTTATTTTTATGTGTGCTTTCAGTAAGAAATAAGTAAATAAGTCAATATAATGAAATAAAATTATCCAGCCTAGTTCCTATACTAAATTTCAGGCTGCAAATCACCCACCAGGCTAATAATAGGCTTAAATGCTAGAAATCAAAAATATTTTTTCGACAGTCAAAATAAAAGAACTAAAATTCCAGCTTTAATTAAGACATATCTTAAGCTTACCGATCATATTTGTCGATGTCTTCGTTTCCAGTATTTTTTTATAAAACATAAAAAAAAATAAAAATATAATATTTTCATATACCAAAAGAAATAAGATTTTAATAAAAAAATAAATATGACATGGCTTGTATCTATCATAAAAAACAGACAGATTTTATTCTTATATTGACAAATATATCTTTGCATACAGATTTACATATGGCGAAGTCATATAAAATTATTATGTGTTTTTTTTCTTTTGCATATTAAAAAAAAAAATATTGAAAATATAATAAACGAAAATATAAATATTTTATATTATTAATA
Source organism: Anagrus nilaparvatae (assembly GCA_022575985.1). Lineage (NCBI taxonomy): Eukaryota > Metazoa > Arthropoda > Insecta > Hymenoptera > Mymaridae > Anagrus > Anagrus nilaparvatae. Next base: position 26,256,043 of record JAKSXM010000231.1, on the reverse strand, counting down.
TGAAAATTAAAAAAATATTTTTTTTTATTAGTTTCACCAATACGAAGAATTTTATGACTTTTTTATTAAGGAAATTTTTTAATACTTGCAGTTATTTCGTATTTTCTATTTTTAAAATAAAATTTTATTTGAACATTTTAAAGTTATAAATGGAGCATTCTAAATAAAGCTTATTAAAAAGTACTCCAACTAATTTTCGAGATTACAAAGCTCATTTTTTTATGATTGGTTTGACTAAAATTTACTTTTTATCAAAAAATCTTAAATTAATTTTTAGATTTGAAATTTTTCTATTTCCAAATAAACCTGTTATAGGATAAAATATTAAACCTCTCAAAGCATAAAATCACCATATTAATCTAAAGTTTCCTAAGAAATCCAAATTTGAAATCAAATTTTCATTTTTTTACGTAACCTAAAATTAGCAAAAAATTTATGCATTCTAAACAGTTTAATTTTAGAAATCTTATTTAAATTATAAGAAAAGCCAACCTGAATATTTGGAGATAATTAAGTTAAATAAAAAATTAACCAATATTTTATAACTAAAAACAAGTAATTGAAAACATATTTGAAAAAATTTTAAGTCAAATTCCAAAAAAATGCTAAAAATAAATAAGAATTGGACTTGGAAAGCAAAAATCGATGGAAACACTTAACATTAGCAGTTAGTTAAATCTTAGCTAAATAAAGCTTCAACATAAATCATGCTGATTTGCCAGAATAGATTTTGTTAATTATTCATTTCCTAAGCTTACTAAAATAAAAAATAGGCTTTCCATTACTTTTTGTAAATATTTAATTTTTATATGGTACTTAAAAAATTACATATTCCGCGTATGCATACTTATTTTTAATAATTAAATAAATTTTTATGATTTTAAAATGATAATAAAATAAAAAAAATATAAAAAGGAAATTTTCAAAGTGTGATTGTCTTGATGCTCTTTTACAAAATTTTAAAATATTATAATGTACAAACTGTTCATTTAAACAATTAAAATAATCTTATCGGAAAATTCTAAATTAAAGGAATCTCCTGTTTTGAGTTTATTTTGACTGTAATGAAGCATTTATTGTTTTACTGCTAAAAAAATTTTATAACCGGTTTGTGTAACTACAAAACCAACGAGCATGGAACATGTTGACTTATAACACTGATAATAAAGTATCTATTGGGTTCATAATATCAATATTTATATCCAAATATTTGTATTTAAATTTTTCTTATAGAAATCATGCTGCTTATACATCAAAGTGAACAAAATTCATTAAATCAAATTATTATAGTTTTTTAAATAATATGAATTTATATTTTATTCATTTTTACAATAAATTCTTTAAAAATTCTGCATCAATGGTCCCTAGGTACTTCTACACCAAAGATCCCTAAATCTAAAATATACTAAGTCCATTTCACCCCCCCCCCCCCTAGCGATCCAGAATTTTTCAAATACCCCATGTTCCATGTTAAAAATCCAATAGAGAATTTCGAAACCTTTTTAAAAGAGCTTCTAGTTTACCACCCCTTGATATTTACTTGATATTATCATGTATATAACTGCAGATAATTATAATTTTTTTTCCATCATAGAATATTATGGACCTAGAAAAGGTTATTAGTATATGCTTAGTATTATGAATGAATGATTATAATAATAATTATTATTTATCTATTAAGTAAAATTTAATATACAAAAGGTAAATGCAAAAGGAAAGAGATACTAAATACACTTTCCATTAAAATTTTCTTATATACGAGACCACTTAAGAGTATCCTAGAATTTTGACTTGCGCTCTTTACAAGCCCTCTACTGCGAAAATATATGAAACTTGTACAAACTAACGACCTTTATAACTTATTCTTTAAAATGCCAGATGCGAAAAGAAAGTGTAAGTTTTACCTTTATTAGCATAAGAATACAATTAAACAGGCTATTTATCCACGTACCGGATCTGGACGACAAGGCTTTTTATAATAAATACAACAAAAAAAGTCAAAAATTTTTTGGTACAATTCATTAATTACAATATTTTATTCATTTTTTTAGTAACTTCTGAACTATGATTAAACTACTTTAAATATTATTAAAAATTTTAGCATTATTATTGTGGGTGTGCGGTTATCCCAACTTTTGGCTTGGGTCAAGACTGGGTGTTTTGTTTTAATTAAAGCGAGTCGGATACCATGTAAAATCCAAAAAGATTTGCAGATACAATTTTGAAAGAAAAATTTTTCTGGATATGCGATTATTATTACTTATTATTTTTAATTAATTGATAAAACGAATTGTATGTTTTAGTTATAAGTATTTATAAACATAGGGTGACAAAAATAAAATACTTTTCTAAGGGAAAAATAAAATGCTTAGAACAGTATAGCCAGGCAAATTTCCTATTTAAAACTAAACCTGCAGACCTTTTTTGAAAAATTTTGGGCTGTACCCTAACCCTAAACTATCTATCCATACGGATGTCGTACGGAATATGCCATATTAATGGACTATTTTATGCGGCTCCCGTATTGACTTTTGGTGTTTGGATTTTCATACATATTACGTACGGTTCCCGTATTTATTAATGCCGTATGTAAAACCGTACGATAAAAACCAATATAAAACCACCTATTTGTACGGCATAAGAATATACAGCCCCGTAAATTTCTTATACGGACCCGTATGCATATACGAAAGGATATTTTCGTAATGCCCACGGATCAGTATACGTATGAGACCTAGGTATTTTCATATTACCAACAGACCCGTAAGGGTATAGCACTAGGGTATTTTCATAATGCTAACGGATTTGTGAGCATTATGAAAATACCTCCGTCTCATATGCATACGGTTCTGTATGCGTATAAGACTTGGTTATTTTCATGCTACATACGGATCCATGTATACGGGACCATATATGCATATGAGACTTAGGTATTAACATGCAACTAATATTTTGAAGATTTTTTTCCCAAAATTTTGGTCACAAAAAAATACAAAAACTATCAATTTTTTTTTTTATCTTTGGACGTAGTACCTAACTTAATTCTATGGGAGTACTAGTTTTAGGAAACTCGTTTATAGTAATTTTTTGGATCTGATACTTAATTTTTTGAAAATTTTTTTCTCAAAATTAAAACAAAATAATAAAATAAACAGCAATAATTTTTTTCCTTTTGAATGTAGTACCCATTTTTTTCCTTTGAAAGTACCAATATCTGAAAATATGGTTATTACTCGATATCTCCAATCTGACAATTAATTTTTTAAACTTTTTTTTCTCAAAACTTTTTGCATAAAAAAAAAAGGAACAGCAATATTTTTTTCCTTTTTGAAAGTAACATCTCATTTTTTTTAGTGGAAGTACTAGTTTTAGAAATATCCTTTATAGTCAATTTTTTTGATCTGAAACTTAATTTGAAAAAAATTTTTTTTTTTTTAAATCTTTTACCTAAAAAAATAAAAATAATAACAATATTTTTTTCTTTTTAAACGAAGTACCTAATTTATTTCTATAAAAGTATTAATATCTGAAAATGTGGTTTTTACTCTATATCTCGAATCTGATATTAAATTTAAAAAAAATTTGTTTTAAAACATTTTTTGAATAAAAAAATTAAAGACACAGCAATATTTTTGGTTCCTCTGAGGAACCATTGTGATTGGTCAAATTTCGATTTTTTATTTTTTGGCATATAAGCACGTCTTGAGACCCCAGGAAGCTAAAAAACCGGTTTTTAAAAAAAGTATGTGTGTGTGTTTATGTATGTAATTGGTGATATTTCACAAACATTATGGAGTTAAGACCTAATTTTTTTTTCAAAAATTTTTTTATCAAAAAAGCTCGAGGTACTTTTTTTTTTTTAATTTGGATGTAATACCTTATTTATTTCTACGAAAGTACTTATATTTGAAAGTATGATTTTTACTCGATATCTAGAATCTGATACTTAATTTTTTTCCCAAAATTTTTTTCACGAAAAAAACAAAAAAACACCAATTTTTTTTTTTCTTTTTGGACGTAGTATCTAATTTATTTCTATGAAAGTACTAGTTTCGGAAAGTTTGTTTATAGTCATTTTTTGGATCTGATACCGAATTTTTTCAAAAATTTTTTCTCAAAATTAAAAAAAGCAAATACATTAAAAAACCTGCAATATTTTTTTTTTTTTTATGTAATACCTCATTTAATTACATGAAAGTACTAATATCTGAAAATATTGCAATCGGTGATGTTTTACAACTGTTATGAAATTAAGGCCTAATTTTTTTTTTCAAAAAAGCTCGAGGTACTTTTTTTTTTTTTTAATTTGGATTTAATACCTCATTTATTTCCACGAAAGTACTTATATTTGAAAGTATGCTTTTTACTCGAATCTCGAATCTGATACTTAATTTTTTGAAAATTTTTTTCCCAAAATTTTTTTCACGAAAAAATACAAAAAACTCCAACTTTATTTTCTTTTTGGACTTAGTACCTAATTTATTTACATGAAAGTACTAATTTTAGAAAGTTTGTTTATAGTAATTTTTTGGATCTGATACCGAATTTTTTCAAAAATTTTTTCTCAAAATTAAAAAAACAAAAAAATTAAAAAACCTGAAATATTTTTTTTTGGGGGGTGTAATACCTCATTTAATTCCATGAAAGCACTAATATCTGAAAATATTGCAACCGGTGATGTTTTACAACCGTTATGAAATTAAGACCTAATTTTTTTTTCAAAAATTTTTTCACCAAAAAAGCTCTAGGTACTTTTTTTTTTTTAATTTGGATGTAATACCTCATTTATTTCCACGAAAGTACTTATATTTGAAAGTATGGATTTCACATGATATCTCGAATAGGATACTTAATTTTTTGAAAATTATTTTCCCAAAAATTTTGTCATAAAAAATACAAAAAACACCAAATTTTTTTTTCTTTTTGGACGTAGTACCTAATTTATTTCTATGAGATTACTAGTTTTAGAAAGTTCGTTTATAGTAATTTTTTGTATCTGATACCGAATTTTTTCAAAATTTTTTTCTCAAAATTAAAAAAACAAAAAAAAAAAAAAAACTGCAATATTTTTTTTTTTTTGTGTAATACTTCATTTAATTCCATGAATTGAATAATTATTATCCTATGAATTACGTTAGTTTTTATTTTGAAAAAAATAGATTTAGTTGAATTCAATACATAAATTTTCTTTTAACTTTTAAAAGTTAATAGAATTGTATGCATGATTGCATGTTTGTAATCGGTGGTATCTTTGGCATATTGAAGTATTAAGCTCATTGTTTGAGGAACCTTAGTGCCAGCTAGTTGGCAGGGTATTTTTCTTTTTGGACGTAGTACCTAATTATTTCCTATGAAAGTACTATTGTTTAGAATTAACGTTTTTACTAGGTAAAAAAGACCATTAAGAACATTTTGTTATTGTTAATGAGGAACCATAGTGCCAATTATTTGGCAGCGTTTTTATTTTAATTTTACCTTAAAATTTTTGCCACCAAAAAATATAAAAAACACCAATTTTTTTTTTTTTTTTTGTATAGTACTTAATTTTTTTCTCCAAAAGTATTAATTTTAGAAAAATTATTTTTAATCGATTTCTTGGATCTGATACTTAATTTCTTGGAAATTTTTTTTCTCAAAATGTTTGCCACCAAAAGGTTCAAAAAACAACAACATTTCTATTCTTGATGGACGTAGTACCTAATTTTTTTATATGGATGAATTAGTTTTAGAAATATCGCTTTTACACCAATATATTTTCCATAATTTATTATTTCATTTTTGTTATAGCGTAATAGTCTAATCATGTTTTTTAGATATAATTACGCCAGCTACACTGAAAACTGTCTATTTAGCAGATATAATTATCATAAAAGAAGATTATGTAATATAGTGTAGAAAAAATCTTCTTTTAACATGGAACATGTTCATTGGATGGGGTATTTGAAAAAGTCCGGCTCGGCAGGGGGGGGGGGTGAAAAATTGACATTTTTAGGGGGGGGGTCAAAATTGACTTTTTTAGAGGGGGGGGTCAAAATTGACGCTTTTAGGGGGGGGGTAAAAAATTGACGTTTTTAGGGAGGGGGGGTGAAATAAAAAACCTAATTTTAACATGGAACATGTTTATAGGGAGGGGGTACTTCGGAATTTGAAAATTAAGTGGGGGGGGGGTCAAATTTGTCCCATTTAAGGGGGGTGGTCAAATATGTCCCATTTAAGGGGGGTGGTCAAATATATCCCATTTAAGGGGGGTGGTCAAATATGTCCAATTTAAGGGGTGAGGTCAAATTTGTCCCATTTAAGGGGGGGGGGGACAAATTTGTCCTATTTAAGGGGGGGTCAAATTTGTCCCATTTAAGAGGGGGGGTCAAATATGTCCCATTTAAGGTAGGGGGGTCAAATGGGACTTGGAATAATTTCAATTTTCGGAATTAGAATAATTTTGGTTTAGGGACTTAGAAAATTTTTTTGATTTAGGTACCTAGAATATTACGCGTTTAGGAAATCATAATAGTTTGGGTTTAGAATCTTAAAATTTAGTAAAGATGATAATTACAAATTATAAAAATAGGAAATTGTATTGTTTTTTGTGTGTCTATGCTGTAAGATTACAGATGTAAGTAAACATGTTCCATGCATTTTGGTTGTGTGTACACAAACCAGTTATAAGTTTTTTTCCATGAGATCAAGGAAAAGATCATTTTTAGTCATTTTCAAATTTAGTTAAACTGGAGAAGGCAAAACCAGATGATTTAACAAATATTGCATTTTATTTTTTGTTTTTTTTTTCATTGAGTTTTGTTAGAAAACCAGACATTCAATAAAACCATGTTAAAGACATCTAAACAGCTTGTGGACAAAATTTCTTCATACACTGAAAAAAAATTCCGGTTGCCGCAACCGGAATTTTTCCGGTTGCGGCAACCGGATTTTTCCAGTTGCGGCAACCGGAATATCCGGTTGCGGCAGCCGGAATTCCAGTTGCGGCAACCGGAATTTCCAGTTGCGGCAGCCGGAATTCCAGTTGCGGTAACCGGAATTCCGGTTGCGGCAACCGGAATTCCAGCTTTAAAAATAAATTTTTTTTTACGTCAAAGACTTAATATAAAACAATTCTATCTGTAAAAATCCACCGTGGTAAAAATAGATGTTTTAAGAAGAATAAATATAATTTTTTATACTTTTTAAAAGTTATTAATTAATTATTAATGTTAATAATATTTATTACGCATTATTTCTTTAAACTAATATATTTGACTATTTTTATTTAAATCTGATTGTTAGCAAATATTGTATAGATAAATCCTACTTAATCCACCTTAAAAACATCAGAAATTTTATAATTTAAATTATACAGGGTCTTCTAAATTTCCATGGAATTTTTAATTTGAATAATTTTTTTCTGTAAATAAGTTTAATATTTAATATTTAAGTCTTGAGCCACACTAAAATATATTATTAACACAAAAAATTGTTTAAAACCTTGTGATAGCCCAGGAATAAGTTAAACTAACCTATTTCCTATTTCCCCTAAAAGACCTATTAAATGATACTGAACTTTTGAGTATTTTTAAGCAATTTTTTCTGAGACAAAAACAAATTTTGAGAAAATCAAATATTTTAAGAAACTTTATGGTTCAGAAAAAGATACTCATAATAACTCTTAAATCCTGTATTTTCAATAGGAAAATTCGGGAGTCTCAGCGAAAATACGTCAGTTTAAATTAACTAAAGATACTAACTAAAGGTCTGAATCAATTTTTAATGTTGAAATAATATATTTTACTTTGGTTCAAGAGAGGTTCAAGATTTAAATATAATAAATTTAAATTAGTCAGGAAAAAAATAGTTATTTTGGCATTCTTAAAAGCTAATTTATACGATTGATAATATTTTTGATGTAAAAAATGTAAAAAAAGGATTAAAAGTAGTAAAAACTAGTGGAAAATGTTTAATTATGATATAATGGAAGATTATTACAATGACAACTTTATGGATCGAATGATTTTCCCAAGAATTGTACTTCTTTCAGAATTTATTTTAGGTATTTTCAGCAATTTATTATTTTACTTAATATAATAATTTGACTAATTTTAATTTATTAAAAGATTTTATTTTATTCTTATTTAAATATTAAATTAATTAATTGACTATGTAAAAACAAGAGTAAAAAATATATTTTTGCTCAGACAAAATAAATGCTATAATAATAATAATAATAGTGTCAATATACTATTAGAATTTTTAAAATTTTTTAGTCAAATAATAGTTTAAATAAGTAATGTGTAATAAACAATATAAATTTAAACAACTTTTATACAAAATTTAAATTATTCTTCTTGAAACATCTATTTTTATGGATAGAATTGTTTTATATTATGTCTTTTACGTAAAAAAAAATCCATTTTTCAAAGCTGGAATTCCGGTTGCCGCAACCGGAATTCCGGTTACCGCAACTGGAATTCCGGTTGCCGCAACTGGAAAATCCGGTTGCCGCAACTGGAACTCCGGTTGCCGCAACTGGAAAATCCGGTTGCCGCAACTGGAACTCCGGTTGCCGCAACTGGAAAATCCGGTTGCCGCAACCGGAATATCCGGTTGCCGCAACGGGAAAAATTCCGGTTGCCGCAGCCGGAATTCCGGTTGCGGCAACCGGAATTTTTTTTCAGTGTAGATAAAATTTTTTTTCAATTTTCCATTTTTTGACCCAGCAAAATTATAATGCACGATTTCATCTATGTACTGGAAGCATAAAGTAATCGTGCCTAAAAATTATCTTATCTGACAATAAATTTATATAAATAAAACATAAAAATTTCTTACTTTTCTTAGAAAAATTATTTTATTATTTATCACTTATCTATCGATTATACTTATGATGCATCATAAGCCAGTCGAAGCTAGTGGTCCTGCAAAGGTAAGACATTTATTTAAATATATTATTATATAAGGAATAGAAGTATTGAAAGAATTCTGTAAATTATATGTGAACTGTTAAAATTCTTGTAAAATATCTAGGTAATAAGTTGAATTTTCATGGAAATTATAGTGTAGTTCTCAGAAATTTTTAGTATGCATCTTTTGCCACGTAAATTTTTTTCAGATTCTGATCGTTGCTGTGTTTTAAATTCCTTTCCTCATTTTTACCTTAAATTACGTAATTTTTTAAATTAAGCATAATTTCTATACTTTGATAGAACTACTTCGAATAAATCTCGGAATAAATAATGCTTCTACTCGTAATTACATGATTTTTAAAACTTTTTAAATTTAAACTATATTCTAAGTCAAAAAAACTGTAAAATTTTTAATTAGTTTTTATTATACTTCTAGTGTGATGAAACAAACAAATGTCAAATAGGTACTTGTGTTTTTGGAGTTTGCTTGTAGAATAATAATTCGACGAAGTTTTGAAGAATTTATGAAGTATTCAATATCAAAATGTGCATGGTCTTATTTTTAATTCCTGAATAGAATCTAAGTTTGGAAGCCGGATCGAAAAGTCTGGCTTCGATCCGGCTTCCGAATCTCGCCATACTTCAACAAATAGCATTTAATCAACTAAATTTATTTTTAACTAAAACTTTTTTTTTTACTAATAAATATTACATAATTTAATGAAATATAATTAAAGTTGTTTATTTATATTTGTTTTATACTCTAAGTTTGGAAGCCTATCGAGACCGCGTTCGCATTATGATAAATGCTTATCTGGCCCTGGTCCGGGTTCCAAACTTGGCCGGTTCTGGAAAGTATGGCTTTCAAACCGGGACAGAGCAGCCCATATTAGCAGATTTTATTCGGGTTAGTAATTTAATTTTTTTGTAATTTTGTTCTTTAAATAACCCAGTATTCAATTTAAAAAATTTTTATTAAGAATATTTAGCCGCTATAAAATTATGTTCTGTACATTTTATTTGAAAATTTTTAGGGTAGAATATTTTAAGGACTTAAAATAATCCGGGTTTAGGGAATAAAAATAGTTTGTGGTTTAGAATCTCAACATCTAGTAAAGGTGATAATTAGAAATTAGAAAATTGTGTTAATAAATAAATTTTCAAATATATAGAGTAGTAAGATTATGATGAAGATAGTTTTAATAGATTAAGCTTTTTCCGATTAAGGTGGCAGGTCGTACCCGAGGGGAAAAAAGATTTTTTGTTTTTGGTTTTTTTGGGTTCGAAAATATCTTAAGAATATGGAGAAAAAAAATTTATAATAATATCTTGAATAATAAGTTATAGAAGATTAAGCGAGACACCGCGAAAGGCGTAAGATACAGTATTCTAAACTTTAAACGTGATTTTCTCGAAACAACGTTTTTCAATTTGTGTACACGATAACTCAAAAAATAATTAAGATATCTTCCTAATTTTTTGGATAAACTTTTAAAATACAATTATCTTCTGAGTTGATGGAATGATTTTTCAAAAAAATGTCCCAATTTTTTTTTTCTTCAAAAAAATATGTGAAAAAAATTGAAATTTTTTGAAAATGTCCCAATTTTTTTTTCTTCAAAAAAATATGTGAAAAAAATAGAAATTTTTAAAAAAAATTAAATAATTTTCACAATTTTCCATTTTCCGAAATTTGAATCCATCAATCCAGAAGATAATTGTATTTTAAAAGTGTAACCAAAAAATTAGGAAGATATCTTAATTATTTTTTGAGTTATCGTGTACACAATGAAAAGCGAGACCTCACTTTGAGCACCTGTATTCAGCGCCATTTTGTAAAAAAAAAAAAAAAAATAAAAAAAAATGTTTAGCAACTTATAATCTAATAATGTGCCAATTTTGAAAAAATTATCTCAATTATTTCTACCCGAAAACCTATCCAGAAAAAGACATCTTTTTTTCCCTGGGGTATGTACGACCTGCTACCTTAATTAGTTAATGTATATTTTGAAAATTAAAATTAACGAATCGCAAACCGAAAGACCATTCGAGATTGACTCCAATCGTACATATTTATTTGCATTAAATTTAAGAAAAAAATAAAGAAAATAATTGGGGTACGATATTCTGAGAAACCTTTTTTTTACATATTATACTCTTTTTTCAGAGAGTATAGAAATAAAATATTTTTTTATAAGTAAATTTTTTTTTTTATTTAAGCTTTTAGAACTTACAATATATAGAAGTTATTAAGCTAACAGATTAAATTAATAAAGAATTTGAACAGAATAAAATAAATTTACATTTTTTTGCAATTAGCAACAAACTCCTAAGACATTAGTTTTCAATAGACTTTAATATTTCACCTTTCAAATATCATTTAACGAAATTGCGTAAAATTTGTTGAATTAAGATAAGATACTATAATTTATGGTATAAGAATTTTAATTACAAAAATGTTATCTTATGATAATTCTTTGGGTTTTAGTGTTATGAAATAACTAACAAAGTAAATAATTAATAATTAAATAATAGTTACGTAAGATATATAATAATTATAAATATTTTAAGTTAAATTTATAAATAGTATGTAAGCTAATTAATCAAACAATTGATATTTTAAAATAAGAAATTATAACATAGAATTAAGAAACTATAACATAAAATTGTGAAATCATAACATAAAACTATGTAATAATCAAATAATTTAAGAAATAATAATATTTATTATCATGGATATAGTATTCAATTAATATTAATTAGATATTTATATTTTGAATATTTTAAATATTTAAAAACATTAATTTAGCAATAAAATTGTAATAGAGGAGTTATAGTTAAAAGAATTCTACCGACGTGTACTTATTCTCGTTTTAATAAAGTAACTTTTTTAGATTAACAAAAAAAATAGAATGATTTCGAAAAATTAGTAAATTTTCAAAAAAATGTGTAAATATTCGAAAAAAATCGTAAATTTACTAATTTTAGTATATTAACGAAAAATTCGAGTATTCTCCATTTTTTTTGTGAATTCGCAAGAAAAATTGATAATTTACAATTTTTTTCCAAAATTTACAAAAAATAGTATAACTCCTTATAACTCCTTAAATTCTTTTTCAGCGAATCTTACTTTTATTTAAAAAAAAGTTTTTAACTATTAAATTTACGTTTATAGCATGTATTTTATTACTAATTATCAATAAACATAAGCTAAAAATCTCAGTCTAGGTATACCAGTAAAAAAATTCATAATTATTTATTTTTTATACAAGCATGACAGTGAATGATCCAGTAAGAATAATTGTTTTATAAGATATTATCAGTTCATTTTTAACTTTATTTGTATAAAAATGAAACTCTCGTTCATTTTCGACTTTTTATAATCGTATACTATTAAACACAAAGAATCAACAATTATAAAACTTTTATAACTTTTTTTTGTCATACTCTACTTTATTTTAGATTTTTTATAAGATTTGTACCATGCAATATGTTTTCCAAATCACAAAATCCAAGCAAATTATAGAAAAAAAGAAAAGAAAAAAATAGAAATATCTATAAATCATAACCAATTGAATGTCATTTCCAGAAAATGTATCTGAAATTATTTTTTGCGGACATATACATTTAATAATTTCTAACATTATTTTTATAACGAAAATTAAATATTAATTTTGTTTGATTTTTTTTTAACCATTCAAACAAAATTTTTCTTATTTTTTCTGTAAAACGATCAATATGCACAACTAAATTTAATTTTTTGAGAAGGAATCAAACTCTAAAAAAAATTTTCTATTCAAAATTATAATAGTTTGAGCATTTCACCGAAAATATAAGAAAAATAATTTTTTCTAAAATGAACGAAAAATTGAAAATAACTGCCAAAAATCAGATAATGATTCCAGGAAACTTAAAACTAGAATATGAGCTTATTATTAGTTATCCCGCGTCTAAAAAAAGTCCTTGGAAATGTCTCAGAAATCAACATGGAAATGACTCGTAAATTACTCAGATAAAGCTCGCTAATAAGCCGGAACGAGTGTTTTCCAAGACATTTCCGAGTTTTTTCCAAACCTATTTTTTTTTCTTCAAAAAGAAAAATCCAAGCATTTTCAAAACATTTCCAAGCTTTTTTCCGGTATTTTTTTTTCATGATTTTTCCAAGCCTTTTGCTCTCTATTGGTCAGATATTTTCTTGTTTTTGCTAAAATTCATATTATTACCATTTAAAATAGTTTACAACGTTTTTACGTTTTTTTATAGTCTTCTCAGCTTCTACTTTTTGCTCTAGGATACACAAATAGATTCTGCTTTTTTAATGCTAAAATCGTTATTTTTTAACTATTTTTTAAAATTTTTTAAGCAAAAATAATAATTAACAGTAATAAAAAATCATTAAACTTTGATTTTATGGAAAAAAATTTATTTCATACTTTACATAAAAAATACATCACTATTATTTTTTTTTAATCATGCATTTTCATAATTTTGTTCAACTAACAGAAATAAAAATGGACCAAAACTTCCGAAAAATTGAAAAGATGACTTTTTGTAATTTTATCTAGAAGGATAATTTAATAATTAGTTTATTTAGTAGGAAAATGCTAATATGCTGAAATATTTTATTTTACTTATGGTTCCTTTTCTGGTGGATTCTTTCTTTACTCCGTCGTCTGATTTTCCGAAAAAGGGGTTCTTGCTCATCTAGGTCTCCTTTTAGGGTACTTTTTCTGAATGGTCATGAACTTTTCAATAAACTTCTTTTTCTTTCCTATTATATTTATTGATTTCCCCTTTTTCCAATTTCTCCTATTGCCTCATTCACCTGGTTCTCCGAATCCATTGTTGACTAATCTATGATGATACTTCTCGATACTTCATTTCTGGCTTGTCATGAATTTGTCAATAGACTTCTTTTTCATTCTAGGATCTTGATTTCCTCTTTTTTGCAATTGCTTCTACTGCCACTTTCACTTGGTTCTACAAATTGCATTTTGAATCATCTATGTCTCCTTCTCGATACCTCGTTTCTGGCTAGTCATGGACTTTTCAATAAACTTCTTTTTCCTATGATCTTCATTTCCTCTTTTTCCCTACGCTTCTATTGCCTCTTTCACCTGGTTCTTCGAACATCTTTTTGAATCATCTATACCCCATTTTTCAATACTTTTCTGGCTGGTTATGAATGTTTAAATAGTCTGCTTTTTCTTTAGTTTACCTTCATTGCCTTTTCTTCCTGTTGCTGCTAATGTCTCTCCAGTCTGGTTCTCTGAATTTACTTTTCACTCCTGTTTCTCTATTTTTTTAAAACTTCTTTCCTGGCTAAACATGAGTTTTTTAATAAACTTCTTTTTTCTTTCCTATTACTTTGATTGTTTCTTTACTTCCTATTGCTCCCATTTCCACTTTTTTCTAGTTCTTCAAACATACTTGTACTAATATTTTCACCTTTTTACTGCTATATTTTCTTTAAAATCAGGATTCTGTCCTTGTTTGATTTATTTTTCATTCTGCTTTCTAAATCTCCTTTCAATCAGACCCTTTTCTTTTTTTAAGTGCCTTTTTCATATACCATTAGACAATTTTTTCAGTAATATTTTAATGTTTATTTGTACTTAAATCTAAAAAAATAATTTAATAATTAGTTTATTTATTTGCACAGGCCAATATTTATTAAAATGTAGGATAAAAACCTTACTTTGCTAATATAATAAATCTCGAATTTTTCTTCCTTTTTTTGGCTGCCGTTTTGTACCTACTTCGTCTCATTTTGCTATGAATATTTTAAGTTCAAAAATCAACTTCTGTCCATTCTGTCACATGATATACTCTATTGTATATCGGACTTGCTAGATTACTGATATTCCTAAATCAAAAAATAGTTTCATGTGTGTACATGTAATTTTCGAGCAAATTTTTAAAAATATTTGACTAAAATATAACCAATAAAATTAAAATTTTAACAAATCTAATTTTTAAAGTTTAATTATGAAAAAAATAATTGCAAAATAATTTAAACTGAAACTAAACTCATTAAAATAAAATAAAAAATTTACTATTTAATCAGGTTATATTGAATATTTAAGTTTTAAAACTTTTGACTTACAGTAAATATTTCTGAAATGTTAAATCTTTTTGTTTTGCAATTACAATCACTTAATGTTTTGAAAATTCCATAGTTTTACTTTGAGCTGAGTAACAAATATTTAAAAATTATTGCACAATTATTTATTTATTTTATTATAAAATTTCTACAGCCAATTAAAAAGTGTCAACACGTTCAATAAAATTTTGTTAACCTGAAATAAATATATTATGTTAAAACAATTTTTTATTTTTTTTTGTAAATAACAAATAAACAATCAACTTCAGGTTGCAAAATTTAGTTGAATATTTTGACATTTTTCAAACGACTGTTTTTGCGTTTTTTAATGCTAGAAATTTTAAAATAAAGTAAAAAAATTATATTGTAATAATTTTAAAGAGTTTTTTAATTAGTTCAATATAAAACTGCAATTTTTTAAAAATCAAGTGATTTGGCTTGTGAAAAAAAAGGTTTAAAATTTCAGAAATATTTACTATAAGTCAAGTTTTAAATATTCAATTTAACTCGATTAGGTAACACATTTTTTATTTGATTTTATTGAGATTATTTGAAATCTAACTTTTTTTACAATGATTTAATAATTTTATTAATAATTAACCTTTAAAAATTAAATTGTTAAAATTTATTTTATCACCTTTTTTTATATTTGAGGTTAAATTTTTGAAAAAATTTATATAAATGTTTAGTACACACATACTCTATTTTTTGATTTCAGATTATTTAATAATCTAGCAAATATAGAATAGAGTATATCATGAGTGACAGCATAATTCAAGTTGTTGTTGATTGTTAAACTGAAAATATTATAGGTTGAATGAGACAAAGTAGTTAAAAAAGGCAGTCAAAAAAGAGAGAGAAAAATTCGAAAAATATTGAATTAGAAAAGTAAGGATTCTCACCAGAAGTTATAAAAAATTTTGACCTTTTGTAAATAAATAAAGTATTTATTAAATTATTTTTTCAGATGTAAAGAAATAAAACTTAAAATATTTCAGGAAAAATTGGCTGAATAAGGTGTTAAGAAAAGGCAGTTAAAAAAAAAAAGTAGCTGATTGAAGCAGAATAATAATAATGAAAAAAGAAAATTCTAAAACAAAATACTGATTTTAAAGAAAATATAGCAGTAAAAAGGTGAAAATATTAGTACAAGTATGTTTGAAGAACTAGAAAAAAGTGGAAATGGGAGCAATAGGAAGTAAAGAAACAATCAAAGTAATAGGAAAGAAAAAAGAAGTTTATTAAAAAACTCATGTTTAGCCAGGAAAGAAGTTTTAAAAAAATAGAGAAACAGGAGTGAAAAGTAAATTCAGAGAACCAAACTGGAGAGACATTAGCAGCAACAGGAAGAAAAGGCAATGAAGGTAAACTAAAGAAAAAGCAGACTATTTAAACATTCATAACCAGCCAGAAAAGTATTGAAAAATGGGGTATAGATGATTCAAAAAGATGTTCGAAGAACCAGGTGAAAGAGGCAATAGAAGCGTAGGGAAAAAGAGGAAATGAAGATCATAGGAAAAAGAAGTTTATTGAAAAGTCCATGACTAGCCAGAAACGAGGTATCGAGAAGGAGACATAGATGATTCAAAATGCAATTTGTAGAACCAAGTGAAAGTGGCAGTAGAAGCAATTGCAAAAAAGAGGAAATCAAGATCCTAGAATGAAAAAGAAGTCTATTGACAAATTCATGACAAGCCAGAAATGAAGTATCGAGAAGTATCATCATAGATTAGTCAACAATGGATTCGGATTCGGAGCATGACCATTCAGAAAAAGTACCCTAAAAGGAGACCTAGATGAGCAAGAACCCCTTTTTCGGAAAATCAGACGACGGAGTAAAGAAAGAATCCACCAGAAAAGGAACCATAAGTAAAATAAAATATTTCAGCATATTAGCATTTTCCTACTAAATAAACTAATTATTAAATTATCCTTCTAGATAAAATTACAAAAAGTCATCTTTTCAATTTTTCGGAAGTTTTGGTCCATTTTTATTTCTGTTAGTTGAACAAAATTATGAAAATGCATGATTAAAAAAAAATAATAGTGATGTATTTTTTATGTAAAGTATGAAATAAATTTTTTTCCATAAAATCAAAGTTTAATGATTTTTTATTACTGTTAATTATTATTTTTGCTTAAAAAATTTTAAAAAATAGTTAAAAAATAACGATTTTAGCATTAAAAAAGCAGAATCTATTTGTGTATCCTAGAGCAAAAAGTAGAAGCTGAGAAGACTATAAAAAAACGTAAAAACGTTGTAAACTATTTTAAATGGTAATAATATGAATTTTAGCAAAAACAAGAAAATATCTGACCAATAGAGAGCAAAAGGCTTGGAAAAATCATGAAAAAAAAATACCGGAAAAAAGCTTGGAAATGTTTTGAAAATGCTTGGATTTTTCTTTTTGAAGAAAAAAAAATAGGTTTGGAAAAAACTCGGAAATGTCTTGGAAAACACTCGTTCCGGCTTATTAGCGAGCTTTATCTGAGTAATTTACGAGTCATTTCCATGTTGATTTCTGAGACATTTCCAAGGACTTTTTTTAGACGCGGGTATTCTTTCCGAATAAAATATTTTTAACGAATTTCTGAGACTCTGCAATTCAAATTCGGCCCAATTGTTATGGAACCCCTTAAATCTGCCACAATTGGATCTTTACGTATGTGGATCGGTTGCACACAAAAATTAGGTCTAACAGAAATGTTTCAGTTAAATTTTAAGTTGTTAGCACTATTTTTATAATAAAAAATTCCTAACTTTTTTGATGAAAGCTAATGGTTTTGTTCTAGGAGACCCGTAGGAATAAACAAAAGTAATAGGAGTTATTTTTTAACATACTTAATGGTCATTTAACACGGTGAAAAATCCTGACCGAATAAAATTATAAAACAAAAATTATTTTGCTATTACTAAATTTAGTAATTATACGATTTTTTCCGAATATTTACAAATTTTTTCGAAAATTTACTAATTTTCGAAAATGTTCTAATTTTTTTGTTAATATAAGAAAGTTACTTTTTACAGTGCAGCTTTTAAATGATCAATTTTTACAAGTTTCAAATTTCCCGCCGAATCACGTGACCAATTAAAATTGTGACAAAAAAATTAAATTTTGCGGAAAATTTGACATATTTTACAATTTTTTTTTAAATGGCGGAAAAACAAAAATGGCCGCCAAAAATTGAAGATTAAACCTAATTTGAGTTAAAAAATGACATTGTGACTTATTTTTAGTCGCACTTTTGTAAATAAATATTTTGGAACTTAGTAGTTATTATTTTTATTAACTACTAAGAGTAAAAAAATTTTGTAATTACGGTATTCTTTGTCATAAAAATAATTAAAAATAAAAATTTTAATATGTAACTAAAATTTTGCGTTAAAATTCACTGTCTATACAAAAGGTACATACAGTGCAGACTAAAAGCCCAAAAAAATGAGAGTAAAAAAAAGTTAAAATAGAAAAAAAAAGCGGAAAAAGAAAATTCTGCGGAGATAAAGGATGATATAACAGCAATGATAGGACATTAGAAAGATTTTTAGATGGATACTTTTGAATTTAGTATCTATTGTCAAAAAACACTATGTACAATGATTCGCGCAGCGGAAACCGCTCACTCGGCAAAAGTAGCGATATGCATAATTTTATGTTTGTAAGTATACGCATTATCAATAATAAGAATAGAAGAAATAAAGATGAATACAAAAAATATGCTAGAGCAAAAAAAAATAGGAGAAAAATCATACATAAAAAATTCATTTTGATGAGCGGAAGGGGCTTCTCTATATAGAAGGGACGATTCAAGTAATAAAGGGGGCCTAATATGTGAATTGAGGAAAAAAGGTTTAAAAAAATTTGTACGAATACTATAGAGATGTAGTTTATGATAAAGAGAATACAATGAGGAAAAGATTATGATGTTTGTACACATATTTATATTCGGAGAAAATGGCTGTAGAAAATTTTCACTGATATAACAAAATTCAATGTTGCGTTACAATTATTTGAATATAAAAGTATTTGTAGAAATGGAAAATCAACTATTGTCCGTTATGAGAGGCTATCTCGCTGGACGCTTCCGTACCTAAAGTACTATATGTTATATTCTCATTTCTCTTGTTTCATCGTTTGGATGACAAGAAAATTTTTCGCTCGTTATTTTTATAATGCATTAAGTACTTTTTAAGTACACTCATTTTCTACTTGTAAATGTGAAATTAAATTATTATACCTTACTTTAGACTATTTAATTTTTAATTTTTAATAATAGAGTTAAAAAAAAAGTAGATATTTGTTAACCAAGAGACAAAATATAGATTTTAATCTTACGAGTAGTTCTGCATAAGTTTCGTACTCTATATATATTTTGTTTCTTGGTTAAACACATAATTTTTTATCAAAAACAAGCAACGTCTGCTGAATATAAATGCAGTCACTGTTAACGCGAAAGATGAAAAAAATCTGCCAACCGTTATCACAGTTTCCTCAGTGATGGGTAAAATGTTATGTTTCTCAAAACATTTTAATCATTTTTAACAATTTTAATATTAATTTTTAAATTTCATTGTACATTTTTATTTTTGTTTAATTAATCTGTGGATTCTAGTTAAGATATTTTTCTTACTTTCGTCCAGTCTTGCATTTTCTAATCTACTATTAGATAAACTACTATTTAGATAATCAAAGTATGCTGGTGCTGGCCTCTTCTTTAATTATTACACAAATAGCTGAGTATTCTTTGGAACCCTTAAATCTTTTGAACCCCCGAATATTTGGTTGCTGCAATTGCTTAGAAAGAGATTTTTCCCATCAAAAATATTGACGGTCCCTATGAACAAGATATCTTATTGGCCAAGAGTAATAAGGCCTCGGCATTTCAATGTATAAGGTTTGCGAAATGTAGGAGTCTTGCTAACTCTCTGCGAATAAGTTATCTTGTTCCTGAAGACTGATCGTCGATATAATTTTCAGGTCATATTTATTCAATTTGCTTGCTATGTATCTTTATGTATTGTTTGTATTAACATATCCCTTACTCCTAAATAATATGCTTTTTTGTCACCTTGTTTGTTATGTGATTGCCTTCGATGTTTATAAGCCGTTTTATTTTTGAAATCCATTTGATTGATACTGCATATGTAATATTCAAATTTAATGGTTAGTAATTAAGTTATAAAAAGTCTGTAATAAATTGCAAATAAAATATTTTGAAAATTAAAATTACTATGAAATTAACAAGTTTTTTATAAAATCATAAAAACAAAAGAGTAAAAATGAACTTTGGATATTTATAGGGTTCTTACATAAGAGAAAATGTATATATAAATATTAAATATATATAGTACTAAATGAGCAATTTAGAGTATGCAATGCAAATCCATGCTCTGGTTTGTCCGTGACATCTAGTGCAATAGTGCTGATGACGTTTACTGGCAAGCTCTCTAAAGAGACATGCTTGAACTCTTAACAACAATGAAGCTCGATCACTGGCAGGTTCATAATTCACTATATAGTTACTCTATATCATATCTTCATTAATTACATTACATAAATAAGAGCAATTTGAATGCATAGCTTGTTTAATAATGTACAATATATAAAAACTATAACTTTTATTAGTTACTTTTTATTTCCTAGATTTCAGATTCTTGAGAATTAAAATATAATTATACGGAAATTTTCATTTTAATTAAACTTATTAAATAACGTAAGTTTTGTTTGTCCATCTGCATATAGTTCAACTGCACACTCCATTAAAAATCGGTTGGTTGAGGGTTGGTGGAGAGCAAATTTTCATTCATTCAATTGTGGAGCTAAGGGACAAAAAGAGATATAACTAAAACTGGATACTCTTTATTTTATTTTACATGATCAGTTTTATTATATTTTTCAACGTAGCTAGTTTCAGAGCACAGATTCTCATTGCTTAAGCAGATACTTATACTTCATTCTGATATAACATAATTATTTATATAGTAGTTGTCGTAAAAGATAAACAAACAGTAAAACGCAAAAGCTTGTATATAAATCCAACGGAATTTAAATATTGGGCTTAGTCGAATAATAGTTTTTCTCCTGCCTATTTTCTGAATTTTAAATTTTTATTTCTTTTTTAACATATTATTGTGAAAAATGAATAGCATTTTGATTAAGCTGGAAACTAGATAATTACATTTTTAACGTAAAATACTGTATACATGTCACATGCAATAATTTTAGACACATTTTTATCTTTAAAAAACTCTTTTTTACATTTCATCGTATACTTTTATCTTTTAAATATTACTCTACTTATACTTTGTAATTTTTGTTAATATAAATGTTTGCGTAATTTAACCATATATAGTAGAATTTGGATTATTTTCGCTTTATTTTTATTACCGGGGGCTAAAATCTTTTAAAAAATGAGATTCTGAAATTTAACAACTTAATATTATTACTTAATAATCTTTTAACCGGTTTGTGTAAACTCAAACTAAATGCGTGGAACATGTTTAGTACAGCCAAGGGCTAAGTATAATGCAAATGTTACGCAACGTTACAATACAATTTTCTAATTTTGTAATTTCAATTAATTTGTTCACTGTAAAAAGTAACTTTCTTATATTAACAAAAAAATTAGAACATTTACGAAAAATCCATAAATTTTCGAAAAAATTTGTAATTATTCGATAAAATTCGTAAATTTACTAAAATTAGTATATCAACAAAAAATTCGAGTATTCTTGATAATTTACCATTTTTTTTTTAAATTTACATAAAATAGTTGTAAATTTATGAAAAATAGTTGTAAATTTATGAAAAATAATTGTGAATTTACAACTTTTTTCGTAAAATCACAAAGTAAATTTACTATTTTTATCGAATATTTACAAAATTTTTTGAAAATTCACTAATTTTTCGAAAAAATTCTATTTTTTTTGTAAATCTAAGAAAGTTACTACAGTGTATTTAATAGATTTATTGTCTTGCAATATAAACTTATTTATGAATTAACGTCGATCATAAAAATAATTTCCTTATTTTTTTTTTACATGGAACATGTTCATTGGATGGGGTATTTGAAAAGGTTTGGCTTGGAGAGTGGGGGATTGAAAAAGTGACGTTTTTAGGGAGGGGGGGTGAAATGGACTTGGAATATTTTCGATTTAGGGACTTTGAATAATTTTAAGTGGGAGTCCCTGGGTCCTGATAAGAACAAGAACTTAGAATACTTTAAGCTTCTGGACTTAGGATAATTTATATTTCGGAATTTATTGCAATTGCGGTTTTTGGATTTATTACTGTTATGAGTGAACATGTTCCATGATCGCTGGTTGTGTGAACACACAAATCAGTTATAATTTTTAATTTTCAATTTTACAATTAGTTTAATTTGTAGCGAAAAAATATCAGTTTCGTTCATCCGAAGAAACTTTTGTTTCTGTATTTAATGAAAAATAAACATTTCAAAAAAACTACGAAAAAAGTAAAAGTTAATCAAATTCGAGATGAAATTTGGGAAAACTAACATGCTCCTATAGTCAAAAAATCGTTTAAAAGTATCCGTGGATAGAAAAATTGGTTTTAAACGGGAAAAATTCAACACTGAACAGTTCCAAAAGTTTTTCGCAACTGGAAAATTTTTAAATGGATCCGTTTTCAATAAATCAGTGGAACGAATTTTGATCCATTTCAAAATTTGTTTGAAAACGCAATAATTTAAATACTTTCTGTTTTCACTGATCCGTTTGAAAAAATTTAAAACGGACTTAATCGTTTTTACAAATCATGAAAATCTGCTTTCGTTTTCATTTTCTTTTTTTACATTCCTTAGGGTCTAAAAGTTATTCTTAGATACCAATTATAAAATTTTATTGACAGTTATTTCTTAAACTTATCAACTACATTAAAATATAACTTAAATTTTTTTCAATAAATACACTATGTAGGTAAGAGAGCTAAAAAAATTTATAAAATAATTATGAAAATTAAAAGTTTTTTAAAGTACACGTCGACGCGTTCCAATAGAAAAGCTCTTATTCAAATTTTCATAAGTAAAGTAGCATGTAGTAGAAGAAATAACTAACTTTTTTTCATGGTCTAAATGAAATCACTTGAAACTTTTTGCATTCGCTTCATTTAGGTCCAAATCAAAAATTTGACATATCCAACTTCTTTGGACTTTTTAAACACTACGAATCAATCAATTTTTAATTTTTTGATTTTAAGAAGAAAAGATAGATAAACATTTTTTTTTTAAATGCATCCCTTGCCAGTTACTGCCCTCAGAAGTTTGATATTTTTTTGTATTTTAAAACCATTCAAAAAAACTGCTTGAATAATTATTTACCAAATGAAAGTACTGTTAATTAAGAAAGTACTGTTAATATTCCCAAAATCACAACTTAATTAATCTCACCTTACAATAAGTACTACAGTAGCAATTAGGGATCTTATTTTTTTCGTGATTAGTACCTTATTTCATCAGTTAATTGAAAATCCGTGAAATCTTGACTATCAAACTGAGATACGCACATAAATAAATAATTTATATTGGCATGTAAATGTAAATATTAAAGTAAAATCACTATGAAATGATAGCGTAATGTCGATGACACAAATCATAAGTACCTCCATTGTTTTATCTAAAAATTCTTCCTATTTTTTTATATTTCTATTATGTACAAGGCTTTTTAAAAATATAGAGGGTCTATGGTTAGAATTCGATAAAAAGGAATAATGATAAAGAAACCTTCTTCAGCAGTTAAAAAATAAAAGAAATTGAAAGCGTATACAATCTTTAAATATTATACACGCATAAATAAAATACAGCAAAAAAAATTGCAATATATGAATATTTGTATAATATCTTTGAATGTGTATACTTTTTTAAAAAGGAAGAAATCAAAAATAAAAAAAAAATCGTAGCTTGACTTTTTAATATCCAGGGATGATCTGCAGTTAGGTAAAGCTTGATGCTTCGTCAGCCGTTGTCATTGTTATCACCGGATCTCTTCAGGACAATGACAATTTTTCTGGTTTTATTCTTCTCTAGATGGATACTTCCCTTCCCTTCGAATATTTTTTTTCTTTTATTTTCCTCTGATACCCGCTCCTCTAGCCCTTTACTTTCTAGATTTCCTTTTTTTTAAATACTATCGTCTGCTATATTATCGTATGGTGTTCCGTATCTATACATTTTATTATTATTATTATTATTATTATTATTATTCTTTTTTTGTTATTATTATCAAGCACTACAGTTTATTCTTCTTTTCACTTTTTTTTTTATTTTCGATATTCTTACTTTCACTAAACAACAGAGATTTTCTATTTTTTTCAACTTTTCACAATCCCTAGCTTATATTATAAATATAGATTCATACATTATTTCGCGTTTTGTTCACAGAAGAAAAAATTGTGCATCTTAAGTACAGAAAAACTGTTTTTAATTTCTTCTAAGTAGTTATAAATTGAAAATGAAAATCAAAAATGAGGGTTTTTATATGCTTATATATATTAGAGTGTGTCTTATTTTTTTGCTACCCCCATTTTTTTCGGATATTTTTCTCATAAACACCCCTCAGCTCTAAGGATTTTGGTTTTCGATTTTAAAAACGCGTGCCACCGAACACTTGAAGTTTACCATTTAAAGTAGGACCCGCGCGATACATTTACAGAACAGATTTTGATAATATTTGATAAAAATATAAATTATAATTTAAACTTTAAATAAAAAAAGCCCTTAAGCTATATATAACATTATTTAAAGCAAGAAATATTGGAAGATGGGTAATATTTTTTATTATTTTGCAACTAAATTATCAATTTAATTTATATAAAATTTAGTACAAGTTAAATTAAATTATCTAATGTCTCAAAAACAATTTGACTCTCAAAGCTTACATTGTTTTAATAGTAAATATATATATATAAATTAATATAATAGATTTATTACACGAACCCTCTTTATCAATATTCATAAGAAATATGGACTGTTTCTTAAATGAATACTTCATTTTACGCTTATTTATTTATCCTTTCTGTTTCTATCTAACCCCATTTTTCTCACTCTTTCTTTCAAAAAAACCGCAACTCTCTAAGGACTTTATAATAGATTTATTGGCTACTCAGTGAAAACAATTGATATATGTGAGAGTGCTTGATTCAAGAGCAGCGAAGTAAAAGAGAATATACCTTTTTTATATGGTTTACTACACCTCCTATTTTGATATTTAAAAGCAAAATATTTATACGTATATTTTTCATACTTTTATATGTTATATTAAGCTGCACATTATTTTAAAAATTTTTTTCATTGTTTAGAGAATCTGAGCTTAGAAAGTGTGAAGCGTTCAATATGCAGCCTAAATGAACTTAAAGGGGAATTCCACAAACATCAATTATTAACTAATCCAATAAATATATTAAATGCTTTTATAGTAATCTATGGTCTCAAAAAATCCTGTGCAACTTTTTGGATTTAAAAATATCCTTATAAACTAGTTTTTTCACAACTATATTTTTGGTACATAGGCTTTTAAGATGCCCAAGCCTTAAAAAAAAATTTTTTTTTGTTCTTAAAATGTACAACCTAATACGTATGTGTTACTTACATAAATAGCTTTCAAACTGTAATATAACGCATTGCTGACAGTTCTTTTGAAAATAAATATTTATAATGTTAGGATATAGTTGATATTTATTTTATTTATAGACAAAAGTATTATTATTTCAAAAATATATATGGACAAGTTAATGCTTAAAAAAATCCCGGTCTATAGACAGCTTTTCCTAATTTTACGCAATTATTTTTTATTTTTAATTTGCTCAATACTCGGAGTGCCTACACTCAAAATAATTTTCAATTGCCGCAAACAAAATTACGTTTACAGCAAGTAAGACAAATTTTTTTTTCTCAGTGTAACCTTTCCGGAGATTATGTAAAACTGTACGATCAGGTAGATGCTAGATTTTGCAACCTTGCTTTAAGATACTTAAAAATTTCAGGGCTCACAAAAATCTTTGGGTGCTGCAAATTTAACATGGAATATGTTCATTGGATGGGGAATTTAAAAAAGTTTGGCTCGGCAGGGGGGGTGAAAAATTAACGTTTTGAGGGGGGGGGGGGGGTGAAATGGACTTAGAATATTTTCGATTTAGGGACTTAGAATAATTTGAAGTGGGAGTCAAGACCTGATCAGGCCCTCATAACAACAAAAACTTAGAATACTTTAAGTTTACGGACTTAGGATAATTTATATTTCAGAATTTATTGTAATTTCGGTTTTTGGATTTATTACTGTTATGAGTGAACATGTTCCATGTTCGTTGGTTGTGTAGTTACACAAACCAGTTATAAATTTTTAATTTACTTTTTAGAAGCAAAAAAATACTGATAAAAAAACATAAATTTTTTGAATTAATTTTGTTTAAGCCATATTTTAATACGTGTTTGAGGACGTATGTATATGAGTATTTAAACATCATTTCCTTTAAGTCTTAGATAAATCCCGAAAATATCGAGGGGCTGTTCATTCATGATATCTCATGGCCCCTCCCAGCCTCGCACGGACTCTCAGCTACTATGGCCTCACTAGGGGTCGCAGGTTCTCTCCCGGACTCGCCAGGCCTCGCATGGACTCGCAAGGACTCACATGATCTAAAAGTTCTTAAATGACCTCTAAGTCTTCTCAGACCTTTAAAAGCCTCAAAATGCCTAAAAAGACTTGAAAAGGTCTTATAAAACCTTATAAGGCTTCTTAAAACCTAAATAATAAAAATAGGATTTTCTGGGGCAGTATTGCATAGCAATCTGGGGCAATTATTTTTCCTTCGCGGATAGCAAGAAACAAGTATTTGCTGGCTGTGCAACAGCCGCCCCTTAAAATAAGTACGGCCCTTATCCATAAATAAAAAATGCCCCAAATTGCAGTTTACCATTCTCAGCTTCGCCTCGGAAGGTAATTAACCTGCGATTTGGGCATTCTTTGCTTTTCTGTGCAAGAGCCGTAAAAGTACTGTTTACAATAAATAATTATAAATGATTAATTAATTATCTAAAAATTTTATTTATCTAAAATTTTCCACCTATTCCCAAAATAAAGCTGTTTAATAATAATTTAACTCTGTCTGATTAAATATAAACCTATACTACTTAAAAATTTTATTTAAACGAAAAAAATTCATGCACCTCAAGCATTTATTATTTGTTTGTTTGTTTTTTATTTTAATAAGAATACAAAAGTATGACATAAAGAATACATGAGAAATTTTATTCTTTAATATATACAACAAAAACACAACAACAAAAACAGCTTTGGAAAAAAAAAACGGAGAAATCAAAGAGTAATAAAGGAATTCTCAGTCTAGCAAGTATAGGTACATGTATGTTAAAAAAAAAATACTTTTTATATCTACATAAAATATAACCTGAAAAAAAGTATGTTTATAATGAATATTGTAAGCACGTAAATATGTAGAAAAGATGTAATGACAATAATAACGGTAACAAGAATAACAATAACAACTATATCAGTAAAGAGTAGGCGTGGAAAAGGGCCCGTATAGTATTTTTGTTGAAAGGGATGCTTTTGATTATCTTCATAGACAATAGCCAGGCTCTGATAGCCCGCGTACAACCACCATTTGAAAAGCCTTTAGTGTACGTATACATAAATTTGTACATAATAATGCGTATAAAGACACACGGCATGGGATCGGAACTACTGATGATGCTACTCTACTCATTTATACTCTTTCTTCTTCTGTCCTGGTTTTCCAAGGTCTCTTTATTTATACGTCGTATTTATCTAACAATTTTATACGTATCTGCGTGAACATCAGTAGTAAATACTAGTGTATACAAATATTTCTAGCTACTCTTGCTGCATCTATGTCAACTTTCTAAATAAATATATTTTCTCTTGTATATTATAGATAAATAGGTGACATGAACGAAGGTTATATTATCATAGCAGATATATATTTGTTTATAGAGAAAAGGTGTATTATACTTGTATTTTCCTCTAGCTCTATCAAAACAATGCTTGTATTCAATTTACTAATACATAATATAAATATATTTATATGATAATATCAATAATCAAAATCTATTTGTAACATCTACATTATTCCTTGAAACTATACGTAAATAGATAAAAAACTACATGTGTTCAAAAATAATTTAATTAAAATTTTCCTACACAAAACTTGTTTTTTATTTTCACGAGTTTTGAGATTTAACGAAAAAAATTTTTTTATCGCAGTACCTGCTAATCTAAGTTTCATCAAGTAATTTAAATTTATTTAACTGATTTAAATATCCATCAGTTTGTGATTTCATTTAGAAGAATAAAATTTCATTTGGAATGAACTACAATTGCTTCATTTGTTAGTTTAATTTTATCTTTACTTACATAAGCTTATTGTACAGAAAATGAAACCAGAAAATGTGTTTTTGACATTACGTCAAGTTAATTGACGTTAATTAACATTACATCTAATTAAATTAATTTATTATTAAAAGGAACCAAATAATTCAATTTTCATTAATTTCTTTCTATTAAAATTTAATAATTTTATTTAACAACATTGATCAAATCTAGAATCAAACTCGAAGTGGCCCAAAATGAAAACAATTTTTTTTTTTGGGTAATCCAGGTAAAAAGAAAACTTTTTTCCCATTATATGTATTTATAAAAAGTGCATCAGTTTTGAAATAATTAAGGCCCTTTTTAAAGCCCTAAAAATCAAAAATCTTAAAAAAACCAATTTTCGAGAATCAGAAATTTTTGGTCAAAATTAATATTTTTCAAAAATTTTGATGAGAATACAAATCCGAAACCTAAAATAAGCCTTTAAGAAAAAATTTATGCGGTAAGTTAAGCTAGACCTAATTACCAGTACATATGAAAAAAAATCACCTGGCAGAAGTTATAATAATATTCATCATATTGTTCAAAAATTGTTATTTTTAATAAAATTTGACCATAAATCTACGCTATTTAAAAATTTTTTTTTTCAAGAACCCCCCTAGATTTTTGAGTTATTTGATTTTCCTCTATTCTTCGTTATATTTGTTTCTTATTCTTTTCGAAATCTTAAAAATGTATGTTGAGGTTTTTAAACATTAGTTCTTTAGTTAGATATATGAAAAGAGGATAAAAACCTATAGGGTAAATAAAAATAAAAATTACAATAAACTTGAAAAAATAGAAACTTAAGATTTTACGTTTTACGTGAAAACGCCCGTATATAGACTCTAAATACCAAAGCTTATGGAATTTCATTAATTACTGGGATTTATAAAGCGTTAAAAAAAATATGTAAACCACTATACGATATAATAACAGAGTTTTTAAAGTTACTATAAAAAAAAAATTATTAAAAAAATAAAATAAAATAAAAAATTTATTATACAATAAATTGCATGGAAAATTTTTATATTAAAATTTTTTTCTACAAAAAACAAAGCAATTTGATATTAAATGTTACGTATAAAAAAGAATTTTTTAATCATGTATATGAAAAATATTTTATTAATTTTTTTGTACATCACTTACAATAAAATTTGATAATGAATATTGTCCAAAAAGACACTTTAAATTTAAACAATCCAGCATGTTATTTACAAAATTTGTAACAGATAACATAAACCATAAAAAAGTAATCATATAATAATCATTTTTAAAAAATAAATTAATACAAATATATAAAAGTGTAAATTTTAATGTTTTTTCGAAAATTTCATATAAACCATTAAGCTATAAACACTGTTTGGTCTTTGCGCATGGGGCCTTTGACCCCCCTGACCTCGAAAATTTTTGCATTAACTGAAATATTAATAGCATCAAAAGATTATTGGGCTTTTTAACCTTTCCTAGTCTAGTTATCTAGGTATTTTATCTTAAAAGTAACCTAACTATAGAGGGCCGAAGGACCCATGTGCATCAGAAGAATAATGCATTAATTAACTAGTTAATTTACACCTTCACTAAATACATTCTTTGACTGTAACAAATATATTTTTCGTTTCTGGCTCAAATTATAGAAATACAGTTAGTTTGACAACCAATTATAATTATTTTTGAGTGGTTCTTATAAGGGGTAAGATTCTTACTACCTTTAGATATCCAAATTACATCAAATGGTTATAGATGCGTTTATTATGTTGAAAAAACATTTCAAACATATCCTCTGTTCATGCAAATGGGCACTCTGATACTAGAAAAGCAGGGCTCAGAGCTTTTTGGTTTTTTTATGTGACGTAAATGGGTTTTATAGATCTCAAAAATTTTGTGTAAGCGCCAAGTTACCAAAAATTTTTTACTTGTTTCATTTCCTGAGACGTTTTTGAGAAATGGGTTTTCAAGGTAAACAATAAAAATGAGCTTTTTTAAAAAGTCATGCAATTGGGACTGTAACTTTAAATTATCATATCTGATAAATAATAACAAATAATTCAAAAGGGTAAAATAAAAATTTTTTGGAAACTTAAGTCTTGTAAGAATTTTTTGAGACCTATAAAACCGATTTTCGTCAAAAATTACAAATTTAGAAACAATTTAAAAATTGGTGATTTTTAGCCAAAAATTACCATTTGGTTAATTGGCTATGGTGATGGGGGAATTTGTGATAAAAAATGCGATTTACGGCTTTTGAAAGGGACACTTACACCAAAAAAATGAGATACCAGAAGTATTTTGCATAACTTTTCCCCCCATTCCCTATATTTTAAGAACCTTTTACTGGTACCCCTCCCTATGAATATGTTACAAGTTAGAGGTTTAAACATTACATTGAAAATACCAAAAAAAAACCTATTTTCCTACATAAAAAGATTAAGCTTACCGAATGCTTATTTAACCTAAAAAACTTTATAATTTAACCTATTTTCGAACAATTGGTTAAATTAATAAACTTTTTTAGGTTAAGTAATCTTACTTCGGTAAACTTACTGCAGAGTAAGCTTACGGAAGTAAGCTTATTGTTAGTCAAAATTAAACTTACAGTAAGCTTAATCTTTTTACGCGGGTTACAAAATAGAGCCCTGCGTTTCTAGGTCCAGATTGCCCTTTTTCAACATAATAAACTCATCCATAACCATTCGGTGTAATTTGGTATTCCAAAGATAGTGAACTAATAAGGGAATTATTAGTAAAACTGACCTAAAGGATAAGTGATAGTCTGGTAATTTGAAAAAACTGATTGGATTGGCTTTAGTATGTAAAAATACGATAACATACAACTTTTTAAGGTTCCAGGTTTAGAAGTTGTAAAATGGGACTGTTTTTTTATTTTTAAAATCTTGACGATTAAAAGAATATTAATATGACGTACTTAAGGCATAAAGTCATATAATAAACAAACTTAAAAATCGTTTAAAAAATTAATTTTGACGTGTCTATTAGAATAACTTTTGATTTACGGCTCGTAACCAGAAAAGTACAGAATGGCCCAAATTTAATGTAAATTACCTTCTGAGGCAAAGCCGAGGATGGTATATAGCGATCTGGGGCTTTCTTTTTATGAACAAGGGTGATATACAATTTTTCTGCGTAAGTGGTGAGAAAACACGTCTTTTTCGTCCACGAAGTGGCCTGGAAATGCATGCTTGCTGGCCGCTGAATATATAAATATGATTTTAGTTCTTATGCTGCAATGCATGTCCGGTTGATCACTAATCCATATAATTATATGGATCTCAATTGAGATCCTGATAATCGAGGTTATAGTGTATTCTTAAGAATTTTCAATTTTGGTTTTTCATATAGCATTACAGAAGTGTTCAAAACTTTCTGAAAAAGAGAGTCTGTAGTAATAAAATCAAGTCAGAATTTTCTTTAGTCGACAGAAAAAGTCGGAAAATGTAAAGTATCAATAAATGTAAAGGTATTAAATTTCTTTTTTTTAGTTTTTAAGAATTTCAAAGGCAAATATACAAAAAAAACTGATTACCAAGAAAAATTACAAGGTAAAACAACTTTTAAGGCCAATCGAAAGAAAAAAAAAACGCTTTTTAAGAAATTCAAAATTGAAATTTCTCGATTTTCCAAAAAAAAATTTTGTCAGTATCGTCTTTGGAGGGAAATTTTACTTAATTTTTTTGAGACGAAAATAATTTAAAGCTTTATTTAAAGTATAGAAAAATTAAAATTTTAAAAATTGCGCAAATTTTATTCGCTAATTTGAGAATTTATAAAAATCTAATAACAGCTAAGGTGCATGGGAGCCATGGGTCGGGTCCATTCAAAATGATCTCTTCGAAGGAGTCAATTAAACGGCATTTTTCCTTTCCATGGGTCTTCTTGCAGTGGAGATTTTACTCTCTTTACCGAGACTTCGGCTTCACGATTTTTTATGAGTTCTCCATTCCATAATGTGATGGAAGGGCAACTGGACGGGAATTCGATGCAAATATCTTTGGCACGTTTAATTCTAAGGAACGCCTCTTATACAAAGGCCTAGTCGTTGTTAGGCCCCATTTCGTACCTGCTTTTGGACTTAATATTATTTCATTTATTAATTGATCTAATATTTCAACAGCGAAATTTCGTTCATTTGTTTTGCATTCACGTTAATAAGTACAGAAAACCAAATTTTGTGTATGATTTTTGATTGTTTAACGAATCAGCAATTGTTAAATCAGCAACAATTAAAAAAAAATGCCTTCAAATATTTATATACATGTTTTTCTGTGCACAAATACAAGTTAAACTTAAATGTATGAAATTGATCAGAATTAAAATAATTCTGTAATTAAAATATTTTATAATAGAAATATAAATTAATAACAAAATTAAATAAACATACAAACATTTGAGTTAATACGAATGAATTAATTTCTTCGTTTGTCCATTGTAATGAATTAATTAAACCACCTAATCAAAAATAGACTGGTTTATGTATGTAAATGTTCTGATAAACTGTTATAACGCGTAAGAGAATCATCACCCACAATACCTAAAACCACAATTTCAAATTACAAAATAATACAAATTTCTCATTAAATTTCACATTTAGAATTTGTTGTAAAATTCTATATAAATTAAAAATGATAAAAATTTCATAGCTGAAAATATTGAGTAAATTTCTATATAAAAATTGACATAAAGTTAAAGTGCATAAAATCAAGAAATAAATCGATAGATGCGTGCATATAAAGGATAAACAGAAGCTGGATACAGTGAGAAAATGTCTATATATGAACTTGATGCACAGAGTACAACCCTTTAACAAGTAAGCACCCTCCCTATATATATCTATTAAAACCTCATTCAACGACATACATACCGAATTTTATATGTGTGTATACACTTTACATATGCCAGGTAGATTATATATATGTGTGTAAGGATAAATATATAAAAGGGAAGGAGAGGAGTGCCTGACTATGCGATCAATGCCAAAACCATATCATCTTCGTCAGATGAACATGAATTTATATCTTTTTATTCGCTCTATCTTTCAACCGGTTACCATGACAACCTAGCCCGAGCATCCCTCGATCCTCTGTATTCGTACGTGTATTTGTATACAGGAACAGGTAATACAATTTACTGTATATAGCATTAGAGTTTAAAGTTCAAAACGAAAGATGACCAAGTGTCAACACATTCACACCTTTGTAGATGTTCATGAATGATTTCTTGGTCATGCAACTTTGAACTTCTATACATCTATTTTGTACACATACAACTCATCATTTTCTATTCAAAATATTTAAATAATTAGTTCTTTTTTAAATAAATAAATTATTTTTTTTTTTAATGAAATTTTCTAATTTATTAATAATTTTTCCAAAGCCATGTAATACCCTGAAATCTAATTAATCTTTTGAAAATGACAAGCTCTTATGTAAGACTAATTATGTTTTTTAAAGGTTTAATTAATTTTAAAATAACGTCAAATGAATTCAAATAATAAATGGAAATATAATTGAATGTAATGTAAAATTTGAAAATAATAAGAGAAAAAAAAAATAAAACGAAAAATTTATTTGAAACGAAAAGAAATTTAAATAAATTGATCTTCATACAGTTCAAACCAAGATAAAATATATAAAATAGTGTAATCGAAATTTAACCTAATCCTTCAATATATAAACATAAAACTATTGTCAACTCCTTTTATCCGGACATTGCCCGGTGTATGTATGATTTTTGTACGCGGAAGATGCAGAGGTGCCCAAATATATATATGTGAGTTGCCGCGCATTTAGTAGAAGAAAAGAGAGACATCTAGTGGGGGGATGAAAATAGGGGAAGCAAACGGTTAGGTAAATTTAGAGTGGGGGCGAGTATATGTAGCCGGTGCCAGGGGGGAATTTCCAGTTCGTCCAAGAGGACCGTAACGTGGATATGGTTTTGTTGTAGCTCGAAATAAATTTTTTTTTGAGTTTTTTAATAAAATATTTTTTTTTGAATTATGAACTGTATTGGTAATTTATATTTTCACGAAAAAATGAAGAAAATTATGAACTTTGAAATTGAAGTACTTGAAAAATTCAATGGATCGACTGCAAAGAAGAAAAGAAGATTATTTCGATGCTGTATTTTATTTAATTTATAACCGTTTGCACCTGACTTTTTTGCTGAATTATAACTGTAAGTAAATTATTTAAATTTCAATTATTCTTTGTATTTCACGAGTAATCAAAAATTTATTCAAATTTTTAAATCCTTTAATTCAAAAAATTGACAAAGTGAAATTTTCTTACTTTTATGTGGTTTTATTCGTTTAAATATTTAAATTATTACCAAGGATTTATGAAATATTAAAAGGGAATATTTTAAAACCGAATCATTAAAAAGATCAGAAAAAAATCGCTTGGTTATTAAAGAAAATAGAATGTCAAAAGAGAAAAAATTTATAGCTATAATAGATCAAAATTTCCTTTAAAAAAAAAGATTTTCTGATTGAAATACCAAAAAAAAAGTATGCCCCGTAGATTTTCTTATGGATTTTTAAAGATCCAATTTTTTTTTATTTTTTTTTGAAAACTATAGAAACTAGTACCGATAGTAGTATTAGTAGTAAAAGTTATCTTTCTGCTTTTCCGGTTAAATATATATATATAGAGAGTAGCTTACAAGTATAAGTTTCTCGTTCACCGATAATCGAGCGTGACGCTCTCACTAACTAATTTTATGAGTCCTCTTATTCTCATATCATTTCTCTCTCATTCTTTTTATTTCTCTTTGATTATATTTTTTTTTTCATCTCTATTTTTGTTACATAAAATTTTTCTCTTTTTTTTTTCTTCTCTCATTGAACAATTCGCTTACCACCAAGTTTTTGAGCTTTATGAAGCTTGATATAGTTTGAACAATCTTCTTTTTTTATCCTTGATTTAATTTTAAATTATAATTTTTTTCTTTTTTGAATAATTTTCTGCTTATTTTTTAATATTAAACTGTTTTTTGAAAATATTTTTCAAGATTTTTAATAAAAAAAACCAAAAGTAAATTGTGGTATTATGTAAATTTGAGTAGTGGTTCAAAGTAAACAAAACTATCGATAGTTAATTTACATTTACTTTTGTTTAAAATTTAATTGATTTGAAAAGTTTTTTTATATTATTAAGCTACGTAGGAAGAAATATGGGGTAAAAATCTTTGTGTAATCTTCTTTTAGCTTGATTATTTAGAAAAAGCTCGCCACAATTATAGAGTATTTAGGTCAAGCATGGATTTTACTGGTCGTATAAGCGGTTTATACCATCTTACGTTCCTTGGAAAATATATATATTGTATCTATATCCTGCAAGAAATTTGTTCTTTTACAATTCCTCCATAACCTGGTTTAGTAAATAAAATGAAAAATTATTCAAAAAGCTTCATTACATAATAGTTTTTAGCGTCTTATCTACTTATTCCATATCATGTACCGTCAGCTTACAAATTTGACCCCAAGTTTACAGAAATTTAAATCTACTACAAATTCGACTTCCAAGTAATAAAATGTCCGAAATAGAAGAAGATAATAATTTTATTTCCCTTATTTGTTATAAAATTAATAAAAAACAAGAAAAGTAATTTAGCACCAATTTACTCAGAAAAGTATGTATGTGTTTTATATATATCCCATTAATTAATTTCCCTTGAGTATATATAACTTTTATTCAATCTATAAAGCATCAATCCAAAAGAATAAAAAGAAATAAAAATAAAATTAAGAAAATAATCGATTAAAGCACTAAAAAAAAAAAAAGAAAAAAAGTTTTAAAAATACTATTTTTATTTTTCATTATTAAAAGGATAATTTAATAAAAAAAAGGTTTTGTTATAAAGATAGGCGTAAAATATAAATTAATTTAGCAGACATTTTGATAATTAATTTTAAGTCAGAAAAAAGTGCGTAGATTTTAATTGATTTTGTCTTATTGACATTAGACACGAAAAATAATAAAGACATTAAGTAGAAAATAAATATTCACCCCTTTTATTTTTTCTACTTGGATTAAATGTTTCGGGAAAACGAAATTAGGTCAAATCTTGATTAATAATAATTATTATTCCTTTTATTGATTATTTTTAATGCGGGTAGTAAATTTTTTTTTCTTCCTTTAAGTTATTATTATTTAAGGGGGTTTTCAACTTTATATAGATTTTTCCATTTTGATTTATTATATTTTTCGTTTTTGTTAATTGAATTTAATAATTCTTCTTTTTTTTTTATACTTAATTTAATTAACATGAAATTTTATACGATTTTTTTGTAATAAAATTTAAATTAACGACTTCTTCTTTATTTACGTTATGGATCAATTCAAAGATTTGTGAGAAAAAAAATTTTAATTAGAATTCGTACATGAATAAATTTTTCATATTATTGGTTCTTTTTTAGAATATTTTTTATTCATATAATCAGTTTTTGTGCCCTTATGAAAGTATAAAGTCTTTATCTGAAAAATTAGGATTTTAAAAATATTTCGTTTTATAGTAGTAGTTTCAGTTAATTTATTTTGTGTTAATTAGTTTTGTTAATTAATTTTGTGTACTCTGAGATTGCCCTATTTAACTCAAGAATTTTCTTAAAAATCACTTTAAAAGTCGAATACCGAATTAACGAAAATTATGGATGGATCCAAAAAAAATATTTAAAACTTTTTACACTTTTCTTCTATACGATATTTATAAAAAATATATAAAAATATAAATAATAATAAATTAATAAAAACGACGAGATAATTTTATAACCAGCATATTTATTTGCAGATGTGTTTTTCCAATAGTTTAAACAAGTATCATAAATATGTCTTAATATCTACTTTTATTATCCGGAATTTAATAAAAACGTTTTCAAGAATGCATAAAATATCGATTTTACGAAATCCCAATAAAAGTTTCAAAATTTTTAATGATTTAAAAAAAAAAATTCTTTCAAAAAACTTTACGAGAGAAAGAAAGTTTCAGAAAAAAAAAATTGAACACTAAAAAATTTAACATTTATAATAAATGCAAATTTTAATTTAAAAAAAAAGAAAAATGTTAATATAAAATCTAGTAAATAATAGTTATAATACACCTGAGGTTTATTTATATATAAAAACTTACGTAAAGATATAGTTTAACTAATTATAAATTTCTTTTAACCAATAAAAAGATTAAAAAAAGTATAAAAATTTTTTTTTTATTTACATTTATTAGGAGTTTATATTATAAACTTTTAAATACAGTGAATATACTTTATAATGAAAAACTTTTTTTAAATCTATATTAAATATTTGCGTTATGGAGTTGAAAAAAAAAAAGTTTAAATTATTTTTATCTCAATTTGTTTTTTTTATTCATGCTTTTCAGTTTTTTTTTTCGTGTAAAATGAACAGTTTTTTTTTAATTCATAATATTGTGCTTGTTTTAGTTGAAAATTCATTTTTTTATGTCGGTTTCCAAATACAAAAATTATTATTGCAAATGAAAAGATGAATTATACAGATTAGCCTGACAGTTATTTTAAAAAATCACTTGGATTTTTGATTACCAGGTGAAAAAAATTGCCTTAAAAAAAAAAATAAAATTCCCAAAGTCATAGTTGCCACCAATTGCATGGGCTCTTATGGAGTAAATTTTTGGTCCCACGAAAAACAATGTTATTTTCACGTGCTCAATGACATTTCAGTTGAATTATTACACGAAACTAACTTTGGGAATCTTAATTTTTTGGTAAATAGCAAATATTGTCACCCAATAATCAAAAGTCCAAGCGATTTTTTGAAATAACTGCCAGACTAATAAATAATTTAAACATTTTCAGGGTATTTATAACTTTGAAGATTACCAAAATACACGTAAAAATTTTAGTGCTAATGAGAATTTGATTTTAACATAGTTTTTTAAATATAAAATGTAAAAAAATAAAAAAGTATTATTTTTTATCACCAGCCAGAAAGCACATTTTCCGGGTCTTGAAAAAGAAAATTCACGTACAGTTCTTGGCCATAAAAAGAGAAAGTCCCAAATGACAAATTATGGTAAACTTCAATTTGGGCCATTCTTTATTTTTCTGGCCATAGGCCCTAAGGTACTATTTTTATTTGACAAAATTAAAATTTCTTGATATGTTTGAGAATCAACTGTAATTTTTTAATCACTATAAAATTATTATTATAAGTTTTTGTTACGTCAATTTATTATTTAATTTTCTCTCGCAAGGGAAATGTTTCAAATCAAATAAATTCTTCCTTCAAGCATCAATGCACCACTAAATGTGCTCTAATTTTAAACATGAATAAATAATGAAACTGTAAATTTCATAAATATTTATAAAAATTAAAAATTAATAGTATTAATTACTACTCTCGTAATCATGGATCATTAAATATTTATTGATTTTTAAATAATAAAATAAAATTATATATTTTAAACTAATTAATTTTTAAAATACCTATTAACCTAATTATTTATATACAAAATAATTTATTAGTTATTTACTTATCGTAATTGGTGCATATATATCGTAACCCTTTTTTTAAACAAATTTTTTTAATTCTGTTAAAATATAGTTTTAAAAAAAAATTTTTTTAAACTTTTTTTCTTAACTAAAGCAACGGTAAATGTTGACCTATAACCAATATATCAAATTTATCATCATTTAATTAAAATTATTCCAAGTCCACTTGACCCTCGAACATCTTCCATAATCAAATCATAATTAATTGCGACACCGTGAAATGAATTTTTCCCCTTTTCCAAGCATCGCAATTAAAATAAAAAGAATCGAAAACTATAAAGAAAGCCTTTATTTTAAAAATAATACAAATATAAATATCGAAGTTTAAAATAGCATAAAAAAGTATAATACGAATAGAAAATAAAGGATTGAAAATATAAATATAAATAGATGGAAGGATGCGTATAATGGTTTGAAAATTTTTAACAATAGGATCGTTAGTGCCTGAAGCCTGAGGCACTCCTTATGCATATACATAAAATTACCGAGAAAAAGCAAAAGTAAAAAAGGCAGTACTTCTCTATACTACCAAAGCTATATAGACCTCTGAAAGCTTACCCCTGAGACGTTCCATAGTGCTTTTTTTTTATACTTAAAAAACTCTTTGAAATATATAGAAGACTTATTTTCAGTTCAAGTATTTTAATATATAGAAATAGAGAGACGAATAAAAATCATGCGTATGTATTATACGATCAATCGTCTAATGATACTCCGGAGGTATTAACTTTTTTATCCAAAGAGAGGGTGGGAGAGAAAAAAAAAGCACTAACTTTGAATAAAAGAGTGAGATTTTATAATATGTTATGTATGATTTTTTAATGGATGTAAGAGAGAAAAAAATTTTTCATGCTTTTAACACTTTTCATTTTCTATATACGAATTTTAACGGCACTTGAAAAAAGAATGGTTGATTGTAGTATCAAGTTTTTAAATATTTTATTAATTTTATGCATCAAAATTTATAAAAAGAAACAGAAAATCGTGTTGAGAAGGGTATCAGTCATTTTTTTTAGGCTTAATTTTTTTTTGCAACTGGAAAAAGTTTCCTCACTTTCTTTATTTAATTTAGAATAATTTGGCATAAACATTTTTTAATTTAAAAAAAAACAAGGCTCTATGTTCTTGGACAAAATTTTCGAGTATTTGAAATTTTTCTCAAAATCATACGGCCTTAATAAACAGGATCACCCTATGTATCCAAATGTCTGATTCGTGGAGAAATTTGGTCCTCTATATAAAATGTAACTGGGTAGGTATGCATGTTGGAAAAGGTGTATCTTGAAAATTTTAGAGCCTAATCAATGAAGTAAAAAAAGCCCTAGATGAAAATTTTCTAATTTTCTATCTGATCTAGTTAGACCAACAGGAAGGCAAAATTTATTTTATCATTGCTACAAATTAAACTATTTTTTAATTTTAAGTTATTTGAAGTGTATCTAATAACTTTTATCAATAGAAAAAGTTAAGATTACTACTGATTTTTTTAAATTAAATTTAAAAAGTGTTTAAAAGGCCAAAATATTTTATATTTAATAAAAAAAGTGGAAAAAAATTTTCTCCCGATAGAAAAAAAATTTCTTTAGAAATTCAAGAAATTCAAATAATGTAATAAATACATGCATGCAAAAAATTAGTTAACAAAATTATGATTTTTTTACTATATGAAGTTCATTAAATTTACCAATATTTATTAATTTGTATTCACAAAATTTGTAGAAGTTAATTTAAAAAAACTTATTTTGCATTAATAATTTAATTCAAGGCAAAATATATAATATACCCAATCAGCCAAACTGCTTTAATTAAAAATTCAATAAAGTTGCTAGAATACCAAGCAAATATAAACTCTGGGTGAAAAATAAGCAATAAAAATTAAAATATGCATTTTTACTTTTAATTTCTAATAAACTACAAGCTTCAAATTAAACCGGAAAAATAAAAAATTCGTTGAATCTTCAACCAAAGCGCAATTTAGCCATGCAAATATATGTAAAAATTAAAATATCATACTTGCTCTTTGATAACGAGTAATACGAATTGACAAAAAATCTCATTTATTACCAAAAAATATTTCATTTCCAATTTCAAAACTAATTACGACAATATTTTGCTAAAGCTTTATTTATACCTAGAAAATGACACATAAAATAAATTTCCTTTTATGCACTATAAAAACCACATAAAAGTGTAAATCTCGAAATCTAATAATAAAGAAAAAGAAGAAAAAAAAATTACATTATTATGTAACACCAAAAACAAAAATTCAGTCATAAATATAAAAAAATATAAGTAATCATATTTATTTATTTATTATATTTTTTTTTTCATAGATTTACAAAACAATAAGTTGAAGGTATTCCCATGATAGTTTGTCAGGGTTTTCATGAATAATAACTCCCTTGTGTATCATTTTTTTTTTTGGGTCACAAGATTCTACTGTATGGTAAAACCCATAGTTTCTACTTTTCTAAGAAGTACATTATCATGTCGTTTTTAGATATCATATAATATAAACAACAAAAAATTTATATATTTTTTCATAATTCTGTAATATTTTTTTATTTTCTTATGTAAATATCTTGGTAAATATTATATATCTTACTTTTTTTTGTTTTATATTATAACTTTTCAAATAACTTAAAACATTTTATGCTTTTATTTTTAAAAAAAAAATTTGGAATAAGATTTATCATATACATAAGTCTTGACAGTCATTTGGAATTTATTTTATTAATACTTTATATGTACAGCAAAAATTTCAAATTTTTACCCAGCGGCAACTCAAATCAAATTGAAGAAATAGCGAATTCTCTTAATTTTTTTCGAATTTTAGGTTCACTGCACAAAAATTCATTTTACATACATTACGCTCAAAGATCTTCTAAAAACAGAAATTTTTAACTTTTATTCCACTGTCTGTCTACATACACAGTCTTTGGGTGCTGTTAACGATATTTTCAAAGTCATTTGACTAACAAAAAAATCATAGGTTAGTATTAGCTACACCAACACTGTGTATCATAGTATATAAAGTAGGGGTGTGCGGTTACCCGACCCGAAGCTTCGGGCGGTCTTGGATTTTTTCGGGTCGGGTCGGGTCGGTCTTCGGTTATACCCGAAAAGCTTCAGGGGTCTGAAGGTATAGTTTTTAGGTGGGAAATTTCCCTGGCATTACGATTCTATCATCCTTTTTGCGCAAAATTTCCATTCGGTCTTAAAAATGAGAATAAAAGGGTCAAAAAATGACTTGCTAAAAAAAAGGATAATTTTTATTAACTTTAAGTTTTTATTTATTTTTTTATGTAAATTAAATAAATAAATAAATAAATTTGCATTTTTTTCACATTAATACTTAGGATGCTATTTTTTTAATGATAAAAAATAATGAAACCTATTCCCAAATTAATTCAGTAATTTAATAATAAAAAATAAAACAATTCGTATTAAAACGTCTTGAAAATCTATTTTTTTAAGTATATTAATACTTAATTTACTTTAAAAAACCATAGGTTCAGCAAGTAGTATTTTCATAAGAAGTCAGATTTCAAAGGTT
Source organism: Anagrus nilaparvatae (assembly GCA_022575985.1). Taxonomy (NCBI): domain Eukaryota; kingdom Metazoa; phylum Arthropoda; class Insecta; order Hymenoptera; family Mymaridae; genus Anagrus; species Anagrus nilaparvatae. The sequence goes on along the minus strand of JAKSXM010000231.1, from coordinate 26,213,548 downwards.
GTTAACCCCCTCCCCCCTTTCACTTGCCAACCCGCGTCAGTTTTCGGACTTCACTTAGAAATTATTATACGAATAACGTGAATTTCTATCGGGATGCAGGGGGTCTCAAAAAATTTATAATAAAAAAATACACCTAAAAAAAATTTTATAGACAAGTTCGAACGCGTTTCAATGATAAAAATTCAAAAAACGCATTTTTGGACGTATTCTAATGCCTAGACATAAGATAATATCCACAATAGCTCATTTTTTTCATTGAACCCTCTAGTTTTTAATGTCTATTGGTACTTTTTTACTTTGAATTTCACACCTGTAAAATGATAGCTGTACCATTAAGAGCTGATATTAAAAAATCAGAAAAATCCAAGAAAAGATAAAACAAAGTTTTTTTTTATAAAGTTAGTTTTCTCATACTTTTGTATTTTTGAAAACAAAAAAATCCAGACCGCCGAGGTAATTATAATATCACGATGATTCCTCTAAAAATTTTGCCAAAGCTGAGAATTTGAACTTTGACTACTTATAACTCAGAAACTAGAGGTCAAAAATATAAAAGTAAAATTGCATAATTGGGTTTTTAGTGCAGAATAATTGTTGAAAATTTAAAGAATATTCATAGAGAAATTTTAGATTTAGTATTTTTTCAAAACCCAAAAATTGCTGAATTGGAAACTGCTTGGCTAATAAAATATTTTTTATCTTTTCTTAATTTCTTCTGATTTTTTGATTTTAGCTCTCGATAGTTTAACTGCCATTTTGCAGCTGGGTAATTCATAATAAAAAAGTACCATAAGACATTGAAAACTAGAGGGTTCAATAAAAAAAATGATCTATTGTGGATTAATTTATTTCAAAAACTGTGTTGTGGAAAAGGATGTGGCTGATTTGACAAAATATATATATTTTTCTTGTTTTATTTTTACCGTTTTATTAATCCCATGATTGGGAAATTAACTTGTGCAATTAACTTTTTACATTAAATATGGCCTCTTTTAGAACTTCATGATATACATGTGACTCTAAGAAACAAATCCAAAACTATATTTTCAAATGCTTTTTGCATTTTTTTTTAAATGTTTAGTTATTTACAGGATTATACTTTTTATAGAATTGTTTTTTTTCAAAGTATTTGGAGTTTCTAATGCGCCTGCAGAACTCAAAAATATAAGTAAAAAAATAAGTTTCTCGTTGGATTTAGACAAAAACATCTATTTTCAAGCCCACACGATAGCTCTTGAAAGTTTTTTTTAGCCTCCTTTAAAATTGGTATTTACTAAAAACTTAAGATTTTTCCAATGGATTCAAATCGTGTTTTATATTATTTTAAAATTCATAGTTTTTCCCCGGAAATCTGATGAAAACATTTATTTTGGCTTTTGACGTTTTATAGAAGAAAAGTCGATTTTTGTCGTTTTGTTGGGTCCCAATTTTAAGGAGACCTAATTTAAAAGTTCTGTAGTTTTTGAATAAATTTTTTTGAATATTATTAACAAGAGAAATATGCGTTTTTCCCCCAAGAATCAAATGATTAATTTCTTTTCAAAAAAATTTTATTTGCCAATTTTTTTATGGAATTTCAAAGAGTACTCATAGACACTTCTTTCCTGAAAATTAGAAAAATGTGTTTTTCATAAGTCTCGAGATATTACAGCGTTTAGGCATAAGAATACGTCCAAAAATGCGTTTTTTGAATTTTCATCATTGAAACGCGTTCGAACTTGTCTATAAAATTTATTTTAGGTGTATTTTTTTATTATAAATTTTTTGAGACCTCCTGCATCCTGATAGAAATTCACGTTATTTGTATAATAATTTCTAAGTGAAGTCCAAAAACTGACGCGGGTTGGCAAGTGAAAGGGGAGAGGAGGTTACCAACTTTGAAATGTAAATTTATTTATTTATTTATTTAATTTACATAAAAAAATAAATACTAATAACTTAAAGTTAATAAAAATTATCCTTTTTTTTAGCAAGTCATTTTTTGACCCTTTTATTCTCATTTTTAAGACCGAATGGAAATTTTGCGCAAAAAGGATGATAGAATCGTAATGCCAGGGAAATTTCCCACCTAAAAACTATACATTCAGACCCCTGAAGCTTTTCGGGTAAAACCGAAGACCGACCCGACCCGACCCGAAAAAAGTAAAATTGGTCTTTCGGGCGGGTACCCGAATATTCGGGTAACCGCACACCCCTAATATAAAGCTTTTTGGGCTGGTCACGTGATAGGAAAAAATAACATGTCCTCTAGAATCCCATAATTAAAGCACTGTCACGTGATCAAATGAAAAGCCTTATACGGATCTACACCATAAAAACCTTTAAATATAGCACTAGCAACACCCAAAGACCATGTAGTTTATTTTTACAATCCGGAAAATTAAAGAAATTTTTAAAAGAATTTATTAACCAAAAGTATAATATCAAAAATTTAGTAAAACCAAACAAATGAAATTTTTCTCTTTGAATTATTTCATGAATATAAATAATTTCTCTTACTAACTAAATTAAAATGCAACAAAATTTTTCATCTAACAATAAGTAAAAACAGTAAATAACAATATTCAAATTTTTTGTTTGGTTTTTTTTTTTACTGAAAATACCATTTTTATTATTATGCATTATACAATTACAAATAATTAGACTAAATCTTTGTGGTAAACCTTTTATTATTTCATTATATTTTATTATTTCACATTTAGCTTGGTTTTTGAAAAAAAGAAACAATTTTAAGAATTTTATTTTAAGCAAAACCGCATAGTGGAAGTTTAAAAAAAGCTTTATATTCAGATTACTGATGTTGAATTAAAAAAAAAATACCTGAACAAAAGTTAAAGTAGCTTTTTTCACAAATTTTTTGAATGACTGAAATTTTAATTGTTAAATTAAAAAATTTAATTTTTTTAATAATATTAGTTTAACAAAAAGTCATTAATAACAATTTAAGCTACATCGAATAAATCTATTTTTTTTTTATTGCTTGTTTAATACTCTTGTACTCTTCCTTTTGAATTCTTTATTGCAAATAAAAAAAGCCTGTAAGAACAATTCCAATTATTTTTTACTTAGTATTTATCTACGTACCTAATTTTAAAAGTAAATGATCAATTAGTTTTGATACGAGGCTAATTTCTTTTATTTTATTTCTTGTCACATAATCAATTTATTTTTTCTTAGCTAATTTATTCAGATAAACCAATGGCTTAATTTTGACCCGTTAATTACTTTAGTTCAAAAGTTGTTTAATTTACAGAATAATATGAAAATTAAAATATTAAATATTATTTTTCTACTTTTAATAACGCTTAAATACGTGAATAGGAACTTTTATTTAACTTTATTTTTATAATACGAGCAAAATAAAAAGTTTTAGTTTTATCAGGTTCTTTACGAGCTAGTAAATGAACATATATTTAGATAGCGTAATTATTATTTAAGTACTTTTATCTCCCTGACGTTACAAAAAAAAATTTTTTATTCATATGGTCAAAGCGACTTACAAAAATGGTTAACTTGATTAAAATTTTGCTCAAGGGGTGTTCCAGTTAGAACAGTTTCAAAAAGCTCTAAGTTTTTGGCAGTGAAAGCTTCGTTGATTAGTATACTTTGGAAATTGTGCTGACACTTCCAAGATTTTCGTTTTAGTGGAGCTTTTGATAGAAGTTTTGATTTTTCCCTTGTATTATTGTTTTAAAAAATAACAGCTTAAATATATCTTTGTGCAAAGTTTCAAGTTAATACAAGTAAATATTTATTGTATTATTTAATTTAACTAATAATTACGTTAAAAAGTTTCACTAAAAATATTGAGTAATTAAAAACTATTTAATTACATTAAATATGAAAGTATTTTTACTTATTTACTTTGCTTGATGTTTATTTTTCACTTGAACTTTCTAAACTCTCATTGAATTTCAAAAAATCTAGAGAAAACCACCTTTTTAATTAATAAAGAATAAAATAAAAAATGAAACCTAAATGTTTGTAAAAAAAATTTTTAACGTTCAGATTATTGCTATTTTTAGTTTGTGTTTAGAATACGATTGTGAATAAATTTTCTTTGATCATGAATTTTAAAGCTCAACAACCAAAAAAACTGATATGTCATTTAAAATTGATTTCAAAAAATGATTAGGTAATCATCAGCTAAAGTTACTGTAATTACATGTTTATTATTTTAACTTATTTCTATAAAATTAATTGATTTAAAAGCCTCAAATTCAGAAATCGTGTACTTTTTGAATCAATAGAGGTTTAGTGTAATTACTTATCAAATTACAATATCCAAACAAAATAACCACAAATACATTTAACTAAACTAATCGTTATCAATTTAATTATTTTATTCTTATTAAAATTCTCAATAAAAATTTATACAACGAATAACATAAAATAAATCATTTTGTAAAAAAAAAAAATTATTCAAAAAATAGTATAAATATTTAATAAGTTCAATAAAAAAATTTATTCATGTATACAAAATAAAAAAAATCTCTTTTTAATAAATAACAAAAATTCAATACACGTATAATCTAAAAAATTTTATACCAGGAAATGTTATATTTATTTGAAAAAATATAGTATATAAATCAGTGTATATTAGACTGTACCTTATTTTCAAAATTTATTTGTTTTTTTTTAAGTCAAAGGTACCAAAAATTGTAGAAATAGCAGGTTTTAAGACTGCGATTTTATTTTAAACCGTATTAGTGTCCTCATAAACGTGCTACTAATATTTAAATCTTCATATACATCTCTTTCTTATTGGTCGAAGTATTTAAAAATGGTTTAATGAATTAGACTTTTTAGCTTTTCATTAACTTCACAAAATACCTGCAATTTCAGCATTAAAGTATTTTAAAAATCAGTACTTTTTTAAAATAACAACCAGTCTAATATATTAACAATACATTGAATTTCTATCCGGAAAATAAAGTAAATTTTTGGATTCATATATGCAATAGAACCAGTACAAAAAGTATTGTCTATTTTTTTACATTTCCATAAAAAAAAATTGATAAATTTGATAAATTCAATGTAATTTTTGTTACGTAAAACCTCCAGTAGAAAATAAAATCATTTATTCCTATATTAAAATATCATAAAAACAAAACTTTAAAATCCCATAATATATAAACCTTATTAAAAAATAAATATATAGCCCGAAGATAAACTAACACCCAAATGAATTAAAAAAATAAAAATTGAGCGTATGCATAGCTTGCACTTGAGAATTTCAATGCTCTCTGAATGCATTCAAGAATGAATAGTTTTCCATATACATTTTGTATGCATGATATATAAATGTGTTTATTATATTCGAGTATTTATATATAAGGGTTGAATGGGTAAAATTTAACAATATACATATGATTGCGCAGAAGTAAACAAGGCAAAAGATGACGAGATTTTGCCCCATACTATGACTGATACATATTAATCGATTTTCTCACACACCTTGATTTTTCAAATATATATATATATATATATAAATTCACCCCCATTTAATACTTTAAAACACTTTTGTAAATAAAAAAAATTTTTTACTTTCACATATTTATGACACGATCAAACTTATACATTTTTATTGCTTTTTTATATAAATATTTTAAAAAAGCTCATATATATTTATATATAAAATATGTAATGTATTAAGAGAGCTTTACTATAATGAAGATTTAAAGTTGTGTTAAATTTATGTAAAAAGTCTACATATTAGTCTGTTCGTTATGTTTTAAGTATCCATATACTTTTTAATGAATTATGTTTATTTTTTTAAATGAATTATGGGTAGAAATCCTAAAAGCTTATTCTGTCTCATATGAATCATATGGTAATTGGTCTTATATATCCTGATTATCTCAGTCAAAAAATGTTTTTATAAAAGCAGAATTATTTAAGGTATTATTTTTAAAAGTGCAGGAATAAAAGTTAAAATAAACAAATTTGGATACCCCGGTATAAAAAAATAACATAAAAACAACAGAATTTCAGAATTTTGACAGGTCATTACTAAAATATCTGGGACCCATTTTTCTGTCACCGAATAAGAATGTCAAAAAAATTTTGAGTAAATTTTTGGACTATTTGAAAAATTTTACTTAAATCCTCCTTTTTAGGAAAATTTTTTAAAAAACTTGTCAAGTAGTCCAAAAAGTAAGTCAGAATTTTGTTTTCTTCCAAAAAGGAGGAATAAAATTTCATAAGTATTTTTTAGAAAATTTTATTAGCTTTATTTCTTTTTTTGGACAGGGTTTAAGAATCATCTGAATTTATTTGAAAAAGGGAACTTAGGTAAAATTTGCAAAAATTTAGTCAGATTTCCTGAATTCTTATTTGGTGACAGTAATCCTTACCAACTGACCCATTTTAGGCACCAAAAAGTTTTAAAAAATAACAAAATTTCAAATAACAATGTCCAGTCTAATATGTAGACTATATAAAGATGTTAAAATTATACTTGTAATACAAGTTCATAGCATCCACTATAAATATAATATAGAACAAGCGAAGGGAATAAAAGGCAAGAAACCAGTGATCAGGAATAAGGATCAAAAGCTCTTATTTTCCAATATATAATACAAGTTAAAAATAATATTTATATAAACCGATATATATATAGAACTTTTACTTCAACTAGTACATCACCCATCATGAATGGCTTTTGTACATGAAAATCAAAAGTTTTAAGATAAAATAATCTTACTCCACTATTGAAAAGAAAACTTTTCAACGAGTTTATTTAACTTTTTTATTTTTTTGACATTTATTATTTAAAAAATCTTAAAAAAAAGAAATATAATAATTAATAAGCATTATTTTTTGACTAAAGGTTGTAATAATGATTTCTTAATCTCATATAACTGTCAAATTATTTAAAAACATAAATTCGAATTTAGCACTCTCCCTTTTATTTTATTTTGTTGAAGAAAAAGCATATATATAAATTTTTTATGCTATTTTCCATTGGGGATTTAGTAAGACATATATATTTTTCGAATTCCCAAGATGATATCATGAAAACTCTACGTATCATTAATCAGATGACCGAAAAAAAAAATAAAGAAACGTATATAACATCTTAACACGATAATATTAATCACAATTTTCCTTTTTTCAAAAAAAAATTGAAAATAATCATTTTAAATAACTAACCAATATAATAAAAATTTATTGAATAAAAAAGTGTAGTTTTAAAAAAGGAAAAAGTAGAAACGAATCTCAGCTTTTTAGTTTTGTACTCACATTTAACCCCCTAAGGACTTTAAGTTTTCCAAGTGTAAAAGACTCTAAAAAACGAATGAAGAAAATACCCCCTTAAGTCTTTTCTTTCTTTACATTTTATGTATGAAAAGCTTTGTATACTCTCAGATATTTTCTTTTTTTTTTTTTCTTAGGACAATGATTATTATTATTATTATTATATGTAAAAAAAAGAATGCAAAAAAATAAAAGAAAAAAAAAATTTGTATTTTCTCTTCTTATACTATCTTCTTTTTTTCAGTATTATTCTCTGATGGACAAACTTTTTCACGCTTACTCTGCTTTGAAGATTAATTTTCTAGATTTTCCTTTTTTTTATAGTAAAAAAATATATAATTTTATGTCCATTTTATACTCTTTGAAATTGAAATATTCTGCTTTTTTTGTAAACAAATGTGACTTTATCTGCTTTTTTTTTTTTTTTAATTTTTGTCAAATTATTTTCATTTTTTTATCATAAAAAAGAGGAAGAAAAAGAAAAAGAAAAATTTTAATAAATATAAATATGCTTTCTACCCCTTTTCTTCTTCTCTAAATATTTATTTAAACTTTTGGAGATAATATTTGTAAAAGGTTTTCTCTTCTTTGCGTTAAAAGAAAAGATTTTTTCGTGTCAAGTATTTAACTTGTGCTTACTTAAATTTAAGTGGTTATATTAAAAGTTATAATTTTATCTAAAATGCACACTTGAAGGAAAATAAAGAGGAGAATTTTATTTAGTAATTATATCAAGTGTATTCTAGTTAGTTTTGGATTCTCGAGAAGATTGATTGAAAATTAATAACCCATTGAATATCCACAGGTAATCATTTGATAACATACATGGCATCAAATGATAAAGAATTCTAAATTGTCAGAACAAATTAATCATGAACAAATGTATGAATGACATATTTAGCATAATTAAATGTCGAAACCTAAAAAATAGATTTTATGCCAAACCAATTAATTAAAATAACCTAATTTCCAATAAAAATAAAAAAGAAATTAAACACCTTTTAGCTTTATTAAAAAAGATTAATATAAAAACGAAAAATAATAACAGAAAATATACACATTTGGATAAAATAATAAAAATTTTATGAGTCTTACTAGTATATTATAAATACGATATTATATGAAACGCCTCCCTATTTTTTTTTTAAGCAATAAAAATAAGTTATGAGGACAACTTATGTGGTATAAATAAAAAAAAAACCCTCTCCAAAGTCACAAGTAATTGATTATATAATATCACTATACTAGTCCCAGTTGACGTATTTTTTTCTTCGATATAGACTTTCATTCTACTTAATTCTTTTTTTTTTCCTTTTTTTCAAAAAAATTTCTACCATAATTTTCAATTTAGAAATACCACCCTTTTTTATATTTTTAGAACTTTTTTTACCCTATTTTTATTATTCATCATTTTTTTAGCTCTCTATTATTTATTATTCTACTCTGTAATTCATTAAATAACTGAATATTGAAAATAAAAAAGAATTTAATTATATTTCTTTTTGAATAGGAAATGAAATATACAACTCTAAGGTAAAATTAGCAAACTTGGTAATAAAAAACTTTTGGTGATTGCTCTTCACTGAAAATATCGATAAAAAAAAAGTTTGTTTTTAAATAAAAAAAAAAAATTCAAATATAAACTAACAACTCTTTGCCCTATAAACTTTTTTTTTTATAAAAAAGTCAAACTTTTCAATAAAATATTTTTTCTTTTTTTACTAAAAGCCTAAAAAAACTTGATAGAAAATGTAGAATTGCGAAATGAAGAAAACAAAAAATTTTGTAATTTGTGTAGACTGTAAAAAAAAGCTCATATGAGGATTTTTTCTGGTAAAAAAAAATGTACAGTGCATGTTGAATAATTACACACATAACAAAGAAGTATTACTGTTGTTATTTTAAGGCATAAATATCGACTAATATCGATTGCTTTTCTTTTTTTAAATAATTACGTTTTGTGTTTTCTAAAAGAATACGTAATATTATTTTGAAAAAAAGAATATTTTTATATTAGTATTTGTTAATTAATTAAGAGAGAACAAAACAAGAATTTTTTTTAACCCAAATTTTAAATAAAGGTTTTTTGTTATTTTGTACTCTTATTTTTGACACAATAAAATTCTTTTTTATATGAAAATCTTTAGAAATATAATTAAAGGAATAAAAAAAATTGAATAGAATAATAAAATATTTTTTTCTCATTATTTTATCTTAACAATTAAATAAAATAATTTTTAATAAAGAATTTTCATGCATTTGAATAAACATTATTATTATTTAAGGTATTTCAATTATTTTGAATAGAATATAATTAATTTGTATTGAATGTGAAATTTCTCAATTTACATCGTGTATCGTGGATTTATTAAAACTGAAATATGTATATGACTGATTTTATTTGAATTTACTTGAGTTTCAAACTAAAGATCTTTGATTACAAGTTCTCTTATTCAAATTGGATGTCAAGTTGATAACGAGTTTCCAAAATAGGGGCTTGAAGACTGATATACTTTACTGAACATATTGAATATTCTAAAAAAATTTTATATTTGTCTTTTGAAAAAATAATTTTATCTTTTAATACTTTGAAATTCCTGGGTTTACATTTTAATGGGTTCCAGAACCAAAAAAATTTTTAACAAAATTTATTAATTTAATTTTTAAAAAGGGAGTCTCGTGCCCCACGCAATAAAAAATTTTTAATATTTTTAGCCTTTTGAGAATTCTTAAAAATTCGGAAATCTAGAATTTTTTTTTGAATTTCCACAAATTCTCTAAAGAGTGATAATATTTAAAAAAATTTTAAAACTAATTTAAAGTTTTTTTTCGAGAGCATTTTTTTCATTTTTTTAAAATTAAATCTATAAATTTTGTTAAAAATCGAAAAAACTGATAACCCCTTAAAATGATCATTCATGTAAGAAAAATTTCGTGCAAGTCATACTTTTGCCAGAAGGAATCTTCTGATTAATTAATTATAAATTGGGTAAATTTGCAACTAGAGGAACGACCCGTATATTTTATTCAAAAAGCTCAAATTTATATGCAATAAATAAATTCATGAAATTGTTTTACAACAATAAGTTTACATGTGTTAATATACAAAAATGATTTAAATAAAGATATATTAAAATTAAAATTAATAAAATTAACTAAATTAATTAATTTTAAAATACCAACAATTTTGAAATACTTCAAAATTCCTTTCCAATTATAATAATTTAAATTATAAAAATTCAAAAATAATCAAAATATCATGAAAAGTTCATAAGTAGAATTCCAAATTATCTAGAAGAAATTAATTAATTTACAATATATAAATTCAGTCTTAATTTAAATTAAGCCAAAATATCTAGTAAATTAGAAAATGAAAATTAAATAATGAAATTTATACATAATAAATTTAAAAGCTCCTTCTCAAACACAGATGAAAATTTTAAAACGAAGAGATATAATAATGTGAGGTTTAGGAGATGTACGTGAGTAATTTAAATAGTAATAATAAGTATTTCAAGAATTATTTATAACTATTAAATAAATATGTCCGTTTTATTATTATTATTATTTGAATAATCCATTATTTAAGATAATTAATCTTGATTTAACTTAACCATAAATTATTTTCTTGACTAAAATTTTCATCTTGTGTGTATTTTATTTAATAAACGTAAGAGGTAAATTTTCTCGCAATCTTTCATATTTTATCGATTACGCTGGCTGCATATTATAGCCGTATAATAAATGACATGGTCTATTAAAATTATGATATAACATATTATAGCTTTACTTTTAATTATTTTATAATTGATATATTAGCCTAGAACTAGTCACTAAATTAATTCTCCAATTTTCTAAATTTAAGGCTTCAGTGATAATTTCGGTTTTAAAAAGATAAAAAATAATTAACATTTTTGGGGTAATATTCAAAATATTTGATGTGTTAATTCGAGGATGTTACATACGGCATAGAAAGAATAATTTGAAAACAACATAATTCTTTTTCAACAGATTCCCGACAGAATTTCCGGGACCCAATTTTTTGCCGAATAAGAATCCAAGAAAATTCTAACTACATTTCCGGATCCCTTGAGAAATGTTACTGTAATAGCCATTTTTTTAAATAAAAAAAATGACAGGTTTCCACAAAATTTGTCCAGATCCCAGATATTCTGTTGTTTTAATTGTTAGTACTAGGATAATATACTTTCTTACGACAAAATTTTTCTCTTTTTAACTACAATTGAAAATGCATTTATACATCTTAAAATATTTGTTAACTTGCTTATTACAAACAATAAAATTAGTATTTGTGTAAATAACTAATTGTAAATAAAGGATAAACGTCTAGATAAATATTTACATTATTTTGTTTGTATGCATTGTATTTTATTAAAAACTGATGCAATTTAATACGAATGTTATTTATTTAATATAAAATTTACATTTTTGTGGTACACCATCTCATTTCATAATCTTATGCAAACAAAATTTGAATTCACTATTTCAATTCTTTATGAAAACCAAATGAAAAAAAGTTTTTTTTTTTGAAATACAAATAAAAACTTACTAGAGATTTTTTTTTATTTCCTTATAAATATTCTTAATAATGTATAAAAATTAAATACTTAAATTTCATAATATTTGCAATAATTACAAATTTTATGTAACATACTTTAGTTAATACAAACAAATATTGTATAAATTATATTTTATAACTCATTTTTAACTATAAATATGAAGGAAAGAGGAGGGTTAAGGATTGTATCATTTATTTTGAATTTTTGAATTATTTATGTGGAAAATTATAAGAAATTTTTTCCAAGACATATTAGTGGATTCATGAAGAAATGACTTGAAATGCAAGAAAAATTTTTTAAAAAATTTTTTTCAAAGTAATTTACGATAGTTTGAGAATGAAAAAAATATTTCGGAAACTGCAAGCGGTATATTTCCAGTGTTAGGCAAAAAATTGTATTCGAAAAATAATAACAGATGAGTAACTTTTACCACTAATCGCTTGAAATAAAATATCAATCCCATTCAACCAATCGAGGTTGTTAGCAGCTTTTCAAATTGGTTCCAAATAAGAACGTATATTACTCGAGCTCATATTCTCCAAGAAATGGTCTCATTAGTATCAAAATTTTTATGTAAAATGACGTTGAGTCTAATATATAAATAAATAAAATATACTTTATGTTTGCGAGCAATTATATAAATTACATTGTAAATTAAATAAAGTTACATCAAACGAAGATTTGTTTAATTTCCAAGACATAATCATGAAATATGTTCATTAATCTAAATTTGTGTATGAAGATTTGAAATGCTAATCCTCTGATAGGAAAACATACATAAACGAGGTCAAAATATACAGTTTATCCGAGTAAACGTGTATATTACAAAATAGTTTGGCTAGAAAATATATATAATATATTATATATATAGCAATGTAAACCAAACATTTCCTCATTAAAATGCCAAACATCGAAAATGCTGCTTTAAACCTGTGTGAATCACAAATACATAGAAATAACTTACAAATATTTTCCAAATAACTATCTTACCAAAAACATTAACGATATATAATGTACCGTTAGATCATAGTATTTACGTGTGTGCAAATTCATCGATTTATCAAATTGTCTGTGTATGTTTTGGTAAATACAATATTATTATATGCTTTATGTACACACACTTTGATTCCATCAAATTTAACTTGTTTATATTTACTCCAACTCCTTAAAATAAAACTTTTTCTATATCTTGCTATAAGAAAAATTTATTTTTCTTTTTTAAACTTTTAATGGCACTGGGTATATAAGATTTTTTATGTTTATGTATATTGAAATATAAAAAATGATATTACGTTAAAGTAAATTTCAAATATCAATAAAATTTTTTATTCTGATATAAATAAACATATATACACGGTTTATTTGCATTTTTATGAGAAAATGGGCTTTTTAATTAACAAATAGAAATTTCTGTAGCAATTTTTGAAATTACTACAAATATCTTAGCTTTTCTAAATTGAAAATGGATCCGAAAAGGTTTTGGATTTCAAAGCAAATCAGCTACGCGATGAAGTAAAAATCCTTTATAAAAGCTCCGGATTTTATGCACATATTGAATTTAATATTTCTGCAATCTTGTGCATATGATAAATGTAGTCCTACGATAAAGCTTACGCTGAAGTCTTTTATTTAAAATCACAATACTTTTTTTACACAAGAACTTGTGCTGTAAAAAGTAATAAAATTACATTATTTTTTAAAAACGTGAAATACCTTGTTGAACACGCTGTTTGCTTAATATTCACGCCCACGTGTCCAAAGTGTGAAGGCGTAAAACTCTCATGTAAATGTTCAATTTTCGTGCATTTTAAGTATTGAACACGATTCTAAATTCAAATTACTGTTCACTATTGAGGAAAATTGCAAATTTTAATTTTTTTGATTAAAAAAACGATTAGACAATTTGTAAGGCTAAAAAGTGTTAGCACGAATTTTATTTTATTTGCAAACGAGCCATATATCGACAGTTAAAAAAAGATTTAAATTTTCAAAATTTTATTTATATATTTATATATATTTAAGATTCGTCATTTGATAAGAAAAATCTTCTATTTACTCTGTCAGCTAAACAAAACCGAAAAATCAATATATTCCATATTCATATTGAAAGTATCCGAAAGAAGCTTACACAACGTTTAACAGTAAAAAGTCACACAAAAAACTATGTTTACCTATATCTTACATACTAAAAAGAAAAAAAGATTGGCTTTAATCTGCATAAGCTGTCTATACTTAAGTTTTCGACCTTTTCAAAAGTTTTGCCACATATAGAAAGCTTTTGATGCCTCTTTTTCTTTTTTTTTAAGATACACAAGTAGATAGAAAGACTCTTCTCTTTTTTTTCGACAAAATCATCTCTCTTTTTCATTTTTTCCTTATTATATTTTAGTTTATCGATGTTCTTATAGCCATTTTTTATAAAATACATCGATGCTTCACTGTGATGCATAGTCAAGTACTTTTTTTTTTCATTTAACTAAAAAAAAAATATACTATTACTTAAACTCCCCTTTATTTTTCTTAATCATGACCCCAATTTTTCCGTTAATGAATTTATCGATTTTTTTTTAATACTAAATTAGAAATCTTATCAAATTCCCGAATGTTTTTTTATACGAACGAGCAACGTCATAGTTATAAATTTTTTCTTGACTTGACACAAGATTAAAAAACTGTTATTATTTTTCATTTTTCCTATATTTTTTTTTTAATAAATATAAAATTAGATTATCTATAAAAATGAGAAAATTTTATGAATTTGATATTTTTCTTTTTTTTTTTAATAAATAATGTTATTTTATATCACAAAGTGAAAAAAAATATTAACGATATAATGTTTATTGACAGATTTTTTTTATCAAATATTTTTTTTAATTAAATTTTTATTTTCTTGTTTTATCAAAACAGTAATGGTAATGGATATTTACCAATTATTTTATTAATCGATATTTTAAGATTAAGACTCTTTTGTGCTAAAATTTCTACTTTTCTAAGCTATGCTTTGTGAAAAATTTTATCTGACTATTTCAATTAATTTATTTTTCATTTTTTTAAGGTAGATTGCCTTGGACTTGGAAATATCAAAGCAGAATTTTTAGGAAATTGAACTGATACTAATTTCCTTCTAAAAAAAGAGGTGGAGACTACGTCATTCGTTTGGATAGATGTTTTCTTAGTAGATGGCTCAATACTGATTGACTACCATTAATATATGTAAGTTTTTAAAAATTTTTTAATTAAAATGCTATTATTTAATTATTAAATTTTCCTTAAAATTTCTGTTTTTATGCATTAAGAAAATTTTTAAGTACCTATTTCCCTCAGACTTTGTTTTTAAATTTTTATGGTTTTAACTCTTAAGGGCAGGAAACTGAAATTAGCGATATTGTAAATATAGTAAATTATCCAATCTTAACTTTGAATTTGTTGGTCGAATTTTTTAATAATATGTATAATTTAGGCCTAGTATAGTTACTGGCCCTCATCGTATTTGGTCTAATATAGGTTTTTTGGATCGCTTGTTACAAATTTGAGGGTCTTAGTTATGAGAAATTGGAACTTCACCCTTAAATTAGCAAAAACTAACCTTATAAGGGGTATTTTCAAGGTATTCGCACTCGGACCGTCAAGATTTAATCTACATAAATAGAATAAATGTTGGTTGGGTCGCTGTTTACAAATTTCGGGGTCATGTCCACAAAAAAGGCACGACACTTTTAAATTTGCAAAAACTACCTCCTAAAAAGAATATTTTTTATTTTATGTTTTTTGCAAAATTAAGGTTTAAGCATCAATTTTTTGTTGACCTTTTTCAAATGAAAGAAACTCCTATTTTTTAAATAAATTACCTCAAAATTCGTGATCAGCGACCCAAAAATCCTGTACTAGACCAAATGTGTCACGGTTCAGTATCTATACATCCACCCCTCGTGATTTGATTAAGTAAATTGTTTGTAAACTAGAAATTTTATTTTTCTTCTAATTTCAAATATAATGCATATTTTTTTTCTTACAAATGAAATAAATTTAAACAGTGAAATTTCAAGTTATATAATGCATTAAATTATTATTAATGTTACATTTTATATTACTAACACTGTGCTAACCATAAATTTATATACCTAATATTCTCTTTTAATCAAACAATCTCTACATTCAGACCCTAACTTCGCTATATACTCATTAACCTGTATTATTTATTTCATATTTGGTTATGCCCCTTTTATAACAATTAATATATTTTTTACTTAACTTGTTTGGCTAATGTTTAGGTTGGTATACACACTGCGAATTAACTTTAAGCCTTAATTTTTTCACTAATCAAAATTTCTCTAAAAAAAAATTTTTGTATTACATTGAATCCACAATTATTTCATTTATTGTATATATATGAATACTTTAATGTAAACTGAGTAAATAATTAAGAAAATGTCTAAATTATTATAAATTTCATACATTTCATGAATAGGAAAATAAAATGAGTTTTTTGAATCTTATTTTAAAATAACATAAATGAATTTCATTTAAACATGAGGTAATGAAAATTTAGGTAATTTTGAAAGTACAATTAGTACAATTATTAATATATCTTGAATTTCATGAAATATTATACAAAGTACTAAGTATATTTAACAATGTAAATTTTCTCAAAGTAACTATCATAGGTACTGAAATAATAATTTATTTAAAATTATTAAAAAACTATAAATTTAAAAGAAGTTAAAAAAATTTTTTATTTTATATTATTTCAATTTACGATAGCAATTAAGGTTATATTCTGTATTATATTCTTAAAAAAGTAACAATTGTGTACGTATATATTTCTTCAGCATAAAAATGGGTAAATTTTTGCACGTTGAATATGAAGCAGTTTTATATATAAAATAATAATAATAATGTAAAATATGAAAAGGAAAAAAAAAGAAGAAGAAATATATTCGTAAAAATAAAAACTCAAGCAAAAGCATTTTTTTTCCTTAGTTTTTTTTTTATTATTATTATTTTTTCTATTTTTCAGTGCAGAAAGAATCAGCAGGCCATTAACGTAATGATTTTGCATGAAAAAAAAATTGACAATATAAGATTTTTTTTAGGTTAACTATATTTATATAAAGCATAAAAAAAGTGTTACAAATAAATTTTAAAATTAAACAAGGAGACGTTTATTTTATGGATCCTCTCAGACATGTAAGAGTACTCGTTTGTTTTTTTGCGAAGTTAGAAGGCGTTATACACTAAAAACCAGGTACTATAATTCTCAAGGAAACTTGAACGTCACATATACATATAAGAGTAAAAGATTAGATTCAATGGCAGCTGTTCCACATATTCTTGAAAGATGAATTCTTTTACAGGGCTTTGTCGCTTGTTTTTAACAAAAGGGGAACTTTTACTCTACCCTCTTATATTCATACCAATTCATACCTACATATATATAACTTTTGTGTATTTAATTCACATATATATACATGATTCGTAATAAATTTCAAATCTTTTATGAATTTGTAGGAGATATTACCTGATTTATGTGTAGAGAATATTAAGATTTTTAATGACTACTTGAGACATGCATTATTTTATTTTTATCTATACTCTGTAACTCAAAGTATAATATTTGCAGCAGATTTATTTATATTTTTTTTTCATAAATTAAATATTATTTATTGAAATAATAAAATAATTTTTCAGAAACTTGAATAATTTTATTCTTACATTGTCAGGTTGTTATTGTACTTCAATCTTACTGCAATTTGCAACACCCTGACATGTTTGAATTTTTTATAATCAAACTATGTAATGTTCAAAATTTTTCTTTATGTATAATGTACACTGTAAAAAGTAATTTTCTTAGATTTACAAAAAAAATAGAATTTTTTCGAAAAATTAGTAAATCTTCGAAAAATTTTGTAAATATTCGAAAAAAATCGTAAATTTACTAAATTTAGTACATTATCGAAAAATTCGAGAATTCTCCATTTTTTTTTTTTGTTAATTTACGAAAAAAGTTGTAAATTCACAACTATTTTTCGAAAAATTACAACTATTTTTTGAAAATTTTCGAAAAAAATGGTAAATTATCAATTTTTCTTGCGAATTCACAAAACATAATCGAGAATACTCGAATTTTTCGTTGATATACTAAATTTAGTAATTATACGATTTTTTTCAAATATTTACAAATTTTTTCGAAAACTTACTTATTTTTCGAAAATGTCCTAATTTTTTTGTTAATATAAGAAAGTTACTTTCTACAATGTACTTACACAAAATAAAAAAATATAAAATTTAAATTACCTTACATCCAAAAAAGTACAAGAAAATTTTAAAACAAAAATTATCGGGTTGGGTACCTGTAAATTCGGGTAACCACACACCCTTAATAGCTTGTCTCATGTTTTGTACTTTTATCCAGGAAAGAAAATAGCCCTGAAATTTGTCTAACACGTATTTTATGATAAAAAAGTATTCTTAAGTTCGCAAGTTTAAGTAAAACCAGAAAAATATACACTCAGAATTTATGAAAAACTTATTCAGTAGAGCCATTATATTTTCCAAGCAGTACCTAAAAATATAATGGCTCACATCTTTATTACCTTACATAAAAAATTTTTTATCACAACAATAATTACTACATAAATTTCATAGTAAAAAATAAAAAAGTATGCATACCTCATTAAAAATAAAAATGAAAATTGATACATTTAATGGATTTTCAATTTTTTTTTTAAAATGTATATCAAATTTATTAACCAAGTCCTGTAACTATGCATAAAAAAGTATAGAAAAAAATTGTAATATTTATTCTAGGGTATTTAAAATTGTATACTCTTTGTTGATGAAGCCTAATGTATTTAATATATAGACTGTATGAAAAAAAAAGAAGATATAATTAACGATCTAAAATGTTTGCATAGACCCCAGGTGTTACTTTTACCGCATGTTTCCCACTAATATTAGTTAGTTCAATATCAGTTAGAATAGCAATAAAGAGTAACTAAAATCGACCTATATAAATATTTTATACATCTTTATGACTCTACCTTATAATATAAAATAATATAATTATTTTGCATTTACATTAGTCCGGCAGTTATTTTAAAAAGTTGCCTGGATGTTCAATTACCAAGTGAAATTAGTTGCCATTATTAACTCTTAAATATGGGCATGAAACACATGAAAATAACATTGTTTCTTAAGGGACCGAAAAATCGTTTCATAAGAGTCCATGTATTTGGTAGCAAAATTAATAAATAATTAAATTTATTTTAGGAATTTTATTTTTCTTGGTAAAATATAGCAACTAATTTCACTTAGTAACTGAAAATTCAAACAAGTTTTTAAAATAACTGTCAGGCTAATATACATATAATCCCTATACTTTTTTTTCTAAAAGTATCTTACCTAGGAAAATTTTTATGGTAAAAACTAGATCTCTAAAACTATATAAGAGCTACTTTATAATTTTTGTAAATTATTAATTAAATAGTAAGTATAAATTGCGATCCATGACCAAAAAATAAATAATTGCACTTATCCTACGATTTGAATGAATTTTCTTTAATGAATCAGGGTGCAAACACATGCTTTCTAGCTGCTTAGAATATAATCTAATTTTTTAGAAATATGTATAATTTGATAATATTTTTATCCAAAAATAAATCATTTTGTATTTATATAGGGCAGAGTAGGGAGTTCTCGCCATAGTATACAGTTCTCGCCACCCTCGTTTTTTCAACTTAAACCTTTCAAAATGCAGTGCCAATTGTCTCAAAGGTCTAAAAAAAAACTATTCTTTAATGACTCACGTCATTTAGCCAGAAGAATATTGATCCATTTGTCTAATATATGCTTAGTGGCGAGAACTCCGATTTTCGAGTCTGATTTAACAAAAAATAAGTTTTGAAAATAATCAGGGTCAATATTTGAATTAACAATTACCTAACTCAAGAACATGCAAAAAACTTTTATCTATATGCACGCTTAATATTTTCTTAAGGGTGACCAAAACCACCCTCTCTGCCCTACTAGTATAGCTATAATAATTTAATTAGAAAAAATAAAAAATTAACCTAGCATGACCTACTTTTTCCATTAATCTAATTTAGTATATCTAAAATACAATTATCAAATTTAATGAATTTGGTTAAACTACTAAAGAAAACTTAAATAACTAAACGAAATGACAGAAAACTATTTGAATAATACCATTTCATAAACAAAATTTAACTTGTCTAAAACACATGATACAATTAAATTTATATTCATTAAACTTTTATTGTTATTTTAAAAATTACAGACAATTATAAATATATACCTTTTGAATGAATTAATTTTCTAAACTTTATTATTTTTATATATTTTCATAAAATTAGTTAATTTGAATCAAAAGTTTCTGTATAAATTATTAATAGAATTGCAAATGAATAAAATAAATTTACATCTGGCCAAATTTTGTATTATGTTAGCTCGTTTTACATCATACTAGTTTACATATAAATATATTAAAATTTTGTATTTAATAAATTATTGTACATAAACATATGCTCATGAAATAAAGCTAAATTTATTCTCTTTGCATATAAATATGTTTTAAAATATTTAATATTCATGATTCAAGTTAGTAAAACTTATAGGCTAATTTCCTTTTATTTTTTATTATTGATTATTCGATTAATAATGTTTACTGATATGGACAGGAATATGAAATTTTCATATATTTTATAAAACTCTTCAAACTTGCCCCTTTTAGAGGTTGTTTTTGCTAATTTAAGGGTGAAATATTAATTATTCATGAAAAATTCCACCAAATTCTTGATTAGCGACCCCAAAAAGCCCTCTTATACCAATTCTTGTCGAAATCTAGAAACTCAGCTTACTAATATATCAAAAAATCCCCTATTTGGGAGCAGTTTTTGCAAATTTAAGGGTGTTTCGAAAATATATCCCGGGAAAGACGTCGATTTTCGTGATCAGCGACCTAAAAAACATATGGTAGAGCAAATCTCATTTTGGCCAGTGAAAATACACCCCCCTCCCTCCGCGATTTGACTGGAGTATAAGTAGCTTTTTTGTAAATAGTTATACATATTTCCACATTGCCAGATTATCTAAATTCATTAATACTACTTTAAAAAATTTTTTATACAAACATAAAGAAAAACTCATTTATTATTAAGAAGTTGTAAAAGCGTTTACAAATGAAATCGAGGTTATTTTTAAATAATACTTTGAAATCCTGAAGTAGATTTTACTGTAGAAATACTATATAAAAACTTCGAAATCGAAGATTTCAAGCAAAAGTTATGCCATTTCGCGAAATGGCTCATTTTTCAATCGTCCATTCATGGGATTCCAAAATACATAAAAAAATAATTAAAATAATAGAAAATTTTTTAGAACGAAATAAGTAAAGACTTATTTTTAATAGATGTGTCGTCATCATGATATTTTATAGTTATAATAATTACATAATTAAAACCTATGATTATAACGTTTAATTAAACTCAAAACTTAATTTTTCTATAAAATGTTATTTAAATACTATAATGAATGCTTTAATTTTAAAATTAAACTAATACTATAAACATAATTCTAAATTTGATTTTTGATTTGATTTTATTTTATAATTTAAAATATATTTTTCAAGCTTATAATTTTTTTCTCGCAAACGAAATGAATTTAGGAGGATATATAAGTAGAGAAATTTTTAATACACCAAAATTATAAATTCTGTAAAACCTAAATATACTTAATATTATTGACCAAAACAAAAAGTACTTGTTTAACTATCTTCCTATATTAAATATTAAATACCGAATAGACTGTTTATTATTTAATATATACTGCTTATTTAGTTGAATATAATCTGTTTCACTGAAAAAAATTATAATCTGTTAGTTGAACTCTATAAAAACCTATACAAAAACGTAAATTTGAACCGTCGATATGTTTCTCAAAAATGTCAAAAACCGCGGTTTTTATGTCTGAGCTACTCAAATTTTTAAAATAAGATTTTTTGGACTAGCTTCTCGTATAAAACTAGTTTTTTTGTGATTTTGAACTTCCTAAAGAGCAAAACCTATCTAACTATTTTCTTGCAAATAACTGCTTCTGGGCTCAAAAAACGCATTTTTGACATTAACTCAAAATTACTAACAATAACCAAAATATATAGCTCACTTATAATCATTTTATCGGTATTTAAATACAAAGAAAAAAAAATTTTTTTTACTTTACTTTTTTATATGTAAATTGCAAATAGAAACTAAAAAAAATAATTTTTAAAGTAAAATCTTTGCTAATTTTAATCACATTATCAAAAATGAATGGTAAGTTTTTAATATAAAAATAAAGTATATCAGATTCGTACAAATATAAACCATAAATAAATAAATAAATAAAAAAGATGAGGGAGAATGAGAATTAAATGAAGTAGAAGGGGATATAAATAAAAGATGGTAGGGGATATAAAATAGTGAATTGTATATATTCGAAAAAAAAGACATTTATTAAATGAAGAGTGTAGAAGTAGGGTCACCAGGACAAAACGATACGATATTTTTAAATTATCTTTTTTTGACTCATACTCACGCCAAATCTTACTTTTTTAATTATTATCTCATCTTGTTAAAAGTGTTTGGATATTAACAGTGTGCTTTATTGAAAAAGTGTTTTTTAGTGAAATTTTGTAATTTTTTTGGGTTTTTTGTGATGCAGTGGAAAAGTACGTATTTTGACTAAATTTAATATTTTTTTTTAATTTCATACCAGCAAACTTATTCAGACAAAAGAAATTTTATGTTAAATACTCTTATCATTGTCTCTCTTACTTTCTTTACTAAAAACAGTTATGTAATTCCGGCTAAAAAAATAATAATTATTAAAAAAGATAGTGTTACATTATGTTTGTCACACATAATTTTTGTAAATTTCACATATAAAAAAAAATTATCTCATATAAAGCTTTTAATTTCATGAAAAAAAGTCAACTTAATCCCATATTATCATTTTAAATATGTAAAAATGTTACCATTTCTTGAATGGAAATTTTTTTTGTAAATAAGAGTTGAATAAAAAAAATATTTTTTATATAATTAGTCTTCTTTATAGAGGGCACTCTTGTTTTTTTCCATTAAGCTGCCTTTTGCGATAATTCTTTAACGCCCAACATTTCCGCCTTCGTATTAAAACGCCTAGATAGTAATAATAATAAAGAGAGAGAAAAGGATAACGAGAGAAACGTGCCGGTGCGTTTTTTTTTTTTTATACTGACATGAAAGTTTAAAGATAGGATTAGATAAAAAAAAAAGGGTATATAAACACTCTCGTTACTGACTAATTTGTGCAATTGATGCGAGTTTATTTATACAAGATTTTTATTTTTTAAAGGGAACTTTTTTTTTGATGAGTTGAAAGTGTAGGTTGATGTATACTCTTCCCATTTCTTATTTTTTTTACTCGGGTAAGAAAAGTAATTTTCTCGAAAAAAAAGTGTTGAAAATTAAATAAAAAAAAGTAATTTAAGAATTAAACTAGGTAATGCTTGTTATTATTTTTTTGATAAGAAAAATTACGACTAAAAAATTTTTCCATTTAGAAATTAAATCATTTACGTCGAATTAACAAGTTTTTTTCCTTACTTTTTAATCTTGCTAAAATTAAACACACTTTTAATTAATTTTAAATTTCTTTTTGAAAAAAAAACTATAAATTTAAATTTTAAAAATAAAATAAAAAAAAGGCAAACTTCCTATATATTTAAGGAAGTAATTGTTTGGTCAAGCCTGAAAAATTGCTTTACCACGCGTAAGTGAAATAAGTTTTTTTCTTCTTCTTTTTTTTTAGTGTTTGTAATTTATGTGGCAGATTTAGGTTAAAAAAAAACTGCTGTTATACTAATTTTTTTTTTTTAATCTTGTAACACGAAAAAAATTCATATAAAAAAAGTGATTACTTTGAAAAATTTAATTTAATTAATTAATTCATTTTTTTTGACATTAATTTATTGTCTAAATCATGGTTGAATGGAGTATGGTAGATTATTTATTTACAATTTATTATTGACAATGAACTCTTTGAAGGTTATAAAAATTTTTAATAGAACTCAGGTATACTCATTTTTTTCAGGGAAGGGTTGAAAGCTAAATACTTTTCCTTCTGTCTATACTTCAATGAATGTGAAAAAAAGGTTACAATAACTGTAACGTTTGTGAGTAACAATTTTCAGTCCTTGGCATAATTTTTAAGAAAGATAAAAAACTAAGATTATTTATCCTATCTTGCTTTGCTACGTGGTGTCAAACGCAAATAGATTTTTAATATCATGTCAAAATAATAAAATCAACAATAAATTCGATAAGATAATATAATCTACTAGATTAATAATTTACTAAATTATGAACTAGTAAACCTTCAATAATTTTAGATTTTTTACCGATATTTTATCAAAACTTAACTCATAATTTCAAAAATTATTTTCACACAAAGTGTTTTTGAACATTTCTTGACAATAACCGCTTGATTAAATAGCAAAAAACGCTGCCAAATCGCTGGTTCTACGGTTCCTCAAGTAATATCAAAATGTACAAAATATAATTTTAACTTTGTATTAATATTTCATCATATTAAACTCAAATTTCCGAGTATCAAAAAATGTATTACTCAATATATCAATAATTCGGTTCCCTCCAATATATTTTTTTAAAAAATTTTTAAATACATTAAAAAAAATAAAAAAAAATAAAAAAAAATAAAGTAGGTCAATTTTTTAAATACTTTTTTTAATGTTAATAACATAAAAACAATACTGTAAATAAATAAATACATTTTTTTACGTAATTTTTTTTTTTCTAAATTATAAAACTGACAATTTTTATGTAACTTTATTTATTATTATTATCCTCAGTCATTTAAAAAAATGTCCTTGTATTAAATAGCATTTTTTTTTAGCTTTTATTTTTTATTTATGTTTCTTTTCCATAATTAGTTTAAAATAAGTATATTAAAAAATTCAACAAGTGTTGAAAATGAAAAATTGGGTTGCAGAAGTTTATATTGGCTATAAAAATGAAAAATGTTGTCTTGGATAAAATAGTATTCAATAAATTTTTATAAGAGTTTTTTTATCAAAGTACCTACTACAATAAAATTTATTCATTGAATTATTTAATTTTAAATAAACTAAATTTTTATTTTAATGACCACTTATTTTTAACCACAAAATTTTTTAATATAAAAAAAAGTAAATAGTTAAAAAAATGTGAAAAAAAAGATACTACTACATTTAAACTTAAATTACAAAAATAAAATGAGTTTAAATAAAAAAAGTCTTCAAGTACCTAGTTTTTTAAAAACATAAAAAAAATATTCATTAAATATTTTTTAATTAACTATTTTGTAGCGTATTTGCTGGATTATTAAATATTTATTCTCAGGTGATTGAGAATTCTTTTTATTCGGACCTTAAAGTTATTTTAAGGCTGGTTTATTGTAGAGGAAAATAAATTAACCAAAGTTGTTGTATATACTTGTTTGTTTATTGAAATATTCTAAGTTCCATAATATAAGTATAACTAAGAGATGCTAGTATCGAGATCCCAATGCGAAAAATAACGAGTGATCCCAAACAAGTATTCTAATGAAGTGCTCTTAATGAATTGTCTTTAACGAGTGTCCCGCGACATCCCTGGACAGTAGCTTATATGCGTTAAACCGTGTGAAAGAATGTAGCTACTGTATGAGAAGAATTTTTATGTTGTCGTAGGCGTTTTCTATACCAAGTTCAAAGGTTGCTCTTTGACGTCAGAGATGTTGTTTTTCATATTGGCTTTCAATCTCTAAGCTCGTAAATACCATTCCCACATATTATTTCTTATTATTCTTCTATTAGTGATCTCTTTTACTAAGCATCTTCCAAGAAATTAAACATATTGAATATAATATTACAAAAACATATTAACATTTTTCCCATACTTTGCCTACGCAACACACCTCTGGTTGCCTTCCATTCCTCCTGGAATGGCCCTAGCCTAACTTTATATAAAATTAACCTAGGTTTCCTTATTTTCTATTTCGTATAATATTTTATTTTTACATATTTACTAATTATTTATTACTAACATAACTTTCTTAATTACAATTATTATTATTATTATTTTATTAAAAACAAAAAATTTTTTTTTTTACATTTATTTATCTATTTTGTTGTATTATTTTCATTTTAAATTCTTAATGTCTATATTTATTTATATAATACATAATTAAATTTTTTTTATTTGTTTAATATTTACATATATATAATTATTAACTTTAACATTTTATACATTTTAATACATTTTAATACATTTAATTATTATCTTTAACATTTTAAAACTTTTATATGGGTAAGGATTTTGGGTAGGTATGTGCGTCTGCAGCCGTCTTTAATTAGGAACCATGCCGACATTCGCCGGTGTCAGAGGGAAACTGCAGAAAACCTCTGTTAGCATGGATATAATTAAAATCTAAACAATATCATTTTAATTCATTACATAAATAATTAAATGTATATTATACATATAAATAATAAAAAAAAACTTTTATTCTAAATTAAAAAAAACTTTTATATTGAAAAATGCAAAAATTTATTATTATTTAATGTTTGCTTAAAATTAGAGTTTTTTCTTCTAGATTTTTCTGTCCCCAATTTTTATGATGATTTTTCTCGCTTTAATTCTCTGCAGTCTTCCATAAATCATATGCATTTAGATATTTTACCTAAAACTTGTCTAAATAGTTTAGTATTAATACAATTAAGACAATACAAATACACGCAAAAGAAACAATATTACTGTTGTTATATTGATATTGTTACAATTATTATCAAGAAGTTGTTTTTTTTTTTATAATTTTTTTCTTTAAATTTTCATATTATGCTAATGTCTTGCTCATTCTGAATTAAAATACTAAAACTTTTACCATAAAGTTTTATATTTGTCCTAAACATTCGCATATTATACATGAATAAATTAACGTTTGAAAAATAAAAAATTTACTTAAAAAAAAATTAAATAAATAAAATTTATCCATTAACATTTGTTCCAAAAAAAGTGCATTTATAAAAAAATTCACCGTTCCAAAGTTTCTTTTTTTTTTATTTAATTTTTAATTTTTGTTTTAAAAAAAATTTCTTTACAGCTATAATTTATTAAGTTTAATTTTGTTAAATATTTTTATTAATTTTTTTTTTATATCTCAATAATAAAACCCATGTGATATTATTATTAAATTATATTACTGTAAAAGTGTACTACTAAAAAAAATAAAATAATTTACACTCCTTTAAAACCATTTGTATTAATTAAAATTGTAATCATTGTCATTTGTACTTTTTAATTTATATTTCCGCGCGCTTCTTTTTTAAAAAAAAAATTATTCATGAATTACAACTCCTTATACTACCACATATACAAATTTATTGTGTAATCATACTATAGACTTCTCGTGCCTACTGTATAACCAAACTATATACTTCTCGTGCCTACTGTATAACACATATATAAAAAAAACTAACATTGTGCGTTTACATATATATATATATATAATTCTATGTGTATAACTTGCATCTCCCCTCGGTTAACTTCGGTTTTCTTCGTTTTATCTTTTCTAATTTCTATCTCTCTTACACTTATGCCGTTAAAAAAAAATATTCACGTGTTTGTTCTATGTATACTGAAAAAAAACGTATAAAAATGTATTATATCTTGTATTCTGCTATTTAGATTTTTAACTTCTTTGCAATTTAATGGTTCATTTTTACTCAACGCGAATTTTTTTTTTCATTTGGTATTATTCTCCTAAAGGTAATTATATTATTCATAAAAAAAATCTGCAAAAATAACATGCATTTTTCATTTATACTTTCGTATTTCAACCCTTTTTATCCAGTCATTTATACAGGTAAAAGAACCTTCAAAAATAGACAACTTTTCTGTTTCTAAACCCGATAAGGAAAAAAAATGCTATTATTAAGCTGTTTTCTTAAACTAAAACTACAAATAAAATTTTTAAGATATTAAGCTTTTTTCTTAAAATCAAACCAAAAAATTTCTTTTACTAAGCTTTTTAAACAAAAATAAAAATTTTTAATTCTTGAACTTTTTCCAAAAATTTTCTTTTACTGAGCTTCTTCCTAATTTTTAAACAAAAATAAAATTTTTTTTTTAATTCTGAAGCTTTTTTTTTTTCCTCGAATTTAAACCAAAAAAAAAATTTTTGAGTTACTAAGCTTTCCTCTCAAGATTAAACCAAAAAAAAAAACTTGTAAGAATTACAATTTATATTTGCAATAAAATATCATTATTTCCTTTCTGTCTTTATAACAAACAAAAACTCCAAAAAAAATTTCGTTTCGTTTTCTCGTTTTTTTTTTTTATACACCTCTGGGTTGCCTTTTAAAAAAAAACGAGAAAACAGAATTTACTCCCCTTTGTAATTTAATTTATTTATTTCTGTATTTGAGAGAGGTACTGAATTATTTATTTATAGAAATATGCAAGTTTATATAAAATATAATTTATATTAATAATGTTTCTATGCCAAAAAAGTAAGTATTCATCCAGCAATAAATGTTATTATTATATATTTTTTCGTTAAAAAAAAATGATTTTATTTTATTGATCCAAAGACTAATATAAATTCTACCTATCTACTCCCTTTCGACACGAACTGAATTTTAAAAATTTCAAGTTCACATGCCTCTGTCCCCCTCTTCACTCTTACACCTCACATATTAAAAAAAATTTAAAGTACTTTAATTTTAATTGTACATTTCATAAGAAAAAAGTAAATCATGTCATCCCGACTCAAAGTCTCATCTCTCATTCTTCTTTTTTTCTACATTAGCTACTAGAACCAAAAAAAATGTCCAAAATGTAAAGTTGGCTTATGTAAATGACTACCAAGTAAACAATTTTATTACTACACCACTTGTTATTTTAAAAACTCTTAACAATTGTGGTATATAGTACTGTATTTTTTTATTTTAATAAAATTTCAATTTATTAAAATTGATTCACAAGGAATATAATTTTTATCACATTCTGTCAGAGTATTGACTACTGACTTTAAAAAATGTGCATTTTTTTTTTTTTCAAACTTTAATATTCCTTAAAAGAAACCAAAAAAAAAAATAGTTTCATTTTTAATTATACAATTGCTTGGTTTGTAAATTTTTTACATTGCCTATTCATTCCGGTCATTCAATATTCAAATTCCTTTTTATAGCTATATATCTTTGTAGATCAAATTTAAAGAATTAGATACTCAACTCCGAGCCACGAATAACAAAACAACCTTATCTAATATTTTATAAATTTTTAAATTCTACATGTAAGGATAAATAGAGAAAAAAAAACTCAGATCTAAAGAACAGAGAAGCAAAACAAAAATCAATCTAAAATTCTCAACCATCGGTCATTGCTGGATTAATCTCCCATTTTTTTTTTAAATTTTGTATATTAATTATTAATTTATTTAATTACTTTTATTTCTTAACTTTAATGATTAAAATAAAAAAAACTTGCATAATTCCATTTTTTTTTTTTTTTCAACCCCAATCATATTTTTTTATTTTACTATATGATATTATATTACATTTTATGTGTATTTACTTTTTTTTTGTACAAAATACCATCCGAATGATTAAAGTTATATTTCTACTCTTTTAATTTATAATTTTACTTGACAAATATTTTACGCCTCTCCTAACATATAATAAAAAATATCTTAAAATAATAAAATTATTTAATATTTAAAATTTAAATTTATTTCAAATATAAAAAAAATATCTTTTCGTTTCAAAATTGATAGCCCCAAAAAAAATTATTAATTATATTTTTTTTTTTATGCGTTATCTTTTACGAAAAAAAAAATTCTTAACTAAAGGTGATTTACCAATAATTTTTATATTTATGATTAAATCTTAATTGTATTTAAGTTTTTTATTTTTTTTTTGATTCCATGGGGGCTTTCTGCTAGGACGTCTTTTTAAGTGTATTTTCCCTATATTTTCTCCATTCTTTGGAAAATTTAACTTCTCTAGAGCATTTATTTCTTGAATTCCTACCCCTTTTTCTATGTTTATTTTGTCTATTTCTTTTTATGCTAAATTAAAAAATTAAGATGACAAAACAAAATAGAAAAATTTAATTTTCATTTATATTATAATTGAATATTTTAGCATCAAATTAAAAATTCATATTTTATTGTGTATATTAAAGTGTCTTTATTTTAAAAAAATTTTCTTTTTTTAGATTGATTCTTGAATACTGTGATCTCTGTTTTGATGGTTAGGAAGAATATTGAAATTTTTATTAAATTTTGATTTTCAAAAGAAAATGAAAGTTACCTCTGCTTTAATTTCATTAAAATTACTTGAAGGTATAAATGTAAATGCTAAAATTACTTAAAAATTTTGAACAGTAAGATAAAATTTAAATTTAAAAAAAAGAATCAATAAAAAATTAATTTATTGTATTAATGAACGTATCAGATATTTTTAATATGTAAAATTTTTTATAAAATTAGGTATTGTTAATAGTTGAGTAGTTTAAAATTTTATTCATTATCATAAATTATTGAAATTATTATTTGAAGGCGTTATGATTTCAAAAGAAAGCATTGTTTTATTCAAAATTTTAACAAAAAAAAAAACATCTGGTTGCTTTTATTATTTTTGTGTACTTCTAAAAAAAGAAAACTTCAAACAAAGAATGATTCTTTTATTCATTTTTTTATTTCTTTTTTTTTACGAGCATTAAATTTATAATTTTAGAATATTTAATCAGAAGAATTATAAATACTTAATGCATACTGTAAAATAATGCCACAGTAAAAATTTATGTCAAGGTATTTAAAAATTTTCAGCAAAATTTTACAATTATAATGGTCAATATTTTTTTGTTGAACCAAAAAAATGCTATTAACAAAGAAAACCACAAAATTTTTTAAAATTTCATGAAGTTTTGTATTAAATTTTTTCTCACAATTAAGAAGATCATATTATAATAGTGTAAATATAAGGTAGTGTTTAAAGATGCTTAAATTTTTGTAATTGAAACCAGATTAAATTTTTCATGAAAGGTAACGCAATTTCACCTGAAATTTATTGCTTAAGCTGATGTGGATATGATTCTTTTTCATGTTTTGGTCACAGGGTTCTTTCTAAAGGCATCAACCATTTTTGGATTTATTAAAATGCTTACAAATAATCTAAGAACATTTGTACCAAATACATTAATTTTAAAATGGAACAAGGGGGAGGGGTCAAATGAGACTTAGAATAATTAGGAGACTTTGAAAAATCTGGGCTTAAGGACTTAGGATAATATTGATTTATAGGGACTTGAAATAATTCAGGTTTAGGGAATAAAAATAGTTTGGGTTTAGAATCTTAACATTTAATAAAGGTGATAATTAAAAATTATAAAATTAGAAAATTGTATTGTAATGTTGAGTTTAATTTGTTGGAAGTAAACATGATCCATGCATTTAGGTTGTGTTTACAAAAACCGGTTATAATTTTTGACACTAAAAACTGAAATAATTACATATCGTTTATTTCATGTACAATCAAAATTCTGTACACAGAGTAGTATTATTTATATATAATTTAACCTTTTCTTCTCACATGAAATTTTTCCTTGTTTTCGCCATGTCAACTTAATATATATTTACTGAAAAAAGAAGAAGATATAAAAAAGAGACCAAGTTCTCTAGTGGCACTTTCTTCTATTTTTCTTTCTGTGTATTTAATATATAAAACTAAAAAGATAAACACACTCTGTAAAAAAAAAATGAGCAATAAGAGTAAAAAAAAAAAATTTCCGCAACTTGGTTATTTGTTTCCGCTTTTTTAAACTTTTTTATATTATTTATTTACCTCTTACATTTATTTTTTCTTCTTTTTTTTCTTAATATATATAACTGAATTTTTTTTTTAATAATTAAAAAAGAAAATTAAATATAATCTTAAAAACTCATAAATTAGAAAAAAACTTATTTTATCTAATCCTTTTTTCTCTTGTTTTTAATGATTTTCGCTTATTTAAATTTTCTCTTAAAAAAAAAAACGTACGTTTTTAATAGCAGACATGAATAATTTTCACACGAATATCTCGTATGAGAAATATTTGTTGACCTTATTAATAAATTTAATGTAAAAAAAAAAATTATGTCAATTTATTTTATGATAATTTAAAAAAATTTGTTTTAAGTACGCATCCACTTGTTTGTAAATTTCTTTTAATATTTTATCAAAAATTTTTTTATTTTGCTTTTGATAAAAATTGAATAAAAACATAAGAATACTACTTCATTACATGTACAGAGAGAGAAAAAAACGAGATAATTCAGTAATTTAAAGCTTTTGACCTTAAATTTTTTGTGAACTTAATCTCAGCCTAATTTACGATGTTTTTATTTATTCATTTACACGCTAACGTGCTGATTGAACAGAGTAAATATATAAAAACGTGTAAAAAATTTAATTTAGTATAAAATTTTCATTTTCTTCTATTAATACTTTCTTCTAGGTTACTGCAGTAAGTTACCATGACAACTGGTGCTTAGAATTTCCTTTAAAATGAAAAAATATTATTCTGAAAAGACATGTAGATTTATCTTACCCTTGACTTCTTATTTCAATGTATGGCCGTCTTAGAAACATTGACCTTCCATCGTATTGCAGACATGACGGGCTTTTTATATGATATTTTATATCGTTGAGACTTGAAAATATATAAATTTTGTTTACTTAGGTCAGCATCTTTTAGATGAATCACGAGTAATTTTTACTTTTATGGTATGCTAAATGAATAAGAAAATAAATCATTTTTTACTTTTAATTACTAAATTGACAATACATTTTTTTTATAGTTTTCAAGGTTTACTGCTATATTTAGATCTTTGAATAACAAATTTATGCTTAATTTATATATTATCCAAGATATTGTCTGCCTTTTCTACATTAGTTTTTTTAACTGACAAATGAAAAAACAGTTCAGGATTTTTTGCGATTATAATTTTTGCATAATCAGATACAGCGACAAAAGTTGGTTCGCAAAAAAAAACTCAAAACTTTTTATTCACTGGCTGATTTTTAAGATATCTACCAGGATAATATACTAAAAAGCATGAATTTATATATATAAATTAACATACAATGAAAAGATTAAGAAAATTTTATATATTTTAAATGTCATTTGTATTTATAATTAAAATAGCCTCTGGTCATACAAACTCGAGCATTATATAGAATTACGAATAAATAATACAAATGTTGTTCAGTAAAATCTGATTTTTCGAATTTCAAACTTCTGGCTATTTATTTTAACTTATTTGACTAACTAAAAAATTAGGTCCAGCGTATTATCTCTTTGAGATCATCTTTAATTAGTGTTTTTGGTAATATTAAGTTTCATATGAGGCTAAATATTTATCTACACTGTCCAATTATTACTACCAGACAGAACATAAAATGAAGAGTATGTAATTGAAATTTGTAATGTAAATTATGAAATTTCTGTAATTCGAGATTGATTTAAATTTTATTTAATTCTGAATTTATGAGTTTATTTTATGACTCCTAATAACTGCGAGTATTATAAATGCATATGTGCTTTTATGCAAATATTTTGTCAAACAGAAAATATAAAGAGTTTAAATTAATTTAAGGACTTTTATTATACACATTTATTTATAAATTTTATTAAACACACACACAAAGTTAAACTAAAAGTTAAGACATAATATTTCAGAAAATTTCTAAATTCAAATTTATTTAAATTTCTATTTAATGGAATGGATTTAATTAAAATTTAGTAAAATTCTAGGTAAAATTTAAATTTAATAAGATATAAATTATATGAACTTTAATATTTTCTGAATATTAATATTGATTATTACTTTTTATATACAAAAAATACCTTGGCTTTGACCTTACGATTCGTAATAAAAAATATATATTAATTTTGCTTTGTTTATTGTTAATATATCAATTATTTTTTATCATTTAAATATTATGAGCAATTTTATAGTTTATGAGCATATGATAATTACAAAAGAACAACAAAGAAGTGTTTATTAATAAAATATGCTTTGGAAAATTTCTTTCGTTTTACAAAATTGCCATTGAAGTAAATGAAGGTTAACTTTTTTCTGTTAGGATTGATTTTTTCAAAATTTTGCCTGTTTATTTTTAAATAATTAGTTTTCTACACTAGATGCAGAGTTTAGAAAATTTTTAATTTTTTCAAAGTTTATAGGCTAATAAATGCTCTAAAGATATATAAGAATTTTCTGACCTACTTCATCGAGGGAAATGGTTTTAATTACCTCATTTTCAAAACGTAACTTTTTGTCCATTTGGGCTTGAAATGCATGATATGAAAGTTTCCAAGTAATATTTCCAGGTTTTATTTCTTTTTAATTTTGATCAATTTCCATAAAATTAACTACCGTATAGGAGCCGGTTTTCGATCAGAAGTCACTTTCTTATACCTAGCTGTATCTTTATTTGTTGAAAAATATACTTTAAAATTAATATTTGGAGTTAAATATTGTTGCATTTGATCAGGGAAATCCTATATTTTACTATCCCAATTAAAAAAATGTCAAATTTATTGATGGATAATTTATAATTTACATTTATTACAAGTCTGCAAGGTAAGGTAATTTCGATAATGCGAATTTAATTTTGATAATAGTATCATTTAGATCGAATTAATTTTCGATAATTTGAAAATCGCTAAAACTAAGTTAAAATCGTGCGCGTTTTAATAAAATTCTTATAGGTATAACTATACCTATTTCTTAACTCCCTCTCCACTTGTTTTTTCTTGTTTTTTTAATATAAAATACCTATAATAAGAATAAAATATAGTAAACAATAGATGAACTACACACTTGTATAAGCATGTATTTTAAACATTTATTTATTAAAATTTGCTTATTAATTTTAATTAACGAAAGATAATAGTTGATATAATGTTTTTAAAACTCAAGGAAACAAAATAGGCGCCTTATGTAAGCAACCAGTTGTATACGTTCAGTTTGGGCGCGACTTTATTAGGGGTCGTTTACCTGTTTAATTATTTGTGTATTTAAAAGTAAAAACGACATAAATTTTATGAAAAAAGTGTTGGAATATAGTTTTTATATATTTTTAATATTAAAATAAAGGTTTTTTTTCATTTCAAAGCGTGAATACGTAATTTTTATTAAAATCAAAGCATTTACGAGCATTTATTGTGTTATAAACAAAGTGATACATAAGTATATAAGTACTTTAAATTGTGTTTATGTGTGTTAGTTTATTATATTAATTATTATAAAATATAGTATAAATAATGTAATTATGACAAATTTAGTGTATTATTATTAAATAAATATCGTTTAAATTAAAAAAAGTGTAATTAAATTGAAAATATCGAAAATACCCATACGTGTAAAAAAGTTCGGATTCGATTATCGATATACCTATTTAAAGTAAATTTGCAATAAATAAGTGAATATAACCCTTTCCCTTCATTTATTAAAGCATCACAACGTAATTAAAAGCATTTTTAATATTCGGCATAGAGTAGGTATCCCTAAAAATCGATTTTAATAACACACGAGATTTGGTGAAAACGATGAGAAAAATCTCCTAAGGTTGTACAAGAGAGCATTTTTCTTATTTTTTTTATTAATTTAAGTTGTTTTTTAATATCGATAACGTAGAAATTAGTTCCTTAGGGTTTGTAGTTTCATAAGAAAATTCGGTTTTAGATAAATTATGCATACTTTTTTATATAAAAGCTAATTTGTGTGTATTTGATCGGAAGCCAATACGTTCGAAAACTGGCTCCTATACGGTATTTTAAATTAAGTATGCGGCAGTAATTAAAAAAAAAATTGTTTTAGTGCAACCTACAAATAAAGCTTAATATCACTCCTACAAAGTGTCTACAAATACCGAATGGTTTTAAAATGGTTTAGGAGTGATCTTAAGTTTTTCATATTTTAGGATCCTTTTTTTAGCAATCTTTTTCTTACTCAGTGTACCAGGAAATAAAAAAATTATTTTTTCAACCGACAGTCTAATGTATACAAATTCTGGGTCAAAAAATGTTAACAATCTTTATTTTACTGAAAATTTAACGTGAATATTAACGCATATCGATTTAAAAAAAATCCGAAAAAGTTAACAATTCGACAGGAAGTAAGCTATGCGTAATGTAAATTCATTTTTTTTTTTTTACAAAAATTTATATTCAAAATGAGAATTACTCTATATTTTCTCTTTTTATTACAGCATATTATACTTTACATATCTCTCAATTCTAACAGCATATATTTTTCAATGACATTCACAAATTTACGTCATATTATTATTATACTTACACGCACAGAAATAAGCAAAAGAGATAAGCAATTTTTGTATTATGTAATATTTCTCAGAACGTAGTATGAATTTGATAAAACGAGAACAAGAAAGACAAAGCATAAAACAAAAATGATTAAAATTTTTATATTCATTTAATATTTACTTAGGCCAATGACACATAAGATTTCTACATCCTTTAATGGGATTATCTCAATAATTAAAGTTGGATTAAATAGTAAAATATAACTTTATTATTAATCACATATTCCCAAAAGAATATAAATTTATAAAATTCATTAATTATAAAAAAGAATTTAAATTAATGGTTTTTTTCTCCTATAGACACATATTAAAAAGGTATATTTTTAAATATAAATTAGGGGCCACGTGCCAGTCATTTGATTCCCTATTTTTAACATTTCTGTTCGAGTCTTTTTTTTAATGCATATATTCATGCACACGGATTCTTCTGTTTTTTCACCTGGTGTTTCACATATGCACACATTTATAAATGTATTAATATGTAGAATTTTATATAGAGGAAATCTGTCCGGGATTTTTGACTCTCTTTCCCACTGTACACATAAAAGCGATCATCCGGATGCATGGACGAAAGAGATTAGTTGAAATAGCTTGATTTTAAATTAACAAAATAAAAGAAAGAATTTTTTTTTTTACTATACTCATGAATATGTGCATGTGTGTGTGACTTTATAACCTCAGCTTTTTGAATTGAATATTTGGTCGAGAAGAGATTTGCAGCTTTATGAATTTTATGTTTATTAACGGTATAATAAAATTTTAATACGATTTTATTAATTAGAGTATAGCTTTAATCGTGCTTACTGATATGAAAAAATTTATATACAGTCTGTACATGAGCTTTTTTTTGATTTTATAAAAAAAAATTTGCTAGAGTTGCTTCATGTTTAAAAAAAATTACTAGGGCTGTGAAGTTCCCCGAATGTTGGGTCGGGTACGTAATTTCGGACTTTATGTACGGTCAGATTTCATGTAAAGCCCAAAATTTCTCGAAAAAGGTCTTAAGTTAAACAGCAATATAAAAAATTAGTAAATATAATCAAAATTACGATTTTATTTACTAAATTCAGTTTGGTCAAAAGTAAATATAAGTTTTTAGTAAATTTTACTAATTTTTTGGTTATTTTTACCATTAATTTTTTGATAAAATGCAGAGGTTTATTTTATTACTCTTTTTTTGTTGCAGTTTTGAATCAGGAGATTTTTTTGCTATACAAAACCATTTACTCGAAATAAAAAAACCAAAATTTTGAGTATCCAATCCAACATTCGAATAACCACACACCCCTACAAAATACCAAATACCCTGGTAAATTACATAAAACTATAGAATTGCTAGAACTCGATTTTCTGCCGGCTAATTAAAATTTCAAAAAATTCTTACTAAATTTTCGGATTCCTTGAAAAATTTTACTTAAATTTTCGTTTTTAGATAAATTTCGGATATTTCTGAAAAGCTGTACAAAAAAAATAGAAAATAAAAAAAATAAAATTTCATAAATATTAAATATTTTAAAAAAATGTCATTTTCTTTTTCCTGCACACCCTTTTATAAATTGTTAAAAATTTTCATCCCGCAACAGAAATCTAGGTCCCGAAAATACTGCCCAGATCCCAGAAATTCTGCTGCTTTTATGTTATTTTTTGTTTCCAGGTTAGAATGTTAAAAAATATCAATTGTTACAATAAAGGGGGAATCCCTTTAGCCTACAGAAATTAGAAAATTTAATTCTTTTAAAAGAAGTGAAATAGAAACCACAGAATTTCTGGAATCTTTCAGGAATTTGAGTCATAATTTTTATCACTGACAGAAAAAACTGGTCCCATGGATTCTTATAGATTCTATCCAGATTTTGGCCAGACCCCAAAAATTTTTGACAATATTCTCACAGATTTTGATCAAATGAATGGACGATTTAATTCTTTTAATAATTTATTGAATTATACGATATTATTTGATATATATTTTTATTAATATTCTTTTTCAGACTTTATTGTTAATTCCTCATTAAAAATTCAATATTTAAAATAATAAGTTTCCTTTACGTCTCTTTTTCTATTAAAAACTTATTCACTTTTTAATATTCTGTGAATAGAAGATTATTAGTAATTCATCGTGGTTTCTTTAGTCTAAAATAAAATGAGTAAAAAATTATACACACGAATGCTGTTCAGTTGAAATTAATTACAAAAAATAAGCTGAAAAGGGTGAAAAAGCTAATTATTAAACTATTTAGGTCATATTTTAACTATATCGTAACATTTTGGTTCTTTCGTAGAAATTTATAAAAAGCTATAGTAAACACACTCATGTACTTATAATATTATCTGCCTTTTTGATAATCCCCTCAATTATTAGGTCACGAGTAAACTTAAAATTTATTATTCTGCTAATTATTTGAATATTTATAATATATTAGACCTCAGATTCTTCTGTGGATGTTTATAAATGCATTTTTTCACCAATACGACCCTTGTCCATAAAGACAATAATCGTAAATTTATTAGCTTTTCTGGTCCTAATATATCTAAAAATTCATGTTCTTGGTGGGAAGACTCAAAATTGACTAAATGAGCTATAGTTTTGAGAATCATAGTGTTTTCGTAAATAGCAACTAATTTCGTTTGGTAATAAAAAGTTCAAGCAACATTTTAAAATGATAAATGTTATCGTTAAAAAAATAAAAAACAATTATTAATACATAAAAAAAATTAATAAAATAGCACTTGTAAAATAATAAAATTATATTAAAAATATATAACACCCGCGTAGTTTTAGATTATTTGACACAAATATGGGCCAAACAATTTGCCATATATGGGATATTGTATTTCCCATATATGAGAAAATGTATTTCCCAAATATCGCCAATGATTATTGGCCATATATGGGCAGAATATTTAAACTTGATTTTTAAAATCTTTTAATTTTTATAATATTGTTAAGTATTTTAATATTTTAATGAAGTAAAACGAAATAAAAAATTTTCTGTTTTAAAAAAACGTATTTATTTGATCAGACTATTATTTTTTTACAATACAAAAAGTTAACACTTTAATAAAAAGTAAAAAATACTAACATAAATTATGCTCTAAATTTTAAGTAAAAAAATACTAAATTCCTTTTTGACTGTCAGAATATTCAAACATCAGATTGGATTGCCTCTTGACCAATGGAACCTGTAACATAAATAAGAGCAATTTTTTCGTTACTTTACTTTTAAGAAATCAAAATTAACGACATTTATAAATTTTAAATATTAATTGCTCTGGAAATGAACAATCGAAAGTACCCAAACGAAGACTTATTTTTAAAAATTCTTAAAATACCTCAAATTTGAATTAAAAAAATCTTAGAATATTTAGAATTCAATTTTATCAAAGAAATTTTATTAAAGATTTCATTTTTAACCAACTAAAATCTTTACTAGTTAAGCTGCTGAAATTAATTCCCATAAAAATTTCAGCCAGAAAATTGGTAAAAAAAAAAGATTAAAAATAAAATTTTTCAATCATACCTGAAATTAATTTAGCGACTTCGTGACTTTGAGTAATATGGATCTAAATTTATCATGTCTGGATCTAGAGCCTGGATTATATTAGAAGCTGATTAGATGCCAAGATTTATTCCGCGAGGTTATTTTTTCTGGAAAATAAGGATTTTTTTTCTTCAAAAATTTAGGGTTATAATAATCATTCGAAAAAAAAAATAAAAATAAATAACTTTTTATTGTAACTTACATTTATTATTATTTTATTTTGCACAATTTTTCTTTTCGTGTAGTTTTATTCTTCTAATTTTTTCCTCGATTTTTCTTCAATAATAACGATAATAATACAATTTTTCTTAAAATTTTCTTAATAAAAACTAAACATAACATATTTAACCCCAAATTTGTAGAATTCTAGTTTCATATTTATCATAA
This sequence comes from Anagrus nilaparvatae, assembly GCA_022575985.1. Classification (NCBI taxonomy): domain Eukaryota; kingdom Metazoa; phylum Arthropoda; class Insecta; order Hymenoptera; family Mymaridae; genus Anagrus; species Anagrus nilaparvatae. The sequence continues at coordinate 26,173,337 of JAKSXM010000231.1, read as the reverse complement.
ATTGACAACTTCTGCATGTTCAAATAATGCTGTTTTTCGAGGCGATTAATGTTTATATCGGTAGTTATTAATTATTAAAAAAAATAATTTAACAATTATTGAAAGAAGGTCAGAAGAATAAAGCTACACGAAAAGAAAAATTGTACAAAATAAAATAATAATAAATGTAAGTTACAATAAAAAGTTATTTATTTTTATTTTTTTTTTCGAATGATTATTATAACCCTAAATTTTTGAAGAAAAAAAATCCTTATTTTCCAGAAAAAATAACCTCGCGGAATAAATCTTGGCATCTAATCAGCTTCTAATATAATCCAGGCTCTAGATCCAGGCATGATAAATTTAGATCCATATTACTCAAAGTCACGAAGTCGCTAAATTAATTTCAGGTATGATTGAAAAATTTTATTTTTAATCTTTTTTTTTTACCAATTTTCTGGCTGAAATTTTTATGGGAATTAATTTCAGCAGCTTAACTAGTAAAGATTTTAGTTGGTTAAAAATGAAATCTTTAATAAAATTTCTTTGATAAAATTGAATTCTAAATATTCTAAGATTTTTTTAATTCAAATTTGAGGTATTTTAAGAATTTTTAAAAATAAGTCTTCGTTTGGGTACTTTCGATTGTTCATTTCCAGAGCAATTAATATTTAAAATTTATAAATGTCGTTAATTTTGATTTCTTAAAAGTAAAGTAACGAAAAAATTGCTCTTATTTATGTTACAGGTTCCATTGGTCAAGAGGCAATCCAATCTGATGTTTGAATATTCTGACAGTCAAAAAGGAATTTAGTATTTTTTTACTTAAAATTTAGAGCATAATTTATGTTAGTATTTTTTACTTTTTATTAAAGTGTTAACTTTTTGTATTGTAAAAAAATAATAGTCTGATCAAATAAATACGTTTTTTTAAAACAGAAAATTTTTTATTTCGTTTTACTTCATTAAAATATTAAAATACTTAACAATATTATAAAAATTAAAAGATTTTAAAAATCAAGTTTAAATATTCTGCCCATATATGGCCAATAATCATTGGCGATATTTGGGAAATACATTTTCTCATATATGGGAAATACAATATCCCATATATGGCAAATTGTTTGGCCCATATTTGTGTCAAATAATCTAAAACTGCGCGGGAAATAAAAAAAAAAATTTTTTTTTAGTAAAATAATATTTATTTATTTCTACTTCCTGAATATTGAAAAAATTCAAAATAATTAAATTATCGTATATGAATAACAATGGCTATTATTATTATTATTATTTTATTCAACTCTTATAAAATATAAAATATATCGTCGTTAGTATACTAACATTTGACCTATTACCTTTAAATAATAATAAAATTCAGTTCTTCTGTTTTGTTTTTTTTAATTTACAACAGTTTTTTTACAATTCAAATAGAAAAAAGAAAATTGTTAATAAAAATTTTTTTTATTACTTTTGTTTTGTATTATTTTTGTGCTATACTTTTTTTTTGTGAATTAATCTATATTTGATATGGGAATTTTTTTTATTTTAGGTGCAGAAGATTGTAAAAAATTTATATAGCAAAATTACATTATTTATTTATAAAGCACTTCTTAATACCTGTGTGTATGTTTTAGCTGAAATAAAGAATTTATTTGCAAAAATTTGCAATTTACATACTTTGCTTAGCTAAAAAATTTTTTTACTGGTTTATTGTTATCTAAACATTGGGTGGAAATTTTACATGCCACTTGATATTTAGTAGCTTTAATTTTCATAGCACTATTAGCACTTGGAATAAAAAAATCATTTTTTGACTAAGAATATTATTTTAATGTTAATCTAAGGCGCAGCAGGATCTCCAAAAATAAGCAATTTTAGGCCTACTTCACGAGTTTACGGACAAATTGTACCAAGTTGATGAAAAAGCTTATTATTCGAAAAACAATATTTTTTTTTCCAACATTTAAATCTGTAGATTTCTGAGGTTGCTTAATTCAAAAATCAACATAAAAAATTTATAATATTTTATACTCAAAAGCTACAAAACCATTAAAATAGGGGTCGAAAGGAGTAAAAATTTCAATTTAGTATAGAAGTGCTAAATTTGTATAGGGTTCTTAATTATCGAGATTTCGAATAATAAGCGACATGAAATAGAACTAAAATCGCTTCTTCTTGGATGCTCAATCCTGAAAATATTTTTCTGAAAGTTTTTAGGTTAAAATTAATGACACTGTAAATATTAATTTATAAGTTTTGAAATCTAAAAAGATAGTTAAATTTAAAATCCTATAAAAATTAAAGCTGCTGAAAGTTAACTGACAAATTTTATCCGCTCCAACTCAGCACTAATGCATAACTTTATTAAAAATTAAATTCCATATATAAAATAAAATTTGATTATAAAAAACTGCAAAAAATTAATATTTGTTTGATGAAAATGTGTGTAGGTTAATCTTTTAAAAGAATATTTTAATGTATCTTTTAATTATTAATAATTAGATATATTGATTATGCAAGGTTATTAATAAAAAATTAAGAAAAATTTAAAATAAAAAAGTTATTTTATTATTCTAAGCTATTTATGCGGGTATACCTAATAATTATTTCGTTGTTTTAATATTTTAGTAATATTTTTTTATTAAAGTAATCAACAATAAATAATTTTATGACTAACAAGAGGAGTTCATTACCTTTGGAGCCCTGAATTAGTAAATAAGTTAGTACTAAACTATGAATCTCCGTTTATAATAATGGGCCTTCTGTGCTTAGAAACGCTTCTTAGAAACGGGTTCTTTGTTGTATCAATGTTATAAAATAGGAATTTATAGTAATTTTCAATAAAACTATTGAACACTAATTCTTCATCGCTGTAGCCAATTAACCAAATGGTCATTTTAAGCCCAAAATAATCAATATCGAGAGTCTGAGTCCCAATTTCAAGATTTAAAAACAAAATTAATTTTTATCATTATCTTTGAAACGGATATATCTTAGAAACTATTTAGAGAAATGAGACAAGAAAAAAAAACGCTGCCAAGTGATTGGCACTATGGTTCCTCATTAACAATAGCAAAATATTTATAATGGTCTATTTTATCTAATAAAAATTATAATTTGAGATATCAGTATTTCATAAAAAAAAGTTAAATACCGTATTTTAAAAGAAAAAAAATGTTGCTGTGATTTAATGTTTTTTATTTAACAAATTTTTAGAAAAAAATTTTCAATAAACTAGGTATTACACTTAAAAAAAAAACAATATTACAGATTTTTTAATTTTTTTGTTTTATTAATATTGAGAAAAAAAATTTGAAAAAATTCGGTATCAGATCCAAAAAATTACTATGAATAAGCTTTCTAAAACTAGTACTCTCATAGAAATTAATTAGGTACTACGTCCGAACAAAAAAAAAATTTGGTATTCTTTGTATTTTTTTGGTGAAAAAAATTTTGGGAAAAAAATTTTCAAAAAATTAGTTATCAGATTCGAGATATCGAGTAAAAATCGTACTTTCAAATATAAGTACTTTTATGGAAATTAATGAGGTATTACATCCAAATTAAAAAAAAAAAAAAAGTAGTTTGAGATTTTTTGATGAAAAAATTTTTGAAAAAAAAATTAGATCTTAATTCCATAATGGTTGTTAAATACCACCGATTGCAAAATTTTCAAATATTAGTACTTTCATAGAAAAAAACTAAGTATTACGTCCTAAAATAAAAAAAATTTTGGCATTTTTTGTATTTTTTGGCAACAAAAATTTTGAGAAAAAAATTTTGAAAAAATTAGGTATCAGGTCCAAAAAAATGCTATAAACCATAGTTCTAAAACTAGTACTCTCAAAGAAATAAATTAGGTACTACGTCCAAAAAGAAAAAAAAAATTAGTATTTTTTGTATTTTTTTGTGAAAAAAATTTTGAGAAAAAAATTTTCAAAAAATTAGTTATCAGATTCGAGATATCGAGTAAAAATCGTACTTTCAAATATAGGTACTTTCGTGGAAATAAATGAGGTATTACATCCAAATTAAAAAAAAAAAAAGTAGTTTGAGATTTTTTGATAAAAAAATTTTTGAAAAAAAAATTAGGTCTTAATTCCATAATGGTTGTGAAATTTCTCCAGTTACATACATACACACACACACACACACACACACACACACACACACACACACACACATACAGACTTTTTTTAAAAACCGGTTTTTTAGCTTCCTGAGGTCCCAAAACGTGCTTATATGCCAAAAAATCAAAAATCAAAATTTCATCTATCACAAAGGTTCCTCTATGAGGAACCAAAATTTTGGAAACTTGAAGCTAGTAGAAAATTTTTAAGACCTATGAAAGTCAATTACGTCAAAAATTACAATACCTATTGGTATAGCAATTTAAACAAATTTAAAAATTATTCATTTTAGGCTAAAAACGCTCATTTGGTTACTTAGCCATAGCGATGATAGAAATTTTGAGGTATGCAGCATTTTATTAAAAATTACCAAAAAACCTTATTCTATAAATTTGTTGTAATATTTAGCTCAGAAGACCCATTTGAATGAACAAAGGGTTTTCGCATGTTTTTCAACATAATAAACTCATCTATAAACATTTGTTGTAATTTGGTGTTTCAAGGTTCACCCCTTGTAAGCATAACTAGGTAATGAATCAGGTTTTCAAATATAAACTAGTTAATAAACCTATCATTCATATTATAGTTACTGCCATGAAAACGGGTAAAGTGAAACAAATCATCCAATAATATTTCCTCAATCGCGTGCATAAGAATTGGAAATTTTATTGGTTTGCAAGGTATAATTTGAATAATGCTCTACCGTCAGTTGACTGTAAGAGTTTTCAATTTCGAAATAAAGAGAATAAAGCTCGAAAATATCTTCGGTAGTGTAGTTTAGATGGAAAACTACTTTTCCATTAAAAGGAAAAATATTAGCTTCGGGGCTGACTATATTATGTATGATAGCTGAATTTTTGATCAGAGATAACCAATATCAAAACATACTCACTAACGTATCCTAGTTTTTCAGCCCCTGGTTCTGGAAAAAATTATAGGCCCACAAAGTTGGTCAATTCTATGCAAAAAAACTGAAAGTATGACACTTTGTAGTTGCCTAGATTTTTAGATTAGGTGAAAATATACTTGGTTTACATTTGAAATTTTTCAGTATTTGGGTTCTGGGGACGGTTTACCCGCGCTTTTTTAACATAGTTTGAAATACAGGGGATAAGGCACGGGTGAACGGCGAAACTTTAATGGCTCGGCAACTCATCCAGAAACCAAATACCAAAAAATTTTAAATGGAAACCGAAAATTTTGGCCCAATTTAAAAATCTAGGCTACTTCGAAGTGTCATATACTTTCAGTTTTTTTTTTATATATAAAATTGGTCAACTTTATGGACCTATAACTTTTTTCAGAACTCGGGACCAAAAAAATTTTCAACAGAAAGTAAATATGTTTTGGTCTTCTCTGTCTCTGAAAAAAAATTCAACTGTCATACTCATACTTTACCAGAGCCAAACCCAAAGCTATATATAATTATTTTCAATGTGAAACTGATTACAGAATAATTATGATCAATTATTGCCAATTAAAATTTAAAACATTTGATTATTCTCGTTATACACGTAAGAAGTCTATTTTAAACGTCTAATCAGAACAAAGAATTAAACTAAAATTTTGTTATACAACGCGTGTAATAAATGCCAAATAAAAATTTTATTAAAAAAATTGTTGATTAAATATATAAATTTTCTAAAAATATACATTTCAATTAAATTAAAAAACTAATTTTTTTGTTTTTAGGTTCATTCAACTTATATGATTTACAAGCATCATCTACATGGGAACTTAAATTACACTCGTCTGCAACTTATGTCAACTACAAGAAACACTATACTTTGCTGACAATTTCAAGAATTTTAAAGTATCTTCAAAACTTAATAAATTCTTAACATACTTTTTCAACTCAAGTCTCATAAAGGAAAACCATGAACAATCTTATGAATTAAAAGTACATTTTATTTATTTAATATTTTAGTATATATTGCTGTTTTTTTTGCATGTAAATTCTTAGTACTAAAAAGTTCTGAAAGATATGAAAACTTTGAACAATAAAATCGAGTCGTTTAGTAAAAATATTAACAAAAAAATTAACTTTTTATGAAATAAAATAAAAAAATGTTGCTTTGAAAAATTGAATTTAAAAAATATGAAACTAAATTAATACGTCAATTAAGGTTTATGCAATAAAGTTCTTGACATTTATAACAAATCAATCGTTTATAAATTTACAAGTGAAAATAAATTGAATATATTTAATGCATTGATATGATGTATGCTTCATAATTTTCACAAATTAAATACACGTTTATAATTGACTTCGAAACCTTCGATTTGATTATTACATAAATATAATATATTCGAAAATAATTCTATATTAGTCTGGACATTATTTCATAAATTTTATTACGTCAATGGTATTAATGATTATTTCCCAAAAAATAAATTCTTTTGAGCATGTTATGAGCATGCTATCTGAACAAAATTTGTGTAGTGGCCAGGAAAAATGTATTTAAAGAGAAACCAAATACGACCCTTATCCTAGATTGTAACTTAACTTACATGTGATCTGGACCATTCTCTTTGTTTAGGCACTGGGTCATAATATACAAACTCTAACATGGGATGATTGCATCGTGGCAATATTTAATAATAAAAAAATAGTATATATTACAAAAAAAATCGAAAATTTAAAAATATTTTCTGTGAATTTACGGAAACTTACATTCAGAGCTGGGCAAGACTGGCATGCTCATTGTCCGTTTATGAAGAAACGAGAATTAAATTCGTCTTAAAATAGCAGTGGCACGGAAAATTTAAAGACTGATCAGTTTATAAAATGTTCCATAAAGGGAAAAATTTTAAAACGGATAAGTTTTTAAATAATCCGTGCCACGGAATTTTTAGAGACAGACCCGTCCTCGACTTTTCCCGAAACGGCAAAAATTTCAAAACTTGCCGTTTTCAATTTTCCGTTTTTCCTAATCGAGAACGGATTTTTATCCGTTTTCACAAAGAATGAAAAATCGTATTTATTTTTTAATTTATTCAATTCCTTAATTATTCTAGATGTCATTTTAATTGTTCAATAAGTATACGGAATTTTTCGTCTCGAATTTTTTGTTTATCGTTTTATTTTATCTCTCAACAAAATAAAAACATCATAATTATAACTTTTTTTGTGATATTAAAATAAATTTTAAGAAGTATTTATTTATTTGTTGTTTACATTAAATTCAATTAGCATATTTATTGCTCTAACTTTATGGTTTAAAGGTTTTTAACTAATAAAATAACAATTCAACTGAACTTAAAAAATTTAATGATATAAATTTAAATACGAGAAAAATAAAAGAAAAGTTAATATTTTAAAAAATAATCCATCAATGCAAGCTTTAATCGAAGCATCTTTTTGGTAGTGATAAAGTATGGAAATAAATTGAGAATTTGGCATGATTGTCCGTCAACTATTGATAAAAAAATTTGAGATAAAAAATTACGGTACTTAAAATTATAATAATTCTCAAGTAAAATTAAAAAACTGAAAAAATTTTAAAATAAATACGAATTTTCATTATTTGTGAAAACGGTTAAAAACCCGTTTCCAGTTTGATGAAACGGATAATTGAAGACGGTAAGTTTTGAAACTTTAGTCGTTTTACAAAAAGTTGAAAACAGATCAATTTTTAAAAATTCCGTGCCACTGATTATTTCGGAAACGGATCGTTTGGAAAAATATCCGTTTATGGAAGATTTTCGGAACGAGTAAAGTGATCAAACTGAACCGTTTCTAATTTGTCCGTTGGCAACTGAAACGAAAACTGCGTGCCAAAATCGCCGTTTTTGCCCACCTCTGCTTACATTAATATTTTAAAAATATATTTTATTAAATTTGTTTTGGAAAATTTACCAGTTTTTCGTAAATAAACTTTTTTTGTAAATAATTTACAGGAGTTAATTTTAACAGTGTAGTTAAAGATTACGACCAATGATGCCCAGACTAATGTACAAATAATTAATACAGTAAATTTCATACTACGATTGTATTTACATAAACTTGCCTTGAAATAAGGTTAAAATTACCATAAAATAATTATTAAAAATAATTTTTTTTTTAAATTAATTAATAACCTTTTATTTATAAATAAATTGAGAAAATAAAAAAAAAATTGATATTTAAATAATAAATGAACAGTCAAACATATAGATACTGTATACTCTTTTTACTCAATAAAGTTATATCTGTCAACGTGAAAAGTTTTCGAAATCTAGTTGCATGCAATTGGAATTGAAAAAAAAAGGAAAAAAAAAACGATAGGGAATGAAAAAATAAAAAAAAAAAGTAAAGCTACCCAACATACATAATTCTGCATAGTAGAGTAGAATTGAATACCTTTTTTGTACCCCTCTAATATATCGTTATACAGGATCGCAAATTTCCCTTGACGGCTTGGTTTTTTTCATTAAATTATATTCCTCTCTCTTCAGTAGAACCTATGGATATAGAGAATGTAAAATAAAAAAAAAGGAGACCATTTTCGCGAAAAAAAAATAACTATCTTCGTGTGTTCAATTTATACATACGATAAATACTTATATATGTAGGTTTAATAGTTTAAAGGTTTAGGGAAAATAAGGATCTCTGGACGGTATATAAATGTGTACTATTATAGTAGCCATGGGAAATCGATCGAAAAAAGTCGCTTTTAGTCTAAACGAAAAAATTTAAAGCCTTTGCCAATGTCTTACATTTTATTTATTTATTCATTCACTAGGCTACTCTTTTTTTTTATTTGCTTTTCTCTTAATTCACATTTACTTTTGGTAATACTATTTGTAAGTAAATTGAATCTATGTCTCAAATAAATTTTTTTTTTTTTATTTCGAGTCATGAATAATTTAAATAATTTTCTTTACGTTTTTTTTTTATTTCTTTTAAATTCACATTTTGTGTATTATTAAAAAGTATGTTAAACGAAGGAATTTGATTTAATTCTATTTTGAAAAATAGGTCTGAATTTAGAAAAATTGAATTTAGTCCTATTTGAGTAAATTTCTTGATTTTAATCAAACTTAATTTTGAGTAATTAAAAAAAAATTTGTATTTTCTAGTCAAAATTTCTGTATGAAAGTTAAATACAGAAAAAAAAATACACATCATGATCATTAACTAAACCTTTCTCCAATTTTAGAGATTTAAAAATAAACATAAAAATAATAAATTTATGGGTCTAAGACCCACATGATATAAATTTTTGAAGAATTTGTGCATGTGAATGTGTAACGCAGCTTGAATTTCGGATAGACTTTTTGAATTTTTTGGGTCTGGTCTCATAACAGTAAAAGTTAATCGAATACATAAGAATTTAATACTGAAAATGAAAATTAATTTTAAATTAAAATAAAAGAGCATAAAATAATATACACATATGTTTTACACGTGATATAAGTTTAATATAACCTTTTGAAAAAAAATATGAGACAATCATTTTTTTGATAACAGTTAATATTTTATAATTTATAAAAAAACTAAGAAATTTTTAAAGAAATTTACATAAATTTTAAAATAGCTATTTTTTAATCAAGGAACAAAATGTTACAGACAGCATGATTTAAAACATAGTTTTGCATATAATGGGTAAAAAGGCGTTTTCCTTGGATAGAAAATAGGCTTTTTTGCCTTAGATATTTATTTAAACCGAGATGTAAACAAATTTTAACGCCTAAACAATAAAAATTAAAAAAACCGTGGAATGTGTCCATGCAGATACAGAAAAGGAGGAAAAATTTACTAATTTGACCAAATTTTCTACAATTAAAAAGATAGAACTTTCACTTTATTATTCCTTATAATAAAGTAATTATGTTATTATAATTATTAAAACAGAATTTTATGTTTATTCTTATCATTATTCTTATCAAAATTTTATCTTTATGGATTATTTCCTTTTCCGTGTTTCATACATTTATGAAAGAAACTTTCAAGAAGTGTATAGAAAGACCGTAACCCGTATATAAAAATGTGTAAGACAATTTAAATCTATTTTAACCTAACATAATATTATCATGCCTTCATAATTCTTCAAGAACAAAAAGAAAACTTTTTTTTTTCGTTATAATAAAAAGAAATTTATTTAAATATTTTATTAAATTATTTAAATCATTATCCTCGTCATATTAAATTTTTGGTCATTCTAATAAAAAAATATGGGCTATTTGTTATTACTAAAAAGACATTTTTTTTGATAATCAATGCAATGTATTAAATTTGATTAAATTGATGCCTTGAGTGCATACCAAATTGTCAAATTTTGGGTTTTGTTTTAACTTAGTTTCGTTTTTAATAAAAACCATTTTCTTTTGTTTTTTGGTATTTGGTACCAGAAAAAAAAAATTGAAATTGTTTATTTTTTTAAACAAATACACGATATTTTAAACTTTTGTAAATTTTAGGTAATAATAAATGCCAGAATTTAGAGATTTGGGCTCTTTGGGCCAAAATTTCCTCTGCTCACATTGAAAAGCATTAAATTTTAGGAGTACCTACCCGTGGAAAATTTTTCGTTAAACTTATTTAGTAATAAGTTATAGTTTAAAACACTTTTAACTTTTTTTTATAAACATTTAGATGTAACTTATTAGTAAAAGGGTTTAGCTAAGAGATCTCCATCTAAAATTAAATGATATTTAATGAGTTAAGCAAAATTTTGATCCAAAGAGCCTACATCTGTAAATTCTGACATTTTTTACACAAAAATGATAAAAATTTAACGTGATGATTAATTTTTTTCAATTTTTTGGTACCAAATACCGATTAGCACTTTTATTAAAAAATTATTATAAATATAAATATACATGGCTAAAGTATCTGCTTCAAAATGTTCTACACGACCTCAAAACCTAATTTGAACTCTAGAGTGTTGAACTTAAATTAATTCTTGAAAAATAAATAATCTTTTACTTCATTAATTTACATTGCATAAACAATATACACTGAAAAATTATTGTAATTAAATAGTTAAAGTGCAAAACATGTCAATGTTTGATTGATTCTTAGTTAAATTAATTTGAAATTAATTTAATGATATAATATACTCATTTTAATGACATCTTTGCTCTTTTAAAGAAATAATTACATTAATTACTGAATAAAAATTATTATTATATTTATGAAATAAGAGCTCGTTTGATAATTTTTCTTATAAAGTATCTGCATGCAACATGGACTTTGTTTCATTAACTTTTTCCAAGAATTTTAAAATAATGTGAAGCGTTATTTATATTTCACACACAAATAATTGATTGTTTTTAACCTCCATGTCAATTAGTATAAAAAGAGCCAAGTAGAATTACTAGAGAATGTAATACTAAATGTACATAGCACTTTAGTGTAATTTAACTTATCTCGCAGTTTCGATTTGCAATAATTTGTAGTTACGTTTTATAATAACTTATATTCCTATCAACAACAATTTAATCGTATAATTATATAGCTTTCCAACTCTTTTTTATTTTATAAAATATTTAAATTTAATAAGTACCTACTTGCAAATGTTATGCAATTTTAAAAATGTGTTAAAATTATTATTTATTCTTATTGTAGTTAAATCATTTAATTAACACAATTTATTTTAAAAGAAACATGTTTATTATGCACATTATAACTGCATACATACTGATTAAATGAATTGAGTAGGATACAATTTATAAAATAAAAGATCTAATTGAGACAATTAAATGCAACTTGCGATCTCTACACTTGTTTACATACACAATATCAACTTTTATGCGGAATGCATATTTATATTCATTTACGTAAAATAAATAATAAATTGTTCAATTCTTTATTCATTAATTTTACTCATAATAAAATTTAGGTAAATTCAAAATATTTTTTATCAAAACGTGTTGTGTGTTTATGTGTTTTAAGAAAAATTATGTTTTGGTCATAAAAAGAATGGCTCAGATCGCAGTTTGCCATCATCTCTGGCCATCATCGGCTTCGTCTAGGGTTGCAATTCACGTGCAATCTGAGCCATTCTTTATTTTTGCTACCGAAATTTCATAAAAAATTATAAAAATTCAAAACCTATTTTTGAAATTTCTTTTTTGTTAAAATTCAAAACGTTTCAAATATAATAAAACAAAAAATTAGAATTCTTTTTTGAAGATATTTTTTTATTCTTATTTCCCACATAAAAAAATTTCCATCTCATTCGTTTAAGATACATCTCACTTTCCGGCAGCTGTATATATTTTTTGTTTCTTGTCGTGCGCGCAGCTACACATACTATACAATACAAATATACAGGACCTAGGCCGCAGTTTTGCGCGTGACTTTGTTGAAATACTATGTATTATGTCTAATAAATTCACAGAATTATATTAAAATTTATGAATTTTTATACGTTTTATTATTTAATTGTTAAAAAACTAAGAGTATTAATTTTAACAAATATATAATTTATAAGTGTTAATAATAGTTTATTAATAACTTTTAGTTGAAAGCTTAATCTACGATAGCCACGTGATTTTTTGTGCTTATCTTTAGAGCGTAATAATATATGCTTATGTGTATTGTGTACTAGTATAGTTACTTCGGCTTCAGCCAAAAAATTAATAATTTTTATTTGAATAAGATAACCAACTTAACTCATCATTTCCGTTTTTTTTCAGAATACTTCATTAGTCATTTTTGTACACGCAGTTAGAATAGAGAATTAAATCTCATAAATATAAGTAAATATCCAGATTTGAATGCGTCTTTTATCAATTTATACTTCATCAAATTTTTCAAGCGCTGCTGAGTGTTGCTTGCCTGCTTGCAGCTTTTCATTCGTTCCCACATCTGTGTGCCCGGCTAAACAACAAAGACAGAAATAAAGATGGCTGAAAAGTGATTGCCGAAGGGAGGAAAGTGCGTGTGGTCATTAATATTTATTAAAAGCTTGATACTGATAAAAGTTTATAAAATCTGATGTTTTTTTAATAATCTAAATGAATTTTAATTTGAAAACATAATCTACATTTTACTTTGTAAAATATTTATTTTTGAGTGTTCAAAATATGTTAGAAAATTTTGTAAGTTTTCTTGAAAAGCATATTATTTTTAAGAGTAAAAAATTAATTTTGTAGCTGTCAAATATATATTATGAAGAAGTGATTTGATTATTGAAAAAAATATTTATTAATAATTCAATTTTATATAATACGAATTATGTGATTGTTTTCAAATTGAAGTTTAATTTTTAAAATATTTTCATTAGTGTAAAATTATTTTAAATTTCATCAAGAAGAAAGTAGATTAAAAAAAAAAAAAATGTCTTGGAAAAAGTCTTATCTATTTAAGTGTATCTTATCAATTTAAAAAATTCTAGTAATGTACACCTATATCGAAGATATCAATTAAAATATTTAATTTCTTTATTATTATTTAAATATTCATTATATTAAATATTATATTAAAAATGTAGGGCGATTTTTTATAAAACGTACAAAGTTTTTTTTTTTTAATTTATTTTACAAGTTTTTTTTTCATAAATATTAAAATTACAAAATTTTAAGAAAATCACAGCTGAAGAATTAAAAAACGTGCCCAAAGTCCCTTATCATTCTCCTGCCCCGTGTATTATAAGCTACAGGACGGAGAACTGATAAGGGCCGTAGGGTTACAGATACATCGAGGGACTTATATCTTAAATATACTTACTAATTATTATAAAAATAAAATATAAATTTTGTAAAATATTTCTGTTAACTGTATCAAACAAAAAAAAAATCAAAATTGTCAATCATCTATTTTATTAAACGAGTATATAAAATTTCATTATTTTGTAAAGTATTAAAAACATTTAGTTTATTACTAATAATACTTATTTACAATGTATATTATAATTAATAATTAAAATTTAAATTGTATACCTACTTACTACTATTTTTATACAAATGCTGTAATTACTCAGAAAAAAAATATCTTATGTCAGAAAAAATAAAATTTTAATAAATTAATTTTAACGTTAATAATAATAACTAAAAATTTTTTGATACATTTACCTAAATGCAATAATATTCTCTAAAAATTCCTTTATTTAAAATAAATTTTATCTTTTGTATTTTATAAAGTACTTCAAGTTCCTGTAGTTTTTGAGGCAGCATGTTGTATATTTAAAGTGTTATCAGTTGTACACAGATTTTGTAACTTTAAATGCTCATACTGTGGATTATGTAGTTCAGGTTGCAAGGTTATTATTGTTTTATTCATTCCAAGGTTCGTGACAACTGGTGAAATAAATCTAATTGTTTGAATTGTTTTTATTCCTTTTGAATTTGGAACAGTGGATTCAGATTTTGGTAAAATAACAGTATTTTTTACAGCTGGTAAGTTTATCGGTATTTTCTTAGATGTGATAGGAACTTCAAATAATGCTGGTCGCTTACATGGTAGTGAATATTCTGGTGAAATTGATGAATCTCTTCCGTCATTTGGGTTTATAGTGATTACATTTGTTCTAATTACTGTTTGGCTATCTTCTATAAATAAAAATAATATATTAAAATAATTATGAATTAGTTCAATTATTGGTTTTTTTTGGAACTTTAGTTATCAAATTGTTTGCGCTATTTCTAAGATATATTTAAACCTATATTACTTTATTTTTTCAAAATAAAATAAATATTTTTATACCTTTTTCCATTGCTTTTGTAACCGGACAATCTTTGTGCGCCAAAAGTAAAGCTTTTAATTTTGTAACTTGATTTTGTAAATTTGTAACTTGTTGTTGTAAATCTATATTTGCTTCATTAGCAGTTTCTAAAGATTTCTGCAATTGATCAATCCAAATTTTTCTTTTGGCACGAGCTCGTTTTGAACTTTCTCTATTTCTTTCTAAAAGATCTTTTTTTTTACCATCAATTTTTTCCAATCTCTTTTTATTTATGTCTTTTTTTTCTTTTACTTTAGAATTTTGCTGAACATTATTTTTTGCAGATGAAGCAGTAGTTTTAACAAGTGTTTGCTTTAATTTCTATAATTAAATACTATCAAATGAAAATTTGCCAAAACTAATAAATTCATAATAAACGTTATTTCTTACCAATTTTGCAAAAGACAGCTTTTGGTCTTGTGAATTTTCATTTTGTTTTATTCCTAATTTATGTTTTGCAGTACTTATATTATTTACTAAATGGTTATTACTAGAATCAGTTTCGTAATCAGAAGATGGAGCAGCAACCAGTGTCATTGTTTTACCATCATCAGTCTTTAATAGTAATTGAACTTTTGAACCATTCATACACCTGTAATAAAATGACGATGTAATAATAGGTATTATTTAGCAAATTTTTTTTTATTAAAACAATAAAAACTTACAATGAGTTTCCTGTTTGAATAACTGTATTTACATTTTCAAGCGGTGATGTTTCAATTTTAAGTGTCGATATTTTTTGGCTATTATCACAGCTTTTGTTATTATTAGCTTCACATTTCTTTTCTATAACAAAATTAGGAGTAGTAACATCTTCCAAATTTGATTTTTTATTATCAATAATTTTTTCTGCTTTTTCATTTGTTGTAGAAATCATATTAAAAGATGGAAATGATTCTTCTTTTGTATGAATTATATTTGGAGTATTTAATGAATCATTTGCAGCAGCCTGGAGTAAATTTTTTAAATGTTTATTCATATTTTTGAAATAAACACATATTGCAAATTTTCCTTACCTCGGATGAATTCAATATTACTGATTTTGAATTCTCTACTGCTCGTCGAAATGTTTCATCAAAAGGGTTATCATGATGTAAGTCTTGAAAAAGACCTACTTCTTCACAACTTTTTATGAATCTTGTTGGAGTAGGTGTTTGATCGACTACAACATATAATTAAAGATAAAATTGAAATGCATGTAGTCAAAGAAAAAAATAATTTTTACCAATAAATATGTTGTTTTTGTTACTGCTACTTAAGTTCAGCATCATATCATGTTTCTTTTTATGAACCATTAAATGATCTTCATTTGCAAAACTCTAAACATACAAATAATAAAGACTCAATAAAGAAAGCAATTTATTAATGAAAATTGTTATGAAATAAGTTTTCATACCATATTGCAACCTAAGGAAGGACATGCGAATGGTTTTTTTGTTGCATTCATTTTGTCTTAAATTTTATTTCCTTATAACTACTATAAATTAAAAAAAGAAAATTGTTTTCAGTATTCAAATAAATTTCAAATAAATTTATAAATAAATAGAAATAAAACTCACCTATATTAATTAACAAATTATTTACAAACAAAAAAGGTTTATTTTTATTTTATGTAGTTTAAAGTTTTTTTTGTGTTATTAATTAATAACATTTTAAACTTATCAAAAGTATTTACTGTTAACTATGTTTTTTACATGTTTTTTAAGTGACGCAAAAAATAAATTATATGAATATGATATGTGATAAAGAGCAGAAAATAATAAGTCAAATTTATCACGCTGTGGATCTTGTCATAGAATTTGAGTAAGATTGCATTACTATTATTACTTAATTATTTAGACAAAATGCAAACGACGCGTTATGTCGGTAAATTATATCCCCAGCTTTCCTACAAATGATAACTACGTAAAAAATTATTCCATTATAGCTAAGGAAGAAATTTATCACTAGTGGCGCTTTCATTTGAATAATCAACGTGTTTTTCTTCCTTATTTTGCTTAAAATGCTTCAGGTTTTCGGTTCCTCATTATAAGAGGAACCTAGGTGGGATTCTCATGGAGAAAATTTTCTTCTCCTTCCAATGATTAGTTTGCCCTTTCAGTGTTATAATGTAAGCCATTTATAAGGAAATAAAAAAACTTATAACCGGTTTGTATAAACACAACCTAAATGCATGGAACATGTTTACTTACAGCTGAGGACTATAGTTATAATCCAAATGTTACTCCACATTACGATACAATTCTCTAATTTTATAATTTGTAATTATAACCTTACTAGATTCTAAACCCAAACTATTGTGATAGTGATACCCTAAATCAAAATTATTCCAAGTCCCTGAAATAGAAACCTGAAATATTCTAAGCCCTAAATCGATATTATTCCAAATCCCTAAATTGATATTATTCTAAGTCCGTAAACCTATATTATCCTAAGTCCCTAAGCCCAGATTTTTCAAAGCCCCTAAATTTAAATTATTTTAAGCCTCATTTGCCCCCCCTTAAATCGGACAAATTTAACCCCCCCCCCCTTAATTCTCAAGTTCTGAAGTACCCCCACATTATAAACATGTTCCATGTTTACAGCTAGTCAATGGGGAAACTTTTTTTGCCATCTGGATCCTCCCTAAATACTTTTTGCATATATGCGCCCGTGCATGAGAGACTTTTTTTTCAAAATTATTTTTACCAAACAATCGCAAGGTATACATACTTTATTTTATTCAGATAGATCTTTAATATCTAATTTTTTTTCAAAGAAGTAGGTACTAGTTTTAAGAAAATCCTTATTACACAAATTCGTGGATCTGATCTAAATATGTGAAAATCTCAGATTTGATAATTCATTTTTTGAAAATTTTTGGCATCAAAACATTTTGTATTCACTGAATATATTAAAACTATTTAAGCAAATAAAAAAACACTGCCTAATTATTGGAATACTTCGGTTCCTCAAGCAATAACAAAATACATATGATTAATTCTTATAGTATATCTAACATAAAATAAGGTACTTCGAAGTCTGGGATTTAAAAAAAACCAATTGGAAAAATTTTTAAATTCCCTCTGAACCCGAAACTACCATCAGTTTTTCGGAAAAACTTTAAGAATAAAAGTCGGAAAAACTAAAATGAACTTTCAAATACGATTTTCTTAAAAAGCGGGATTTTTTTTTCTTGTAACTAGTTTTAAAAGTTGTGTTTTTTTGCAAGCACATTTTGAGACACCAGGAAGCTAAAAAACCGGATTTAAAAAGAAGTCTGTATGTGCGTGTGTTTGTATGTATGTAACCGGTGATATTTTACAACCAAAATTAAGTTCAGCTCCAATTCTGGTCAATAAAATATTATTTTTACTTTTGTTGTGGAATTAAGACCTAATTTTTTGTTCAAAAATTTTTTATCAAAAAATCTCAAACTATTTTTTTTTTTAATTATTGGATGTAATACTTCATTTATTTCTATGAAAGTAATATATTTTTCTTCCTAGCGGGCCGAAAACACTTTTTTCGCCCCGCAACGAAATCGAAAAAAACGCGTTTTCACCCCACTGAGAAAGAAAAATTTCGTTTTGTACATGGGAACAAAAAAAAAAATACCCCAGATCGCAGTTTACCATCCTCGGCTTCGCCTCGGATGCTAATTAACTTGCGATCTGAGCCATTCTTTTTTTTTGCTCCCTTGGTTAAAAATGTACTATGAAATAACGGTTTTTACTCGATATCTCGAATCTGACAATCAATTTTTTGAAAATATTTTTCCCAAAATTTTTGTCACAAAAAAATACAATAAATACCAAATTTTTTTTCTCTTTGGACTTAGTACCTAATTTTAGTTTATAGTCATTTTTTGGATCTGGTATCGAATTTTTCAAAAATTTTTTCTCAAAATTAAAAAAAAAAAAATAAAATAAAACAATATTTTTTGTTCTTTTTTATGTAATACCTCATTTAATTCTATGAAAGTAGTAATATCTGAAAATATGGGTTTTACTCGATATCGCGAATCGGATACTTAATTTTCCGAAAAGTTTTTTCTCAAAATTTTATGCATAAAAAAATTTTAAAAACAGCTATTTTTTTTCTCTTTGGATGTAGTACCTAATTTTTTTTTATCAAAGTACCATTATCTGAAAATATGGTTATTATTCGATATCTCCAATCTGACACTTAATTTTTTTCTAAATATTTTACTTTAAAAAATAAAAAAAAAAAAACGCTGCCTTGTAATTGGTACTATGGTTTCTCATTAGAAATAACAAAATGTTCTTAATGTTCTGTCTATTTTACCAATTACTTACTAATATTGGAGCAGAATTATTGAATTTAAGAAAATTTATATAACATATAAAAAAAATATTAATTTAAAATTGATTATTTTTTTTTAACTTATTTGAAATTGTTTGTGTAAAAGTATTAAAATTAAAATAATCTAATTTAAATTTTTTGTATCACTTCTATAGCACGCAGTAGTGGTAGTACGTTATCAAATAATTAGTTACATTGTTTAAAGAGCTTCTGAGAATTATTGAAAAAGTACAAAAATACATATTTAATACGCTTTTTTATTTTATAATAAAAATTACGATAAAAATATATTTTAATTAAATTTTTATTATTCATTATTTTTAATTTTTAATATTTATTCGATGTTTAGGAAGTAAAATTTAAATAATAAAAATTTAAGTGCCTATTATAATATAAAATAAAATACCTAGATTAAGAAATATTGATTAGTATTTCTACTTGATAATAAGAAATACGAATTAAAATTACAATTTTTAATTGATTTTCTGTTAAATTTTGATTAAAACAAGAATTGAAAATTTTATTGCAATATTTTGACATACCTATATTTTTTGTACTTATCAAATATTTGTTTATAATACCATAATACTTATTAAAAGTAAAAAGAAATTTTTATTTTATTTACCTATTTTATTAATTGATTTTTGTATTAAATGATTTTATTTTTTATTTTAAGTTTTATGTCAGTATTGTACTTATAGATTATTTAAATAAAAAATCTAGGATTCATAATTACTGAAATATTTATTTATATAATAATTCGATTTCATAAAATTTAATATTTCAAATTTACAATTTTCTATTTTAAAATATTTTTAATTTTAAAATACCTAGAATTTAAAATTTTTTAAATTTTCAAATATATAACTAATCAGAGTTTACCGTTACTCTATATCTCTCTTTCTCTTATATAATACCCACAGTAATACCCAAGTTGGTGGTGGCGAAACTCGTCCAATCAAGAACTCTAGTCCAATCATACTGTCACTTTATTGCAAACTTTAACTTTAAAAATTTAAAAGAAAGAGAAATTTTATTAAAATAATTAGTTTTTTTTTTATATTGTAAAGTAAAAATTTATTTCAAAAGTATTTATTTTATATTAATAATTAAATTTATTCAAAGTGTTATTCATTGTTGTCAGTTATTTTAAAAAGTGTTTATAAAATTCATGGTAGCGTCATTTTTTACAGTTAAATTGAAAAATAAAGTTAAAGTGCTTGAAATGTACGTTTATTAAAAAAGTAAGTTTTAATTTTAAAATCTGTATTGTTTTTTTAAATAAACTAAAATTTCATATAGTTAATATAACCGCACCATTTTATTGTATAATCGAATTTTATAAAAAGACTGTTATAAAAAATTTAAAGAAATCAAAGTAGTTAAAATATAAATTATTAATAAAGAATTAAATTTAAAATCAATGTTTTAAAATTTAAAAGTGCTTATAAATCAACAAAGAGAATATATTATTAACCTATGATCATAGATCATTTTTCTATATAAAGAAATTTTTATACTTAAGTATAAATATATAATATTTTTTACATTTTCTATTTTTAAAATTAGTATAGGTTATGCTTATTTTATTAATTAATTTAACACAATTTTCAAATATATTATTTTATTTTCTGTTAATACAAAATATCGAAAATTAATACGTGTAGGTACCTCTAAAATTAATGTTATAAAAATTTTGAATTTTTAAAACTGCGTCTAGTCAAAACCCTGGTAAAAACCGAATATTTTTTGATTAAAAATATAAATATAGGTACAATCGACTGAATTTTAACAAGTAATATTAATTTACAAGAATTTTTTTTATAATATTTTTACACTTTACTTAAAATAAATACGTTATGATGTTCCTGGTTAATAGATATGTAAAGAGATATTTCGATACAAAAAGTTTTTCCAAAATGAAAATTTACAATTTCTTTTCATCGTTATGGGTTCGTATATGATTTATTTTGGAGTAATTAGATCATCATATAATTTTTTACAATATTTACAAGTATATGAAGTTTTTCTATAACATGCATGCACATGATCCATTGAATTATTGAATTCTTGTTACAATAATAAGAAAAATAAGAGTCATCTTTATTTTCATTGTGAAATTCACTAATGTGTTTTGATAAATCTAATTAAGTTGCATATTCTTTTTTATTAAAAGTCCATTTTAAAGAAACCTTTGTTTTAGTTCCAGTAGGGCACCTTTTAGTTCCGGAAGAACGCCTAGAATCTTCATTATGAACACTAATAATATGACTGTTAATTTGCTGCTTGAAGCCAAATGATTTTTGACAGTGATCGCACTTAAAAAGTTTTTCTTAATGTGATTTAAATAAGAGTGTAAACGTTCAAACTTAACTTTACAAATTTTACAAATAAACTTTTTGTATTTTTGATGTTCTTTAGTATGTTATTTAAGATTATTCAAACTATTATGACGTTCATCACAAATTTCACAAGCAAATGTCTTTTCACCTAGATGATTGTTAAAATGACAATATAACCTTATTTTATTTGAAAATTTTTTTCACAACAAGTACATTTAAATACCTTTAAATGAATTCTTTTATAATGTTAGATTTTTCTTTGTATGCTATTTTTTACATTGATTGCATTTAAATACTTGTATTTCTGATTTTGTTACTTTATCGGTCATATTTAACTGAACTTAATTTTACAATAATTTTATTATTATTTTTTAGCAATATATTTACTTTTTTTATAATTATTTTCTATATCCAGAAACATATTTTGTAACCTGACGATCCAAAAATTATTCATATAAATCTTGATGTGAAATAAAACAGCTACTAAGTATGCCCATATCTGTGAAAAAAAATATCTTGATTATACTTTTATTGCATTACACGTTATAAATATGAACTCAAAAGAAGAATAATTATTACAGAGTAATGTATTTTTTGAACCGCTAGAATTGTATTTGTAAAAATTAGCTTCTGTTTTGTCTGAGTGTATTGAAATTATGATTCTTGTAAGTCCTAATATTTGAGTATTATTTCATAATCATATCAATGTTTTTTGATCCTTAAAAGAAATTGCTATGTAAATTATGCTAGAAAATTTTTGAGATTAGACTTTTATTCAAATTAAAATTTATTTATTTTTAAACTTACATACTTTATAAATTGAATAAAAATGGTCCAAAAATATTTTTATAGAAATTACAGGTGTAATTTGCACAATTCATGTATTTCATTTTTTAATTCTTTTGAAATACCAGCAATAAAAGAATTATAACATGCAACTGGTGTGTGTAAATTTTATCTAAATTGGGGCATGGTAAGCTGTCTGCTTTGTTTTGTCACGTGTTCAAAAGGGGTTTTAGCGGTAAACTTAAAATTTTTAAATTCTCAAAAATTAAGGTTTGTAAAAAATAAAAAAAAAAAAACAAAAATATTAATATAGGTACATAATCAATTGACTTTTATTAATCCATAAAAACTATTATATGGTATAAACAACTAATTTTTTTTCAAAATATTTTTTACCTAAGAATCTCAAGGTAATTTTTTTTTTTAATTTGGATGTAATACCTAATTTTTTTCCATGCAAGTACTAATATCTAGAAGTATCGTTTTTACTTGATATTTTGAATCTTAATTAATTTTTTTAAAATTTTTTTCAAAATTTTTGTCACCAAAAAATACCACAAATACCAAATTTTTTTTTATTTGGACGTAGTACCTAATCTTTTTTTTATGGGAGTACTTTTCTAGTTTTAGAAATATTGTTTATAGTCAATTTTTTGATCTGAAACGTAATTTATTGAAAATTTTGACTCAAAAAATACAAAAAACACCAAAATTTTTTTATATGTAGTAACTAATTTTTTTTTCTCAAAAATTATTAATTTTAGAAACAAGTACTCAATTTTTGGAATTTAATAACAGAAATCGTGTTAATTTTTTGAATTTTTTTTCCAAAATTGTTTTACAGAAAAAAGTTTTAAAAACTACCTTATTTTTTTTTCTTTTTGGACGTAGTATCTGATTTTTTTCTATGAAAGTATTAATATCTAGAATTATCATTTTTACTCGATATGTCAGATCCAGTGGTGGATCTAGAAAATATTTTGGAGGGTCACTTGGAATCAAATTACAAAATATTTGCTAAAAAAGGTCCTTAAAAGTATTTTGGATGAGATAACCTGGTGCTTCTCGTTAGTCATGTAACATAAAATTAGTAAAAAAGACCTTTGGCCTGCCTCTCCCCTCTCGTATCCACCACAGCAATTTTTAAAAAATTTTTATCTCCTAATTTTTTCCACAAAAAAATCAGCAAAAAATACAAAAAACGGCAATTTTTCTAATTTTTTTAAAATGAAAGTACTAAAATCTAAAAGTATCGTCTTTACTCGATATCTTCAATCTGATAATTAATTTGTTGAAAATTTTTGTCTAAGAATATAAAAAACGCTAATTTTTTTTTCTTTTCGGTTGTAGTACATAATTTTTTTTCTATGAAAGTATTAATTTAGAAAAATCGTTTTTACTTGATATTTTCAATCTAATAATTAATTTTTTGAATACTTTACAAGAAACAATACATTTTTTATCCTTTTTATGGACGTAGTACCTAATCTGTTTCTATGGAAGTACTTATTTTAGAAATTCTATACAACTACGCCAGCTACAACAAAAACTGTCAAATAAAAGATGATTATGTACTGGTGTAGAAAAATCTTTTTTTTTTTTAATTAATATAACTAATTTTTTCCATGAGATGTTATACTGACAATATCAAGGAAAAGATCATGTTTAGTGTTTCTTATTACGGCGCTCGTCAGGGCGCGCGACTAAATTAAGTCCCTAAACTTAGAAGCACTAATATACAGGAAATTGAGGTTTCTCTCTCTAATTTTGAGATGACCTTCAAGAGCTCCAAGTTGACATTATACTTTGTTAGGTAAAATAGACCATTTTGTTATTGCTAATGAGAAACCATAGTGCCTATTGTTTAGCAGCGTTTTTTTTTTGCATTAAAACTTTCGTTGTCAATCATCAAATCCTATATAATAGTCTAACCACGTATATCAAGAAATACCGAAGTCACACCAATCGTTAGTCTGGAACATTCTACAATTGAGTGACTGATGCCTTCGATTGAATGCTACGTTGCGCAGTAAATTTTTGGTATGAAGCTGATTTAGGCTGGTTCTCCAAACTCCGTAAAAGTAATTCGCAATCGCAAACGCAGCTGCAGCGCAATCTGCAAAGATGAAAATTGTGCTGTGGGAGGGGGGGTACCCTGGGAATCTAAACATCAAGGGTTGCTTAAATAGAGCTTAGAATATTTTTAAGGGATAAAATGTTAAATATAAATATGGATGATGATGTGGCAAAAAATTCATGAAAAATTGAAAATATAGATAGTTAATTAATTAAAAATATTAATTTATTTGTTTTCTATTAAACTTCAGACTTTTACGAAGTGTACATCTCAAGATGGCTTTACCAAACTCAAAAAAAAAATATGAATGAACGGAATCTTATTGGACCAGCCTTAGTTCATAGTGAAGTAACTGATATGGTACATCCTCAAGATGGCACTATAAAGTCTATTCAAGGTATTAAAATGAAAATATATTTTAACATTTTTTTTAACAACAATTAATTTTTCTTATTTTTGTTCAAGGTTATTGATTTTTAATTTCATCTTTTGATTTGCATGTAATGTTTTAAGGCCTTAAAATTATTTTAAAGTATTCATTTTTCGAGTTTATTATTTTAAAAGTAACAAAATTTCCTCAATAATTAAATTTCGGTGCCCACATACAGTAAATAGAATAAAAAAAATTCGTAAAATTAGCCCCAATGAGTTATTATGATGCAAAATAGGGTAAATATGATGCAAAAAATTCGTAAAATTAGATCCAATTAGTGAGAAAGTTTTAATAGTTGAGTTTTAAAAATTTTAAAATAAATATGATAAAAAAATTCGTAAAATTAGCCTCAATTATCTACTAACTTCAAATAATTAAGTTTTATAAATTTTTAAGTAATAAATATTATGAAAAAAATTCGTAAAATTAGCCCCATTTATTTAGTAACTTCAAATATTTAAATTAAAAAAATTTTAAAGTAAATATGATGAACAAAATTCGTAAAATTAGCCCATCATCCGTTATTTTAAATAGTTGTCGTTTAAAAATACCCCAAATATGCGAAAAAAATCTTGCTAAAACAAGGGCCTAGAATAAAAATCTGCATCATTTAAGTAAATCTTCCAAAATTTATGACACAAAAAAATCGACTCGTAACTAATTATTTCCACTAGATTCAGATGATATTAATAAATTAAGTTGAAGGTAATGACATAATAATATATTTTAATATTTTTTAATGCCCAAGTTTTAATTTTTCTTTTTTATTTTTAGGATATCCTTAGGTGTTAGCTTGTTGCGGAATCAAAGGAAATTGGCTGATATCTGTGTGATTAAGGTAGAAAAATAAAATTGTTTAAAAATTCGTTAAAAACAACAAAATATAATATTTTTTTTTATTTAGCAAAACCTCATTTGTGTGATAGAAGGAGAAGAAGAGGAAAACGTTAATTCTAAATAAACAACTGGATCCGGCCATTGGGTGGCTGTTAATAGCTCATATTCGTACATCCTCAAGATAGCGCCATTAAATCCAATCAAGGTATTAAAATAATTCTATAGTTTAACATTTTTTGAAATTCAATCGTTATTTATTCATGTTTCTTTTTTTCAGGTTAGTAATATTTTATTTCCATCAATATTTTATTAGTTGCACGTTTTAGAAAAATTTAATTAAAAGAAGTTTTTATATTTAAACTATAACTAATATAATTCAAATTTATTTGTTAATTTTTTTTCTTTCCCGCTTATAACGTCGAAAATTTCATTTATAAATTAAATTTTGGATTCCAAATAGAGTAAATATGACCAAAAACTTAGGTAAAATTATTGATAACAGCCGCTTATTAGTAAATAAGTTAAAGATAATAAATAAATTTAGATTAAGAAGTTTTAGAGGTTTTAAAAACTGGTAGAGTAGTTTCCATAATTATTATAAAAGCCCCTCTTGAAATTGAAGCCTTTTTGATTATTTTTAAAAATGTTCTAAAATGCACATATTTTAGTCTTTATAATTATATTCATTATTCATTTCGAAACCATTAAACGTAGAACTTTTAAAATTGGTATGGTACCATATTTGCATATACTAAATCCGATCCAATTGGTTTTTTTAAGATCCCAGACTTCGAGTTACCTTTTGTTAGATATACTAAGAATTACCTATATAATAAAGTATAACACAAAAAAAGTAAAAATGATTTGGATAAGTACTTAGTTATTATTTACTAACATCCCTCGTGGAAAAAAAAGAACATAATATCCCATAATATCCCATAATATCTCCATTTTTTGGCACATAATATGAGATAATATGGGATATTATGGGATATTATGGGATAATATCTCATAAATGAGCAAAAAAAAAAAAAATGAAAAAAAAAGTAAAATTATCATTAGAACATTAATATTAGGATTGATAGGCAATATAGGTGGCAGTAATAAAAAGTATATTAATATAATTATATTCTGAAGGCAAAATTATTTAATTTTTTTTATTCATTTTAATTTTATTCTTGTTAAGATACTTGATTAATTATAATTATAAATTTGTTAAAAAGTTTAAAATAATTTTGTATTTAGGACAAAGAAAATAAAATTTTCTTTTAGATGAACATTATAATTTGTACATCAAATCTACTTCGCGCGCTAGGTTTTTGAATGAAAACTTAAAATTTTTTTACAAGAAAACGGAAAGAGATAATAGGAAAATTTTTTTGTGGTGAATAAGTACACTAAAGTAGTATTAAAAAAATTTTGTTTTATTCATTTTTATGAATGTAAAGTTATCCGCCAGAAGCTTTTCTAGAAGGGGCTCTTAACTATATCTTTTAACTTGAAAATAAAAAATATGTAAATAATTGTTATTTTACAATTTAAGTTAAAACTGGGGGTTTTTTGGGGCGCTGAATCGATATTTTTGGTCAGGAATGTGAAAAAACGTTTGAGTTTGCGGGAAACTTGGAAAATAGGTATTTTTTCATTCTGAAAAGTGAAAATCGTAAAACATTATTTTATTCAACTAAAAAACGGTATCTGGGGGTTTTTTGGGGTGCTGAATCGATATTTTTTGTTAGAAAATTGAAAAAATGCTTTCTTAATCGGAAAAATCGCAAAACAGGCGTTTTTTTATCCTAAAAAATTAAAATCATAAAATTTTATTATTCAGTTAAACAACGATTCCTGCGGGTTCTTTGGGGGCGCTAAATCGCTAATTTTGGTCACGAACGTGAAAAAACGGGAAATTTGGAATATAGGCGTTTTCTCATCCTGAAAAATGAAAATCGTAAAATTTTATATGTTTTCGGTGTCGCTAAACTCGAAAATGAGGTCCTCAGAGTCCGAAAATACCTTAAACATCCTTAAAACATCGAAAACACCCCTTTTTTACCAAAAATTTTTGGATTTTATAGCGAGGATCGTAAATATTCGGAACATCTGGATCGTAAATTACAATGGATGACTTAAATATGTTGGGGAAATACCGAAAACTATACTTCCGTTTATTCCAACGCGCCTTCTTGGCCGAGAAACGCAGGTCTCAATTCTATAACAATGTTATTGGGTTTTTAGGCAATTTTCCAAATAACGCTGTCATATTGCAATTCTACCAAAACACTACTGTTTGGTCTCATTTTTTTTGTATAAGCGTAACCTTTCATTCCCCGTAAACCGCAATTTTTTATCACCGATTCTCTCATCGCTATAGTTAGTAAACCAAATGTCCATTTTTTGCCGAAAATGCCTAATTTTAAAATTGCTGTAAAAGTTGTATTTTTGATGAAAATGAGTCGTAAAGGTCTCAAAAATTTTGTATAAGCTCTAATTTTTGAAAAATTTTTTACTCATTCCTTTTCGAGTTTTTGTTTACCAGATACGATAATTTAAAAAAAAGAGTCTCAATTTTAGGTTTAAAAAAAAAAAAATCATATTTTATCACTATCTTTGTCGAGTCATATCTCCGAAAGGTCTAAAGCAAAATGAACAAGTGACAAATTTTTCGAAACTTGAAACTAGTACAAAATGTTGGAGACTAATAAGACTTATTTTCATCAAAAATTACAATTTTAGCAGCAATTGTATGGTAATTGTATTAGCAACAAATGAAAGGTAGCACTTATACAAAAAAAATGAGACCAAACGGTAGTATTTTGGTAGAATTGCAATATGACAGCGTTATTTGGAAAATTGCCTAAAAACCCAATAACATTGTTATAGAATTGAGACCTGTGTTTCTCGGCCAAGAAGGCGCGTTGGAATAAACGGAAGTAGTTTTCGGTATTTTTCCAACATATTTAAGTTAGTATATCCTCGTAGTGAGTGTTCTGCCAATAACTAAATTTTTGGTCTAAACAGGAAGCGACGCCATACTACTTACATGTATTAAGATAGGAACTTCCTGTTTAGACCACGTATTTTTAGCCATCCTTTTTTTATTGTCACAACACTCACTACGAGGATATACTAATTTAAGTCATCCATTGTAATTTACGATCCAGATGTTCCGAATATTTACGATTCTCGCTATAAAACCCAAAAATTTATGGTAAAAAAAGGGTGTTTTCGGAGTTTTAAGGGTGTTAAGGACCTCATTTTCGAGTTTAGCGACACCGAGAACATATGAGGTAGATAAAAAACGTATTTTGAAAAAAAATTTTGTCGTTCACACCAATTGTCGGCGTTAGACAGCCGTTTGAGAGCTACTCTGGGTTCGTGCGACCCCTAAATCGTTCTCAAATGAGCTGAAAATTGGTATGGGATCATTTTGACACCTTAACTTCAACATACTTCAGAAACAATACTTTTGGAGCACTTTTTTTTTGTGAATAAACCTAATGGAACATACTTAGTAACTACTTCACGCGTTAGATTTTTGGACGAAAATTTGGAATGGAAAAATTTTTTATTTAATTATTAAAAATTTAAATGCATATATGTATCATTTCAATTTGACGTGCCAAAAAGAAAACGGCTACCATCCTAACTCAAAATTCCTGTGTCCGATTTTCTCCAAATTTTAAACACATTTTTATTCTTTCTATACTTTTTTGAAAAAATACCATGAAAAAAAATTGCGTTTTTTACGAGTGTTATTCAAATCTTCATACCTCCCTCAGGAATCGTCGTTTAACCATAAATATAATAAAGTTTTATGACTTTATACTCCAGTCAAAATATGGGTTTGGTTGTATTTTTACTGGCGAACATGAGGTTTGCTTTACTATATGTTTTTTGGGTCGCTGAACACGAAAATAGGGGTCATTTCGTAAAGAAATGGGGGCTTCACCCCTAAATTTGCAAAAAACTACCCAAAAATGGGGTTTATTACATAGTTGCACTTTGAGCGCTCAGATTCGCACCATACGGGTATTTTGGGTCGCTGATCAAGAATTTCGACTTCTTTTTCTTAAATAATTAAAATTTCACCCCTAAATTGGCTAAAATTACCCCCGAAAAGGGGGTGTTTTTTCTATTTTCGCACTTTGAGCAACCAGGATATGTCCATATAGGTTTTTTGAGTCGCTGATTAAGAATTTCGGCTTATTTTTCATAAATAATTAAAATTTCACCTCTAAATTGGCTAAAATTACCCCCGAAAAGGGGGTGTTTTTGCTATTTGGGCTCTTTGAGCAACCAGGATATGTCCATATAGGTTTTTTGGGTCGCATATCAAGAATTTCGACGTATTTTTCATAAATATTCAATATTGCACCCTTAAATTAGCTAAAACTACCCCTTAAAATGGTGTTTTTGCTATTTTCGCACTTTTGCATCCAGAATATGTTTATATAGGTTTTGTGGGTCTTTAATCAAGAATTTCGACTCCTTTTTCATAAATATTCAATATTTTACCCATAAAACAGCTAAAATTACTCCTAAAAGGTGTGCTTTTGCTATTTTCACACATTAAGCATCCAGGATATGTCCATTTAGGTTTTTTGCGTCGCTAATCAAGAATTTCGACTTATTTTTCAGAAGATTTCAATATTTCTTGAGCATGCATTATAAAAAAAAAAAAAATATTAAGTTTCATTTATTTATTTTTACCTTCACTATAATAATTTATTGATCAGTGGCCCAGGGACCTGAATGGACCTAATCGGGATGCTCAATGTGTGAAAATAGCAAAAGCACGCCTTTTAGGAGTAATTTTAGCTTTTTTATGGGTGAAATATTGAATATTTATGAAAAAGGAGTCGAAATTCTTGATTAAAGACCCACAAAACCTATATAAACATATCCTGCATGCACAAAGTGCGAAAATAGCAAAAACACCATTTTAAGGGGTAGTTTTAGCTAATTTAAAGGTGCAATATTGAATATTTATGAAAAATACGTCGAAATTCTTGATATGCGACCCAAAAAACCTATATGGACATATCCTGGTTGCTCAAAGTGCCCAAATAGCAAAAACACCCCCTTTTCGGGGGTAATTTTAGCCAATTAAGGGGTGAAATTTTAATTATTTAAGAAAAAGAAGTCGAAATTCTTGATCAGCGACCCAAAATACCCGTATGGTGCAAATCTGAGCGCTCAAAGTGCAAATTTGTAAAAAATACCCCATTTTGGGGAAGTTTTTTGCAAATTTAGGGGTGAAGCCCCCATTTCTTTACGAAATGACCCCGATTTTCGTGTTCAGCGACCCAAAAAACATATAGTAAAGCAAATCTCATGTTCGCCAGTAAAAATACAACCCCCCCCCCCCGTATTTTGACTGGAGTATTTAATTTTTTAGGATAAAAAAACGCCTGTTTAACGAATTTTCCAATTAAGAAAGCATTTTTTAATTTCCTAACTAAAAATATGAATTTAGCGTCTCTAAATATCCCTAGAGACCGTTTTAACATGTAACATGTTCATTGGATGGGGTATTTGAAAAATTCAGGCTCGGCAGGGGGGGGGGGTGAAAAAGTGACGTTTTTAGGGGGGGGGGGTGAAAGACTTAAAATATTTTCGATTTAGGG
Organism: Anagrus nilaparvatae; assembly: GCA_022575985.1. Lineage (NCBI taxonomy): Eukaryota > Metazoa > Arthropoda > Insecta > Hymenoptera > Mymaridae > Anagrus > Anagrus nilaparvatae. The sequence goes on along the minus strand of JAKSXM010000231.1, from coordinate 26,142,169 downwards.
ACCTTTTAGGGTGCAGAAGTACCTAAGGAGCATTGGTGCATAAGTACCTAGGGACCATTGGTGCAGAAGTCCTTAGGGACCTATGGTGCAGAAGTACCTAAAGAATTTTGGTGCAGAAGTCCCTAGGGACCTTTGGTGCAGAAGTACCTAGGGACCATTGATGCAGAATTTTTAAAGAATTTACTGTAAAAATTAATAAAAATTAAATTCATATTATTTAAAAAACAATAATAATTTGAAAATGCAATTAATTTTGTTCACTTTGATGTCTAAGCAGCATGATTTATATAATAAAAATTTAAATATACATATTTGGATATAAATATTGATATTATGAACACAATAGATATATTATTATCAGTGTTATAAGTAAACATGTTCCATGCTCGTTGGTTGTGTAGTTACACAAACCAGTTATAAATTTTTTTAATTGAATACAATAAAGTTTTACGATTTTCATTTTTCAAGATGAAAAAACACCTATTTCCCGAATTTCCCGCAAACGCAAACGTTTGTTCACATTCCTGGCCAAAAATAGCGATTCAGCGCCCCAAAGAACGCCCATGATTCGTTGTTTAACCAAATATAATAAAATGTTATGATTTTAATTTTTTAGGATAAAAAAACGCCTGTATGCGATGTCCGATTAAGAAAGCATTTTTTTAATTTTCTGAAAAAAAATATCAATTTAGCGTCTCAAATAACCCCCGGAGACCGTTTTTTAATTGAATAAAATAATGTTTTACGATTTTTACTTTTCAGAATGAAAAAACACCTATTTTCCGAGTTTCCCGCAAACTCAAACGTTTTTTCACATTCCTGACCAAAAATATCGATTCAGCGCCCCAAAAAACCCCCAGTTTTAACTTAAATTGTAAAATAACAATTATTTACATATTTTTTATTTTCAAGTTAAAAGATATAGTTAAGAGCCCCTTCTAGAAAGGCTTCTGGCGGATAACTTTACATTCATAAAAATGAATAAAACAAAATTTTTTTATTACTACTTTAGTGTACTTATTCACCACAAAAAAATTTTCCTATTATCTCTCCGTTTTCTTGTAAAAAAATTTTAAGTTTTCATTCAAAAACCTAGCGCGCGAAGTAGATTTGATGTACAAATTATAATGTTCATCTAAAAGAAAATTTTATTTTCTTTGTCCTAAATACAAAATTATTTTAAACTTTTTAACAAATTTATAATTATAATTAATCAAGTATCTTAACAAGAATAAAATTAAAATGAATAAAAAAAATTAAATAATTTTGCCTTCAGAATATAATTATATTAATATAATTTTTATTACTGCCACCTATATTGCCTATCAATCCTAATATTAATGTTCTAATGATAATTTTACTTTTTTTTTCATTTTTTTTTTTTGCTCATTTATGAGATATTATCCCATAATATCCCATAATATCCCATATTATCTCATATTATGTGCCAAAAAATGGAGATATTATGGTATATTATGGGATATTATGTTCTTTTTTTTCCACGAGGGATTCTTTTCATTAATTCTAAATTGTGAACTTGCAACTTTCATCTCCTTATAAAGTATCTTTATTCATTGAAAAAGCAAAAATAAAAAGCACGAATAAACGGTGCTAACAACTTGGGACGATTAGGGCTGCAAAAAGGTGGCTATATTGATAAAAATCAGTTTAAGGTCTTACGTACGTCCGAATCAAAATGCAAAAAAAAAGCTAAAACTTGGAGAAAGTGAAGTAAATATAATTTAATTTTACACGTATTTTTTTTTTTTATAATTGACCGCACAGTTTTTGAGTAAATAAATAAACAAACAAAAAATTAACACAGGCTCTTATGGGGAATTTAAAAAAATGAAAAATAAGCATTTTAAAATACAAAACTTAGATATTTTTTTTTATGAGTTGATAAATAATGTCCTAATAAATAAAAAGAGACCTTAAAATTTACAATCGACCGTCATTTTTTATGGTTTTACTTAAAAAAATGTTAAAAAATGAACGTTTATTCTGCTATTGAGGTAGACTCATTTATTATATTTTTTATATTTTTTTATTTATTTGTAAATAATTAAATAATATTGTTTAAATAATAAATAATTTATTTAATGCCAAAATAAAGTTAATAAAATTCATTTTTAAGCTTTGAATAGTAATAATTAAGTAATATTGAAAAAACTTTTTTATTTATTTGAAGTTGCAATCCTTACTTTTATACGTGTGTAAGACAAAGATGCCGATAGGTAAAATTCCTGACGTACGTAAGACCTTAATATCATGCTTTTACATTTTCGGTACAATAATTAAATGTTTACAATAAAAATTTTATACCTGTAAAAAAAATCGCGGATAAATCGCGGTGGAAGATTTTGAATTTTCGAGTATTAGAAAGTGGTATACCCTCCAAGAGATTTTTTTCCACCCCAACAGTACCATAAAAAAATTTAAGTATGGTATATTTTTTTTACTCAAAATCCAATTTTTGAAAAATTAAAAATTATATTTCGGGGTCTTAAAGGCCCAAAAAAATTTTTTCTGAAGTGGTGAAATGTTAAGTTTTAGGGTTGGAGAAAGTAAATAAAATCTAAAAAGCTCAAAAAAACGGTTTTCTTATATTCTCGGGGGCCTGTCGTGGCTTAGAGGTGAAATCCTAACAGGAATTATATGATTCTATTAAATGTACAAAAAATATGTATTTTACAATTCTGTAATTTCTAAATACTAAACATTTACATTTTAATTTTTACAAATGATATTTAATCCAACTACTATATATATTTTAAAATGTGTGTGTTTGTGTGTGTGTTCCACAAGGACAGAACTAGGCTCCTCTGAAAACTCTGAAAGTGAAATATGATTTTCTTAAGCAACAGAAACAGAAGTAGGGGCGGAGCTCTCCTTCAAACTTTTGCTAGTATATTACAATTTTGTGTCATAAATTTCTTCGGGCAAAGTTGTAATTAATTCTAAACTATCATCAGAAACTTCTGTTATATCTAAACTATTTTGTTTCATGTTTAATAAACAATGTTTTTTAGCAAGCATTTTTAAGTTATTTGCCATTGTTTCTCCAGTTTGTTCAACCATTTGTGCAAAATGTCCACTTTTATTTTTGACTAACAGTTCGTGAGGACATCCAAATTCCTAAATTATAATGAAGAAATTATTAAATAATTTAAATTATAAATATCAGAAAAAAGATCTGTATAATCTATTGGTGCATTTAAAAATTATAATATTCTTAAGCATTTTTAAAATAGAAAACCATTTCTGAAAATTGAATAAAAATAGTGCTTTATTTATAAAATGAAATGGATTTCTTATTCGAGATTTAACACATCAAAATCACTTATTGCTATTTTGGGCTGTATTTTATTTTGAAAATAGGTAAAAGCATGAATTTGTAAATAAGCTAAAGTAAGATAATCACGAATCCAGTTGATTGTACCAGAGATCGTAACGAGCTTCTAAAAATCCCTTTCTACCCTAAATTTTGAATCACTCGCTCATTTCCCCCTATTTCATTATTTGGTTTTTATCCATTTTTAAAATAATCTGTCTTAAATTATATATATATAGGAATGATCTGTTTATTGCTTCAACATTTCTTAATTTTTTCACTTAATTAAAAAAAGTATAAAAATTAAAATTATCTTACCACCATGTACCCATTATCCATTACAATTATTCGGTCACTATCTATAATTGTATTGAGCCTGTGAGCTATTGTTAATACCGTGCAATTTGAAAATTGTTTCCTTACTGTATTTTGTATTATGGAATCTGTACTGTAAATAATTTTAAAATTATTTTACATTATTTATTAAATATATAGGGTAAATATTCTAGTGATTGGCCGGGAATTCGTTACCCTTGGGTATAAAAATCATCATTTACTTAAAATTAACCAGCCAGTTACTAAGAATGTTATCCTATTTTATTGATTAAAGTATTATTGATTAATGTATTTTTTAATTTTTTTCGATTATATTCGATTTAAAATGATTGCTGAAAATTACTTACTAGCTGTCAATGTTTGCTGTCGCTTCATCTAATAATAATATTTTGTTATTTCTTATAATAGCCCTGGCTAGACAAATTAATTGTCTTTGGCCTATGCTAAAATTACTTCCATTTTCAGTTACTTGATGATCTAATGATAAGTCATTGAGTTCGACTTTATGAAGCGCATCATATAATACTGAATCTTTGTATTGTGAAAAAGGATCTAAATTATAACGTAAACTTTGGCAAAAAAGTACTGGTTCTTGTGGTATGATTGAAATTCGAGAACGCAAGTCTCTTAATCCTACCAATGCAGTATTTTTTTTATCAATTATTATTTCACCCTCCAAGCCATCGCCAACTAATCGGAAAAGAGTAGAAATGATTGACGATTTTCCAGCACCAGTTCTACCAATGATTCCAACTTTACAAGCAGGTTCAATTTTGAAGCTCAAATTCTTTAATGAATGAATTTAATAGTTATTTTAAATTTTCAGATTTTGAATTCATAAAAATATATTTTATATTTGTACAACGTACTTTTAAGACCATCGGTAAATTTTTATCATATCTCATTGAAACATTTTTGAATTTAATGCGACCTTTGTTTGGCCAGCTATCTGGTAAAGGGATTTTAGATTCTAATGGTTCTTCTTTTGGTAATTCTGTATATTGTAAGATTCTCGAAACACTCGTCATTTGTGATACAAATTCAGTAAATGTATTCATACAATATTGTACCATCGATAATAGAATTGCTACTTGTGACAAAATTAATCCAACGTTACCACTAAATTTTTCTTCGCCTGATAAAAATAATTTTAATTAATAAACTAAAAATTGAATTGTATTCTTTAAAAATAAAAATAAATTAACCAGTATTTATAAAAATAAATGCAAATGTTAATATAGCCGTAAAAGTGACAAAGACTGTATCAACGAATATAGAAAGTGTTGTACTGATAACTATTCTTAAATACCAAGTTCCAGAATGGTCATCTTGATAACGATCAAATTCACATCTTAATTTTTTTTCCAAATTTTTGTCATAACTTCTAATGGTCATTAATCCATTTAATGTTGCGTTAACATGCGAAAATACTGGACTCTTAGCTAAAACAAATATTTATTTAGTTGATGAGAACTCAATATTTCACTACATAAATAACGTAAAAAGTCGCTCTTAAAAATCTAAGATATTTTAGGCTGCACAAATTTTTATCAAATTTTTGCTAATTACAAAAAAAATGAATGTCATATTTAAACAGCCAGGGAAATTTCATATATAAAACTAGTAATTAAAAGTTTTATGGAAAAAATTTCTAAATGGAACATTAAATTTTTGAAAAAATGAAAAAAAAAGCTTTGGCCAATACTTGAGGTCATTTTCATTGAACGGGTTAAAGTTAGCTATTTACTACTATTTTTTAAAAGCAAAAACAAAAGTAAAATTACAAACAGATAAGTTTTTTAAGCCTTATTTCTAAAATCATTCAATAAACAAAAGTTTGCGTATGTGTTTTAAGCATATTTATGTTTTTACACACCTGCACCTTCTAATCTTCTTACTGATAAAGCAGTTTTTAAATATATTTTATTTGAATACCAAATAATAATCAAAATTATTAATACTGGTAATATTAATTTATAATCAACAATTACTACAACTATGAGAATACCAGCAAATGCACTGAATAATTGTAAAAATTCTATAAAAAATTTAGGTAAGACTTCATCCATTGTGCCAGTATCTTTTGAAAATCTATTTAATATTTTTCCTGAAAATAAAAATTTAAATTAAAAATTTTTAAAATTAACAATGAAATTATAAAAAATACAAACCAGACGGATTAGTACTGAAAAAATACATTGGCGTTGATAATAAATTGGAAAACATTGAATCATGTATTTTTTTACTTGCATTAACTGATATGATAGTGTATAAAATATTTCTTAATAGACAGAATAAAATACATCCACATATTAAAAACGCGTAAATATAAATTAAATTAACTGTTGTCATTAAATTATTCGAGTCCAAAAAATTTAAATTTCTGAAATATGTATTATTAAAAAAATTATTTAATACTGAATCGTATGTTTTATTTGTTGAACGTATTTCTTCAACATTTGTCCAATAACCTAACCAATAATCTGATCCACTTAATATTGCTTGGGTTATTATTAATACTAATAAATAAATTATCAAAAAAAAATATGAACTTCCATAATGAATATATTTTAAAAACAATTTAAAATTTACAGGACTGTTTTCTTCGGATTCTTCATCAATTGCATTAAGTTCTGGAACTTTTTTTGTTGCAACCTAAGAGTTACAATATATTAATAAATATTTTAATCAAATAAATAATTTAATTTTAAAAAAATTACAGGAGTTGTCTCAAGTATACAAAATTTTTTATATACTCTCAATATTGAATCGTTACGTGAAACAGTTGATTCTGTTCTGGATTCTGGTTTATTTTCATCGTTTTCAGGTTTTTCCCCTTTTTTTAGTAGTTCCATGATTTTTGAATTGAAATTTTCAATTTCATTTACTGGACCATTATATTTTACACAACCCTGTAATAAAATTTTATTTAAAAAGTTACCAATTTCAAATACTTATAAATTTTATTAAAATAATTAAAAAACTTACACGTTCTAAAAAAATAATAAGATCAACATTTTGTAAAAATTGTAATTGATGAGTAGCAAGTATTCTTGTTTTTCCATTCAAATATCCCATAATGCAATTTTCAAATATAAAACGCGCAATACGAGCATCAACCGCACTCAATGGATCATCGAGTAAATAAATATCAGAATCTTTATAGATCGCTCTTGCTAAATTAACTCTGGCTTTTTGTCCACCAGATAATATTGCACCACGTTCACCTACGACTGTTAAATCGCCATTTGATAATTGCTTGAAATCTTTGTGTAGTGCACAAACTCTTGTTACCTATTCTTAATTATTCTTTATTAATTAAATATTTTTTTCGTTAAATATAATAATTTTTTAAAATATCATCATATAAACAAACCTCATAATATTTATCTGAATCAAATGGCAAACCAAAAAGTATATTATCTTTGACTGTAGAATTAAATAACCATGCATCTTGAGTTGCATAAGAAATTTTAACATCTGTAGCATCTACATAATATCCAGTTTGTAATTTTAAAATATTATTAATTGTTGATAAATTTTTTTCTTTTGTTATTGTTATCGAACCACTTGAAATTTTCAATTCACGTAATATCAAATGTAATATTGAACTTTTGCCGGACCCAACTGTACCAATTAGACCACAAACAGTTCCTGTTTTTACAATAAATGATGCATTTTGTATTGTTGGAGGCAATTGATCATTTATCCAATTAGCATAAACATTATTAAATGTTAATTCAACTGTTTTCTCATTTAATTCTTTTAAATTCTCTTCATTAAATTTTTTTGTAAAGCTTAGTTTTTTAGCTAATAAATATTTTGTACCATCTAAAACTTTTAATTGACTTGAATTTTTTTCTTCTAATTCAAGAAATTCCTGTAAAAAAAAAATACATTTTAATATTTGAATAATATTTTAAAGTCAATATTTAATTACTTGAATTCTTTTAATTGACACAGAGGCTTCAGCAGCAAACATTAAACCACTTGGTAAAAATATAGAAATAGATAATTGTAAAATATTAAAAAATGTTGCTAATACAAATGCAACATCAGCTGATAAATTTCCACCATTTAGTACAAAAAATAACAAAGTTATAAACAGTGATACTTTTTCAATATAACAATTTGAACTTAAAAATATCGCTCTAACGTATGATGAATTTCTTATTTGATTCATTTCTTTTTCACGTATTTGTTTTATTATTTTAGCGAATGGTTTTTCCCATGCGTACATTTTCAATACCTAAAAATAATAGACATTTTTAAAATTAAAATTTTTTAAATATTTTAATAATAAAACCCTTTCTACATTAGATTAATTTTTTTTTAATTAGCTTAGATTAAATTACTATAGCGTTTTACTATAGTCAAAGCAAACAGGCTTAAAAAAAATTAATCCATTCTAGAAAGGATTCATAAAAGCGTACCTTTATTCCTGAAATAAATTCATTCATTGATTGTACCCTTTCATCAGTAAATAATGCTACGCTTGAACGAAATTTTTTACTGGCAAATGTTACAAATACTTGAAAAGGAATTGATGTTAATAACAATACCAAAACTCCAATAAATATCGTGTAGCCTACTGTATCCCACATAAGATAGAGTGTAAAAACTATCTAAATTAAATATAATTAGTCCGGAAGCCATGTATGCACTTTTTTTCTAAAGTTTGTGACACCTCATTTGTGCCAGTAAGTTTTTCGATACGCTGATTTCAAATTTTAGATTCCTAAAACTTAGCCAAAACAAAAAACTCGCAAAAAACCATATTTTTAAATCGATTTTAAAGGCTATTTTGACATATTTCATAAGAAACTTTTTTAATGGTCCCCAAAATGACATATAATATGTTTTTGAGATCTCTGAAAAAAAATATTTTGGCTTTGAACCCGAAAACTTTCTCCTAATACCATTTATTGGCCTGTTTTTTGCGATTTTAAATACACTCTAAAAAATAACTCTGGTGATTTTACGACAACATTGGTAAATGTACGAAAATTTAGTAAATTTTCGAAAAAATTTTCAATTTTTCGACAAAAATCGGAAATTGACTAATATTTGTAAATTTGCGAAAATATAGTAAATTAACGATTTATTTTTTCGTAAATTTTCGACAAAATTGTAAATTTACAACTATGTCGTAATTTTACGATTTTTGTAGAAAAATTGCAAATTTTAATCGAAAATTTGCGACAAACTGTTGTGCAATTACAAGCCATATTTTTTGTACCTAAAAACGCATAGCAAACCATTTAGAGTCATAAAATAATGTTTTTTTATTTTACACCATGAGAAAAAATGAATACTAGCGAAAAAAAAAGTATTCATCTATTCTCATGGTGTAAAATAAAAAAACATTATTTTAAGATGGGACATGTTCATTGGGGCGCCATTCACTGGTCATAATTGTCGTTGTCCATCTGGGGCAGTTTTCCGAATCCCGAAAATTAAATATACAAACTTTCTAATGCAGAATAATAAAAACTAGAAGTATTGTAAGGCAGATAAATCAAAGTTCCTAAAAATCAGTGCATAGTTGATAAAATATCAGAAGTTATTATTTGTAAAAACCAAAAAATTACCATAAAAAAATTTATAACCGGTTTGTGTAACTATACAACCAACGAGCATGGAGCAAGTCCCTGAATCAAAAATATTCCAAGTTCTTTTCACCCCCCGCCCCTAAAAACGTCACTTTTTCACCCCCCCCCCCTAAAAACGTCGATTTTTGACCCCCTCCCTAAAAGCGTCACTTTTTCACACCCTCTTGCCGAGCCGGACTTTTTCAAATACCCCACCCAATGAACATGTTCCATCTTAATAAAAATTTTCATAAAATGAATTTTGGAATTTATCCTATTCTTTAATTTGATGCATTCTGATTTTACGAATTTGGAGGGGTTCTGAGAAATGACCCGGATGGACAACGTCAGTTATGACCATTGAATGGCGGCCGTTCATTGGATGGGGTATTTGAAAAATTTTGGCTCAGCAGGGGGGGGGGTGAAATGGACTTAGAATATTTTTGATTTAGAGACTTATAATAATTTGAAGTGGGATAAGAACAAGAACTTAGAATACTTTAGATTTTTGGGCTTAGGATAATTTATATTTCGGGATATATTGTAATTTTGGTTTTTGGATTTATTACTGTTATGAGTGAACATGTTCCATGCTCGTTGGTTGTGTAGTTACACAAACCGGTTATAAATTTTTATGACTCTAAATAGCTATGCGTTTTTAGGTACAGAAAATATGGCTTTTAATTTCACAACTGTTTGTGCAAATTTTCGATTAAAATTTGCAATTTTTCGACAAAAATCGTAAAATTACGACATAGTTGTAAATTTACTATTTTGTCGAAAATTTACGAAAAAATAAATCGTTAATTGACTATTTTTTCGCAAATTTACAAATATTAGTAAATTTCTGATTTTTGTCGAAAAATTGCAAATTTTTTCGAAAGTTTACTAAATTTTCGTAAATTTACCAATTTTGTCATAAAATCACCGGAGTTGTTTTTTACAGTGTACTTATAGTAAGGGCTAACTTTTTTGGGACTGGAATAAATAATTTGGACGATCCTGAAAACCTAAATCCAGTCGTATTTATGAAATTTAAGTCATTAACTTATGAAATAATAAAAAAAATTCAAAAAACTCAAATTCAGGCCAAATGGTATGAGAAAGTTTTAAGGATCAGAACCTAAAAATTTGAAATCAGCGTATTGAAAAACTTACTTGGCACCTACCTAGCCTTGCACACACTTTAGGAAAATGATAAAAAAATTTATTTATTACTTGTATTGGAGCTATCCATATAAAATGTATAAAAGTAAATAGAAAATCAAATCTCATAACATCATTACTCATTAAATTTATAATTTTTCCAGCTGCAGTTCTATCAATTATTGTTTTATCTAGCCGCATCATCTATAATTTTATTAAAAGTTATACAAGATAATGTTAATAAAATTTTGTTTTCACTGAAAAAAAATTCCGGTTGCGGCAACCGAAATTCCAGCTTTAAAAATAAAGTTTTTTTTACGTCAAATACTTAATATAAAACAATTCTATCTGTAAAAATAGATGTTTTAAGAAGAATAAATTAAATTTTTTATACTTTTTAAAAGTTATTAATTAATTATTAATGTTAATATTTATTACGCATTATTTCTTTAACTAATATTTGACTATTTTTATTTAAATCTGATTGTTAGCAAATATTTTATAGATAAACATCCTACTTAATCCACCTTAAGAACATCAGAAATTTTGTAATTTAATTTATACCAGGGTCTTCTAAATTTCCATGGAATTTTTAATTTGAATAATTTTTTTCTGTATATAAGTTTAATATTTAATATTTAAGTCTTGAGCCACACTAAAATATATTATTTGAATACAAAAAATTGTTTAAAACCTTGTGATAGCCCAGAAATAAGTTAAACTAACCTATTTCCTATTTTCCCTAAAAGACCTGTTAAATGATACTCAACTTTTGAGTATTTTTAAGCAATTTATTCTGAGACAAAAATAAATTTTGAGAAAATCAAGTATTTTAAGAAACTTTATGGTTTCCCATTTTAATTTGTTAAAAGATTTTATTTTATTTTTATTTAAATATTAAATTAATTAATTGACTATGTAAAAACAAGAGTAAAAACTATATTTTTGCTCAGACAAAATAAATACTATAATAATAATAATAATAATATCAATTTACTATTATAATTTTTAAAATTTTTTAGTCAAATAACAGTTTAAATAAATAATGTGTAATAAACAATATAAATTTAAACAACTTTTAAAAAGTAGGTGTAAAAAATTTAAATTATTTTTCTTGAAACATCTATTTTTATGGATAGAATTGTTTTATATTATGTCTTTTACGTAAAAAAAATCCATTTTTCAAAGCTGGAATTCCGGTTGCCGCAACCGGAATTTTTTTTCAGTGTACAAGTAAATCAATTTTTATAAAATAAATAAAAATACGATGTTCGAAAAATTGAAAATTATATTTCAAGGTCAAAAGTCCAAATAGGTGAAAATATTGACATTAAGGGCTACTTTGAGGCATACCTAAGAAAAGAATAATAAAAATTTGATGATTTATGTATAATTTATATAGTATAATATTCCACTACGACCCGGTAAAATAAAAAATAGCCAAAATCTTGTTGGATTAGATTCTTGTTTTTAAAGTAGGCTGAAACCCACTTTAATAAAGTTACTTTTAAATTAAAAATATTGATAAAATTTTATGCATTTTAATTTGTGTAAACTATTTCCGCATGACTCATGATAACATTAAATTAATATATTGTTTTTGATAAAAAATAAAAAAATAATTTTACCTTTCTGTATAATAAAGAACAACAAGCAACTCTGACCCTCATGCCTAATCTTGCAGCATATCGAAAATAATGATTTATTAAGAATGTACACATAATCTTAGATCCGATTGAATAAATGGAATATAAGATAACTGAATTTTGACTGATAACATCATGATTTTTATTATTAAATTTAAAGTAATCAATAATCCATCCTTGAAATATTGGTTGCAGTGAACGAAATATCATGTCGACGAATCCTAATATTGTTAATAAAATATTTGGCCATAAAAATGCACGAATTATTGCTTTAGTTAGGCTTAATTTATATTCACTATTTTTTGATAATTTTTTTTCATTTATCAAATATTCGCTTTTATTTCTTTTATCAATCTCTTTGTTCCATTCCCTAAAATAAATCATTTTGTCAAATACTTGGTTTATCATTTTATAAAAGTAGCGAAACTTTACTTTTCTAAAATATCTCCTAAATAACCAGATTTGTCTTCATCATAAGGCTCGTATATATCATTCATTGATAATCTTTTTCTTATGCCTTTGTAAAATATTTTTCTTGTCCACCTATAATAAATAATTAATTACATTGTAAAGAGTTAAGTAATTGTTAAGTTATGTGAGAGGTCATTTTATTATAGGCGTATTTTTGTAATTTATTATTTTTAATTATAATGTAGTTAAGAATCATTGATAAAAAAAATTTACAGTACAACTTCTGCTTCGCAGTTTGAATAATAGACAAAAGTGGTTAAGAAAATTGGTCAAAGGAGTCGAAAATTGTCTAAGATTTAAAATTTTTTATAAGCTAACTATCTTTTGGTTAGGTTAATAATCGAATAGCAAATCTACACTTTTAATATTGCGTATTATCGTAGTAGTAAATTAGACCTTACAATTTTAATTTGATATTGAAATACTTTTATATCATTAGAAAGGGTTTAAATTTTCTACAACTCTTGTGGTCTCGCAAGTGTTTTTTATTGAAGGTTTGACTGTATTTAACAATTTATTACAACCGATGATTGATATAATAAAATAACTAAAAACCGGTTTGTTTTATTTTATACATAATATATGTATTTGATATAAATAAATAAATGTTATCACACTGTATTTTATTATTATTATTATTTTATTCATTTATTTTTCGATTATTTTTTTCTGTAAATTGAAATATTAAAAAATTTTTTTATTCGTTAGAAATAAAAAATTTTATTTACAATTGAATTTAGAAAGTAATTACTTTTAATTGTTTATATGAGAAATTCCATATTAATTAGGTCAAGGAAGATTGTAAAAAGATGCATTATTATAAAATTTTTCTCTAATTTTACGGACTGTGCTTGATGCAGGTGCTAAGCAGTTTTACTGTATGAGAATACGGCATAGAAAAGATTCAGATGCACTGATAGAGCGAAAATTTTAGGTCTTTTTGGATAAATTATAAAGTAGTATTTTACGAACTACGGCCAGAAAAATAATGATTGGTAAAACACGCACGCAATTTAGCACGAGATTTACCACCCAAGACGAAACTTTAAAAATAAGTAATTTTTATATTAAACATATAAATTTAAATTTATCATAGAAAATTATATCAAGTAAAGTTGAGCCCAGGGTGATCTAAAATTTTCCCGAAAATAGCTTTCACTATTTAGGCCAATACATTTAAGGCCCCCTTTTCAAAAATTAAAATTTTGTTTGATTGGTGTCCAAGTCACAGATTATAAAATATATAAATTACCTTTAATTATAATCCGCCAGTGACTTCGTTAGTTCGTCATTGCAGACGCGTTTCGAAACTAATTAGTTTCATTATCAGGGTTTAAAAAATAACACTAACACATAGAAAATAATATAATAAATAACAGTTTTTTACTTTTTCGAAATTTTGTCATTCTCGCTAAGGTAGCCTACGCGGCACAGTGCCGCGTGCTCGAAATGACGAAAATTCGAAAAAGTAAAAAGTGTTATTTATTATATTATTTTCTATGTGTTAGTGTTATTTTTTAAACCCTGATGATGAAACTAATTAGTTTCGAAACGCGTCTGCAATGACGAACTAACAAAGTCACTGACGGATTATAATTAAAAGTAATTGATATATTATGTAATGCACTTTTTTTTTTCATTTTCTTTTTTAAAAACATTTTAAGAATGTATAAAAAAATTTTCAAAAAAAAAATAATATATTGGTCAATATTTGTGAACTGTATATGACTTTGCATGGTCGGGTCTCTAAATGTACTCCAAAGTATGTTTTGTCGATAGTATAGGTATATAAAAAAAATAATTTTCCCCTATTTTTAGCCTTTTAGAGCCAATCCTCTATTTTTTACAGCGTTTTTTGTTTTTCTCAATTATTTGAAATTTTTAATTTTTGAGAAATTTGTGTTCATTAATTTTTCTCGCAAACGCGCACTTTACAGTAAAATTTTTTTTCCTTATCGTACCCATAGGAAATTTCCCGTAGAATTCAATTCTGGGGTCCAAAATTTTTTTTTGAACTGCGCATGCGCCAGAAAATCAACTTTCTTGCTTTATCTTTTCAAGGTTATATACCTCAGCTGCAGACAGCTCAATTTTCATCCTGTTGGTCTCAAATTTTATGTTTTTTCATATACTTTCATCATATCAAATCATTTTTTTGAGTAAATTTATTTTAAAAGCACTAAAATTGAAAAATAGCGATTTTTAAAAAATCATTTTTCACAAATTTTAAACTTCCCGCAAAGTCACGTGACCAAATGAAAATCTAACTAAAAATTCGGATTAAACGCAAAATTTTACATAAGGATACCAATTTTCGTCTTTTTTCATTAAATAGTTTCTAAGATATTCAATTTTAAAGATAAAGATTAAAATTGACTTTTTTTAAAAAACCCTAAAAATTGGACTCTGACTTTAAATTATCATATCTGCTAAACAAATAATTATAAAAAGACGAGTAAAAATTTTTTGGAAACTTAGGGCTCGTAAAAAATTTTTGAGGCCTATAGAACTCGTTTCTTTTAAAAATTAGAATTTTGGCAGCAATTTCAAAATTCGTCATTTTGGGGTAAGAATAGGAATTTGGTTTATTGACTATCACCATGAGAGAATTAAAAAAAGTTCCAGCACTTGAGAAGTGTACAGGGAATAAAATTTCTCTTTTATTTTTTTGTTTCAGATGCCCTCAATAGGTGCTACGCCTGTACTCGTTTTTTACTTTTTTTTTCAGCCTCTACTTTGATGCTCTCTATAAAATGTAAAAAATTTAGAAAATAAAAATAACCATTTTTTTTTGTATTCTTTGATAGTTGTGTAACAATTTAAAAAAAAATTTGAAGTTCTTGTATACTAAAATAAATAAAAAAAAACATGTTTAAAATTCATTAAAATTAAGCTAATTTAAAAAATTTTTTTATTTAAAGCGGTAATTTTAATGTGAAAAATATTTTCGATTTAGGTTCCGGATAGAAAATTTTTCAAAGCATTCGATTCCTTGATTTTAAATTGATTTAAACTGCGCAACCTTTGCGACAAATCTCAAAATAGTCCAGTGGTCGCCCATCAAGGCTGTGTGTATCGTGGATTCTAAAGGAAGAGACCTTTGGTACTTAAATTTTTCAGTGTGCTGATTATGAATTTTATGGTCCTTTTTCCGGGAAAGGTCACGTTTTTCACTATAGCCCAATTTAGGTCATTTTTAGCCCTTTTTTTAATATTTCGAGTTCCCGGAACCCAATAAAGTTATCATAACCACTGGGCATTGTTTTTAGGTCCTTAGATTCCGGAAAGGTTAGTAGTTTTTTCAAAAAATGGTCAGTTTTTTTTCTTTAAAATTTTGCATATAGTATAATCAAAAACATCAAAAATCATTTTATAATTAAAATAACTATTCAAAACATCTATTTTAACAACTATTTTAATAATTCAAATTTTTAAAAGGGAGGATAGGTTGATATTGTTTATTTTTACAATTCAAGCCAGACCTAAAGTTATAAAAATTTTAAAATATAAAATAATACGTGTCTAATATTTTTTTATGCACTTTCAGATTCTGTACAAAAATTATCAAGATTTTGACCCATGCAAGCCCCCTATCCTTTTTTAGTTTCAAACCAAGGAAATTTTACTGAGGTATATGGCATATTTCAAGTCTTAAAAATAGATTAGTAATAAATTTTGAATCATTGAAGATTTTATTCGAAAATATTAAATTATGACTATAAACAAATCTAACTAAAAATTCGGATTTAACGAAAAATTTTACATAAGGATACCAATTTTCGTGCGAAAATAACAAAAACACCCCCTTTTCGGGGGTAGTTTTAACCAATTTAAGGGTGAAATTTTAATTATTTATGAAAAAGAAGACGAAATTATTGATCAGCGACCCAAAAAATCCGTATGGTACAAATCTGAGTGCTCAAAGTGCAAATATGTAAAAAAAACCCCTTTAGGGGGGTAGTTTTTACAAATTTAAGGGTGAAGTCCCAATTTCTCTGCCAAATGAATCTGGTTATCGTGTTCAGCGAGCCAAAAAACCTATAGTAGAACAAATCTGGTGTTTGTCAGTGATAATACAACCAAACCCGTATTTTGAATGGAGTACCACCCCTATACACCTTTTAAGGGTTGTAAATAGGGCCAAAATGTATAAGACCTTAATGTATACGAAGCTGAGTTAAATTTACATAAAAAATATTATTTTCAAACAAAAATCAATAAAATTGGATACTTTTTTCATTGATTTTTCCAAACATTTCTAATAATGCCTGATCTACCCCTTTCACCCCCGTTTTTAGGGTATTTTTAAGGGTTGTAGGTGAAAACTAATGTCAGATTCTGAATGAGCATGAAATTTTACTGAAAGTATGAACTTTTTAGCCACTTATCTATAAGGGAATATACTTATTTTTTCTCATTTCCAATACTCTCCGTCCCGGCGTTAATGAGTTTATGTTTTTAGCAAGTATTTAAAAGAAAAAAATTCCGGCTACAGCAATTAAAATTCTAGTAATCTAGTACTGGTAACCGATATTTCGGTATGTAATTTTTTGCAAGAATACTATTTTTGTTGTTGTAAATTTTTAGGTGTCATTTTAAAACAGCGCAGTTTTAGGCAAAACAGGTATATTTTAAGATTCATTCCTGATATTTATCCTCTGATTCTTAAAAGTGATAATAAACATTTCCATGCAAAAAACCTGTTCAAAGATAATTTTTCTATAGTACACATTTGTTAGTATGTAATTAGCTCAGCGTTTCTTTTTTCCTGTTAATTAATTTACTATCTATTTCTTAATATAACAGAAAATATAAAATAAAAATTGAATCAAAATCTTGACTAAAAATTCAAGAGTTTGATTTTTATTTCTACCAACCGCAAAATTGATCGCTGCTATCGACCTACAGAAGAAAATGTAGAGTGTATGAGCCAAAAATTTTATGGTTCAAAATTTTGTTATTAGACTACGTATTTGTGACCGAAAGTACGAGAAGTTTTAGTAACCTCTTCATAAATGTCCATAAAATATTAAGGTTTTCTTTTAAAATCAAAAATTTAATTACATGAAACTGATTGGATTTGATTTTACTGGAATGTAATGTCTATATAAATATTTTATAGAATTATTCATATAAACAGTAAGATTACTTTAATTTTATGTTTGTTTTAGTTATTTTATTATTTTAGTTTTTATTAAAAAAATTTTATTTTAATTTAAAAAAATGAACTAGAATGAAAATTCATGACTGATAAACACGTTTTAAATGCACAGTAAATTATAATTAAGAAACAAACCACATAAATAGTAAACTAAGATGATTAGTATTCTTCTCAGGATTTTCTTTTCTTGTCCAAGTTTCATTATTCATTGTTTTATTTAAAATCACACAAAAAAAAGAAGAAATTAATAAACTTTTTTAATTCATTTATAATACACTCTACAAAGGTATGATATTAGTACACTATACGATATTTTTTCAAGGAAAATATTCTTCACATAAGTTATTCAAAACTTGTACGCTTTACAATAATCACGTGATTAATAGAAAAATACAATATAAATGTTTAGAATGTGTATCGAGAGAACTTGTTTTTTAATATAAAAAATAATTGTATGATACAAATATTGGAATATAATACTAACAAATTTTTTTTTTTTATTAATTTTTTTTAATGCACATTCAAATTATATACGTACTGTAAATTTAATACTTGAAACTAATACTGTTTATTGCAGATTTAAATTCGTCGATATATTTTATGTTTTTAAATTCAATTACATTTTATAGTTTTATTTTAATTAATCGTTTTAACAAAATTTATTTATTCATGTGCTATTCTGATTCGTGATAGTCAAGAACCGAAGTTTTTTATTTAAATAATTTCACCTTGAAAATAAAATTTAATTTTTTTTTACCAAATTAAAAAGCTTAACACTGAACATAAAAAAATTAAAACGGATAGGTATTCTGGATCAAGAAAAACGCAGCTTTATATTATTATATAGGGTTTTTAATGAATTACTGTTTACGAGGATTTAAAAGTGACGCTTATAAAAAAAATTAAAAAAAAAACCAGAATTCATTTAGTAAAAAAATAAGTTTACGAGGGGTGATGTCATGGAGCATATTTTTACTAGATTTTATTTTAGGAGCACTAGAATAGAGTAGAAAGATTAGAATAGAAATAATTAATTATGACTTAAAATCTATTAAAAACCTGCTCGATCAGGATGCATGAAACTACCTCCGAGGGGAATTTTAGTCTTAATTATTAGAGTTCAATTGTTTTAACTCGAGTTTCCTAAGAATCTAGTAAGAATATGCTACATGAAATCGCTCTTGCAGTGTTGAAATAAATCTCCAGAAATTCTATTTAGATAGTGTTATTAGTTACATATGGAGTCCTCTAATTCTTAGCCCATTATACCAAGTTGTAGATACAGGGAATATTTCTTAATGAATTCACCCTAAGGTTTCATGATAATCAATAAAAGTATCCATACGGTACATTTTATAATAGACATGAAGCCCATAAAAATATGGGTGACTTTCAAGATAACAAACCGAGATAACAAACTAGGACTTTGGCCAAGGATCCATTGTACGAACGGAAAACCTGCTGTTTTCGGAAACCAGGACAAATTTTACATACGTTTTCACCGTAAAAAATGTATGTTTTAAATACGGCCTATGCCAACCTGTCCAAAGGTGTGAATCTGAAGGTATTTTAGCATAAAAACTCCCCCCTGTTTTTCTTTCATTTTCTTAGCAATATCAGCTGAAAAAAGCAAGGTTCTTAATATCATAAGTTTTTTATTTTTTGGCAGCACCAATGATATTAAATTTTTTTTGTAAATTCAGTTATCCGATCCGAGAAATAAATTAAAAACAAATTTTGTAAAACTAGACATTCCATGGCAAATTTTTGTCAAAATAAAAAAAATCAAATTTTAAATATTTTGAAGGAAGAATTATAAAGCTCTTTAATTCAATACTAAAATTTGTAATATTAGGTTTTCGAAAATTTCCTTTGTTTAAAATCTTTATTCGAAATAATTACCATTAATAATCTTATAAAAACTAATTTAAATGATTTTTGAACATTTTAACACAAAATTTTAATGAAAATTATTAACTCAAATATTAAAATACCAAACAATTAGTGACAAACTCTAAAACTGATCTTTTACTGAAAAATTAATCTATCTTAAATGATCTAATATTTTTGCAAAGTATATTAAATTTTTAAATATAAGTCTAGTAGTTTTCTGTAATTTTTTGTAATGTAATTTATACAATTGTTTACAGTCAATAAATAAAATTGTCAATTTTTTTATCAAGAAAACATAATTTCTGTATTATCTACATTTGAAATACATTTGCAGTTAGTAACAGTAGTGAATCCTTGCAACTATTTTGCAGTAGTAATAGTAGTGAACGCAAACGTATATTATAAATTGCATTCCTACCTTATCAACATTACTTTTTATTCTCCGAGCTTTTTAGCTTTTTTTACCAGATTCGTAAAAACGTTTCATATGTAATTAAGCTATTCTTTCTAATTTCTTTTTTTATTTTATTATAAATCTATAAAACTGGAGTTCGAATTTTTCGGAAATTAGATTTATTTTTTATCATTTTAGTCATTTATTACAATACGCTTTTTTTTACTACAATAGTTTTTCATATTTATGAACGTCACGGTACCCACGCCATGTTTCCACTAGCACTTAAATAACGGGACTTAAACAAATTTTTCAAAAAAATTTTAATTTTTTTATTTTTTATGCAATTTTTAACAAAAAAAAAAACACACACACACACAAAGAATGGTATATGTTGTAATATATTTTGGGGTACCCGCAAGATTTCGGGACTTATTTTTTTATTTTTATCTTTTATTTTTTGATTTTTAATGCGAACAATCAATATTAAAACAGAATGTCCATCTCACATACGTGTTCTCATGAGGTTAAAAAATTGGGACGCGTTGAAGACTTAAAAGAACAAATACACTGAAAAAAAAGATCTATTTGTCTCAAACAGAAAATCTGCTTAACTGATTTCTATTTGAATCAAATAGAAATCTATTTAAACTAAATAAATTCTATTTGTTTCAAATAACGCATTCTACTTGAGCCAAATAGAAAATCTTTTTGACAGAAATTAAAAATTTTTCAAAAAAATACCGCTCTGGGTTACAAAATGAAAATTTTTTATTTTTCACTCTAACGTATTTTCCGATTTTCCAAGATGGTGGACCAAAAATATCAAGAATGGAACTTTCTACAATACTTGGCGGTTTTGGAGGTTGAGAAAAACGATTTTTTAAATTAAATTTTTCAATTTTTCTCCTGAACGTATTTTCCGATTTTCCAAGATGGCGGACCAAAAGTTATCAATATAGGAAATTCCTACGATACCTGAGGGTTTCGGAGGTTCAGAAAAATGATTTTTTTAATGAAATGTTTTTATTTTTCACCCTAACGTATTTTCCGACTTTCCAAGTTTATTAGGTATTCTTGACCTCTTATTCTTAAATAAACGCAAATTGAATCTATTGAGCTAGTTTCTACAACAGATGTATCTAATGTAATGTTGACAGTTTCTTTTTTTATGTTTTTTTTTGGTCCACTATCTTGGAAAATCGGGAAATGCGTAAAGTTAAAAAAATGAAAATTTTCTTTAAAAAATTCGTTTCTTTCAACCTCGAAAACCCCCAGGTATTGTAAAAAGTTCCTTTTTTGATGCCGTTTGCTCCGCCATCTTGGAAAATTAGAAAATACGTTAGGATGAAATATTGAAAATTTTCATTAAAAAAATCGTTTTTCTCAACCTCTGAGACCCCCAGGTAATGTAAAAAGTTCCTTTCTTGATTTTATTGGTCCGGCATCTTGGGAAATCGGAAAATACGTTAGGGTGAAAAATAAAATTTTCATTTACAGAATCATTTTTCTCAACCTCCAAAACCCCCAGGTATTTTAGAAAGTTCCATTTTGGATGTTTTTTGGTCGGAAAAGTTTTAAGTGAAAAATGAAAAATATTACTTCGAGGATATCAACTTTTCCTCAGACGGTTCATTTTCATCTCGAAGGTTTTCCAGGAGAAACTAAAATCTTTTAGGGTCAAAAATACACCTTATGGTTTCTTAACAGAAATCAGCAAAATACGTTTCTTCTTGTAATAAATAGAAATCTATTTACCATAAATAAAATTTGATTGAAGAAGATTTTCTTTTTAACTCAAATAGAAAGAGTTCAAAATCAAGAAGATTTTCTATTTGAGTCAAATAGAATCTATTTGATTCAAATAGGAATTTTTCTCAGTGTACACGGAGAAAAATATTTTTTATATTTTACAAGGTTAATTTTAGTAAAACGGGGTTAGTTTTAATTACAAAAAAAATTTGTAAATTTTACAAATATGAAGTCAGAATATTGTAATTCTAACTATAAACATGGTTATATTTACAAAATATTTGAACAGAAAATAACAAAACTTTATAATGTAAACATAACCAGCAATTTTGGTTATTTTTAACAGTTATTTTTCTCCGTGTAGTTTTTTAATTTTCTCAATTTTTTTTTCTACCGAGGAATAAAAGTTCTGGATTCTGATATAGCCAAAAAGGTAAAAATATAAAATTAAAATAATCAGTATTAAACTAGATGCCCATCTTGCATGCGTATTTCTGTGGGTAAAAAAATATTGAGCCGTGGCAAGAGTTAAATATTAAGATTATTATAGTTGACTGTTTCGCCCATTATTTATAAAATAAATATTAATGAGAATTTCTCTACCAAGAGGGCAAATAAATAAAAAAAGATACTAGTTATTTTTACATGTGACGTTTCGCGTGTCTTTCATACGCCTTATCAAACTGTGGAAGATTTTCTAAAATGTTATCAATTTTTTTTTCTGCTACGGAATATAAGTGCAGGTATGGCTAAAAGGTCTAAAACTGGGATAAGACTAATCAGTATTAACCCGGATACCTATCTTGCTGGCAATATATCATATTTTGGTTTTTTGTTCTTTTTTTTGTTAAAATTGTATTAAAATGAAATAAATTTTTTTAGTTATTTTATTAGTTCGAAAATCTTGCGGGTATCACAAAATACATCTTTGAGTTTTTGTGCACTTTTGTTAAAAATGGCAATAAAATTTAAAAAAAAATTTTTTGTGAAAAATTACAATATACCGCGGGTACTAGTATCAACCCGGTGCAGGTACCTTGACGTTCATTCATATTTAACTTTTAATATCAAACATCATTTCTTGGTTTATTTATACTACATTGAAACAAAATGCCAAAAACCGTGAACCTAATCAGTCATCATATATTTCTGATTATAATCTGACTGGTTTTAATGAATGTAATATTACAAATTATTTTTATTATTATTATAACAACAAATAAAATAATTTAATAAAATAAACAATTTAAATTAACCTTGTTAAAATATCAATTTTTGTATAAAATTGTATAAACATGTATAAAATTCTTATTATAATGAATTTATATGTTATTATAATTTATAATTTATATATTATTACTATTATTAGGTCTTAGTTTTCATTTAATGTATAAAATATTTGGCCTGGATTAACCAGCTTCATAGAACGGTGATGTAATCTATGTATGTTTGTTCTTGAAAGTTAAGCGAAGCACAGCACGTTTGTTAACTGGATGGGTAAACTACATACTTTTTATCAGAGATATATGATGATTGGTTAGGATCGCGGTTGTTGGCATTGTGTTTAAAAGAAAAATCGATCGCTATGAAGAACACATGTATCCGGGCTGTACTTAACATCGGTTTTCTGAGAGTTTCCTTATATATTTCGAACAGTATGAATTCAATAATTTTCTGGTGAATACGTGCACATTTTGGCATCTTAAAGTCTTCGCGTCCGCCAAAATAAAATTTAATTAATTAATTAATTTAAAATCATCACACACACACACAAACTTCGGTGGCAACCTCGGTGGGTTTCATTAACTTCAAATTATTCTTGGTCCCATTTGACCTTCCCTCCCTCAAATAGGACACACTTGACCCCCCTTTATTTTCGGATTCTCAGGGTACCCCTCTCTATAAACATGTTCCATGTTAAAATGTAGGGGCCCCATTTAAAATTTTTATGTGGGCCACACATCTTTGATAAGGCCCAATTAGGCCAAAAATTAAATATGCTCACTACAATTCTCGCAAAAAATTACTAAAGTATCCTCAATCAGAATTCAAATTTATTCACTCTATTCAAAATTAATAGGCTATTGCGAAACTTTTGGCACACCCTATATATTAGGCATTTAAATTAAGGTAGCTTGTATACTGGTAAATGTATCTGATACTAGTCTACTGAATAAATCTATACCCGATAGCAACCAAGTAACTGATGGCCCGATGTCTACCTACATGATATTATGTATATACTTTTTTTTATAAACGTTTTTTATGTTAAAATTTAGAGTCAATTGAGATATCTTTATCAGTTTTTTTAAGTAAAATGATTTTCACAGAACTTGAATATGTACCCTGCAGGATACAATGTTCGGTAAGGGGTTAAATATATAAAGAATAAACAATATTCATTTGCTTGGTAAACTTTTAAAAGTATAAATAATGTAAGTTACTCTTCCTTTCATAAAAACATTAATTTTTATAGGGGTAGATTTAAACGAAGTGAGGGCGATTTGTATGGTCGGGTCTTCAAAACTGCCCCAAAGTGTTTTTTTCTGAGAGAATTACCAAAAATAAGTCACCAGCTAAATTTTTAGCCTCCCAGAGCAAAATCTCGATTTTCGGCAGCCATTTTTGTGTTTTGGAGTTTTGTAAAAAAAGTAAGAAAGATGAGTCACAATTTATTTTATTATTGCTGTAAAAAACTTAAATTAGCATGAAAAATTTTTTCATTTTAAGTCCGGATAGGGAATTTCGCTGGCTATCCAATCCCGGGGTCAAAAAATTTTTTTGAGTAGTGCATGCGCGAGGAGTCGCTAAAATAAGCTGTTTTTTTTTCAAAAATCGATTTCTCAAATGTCTATTATAGTGAAAAATCTTCTAACCAGGCTTAAAATTTTCCTTAAACCTTATATTTTTTGGAAAAAAAATTTTTGATGGGATACTGCTTTTTGGGAGCTCTAGATAAAAAAATAGCAGCTTTCAAAAGATCATTTTTTACAAACTTCAAATTTCCCGCCAAGTCACGTGACCAATCAAAAATCTGACCAAAAATTTGGATTGCGGGAAATTTTACATAAGGATATATCTTTTCATGTTTTTAAGAGCATTTATGTTAAAGCAGCGAAATTTTAAATTGAAAGATTACTTTAATTGAAAGGAATTTTTTTATTTTTTAAATACCACTAAATTATTCTAAATTAATCAGAAAATTCTTTATCATGTCGCTGTTTTAACATTTATTGAAAACATGAATAGATATATCCTTATGTAAAACTTCCCGCGGAATCCAAATTTTTGGTCAGATTTTTGATTGGCCACGTGACTTGGCGGGAAATTCGAAATTTGTAAAAAATGATCTTTTGAAAGCTGCTATATTTTTATCTAGAGCTTCCAAAAAGCAGTGTCCCATCGAATTTTTTTTTTTTTAATTTTTATCTTGCGATAAAAATCGCGATTACTCGCGCATGCACTACTGATAATAAATTTTTGACCCCGGAATCGGATAGCCAGGGAAATTTCCTATCCGGACCTAGAAGGAAAAAATTTTTCATGCTAATGTAAGTTTTTTACAGTAATACTAAAAAAAATTATGACTCATTTTTCTTACTTTTTTTACAAAAGTTTAAAACACAAAAATGGCTGCCAAAAATCGAGATTTTGCTCTGGGAGGCTAAAAATTTAGCTGGTGACTTATTTTTGGTAATACTTTCAGAAAAAAACACTTTGGGGCAGTTTTGAAGACCCGACCATATAAATCTTCCCATAGATTAATTTGATTTATTGTAAAAAAAATTTATTTTCCATGGCCGGAATCCCGTTTGCCGTAACCGGAATTTTTATTCAGTTTAGAAATTTTCGAGAACTAAAAAAGTTGTAAGCCGAAAAAAAAATTGAAAAATATTTAAGCTATAAAATACAAATTAGGAAATAATATTTACTCCAAATTATTCGTATAATGAACTGTTTTAGCCCAAGAAAGCCTATTTGCCCTTATAAATTTTTACCTACGAGGCAGTTTGTATCAATTGAGATTAATTTCGCACTTCCATTTTTACCCTAAATCAGCTTTTCTATAAGAATTTTCGAAGTTGTATATTTTGCCCTGGGAAGAAGCATTTTAATTTTACCTAGACAAGACAATTTTTTCACCATAGATTCATTTTGTGATTTCAGAGTCAATTTTCACTCCAAAGATCAATTTTTTTTTTTATATTTCTTTTTAACCTCAAGTAGCACATTTTGCATACTTTGAGTAAAGTATTTTGCTGAAATTTATTTTGTACTTCAGGCAATGATTTTTCCAGATCTATAAAGAAATATTTCTTAAAAATGAACAATTTTATAGAATTTTCAAAAGGCCACATGGCTTTTGAAGTATTAATGAAACTAAATGATGTACATATCGGCCATCTTATATGAAAAAAAAAATATTTTAACAGTTATTTTAAACAATTTTTAATTAACCGTTATTGAATAAATACACAAGTAATATAATTAAAATAAATATTATAAGGTGTATAATTAATTACACGAATAATAACAAGATTAAATTAAAATAAAATAAATACAAAGTGTTGTTGCGTAGAGTTGTTAAAAAGTTTATGTTATTTTCAATACAGTTTGTTTTATTTTGTTTGTCTTATTCTCTCTCCATACAGTTTTTAGAGCTTGCGCCACTAGGCGTCTCGACGTCTATTACCCTAACGTATATTATATTTAAAGTCAGTTTGCGATTCGTACTCGAGAACTAAACGCCGTTACTTTTTTCGCTACCCTTGAAAAGTTTACGCCGGAATTTTCAAAATATAAATAAAGTCATAAATTATTAAAAAATTTTTTTGTCTGATCGTAATTTACTTATACTACTTGATTTTTTATTTAATATTGTTACTTCATTCATATTTTATAGTTTTAATTTAATAAATTCAGTGATTTTTTAGTGACAAGTTTATGTAATATTATTAATTATTCTAGTGAAAAAATTTTTAATTAAGAATTCAGCATTTTTAGAAGTAAGTAAAATAAATAAATTAGTCAACTTTGAAAAACGATTTATCTCTTTTAGCTAGTTTTATAAAAGAAAAACGCATAATAAATCCAAGGATTTACTCGATACTTTATTTACAATCCGGAAACACTACCGGTGATTTAACGTATGTGCATATAAAGTATTCTTGTTTTATAAATACTTAAAAGTATCTTATCGACTTGTAAAAAAATATACATAAAAGACAGAAAATCCTTAAAAAAAAAAGTTTAGTAATTTTTTTAAAAACACAAATATTTTTAGTAAATTTTTAACCTGAATTACAAATATTCTAAAATTGCATAAATTTTTAAGGTCAATCACCTATTTTTCAATTATTTACTTAATCAAAAGCTAGACAAAAGGAAAATAACAGTAAAAATATTTATTAGACAATGAAGTGTAATTTTATTAGCCAAATAAACTCTATTAAATAATTTTGTCAAAAATGAAAATTTTAGTTTAATTTAACATTTCTATTTGTATTTCTTATACTTGCTAAATATTAGTAGAAAAAGACAGATGAGAAGAGAGATAAATCTGATTATCTATTTGTGGTTATATTTTATACTATAACACTTTGTATTAATAGAGGTGTACGAAATTCAATAAATTTTAACCAAAATATATGTATAACCCATTTGTAATAGTTCTAGGTTTAATTAAAATTTACTAAAAATATTTTGTTTCATAAGAAAAATATGAAAATTTTCGGAAATTTACATTTTAAATGAAATTTTTGTAATGGGTCATTTTATTTTCTATATAAGTGAATACAAGTGAGAATTTTAATACAAAATAATTTGATATTTTACGTTGGAGAAAATGTAGGAGAGAGAAATTTTATACTTTACATTTTAATATCTTGATGTTTATGGTTAAGTAATAATAATTAAAAGTATTTTCTTATAGCATTATTATTATACGTTATGGGAGCTTTTAAAAATATTATTTTAAAATATATTAGTTTTTATTTTTTAAATAATTTATGAGTTTTCAGAAATAATTTATTATAAAAACTCAACTAAACCAATTTAAAACCAATTATTCTACACTGTAAAAATATATTGCATGAATTTTCAAGCATTTAGCCTGAATGTTCAATCAAATTGTTCAAAACTATTACCAGCTGTCATGTGGCCAAAAATTAGTTTGAATAAAAAAAAATTTTATTTCATAATGATATGTAAGATTTAATTAATAATTAAAGAATTTGCTTAAATTTTTAAACAATATATTTTTACAGTGAGCTATAATTAGAATCAAATTCTTTTCAATTTAATCAAAGAAATTTTCATAAAATTTAAAATGAGAGTTGTTATCTTGAAACCACACTCAATACAAGAATAAATTTAAGTCTTCAGGAATTGCAGCTATTAACAATTTCAAAAAAAATGAACTTTTTACTTAATTTTCATGCACAATTTTTTTACAAAATAATTTCAGTGAAAAAGACAATAAATTTAATAGGTCCTATAATAGGCCATAATAGGTTATTTTTATAAATTATATACTTTAGGATGTCTCCAAAATAAAATATTTAACCAAAGTTGATGGGATATTGATAAACTCATGCTAGCATAAAATAGTTACAATTTCTGAACAACTAAACTTCTGAAATTATTGAATTATTTTAAAATAGCAGTTTCTGTTTAAATTTTATAAAGATTAAAAAAATATTTTTTAGAATTGAATCATTACTTACCAGATAAGATTTAAAAGGATTCACTTCTGACAAACTAAACCTAATTTATATTAACAAAAGTATCATAACATTTTCTGCCTTATTCTAATCAAAAATTGATGACATATTTACCTATATTTATAAATTGTAAATCCTTGATTCTACCTCAATTGATTCCTGTACAAGCAAAACTATTAAGTAAAAATGAAAAAAAAGACTTGATATTTGATAAACCAAAAAATACAATAACTCAAAATCAAGATAGAAAAATTATATCAAAAAATGTAAAATTTGAAAGTTTTATAGTTTACGTAAAAGATAATAAAACAAATGCCAAAATTGTCTGAAACTTAAATTGTCCCATTATTTCTTTATTTCTATAAATTTTAAAATAATTTACCTATTTGTTTATATAAACTAAATCTTCTAAAATTAAATATTTTCTATATATTTTGTGTGAGAATTATTTTTACATTTTGATTAATGTTTCTATCAAAGGGCGTTTTTTAAGAATTACACATAAATTATTTTATATTTATAAACATTTTAAAATTTATTGGTATACTCGTAGGTATATATTTAAAATATTTTTATTTCTACATAAAATGCTTTATTTTTAACACAAATTATTTCAAAAAATACAGTTTACAAGTAATTGAATAAGAAAAAAAAACAAAAGAGTGATAATAAGAGTATTAAGCTTGAAAAAATATTTTTTACGCTTTTTTTTTCTTAAAGGATATACATAATATTGAAAGAATAATTATATCCATAGAGCAGAAAAAAAGTAAGGCAATATGTTTTTTTTAGCTTGGGAGAAAAATTCGTTTAATAAAAAACATGAAAAATAAGAAAAACACAGAAAGAAGTAGTACAGTAGTGTGTTTTTTACTTAAAAAAAAAAAAGCAATATTCTATATCTTTTAAGAAGATCTCTAACATTGTACGTATTTAACTAATATGCAAGTATAAATAAAAAATAAAAAAATAAGAAGAAAATTATGTACAAGATTTGTCCCTGCAAGTTTAACTTAAGTCGATTTAAAAGTTCTTTTTATAGGGGAAAAAAGATATCTAATAGCTAATTTTCAGATAATTTTTTTCATCTTGTTAGTATTTTGCTTTTGTATATTTTCAGTATCGTCTTATTTATTTATTTTTCTTTATCTTACTTTCTTTTTTTCTTTATTATATTTTCGTTGAATTGTTAATACTTTCTTGAAAAAGAGGACGATATCTGATATCTTTTATCGTTGTTTTTTTATTTTTCTTTTTTATTTTCTGTTATTTAAAGCAGTACTACCACAATTTAGTACTTGCTTGCTACTTACAAGGAAAAATCAAATCTAATACTAACGCAATTTTCAGAGTTAAATTCTTTACAGGATTCTTTTATTATATAAATGTCCAGAATACATTATTACAATATTTGGTTTATATTTTTTTCGATTCTGAATCAGATGTAGTTAGTTCTAAGATGTAGTTACTGGATACTGCCAATAAAATATTTCATTGATACAATAGAAATTTTAATAAAAAAATGCCATTAAATTAATAGAGATATCTATTCATTTAATAGCAGTGATTTTAGAATTTTTATTGAGAATTGTTTTGAATTTTTTTTTGTTGCAAATACACAACTATTTTTCATACATTTACAAGTATATTTTATAAATTTTCGAAAAGAATTGTAAATTTTGAATTTTTCTTGCGGATTTACAAAAATAAATCGAGGATTCTCGAATTTTTAGTTAATATTCTATTTAGTAAAGGGTATGTCGGGTTAAGATTAGTGAAATGCCCCTGTTCTTGGATTTTCAAACTAACTGTTTTAAAAGTTTTTGGTGGTAAAAAAAATGTGGTAACCGTTGCCCGTTTGTCCATTTACCCCTCCCCGCCACCAAAACGTCCAAAAAACTGTCCAAAAACCTGTTCTTTTGGTTATAATTTTTTTTCTCTGGAACGACATTGCCAAAAACCCTGAAAATTGGCCAAAATGGTCCCATTGAATATATTTTTCACCAAAAAATTTTTGGGACCCCTACGACCACTTTAGACCACTTTAGACCACCAAAAATTAAATTCAAAAATTTCAAAAATCAATTATTTTACAAAATTAAATATTGGGAAGGGGGCTGCACAAAATTTTATTTGAAATTATTTTTTCTAACATAAAAACACAATTTTTCCAAAAAGTTTTAGACCTCTAGACCCGGTGCGACCCAGTGAAAATTTCAAAAAACTCGTTTTTTTATCGTTTTTTTTACCGTTTTCTCGACGATATCGCATGGAAAATCCAATGCATTCATGTTAAATTAGAAAATTTAATGTATTTTGAACGGAAATTAATAATAAGACAGATTAAAGACCTTTATACCCCTTTAGACCACATATTTTGCACTTCAAATTTCAAATTTTCAATATTTTTTTTCAATTATTTTGTTTTTTTTATAATTTTTTGACGGAATATCCCATATATATAACCATAAAAAAGTTTTTTAGTTAAATATATTATACTTTTGATCATATAACTTATTTTTTTATTTTTAGACCCTTTAGACCCCATATTTTGAAGGATAAAGTTCAAATTTTTGAATTTCTTTCGACTTTTCTTACTACATTGCATGGGAAATCCTATATATATATAATTTTTTTAGTTCAATATATTATATTTTTAAAAAATACGGTCTTCTTTTATTTTAGCAAACACTTTGAGATCAATCCGATTTATATTAATCTTTTTTGGTGTATACTTTGAGGAGGTAATTTTTAGATGTATGTATACTTTGAGAACGGTACACTGTATATTTTGAGATCGATGCTTAATTCCTTTGTTTATATTTATTTATTTTTAATTCTATTACTTTTATTTTGATATCTACTATTATTATTATTATTATTATTTATTATATATATACTAAATTATTATATATATATATATTATTATAAAAAATATGTTATAAAAATATATTATTATAAAAAATTATTATATATATTTATTATATTGTTACGTCTAAACTTACTTTATTGTAACCTGTAACCGCCTACTTCTCAAAGTGTACAAGTTCACCTTCTCAAAATACATATCTCAATGTATACACCAAACCATTCTCAAAGTATACACTTATAAGAGGATTGATCTCAAAGTGTATGCTACCAAAAATGGAGTAAGCTAAAACAGCTATTTTTTGAGAAAATCCATAACTGAGGGATCTATAAAGTAATGTGAGATGAAGACAGCTAGTAAATAATAAAAAGCTAATAAAATAAATGTTATTAAACAATCATAAATTTATAATTAAAAATATTGATTATATATTTACACAATATACTGTTAATTAAATGATAAATTCAGAAAGAATAAAATGTTCATTAAAAAAAAAAAAATTATATCAAAGAAAAAGCTATTTAATTGAAAATTTATATAATTTGCAATTTAAATGATGATATATAGATTTGATATAAAATACAAAGGCGCATAATTATAATTAAATAAATCTTTCTTTCTGTTATTAAATTATATAATTTGTAAATGTTTTTCATAATTTTATTTTTATATTACTGCATTATTCTTAATGCGGTGTTGAGTCTTATTTAATATATAATAATCAAAAGATATTAAAAAAAATTCGGGA
The DNA here is from genome assembly GCA_022575985.1 of Anagrus nilaparvatae. Taxonomy (NCBI): domain Eukaryota; kingdom Metazoa; phylum Arthropoda; class Insecta; order Hymenoptera; family Mymaridae; genus Anagrus; species Anagrus nilaparvatae. Next base: position 26,110,106 of record JAKSXM010000231.1, on the reverse strand, counting down.
AGATATTTACGAAATAGGCTATTTAAAAGGAAGGTGCTATTCAAAATGATAGTTTTGAAGAGCTAATTTTTTACTTATTGAAAAGGTGAACAGAAAAAAACATGTTTAAAGAATACTTTTTTATATCGATTCCTGTAGGGGAACTAAAATTATGGAATTTTAAGTCTTTTTTTTTTTAAAAACCAAACAATTATTAAATTTCCCAAAAATTTTAATGGATATTGGTTTTCTGGTCAGCGGCCAGAATGCACGTATTTCCCGGCCGCTGCGCGTCCGGCAAAGACGTGTTTTCTCGCCACTGACGCAGAAAAATCATATACGACCCTGGGCCATAAAAAAAGAATGCCCCAAATCGCAGTTTACGTGCGATTTGGGCCATTCTTTATTTTTCTGGCCATGGGTCGTAATATACTATTCCAAAATTTTTTTATTAACAAGAGAAAAAAAAAATTAAAAACTTTTTTTTTTTTTTTTTAAGTTGAATAAGCTTTTGAAAAAATAAAAATTCTGCTCCATTCATATATGGAAAATATATGATGAAAGAAATAAAATTTTTAATTTTTTTATTTTCGTGAGATGATCCTGGCAGTCGCTAGATCGCACACAAGCAAAAAAAGGTCTTACGCGGGAATAGCAACCATCAGCGCTATTTATAATTAAAAAAAATAATAATAATAAAATTGTATTCTTTAGTAAATTATCTTTCATTTGCAACAATTTTCATGGGTCCAAGTTAATTATTTTTGAAAAAATCAAACGAAAATCCCTTTTTCTTCTTGTCTGTAAAGGACCCACCCCCCTTAAATTGTGTCCCCCTATTTAAAGGTTAATAAGTAGCATTCAATTTTTTTATATCATTACAACAATACATAAGGATAAAAAATATTTTTGTTTTTACACACATAATAACTGTATATTATATATTAACTGTATTTATATTTAATATTTAAATGTCAATAAATGAATTCATTGTGAAATCAATAGTAAAAAATAAAATAGGTGTAAAGAAAAAATGATAAAAATATTAAAAGTTCAATTTAGTATAAGCATGTGTATTCAAAAGTAACGTAACATGATTGACTGACACCTATACAAAACTCTATTTATGTATATGTGTTGTTATATTTTGATTATAAACAAACCAATCAACAAGCTTTTGAAAAAATATTTTTTTAATGCTTAAAGGGATCAATTTTATATAAACCTATTTATTCATAAACAAAAATGATTTTATTCATACATTTATTCTATTTATGTTTTTTTTTTTCAATTAATATAAATAAATTGAAAATTTTTTGGACATATTTTATCATTATATTTATTTTAAATAACTTACTCTGATTAAAATTTCTTGAGTAATCGTGTAAATGCTTGAAAATGACTAACTTAATCAAAATTCAAGCACAAGGGTTATAATTTATTATTCCAAAAGCATATAAGGTACAGATTATATAATTAACATTAGTCTAAAAATAACCGAAAAGTACAAATTTATCAGAATGACCTCGTTCGATCACCCTCGAATTTTGCATACGTTTTTGTATATGTAAAAATGATTAAATTTTGAAGAAATAAAAAGGTTCCAATTAGATGCATTTAAAGATTTTTGAAGCTTTTTAATTTTTTTATTTTCATCTATTAGTAAAAAATTTATAAAACCCACTAGATGCACAAAAAAGATATATTCAAATAATCAACTTGAGAAAAATTTCTTGTTGGTTTTCATTTTTTGTTCAATTTTAGTCAATCGAACACCGTTACACAAATTCAATATTCTCAAGAGTCTCCTAGTCAAAGGCTAGGCTAGACAAATTAGTATAACAAAAATTTATGAGATATGATAATTTTTCTAAATTTCTCTTCCGTTTTTAGCTAATAGAAATTGTCCGTATAAAACATAATAAAAATTAATTAAATTTTTGGACTAAATATTACCAAAATATAGTAAAATTCAGAATTTGCTATTTTTATTTCCTATTTTCCTTACTTTTAAAATTATCGAAAAATTTATAAAAATTTGAAAGTATCCATAAATTGGTTATAATATTTATGATAACAAAAAAAAGTTTTAGGTAATTCAGGGGTACATTTTTCTTTGAAACTTGGTCAAAAATTGATTTTTTTGACTAAATTTTATTGTTACATGTCAGAAACCTTTTTAACCGCATGAAAAGAATTATTTTTTATAATTTACATTTTTTTAAAAATCGATATAGTTTAATAATAATAATAAAAATTTTAAAAATAATGTTATTTTTGTTATGATATAATTTTATCTTACTATAAATACAAATTTTTTCTACAAATTTAGAGTATATAAAAAAAAGTATAAGAATAAGATTTCATATTACGTACATAAACTACATAAAATGAAATCTTTTTTTTTCCAATATACTAAAATCAATATATTTTATAAATATAAAAATTTTTTTTCTCAACTTTTTTATGTAAAAAAAAAATGAAGTTTTAAAAATTTTTCATAAATTGGAAATTTTTTTATTATTTATACCTATTATTATTAATTTATATGCAACTTTGTTAATTTAAAAAAAAATAATTTATTTCCTATATTGTAAAATTAGTTTTTATATATTCGCAATTTTTAACTAAAAAAAAATTTAATTTTGTAAAAGAATAATCAAATTATTTTTTATGATTAAAAAAACAGACTCTATTTTTTATGGATGCGTTAACAGTAAATATAAAAAGTTATTATTTATTGAATATTAACACAAAACAGGGATGGGCATATTCTTATCACGAGTATAGTCTATATCGATAGTATTTCCAACATTCATCGCTTTTTTCGAGATATGTGATAGAATATGGGGTATTTGAAAAAGTTTGGCTCAGTAGGGGGGGAGCAAAAAATTGACTTTCTTTAGATGGGCTAAGGTTAAAAAGTGACGTTTTCGGGGTAGGGGTAAAAAATTGACTTTTTAGGGGGGGGGGTGAAAAAGTCAAATGGACTTAGAATAATTTCGATCCATTGATTTCTAGGATACCTAGAGTACTTTAGCTAAAAACCAATTTCAAGCAGTTTTTACTTAAGTTTTTGATATCTAAACCCGGTTTTTTCGTGATAACTTGACAACAACTGGATGAAATTGTCTCAAACTGTAGGAGGCACAATACAACTAGATATGAATTAAAAAATGTTGTACCAGAGAATTTTATTTCATCCAGTTGTGTCTAAAAGTTAGGTATAGTTTCTGGAACATACATTAGTATGTTTTAGGCATCAAAATGACCTGAGGACCAAAGTTTTCCACGAATTACAAATTTTTATGACTTTTCTATTTGTGAGCTGACAAACATGTTAGAAAAACTTGGCAAAACTGGCATGCTGCTATGGCCGTGAATTTTAAATCTGTTGGCCTTTAAAATCTTTTACTTGTTTCTTAAACTCAACCTTTTTTTTGTACAATCAAATGTATTTTTTATTAAATAAAAACTATTCATGCCATTGTTTAAAAACTTAATTTATTTGAAACTTACATATCAAAATCTCAGGCACGATACTTTATTTTTCGGCTAATTTTAAGAATTTGCTATAAAAATACTAATTGATAATTTTTAACAAATTACGCGTACTGTACGATGAAAAATTTAATAGTTAATTACAATGAAAACGTAAAATCACGAGGGTATTCAAAAAACTTGACACTAATACATTTCTTTTTTTACGCATGTTGACCAATTAAATTATAAATAACCATATTTATTTTTTTTTTCATCATCGTTAGCCACATCTCAAACAAGCGTATACATGCTATGACTTTTGAAGCATATACCCTATAGTTTATATCTTTTGAAAAGCACAGGATCAATGTAGCGTATGTACAGATATCGCTCATGTATGTTTCTTTCTCTTCGATAAAACTTTTTTATTATGGTTATTGACAGTTTCAACCCTTTCATCTTTGCAGTATGCATATTTTCTTCTTTTTCTCTTTCCAGAGAAAATGGAAGGCTTCTTCATATTATATACGTTTGTAAGTTAATATGGTCAGCCTTTTACCTGATGATTCCTTCTTTACATGTACACTAGCCTAGCAGTTATTTTAAAAAATTGCTTTGATTTGTAAGTACTGAGTAAAATTAGTTGCCATTTACTGAAAAATTAAGTTCCCTAAATTATAGCTCATTTAATGACTCCTAATCTATACTCATGAAAAAATTAGATTTTAAAATTTTAAAATCTTAAGCCGTTGACGATGCAACAAAATCTGTTTTAATATATTTTCAACCTATTATCGATAAACATTTTAATTATTGTTGTATTGTTGCTGGCAGCCACCAGATTTGGTCTATTATTAGTTTTTTGGGTCGCTGATCACAAATTGGTTTTTTTTTTAAAAAGAAATTGGGGCTTCAATTAGCAAAAACCATTTGGTCCATATTGGTTTTTTTTTTTTTTTTTATGAATATATAAAAAAGTATATAAGATTATAAAATGTTAATAAACAAACAATATTTGAATTAAAGTATTGGTAATTTTAATTAATTTTATTACAATTTTATATTTTTATTACGAATTGATTCTTCATTTTGTTTTATTTAAAAGAAACATAGTTTATATTAAAAACACGAATAATAATAAGGGAAAAAAAGTTAAAGCCAAAGTTTAATATTAATAGAAAATTTAGTAATGTACATAGCTGATAATGAAAAATTATTTTTATAATTATTGGTAAAATAGCTTTAAAGCTCATTAAAATAAATTACATTATTGAACAATTTTTTGCGCGTTGTATAAATTTTTTAATATTATTTAGTGGATACCTACATTTTTTAATTAAAAATGTTTTTATTTGCTTTTTAATTTCTAATAAATTGTCGCTGTTTAAAAAAATCCTTTATTATTGTTAATTGTATAGCTAGGAATAAATTTTTATACATTTTGTAATATTACGCATGAAAAAATTTTTTGATTAAAATAAAAATAATGTTTTTTTTTTTTAATTTTAACGTAAAAATTAGTAAAAGAGTTTTTAGAGTGCACAGAATTTTCTTTTTGGACTATTGGGAATTATTTATTCCCCAAGCACTTATTAAACTAAACTAGAGTTTGAAAATTTAACTTTAATATTTAAACATGTTTCAATATTTGACTTTTTTTATCAAAAATATTTTTTAAATATATTATTTTTATTTTCTAAATTCATAAAATTTATCATAAAATTTATGAATAAAATAATTAAATTAATTAAAATTTTCAATCGCATACTTAACTCATTTGAAAATAATAAATAGAAATATAAACATTATATTGAAGTTTTTACTTCTTACTTGTCACCGCACACCTCTTATTTATTTCTACGAGGAGTTAAAATTTAAAAAATCGTCATGACGATTCGTCATGATGAAATCGTCATGTTGAAATTGAAAAGAAAGAAAAAGAATACTTATCCCCACTTGCCGGTAAATCCGAACGAAAGCGAGGGCTTTCGGGAGAGTTCGGTCGTAGATAGATTCGGATGATTTTGGTGTTAAATTTTTTTTTCTTCTTTTTCTTTTATTTTCTTTCTTTCTTCTTTCGCCGGCAGTCACCGAGCGTAATCGCGGGTGTTCGGAAGGATTAAAAAATTGGGATAGGTAAGATAGGTTATACTTTTCACAAAATCTCCTAATTATCTTGAAATTTTTACAGTGTTATTTGAATATTAAAAACATTAATTACCCTTAATTTGAACAATATTTGTTCTGTAATAGCTCTAGCTTAGCAAAGTATACCTCCTTAAAAGAAAATGATTACTAAATTTAGTAAAAACTTCATTCTTATGTCCATAGACATACTGTCCGGTTTTTTTTATTAAATAATCGATATAAAATAAGTCTTTTATTTGTATAAAATTAATAATTAAAACTAGTGGTGTGCGGTTACCCGAATTTTCGGGTACCCGAGCTTTGTGTCGGTCCTGGATTTTTTCGGGTCGGGTCAGGTCGGTCTTCGGGCATATCCGAAAAGTTTCAGAGGTCCGAAGGTATAGTTTTTTCATCTGAAATTTCCCTGGCATTACGAATCCATGAATATTTTTCCGGGAATTTTTCATTCACGCTTAAAAAAAGGAAAAAATAGTCCAAAAAAAGCTTATTAGAAAAAAAATTATAATTTTTATTACCTAGTACCAGGAAAGCCGATCTCCGATCGGGTTAGTGTCTCATCTGTAAAAATTTGGTTTTGTAATAGTATATTACGGTCCTTAGGCCAGAAAATTAAAGAATGGCCCAAATTGCACCTAAATTGGTAAACTGAGATTTGGGTCATTCTTTGTTTATGGCCGAGGATTGTACAAAATTTTTTTCGGGCCGCAGCACAAAAAATTATTTTAAGTCCCATTTAACTCACACTTTAAACGGGGCACGTTTTACCCCTCCCCCCTTCATGGATTTTCTGCTGCACGTCCGGCAAAGGCGTATTTTCCTTTCTGTATCTATGATTTTCGTGACCATTTTCAACCACGAATAATCTGGACAAATTAAACGAAAATTAAAATACTAAAGTTTTAAAAATACATCCCTTTTAAAATTCCGTTGTTTTTGCTTCAAAGTTTAATCTTAAGTGGCCCATTGCGTGTAGATTTTCAAAAATAGGGTAAACAATAGAAGTAATTTAAAAAAAACTCTAATATGTATTTTATAAAACTTTTTCCCCTAGATCTGGGTCATTATTTATTTTTGCGGCCTATACCTAAAAAAAAAAATTAAAAATTATCTCCTCAATAGTATATTACGATCCCGTGTCCAGAAAAATAAAGAATGGCCCAAATCGTACGTAAATTACCATCCAAGGCGAAGTCGAGGTAAACTGCGATTTGGGTCATTCTTTATTTATAGACAAGGGTCGTATCAGAGAATAGGTTACAGAGATAGCTTACCCAATGTTAAATAAAAAGTCGACATCGCTCTAACTATCACGTGGTTAATCTCTAGTCTCTTTGTTTGTCACTTTATTTTTTACATAAGTCTTTTCTTGTTTTTTTCTCCGCCAGGCTCCCTACCATATAATATTTTAAACTTTCTAAAAACAAGAAAAGACTTATGTAAAAAATAAAGTGACAAACAAAGAGGCTAGAGATAAACCACGTGATAGTTAGGGCGATGTACAATAAAATCGTCGCAGCTTCGCCTATTCCGTGAGCTATCTCTGTAACCTATTCTCTGGTCGTATACAATTTTTCTTCGTCAGTGGCGAGAAAACTTGTCTTTTCCAGTCGCGCAGCGGCCGGGAAATACGTGCTTTCTGGTCGCTGACAAGAAAAAATATTTAATAGAAAAAATTTAAAAAGTCCTAAATTTAAAAAAATCGCGGTTGGGCTATTTTCGATTTTATAAAAAGAATACGAAAAAAATATTAAATAATTTTTTTAGTTACGCTTCTACATTTCTTTCAATTGATATGTAAATTAGGTTCTATCTGCTTTTTAAAATAAAAAAGCGGCTGTTCATTAGATGCGCTTAGAAAGTGTGTATTAAAGAAAGTGGGCGTGACTAATAATTCTTTTATACTTTTATTGGATAAGAATTTTTCATGAAAACTCATAGAAAAGAAATTTTCTTGAAATTTTGACTAAGTCCATTGGATTTCTGAGGTCGAAAACTCTGTATATATGAAATATAAAAAAAATCGTTAAAGCCGTTTTTGAGATGGCATAACTGGAAATAGGTACATAGGTACATACAATTCCTTGCTCGTTTTATAGTATAAGATAAGTAATTATTTACTTTTTCATGTAAATTAAACAAGAAAATAATAATAAAATAGTATATTTACAGCTCGTGTCCAGAAAAGTAAAGAATGGCCCTAATCGCACGTAAATTACCTTCCGAGGCAAAGCCGACAGTAGCGAGAAATTTCGATTTCCTCGGCCGCGCAGCGTCTAGGAAATCGTACTTTCGTGGCTACTGTCCAGAAAAATTAATTAATTTGTATTCAAAAATTTTGAAGAAACTATTTTTCTAAGTACTAATACTTGACTTCCCTTAAAAAATAATTATGCAAAAGGTATGTCAAATTTTTTTAAATATTTTAAAAATTCTTAGCTTAAAGGCCTTGCTACGCTGGGAAAATTATAACAATACTTCTGCACAATATGATATTGGTGTGCAGAGTCCCTGGCAGAGTCTCATTTTGAATTTTTTTTTTCAATTTCTTGCTCAAAAATACGGGTAACTACCTACTTAGCACAGGTAACTATGGTAAATTGTGTGTGTAATAAAGTCAGCTAAATTTTTGTTCAGAGATAGCCAAGGTCAAAACATTGTCACCTTCGTATCCTAGTTTTTTTTGGCCGCGGGGTTTAGAAAAAATTATGGGTCCACAAAGTTGGCCATTTTTTCGCAAAAAAAATTGAAATTAAGACACCGCAGAATAGTCTAGATTTATAGATTAGGTCAAAACATTCTCAGTTTCTATTTGAAATTTTTCGGTATCTCGAGTCTGGAGGCCAATTTCGGGCAATCAAAGTTCCGCCGTTTACCCGCGCTTAAATTTTTTTAAATACAAAAGGTATTTAATTTTATAATATTAATCAAGTGGCATATTTTGGCTGCCTGGTTGGTAGTGGGTTAATACAGTCTTTAAGCTAATAATTTTTAAAAAATTTTAAAAAATTTTGACATACCTTTTTTATAATTATTTTTTATGGTAAGTCAAGTATTAATACTTAGAAAAATAATTTCTTTAAGATTTTTGAATACAAATTATTAAATTTTTTATTATTATTTTTATAAAAAAATAAATTGGGATATATTACTATTTTTTAAGAAAATCACAAATTTAAAACAGTAGTAAGTATACTAATATAAGTATAAATGTTAAAATGAGTGCGAATTTATTTATTTTTTTGTTCAATTTACATAAAAAAGTAAATAACTACTTATGTGTTAAAAATTATTTTTTTTTCTAGTACACTTTTTTTGACAATTTTTTCTCTTTTTTAAGCGTGAATGGAAAATTCACGGAAAAATATTCATAGATTCGTAATGCTAAGGAAATTTCAGATGAAAAAACTGTACTTTCGGACCTCTGAAACTTTTCGGGTATACCCGAAGACCGACCCGACCCGACCCGACCCGGAAAAATCCAAGACCGATCCGAAGCTTCGGGTCGTGTAACCGCACACCCCTAATTAAAACTGTACGTCCCAGAAACTCGAAAGTAATTTCTTTTTATTGTCTCACTAAACAGGTTATAAAAATATCAATTAATTAGATATTTATTGATTACGTAAAAGTCTTTTTATACAAAAAAGATTGCTAGAGTAGGACTTACTTTAGGGACTCCAAATCGAGCTTACTTTTAATCTACAGAAATTCCATCAAATTTTTAGCCTGGAAATTAACTCTTCCAGAAGTATATATTATTATGCACATGATACCAAGATACCATGGCGAGTTTTAGTCCAGTTTTAGAGATCATTTAAAAAAATTTTGCGTGTCTGTCGTGAGTCAACCTCGTTTTTAAATTTTAAAAATACTACTAGCGAAAAAAACGTGAAACTTGTCATGGTATCTTGATATCATAATATGCACAACAACTTACTTCTAGAAGAGCTAATTTCAAGCACTTTTTTTTACTCACCCTAGTGTATATACATCTTTCGTGGATGAAATTGAGAGGTATTTATGTTTTCTGATCTTCTCATCCCAAATCTAGCCTCCATTTTCAACAAATGTTGTTAGATTAATTTATATTAACAAATTTTTGTATAATTAGCCATAATTTAAGGGCTGAAGCCAATAATTTTCAAAATTTTAACAATGGACCAAATAAATTTTACGTAATTTGACCAGCCAAATCCAAATTTTATAATTATTTAAACGATTAATATGATGACTTTAGAAATAGAAAAATCAAATTAGGCAGGTCAAATTACACTGAAAAAAATTCAGTTTCCGCAAGCGGGTTTTTTTTCAGGGAACATAAAAATTTTTAGGTATTTTTTCAAAATTTTTAAAATTGTTGGCTTCAGCCCTTATATTGTGGCCAATTTTGCCTGCCACCTTTAGGCAAAGACGTTTAGGTAAAAATGGACCCCGAATTTAGTTATAGGAGATCAAAAAACAAATACCACTCACTTTTAGCCATGTAGGTTGTATGATTTGGATATTATAAAGTTACTTTTGCAGTTTTTTTAGTCGATACTTGTATATTGCGATATATTTTAGTATAATTATAGTGTTGAAGTATTTAACATACATGATAGTCGCTTGTTTAAACGATTATTATGTTAACATAGAAAAAAATCTTTCATAATTTTCAAATGAAATTTGTTCACGTAACGAAATGAAAATATAATCAAAAGTTTGTGTCTGTGGAAAATTGTGCATAGTTATAAAATTTGAACCGCCTTTTAAAGTTAATCTTTTTTAAAAAGAAACATATTTATAGTGAGTGGTATTTGAAAAAGGTTGAAAGAGACAACAAATACAAAAACAATAGTTAAAAATTAATTTTTTTAGAGGTGGGGATAAAATTAACTTAAATTTGTTAGACAACAAATTGCATTTTCATTGATTTATAATACTGAACTGTATTTTGCTATTGCAAATAAATTCAATAATAAAAAAAAACTAAAACCAGTTATAAGTTTTTTTTACATATCTGGGCGAAAAAATTCCATTTTCGGCCTTAGGGAGACCTGTTTTTATGCCTATTATACACGGTATTTGGATGCTGAACGTGGTATTTTCAAAGTCATATGACAAATTTAAATTCATAGGTTGGTATGAATGAGACATCTCCGTATTTCGCCTTCACTCATACTACGATAAATAGTGTTAGTGTATGCTAATGCCAACCCATATTTTTTTTTTGTCATTTGAAAATACCACGTCCAGCAACCAAAGACTATGTATAGAAAACTATTTTTTAAATCACGGGACAAAATATGGGATCCGACTTTTGCATGCTGTATATAAAACTGCATACAACCGCATGCAAAGTCAAAACCAATATTTTTCAAAGCTTCTTCTAAAAAACCCTATTGAGGTCATCTATCAACAAAAACCTTTTATGTTTTTAGTGCAAAAGATTTTTACAATAAGTTGTTTCAGAAGCGCTGTGGTGATAAATTTTCTGTTAATTAAATGATAAACATCTCAATTTCCAATTTCTATACACAATTAATTTTTTTATTGATTCTAAGAAAATAGTTTACAGGCGCCGTACTGCCATTTATCGTCTTGCATTACAGTCTCTGTATGGCGCCTTTTATATATATATTTTTTTTTGTACAATGTAAGTTTAAGTTATATTAAATTATTAAGTGCATCCTACACAAATACCATTATTAATTATAGTTAAAAAAGAAAAATAATTAGTTAAATTAAAATAAATTTCTATAAATAATGAAAATAAAAAAAATAAAAAAATGAAATGATATTTTCATTTTTAATCAAAATCTAATATAATCTTATCTTTTAAACTATACCATTTAGTATAACGTAACTTGGCGTGACTCCAAACGTTGTCCTATTACTTGTTTTTCCTATACATAAAACATAGAAACGAGCAAAAGCCTATATATTGCCAGTTATAGACTTACGTTTTACTAACTCATATAAAAGAGAGCAAAAAGTCACTGAAAATTACCACTTGTTGGTTCAACGTATATAAAACCAACTATTATTATAATGTGATTCAGTTTTATTCTCTTTGATCTGCCCCTAAATGCTTACTTATATGCTTTTCTTTTTTCAATATTAATTATATACTCGTACTCTAGAAATATAGAAATTCAATTACATTAGAGATATATAAGTTGTTTACTTTTTTTATTTATTTTAAATCTAGAAAAGTATTTTTTTTTCTTTTCTTGTGTTTAATAAATTGGAATCTTATTTGTTGACCTACTCTTCAGCTACTCTTATTTTACTTTTTTATAAATTAAAAGTTTCTATAGGAAATAATCCAAGTAGTAAAAGCATCTTTATAGTCGGGCATTTTTCATTATTGGGAGAAATTGAGGTAAATTTAGTTATTATTTTGCTTTCAATAAACAATTCACATGGTCTATTGCTAATTTTTTTTTTTTTTTTTGCGTAGGAGAAATGCATTACGCATACCAACAGCCCGTACTGTTCGGTTATGTGGGACTCGGAAATACCGTGCCATACTTCGGGTTGACTCAAGGCCATGTATCTTCACTTAATGAGGAACCTTTCATTTCTTCTTCCGTTTTAGAGACTTTAATATCTCTGTCCCAAAATAAAATTGGCCTAAAACCTGAAACAATTAATATTAAAGTTATAAGAATAAAATAAAAATAAAATAAATATTAGTCCCTCCTGTATATTGTCACTTCCTTCTAGTCGTCAAAAACAGATAAATGGATAAATAAATAATTAAATAAATAATTAAATAAATAGGTATCTTTGTACTTTGGTACCATGCGCACGGCTCTTGGTTAGGTTGTCATCAATATCTTTTTGGCTCGCAGGATTTCTTCCACGTATTTTGCGACAGCACTCCATCTTTCTGCATTTTGCAGCATCGTTTCAACAATATTGTCAGGCGTAATTTTCTTGGTCGCCCAGCGAACGCAGACAAAGAACGTTTGCAGTTACCAAGGCCTAGCTTGATACTACCTTTCTTAACCAGTTAAAATGCGGCCTTCTCGTCTATTTCGACTGTAGCTGACCTTTGTTCCCAAAGATTAGGTCGGGATAATCTAACTTTGTTATAGCCAGGATCCCTCAACATGACTTTCAAAGCTCCCTCTATTTTTTCTACCGAGGTAACACAGTCAATGTCCCTTATCTGGAGCGTTCGCCGTGGTGTCAAGCATGTCACCGTAACATTTTCTTCTATCGTTTTCTTCACTGCTTCAAAAAGGGCTGCTTGCACCTGCTTCTTTTCCCTTCATCTCGATCAGTACATTACCCGCTTGGGTCTTTCTTACCGCACTGATCTTGGCTGCCTTGGCCTGTTCAATAAGTTTTTCCTTTAGTTGCTTCAGGACATCGGCATAAGCCCTGTCCTCCGACAACTTTATCGTTACTGCCTTATCTCTTGCTCTGGGAATCTTTTTTTGATTTGATTTTTTCTTCTTCCTCTATTCCTCATCCTTTTGCTTTCTCTCCTCCTTTTTTTCCCTTCTATTCCTACGGCCAGTGAACTATTGGAAGCCTTCATTGTCTTCGGTATTTCTAGAGGGAGTCTGAGATTCTAGATCTCTTTGATCGTCTCCATTGTTTCTAACCAGGTTTACCGTCTCTACCTGAGAGCTGATAGTTACGTTAGCCGTAGGCGGCTTAACTAACCTAGCAGCTGCTAACCTTTTAGCTGCAGCTGCAGCAGAAGAGACTTTTAATTCTCTGTTTTGGCTTTTTTCACCAGCACTCTTTTTAAGAGAAGTCTGGATTCCTCCTTGCTCCTCGTCTGATCCTTCTCGGCCCGTTTTCTTATCATATGTGGCACTTTTGGAATTTTTAGCACTTATGTATTGCTTAAATTCCACCTCTATGGCAAGGGCTTCTCTTACCTGCTTGCCTTTGATAACTTGTTCATGTTATTCTTGAACAGCTACATGCTATCTTGTACTACCATTGACATGTTAGGCTGTTTCTTAAATTTTCTTCCATTTTAACAATTTTTTCCGTCATCTCATTATACAGCCTCTCGATGGTAGCATGGCATCACCTCATCTCTATAATATTCTTGCCAACCAAGGTACTAGAGAAAGTCTTTTCTATCTCATCCTCCTTTGTTTTATATAAATCCTCTGTATCAATTTCGCAATCCATATTTTGAGCATTTTCACCGTTCTTCTCAAATTCAGTCACGCTTTTATGTAAAGTTATATTCGATATTTTGAATCATGTAAGATTTCGTCACTCCATGTGGAACAGCCTTCTTCGACCCCTCACATTCCGGGCAGCTGACATGCAGACTGGTTGCATCACAGAGGATATATCTGACGGCATGTACTTGCACCACCTTGCTCCTCCCATTCCTCCACGAATAAAAGCATAATTCGCTTTGGAAATTTAGAGTCCTCCAGCAGCTTGGGTACATACCGGCAACATCATCAAGCCGTTAATGATGAGCTCCGGCTGCAGAGTTGGCGGGAATTTTGAAATTTGTAAAAAATGAAATACTATTAATTGATCTAGAGCTTTCAAAACGCAGTAACCAATCGGTTTCTTTTTTTATCGAAAAATTTGAGTGTCAGAAGTAATTTGAGTCCTAATGGAGGTCATTCATATGCTTTTGAGAAATCTACTTTGTAAAAAAAAATGTCATATTTTATTCATTTCTCGAGTTCAAAAAAAAAAAAATTTGACCTCAAAATCAGATTCTACGGAAAATTTTCTATCCGGACTTAACAGGTAAAAATTTTAATGTTAATGTGAGTTTTCTACAGAAAGAATAAGAAAAATTATCTCTCATTTTTCTTACTTTTCTTATGAGAGTCCAAAACACAAAAATCGAGGATTAAACCTTACTTGGAACCTTATGAACTAAAAAATTACGTTGAGGCTTATTTTTAGTAGTACTTTCAGGAAAAAATACTTTTGAACCAATTTGAAGACCTGACCATGCATCTTATCTGTGTTTGATTTAAATTGAGCCACATGTATAAAATTTTAGTATTTAAAATTTTTTACCTAAAACACGAATCTTGTATAGAATAAATTAACCCGTACTAGTGATCCAAATTTACAAAAAAAAAAAAAAAAAAATGATTAAAAACGTTTTCAATATTAAGTTTATATCTGTCTGTTAAAAATGTGAGTACTATGAATAACAATGTAAGATAAAAAAAAAAATCATTTTAAATACATCTGCATAAAATGTAAATTTAGTATGAAAATTCTTCATTCCTTAACAACAATTAATAGTCTTTGCACACGTTACCCGCATCGTTTATTAGTTAATCAGAGTAACTTATTTACATAGACATCAAGCAAACATGCTAATTTACAGAGAACACACTGTGTACAAGCCATACACATACACCTATAGTTTATTAAGTATAAAATATTTCACACATATAAACAAATATATATCAAAATATTTACATTAAGTGATTTGTGGGTGGACAAGCGTAGATATTTTTTAGACTGATGTATTAATAACAAATTTAATATTTATGTGTTATTGACTATAAATTTTTTATGCAAAGTATTTGGAATGACAAGAAAGCTTCTAGCTCTAGAATATATGTTAGACCTTTTGTGTTCTCTTCGACAACTAACACGCAAATAAACCATACATTCCATTCTATCATAGACTTATACATTTGTACTCGGAGCATAAATTCATTCCGTCACTTGTGTCTAACTAAAATTATGATATTATATACTTCGAAAAATTAAACGAAAAAATCAGATAAAATTTCTGCTTCATTGTAGGTTATTTATTATATAAAATTTTAAGAATTTTAAGGCTAGTAAAGGCTTAAAAAAACGAAAGTAATAGATTTATGGTGGTATTAAAAGAACATTAGAAAATATAATGAAAAATATTTTTGTCATTGAAGTTTATAATTAGTTCTGAAAGCTTTTGTACACGTTAATGCACAATTTAATTGTTTATATTTTATATTTTTTTTATCAACCAGAAAATAAAGCATTCATATCTTTGGTGATATTATACTTTACAGAAATTTGCAAATACATACAAAATATGTTGTTCCAAATTAAAGGTAGAAATAATAATGGCTCAAATATGGTTGAAAATGTCTGCTTTTGTTAATTCCATCAATTTTTTACAGAAAACTATTTTATAATTTGCCTAGTATCTTTTTTATTATAATATTTTCATTTTATTCTTTACTTTAAATATTTTTACTTTTAGTTGTATTTCCATAAAATTAAGTAAACGGTACCGACCCATTAGCACTTTAGTTCCTCAAAGAATAGAAAAATATTTTCTTCAATTAGAACTTCTATGAACAAGAATTAGGTATTAGGTATTACGTCAAAAACAATAAAAGTTTTTTTTAGTTTTTGACAGCAAAAATGCTAAAAAAAAAAAATTTTTAAGAAATCTAAGTATCGTGACAAAAATTTTCACAAATTCAGGTACTAATTCTGAAAAATCAGGTAATAACGAATTTCTAAAAACTCTTATGGAAAAAAGAGGTATTAACTCAAAGAAGAAGAGATTTTGAGGCAAAAGTTTTCTCAAATTTGCGTATCATTAGAAAAATTAAGTCAAAAATAATTTTCTAAAACTATTACCATTGGAAAAAATTAGATCTTTATATCCAAATTAAAATGGTAGTTCTTTTTATACATATTTTTAAAATTTTCAGTATATTTTCTAAAATAATAAAAACTTTCGATTTTTTCGTACATTTACCAAAAATTAGTAAATTAACGATTTTTTTAAAAATCGACTTGGTAATTTTTTCCAAATAAATTATTTATTTTGTAAATTTATAAGAGTTACTCTTAGCAGTGTATTATTGGTATCTTATGTGTGAATTCTTGATTTTTTTTTGAGTTTCGATACTTTTATAACATAATTTTTTATACCTAAAATCATTACCAAAATTTTATTGTATAAATCGAAAAATTATTAACAATTAGACTTACGAGCTTTATGAAAACTCTTTTAATTTTAATTATAAATAGATGCAAGCACAGGGCTTAAAAAATTACATTTTGGGTAAGCCCATAACATACCTTTATTTCAATATTTTATAACCCTAAAAAAAGCTAATTAATTTGAAAAGGAAAAAAAATCTATAAAAAGGAATATTTAATATTAATTAATAGCATGAATATTAAAAACAAAAGCATATAATTTTGGGAATAATTAGTTATTAATATTCGCATATTTTATATTCGTAATAATATGAGTGTTAACGATGAAAATCCTGATAAGTATCAAAATAAAAGTTTAAAAAAAGCCTTCTTCTTTTATCCCTATTTGTATCTATAAAAAAAATACTTATTTATGGTGTATATAAAAGTTAGTTTTTGCATTATATAGCGTGACCGTTCGATGTACCGCTTCGTCACGTCAACTGTAAATCACTTAATGTTACTTTTTGCACGCATAGCTACGGTTTTAATATAGCCACACTTTAATATTAAACTTGGACACTCCTTTACTTTTTCTTTCGAACTTTGACTTATAGACCTTATGCTCTATACCAAAACAATCTTTAAACTTTTAGATATTATTTTAGAAACGGATACGTACATTTTTTTATTATATTTTTTATTATACACGCATGTGAAAAAGGGGTTAAAATTTGAAATATAAATGAAAAATTAAAATTATATAAATAAATATATATTATATGTAACGTTTATATGGTTATTATTTTCATGCTAAGATAAAATAATAATAAAAAAGGGTCTTTTAATAAAATAACAGGGATAGAAAATGGCTGAAAAATTTTAAATCATGATAAAAGTATAAATGAAGTTATATACTACTAAGCGAGGAAACATTTTTAAGATTACATTTTTTGATATCTTAATTGATCTTGTTGTCGCTTAATATAAATAAATATAACTACTTTTTTTTATAATTAATAAATCTTTTTTTCTTTTTTATTGCTTTTACACGTAATTATTATATTTGTCAAGATTTTTTCGTATATTTTATTAACGAAATTTTTAATCAAGATTGGTTTTAACCAACGTAGCTTTTTTTTACTGACTCAATTTGTATGACAGGAATCCCACCCCCACTGGGCTTAAGTTGGACTAAAGGGTCGCAGAAATCGCTCCAAACTATTTTTTTTCGAAGGTTAACCTTAAAGATAAGAACTCTTAGCTGCCATAACTTTCTAGGTCAAATCCTTGATTTTTGGCAGTTATTTTTATGTTTTTGGTAAAATGACTCAAAGTATTCTTATTCTTACTGCCAAATGCATATTTTACTTTAAAAATATTTTCCTCTTACATATTTAGGCCACGTCTGTATAAACGTAAAAGTTTGTCGTAAAACGCGAAGAAAAAACCAGTTTAGCCATTTCATCTTTTGGGCTAAAAGCTGTAAAAAGCTCATTTTTTACAACTTTAATAAGCATAAGTTGGCTAAACTCGATATTCATTTTAGGGAATTATATGGAATTTTTCGCAGAAGTTGATTCTCAGATTTAAATTTTGAGGTAAATTGCGTATGCGTGAGGAACTCCGTCTTTTGTCGCTATACTTTTCAGCTTGTATAAAAAAATTTTGCAAGTTCACTTTCTTTTACCCGGGTTTCTTGTACTATAACCTATTTTCATCCCCCTTTCCCCAAAGAAATCCTTGAGATACGTTAATTTGAAAACTCTAGATCAAAAAAATAATAATTTTTAAACTTCTATCTTTCCATATTTTTTAATATACACAGTCAAATTATTTTTAACCCCGAAATGTAATTCTGCAGGAAACTTTATACAAACACCTAAAAATAAAATATATTTAGCACAAAATAAGCATTTGCCAGCAAAAATAAGAATACTTTAAGCCAATTTACCAAAATAGGCCAAAAATCCAAATATAGCTGCCAAAATCTAAAGATTTGATCTAGAAAGCTAAAATTTGTTGAGAGTAAGAGTTTATTTTTAGTCCTACTTTCGGGAAAAAATAGCTTGGACCGATTTCTGTGACCCTTCACTCCAACTTGAAGTGGAATCTCTCATGTGTGATTTGGATGAGAGAAATTTAAAATATCTTATGAGAATTTATTTAAAAGAATATTTTGGCATAAGCATATTCAATAGTATTTAGAGCTCCTGTATTTCCAAAACATTTTTTTTTAATTGTACTTTATTTTACGTTTCCAGTTACTGCGACATTTCGAAAATATCAGCGCAATTTTTTTAATTATGTTCATACCATGATCAAAAGCTGTACAGAAATATATCGTTTGCGTATAACTTCAAATTTAATTATCTTTGTAAAGTAAATTATTTTATAAAATATTTATATTTTATGCATATACTCATAATTAGTTTTATATTTCATAAAAATTTTTTTTAATATAAATATTTTATGTTGAAGTTAATAAATTTTAGTAAAATTTTCTATGAAATTAAATTTATAAAAAATTATTATTAAATTATTTGATAATATAAAATTTGAAAAATACGTTAAAAATAAAAAAAGTGATTGCAGGTGGCATCCACGTATCATGTTGAGTTTAATAAATCATAGATTTATTTAATTAGCTTTCTAGGTCGATAAATTCACCAAAAAATATTCTTTTATAAATCGTTTTTTTGCCTAAATCCCAGTTAAATATTTTTGAATAATATACGCATAAATACTATCTCGATGATAAATACTGAAGGCACACCTAGTCCACATGAATTTTCTTGTTTCTTATACTATTTTAAGTTTAAGGTAAAAAGAAGTAATTCCTACATTAAGATTTTTTTCTATAACAAATTTTTTTTTTCTCCAATAACTCTATCCGAGAACCCCTGATAAAACAAATTATTAGATGCATTGGATCCAAAACGACCTTGAAATAAATAGGATGACTTGTTAATTTGCTGAGAATCGTTAAACGAGTGTCAAAAATCCTGAGGGAAACTTGGGAAGGAGCAAATTTCTTGATGATTCTGTTAGTTTATGAGAAAAATTAATTGAAGCATGATTTTATCCTTATTAACGTTTAAGAATAGGTAAAGGACGTTTTGGACCCAATGCATCTAATCCTTTGCTCTATCAGAGGTTCTTAGATGGTGTTAACGTACAAAAAAAAATATTTTTTGAAAAAATCTTAATATAGGAGTCACTTTATGTCTTAAGCTAGTAACTGCAGCAATAAAATACCTTGCATACTCTAAAATCAGCACAAAATTAGAATTTGAAAAAATGAGATTTTGAGTATGTTATTGTGCTACCATTACACACTCCTTTTCTGTGATATTTAATTTAAAAATAAAAAACCAAATTTTATTTTAAACGAAAAAAATTTTTTTTTAACATTTTGGGAAAACATATTGTTCGGGAAAACTTTTTTTTGGAAAAATTAGTTTTTGAAAAAAATGGATTGTAAAACGTACAGTAAACCATTGTTGTATAATCATTTATTGACGTGGAAACGAACACATTTGCTGTTAAGGATCATTAAATTTAATTCGCTAACAGGCAATAAATTTTTTCTTGCATGCTGTCTTTAGTGGGCACCTGAAAATCTGTGTTTTTGGCCTCAAAATGACTTAATAATTTATAGTTAGCTATGCATATATTGATTTTCTAATAATAAATAGATATTGAATCAAATTACTAAATAAACTATTTTAATGTTTCAACAATTCTAGGATTTATTTTTTATAATAAAGAATACAAAGATAATAAATATGAGCTTAAAATAAATATTTAGTAAACAAAACCATTTTAATAAAAAAATAAACATTTGTTATACATTTATGGATCTGAATTGACAAAACAAAAGAGTGATAGATTTGTTACAAAAAATTTAAATCTACGTAGCTATGCTAAGGGATAAAATAGTTTTTTTGAATATTATTTTTGTTAAAATTTATAGTATTGCGCGTTTGTTTAAAAAAAACAGATTATATTTGTCGATGCACATTTTCGGTTTATATATTGACAAAAAAAAAGAGAGTACAAACAAAGTATTTAAATTTTACTTTGAATTTAATCCTCCATTTATATTTACTTGTATATATTTTGTTTTACATAAGCTAATTTCTTTTCTTTTAATAGAGATAGAAAACTTTAATTAAAACTAACATAATTGAGGTATACATATTTTATGAATTTAAAGTAAAACAAATTTAGCGTATAAATAGTAAAAAAAGGTTATAATTATATAGAATACACTGCGTTTCAACGTAGTTTTCATTCAAGCTAAGCAAATTTAAAATATGATTAGATTCATAAATTTTTTAATTTAGCTTTGAAGATAAGAAATGGAAGTTTGACAAAAATTTTGAACTCAGTTCAATGATTAAAAACGCAAGATTACAATACAATTGGTTATTTTTATGATTTGAAATTATCACCTTTAATAAATCTTAAGATTTTAAACTAAAATTATTCTGATTCCCTAAACCCGTATTATTTTAAGTCCCTAAATCGAAAATATTCTAAGGGGTCCCTTGACCCAAATTATTATTAGTCCCTAAATCCGAATTATTTAAAGACCCATTTGACCCCCCCTCCCCTTAATTTTCAGATTCCCAATATACATTCCCTATAAACATATTCCATATTAAAAACCACTCATATAATTTTGAATAAAATAATGAAAAAATTGCAGGTGACTTTACAGAGTGAACGTTACACTGGAAGGCTGAGATTTTGAGGGTCTAAAATTTTTAAAATAGGAAGTTTTTTTAAGTTGAAGTTAGAAACTTTGAAAATTGACTGATATTTTTTTACTTCAATTTTTTTTTACCTAAATATTTTTTCAATTTCTCATCAAAACATCAGTGTTTAAAATCATACTTTATTTAAAAAATTTAGCAATTTCAAACGCTTCAGATTTCTATAAAGAAATATTTTTAACATTTGGACAGAATATAAAAGAAATATTAAAAATATATTATAAGAAAAGTGTAAAAATAAAAAAAAGAAGATAAACCAATTTTTCATAAGGGGTTGTAATTTTCTTACACATACACATATTGAACCAAAGTAAAATAGAGTAAAAAAAAAATATAAGAAAGTATTCTTCTGATTTTAATTACATTTCTTGACATCTATTATTATATATATTTTCTTTTTATACATTTTTTTTACAAAATGTAATTCTTATTATTTTTTTTAACATCAAGAATTTACCAAAGAATTTATACATTTTTATCTTGATTTTTCATTTAATAATTCTGTCAGTTTTCTCTCATATTTATTTTTCCATAAAAAATATATTCATTAATTTAAAAGATTAATTAAAGGTTAAAAAAAGCTAATTATTCGTTTATTGAAACTATAACAATATTTCCATTTTTAGGCACGATCACCTTATTTATGCAATTCATAGATGAAATCATGCCTTATAAGTTTGTTAGGTCAAAAAACGGAAAAGTCTTTAAATTGTCCAATTCGTAGAGGAACTTAGTCTCCAGGTGCGAAGTCTTTAAATGCTTATATTGCCTTGATGTGAATAGGGATATATGTACAAAAAGGTGTATCCTCATGATCTCAGAAATTACTCGATGAATCAAAAATCCCCTTGAGTAATTTTTTTGAAATCAGATCTAGTTGCAGAGTTTCCAATTTTAAGTGATTTCATTCAGTCTTTGCAGAGAAATTTCGAAAATACCGATTTCAAATATAAAAAAATTAAGGAAAAGTAAAATATCATGAAAAAATCCATGAAACAAAAAAAAATGAATACACAATTTTTCAAATCGTATTTACTTGTACCTCCTCCAATTTGACTAAATTTCATCATAAATAATAGTTTCCGATTTCTGAGGGCGTGGATCCTATCAAGGTTTCGTGAAGAAAAAATACTCAATAAATATGTGATCGTGCCTGAAATGAAAAAGCCTTAGCTTTTTTATAATTCTTTGCGATTTTTTTTAATCAAAAAATATATAATTACAAAATACTGTATATTACGAACAATAAATTTCATACAAAGATTAAGCTAAAATACCAAAAACTTTAGGTTATTAAGCTGTCTATATAATACCATAAAATTAATACGAATAAAAAGATTTAAAAGGAAATAGGGATATTATCGCAAATAAATATAATTTTTTAATTTCTGAAATTCTTGATAACAATAAAAATTAAAAAATTATAATTAAAATTATTAAAAACTTGTTTTACATGTCTATTTTAAGAAGAAGCTAGGCAAAATACAAAAAAATTCGATTCTATTAATCAAGGCGTCAATTAATCAGACTAAGGCAACAATTACTCCGCCTCCTCTTTCCAAAAAAAAATTTTACTTTTAAACATGCAAATAAGCGTGATGTGCGTGCACTAAAACGAGGGTTTAACTTCCTTTTTGTGTCTTGCTTCAACTATGTTAATTCGAAAAATAGCACGTGGAAAACAACCTCGTAAAACACTCCAATCGCATATATTTTACCCTTTTTTTGTCTTGCTTTTTTTTCACATTTATACTTTTAACTTTATTTTAACTGCATTTGATTATATATATTTTTTTTAATTTTAAATCGTAAAATTTACATACATTATTTTTCAAATTTCATTTTATTTCTTTTGTTTGAGGAATCAGCAATCCAGCTAAAATTCTCTGTTGCATTCAGTTTAGATAAATTTTATATAGTTCGCTCAAAGAAGCCCGTCTCCACAAATCCACTGGTACACCAAGAAATCAATAATATATGTTTTTTGGGTTAATCCATTTGAGTAAGCTAAGAGACTTCTGTAAACCAATCTGGAATATTAGACTATGGTTTTACGACCCTTTTATTTAAAATCTTCAAAACTTTGGATCATAATTAATTATTTCGTAATCAGAAACAAAATTCTAAGACATTAGTAACGATACATAATTGGCTTCCTAATTTAAAAAATAAACTTGCAGCCAATATATTGCATATTTAAAAAAAATTCATCAAATAATATTTTTGTTTTGTTAGAATTAGAAGAATTAGCAATTTAAAACCCAATTCAATTTCAAATGATTTTTTTTTTTTTTTAAATGCACAATAAATGAGTAGGGAGATAAACAATAAACTAAATTTACAAATCGTATTATATTAGATTTTTGTTTATAGAAAAAAAGCACATAAAATATAAAAAAAAAAATAAATACTTCTATAAAAGAAAAAAGAAAAATATTTGAAAAGAGATAAATATCTTGAACATAAAATAATGCTGGGTATGTTGTATGTATGTAATATACAACATATAGCCAAAAATTTTGCAAATCACGGGTTGTTATTTACTGTGATTTCTTGTTTTCAAAAATATCTATGTGTTCACACCACATAATATGTTATCTATACAAGTACGTCCATTTCAATTTTTATTTTTATTTTGGGGTCTTATTTATAATAGTTTATTTACAAAAATATTTATAATTTTACCTAATTTTTACATTTTAGTAAAAGATTTTAGAAATTTAAAATCACTTTTTATTTTACTACACTGAGCAACATTTTTTTTCTTGTTTTGGCTGCTTTTGCTATTTCATTAATTTCATTTTATAGCGAATTTTTTTTTTTGACTTTTTTTATTTAAGTTTCACAATAGTACTCAAAAATAAGGAATTTTTTTTTTGCTAATTAATAAAGAATCTCATAAATCTACATAAAAAAAAATTTTATTTAATTCCAAAAGGCTTAGAAATGTACTTTATGAGCTTTTATATGTAAACTAATTAGTTTTATATTCCAGTTCCATTTTTGAACTACTTGGAACTAAAAGAAATTCTCAAGGCTTTTTTTTCCTTTGCTTTTTTTATAGTATTGATTGGCTGTGAGAAACATTATACGCTGAAAATTTTATGGGATTATAAATCTATATAATATAACCACAATATTAATAAACACCAACATTTCGGTTAATTTTTAAAAAAATGATAAGAATCTAAAATATCAAATTAGATAACTCCGGTGCAGAGACTTTTTGAATTAGGAAAAAATGTTTAAAATAAAATACCCCTTTACCCCTATTTTAGGCCATATTTAGGGATTATAGAATAAAACTAGTAGAAAAATCGGAAAATGCAGCAAATTTTACCATCTGGAAATATTTTTTTAACCATCTAACTATCGCAAAATGTAATTTTTTTCTGCTTCCAAAAGTCTCTACCCCGGCGTAAATGAGTAAAAACTATAATGTTTCGCAAAAAAACAATCACAGAAAATATTTTTGTCACGTCGATTTTACCTGAACATACCCAACTTTTATGCATGCAACTCAATTCTTTCAAATTTTAACAATTACAAAAACAAATCCATCCGTATTAAATATGTATTTGTATGGCATTGCCATGATAATCGGCTTTTCCAAAAATACAATCCAACATATACAGACTACGTATAACTTATATTTATGTGTATAACATTCATTTCCTGATCCCTTTGTTTTTTTTATTTTATATAACTTTTTTGATATATACGCTTGTATGTTTTCTATATTAATTACAAATTTATTTATTATTTATTAATTTTTTAGTCCATTGTCTTTTAAAAAATAAAAAAATTTGACAAAAGTATTATTTATTTGGTTCCTCGAAGAATTTGGTTCCTTTGGTATTTCATTATCTTTTTAGTACCATTTCTTACTTTAAGTATATGTGGGTATGTGTGTTCGTAATTAGTCATATCTGCAACTTTTTTTTTATGACATTAAAAAATAACTCATGACATTTTTCAGACTTTCAGAGTACTTTTAGTTTATATTTTTTCATGGATTGTTTTTTCTAAATTTTTTTTTTTATTAATCTATTATAAAATAAAATAAACCCAGCTAAATAAAATTATCTTTAAGTTTATTTTACAAGTTAAAACATAATATTTTTCATAGAAAATACGATTACGAAAAGCATGAATGAGGATTCTTATGAAACCTTAAAAAAAACTGAATAACCACTAAAGAAAATAAAATTAAATCGATTTAATCTTTATGGCATTATATTGTATTATAATTTTATAAACTTTTACTATTTATTATTTATCGATTAATTATTAAGTACATTGTAAAAAACAACAACGGTGATTTTACGACAAAATTGGTAAATTTATGAAAATTTTTCGACAAAAATCGGAAATTTACTAATTTTTGTAAATTTGCGAAATAATAGTAAATTTACGATTTATTTTTTCGTAAATTTTCGACAAAATTGTAAATTTACAACTATGTCGTAATTTTACGATTTTTGTAGAAAAATTGCAAATTTTAATCGAAAATTTGCGACAAACAGTTGTGAAATTACAAGCCATATTTTTTGTACCTAAAAACGCATAGCAAACCATTTAGAGTCATAAAATAATGTTTTTTTATTTTACACCATGAGAAAAGATGAATACTTTTTTTTTCGCTACATTTCTGTTAGCAAATAGGTATATAATTATTAATATTTTAAGAATAAAAAATGTTTTTAATTACGTAAAAAAGGGTAATCTGGACGAACAAGTTATTATAAGCAAAAGCAGGATGAGTCAATTATAATTTAAATGGGAGATTTTTCTACAAAAATCGTAAAATTACGACATAGTTGTAAATTTACGATTTTGTCGAAAATTTACGAAAAATTAAATCGTTAATTTACTATTTTTTCGCAAAACAAATATTAGTAAATTTTCGATTTTTGTCGAAAAATTGCAAATTTTTTCGTAAAATCACCGGAGTTGTTTTTTGCAGTGTAGAGAAAAAATAAATAATTAACAAAACTAACAATGGGAGTGTCAACTGTTTGAGAAGCGAGTTTGCTTCAAAAGCTAAGGACAGGTTTTGGTGATACAAAATATATGATGCCCACAATTTATATTAATAGATTTCTGGAACCTACAAATACAAGCTGAGGTTTTTATTAAAGAGATTCTTAGACTTTAAGACCCAAAATACCCATAGGTAAACTGAGGGTTGGAGGGGATGTTTTTACAACTTATACCAAAACCCATCCTGAAAATTAATAGCAAATCGGTTTTCCTAACAAAAGACACTCCCCGTGTAAACAAAAATCTCTTAAAGCTCATATTTCAATAATTATGGTATCAAATACATTAGCAAACCTTTGATAGTAGCACTCCTTAATAAAATCAATAAATTGTCTGTATAAAGGCAACATAATCAATTGTAATCTGAAAAAGTAGTTGGGTTCGCCCTAGTATACAAACAGGGTATTGGATATATTTTAACACACCTAAATATTTATAGTGTAAATATATCTCTTTATATCTATTAAATGTGATACTGTTTATCAACAAACTTTTACTTTTTTTAAAATTTTTCTAATACAAATTCCTTAGATACTAAAGAAGATTTAATTAAATAAGTTAAGAAAATTCAAAAATTCTTTTTTTCTGTTTTACTTTAAAATAGTAAAAATGTTACTTATCCTACGAATTTGACTGTAATTGGTTTCAAAATTAATTTTGATGTTCTAAGCCTAAAAGCACCTGAAGAAAAATTACAAATAACCCTAAACCATATAATTAAGGCATAAAAAGGTTTCATTTGATATGGTAATTTTTATTTGCAACTGGGTCTTTCTTTGTTTTGCAGCTGTAAATCTATTTATTTTTATGCAAAATTTTATATCGATATAATTTATTAAATTTTTTTTATTGAATTCTTTGTCATTGTTTTTGCATAGTAATATTACAAGAGTAAGGTATATTAGCAATATTGCAAGGGTGATTTCTACATAAACAAATTAACCCTCTTAATTTTACCATTCAGGGTAACTTTCATCTAAAAATTTAATTTCCCATAAGAATTGCTCTCAATCACCTAATATAAAGCAAAATATTTTAGGCTTAACAAAATATACATGGCATAAAATTCCAAGAAATGTTTTTTTATTATATGGGTGAATATTTCTTTTAACATGGAACATGTTTATACACGGAGAAAAATAACTGTTAAAAATAACCAAAATTGCTGGTTATGTTTAAATTATAAAGTTTTGTTATTTTCTGTTCAAATATTTTGTAAATATAACCATGTTTATAGTTAGAATTACAATATTCTGACTTCATGTTTGTAAAATTTACAAATTTTTTTTGTAATTAAAACTAACCCCGTTTTACTAAAATTAACCTTGTAAAATATACAAAATACTTTTCTCCGTGTAGGGAGGGGGTATTTCAGATCTTAAAAAGTAAGGGGAAGGGGTCAAATTTGTCCGGATTTTTTATCAGTGGTGAAAACTTTCTGATCACTGAGAAGAAAACTTAAAAATTATATTAACTTTTAAATATTTCTATTAATTGCTCAAATATTTTTCTAAGTATATATATATATTATTATTTTTTATTTTTATTAACCTGTACTGGACAGTCGCTCACTTATTTATTTTATTTGTCTTTTTTATTTCTGTAATAATTAAAATCTTAGCGACTAATTATGTTTTTTATCATTTTTTATTTATAATCAGAATTTCCTGTACATCTGTTAAGCATAGATTTTTTCATGTAAATTACTTACATTTACTAATTTATATGTAAACTGATGTTATTTGTAAATAGAAAAAATCTGTTTTCTATCCATAAAAATTCTAACTTTTAAAATATGTTTCACATCCGATACCACTTGTTATAAATTTATTAATTTTTTAATGTATTTTATTTCTCACGATTCAATTTTGTTTATTTAATGTACAGATGGCTAATATTTTCTAGACATAAAATCATGTGATTTTAATTCTTTTTGAGATCAGTTTCTAAGCCAATTAAATTTGTTAATTTTCTCCTACTTATTTGGAAGAGTAAATGGTGGGAAGCTGATTTCAGAAAAACTACACAAAAATTGAATTTTATAAAACACTTCCTTTTCGGCTTTTTAAGTTGTAGCATTGTCGCATGTAATATCATTTATACACATTTAACTTATATAATATACGTCATTTTACTAAATCAAATATTCGTATTCATTTTAAGAACCTACGAAATTCATCCTTTCCCATTAATTTGGTCAAGGATATATGCAACTACTGTGCATAAAATTGGTCCTTCGAGCCGGATACGAACAAAGTTAAAAAATACAGTCCAAATCAAAGTGAGATCAAACAACAAGTTAATTTTAATACGAATTATTTGTTCAAAAAAAAATTCAAAATCTATACGAAAGTTAAGTGTAAACTTGTGCATTGTGTGTATATTCATTCATTCAGTGCAATAAATACGACAAGATACGAAAATAAGCAAACATTTATACGATATCTACAAAAAATTCGAAATTTCAACATCCAAGAAAAAGACGACAACTGCAGCGCAAAGAAAAGCAAAGGAAAATTCATTCATTCGATTCATAACCACGATACGTTTTCAGCTACAGACAACTTTACTATCTTAAAAGTGAGTACATTCATAATTTTACCTTAAAATTTTACCTGGCTTTTACATTTTATTTTCATTTTCAAATATATAAAAATTCGAATTCAGTTAAAATGGCAAACATTGAGCGTATCAATTATCTTATTGAAAAACGCGATAACATAAAAGACCAAATTGACAATTTTGAAATTTATATAGATTCTCTTATTGATCAACCTACTAACGGCATTGAATTACAAATACGTTTACAACGAATAGTGGCTCTTTTTTCGGAATACGATAACATTGTTGACGAACTCGGAGCTTTAGATAGCACGACAAAAAATTTAGACGAGCGTTATTCGGTGCAAAATAAATATTTTTCAGTATCGAGCAAAGCGCAAACTTATTTATTAGAAATTTTGTCATCACAGCAATCGCTTTCGACACAATCACGACAAAGTACATCGGGTTCACAAAGCACTATAAATACGGAAAATAGAAATAAATTAAAATTACCACCTGCCTCGCTACCTACTTTTAATGGTGACTATGAACAGTGGTCTTCGTTTAAAAATAAATTTCAAACTTTTATCGAGTCGCGAACGGAGCTACAAAATTTAGAAAAATATCAATATTTATTAACTTCAGTTAAAGATGAGGCTCTTAGAAAAATAGACAATTTAGAAATAGATGATAGTATATATGAGCGTGCGTGGAATATTTTAACGAGGGCTTATGAAAATAGAAGAATTTTAATTTCAAGCCATTTAAATAAACTCATGAATTTGCCAAAAATTAACAAAGAAAATTACACAGAACTAACTAAATTAATTGATTCCGCTCTTCAACATATAGAATCCTTAAATACACTTAACGTAGTATTACCATCTGAACTAATTGTACAATTAATAGAGCAAAAACTTGACCCTTCGACTCTTGATTTATGGGATAAAAATACGCAGTCTGATGATTTTCCTACATTCGAGGAAATGACTGATTTCATATATAAAACAGCCGCGCGTTTATCAAGACGCAACCGCGAAAAACCGGCACTAAACAATCAAGATATTAAAAATCCCAAAATTCAAAAGGTTGATTTTAAAAAAAGGACTCAAGTTTTTGTAACTACGGAAAGAAAATGTATCGCATGTTCAACTGGATCTCATCCTTTGTTCAAATGCGATTCATTTTTAAAAATGTCAATTAATGAAAGAATTGAATTGGTTAAAAAAGCTTCTTTATGCAATAATTGTCTGAGATTTCATAAAGAAAAATGCAAATTCGGAGATTGCAAAATTTGCAGCAAAAAACATAACACGTTATTATGCAGAAATACAACTACTGTTATTAAGCCTCCGGAACCATGACTATCGCAAGAAAATATTTTAAGTTGCTTTTTAAGTGAAACCACTTCAAAATTTCATTTACTGACAAGTGCTAAAATAAATGTTTACGATAGTCAACGTAAGCTACATTCAGCCAGAATTTTACTAGATACATGCGCATCGGCTAATTTTATAACGGAAAGCTTTGCTAAAAAACTTAATTTACGCATGCAAAAATGCTCATTGAACATCGATGCATTAAATAATATGCAAACTATAGCTCAAAATTGCATAAATGTCACATTCAAATCACTCAATAGCAGTTTTCAAAAAACGCTAATATTTCATATTATACCGAAAATTACTGATTTTGCTCCAAGCGAACACATACCTCGCGAATCTCTTAATATCCATCCTAGCTTAAAATTAGCAGATCCTGAATTTCATAAACCTGCACCGATCGACATGTTATTGAGCTCGGGTCCAACACTATCACTTTTTTGCATGGGTCAAATTAATTTGTCGCAAAATAATTGCGATTTATTTTTGCACAAAACGAAACTAGGATGGATAATAGGAGGAGAAATTAGTTCCATAAAAACCATGAAAAAATCAAAATGTTTTTTGAGCGATGTGCAATTTGATCTAGAAAGATTCTGGCAATTAGAAGAGTGTGACGAAAAAAATAATTTTTCTGTAGAAGAGTTAAAATGTGAAGAGCATTTTAAAAAATATACTACCCGCGACGAATCAGGCCGATTCGTAGTCGCGCTTCCGTTTAAGGAAAATTATGAAAAAGAGTTGGGAGAGTCCAAAAATGTAGCACTAAAAAGGTTAAACTATTTATTAAAACGATTTGCAAAAAATAAAGAATTTGAAAAAACATATACAAATGAGTTTACGGGATATCTTGAACTCGGGCATATGTCAATATGTACTGCACTAACCTTCGATGGTTTTTATATATCTCATCATGCCGTCATAAAAGAGGAAAGTGCAACAACAAAAACACGTATAGTTTTCGACGGGTCCGCGGAAACTACTTCCGGGAAATCACTTAACGATGTATTGATGACCGGCCCCACAATTCAAGATGATTTATTCACTTTATTGTTGCGGTTTCGTTCACATAACTATGTGATAACGGCAGACATTGAAAAAATGTACAGACAATTTTTAATACGTCCGGAAGACCGGAAATACCAAAAAGTTTTATGGCAAATTGACGGGGAGATCAAGGAATTCACGTTAAATACGGTTACTTTCGGATTAACATCTTCTCCATATCTTGCAATAAGATGTTTGCATCAGCTTGCCGAAGACGAAAAGCATAACTTTCCTGAGGCGGCAAGGGTCCTTAAAAAGGATTTATACGTCGATAATATTTTAACCGGAGTTCGTACCATAAGCGAAGGGCGAAATCTATGTAATGAATTAACTGAGATTTGTAAAACAGCGAAATTAAATTTAAGACAATGGGCCTCAAATAATGAGTCCATCTTATGCGATATTCCAAGAGAATATTATGATAAAAAATTCCAATTAACCGTTGACAATCCTTTAAAAACTTTAGGTATTTATTGGAACGCCAAAACTGACTCATTTGTATATTCAATTAAACGCATATCGTTAAATAAGAAATTTACTAAAAGGTCCATACTTTCTGAAATCGCAAAAATTTTTGACCCCATCGGCTTATTAGGTCCAATAATTTTGACTGCAAAAAAGATAATGCAAGAAATTTGGCAAGCTAAAAGTGACTGGGATGAATCGGTTCCCATGTCTATTCATGAATCGTGGTCTAAATATTGTACTCAATTAAATTCAATAGATAAAATAATTTTTCAAAGAAAAATTTTAATTCGCGATGCATGCGAAATTCAACTTCATGGTTTTTGCGACGCCAGCGAATTAGGATATGGAGCATGTTTTTATTTTCGCACAAAAGATAAGAGAGGTAATTATCAAACTACATTATTATGTTCTAAATCGCGAGTTGCACCTCTTAAATCTCGATCACTACCTAGGCTTGAACTTTGCGGAGCTCAATTACTCGCGAAATTATACCGTGCAATTTTGAATACATTTAACATCCGGATTGACGAAACTTATTTTTGGTGTGATTCTACGATTACACTCCATTGGATCAATTCTTCATCACATATTTTAAAATGTTTTGTTGCAAATCGAGTAACCGATATTCAATTAAAAACAAATAAAAAAAACTGGAGACATATTCGGTCAAAAGACAATCCGGCAGACGCACTCTCTCGTGGTCAAATGCCAGTTGAATTTTTGCAAAACCAACTATGGCTTACAGGACCCACTTGGTTATGCAAAAATGAAACTAAATGGCCTTTTTCAAAAATACCTAATCTTGATGATATACCTGAAAAACGTGGTGCAATTTGTCTTTTGCTGAATTCAATTCCAGATTTTTTAAATAAATTTTCATCATTTAATGAATTAAAACGGGTTATAGCATGGTGTCTCCGCATAAAAAAAATCTATAAAAATACAGGTACTCTAACCTCGACAGAGTTACAACGCGCAGAATTCGTAATTCTTAGATTAATCCAAAAATGTTCCTTTAAATGCGATTATTCACATCTTTCGGTCGGGGAACCTGTAAATGAAAAAAGCCGTTTATTAAATTTCGACCCGTTTATGGATAGC
Source organism: Anagrus nilaparvatae (assembly GCA_022575985.1). Classification (NCBI taxonomy): domain Eukaryota; kingdom Metazoa; phylum Arthropoda; class Insecta; order Hymenoptera; family Mymaridae; genus Anagrus; species Anagrus nilaparvatae. The sequence continues at coordinate 26,077,258 of JAKSXM010000231.1, read as the reverse complement.
TCGGGCTTAATACGAGTTGGAGGTCGTTTGAGAAAAGCAATGATTCCTTTTGTTAAAAAGCACCCAATCATTCTACCACGAAATAATTACATATCCGACTTGATTATTAAGGAATGCCATCAACGTAATTTTCATGCAGGTGCTCAAACAACGTTGTATAACTTAAGGCAAAAATATTGGCTTATAGACGGACGTAATCAAGTAAGACGCGTTATTCGAAAATGCGTGACGTGTTTTCGCGCGAAACCTGAATTCATTACGTATAAAATGGGTGATCTTCCAAAAGTTCGCACTATGCAAGCACGTCCATTTTGCAATGTAGGAGTTGATTTTTGTGGCCCATTTTATATCAAAGAAAAAAAGCATCGCAATCGCTCAAAAGTCAAGTCCTACGTTGCGATTTTTATTTGCATGGTAGTTAAGGCTATTCATATTGAAATCGTGAGCGATTTGACTACTGAGGGTTTTTTAGCAGCCTTCAAGCGTTTTAGTGCCAGACGCGGTGTTCCTCAAAGGGTTTATTCCGATAACGGCTCAAATTTTATTGGCGCAAAAAATGAATTAATGGAGCTTTATGCACTTTTTGAATCCGAAAGGCATAAATCAACGGTAAAAGATTTTGCCTTAACAAAAAATATTGATTGGCATTTTATTCCTCCTCATGCTCCTAATTTTGGTGGACTTTGGGAATCAAATGTCAAGCAATTTAAAAATCATTTCAAAAGAGTAATTTCAAAATCTTTATTAACATTCGAACAACTAAATACGTTTGCCATTGAAACTGAAGCGATTTTAAATTCGAGGCCTTTAACGCCAATGTCCCAAGATCCCAATGATCTTGAAGCCCTTACGCCAGGTCATTTTTTAATTGGTGAACCTATGAACTGTACTCCCGAAATCAATATGCAAGACGTTCCTGATAATCGCCTCTCTCTGTGGCAATTCGTTTCCAAACAAAAAAGGTCATTTTGGAATCGTTGGCACAAGGAATATATCAACGAGCTAATCCTTCGCCGCAGAAAAAATGTAAACGAATTTAAACTTGAAAAGGGCAGTATGGTAATTGTTAAAGAGGATAATTTGTCTTGTATGCAATGGCCTTTAGGGCGAATTATTGATACTCATCCAGGTACGGATAAGGTGATAAGAGCCGTGACGATCAAGACCGCCACTGGAATTATGAAACGACCAACCTCCAAGATAGCCATTTTACCAATAGAAAATTAAAAAAAAAAAAACATACATATATTAAAAGTATTCATAAATAATTTATTTTTAAAACATAGTTGATCGATACCTCTCAACGCGGGGGAGGTTATGGACAGTCGCTCACTTATTTATTTTATTTGTCTTTTTTATTTCTGTAATAATTAAAATCTTAGCGACTAATTATGTTTTTTATCATTTTTTATTTATAATCAGAATTTCCTGTACATCTGTTAAGCATAGATTTTTTCATGTAAATTACTTACATTTACTAATTTATATGTAAACTGATGTTATTTGTAAATAGAAAAAATCTGTTTTCTATCCATAAAAATTCTAACTTTTAAAATATGTTTCACATCCGATACCACTTGTTATAAATTTATTAATTTTTTAATGTATTTTATTTCTCACGATTCAATTTTGTTTATTTAATGTACAGATGGCTAATATTTTCTAGACATAAAATCATGTGATTTTAATTCTTTTTGAGATCAGTTTCTAAGCCAATTAAATTTGTTAATTTTCTCCTACTTATTTGGAAGAGTAAATGGTGGGAAGCTGATTTCAGAAAAACTACACAAAAATTGAATTTTATAAAACACTTCCTTTTCGGCTTTTTAAGTTGTAGCATTGTCGCATGTAATATCATTTATACACATTTAACTTATATAATATACGTCATTTTACTAAATCAAATATTCGTATTCATTTTAAGAACCTACGAAATTCATCCTTTCCCATTAATTTGGTCAAGGATATATGCAACTACTGTGCATGTACTGGGCATAATTTTCAAATGAATCATATTAAATTAAATTGCCCTATCTTGAATTATACCTTGCACATAAAACTAATAACAAAAAAAAAAAAAACATTAATCCTAAATTAGCCCATATAAGTACAAAATTGAAGTAGCCATTAATTATTTATAAGATGAAACATTTAGTTTTTCAAGAATTTTGCTGATTGATAGCAGTAAATCTTAATAGTTACATTATAAAAAAAGTACGTGGTAATTAATGGATTAAATTAATTAAAGAAAAGATTTCCAAGAAAAAAAATAAAATAAAAAAGAGATTAACGTTTTTGTTTTTTATAATTAACGTTACATATGATAATTAAAAAAAGTATTATATTTTTATTTTTAATTAAAACGAAAGTAATAAATTTGGTTTCTTTAATTATTTTGAACTAAGCATGAATAAAACGCGGAACATAAAAAAATTGAAATCTCACAATTTCTATATAAAACAAGTGTCAAAGTGTCAATTACTGAAATCTTCAATATAGATATATTGATTATTTATTTTCATTTCTCTCTATGCCATGCATCTCTACCCTATCAAATTGTCTAAAATTATTTTATTTTCAATTCATCAATAAAAAATAAATTGAAAATAAAACAGGAGAAAAAAAAATCTATTAAATAAAAATCTATGTTAAAGAAAAAAAAAAAATTGTATATTAATTATACAAATAACCTGGTCGTCGCGTGTTAGTTTGATCAGAGTATATTTAAAAAAAAAAGCTAAAAGGGTAAACTATTAGCTTACATCCTGTTAACATATCCGGCTATTACTAATATAAACTCTTTTACGTGACATTTACATGTCTTAGTTTTTTGTTTTAGTAATCGTATACAAATTTATGGTTACAAAAAAAAATTTAATTTTATATTTATTTTCTTTTTTAGGATTCGCTGCAAAGAAGAAGTATTACACACTGGTTAAATCAGAGCTCATTTCAAATTTTGTAAGTACAATTTTAATTTTTAAAACTTAAATTTTATAAATGTATTTTTTTGGACTTCGGAATGAAAATTTCATTAATGACGATAAAGTATTTTAATATAATTAACTAATATCATCATATGAGCTTCTTTTCTTTTTTATATTCAAATATGATTGCAGATATCAACTTTTTAAAATCCATAAAAAGTTCAGTATAACAGACTTATTGGTGTTGTCAATTCAATGACTATAATTTTCTATTTCTCTTAGGGTTTAACGCGTTCAATTAACTTACATTAGTAATGAAATTACTTTATCTTTATAATATTTGCTTTGTATATAAATATTAACATGGAACATGTTCATCGAAATATTTTCGATTTAAAGACTTAGAATAATTTTAAGTGGGATTCCTTGGGAAGTTCTTAGGTCCTGATAAGAAAAAAAACTTGGAATACTTTAGGTATATGGACTTGGGATAATTAATATTTCGGGATTTATTGTAATTTCGGTTTTTGGATTTATTACTGTTATGAGTGAATATGATCGTTACACAAACCAGTTATACATTTCTTTTTTATGATCACATTTTTGATTAAAATTTTGCAACTTGATTATTATAAATTATAGAAAATCCTTTATACTGTTTTTCTTCGAAGATAATCAAGACAACTTTGTAAAAGTCAGTTTTTTATGTGTATATTTTTTTATAAGATAGTTTCTTCGTATAATTGAAACTTTTTTTGTTGCTTTCTTCATTTTTTTATAATATTTGTTTAATGCACTTTTTCATTATGCAAGTTCGACTAAACTATAGAGTTTAATGGTTGGATTATGCGAAAATGTAATATCGTATGTTTGCTATCTCACATATTTATTATGTATATTTACGCAGTGGTATGGTTATTAGGTCAAACGGGCAGCTAACTACCAAAGATAAAAAAACTTACAATTATTTTTGTTTTTTACAAACATTAGATTTTTTAATTAAAATTTTTAATTGCAATTAACAATAATTGTAATATTTACATAATTTTTTCTGTTTGAAGATTTAATAAAAATTATTATCAAAATACCAAATTTTTATATCAAAATTATAATTATTATAAATAGTACATGATATTTTCACATTATATATGTGCTAAATATATTTCAATTCAATTATTAAATTATTGCTACTGAGAAAGAAAATAATGCCCATTATTTTTTAGTCCCAAACAGAATTCGAACCCATCTCAATAATTTAATTTAAAAAATGAATTTAACGACAGTTTAAAATTTAAAACAAATTGAATTGAAATATTTTCAGCGCATATATTATATGAAAATGCTCGTTAATTAAAATATTTATTAATTTAATGTCGAACTTTAAAAAAATTATAGTTTAATATAATTATTAATAATAAAAGAATAGCTTAATTTGGTTGGAAAATTTTTGATCGTAAAAAATCAAGTAAAACATAATCCTTTTGCCATCTAGACATGAAATTCGCAAATTTAGTATAGGATTTACGGCACTTAGTACAATTAGGCAAAAGAAAAATACTTAAATGCCCAATCTTTTCTTTACCTAAGTTTTCTATTAGTTAATGAAATCTGTCGTTACAAACTTGATGATATATTGTAACATTATTTAAAAATTTTTTTTACTCCTTGATTGCAAAAAAATTATTTTTGAATTAATGAAAAATTACTTGTAGCAAATAATGAATTTTAGTTAACAAAAGTTTTTATCCTGCAAAAAAAATGTTTAAATCTTTGATGTTTACTTTTTTTCTTCTTTTCAATAAACTTAATCAGAAAAAACAAAAAACTAAATTATCCAACGAACACTTAAATATATTTTTTTATACTTTTTTCATTATACTTACTTATTTCTCATGAAAACTCTCCAGAGTTTATTGATCGAAACGCAACCTCTTGTAAACGTTTAATCGAGCTTGGAATGTCTGAAGTTTTTAAAAGAAAAGGTTATAGAAAAAAAAATAATAATAATAATAAAATATTGAATAGAATAACTCGGCGAAGTTTTTCTTTTTTTATGACATAGAACTAACCGAATTAAACTGTGCTTTTTTTATATATAAACTTTAAATCAGCTATAATAAAAAACTTCTTTTTAAAACTAACCTTTTCTTTTTGATAATTACCGATTACAAAGTAAAAACATATTAAGCTTTTTCTTCTTTTTTTTTTGAAGAGTTTCACTATTTTATGGTACTTTTTCAAAGAAAATTCATTTTGTGTATTATAATTTTTTTTCTCCAAAGAATAAAATTTTTTGAAGCGGTTATTATAGTTTCAAAGTTTGCTTTAAAAATATAATTTTTAATATAAAAAATAGAAAAAAAATTTAATTAATTTTTAGTAAAACAGAAAAAAAAATTAATTAATTTTTCTTTTAAATGTAAAAATCAAGTTAATTACTACTTCAAATCTTATATTTCAAATTATAATCAAGAAAAGTTTAAATTGATTGAATTTTAAATTTTACTATAAATCAAAGTTAGAAAAAAACAAGAAACTTTTTGTTTATTTTTTTATTTCAAAAAAAAAAATCAGGTCAAATATAAGTACTTTTACTCAGACTGACAACTTTATAAGGATTTATTACAAACTTTATTTTTTAAAAAGTTAGTAAAAATAAGCGTAGATAAATTAATTGTTACGGTTAGTGAACAATGTTTTAAGCTATACGATTATTATCAAGTATAGAATGCTTTTATCGAACACTTTTAATTGTTTGTGAATACACTTATACTAACGATTTTTACAATTTGTATAGCAATCTAGATGAAACCAAAGTCAATTGTTTAAAAACACTAGTAGAAAAATTTTAAAAGATTTTTTGAGTATTTTTTATTCGTCTACTACGTCAAGAAGACGCAGGCAGCTGCAGCCTTTCCAAGGATGAAGAGGAATTTCTATTCCCTACAGAAAATGAAAAGTATTGACAATGACAGTATATAAACATAAATTGTCTTTTGAAATAAAATTTAATACAATGAACACTAGCCATATCCTACTAACTTATATACTGTGTAAATTCCGTTTCTTTCGTAAGAAAGTGAAACGCCATCTAGATGTAAAGTGCAAACTAATAAATATAAATTTATAGTAATAAATAATACCACTTCAATGAATATCACTTTATGATGAAACTTTTATAAATTTTGTCAATTCTATTCTACTATACAAAAACATTTTTTGTTCCCTTTCGGTACTTTAATAATCGACTAATAAGCTTTCTATGCAGTTATAATTACAATCGTAAAAAGAGTTTTTTTAAATTTAATTGAATTTTATAAATTATAAAAATTTATCAAAATTCATTGATTTTATAATTTTTTCAAATTTTCAATAAAAACTCGACGAATTTACTGTTTTTAAAGGGCATAAAGGAGTTTTTATAATTTATTCATTTAAAAAGTTAATTTTATTGGACTTAAAAATGAAAAAAAATTATACATTTTGGTCTCAAATATTTTAAAATCATTAAATTTACTAAACTTGATTAAACTCATTCAAAAATTGTTTGTATAGTTGCAATTAGCAACAGTAAAAATCTCATTAAATTGCATAATTTTGTAAATCAATTAATGATGTTATCCTTAGTAGGGTCGTTGCATGGTATTGAGATTATTTGAAATTCTTGAAATACGTTATAAAAACTATTTTTAAAAATAATTAAAAATAGTAGAATTATTAGCCATTAAATAAAGGTAGAAGGGGTAAAATACGTAAAAATCTCGCGAAAACTCCTTCTATTTAACTCTTTATAACAATATGAAGTTACAATAATAAATACAAAATTAAATTCATTATTCCTCCGATTCAATATTATTTAAATAAAAAAAGTACGTATCTAATATTTTAACATTAGCTAAAAAATTAACTAATAAGTAAAATTAAAAATTTTTTTTCATGCAACAAACTTCTATTATAAAGTTTTTTTTGAAATAATTAAGATTTTCTGAAAAATGTAGCCTTTAAAAATCAAAAAATGTTGCAGGTAAAAACCTGAGCAGAAAATTAAGCATGCATTGTAAAAAAATTTGAAAGCTTTTCTTATGTAATTTCATTATTTTTATGTAACTTATTTTATTGATGTCGAGTAAATAATTTTTGTTGTTGTTTAAATTAATAACAAAAATATGCTTTAATTATGAAAATTATTTAAATAGTAAAAAATTACTTTTTAAGTTTTCGATATTTAATTTTATAATGACACTTACGTATTCAAAAGTATAATTTATTAAACTATGAGACTGACTTTGAAAATTACACTGTAAAAAGTAACTTTCGTATATTAGCAAAAAAATTAGAAAATTTTCGAAAAATTAGTAAATTTTCGAAAAAATTTGTAAATATTCAAAAAAAATCGTGAATTTACTAAATTTAGTATATTAAGAAAAAATTCGAGTATTCTCGATTTTTTTTATGAATTCGCAAGAAAAATTAATAATTTACAATTTTTTTTCGAAAATTTACAAAAAATAGTTTTAAATTTACGAAAAATAGTTGTGAATTTACAACTTTTTTCGTATAATTACAAAAAAAAATCGAGAATTTTCGAATTTTTCGAGAATATACTAAATTTAGTGAATTTACGATTTTTATCGAATATTTACACATTTTTTTGAAAATTAACTAATTTTTCGAAAAAATTCTATTTTTTTTGTAAATCTAAGAAAGTTACTTTTTACAGTGTAGGATAACATTTTTGTTTACGCCGCTTTCAATTTTTCTTAAATTTGAAAAATCGATTCTTTAAAAATTTTATTCCAACGAAATAACCTAGATACCCACTACAAAATAATGCAAATACATAGAATCAGTAAACATTTATACCTATAGAAATTTTTTTGTTGTTTCATAGTAAAAAACTTGTAAATATAATTTCGAGCTTTTTTCGTTGATTATACATACACTATATAAAAGTTTAATTTAACTGAGACAATAAAAAGTTAAAATTAAAATGAGAAAATCGTAAAACCACTAGTATAGGATTATTTAGTCTGTTTTTATGCTATTATATCTATATTCAGTTCATATTCTTGATGAAATTCTAGTACGGAATATTTAATAATATAAATTGTTAAAATACATATCCGTACAAGTACATATTAATTTATGTTAACTTCATTTTATAGCTAATATACTATTTTTTTATAAATTTTAATTCGACGAAATGTGAGAAGAATTTTATTTTTATCATATATGAATCATGTCTTTTGATATTGACATTTTATTTATTTTAAAAGATTTAGAAATAATCAAGTACCTAGATGCATTTTCATATAATTACAAAAGACTCATTTACTATTTGGTCATTCAAAAAATTTAAAATTAGTTGTTAAGTAAAGTAATATAAAAGTATTAAATATAAAAATAATTGAAATTGATATTGTATTGATTTTAATGAAAAGTACACTGTAAAAAGTAACTCTGTTATGAGTAATTCCATGGATAAAAAGCACAAAATGATGTGCCAGGTCTCAAAAATAGGAAATTTGGTTTTTTTTCGATAAAACAACTTAAAAATAGATGATTCCCCGAATTTAAAGGTTTTCTATAAATTTTTTGAAAATCCCGTAAAAAAGCTCTAAAAAACGTTAAAGAAATAAAAAAAGTAGGTTTTCGATGTAAAATTTGATAAGGAATTCAAATTTTCAGTCAGATTTTTCCTACTCTATGTCAATTCGCGGAAAAATTCAAATTTGTGTTAAACTTTAAGTGAAAATAACTCAAAATTTTCCCGTTAAAAAAAAAAATTTTTCTCAAAATCTTCAAAAATTGAAATTAAAAAAATGAAAATTTATAAAATGGTATTTTATTGATTTTTGGGTACATTTCTAACTATTTATAGACATTTTGATAGAAAATAAAATCTAAACTTAAAAAAAACTTGATTTTTATTAATAATAGACATAACTTTTGTTTTCCCAAAAGAAGTATTTTTATTTTTAGATTTTACATGATTTTTAGGCTAAAAATGTAAAAAAATCAAGAAAATCCCATTTTATAAATTTTTTTTTTTTTTTTTTTTTTTATTTATTGCAATTAACAGCCTTAATAGGCCAATACATAAAATATAAATTCATAAACATTTTATAAAAAATAAAAATACATTCGTTTAAATAATTTATATAATTAATTTAATTATTTTGACTAGATAAATTTTTTAATGGTTTCCAATTACAATGGTACTAGATAAATTTGTAATATTAGAAAATCTATTTTATATACATTAAATAATAATATTTTGAATAAAGTGATTTAATTTTACATTTATAAGTTGAGGGATTGGTAATTGATTGGATATTGGGGGGAATAGTATTCCAAAGTCTTTTACAACGATTTAAAAAAGAAAAATAACTATAGTCGTAGCGCGAAGAGTGTTCCAATATCCGCCTAGATTCACGGATTGAATAAGGGATGTCGCGGAAAACAAATTTTTCACTAAGCTGGGGACAATTAATTAAGCCATACAATATCTTGAAGGTAAACACCATATCCTGAATCCTATGCTGAGACTCAAGAGTATGAATATTGAAACGCACCGAGGGTCCATGATAGTCGTGATCAAAATAGTTCATTGGTGTTTTAGATTTTTTACACAAGTATTTGATAAATAAATGTTGCACTTGTTCTAATTTGTAAGACAATTTGGATGTATAAGGAGACCAGATTCCAGAAGCATACGTGAGATTTGGAAAAACATAGGAATTATACAGAACAGTTAAAGCACGTATGTTACTGAATTTACTAGTTCTCCTTTTCATCCAACCCAGAGATTTTTTGGCTTTAGATACTACATGGTTAATATGTTCGTCAAAATTAAATGTGTTATTAAAAATAACACCCAAATCTTTAAAAGAATTCACACCCTCAATATCGGTGTTTTGAAGGTAATAATTAAAAACAACAGGAATTTTAGATCGGGAAATCCGAAGAACTTTACATTTTTTTATGTTTAATGGGATGCAATTATCCACACTCCATTTTTCAAGGTTTAAGAGATCAGATTGTAGTTTAAGGGCGTCTGACAAGGAAGTAATTTCTTTAACCAACTTACAATCATCAGCATATAAAAGAGACAATGAATTAGTAATTTCAGTTGGCAGGTCATTAATGTATACAAGAAAAAGCAAAGGTCCAAGATTGCTTCCTTGTGGGACACCGGAGATATTAAAAAATGCCTCTGATAAATGATTATCAATACGCACTCTTTGGGTTCGATCCCGTAAATATGATGCAATCCAGGAGATCCAGTTATCCTGTAACCCAAAGTTACGTAATTTGCGTATAAGTATTTCATGGGAGATTTTGTCAAAGGCCTTTGAGAAGTCCGTGTAGATTACGTCAACTTGACGCTTGGATTCAATTGAGTTTGAGACAAAGTCTGAGAATACAGACAAATTAGTAATTACAGAAAGACCCTTGACAAAACCATATTGATATTTAGTAATTTGATCTATAACAATATCAAAAAGTTTTAAATAAAATATACTTTCAAAAATTTTAGAAAGGGTACAGATTATAGAAATTGGACGATAATTACCGACACTATTCATATTACCATTTTTAAATACTGGAGTTATGAATGATTGCTTCCAGATATCAGGAAATACCTGAGTAGAAAGTGATAAGTTAAGTATTAGAAGTAGTGGTTCAATTAAAGAATGGACACATTTTTTTATAAATATGTTAGGTATACCACCTGGACCTAGTCCACCACTATCATCTAGTTGTTCAATAGCCCGAACTATGTCTTCATAGCTTATTGTAAATGGAGGATAAGAATTGGTTTTAGAATTAGTAGTATTTATTAATGGATTGCTATTAGTATCATATACAGAAGAGAAGTATTGGGCAAATAGATTAACAGAATCTTCTGTGGATTTAGAGTTAAGGTTACCAAAAATCATTTCATTAGGTATGGAATTTAAATGGTCATTACTTTTAAGGAAAGAAAATAGTGCAGAGGGATCTGAGCAACGATTATTCTCAGTTTTATTAATGTGAGATTTAAAGCATGAATTAATTAATTTTTTAGATGACGATCTGAATGTTTTAAAGTTCTCATATTCATCTGGGTCACCATTATCTTTCCACATGCAATGTGATAATCTTTTATTTCTAATAGTATCGCGAAGTTCTTTGGAATACCATTCAGGATAGGAGTTGTTTTTTACGTGATTATAAGGAACATGTTCTTCTATTATCGGATTAATAATAAAATAAAAAGATGTTAACATGTCATTGACATTTAACATGTCATTCATGTTTTTTTAGAATGGACCAATCTAACTGTGATAATTTATTAGAAATTAAATCATAATTTGCTTTATAAAAATTTTTTCTAGAAAACTTATTATTATTATATTTATTATTTGAATTTGAATTTAAATTTAAGGATACATTTAGTTCTACATAATCATGATGACGATCCAAATCAAGTAAGCAGTCAATTCCATTAGAAACCTTAATATTTTTGATGTCAGAAAAGCATAAGTCCAAAGTGTAGCCTTTTTCAGCATGAGTTTTGAAATGTTGAGTTAAATTGAGAGAAGAAAAGTTATCTTTTAAAATTGAGCTGTGTTGGAGTCTTTATGTTGAATTTTGTCAAGAAAAGTTGTCGAAAGATCGAAATTTTTATTTTTTCAGAATTCAGAAACATATTTTTCCTTTTGAACCAAGCAATTTAAATAAAATTCAAACAAAGCAACCTTACAGTGTATAGTATATTAAGTTTTCAAGAGTACAAAAGTTACTTCAAGTTCTCACATTAGTTTTCGCATGCCTGGACATAGCTAGGACGAATTCAAAAAAATCTCACGAAAAAATTTACACACAAATAGATGTAGGAGGACAAAATATATGTCTTTAAAACCAGTAAATTAATAAGATTAAAAATTTTCTTAACATAAATTTCAATAATTTTTATTATATTAAAAAATTAACATTTGTTTAGAATATATATGTTAATTAAATAATGATATACACGTAATATATACTGCTGTATTACCATAAGTCTTGTTGATTAAGAAAACTAAAACTTTCTTAATACATTTTAAAATTATTATAAACTTTACTTATTAAATTAGCAAAAGAAACTTCTGTGAAATGAAAATTTTACCTTATTAAATTTATTTCATTTTAAAATTAAATTTATTTGAAAAATTTAATAATACATCGAATATTTTTTTAATAGAATTAAATAACTGCATCCTTATTTAAAAAAAAGAAAATAATAAAATCAAGCCTCAAAAAACTTTTTTTTAAACTTCAATTGAAAAAAAAAGAGATAAATAATAACGATAAAAATAAAGTTAATTTTTTAAATTTTTATCAAGATTTACTTTTTTATATTTTACCTGTCTTGTATTATTTTCAATGTCTGGAAACTTTTAGCAAACAAGAGTTTAGTATAAAATAGAGAAAGGAAAATAAAAGAGCTTACAAAAGCTATAGAGTAACATATACGATTGTATTTATGAAAAAAGATCGAGTTCATGTAATATCAAGTGAATTTATATAGCTTTTGGACTATTATTCAAATTATTCTTTCGTTATTTAATAGAGAATAGATTTTATTTTTTAATTCCTAATAAAAAGTGTGACTAAATAATAAATTGAAAAAATAAATGTTTCCAATTAAAAAAAAAATTCTCCATTGGTCCTACAAACCTTATACTGTTTTGTATAATAAATCAATATTAAATCCTTTTGCTGTCTATTTTGACACCACAGTTTTTTTTTAAACTGAGTTTTATAAATCAAAACTACGATTTTGGAAAAATGAATTTTTTATATAGATTTATCCTTTAACATTTTTATATAGATTTATCCTTTTTTTTGATAATAATTTTTGTATATTTTACTAAATTTTTAACGTGGTACATGTTCATAGGGAAAAAGTATTTTACAAACCTTGGTACATTAAAGAGAGTGAAATCCTGTCATTACTTTTTGATTTAAGATATGAAATATTTTACTTCAGTTTCTTTCTTGTTTCAAAAGTCCAGTAATTTGCAATTTTCATATTTTGATTCTGGTTCTAAGCAAACAAAGGTACTTAATAAATAAAAATAAAATAAAATATTTTTTATGACCTTAAATGATTTGTCGTGAATTTTGATGTAAATGTAACACTTCAATCCTTTTTATCCTAATTTAATTTTGTTTTATAACTGATAAGATGGCAAAAAATATTTTCTGTTTAAACCTCAACCAACTGAAACCTCCTGAGTTTCGCGGAGTTGCAATGGAGTTGAAACGAGTTTGGCTATTTTTTTGGCAGAAAATTTGCAATTCCATGCAATTCACTTTGCAACTACATGAAGTCCTTTAGCCCTCATGACACATAGAAAACTTACTATTTTAAAAATTATCCTGTATAATTTGCATTGATGAAAAATGAACAACTGCTTCCAAGTAAAATCTGAGATAATAATTAAAAAAATATAACATTTTGAAAATACTTCATTAGCTGATACATAAAAAAGGTTTTATTATAAAAATCCTTTATAAAATTAAATTATGCAATGATTTTAATGGATTAAAATTTAAAAAAATATTTTAAAATATTTGTTTTATAATGTAAAACAAATAAATAAATACAAGAAATATATTACACAATTTTTATATAATTATTTATACATAATGAATAAAATATTTTGGTAATAATTAATTAACAACTGGCTTATATATTTTATAATTAAAAAATAAATGAATTTATAAACAAATAAATGTGTTGCATGTGTATACACCTATATTTTATTTTAGTAATTACATATTATTAAATAATCCAATTATTTAATTTAAAATTTTTTAAGCTTAATTCATAAAATAATTTCACTTTTTTTTTATGCTGACAGAAAAAAAAACTATTTTGTATTATAATAGCATTAATTTACATTTCATGTATGTACTAGTAATTTAATATTAATTCTAAAATTTTGATAAGCTATAAACAAAAACAAGAAAAAAAAACAATTTTTTTTTATGGATACTACTATTTATTTATCTATCTATCTTTGTATATAGCTCGTTTGCAACTTTTATGAAAATTTTTGGTGATTCTTGTTGCAGATAAATAAACTAGATAAAAGTATTAATTTATCTTTAAAAGTGTTTTGTTATTTTATTTAATAATTATTTTTTCTTTAGATTACGTGTTTTAAATCATGGAGTAAAATATGGGGTACAGCCATTGCATGCTGTCTACCAGAGCAAAACTTTTTGTCCCTTGTTTAATAAATAGCTATTAAATAGTAAGATTAATGGGTATTACTATTAACATGGAACATGTTTATAGGGATGGGATATCCTAGAAATCTGAAAATCAAGGGGGGAGTCAAATATATCCGATTTAAGAGGGGGGGGGGGAGTCAAATTATCACAATCGAGGGAGAGATCAAAGGGGAATTCTTAGAATAAATTCAATTTAGGGACTTGTAATTCGAATAATCCAGATTTAAGGATTTGAGTTTAGGGTCTAAGAATAATCCGGGGTTAGGGCCTTAGAATAGAAACTGGTTTAGGAACTTAGAATAATTTCGATTTAGGGACTTATTTGAGTTTATAAGGTACTTGAGCCAGCTTATATTTTTCTAATAGATTCATCAACTAATTATAAACATGTTCTATGCAATTTGTTTGTGTGCATATACAAATTCGGTTTTAGTTGTTTTTTCTGCAGTTTTACTGTTGTTGCAACAGCCCATGGGCTGTAAATGTATTTAAAATTTTGCAAAGATACCATGTATAAATAAAATGCATAAATATATTTTAAATTTATGTATATAATATTCTTGTACAACGATGTAAAAAAAGTTGTACATGTATAGAAGTTTGCTTATCGTACACGCGTGTCCAGCTGCAATTTTCAACTTTTCTTCCTTCTACATATATTACATATATAGATATAAATTTATTCGCTTTTATAGATATACCTATATATTATTATAACTACATATATCTCTATTTAAGTGTCTATTATATATATTTTGGTAGTGCACCTTATATTCATTGTTGAAAATTATTATTCATCGAATCGTTTCTAGAAATTCAAACTGATCCTTTTGTAATTTCCTATAATATTTGCTTATCAGCTATTATCATCAATAAAATAATTTGAAATTTAGATTTATTTTTGATGAAAAAAATTTTTAATCGTAACGAGCAAAAAATAACCAAAGCTCTATATTATAAAGATATTTATAATTGTTTCAAAAATCTATTTTACCAAAGGGCTTTTGTTTCTCCTTTTATTTATCATCAAAAAATTTTTAAATGATAAAATGGAAAATCTAATGAGAAAATAAAGATTTACCTTTACAATTTTCAAAACTATTCCTTTTCAACAACCCACAGAAACCTCTAAACATTAACATCATAGAAGTTTTTTAAATTTATTAAGTGGAAAATCCGCCATATTGCATTTTCCTTAAAGCTTTTCCGAATTTCCATGTGAAATTTGTAGTCAGCGACCTAAAAAACCCCTAGAAATTAGCTTCACACAAGTAAATTTTATTGTTTTAATTTTTTAAGTGGAAAATCCACCATCAAGCATTTTCCTCAAAAATTTTCTTAATTTTTATGTAAAATTCGTAGTCAGCGACCTAAAAAACCCCTAGAAATTAGCTTCACACAAGTAAATTTTATTGTTTTAATTTTTTAAGTGGAAAATCCACCATAAAGCATTTTCCTCAAAAATTTTCTCAATTTTCATGTAAAATTTGAAATTAGCGACCCAAAAAATATTTTATTAATAAACAGTACAGATTTATTATGCTTGTAAAATCTTTCGAATGCTAATTTTCGGTTTTTTATTGTGGAAAATCCTCCATTTTGAATTTTCTAGAAGGATTTTTGCAATTTTATTATGAAATTCGTATTTAGCGACCTCAAAAACCCCCCGGATCCCCTTTTTGAACCACTTTAATGGATACTTCAGTCGCCAGTTAAAATTTGTATTTTAGGGTAATTAAAGGGTTTCAGGGGTTTAAAAGGGGTTAATTGTTTATCTCTTTTGTATTTTTCAATATTTGATTGCATAATATCGGTTTCCCAACTGTTTTTTGCTTGAATTTTTTATTTTTGTAAAATGTTCATTTGGGGGTAGTAAGGGGGGAGTTTTGACCCAGTTGGGGGTTCGTGCCCTAATTTTCACTCGTGTTCCATTTTTCTTGGTACAATTTGGAAGCGATTGCAAAAAAAATCAGGTCAATTCATTGATCGCGTGGAAAAGTAAAACTTTTAAAATTTCATGTACTAGGTTCTTCTACTATTTAATAAGTAAATAAGACAAAAGGGTCTAAAATATAAAATATTGCTACTACTTGATTTACTATCTATCTCCATATTTTTTGTTAAATTGAATTTTGAAATGAATTGTCTTATGAGTTTTTGTTAATTAATATAGTTTTGGCAGTTCTTGTATATTTTTTTAAAAGTGGCTCAAGGTAAATTATGGTTACAAAATGAATACTTCATTCCATAAAAAAAGCAACCTAAATTAAAAAAAAATGTGGTCATAAAAAGCCTCATATAGTATGTAAAATATTTTGCATTATTTAAAGAAAGTATTGATTTGACATTTTTTGCTTAGACTGTTTATGGCAAAACTCTTATTTAACTCTTCTTATTGTTATATTTCTCCATAGATATAAATTTAACGTTCTCAAGTAAAGTAAATATATTTAAATATGTATGAGTGTTTAAATTTATGCATATACGTGATAAGCTAGGGTGTAAGATAGTTTTTTGTGCACATACTATAGTTGACTTTATATCTTACTTTGAAACATAGAAAATCAAGAAATGTGTCCCTATAGGTCCAGAGTCCTCGTTTTATAAAAATATTTTCTTCTTTTTAAACGCAAAATATAAGAAAAATATAAGAAGAAAAAAGGAAAGATGTGTCTCATGACTCTAACTTTAAGAAATATGTATATTTACTTTATTTTTTATTTTATTTTACCTATGCTTATTTCATAAATTTTTACCTAAATATATTTACTTTTAAGTTTATTGTATTTATGTTATTTACAGCTTTACTATATTTTATTTTACTTTAATTTTATAAAAGCAGGATTATGACACAAATTTATTTTAATCTAATGGATTAACAAACTACATTATATTTTTATATAAAATCAGGGAATAAATTAAATTTTATATAAAATTAAATACACAGTGCAAATAATTATGTTAATATTTAAAAATAAATGATAAGACAACTTTGGTTAAGTTTTCAATAAACTAGTTAAATATTCAATCAAATTAACTAAAAATATACCAAAATATAATCTATAAATAAATAATGAAAATTAGGTAAACGTAAACTGTGGGTTTATATTATTAATTTATACTACAATAACCTTTAATTTCAACAAATTCTTGAAATTCAAGATATTAATTTTCGTCCAAAGCAGTTTTACCATACAAAAATACTGGGCATACGAAAAAAATTAAACTTTTATTGTTAAATTTAATAGTCCAGAAGCCGTATATGTTAGACGTATGCACTAAAAATTGAGCAAGGCTACTTATACTGGTGGTAAGTTTTTTGTTTCGTTAATTTCAAATTCTTTGGAACTGATCTTGAATAATTAATCCTAATATCAAGAAACTGTATTTTTGGTAGATTTTGAAAGTTACTTTGATGTATTTCGTAAGAAACTTTTTTGATTGTCCTCAAAATGATCGATAATATATTTTTGAGATTGCTGAATAAATATATTTAGGCCCTGACCTCATAAATTATACATAAAATATCATTTTGAGGACAATAAAAAAAGTTTCTTAAAAAAAATGTCTAAGTAACCTAATTTTGGATAATTTTTCGTGTCCGAAACCGAAAAATTTTAAATCCGTGGGTCGAGAACCTCAACCACTCAATTTAGTAGCCTTGCACAAACCAGCAAAAAAAAGCATACAACTAACATACGTGTTCTGAACTATCACTTAAAAACTTATAAAATAATACTACCTAACACAAATTGATTATTTTATTCGATCTTTTTCTACACAGTAAAAATAATGAACACAATATTAGGTACTACCGTATAGTAATTTTACTACGATTTAGTAACATTACTACAAAAACAGTAAATTTACTACAATTTGTAGTTTAAATTTTATTGAAATTTCATCCAGACATACAGTAGAGCTGGTTTTCAATCACTTGGTTAAATATTCAACTAAAGCAGTTCTACCGTGGGTTTCTGGGAATCGGCAAGTGTAGTAAATTTACGAAAAATCGTATTAATTTTAAAATTTACTATTTTTGTAGTAATATTCTGTTCATTATTTTTTACTGTATATGAATTGTCTATTCTTAAAAAATAATCAATAGGAATTCAATTATAAATCATCATTTTATCGTCAAAAATTAAAAACCAAGAGAAAAAACATTATTTAAATAACTTCCAGGCTAATATATAAAATATTTATGTTTATTTAGAGCAACGGATAAAATATGAAAAAAATAAGAGATCTAATAAAAGTTTGCTTCAATTTGAAAGGGTAGTAAAGTATATAAGCAGTATTCATTATTAATATAGAGAAAAAAAACTTTTAAAATATAATATTTTATTGAGTATAGTAATATTTATTTTTATTTTTATTTTTTCAACTTTAATATTATTAAATCAATTTTATATAGGCATTAAAAAAATATTATTTTCAAATAAAATAAATTAAATTTACAAAGAAAATTTTTATTATTAAGTATGATTTTGAAGAAAAAGAGAATTATTGCGTTTAAGCATTAAAATTCAATTTTTAAAAAATTTAACAATTTACAAATAATTTTAATTCGATAATAATTTTATTTATTGTTATAAATCTCGGGGTAGATTTAAATGTAGTGAGAGCGATTTGTATAGTCGGGTCGTCAAAACTGCACCAAAGCGTTTTTCTCTGAAAGCCATTTTTAGGAGCCATTTTTGTGTTATGGACTTTTGTAAAAAAAGTAAGAAAAATGAGTCATAATTTTTTTTATTATTGCTGTAAAAAAGTATTTTTCTATCTAGAGCTCCCAAAAAAGCAGTGTCCCATAGAAATTTTTTTTTCTCCAAAAAATATAAGGTTTAAGGAAAATTTTAAGCCCCATTTTTCACTAATAGACATTTGAGAAATCGACTTTTGAAAAAAAATTTATAACCAGTTTGCGTAACTACACAACCAACGAGCATGGAACATGTTTACTCATAATAGTAATAAATCCAAAAATCGAAATTATATTATATACTATCTAAGTCCATAAACTTAAATTATTCTAAGTTGTTGTTGTTATCAGGGTTTGTTCAGGTCCTGACTCCCACTTCAAATTATTCTAAGTCCCTAAATCGAAAATATTCTGAATCCATTTCACCCCCCCCCCCTAAAAACGTCACTTATTCACCCCCCCCCCCCTGCCGAGCCAAACTTTTTCAAATACCCCATCCAATGAACATGTTTCATGTTAAAAAAACTGCCTATTTTAGTGATTCCTCGCGCATGGCTACTCAAAGAAAATTTTTTGACCCCGGGATCGGATAGCCAGGGAAATTTCCTATCCGGACCTAAAATGAAAAAAATTTTCATGCTAATGTAAGTTTTTTACAGCAATAATAAAAAAAATTATGACTCATTTTTCTTACTTTTTTTACAAAATTCCAAAACACAAAAATGGCTGTCAAAAATGGCTTTCAGAGAAAAACACTTTGGTGCAGTTTTGACGACCCGACTATACAAGTCGTGTACGCTTCATTTAAATCTACTCCTTTATAAATCAATAAAAAAATGCAAAAAAATAAATAAAAAAAATAATTTTTTACTTTGACGTATAATTTAAGTTGAAAATGTCTGAATTTAAGAATGTAAAATAAAAATTTCTTTTTTTAATAGTTTATCTTTTCATTTTGATTTTACGTTAAATTACATGCGATACTTACATTTATCTTCTTCTGAGATTCGATCACGTATTCTTCAGTCGGTATACTGTCAAGTCTTATTCACTATTTCGTTAAATTTCTTATCTCTTCTCTATCTATCATATACTAAATGTTTAACTGAATCAACTTAAATGTATGACTAAGATTCTTTTTTATTATTATTTTATTTTTTACTTTTTTATCTTGTAGAAAAGAATTGTCTTCTTAAATGATGAATTTTATAAGAAAATAAAAACAGATAGCTCTTGTGTCATTGATAAAGTATTTGCTTTAAAAGTTTATTTGCAACAAAAAAATCTTTTTTATTTTAAATAATCAACTCCCTTTTTTCTAATTTTTAGTCTCTTAAAAATATTGCTTTTTAAAAATTTTAGCTTAATTTTGGTATCAAAACCCTATCCATATAGTGAAACGACTGCTTTGATATTTTAAACGAATGCAAATTAGGTACTTGATAATTTTTATTTTTCTCAACAATAAATTTTAACTAAATGAATAAATAGAAAACAATCTTTGTTGCAACTAACTAGACTGTAGATATATAAAATATAAAATATATGAACTTAATTAAGAAATACCAATCGTTTTTATTAAGATAACAAAATAAATAAAAAGAGCCGCAGGCAGGCTTTTGAAATGAACTAATATTTTTCATTGTAGTCCTGTCGCTAACAATATATTTCGTAATCCACTTTTATTTTTTTAGTTCCGTGAATAAAAATAGGTGTACTAAATCTTTTTCTACCTGCTAAAACCGAATCCGGAATCTATTTTGACCTAAAAGTAGCAGATTGATTGTTGAACTAAAAAAAAAAGAAATTTGGGTTACACAGTACATTGGTGGCGGCTTGACTATTGGAATATTTTGTATGTTGTTTGAATAATACATATTTTATTTTTAATTATAACTAAATATTCATTCACAACTTTTTATTTTTTTTGTAAAGTTTAATGCATTAATAAAAAGAAATATTAATTTTACCTACTGAAATTTAATTTAAAAAAAAAATTGTTTTAGTTGGAACATAAAAAATTAAAAATTTTCTTATCTATGGTATTTTATGCGTGTATTTCTTAACATTTGAGTAAATATCTATATCCTTCTGTTTCTATTTCTAATTCTTGCAACGCGAATGTATTACATATTATAAATTCATATATACGTTTGTGTAATTAACTAGTCAATAAATTTGCATATTACGAGCTACGCTATACGTAAAATCTAATTCATACCTAGCAATATATTTACATATTGGACCTAGATTTATTTTGTTTCTTTTTTAATTTAAGTATAAAAAATTTATACAAGGCGTGGGATACTGCAAGATAATCTCCCGGTACGTAGGAGGGGGTGAAATTATCTTATATCATGTTTCTAGATAATAAATAAAATATAAAAAAATTAAAATGACTGCAATTTGTTAAAAGAAGAAAATTTAGTATAAATTGAGGTAAATCTTTAGTCCAAAGTTTGTTTCCTTGTAATTATTTTTTTGCATTTTCCAGGATTGCTCATTGAATAATTATTAACTAGGAATTATCTTTTTTTTTTTTTATTCTTAAAATATTTGTAGTTGTCAGTGACTTGTATTCAAAAGGTTCTAACCTTGCTTGAAAACACCAATATTTTTTTTTCTTTTTCGAGATAGTACCTAATTTTTTTACCAGGGGCTCTAGTTTTAAGAAATTTATAATTATTTATTTATCACAATTTCACTGATATCAATTTAAAAATTGTGAACATTTTCGATTTAAAAGTTTTTCGTCAAAAACTAAAACACCATTATTTTATTTTTTTTTTATCCTAATTTGGACCTAATTTTTTCCATGGGAGCTTAAAATGACAATATCAATAAGGAACGAAAGACCATTTTAAGTTTTTTAATGTTTTTATACTTTATTAGATTTAATAGAACATAAAGAATATTGTGTTATTGCTTGTGAAACGTAGTGCCAATAATTTTGCAGTGTTTTTCTATTAGGCCACAATAGTTTTTCACAGACATAAAAAAGTATTAAAAATTAAAAAATTTTTTAAATTCATTTAAATTTTTTACTTTTTTAAAAGACTAAATTTAATGTATGTAATCAATATAATATTAACGCACGAGTTTACACGTTTAAACGATCATTTATTTATAATATGCGCTATAGATCTGCAAGACTTTCTAAAAATATTTCTTTGCTCTTTATTACTGTATATCATTATAAAAGTAACAACTTTAGATGATAATATAATATTGTCCATTTATATATTTTACGAGCTGGTATTTCGTAATAATACTTTAGGATACGTATAAAATGTTTCACGTTAACGCAATAAAAAATTTTAAATAAAAATTCTTTCACTGTTCTATACGTTATTATTCGTGTTTACACAAATTTTACAGTTTTTAATTATTAACAATGAAAAATACTTGATTTTCAAAATCTTGAGCTGCTCCGATTACTTTGAAAAATTATTTAAATACTTCAATAAAAATTGTTTCATATTGTTGTAAATTATATAAAAGTAACTTTAAGAAGAAATATAATTGGCAACGCTCTGTTTGTTCATAAATTTTAATTTTTATTACTATTTGACCAATCAATACTTATTTATAAAAATTTTAGTAACAACAAAATAAATGTTTTTATGAAAAAAAATTGTAATAAAATATTTACACATAAGTAATATTGAATTGGTTCCACCAAAGGGCGAACTACCCTGTGCTCAGTATAAGCGATCAGTATACGACAGGCTTACGATATAGGTGTCTGTCTGTTTAAAAAGGAGACTGAGACGGTTTATCAGATTGAAAAATCTTCCTCTATTAATGTAAATTAGTTAAATGGGCCAAAGCACAGAGGACTCTAACTTATAAAATAGGGTTTCAAAAACTTATTTTTTAAACAATACTGCTAATGTTATATCAGTGTTATATTTAGCACGAAGTCCTCTGTGCCTTGGCTCATTTAGCTAGTTTATAAGGATAGGGGATACTTTTTAATCTAATAAACCCCCTCAACCTCCTCGTTAAAAAGGTGCACGTCGCACACCTGTCGTATACACTTGGCGCACAGTTACGCCCCTTGGATTCCACATACAAAAGATAAAAAAGCTAATTTATTAGAAAATATGGTTTCCCTAAAATATATGACATTTAATATGAGTAGTTATCATTTTATAAATAAGAAATAAAGACATGAAAACATATACCTTCTGCATTTCAAGTTTTTATTAGCTTTTTTTCTGGCTTCGTTATGTGCAGCATTCTTGATGCCTCCTTAAAGTAAAAAAGTTTTTTCAATAAATAAATTAACAAATAAAAAAATTTTTTTTCAATTTTTTTTTTTTTTTTATTTAACATATTCAAATTATTACTAAATTTTGATAACAAATTTTTAGCAACAAATTTTAAGTTTATTTAATATCACAATAACAATTAAAATTAAATGTAATACAACAGATTGGCATTTTTATTAAATTTACTGAAAGGTTAGAAAAAGATTTCATTTTATCTATTTCAGGTAAATGCAAATAGTGTCAACAAATACCATTAATACCGAGGGATAAAAGTATTAAAAAATTCTCCAAATTTTGAGTAAATTTTAATTTAATAAAACTAGTTCATGCATTTGAAATTTTTTTAAAGAATTAGCATATTTGCTCAGGTCAGGTTAAATGAATTTTGAACAGGAAAAATTTTTTAGAAGTAGGATGCTTTTTCCAGTAATGACTTGACTACAAATATAAAAAACAAAAATTAATACAGAACTGCAGGGCAAGGGAGAAGGAGTAAGGTACAAAAACTTAAGTTTAAAAAATTTTTCCCAACCTAAAATTCATTTTATGATTACTATTTTTAAAATTAGATTTTGTAATATTATCCTTAATACTATTATTACTATTAATTTTGACAAAAATTCAATTAAATTATTTATCTCAACATTTGAATAAAATGTACACTGTAAAAAGTAATTTTCTTATACTAACAAAAAAATTAGAACAATTTCGAAAAACTAGTAAATTTTCGAAAAAATTTGTAAATATTCAAAAAAAATCTATTTACTAAATTTAGTATATTAACAAAAAATTCGAGTATTCTCGATTTTTTTTTTTGCGAATTCGCAAGAAAAATTGATAATTTACAATTTTAAACTCGATTTTAAATTAAATTTTTTTCAAAAAATAGTTATAAATTAACAACTTTTTTCGCAAAATTACAAAAAAAAAATCGAGAATTCTTGAATTTTTCGATAATATACTAAATTTAGTAAATTTACGATTTTTATCGAATATTTACAAAATTTTTTGAAAATTCTCTAATTTTTCGCAAAAATTCTATTTTTTTTGTAAATTTAAGAAAGTTACTTTTTACAGTGTATAAAATCAGCTTTTTGCATTATACACTAAAAAAATCGCTTACCACAGGCTAAAAAGTTCCGCCAGTAACAAACGTTTCGACAAAAATTTCGTTTATTACTGGCGAGCGCAGTTTTTTTCATGCACAAACGATTGCAAATGACTTGAAACGTAAAAAAAATTAGAACCAAAATTTTTCTTTTTTTTTTTAATTTTTATAGCTTATTCCAAACTGAACGAAAAACAATAGAAAATTTTTCACATCTAGAATCAGTCTAAATAAACAAAAAATGATTATGCAAAGTAAATTTTTTCAGTTTCATGTATCAATGCACTTAAAATCGTCTTAAAATCTAAAATATTACAATGAATGTTTTTTGGCTTAAAATCTATGAATTGCGTTTTGGAAAGTGAAATGATCTAACGAAATTACAGAGGATTATTGTAAGAATTAGAAGTAGTATAGAAAAATTGTAATTATTTACTTTTTCAGTGTAATTTTTCTTTGCCTCTTACAATTATTTCACCTATTCGTGTCGGTAATTTGTTTTTCCAATAATTATGTCACTAACCAAAAGAAATAAGCATATGCAGTTAGATGATATAAAATGATAAATAAATATTATGTAATGAATTAAATTTAATATTTTAAAATTATAATTAACTGTTTATGAAAAAAATGAAAAGAAATGAGAAAAAATGATATCTTAGTCGTATATGTACAAATTATATAATAAGTTAAGAAACTTTGTAAAATAAATTATGAATATTCTTTTTATTCTTATGTAATGCAGTTTTTAATTGTTCTGGTAATTCACATTTTGTACCGTTTGTTAAATTTTTAACAGTGTTTTTTAACAAGCGAAAATTAAATTCGTTAAAATCAAGTAAACCTAATTGAAAAGCAATGAACTTATTTGATAATATCCATAATTCTTCGATATTTTTTGTTTTTGTTCTCTTAACTATTTTTAAACCTGCTGTATATTGTAAGCGTTTCTTATCTTGTGCTATCATTACCTGAAAATTTAATCAAATCTTATTAATTAATTAATTAATATTATATAATTTTATATTTTAATAAATAAATACACTTAGAAGTAAATTTCATGTAAAATAGACAAATATTTATGCTATATTTAATGCAATCAATTTTTTTTTATACTCGTTATTTTTGTGAGGTATTTCCGGATAAGTACACTGTAAAAAGTAACTTTCTTAGATTTACAAAAAAAAATAGAAATTTTTCGAAAAATTAATGAATTTTAAAAAAATTTTGTAAATATTCGATAAAAATCGTAAATTTACTAAATTTAGTATATTATCGAAAAATTCGAGAATTATCGATTTTTTTTTTTGAATTTACGAAAAAAGTTGTAAATTCACAATTATTTTTCGTAATTTTACGACTATTTTTTGTAAATTTTCCAGAAAAAATGGTAAATTATCAATTTTTCTTGCGAATTTACAAAAAAAAATCGAGAATACTCGAATAATTTTTTTCGAATATTTACAAATTTTTTCGAAAGTATACTAATTTTTCGAAAATATTCTAATTTTTTTGTTAATATAAGAAAGTTACTTTTTACAGTGTATAGTGATTTAGCCCCTCAGAACAAAACGTAACCTAAATAGTAAAAAACTCATTGATTCTCGTTGGTATTAGACCTCTAGGCCACTACAGACCCCCGAAAACCTAGAACCATTTTTTTTAGATATTATTTAAATTCTCCGAACCATAAAAAGAATGAAAAAAGATTCATATTTCTACTCATATATTTTTAAATCTTTTATCAAAAAATTTTAAATAATTTAAAAAAAACATAATACTATTGAATCGTAAAAACAAATTTAAATTAAAAAGAAAAATAAAAAATACTAACAATATTTTCTTTAGTGAGTTCTCTGTACCGATTCCAGCAAGCAATAGCAATTTCATTAGTAAGTCCGAGGAAAAGTGTACCATCGGATGAAAATGTTTGTCCAACAGATTGACTACTGAGTATATCTCTAGCTCCAAAATATTTAATTCTGTATCCGTACAAACTTCTTGTGAGTTCTCTTGTGTTAGCCGCATAAATATCATAGGATGCTAGTGGTCGAAAAAATAAATAACGTGGCTCGTACGGAAATATATTTGGTGATATCGACATGTCAACAACTCCACCAGTAAAAGTCAGACTTAAATCATTAACCGTTAAATTACGAGCTGATTCAATAGGATTGAATACTTCACCTTCTAAGCGAAATAAACCTATACCGTTCCAGATTACTAAGCCGTTTCCCACTGCATCGGTCATGTACACCTGTAATTTAATTTTCTGTATTTATTTATTTTTCTGTGTTTGATATTTGTTGATTATAAGAAGCCCTTTTCTTTATTATTTATTGTTGGTTTTTATGTTGGATTATCGCATAAATAAACGAATCGGGGTTAAACAAAATAGACTGGATTTATTATTTGTCTAAAATTTTCTCACTTCTATTAAGTTTTACTCGAAAAATATATTTATTTTTCTTAATCTCCTTTTTAAGTTTAAATCTTTAAAAAAGCTATGTTCTCAAAATGATAGTGCATTTAAGAAGTTTAAAAGCAAACGTACATGTGTATGAATTCGTAGATTGTTGGTTCAAGTAAACGAAAGGAAATTAAGCTTATAGCTAACAATAAACTTGAGCTCTTATCATTGCAAAAGTTTCTTGATTTCATTTATATAAACGTTCTTCTAATTTCCTGATACTAATTTTAAATGGGGTTTTTTTTACTGTATAAAGTAAACTTTAATTTTAATTAGGTGTATTTGTAGTTTTACATTATATAGATTGATGCAAGTGATTTTAAAAAAACAACTTTTTTTTACATGTATAATCTTGGATTACATATCGTGGTGCAGCTGTAACATATAGATTTTTGAAATATTTCTTTTTGAATATGGTTACTTCAAACCTGAATATATTATATACTAAAATATTTTTAAAAAAAATTTTATGTCGACGATACCATCAAGGACCTCGTATAATAAATCAAACTATATAAATTATGATGTCAAAAAAATGTTCAAAATTTATCAATAAGTTTGTATGTTTGTGAGACACAACGGTAAAATTTTTAGAAAAGGTATAGTCAAAATTACGGTTTAAAGATTGTTTTTTGAAAAATACATAATAATTAAAAATTGTTTAAAGGCAAGGATTCAAAATTTTAAGGGATTATTTTATTTATTGAAAAAAGGGTCTAAAATTAAAAAATACCATACTACTACTATAATTTTCGTTTCGGAAACTTATATTTATAAAATGAAATTAAATTGACTGGCTTTTATCTACAAACATAAATAAGTACACTTTTAGGTTCAAGGTCAGCTTCCTTTGCTTAAATTAGTAATTTTTAGCAAACTCTTGGAAATGACAAATTCAAGCAAAATTCAAGCAGAGCAGCCTACGGTGTAAGGTATCGAATTTCGTAAAATTTTTTCGTAACATATGTAAAAACATACTACTATTTTAGAATTTAAAATAAGTAACCCCAATTCTTAATTCAGAAATGAGTAATTATTAATTTTATATGAATTAATTTTTTTACTTCTTCCTGAGTTTACGAATCTCATATTCATTCGATAGGACAGATCATGAGAAAAAAAATACATATTCTTGAAAAGTATACAGGATTCGCTAATGTAAATGAAAAAAAAAAATAAAAAAAAGATGTTACTATAAAAATTAATTCAATCCGTCAGTGTATCAATTAAGGTATATGATGAGTATAAATGTAAAACTTGAAAGATTTGTTTTGGAAATTCAGGAAGTATAAGTACGCGGAAGAAATATGTACATATAAGTATAAATATTTATACCGTCGTTTGATCACAAGATTGTCCTTTAGTTTCAACAACTGGTTTGACAAGTAAGGTTCTTCCATCTTCATTTTGTGCAATATGATCAGGTATTTTTATCCTTTTAATGAGTCGGTTCTTAGCAATATCAAAAGCTAAAAGTTGTGCTTGACATGCTTTTTTATTTGATTGCTCTAGAATTCCAGTATCTAAAACCCATAACCTGTTGCATTGATCGATCTGTCAAAGTAAAATTCCATTAAGAAACTATTTTATTTACGCAAAAATAAGTCTTTTACTTTTAGTATAGCTTATTTTTACTCGTATTGATATATCCTTATTGTTCTTACTATAAAATTCTCATTCAGTATTTTTATTTTTATTTTGAAATATTACAAAAAAATTATGAGAACTATTAGCAAAAAATTTTTCTCAGATTTTAGGTTCTTGGACTATAATTTATTGAAAACAAAAATTTTTATAATTGAAATAAAATACATGGTAGGCAAAGTGTTAACTAAAATTTCTTTTTCAAAAAGGAAAAAAATGAAGCTTTGTTTTTACTTTTTAATACAAAGAATTCCGAGAAAAAATTCAAAAAATTAAGTACAAGATCCAAATAATCGACTAAAAACGGTATTCCTAAAACTAGTACTCTCGTTAAGAAAAAAGAGATTCTGCGTTCAAAAAGAAAATATTCAAAAAATTAATTATCAGATTCGAGATATCGAAGAAAACCAAAGCAGCTCTACCATGATGTATTCTTTCAAAAATTTTGCACTATAGTATAGCAGTAGAAGAGTCTCATAGATGTCACTCTTCAATTTGATGACTTATTAAAAAAAATAAATCATAATATAAAAAAAAACCAATTTTGGGAAAATTCTATTTTACTTAATGACTATGTTTAATTTTCCGCAGAATCCGAATTTTCAATCACATTTTCATTTGGTTTTAACTTGGCGGAAATATGAAAATTCTTGAAAAATTTTTTATTAAGGCATGAATGTATTCATATGTACAGTTTGAAAAAAAAAACATTCTAAACATAAATTTTCTTCCAAGATCCGATCTTGGGATATATTCTGTGGTCCCTTAGGAAGAAGAAAAAAGAAAAAAAGTGTAGAAACCAATTAAATAGTTTAAAAATTGTCTAAAATAAAAAAAAAAGTTAAGATATTTGCGGTAAAAATTAATCACAAACTAAAAAAATGCATTGTATTTCAGATGACAGAGAAATGCAGTATAAAAATATTTTTATCCGCAGAAATAAATAAATTTTATTTATAATAATAACTTACGGCTATTCCATAAACGCTTGTTATTCCATTACAATCGCCTTTAGAGAACCATGACCAATCAGGATATGGTGATAACAAAGGACCAGAATGTTCCGCAACATTTGATATAGTACTCAATCTAACTGGTACACCAGTATAACCAATGTGTGAAAGAAAAACTCGGCCATCTATATACATATAAATTATTACAATATACTTTAAATTTATTATGTATTATGTAAAATTTTAAATTATCACTTTTAAAAGATAATTATATATTGTCTAATATGCGTAAACATAATATACAAATTTGTTAATAAGGAGTGGAATATATGAAATATTATGAATTTTTTTCGGATATCATTTTTTATTATAAACAATAAAATGGTATTTTTTATTTTTTTTTTTTTAAATTATTATAATTATGTATAGACTCTAATTTTTTAAAGAATTTTTTTTTTTTAATGATTTTTTAATAATGCTTTTAAAATATTTGAAAAAAATTTTGAAATTATATGCACATTTTGTAGTTTATGGCGGCTTTAAAAAAATAATTATTGCATTTTTCACGTTTTAAAAGTTTGGCGATAAATGAAACACACAATGCTTATAATTAACTGATTTTAACATAAAATATGTTTATTGGTAAGGATATCCTAGAAAACTGAAAACAAAAGGGCTGGGGGGGGGGTCATCAAATAGGACTTAGAATAATTTCAATTTAGGGACTTGTAATAATTCGGGATTTGGAATAATTTTGATATAGGTAATTAAAATAATTCGGGTTTATGGATTTGGAATGATTTTGATTTAGGGACCTAGAATAATAGGAGCTTAGGGAATCAAAATAGTTTGGGTTTAGAATCTTAACATCTAGTAAAGGTAATAACTACACTGTAAAAAGTAAGTTCCTTATATTAACACAAATATTCGAAAATTTCCGAAAAATTAGTAAATTGTCAAAAAAATTTGTAAATATTATAAAAAAATTTATAATATTATAAAAATATTCAAAAAAAATCTATTTACTAAATTTAGTATATTAACAAAAAATTCGAGTATTCTCGATTTTTTTTTTGCGAATTCGCAAGAAAAATTGATAATTTACAATTTTAAAGTTATAAATTAACAACTTTTTTCGTAAAATTACAAAAAAAAAATCGAGAATTTTCGAATTTTTGGATAATCTACTAAATTTAGTATATTTACGATTTTTTTTGAATATTTACAAATTTTTTTGAAAATTTACTAATTTTTCGAAAAAATTCTATTTTTTTTGTAAAACTAAGAAAGTTACTTTTTACAGTGTAGAAATTATTAAAATAGCAAATTGTATTGTAATGTTGCATAATATTTAAGCATTTTACTCAGCCCTCAGCTGTAGTAAACATGTTCCATGTGTTTACACAAACAAGTTATAAGTTTTTATGCACTTTTTAATTAATTATCGTAGAAAGTGTCGGATTTAGTTCGTAGTATCGGAACTTCATTACATAATTAAAAACATTAAATTTTATACTCCGACAATTAAGAAATAATGTTTGTTTACAATTCTTTACAAACAACTCGAAAGTAAATTTAAGAATGGAATTCGTCATTGAATTGCATATTCGTAGCTTTATTTAAAGAACATTTTTTTACGATTTAGATTGAGTAAACTTATCTTTAACAAAACAAACAATTGTAAAGGTTTGTATCTAACTTTAAGCAAACAATTGAAGCCACATAAGTTTTCTACTGATTACCCCATCAATAAGCAATATAATTTAGTATGATTATAAAAATTGAAAAAATTTGCAAGCAATTTTCTCGAATGGGTAGCAACCGCGTAAGCAAAAAATTGTAAAACAAAAAGTATACTCGATTACTTATTTCCTGCTTGACTTATATATTATATATTAAAGTGACACGCACTTTTCAGATAATACATTGTTACGCAGCACTATTTTGGTTCAGTTATGCGTGAAAAATTTCGAAAATAAATTTAGATTTAAAATAACTACTGTTTAAAATAACTACTGTGAATTTGCAAAAAAATAGTTTCTTTGTAAAAAATTACTAAATTTCCAATTTCTATAAAGTATTTTTTTTGTATATTGATTAAGTCTATAAATCAATTTTGTTCTAAGTGCCTGAACCTAAATTATATTATGTCATTAAATAAAAATTATTTTATGTCCCTACACCTGAATTATTCTAAGTCCCTAAATCTATATTATTCCAAGTCCATAAACCTGTATTAATCTAAATCCCGAAGCCCAGATTCTTCCCCCGTCCCTATAAACATGATCCATGTTAAAATCTGGCCAAAAGTAACTAGAACTCGATTCTAGGAACTAGATGCATTAGTTATATACTTTATGAACTTTTTGCGTAATATACTATTTTTTAAATAAATAAAATCATAAAGTTTGATTAATTTCATTAATGCAATAATTTATTATTAATACAAGAACAAGTACATAGATTTATAAATAATTTACACTTTAACAGTATAGACTTGCACAATAACAAATAAATTATTTATCATGTCAAAAAAATAATAAAAAATTATAATTTTCATTTCACTTATCTTTGCAGCATTTACCGGAATTATAAATTACTATAAAAGATTTAATCAATGTTTTTTTCAAATAAATAATTAAATTTAAAAAAAAAAGTTCATTTCCTTGAAAGGTAAAATAATACAGGAAAAAAAATGACCTTGTATTATAATTATTTATAAGTAAAAGTATTAATTTGGTTGATTGAACTTTTTGCATATAATTTTTTTTTCTTCTTCTTCTAATAATAGCTAATTTATTTAGTAACTTTTACTTTTTTTTAAGGAAGAAGAATAATAAAAAATTTACCTTTAGAAACAGCAAAATCCGATGGGATTAAACGTGTAAAATTATATTGACCATTACGTATTGCATTTTCTTTATGTTCCTCTGATAACCATAAAAAATCTAAATATTTCCATTCGTGAACTGTTTGTAATTCAGACAAAGTAATCGTTATTAAAATCCCTAAAGTAAATATTCTCAAATACATTTTCTTTTCTTTTTTATCCTAATTTTTTATTTATAAAAACCAAAAAATACAAAGTATTTTCAACTTTTTATTTTTGCCTGCACACACATCTAATAAAATTCAATTTTTATTTTTATTCGATTCTTTTTTTTTACATTTTTATAAACTTCTTTCTTTACACTAATACACTAATACAATGCACTGTAGCACAAAAAATGCACTTTTTCCAAAAAAAATTTCAATTTTCATCCCACATTTTATAAAAATATAGTAGGTACGCGTGTCCTATCAATCAGTTAACTTGAATGAACAAAATATTGTAGTATATTGTGAAAGTGCATAAAAAAAGACACGCGTATGCAACCCCACCTTTTTCTTATAAATAAAAAAAAATTATATTATATTATGTATCCTTTCTCTGTTAACTTATTATGGTCTTTCCTGGTTCTCGTAAAAAAAAATAATAATATCAAATTCTTTGTACAACTAAAGTAGCGTAAATAAACGACCAACAATCGAATTATTTTTGTCCAAAATTTAAAAAAAAACCGAAATAAAGCCTTCAAAAACTGTAGAAACGTGTTTCAAGGCCAATTAATAATTTTCATTAGTTATTATCAGTAACATAATATAATAATAACAACAATGTTTATGAAGGATTAAATTAAGCAGAGAAAGCTAACACCTATATTATTAGATATATAATAATAAAGTCGTTGACCATGCTCCAGTTGTAATAAAAACAGTTATGCTATTATTGTAAATCTTTTTGAATATTGTATGAAGAGAGAAAAAATTATTTTATTTTTTTATATTAATTAAAAATTATAATAATTAAATTGTCATTTATAAGTTATTATATTATAAGTGATTGATTTATTATAAAACGTAATTGTAACGAAATTGCACAATCGCATGTATTCGAGAATTTTTATTTTTTAACTGTATTACGAAATTAACATTTTATACTTTAATGGCATATTTCTGGAATATTTAAGCTATGTTTTTAAAAATGCTTTTAGCATTCTGCCACTCTACTGTGGGGTTCCCATGTTAATTTTAATCTACTTGGAGAAGAGAAAAATATGAAATATGTTTTAGAAGTTTCGGTGTCATTAACACATTGGCTGCGGTATGGGCGAAATACGCCCATGGTCCCATGTACTTTAAATGGGGTCACGTGACCTGCCGCAGCCAATATGTTAAAAAAATTATAACCGGTTTGTGTAAATACAACCAAAATGCATGAAATATATTTACTTACTTTAAAGCATAAATTTTACGCAACATTACAATACAATTTGCTATTTTTATAGTTTGTAATTAGCACCTTTTCTAGATTTCACCTTATTTTTTATGCCAAAATATTCTAAATTAAATAAAGAAAGTGTACAAATTTTCCCTGATACTCAAAATTTTTCAAAACTTTCATAAATAAAAAATAAATAAATTTTTTTTTTAACAAAATGGTGCACACTTTTAAGTACTCTTTACGGGCCACGAGCCAATATATATATAAATATATATGGGCACGTCCAGGGAAGAACGACCAGCCGAAAAATAAAAAATGAAAAAAAATTTTTTTTTGTGTCACTTTTTACCTGAGATTTGTGAAACCGCTCCTATTTTAGACTTCCTGATGCATTATTTTGATATACGGCTGCTCCAAAGTTGGATTTTTTCATTTTTTTGATTTCAGCTGCCCAGTTCAACCTAAAATAACTCTGAACCATTTAACTTTTTATATATACATATGATTGGGAAAAAGTTTTATTTTTACCTGGACTACCAAAAAAAAAAAAAAAATTTCCATTTTGACTTATTCCACTTTTTTTTCTCCTCAACGGTAGCTTTCAAACATCCAGAAAATTTGTTTCGCCATGATTTTTTTCAACTTTTTTCTTCTCAAAATTCACTTCAAAGGGTTTAATTTACATCCTGAAAGTCCTGAGATGTGATAGGCAATGATCGGTCCACAATCTTAAAACTTGGTTCTTCCGTTTCCCTAAAAATCCATAAAAATGTTAAATATTAAAGCGTAAAATCATTAAAATACTAAATTTAACCTTACCAAATGATTTCTTCTGTTAAATCTTCACTATCAGGACCACATAAACTTGTTGTAACATATCAATAGGATCTTCTAACATTTTTGATGCTAAAACACCCAAGATCAGCCTCGCATCAGCATCCAAAAATAGAAAAAAAATGAAAAAAAAATGATTCTGGTTAAAAATAACTACAAAAATAATTATAAACTATTAAAAAATACTGAAAAATATTCAAATTAACTTACCAAATATGTTTATAAGCAAATTAGAGCTTTAGAACTCCATGCTGACAAAATCTGGAACCTGGAAAAAAAGTTAAACAAAGAGATTAATTCTTAAATTTTTAAAAAAAGTTTCATGAAAAAATTTTATACTTATCTGATCTCTATTTTCCTGGTGCAACTTCATCTTCTTGATATAAATTAGTACCTGAAAAAAATAATTAACAATAATTAACAACAATATGTGTACATATTATACCAGTTTTTTATAAAATTGAAATTAGCAGAAGACAAAATATTGCAATCTCCTCATGCAGGAATGCATAAAAAAAAATATGAAACCAACAAATGATAAAGTAGTTTCTTTTTGGTTTCTTTTAATTCCCATGAGTAGGAGACTTTGATTGCAATATTTTGTCTTCTGCTAATTTCAATTTTATAAAAAACTGGTATAATATGTACACATATTGTTGTTAATTATTGTTAATTATTTTTTTCAGGTACTAATTTATATCAAGAAGATGAAGTTGCACCAAGAAAATAGAGATCAGATAAGTATAAAATTTTTTCATGAAACTTTTTTTAAAAATTTAAGAATTAATCTCTTTGTTTAACTTTTTTTCCAGGTTCCAGATTTTGTCAGCATGGAGTTCTAAAGCTCTAATTTGCTTATAAACATATTTGGTAAGTTAATTTGAATATTTTTCAGTATTTTTTAATAGTTTATAATTATTTTTGTAGTTATTTTTAACCAGAATCATTTTTTTTTCAGTTTTTTTCTATTTTTGGATGCTGACGCGAGGCTGATCTTGGGTGTTTTAGCATCAGAAATGTTAGATGATCCTATTGATATGTTACAACAAGTTTATGTGGTCCTGATAGTGAAGATTTAACAGAAGAAATCATTTGGTAAGGTTAAATTTAGTATTTTAATGATTTTACGCTTTAATATTTAACATTTTTATGGATTTTTAGGGAAACGGAAGAACCAAGTTTTAAGATTGTGGACCGATCATTGCCTATCACATCTCAGGACTTTCAGGATGTAAATTAGACCCTTTGAAGTGAATTTTGAGAAGAAAAAAGTTGAAAAAAATCATGGCGAAACAAATTTTCTGGATGTTTGAAAGCTACCGTTGAGGAGAAAAAAAAGTGGAATAAGTCAAAATGGAAATTTTTTTTTTTTTTTTGGTAGTCCAGGTAAAAATAAAACTTTTTCCCAATCATATGTATATATAAAAAGTTAAATGGTTCAGAGTTATTTTAGGTTGAACTGGGCAGCTGAAATCAAAAAAATGAAAAAATCCAACTTTGGAGCAGCCGTATATCAAAATAATGCATCAGGAAGTCTAAAATAGGAGCGGTTTCACAAATCTCAGGTAAAAAGTGACACAAAAAAAAAATTTTTTTCATTTTTTATTTTTCGGCTGGTCGTTCTTCCCTGGACGTGCCCATATATATTTATATATATACGGGTATAAGTGGTAGCCGAGTAAGTGAAAATCTTAGATATTTGGACCTTGAAAAACAAAAATGCAAAAATATTTGAAAAAAAGATAAAAAAGATTGTGCCATTCTTGTACTCATCTGAAAGAGAATTTAATTTTTTTTGTCCTGATTATAAAATTATTAAATTTTTTAAATCTAAATTTTACTAAAATAATTAATAATAAATATCCTAAATCCATAAAATGTCCTAAAATTGAACTTAAATTGGTTATAAAATGGAGAACGTGTTTTTTTCAAAAACGTATAACCACAAATTGTATTTAACTAAATTTTTTGGAAAATTAAATTAAAAATTTAATAATTTTATATTCAGAACAAAAAAATTAATTTTTTTACAGATTGAACCAATTTTTTTTAATTAACTTTTTGTAGAATTTACATCAATGGCTCAAAATTTTACGTGTTATTAAGTATATATTTAAATATTGGCTCGTGGCCATGACTGAATTCGAAAATAACACTTTATTTTATTTTCGAAACCTAATTTTGTATATAAATCTTTTTAGTTATTTTTACTATATATGTATTTGGTAAAAAGGACTAAATTATTTGGTTATAAAGATCGTTCAACAAAATATTTAGTTTTAGTTACAAGACAGTTGGCAATGGTAACTAAAATTTGGTTATCTTGACAAAACTTTTCTCTCAGTGGCATTACATATTTTATGCCCCAATTTATCTTTCTCTTCTGTCATTATTAAAGATTAAAATTCTTTTCAAAAAACTGTTTACATCTGTATTTTCACATCAGTAACGTCAAACTCAATGTCAACTAATTCAATGTCAACGAAATT
Source organism: Anagrus nilaparvatae (assembly GCA_022575985.1). Lineage (NCBI taxonomy): Eukaryota > Metazoa > Arthropoda > Insecta > Hymenoptera > Mymaridae > Anagrus > Anagrus nilaparvatae. The sequence continues at coordinate 26,040,322 of JAKSXM010000231.1, read as the reverse complement.
CAAAGTCAACCACAATGAGTTGTTTTTAAGTTCAGTATCTTCTTCATTTGTGACTATGCTTAAATTTGTGTTGAATAAATTATTATTTTTTCTTATGAATTTATAAAGCAACTTTAAGAAAATCATTTTGTTTAATTTTAATCAAATTTAAAGCATAAGAAAACGATGCCAATTATTTGGCATTAATTAATTGGCACTATGGTTCCTCACTAACAATAACAAAATGTTCTTAATGGTCTATTTTACCTAGTAAAAACGATAATACTAGATATTAGTACTTTCTTTAAAAAAAATTAAGTACTACGTCCCAAAAGAAAAAAAATATTGCTGTTTTTTTTATTTTTTTATGCAAAAAATGTTGAAAAAATTAAGTATCCGATTCAAAATATCGAGTAAAAGAATACTTTCAGTTATTAGTACTTTCTAAGAAAAAAATTAGATACTACGTCCAAATATAAAAAAAATAATAGTTTTTTTTTTATTTTGTGCAAAAAATATTAAGAAAACATATTCAAACAATTGAGTTTCAGATCCGAGATATAGAGTAAGAACATATTTTCAAATATTATTACTTTTATAGAAATAAATTAGGTACTACGATCAAAAAGAAAAAAATATTGCTATTACATTGCTATAAAAATAGCAATATATTAATATTGCTATAAAATCAGATTGGAGATATCTAGTAATAACCTTACTTTCAGATATTGGTACTTTCAAAGGAAATAATTAGGTACTACGTCCAAAAAAGAAAAAAAAATACGTCCAAAGAGAAAAAAAATTTGGTGTTTTTTTTTTTGACAAAAATTTTCAAAAAATTAATTTTAAGATTCAAGATATCGATTAAAAAGCATACTTCTAGATATTAGTACTTTCATGGAAAAAATGCATTACGTCCAAATTAAAAAAATAGTAGTTTGAGATTTTTTGATAAAATATCACACGCACACACACACATACACAGACTTTTAAACTTTTACAGCTCTCTAGGTCGAAAGATTGACCAAAATAATATTCTTATAATATGAGCGATAGAGTCAGTAATTAAAACATACAGACTTTTTTTAAAAACCGGTTTTTCAGCTTCCTGGGGTCTCGAAACGTGCTGATATGCCAAAAAAATCAAAAATCAAAATTTGACCTAAAACAATCGTTCCTATGAGAAACCAAAATCAAAAATATTGTCTGAAATTAATTTTTTTTCAAATTGCGCAAATGTATACTGATTTAAATTTAAAAAAATAATGAATCTCAAGTTTACTTTTTTACTTGCTTGATCTTGATTTGTAGAACGAAAATCATAAAAATACAAAACTGTTAGGTTATAAAAAAACAATCATGCTTATGTTAATAGTTTTATTATAAAAAAATTACATGTAGTAGTTATTTTTCACGCAATTATTATTATTATTTTTTATTTAATGTTAAATAAAAGTAATAATAATATAAATTAATGTCACATAATAAATTTATTGTTCATTATAAAAAATAAATTTATTTATAAAATAATTACAAAGCATTATTTTTTATTGTTTTTTTTCTTGTATTCATTAATTTAACTTGGTATAATATTTTGTCCATCATATTTGTGTATTTCTTTTAAACTTTGCAAAGTTTCTGCTGGTATTTGACATTTCGTACCTTCGATTAGTCTTTTAACTGGCGCTGCTAATACACGGAAATTATAATCATCCGCGTTAAGTACACCTAGAGAAAATTGTACAAATCTATTTGTTATAACCCATAATTCTTCTTGTTCCGTTGGTTGTGTTGGTATTGTTACTTTTAATTCATTAGCGTATAACAAAGTTTCTCGATCTTGTGCAACTATTTCCTAAAAATAATAAAACAAATTCGTTATATATCATATGTCCAAACTTTTTTAATTAAAATTCTCTTACAAATACTTACAATATTTTGTTTGTCAAGATCTCTGTAACGATTCCAGCATCCAATAGCCGTTTCTTTTGTTAAGCCGAAGAATAATGTACCTTCTTGTGAAAATGTATGTCCAATTGTTTGACTACTTAAAATATGTTTTTTTCCTAAAAATCTTAAAGTTTCACCAGTTTCTGTTCTTTTTATTACATTCGTACTGATGTAAAATAAATCGTAAGATGCTAGGGGTCTAAGATACAAGAAATATGGTTCTCCAGGGAATAATTTTGGTGATAAGGCCATGCCTAATAAACCACCATTTAGCATCAAAGAAACATCACCAACTGTTACATTCTGAGCATTTGGATCAGCACTAAATAATCCTGTTTCTAAACGTGTCAAATGATTTTTATGCCAAACTACCAAACCTGGTCCAAATGTATCAGCCATGTAAACCTTGAAAAAAATTATTTTAACAATGATTTTATTATTTTAAAACGTTATCTTACAGTTGTATTTTCACATCGAGGTCCTTCAGTTTCAACCACAGGATTCGTTAAAATTCCTGTCCCTTCTTTATTCGCTGATATGTCAACTGGAATCTTAACTCTATCAATTAATTTATCGGTAAACAAATCAAAAGATAATAATTGTGCTGGGCATGCTGGTGTAGTACCACCTTCAAGAACTCCAGTATCTAAGACCCATAACCTGTTACATTTATCGATCTGCAAAAAAATATTTATCATGTATTAAAAACATTAATTAAATCTTTTGTACAAAAAATAATAAAATTAATATAAATATTTTACCGTAATTCTGTAAACACTGGTTATGCTATCACAATTTCCTTTTTGGAACCATGACCAATCTGGATATGGGGCTAATAATGGGCCTGAAGGACCACTCTGATTTGTTACTGTTGCCAATCTTGCAGGTACTCCTGGATTACCAATTAACGACATAAAAACTCTACCATCTGCATAAAAAATAAAATAAAATTATTTTTAAAATTAAGTCAAATATTGAAAACTTTATAAATACGGGTAAATTTAAATGAAATGAGTTTCAAACTGATATGATGGTCGGGTCTTCAAATCAGTTTCAAAGTATTTTTTTCTGAAAGTACTACTAGAAATAAGTCCTTTTGTCAAGGAATCCAAATTTCTTGTCAGATTTTCATTCGGCCACGTGAGTCAGCGGCACATTCAAAATTGTGAAAAAAAATAATTTAAATAATATTATTTTTTCATCGGGAGAGCTTTTAAGTCGAAAAAAACTATTGTTTATTTTTTTTTTTAGTAAAAAATCGTATTTTAGGGATTTCTCGTTCAAGCGCAGTTCAAAAAAATTTTTGGCCCTAGAATCGGAATCTATGAGAAATTTCTTGTGTGGACCATAAGGAAAAATTTTTTTTAAGCTAATATAAGTTTTTTACAGAAAAAAAAAATTCCTGTTTTTCAAATGAGTCAAAAAGCAAAAATGGCCTCCAAAAGTCAAGAATTTAAGCTTAGAAGCCAATACTTGGCATAAAGGCTTAGTTTTAAAAGTACTTTGGGGAAAAAATGCTCTGAACCCGATTTGATGACCCAACCAACAGTTTAAATCTTATTTCATTTAAATTTAACCAAATTGAATATTTTACTTTTAATAATAATACATATCGGTTGTTGGGTTTAATAACAAAAAAAATAATTATTTAAAATATAAAATTACGTGAATAAGGAAAATTACTATAGTTTTAATTTTTTATGATCGTTTTTCGTGAATGTAAGAAGAAATGTTATTTTAATTGATTAAATCCCAAGCAGAATTTAATTAGAACATCCTATCAGTGAATTTATTTTGATTACACACCTCTTGATTTAGCAACATCCATTGGTAAATTTCTTCCAAATTGGTAATCACCATTAGTAACAGCTTGTTGTTTATCTTGAGGAGATTTCCACACATAATCGATATATTTCCATTGATATATAACATCCATTTTTCCTGCTATACTTAAGGCAGTATATGATGATAAAATTAAAAGGTAATGTTGTATTAACATTTTTTATGAAATTTTTTGATGTCCCTGCGAAATTATAAACATTAAAATTTTTGTTAACATTCTTTATTTTTGATTTATTTTTATACAAAAGTAAATAAGATAAAAAATTTTAAATTTATTACTTCTTAAATAAAAATTTACTTTAAAATTAAAATATTAATTTTATCATTAACCAGAATAAAATTTATGTGTAATAATATTTATTTATATTTATATTTATCAAGTTTAAAATTTAAAGCTTGATAAGCTATTTCTATGTCATGCTGCAGATATTTTTTTTTCTTATCCATTTCAAAAAAATAAAATTAAAAACTTTTTATTTCATTAAACTTTTTCATATAAGGTTTTAAATCATTTGCTATCATTTCAGTGATAAAAAAAATACCATTTGCTATAACAGAAATAGGGTGCTTGCATTGGAATTTTTATATTTTTTGAAAATCTGAAAGTGCACTGTTAAAAATACACTATGGTAAAAACTAAAACGAAATTATCGTAAATTTACGAACTTTTTTAGTATATTTTTTAGTAAATTTTTTAGTATATTTTGGCATGACATACGGGTATTTTAATTTATTTAGTATATTTTTTTAGTTTTACAAAAAAAATTGTAAATTGAATAAAAAAATCGTAAATTTACTAAAATTATTGTAAAATTACAAAATAATCGTAAATTTACGATCGGTCGTAGAATTAAGATTTTTTTAATAAATTTACGAATTTTTCGTTATTTACGAAAATTTTTTATAATTACCAGCGGGGATTTTTAATATTGTAGATAAAAAAAATACATAGGTATTTTTTTGTTTTTTTTTTTTTAATTTCGCTAATTTGGTAGTTATCAAGCAGCAAAGCAACCGCAGTTGTAACTAGTGCGGGACCACAGTTACTATCTTTCATGTAAAAATGTGCCATTTCATTTAATTTCATGTTATGCAAAAAAATTATTACAATTTTGACCTACGCAAACCTTCTATTTCGCTAATGACTAGCAAATTTTCTTCAATGTATATATTTTCAGAGGATCTTAGATTTCAGAAATTCTATTGATTTTATATAATTTATTTTTACTACTTTTTAATTAATTTCAAAAGTTTATTAATTACTGCTTCTGATTGCATAGGCGTCAGAGTGATAAATTTTCGGTTCCCTGATAGAATATATGAACATCATTGCTAGTCTTGCTCAGTATGAGTATTGAATTTATTTTTAAAATTTTTGAATTTCCAAAACTGTTTTATCGAGAAATACATTAATTATTTGAAAATTGTAATCTAATTGGATGATTCAGAGTTCCCAAAGTATGAGTATTATTATACTTACAGAAACTAAGAAAAATTGAGGTTAGAGGGAGACCCCGTATGTCATGCCAACAGGGTTTTTCCGAGTTCGTCAAATCCAGGATCAATAAAATCTTTACGAATTCGGCAAATTCTTATCTACCCAATCTTTCCAAGTTTGGAAAATAACATATACAATTATCTCACGGATTATCATATTACTTAAAATAAAATATATAAAATAATATTAATGTAGTTCGGAAAAAATTACTTAAATTTTAGATTATTAAAACAATAAAACAATTTTCCCACACTTTTTGAATTTTTCTTGGGAATGTTATTAATAAATTTTTTGCAAATGTGGTCGAATCCTAATCGTCCAGTTTTCATATTTAATTGCCAGCTTTAGTTTTTAAATTGTTTGTAATGAACTCTCGATGCAAATTTTTACAAACTTTGTGTTATTTGAGGTTAAAATTGAGGCCTTACATTTACAATCTACAGGTCAGCAACGTTTTGTACCCTTCTTAAGTAAATATCCTCTTTTGCATTTGTAATTAACTACTCTTAACAATTTTTAATATTTCTTTAATGTACATTTTTCGAGTTCAGGAGTACTTGAGTAAGTACAAAAGTATTTAGAAAGGCTTTAAAAAAATTATCTAGTTAATTAAATTATATTATAAACAATAGGGATAATCTTTTTGCCGAATTTGAAAAAATTTTGAATATAAAGACGAATAAAATTTGCCAAATTCATATATTTTTTAATCCTATTTGCTTTAATATGTCCCTATTAGTGTACTTCAAGGAATAATAAAGTTTTCATAAGCTCAGTGACAGTGCTTAAGATATTCTAATGAGCTATGATTTTGGGAATCATAAAAAATTATATTTAATTTACACTCAAAAATTGAGAATACTAGGCTGTATCTGAGTTCCGCAAATCGGATTAAAAAATATATGAGTTCCGCAAATCTTAAACTACTTAATTTTCGATTTTTTTACGAATTCCGCAAAAAGATTATCCCTATTGTTTAAATTTTAATACAGATTATCACTTTAATCACTTAATAAGATTTTACGAATTCCGCAAATTAAAAAAAAAAAATTTAACCTTTGTTGAGTCCTACTGAAGTTCAATATGCTTTCAGCGAAGATATGATGTCCTCTGCTCTAATAGAAATAATTGAATATTGTGATTATTTAGCTGAAAACTGTATTGATTTGGGTATATCTTTTAACCCTAATAAGTGGACCTCGGAAGAATTTGACAAGGAATGGACGACTAATGCGTGTGAATCTTGTCACTCAAAGTATAATTCATATTTTGGATCTAGTAGTCCTAATATTTATGACGTAGTAGAAATACTTATGGAATGTCAAGAAGAAATTTTTGTAATTATTCGATCAGCCATAGGTATTTAAATAAACTAGCAGCTATTGATTTACACAAATTTGAATACGACCACCGTCTTATAACGAGATATAATTTTGTAAAAAAATTTTAAACCACTAATATTTGGCATTGAACCTAATATTAATAGGGAATATTGTTTTATTTTCTTTTTACGAAAAATGTGCATACTTTTTCTTAAAAAAATGGTATCTTTTCGTTTTTTGCGGAACTCGATATGCCTGAAGATTAAGATATTTATCAAAAATAATCCCTTGAAAATAATCCGATGATCGGGTTAAGTATTAGCGGAATTCGTAAAGATTTTGGAGATAATTTTAGGGGATTAGCGGAACTCGAATACGGCCACTAGTAACTACTTAAAATAATTCCAAGGCTAATCTATGTAATATGAAATGAATATTAACTTATTTTTTTAGTAAATAAAAACTTTAAAGAAATTTTTTTTGAAAATTAATAGAAATTTTAAGATACCATCTATTTTATAATTTTGTACTTTAAGTACAATTTAATCAGAATAAATATTAAAATATTTAAAATTTTAATTAAAAAAAAAATGCAAAAATAAAAAATTTTATCGTTGTTTATTTAAATGAATAATTCTTTTATTTTCTATAATTACAAAGAAGAAATAACAATGACGTTAATTATAATTAAAAAAATTATTACGTAGAACCAATTATTTGTTTATGCAAATCTGAATAAAAATAAATAAAGATTACCTGATAATAATTTTAAAATAAATTAATTTCACAAAAAAAAAAATCAAATAATAATAATTTAAAAATATTTCAGCATACAAAAGACAGAAACTATTAACGATGACACTCGTCTGATTTCTCTTAAAACACTGAGTCTTTTATTCGATAAACATTGACACTATTAATAAATTCAGATATATTTTATTTTTTCTTATCGCTTAAAAATATCAAACTTTATTAAATTTATATACACAAGCATACATCTCTGTATCATTGAGTCTTCTTTGTGCTTTCACTTATTCATAAAAAAAAACAAGATTTTTTTTAAAAATTACAATAAAATGAAGGAAACAAATATATTTTATTATTTTTTACATTTTATGTGCATAATTATAAATAAGATTTGAGTTATGTCAGGTTTTAATCTTTTAATAATTAAAAAAATTTGTTTAAAATAAATTATTTAACACAATAGTAATGGTTAAGACTAAAAAAATATTTTTTTTATTTCATGTGAAAATGTTTATATCCGACAGCATCAATTTATCGTATGACGTCATTGAGTATAACAGTAACGAGAAATACACGTATTTGTTTAATAAGCAAACATTATTGCGAAATTTCTTAATAAGCCCAATGTCTATAATTATTTAAAGAAAACTTGTTTAATTAAAAATTTTTTGTTGTTGATTTTTTTCTAAAAAATAATCAAGCAGATTGAAATGAAATATAATTTTTGATGAAATTTGAGTTATCAGGGTTACACTATTCATGTGTTATAATAAAAATTGCATATTTAGGTAATAAAGGTCTTTTGAAAATTAAAAGATTTTTATGGAAGAAATTAAAAGTGCCCTTGACTTATAAACTTTAATGATTGATTTTTATAGCCGAAAGTTCAATGTCACTTTCAAAAGTTTTTCAACAATTTTACAAATAATCTTAATTAATCTTAATAATTGTTAATTACGCAACAAGATTAATTAAATTAAAAACTGCTTATATGTTCTAATTTTGTTAATTCAAAATAAATTGGGTACACAATCAAAAACACTAAAAAAATAGTTTAACAGTTACAACAATTACAGTTACAATTAATATACCAAAATTTAAGAGTATTATTCACATTTTTAAAAAATTGGTAAAAAAAATTTTTTAAATCTTGAAATGCATATTTTTGAACGTTTTTATCAGGATCATTTTAATATAATAAATAGCTAACGACTATCAACAACATTAAGATATCATTTAATTTTATGTGGTTATACTAATACAGTCATTAGCGATACTATTACTTAATAAAGTGCGTGTGAACGTAAATACGACTTAAACTTATTAACTAAATTTGCAAATTTATTCCTCATTAAATTAATCTTAATTAAAAAATTGCAGAAATGATATTAAGATTTTAATAAATAAAATTTAACGAATTAGTGGTTTCTTTATTCACATACAGAAATGTTAAAAAGATATTTCAATAAAAAAAATTTAATAAAATTAAAAGCAAAATAAAGTTCATAAAATATAGCTTTAAGTACTCTTAAAATATACTTTTAAGTAGTTAAATATAGCCTAATCTTAACAACTTAACTTTCAATTAAATTAAAAATCTTAACCAATTCATATTCACATACATATAAGTTAATATTTAATTTATAAGAGATTTAGGCCGGCCGAGATTTATCAAAATTTAATATTAACTTTTTAATTAACTACTTTTTATTTACCAAAAAAAAAACGTTTCACGTATTCAATTGCTCTTATATTGTATAATCATCTTTTTATCTTCCATTTAATTTTGATTTAATTTTGAATGTCATTTTACCTATGTATTCAGTACTTTTTGTTTCATTGTAATCATCTTCTCTTATAAAATGAGTATACTGCATTTAGTTTTTTTTACAGAATTATTAACTGGGTATGCAATTTATGGAAACCTTAAAAAAGATCATATACTGTACATTTTTTACCCTTTTTTTTTTTTTGAATTTTCAAAGAACTCTGTGTGTACTTAAATCTTTTTTAAATCTTTATACACATATATTTTTGTATTTTATTCTACATTACTTAAGGGGGGAAGGCTATGAAAATGCTATGTTTTTTTAGATAAGGTTTTTTTTTATGAAAGAGTTGAAATAAATTACTAAAATTTTAAAAACATTTTTTATTTATTAAAATTGAAAGTTCTAAATTTTTAGAGGAAATTTTTCCAATTTGGTGGAGTTACAGCTTTTTAAAGTCGGGGATTGGCAGATAACTCAAAAACGGATAACTGATTTACCTGAACATTTTTTAGGAAAATTATATATACATTGTTTTTTATTTTTAATGTATTTGAAATGGGAAAATTGCGATTTTTATAAATTTTTTTTTGCTAATATAAAGTGTTCTAGGAGTTGTAAAATTTTGGGGATTATTTTTTTTATATCTGAACATCATTTTCTATCAGTTAGCTAGTGTTTAAAAGATTTTATGCCCAAAATACCCGAAAAAAATTCAGGGAGAAAAAAAATCTCGAAAACAAAAAAATAAGACCCACTCTTTTTTTTTTAAAATGGAAATTTTTTATTTTTTATTTTAATAAATAAATTATGTTCTTCTAAAATTTTGTCATTAATTTTGACTCTTTCATAAAACAAAACCCTATCTGAAAAAAACAGCATTTCATAGTCTTCCTCCTTTAAGGTAAAAAAGCTTTAGTTTCGGTCTAATGTTTCGCATACTTACTACTGCATATAAATATAGTAGCCTGAACATTATTTTTCATTATGCGCTGCAAAAAATATCTAGTTTCTTACTTTCAGACGATCTTTTTTCGCTTTTAATAAAAAATTATGAGAAAAAATTTAGGAAATTTTACTTTCAATGCTGTCAGCGCTCGCTTGCTATGCTCACTCGTGCATACAACTGCATTGCAAGTTAAATCTTATTAACATGGAACATGTTTATAGGGAGGAGGTACCCTGGAAATCTGAAAATGGGGGGGGGGGGTCTAGTGAGACTTCAAATATTTTCGATTTAGGGACCTAGAATAATACGCGTTTAGGAATTCAGAATTTTGGATGTAGAATCTTAACATCTACAAAGGTGATAGCTACAAAATATAAAAATAGTTTTTTAGTTTTTTTCCCATTTTTTTTACTAATAGATATTACAACGATTTTCTTATTTTCGAACTTAAAGATTTTAACATGGAACATGTTTATAGGGAGGGGGTCCCCACGTAAAAGGATTAAGCTTAATTTTGGTTAAGCTTAATGAATTAAGTCTTCAAAACTTGAAAATTAAGGGGGGGGGGGTCAAATTTTTCCTATTTAAGGGGGGGGGGTGTAAATTTGTCCTTTTTAAAAGGGGGTCAAATTTGTCCTTTTTAAGGGGGGGGGTTCAAATTTGTCCTATTTAAGGGGGTGGTCAAATAAGACTTAGAATAATTAGGTAAGTATATATATAATTAAATAATAGACTTTTAAAAGTCTTTGAAAAATCTGGGCTTAGGGACTTAGAATAATATCGATTTAGGGACTTGGAATAATTCAGTTTCAGGGATTTGGAATAATTCAAGTTTAGGGACTTGGAATAATATCGATTAAGGGACTTAAAATAATTCAGGTTTAGGGAATCAAAATAGTTTAGGTTTAGAATCTTAACAACTAGTAAGGTGATAATTACAAATTATAAAAATAGAATATTGTATTATAAAGTTGAGTAACATTTGTATTATACCTAATCCTCATCTGGAAGTAAACATGTTCCATGCATTTAGGTTGTGTTTACACAAACCGGTTATAAGTTTTTAAATTTAGGAAAAAAATGTCAGTTTGCTATGAAACAAAATTCGTCAAGTTAAAACTTCTAAAACTGTTTTTTTCCTATGATTTTTAAAATAGAATATTTACACTGTAAAAAGTAATTTTCTTATATTAACAAAAAAATTAGAGAAAATTTTCGAAAAATTAGTAAATTTTCAAAAAAATTTATAAATATTCGATAAAATCGTAACACGGTTCGCTAGAAACAATTTTAAATAAAATTTGAAGGTACCTCCGAGATTCCGATGAATTTTGATTGTAGGGTACCTACAGGTCCTAAAAAAACAAAAAAGGAAAAAATCCGCTCGGCGCTTTTTTATTTTTGCCCAAAATAGGGCTATCTCGGTGAATATATTCAAAAAAACGTTTGAAAAAGAAATAATGAATTATAAATCTTACAATTTTAATTGTAATATACTAGAATATGAAAGAAAAGTTAAATTTATACATTTTTATGTATTTTTAACTCATCTGCGCAGACCCAGATGTAATGGATGGTCATTGAGGCTGCAAAGCTGACCTAGCTGAAAAAACTACATAAAAAACTACATACCCGGGTTAAGATGTGTTTTTTATTAGGAAAAGTGTACTTGACTGTTGCGTCTATCATTTTTCTAGACCATGTAGGGTTTCAGATCTGTTTTTGGACACTTTTACTGAAGTCAAAACTGTGATATTTTCAATTTTTTCGAATTTGATGAAAAAACTTAGAATAAGATAAAAAAATTTGTAGCGGGCATGTGTAAACACAATTAATGAGCATAGAACATATTTATGTGTAATAGAAATTTTTAAATGATTAAATAAAGTCAAACAATATTATTCCAAGTCCCTAAAGCCGGATTATTCTACGTCCTTAAATCGAAATTATTCTAAGTTCCTAAAACGAAATTATTCTAAGTACATTATACCCCCCCCCCCGAACCCATCTGTTTTTCACCCCCACCCCTCACTGTAGTGGTAGTTTTTCCCAAGTACCTCTCCCTATGAACATGTTCCATGTTAATAGTTGTAAGCCCATTTAAGGGGATAATACCCCCCTGGTTATAAGCTTTATTTAGGAGATAGGGGGTTTGCTATTTTAAGGGGATTTTTACTTGATGGATAAAATATCCAAAATATCAAAAATATAGATTTCTTGCATCGATTTATTTCGCACGCGTACAGCATAAATATAAATTCGACTTGGTGAAATTATTATGCAAGTCTACTGTGAATTGGTTTGGTCAACGTTACGCGTGCGTAAATTCGAAGTTTTACCCCAATTACAGTACTAGCATCCCTTAAGTTGCCATCCCCGAAAAATAGCAAACCCCTTTTTTTTGCTCATACCCCCAATGAAAACTCCTTATTTGAGGGTACTATCTCCCTAATATTTTTTATAACTTATTTTATCTGAATCTTAGTTTTTTCATCAAATTCGAAAAAATTGAAAAAATCACAGTTTCAACTAAAGTAAAAGTGTCCAAAAACAGTGACGAGACCCTATAAGGTCTAGAAATATGATAGTTGGAATCGTCAATATACTTTCCTCGACAAAATCACATCTTGTCCTGGATATGTAGTTTTTTATGTAGTTTTTTCAGCTAGGTCAGCTTTGCAGCCTTCCATTACATCTGGGTCTGCGCAGGTGAGTTAAAAATACATAAAAATGTATAAATTTAACTTTTCTTTCATATTCTAGTATATTACAATTAAAATTGTAAAATTAATAATTCATTATTTCTTTTTCAAACGTTTTTTTGAATATATTCACCGAGATAGCCCTATTTTGGGCAAAAATAAAAATGCGCTGAGCGGATTTTTTTCTTTTTTGTTTTTTTAGGACCTGAAGGTACCCTACAATCAAAATTCATTGGAATCTCGGAGGTACCTTCAAATTTTATTTAAAATTGTTTCTAGCCAACCGTGGTAAATTTACTAAATTTAGTATATTATCGAAAAATTCGAGAATTCTTGACTTTTTTTGTGCATTTACGAAAAAAGTTGTAAATTCACAATTATTTTTCGTAAATTTACAACTATTTTTTGTAAATTTTCGAAAAAAAATTGTAAATTATCAATTTTTCTTATGAATTCACAAAAAAAATCGAGAATTCTCGAAATTTTCGATAATATACTAAATTTAGTAAATTTACGATTTTTTTTGAATATTTACAAATTTTTTTGAAAATTTACTAATTTTTCGAAAATTTTCTAATTTTTTTGTTAATATAAGGAAGTTACTTTTTACAGTGTACTACTTAAATTTAATATACAGATAGTAGTTTACCATCCTGATAGTAAGTTTCCACCAAGATAGTAATTACCCGAACAAGAATTTTTACAGTGTACCTATATTTACCAAATACCTATATTGCTGAAACATTTAATCTGAGAATAGATTATTCAGGTTAGGTAGGTTAAGTTACATAAACAGTTGTTGGTCCCATTTTCGAATTTTGTAAATTTTTAATATCAGCCCTCAATTTATGGCCAATTTCGCAATTATTTGTTGACGAAAACTCATCTAAAAAAGCTGCAATAATAAAAATAATAAAGGAGTGTACCATTATTAACATGAGATAAATTCCAAACCGTTAAAAGTATTTCAACCGTACCAAGAAATTTAATTGGTCTCGGGGACAAAGTGCACCTATAGCTTAAAGTCATCTCAAATAACGATGGTTTTATAGCTTATTTTATACTGCTAAATATATGTTTTATTAGAAAGAAGTCGATTTTGAGTAATTATTATTAAAACATATTGAGGTAGTAGTGAATGATGTATCTGATACTCCGTTATAATTAATAAATAAGAGCATCAAAATTATAAATGATAAATTGTAATGTAATACTATAGTTACTTCAATAATTAAAACGAACGTATACATTATAATTTTTTATCATGTCTAATTAACATTACTAAAAAAATCGATCAATGACAACCGTCTTTTATGAATATCAATTATATTTCTATCAACATTTAGGTTGAATGCAAATAATATTTTTTTATACATATTATTGCTCAATTTTTTTTTCATACTTTTTTTTTACCTTTATATTCATATGTTACAAAGGAGTTTTGTTTTGCCATTAGCCCTTTTTTGATTTTCTCGTTATTTATACATAGAAATTAATTCGATGCTCGAGGCAAATCAACATCGATTGCATTTTCTCTTGTGTATAGTCCAGTTTTTTATTTTCTATTTTCATGTGAGTGTACGTATCACTCATTCTTTCTCTTTACTCGAGCGTTATGTCTATTTTCCTTTTTTTTTTCATATTATTATTATTATTTTTCTGTTTCTTCGTTTTTTTTTCAATGCGTGGCTTTATGCCAGGTTAACTTGCTTGGGGAATAGACTTCAACATTTCTGGGTGTTCAATTTTACATTTTTTTTGTTTATATTTTTATATGTATTACCCATTTTTCTTTCTTCCGTTTCACATCAGATTTTTTTTTTATTACGATTATTTTGTTTGTATTATATTGACAGTATACACTACAACTCTTTAGATTTTTCTTTGTACATACATCCATTTCTAAGGGATTTGTATTTATTTTGTTGTTCAATTTGCCGCAATCATAAGCGAAGCTTCAATATATATTTTTTTTAATTTTCTTTATAAATTATAAATGAGTTCGTTCTTTGATTGATTAAAAATGAGCAAATAATTTTAATTAAATATCTATGAAAATTGGAATAAATAATTAATTTTCTCAGCAAACAAACGTCTTTTGAAACTATCGCACCTTATTGTCAAAACTATAATTGATTTCTTCAGTTTCTTGTTAGGCATCATTTAAAAAAATCTTTTTCAATTGCAAATGTTATATCATGTTTGATAACTAATTAGACTGAGCGAAGCTCTGAGCTGAGCTCAGTCTATTCCCTCGAAATAATGTCGAGTTTGTAACCACGATAACACTTTAACGACATTGCCAATTGACTTCAAAATTTCACAGATGACCTCAATTGAGACAAAGAGGATCTGATTAAATTTGTGGCTCATTGGGTATGCACGTTTCGGAATAATACCGAAAAGACTGAATGCTAATCAAAAAATTACTTTTTTTAAAATTTTTCTAAACGATAACTCTTAAACAATATTGCCGATTGACTTCAAAATTTCACAGATGATCTCAAATGAGACAAAGACGAACTGATTAAATTTCTAACTCATTTGGTACACACGATAAAAAAAACGCTGCCAAGTGATTGGCACTATGGTTCCTCATTAACAATAGCAAAATATTTATAATGGTCTATTTTATCTAATAAAAATTATAATTTGAGATATCAGTATTTCATAAAAAAAAGTTAAGTACCGTATTCCAAAAGAAAAAAAATGTTGCTGTGATTTAATGTTTTTTATTTAACAAATTTTTAGAAAAAAATTTTCAATAAACTAGGTATTAAACTTAAAAAAAAAACAATATTATAGATTTTTTAATTTTTTTGTTTTATTAATATTGAGAAATAAATTTTGAAAAAATTTGGTATTAGATCCAAAAAATTACTATGAATAAGCTTTCTAAAACTAGTACTCTCATAGAAATTAATTAGGTACTACGTCTGAACAAAAAAAAAATTTGGTATTCTTTGTATTTTTTTGTGAAAAAAATTTTGGGAAAAAAATTTTCAAAAAATTAATTAGCAGATTTGAGATATCGAGTAAAAACCATACTTTCAAATATAAGTACTTTTATTGAAATAAATGAGGTATTACACCTAAATTAAAAAAAAAAAAAAGTAGTTTGAGATTTTTTGATGAAAAAATTTTTGAAAAAAAAATTAGATCTTAATTCCATAATGGTTGTTAAATACCACCTATTGCAAAATTTTCAAATATTAGTACTTTCATGGAATTAAAGGAAGTATTACACTAAAAAAAAAAAAATACAGATTTTTTAATTTTTTTGATTTTTTAATTTTGAGTAAAAAATTTAGAAAAAATTAAGTTTCAGGTCCAAGAAATTACTATAAACGATATTTTTAAAACTAGTACTCTCATAGAAATCAATTAGGTACTACATCCAAAAATAAAAAAAAATTAAGTTTTTTTTGTATTTTTTGGTGAAAAAAATTTTGAGAAAAAAATTTTCAAAAAATTAGTTATCAGATTCGAGATATCGAGTAAAAATCGTACTTTCAAATATAAGTACTTTCATGGAAATAAATTAGGTATTACATCCAAATTAAAAAAAAAAAAAAAATAGTTTGAGATTTTTTGATAAAAAAATTTTGGAAAAAAAAATTAGGTCTTAATTCCATAATGGTTGTGAAATATCACCGGTTACAATATTTTCAGATATTCGTACTTTCATAGAAAAAAATTAAGTATTACGTCCTAAAATAAAAAAAATTTTGGCATTTTTTGTATTTTTTGGTAACAAAAATTTTGAGAAAAAAATTTACAAAAAATTAAGTATCAGGTCCAAAAAAATGCTATAAACGATATTTCTAAAACTAGTACTTCCACAGAAATAAATTAAGTACTGCGTCCGTAAAGAAAAAAAAAATTGGTATTTTTTGTATTTTTTGGTGAAAAAAATTTTCAAAAAATTAGTTATCAGATTCGAGATATCGAGTAAAAATCGTACTTTCAAATATAAGTACTTTCGTGGAAATAAATGAGGTATTACATCCAAATTAAAAAAAAAAAAAGTAGTTTGAGATTTTTTTATGAAAAAATTTTTGAAAAAAAAATTAGGTCTTAATTCCATAATGGTTGTGGAATTTCACCGGTTACATACATACACACACACACACACACACACACACACACACACATACAGACTTTTTTTAAAAACCGGTTTTTTAGCTTCCTGAGGTCCCAAAACGTGCTTATATGCCAAAAAATCAAAAATCAAAATTTCATCTATCACAAAGGTTCCTCTATGAGGAACCAATAATAGAGAAAAAACTAACTCCACATAAAAAATAACATTTTTTTAAATTTTATATGGAAAATTTTGATGTTTACGAAAAAAAAAAAAATTTTTACATTATCTAGGGATATTCAAGAAAATTTAAAAACATTAAAAAAAAATATCGATTATATCACTCGCTGAATAAATAAATATCTTATATATATTAAAATTAAATAATTGAAAAAATTGACTATTTTTGATTTTATTGGACACGCATGTATGAAGAATTGTACGGACGAAAATACATGAAAGTGGTTTTAAAGTAATCTTTAAAGAAATATCTCCAGAC
Organism: Anagrus nilaparvatae; assembly: GCA_022575985.1. Classification (NCBI taxonomy): domain Eukaryota; kingdom Metazoa; phylum Arthropoda; class Insecta; order Hymenoptera; family Mymaridae; genus Anagrus; species Anagrus nilaparvatae. The sequence continues at coordinate 26,022,981 of JAKSXM010000231.1, read as the reverse complement.
TTTTTTTTAATTTTTAAAAAATATTTAAATGATTTTGAGAAATCAATATCAGAAGTTAGTGGTCGAAAACGCAAAATAATTTCATTTTTTTTCACTAAAACTAATTTTTCTCAGGATCTAAGAGGTTTTTTGAGACGAGGTTTAGTGCAAATTATTCCTTGAAAAAAATGCTATCAATTTGACGTTTTTTTTTTTTTTTTTAATTTAAACTCACGGTTCAGAGTTACAACTTTTTGAAGCTAAGAACTTCATAATTAAAAAAAATCAAAAAGTGGACATTTTCATCACTTCAGATCTCGGAATGGATTGTATCAAAATGTAAAAGCCAAGTTTCTTTGTATTTATTAAACACTTTTCTAATGCCACTTTTTTTTTTTTTTTTAATTTCATTCATTCCTTAAAGAGAAATATCAAAAAAACGACTTAGAGTCTAATTTTTTGAATTTTTTATTTTTTCATATTTAGGACAGCCCATATCCATTTTTTATATGATTTTATATATTTAAATTTAAAAATTTGAATGCTACCATTGCATAAAAATATATAAAATTAAAAAAATATTTAAATGCAATCATTATATAAAAATATTTGAAATTACAATTTTTCTATAAAATAGGAGACTGTTAAAAAAAAAATTTATAATGGTGTATTGTTTCTGGTAAAGTCAATAAAAAAATACAATTTTCTTATAAAACAAGACAAATACAAAAAAACTTTAATGCAATCATTGCATAAAAATTTTCTCAATGCAATTGCATTCTCTCTCCAAATTGCATACAAATATTTGAAATTCCAACTGTTTTCTATAAAACAGGAGACTATAGGTCTGTTCTTTTTTCCCCAAATCTAGAGAAAGAGTAAAACTAGAGCTTCTCTAAAAAGAACGCGCGTTTTTTTTTCGTGGTGGGATATTTAAAAGAAAAATGTGCTTATAAAAAAAAGTTGGTTGTAGGTATGTTGTAGATAAATAAAATTTTAATAAATATAATTATTATCTGGAAAAACATAATTAAACTTTTTACACAGCTTTTAATTGGTACAAGTAAGTGCATAAAATAAAATTTTGATAAAATAATCAATATAACCTAGAAAAAAAATAATTAACACTATTTCCTGATTTCCTTTTTTATAAAACAATAAAATCATAATTTGTAAATATGAATATTTAATTTTAGTATACATGATGGAAGATGACTCAGAGCCTTTCTTTATTGATTTTTCAACTTCAGAATCAAGTGAAACTGATGGTTCTGATCTATTTTTTAATGATAGTGATTCAGATTGGGACAGCGAAGAATCACTATACCAAAATGAAAGAGTATGCATTAAAAATTTTTGTGAAGAAACAGTTTTAAAATACTCTGATCATCAATTTGAACATCATTTTAGAGTCTCAAGAAATTTAGCAAATGACTTAATGTTAAGATTTTCAGAGAGTAGACATTATTTGCAATTGGAGAGTAAGTATTATGAACCACTTAGCCCTTATATAATTTTAAAAGATTAAATTTAACAAAAATTTTGTGATATTTTAGGCAGGGGTAGAATTCCTATATCACCTGATAAACATATCTTAGCTTTTTTGTGGTTTGTTGGACACCAAGTTTCAAGTTATCGAGATGTTGCAGATCGTTTCGATTTGAGTCTCAGTGCTTTATACAATGTTTTAACAAGGGTATCAGATTTTTTTGGAGATCTTGCTCCAGAATTCATCAAGTGGCCATCTCAGCAAGAAATGGATGAAACAAAACAATATTATTTACAAAAAAAAGGTTTCCCAAACATTATAGGTCATGTCGATGGAACCCACATAAAAATTGATAAGCCATCGGTTCAGGACTACCACAAGTACTACAATAGAAAAGATTTTTATTCGCTGCAATTTCAAATAGTGTGTAATCATAAAAATGAAATCATTGATTTTTTTGGAGGTTATCCAGGTTCATGTCATGATGCTTGGGTCTTTGCTAACTCTCCGCTTCATAAAAAATTGATGAACTTTGAAGGCGATGGTTACCTTCTGGGTGACAGTGCATATCCTTGCTCTACTAAATTATTGACGCCTTTTAAAGACAATGGATGTTTAAATCCTTACCAGAAAAAATTTAACTTTCTCTTAAGTTCATGTCGAGTAGATGTTGAACATAGCATGGGCATATGGAAGCAAAGATTCAGAATATTGTACCACACTAAATTATTGACTGGAATGAGACGTTTGAAAATTATAAGAGCCACATGTGTTCTTCATAACATGTGTTTAAAAGACGGTTTTGAAAGTTCGCTAATAATTGAAGATGGTGATGATTTTGATCCAATGCCCCAAAATTTTTGTAATCAGTGTGAGGATGACATTGCTTTAGAGGATACGCTTTCTGGCAAAAATCTTAGAATGAGGATTTTAAGTAATATTTTTTTTAACAATAATAATTTGTAAAACTTTAAGTTTTTAATTAAACAATATACATTTCATATTTTTATATGGTATATATGTAAATTCAATATTATTTTACTTTTTATGATATATTGTACCCTTATTATGAAAAAATAAAAGTTTTTTTAAGTTATTTTTATTGATTATTTAATTATTTAATTATTTCCAATAAATAGGTATTTATATTTTTTTATTATTAAATTGTAATATTGAAAATGTATAATATTCAATCAATACTTTTATTTTCTTATTGCTGAAAAATTTTTACATGGAATTTTTACATTTTTATTTGATATAAATCTCTTGAATTATATTAAAATCACTATAATACAATTAAATTCAGTTAAAAACAAGAATTATTTGTTACATAAATTTTTTAAGTTTTAATATTTTTCAATAAAACAAAAAAAATTTTATTCAAATTTAAAATATAAGAAAATAAAAAAATATTTTTTAATCTATAAATTATAATCTATAAATAATCTGTAAATATAAATTTTAATCTATAAATTTTATTTTTCTATCATAAGATATTTAATATTACTAAATTTTGTGTTGTCATTTATGTAAAAGTTGTTAAAAAATGGTATAATATTATTAATTTTCAATATTATACACACAACTGGGATAAATCTTATAATAAAATATATTTTTGAAGGTTTTTTACTTTTAATAAATATTAGTTTATTTATAAAAAAAAATACCTGTACAGAATATTATCAATGAAATACAAAATATTTCTTATAATACCAAAGTATACTATATCAGATACTATAATTATCAGATATTTTCACTGAAAATTATAAACAATTTTTGTAAACAGATTTTACATATTAATAAAAAAATTAAATCTTATACAATTATTAGTTTTGATTAATTAATTTAAATGCGAATAAAAATATTTAAATATATTTTTAACCAGTTGTTAAGATAGCGTGTTTTAATTTATTAATTTAAGTTGTAATATGATTTTTAAATTTTCATTTGAAAAAAAAAGGAAATCTTTATTAATAATTAGTCATTTTTAGTATTTTTAATAAAAAATAAATAAGTATAAATATATAGTTTATAGTTTTATAGTTATTTTTAATAAAACTTTTAGAAAAAAAAAATAATTTGAATTTAGAAAAACCAAAAATTACTTATCATCTACTTTGAACTTCTTATACTATATTAAGCTTTAAGACAATAATATATGAAATATCTAAACAAGAAAACCATACATTTTTAAAAGATCTATATATATAATCTTTAAAATTAAAAATGTATTAAAAAGTTATCAGTTATATTTTAATTATCTAATTCTAACTGTGAATTAGGATATTTAAACTTGTGTTCTTCTAATTTTAATTTTAGTTCCAATTCTTTCATTTTCAAAAAAGTTTCACGTTGCTTATTTTTTTCTTCTTTTTCTTGCATCTGTTTTTTTTTCAAATCTAAGTATTCTTGTCTTTGTTTATATAATTTTTCATATTTTTCATTTTTCATTTCTGCTTGAGATTTTTTCAACCTGAGCTTATTCCTCTTCATACATGTCTTTGGTTCTATTATATCATTTTTATCATCTACTCTAGTATTCATTTTGGTATCATCAATACTTAACATATTTTGTTGGTCACCAAAACATTCATCATCGATCAAACTGTAAATAATAAATGTTATTCACCAGATTTCTGATACACATTAAAAAAATCTCTTACTTTTGATGACTGTAGTGTACATGACCAATATTTTTTATATATTCATGTAAAAAAAAATTATAAATGTTAATTAAATCTTACCTGGTATTTTTGGCATCGATATATCTTTTCATTATATTTTCCTGGTTTTCCAGGCTACGACTAGTACTTGGAAGTGAAAAATTTGTACCATCATCAGTACATTTGTTATTTAAACTGTAATTAAGAATTATATATATAAATATATATATTTATATTCATGTAAAAAAGAATTATAAATGTTAATTAAAAAATATTGTCTTCTTACTTATCTTGAATATTATTATTTGACTGATTTTGAGTTAAATCTAATGGTGCTAAAGGTGGATCATTTTTTACTCTTTCTCTTGATGAATTCAAACGCTCATAAGCAAAATTTGGTCCAATTAACTGTTCAGGAAAAATAGCATGATTTTTAGAATGAACATCATACAGCTCACTGTAAAAATAAAAAAAAATGTTTATAGAGAATATAACTTTAAAAAGAATTTCTTAAATTAGAAATAATAATAATGAGAATTTACTCTTCGAACTTAATATCTAATCTTGCCCTTCCTGTGCTTTTTTTATTTAACAATTTGTTTTTATACGTTTTTTCCAAATACTTTAATTTATTATCTATCTGAGCCGCTGAATATATAAAACCAGAATTAATCATTTCTTTCGACATTTTGTCCATTTTCTTTTTCTTAGAAGATTTATCATGATAATATTATTTGTATATCTCCAACAATTTTCTACAAGCATCATCTGTCCAAGTACATCTGGTAACTACATTTCCCTGTGTATTTAGTTGACTATTAGATGAAATATCAAAACAATCTTCGCTCATAAAAAATTCATCGCATTCATTATTATTATAATTTTGATTAGTAGGAATCACATAATATAAGACATTTTGAGGAACACTATTAACTGGATTAGCCAAGCTTTTATTTGGAATATCTTCTAATAGAATTAAAAAAAAAAAAAAAAAACTGAAATTAATTGAATTCATATATTATAATAAAAATAATTACCAATACAAATCACATTTGATGTATTAAGATTTTCTGAATCATTATGAAATTTCACACGATCACAACCATGATTAAGCAAAATGTTTTTATCTGCAAAAACTTGCTGACACATTTGGCAAAAATAATAACTCAAATTTGAAGTCATTTTTCAAGATATAAAATAAAAACTAATTAATGCACGTTCATTTGCAAAAATTAGAATTAAGCTGATATGATTTTTTATAAAAGATTTGGATTAAATAGGTAAAAAAACTTTAAAATTAGTATAGCAGTTGTTGTTGGTTTTTTACTGCAAAATTATGAATTTATAGGTTATGATTGCCTTATATTAAAAAATTTCAAAAATTAGTATTCTAAAATGAAATAAAAATCGCGTCACCTTAAAAATTTTTATACGAAAAAATATAAGTAAATCATTTATTTTTTTAATTTACAAATTTTTTTATTAAATTCTTTTATTTTTATAAATACAACAATTTTATTATTAAAAAAGCGCGCGTTTTTTTTCACTCAGGGTTTCTCTGGGGGTTCCAGAATTTCCCTAAAAGGGGAAAAAAGAACAGACCTTATTAGAAAAAAATTTATAATGGCGTATAGTTTCTGCTAAATTCAATAAAAAAATTTCAATGTTATCATTGCATAAAAAAATTTAACAATACAATTTTCATACAAAACAAGACAAATACAAAAAAAAATTTAAATGCAATCATTGCATAAAAATATTTGAAATTACAACTTTTCTATAAAACAAGAGACTATTAGAAAAAAATTTATAATGGCGTATAGTTTCTGGTAAAGTCAATAAAAAAATATAAAAATATTTAAAATTACAACTTTTGTATAAAACAGGAGACTATTAGAAAAAAATTTAGAATGGCGTATAATTTCGGCTAAAGTCATTAAAAAAATTTCCGTGCTATCATTGCATAAAAAAATTTAAAGATAAAATTTTCTAATAAAACAAGACAAATACAAAAAAAAAATTTTAATGCAATCATTGCATAAAATTTTTTGAAATTACAAAAATATTTCAATGCAATCATTGCATAAAAGTATTTGAAATTACAAAAATATTTCCATGCAATCATTGCATAAAAATGTATGAAATTCCAACTTTTCTATAAAACAGGAGACTATTAGAAAAAAATTTATAATGGCGTATATTTTCTGCTAAAGTCAATAAAAAAATTTCAATGTTATCATTGCATAAAAAAATTTAAGAATACAATTCTCATACAAAACAAGACAAATACAAAAAAAAATTTTAATGCAATCATTGCATAAAAATTTTTGAAATTACAAAAATATTTCAATGCAAGCATTGCATAAAAGTATTTGAAATGACAAAAATATTTCAATGCAATCATTACATAAAAATGTATAAAATTCCAACTTTTCTAAAAAACAGGAGTCTATTAGAAAAAAATTTATAATGGCGTATAGTTTCTGCTAAAGTCAATAAAAAAATTTCAATGTTATCATTGCATAAAAAAATTTAAGAATACAATTCTCATACAAAACAAGACAAATACAAAAAAAAATTTTAATGCAATCATTGCATAAAAATTTTTGAAATTACAAAAATATTTCAATGCAAGCATTGCATAAAAGTATTTGAAATGACAAAAATATTTCAATGCAATCATTACATAAAAATGTATAAAATTCCAACTTTTCTAAAAAACAGGAGTCTATTAGAAAAAAATTTATAATGGCGTATAGTTTCTGCTAAAGTCAATAAAAAAATTTCAATGCTATCGTTGCATAAAAATATTTAAAATTACAACTTTTGTATAAAACAGGAGACTATTAAAAAAAAATTTAGAATGGCGTATAATTTCGGCTAAAGTCATTAAAAAAATTTCAGTGCTATCATTGCATAAAAAAATTTAAAGATACAATTTTCATATAAAACAAGACAAATACAAAAAAAAAATTTTAATGCAATCATTGCATAAAATTTTTTGAAATTACAAAAATATTTTAATGCAATCATTGCATAAAAGTATTTGAAATTACATAAATATTTCAATGCAATCATTGCATAAAAATTTATGAAATTCCAACTTTTCTATAAAACAGGAGACTATTAGAAAAAAATTTATAATGGCGTATAGTTTCTGCTAAAGTCAATAAAAAAATTTCAATGTGAAACGTACGTTGACCTCCAGATGGGGTCTTCCGATTTGGCTGTAACTTTGCACAGGTGATTATATATATAAAATGTCCTCACTCCCCAAAATTTACGTCTTAAAATCATTTCTAGCCATCTCTGTAAATTTTTGAAAATTGGGACCGATTTTAAAGCTCTCAGGCACCAACTTTTGCTTAATTATATAAAAGCATGACGAAATGTTAAAAATACTAATAGAAAAATGGTTTCGATCAAAAATTTCCCTCGCTATCGGAATTTTTAAACCGTTTTTTAAAATTTTCACGTGGAAACCCGGAAAATTGGAAAATGTGAGCCGTACCAGCTGTAGCTCATAACTCAAAACCCGTCACTTCAAATAACTTCAAACTGGGGGTAGAGACAGGGTATTCCATATAATTTCACCTGGTATTAATATAAGTATGGGTATTTTCACATACGGAAAAGTTATAACGATAATTAGTTAAATTTTCCGATTTTGAAAATGCAAATTTAGCGAAAAAAGCTATATTTATATGCAAATTTAGGCAGAACCGATTTCATAGGTATAATTTATCATAAAATAAATTTTTTTTAAATCCCTATAAATCTTTTCTATTGACAGATATAGTCAATTCTACGAAATTAGACTTTTTATAAGAAACTATTCATGTAATTATTAGTGAAAATGACCTAATAGGAAAACAAATGTCTGGAATTTTGAAAAATCAAATTTGGCTGGATTAAGTATGTTAAACTATGTCACCTTACCAATTTTTAAGGTTATGGAGTAAAAACTTTTGACATAGCAGCTGTTTTTTGAATTAAAAATATTTTCAAATTTTTAAAGTAAATCTGAGTGAATTTTGTATTTTAATTTTTTTACACTCTGAACAGAGCTCAAAAACTATTTTCAATCATAGGAAATAGCTGAAACTTCTTACTGCGAGTCATTTTGGCTGTCAGTTTTTGGAAAAACATCAAGGAAAGCTCATTAAAACTAAAATTCTAAAAGAAAATTTTTTTTTTTAATGTGGATTTTTAATTATTATATTTTATAATTATTTGTTGATTCTTTTACGTCTGGTATGGATTTAATAGTTGAATAAATGAGAAATCGACTTTTCCAGAGCAAAGATGTTTATTATAAATATTGTTCCCAACGTTTCGAGTCTTTATAAGACTCCTTTTCAAGGGATTCTATATACATATTAAAATTGAATTAGTATTACATTAATTACATATTTTTGAAATTATTAATACATATTTTAAAAAAAAAAAAGTTTACCTATTAAGTAATTTTTTAAAAAATTACTGAGTTATATTTGGTGACTGTTTAAAAAAACAAAAATTTTTTTGTTAACAGTATAAATTTGATGTTCTACTATAAACACCATGAATACAACTGAATTAATTTTGACATTTGGTATATTACTAACGAAATTTAAGTCTATAAAAAGTCTATATTTATAAAAATATAAGATTTAAAAAAATTTTTTAGTTACATATGCTTCATATTACAAGTTAAGAATTAATAAATATATAAAGTCAAGTGCTAAGAATTTCTATAATATAAACAAATAGACTTAAATTTCGTTAGTAATATACCAAATGTCAAAATTAATTCAGTTGTATTCATGGTGTTTATAGTAGAACATCAAATTTATACTGTTAACAAAAAAATTTTTGTTTTTTTAAACAGTCACCAAATATAACTCACAAGGGGAGTTCAATACATTTGGAACACCGAATTACACCAAATGGTTATGGATGAGTTTGTTAGGTTGAAAAAACATGCCGACTACCCTCCGTTTCTTCCAATGGGCCTTCTGGGCCTAGAAACGCAGGGCTCAATGTTATAAAATAGGATTTTTTGGTAATTTTCAAAGAAACGCCAAAACCTTGCAAGTTAACCAAAACTCTTCTGGGTGGTCTCATTTTTTTGGTTTAAGTATCACCTTTCATAGGCCGTAAACCGCAATTTATTATCACTAATTCTCTCATCACTATAGCCAATTAACCAAACGGTCATTTTTAGCTAAAAATGACCAATTTTTAAAATGCTACCAAATTTGTAATTTCTGACGAAAATGGGTTTTATAGGTCTGAAAAAATTTGTACAAGCTTCAAGTTTCCAAAACTTCTTGACTTTACCTTTTGCAATTATTTGTTAACCAGATATGATAATTTGAAGTCACAGTCCCAATTTTACGATTTTTTAAAAAAGCTCATTTTTAATGGTAACTTTGAAGAGCCATTCCTTAAAAATTAATCAAGGAAATGAGACGAGCAATGAATTTTTGGAAATTTGAAGCTTGTACAAATTTTTCAGATCTATAAAACCCATTTCCGTCAGAAATTACAAATTTGGCAGCATTTTAAAAATTGGTCATTTTTAGCTAAAAATGACCGTTTGGTTAATTGGCTATAGTGATAAGAGAATTAGTGATAATAAATTGCGGTTTATGGCGTATGAAAGGTGATACTTAAACCAAAAAAATGAGACCAACCAGAAGAGTTTTGGTTAACTTGCGAGGTTTTGGCGTTTCTTTGAAAATTACCAAAAAATCCTATTTTATAATATTGAGCCCTGCATTTCTAGGCTCAGAAGGCCCATTGGAAGGAACGGAGGGTAGTCGGCATGTTTTTTCAACATAACAAACTCATCCATAACCATTTTGTGTAATTCGGTGTTCCAAATGTATTGAACTCCCCTTGTCAGTAATTTTTTAAAAAATTACTTAATAGGTAAACTTTTTTTTTTTAAAAATATGTATTAATAATTTCAAAAATATGTAATTAATGTAATACTAATTCAATTTTAATATGTATATAGAATCCCTTGAAAAGGAGTCTTATAAAGACTCGAAACGTTGGGAACAATATTTATAATAAACATCTTTATTTGTTTTTTAAGTTTTTCAAAACTAAAAAGGTTAAATACCCTGAAATAGAAATTTTAAAAAAGAATTATAATTTTCTTTTAGAAAAACAGTAATTTTAAGTGCAACAAAAAAGAAAAGAATTTCCCAGTGTTTCAAAAATCCACATTAAAAAAAAAAAAAATTTCTTTAGAATTTACGTTTTATTCAGCAATCTCGATGTTTTTCCAAAAACTGACAGCCGAAATTACTCGCAGTAAGAAGCTTCAGCTATTTCCTATGATTGAAAATAGTTTTTGAGCTCTGTTAAGAGTGTAAAAAAATTAAAATACAAAATTTACTCAGATTTTCTTTAAAAATTTGAAAATATTTTTAATTCAAAAAACAGCTGATATTTCAAAAGTTTTTACTCCAGAACCATAAAAATTGGTAAGGTGTCATATTTTAACATACTTAATCCAGCCAAATTTGATTTTTCAAAATTCCAGACATTTGTTTTCCTATTAGGTCATTTTCACTAATAATTACTTGAATAGTTTCTTATAAAAAGTCTAATTTCCTGGAATTGACTATATATGTATCAATAGAAAAGGTTTAAAGGCATTAAAAAAAAATTTATTTTATGATAAATTTTGAATATGAAATCGGTTCTGCCTAAATTTGCACATAAATATAGCTTTTTTCGCTAAATTTGCATTTTCAAAATCGGAAAATTTCACTAATTATCGTTATAACTTTTCCGTATGAAGTAACCTCCCAGTTTGAAGTAATTTGAAGTGACGGGTTTTGAGTTATGAGCTACAGCCGCTACGGCTCACATTTTCCAATTTTTCGGGTTTCCACATGAAAATTTAAAAAAACGGTTTAAAAATTCGGATATCCAGGGAAATTTCCGATCGAAACCATTTTTCTAATAGTATTTTTAACATTTCTTCATGTTTTTATATAATGAAGCAAAAGTTGGTGGCTGAGAGCTTATGACTAAATTTATTATAACTAAACATATATGATCAAAATATAAATAAATTAATGCAAAAGATGTTTTAGTTTGTTAAGCCGAGCATCGCGAGGCCAATTAGCTAGTAAAAATAAACTTGACATAAAAAATAACATTTTTTTAAATTTTATATGGAAAATTTCGATGTTTACGAAAAAAAAAAAAAATTTCACACTATCTAGGGATATTTAAGAAAATTTAAAAACATTTCAATAAAAAAAAATATCGATTATCTCACCCGGTGAATAAATAAATATAAAAATAAACTCCACATAAAAATAGCATTTTTTTAAATTTTATATGGAACATTTCAATGTTTACAAAAAAAAAAAAAATTTCACATTATCTAGGAATATTCAAGAAAATTTAAAAACATTTTAATAAAAAAAAATATCGATTATCTCACTCGCTGAATAAATAAATATAAAAATAAAATGGTTCCTAAAATATCCTATTAGAAGCCGCTACCTCTGCAAAAAATAATTGTGATACGCTTAACGCACCCTTAGAAATAATTAAACTAACTGTTTAGCTATTAACCCAAGACATGATATAGGCGTTTCTCATCCATCTAAAGAGAATTTTTCAGATATAAAAAAGGATCAATTGACAAACAATTTAATACATTTATTAAATCGATTGTAAAGACATACAATACATGGCAAACATTGCTTACGTTACAAATACAAATCAAATAAACTTACATGTCGTTTCAATTTTCCGCAACCTCTAAAAACAAAAAGTTGCATAGACAATTCAGATGGGTATTTCAGATGTCATCCAAAACGAAATGATACATTAATACAACGATATAATACAATAATAACATCGATTTGGCGAGCAAATACAGATTTCTCACCGATTATCTCTGAAAAAGCAGTATATTATTATATCGCCAACTACGCATCAAGGGGTGAAAAAATTTCAAAAAATTTACAGGAATGTATGAACGAAATTTGCCAATCGATGTCAGATAATTTACACGTAAAAACAGCAATTCAAAAATTATTTATTTCTACTATGGAAGCAAATGATTCAACATTAATTGAGACATATAAAATAAGACCACCTGAACTTGAGGATTTAAATTTGATAAATTTTTGTAAACACTACAGAGTTTACAACAATAAATTTATAAAAAGACGAAAAGAATGCATTGTAAGAATATTTCCGAAAATAAACATTGTTGACAATGAAACAGAAGATGAAAAATATTATAAGTTACATTGTATTTTAAATGTATCATTTAGAAATAATAAAAATGATATTCTAATTAATAATTTAAATCATGATTCATGGAAGGAACTATATAATTCTTTAAACATTAGTGAAGAAAATGAAATAAATTTACATGAATATGAAGAAACAGATGAAATTCCTGAATCCTTAAATGATGACATGGTTAGAAATCCATTTGAATATTTATCTGGATACTGTGAAAATATTGATAACATTGAATTAGGAAAAAGACAAATTGATATATGCTACGATTGGAATATAACAGACAAAAATATACCATCTAAAGATGATATTGAAAATTTTTAAAAAAATTATAAATCAGATAATTCAAACAAACAAAATTCAGATGACGAGAAAAAAAATATAAAATTTACAGAAGATCAACAAGAAGTTTTAAACTGTTTAAAAGGACAAATAGACGCGATTAAAAATAATACATTAACATCCAATATGATCAAATGAGTAATAGTAAAAGGAAAAGCAGGATCAGGATAAAGCACAGTAATAAAAGAAATGGTAAAAATGATAACATCTGCTTTCGGGGAAGATGCAGTCAAAATCGGAGCACGTACTGGCATGCCTGCTGTAAATGTATATGGAAAAACATATCACTCATTACTACGATTACCTTTAAATTATAAACAATTTGGTTCATTAGAAAATAAAAATGCCAAAAAACTACAAAGAATTAAAAAATTTGAAATTTCTGTTTATTGACGAAATAATAATAATAGGTTTACGTACTTTATATCAAATAGAATCACGGTGTAGAGAAATTTTTGCTAACGAAATTGATGAACCTTTTGGTGGAATAATAATATACTTATTCGGAGATTATAACCAATTAACGGCGGTAGGACATACGGCAATATTTAGTTAAAAAAAATCTACTGACAAAATGCAATCGCAAAGAGAACTTGTTTTTAAACAATTTCAGAAATATTTCTGTTTACAAAATGCACACCGAAGGAAATCAAACACCACATTCAAAATTATTAGATGAAATAGCAAATGCAGAATTGTCGCAGGAAAATTTCGAAGCACTGCATAATAGACGAGAATCTATAATACCTAAAAACGAATTAGATAAGTTTGAAAATGCAATACATTTATACCCGAAATGCATACAAGTAGATGCACATAACGAAAAACATTTAAAACCACAGGAAACCCATTAGCTCGAATTGTAGCCACAAATGCACCTAATGTAGCCATTCGTTGTTCAGATGATCAGGGTTACAAAATGTTTTATACTTATCTAAAAATTGTCGTGTCGTTACGGGCAAACTTATGGACTGAAGGAGGTTTAATAAATGGTACTTTAGGATATGCGAAAGAAATAATTTATGCTGAAAATAATTCACCACCGCAATTACCAGAAGCTATCATGGTAGAATTTGATAATTATAAAGGACCCTATTTATATAAAAATCTATTTCCAATAATACCTCTAAACCGTACATGGACACATAATAAAATACAATGCAGCCGAATACAATTACCACTTATGTCATCATATTCAATAACCATACATAAATCCCAAGGCCAAACTATTCATAAAATGTTTCTCCATATTGGAGACAGTGAAAAGCAATTAGGTACCACTTAGGTAGGATTAAGTAGAGTTAAATCAATAAACGATTTAATTCTAATAAAAGATTACAACAAATATAGATACGACTCTATTCGACTATGTGCTTCTTTTAAAGACAAACAAAAGTTTTTACACAAATTGAAAAACGATATTCATTAAAATATAAAAATAAAATAAAAAAAAATATATTCAATTTCATACATTAATAATCCAATAAATTATATTTTTTTTCATTTATATGCCTAAATTTATTTTAAAAAACAAAACAATTACTCCTAGACCAAATAAACTATATATACGATAAAATAATACTTATACAGATGATTAAATATGAAACTATTTATTTTTAACTTGGATTATTTTTAAATAAGAAATAATAATATAATGATTTAAAAAAAATTATAAAATAAATCAAAAAATTTTCTATAGCTTCGCTCAGTCTTATACTCGTCCCGGGTAATCTAGTAGTTAAATATATCGCAAATTCAGTACTCAATTACAAAGACTTGCTACAATTCGTAGCCTTCTTGAATATAATCGAAATTTTTGACCAAATTCGATCCTGTACTTGAGTTCAATGGGTCAAAACACCCAAAACCTATACCTTTCTTTTATTTATTTAGCTTAAAAAGCCAGGTTAAACTTTATTAGCAGTATCAAAATATTTATACAAATGAAATTAAATTATAGTTCTCGAAATACACGTACATCGATATGAATTTGTTTTCATATTGATAAATTAGGTATTTGAATAATTTATTGTTATTTATAATACGTAATGACAAATGTATTCTCTAATTATTGATATTTGTATTATGTCATACATATATATCATGACATAATGTATGAAATTAAAACTATAATTTTAAAATCAATAAATAGAACCAAACATTTTTCAAATAATTAGTTTTTAAATTTTGTAGAAACAAAGGATAGACCAAAATAAATTGCTTTTTTTTTTTGAAATATTTTATAAATCAAAAAGTTAAAATAAGAAAAAAAAATATTTCTTGTACAAGTTTTTTAAAGTTTATTTCTTTGTTTTTATTTTTTAGGTATCGAAAAGTCCAGAAAGAGTAAAAGCAGTTTGAGGAATTGTTGGAACTTTTTCTTCGTTCTTGTTTTCTTTATTTTTCTTAAATTGAGTAAGTTTTTTTACATGTATATAATAATTTATGTATATTTATTTCTCTTTTAATTTAATCCAATATTTTAAAAAAGTTAATAATAATTAAAAAATTAATTACTTGAAAATATTATCTAATAAGTGTAAAAAAAATTTTTTTATATAAATTTTGAATATATAGCATAAAATATGCTTTGATATTAAAAAACATAAATCCGAGGATATAAAATCTATATAACATTTCATATTATAGAGATTTTCTCTCTAGTCATTTCGTTAATCAACTCCCATGATACACGTGTTGAATAACTGACCAGTTATATTGATGATTTTAAGCTTTTAATACTTTATAATATGTATGCTAAATATAACAAGAAATAACCTGCAGGATATCGATATTTATGAATATTATGAAAATTAAAGAGCCAATAGAGATTACACTGAATTTTTAATTTATTTTATGGAATTTATCTTTACTCGAGATTATTTCTCATCATTATTATTTGATTAATTTTTAACATAGAACATGTTCATTGGATGGGGTATTTAAAAAAGTCTGACACGACAGGGGGGGGGGTTAAAAAGTGACATTTTAGGGGGGTAGAAATGGAATTCGAATATTTTTGATTTAAAGACTTGGAATATTTTGAAGTGGGAGTCAAGAACAAGAACTTCAATGTTTCATGATTGTTGTGTGTTAAAACATAAACCAGTTCTAAGATTTTTATTTACTTTTAAACTGAGTTAAATTTTTGATTCAAGAAATACAGACTAAAAATAGATCTGTTATTTTTGCATTTATTTTGAAGCTTTTGTTTATATGCCAAGGACCTTATAACAGCTATTTTCAAAAAATTTTCAACTATTTTAAATTAATTTCAATTAATAGATTAACAAACCGTTTAAGATAATTTTAAGTTTAGTAAAATAAAAATTATTAAAATTCTTACCACTAAAATTTTGCTAAGATTTTAGTTTTGGTCCTCATAGAGGAACTATTGTGATGGTTCAAATTTTGATTTTTGATTTTTTGGCATATAATTCATTTATTTCCATGACAGTACTTATATTCGAAAGTACAATTTTTACTCGATATCTCGAACCTGATAACTAATTTTTTGAAATTTTTTTTCCAAAATTTTTTTACAAAAAAATACAAAAAACACCAAATATTTTTTTCTTTTTGGACGTAGTACCTAATTTATTTCTATGAAAGTACTAGTTTTAGAAAGTTTGTTTATAGTAATTTTTTGGATCTGATACCGAATTTTTTCAAAATTTTTTTCTTATAATTAAAAAAACAAAAAAATTAAAAAAACTGTAATATTTTTTTATTTTGTGTAATACCTCATTTTAATTCCATGAAAGTACTAATATCTGAAAATATTGTAACCGGTGATATTTCACAACTATTAATGTATCTATGATTGCGTAATCGGTGATATCAGTGGCATATTGATGTATTAAGCTCATTGTTTGAGCTAGTTCGCAGCGTATTTTTTTTTACTCACACTACACTGTAAAAAAAAACTCGTTAGCGGTCACCAGGATTCCGGTTATATCAGCTAATTTTTTTTTTAATTACTACTTCAAATCTTATATTTCAAATTATAATCAAGAAAAGTTTCAATTGATTGATATAAAATTTTAAATTTTACTATAAATCAAAGTTAGTAAAAAACAAGAAACTTTTTGTTTATTTTTTATTTCAAAAAAAAAAAATTAGGTCAAATATAAGTACTTTTACTCAGACTGACAACTTTATAAGGATTTATTACAAACTTTATTTTTTAAAAAGTTAATAAAAATAAGCGTAGATAAATTAATTGTTACGGTTAGTGAACAATGTTTTAAGCTATAAGATTATTAACAAGTATAGAATTTATCGAACTTTTATCGAACATTTTTAATTGTTTGTGAATACACTTATACTAACAATTTTTACAATTTGTATAGCAATCTAGATGAAACCAAAGTCAATTGTTTAAAAATACTAGTAGAAAAATTTTGAAAGATATTTTTAGCATTTTTTATTCCTCTGCTATGTCAAGAAGACGCAGGAAGCCGCCATATTTAAAAATGAAGAAAAATATTCCCTACGTAAAATAAAAAGTATGGAGATTATTAAAAAAGGTCTTTTGAAATAAAATTTAATACAATGAACACTAGCCATTTCCTACTAACTTATATACTGTGATAATTCCGTTTCTTTCGTGAGAAAGTGAAATGCCATCTAGAAGTAAAATGCAAACTAATAAATATGAATTTATAGTAACAAATAATACCAATTCAATGAATATCACTTTATGATGAAACTTCTATTTTTCACTCTTTTTAAAAGCGATAACTTTTTGACCAAAATTTTTTTTTTAATTCATGCAATTAGCAATCATTTAAAGGAAAATAAAATTCCGGCCACCTCGACTGGAATTTCAGTGATGGTGTCATCAACAACTTTAGTATAGCACCAACTGGATTTTTTCAGTGCGAAGAATATACACCATATTCGTTGGCCAGACTGAGATCATATATTTACAGTCACATAAAAAAATCAGGATACGGCTTGTATAATCTCAGCCATAGCTATAGAGCTAATGAGTCGCTTTAAAGACAATTAACTAAATTATGAAATTTTTTTGTTTATTATGCTATATGTTAAATAATTAAAAATTGAAATTCCTTGCCCTTATCTCTCATAAATCATAAAATTTTTGTTACCTCTGCTAAAAACTTAATACTATACGTCAAATTCTACAGCAAATTATAAAAGTATACACTTATAGGAGGCTCCGCCAAAAATCTAACAAAAATCTAAAAGTTTCCCGTTGCACGGCTAGCTTGAAAGATTGGTTTATGCAATCATCGGGCACTTCGGATTTTATAGCGGAAAATGAATGTTCAACCTATTAGGAGATCATACTTTTTTGGATTTAAATCTTTCATCTAGCTTCTTGCGAGTTATTTGATAAAACGTGACTCTCCGGGGAGCTGAAAATTAACCAAAATTTTCCCTGCTTGGATCGGGCTGAACTTTTCAGGAAAGGTTGCTTTTTTGGTCCACAGAAACATGATGAAACCCGTTTTTCAAAATCAGTCATCCTCTTCGAGATATTTATCAACATGTGTCCCTTTAAAATACATGGATAAAGCCATTTAGTAGCGGTTTTTCTTATTTTGCTTCACAATTTTAGTTTGACCAAGCACCAAACCAATAAAAAAAGTTTTTATTAACATTTATTTTATATATATTTATACATATAAATAATTTGAGAATTTTTAAAAAACGTTATTTTTTCAATTTTAAACGCGACATTTTCAGACATAGAGGCGTTTGGCCACGGTGGCCAAACTCCAATCCTCATTATAATGAAGCAGGAATTTGAATGAATGTTAAAAAAAACTTTTCTCGTTGGTTTGGTGCTTGTTCAAACTAAAATTGTGAAGCAAATTAAGAAATACCTCTACTAAATGGCTTTTCCCATGTATTTTAAATGGGAGGCATATTGATAAATATCTCAAAGAGGATGACTGATTTTAAAAAACGGGTTTCATCATGTTTCTGGGAACCAAAAAAGCAACCTTTTCTGAAAATCTCAGCCTGATCCGAGCAGGGAAAATTTTGGCTAATTTTCAGTTCCCCCGAGAGACACATTTTATCAAATAACTCGCAAGAAGCTAGGTGAAAGATTTAAATCCATAAAAGTATTATCTCCTTATAGGTTGAACATTCATTTTCCGCTATAAAATCCGAAGTGCCCGACGTTTGCATAATCCGATCTTTCAAGCTAGCCGTGGATTCCAAAAGTCTGAAAGAGTTTCCGGAAAGTCTAAAACTGTCCCAAAAAAGCAGCGTTTATAATTTTATAATATAGAAAGATATCTAAGTCAGAGAAATATCACCTAAATTCCGTAATTTATGGGTGCTTTTAGTCTTAGATCAACCACTGCGCACTGATTGCCTTTTGTTATGAATGAATAGTTTCGTAATATTTCTCAAGTTTTGTGTTGTTTGTTATAAACTGATATTTTCTTGAACTATTTTAGTCTTTTAATAAAAAGATTTTAAAACTGCTTTTCTAGCTAAAAACTTCTATCTACTTCAAAATCTTATCTACTTTTGAGTTTACTTGAGTTAAAGAATATACGAAGAAATTTTTATATTTCTTGTAAAATGTATTTTGCTTAAACCTATTTATGTATATAAACGAAAACGAATAGAAGCTTATTTGAAGCGAAAAATATAAAAAGGAAAAGAAGATCAAATACTTTTTATTAACAGAAGATGACCATATTGTAGCTGAATAGGCAACGAACAATTATCGAAACGTTGGTTTTTCCTTTTTTTTTCTTTACTTTTTAACTTTATAACAGATGTCTTGTGACGCTGAAAGTTTAAGAGTATATAAATAAAAAAAAGTTAGTTTTCTTGCTTTAGGGGCTGATGTATTGAGATAGAAAATTCAAGTGATAGAAAGTTGGTAAATTAAAATCACTTTTTGGTACTTTTTTTCAAAGCTTTTTAACAGTAGACAATTTTTTGTTAACAAATGCTTTAATAGAATTTTATAAAATGAAATTTATTTCAAGAAAAATCATCACTTTTTTATTTATTTTAATTTGTGACATTAAAAGGTAGAAAATTAAATAATAAATAATCCTATTTAAAATCAATAAAGTTTTATAGTACATAAAAAAAGAAAGATTTTTTTGTTTTGTATAATAAAACAGTAAAAATAATATTAAAAAATTTAAGGTGTTAAAAAAGTTAACATCGTTAAAAGATTTTTATAGAATAAAAATGTAAATTGAAACAAAAAACTTGAACATAAATGAATATTTTAAGCTTGGCACCAACGTGAAAAATGCAGTTATGTTATTATACAAATATAAAACATAATAACGAAAAACCAAGCTTTGTTTTAAGAGAAACGTCCCTCAATTTTTCTTTTTTTATTTTCATTTCTTTAGTTCTCATTTTTTATATAACTATATTGCTATCTTTATTATACAACTTGTTGAAGTTTTTATACATTTATATAGAGTAAGACCATAGAAAAACTGGTTTTGTATTTACTTTATACGAATCAGATTATGAGTCAGATCAACCAAATTTTAAAACTTGGCTATAATTTATCTATTTAATTAGTCATAATTTAAATAAAAATTTGCTATACTCATGTCTAGGGGTGTGTGGTTACCCGAGCTTCGGGTCGGGTCGGGTCGGTCTTCGGGTATACCCGAAAAGTTTCAGAGGTCTGAAAGTATAGTTTTTTCATCTGAAATTTCCCTGGCATTACGAATCCAGGGAAATTTCCGTTTAATCAATAATCAATTTTTCACAACTTAAATTAATTTTGAATTAATAAGAGGTAAAACTAGTGAATAAAATCCAAGTTTTTTAAAAAAATCTTAAAACAATTTTTTAGGTGTGTTGCACGTAGGTTTGAACAAGAAAATGAAAAAAAAATTCAAAATAAGACTGTCAGGGACCAATATCATATTGTGCAAAAGATTACCGAGCGTAGGCGAGGCTTTTAAGTTAATATTATTTAAAACATTTTAAAAAATTTGACATAACTTTTGTATAATTATTGTATAAAGTAACTAAAGTATAAGTACTTAGAAAAATAGTTTCTTTAAAATTTTTAAATACAAATTATTTTTTTTTTATAAAAATATAAATTGGGATATACTATTTTTTAAGAAAATCACAAATTTAAAACTGTAAGCATAATAAATATAATCATAAGTATAAATGTTAAAAAGAGTATAAATAATAATTCGATATATATTTAAAAATAATGGGCGATGATATTAACAACAATACACTGTAAAAAGTAACTTTCTTAGATTTACAAAAAAAATCGTAAATTTACTAAATTTAGTATATTATCGAAAAATTCTAAAATTCTCGATTTTTTTTAGTGATTTTACGAAAAAAGTTGTAAATTCACTAGTGTTCCGCGAGATCGAGACGATACGATATTTTGTATGATATCGATATCGGTATCGGAGAATATCGCGTTAGGCAATATCGTCTCGAATATCGTCAGTTTAGTATCGTCTCGATATCGAAAATATCGAAAATATCGAAAAAAGAAAATTAGTTTAAAATTATTTAGTTTGAAGTTGCAGCCATTCTTTTTTTTGATTGTTTATTAACCTTTAAAATTAAAACTTTATGAAAATTAGGTTATCAAAATTCTTGTGTAATAATGTCTGATAGTGAAAATACTAGAAAAATAACGTATCTTCCTCTGAACTTTTTCGATGACGGCTTAACAAGAAAATTTTTTAATTTATTGAATTCAGGTGTAAAAATGCCTATTAATAAGTCGATATCAGAAAAATTAATAATTGAATTTGCAAAAATGCAAGATAACTTAATAAAGATTCTAAAAAAGAACAAATCTAAATTTTCTTTTGCGGTAGATGGTTGGACAGCGGCAAATGGTCGATCTTATTACGGCATCACTATTCATTTTATAGATGAAAATTGGGATTTACAATCTCTTGCTTTAGATTTAATACCATCATATGGTAAACACGCAGGCATCGATATTGCAAAATTATTTTACAAAGCAATTAAAAATTACGATTTAGAAAAATTATTTGTATTTTTTAATTTTTTTTTTCGAGATCGATATTACCGATATTTTTCGAGATATCGTCTTTTTAATATCGATATCGTCTCGGTTTGAAAATAAAAATATCGTCTCGATATCGTTTCGATATCGTCTCGATATCGTCTCGAAAACGATATAATATCGAAATCTCGCGGAACTCTAAAATTCACAACTATTTTTCGGAAATTTACAACTATTTTTTGTAAATTTTTGAAAAAAAATTGTAAATTATCAATTTTTCTTGCGAATTCACAAAAAAAAATCGAGAATTCTCGAATTTTTCGATAATATACTAAATTTAGTAAATTTACGATTTTTTTCGAATATTTACAAATTTTTTCGAAAATTTACTAATTTTTCGAAAATGTTCTAATTTTTTTGTTAATATAAGAAATTTTCATTATTTTTTAAGCGTGAACGGAATATTCTCGGAAATATATTCACGGATTTGTAATGCCAGGGAAATTTCAGATGAAAAAACTATACCTTCAGACTTCTGAAACTTTTCGGGTATACCCGAAGCTTCGGGTCGGGTAACCGCACACTCCAACTCATGAGTAATAATAATTCTAACATAAATAATATCGCTAATTCCAATATAAATTGTAATATAAATACTAATTCACGCATATGTTTTATATTTTTCCCCTTTACTTATGCACAAAAAAACATTAGAAACAAATAGGCTTTGAAGCAGTTGACACGCTCTATCTCAGTAATTTTTTATAATGAAATAGTGCTTACTTGGAAAAGTTCTGATATTGTAGTAGATGAAATCAGTACATCATAATGAAGTAATTTGCGATTTTCCACCAACACCTAAAAGTGACCTAAATCTTTGTGGAATTCGCTTCAGTACTCCTTAGTCAAAAAGTTATAGCATTTAAAATTTTTGAACGAAGCCCCATTGGAGTTGGTAAGCCCCTTCCTGGGAATGAAAAAAATTTTTACAAAAACCGCTTGGAATCGATTCTTTTTTACATTCTAAAACGAAAAGCTTAATATGAAAAAAATAAAAAATTTTATTTAAAAACCCCCCTGAAGTTAAGGCCCCCTTTTCTAAATGAAAATTTTTTTTATGCCTTTTCTGTTTTTTTTTATTTTCTTGCTTAGAAACATTTAAAAAATGTATACAAAAATTTTTAGGTAAAAAAAATATGTTTTTAGGATGTTCATATGGGCCGTAGTAATATGAAAACACGAATTTCAAGATTAATATTACTTACCTAAATTCTTAAAAATACCTATCTTCAAAGTTTATTCAAGTTTCAAATTTCTTAAATTTTTTATTGTATTTATTCGTATTTTTCATTATTTTTTGTAAATGTCTCTGAAAGACTTGAAAATAAAAATATAATAATATAAAAGGTTTTGAGTAAGCAAATGCTTTATATTAAATAGTATGCCTTGGAATAGAAAAAATTTTAAAAGCAAATTATACTTAATATCTAAAGAAATATCATTTTTTAAGTAGTTTTTATGAAATAAAAGAAATGTGAACGTCATAGTTACTTAAATTGCTTTAATATAAATAAAAATATTTGTAATTCAGGTATTTAAGAGACGTCTTATTTGAGCTAATAAAAATTTCTTTTCAATGAAATATTTTTTTTAGTATTAACATAATTCATAATTTTCCATTACCTAAATATTAGAGGACTAATTTTGCATACCTTTTTAAATTTTAATGAGAATATAATATTAGTTTCTTTGTAGATTACAGAGAGATTTCTAAAGTATCTAAAATACAAAGTGTTTGTGATGAAATATTTATTTTTAATATCACTGTTAACAGTATAGAACTCGTTGACAGGTAGGGTGGATAAAAATGTCTAGGGTAGAGGGTTTAAGTGTGCCCGATTTAAAGTGGAGGGATTAAAATCGACTTAAAATAATTTTGAAATACTAAGATTAAACATATTTGTATGGAAAGAAAAAGGTCGCATAATTACCTATAAATTATTATTTCAGCTGATATGAGTTCTAAAATTCGTTAAAAATTCGGGGCTCAAGTTAAAATTAATTAAAATTGTATTTATAAAAATAAAATTAATATTTTACATGTATAAATATGGATGATAAATCAATAAATTAATATTTAATATTCATACAACATAAATAGTATTTCATAAATTATTAATAAAATATTTTAATTATATTTTTATTTAAATAAATTTATACAAGTAAATTTTTTTATGAATTTTACTCATTAATCGTTATTTAAACAAAAAAAATATACATTCAAGAGAAGAATTGCATAATGTATTATATAATCTATAAAGACCATTAAATCGTCCACTTAAGTAAAGCACAAATCATGCAAATCAATCCAAATTTATTTTATACTTTCTTCTTCGTTTTTTTTTTATTTTGAATATTTTATCATAAACGATTTAAGACGATGTTCTGATTATAATTAATAGACTATGCCATCGGTTTTCCATCATAATATTATATTTCTAACTTGAATGTATAGAACGATAATTAAAGAGTCAAGCTTTTATGTCGAGACTAGAAGAATAATTGCAACGTTAAACTTTTTGCCAAAAACTAAAATTGATCTTATTCTTTCTTTATGCTTCATGTTTTTATCTTTCCTATTTTTCCTCGATTATTTAACCTTTTATAATTTCATTTTCCCTAGTTTAAATTCTGATAAATATCATTATTTTATGTAAATGCTCATACTTGAAATAATTGTCTTTACTTAAATCCTTTATTCTTTTCATGTTTTTATGATTTTGTATTCAGGTTAGTAAGCTGTGAAATCTTGGAAAAATTTATCGAGTGAATTTTGTGTTATTTTCACCTTCAACATAAATTTTAGTTAATTATTAATTGCTCAAATCATCAGGGACTTTCGTAATAATCAGAATTTTTTCTATTGCTTTTTTTCTGAGTGAAAGCACGTTTAAGACTCCCAAATACTACAAAACTGATTTTAATTTTGAGAAGTTGTATGCATTAGCTTGATAGTTTCCAAAATAATTCCTAAGTATTGTTACGCAGTCACCCGACGAATTTTCGATACATCACTTTTGATCTCTAGAGATCAAAAAAGATCTGTGGAGATCTAAAGAGATGTATTGAAAATTCGTCGGGCATAGAACATTTTTGTCACGAAATCGAAAATTTGCTTTTTAATAGCAGGTATCAAACCCTATTAATTAATAATTTATTTTCTATTATAGAGGTCACAAAAAAGCGTATTTTAATGCAAAAAAAAAATTAAAAACAAAGATTTTTACAATAAACAAAGGTTAATTAATGAGGAATTAATACATTTTTGCATCTTCCATCAATAATAAACTTATATTGTTAAACTTATGAAAAATGATATTTAAACTCTTGGATTAAACAAAAGCATGAATACAGAAACTGTCATTTATAATCTAAAGAAAGTAACAAGTTTTAAAAGTAAATATAATAAGAAATAATTTTATACACACTTTCATTAGGTTTTTCAATGAAAAATGATCGTCTAAAAGCATAACAGTTTTATCCAACAAACTAAGAAGACATAACATAAGAAAATCCATCTAAAAACAAAAAGTTACATTAGATTTGCATAAAATTTCTTCATAAAATTATGTAAATTAATATTTAACTTAAAATTAGAAAAAAATTGCTTATAATATTTTTAATTAAATTTTTTTTGTTTTTTCTTTTAATTAAAAAATATTTTTTCTTTGATCTATTAAAAATAATTTATAGTACTAAAAGACATATATTTTAAAAGTTGAATAGCACAGAGTGAAAACGATTGACGATCTTTGTTAAGCTGCCAAGCTGTGATTATAAGTCTAAATAAAATGTTGTCAAAGTTAATAAAAAAAAAAATAGTAATAACTATTTATATCTCGTTAAAACTTATTTATTATAATCAGTACTATAATTTATCGCCCGAAACATTGGCTAACACGAGTTTTTGTATATGAAAAGATTATAAAGTTTTATTTACAGGGATTATAAGATATTATCATAAATTTAATTACAAGTTTAAATATATTTTTGGGTAAAATTTTCAATAGAGTTGTAAAACAAAGAGTCAAAAATATTAAATTATAAAATATGTCAATTCATTTTTAATTAACTTTTTGTATTAATTAAATATTAAGGATAAAGTTTGTTATTTATAAGCGGATTTGTAAAATTTTTATATAAATCAAATGGTACTTATGTTTTTAATTTATTTAGGCTCTTTGAAAAATAAAATAAAATCTTTTATAGACAGCGTGTCGAGTTTTTGAACAACTACTTCGCACGCTTACCGAATTGCAATTCGATTATGTGTACGTAGTAAATAATCCCAATGTCGTATATGTATTTGTTTTATGCGGCAATAGACATTCTTTAAATTCTATTTCTATTTTCGAAAAATTTCATTTGTGCTTTTAAGCATCAAAGAAGATTCATCGAAATTAATGACTAAATAATTGATATTGTATTTTTCATAATTATTTAGATGAAATTAATATACCGAATATTTTAACTACCATAATATGAAGGAATGCTTCAAATTTGTGGTTTTATAAAATATTTGAATATTTTGCTGCACTGTTAACGAGATAAAAGAGATTTTAGCGAAAATTCTTGGTGATAATCAGCTTTAGCTATACAAACTATTTCAAAAAGATATTTAAAAAATTGGGTAAACAGCTGTATATTATTGCGTTTACTTTAAAAAAAAAATTTCGATTTTGGCCATAACACGGAATATAAATCACGGGCAATAAGAAGGTCCTAGAAGGTCTTAAAAATCACGTAAGTCGTGGTTCCACAACTTTCTCGTTTAATCTGTTTTAAATAAATATAAATCATATTGATGCACTCTAAAAAGTAACTCTTTTAGATTATTATAAAAAAAAATAGAATGTTTTCGAAAAATTAGTAAATTTTCAAAAAATTTTGTAAATATTCGATAAAAATCGTAAATTTACTAAATTTAGTACATTATCGAAAAATTCGAGAATTCTCGATTTTTTTTTGTGATTTTACGAAAAAAATTGTAAATTCACAACTACTTTTTCAGAAATTTACAACTATTTTTTGTAAATTTTCGAAAAAAAATTGTAAATTATCAATTTTTCTTGCGAATTCACAAAAAAAAAATCGAAAATACTCCAATTTTTGGTTAACATACTAAATTTAGTAATTATACGATTTTTTTCAAATATTTACAAATTTTTTCTAAAATTTACTAATTTTTCGAAAATGTTCCAATTTTTTTGTTAATATAAGAAAGTTACTTTTTACAGTAAGCAATACATAAAGAAAATCATTGCATAATTTAAAAAAAAAAATTTAATCGGTTATCTTTAGAATTGAAATTTTTGGTCGTTCAGGTACTATAGAGCACTTTTTTATACACGATTTTCCTATTTTAAATTCGGTCATTCATGTACTGGTGCAAAAAACATAATATCACTTAATTTCAGAAAATAAAATGCTGATTGGGACCAAATTTTTGTTATAATGTATTAGTATAAGTTCAAACTAACCTTTAAAAATAAATCTTTTACCATTAAAAAGATTAGTTATTAAATATTTAACATTTAATAAACGAAAATTCTTAACCGTTCATGTCTTGGAACAAGTACCTTATTAATAAAAAATTTTCATTTTTTTTTCGAAATTTTTTTTTTTAAGAAAATTTTATTTCAAATTAAAACTTTATATTATATGCAGATTTTTTATAAAATATAAAACTTTTGAATAATTTTTCTTTTTTTTTTTAATAAATAGACTTGATTTTGGGAAAGCGTTGTTGAATACTTTTCTTTTGTTTTTTTTTTGCCAAGGTTGGGGGCGGCGAGCCTCCGGAGCACTCGATCTAATTTAAAAGTCCCTACCGCTCCATATATTAAAGTCCCCGTTGGTCAATCCTGCTGGTCCCTTTCAATAAGAGCCCTGGAAGTTCCAATGTTGTGTTTAGCTCCTTCGGATGGTGCTCTCGGTTAGTGCCCTAAAGTAGCACAATGCAGAGTTTTTTCCTTCTTTAGGAAGTCATACATCGTATCCTTTCAAAGTATGGTCCCAAAATCACCCTTCCTTCCAGAGTTCGGATAACTGCATCCTTGCTATTTTGTGAATTAGTGTTCCGGTCTACGCCCTCCCGTAAAATCATTAAGGCCAAGTGACGTTATGAAGTTCACGAGGCTTTGAGCCTGGCTTTGAGCTTTCAATGGCCCAACATCTACCGTGTTCGATAGTGAATATTTGTTGCTTTGAAAATTCTCTTTACATATTTCTTTTTTTTTAATCAAATACTGAAGTTAGTAAAAAATAAATTTAAGAACATCTTTTTGTAGTAAATCTATCAGTTTTTTCATCTATGCGAATTAAAGACATTCTCTTCATACAAAGGCACTTGCAAATTTAATCATCGAATATTATCGTTTGTATATTATATAATATATTATTGAACTTTATCGCCAGGTATAGTAACAGAAAACCCGCTGAGACATGCTGAGCCAACCACAATTCTAATACATACATATATATTCTATAAGGAGACCATATATACCAAAATATCTCACAGCATGCCAGCAATTAACACATCCGACAAGAGAAATCATTTATTTATAAATGTAGATAAATGTGGGTGGATATGTGTGTATACGCACGTTGTCAGATGTTATATTATTTGGTTGGTATCTAAACCGGGAACCGTCAGATAAATATAATATACAGATTCACACAACGCTGGATGAAGATTTAAGGATGCTTTTATTTATATAATGTGCATTGTTATTTGAAAATTATGCACTTCTAGTCTAAATTTAAAATCTAAAAATTTTATGACACAAAATATGAAAATAAAGGTCAGATGTTATTTCTTAATAAAAGCTCTCTGCTTAATATTAAATATATACATTGAATTAAATACAATTTGATGTTTATAGGTGAAGGTTAAAATGAAATGTCATTATTTATAAAATTTTATTAGATTTTTTGTAAAATTGAATTGCAATAAAAAAAAACGTTATTTTTATATTTAAATTAATTAGCTATATGAATCATTAAGTTATAGCCAATTTAACTTTACAGACGTTTTATTTAACAAATTAAGTAAAAAGTATAATGTCATTTTAAATCTTATAATAGTTTAATACTTGTCTTGACACTATATTAAGCTTTTTAACTATATAATCTTATTTGGTGGAGAAATTAACTTGTGCCAAAACCGCTAAATTGATAGGTTGTAATCTGTAAGCCAGAAAAGTCAATTTATACATTGACATTCTACCAATTAATAACTTACTTTAACTTTGTATTTAATTAACTTTGATATTTAATTTTATTTTAAACATATGTCTTTTATTAAATTTTAATATTTTATTAACTTTAAATGAATAAAAAATTGTTTACTGTGCAACAAGCGCAAGAAATACCAATGATAACAATTCAAAACTTTTTTTCTCATGTTCAGCAGGCTGGATCTACATAAACGAAAATCAAGCCACGGCGTCTAAAGATAACCTTTTTAGCCAAAAATTTTTTGAACACAATGAAATTGACACACCAAAATTAGATAACATTTTTTTAAGCACAGGTTTTATTAACACAAAAAATTAAGCGCAAATAAAGTTGAACACAGTATTTTCAACACATGAAATTCATTACATGCAAGATTACATGAATTCAGCAAATACAAAATTTTTTGCTGAAATTTATTTTGTATGAATTTTGAAAAATATTAAATTTGAGGGGTTGAAAGGGTGAAAATAAGGGTCTTACACCCCTATAACTTGGTTTTTGACGTTAGATTCGGATTTAGCGGCCCAAAATACCTACTATATCTCTTAAAAATTGGAAAAAAGGTTATTTTTAATTTTTTGGATTAATAGGGAGGGGGGAAGGGAATTGTAGGTGTTTTTTGCACCATTTGAAAATCGGGAATTTTTTTTACCGCACTTTTTTCCTTAGGTCTTCCTGAGAAGATTACACTAGATTTTAGTTAAATTTATTCATTTTCATAGAAATGTTAGTTTTGACTTTTTTGACACAGACGCCTTGAATGGGAGGGGTACTTGAAAAGATCTAACTGAGTAATGGGTGGGGGGTGAAAAAGTGACGTTTTTAGGGAGGAAAGTCAAATGGAAATAGAATATTTTTGATTTAGGGACTTAAAATAATTTGAAGTGGGAGTCAGGGCCTGATCAGGCCCTGATCAAGAACAAGAGCTTAGTATACTTTAGGTTTATGGGCTTAGGAAAATTTATATTTAGGGATTTATTGTAATTTCGGATTTAGGACTTATAATAATAGTTATACGTTTGATTTTGCAGTGGATCACAATAATTATAATATAATTTATTAAGTTTTGGAATTATAAGTAAATACCTAAGAACTTTTCCATATTTCAGTCAAAAGCACGACATTCAACTATTATAATAAACTGGAATGTAAGTAAATTATACGCTTGTCTGGTCATCGAAATATATAAGTTCATATACCGTGGTTTTGAAATTTCTTGTCTTATGCTTACTGGAATATTGTAACCTATAGGCAATAATAAGATAGCGTAAATAAAATAATTAAAAAAGTATGTAAAAGATAACAATTAACTTGGAAGCTATGGATTATGTAATTTGTTTTGTTTAAAGTGTAAAATCGTTGAAGTGTATCAAAGTTTTAAGATAAACTAAAACTATAAAATATTGT
Organism: Anagrus nilaparvatae; assembly: GCA_022575985.1. Classification (NCBI taxonomy): domain Eukaryota; kingdom Metazoa; phylum Arthropoda; class Insecta; order Hymenoptera; family Mymaridae; genus Anagrus; species Anagrus nilaparvatae. The sequence continues at coordinate 25,992,551 of JAKSXM010000231.1, read as the reverse complement.
CCGAATGATTAAGTTGTAAATAACTTGAAGCTATGTTTGTAAAGAAAGTTGGTATACTACGTAGAGATACTTACTGCTTCGTTATAATCTAAATCAATTCTATAACTGCATTTTGCTTTACTGGAGGACAAGGCACTTTCAAAAGTATAATCCCTTTATCATCTCTGCTTTTAACATTTCCTTGTGTATAATTATAGATATACACAAATATTACCACGAGAAAGTTTATCGTTATTTTGAGTCTCGAACTTGCCAATGACATGCCTCAAGCGATCTGCTTAATACATAGTTAATATATATGTTTATAGACATTAGCTTAGATGTTACATTTAAAACTTTCAGTTTGAGAGCCTCTAAAAATAGAAAAAAAATGATTTAAAATAAAAAATTTAAGGTTATTGTTACATATATTTTTATTTTAGCCTTATTTGGACATTGTTATTTATCTAGTATGCCTCGTATTATGCAAGGATTGTAACCCTTTACTTCTTTCTCTGTCATAAAGAAGTATACAAGTTAAAAGAGTTTATAACAACAGAGATTTTTTTGGAACCTTTTTAATGATCGCTCAGGATTTTAAAAAATAACCCCCAGGTTAATATACATTAAAAATAAGTCTTATCCTTTGAATTAATTTTCATTATATAAAACAATTAGAATAATTTTATTTATTATTAATATCTATTAATGAATCCTCATTATGTATATTAAAATTTTATAAAGTTTAAATATATCTGATGCAAAATATTCTGCCCCTAAGTTGAAATTAAAAGTAAAACTTTCGATAAAATGCGTTGTTGGCAGTTATTATCATGATAGAACATTCAATTGAAATAAAAAGTGAGTTCCATACAAAAAATAATTATCTGGAATACCAGAAAAAATAGTTCAAGAAATGTCAAAAACTGGAACAATGGTTATCGAGTCCGTAACAGTGATCTTCGTCATTAACTTTTTTAAAAACTTTACTCCAGTCATTTTCATGCGAATTAGATAAATATCTTATGTAATATGTAGAAAAAATCCAAAAAACGGGCCAATAGGCCCATAAATAGTACTCAGAGAAAGTTATCAGGGTTGGGACCTAAATATTCTTATTCAGCAACCTTGTAAATCATTTTAAAGACAATTAGAAAAAAAAAAAAAAAATAACCTTTGAAATCGACCGAAAAATAAATTTTTTCTGCATTAGGGCTAATTACTCGGGGTTGGGACCTAAAAATTTGAAATCAGTGTACCGAAAAATTTGCCTATCACGCGTAAGTAGCTTTGCACAAAACTTTTAAAAAAAGTGCATGAATCCAACATATATGGTTTCTGAACTATTACTTTCATTCGAAATTCAATTTTACAATGCGAAAAGTTTAGTTTTTCAAAAATTGAATAAATCGCTTATGTTATTATTTACAAAATAAATTTTTTGGTTCCTCAAAGAGAACCATTGTGATAGGTCAAATTTCGATTTTTGATTTTTTGGCATATAAGCACGTTTAGAGACCCCAGGAAGCTAAAAAACCAACTTTTAAAAAAAGTCTGTGTGTGTGTGTGTGTGTGTATGTATGTAATTGGTGATATGTCACAAACATTATGGAGTTAAGACCTAATTTTTTTTTCAAAAATTTTTTTATCAAAAAAGCTCGAGGTACTTTTTTTTTTAATTTGGATGTAATACCTCATTTATTTCCACGAAAGTACTTATATTTGAAAGTATGGTTTTTACTCGATGTCTCGAATCTGATAATTAATTTTTTGAAAATTATTTTCCCAAAATTTTTTTAACAAAAAATTACAAAAAACATCAAATATTTTTTTCTTTTTGGACGTAGTACCTAATTTATTTCTATGAAAGTACTAGTTTTAGAAAGTTTGTTTATAGTCATTTTTTGGATCTGATACCGAATTTTTTCAAAATTTTTTTCTCAAAATTAAAAAAACAAAAAAAATTTTAAAACGACAAAATTTTTTTTTTTTGTGTAATACTTCATTTATTTCCATGAAAGTACTCATATTTGAAAATATGGTTTTTACTCGATATCTCGAATCTGATAATTAATTTTTTGAAAATTTTTTCCAAAATTTTTGATGAATAAAAAAAACTTTTAAAAGTTAATAGAAATGTATGTATGATTGCATGCTTGTTATCCGTGATATCTGCGGCATATTGAAATATTAAGCTCATTGTTTGAGGAACCTTAGTGTCAGCCAGTTGGTATTGAAAAATTTTTCTAAACAAGTTTTTTGTATTGGATCATTGTTATGGGTGGTTTTGCCCGTTTGATATTAATAAAATAAAATAAAATAAAGTTTTTATCAGTAAGTTTAAATAGAAAAAAAGTTTTGAAACACGAATAAAATAGTATACAAAAACGATAAATAATATTGGCAACGAATTATATTTATGTTAAAATAATTTAAGAACATTTAAACAACATAAGAAAGCTTTTAAAATTTTATACATTAAATGAAGATAATTTATTATCAAATGGAATAACATTTATATTTTTTTTATCACTTTTTAGAAATTTATTTAATTTACAATTAAATATGATCAAATTTATGTTTTACAAAGAATTTTATTCCAATTTAATATTTTACTACATATCTACATCAAAAAATTCATTTATCTTCGCTTATATTTAATCTTTTTAATTAAAAATTATATTTTAAAAACTTTTAATGAAGTGGAGGCTGAATGACTTAAAATTTAATTAATTTTTTAAGAATTTCAGTAAAAACAGAAGAATTAAATATTAAGTTTATAGATATAGAGAAATATCATCCTGAGTTATATAAAAGCCTTAATTTTTATTTTAGGTCAACCATTTATTAATTTAATATTAGTCGGCCCCAGGCCCTTCGCTTTTCTTCGAATGTATCGGTATTTAAAAATTTACTTTATTTCATATATTAAGGAATAATTAATTGGGCGCTCCATAAATTGTATTAAAGACTCAAGAAATTCCAAAAAGCTTATAGATAGTAATTTTTTTTGAAATTGTAAATTTTTTTCTTACATTATAATTCATTATGTTTCATAAATTTTAAATTATTATTCATCTTTACCTGAGCCAATCACTTAAATTGGAAGATTTTATACATCTTGATAAACATAATGTATAATTGGAACATTTTCAGCAAAATTAAAATTTTTATTATATTTTGCTTTGGTCACTTAAAACTATCATAAAATTTTAAAACACATTTTACGGGTAACTTTTTTTATCTTGATTAAAATAATTTAATATTCTCAAAATTCACCATTTTGACAAATAAATATGACAACAAATAATTCAATTGAGAGACATCAAATAATAAAGAATGGTCGAAAGTTTAGCACATTTTTGGGTAAAGAATAAAAAGTTTAAAAATACTTTTTAAAAAACTTGGTTTGACTAAAAATTATTCTTGTCAAAAGTTAAAGAGGTCATTATTTTTATTTTATCGAAGTAATTAAATTTTGCCCTAATTTAGGGTAAAAAATACCCCAAAAATAAAGAAAATAACTTTAAAAACTGAAGAATATTTTTTTTATTCTTATTTTTCGGGCTTGCTATGCTATTCTTTACTACTATGAATTAATGTTCTTTCATAACCATAGACTTTAAAATAATATAACTAAAGAAATTCTTTTTCCCATTCATAAAATTTTAAGTACTTATGCAGTTTAATATTGCCTTGAATTATGCAAAGAATTTTGATAAGCTATATGTGTCCATTAAAATGAAATTACATTCTTTCATACATTCATCAAGATATATTTAACTAAAATAGAAAATTAAATTCCTTTTCGAGCTTTACCTTAGTGAGGCTAAATAATATTTTATTTATAATGAATTTTTACATTTTTTTATTAAATAAATATAAATAAACTTTTAAAAGATAAAATGACAAAATTGATTTAACTAAAACTAAGTTACTATTTTTTATTTAAGATTCAGGGTTTCTTTTAGACTGTGCAGCTGAGTAAATCTTACAGATTTATCAATTCATGACTCAGAATTGATTAAGTAGTATAGTCAAAGGTCACTTATATTACAATATAAGGAATTATAAACATTTTTTTACATCATTGGTTCCAAGAAACTAAGAATCTAAACTGTTTGAGAGTGGGATTATTTAAATCCAAGATTATTTCCTAAATTATTTACTCGAAATACTTTTTTTTCAAATTATTCCCTGTGTTAATTGTTTAGTTGTGTTGATAAACGTTGATAACCAAATAAAAAGTTTTAATAAAATAAAAAATTTGCATTAACGCAATTGTACATATTAATTTTCAGCTTCACTACTGCCTTGGATGTTTGGATTTCTAGAACCTTTGGCCTTTGAATTAACATTGTGAGTGTAGTGCCAATTATGTAGCTATTTCAATCTAAAAATTGATGTTTTTAATCTAAAAAAAAAACAATTACTTGTTATAAACAATTTGTAATTTTAATTAAATTAATTTGTAGTATGGTTTAATTTTTAATTCAGTTGTTAAACATAAAAATTAATTAAATAATTTCTTGAATACAATTTTTAAAAGCATGATAATTCTTTTGAAATATAATAAAATTCTTAAACTCGTAATCTAACTTATAACAAGAGTAAAAAAAAAGTTAAGCCAAGAAATAAGAAAATGAAAACAAAAGAAAAGAAAAAAAAATGAAGAAAAGAAAAGTTCTTATTATGTGTTAGAAAATGTTAAAGTTTCGTTGGTTATTCACCTTATAATTGTTGCGCTTCTTGAAAAGTATATTTCTTTGGAGATACTAGATTTACAAAAAACCACAAATAAACTCATAATTTTATGTAAGATTATTTATGAATAAAATGGGCGTTGTTGCGTATTCTTGTTTTGAGCAAAATCATATTATTTCATCTCGTCCCGTGTTGGTCGTTTTTCAAATCTCTTTTCTCTCTCTTGTCCTCTTATTATTATATATTCAGTAGTAGTATAATTTTCATGTATATGTATAATTTTTGTTTATGTATTTGTATGAATTCTTTAGTAAATGCGTTATGCATAGGTATATTCCGCTGTAGTACTGTCATAAATTTCCGGCTACGAGAGTACAAAATGCTAGCTACCCCTCTTAGATGAGCTTTATTCAAAGCCGTAGTGCTTGATGTTTCGAATGACACCTGTGAAAGAAAAATTATGATACTATGTTGGTAACTTAGTCAAGATATACATTATTTAAATTTTATTTTAATGCATCAAAACATTAATTTACGCGGATTAAAAAAATTATTCTTGATTATGTAAAAAATTCGTTATAAGTATTTTTGCTAGAAATATTTTGTACAGTCCATTTGAGGAACTATTCTAATATAATATAACTTTGAAGACAAAATTTGCAATGGGGTTCAATTTTTATAGATTTAAGTTATTTGTTTGAATTATCTTGAGCCAATTTCCCAATAAAGATTTCACAAGTTGAAATTTCACAAAAGCAGACTATGAAATATATTTTTATAGTGCAATAGGATGGCCGTACCAATTAATGACCACTCCCTAATAAATGTCCAAAACCATGCTATTCTTATAGAAAACGTGTGGGCATTAAAAGGGAAAACTTTGATCACTAATTGGTACAGTCACTCTAATTTTATTTAAGTTTCATTGTAAAATTGTAAAATTGTAAAATTCAATTGTAAAATTCATCTAAATCCCAAGCTATCATTTATCGAATTTTATTTTTCTTAATTTATTTTTATATGAACAAATTTTAAATAACAAACAAATAGAAATCACTGAGATATGAACAGTTTTATACTTTGATAATCATTTGAAATAACCATTAATGTGAATAAAATTTGACGAAAGAAAAGGAATTAACGTTTGAATAAATCTGTATTTGTTTTTGAATTCGTTAAATAAAAAAGAAAAAGTCATTTGTATGATTGAGAAGAAGTGATTTTCTATCAAATATATTTATGTTATTTCACTTTGATAAAAATATAAAAAATGATATACCTATCGATATCAATATGAATATGCGATATCCATTCAACTAAATCATAAAAGCTTTCAAGAATATAACTAAGTTTTATCTTTCAGGTCAGATGATTCTCAAAGAGATAAATTTATTTTTTATTTTTTGAAACTAAAAAATGTATAGACTGTATAAAAAAAGAAGCATGGCTACATATAATAATTAGGTTTTGATTCAGAGAATTTTTGTTTATTCGAATTCTATGATACGAAATTGAAATACCAATTTAATTCAATAAAATAATTTAAAAAATAAAACTTTATGTGTACTACTTATTTTTTATAAATTCATACGAATATATTTTATTTTTTTTCCGAGAAATTTTTTTTTTAATATAATCTTTTTATTGATAAAATTACATTTTTTTGAAAGTACGTTATATTTTTTTTTCAAAGAGAATAAAAAAGAAAAAAATTATATTTTTTAAGGGGAAATAATAATCAAATATAGGTACTTGTATTTTTTCAATATTTAAAAAATTTTGTACATACTTCAAGTTTTCAAAAATTGTAATCTGTTTTCCTCAAATCGTTTTATTCCAAGATACAGCTTTACAAAAATGGTGTAAGAAATTGAAAAAAACTGAAACTCTAACTTAAGTTCTCTTATCTGGCAAGCAAATAATAGAAATTAGGGACGAGTAAAAATTTTTGAAAAGGCTATTGCCAGATAGTGATTTGACCTTCGCAACTAAACCTAGCCTAAGTATTGTAGAATCTGAAAACTTGTAAATTGTTTAATATAAAAATTTTATTTTAGTTAAAAAAATGCGGGTAAACGGCAATAAAAGATTCTGGATGTTCTGGTGGTTTCCCCTATGGAAGACTTTTTAAAACATTAGAGAATGATGTTTCTCATCCCACCAGGACTATAAAAAAATATTTAAAACTGGTAAATTTTTTTAAGCTCAAACAACTTTTTTTCAAGGAATATTTTACCGTCAAAGTCCGCTTTGCTGTTAGAGCCCATTTATTAAGGCTTCGCCTAACCTAGCCTACTTTTAGCCTACTAAAAATTTACTTTAACGGGTATTCAGTTACAGTTTATTTTAACCAGTTAAAGTTTTTTAACCTTTAACTTTAAGCTGTCGGACTTTAACGGTAACATATATACAAAGAAGTATGGAATCTTAGTTTACCATTTCGATTTTCCACCTGTAGAGCCACTCAACAGACTCTTTTTTACGGAAGTTAATAGTACTTATAAATTTATATGTTTCTATAATGTTTTTGAATAGAAAATTTTATAAATAATTCTTCAAAATTATAAAACAGGAATAGGTTTTTGAGTAAAAATTAATAAAAATTTTTTTTTCAGCTCAAAGGAGTATAATTTGGGTATTTGGTAGACTCCAAAAAATTACACCTATTAGTATAGAATTTTCAGGATAAAGAATTTCTTTTTCTCGCCAATTTCTACAAACTAACGAAATGGTAAGCGCATTTTAAAAATTTCCTTAATGAAAATAACATAATTAAGCTTACGCAGTACAAGCAAAAAAAATGAAAGAATTTTAAAAATAAAAATTTTCAAAAAATGAAACACTTAAAAATAAATAAAAGAAATTAATCATTTTTTATTTTGAATATATTTGAGTACAAAAAAATTAACGAAAAAATTATTAAGATAAAATTTTCTTTGTATTATCAGAGTATCATAAAACTTAAATTATGCGAAACTGCAAAGCCATTATCACCCAGCTAACATAAATTACAACTTTCAAACAATAAAAACATTTTTCAAACAAAGTATCTGGTACACTAGTTATAAGATAAACTTCAATTAAATTCTAATATAACGAATATATATAACAATAAATTATTTATAATGCAGTTATAAAAAAAAGAGTAATTATGCAATAATTTTAAAACCACGCATTTTTAATACATAAACTAATGATTTATTGAACGTATATATTTAAAATTTTAATATTTTTTGTTTACACGAATGTAAATTTTTTAATAAACACATATATATTATACGTGTGTATTTATATGAATTGCAAGAAAAGTTATTTTTGTAATACCAACTTTTCACATGTATGTCGCACTGCAGATCATGTCTAAAGTGTCAGAGAGGGATCACTTTATTTTTGAACATATTTTTATGGTTTATGAATATATTAGGCTGTATTCTATTATGGAAATATTAATAAAAAAAAAATAATTTTAACCAACGAACTGTTTGTTTGGAATTTAGCAATATTTTTTTATTTTTTTTTTTTTGCTTCAATCAACTCATTTCATCTAGAATTATTGGTAAGACCTACTGTTTCAATTTTGAAACAAGCCTAAAAATTTTCATTTTTAAATATAGAAAACAACATGTTCAAAATAACCCTCTGTGTATAAATAAGTTACTAAGATTTTAGCTTACCGAAAATTGAATGACGAAGAATACTAAACATGCAGCTATTTTTTAACCATTCTTAAAAAGCATAAGAGAATTTGGAAAAAATTTAACACACTCTGAAATCAATTGATTTTAAAGAGGTAATCCAGCCAAATAACTTTCATCATATTGGTAAAATTATTGTACATTTGTTTGCTGAAAGTTTTTAAATATTGATACATCCAGAATTAATTTTTTGAATCAGTGAATATTTTTGTGCCTTCCTGGGCGTAAAACTCAAGCTTAAAACTTTGGACAGATTTCCCTGTACCCGTTCTATACCTAAGCAAATGCTTAAACATATTTAATGCATAATACATAGTCCGGTTTCACGAAACAATAGTGCTGGCACTAATGCCGAAACTTTTGCACCCTGACTATTGTTTCCATTTGAAAATGTCGCACATATAAAAAGTGTTACTTCATTTTTTAATGCAATTAGAAAACATAAATAATGAAATTTTGAATTTTAAAAAATTATTTTTAAAATAAAATACGCCGTAATATATACATGAATGTATATATTAATAATAAATGTATAAATATTTCAGTCATACGCATACTAAATCTCGAAAATTAATAAAATTTTCTTTCATGTCTTCACCTACATAATTTGTGTAATATTATAATCATTATTTATTAATATGTTAAACTTAAGATTTCTAGCACATACTAAATTTTACTAGATAATTCGAAAAAAAAGTAATTAGCAATGATTTTTAAACAAATTTCTTTGCACTGCCCGTTAAATGCAATAGTAAGCATGAAGGAACATATTTTCTTACTTCCTTTTTTTAAATCCTTTCACACATTACACATACACGTAGAACCCTTGGAAGGATTCATTGTACTGATTGGGAATTCATCTGTGGAACTTTGTGTCTTCTTAGATTCATAAAATTACGTTTTCTCTAAATTTTGACAAGTGATTATTAATTTGGAATGTTTTAAATATCTTATACAAATTTTTACTGTAATAATTCAATGTAATAAAAATTTTCAGTAATATTTTTTTCTGTAATTTGATATTTGGATAAAATTTAGTCCCAAATATATGATGACAAGCTGCGAGATTTTTTTTGCAATCGTACTTATTCGCATAAAAAAACTTTTTTTTCGGGCATATAACTTAAAATCACTGCAGAATACTAATCTGCAGACTAATGATAAATTGCTAATTTCGACTGGAGAAAAACCTATTGGATTGCCATAATTTTTTTTATCTTCAGCCACTTTTGTATTAACCTTAAATTTTCGCATTTTGTTATGTTAGCGTAAATCAAAAAAAAAAAAAAAAATTGCTGCTAAATGATTGGCGCTACAGTTCATCAAGCAATGTCAAATATTCAAATAAGTTGAAAATAGAGCTAAGGAATTTTTAGACCAAAATATCCGAAAAAAATGGGGGGAGCAAAAAATCTCGAAAAAAATAAGCCAAACTCTATTATATTTATACATGCACACAAACATACAGACTTTCTTTTTAAACCAATTTTTTAACTTCCTTGGGTCTCAAAACGAATGCAAAAAAATCAAAAATCTAAATTTGACCTTCCACAAAAATTGCTCTATGAGGAACCAAAATATATTTATTATTTAATTGTAATCATGCAACTGTGGTTCAGAGATCAAAAATTAAATCCTTTTATTTGTGTTAGAAAGCTTAAATTTGTTGAAAATTTTCTTGGAAAAGACATTGATTTTACTTGAAATTTTTGTGTTATAAATAAACAAGTACATTCATTACATATTAAATAGAAATAAAATAAAAAAAAACTTTAACATACTTTTAAAGCTTATCTTATTGCAAAAAATTTGTTCTTACATATAAATAAAATACGAATGAGTATAAAAATGTATGCAATCAGATTTTCTTATCACCGCATTTTATGAATAAATTTATTATTCAAATTCAGTGTAATATGCATATTGAATCACATAAAAAAAGAAATCTAATCTTTACTAAAATGTAACTTGACAAAAGAAACTAGTATGTTTTCTTCACTTCTTATAGAAAACTAAATTAAATATTTTTTTTCTTCGCAATACTAAGAATTTTTGAAATATGCGAGGATAATTTTATTATTTATTTTTATCCATTTTCAATATTTTTTTTATCACAATTTTTTTTTTTTTTAAGTTTACTTCTTTCTTGTCACCGTACCGTAGTTATTATTTATTTCTACTAGTAGTTAAAAATGAAAAAGTCGTCATGAAAAAATCGTCATGAAATCGTCATGAAGAATTCGTCATGTTGAAATCGTAATGAAATTAGAAAGTGAAAAAAAGAAACTTATCCCCACTTGCCGGTAAATCTGAACGGAAGCGAGGGCTTACGGGAAAGTTCGTTCAAAGGTAGATTCGATCGTAATCGATGGCGTTTGGATGGATTCGGATTCCGAGACGAATATAGTGGATAAAAGGAAAGGATGATTGCATTCCCCTCTCTAACCAGTATACCCGATCGAAGCGAGGTTGCTCGGATGATTTCGGTGTTAAATGTTTTTCTTCCTTCGCCGTAAGACCCCGAACCCCGAGCATAATCGTGGGTGTTCGGAACACTGTGGTTCGGATAATATGATTTTTATGGTGTTAAATTTTAAAGTGAAATTTTAAAATAAATCAATTGCACAGTTTTAACAATTTTTATTTCTAAATTTTACATTTATAAAAATTGTTTTAGAATGAAGTAAACTTCACCCTTTTGTCCCTAGACAAACCTTTCAGTTTTTTTTTATTTATCGATTTTAACAAACAAATATTTAGTCTTAATAAATAGTTTTCATATTTATAAATTGTTATTAAAAACTTGTTATTAGTTTTCAAATGGTAATTTTCTTTTAACTACATGCGGTCTATAAAACTTGTGCGCAGAGTAGAATTAAACGGAATAGACCATTGCAAATTAAGTTTATCTCTGTGATTATTACGAATTTTTGGTCCGTTTTCCGGAAAATGGTCACGTTTCCCACTACAGCCCATTTTAGGGTTTTTTGGACGTTATTTTACTGTTTTGAGCTTTGGTAACAAAATAGAGTTATTCTATTTTTTTCAGTTACGTTTTTTAATGCTTATAATAAGAAAATCTGGTTTATTTTTTCAGAAAATAATAAGTTTTTACGTCCAATGCATCCAGTTTTAGAATATTTTGGCCATTATTTAAGTAATACGAGCTTCGAAATGAGCTGCAGCCAAAAATGTAACTATTTTTCGGTAAAACATTTTCTGACAAATGGACCCACATGTACCTAAAACATAATTGTCTCTGGTTAGGAAATTTTTTTGTAAACAGAACTCGCTACTATAAAAGAATGGCCAAAAGCACCCTCGCATGCTCTAAAGCAAAAAAAGTGACAATTTTATTGACAGAAGACCAACGTTTTCGTAATTTACGTACCCGAAAACATAAATAACATCTATTAGGATAATTGTTTTCTTTATAGAAACTCGGAGCATTAAAATAATAGCCAAAATACCCTTAGATGGGTTACAGCGGAAAAACAGTCGTTTTCTGGCAAGGGAACCAACGGTTTCATAAGAAATAATTTATTTGTTGTTACGAGTACTCTAAACACTAAAAAATAGTCAAATTGTCCAAAATAGGGATGCATCGAAAAGTTAGTAAATTTGCTATTTTTATCTATACTTTATATTGAAATTAATATTGATATTTATTTTTAAAAAAATTACAAATATCTTATATTAATTAAAGTAAAATAAAATTAATTAAATCATTATAAATTGTATTAAAAAGTAGTTATAAAGCAATATTGATTTAAGAAATGTACAGTTGTAAATGAATTGATTGAATTGAAAGTTTTTAGTAAATTGAATTAAATACAGAATAATAAGTTTTATATTTCGTAAATTTTTTATAAAGGAAGCAAAGATGCTAACTTACAAATAAGGGATAAGGTTGATTTGTGATCTTTGCCTGAGTAGATATTGAAATAATTTAGCTTAAAAAATGTCGACTGATGAAGATAAAATATATAAAAAAGCCTATTAGCAAACTTCGCAAAATTTTGTAAGAGTGCGACATTTTCCGAAAATTCGTGTGAAAATAAAAGTCCAAGACCTAAGATAGCACATTATAATATAATATGTGCTATAATTCACAGAGCGCATGTATACATCAAAATTATAGAATACGGTAATTAAGGTTTGATACCCTATGATTTAAAAATTATTAATTCTTGAAAGATAGTAAAAATCTAATTGCGGTAAGCGGAAGTTTTCTTTCTCCAATTATTGAAAATGCTTTGAGCTTTAAAAAAAATTCCGCTTCAATGTAAAATAAATAATCCAATATTAACTTCATTACTCACAATTAGTAATTAGCTTTCAAAGTTGATAATATTCAATGTAAAGATAAAGTAAATTTTGTTATTTTAGTTACATAGTGAGTTTCCATACACTTTCCTCTCTACGCATCATTTAAATTGGTTGGCTACATTATAAATCGAGCATTCTAAATGTATATAAAATTTGTATAGATATGCGAATTTTCAGGGCGTTAAAAATATGAATCAACATGATATATTATTCTGTTTAAAAAGACGTTTGTTGTTTATACTTATGCCAAACTAAGATAATCAAATAATATTTAATGAAAATATAAATATTTTCTGGTTTTAAATTAAAAACGGAAATTGAAAACTTTTATTAGCTGCAATATTTATACATTTTTTCATATCTATTTTATGATCAAAAATTATGAATAGCTTTTCTATTTTTATAAAAATATATTTTTTATCAATGGACGATTATGAAAAAGGATACGTCAATCAAAATTATTTTATTCATTTACTATAAATTTTTAAAATTTCTATTCAAAATTATTAAAATTAGAAATAATTTGAAAAAAATTAAGTAAAAAAATTAAATTAAGTTTATTTCAAATTTAATCGAGTTATTTTAAAAATGTATAGGATATATTATGTAATGAAAATACATATCTAGTTCACTGTCAAATTAATATCATCTCTTGCTGTATATATGACATGAAATTGTAATTTATAGATATTAATTAATATTCAAGTCAAAACTTTTTACTGTTAAGGGAATCTTTTCATCCATATAATATAACTTAATTTTAATTCAGAGTTCTAAAAGATAGTTTGAATAAAGCATGCGCGAAATAATCATTATTTAGAATTCTATCTTTGAGCTTCTATGAATCTCAAAATATTCAAATTTTTTTTTTAACATGGAACATGTTTATAGGCAGGGGTGTATCTCAAACATGTCACTTTGGGGGGGGGGGTCAAATGGATTTAGAATCATTTTGATTTAGAGACTTAAACATGTTTCATGTTTCGTCGTTTGTGAATTCACAAAACGGTTGAAAGTTTATTTTCTAATTGGGCTTAAATTTCGTGTTTCATAAACTTTTTTCACCCAGAAAATTAGTACTCATTAAATTATTTTTATTTTAAATTTTAACATGGAACATGTTCATTGGATGGGGTAATTGAAAAAGTCCGGCTCGGCAGGGGGGGGGGTGGTGAAAAAGTGACGTTTTTAGGGGGGGGGGTCAAATGGACTTAGAATATTTACGATTCAGGGACTTTGGTGCAGAAGTACCTAAGGACCTATGGTGCAGAAGTCCCTAAAGACCTTTGGTGCAGAAGTACCTAGGAACCTTTGGTGCAGAAGTACCTAGGGACCTATGATGCAGAAGTACCTAGGAACCTTTGGTGCAGAAGTACCTAGGAACCGTTGGTGCAGAAGTACCTAGGAACCTTTGGTGCAGAAGTAACTAGGGAGCATTGGTGCAGAAGTACTTAGAGACCTATGGTGCAGAAGTCCCTAAAGACCTTTGGTGCAGAAGTACTTAGGAACCTTTGGTGCAGAAGTACCTAGGGACCTATGATGCAGAAGTACCTAGGAACCTTTGGTGCAGAAGTACCTAGGAACCGTTGGTGCAGAAGTACCTAGGAACCTTTGGTGCAGAAGTAACTAGGGAGCATTGGTGCAGAAGTACTTAGAGACCTATGGTGCAGAAGTCCCTAAAGACCTTTGGTGCAGAAGTACTTAGGAACCTTTGGTGCAGAAGTACCTAGGGACCTATGATGTAGAAGTACCTAGGAACCTTTGGTGCAGAAGTATCTAGGAACCTTTGGTGCAGAAGTAACTAGGGAGCATTGGTGCAAAAGTACTTAGAGACCTATGGTGCAGAAGTCCCTAAAGACCTTTGGTGCAGAAGTACTTCGTGCAGAAGTACCTAGGGAGCATTGGTGCAGAAGTACCTAGGGACCTATGGTGCAGAAGCCCCTAAAGATCTTTAGTGCAGAAATACCTAGGAACCTTTGGTGCAGAAGTACCTTGGAACTTTTGGTGCAGAAGTTCCTAAAGATCTTTGGTACAGAAGTAACTAGGGAGCATTAGTGCAGAAGTACTTAGAGACCTATGGTGCAGAAGTCCCTAAAGACCTTTGGTGCAGAAGTACTTAGGAACCTTTGGTGCAGAAGTACCTACGGAGCATTGGTGCAGAAGTACCTAGGGACCTATGGTGCAGAAGTCCGTAAAGACCTTTGGTGCAGAAATATCTAGGAACCTTTGGAGTAGAAGTACCTAGGAACCTTTGGTGCAGAAGTACCTAGGAACCTATGGTGCAGAAGTACGTAGGAACCTTTGGTGCAGAAGTACCTAAGGAGCATTGGTGCAGAAGTACTTAGAGACCTATGGGTCAGAAGTCCCTAAAGACCTTTGGTGCAGAAGTACTTAGAAACCTTTTGTGCAGAAGTACCTAGGAAGCATTGGTGCAGAAGTACCTAGAGACCTATGGTGCAGAAGTCTCTAAAAACCTTTGGTGCAGAAGTACCTAGGGACCTATGGTGCAGAAGTCTCTAAAGACCTTTGGTGCAGAAGTACCTAGGAACCTTTGGTGCAGAAGTCCCTAAAGACCTTTGGTGCAGAAGTACCTAGAGAGCATTGGTGCAGAAGTACCTAGGGACCATTGGTGCAGAATTTTTAAAGAATTTATTGTAAAAATTAATAAAAAATAAAATAATATTATTTAAAAAACTATAATAATTTGAAAATTTAATTAATTTTGTTCACTTTGATGTCTAAGCAGCATGATTTCTATAATAAAAATCTAATTATAAATATTTGGATATAAATATTTATATTATGAACACAATAGATACTGTATTATCCGTGTTAAGTGAACATGTTCCATGCTCGTTGGTTGTGTAGTTACACAAACCAGTTATAAATTTTTTGAATTTGCTTTCAAGTGACGTGACCAAATTGAAATGACTTTGAATTCAGATTACTCGAAAAATTTTACACGTGTTTTTAAATTTTAGTGTCCTTTAAGGGGTCTGTTTGAAAATGGTGAAGTCCTAAAATTAAATAATTACTTCATTTGATATTTTTTAATGCAAACTCATTTTTTAAAATTAAAAAAAAAATGTCTAGTATAAATTTGAAAATTTTCCTTTGATTCACACAAAACTACCATTTCTGTGTAAATTTTTTCGATATCGGAATTTCATTTGCTTACGTAATTAACTACCGGACTTCTGGTTGTGGCAGCAGTAATTTTATGTTCGTTTAAAAATAAATAGGTTTATAAAAGGTAAGAAAAAAATAATTTTTACTCATTTAAAATGCGAGCACCACGGCATGATGGAACTTGAAAAAAATATTTTTTTTAGAACTTTATTTTTTTTTTCACTAAACATAACTTTTTAGAACTATACATTTTTTATCATTTTCTCGGGCTGACTCAACAAAATTAAGGTAGTGGCAATCGAAATTCTGGTTGCTATAACCGAAAACTTTGTAGCAGTATAACTAGAACTGGAACTGTTGGTACACTGTAAAAAGTAACTTTCTTAGATTTACAAAAAAAATAGAATTTTTTCGAAAAATTAGTAAATTTTCAAAAAATTTTATAAACATTCGATAAAAATCGTAAATTTACTAAATTTAATATATTTTCGAAAAATTTGAGAATTCTTGATTTTTTTTTGTGAATTTACGTAAAAAGTTGTAAATTCACAAACAATTTACGAAAAAAGTTGTAAATTCACAACTATTTTTCGGAAATTTACAACTATTTTTTGAAAGTTTTCAAAAAAAATTGTAAACTATCAATTTTTCTTGCGAACTCACAAAAAAAAATCGAGAATACTCGAATTTTTCGTTAATATACTAATTTTAGTAAATATACGATTTTTTTCGAATATTTACAAATTTTTCGAAAATTTACTAATTTTTCGAAAATGTTCTAATTTTTTTGTTAATATAAGAAAGTTACTTTTTACAGTGTATAGATTTTCTCATATATTAAGTCTTCAAAATTTCTTGCTAATATGTTACTCAGGTCGATAAAAGTTGTTTTTATTTTTTAAATTTATTAATTCTAAACTTGAAACTGAACTGTTCTAAAATAAGAGCATATTTCACGTTATTGGCACTATTCAGAATACTAGCCAATTAAAAAACATAAGACATTATAAAATCTAATAGTTAGATGGTATAAAATTGTAACAAGTCGTCAATGTATTATGTTGAAATTGTCATTAGTATTTTAAAAATAAAACGGAAGACGAGTATTTCTCTAGCGTAAAAATTAAAGTTAGACATTTATGTTACAAAGTTGCAAGAAAATTCAAAATGGCATGAAAATAAATTTAAGTGCAGTATATAATATATATAATATAAATAAAGAAAGAGTATCTTTAGTTATTTTAGCTTAATTAACACAACTTTTGAATGAATTCAAACATTAATTTTTTTTAGTATTTTATTATATAATAGTGGGTGTGTTTATAGTATGCATTTAAATTAATGTAATTAATTCAAAAGATGAGCTGTCCAAGACATTAAAATAACGTATGCTTTAAACTGATTTTGATTAAATTTTTTTTTTTTAATATTTTTTATAATAATTTAAAATCTTTAATTCTTTCATATTGAATTATTGTCATTTTAAAAAATTCGATAAACTTTCTTGTTCTAAAATTAAATTAATATTTAAAAAATAGTAGAGTTTTTTTAGTGTCAGCTTTACATTTCATTCTATGTATTTAATTTACGTTTGCAAATATGCATAAAAATGACCTGAAGCACCTGTGATTTTCCACACAAGCTCAGATATATTATAATATATGCGTCATTCATACGTAATCCAATGAAACTATTTTGTATAAATTTACATTTCTTACGGTTACACTTGTTATTATAGGTTGAAGTTAAGTAAAATCTATTATAAAATCGTCTCTGTGACAAGCTTGAAGCCATAAAATTTTTTGTATGATTTTAGTATAATTAAGGAAAAAACCTTTCATACAGAAAATTTGCAAAGATACGTATATGAAAACATGTATAAATTATAAAATATAAAATGACATATTTACTTTTTAGGTGAAACTGTCGGACTAAATCAAATAAAATATTATGATTCGTTTACTACGTGAATGAGGAAAAATTAATTTTAGCACTGATAAAATACATATAGAATTTTAATGCTTGTAGCAGTAACTAACTCTATCTGCAGTCTATTGACAAAATCATGGAAACGCAATCAAATTTCGTATTCCGAGAATTAAGAAAATGTGCATTATATATAATTAGCCTTACTTGTAACAAACGTAGCGGTTACGATAAACTTATTTCTGTCGAATAAAGCGTCTACTATATCCATCAGGGTGTCAATCTCGTGATTTCTCGAAAAATCATGATTTTAGTCTCTTAGGATCTTTATTTTAGAGAAATCCATTTTCATCCTGCAACTTCACCTTTTTAGCCTTCTTAATTTTCAAGATTTAAAATTTTCATTAAAAGTTCATTTTTGCCTTTGTAAGACACATTCCGTTGTAACCACTTTTATATTAGTGGATTTCTCATTGTTTGAAACATTAAATTGCACCATATAGTTATAAACATGTTTTGAAATATATGTAGCAGATACTCTCCGTTTATGTAAATGAGTTTTCTGGACCTAGAAGTACGAACCTACATGTTAAAAATTAGCTACCAAAGAACTCTCCTATCTAGTAATTTAATGAAAATATTTCCAATCGTTTGAATTTTTATGTATAAGCATTATATTTAACCATTATATTTGCATAATGCACATTTGATCCAAAATGTCCAATTTTTAAATGCCAAAATTAAAATTTTTGAAAAAAGTAAGGTGTGAAAATATTAAAAATGTCAAGTGACCCAAAAATCCTTACTTGTCTAGATTCCTTGAATCATCCTCCAGATATAGCTCCATAAAGATCGTGATAAATATTGACTTGTAAAAAAAACATTTGTAAAAAATGGTAACATAAATGTAACAGAATCTCCCACTTTTCTGTCATTTAATAAAAATTTGAGAAAACTTTATGACTATCTTCAGGGGTTACTTATTTAAATTAAATTTCATACTTTGAAAGAGTTTATTTGCAATTCTTAACTATTTTTATGCAAACACCCAAGTAATTTTTCAAGCAAGGTAAAATTATAATGTATAATTTTCAAATGTTTATCTTTTAATAAAATAATATATTTGAATATTTATTTTAATTTAAATTTATTATCAGAAAAAAAGGACAATAAATTTAACTACAAATAAAGTTCATAAATATAAAATTTTTGATGGACATAACTCTTATTGGAATGGTTGCGAGTGTTATTAAATTATATTTTCTTAAAACATTGTTTCATACGTGCAAATATATATTTGTCATCGCTTTGATTTATTTTTATTGGAATTGTGACAACATAAGAGTATATTTGCGTATAAAATATTTATTTTAAATGTAGAAAAAGAATTGAAATTATGATTTTGAAAAAATATATAAAAAGCAAATATACTTAGTTATTGTATTTGCACTATAAATTAAACTACTGTTGTTTACCTAAAACAACTTTTATTTTATAGAAATCATTTTTTTTATCTTAAGTACATAAAAAAGGGAGAATTAATAATTTACAATTAATTCAGAATGTATTTTGTATAACGTTCAACTTTTTCCTTTATTTTAACTTTTTAATTGAATAATTAATCTTTCAGTTTATACGATTGATTGATTGAATAATAAAGTAAAAAATTAAAAAGTTCATTAAGTATACTTACTGTATTATGTACAGTATTAGAGAATATCAGATTTTATACATGAAAATTTGGGATCTCAAGTATTATTACAGTAAGTATATTTTAATATAAAAAAAAAATTTCAAAATTTAGAAATAAGTTTTTTTGTAACAAATTTCAAGGATAGGGTATTAGAAAAAGTCCAGGTCAGCAGGGGGGGTGGACCTTTTTAAGGGGGTGAAAAAGTCAAATAGATTTAGAATATTTACGATTTAGGGAATAAGAAATTTTGAAATGGGAGTCAGGGCTTCGGGCTCTGATAAGATTTAACAAGAATTTGGGATAATTAATATTTCGGGATTTATTGTAATTTCGGTTTTTGGATTTATTACTGTTATGAGTGAACATGTTCCATGCTCGTTGGTTGTGTAGTTAGACAAACCGGTTATAAAATTTTTTAATTGAACTTCAAAAAGTTCTTTTTATCATTGCCATCGCTATCCAATGATGTATTAACAAAATTTATTAAGGCTTAAAATTATTTAGTTTTTATTTACATGACTTACTTATATCATGCTTGCACTTATTGTGCTTGTAAGTTATTTTTCAAAAATTATGTCAATAGTTGAATTGACTTGACAGATACCATTAAATTTTTTCATAGTTTTCTTACTAAAAATAAAATAATTTCTAACAATTGAAACTAAATTTTTATAAAAAAAAAAAAAAAAAAAAATGAAAATTCTAAAAAAAAAAAGTAATAACTATTCTATTTTTTATACGTTATTGTACATAAAAAAAAGAAATTTTCATTTTTTATTATTTCATTATTATAAAATTGTATAGATAATAAAAAAAAGATGAATTATATCTTTTTTATGATATGATTTAATATGAAATTTTTTTTTTTTATACAACTTTTTATTCTTTTTACATATTTCATATATAATGACTTTGCTCTTACATAAGCTTAACTTACTATTGTTTTGAGAATGAAAAAATTTTTTTTCTTTTATAATTTTTAATATTTTGTTTTTGTTTTTGTAATTCAGGAAAGTAATGCACTTAGATAAACAAATAAAAATCTTCAATTAAATTAAATTTTTTTTGTTGGAAATTTTCTATGTTACTATACATAATATTTGGTCGCAAAATATAAAATATTAGGTTGAATAATAATTTTTTCATTTCGTATATATAAATATTCTATTCGTGTATAACGTAAATTATATAAATATATATATTTTTTATATTGGCATAAAACCATAATAATAATGATAATAGTAAATCTATGTCGCATTATATGACATGTAGATGTCACTTTTCTCGCAATAGAATTGCCATTTCAAGAGTATATTATTACAATGTTTGCTGTATCTACTAAATTCAATAATTTTAAAAATTAATATTTTTAGATTACTGCTGTATCTTGATTCTCTAAAACGTGATTTTTTTTTAATTTCTGTGTATTATTTCTTCGGTAGTAGTTACCGGGGTAGCTGGCTTATAGCTGGTAGTGGAAACGTTTCTTGTTCAATAGATTTATTAGCATTATTTTTTGAAACGGTGCTCCTTGATACACCTACGACTTCCTCTGACATATGTGTTGATGCTGCTTCTGCATCCAAAATAGTGGTCGCATCAAATTGAAAAATTATTTCTCTGTACTGGACTACAAAATACTAATACAAAATACGAATAAACCAACGCGTATACTTTACTGACTTTTTCTCAAAATACAGACCTAGAGATACAACCAGAGGACCATACTCCACTAAAAAACTAATAGTACCTTATGTTATTAAAGGTTGTGGTACCAAAAGCTTTCAAGTATTAGGAATCAGGTACTGGAATTCTTTACCTTCTAGTATTCGATACCTTCCTTCTCTAAGTCGATTTAAAAGAGCCCTTCATAAATACCAACTCTCAAATAGACCAGAAATTACCACTGGTTGTCCCTCAACCCTAGTGCGAATAAATTAATTCGTAAATAAACTAAAATTCGTTAATTTTCGATTTTTATCGAATTTATTCCAATTTTTTTGAAAATTTACTAATTTTTTGTAAATAATCTATTTTTTTTTATTTATCTAAGAAAGTTACTTTCTACAGTTTTTATACTTATTTCTGTAACTTTTTCAAATAAACTACATAATTCATTCATTCGTGAATAAACCAAAAATATGAATTTTTGGATAGTAATTTTTGTTTCATTTATAAAACATTTATTTATTCTAAGCTTATTTTTTAAGAAAAAAAAAACTATTCTTATAAAAATGAGATTTATTGGAGCTTTTCATGCTCAAAAAAATAAGCTTGATTTAAAAATATCTGAAAATTTGGCAGCTAGTTGCCGTTTGAAAATCAATTTTTTTACAGTACTCTGTGAGATTTATGAAATAAAGATTAAAAAAAAGTTTATCTGAATACCGAAAAATAACGTAAATAACAACATTAAAATCTTCTCATCCATTTTTTTAACGTAACCTCGTATTACTGATTTTATCTTTCTACATACAAAAAGTTAAAATTTTTTATAGTAATATTAAAAGTTGAAAAATTTTTTTTTTATACGTGAATTTTATCTTAACAGGAAAAAAAAGTTTATAAAAAAAATACTTTAATGAAGTTACTAATATATCAATTATTACAAATTACGAGAATTAATTTAACTAAAAAAAAGATATGGAAAATAATTTAAATTGAAGAAAAAGAAATGGTCTTTTTTAATCTCACGTAAAACTTTTATTACATACTTCTTGCATATTTTTTTAGTTTTAAAATTGACTACAAAACGACATCTAATAAATGTTAAAATTTTTTTTTATAATCTTTTTTAGCCACTTGTCTAGTGTGTTAAAAAAGAAGAAAAAATGTATAATAAAAAAAAATAAAAGGTCGTCTAATTGCGGTTCTAAATTACATTTTCAGGTCTTAATGCTTTTAACCAAGCTGATTGGTAGACAGCACTCGTGCATCGCGTACATTTTACCTCATTCGACTGACTTTTACTAATTACGTTGACGTGCTTTAGTTATATTCTCTTTTCTTATATATAAATATACATTTATGTATTTTTCTTTTACATATATTTCATTTATATTTATTTATAAAACGTATTAATTAGAAAATATTAAATAGGCCAGTCTAGGGCCTTTTATTGCATCTTTTGAATATTTTGTTGATTTAAAGACTTGTTGAAAGCCACCTAAGATTAATGTCTGCATATTTCAAACTTTTTTAGAAAAACTGAAAAAATATTCAATTTTTAGAAAAAATACTGCAAACAAACAAAAATTATCACCTAAACTTATTCATATCAATTTGAACGGTGTCATCTAAAAAATCCTTTTTTGGTAAGATTTTTATTTATTCATGTGTCTTGGCGAAAAATTTAACATTTTTGTAAAATGGATTATTAGTAACCTAACACGTATATAATAAAACAAGCCTTTTGACCAATTTAAAGCTTTTTAAAAATTGTAAAATTAAAGATATAAAGTTTAGAGATAGAAAATTCAGTCATCCAAATATTATGCTAAATTTAGATTCAGGAAGAAATTTTGCTGTAGGCTAAATTGAAAAACTATTTTTATTACTACTAACATGTAATTGGCTTAATTTTAATTGGTTTGAAAAATGCCAAAACTCGAAAATACCTATAAAATACACAGAAATTTGTAAACGTTTTTTGCCAACTTGCCTTTTATAAATTCAAAAAAGGCTGAAAATCTATAAGTATTTTATTTAATTATTCCAGTGCTATTATTCACGTTAATTATAAAAATTTATTATAAAATATAATTTGAGCTTAGTAAAAGTTTTCATTTATAATTTAAAATTAAAAAGTCAGATTTTCATATGGTTTTTGTTATATTATAATCTTTATAATACACTAAATCCTCTATAAGATCATAAATATTCAGAGTTTCATTTACATATTTACATATTATAAAAAATTTTAAAAGTATGAATTTCAGTTTTTTTTTTTAAAGAAAATGTGTAAAATAGTTCTTATTCTTTTTATTTAAAAAAGAAATGTAGATTTCTAGCAACATTGTTTTCTTTAATTTTTATTCTTGGGAAAATAAAAAAAATCAATTTTTACAACATAATTTCATTTCCTTTATTTCAATGATTTTATACTCAAGTGTAAAGTATAATTTAAGAAAGTGAAAATATATTTGTAAAAATTGTAAAACAACACTACAACCTTTGTGTATTCTATCAATATTTATTTAAAAAATATATTTAAATAACGTCTACTTTTTTTCCTACACTCAATAATATTGACAATATAAAAAGTATAAAACATTATTATCTATCTCTCTCGTGCTGTCAAGAAAAATATTTGAATTGTATATAGGGTGACATCAGAGACGTTCGAAACCATAAAACTGATTTTATTCTCTACTTATTTCTTTTTTTTACAATATAATATATGCCACATTTTAACGTACATTTCAATGAAATTTTATATACTTATGCTAATTTTTTATATTATTAAAAAAGATAAAAGGGTAATTTTTTTTTCATATTTATCACCCAGTGATAAGAATTTTACAAAAGCTGCATGTAAAAATACTTTAATTGGGCCTCAGGTACATGTTATTGTAGCCCAAAATTGATCTTCACCAAGAAAAAAAGAACCTGGAAATTTAGGCTCCGCTTCCTAGACAACGTCTAAGTGACGCTTACGTTGTAAATTTTCTAAAATTCGCAAAACTAATAGTATGAAAAATGACACTTCATAACATTTCTTGTAAAAATATATATTGCTTAATTTTTAATACGTTGTATTTTTTGAAAATTCAACTAGACATTCAAGCAGTTAATCAAAATTTTGCCTAGCTGCTATATGACCACAAATTTTTTATATATGCTGATCATCATAAGGTTTCATGACTTAATCATTCATACAATCAGAATTGATTTTATAATGAAATGTAAGTTTTGCTTGAAAATTTAAGCAATTGCTTTTTATTGCAGACCTGTTGCATTTTCTATTAGTTTTCGTCTGATTTGAAAAACCGCGTGCAGCATTTCATGCATATACGAAAAATTTTAACGCCTGGAACCAACCTTAGACCAAATGGAATTCCAATTGCTGCGAAAACGAACAAAAATTTTTGAAGCCACAACTTAAATTTTTCAGGGCAAACTCATAAAAATTTTTTGGTTCTGGCAAGTTGAATAATTATTCAGCGTAGTTAAAAATATTTTGCCAAAATTTTCGCTAATGTTTAGTTTATTTTAATTGGTCAAATTTGTATAAACTTATAAAATATTATTTTCATTAAATGTGCGAAACTAATAAAAAACTTTCTGTTGTAATGAAAGTAAATAATCGTTGATATAACAATAAATTTAGTCTCAATTTAAAATGATTAAACAGCTATGTATTTAAAAGTCCAAAAGATTTTAAAATTATTTAGCAAATTAAATTCATCAACTATGAAAATAAAAACGAACTTATTTCAGACAGGATGAATCCTCTTTTAAAAATCTTTTACATAATTATAATCAGACAGTCAAAGAAAAAGAATCATAAAGAAAAAAACACAGAATAATTTATTTACAAAGAAAGCAAAAAAGTAACATTTACATAAATTTAATTTTAATGATACTAAATTGTACATTTTAAATGTGCTTTGAAATTATGACACATTTTTATATATGATTCCTTTTTTTATTAAAATAAAAGTTTTAAAAAAGTTGCAATTCTTTTTTTTAAAGAATGTACAACACCTAAAAAAAAAGAAGGTAAAAAACAAAAGCTTCTACAGAGTGAATATTCTTTGCACATGGCGTTAAATGAAAAGACTACGGTAGTAATTAAGTTCTTTCAGTTGGGAAGTATATATTATACACAATATACGTATATATTTCAATGTTTTTTAACCTCTAAAACAACAAAAAAGTCAAAGTAACCCAGCTTCTTGTTATATTTCCATTTCGCTCTCTCTTATTGTGCAACTAGACCTGTTCTATGAATTATTTTACTATAATTTTCGCGGTTGTAATGCGGAACGAAATAAAAGACTTGTACGTATTGTTTGTGAATGAATATGCTTGTGTAAGACAAAACGTGCATTTGTGTGAATTTACTAGGGTTGGAAACTTTATATTCTACAGAATCCTTGTAAAACTTGGAAATTTACGAGAAATAAGATGTGAAATTACATTTACACGTTATAGTGTTACTAAAGTGTAGCGTATAAATACATTTGGTGTTTGGTTACACATAATTTTATGCAGGTATACTTAGATATAGCTGCTATCAAATTTTACTTTTTTTATTTATCATCAATAGATTCCTCTATATTGCATAAGATCATTCAAGCATATATGAATACAGAATGCAATAGGGAAAATAGTTTTTAATGAATATATAAAATATTAAGATTATAATTTTGATTTGTTCAA
Organism: Anagrus nilaparvatae; assembly: GCA_022575985.1. Taxonomy (NCBI): domain Eukaryota; kingdom Metazoa; phylum Arthropoda; class Insecta; order Hymenoptera; family Mymaridae; genus Anagrus; species Anagrus nilaparvatae. Next base: position 25,966,712 of record JAKSXM010000231.1, on the reverse strand, counting down.
CAAGATCATTTCATATCTTAAAAAGTATTATAATTAAAAATAGTTATAAGTAAATAACTAAATTCACCGCTTATATATCATATAAATTTCATTTCTTTCATGAGAAAGCGATGCGCCATCTATCAGTGAAAGGGAAATGAAAAATTTAATACGTGCACTGTAAAAAGTAACATTCTTAGATTCACAAAAAGAATAGAATATTTTCGAAAATAATCGTAAATTTACTAAATTTAGTATATTATCGAAAAATTCGAGAATTATCGATTTTTTCTTGTGAATTTACGAAAAAATTTGTAAATTAGCAAATATTTTTTGTAAATTTTTGAAAAAAAATTGTAAATTATCAATTTTTTTCGTGAATTTACAAAAAAAAATCGGAAATGCTCAAATTTTTAGTTAATATACTAAATTTAGTAAATTTACGATTTTTTTCGAAAAATTACTAATTTTTCGAAAATATTTTATTTTTTTTGTGAATCTAAGAAAGTTACTTTTTACAGTGTATACTTTAATTCAATGTTATTTTGAACGAAATCTAATTATTATTATATCTAAAATAAAATGAAAATTATTTTTAAATTTTTGCCTGTTTCTAATCTATTTAATAATATTTTCAATTAAATTCTTAATTATTATTTAAACCATCTATACCTAAAAATTAAAAATAAAAAAAAAACCTATTTTAATCTAAAACTGTCAATTTGTATAAGTAAATTGTCATTAATAATTTCGTCTTTTTTTTTTTATGTGAAAATACGATTTAAACGTATTTTCATGTGATTAAAAGTTTTGTTATTTCCAAACTTCCAATTAACAACAGGTTTTATAGTCCGTACATATGTATATTGTGTATATTCGCAAAATAGCCATTGAGTGACCATGTTTATTTAAAAATAAAATAACGCACAATGTATAAAAAACTTGTTTCATATATTTGATTTTTTTGTTGTTGTTATTTTTCTAAATCAAATTAAAAAAAAAAAATAATAATAATACGAGGATTCGTGAAATTGACAGGTTTTTTATTTTAAAAAATTGGCTTGTATACTGTTAATTTTTACTTTTTTTATTTTTTGAGATTATTTTATGAAAAAAATATTTTCTAACATAATCGAAAAAGAGGCGATTGAATAACTAATAATGAAAGCAGTACCTACTTTTGAATTCCACAAAACATGAACATTTTTATAGAATAATTAACTAAGTCGATTTTTATTATTTAATTATAAGTGCATAACTTCACCTTTCAATTTTATATCTATTTAATGATTGAAAAAGAAAATATAATTTTTTATTTATTGCGAATTTGTTTGAATAGCATACTTTTAAAATAATCTTAAAAATCAGTATATCAAAAGGCATTTTTAAAATTGATACATATAAATTTTACGGGCTCTGAAAGTGAAATAAAACTTTTGTTATTTTCAGTTCAACTGTTAAAATGTTGTTTATATTCACTCTCTCTCTATCTAGCCCTTTCTCTGTCTTTCAGTCATATAAAAAAAAAGAACTTTCCGCTATTTCAAGTGAGCAATGAACTGTAAAGAGAACGTATAGAGTATACCTATTTATAATATAATTTTACCCAACAAGGAAACTAACAAATTTATAATATTATAACGTCTAATTTAAGGAAAGAAACAATAATTTCACTTATTTTTCTAAAATTAGTTTCAAGAATGATTTATCTAACAGTAATTTTATAGCCTTCAGAGCTACACTTACTTTAAATTTTATAACGACATTGACATAACTTTCATTTCTGGTAAAAGCTACTCATAAAATCAAAATGTCAATCAAAAATAAAAAATAAAAATGATATTTTAGTTTTTAAATAAATAATTGCATTTATAAATCGATAGTTCATAATGATATAAGACAACAAGTATTTCAAAGCAGTTACTTTTAATTTCAAGCTTCATTCAAATAAAAAGCTTTCGATCATTCACGGAAATCAAACTTTCTTACTTATACTATGCAAAAATCTTTCTTAAAGCTTTAAAACCCTTAAAGCTTTCGCAGGTTGTTTTAATTTTTGTTTTGAAATTGAAATCCGAATAATAATTTAAATTATCATAAGTGAAATGCAAATTTAAAGGCTTTAATTAGAAGCAAATATACTGTTATTAGGATAGTAAATATGTAATTAGATTCTACAGCTATCCTGGACAATCGTTTCTGAGCAAACTATATTGATCCGAATGTAGGTCAAGGGTGGCAGCTTTTTCTGTACAATATGAATATTCCAATTTTATTCTATTTATCATTCTGGTCAATTATTTGTCTGGATTTCGGATATAAAAGTGACGTTACTCTATCTAAATTACCAGAAGCCAATCTGGAGAGCAAATTTTAATTCGTCCTTGGTAGATATAAAATTTTAAAAATAAATTAATGTTAAATAAAATTTATTTACTTTTTGATGATTTCTATAATAAAAATGTCATAAAATATATGATGGTAATAAGATTTTTTTATTACCAAGCTAGATAATTTATTTTTTATCCTTTTCCTTTTATCCTTTAACCAAAAAATCTCTTATAGTATGAGCAGCTGCAGGCTATAGTTTTCGAATATATACAGGAACGTGATTCGATTTAAAGCATTCCGATTTTAACTTTACTTTTTCGTTTTGTTGTATAAAAAAATAAAAAAAGGAAGGGTAAAGATTCGACCATTTCGTGACATCATCGCGAAAGTAATTTCCGTTTGATTAATTGGGAGGTGTGTTATTTTTATCTAATATTAGCAAAAAGAAGGGTTTCATTATTTGGAGGGATGTTTTTCATTTTTATAATGCAACTGCATAAAAAAAGTTAACATTTTTTTTTCATTATTATACACAACAATGTAAAAAATTTCAAGTTATAACGTAAATTTTTTTTTTCTTTTTTTTCAAATTGTCTAACACGTATTTTTCGACGCCATAGAACCACAAAAAAAAAGTTAAACTAAAAAAAAAAGTCACTTTTTTTCTGAGCATAAGTTCTTTAATTATATATAATTGGAAGTTAATTTCAGAGCTTGGTAAAAACTCAAGGCATATGTTTAATACGAACTTGTAAGTCGAGCTTTATTAGCACGATTTCCTTCTTTTTCTTTTTTCTTTCTTTTTCTAAAGGTATTTCATATAATATGTGATCAATTTTTTTTTTTAACCATAAATTTTTTTCTTCTCTTTATTATTTTTCTTTTCCCTTAATATATATATTTAACACACTATAATTTTGTTATATTTAACCTTTTTTTTTTTAATAGGTAATTTAAGGTTGCGTTTATCTGCTAAACAAGACTTTTTGTAATTATAATTTTTTTTTTAGAGAGATTTTTTTTTGTGTTTTGTGTAAAACTTTATTATATTAATTAAAACTTTTGCAATCAATTTATATCTGGAAATTATGAAAAAAATATGTTTTTAACTTTTTTAATTTCTAAAAGGTATGAAAAGACGATTTTTCATTTACTTTGAAAAATTGATAAATCCAACTATCTTTCACCAAATCTAATCCATTGATTAGAAAGAAATAAAAAGTCTCGCGTGATTTATAAATAAGCTGAATTATGGACTATAAAGTTAAAGAATTTTGAGGCATAAAACTTAACATCATATGTTTCCAAATAAATCAGAGGTTAATAACGTAGAAAAATTTGCCAATACATTTTTAAAAATATACCTAAATCACTTGCTAATTAATTGTTAAAGAAATCGATTAAAAAAATTTGTTTACATTTGCAGCTGGAAAAGACTTGTTTTCTTTTCAGTGAAAACTTTGATTTACGATTTGTAGCCTGAAGATGTAATCTAAAATAGCAATTATGTCGAAAATATTTTATGCCCCTTAACCTGAATTATTACAAATCCATAAAACTGAATAATTCTAACAAGGGGAGTTCAATACATTTGGAACACCGAATTACACCAAATGGTTATGGATGAGTTTGTTATTTTGAAAAAACATGCCGACTACCTTCCGTTCCTTCCAATGGGCCTTCTGAGCCTAGAAATGCAGGGCTCAATGTTATAAAATAGGATTTTTTGGTAATTTTCAAATAAATGCCAAAACCTCGCAAGTTAACCAAAACTCTTCTGGTTGGTCTCATTTTTTTGGTTTAAGTATCACCTTTCATACGCCGTAAACCGCAATTTATTATCACTAATTCTCTTATCACTATAGCAAATTAACCAAATGGTCATTTTTAGCTAAAAATGACCAATTTTTAAAATGCTGCCAAATTTGTAATTTCTGACGAAAATGGGTTTTATAGATCTAAAAAAATTTGTACAAGCTTCAAATTTCCAAAAATTTTTTGCTCGTCTCATTTCCTTGATTCGTTTTTAAGGAATGGCTCTTCAAAGTTAGCATTAAAAATGAGCTTTTTTAAAAAATCGTAAATTTGGGACTGTGACTTCAAATTATCATATCTGGTTAATAAATAATTGCAAAAGGTAAAGTCGTTTTGGAAACTTGAAGCTTGTACAAATTTTTTCAGACCTATAAAACCCATTTTCGTCAGAAATTACAAATTTGGCAGCATTTTAAAAATTGGTCATTTTTAGCTAAAAATGACCATTTGGTTAATTTGCTATAGTGATAAGAGAATTAGTGATAATAAATTGCGGTTTACGGCGTATGAAAGGTGATACTTAAACCAAAAAAATGAGACCATCCAGAAGAGTTTTGGTTAACTTGCGAGGTTTTGGCGTTTCTTTGAAAATTACCAAAAAATCCTATTTTATAACATTGAGCCCTGCGTTTCTAGGCCCAGAAGGCCCATTGGAAGAAACGGAGGGTAGTCGGCATGTTTTTTCAACATAACAAACTCATCCATAACCATTTGGTGTAATTCGGTGTTCCAAATGTATTGAACTCCCCTTGTAAGTCCCTTAAACCGAATTATCACAATTCCCTGAACATGAATTATTCTAAGTCCCTAATTCGAAATTATTCTAAATCCCATTTGACCGCCCCCCCCCCTAAAATCTTACATATTTGACTCCCCCTTAATTTTCAGATTTCCAGGGTATTCCTCCCCCCGCTTATAAACATGTTTCATGTTAAAGTTCTATTTTATTTTATTTTTTATTTTTTTTGATTTCCTTGATTCGCCATCTTAGATTTCCGAAAAAACTTTTCCCATGCAAGAAAAATAAATTTTTGTGTTGACATTAATTTTCACTGACCCCAAAATCTCTTGGATATGTAAAAATGGTGAAATTCAGTTAAAAGGAATTAAAAAGCATTCTTTGCTAAAAACTGAAGAGGTTATAATTATTATATATAATTGGACCCTTTTCATTTCACTAAAATATATTACAAAAGTATAAATTATCATCATTTATATTATAGATTTAAATAAAATTCAATTAATTTTTGTCAAAAAAAAAAGAGGTGGATCAACTTGAAAATTATTTATACTCAATAATTGCTTTTCTATATTTAATTAAAGAAACTTGCATAAACACATATGTAGAAATTTATATTCATTACTAAATTAATATGTCATCTCTATAAAATCGATTTTCTCGAGTTTATATTTCTCAAACATTTTATAGATATTTATTTTCGAAAATTAAAATAATTTCCTCTTTTCTATGGGTTCTATACTGGACATATAAAGTTATAATTATTTTTAACGAAAATATTGAGTATGATTTTAGTATTTAATTAACTTGAAAACTTAAGACAAATTTATCAATATTTTAATTAAAAGTTTTTGAAATGAATTTTAATTTTTAAATGAATTTATATATTTTTTACAAAACACACACATTCATATATTTTATTTTAATTTTGTTTGGTTTATTAACTTGGAATATATAATTTTATAATTTAACAATGCATTAAAAGTATAAAGCCATTATTTTCAACTCAACAATTAAATTTTTTAACTATATTTCTATTTACAAAATAAATATTAGGTTGCCACTGAAAAAAAAAAATATTTTTTTTTTTCATTTAGTTTTAACTAACAAAAGTTCGAAAGTTAAATTTTACTTACATTTTAATCATTTTTTTTTATATTTCAAGATAAGGACAAAAATGGAGTATACACCGGGTGTTACTTTTAACCCTCAATTAACAGAAAACTTTTCATGGAGTTGCAAAGAGTTTCATAGAGTTGTAGAAATGTATTTTTTCGCAAAAGATGTGCAACTCCATTGAAACTCTTTGCAACTCATGTGGAGTTTTCAGTTGGTTGAGGGTTGGTTACTTAAAAACGTGTTATACCTGAGGTTTAACTTCGGTATAATATAATATATCCACTTTTTCCCTGTGATATTTTATGATAAATATTACATAAACTTGTTTATTTGATACTTGAAAATTCTGAAAATATTCACGATCTCTTGGAACCCTATCCATATGGAACCTAAAGATTTATACTTTGTGACACCTTAATATACATAAATAAGTTAACCCTAATTTTATACAAAACAATAGTAACTGTAATTTATATACTTTATTTATATGAATAATAACAATAACAAAAAGCTTTTGTAAAACTATTATCATGCAAATTTAAATTATTCACGAGATTATTTATATTTGCCTTCAATATTTATAAACATTTATATTAATTAACAATCAAATTTTTTTTTTCAATTTTAATTATGTACAGTAAAAAAAAAGGGTATTAAAAAAACAAAAATTAGTCTTCTGACAATATAAATCACTTCTTTTTTTTCTCTTTTTTTCCGATATTCGTTTTTTTTTTCATCAAAACCTCAACTCAAATCCACAGCACGTCAAACAAGACCCTTAGGCATTAAAACAGATCAAGTTGTTTGTTAAATCTAAAAGTTTTCTCTTTTTATTTTTTATTATTTTTAACTAAACTGTAAGAATATGTGTGAAAAGCTATTTCAAAGATTATTTTATTTTACAACTCTATCGAGTATTTTTTACTTATATGAACATGAAATGACTAATTTAAGTAACTATTCGATGACAATTTTTATATTCATATATCTTGCGTATTATAAGCCTGATAAAGTTTCTTATTTTCACAAAGTGACCGTAGAAAGAAGTATCATATTGGCTTGAATATGATACTTCAGGTCTAAAAAATACTATTTCTAAACAAAAAATTTAGCATACAGCTTGATGAAAAAGTGCAAATTTGCAAATAAAAATTGGTAAAAATCGGGAAAAAGATTTTAAGTTGTTTTAAAAAGCTTTTAGAAACCTTCACTGAAACGAAAATCGTGTTGCCATTATCCTAATCTCGGTTGCAGATGGGATAAAAGTATATTTTATTTAATGAAAATAAAAAGTAAAGGACACAAATATTTTATTTAATACATTATTTTAATGGCCAAAATTTATTAAATTTATTATGCGTAAAAGAACCTATAAAAAATTATAAGTGCCTGACAAATGAAAATTAAGATTATTTTTTTTTTTAATAAGCATTCATTCTTTCATTTTTTTTGTTTGAATTTATTTTCTAAATTTTATCATATCATCTTTATTTTCCTTCAAGACATGAAGTTAATTTTTTGGTGGTATATTTTGAATTTAATTTTTTTTTATTTACTCTAGTTCTCTAAAAATTTTTTATAACTTCGAAAATTTGAATACAAAATTATAAAAAAAAAAAATCCTTTAATTCCGAAGTACTATAAAAGTTAGTTTGAAATTGCTTGCATTTAATATAGAGCTAACCCAATAACGCCTAATCGACACATAAGAGCCATTTGAATTTTTTTAATGAAAAAATCCATAATTTGGACTACAAATTTTACTTAGCAGGTAATTGGAGCTGCTCTTTTCATTTCCAAAGTCCTTTTTAACGTACAATCCCTAGAAAATGTTATGTCATCTTGATTCTCCATTTGAGGGGATGAATATTAGGGAGTAAATAATACCAATTGATATAAATTTATTTATTTTTGCTTTATTAATAGTCCCTTTTAATGTTTTATATGCCTTTAAATATTTTTTTGTGCACACTCACCAATTCAGGTGACGCGTATAAGCTATTTGAAATTTACCACACACTTAGAGGATGATATCACATTTTCTAGGAGCTGAACGTCAAAAAAGACTTCAGAAATGAAAAGAGCAGCCCAAATTACCTACTAGGTAATACTTTTTGCCCAAAATATTGATTTTTTTTATTGTTCTCTAATACCACCCCCTTATAACCCATCTGAGGGGGTGCATATGACAAATTGATATAAATTTATTTTTTTGGTGTTTTTAATAGTCCCTAGTAAAATTTTATATTACTTGAGATTTTTTTGTGCGCAGTATCATTTTAAATAAAGTCAAAAAAATGTTTAAAATTTACCCTACATTTAGAGGATGATATATCATTTTTTAGGGTTTTACGTTAAAATGGACTTCGGAAATGAAAAGAGGAGACCCAAAAACCATCTAATTAACATTTTAACCAAAAATATCGATTTTTTCATTAAAAAAAATCAAATGGCTTGAATGTGTTAATTAGGCGTTAATGGGTTAAATAAATTATTTAATTTTTTCTTAAAAAAGAGAAAAATTGGACCTGATTAAACAGGAGCCAACTTCTCCTCGCGCTATTGATAGCCATCGGAATTTGAAAACTTTTAACGTCTGGTGAAAATGTATATTAGAAAAGTTTATTTGAATCGACCGAATCCAGACTAAATTAATATAGTATATCAATTGTAGTATATATTATATCAATTAAAAGTGTGCGGTTACCCTATAGTCGGGTTGAGTACCTGTAATTTTGGTTTTTTGTAATATTTTTACAGGTCAGATTTCGTGTAAAGCCCAAAACTTCCCGAAAAAGGTCTGTAATTGGAGCGTTGAATAGAAAGCTTCCTTGGATATGGCAAATTCGCCAACTCACACCCCTAATATAAATTTAGTCTGGACTTGGTCATTGTAAATAAATCTTTTTACCTTATAGGATCAGTTTATAAGATTTTCTTAACATTAATAATAACGTAAAAATCTTACATTTTTAATGTTATTTCTCGTACTATTTGATAAGAATTTAACTTTTGGATATTTATTTTGAGAAAAAAGAAACAATTTAAAAACAAAAAATATATATAAATTTCTGTTAATTTAAGACTAATCGCATATTTAAAAGCCCTATGGAAAATATCTTTAACAATTAGATTATTTAAAAGAATTCTGTTATACTATATATACTCCAGTAAACTGTAAATTCATAACTATTTTTCGGAAATTTACAACTATTTTTTGTAAATTTTTGAAAAAAAATTGTAAATTATCAATTTTTCTTGCGAATTCACAAAAAAAATCGAAAATACTCGAATTATTCGTTAATATACTAAATTTAGTAAATATACGATTTATTTTGAATATTTACAAATTTTTTTGAAAATTTACTAATTTTTCGAAAATGTTCTAATTTTTTTGTTAATATAAGAAAGTTACTTTTTAAAGTGCGGCTTTTGTTTACTTTTTAGACATAAATACAAAAAATCTAGCGCGTGAGGATTTCCAGACTAAAACTGAGCAACGTTATCTCAGTATTCTTGATAATAAGCTCCATGAATTAAAAATGAACGGAATCTAAATAATTTGCAAATATAAACTGTAAAAAGTAACTTCCCTATATTAACAAAAAAATTAGATTATTTTCGAAACCTTAGTAAATTTTCAAAAAAATTTATAAATATTTGATAAAAATCGTAAATTTACTAATTTTAGTATATTATCGAAAAATTCGAAAATCCTCGATTTTTTTGTGAATTCGCAAGAAAAATTGATAATTTACAATTTTTTTCGAAAATTTACAAAAAATATTTGTTTTACGTAAAATAGTTGTTAATTAACAAATTTTTTCGTAAATTCACAATAAAAATCGAGAATTTTCGAATTTTTGGATAATATACTAAATTAAGTAAATTTACGATTTTTATCGAATATTTATAAATTTTTTTGAAAATTTACTAACTTTTCGAAAATGTTCTAATTTTTTTGTTAATCTAAGGAAGTTACTTTTTACAGTGTATTAATACAGTGTACTTTTTATTAAAAAGTTTCTAGTATTTCAAAGGGTTGAAAATTGAAAGTATTTATTTCTCCGAAGGATATAAATAATCTAAGGTAATTATTATCTAATCAATCAATAGCTTTCAACTCATCCCTATGTTGTAGCAATTGAAATTTTTTAAAATTTAGTTTCATACATAAAATCTTTTATTATCCAAAAAGATTTCAGAAAAATAATAATAAAATTAATTGATTGATTTATTTGTAGTAATAAAATTAAAGTAAATATGTTTTTAAAATATGAATAATATAAAATCAATAATATTTTTCCTAAAAGTCAACATCTATGTAATTAAATAGTAAATAGATTTGGTGCCTAAAACACATAGAAACTTAATTAAGAGAAAATAATCATATGAAACATCACATGGATTTATAATATAATACAAAGGATTTTCATACATAGAGTAATTAATGTAATTATCGAATTCAACAGATATGTACAAAGAGAGAAATATAGGTAATATTAGTATTATAATATCTATGTATCATTTGAATTTGATCTCTATTTGATCTCTAACAAGAGAGCTTTTATTATATGTTTTAGAAATTATTTTAGACTATAATAACAGGAAATAGGTGATTTATTATATCTAAATAAAGAAAATATTGTTAGCTCAAGAATCGAGTTATTTTATTTATTTTTAGGATAATTTTTTTTAATCATTCATTTTTATATTTTATTATTTGTTCAGTGAATACTAACAAACAGAAATGTTTTCATTTTTAGATTTTAAAGAAAATGCCGCAAATACAATTCCACTGATCGTATTTCTTCTCGCTTACGATATTATGCTCTCTTCTATGCTTATTATACATTTGAGTTGGAATACTTTTTGCTAGTAGCAGTAAAATAGCGTCAATATTATTGCAATAGGCAACATTTTTTAAAAATTTTACTTTGATATTTATGAATTAAATTCCGTAGGCTCACCTTTATGACCTACGCCAATAATACAATCATCTCTTATATTATAATAGCGCTTTGATTCCTTAGTTAATAGGCTTAATTCTATCTCATACAATGTACTATCAATTATAGAATACTTTTTGCAAGTTATGTACTTCTTATCAACACTTCTAACTGTTATTTCATATTCTCCAATTGATAAATCTCGCCTAAAAGAGCCATTTAAATTTTTTAAGGGGATAGTAACATTATCTCTTAATCTTTTGAATTCAATTGTAAATGTTCCTGATTTTAATGTTTGTCCCCTGAATTCGTGTATTTTAAATTGAATAGACTGAAAGCCCTAAAAAATAATGAACAAAAAATGATTTAGTAATTATTCGTTTAGTAGTTACCAGTCACGAAGAAAAATATTATACTTACATCTACTCCATAACTTGAATACATTACCAAAAGTAATACAGATAAAAATAGTATTTTAGCCATTTTTTAAAAAAATATTGAATAAGATTAATACCGATTTTAGATTCTAGCTGTATTTATATACTAACGCTATAGATAAGTATATTATAGATAACGTAAGTGACAAATCAATATAATAAAAATATTTATTTAAATTTAAAAAAATTAATAAAAATACCTTTATTTGTTCTTTAACAAAAGAGGTTTCATTATAATATATTCTAGGAATTGATTTGCGCAACAGTATTAAATTTTTTTATATTCTGACAATAGTTATTTCAAAATTCAAAAATATTGTGAAATTATAAAATAATATTTATTCTTTAAATTAAAATTTGTCTTCTTTTATCGATAAGAAACTATTTGGCTATTAAAATATAAAAATAAATAAAATTATTATAATCATTATTTTGGTTACTCATAGAAGAACCTCTTTTATAGGTAAAACTTCAATTTTTTTTCATAATAGCCTGTTTTGTGACCTCTAGGTTAGGTGTTGAAATTTTTACTTCTCGTACGTATGCACCCTTGATACTTAATACTTAATATACCTTAACCCTTTTAATTATATCTGAACTATTCAGAATATACTTAATAGTATAATTTTCATAAATAAATGATACAAATCGATTTATCGATTTAATACATAAACTATATATAAATTTGTGTACCTTTGAATCCAGTAATCTACCTGAATTAGTTGACAATAGGTTTGTTTGCTTTTGTAATATCAAGTAAATACCATAGTGAATTTATAATAACAAAACATTTTAACGATAAACTTAAAAGGATTTATCAGATAACTTTAAAGACAAAGAAATCCTTTATTGTTTAATTTATTAATAATTTTGTAGAAATACTTTTTAGTAAATTCAGAAAATATGGCCTCATCAAATATTTAACAATTAACGTATACATTTTCCTGCTAATAAAATAAAGTATACAAAATCTACAATTTAACAAAGAGAAAGAATAAGCATAGAGTAAATTAAATTAAACTTGCTTTGTCATTCGTTTCTCTATATTTCCAGATATGCTAGAAAGTTTTATCTTTTCATTTTTACCATGAATTTTCTCATCTGTATAAATAAATATGTTTAACCTATTTGTGGATGGATATTCTACATATGTTTGCACTGTGCACTTGAAGAATGGAAACCTAATTTTTTTTAAATTTAGAAAGGTTAAATAAACAAAAAATGAAAAAGTATTACAAGGTGAAAATTCACACTATAAAACTATAATTTTTCCATGTATAAATAAATTTCATGAGCTTTTTTTTAGCATGAACCTAATTTGAAGGTTTATATTATTTGGATCATTTCTATATTTAAACTAAATCAAAAATGTCCATCAAAATAAACTTATTCCTGATATCCTGGTGATAAAATTAAAAAAAAAATCTCTTAGCTGTAAATTTAAAAAAATATTTTTGCTTTAATTCGACGACACCATCTTATAAATTGCACTTGTATGCCCCCAGTTTCGGATTTACCATGTAAGCAAAGTAGGCATGGTCTACAGGCCCCCACAAAATTTTTTTAATATGGGTTACCTACAAGCTCCCATTGTTTGCTTCGTAAAAGCGTTTGCGATGTGTTATTAAAAAAAAATATCAGCAAAAATTAAGCTTAGAATTTTCAAAAAACTAAATATTGCACGTGACTACGTATTAAAATGAACAAACAAACAAAATACTAATAAAAAAGAAAAAAAAAAGGTATGACTAAAAAAAAATTTAACATTTACTAACATTTACTAATCACCTTTCGTGACAAACTTTTTATTTTTTTTTTAACCCCTAGGGAAAATAGGTTTGTCTGAAGTCTCGTTAAACGTTGTACCTTATACTATACACAAGTTTATGAAAAAAATGTCTGCAAAAAAGTCAACGAATTTCTTATATTTCTTGTGAACTTTAAAACGACATTTTAACTTTGATGAACAAGACTAACAAAAAAAAAAATTTCTTAATAACTAATTGAACCTTGTTTACTATTTTCTTTCTTTTTTTTAAACTTTTTTAAATAACTTTGTGTTCATTGCTGTTAAAGTTTTTAATGTACACAAACTCTTTAAATTTATAATGTTTATAATTAATTATTTTTTAAAACTTTTTTCATAACTTTAATTATTTAAATTTGAAAATTTTTTATTAATTCATTTCCAATTTTTTCTAAATTTATTAATTTTAAAATTTTTTACGCTTTTTTATTTTTTTATTTTAACTTTCCTACTCGATGCATCTAATATTGAAAATTTCAAAACTTTTAAAATAACAGTATTATAACTCTTTTTATTATTTCTATATAAATCGATAAAGTTTTGCTACTAATCCAATGTTAGTCTGAAACTTATGAATTTAATTTCAATAATCAAATGCATACTAATAATATTAATAAAGATTTTAGATAAATTTTTTAAGTATTTAATAGCCCTTATTGTTTTAAAATTTGGAAAATAATATTCCCTTATATAGAGGAACCGCGTTGTTATAGGTGAAATTTTGGTTTTTGATTTTTTTGCATATAAGCACATTTTGGCACTCAGGAAGCTAAAAACCCAGTTTTTGTAAAAAGTGTGCATATGTGTGTGTGTGTGTGTGTGTACTATGTGTGTAACCAGAACATGTAATATGTTTATTAGGAGGGGGTATCTCAAGAACTTCAAAATTAAGGGGGTGGGTCAAATTTGTCCAGTTTAAGGGGACGGGGGGTTAAAAGAGACTTAGAATAATGTTAACATGAATTAATGAGACTTGGAAAAATATTAATTTAATTGTTTTAAATGCTTAATACTAAACTTATAACTCTAATAGTTTTATAACTCGATCGACTTCTAAATATACGATTTCAAAAAAAATTTTTGTTGGATAATATTTGCAAATAAAAATTATAAATCGGAGGTAATTAACCGCATTTTTACAAAAAAGCAAGTGATATTTCTTGGTGTAATAAGAAAGTCCCTAAATCAATATTATTTTAAGTCCATAAACCTGTATTATCTTAAGTCCTGAAGCTTAGATTTTTCAAAGTCTCCTAATAATTCTAAGTTTCATTTGACCCCCCCCCCCCTTAAATAAAACAAATTTGACCACCCCTCTTAATTAATACAAATTTGACCACCCCCCTTAAAAAGGACATATTGTACCACCCCCTTTAAATAGGACAAATTTGACCACCCCCCTAAAATAGGACATATTTGACCACCCCCCTTAAATAGGACAAATTTGACCAATCCCCTAAAATAGGACATATTTGACCACCCCCCTTAAATAGGACATATTTGACCACCCCCCTTAAATAGAACAAATTTGACCCCCCCCCTTAATTTTCAAGTTCTGTAGTACCCCTTCCCTATAAACATGTTCCATGTTAAAAATTGTCGAAAAATTAGCAAGATTGGTAATATCTTGAAAACAATTGCTAATTGAGCCTATTTTTGGTACTCCAATAAGGTTTTCGGGGTCACTGATCACGATTTTGAAGACAAATTTATAAAAACTAAAATATCGGAGTCAAAATGGCATATTTCTAACCTCAGAAACGGCGATTTAAGCGGTTTTAAGCATATTTACGGTGTCCAATAAGTTTTTCGGACCAGCTATAACGGTTCTGACGTAATACTTTTAATTTTCAAAATAGAGGGCTAAAAATGGTGGATTGCTAACCTCAAAATCGTCAATAAATTATATTTTAACGTTTTGCATTATAAGTTTTTGGGGTCGGTGTTCACGATTTAGTTAACAATTTAAGGTACGTGAAAGCATTTTCTTTTAAGTGTCTTCAAATCATATAGAATAATTAATGTAAACAATTTATTAAAAATCCAACCTCAGAATCGTTATAACTGGTCAAAAACTTATTAGAGGACGTAAATATGCTTAAAACATCATAAATTGCCGTTTCTGAGGTTAGAAATACGCCATTTTAAGTCCGACATTTTGTTTTTTATATATTTGTCTTCAAAATCGTGATCAGCGACCCCAAAAAACTTATTGGGATACTAAAAATAGACTCAATTAGCAATTGTTTTCAAGATATTAGCAAGCTTGCTAATTTTTCGCCGATTTTTTATTATGTAGCGTCCATTACTCAAAACTGGCCATCCGAAAATGGATGAAACCTTCAAATTCGGTTTCAGCGACCAAAAATACATACGTTTCACTGAGGTGCATCCATTCTAGTGCTGATAAAATTTTTGGATGCAGTTTTATCAACAAAGTACTCTCAATTATACCGCCGGATTCGTCCTTTCGCAGAGGCATAAATTTCTTGGAAGTATTAGCTAACGCCGCAGCTAATTATAGTAATAAAATCATACTTGGCGACTTCAATGCAAATATGAGTTATTTTAACCCTAAATCTAATCTAATTTTTGATTTTATTTTTAAAAATAAACTCTACTTAGTTCCTCATGGTGATACTCATATAGGCCCCAATAATGACTCTGCTATTGATCTTTGCATAATAGATGAAAATGATCTTATACTCAACCAAAGCAAAATTCTTTTTATAAATAGTCATTACCTTACTCAAGTTACTTTAGACATCTTTGTCCCCAAACCTCCTAAATCAACTTTTTCTTACAGAAATATTGAAAATATTAATCAAAACGAGTTTACCTTAAGACTTCTGAAGTATGACTGGTCTTTCGCTTTTAAAAGCAGGGATGTATACCTAATTTGGAATACCACTGCCTCAAATATAATTAATGTGGCAATAGTGCCCCCCTCAAGAAATTCACAATTGACAGCAAGTCCTCTCCTTGGTTAACTCCTGCCCTGAAGCAAGAAACAGCTGTAATGGACAGATTATACCAACGCTATAAACACAAGAGAAATGAACAAAATCTAATTGAGTATAGGGATTTCAAAGACAAACTTCTTGATAAAATATCCATAGCTAAATCCAACTTTTATTCTAATAAACTTTCAACTAATAACCCTCCAGCTACCATTTGGAAAGACATTGATCATCTTGGCCTCACCAAATCTTCTCCTAAAGTCAAGAACCTTCTTTTACCTGATGAATTAAATAGTTATTTTATTTCCACGCAAAATGATACAAATTCCTCTAACACATCTCTCTCTCCACCGCCCTCTACTTCTAGACCACTTTTCAAATTTAAAAATATTTCAAGTAATGACCTTGAATGGGCATTTAAACAATTCAGCACTAAGTCTCAAGGACCTGACGGCATTTCATTAAAAGTACTCAAACTTTGTCTACCGGCTCTTTCCAAAGTTTTCCTATCATTATTTAATAAATCTATTATTTTAAACAAAATCCCCTCTATTTGGAAACACAGCAACATTCTTCCAGTTGCTAAGATTTCTAATCCCTCTTTACTATCCGACTATAGGCCCATCTCTTTGCTATGTATAATTTCTAAAATCCTCGAAAAAATACTACATAAACAGATGGTTGAATACATAAACCACTATAACATTCTTGATTCTTATCAGTCAGGTTTCCAAAAACATCATAGTACAAATTTTCTCCTAACAAATCTGACTGATGACATTTGTAAGGGCTTTCATTCAGACTTAATCACTATTTTACTCATGCTGGATCTGTCCAAAGCATTTGACAGGGTCTCCCATGAAATTCTATTGGAAAAACTTTCAGCCGTCGGTTTCTCTCCGCAAGTCATTGGATGGTTTTCCGAGTACCTCTCAAACCGTACTCAATCTGTCATCATCGACAATTTGACCTCATCCTCTCTCAAAATTGTCAGCGGGGTCCCGCAGGGCTCAGTATTGGGCCCCTTGCTGTTTCTTATATACATAAACGACCTTGGTTGCAAAATCACCTATTCTAAGAGGCTCATGTTTGCAGATGATTTACAAATATATATCCAAGTACCTTACAATGACTTAAACTTTGGAATTTCCCTCCTCCAAAATGATCTTCATGCCATTGATAATTGGTGTATTTTAAATAATTTCAAAATTAATGTTGATAAGACTAACTTTATAATTTTTGGTAAAAAAGCCTCTTCTGTCTTTGACGCCAATACTTCTTTTTATTTTGGGGGCTCACAAATTCAACTCTCCAAAACTGTAAAAAACTTAGGATTATTTATAGATCATGACATGAAATGGAGGTCACATGTAAATCATATAATAAAATCAGCAAATTATACTCTGTACAGACTTAGGCACTTCAAACATCTAGTAAACTCAAAACTTCGCAAACAGCTTGTAACAGCTCTGATATTTCCTCTCCTTGATTCAGGAGCTTTTCCTATGGGCAAATTATCTGAACTTCAATATTCTCGTCTCCAAAAACTGCAAAATGCCTCTGTCAGGTATGTTTGCGACATTAAGTTCCCTCAAAGAACTTCCCCTGACAGAATAAAACTTGGCTGGCTTAACGTGAAACTCAGAGCGAAATATCTTTGCGCTGTGAACATCTACAATATCATCAACATCGAAAAACCTGATTACCTTAAGCAAAAAGTAAAAATTTACACCCCTTCAAGGGAACTTCGAGCCAAAAATCGCCCTCATCTAGTCGTAAATCCCTCCACTAATCCTATTTACAACTACTCTTCGTTAATCTATATGATCTCTTTCTGGAACTCCCTCCCTGAAGAAATCCGTTTTTTTCGCTCAATACATGCTTTCAAGTCCAACTTGTATATGCATCTACTTGAGGTGGACAAACGTGACTCCAACATTCCAATTTAAATTAATTACTACAAATCTTTGGTCCATTCCTATTTACTTTCTTTTCAAACCTTCATAGTTCTTACATTTATTAAATTCCTAAGATCATCTCTCCTATATACCCTTCCCTCGAAATCATTTTTCTCCCAATTTTTAAATTAATTATGTTATTTTATTTATAGTAAATTCAAATTTTAAATATCAATTTAATTATGTTATGCGTGACTGCAATTGTTATTTTATTATTTCTAATGTACTTCTAAAATTTTGTACAACCTTGTACAATAATAAATTTAATAAAAAAAAAAAAAAAAAAAAAAAAAAAAAAAAAAATTATAAATTTTTTTTTCTAGTAATTCTATAAAGATAAGGTGGAGCTGGGATTGGTGAGGGGTAGAAAAAAATGACACGGTGTTAAGCAGGGTATTCGGGTACTTCAAAAACGAAAAAAATTTTCTGTTTTTGGGTTGACTCGTAAAGTTGCAACATCGTTCAGACGGTAACTTAAAAAACCTTATATTATAACCTTGAGGCTCACTGTTTTAAAAGCGATATAATATCTATCTAAGCTTAGGAGACCTATTATAGGGTTAAACTGGGGGTGTCTCAATTATTTTTTTGTACATAAGAAAACATTCTGTCAAATTGTGTTTAATAAATCCAAATCCAAACTTTATATTTCCTTGCTAGCTACATTGCTAAAACGAATGAATCAAAAGCTAATATCCGTGTTATTATTTTGCTCTTCTGAAAAATGCGTTCTGAAAAAGTGGGCAAAAATATACAGAAATTCTTGCATAGAGCTAAGAAGATAGCTCACCTCATAAAATTACCCAAAAAAAATCAACAAATAAGGGAAATAAATATTCCCCAAAAAAGTACTAGAAAAGTTCCTTTCAACTGAAGGGTATGCAAAATTCATGCATATTTTGTGATTGAAAAAATTTTTTGACCTTCCTTTACCCATTCATTCTACAAAACTTTTGCGGTCAAATGTAAAAATTGTATACTGTATGTAAAATTTTTTATACTGTACTTATTGTTAAATTTTGTAACTTGGACTTAGAGTTATAATAAACTTTCATTAAAATATTTCCGATTTTTTATACTTTTAATTATTATATTACTTAAGTTAATATTATGCAGTGTTTTAAAATTTTAAATTTAATATATTTTATTTCTGTAAAAAATGTAGATATTAAGTAAACATATACCGCAAAATAAAAAAAAAATTTCAAAGTTTTAGAAGATTTCAAAAGAAAATAATTACACTTCATATAAAGCGGCAAGTCTTTTTGAAAAAGAAAACTTTAATATATTATATCCTGCACGCGCGACGAAAATTTTGCAAAAAAAAAGAAAAAAAAGGCATCTGCGTATCTATTCATACATAATATCATGAATAACCTCATTTTCATTGTAAAAAAAGAAATATACATCTAGTATATTATTCCATATTTCTATTGGATTTTATCCAAACAACACGAGCTCTACGTACTTGTTTAATAACGCGTAAGAGAGAGAAAATTTGGCGAAGAACATCGTAAATTCGATCCGATGTACCGCACGCCTCGTTATTATTTCTCGCTTCAAATGAATCGCGAATCAGTAGGCGCGAAAAACGATTTAAAAGAGTTATGGAAAAGGTGACGCATTTATGTATTAATAATTTACACTTATGTTTACACACGCTTTTATTTATATAATAATATGAATAGACATTTTACAACGAACTCAACTGAACTTAAAACATTAAACTTACCTTTGATAAAAGTATCAAATGGCCATAATTATTTGGAAATATCAGTTAATGTTAAATAAGTGATTACAATAAATTCTTAAATAAATTAATTTAATATTTGAAGTAAAATGGGCTTTGTTTTTCAGGTGAATCCTCCAAAACTGACCTCTAAGCAAAAATATCTGATACCCTTAAACTTATAATTGTCTGTATTATTTATGCCAAATAAAATTTTTTCAGTTTTGATTAATTTATGAAAACAACTTTTAGAAAATTCTCTTAAAATTAAAACAAAAACTTAAATGAAGTTCTGGGATAGAAATACGTGTATAATCCATTTTGAATTCTGAAGGAATCAGAAAATTCAAATTTTTGCTTTTCATAAGCTTCACTACTTAGAGTACTAGAATCATTTTAGTAATAGAACTCGAGCAGTATTTCTTTAAAATTGTTTTTAATATCTCATAAAAAAAAAGTTATTTTAGAGGTTTATTCTGATATAAAATTGTGTGCGGGTATGAATTTTTACACTTTTGCAAGAAAAAAGCATATAAAAATTACAGTTAAAGCGCAAAACGCGTATATCTCATATATTTTCCAGTTTATCTGTGTTATGCAATATAAGTTACATTGAACAAAAGTACAGTAGACTATCTCTGAAGCCTTTTCTTTCATAGCTTTATTTTTTATTCTCACGCATAAGTTTTCTATATATTGAATAATGTATTTGGACAGTATATATTTATGTATATATTAGCCTGTGCCTCATTTTGATAATTATTATCAACTATAAAAAGTTGTTGCTTGTCATAATAAATACCTAATCTTTCGAGCTTGTCATACAACTCAAGTCAATATACGATTTTGGCGGTACACTTTCCAGCCACCACTATATTTGATCTAGTATAAGTTTTTTGGGCCACTGGTCACGAATTTTGAGGTTTTTTCTATAATAAATTATCATAACATCTCAAATTATCCAAAATTACCCCTAAAAACGTGTGTTTCTGCTATATTTTCGTACTTAGCTCGCATATATCTTTTAGCTTTTACATTTTTATGAAAAGTAAGGTCTTGGCTAATATATAAAAAAGCATTAACCGTATATACTTCACATATTTGATGAATACATAAACGTATAATTCAGTACATTATATAAGATTTTGAGAATGAATATTCATTCATTAGCTTATGTGCAAATAAGTATTATATATGTATAACTAAAAGTCAAAAGCTGCCAAGAACCTATAATAGTATTATTATACTTGAGAGAACAGTATAAAAGATATTAATTTAAGGTTTTATCTATGTAATAATAACTTCTTATATAAAATTTATATTAGTATAAGTGTATCTATGCTATGCATTATTATTATTGTTGCTAAAAATTTAATTATATATAGTAACCTCTATTTCTGGTAGTAATAGTACATTATGTTTTCTTTAAAGGTCAAAAATTATGACTGAAAAAATGTATGGATATGCATATTTTGACTAACTAGATGAATTCTATGCGAAATTCCAGCACACTCGTTGTTCTTTCAGACAAGTAAATATTCATATAGGATTTGGGTATATGAATTTAGAAACTTGCCCAATGTTATATTCTTGATAAAACCTCGATGGATGATTATACTATTTTATACATTTATAAATAAATCTAATAATATGAAATTCAGATTTATGAAATTTTTATTCAAAGAATCAAATGTATTTTTAAACCAAGTACATTATATATAATTAAATTAATTATAATCAATAGGATTTATGAATATAAAAATTTCCAGGAAAATTTTCAAATACATAATAAATTCTATGTAATATTGATTAATAAGCCTGATGAACTATAATCTTCTTATCAAATGTATATTTCTGTTATTAAATTAAACTCTATTTTACCTTTTGTTTAATTAATACCTTTATTTCTATAGATTTATTAGTTTTCTATAGAGGGAATCAGGCTAGGTTAAAGTTTATTTTTGGATTTTTATATTGATTTTCAGAGAAAAAAACGAATGTATTATTGGACAGAAATAAAGTTATAAAAAATTTTTGAATCGTATCCAAACTTTATATTAACATGGAACATGTTTATAGGGAGGGGGTACTTCAGAACTTGAAAATTAAGGGGGGGGGGGGGTCAAATTTGTCCTATTTAAGGGGGGTGGTCAAATTTGTCCTATTTAAGAGGGGTGGTCAAATGTGTCCTATTTAAGGGGGGTGGTCAAATTCGTCCTATTTAAGGAGGGTGGTCAAATTTGTCCTTTTTAAGGGGGGGGGGGTCAAATTTGTCCTTTTTATGGGGGGGGGGTCAAATGGGACTTGGAATAATTTCAATTTTGGGACTTAGAATAATTCGGGTTTAGGGACTTAGAATATTTTTGATTTAGGGACCTAGAATAATACGCGTTTAGGAAATCATAATAGTTTGGGTTTAGGATCTTAACATTTAGTAAAGGTGATAATTACAAATTATAAAAATAATAAATTGTATTGTTTTTTGTGTGTCTATGCTGTAAGATTACAGATGTAAGTAAACATGTTCCATGCATTTTGGTTGTGTGTACACAAACCGGTTAAGTTTTTTATCATAGTATTCCGAAAATGCCTGCGGTGACACGGTTTTCCAACAATGGTGCGTGGTCAAATTAAAAAAGCCATTTTGCCACGCGTGGAGGCCTCTGAAAATCAGATAAAATGCCAACAGATACTTTCCCTATGTGTAAGATATTAGGCTACCTTTACTAAGATAAATAATGCTTACTTATTATGAAAAAATGTGTCCACCAAGTCCATAATTTTCTGTTATGTTTGATTTTTCTTAACAAAATAAAGAATTTACCAACTTATAATAAAATTAAATTGACTAATCTTGAAAATAAAATGAAACACGGTACAATGGCTTTGGTTCAAGCAAATTCATTAAAACTCAAGCAATATGTTAATTTTTACAGTGATACATTTTATATTTATATGTTTCAAGCAAAAATTCTTTAAAATATTGAAGAATATAAATAAAAATTTGTTTCTACATTGTTTTTTTTAGGCGATGAAATTGAGCAAAGTAGGAAATCAAACAAACTCACAGGACCCGCAAGCTGTAAGTTCTAGAGTTTTTGTTGGCAATCTTAATACATTTCAATGCAGTAAAACAGACGTTGAACGTATGTTTCAAAGATATGGAAGACTTGCAGGTAATTTTATTAAATTCTGTGTAATAAAAAATAATTTTTTTTTATCACTGGCCAAAAACCACGTATTTTTCAAAATCATGACCATTCAATCCTTGGTCATAAAAAAAGAAAAAAAGTATGTTCCGAATCGCAACTCACCATCGGTTCATTCATCTCACTCGTATCAATTAGTAGTTTTCGTGCGATTCGGGCAACTATTTATTTTTCTGACCATGAATCGTAATAATAAAATTTTAATTTTAATTAGGTTCAAGGATGGGGTAGTTGAAATTGATGCGGTTTTGGTTACTTATTGCTTTTTGTATACAGAAGCTAGAAAAAAATTAATCACAGGGGCTTATAATGTAGTGCCCGAAGTCCCAATTTTTTCAGTTTTTAATATTAAAACTTATTTAATATTTAATATAGTATTAGAAATTCGTAAATAGTTTTTTTATTGTAAATATTTATTCATTTAGGTGGTATAAACGTTTTTGTGTCTAAAAACGCTTGAAATTTAATTCTGCACCGGTTTAAAATCATTAAAATCTCTTAACTGTGTCAAAAACCAGCCCCTCGACCCTAAATATAAAATTAATTTTTAATTTTCAAATGTATTTAATGAAATGTAAATAAAGTTGATATAAAAATAAAATTTTTTCAGAATATAAAGTTAAAATCAATAAATTTATATATACGATGGAGTTACAAATCTTAAAGTGACAAGCACTTGTTGGTAGCTGATAAACAGCTTATTTTTTACACTTTCTTTTCAATATGTCAATATATCTTTATTCAAATAGTCGTATATTTAAATAGGATTGAAAATTTATGGTTTACGAAGTAAAAAATTGATTTTTTTTGAATATTTATTTATGAATCAAATTTTTAGGGATATCGATGCATAAAGGATACGCATTTGTGCAATTCACAAATCCATTTGATGCCCGTAGTGCCTGTTTAGGAGAAGATAGCCGAACTGTCCTTAGTCAAATATTAGGTAAGTTATAGAAAAATTTATTAATTTGAAGGGCTGCTTTAAAAACGATTGATTATCATATTTTTCTAAATAGCTCCCTATCCACTACTTTACATTTTATATTTTGAATAAATCCGAAATACTATTTTAAGCCTCTCTAAACCTATGATATTATTGCGAAATAAATAGTAGTA
Organism: Anagrus nilaparvatae; assembly: GCA_022575985.1. Lineage (NCBI taxonomy): Eukaryota > Metazoa > Arthropoda > Insecta > Hymenoptera > Mymaridae > Anagrus > Anagrus nilaparvatae. The sequence continues at coordinate 25,942,561 of JAKSXM010000231.1, read as the reverse complement.
AATTTCGGAAAAAACTTGTAAATTTTCAATAAAAGTAGTGAATTTAATATTAATTTAAATTTCCTAATTTTTCGCAAAGAAACTATTTTTTTTGTAAATTTTTTCTCAATATTTGGTACAGTATCATTTAAAAAATAAATTCTACCTGGTAATTTTCCATAATAAATAAAATGAATTTAGATACTAAAATTTTTTTTAACTCATTATCAGTCTTGATATCGATGTTTACTATGAATAGTAATTCTTAGGTTTTTTCTTTGATTGTCGTACAAGCTATGGAACCATCTTATCCCTCACAGAGAAATTTCTAAAACTTTAGATAGATTGCTTTGATCATTAAATTGTAATTAATTAAGTTATAGTTAAAAAAATATAAAGTTACCTTATAATTACATAAAATTAAAGAGAAACATTATGTAATTGACAAGCTTTAAAAAAATACATAAAGTATATAGCAGGTATTATTTAAAGGTAAGATATTTATAAGTGACAGTTTTATTTAAAAAAAAGGAAGTATATATCAAAGGTTAGAAAATGTATAACGTGATGAAAAAAAGACGATTATTATAGACGCCTTAAAGACTTAAAATGGCATGAAAATTGTGAAAATTTTATATATATATATATATGTAGAAAGCGAGATGCTGTCGTAGCTACAGCTTTAACATTTTCTTTCTCTAACGCGTGAATAAGCTTTTAATCTTTACTCTATAACTATAAACAAGAAGCTCAAAGCTTTAGGCAAAAAAATAAAAATATGAATGCATATATAAAATGAAGGTGAAAAAAATAACAAAGGAAAATTTTTAAAATAATCATTCGAATATGTTAAAGAAACTTATTACTAGTTTGTGTTTTCACACAATCAGCGATCATAGAACGCGTTCACTCATAACAGTAATAAATCCAAAATCCAAAATTACAATTAATCCCGAAATATAAATTATCCTAAATCCATAAACCTAAAATATTCTAAGTTCCTATTCTTATCAAGGCCTGATCAGGCCCTGACTTCTACTTCAAATTATTTTAAGTTCATTTTACCCCCCTCCCCTACTAAAAACGTCAATTTTTCACATCTCCCCCCTCCTACTGATCCAGACTTTTTCAAATACCCCATCCAATGATCATGTTTCATGTTAATATATATTCTATATTGGTTCAACCTTTTTTTTTAGTTTGATGAATCAACATTTTTTGAATCAAAATATATCAATAGTAACTCAGTAGTAAAGACAATTTGTTACATAGGCAATTTAAATAAAAGTTCAATATCACTAATTTTCTTGGATGTATGAGAGCCTAAGATTTATTTGCTTTAAGAAACATAAAATCCGCAACTTTTAAAATTCAGCGAGATACAGTAACTTTTAAAAAGGCCAAAACCTGGAAAAAAAACTTGTATACCCTCACCCTAAAAACAAAAATCAGAAAGTTTTTCAAAATAAATCTTAATTATATTGTAATATCTTTTTTGTTTTTTTATCAAATAAATGTTTGGTCTATAGCTTTGTGGCAGGCCTTCAATGACCTAATTTTTTGGTGTAGTAAATTACATTTTCCTACTTATACTCTTAATTGCTTCTATTATTTTTTTATAGAAGTACTCAACTCTACTTTATTATTATGAGTACATACTTCAATTTTTAACTGATGAAAGCAGTCTAATTAATAATTCTTCTTTTGGATATTAGAATTAACCTAGCATAAAAAGTTTTTATTATAAAAGGCACACAAATATGTGATTTTTATATATTGTACTCTATGGATTAAAAAAAAAAGTTTAAGATTTCTAGATAAAAATTACATGCAATTTTATCTGCCTAGCTCAAAATAATTCACTGACATACAACGTACAGAAGTTAACGAGTATGTGTATAGTTTATTTAAGCCCTTTTTTTCTAAATTCTCACTTCTTTCTCACGTCTCTGCATGTATATTTTATTTTATCTCACTTTCACTATATTTCTCTATCTCTTTCATTCATATACATAGTACTTTGTTGTCCCCCAAGGCCCCATAAGTCAAACAGAGCGTAACCTAGAGATTCTCATTTTGTACTATATAAATACAGAGAGCAACTAACGCAGAACCAGAAAGCACTAGAGATGAATTTCTACAACACCTGATGGATATGAATTTTATATATACCCACATAAATTTATTTGCATTTATATACGTGCATGTTATAAATGCAAAAACACTAGTACATAAACAAAATTAAATGATTTATTAACGTAAGCTAAATATTTGATAAAAAATCTTGTTAAAAAAGAAAAATATTGATTATTAACATAAAATTTATATATAATTTGAGAGAACATCGTTAAAAACATGACAAAGAAGTTAATGCACATTTAAAAATAAAGTTTTAAAAAGAGGTTAATTAGATGATCAAACTTCTTTGCCGAGATTATTAATTAATATCTAAATATATTTTATAAAATTAACGAGTGTATTACATTATAAAATTATGTAAATTTTCAAAGAGTTAATGCTTTATTTATAAAATATCATGCCTTTAGGTATAATTGGAAGAAATTTTATGTTTCCCTTTTAATATATCTGTATATGAGTGAATCTGCCAGACTTATAAAAATTAATTTATAAAGCTTCAATGAAATTATAGAAAAAGTTGATTACTTTTAATAAAATTTTATTCGAAGATCTATCCATCCAAATATATTTTTATCTTGCAAAATATTTTCACTCTGGTAAGTTAGTTTTTATCACTGTAATCTAGCCTCTTTCACATGATGCTCTTTTTGGGGGAAAATAGACAAAAAGTTGTAAATATCAAGTTAAAAAATTTCAGCAATGTTTGTTTTTTGCGGTAGTTTAATCAAACAGGTACTGTCGGTCTAGAAATAAAGTTTCAGAAAAAATTTGGGTCATACTCTTTCTATGTATTATAGAATTATAAAGTATTTATTACTCATCTCAAAAATTTTTAAATTATGAGTTTCCTACAAAAGTTTAATGTAAGTCTACTAAAAAAAGGTATCAGTTTTAATTATTATAAACCTAACGAATTAACAATGTTAAAACTTCAAAATGCGCTTTTTTACCCTAAAAAATGAATATGCTTTTGGATTCATAATTTACTAAAACATTTATACAATATTTACATGAATATTTACTACGTCAGTTTTCATAAATAAGCAAAAAACAACTATTTTTTCCAAGAAATTATTTTTATTTTTAATTACAAAACAAGCACCATAAAAAATAGAATAATAAATAAATTTTGTGCAAACAATAATTTTCTGATTAAATAATGAAAAAAAAATAAAATAAAATCAATAATAATTTAATATTCTTTTTATGAGTTAATCAAGTAATTTTTTTTATTTTACCTTTACAAGTGTTACTAAATTTAACAAAGAAAATTAGCACGTTTATTTTTTTTAATTCTCGTGTCCCATTGCGACTAAGATAACATACGATACTAATTCACACTGGCAATTATGCATGTTTGTTTGTTTCTTTATTTATGTACACAATTTTTTTTTTTATTTACACAATATGCATATACAGAAAATATTCAAGAGGGTCGGAGTTTTCGTCGTTGTAACTATAAACTACATTACATATATTTATATACAAAGCTTTTCCGAAAATTCTATGTTATATAAAAGCTCACTTAGTTTATACAAGCTTATGTACGTATGTATAAGTACCTTTTTTTTCTTGTTTGCACTGTAATAACTATAGAAAATGTTTGCGATTTTACTAAAACAAAGAAAAAGCTTTATACTTTCGAGAAATGGTAATTATCACTGACATATAAAACGCGATGTGGCTTTTTTTATAGAATAATATATTATTATAGAGCAAACTAAGCTATTTTAAATTTTTTAATAAAATAAATTTTTTTTAACGTGTAATTTTTTAATTATAATTAAACTGAGCAAATATACTTATCAAGCTTCATTAGAAACTATTGAAAGATTGAACTAAAAGTTATTTTCGGATAAGTATAGTGATTTGGACCCCGAATAATAATTAATGATAGAGTTCTGTATCGTAATAAATGTATAAAATATTATTATTTGTATTACAATTTGTAAATAGAAGTTTATTAGAAGTTTAAAAGTACAGAAAAATATTTAGGTTTTTTTCAATTGCTGCGCTCGACCTTTGGATTAATATGTTGAGAGTTTAATTGCCTTACGTTACCAAAATCTCTAGAATCCCCCCCCCCTCTAAAAAAAAAGAAGAAAATCCATATTATTCACATTTTCACCAATGGCAAAAGCTTACTTCTTTTAATTTTTTTTCTTTTCTAGTATTATTAACATGGAACATGTTCATTGGATGGGGTATTTGAAAAAGTTTAGCTCGGCGTGGGGGGGGGGTTGAAAAATTGACGCTTTTAGGGGGGGGGGGGTGTAAAAGTGACGTTTTTAGGGGGGTGAAATGTACTTAGAATATTTTCGATTTAGGGACTTAGAATAATTTGAAGTGGGAGTCAGCCCCTGATAACAACAACAACTTAGAATATTTCAGGATTTATTGTAATTTTGGTTTTTGGATTTATTACTATTATGAGTAAACATGTTCCATGCTCGTTGGTTGTGTAGTTACACAAACCGGTTATAAATTTTTTTAAATTCGCTTTAAAATTCTAATTACTTTCTATAGTTATTTTACCTTTGTCAAACCGAGGTACCCAGAGTTCAAATCTGAATATCGCAAAATTTAGAATAATAATAATAATAATATTTTTTGTATCAAATTTAAATACTAAATATTTAATAAACCATAATAATAATAATAAGTTTAAAAGACTATATAGGTTTTTCTTCTTAGAAAATAAAATAAAAAAATATATAAACTTAATATAAACTTTAAAATATTCTCATAAAACTTGTTAAATTACTTTACAAATTTTTTTTTTTCTGAATCTATACGCATTTCATTAATTTTCAAATTGGAATCGAAAATTACATTTCTGATTTTTTTTATATACCAAATATAAATTTAAAAAAAAAATAAAAAAAGAAAACTTTTTGAAAGCAACTTTAACATGATCTATTGGTTTATAGGGATATGAGACATTCCATTTCAACCTGGCTACTCAAAAATGTAATTTTTTTTAATTCTGATAGGTATAAAAGTCAATCTGTGCTTTAAAATCTTCAAAGGTGTTTGGGATTTTTCAAATATATAAAGTGTTTCACGGCGACTGGTCCCAAATTGAACTGAAAGAACTCAAAAATCGACCCAAACTATTTTTTTTTTTAAACTAACTACTCTCAGCTAATTTTAACTTTCTAGGTCAAATTCTTGAAATTCGGCAGCTATTTTTGTGTTTTTAAAATTATTAGTGTCTCAATTTGAAGATTTGACCATTCAAACTATGCACTTCACAAACAGTAACTTTAATAATAAAAATAAATAAAATTAGATAAAAGATATTTTTTTAAAGGTATTTAACACGTAATATTCGAATAAAAATAAAATAATAGCAATAATAAAAAATAAAAACAGGAGTAACCTAATGCCATAAATAAAGACGAGTAAACAAAAATAAAGGATAAGAAGAACTATGTAAGCAAAGAAGAACTTTAGTTACCCACGGGAAATATGTATTCCTGGTATATATTTGAATAATTCGAAACAGGTAACTAAAGTGATTCGACAAGTTAAATTAGTTTTGTAACATTTTGGTTTTGTTAAAAAATTCTATGCGGAAATCATATATTTCATAGAAATAAACTTCATATTTAAAATTTTTAATAATCGTAAAAATCAAGTATAATTTTTTTGATATTTGGATACTCATTTATTAGATTTTGATATTTAAGGACGCTCTGTCCACCACTGGGTGTTTTTTGCACAGCATATTTGTAACTAAAATATTTGAACCATATATTTATTTATAATAATTTTTTAATGAAAGAATCAATGTCTTTCAGTATTTAGGACAACAATATAAAAAAAAAAATAAAAATGTTTATTTATTTAAACAAATACGACCTGTTAAATTTTTGAAATTTTTGAGTCATAAAAGCCTGAGTTCCCAGATCTGGGCTACTTGGATCAAAATTCTGCTTGGATCATATTAAAGATTATTCAATTCTAGGTATCGTGGGAAATTTTTCGCTAAACCTCTTCAATAATGAGTTACAGCTAATTGTTTATAAAAAAAAAGTTAAAAATGCTCTAAAATTTATGTATACGTAAATGCTCTAAGCTTTATGGCCAAAATTTTATTAAAAAATGTATTAAAATTTTAAAAATGTATGCTAATCTTCTTCTGTATGTAACAGAATTTTCTCATCGATTTCCCCTAATTGGTCGATTCAATAGCGCACGGACTTGCACTTTTCATAGTTAAATTTCTTTAAAGACAAGATAGGCGAAAGTGAAATTTTTCCAGTTTTTATCATCCAAAAATTTTTTAAACATTTATATCCAAATTTAAAGTGACTTATAATAAAAGAAAAATAAGAAAAAATTAAAAATTGGTTTATTTACAATATTTTACAAATGAACGAATAAATACTATAAGAATAAAATAAAATCCGTAGGAGGCTAAGTAATAAGGTTGTTAAAAAAATATGCACAAATTTTTATACACTTGTAGCTTTGAATAGACGAAATCTCTTAAGGATAAAAAATATAATGTACTGAAGATTTTTTTTACTTTTTATACAGATATTATGTTTGGTTGAGATATTCATTAAAATTGAACTTATTAAAAATTATGTATGGTAAATAAAAAATAATAATTGGTAATCAAGGGAATAAAAAGTGTACATAAATTATGAATAAAAAAATATATATATTAGAAATACCTAAACCAAAAAAGAAAAAAAAATTGTAATGAGGAAGATACATGCTTTTCATGTATTATATAGCTGAAGTGCGCACCTAATTATCCGCAAAAAGGAATTGTACCCTTGGGGTAAACTTCCTGGATAATTAACAATCGGAGTCTTGATAGTATAAAGTAAAATATTTTATGATAAAAATTAAAGACTAGAAAAAAGTATTTTTAAGAAGTTGAAAACAAAATTATAACATCAGAATGAAAACAGGATATTTTGTTCTTAGAAAATATTGGAAATTAGATTTCACAAGAATTTCTCAATTATTATCGAAAAAATATTTGGTTCTATGAAACTCAAAGAAAAGTCAAGTTAATAAATTTCTCATTGTCATATTTAAATTTTGCAAAGTTTCTTACCTAGAGGGTAAGAGTATACATTTTTATAATTTTAGAATAAAGTTAATTTAAAAATAATAACGAAAATAATTATAATTATTAATTAATTAATTTTAAAAAATTTTATACTTCTTATTTTGTAATTTTTCAATTCACTTTTTACATAGTCGCTAAAAGCATCCTGACTTTGTTGTACACTGATTGTTGCTAGTTTTGGCAGGGTATTTACAAAATTAAATATATTGAAAACATTATAAAAGCCATATATGTTATATGCATGCACATTTTTCCTAAAGCTCACGCAAAGGCTACTCATGTGACAGGTAAGTTTTCTGAGACGCTGATTTGAAATTTTTGCTCCCCTCTAAAAAATTCAAGGGCGGATTCAGAGGGGGGGCGGTAGGGTCGATCGCCCCCCCTGAGCTCCAAAAATGTGCATGTTTTTTGTTAATTTTTGTGTTTTTTGAACAATTTTCATGAGATAACATACAAAATTTTGCTTGAGCGCCCCCCCTGAGACTGCTTTCTGGATCCGCCACTGAAAAAATTGTATATGATTTGGCCTTGGGTTTGGTTGCTTTGATTGAAATTTCAAGCAAAACAACCTAACCTTGTATTTTTCAGTCGATTTTAAAGATTATTTTTACATATTTTATATTTAATAAGAATATGTCAAAATATTTATTTGATTCTTCTCAAAATGACAAATTAATTTGTTTTTTTGAAAAAAACGATTTTTCGGCCTTAGGACTAAGTTTTTGGGGTCTGTACCTAAAAATTTGAGATCTGTGTCGCCAAAAACCAAATTTCAGTCACATATATGAGATTTGAGTAAGCATCTTATGAAAATGAAGAAAAAACTGCAATTGAGCTAATAGAAACTCATAAACAGTATTTTGGAGAAATTTTTTGGGATCGCACCCAAAATATTCTTATTCAGTGACCTCAAAAATATAATGTCATTTTATGGACCAATAGAAGAGTTTCTTATGAAATATGTCTAAACCTTCAAAATCGACCAAAAATACAGTTTTTCGATATTAAGCCTAAGTATTAGAAGTCGGAACCTCAAAATTTAAAATGTTTTAATAGAAAAACTTACCTAGCTCAAATATAACATATTCGGATTCCAGATTAGTAACTGTAGAGGAGATCTTCATTATTTTGAAATCAGTTTTCTCCGACTTTTCTAAATAACACTTTAATAATTGATATAATTACTATTAAAATTGATAATTACTACACGCATATAAAAAATTAGTAAATATAACCAAAATAACGATTTTGTTTACTAAGTTCAGTGTGGTTAACAGTCACTACAAATTTTTAGTAAAATTTACTAATAAAATTTGTTTATAAAACTAAAACCTCAATTTTTTTAGTAAAATTTACTAATTTTTTGGTTATATTTACCAACATTTATTAATTTATGTTTACTAAATTCGTTGAGGTTAATTTTACTATTCTTTTTTTTGCGTGTAAGCAAATACAATTGTTATTAATTAAAGTTTACTTAAATTGAATCCAATTTTAACTAAGATCTTTAAGTCATTTACAACCAAGTTATGTCTCGTCAAAGGCTGTTACAGTAAGAAAATACCGATTCTATATTTTTCGATTTTGGATTAAATGAAATTCAATTTTAAAATAAATTTTCTTATATTTTTGTAAAATCTAAATATATTTTTTAAAATAAAAGTTTATAGATCACAACAAAAATGAAGTTCAACATTTTTGAAAAATATTTTCACTAATATTAAAAAACATTTTCAAATACTTACGTATAATCATGTGAGTACATTTCTATAATAGCATACATGGAAGTAAATGTCGAAAGCTTCACCTTACGCTGGATTTACTCTACACTAGATGTAAAGTGCACTAGAAACTCAAGTATGCTTTAGATTTACTCGTTTGAGTCTTTGAGTCAATTGTTAGCATGATGTAAATATATTGAAAAACCGCATTGTTACATACTTAAATTTTTTTTTCTAATTATTTTAAATTAAAAATAATAATAGTGACAAATTAACTCATTTCTTTCTTATTCCTCAATTTATAAAGTAAATTTACAAAAGCATTTTATCTTTTTGACTATGATTTATTCAAATAAGTCTGCATATTTAGTTAATCTCTTACTTAATTTAGTCATTTCATTGTCATTATTTAAAAAATAAAGGAAAAATATCAAAATCTGATTTTCAAATCTTTTTAGCAAGATATAAATGAGTGTAATTTGTAATTATATTATGCGTATGCAGGTTACACATTTTATGGAAATTCAAACAATACTTTTTGGAAAAAAGGGGTTCTATTTGCTTTAAAATATAAATGACAACCTATTGTTTGTTTATCAGTTGCAATTTCTCTTCTTACATGAGGGCTTTTCTTGTTTTTTTTTCTTTTTTTTTTTGCATATACTTCAAAATACTTTACTTTGTGAAACATATAAATCGTAAAAGCATTTTTCTTATTTTATTTTTTGTTGATTTACTAGTAAGATTGTGTGCTTATAGAAAATCTATAAAAGAAAAGAAAAATTGAAAGAAAATGTTGAGTAAAGTATATTATTTTACTTTATTTTTTTTTTTTATTATTTTTACATTATAACAGTAGTTCTTTATTTTTCCTATTTTTTCTTCAAACATGATAAGAAAAAATAATAATAATTGATTTGTTACTAATATTTAATATGTTAAATAATTATGAAGCTTCTAGAAAATATTTTTTCTAGTTACTGAGGCACCGTAGGGTTCGAACCCTAATTGCTCGCTATTCACGATTTTCTAAATTCTGCGTATAGTGTTTTAAGCATGAAAAGCGCAAAAATTTTTACACTTGCATGATCCCATACAAGCTAGCCGGGCAAGAGCGATATTAGTGTAGGCGTGGATCACTATTTCATGTAGCTTTTTCCAAAAGAATATTGAAGCTGCGAAACGGCGATTTTTATAACTTTAGGTCCGGCTTGAATTGAAAACATAAACAATATTAACCTATCCTTTCGTTTTAAAAAATTGACTTGTTAAAATAGTTGTTAAAATAAATATTTTAAATACTTATATAATTATAAAATGGTTTTTAATGTTAATTATAATATTTTATGCAAAATATTTACTTATTTTCAATTCAAGCCGGATCTATTTTCTTTTAGAGTGGGAAAGGGCCGGGCTCAATAGGCTCATAAAATTTTTTAACGAATAAATACGCTTGTCACTGAAAACGAATATGAAATCTGTTTTAACCAGAAATGGTCCGGTTACTTAAAATAGGAGTTTTTAGGTTATGTTTTGTGGCTTTTTTTAAATCTGATTTATCTGGTAACTAGTACATTTTATTTTTATTTTCTAAAAGTTTAATTTTGTAATGTGTTATTAATTTTTTTTAATTTTTTAATAATGTTATTTTCGGGACTTAAAATAATTTTGATTTATTGAATTAAAATCGAGGGGCTATCGTCTTGGAAATCACGAATTTGATTTTTTTGATTTTTTTTGATTTTTCGTGATTTTTTGTGATTTTTTTGTGTAAAAACCGCTAAATATTATATTGATTAATAAAAAATAGATTTTTGAGGTCTAGGGTGAGTTATAAGGCTAAAAAACGCAAAAAATCGCGAAAATAAACCATTTCAACTAGTAACGATTAATTATTGACGTACAAACAAGTCAAAATCAGAAAAAAATCAAAAAAAAATTTTTTAAATAAAAAATAATAAAAAATTTGTGATTTCCAAGACGATAGCCCCTCAATTAAAATAATTCGGGTTTAACTGCCGAAAAAAAAAAATAATAATTTTGAGTTCAGGTATGAATTATTAATTCATTAGGTCTGCTTATTGGACAGCAAAATGGTAACGTTATTTTGTATCATTATTTATTGTACCTGCACAGAATTTAGTTGTAGTAAACTTAAATACGTTCCACGCATTTTAGTGTTATTTACACAATCATTTGTTTACTTATTTTTATTCAATTTTAAAAAATTGATTTCTTACTTATTTTATTTTTATTTATTTTTAAACTGCATTTATTTCAAGATGTATTTGAAAATTATACGAGTATCTTTTATTGTATTTAATAAGATTAAGAAACAAAACTTTGTTTATTTATCTATATTAGCTCCAAAAAAAACAAAAAATTATTTGTTTTTAGATATTTACTTTTTATTTTATTGATAAATCAAACTGGCCAATGTCTTAAATCAAGAAAATCAGACTCGTTCATTCTTTCTTATTTGAGCAATAAAAAAATTACTTTTTCAAATCAAATATTCTGAAAGTAAATAAAAAAAACTCGTAATATTAAAATTTAAAAATATAAAATAATATAAAACAAAATAAATGAAAATTAGAATTTTTTATTTTTAACGTACAGTTAGATTTGAAAAATTTTTTTAAAATTTTAATAACTTTTCTAAGAAATATTAATCATATTTATATAAGGCAAAAATAAACTTGCAATTTACATATTTAAAAATTTTACTTTTAATTTCCTAATGTAAATAAAACAAAATTTTAACGTTTTAAATTCCATAAAATAAATGTAGAATATAAAATATTTTAAAATTTAAAATTATAATTAAAATTTATCTTGGTTTGAAATGTTTACTTCATAAAATATGACAACATTACATCTTTTTAAAAAATATTAAAGTTGTGAGGAAAATTTTTAAAATTTATTTTGAATATAATATAATGCATCCAGAATACTCATTCTTTTTCTTTATTATATTTACTTTTTTTTTTGCTTGTCAATTTTTCCACAGAAGATCCTCTACGTGACTTGTGAAGAAGTACAACAGTAATACGCAACCAAGTCCTGCGGATTTTCAACTTATATATAAGTATATTTACATTAGACCTTGGTTTATTTTGTATTTCAGCAAATTTGATTGCTCCAATTATTATAGAATCTTCAAAATTTTCTTAAACTTTTATAAAAAGTTTATTTTTTAGAAAAATAATTTGGATCATTCTTGTCTTTCTCTGCCACCTCGGGCTCTCAAATTCCTTATTAAGATATTGTCGAACATTTTCTGCCCTTGATAAATTTTATAATATTTTTTGTATATTTTAGGCAAAAACAAAACAGATTATTTAACTTGCAGCTGTATTAATGTGGCCTCAGTGATAAATTATGGCTTTGAATACGACAAAAACATAAAAATAATCCGAGATCTAATATGGATGTAAATAAATATTAGTTTTTCTATATACTATACATTGCACATAGTGTAAACATATTATAAGTATTAGTACTCTCGATGTATGTATACATTTTGTACAAAGTTGAGTCCATTCTAATACTTAATTGGTAACGTAAATTTTGACTAAGTTCTGATTGAGCACAATTCTTTACTTTTTATTGTTTTTTATATGCTAAAAATCACGTGCACGTTTAAAAACCTATTATTTTCTTGAATTTAATTTTTTTTTCAAAACTATTTTTACTTTGCAAAACCCTAATAAAAATAAATAACATAAAAGCAACAAAGAATTACTCTAAAATTTGGCGAAATTTTGCCCCTTCTTGTAACCTCTCAAGTTTTGACTAAGAAAAGATAGTCGAACCTACAATATCTCATTTTAAAGATCTAAAAAATTTATTTTTCTAATAATAATGAGAAAGAAGTATTATGAATATGAAAATGTGTTTTATATAAAAAAATCTGGAAAAAATTAAAAATTCAGACGGTTCTGTTTAAAAATAGACTAATATGTACACTGAAAAAAAAATCCGCTTGCGGCAAGCGGAATTCCGCTTGTAGCAAGCGGAATTTTTTTTCTCGTCAAACGATTGCAAATGACTTGAAACGTAAAGAAAATTAAAAAAAAATTTTTTTCCCGCTTACTTGGGATATGCGTATATCGGTATGACGAGGTTTGAGAAAATTTTGGAAAAAGAAAAGAAAAAATGTTTTTTTTTTATTTTCTTTACGTTTCAAGTCATTTGCAATTATTTGCGAAGAAAAAAAAATTCCGCTGGCCACAAGCGGAATAATTCCGCTTGCGGCAACCGGATTTTTTTTTCAGTGTACGAAATGGATTTATGATTTAGAGCTTTAGTGCTCTATTTTAGCAAAAATATTTGGGTCATTCTTAGTGTATCTAACAGAAAAGATACCTGGAAGTCTGGGATTTTAAAATAACCAATTATACTGAGTTCAGTATATAAAAATATAATACAATGTCAATTTTTAAGGTTCTAGGTTCAATGCGTGGTTTCCAAATAGCAGCTGTTTTTCGATTTTTTTTAAATTTAAATTTGCTGCAAAAATCTGAAAAAGTTTTGGGATTTTATTTTTTTACCGCTCCTCATACGCAGCTAAAAAATAATTTTCAACTATAGGGGGTATGTAAAATTTCCCGCTGAATCCGAACCTGAAAAGGCGGAAAATCGAAAAAACTAAAAGGAACTTTCAAATATGATTTCTCAAAAAGCGGGATTTGTTTTTACTTCTAATTGGCCTTAATATTTGTGTTCTCCATACACCTTTTGTTGGTAAATACTTTTGGAGGGATTTTAAAGAACTTTTAAGGGCTTTAAAGGCTTTTAAAGAACTTAAAAAATCCACAACAAAAATTTTAATAACATTCCATTTTCCGGATTTTCCTGTAATATAATCAAAATTCTAACTCGATTTTTGTATTCCTTGAAAAATTTTACAATTGAACCTCTTTTACAATAATAATAATTCATAAAATTGATAAAATTAACAAAAATAGAAAAAATATACCAAAAAATAAAATAGATCTTGCATAAGAAACATTTAATGGATATGAAAGAATAAAATGTACAATAGAAATTGAAAAAGATAATAGGCTAAATTTTTTAGATTGATGCAATTAATAAAGAATAACACTGATGGCAGTATTATATCTAACTGGTAAAGAAAAAAGATATATTCTGGTAGACGGTTAAATTATCTTTCAGACCATCCCAAACATCAAAAAAAAAAAAGGTAATTAAATCTTTGGTAGATAAAGCAATAAAGTTACCCCCAATTCCATAATAATAATTTAAAATACATAAAAGAAATGTTAGCTTTTAATAATTACCCCAAAAAATTCATAAATCATCAAATAAAAATAGAATCAAACATATTTATAGTTTAATGGACAACAATAGAACCTCAGACAATATAAATATAGATAATATTAATAGAAATAGAAAAATATTTATGCAGCCGAGCAATAGCAATACAAGCAATGAGATACATAATTTGATTAAAAAATATAATCTAGGTATTATCTACCATCTCCCTTTTAAATTAAATAAATTCATCAAATTAGGTAAAGATAGATTAACTAAAAAACAAAAAAAAATGTAGTTTATTGTGTAGAATGTAAAAACTTCGATATGAAATATTATGGTAAACAGAGCGATTTACTAAAACTCGAATTGGTGAACATAAAGACAATTTTGGCACGGCGGGCTTTAAATGATTTTAAATCGAAGTGCGAGTTACTGAAAATGTTGAAAATTGGGATCGATTCGAAACATTTTTCCAAGTTGAATGCCGTAAAAATCCAAAAAATCCCCAGAGCCGTTTTTTTTTTTAAGGAAAAAACCATCTTTTGATGTTTTTTGTATTTTACTCTATTTTTGAATTTTTTTATTCGTACCAAATAATGGATTATTAAATTATTTTTTTTTCATTTTATTTATATAAAACATAACAGATTTTGATAAATTTAAATGTTTTAATTAATCATAAAAAGTTGATTGACATATTTAATGAGAAAAAACTAATTTCAATATAAAAATAACATTTATTCGTCATTCAAAAGAAAATTGTAATTAAAATATAAATGTATTTTCAATTGATAAATTGTAATTTTATATTTATTTTATATTTTTATTATTATTATTGATATTTTGATTATTTAAGGTGTTACATTACTAAAAACTTATGATAACAGAAATGAACGAAACTTATACAACATAAAGATAAAGTCTTTAAGAAATCATCTTTGGAGCTTGTGAAAAGTATGATTGCGATTACACAGATTAATGAAACTTAAATAATATGGTAAATAAAAGCTCAAAGATTATATTTCCAATTTGTTTTACTTGTTTCATTGCATAATTATTAAATAATTAAAGTAAATTACATTGTAGTAAATATATGTTAATATAAATTAAATTTAAATTTTTAATAGATAAAATAAAATTTGATCAAGATTAAGTAAATATTTAAGGGGGATCACAGATTTCTTGAAAATTTTTTTTGAAAGTTTTTTTATTCTATTTTATTGTTTATAAACCTCTTCAGAATGCACACACAAAATTTTGGAAAAAAAAAAAATATGGTTTTTGAGATATTAAGATATTCATAATTTTATATTAATATTTTTGTATATATTTTTTTTTTCAAATTTAATTTTTTTATATTACCTTATATGGATAATAATAAAAATAAAAAAAGATATAAATAAATAAATAAAAAAAAAAAAAAAAATTAAAAAAACGCTATCGAACGCGACTTTAAACGTACTCGTTTAGCGAAAAACCAAGAAAAGCAGCTACAAAAGAGGCTCGTATGGGCAAAAAGCAGGCTTTTCCAGAACAGAAACAAACTTATTTGGATTTTAAAGAACTTTTATATTGTCCAAGGACTGATTAATAGTTATTTGCAAGTATTATAGACCTTAAAAATTAAAACATTTTAATTAAAACTAAAAAAAAAACTTTAAACGCGTTTTTCTCAAAATGGCTTTTTGAAAACGGTTCCCACGATATCTCTAAAACTAATTGAGCAATTGACACAAAGCTTAGTGCATTTTCTTTATTAAAGTTATAGCTAGAGTTGGTACCTCGGACTAAGCTTTATATGCACCAGAAATCAGTTTATGGCCGATTTTCGGGCCATTGTTGGCTCAAATATCGTACTTTTTCTTAAAATGCCCATTAAATGGTCAATTTTAAAAATTTTTTCCTCATTCTGGTACCAACTCCAGAGAATACTCTATAGAACATAATTCTATTCTGTTTTTTAGTTTCAGCTGTCCTAAAGGGGCGCAATCATGGGAACCGTTTTTTTCAGACTATACTTTGACGCCCTCTATAATATGAACAAAATGACAAATATAATTTTTTTTTCTTTTTTCTTAATGTTCAACAATAGTGTAAGGAATTAAAACAAACATTTGTTAATTTTAATAATAAAATGAGTGAAAAACAATGATTTGAAAATTTTTTAAAAGTCGATAAAAAAATCTGTGATCCCCCTTAAATAAGTATGTAAAGCATTTAAAAATTGAATTTAAAATTAGTCAACAATAAGTAAATAGTATAACAAATATAAGTTAATATCTTTGTTTGTAGTCAATGTTTTTTACAAAAATAACAAACCAATTGGTTGAATATTCACCCAAAGCAGCTCTACCGTGTATTGATTTGATATTCATGTAAATATTAGATTAATAATTAAATTTAATGACTAAGCATACACAGCATCTATGTTTAATTTTATGTATCCAGTTAGACAAGTATAATTTGATGCTTCTCTTAAATTGGGAAAATGATGTGTAAGGTCATTTAATGTATTATACTGTCTATTTTTTTATATAACTAAGTCTAAGTTGATTAATTGTAGGGTGGTTGAACAAATAAATAAATAAATAAATATCTTTAACTCATTTTTCATTAATCAATTTTTACCATTGTCTCGTGTACATTTGTTTTTGTTAAACATCTTTTTATATTTCAATTTTATTTTAGAGGATTATTTATTAATTATAGCATGTTTAGTGTATGGGTAATAAAGTTTTAGCTCATAAAAGTATTTCCAATTCAGATCTTCAATAACTATATCAGGCACGTACACGGAAATTTTTTTCGGCGCAGGCAAAAAAATTCCGAGGGGGGGGGGCAGAACTTAACAGTACTAATAATTATGGTTTAAATTTGTTTAACAATTAACAATTTAAAATTTTTGAAAACAGAGCTAAAATATTACCATTTTTTCTAAAAATTTTCATGGCTTTGGCCCCCTTGGCTCCGGATACATAACTGACTATACTTATTGTTAGCAAGGGGCGGTCCACTCAGAGCACAGTGATTGTGCGCCTGGTGTGCGTCTGGAGTGCGAACAGTGTGCGACCAGTGTGCGCCAAATTTGTGAATCATTCTGAAAGCGCTGCTAATGCTTCAAATTGATTTAATAGGAAGGGAACAATTTGTTTTATCAAAAAAACCTCCCGCGCACCCTCTTTTTAATCTTCTAAGGCTTTTGTAGGACTTCCGAAAGATGCAAATATTTTTATTTTATTTATAAGATTAAAAAGAGAGTGCGCGGGAGGTTTTTTTGATAAAACATGTTGTTCCCTACCTATTAAATCAATTTGAAGTATTAGCAGCGCTTCCAGAATGATTCGCAATTTTGGCGCACACTGGTCGCACTCCAGGCGCACAATAATTACTGTGCTCTGAGTGGACCGCTCCTTGATTGTTAGTATCAGAACTCTAGTGTTTTTTTAAGTTGTAAAAAATCATATTTTTTAGAAATGATTATTTCCAATTATTGACATTGATTTCTCTAAAATTGCCAGGCTGTAGTTTGAAAAATAGTTTGCTACAAATTTTTCTTCGCTTTTTGAACACCTATAGCAAAAACTTATGCGCTCTTGATGCTTAATATACTATTTAATTTTTCAATCCTTTTTAAGCGAATGTACATTCTAATGTACATACAAACAAAAATTTATCAATTTCTTCTCAATCTAATCAATTCCAAAAGTAATTAGAATGGAAATAAAATAAAAAATTTAAATTTGGTTTTAGTCCTTATCAATTTCAAATTCCAGCAACTTTTAAAATTATATCCATGCTAATACACGCATGCAGATTTTAAAATAAAATTAATCACCCTCGTGAATACGCAACAATGTGTCGACATATTCGAATTTGTAAAATCATTCGTTTGATTGTGATTATTGTAATAATAGTAAAGGAAGAAATATCGTATAATTTGTTTACTTAATTATAGGTTTATGTGACTGATATTATAACATAAAACCATCTCTGTATTCCAAAATAACAAACATTTTCGTTTTGCTTTTTAATTAAATGCAAAATTCATATAATATAAATTCTAATGAATTAGTGATTAGGGTTTACATTTGTTGAATTGTTCTTTATCATACACGTAAAATCTATTTTATATTCATGCTGTTTAATATTATATGTGTACTTTTTTTTATTGGCTAGATTCATTAAAGCAAATTAACTGTGTTGAATTAAATCTGCTTTTTTTTTTCAAATGTTTATGCCTATAGAATAATTTTTTAGTAGCAGAAAAAGAAGTAGCCTAGCTCTGTGTTATTTTAATTTATTAGCAAGCCATTATACAAATCAAAGCACTGCAGTATTACATAAATGAAAATTCTTAAAAAAATATATAAATACGCTTATACATTTACATTCTTTTCAAAAAAAAAAAAGCTTATAAATAAAAGGATCTTTTTATGCTTATATCTTCTTCTCTTGTGTAATATACCTTTTGATTTAAATGCAATGTTTATAAAGAAAAATCTTTTACACAAACATGAAAAACCTTGTGTACCTTTTTTTTTATATAAATATACTTAATAAGATTTTCTATGGCTTCTACATACATACATTTAGCTGAAAAATTTATGTATAAGAAAATATAAATTTTCCTTGCTGTATTAATGATATTTTCTTAGCCTTTTTATTATGCAATAAAAAATAAGAAAAAAATTCTGTATTTATTTTTACTTAATTTACTTGAAATTTTATGCTTTGCTGTAAAATTTTAAAAGCATTTGCATAATAATAAAAAATATGTTTATGAAAAAATTCAAGGATTAAAAAACTTTTAGTAACTTGAATTTTATTTGGTTAGCAATTCAGTTAGAGCTGTGCAGCTCGGACCTGTCCCCATTCTTATAACACGTAATACTGATACTTAAAATTTTTTGAGTATCAATATTACGTGTTATAAGAGTGAGGACCATCAGTTATGGTAATATTTAGTAACCCATGGGCAGAAAATTCAAGCTCAGATTACACGTATATAAGACATGGAAAGAACTCAGTGATAGTGAATTGGGACATTCTTATAGGCAAGAATCGCACACGATTTTTTTTTCGTCAATAGCTAACAGAAAATGTTTCTTTACTGGCCAAGCACCCCCAAGGAATTAAGATTGTCTACATAAAAACAAAGAAATGTTTTAATCTATTTAAATCGTTCTATTCTATAAATAGCAAAATTCATAAATTTTAGTTACTACGTTGCTTCATTTTTTATGAAAGAATAAATCCTATTAAACCTTCATAACTTATTTACAGTAACGCCATTTAATTGTATTCTATTTTATTTTTTGCATTTTTTATGCGAATATGTTATCTAAAACATTATTTTATAAAAAACCTAATTTATTTAAAAAAGATAACATAAGATAAAATTTAATTAATACCCTATTTTATCCTATAAAGCTCAATAAATAATGAAAAATTTTAAGTAAAAATAGCATTTATCTGTTATAGAGCTTGCAACAAAAGATAAAAATCCCAATAATTTTAATAAAAATAACTTATTTTCAAACTTAAATAAAACAATAGAAAAATATACTTATAATAAAATAAGCTAATCGAAAAATGATTAAATCTCTGAAAATGAAGTTATTCGTTTTTTTTTTTGTAGCTAGCTTAATCTCTTAAATATTTAAAATAATTAAAAAATATATCTATAAAAAAATTAAAGCTTTTATTAAATCTTAAGCTAAATGTAGGAAGCTCGCTTTTGAAGTCTTCGTTCTCCCTTGAATTCTTTATACAATTTCTCTTTAATTTTTGTGTATAAAAGACTTAATTCTCATCTTTTTAAACTGATGATTTTAATTAATTTGCTTTTGTATTTTCTCTTATTTACTAATTAGGCTCTATTACTTTGCGTATTCAATGTACACTAAAAAACGTTTTGATACAGTAAAGAAAATTTTAAAAAGAACAAAATTTTAAAACTTTTGGTAATGAAATGGGAAAAAAATGGTTTCGTTTTAACATGGAACATATTCATTGGATGGGGTATTTGAAAAAGTTTGGCTTGGCAGGGGGGGAGGTAAATAAGTTACGTTTTAGGGGAGGAGTGAAAATTTACGTTTTTAGGGAGGGGTGAAATGGACTTAGAATATTTTCGATTTAGGGACTTAGAATAATTCGGAATGGGAGTAAGGGCCTGATCAGGCCCTGATAAGAACAAGAAATTAGAATACTTTAGGTTTATGGTCTTTATAGGATAATATACATCGGGATTTATTGTAATTTCAGTTTTTGGATTTATTAATGTTATGAGTGAATGTTCCATGGTCGTTGGTTGTATGAACACTCAACCAATTATAAATTTTTTAAAAGTAAATGAGAAATTAAATAATTTGAGATTCATAAGAAAATTAGAGTGTCTGCAGCTAATATATTAAGGCTAAATTTACTCGCTCATGTGGAGCTTTTACTTCAGAGTTAGAATCTACGGCAAAGTTCCTATGGGAAAAGTCTAAAAAGGAAAAAATAATTATGAGAAACTACGCTGTTTTATGAAGAAAAAATTAGAAAAAAATGCCTGAAAATAAAAAATAGTCAGAAATAAAAAACAAATTAAAACCGCTACGCTTTAACAAAGGAAGGTCTTTAAGGCTATAAAAACTGTGGTAAATTATTTTTTTTTAATTATACTAAAGCCAAAATTATTTTAAAAGATATTTGAAGACCCATCGACGATAACCTATATGAAAATATCAACCCATATATAAATAATAAATTTAAAAATATATTTTTCTAAGCTAAAATTTTTTTCCACGATTAATTCACTTAGTTTTGTGACACGTTTCGATTTGAGATAATGATAGAACGTAAAAGAGATGCGGGAAACGAATAAATCCACAAGTTTTCTTTTTTTTATAATCTTTATATCGTTTTAAGTAAATGAAAAAAGAGACAAGCTTTAGAAAAGACAGATCTCTAACATAAAGTGAATTATATATAAAAAAGAATACAAAATTCATGAACATTCTATATTGTACAGCACGATTGAGATATCTGTATAAAATTTTTATAAATTTAGTTATTTTTATATAAAACGCAAATAGATTGGTAGAAATTTTACTTTTTTTGAGAAAATCGTCAATATTTGAAGTGTATTAAGTTTTTCAAAGATTTCCTACTTACGTGCAGATATAATTAAAATTTGCCATACTGACAGAGCATAGCCAGTTTTAATCTGATGTCCAAAATCTGAACTCCAAATTAAATCTATCGCTAAACCCAAAGAGAAAAATAGAAAACATTACGTACTAAGAAATAATACCTCAAATTTTAGCTAAATATATTTACGAATTATTTTAAATAACATTACCTTTTAAGGTAAAAAATTTCCTTGTACATTTTTTGTAACTTGATGCAATCTTTGTTCAAGTCAAAACCAAATACTAAATTCATTTTTTTCAGATCCTTTGTTATTATTTTTTTTAATTTGTTTCTTTAAGCCATTTTTATTTTACCTATACTAAAAATTTTTCATAAAAATAAAGGAAAAATATAAAGAAAAATGTTCTAGATTACACATAAATGACTTTTAACTCCAACGCACCATGGAAAATTAAAAACAACAACGTGAATTTTGAAATGATCATCAATGCCCTTGTTAAAAAAATTAATTTCAAACAATTGAAATATCTATCCTCATAAATGAGTAATAAAAATGAAACAAAAATTAAATTTAAAATGTCATAAATGAATTTTAAATGAAAATAGATGATAAGTGAGAGACACTCGATAACAAAAGAAAAGAATAATACTAATCAGTAATACAGTAAACGAAAATTTTTAATTAAATTAAATCTCGATCATACTATTATTCAAAATTTCAAAGCAATAATAATCATAATAACTCGTTTAAGTAGAATCATGTGATAAATCATAGAGTTATATTACAGGACAATATTATTAATTAGTTGTGTCATTAATTTAGGCTATGAAATACCATGAATTTCTATTTTCTGTACTTTCTCTCTAACCAATAACAAACCCCTGGGGATATAGGCAAAAAGTTTTGAAAAATCAGATATTTTTAAAAATAAAAATATTAGCAAGATTGAATTGATACTTAAATGGATTTTTTATTTAATTAAATTTTGTAAACTTCCATTTGTAAAAATATCCAATTACTTATAACGTATATTATTTCAAGTGTATGATAAAAAAGGAAACAATTTTTTTTTATTCGAAAACTTTATTATCTCTAAAGTTTTTTTTATTTCGTATTGCATAAAAAACAAACAAAGCAAATTAATATTACTAAATATATAAAAAATAGTAGCTTACGTATACAAATGTATAAAGTTTCATTATTTGCGTGATTCTGAACATACGTGTAGTTTTTAAAGTACAGTAGCTAAAAACATTTTTTATTATGTTTTTTACAAGATACCCTGATAAACATTATAATGGTTTATATTATGCTTACTGATTTTTTATATTAGTTATTCTAACCTAACTGCGCCTACTGGTCACAAAAATCTACCCACTATTTTTTTCAAAAGTATAACTAAAAATAAGCACTCTCGGCCATTTTTGTGTTTTAGTCTAATGCCATAAAATGACTCAAAGTATTCTTATGTCTGTCTATAAAAGGTTAGCACTTCAAACTTAAATTTGCAAAAACTATTTTTTATGTATTCGAACTTGACAGTCAAAATTTTGTCTAATTAGCTTTTTTGGGTCGCTGATAACCAATTTCGGAGTCATATCTATAAAATATTGTAATACACTGTAAAATTTGTAGAAAGTACGTTTGAGGGACATTTTCATGTATTCGAACTTAGAGGTTCCATTTTAGGGGTAACTTTTGCAAATTTAAAAGTGAAGCGTCAATTTTTTGTAAACAGGACCCTGAAATTGATGATCAGGGACCCCAAAAAATGTATAAAGACCCTTTTTAGGGGTAGTTTTTGTAAATTTAAGGATATATTTAGATTTCAGAGAATAAAAAGAATAAATAAACGAAAAATTTTTTGATATATACAACCAAAATAAATCACTCTTTAGATTAATTGGTGTCCCAAAAAAATTTATGAGATAAATTTTCTAAACTAATTATCTGAAAATACTGAAAAATATTTACTTTTAAAAAGGTTTTTATTGAACTTATTTAAAGTAAATTTAAGCAATTTGGCAAAAATCTTTCAAAGATTATGTTCTTAATGTATGACACGCTTTTACAAAAATACATGTTACCCCAAAAATATTCAGATGAATAAAGTTTTCTGTCTCGTATAATAAATTTGAATACCTATTATCAAAAATATAGAAAAAAAATTATATTTATTAACTTTTCTTAATACATTTTCCCAATAATAAAATGGCTTCGAAAAATGTATTATTATATTGAATAAATTAGAGGTATACTGTAAGAATTTCGAAAAATTAGTAAATTTTTGAAAAAATTTATAAATATTCGAAAAAAATCGTATAATTACTAAATTTAGTATATTAACAAACATTCGAGTATTCTCGATTTTTTTATGAATTCGCAAGAAAAACTGATAATTTACAATTTTTTTTCGAAAATTTACAATAGTTATAAATTTCCGAAAAATAGTTGTGAATTTACAACTTTTTTCGTAAAATCACCAAAAAAAAATCGAGAATTCTCGAATTTTTCGATAATATACTAAATTTAGTAAATTTACGATTTTTATCGAATATTTACAAAATTTTTTGAAAATTCACTAATTTTTCGAAAAAATTCTAATTTTTTTGTAAATCTAAGAAAGTTACTTTTTACAGCGTTTTTAATGAAAAAAAAAATGACTACCCTCTTGAAGAAAATTAAATACTACTTAAATTTATTAGTACATACATATGTATTTAAGTTTTGATAAAATGAAAAATTAAAAACGCAAAGCAAAAAAAAGACTGATAGTTTTTAATTATATTGTATTATTTATTAGAAAAACTTTACATTGGTATATATAATTTCCTTTCGTGACAGGAGGTTGTAAAGGATATTACGAATTGAGGTATATATAAAATGTAAAAAGGTGGAGTTGAAAAAAGAGTTTAGCCTAACAGAAAAGTTTTTACCTAGATATAAACTTTTTAAATTCACCGGTTCTCCTCTTTTTTTATATTTTTCTGACTAATACGTGTATATTCATATTTTTTTATGCACAGTAGTATAGACATTTTTACGTATATTTGCATTTTGCGTGACTTATTTTAGTCAAAGTCGTTACTTTTTTTCTTCCTTTTTTTTTATTTCTTCATCTTTCTTTCTTTTTTAGAATATTTTGACAGTTAAATGATTTGTCCATAGTTTACTTTTAAATCGTGATAAATTAGACTGCTTTTTTATGTCTATGACAATCCTCAAGTTAATATTTTAAATTACTTTGTTTACTTTACTTTTTTTTTTAATTTTGACAAAATTTATTCTTTTTTTTAGAAAAAAATCCTATCATGAATAAAATAAATATGTATTTTCTTTCAAATAAAAAATTTTTTAAAATTAATTAAATAATTGGCCAAAATATCAATACAATAGTGAATCTATTTATAGTAAACAAAAAACGTTGCAGTGAAAACGATCATTCTAGATATTAGTACTTTCATAGAAAAAAATTAAGTACTAGTACCTCCCAAAAGAAAAAAACTTATAACCGATTAGTGTAAACGCAACCTAAATGCATGGAACATGTTTACTTCCAGCTGAGGACTAGGTATAATGCAAATGTTATGCAACGTTAAAATACAATTTTCTAATTTTATAATTTGTAATTATCACCTTACTAGTTGTTAAAACTCAAATTATTTTGATTCCCTAAACCTGAAATATTCTAAGTCAAGTCAAGTCCCTAAATCAATATTATTCCCAGTCCCTAAATCGATATTATTTTAAGTCCATTAACCTGTATTATCTTAAGTCCTTAAGCTCAGATTTTTCAAAGTCTCCTAATTATTCTAAGTTTCATTTGACCCCCCCCCCCCTTAAATAAGACGAATTTAACCACCCCCCTTAAATAGTACAAATTTGACCACCCCCCTTAAGGGGACACAGAACCAAAAAAATTTTTAAATCAGTTTTTTTGATTTTAAACAAAATTTATTGATTTAATTAAAAAAAAAAGAGTCTCATGCCCTCCGCAATAAAAAAATACATCAAATCAGTCTAAAAAAAATTTTAAATATTACCATCCCTTTGAGAATTTTTGGAAATTCGAAAAAAATTCTAAATTAGGGATGATAAAATTAAAAATTTTTTTTAGACTGGTTTGGTGTGTTTTTTTATTGCGGAAGGCATGAGACTCTTTTTTTTTTAATTAAATCAATAAATTTTGTTTAAAATCAAAAAAACTGATTTTAAAATTTTTTTGGTTCTGTGGCCTCTTAAATAGGACACACTTGACCACCCCTCTTAAATAGGACAAATTTGACCACTCCTCTTAAATAGGACAAAATTTGACCACCCCCCTTAAATAGGACATATTTTACCCCCCCCCCCCCTTAATTTTCAATTTCTGAAGTACCCCCATACAACCTTTTTTAAAAACTGGTTTTTCAGTTGAAGTATCAAAATGTGCTTATATACCATAAAATCAGAAACCAAAATTTCACCTAAAACAATGGGTCCTCTATGAGGAACTCACTATTATGTACAATTCAGTTTTTTTGCGAATGCAAAGTGTTAAAAAAATGTCAATAATTTATCTGCTAAAATTTTCCTTTTTTTCCAATAAAAAAAAAAATTTATTTTTCATATTTATGTTATAAACTAAGGTAAATAAAATTCAATAAAAACCATTGAATAAAGTCTGCATTTGAAGGTCTCCAATTCTCTTTTTATCTCATAAATATTTATAATAAAGAAATTATTGGTAAATCTCGAATATTATAACATCGATTAATTTTTAGCACGAGCGCCTTGGTTTTATCAATATTATCTTTTAAAAAAGATTCAAATATTTTCGTTTTTTCCTTATTTTTGATTCGTCGCTAACTTAAAACCAGATTATTTTTTTATGTGTAGGAAAATTGAAGGGAAGCTTTTCTTTTCATTTTTTTCACACGTTGTTCTTTTATACTTATTTTTAGCAGTTTTTATGCATAATATATCGTATTCAAGTTGCAATGACGTTCCATATTTTAGCCAGGAAATTATATTTTTTCAATGAAAACGTTTAATCTAAAGACAAAACACTATGCCAAAAAACTCGAAAAAAGGTCAAAAATTTTTTTCTTTTTCAAACAATAAAAAAATTATTGTTTTTTTTTTTTAATTGAATTAAATGGAGTATTAAATAAGAAAAATGAAAATTTATGATATATCTATCATTAATCTTTTTTATCTTTTTGCATCACTAATCTTGATGTCAATATCAATGTCAAAAACATAGATCCATAAGGGTATACGACAGATAGAAACCTTAAACCACAAAACGTTTACGCTTGACAATTTCCTGCTGTGCTTCTGAATCAAAAACTGAAAACGCCTTCAAGGCCATACCTTCAATCTGCATAATACTATGAATAAAATTTGAAAATTTAATGTACTATGTTAACTGCAAGCGGCTTTTGCAGTATCATGTATAGAATTTTGAGTATTTATTTAATATGGAATTACGAAAAGTTTATTCGTTTTAATATAGACAATTATTTTTTTATTTTCTTATTTTTATAAAATAGTAATGTAAAATAAAAAAACACGATGTGAACTTTGAGTGATGCAAATTATTATTCTATTATTTCTTTCTTGGAAATAAGGCGAAGCAGCTTTACCAGAAACTTAATCATTTATTAATAATTTTCAATAATATGAATATAAAATTGAGCAACCCGGTCACGCTCCATACATCAATTATTTATCGCTTGACGAATACTATAAAAATCTGATTAAGTCGTTATCAGATCGCTGATTTTGAATTTAAATATCTTTTGAAAACAAGGGGGTACTCTCGGGGTAGCATAAAAATTTATTTCTCTAACTCTCTCCCCTTACTAAAAAAAATTTGTTGGCATTTCAAATTGCCTACCAAGAAACTGAAAAATGTAGAAGTCCGAAATTTTACTTATTTAGGGGATTTTAAGAGGCGACCGGAGTTTGCGTAACTGACGCGTCACAAGTACAGTTTTTTGTATTAATAAAAAAATTGGATAATTATTTTAAAAAAAACGCTTCGTACCGAGCTGTAACATACGATTACCTAAAATTTCGGTACGTTTATTACCTAAAAGCTCGGTACGAAGCGTTTTTTTAAAAATAATTATCCAATTTTTTTATTAATACAAAAAACCGAGAAAAACTGTACTTGTGACGCGTCAGTTACGCCAAACTCCGGCGTCCTCTTAAAGGTTCTTACAATAAAGCTAAGCATTAAATTTTAATATCCTGATCCAGAAATAGTTTTTCAGAAATCCAATACAGTGGACCGTAAAAAGGCAAAAAATAGAATTTTTTTTTATTAAGGTTTTTTTTGAAACAGGCAGTGCAATTAAATTTTAGTATTAAATTTTATTTTTTAGATTAGTAGTTTGCATTTTTATTTCACAGAAGTTTTTTGAGGTCAGTTAAATGAATTTCTCTGACCCGCTGTACTGACTTTCCAGAAGTTTAAATTGAAAATCTGACCTCAGATTCTTAAAAAGCAACTCTTTTTACTTAAGGGACCATCATTTTATTTATAATTTCTAGTATATAATATATTTTTTGAAGCGGTTTACAAATCGACACGTAAAAAAGGCCTTCGGACTTAATGGGTTAAGTAAACACTTCATTTCGCTTATTCAATTTCTTTTCACGCAATATTGGATTCCTAAAAAATGGTGAAATTCATTTTTACAATATTGATAGATCAAATTCATGATCTTAAATTAGATTTAAATTATTTTTCAAGATGGTTAGTGCAATAATTATTTTTTATCAAAATAAATTGTTTTAAATAAGATAATTTTCAGCAAGTGTGATGATCTTTTAAATTAAAATACGAATTCTTAAATCACTTCACACTTGTTGATATTCTAAAATGTGTATAAATTTTATAAGAAAATCAAATTATATAGAAAGAAATAAATTTTTATATGTAGCTATAAATAATAGCTATAAACATACCATTTATAATAGAGGTTTGATCAATCACTGTATATATAACAGTGTTTTATGCTTGAGTGACGTTCGTGCATATATTCATTTAGTTATAAAGTCCATGTACCTGTTGACGTTTACGTGCAGTTGATTTTCAAACTTCTCTATTTTAAGTTTTATTTAAGGAAAACATATATTCGATCGTATGTATATGAGCAAATTTCAGAATTTTTTGTTTTTTACATTATTGGTCAATTAACAAAATTTATGTTCTAATTTTTAAGTTAATAACTTGAATGTTTGTTTAATTAATAAAAAATTGAAAATGTTTTGGATATAAGATAGAAATTTATTTAAATTTATGGAAAAAAAACATTTACGGTCTTCTATTTTTATTTTAAATTAGGTTTATTTTATTATCTAAAATGAATTGTTCTTTTCAAATTTTTAAGTTATGTTACAAATATTTCAAAAATATTTTAGGAAAGTTTTTTAAACTCACATAAGTTATAAAACAAATATGTACTAATAATTTACATTTTCTAGTCTGCAGTACTTATTTACAAAGTATTTATGGTTTTAATCAGTTCTACTCCATTTTTTAAAGAAAATGATACAATAATTTTTTAAATTGTTCATATACATTTCAACAAACTTTACATTCCTTTAGGTCATATATCTAAGTAAAAGCAACTGATTTAGTAGTTCAAGCTTTAACTTTTACGAGGTTATCTGAGTTTTAGAAACAAAATTTGTTTTTATTATTCAGGAAATTACTTTTTTTTATTACAGAAAAACATTGATGTCAAAAATCTTCTGTGTCAAAATATGCAGTAAAAATAACACACTAAAAATGAAAACTTTTTTTTTTTACAAAAGGGAAATCTTTGGTGAAACCATGCCCATTTATCTGGAATATTAATTCCTACCAAATTTCAGTTTTAATGGAGGACTGTGAGAAAAAATTTATCAGAATAAAGAAAAATGATTGAAAACTATACATACTATAAACCTGAACAAATAAATAAATTTAGAATTTACTAAACTACAGAAAATTTAAAGAACTAAAATAATATAAAATAAAAAATTCATTTTTAAATAATTATAATATTTTTTCTCAAATAAAATCACAAATATATTCATACTCACAAATAAATATAATATTAGCTAAAGTAACTATCGCATATTAAAATTTTATAAAAAGCTTTCAACATTGTTTCCGTTCTTATCCTTTATTTTCTTCTATTTTTAATATTATTTTTACAATAACAGAGAAAACAATTTTAAACTTTCTTATTTTTAACGCTACTTTATATAAACTTTATAGTAAAATTTGTGTTTACTTTAAATTATTTTTGATTATATTGTTATAAAAGAACAAAAAAAAAATTCAGACCCAGCTATGAGTCATTGTAGGTTTGTTTAATGCTGAATGCGATGACGTTGACAATCAGTTCGTAGTTTTGAAATATTCTAACCCAAATGAACAAAAACTGAGACTTTTTGGGAATTTTTATTGTTATATTTTTTACAAAGTATAATTGATTTTCTTTCTTTTTTTTTTGCTCCCTTGGTTAAAAATTTACTATTAAAAAATCATTTAAGAGAAAATTGGCTCTGCTGATAAATTTTGGAGTAAAAATTCGCTTAACCCGCAAGATGCATAATTGAGAAAGGAATCGATAGATGATGCTGAAATACTAAAGGGCCCTTATGTCCCGGGCCCTTATGTCCCGGGACAGTTCAAACAGCGTACCGCGGCGGCGGATCCTCAACCCAATGTCTGGAATATGATCCCCATGCTGAAGTTCAAAATACGAGTCTTAGACAAGGTTACAAGCAAAATGCAAATATGGAAATCCTGTGCTGAAAAGATTGGCATTACAGATGTGGTGCTAACACTAGTTGCTATATTCATGGCCAAATGTATATTAGTTCAATTAGCAGTCGTCAATATATTAGATCTACGCTCTACGCCTTAGCAGAAAAGGAAAAATCCAAATTGACTGGATATGAAATAGAGTACATTTCGGGCAGCTGCAAAGCCCTACTTCAGATGTCTGGGCTACGAGAATAATCAGTTTGTCTACGAATGAGTTGATAGGAGGGCTGTTTACCACAACATATTTCCGCCAGAATTGAAATAAAAACCATTTATTATCAGAAAATATTTACTGAAACATGATTTTGTAATTAATGTAAAAGCGATTTTTATAGTTAAAAAAAACGAGATATTGACCAATCCTTTATTTAATAACCCTTGCATTAAAGTAGGCATACTTTTATCATAATTATAACTCTTAAAAAATCTTTTTTTTCATTTACTTTAATTAATTTAATTGTAATTTAACTACATTTTAAGAATATTAAATTTCTATTTAAGTATCTACATGAATAAATTATGCTATTAATTAATTAATTAAAATTTTAATATTATACATTAAATTTAATATAATATTTTGATATCTCTTGAAAGAGTAATTTGCACATTTTAACTATGTTATAATGCACATGTTACATAATAAACTCACACAAATCCCAATTTAAGCCTTAAAAAGCTCAGATTTCTAGATATATTTTAACTAAATTATTATATATCAGTTTCTTCTATAAATTTGTTTAGACTTGCACTAAATTATAATATGTGAAACAAAATTCTAATAATCCTTAACTGTAAAACAAGATTTACTAAATATTATGATAATTATTAGTCAACTTTCTCGAATAGAATACGCATAAAGCATTCCTCACTTATTTATGTGTGTGGATGTAATATAGTTATGTAGTTATAAGTCAAGTAGATGAATTTCTATTTAAATGCTACAAATGTAGGAAAACCGCGACTTCATGCATTGCACGATTCTATCGAACAATTATCATTGAAACTAAATTAACAACAATTAACAACGGCGTTGTGGTAAACTTTATATTTACCACAAAATTGTCAATGAGCACGACCGCATGTATTTTGCTCTATCATTCTATAATTATTATCAATAGAGTTATATTCACTTATTTTTCGTTATTTTAGACTAACTTTTTGAAATAATTATACAAACTTTCTTAACACTACTTATTAAAAAAACTAATTGTAACGTACTTGACATTATAATAGTTATTAAATATAAGTAATTGTTTTTGAGCGAATCTTTATTAAAATTTATAAATACATGATAATTATAGATGGAGCTAATTATTCCAATCGAACCATATTCTATCCATCACTGATTGGTTAAATTAATGATTTTAAAGTATATTAAAAATCTTGCATCCAATCCATAATAATATTAAGACTCAAAACATAAGTTTTCAAGCCATTAGTTGCATTATGCAGACCAAGTTCTGAAATTTATTTTGAGTAAAATTTTTTTACCATAAATATATTACTTAATAATGTTTTGACTTGATTAATTCTTGGCAAAATTAATGTAAATTTTAGTTTTTCTGGCTATTATTTTAGCAGTAACTGTAAATGATGAATTTTTTCAAAGGAGTGCCAACTATTTTTAATTTTAAACTATTTTATATCCTGATTTCCTTAATAACAATTTTTTAAACTAATAGAACATTACATCTGTAGATGCAAGATAATATATGAAAACTCATTTGAGTATTTCTTCATCCTAAAAGAAAAATTTATTTTAAAAGATGCAAAGGGTTCTGGCCCAAGGGACAGTAATCAGTGGTTGCATTCAGATGCGATATTAAATACTTTTCTCTGGAGATAAATTTTGAAAATAAAAATAATAATGGTTTAATAAATTTATGAAAAAACTTCATTATTTGCAATTTTAAATCTTGCCAATAACTTTTTGTATCATTAATTAAGCCACAGTTTTACTGTGATTAAATATAAAATATGATATGAAGGGGTTGGCGCGTTTTAGCGCGTAAGGGGGTTACCCCCTAGTAAACACAAATTTTATAAAAACAAAATCATTGAATAGTATTTAATCTAGAAAATAAATTCGAAAAATAGATTCGATTTTTTGAAAAAGCATACTTCTACACAGTAAAAAAAATTTACACAATATTACTACAGCTTAGTATTTTTACAACATTACTATAAAAATAGTAAATTTACTGCAATTGTACTCAAAAACATATATTTGCTCTTGAAGCTAAGTTCAGTCGTATCTGGGTGAAAAATTAATAAATTTTTAATTTACTAAAAGAAGGTAATAGGTATTACTACGAAATAGTAAAATTACAAAAAATTGTAGTAAATTTCCTATTTTTTTAGTAATATTACTAAATTGTAGTAAAATCAATAAACTGTAGTAATATCGTGTACATTTTTGGTTCCTCAAAGAGGAACCATTGTGTTAGGTCAAAATTTGATTTTCTATTTTTTGGCATATAAGCACGTTTTGGGACCCCAGGAAGCTAAAAAACCTGTTTTTAAAAAAAGTCTGTATGTGTGTGTGTGTGTGTGTACGTATGTAATCGGTGATATTTCACAAATATTATGGAATTAAGACCTAATTTTTTTTTCAAAAATTTTTTCACCAAAAAATCTCGAGGTACTTTTTTTTTTTTTTGATTTGGATGTAATACCTCATTTATTTCCATGAAAGTACTTATATTTGAAAGTATGGTTTTTACATGATATCTCGAATCGGATACTTAATTTTCTAAAAATTTTTTTTCAAAAATTTTTTTCACAAAAAAATACAAAAAATACCAATTTTTTTTTTCTTTTTGGACTTAGTACCTAATTTATTTCCATGGAAGTACTAGTTTTAAGAACCTTGTTTATTGTTATTTTTTGGATCTGATACTTAATTTTTTCAAAATTTTTTTTGTCAAAATTAAAAAAATAGAAAAATTAAAAAAAATGCAATATTTTTTTTTTTTTTGGTGTAATACCTCATTTAATTCTATGAAAGTACAATTATCTGAAAATATTGTAACTAGTGATATTTCAAAACCATTATCGAATTAAGACCTAATTTTTTTTCCAAACATTTTTTTATCAAAAAATCTCAAACCCCCCCCTTTTTTTTTTATTTTGGATGTAATACCTCATTTATTTCCATGAAAGTACTTATACTTGAAAGTATGGTTTTTACTTGATATCTCCAATCTGATACTTAATTATTTGAAAATTTTTTTCCTAAAATTTTTTTCACAAAAAAATACAAAAAATACGAAACTTTTTTTTCTTTTTGGACGTAGTACCTAATTTATTTCCATGGAAGTACTAGTTTTAAGAACCTCGTTTACAGTAATTTTTTGGAATTGATACTTAATTTTTTCAAAATTTTTATTATCTAAATTAAAAAAAAAGAAAAATAAAAAAAATTGCAATATTTTTTTGGTGTAATACCTCTTTTAATTCTATGAAAGTACTAATATTTTAAAATATTGTAACCAGTGATATTCCAAAACAATTTATTATCGAACGAATACCTAACTTTTTTTTCCAAAAATTTGTTTATTAAAAAAATCTCAAAATACTTTTTTTTTTTTAATTTCGATGTAATACCTCATTCATTTCCATGGAATTACTTATATTTGAAATTATGATTTTCACTCGATATCTTGAATCTGATAATTAATTCTTTGAAAATTTTTTTCTCCAAAATCTTCGTTACAAAAAAATACATAAAACATCAAATTTATTTTTCGTATTTGACATATCTAATTTATTTTAATGAGAGTACAAGTTTTAGAAATTTAGTTTATAGTAATTTTTTGTAACCGATCACAATTTTTTTTTTTATTTTGATATAAATTATATCACACAAGAAAAAATGATGGAAATCTTGCCTCTTTTTGACTTCCTCGGATTATTTTGTTCGTTGCTATGTTTATTTATGTATGCAGCTTAATGAAATTATAAAAAATAATAAACAGCCTAAAAATATTAAATGGTTATGTTTGCATTTTAAAGTTAAGATTTAAAAGTTATATTGGCATTTTTTAAAGAATCAAACAATTTATAGAATTAAATAATTTATTATTTTGTGATTAATAGAAATAATATAAATAATGTTAAAATCTTGAAGCAATTAATGTGGCTATTTTTTTTATTACAAAATATTATTATTATTATTATTATCATTGTTGCGGAAGATTGGTCAAATGCAAGAAGTACACTGAGAAAATAAATTATAAGAAATTATTATAAATTCTGGTAAAAACTCCTATCTTTTTATAATAATTGAGCGAATATTTGTAATTTTCGCATCGTTACCAACCATTTCTTTTATAAAAAAAAATAAAATTAGCTTTTTTTATATTTCTCTCTTTTTAATTATGCAAAAATGATTTAAAATCCATTAACGCCGGCGCGACCAATCCATGGACGCTAGAATTTTCACTTTAATAACAAAATGATCTTAATAATCTACTTTACCAGCTATACTAAAAACGAAAAATGTAGGTATAATTGCATGGTTGTAATCAATAATATTTTTTGTAAATTAAGATTACAGCCCATTGTTTGAGGAACCTCAGTGCCAGCTAGTTGGCAGGGTATTTTTACTGTGTATGAAAAAGTTAAAATTATTTTAAAATAGATATTAAAGTTTATTAAAAAATATAGGATAAGCAGAAAGTTTATTCGATTACATTGCACAAAAACCATTCAAAGTCTAATGATCAATTCTTATAATCAGATTTTACACAAGAAAACCCATAAAAAATTTGAAATTTATGTATAATAAAAGTATAATATATATTTAATTATAGGAATGAAAAGATATAACTCTTTTATATCCTAAGAGAGATTCTCATGCAAAATAAGCATTTTTACCAAATATTTTTTTCATATTTTAGTCCTATATATCTATATCTTATTCATCTATCATTGGTGCATTTTAAATTTCAGTACTATCTTTTTGCCTATATGCTATGCACTATTTTTGAAATTTTATACTCAAATTAGTTTTTTAATAATATTAGGTAATATATACACTGTAAAAAGTAACTTTCTTAGATTTACAAAAAAATAGAATTTTTTCGAAAAATTAGTAAATTATCAATTAAATTATCAATTAAATTATCAATCTTAAAAAAGATTGAAATTTTATGTTGTTTCTGAACTTTAAACATGCATTACTCGCTTGATCTTCATCGTAAAATAATAATTTTTTTTTTTAAATCGATTCATTTTTCCCTACAAATTCATTTCTTTAAGAAAAAAAATCATTTTTCTTGATCAAATTTTAATTTTTAGGTCAAAAGCCTTTGAATACTGTCAGTAGAAAGATTTACTCAACACAGTTTTTGACCTAAAAATTTAAATTTGGTCAATAAAAATGATTTTTTTTTCTTAAGAAATGAATTGCCAGGGAAAAATAAATTGATTTAAAAAAAAAAAATTATTATTTTACGATGAAAATCAAGCGAGCAATGCATATTTAAAGTTCAGAAACAGGCTTTTTTCAACAAAATGTTAATCTTTTTTAAGACGAATTTGAGCAAAATCTTAAATTGACGATAACTTGTCTAAATTTCATCGGAAAAAAAAACTTTTTTTTCCCTAGCAATCAGGTTTTCTTATCTATTTTTTAATATTTTATTTACCTAAAAAGTTATTTTGAAAATTTGGGGTAGCTCAGATACGAAAAACACGGTTTCTGACATAAAAGTGAAAAAATCTTTTTGGCACCTATCGCCGATTTCTTGTTCACGACTTTTTTCGGTTTTCTGAAGGTTCAAACTACCTGAAAGCACGGGTCATATCGATGTGCCCTCAAAAAAAAAAATTACGATTTCAGGCTCAAATTAAGTAGCACTTTTAAAATAATTGCTCATATTATCAAAGAATTCGAGAGTTCTCGATTTTTGTTTGTGAATTTACGAAAAAAATTGTAAATTCACAACTATTTTTCAGAAATTCACGATTATTTTTTGAAAATTTTCGAGAAAAAAATTGTAAATTATCAATTTTTCTTGCAAATTCACAAAAAAAACTCGAGAATACTCGAATTTTTAGTTAGTATACTAAATTTAGTAAATATACGATTTTTTTTGAATATTTACAAATTTTTTCGAAAATTTACTAATTTTTTGAAAGTGTTCTAATTTTTTTGTTAATATAAGAAAGTTACTTTTTACAGTGTACTACTAAAATTTAACAAAAATATACAATCATCAAAGTACATAATTATTCCTTTAGATAAATCTAATAAATACCATATAGGGATTGAGTAAATTTTTAGTTTTTAACGACCTTATTAACTGAAAACTTAAGTTCGGTATAGAAGCTATTTTCATCCCTTGGCACGTTTAAAAAAGAGTTGCAGCTTAATTAGACTCTTTTAGATTAAGAAAAATTAAAATAAAAATATTTTGAAAAATAAAACAAACTAATGAGATTCGTTAAATTTTAGCTATTACATGTTTTTCATTTTTACAATGTCGAGGTTGCACTTATGGACTAAGTAAATTTAGGACCTGAGCGTAACATATATATATTTAAAGTATATTAAAAGACAAAAAATTTTCTTTTTCTACACAGGCAAATTTAAATATAAGCTTTTTTTATCGTTGAGTCCCCTGATGGGCGCTTTTTTAGTCTCTTGAGTTCTTAAACACTTGAGCTTAATTAATGATTTTGAACCGCACTTGGGATGAACGAATAGAATGTTTATAATATATATATATTTATAATAGGATAAGGAATCAAATATATATTCGTAAGTTAAAACGATGCAGCGCGCTTTTAGGATGAAGAAGAAGCTTCAAGAGCGACGACGTAGATTAATCGCGTTAATGCAAAAGATAAGAACATTTTTTTATTTTTTTTATCCAATACGTAATTTAACTTTATGTATATTTATTTTTTATACGTAATTTTTATTTGATCATTTTTTTATTGCCGGGGTTACTCAATTTAATATTTTTATATAACTGAATTCTCCTAACATATAGTCATGAATGTTTAAGGATAATTTAGTTAAAAACATACTGCTTTTCGGTTTCACTTACTCATATTGATAGTTTAAGAGGAGAATTTTATAAAATTGGCATTACCCTAAAAATTACTAAGAATCCATATATGCAAAGGTTTTTTAGTTTTCCAAGAAAAATAAATTCGACAAATTATCATACATCATGTGAATATTTACAGATGTTTACTAAAATTACAATTCAAAAAATTTTCTATCAGATATTCTTTATATTTTTTTAACAAGGTCGCACACGTTATACGTACACGGCCAGGCTGCTTTGCTTGAAAATTCAAGCAGCAAATAAAATTCAAGCAAAGCAGCCTCGCCGTGTATACTTTTATACTATTATATTAAAAAATCTAACAATGGCTATTTTAGGGTCAGTATAGTGATTTGCCCCCCGAAACAAAACCTAACCTAAGTATTAGAATCCAAAATTTTATCAAAAAACTCGCTGATTGGAATTAGACCTCTACGCCAGTACAGATCCCCGAAAAACTAAAAAAATTTTATTTAAATTCTCCGACTCATAAACAGACAATACTCTGCTCATAAGCTAGGAAATTTTCCTAGCTTAAAACATACCACTTCTTTTCAAGGAAAATTTTTTTTTAGCCCCTTTGAGACCCCGATACATAATTTTGAGTTTTTTTAAAACTATTTTTTAAGTTTTAAGAAACTCTCCTGGAGGAGGAACCACTTTCTAATATGCGAAAGTTTAAAATCTTGTCTACCACCGTTTACGTTTAATGTAAAATCATAGTTATCAAACTTATTTTTAACTGCAATAGGAACGAATAAACGACGGTAACAGAATCGGACTATTGGGACTGCAGAATGATTGCTATTGATAAAAACCAATAGCCATGAGGAATAAGTGAGTTTTTTTTAAACTTTTCGCATATTACATACTACTTAGGTTAGGTTTGGGTTTGAGGGCCAAATCACTATATTTATCTGTAAATAGCCTTTTCTTAAAATAACTAGTTGAAATTTCACTAGATATGAAAAGTCGTGGGTTCGAGTCCCACCGGCTCCGACATATTTTTATTTTTGAGAAACATTCATTATTTATTAATATCACTTTTTTTCAATTTATTTGTGTTTATAACAACATTACACAATTTTTCAGTTGCAAAAAATTATTGAAAAATTGAAAAATTTTTCGATTAAATTTTCCAAGCATATGTTACTGATATCTACTATGTCGAGTATTTAAATGCATACCACATTCAGTAGTAGTATTATTCAGTATTATTAACATCTTTGTTCGTAAAGACCAATTCTAATTTTAATTAATTTGTAAAAATATAACGAACGATAAATTCTTAGATTTATTAAACTAGTTGACTATTTCTTAAACTTAAATAGCATTGTAAGCTATTAAAAATCTCTTACACAATAAACTTTATCTTTGAAAATGACAATATGCATAATTTAGCCTGATCCTGCACTTAACTTGTAAATTAAAAAATTTATTACATTAAAAGGTCTTATAATCCGATGTTTAGATGATTTATCATTTAATAAATATGTAATTTTTAATAATGGAAACAGGATTCCAGTTTTTGAAAAATGTTGCTTGGACATTACTTACTGTTTTAAATAATATTATTATACTCCATGGTATGAAATTACTTTTTAAAAAATGTATGCTATAAGAGCGTATTCAGAAAATAATCTGCAGAATTAAAAGAGTTATGATTATATAAAACAGATAAGTTAAAATTTTCGGTCACGCTTCTATAACTCCCTTGGCATATTAACATAGCTATGCAAATTTCAAGAGATAGTTTTGGAGATTCCGTCAGGACAAAACTAACAGATTTATAATAAGTTAGAAACAATGAAGAATAATATGATGTGAGAAAGGGAGATTTGGAGGATGAGAAGGTTGACTTTCGAGTTTATAAAATACTTTACTCGTAATGATTATTTAAAAATTACAATTTTAAAAAAAATTTTTTTATTTAATTAAACTTTTTCAGTTAAGGTACTTTTATTTTGCATAAACTTAAAATAAATCTTCATTAAAGTCGTCTTAGGATTTTAAACATAGTACACTGAAAAAAAATTCCGATTCTACGTAAAAGAGAATTGAAAATAAAAATATAATTACAATTATTTACAAAATAAATATTGTATAAATTATACAAGGACAAAGCTAACATATAATTTTTCTTAAATTATTAGTCAAATTTTGAAAGGAGCTACTATAAAGTGTATTGTTTTCATAGGATCTTACATTTTCATTGTTACGTATGGAAAACTGTTGCTTTAATTTTATTGTAAAAACATATGAAAGATGTTTATTTAATATTCTAGATTTTCCTTTCTTGAATAAACTTTAATGTCCACATGAAAATATAATATTGCCTTTTCAAAATAAAGTAATTTAGCATAGCTACATTTTCTCCGACGGTCGTGTCCATGGGTACTTATTTTTATGGCTTCTTATATTACACAAGCATTCTGGCGAACCTAATAAGCATGCACTGTAAAAATTAACTTTCTTAGATTTACAAAAAAAAATAGAATTTTTTTGAAAAACTAGAGAATTTTCAAAAAATTTTTTGTAAATATTCGATAAAAATCGTAAATTTACTAAATTTAGAATATTATCGAAAAATTCGAGAATTCTCGATTTATTTTTGTGATTTTACGAAAAAAGTTGTCAATTTACAACTATTTCTCGGAAATAACTATTTTTTGTAAATTTTCGAAAAAAAATTGTAAATTATCAATTTTGCTTGCGAATTCACAAAAAAAAAATCGAGAATACTCTAATTTTTTGTTAATATACTAAATTTACTAAATATACGATTTTTATCGAATATTTACAAATTTTTTCGAAAATTTACTAATTTTTCGAAAATGTTCTAATTTTTTTGTTAATATAAGAAAGTTACTTTTTACAGTGTGATACTAGATATGTAAAAGTCAGTTGTGGGGTTTGAAGCAAAATAGTGTTTAAAAATAGTGGAATCATACAACCATACAGTATTACCTAATTTGGTAAATATTTTTTGGGAAAAAAATTGGTGTAAAAGACCTTGAAAAAAATAATTTTTCAAGTATTCTGGATATTTCGTATATATGCATTATTTTTTTAGTGTTTCCAAAATCGTTCCAGGCCAAAAATTGCGTTTTTTTAACATGGTACACAAATTTTTAACTTTGTACACAAATTCGAATAAAGAAAAATGATATAATTTTCAAAAAAATAAACAAAAATTATACTCAAAGGCATTTAAAGAAAGTGACACGATAAAGTAAATTAAAATTGCCGGGATAAACAGAAAAATTTAAAAGAAAAAGAAAAAAGCGTAAAGATAAAAAAGAAAGATTTTCATAAAATGAATAAATATTTAAGCAAACATAATTGCACTTAGCTAAAACGAATAAAAAGTTTTTTATACGATTAGCCTTTGATACTGTAGCACAAATATGCCAAATTCTTAATTTTCATTGTATCAATAAAAATTAAGAAAAAAGTGTACATAAGAAGCAAGATAAAGTTAGAAAGAAAAATAAAAATAAACTAAACAACATTTTTTTAAATGCCTTTTATTTGATTATACATTAAAAAGTTTTTATTAGAAAAAAAGGATAA
The DNA here is from genome assembly GCA_022575985.1 of Anagrus nilaparvatae. Classification (NCBI taxonomy): domain Eukaryota; kingdom Metazoa; phylum Arthropoda; class Insecta; order Hymenoptera; family Mymaridae; genus Anagrus; species Anagrus nilaparvatae. The sequence continues at coordinate 25,901,766 of JAKSXM010000231.1, read as the reverse complement.
ATATTTCTTGAATATGAAAAGTTTATAAACAGCGTATAAACTAAAATTTTCTGATGATAGAATAAATCTATATATAAAATAAAATTAATTAATTAGTATATTTACTCAAGCATTTTATATCATTAGAAAGTTTTAATATTAATAGCTTTTAATGACAATTGTATGTTTATTTAATATTATTTAACTTTATATATAAACTATCGAATTTTCATCAACTTTAAAATATTATTTTAAAGTTGATATGTTTATTTAAATTCATTCATATTTAATATTTATTTATTTATTTATTTTTTATAGATGTAAACATGGTAGCTGAACCAAAACCACATCAAACAGGTAGAAAGCGACAAAATATGAGTAAAACTGGAAATGATTGGTGAGTAATTTTTATTTGTAGAAAAATTTTAAACAAATGCGCAAAATCATTTCGGTAAATATACTCCAGTCAAATCACGGTTTAGGGTCTTTAGTTTACTGGCCATTGTAAGTTTTTCTACTCTAGGATTTTTGGGTCAGTGATCACGAACTATGGTGTCTTTTCCGGGAGATATTCAGAGAACACTCTTAAATTTGCAAAAACTACCCCTAAAGAGGCCTGTTTCTGATGTATTCGCACTTTGAATGTTCAGATTTGGTCCTTGTAGGTTTTTTGTTTCACGGAACAAGAATATTCGGAATTTTTTTTATGAAAAATTAATATTTCACCCTTAATTTTTAAATTTAAAATTTAATTTAGCGGTTATAAATCTAGCTGTTAGGGATAAAAAATAATAGTTCAGAGATTTATACCAAGTTCATAATATAACAAAATTATTAGGAGTTTTTCTTTTTTATCCCTTGGTTCATTTTGGTAATTTTTTCATGTTTGAATTTGATGTCAGTAACCAAAAAAATCATTGGTATTTAGTTGTAGACTAAAAATAAAGCATGTAAAAAATAGATTTTAACCTATTTTAAAGAGTTTCGTATTATCATACTTGGAATAAACAACCTCAAAAACCTTTAAATGTGAATTTGCAGCCAAAAATACGAATAAGTTTCAGAGCTGTATAAGGAACTGGCACATTTTGACCGAAAAATGGAGTAAAAAAGGCTTGTTTTTGATGATTATACCTTTTGTAGTCTGGAAACCTTTATTGCTTTTAATTGTTTATAAAATGTTAACACTTAAAAAATTTAGAAGGCATGTTTTGGCTGCGCTGGCGGTAATCAGTTACCTAATTTCGTAAACCTAAATTAAAAAATTATATAGTAAATTTAGCCAAAAATTAGTAAATTTCACTAAAAATTTATAGAGACATTCACCAAACTTCACTGTAAAAAGTAACTTTCTTAGATTTACAAAAAAAATAGTATTTTTCGAAAAATTAGTAAATTTTCAAAAAATTTTGTAAATATTCGATAAAAATCGTAAATTTATTTTTAGTATATTCTCGAAAAAATCGATAATTCTCGATTTTTTTTGTGAATTTACGAAAAAAGTTATAAATTCACAACTATTTTTTGTAAATTATCAAAAAAAAATTGTAAATTAATAAATTAATAAATTAATCAATTTTTCTTGCAAATTCACAAAAAAAAATTGAGAATTCTCGAATTTTTCGTTAATATACTAAATTTAGTAAATTAATGATTTTTTTTGAATATTTACAAATTTTTTCGAAAATTTTCTAATTTTTTTGTTAATATAAGAAAGTTACTTTTTACAGTGTTCATATAGTAAACAGAACTATAATTTTGGACGTGGTTAATAACTTTTTTAATGCATGTATACTTTTGGAAACAAGTTTGGAATAATGTACCAAAATTTTCAAAAAATAGGTTACTTGTGCTTTTTAAGTTAGCTGTCTTTAAACGTACAGATCATTAAAAAAATAATTTGACTGAATCCGTGAATGAGTCTGAACAAAATACTTCATACATTTTATTTAAAAAAATTAAATTATGTAAATCTTAATAAATAAGTGTAATATAATTTTTACAAAGAATTAAAAATTAAAAAGTTATTAATTCACAATAACGATTTCTTATAAAACCATTCTATAATCTAGATGCTTGAACCCATTGTTGGTAATATTCCTACGTATACCAAAATAAAGAAGCTTTTTTCTTGTTAAAACTTTTATTTCGATTAAATAGCAAAAAAAATCATATTATAACCTAAAAATATCCTGTTTAAATCTTAACATCAATCTTACTTATATTCATAAAAGCACGATTATAGCTTATAAAGTCAATAAACTCGTAAAACGAGTAGATCATCGTCTATTATACTTTTTTTTTCTTTAACGATATGTATTTTCTAACTATGTGCATAAAAAATATTGCTAAGCTCATTTTTTAATTCTTTCTAATTAAAAAAATAGTTTTAATTCCAAAAAAGGCATACTAAAATAGAAAAATTATAATTTTTTTTTTAATAAACAAAGTTATAAATTTTTCTATGTTTACATGTTTGTAAAAATAAAATTTAAGATAGCCAGTCACGATTCCAAAATTATGTTTTATGTGATAAACGTGTTCTTAGTAAATGTATCTTAAATTATGTAATATTTTTATATTTAAAAAATCATAATATACGAAATTTATATTTTTTCGTAATAAAAATAACTATAAATAATAATCATAGTAATATTTATAAATAGTTTTTACGTTATTATTTTAATATTAAAATCATAAATTTTGGTAAACAAAAAAATGTCACCCCTTTTCCTCGAAATATATTAATTAATTATGGTTTTGGGATTATAAAATTTTATACATATTTAGCTCAAATTACGTGTAAACTTCTATTGAGTAATTAAGGGCATTGTCTTTAATGTCTACACACTATTAAAAAAAAAGAATGCGGTAAAAATATGAAAATGACGTAACGTTACGGTTGAGTTGTAAATCTTTGATTTTTTTGGAAACTTAACATAACCGTTCAAAGGGCGCTCCACTTGTCCAAGTGTGCGAATCATGCTAATGTTTAAAATTAATTAAATATTTGGAAATCGATATGTTTTATCAATAAAAACACCCTGCGCCCTCTTTTTAATCTCATAAGCCTAATATATATTACAAATATTTGTTTCTTTTGGAAGACCTATAAACGGCTTATAAAATTAAAAGGAGGGTGCTGTGGTAGGTTTCTTGATAAAACAAATCGGTTCCCAACTATTTAATTAATTTTAAACATTAAAACCGCTGCCGAAATGATTCACACAGTTGGCGCACGCAGTTACTGTGCGCCAAGTTTACCGACCCTTGCAATCGTTTTTTACCGTAGGGCATATTTTAAACAGTACAAGGTTGCATCCATTATTTATTTCATTGGCGACAAAACTCGTCTTATCCGGCTTCTAAGAATACAAATAAAATGAAATCGTTAATATAATTAAGATAATTATAAAATTTTATACTTTAATGTCAGTTATAAAAAGTTTTAAGAATTAAGCTATCATTAGTGAATACCTGGATAAGATGTTTCATTGTATTTTATTTTAACAATCAGATTTTTTTTTAATCCAGTAATAATAACATATACATTTCCCAATCATACAGTTGAGAAATAAGACCACTGACCAGAAATAACTATGAAAGAACTACCATTTTATTTTTTAAACAAATCAAAGAAAACCTCTAAACATTTTTCACCATTTATCCAGGAATAGTCAAAATAAATTTCGATTAAAATAATAAAATCTTCGTAATTTTAAATCTTTTGCTTTATATTGATGAAATATATTACAATATATTATAAGTTTTCTTAAGAAGATTAAATTATTAAGATTTAAAAAATTAATTTAATAAAAATCTCTTTATAAAATATTCTTATTTTACTTTTCTTTATAAAAACCTACTTTATAAAGAAATTTGTATTCTTTTATAATAATTTTTCTTTTTTTAATTATATCCTTTAAACACTTTGTAAATTATTAATTAATGCAATGTCATTTAAATTTTTTGAAGAAATAAAATTTCATCTACTTTTACAACTTTGGCTTACAAAAGAATAGTAACACAAGATAATTAAAAGTTTTGACGATAAAATTAAAAACAAAAAACTAGGTTGCTTAATTAATTTTTTTTTATCTTAAAATTTTTAATTATTAATTTTATAATTTATCATTTATTATGAAATATACTAAAATAACATTTTTTTTTTTCAGCAAAATTTTGTTATAATATATTGCGTGTTGCATAACGAAATGTCAAAAGCAAACAAGCCATTTTATATTTAGTAATACAAAATATCAAATTATAATTTCTTTTTGGTTAAAAAAAAGAAAATAAAAAATTATTTCTTTAAATTATTCCACAAAATTGTATTATCTCTTATTCTTTAATCAAAATGCAGTTAGTGTATTAGAATATTTATATGTGTGTAGATAGATAGATAGAACGATGACAAGCTGTTCAGGAAACGCACGCAGTACAAGATAAGCTACTTAAAATTACTTCCCAGCACGTGCACAACTGTATACATACAAAAAAGTAGAAAAAGAATGGAATACGAAGACTTAGTATATGTCTTACTATAACTTGACTCGATCTACTTTCGTGTATTTCGCAAAACTCAAACGTCACTTATCATCGTTTTACTGTAGATAGGATTTAAATATATTTCTTTATTCAAGTCTTTAACATACTTTTAACATGAAACATATTCATAAGAAGGGGACCCAAAAAAACTTGCGTATCAGGGGGAGTATAGGGCTCAAATGGATTTTTAATATTTTCGATTTAGGGACTTGCAATAATATTCAATAGGAATCAGAGCCTGACCAGAACAAGACCTTACAATTAGAATATTTTAGGTTTATGGACTTAGCATAATTTGTATTTAGGGACTTATTAAAATTCTGGTTACGAGTTCGGTTCTAAAACTTACAATAATTAAGGAGTATAAGTTAAAACAAGGGTTTCGGTTACCCGAAATTTCAGGTTTTTTACTTCGAGTTGGATCAGTTTAAAACTGCAACTACACACTTTTTTTGGAATGTTTCAGATCTTACACGAAATCTAACCTGCAAATATCTGAAAAGAAGGCTGAAATTTCGGATACCCTACTCGACTTTCGGGGCGACGCACACTCCTAGTTAAAACTATTGTAATTGAACATGTTTCATGATCATTGGTTGTGTAAACACACCAGTAAATTTGTTTTGAACTGAATTATGAATCCTATATTAGCTAATTTTAGTAAATTATTCTTAAATTAAAAAAAATTCTGCGGAATATACAAATAAATTGAAAAAATTCCAAATGAATTCCAAAATTGCAACGACTATTTTTTGTGACTAAACTTTATTAAACTTGTAAATGCTCGGTCAAAACTTGTTTTAAATTTTTTTGCATACAACTTTTGTTCATGAATAAAAAATTATTTTTTTGACCCATGCTCCAGTTCTTTTCATTCTTCCATTCCCTTTATACGTGAAATTTTTTAAATTGTATCTAAATCTAAATGGCTAATAAATCAAAAATCTTAGTAATTTATAATTCTTGTCATTTTGATATCATAAACGTATAATTAAGATGAGCAATTATCTTCCTTGTAATAGTCGCTATTTTGATAATTTGTCATTTAATATTGTCAAAATGTCGCTCATTTGAAATTTCCTCAAATGTATAACTTAATTATATGATATATTAATAGTTTCTTATAAAATTCGAAATAAGTAAATAGTTTACAAGATAATCAAAAAATTTTAATTATTTTATTCAAGTTTTTATTATAATTAATTAAAAGAATTTTTTGCTAACAATGCAAAAGAATTAAAACATGCAATAGAAATGAGACGTTATGAAAACAAGGAACACATTGAAATAAAAAAATTTATGCAGACAGAAAAATAATATTTTTTTTTTAGAACATGTTTATTGAATAATGATTCTTTTATCAAACAAATATTACAGTAGTCTGTATTATTCAACAAAAAATATATTTAAATTATAATGTAGTATTTATTTTTGAAATTTACTGTGAAATTTATATATTTTAAAGAGCACGCATGCATTTAAAATTGACTTCGTGATTTTAAAATTCAAAAAGTTAAAAAAAATTTTAATTTAATATCTATTTGTTCAACAAGAAAGAAATAGGATTCGGCTTTCAATGCAGTTGTATGTCGTTCGCTACGCTCACTCGTGCAGACAGCATTGAAAGTGAAAATTCCTAAATTTTTTTCCGTGTTCAACACATCATTAAAAGCGAAAAAAAGATCGCCCGAAAGTAACAAAGTAGATCTTTTTTGAATCGTATAATGAAAATATACTTTTAAAAATTTCTTTTATTTTTTTCCAAATTCTTTTTACTTTTTATGACATTTGCATGGGAATTTTTTTTTCAGTGTATTTTTGGACGTTTTCTGAAAAAATGCACTTATGATTTAAAATGAAACTAAAAAAACATTTTGTTTTATGTCACGTATACATATCACCGAGATACTTTTATTTTTCTTGAGCAGCACATTTTTAAAAGTTATGTTTACATAAGTCAGGCATATCGAAATATTTTTATTTAAAATTAAAAACGTAAAAATTAAAGAAAAAAAGAAACATTTATTTTTTCCTTTATTTCCATATTTTGTTATTAAAAAATGGGCGATGAAAGTAATAACACTTATCATTATTTAAAAATTAAACATCTTGAAAATTGTAGTGGAGGGCCAAAGTACTATGTCCAACAGACCAGGTTCTTGTATTTTTGTTTACTGGATAATTATTGTGTAATAACAAAACAATTATAGACAAGCTCACATCCACACAAACAAAAATAAATTTTTAAAAAGATAGTAAAAGATAAGATATGAAATTAACATGTTTAGCTGATGTTGAAAGTGGTCAAGATTTTGAATCTTGCATAAATCAGAAGTTAAATAAATTTTTTTCAAATTTTAAATCATATGAAAAATTTATTAGATTCGTATTTTTTTGTTTATTTTAAATTACGAAAATTAAAGGAGTTATAAAGACATTTAAAAATCTTAGATTTTGTATCGTGACATCATCACTTTTTTATCTTTTATTATTTACACAACAAAATATTTCTTTTACATTGCGAGGTTCTACCTTATATCGAGAAAAATCTCAGATCTTGTGGACACGATTTAGAGAAAACTATCTATCAGATAATAGGGGACTTGCATCAAAAATTTTATGCGTATTTTTAAAAAATTTGATATTTATAAAAACTTTTTATTTTTTTATTTTTTTAAAATTTTGTTTGTTTAATTTTTTATTAATTATTAAAAACTAAACGAAAATTTGAAATTTTATCACGTGACTTAAAAAAACTGTGACGTCACAACACCTCTTGGATTGCTCTGTCTCTTTTCCTCTTATTTATGTTTTGAAAAGTGTTAGTAAATAAATGTAACCTGTACCTAATTACATTAATGTTATTTTGGACTTATTTATAAAAAGATTTTATTCTAAAAAGTTATTAAAATTATTAGCTAATGAATGAAATAATATTAAAAAAACAAAATTTTTCCGAGTAATTGCATTTACAGTAAGGAAATTTCTTACAATAATATTATTCTTACATGTGTGCGTTAGAATCTGTGTATTTCTTAAAGGGTGTTATGACGTCATATCACGTGACCGCGCTTGTGAATTCATTTCGAATTTGCGTTTTTTTTCTCGAGTTTTTAATTAAAATTTATGAAAAAAATATAGTATTTCATTAAAAATTATTTATAAAAATGGAAAGTACGCAACTTAATGAAGATATTGGTGTATAATTTATTTATAAATTTGATTACATGCAAGTCCCCTATTTTCGTACTTCAGACTTGCACAAATTTTGGCTAGTGTTCAATTTCACTTAAGCCATTCTTACATATGTTGCTTCTTTCTACTCGTTTTTAACGGGTTCTAGTACTTATTTACGTAGTTGCTAATTATGCAAAAAAAAAATTATTCAAATATCAACTCACGCAATGCAGGCCAATATTATTTAGTGTAATTCAGCTTCTAGTATCTTATTTTTATTATATTTAATTTTATTTCATCGTTGATTTAAATAAATTATTTTACAAAAAATTAAGAGAGAAATGTTGCTCCGAAAAAACAAATGGATTTTTTTTTCAGTGTATATTTATCTGATTTAATCTATATAACAAATTTTATTAATTTATTTTAATAATAAATTAATAATATTTTTATATGACAGTTGTAATTAACTTCAAATATCTCACGTTTCGAAATTGATAAGTAATTAAAGACAAAGAAATAAAAATGATATTCCCATTGATAAAAGTAATAAAATAATAAGTATATGTTTTATATTAAAAATATTTTAACAGTTGTTGACCATTCTTTAATAAGAAAGTATTAAATTTCTTTATAAAAATGCAATATTTTTTAATAATAAATATATTATTAACAATGTTTTATTTAAAAGTATGATTTTTTTTATATGGTAAAAATTATTTTAATACTTTTTTCTAATTCAAAATTTGAATGTATTTTAAGGTTGCAGTGTGTGAAGATACAAAATTATTAATAGAATCTAAAGTTAAATCATTAATAAACAAAGTTGCAACTATAAAAAGTGATTTCGAAAAAAATTACCCACTAGAAGACTCAAAAAAAAATAAGTGTCTGTATCCTACTCGATTTCGTATGCTTGAATTGAGTTTTCAATCAACATTAAATAAATTGAAGGTAAAAAGAGAGCATAATAAATTTGAACAATTAATTATAACAATTATTATTTAAGATTGTTATTTTTGAAGGGAATGAAAATTGAACAGAATGGTAAGAAGTATAAAATGTCAAAAAAATGTTATGAAAGATCAAAAATAAATATCGAAAAATTATATTATCAAACGCATAAGGATACTATAGAGTGTATACATCAATCATGTATCAAACTTAAAACTCAAATTTGGACATTTAAAGCAATTAAAATAGTAAGTTAATACCAAGCTAATACATATTACGTGTATCATTTTACTAGGAATATATGATAAAATAGAAAATATTTATTTTAGGAAGCTGATAATATAATGTCAAAAATTGAAAATGAATTTAGTCTTTGCAAAAGATCTTCAAATATTAGAGCCTGTTTTGATACTAAAGAAACCCGCATTAAGAATACTATTGATTCATTAAAAAGAGAAATTATTGATTTTAACAATAGTTATGAATCTTACGAAGAAATGTATCTTTTTTGTATAAAATGTATGGATGATACTTTTAAAAGCGAAAGGCAAAAAATTTTAGACAATGCAGAAATTTGTCGAAGACGTCAAATAAGTAATAAAATTTCTTTCTTTTTGTTCTTTACTTAATTATTAAACAAGAAAAAGCATACTGGATTTTTGAAATCCTCAGAAATTTTACTACAGTTCCTTCGCTTTAAAAAATTTTTTGATATTTCTGAACCGCTGTGAAAAAAAAAATAAAACAACAATAAAATTTTATGAACATTTTTTAATAAAAGTAATTTTTATTTCTACAACCTTTCAAAATAAATTTTAATAAACCAAGTTTTTTTTAGCATTCATTGGCTAAAGTTTAGTAATAAAACATAAAATAATAAAATAATAAAATTTGTTAATTTTATTTTTTTTTTTTTTTTTTTTTTTTAAGCTTTTAGAACTTACATTATATAGAAGTTATTAAGCTAACAGATTAAATTATAAAAGTATTTGAACAGAATATAGTAAATTTACATTTTTTGGAAATAATAGAATAATACATTAATTTTCATTAGATTTTAATATTTCACCTTTTAAATATCTATGTTATTTTCTTCTAGAAAATCATTGATATACTTGATTGCAGTTGAGTTTGGGTTTTTTAAAAGGTTGTCTATATCTAAGGGGAGGAACAGTTTAAGTTTTTTGAGGTTTCTAATTAACTGGTTTCGGTTTTCATTGTATTGAGGACATTGCCAAACTATATGATTAAGATCTTGTAGTGAGTTGAACTCACAATCACAATAAGGAGTATTAACTACATTGATTTTGTAAAGTGAATAGTTAAGACTATAATGCCCTGACCTTGCGCGATTTATAGAGACTATTGCTCTTCTAGAGAGTTTTGATTTATGGAACCAGGGCTTGGGAGAACAATTAAAGAAGTATCTGAAGTACCTTATGCCTGTTTTTTGGCCTTCTTGGACAACGTATTGATTATTTTCTTCTTTATATTGCTGTTTAAATAAAGATACGAAATCGGTATATGGTATTAAAGTGTTGGTGGGAGGAAGGGTTGATGCAATCTTAGCTAGTTCGTCAGCTTTATCGTTACCAGAAATGTTGCTGTGTCCAGGAATCCATAAGATTTTTAAAGTTTGGCTGCTATTATTCTGGAATTGATTAATTTTTCTAATTATTTCGTTGACATAATAATGGCTAGATGAAGATTTGATGGAGGGATTTCTTATGCTTAAGCAACAACTTAGTGAGTCAGTAAATATATTAATATTATGTGTGGAGTTTTTAAGAGCAATATCTAGAGCCATAGATATGGCGACACTTTCGGCAGTAAAAATGGTTGCTGCTTGGTTGAGACTGGTGGAACTCGAAATATCAAGTGTCGGGCAAAAGCACGAGCATCCAACGGATTGAGCAAGAGGTTTTTTACTTCCGTCAGTGTATATATTTATACAGTCACTTTTGGATATATATTTGTCAAAGAGTTTACTAGGGTTATCTGATTGCTGTATTTTTTCACCAAAGTCAGTAATGATGATCTTTTCCATGTTGTTATTAATATCATATGCGTAATTTTCATTATAGTTGCCTCTTATTATATACTTTTCATAGCACTTAACTTTCCTTATGGATTCCCAAAGAATATTTTCAGTTTTTCTGTGATCACTAATTGCATAAGGGTAAATTGCATTAATCTTTTCAGCTATTTGGGTGTCTTTCCAGACTAGCGATTTCAGGAAGAATTTATCACAAAAAAATTTAACTCTATATTCTATTTTGCATAGCTTTGATTCAGCAAGAAGAATATTAGTAGGGGTACTCATGCGATAACCCATTGAATGCCTGATGGCCATATTTTGGATTCTTTCAAGTTTTAGCCTAGAATCCTTTCTTGAGGGGTAGTAAATAAATGCTGAATAATCAATAATAGGTCTAACGTAACTTTTATAAAGGGTGAGTAGTGTGGATGGATGAGCACCCCACCAAGTGCCTCGCAAATACTTTATGATGTTCAATGCTCTGCTACATTTCTGTTGGACGTGGGAGATGTGCTTATTGAAGTTAAATTGATAGTCGAAGTAAATTCCTAGAAAGCGCGCATTCGTCGAAGATTTTATCAATGAGTTTTGGATTGTTATTGAAGTTTGGCCTGGAGGGATGTTCTTCTTATTAAAATGTATAAGTTCGGTTTTATGGGGTGCAAGTTCTAACCCTAATTCAGAGAGGTTAGTACTTAGTTTCTCTATTGCTTCGGATAGTACTAAAGTAGATAGTTCGGGATCGGAGGTAGTTGTGTATAGGACAATATCATCAGCGAATTGAAGAGCAGATACTTGAGAAGGGAGATCTTGCAAGATGTTAGCTGCGTAAAAAATATAGGATATGGCACTTGAAGATCCTCCTTGAAGAACTCCTTTGTAGACTTTTCGAGGTACTTTTCCAGAATATTTAGAAAATATATTTCTTTCATATGTTAAAAATTTAAAAAATTGAATGAGTTTTTTTGGGCAACCAGCATTGGCAAGTTTGCCAAGGAGAATGTCATTATTCACATTTGGAAATGCACCTTGTACATCCAGAAAGGCAGGTATTACATCTTTCTTTTGAAAAAAGGCGTTTTGTATATCAAGGGCTAATACCGTGAGGTTATCAGTACAAGATTTTCCTTTTCTGAATCCAGCTTGATTTTGAGGTATTAAGTTATTAGTTTCCAAATGGGTTTGAATTCTGCGCGTGACCATTATTTCTAGTAATTTACAGAGGCAAGATGTGAGTGCAATTGGTCTTAGTCCGTTGCCATTTGGTTTGGGTATAAAATGGATAAATGTATCAGTCCAGCTAGGAGGATAATCGTTCATCTCATTCATCTCGTTATAAATATCAATTAGCAGCAAGTGGTACATAATTGGAATTCTGTTTAATAATTCATAAGTAATTCCATCAGGACCAGGAGAACTAGAATTTTTCCTTGAATTTAAGGCTGCATTAAATTCAGCGTAAGTAAAAGGGGTTTCAATGAAGGGATATTGAAGGGAGGGGTTAGCATTAGTTTCAGGGATCCACTTAGGGTCTGTAGGTACCCATGGTGGGGATAAAGTATCAAGCGCAGATTCATATTGTGAATACTGTAGATTACTAGAGACGTGAGGTGATTTAATATTCACCCATTTGTTTTTAAAAATTTTGGTTTGTTCCCAAACATATTTTGCAGAAGTATCAATATTAAGGGATTCAGTAAATTTGATGTACGATTGTTTTTTTTTCCATTTGAAAAGTTGTTTAGTTTGAGCAGATATTTTTTTGTAATGAATGAGGTCTGTACAATTTAGGGTATACTTCCATTTTTTAAGAGCAGCTTTTCTTAGTCGCTTCATTTTATCACATTCAGCATCCCACCATCTAACAGGGTTTCTGTGCTGTGAAATATGTACTCTTCTTCTTTGAGGAGTATTTTTTGTTGTTATTTTCGTAATTTTATCGAGGAAAAATTCATATTTTTTGGAGGGAGGTAAATTTGTATAGTTGTCTAAGTAGAAGTCGGAAACTTCTTTCTTTAATCCGATTTGAATGGAATCCCAATTAGTTCTTTTTGAGTGTATTTGAAATTTTTCTTGATAGTATATAGCTTTTTCAGTATGGTAACTGATAAATAAAGGGTAATGGTCAGAGCCAAGAAGTTCGTCATGAGTTTTATAGGCAATATTGTGTGCTATATTGTCAGTAGAACAGATAAGATCAATATTAGAAGTGCTATTGTTTTTAAAATCGATGTGTGTGATGGTGTCTGTGTTGTGTAGAAAAATATCATTTAGGAGTATGCTATTAGATAGTCTGGAGCCATCTGTATTAGTACTTTCACAATTCCAGTATGTGTTATGAGCATTGAAGTCACCGAGAAATATGCAATTTTTTTGTTGCTTAACTTTTAGTAAGAGATTATCCCATTCTTCTTGGGTAAGGGTGTTATTCGGAGGTTTATAACAAGCTATGATATTTATGGGGTTCTTGAAGTTAGTTATATGTATGCCGCATTGTTCTACGATAGGATTTATTGTTTGTAGGTTGAGTATTTCAGTAAAAGCTAATGTATTTTTAATGATAAATATTAAGCCTCCACCCTTTGAATATTCTCTATCGCGTCGCAGGGTAACGAAACCGGGAAAACTATGATTATAAAGAGTACTATTGTTGTTTAGCCAGGTTTCAACGCAAATCAAGATATCAATTGATTTTAATAAGATTTCAATATCTTCAATTCTACGAGAAATGCTTCTACAATTCCAAAATATAATTTTTAGTTCTTTGTTATAATAATTCATTAATTATAATGTTAATAAAAATAAGAATTAATTATTTATTAAATAAAACTTATATTAAATTCTACTTATAAAATAAAGAAAAAGGAGTACGATTGTTAGAAAAGGTGAAATATTTTATTTTAAATAAATCTGATTATTTAATTTCAAAATATTTACTAAACTATGTTGTTGCTAGATAAGTCTTCAGAGTCGACATCAGAAGTAGTTTCGTCATTGGATGAATTTTCAGTTTGCGTAAGATCTAGAGTTGTATCTTGAGGATTGGCATGAACAATTCTTGTAATACGATTTTTCAGTTTGGCTGATTTGATGAGAAAATATATTTTTCTTAGCATTTGATGCATTGCCGGTATATTGAGTTGATGTTTTTCATACAATTGGTTTACAGAAGTGCCTATTTTATCGTTATAAGTGTCCTTGAAAAATTCAATCATTGTTTTATATTCGTGTGAGAAAGACTCTTCAAATTCATCTGAAATGGTTTCTAAGGCGTCAGTAAGTTCGGCCTCAAGATCAGCAGGTAATTGTACACACGAGGATTTTTTCTTTTTTTTCTTTTTTCTGCTTTTAGTTTGTTTTTTTTCTGTGGTAGGCAAGGTTGAAATGGTCGATTCGCTGGTTGTTGATAAAGGTCTTTTTTTGTTGTTTTTTGGATCATTAACTAGAGGTGTTTTAAAATTGAATTTAGTGCTGTCATCTGTGATCATTGATTCATCATCATTTTTTTCATCCTTCTCTATCACAGTGTTGATATTTTGATCAGTGATATCTTTAAATTCTGTACTTTTCTTATCTTTTGTATTAGCTGTGTTTACATTTTTCTGGTTTATATGTTTATTTGTTTGATTATCTTGTAAATATATTTCTTCGTTTTCTATTATAGTATCTGTTAGTATTTGACTGGGGCTTGGTTCTAAATTTAAAGTTGATGTTTGTTTTGGGCAATGCTTGGCTATGTGACCTTCAACATGGCAAATAAAGCAGCTAATTTTATCTTTCGATGTATAAATGTGATATGTGGTGTCTTCGTAGTTTATTTGTATTTCATTTGGTAATTTATGTATGTCTTTAGGATCAATGTGGATTTGTCTTCTAAAGCTGCATATGTGTGAATATCCTTGTTGGTTGATTCCGGCTTTTACATATGATAATTTTGATTTTAGCTTAATATTATTTCCTGTTAAGAAATCAGTAATTACTTCATGAGGTATTACTGGACAAACATTCGACAGAATTATTCTTTGTGAATTTTCTATTAATGGCCTAATTTTCAGTGGGACATCTTTAACTATGATATCGTTATTAAATTCTTTTGTTATGTTTTCTACAATCTGGCTATTACTTAAATACACGCATATTCTAGAACCTGAAATCTTAGATCTGAATCGGATGTTTTCTGGACCAACTTTTAGACCCACGGCAAAAGTATAGTCATCTATTGAAAGACCATCGACAGCATCAATAACTATGGCTTCACTTTTTTTCGGAACACAACTTTGTTCAACAACACTTGAGAAGGATTTTTTATTACTTTGGGAACCATTTATTTTATTAATATTAATCATTTTTTCTTTTAATATTTAGATTTAGCAAATTGGAAACAGCTAAAAGCTGTAATCCAAAATGCTTGTAACAATATTATATTTATATGAAAAAACCGGTTTTAATTTTTCACTATAAACACAGTAAATCAAAACGCGATTCTTATCAATACGCATCGACACAACACGTCTTACTCGCATCACAGTTGGAACGAGACTGATTAATTTTATTGATAAGAGTAAAATAAAAGTTTTAGCAGTCGATCACGGTTTTGCAAAAAAACAGTGTTAAATTATTTTTATTGCAAAAATGGAATATTTTATAATAATAAATGTAATATTAACAATATTTTATTCAAAGGTTTTGGTAAAAATTTATTTATATCTATTTTTAAACAAAATTTTGAATATTTTTTAAGTTTGCAGCATGTCAAAATGATGAATTTATAATAGGTTCTAAAATTCAATCAATGATAAACAAATTAAATATTGAAAAACTAAATTTTGAAAAAAATTTTTCGCATAAGGAATTGCAAAATAAATGCCTTAAACCTTCTCGGTTTCGTATGCTTGAGTTGAGTGTTGAATCAACATTACAAAAAATTAAGGTAAAGAATTGCTTGATGAATTTAAATGTAAATGATAAATCTATACAATTTGCAGGGAACGATTATTGAAAAAAATAATAAAATATATAAAATGTCAAACAATTGCTATAACAAATCAAAAATTTCAATTGACAATATATCTAATAAAATCCATGAAGATACTATACAATGTATACACGGAGCATGTCAGAAACGAGAAAACCATATTCAAGTAATTGATGAAATTTTAAAAGTTAGTATAAAATATAAAAAATTTTACAGTCCCACAAAAAAAAAATTGTGAACTGATATGCTGATTAAGGTTTTCATGCGTGTTTTTGGATGCCAATATATCCCTAAAACTTTTCGCTACAGGTGAAAAACCAACTAAAATGTCGATTTTCAAAAGAAAAATTTAACAGATCCATGTTTAAAAAAAAATACAGCGTTAGAGCGTAGAACTCACTTTATGTACGTATTATTAAACGCTAAGATCGAATATCACATCAGAAAATAGTGCCCCTATTCCTTTAAGGGTGCTAAAATACAAAGCTTCACATAAGAAGTCGTGATCCTGGCTACTAACCTTGGTATCCTTATACATTTTTCGATGCTGTCCCCTTAAAGGTTCAAATTTCTATATTACATCGAAATTCATAATTATACTATTTTATCCTACATTTTTAGTATAGTAAAAACAAATCTGAAGTTAGAATTTACCTATTACCTAAATTACCCTAGTCAGAGTTCACTTCATGATTTTGTTTTTGTGGAGCTATTACATAGGTCAGGAAGAAAAAATCTTTCAGGAAACATTCTCTATTAAAATGGAACATGTTCATTGGATGGGGTATTTGAAAAAGTTTGGCTCGGCAGGGAGGGGCGAAAAAGTGAATTTTTTAGGGGGGGTGGTGAAAAATTGACGTTTTTAGGAGTGGGGGTGAAAAAGTGACGTTTTTAGAGGGAGGGGGGTGAAATGGACTTAGAATATTTTCGATTTAGGGACTTAAAATAATTTGAAGTGGGAGTCAGGACCTGATCAGGCCCTGACTCCTGATAACAACAAGAACTTTGAATACTTTAAGTTTATGGACTTAGGATAATTTATATTTCAGGATTTATTTTATTTTCGGTTTTTTTGATTTATTACTATTATGAGTAAACATGTTCCATGCTCGTTGGTTGTGTAGTTACACAAACCAGTTTTATTTACTTGGGGGCAGGTATCTCCAAATGGAATTTTCCAAAAACTATAGATAAAAAGGACCCCAAAAACTAACATTCCTTATTAAACCCATTTCTCGTTGAAGGTTATATACGAATAAAATAAGAACCATTTAAAAACCGTAAGGGCGTTTAAAGATGTTGGCTACGGATTGACAATGGTGGGGATATTTAAGAATTTATGTAGTAGTGCCTCGGGTATAAAAAGAAATACGTGCGCTATAATGAACATTTTATAATAACGTTACCATACTTCAAATATTTTTTGTATTTTGCTAATTACAACCAAACAAAGCGGTCAATTGCCTCCAATTTAATTCTGCCAATTTGTCTTTACAAATATTATCTAACAAAAAATTTTTTTTTTGAAATCGTATAATTAGAAGTCGAGTTATAAAACTTTTCTATTTTCCATAAAAGCCTTTATAAAATTTCAACTTTTTGGCTCAATAACTCAAAAACTACACGGTCAAAATTCTTCAGATTTCGCAGGATGATTTTAGATATTAAATAGGTAAACCTGGCCAATTTTTAGACAAATCGTTTATTTATTTCGAACTGTAGTCAACCTCTTTAATTAATAATATGAAATGAAAATTATGCATTATAGTCTCTAGCAGTGCTTAAAATGGGAAAAATTTACCTTTGGATTAATTTTCAAAATTTAGGGTGTTAAAATTTGAGATTGTTATATTTTGAGCAGAAAACCTAAAAATAAGATAAAAAAATATGCTTAATTAAAATACCTGGAATTTTTTTCTTATCTGACTCATCATCAAAATTGTTATTATCATAATAAAAAGAAAATAATTATTACAGGAAGTTGATATTCTTATAACAAAAATTAACGATGATTTTAATTTTTGCAAAAGATCTTCAAATATCGTAACATGCTTTGAAGAAAAAGAAGTATACCTCAAAAATGATGAAAATATATTAAGTAAAAAAATTAACGACTTTAAAAAATCTTATAAATCTTATGAAGAAATGTATCTTGCTTGCTTAGCAACTATGGAGTCTATTTTTAAAAAGGAAAGTCTAAACGTTTTAGAGGATGCAAAAATTTGTCTAAAACGTGAAATATGTAACAAATTTTCTTTTTTTAGCTGTTTTTACTAAAAAATAATAATAAACCTATTTTTTAATTTGGACTGCAGAACAGTACTATTATAAAACTCTGTAAACCTAGAAGCATGTATGTATTTATAAAAATAAATCAAAATTCTAATCTAAGACATTATTTAAGAGACCTTATCTAAAAGTAATAAAATAACTTTCTTATGTAGGAATTGAAATAATAAATCATTATTTTATACACAACCCTTAAGGCGTTTGACATACACAGAAGCATAAACAAGTAATAAAACAAAGTTTAAACGCTAGTTGCATCAATACAAATTAATATATAACAAGTTTTCGATAATTATAACAACAACAATAATTAAAATAATTAACAAGAAAATATTTTCAAAATATATATAAAAATGAAATTTTCATTGACAACTTTATTGCATGAATAAATAAAAAGAATTGGTATACTGTACGTTTTTAAATTATTCAATAATTTATACTATTATTATGTAATTTTCCATTGTGAGTTATAAATTTTTGCTAAATTATAATTCAAATATTCCTACATAATATTCAAAGCTTATTTCCGTTACAATGATTTATACTATTAGTTTATTGTTATTATTATTATTTGAAATTTTTACAGTAAAACCATGCATTTTTTAATTCATTTTAATTATGCAAAATAAGCTCAAAATTATAAATAAACGAACACATTAATTTAAAAAATTTAAAGTGGTGATTAAATAAATTTAAATGATTTATATTTATTACTATGTTGAAAATAATCTAATATATTTGACCTTAAATTTTTATAATTTATTCAAAAGCTCATAAAAAATATTGTCTTTTTTTTCATATCTATATACCTATATCGAAATAAATTTATTTTGTGTACAGAAATAACTTTCAAAAAAGCTTTGAACGATAAAAAAATTTAATCAATTTATTTACATATAAATAAATA
The DNA here is from genome assembly GCA_022575985.1 of Anagrus nilaparvatae. Classification (NCBI taxonomy): domain Eukaryota; kingdom Metazoa; phylum Arthropoda; class Insecta; order Hymenoptera; family Mymaridae; genus Anagrus; species Anagrus nilaparvatae. The sequence continues at coordinate 25,882,899 of JAKSXM010000231.1, read as the reverse complement.
CTTTTTTTTTTGCCTCGTGTAGCTTTTGAATTAAATTTTTTTTAATAAACTTTAATGTAAATAAGTAATTTAATAAAAAATATTTGTTTCTTTGTTATTTTTTTATTAAAAATAAATGCACATGTGAATTTATTGTTAATAAATTGCAATAAATTATTTTGTAAAATTTATGAAAATATTTTTACTTTTTTATTCGAAATTAATTTATTAACATGAAATGCTTTTATTATAATTAACTTTAATATATTCATATGGCAATTTTTTTTTAATTTGCATAAAGCTTTCTCTGTAATGAATTTTATGTATTAAAAAATTTATTTTACAATATTTTTATTCCAGATAGTTGTTATTTTTTAAAAGGTACCATAACTACTCCAGTCAAAATACTGGAACCAAACCTATTCTTTTAACGTAGATTTTTTTAGGTAACTGATAACTATTGATACTTGAATACTTATGATATTTAAGAGAGTTAAAGTTATATTTTAATTTGAAAGTTATTAATATTGAAATAGCCACACTATTGTTCTGCGTGGTTGATGTAGCCAATACCAGTTTTTTTAGTGTGTTTATTCGTTAAAGGAGTGTCCACCTTTCACAAATTAGATACCAAATACAGTGATTCCAGAAATTCTGTAGTTTGCAGAAAATTGATTTAAAGCAACACGGTAGGACCACCCCTGAGAAAGAAAACAAGAAAGAAAGAAACCCCTTATCCAAGATAGAGCGAACTGCGTAGACTGTTCTTCCTGAATCAAAGCTACACTTGAAGTAGAGAGTCCTGGTTTAGAAGTACAGGAAAAGATTAGCAAATCTGACAAGACGACAATGATTTGCATTTCATTGACTCTGGCTATGGATGAAAAATTGGAGACGTAAATTCATAGTTATTTAACCCTGATTATTAAATAGGCCACCATTGGACTTTGCGGACCATGTATTTCCGGATCTATTGGAGATCTCACGAGTCTCGAATTTTTTGGGGTTCATGCAATGCTTATGGGCATATCCATTACTTTTCATACAAAAGTGTGCGCACCCATGACTCCGATCGGTCTCAAATTTTCAGGGGTGATTTGAGGTAATAAAAAACTCAGCCAGCCAAAATTTCAGCCATTTTGCAGGACGGGTTGCCGAAATACAAGCTCTAAAAGGCCCAAAAATAGCTGTTTTTAGCCAATTTTCAAAAATTTACTGGGCTTCAAGGATTAGTCCAAAAAACATCCGGCTGGTCTCATTTTTTTTCTTGGATTTTCAACTTTTACCAAAAAAATTTTCAAAAAGTTTCATGGAGTTGATTTTTACTGGCATTGATTAACGTAAGATTCATTTTATCGAAAAATGCTGATTTTTGAACTTTAATTGTGACTCAGTATCATTAGTTAAAGACTTTAAAGTTTAAAGACTATTACACATTTTCAGAGTCTTATATCTACGAACAGAAGCCAATACCATCTCCCAAATTTTTAGGGAATTTTTTTTAATATTAAAAGAAGCTTCCCTGAAATTTTCAGCCCTTAAGGTGCTCAGAGAAAAATTTTGCAGACGATTAAAGTTGTTAAAAAATCGATATTTTCGGAAACAGCAAACTTTCAATTGCTTATATCTCCGGTCTCTGATGAGCTTTTTTAACGTTTAAGGTCTCATTTGAAAGGTCTTTGATAGACGCTTTTAATGAAACCAACCAAAACGCTTTAACTATTGATACTGAGTTACAATTAAAGTTCAAAAATCAGCATTTTTTGATAAAATGAATCTTACGTTAATCCATGCCAGTAAAAATCAACTCCATGAAACTTTTTGAAAATTTTTTTGGTAAAAGTTGAAAGTCCAAGGAAAAAAATGAGACCAGCCGGATGTTTTTTGGACTAATCCTTGAAGCCCAGTAAATTTTTGAAAATTGGCTAAAAACAGCTATTTTTGGGCCTTTTAGAGCTTGTGTCTCGGCAACCCGTCCTGCAAAATGGCTGAAATTTTGGCTGGCTGAGTTTTTTATTACTTCAAATCACCCCTGAAAATTTGAGACCGATCAGAGTCATGGGTGCGTACACTTTTGTATGAAAAGTAATGGATATGCCCTTATATATTTTCCTCTGTAAAAAAAATCAAATGTACACCTCGATTCCTGAACTTGAAATTTTTTTGTCAAATAAAATCTCACTCCCTATTGAAAGAAGCAATTACCTAAAAACTGCCCTATAGTGCAATAAGATATCTAAAAGCTACCTAAAATGTTTATAAAATTAATCCTTTTGCATCGCATTGCGATAGCCCTTTTCCACTCTGCTGGCTACACGTTACTATAGTTTAATCTAGTTGATTAAAGGCATCAAGGGCAAGTTCTTGACTACTCTAAGTATAATCATTATAATATTTAAAGATGCTAGGCAATCTTAATATTTTACAACCCGATTATCATCATCTTTTAAATTTTTCATTAAATTACAATTTTAAATAATGTACTTTTATTTATTGCTAAAAAATTGCAGCAGTTATAAATTAAATTTAAAAAATATTTCATTCTCTTTAGCATTTTAATATTAACATTAACCTGAAACATTTTTTAACAAGATTTCATTCTTTTAAGCAATAAAAAATTCACTTAAAATATACAAATAATAAATTTGGTAAAATATAAAAAGCGGTTAAATAAAACTGTGTAATTTACTTTTTAAGTTGAAAAAAAAGAAATATATTAAATAACATAAATTACTACTGCAAATAAGTAAAAATCTGAATAAGAATATAAAAAAAAGTAAGTTATTCTTTTTGAAACTCGTAAAATTAAAAGACAAAAAAAAAAAGCTTCGTCACGCATCGCATGTTTCTCTACATATCCATGATATTTGAAAAAAAAATATTCATAAAAGTATAAATTATTTTTGCGCTTCACTCAATGAAACTTGAAAAGTCTGCTAAAAAAAGAAAAAATAAGGGTTATAAAAAAAGAATGAAAAAAATTTAGAATTAAATATGAGCAGAAAAAAAAATATTACTAAATATACTTGTATATCATTAAAGTAGAAGAAATGAAAGCAAAAAAAAACAGTCATCATACATATTAATAAGTTTCATCGCACGTTGATTTCACGCCTATCGTGACCCCTATACCATGAAGATTTAACAGCTGAGATAAAACTTATGTTTTCTTTTCGCTTTACCTACAAATAGCGTGCATGTTATATGGAGTTTTTCTCGACAAACTGTTTCAGTCGGAAAATCAATATTTTTTTTCACGGGCAAAATATTTAAAAACGAACTGTAATAATATACTTTTAAATAATCTTCTAAACACCTGCAATTGTGAAAAAATCCTAATCTAAAATTTATTTACGGTATTAAAAATTTGGCACTATTCAAATAAAATTTTAAATTAATAGGGCAATAATGCGATTTTTGGATTGCATGAACAACTTGAATATTTCTAAATTCAAAAATTACAGCTCAATTCATTGGTCTTATAACAGAAGGTATAGAATTTTTTGCTATTGCTTAGCTGATTGCTCATTGCCTAGCCGACGTGAAATGCCCCATCTGCATAGAACGGCATAAAATCATAGATGCATAAATTTTTACAAAAAATACGTAGTTTAAAAAAAGCATAATTTACAAAAACCGCATGAGGACTTTCAAGCAAACATTTATTGTATCGTTTGCATAAATGAATGTGTATAAGCTTTCCTGCATTTTTATTCTGATTATGTGTGTATATTCGCTTTAAAATTCAAACGTAGAAATAGCTTTGTCGCGTGCGAGGTTTTTCCACTGTTTTATAGATTTAAAAATACAAAAAAGTTAACAATACATAAACAGATTCTTTGAAACTAGTAAAAATAAAAAGTTTATTATTATAAAAAATTATTCTAGGTAAAATTTTTTTGATAGTAAAAAAATAAAATCTTATTAACAATTAGATTGAAAACAACTTTTAAAGGATATTTCAAGATTCATCTCTTCGAATTCCAACTGCTCTTAACTTTGTTTAAAATAAAAATTCATTTTTATGTATCCTCACAAACTCTAATGACATCAGGACCCTTCGCTTCCCAGATCTGGGTCACCGTATATTGGCTATTAGCCTTTATAAGGAGCTTGCGACCGACGCCACCGTTTCAGGCGATCACTAAAATTCTTCCCAGAAAGTTAGCTTGTTATCAAGCGTGTTCCTAGAGATCATTTGTGAATTCTGGCCATCGCCGATGCTTACATCGATTATGTTAGGGACTCATCCAGAGGTTAATCTGCCTCATGGCTTACTTCAACCTCTCTTGGGCTACTATTTTACCCTTGCGAGCCTAAAACTCGTGCGTATAATTCTGTACGCCTAAACAGGCAAAAAATTTCATAAGAATAATGGGAATAACCGTGCATTCCGTTAATTTAAAAGTTAAAACTTTTGCTCCCTTAATACTTAATACACTTTAGATCATTATTAGAGGAAACACAGGTTATATTAACATGAAAAATATTCATTGGATGGGGTATTTGAAAAAATTTTGCTTGGCAGGGGGGGGGGTGAAATGGACTTAGAATATTTTCGATTTAGAGACTTAGAATAATTTGAAGTGGGAGTCAGGGCCTGATCAGGGCCTGATAAAAACAACAACTTAGAATAATTTAAGTTTATGGACTTAGGATAGTACATATTTCAGGATTTATTGTAATTTCGGTTTTTGGATTTATTACTGTTGTGAGTAAACATGTTCCATGCTCGTTGGTTATGTAGTTACACAAACCGGTTATAAATTTTTTTGTCTATTTTCAGAATATTAAAAAATCTGAATTACATTACACAACCCTATTATTTATTTAATCTCATTGGATTTTAACTATTTAATAAAGAAAATTTTTTTTTAAATACTATACTCAATTTATTAATTTTATTTGAGTTCACTTTTAAATAGTTTATCCTAACATAATTATAAAAATATATTCAACATGAACAATGAGTTGTAATAAATATTATATTCATATTGTATGCATAATGATAAATGATAATGCACGTTTTAGATTAAATTTAAATTTAGATTTTTAGGCACATACATACATTTATTCTTTAGTATCAACTAGTGATTGAATGCTAATGGCGATGAAACGGTAGTTAGTTCCCGCTTGACCATTCTGTAAATATACTCTGCAATGTCGCTTGGTTATAAATGTTTACACTAGAGAGTGACTATAAGCTTTTGTTTGTTCCTGAAATATCGACAGTTTCTATAATTTTATATATAGGGGATGATCTGGCAAGTTTCGCCAAAGCAATATTTCATTTTCATTTTTCTTTTTTGCTTGCTTTGTTACTTTTTATCTCAAAATCTTATGAAAATTTTAATTCATACGGTTCAAAAATATTTTGAAATTGGGCTTTATTATGAATTTTTGCTGTCTCTGGGGCAAAGATAGGCATAGCGCAACAAAAACTATTTGAATATCCTCAAATAATATTTATCAATAAAAGTTTGACGATGGCTTAATAAAAAGTCTGAAGCCTCAGAGAGGGCTGGAAGAAATTTTATGTTGTTGAAATCTTCATGCACTAAAATGTCAATATCTGATTTACTGTAATTATCGCCAAATTTTTTTTTCTCACCATAATTGCAGTAAATTAGATATTGCCGTTTTAGTATATGAAGTTTTCATATATTTTCGGATCCATAAAATGAAATCTCGAGTGAAATCTAATTTGAAATTTATAATTATTGTCAAAAAAGGTTGAAAAAAATTCCTATTTAATTTTCCCAAAACATGCACATTAAATTCGATTTTTCTAGCGACGTTTTAAATATTTACAACTCAATTTTCTCATCTTTATTTATATTGTGAAAATAAATAAATTGAACAAGAGAGTGAAACAAAAACGCTTTTTATATATACAAATGCCGTAAAAAATACCTGTGATAAAGAAAGCTTATGATATTATGTTTAGATAAAATGATATCGTTGAACGCGTAAATTCACAGGTTTATATATAATGCATATATTATATATATTTAGTGCAAAATATAGGATATTCATTTTATATATGTAGATAGTAATAACCATTAAAATTTTATAAAACCTACTAATGATTGGATTCTTGTGGCCCCTTGTTACATTCGCTATCCCTTTCTTCTCTTCTTTCATTTGCCGCTCAAAGTGTGATAACTCATGGTATTTTCGCGTACTTTATTATTAAACGAGAGCTCCGAAAGCATTAACATAATTAAAGGAGATGCTTTTATCAATAGGATGAGCTAAAAGTAAATTTGTAAATCCTTGTTTATTATTTATTTGCATGTTCAATTTATTGCATTATTTTCTTTCTGTTCTTTAAAAAACTATCGAGAAAGCTATTTTTGTCAAATAATACATGTTCAGGTTTAGTTAAGAATGTCAGGACAATTTTTTTTTTCTAATTTTTTGTTAAATGGCTTATTTTAGGTCTTGGATTGACGTTTTCACCGGAATTTTTGAAAAATATTAATTTCGGCTAAAAATTTCTGATGCTCGAAAATTGTTTTATTTTGAGATTTTTGATTTTTAGGTCTTTAAAAAGGCTTAATTACCTTAAAGTAAATACACTTTTTATCTTATGTTACTGCTCTATATATTTGAAAATTTATTTGTGTTTCTATGCAAATTTTGGGCTTTTATAACTAAAGATCCATCGAACCAATTTATATAAAACCGATGTCAAAATGAAGAAAAAAGTCTGCGGGTTACAGTGGCCATAGTTTTGCGACTCAGTTATCATACTTTTGGAGATATGCAATTTTTACTATTTTTGGAAAAACTAAAAATTTTTGAAAATTTCGTTAAAAAGTGAAATATCTAAAAAATAGGATAAAATTTTACTGTAGAAATTGGTATTACTGGATTTGGCACTAATTTTTACGTATTCACTTAAATTTTTACTCAAAACTATCTTATCTTTAAAAATCTATACTGCTTTTCGGAGACAAAAAATTTTGATTTATTTTTTTTTTTTCATCTTTTTTACAATACGCAGGAAAAATATAAATCTGGAAAAAGTATAAGAAAATTAATTCTTTTACATAAGTAAAATAATCTCAGGATTGTTTGAGAACTTTGTTAGCAGTAGAACATTATTATTTTTAATGAACACAGGGAATGTACCAAGGGGGTCATGCTTACCTATTACTTTTCTAGAAAAATGGTGGAAAATACTTATTGTAAAAAAACAGTAGTTGCAAATTCGGGAAATAATTCAAGATTATGTAATAACTTCAATGGAATTGAAAAATGTTATTTTTTATGCAACACCGGGAACAGACTAGGGAGGCGGAGTATGAGTAACAAAAACTGTCTACTCAACTTAGATCTACATCTACATTATAATAAAATAAAAAGGCCTTAAAATGTTCACATACAGACTACAGAATAACTTAATCATGAATATCAAAATCATATAAATTGGATAAATGAAACGCATGCTTTTTCAAGTATTTAAATTTAATAAAAAAACAAACACATTTTAAAAAAAAAGAATTATCAAAAATTTCAGTAGATAAAGAATATATATGGTCAGACAGGATTATTTTTAACAAATAAAAAAATTGAATTCAATATAAATAATTCTTAAATCACAAAATAGGACATGTTTTTTGAATAACTAAAAAATATTCATTTATAAAAATTTTAAAGACAATGAATGTAAAATGCCCAAGATGATGAGTATTTGCATAAATATAATGTTAAAAAGGTAATAAAATCTCTGATAAATCTGAGTACTCTTTCATTTTTGTACTTTGTCTACCTCTTTGAATGATATAGTATATTTCGTGTGCCAGTTCTAATAATTTGTCATGATTTAAGTACAAGATTACGCCTCGAAACATTTATTATATGCTTCTATTCTATGTGTATATTTCCATGAGAGATTCTACTTACATATGGAGCGTTTCATGTTAACTCGAACCCTAAAGTTACGTATTGAATATAAAAATTCATAGTTTATAAATTCATAGTTCAAATAATGCATAAACAATATTCATTTGCACGGTAAAGAATTAAAAACTATAAAAAATTATTATTCTTAAAATGTCAATATTTATAGATTAATTTGATTTATTATGTCTAAACTTTTATTTGACGTAAACTAAATCCGTTCATAGTTACCGGAATTCCGCTAGCGGCAAGCAGAACTTTTTCAATGTACGTAGAAAAAATTTGGAAAATATTTTTTATAAGAAAAAACATAGTTTTTATCTTAATCGAGTAAACACATGCAACCTCTGCCGTAAAAGAAAAATAAGATTTTTAAAAATTACAAATATTTACAAACTTTGTGAAACAGTTTCAACAAAATCATATAATTTATTACGACTTACTGTCTTATGTGATTTTGCTTATACAAAGTATGTAATTTCTTATAAATTAACACTGCATAAAAGTTACGTATGTGATTATTGTTTTCTACACGAGATAGTATAAAATAAGAATAAAGATATAGGACTAACCACTTAGACACGTGCTTTGAGGACATAAGTTTCTACTTTTGCTTTAGTGCAAAGGGAAAATCGTATTTCATGTCCAAAATTATTTTGATAAATTCATGAATCTATTTTGAAGCTTAAAAACCATTAATTATTTTTAAATTTTCATTTAAATTAAAACTTAAAAGTTAAATTAATTCATTTTCCAGTTTTATAAATTTTATTTATTAAAAAATATTAAAATAATTTAATATAATTAAAAAGTTTTTCCGTTTAAAATATTTACTGATACGAATAGAAATTATGATAATGCATTTAATAAAATACCTTTTAAAAACCTGTTACTATGCTGTTATTTTATTGAACTCTTATTATTAATAATAAATTTTTAAATTTGACCTAGTTACTTTTATTTATTTATAAACTTTATTTTAAATACTTCTGTTTAATTTTACCTTTAATTAGGAAGTTGAAATTTATTTAAAAATAAAATAGATTTATAATTGTATAACCTAATTATTGAAAATTATATTTTATTTAATTATTAACCAAAGTTAATTTTTTATGTTTCAGGGATTACTACTACGATAGGTAAGTTGCATAAAATAATTTTTCTTTTCGATATAATCAATTATAAAATATTTATAGATCACATTATTTATATGATTAATTTCATGCCAACTGATTTTATCTTTTATAACTGATATAGTTTTAAAAGTTAATAATAAACTTTTAGCAAAGTAAAAATACTTTAAATTAATATGGTGAATTAAATAAGTCATCATTGAATAATGCCTCAAAAAAACACGTAAATTTCTAATCTAACTAATTTTAAGAATTTATTTTGTAAGAAAAAACTGGTGAAACCAGGAAAAAAGTTTTATGTCAATAGAATTGATTGTTAAATAAAAGAAAATTTTTTGAAAATGACTCTTCTGCTAGTAGGTTAATGCTTGAGTGAAATAATGGTCACTGCCCATTGTCAACAAATTTTATTAAGTTTTATAACTTTACAAAATTTTAAAAAGTAGGTAGCTGGTATACAATGCTTGCAAATGCTTCTCAGATACCTTAGGTATACATTTTTTATCACTAAAGTACTCAACTCTTAAGTTGAAAAAATCTTAGGTAATTGGTGAAGAGGATTTCATAAAGTTGAGGGGTAGTTTTCACCCCCTTAGAGGGTTGGTTAAAGTATTTTTGTCTATAATTCAACGATAAATTTTAAAGAAAAATGTAAAAAAATTAGTTTTTTAATTTTTATTTGATTTTTAATCGCCATTTATTGTAGGGCTAGTTTTTGGGGTATTTTTATAATAAAAAGTGTGAATTGTTGTACCATTTAATTTTGCTTTAGATATAGCACTATTAATTATTCTTACAGATTCATTCATTCATTTGTTTAACCGATTTTTTAGCTTCCGGGGATCTCAAAACGTGCTTATATTATTTATAAAAAGTAAAAAAGATAAAATTTGACCTTAATCAAAATCATTGAAAATTAATTAATTAAAAATATCATATTAAAATCAATTTCTTATATTTTAGTTTTAAAAGTATTTTTGTCAGAAATTTGAATAAATCGTTGTATCACCGCTTTGCTATACTAAAAAAATTTTTTTTTGCATATTTAAGATATGCGCTCAGTGATACAAAAAAAAATTACGTTTCAATCCGGAATATTTCTGCTTGCGGCAAACGGATTTTTTTCAGTATACTGTTATAGTTTCTCTGAAGCAAAAAACTCATTAAATGATTCTTAGAGGAAGCTGAAACTGAGCGAGAGATCTTATTTCTAGTAACATTTTTGGAATCATTTTTTGTGACCCTTCCGTCCAACTTGGGTCTAGTTAGCGTGGAAACCCTCATTTATAAAAAACTAAAATAAAATCACGCATATATACATGTTTATAAATCTTGTACGAATTCGTAAAAAACTCATTAAATTGGCAGTATTTAAATCCATAGATCAATAAAAACGATAATTACATTAGTCGTTATATACAGGTCAAGCTTTTAAAATTAAGAGAATAATAACAATAATAATAATAAAATAAAAAATAGACGATGAAAAATGAATCGAAATGCTGAACAGCGATGCTTAGGGAAATTCAATTAAATTTAATAGGAAAGATCGAGTACGTAAAGGACGGTAAAGGACGAAACTAACGAAAAGATGAAACATCGAATGGAAAACTATGAAACGTTAAAAAAAAATAAACGAAGATCGATTATAAAAATATAATAAAAAATGTAAATAAAGAGAAAAATATTAAAGCAATTGAAATTGAATTTAAAAAAAAAAATAAAAGAAAGGAAGCAACATTAATTTTTTCGTCATTTGGATTCTAATCTCAATTACTGCATATTTATATAAATTAAAAAAATATAATGCAAACCGTATTTTATTATCTTACACTTACTGCTTCCACACGACATTCCATTTCTCAGATAAAATCCACGGGTTTTCATCTTTTCCGTGTATATCCGTGTGACTTACAAATAAACCAAACTTCTGCCGTGACTAGCCGTGTAAAAATTTGTTTTACATTTTCCGTCGTTTTTAGCCGTGCGAAAATATAATAAAATGAGCTCAGCCGTGTGTAACCGCATGAAAAATGAATTTATAGCTGCAGCCGTGTTGAACCGTACTACTGTTAGCATGTTTTTATAAGTATATAATAGATTGACCGTTTGCAACCGTATGAAAAATGCTTTTAAAACCGTGTTAAACCATGTCAAAATCAACGATAAAAAGATCAACCGTGTCTAGCCGTATGGAAAATGAATTTCAAACATCAACCGTGTTTAACTGTGGATTTATAAGCATACAATCGAACAACCGTATGAAAAATGCTTGCCGGGTGTAACCATATAAAAATTTAATGTATAAAAAGAACTATTAAAAGTGCATGAAATTGGCGCACGGGGTCTTCGGCCCCCTTATTTGCTGTCATTCAATATTTCTGTCAATAATTTAATTTACAAGGGGAGTTCAATACATTTGGAACACCGAATTACACCAAATGGTTATGGATGAGTTTGTTATGTTGAAAAAACATGCCGACTACCCTCCGTTCCTTCCAATGGGCCTTCTGAGCCTAGAAATGCAGGGCTCAATGTTATAAAATAGGATTTTTTGGTAATTTTCAAAGAAACGCCAAAACCTCGCAAGTTAACCAAAACTCTTCTGGTTGGTCTCATTTTTTTGGTTTAAGTACCACCTTTCATACGCCGTAAACCGCAATTTATTATCACTAATTCTCTTATCACTATAGCCAATTAACCAAACGGTCATTTTTAGCTAAAAATGACCAATTTTTAAAATGCTGCCAAATTTATAACTTCTGACGAAAATGGGTTTTATAGGTCTGAAAAAATTTGTACAAGCTTCAAGTTTCCAAAACTTCTTGACTTTACCTTTTGCAATTATTTGTTAACCAGATATGATAATTTGAAGTCACAGTCCCAATTTTACGATTTTTTAAAAAATCTCATTTTTAATGCTAACTTTGAAGAGCCATTTCTTAAAAACGAATCAAGGAAATGAGACGAGCAAAAAATTTTTGGAAATTTGAAGCTTGTACAAATTTTTTCAGACCTATAAAACCCATTTTTGTCAGAAATTACAACTTTGGCAGCATTTTAAAAATTGGTCATTTTTAGCTAAAAATGACCGTTTGGTTAATTGGCTATAGTGATAAGAGAATTAGTGATAATAAATTGCGGTTTACGGCGTATGAAAGGTGGTACTTAAACCAAAAAAATGAGACCAACCAGAAGAGTTTTGGTTAACTTGCGAGGTTTTGGCGTTTCTTTGAAAATTACCAAAAAATCCTATTTTATAACATTGAGCCCTGCATTTCTAGGCTCAGAAGGCCCATTGGAAGGAACGGAGGGTAGTCGGCATGTTTTTTCAACATAACAAACTCATCCATAACCATTTGGTGTAATTCGGTGTTCCAAATGTATTGAACTCCCCTTGTTAGTTAAAAATTTTATTTTAAAAATTTTATTTTTAAATATAACTAATTATATAATTTGAATTAAATGAATTCATCTTATCTTTTATTTGACGTTAACTATATTAAAATTATATCTTTATTTTAATCTATATTGTAGTTAAAGACTTATATTGTAAACTTTCTTTTATGTATTTTTATGTTATATGCCTGGCTTACACACAGATAGACTCTATCTCAGTAAGCTGCATACCAATTGTATGTATAATCACTTTACTGGCAATAAATATTATTATTATTATTATTATTATTATTATTATTATTTTTCAGAAAGGGGGCCGAAGGCCCCGTGAGATAATATATGGAGTACGTACGGTTAATAACGGCAGAAGCTATAAATTCATTTTTCCTAAGTTTATAAATTGTTAAGCTCTTATTTATTATATTAAAACGGTTAAACACGGTGGATTCTTTAAAATTATTTTTCATACGGCTAGACACGGTTGATTCTTTAAAAGCATTTTTCATACGGTTGCACACGGTTGATTTATTATATGTTTAAATAAACACTGTCAGCGTTTTATAGACTAATTTAACTGTGATATTTTAAGATGGCAGGTAGTTCCCAAGGGGAAAAAAATCAATTGTTTGTTTTTGGTTTTTTTAGGTCCAAAAACATCTTAAGAATATGGAAAAAAAATTTTATAATGATATCTTGAATAATAAGGAAGTTATATAGAAGATTAAGCGACACATCGTGAAAGACGTAAGATGGTATTCTAAGACAGTATTCTAAACTTTAAATGCGCTTTTCTCGAAACAACGTTTACGAATTTGTGTGCACGATAACTAAAAAAATAATTAAGATATCTTCCTAAATTTTTGACCACACTTTTAAAATACAATTATCTTCTGGATTGATGGAATGATTTTTCCAAAAAAGTCCCAATTCTTTTTACTTCAAAAAAACATGTGAAAAAAATTAAATAATTTTCACAATTTCCATTTTTCGGAATTTGAATCCATCAATCCAGAAGATAATTGTAGGTAATAGGCACAATCTTTAAAATAAACAATTAAAAACAAAAAAATTTTTTAAATCAGGGAAATTGGGAAACAATGAATTTTTGAAAATAAAAACTTCCATAGAAAAATAGGCGTTACTTCAAAAAAAAAAACACACAAAAATAGTTCTATTTTTATTTTAGTTTTTGATGCCAAAAATTTCAAGACGAAAATTCTCCAAAGTTTAGGTATCAGATTGAGTAACAACAAATTTCCTAAAACTAGTACGTCCAATTCTATAACTTAATTATTTATATAATATGTAGTGTTAATTAATATTTTATGTTATTTTTTATTTAAAGCAGCTTGAATTTGGAAATATTAAGCAAAGAGTTTACTGAATAATTAAGAATCAAATTAAATAAAACTGTAAAAATTTTTATAAATTAAAAGTTTATAATTATTTAGTTCTACATCTATTCAAAAAATTAGTAAGTACATCCAAAATTACGATTTTTACACAAAAAATAGATTTACAAAAAAAATAGAATTTTTTCGAAAAATTAGTGAATTTTCAAAAAATTTTTTAAATATTCGATAAAAATCGTAAATTTACTTAATTTAGTATATCATCGAAAAATTCGAGAATTCTCGATTTTTTTTTGTGATAATACGAAAAAAGTTGTAAATTCACAACTATTTTTCGGAAATTTACAACTATTTTTTGAAAATTTTCGAAAAAAAATTGTAAATTATCAATTTTTCTTGTATGTTCACAAAAAAAATCGAGAATACTCGAATTTTTTGTTAATATACTAAATTTTTTTTAAAATTTACTAATTTTTCGAAAATGTTCTAATTTTTTTGTTAATATAAGAAAGTTACTTTTTACAGTGTAGTTAAAAATCACTATAAATTTTTAATTAAATAATTTAATAATTTTTTGTTTATATATACTGTCACTCAATAGTTTTATGAATTAGTACTTACAAAATCTATACAAATTAATCTTACTAAACTTTTTTAAAGATAAAAAACCCTAAAAACTAATAAAGATTTTAAAAAGAAATACTTACAAGCAAATAAAAAAAAAGGAATTAAGATAAAGAAAGATAAAATAAAATGAGTTTAAAAAAGTCAACCATTATAATATTTGCTAAGCTGGTCACGTTGTAACTTCTGAATTGTGACAATTAAAGTTAAAAAAAGGAAACCTCTTAAAATAGGCCACTGTTATATAATCTGAATTTTATATGCATGAATATTAAATTATAAAAGTATATTACATTTAATAGTATACTTTATTTTTAATATTTAATTATTTAAGTTGAATTCTTTTTAAATTTATTTATCTTTATTTAATTTTAATTTCTTATTTCTTTCAATTTAATTTTAGTCTTAATAATTTTAAATTGTATTTTGTATTCTATTCATAATTTTATATTTAATTATTTAAGATCATTTTCCTACACAACTTGTAAATTCATTTTGAAAAAAAAAACTTTTTTTTCTGTACATTTTATGCAGTTTAAATAAAATAAAAGATGCTTTTTAATTACTTTATTTAAATTTCATATTTTTGGCACTTACTTTTAGTGTAATATTTCATAATAACAACTAAAATATTTGAGTAGTTAAAAAAAAAAAAGAAAAAAAATCAAACATTACATTTATAAAGGTTTAAAATTGAAACCTTAAATCCATTACTCATACTGGTGAGCAGAGTCTAGAAATGACCATCTACGTATTAAGTCTGAAACACGATACATAGAATACGTATAACATTTCCGTTAAATCCCCTTAAATCTAAGGCAATATCTTGGGAGTTTATATATGTTAACCCACCCCCTTTATCCTATTCCTATATGATTAAGACAAGAATATAGACACACTGTACTATTTATTCCCTTGGTTCTACATGGATATGTTATTTATAATTATACATGACCAATAATTAATATTAATATTCTCTCGTATTTTGGACATAGTATCAAAATTATATTAGTATAGATTTACTAGCTTAATTTTGCTTCTTTCATGCATTTTTTGGCTGTGCAGCTTCAAATGATATTTTTATAACTACCCTAGTAATAAAAGCACTAAATTTTTGGGAGCAGCTTTTTCTGTTATCAAATGAAACGTTCTAAGTCTTTAAAGACTAAGTTATTTTTAAAAATAACTCAATTTTTGAATTCCTTAGAAAATTTTACCAAAATATATTAATTAAAATTAAAGCAAAAAACAACATTAATGAAAAAATAAGTTTTTTTCGATTTATTAACTTTTCATAGAATTAAAAATTAATTCGCATTAAAAAAGGTGCTAACATAAAAAATGAGCTTTTTTTTAAAAGCTTGTACTTACTTCAAATTTAATTAAAAAAAAAAAGAGACAAAAGATTATTTTTTTTTTTTCTAACAAAACTTATATTCAGAGGACTTTACTTTTTGAGTATTAAATATTCATTTAAAGTACATGTTGTTAAGTATGTTATTATCATGCAAGAGACTAGAATATATATGGACATATCTCAGTTAAGGCTTTCTTTACGTAACTTGATCTTAAGCTATACGGTATTCAATAAATAAGCTTTTTATTATTACTAAAAATGAAACTATTTCTCATAAATAGTTGAAAACATAAAGAGGTACATTAGAATAAATTTCATTTCGACCAAAACCAATAATTTCAAATATAAAACGTTCATTTTTGATGCAAAAATTAAAAGTTTAAAAAACGTTAAGTTGGTTAAGCTAACTGAAACCTTAAAACTTGTTGCTGACGTAAAACATAAAATTTAGTTATACGGAATTATTAATATTTTCTCGTTAAAATCTTCAAGAATGCAAAAAAACCACTTGGTGAGATAAGCCCATATAGTATACAAAATATGAATTAAATTAATGTTTAAAAAAAATATTTTAAAAAACATTTTAATTAAAATAAAATAAGCAACTTTTTTATTATATGGTTGCATAATTAAAGAAATAAGCTTCATTAATATTAATTTATTATATTTATTGTTAGTATAAAATTAAAATTTTTGTTCCGTACTTTATAATAATTATGCAAAATAATAATTAAAGAACAGAATTTAATTACTAAAAAAATTGCACTTATATTTACCTATTGGTTAATTTTGTCCTTTTCAGAATTAAATAATAAAAGCTATTATATTTATTCTTATTTGTATGTGTCATAATATATAGATACGTATATTTAAGTCAGAAGATAATATCAGGTTACCAGAGTCCCCTGTAATTTTAAATGCACATTTGTATACAATATACATGGAGGAATCATTTTCTTTAGAAATACCATACGCAGGGATTTATCTCTAGAAGGTTATAACCGCTGCCGCCGCAGTCACTGTCGCAAGATACCTTTGGCCCGAAATGTTTCTTTTGGCCTATAATGGTCCTTTCGGCCCAAAATATATTAATTTAATTGTTATAAATTAAGGCGAGAACAAAAGTAAAAATAAAAAAAATAAAAAATTAAATTAAAATTATTTTCAATGATATTCATTTTTTTTTACATTCTCTCATCATTTTTTTCATCAACTTAACCTCCTTCGCCTAGGGGTTAATTTTCAATATATAATTTACATATATTTTTATCATATTACAAATCTCATTGAAAATTACTCCAAAAATAGAAAAAATATAAATAGAAATATATATCTTTTGAAACTAAAATTCAAATAAAAAATTTTACACTGATATAAATAATAGATTTTTGATTAACAATAAAATTACACAAGATTATAAGTATTATATATATATAATTTATTGTGCATCATTTTATAGATAAAAAAATTGATTATATTTAATACTAATTATGCTACTTTATTATATATAAATTAAAAAATGCTGACATCATAAGTTAATATTATATTTAAAACTATAAACAAATTCCTGTCACGAAATAAAACTGTACGGGGGTTGGCTCGCGAAACGCACAGGGGGCGGAGCCCTCTAGTAAATACCTTTATATATATATGTACCTAGGGATGAAAGCTTAAGTTTATTATATAATTATATACACGTATGTCATTTTCTATGTATAATTTTAATTTTCTCTTACGCTAATTTGATATCTTGTACTGCTTAGCAAGTATTAATTATTTTATTGACCATACAAGGTGTAGAATTTCAGTATCTCACTAATGACAATTCCTATAACATATTTGATTTTGCTGAGACTAGATTTGGATCTGAAACCAGTGATAACATCGTAAATATTCCGGCTTATTGACTCCCATGGACAAAACGAAATTTTTCTTTCTCAGTGGGGAGAAAATGCGTTTACTCGTCCCTTTTTCTTGAGATATTTTTAAGATATGGTTTTGCAAATAGATTTTTTTAAAAAACTATTTTTTGCTATACAAGAATTGAAAATAAAGAAATGAGGGCGCAGAACAATAATAACAGTTAAAAATTAAAAATTCCATAGAATTTTAGGACCTTGAAAAGTTAAATTACCAAATTTTATACGTATTTCGAGGTGAAAGAATAGCTAAGATTAATTAAAAAAGTTTAATAAAGTCATACAAAATTATATATTTTGACTGGTTAATAATAATTTTAAAGCATATTATAAATAATTTTAACTTAAAATGATCAAATAAGTTAATATTATACATACGTTATATTTTAAAAATATGTGTGATATATTTATGCCAATTTTTCTCAAAATTAACCCTCCTCAATAATTTATTCATATAAAAACCGTAACTTGTATTTTTTCTGAAATGTGAATTAAAAATTTTTGGTTCTGACCAAAAAACGGCTGTTAATTTTACGCTGTATGCAAAAGTTCACGTTTGCTGGTAATATATCGTTTAAAATAGAAAAAACAAGAAAATTCATTTTTCTGGACAGTAGCCACGAAAGTACGATTTCCTGGCCGCTGCATGGCCAAGAAAATCGAAATTTCCCGCTGCTCCCGCAGAAAAATGTTATACGGCCCTTGTACATAAATAAATAATGCCCCAAATCCCAATTTACCATCCTCGGCTTCGTCTCGGAAGGTAGTTTACGTGCGATTTGGGCCATTCTTTATTTTTCTGTACACGAGCCGTAAATATACTATTATTCGTATGTTATTCAAAAATATTTAATTGGCTTTAAGCCGAAAAAACCAAAAAATACAACATCCGAGAAAAATCCGTTTGACAATCAGATTTCATTTTCTGGCTGAAAGAAGCTAAAATGAGAAAACATATAGAAAACTTCTACAGTTCAATTTCGTGTATTCTGGTTTTTATAAAGCATTATGAGCTTATTATTAACAGATAATTGCAAGATTTTAAAAATAAATAAATTATAATTGACGTATTTAGATTATATTGAAACTTTTATCTTAAAACAATAAATTGAATAATAATAATTAAATAAAGAATATTACTAATACAATATTATTATAATACGTGGTGGCGAAATCAATGTGAGTAAGAAAAGTATAATAGTTATAAAATCTAAAAATTGAATTTTAAGGGGTTATGGTAGCAAAATGGCGAATTAAAATTGATACCATATAATTAACACTCACAGTTTCATTTATTTATTTTAAACATGATTATAGGTAGGGGGGTGGGTAATTCAAGCATGTCATTTGGGGGGTGGTCAAATGGACTTAGAATAATTTGGGGACGATTTTGGGGCTTCGAATTTTTTTGATTTAGGGAATAATCCGGGTTGAATAAATAGGTTTCTACTGTAGGGTGGATTTTAACGGTAACATGTATATAAATATTCTAAAAGAATTTTGAAATATAAGCAAATTTTTCTATTAACTTCTCGTTAATCTTTGAAAAAAATATTATTTTAAATTTCCATGCAGATAATTTACTTACATATTAAATTTTTTTGATTTCATTTTATTAGGAGATAAAAAACCATAATGTGATTTTCTGTGTGAATAGCTTTTTTCATCGCCAACTTTTATCGTTTTTATATAATCAAACATTTTATACCTGTTTATTATCAACATTATTTAGATGCTATTATCAAACAATGCATACTGAATAACTAATTATTTTTTTTTGTAAAAGATAATTATTTAAAAGGGAATCTGTAATCTAGAATCATATTTTACCCATAAAAAACGCGTACAAAATTAAAGGGCAGCTATTCAATGGTCATAACTGTCGTTGTTCACCCGGGTCATTTCTCAGAACCTTGAAATCTAGATTTTTCGAAAACAGACCCATTAATGAATTTCGTAGAAAAATCCATTTCCGAATTCGTAAAATCAGAATGCATCAAAATAAAGAATATGATAAATTCCGAAATTCTTTTTATGAAAATTTATATTTCATCATAATTTTTTGCTTTTTACAAAGAGTAACTTCTGATATTTTATCAAATTCGCACTGATTTTTAGGAATTTTTATTTATCTGCCTTACAACCCTTCGAGCTCTTATTATTCTGCATTAGAAAAATTGTATACTTAATTTTCGGGATTCGGAAAACTGCCCCGGATGGATAATGACAATTATGACCCATATCATCAACACCGTGACATCTACAACAATACAAACAAAAAAAATTTTAAATTAACTGAATCAATCTATACATTTTTACGTAACTCATTAAAAATAATTTTAATCGAACTATAAGCAAATGTACATATTCGCAAATATAAAATACTTTTCATACCTCTAATTAAATTCAACACATAAACTGTTATAAAAACAAAACAAAAAAGTAATAGTAATAATTTCCTCTTCTATGTATTTTTTATCCTCAAAAAAGGAAGAAAAAATGCACTGGGAGTAAAAGAGAAAGAGATAAAGAAAAAAAACAAATTTTCGCGAGTATTGTACTAAAGTGATATCATTTGTATATCTTTTTGTTGTTATGTATGAAAAAGAACTCGTGTATTTTTATATCCTCAAGCGATTTAAAGTTGCATTTAATACTTTTTATTTTTTTAATTTACCCTTTGAAAAGTTTTATGAAAATATAATGTAAAATGAACGAAGCAAATTAAAAACGCAATCGCGACTAGAAAATTCCCATAGGAAGTCATGATGAAAATCTCTAGTGAAATTCTCTTGTATTTTATGATATTTACAAAATCCAGCTATTGTTTTTTTTTTTTTTATATTTCGATTTATTTATTATTATTGTTATGATGATCAGTAATAATGTTTTAAAAAATCTATAGATATAGAAAAATTTATGTTGAATTTATCGGACATTTCAGACGAAATTACTTTACTTTACTAAATGAATATCCTGGTTTGTTGATTGCAATACTTGATAAAACTAGTAATTAGTCATGGCTTTTCTTTATACATAGAGAAAATTTTGTTATTCTGCATCGACGATGGATAATGTACTTTTTTTTTCTCTCATTTTTAATTTAAGCTTTCTGATTTGATTTATATTACGTGATTAAGTTTATGATTTATTGGATAATATTATCAAGATATTGATTAAGTAATTTTCTTCTTTTTTTTTTTTAATTAAATAATTTGCTCTAAAAAATAACTGATTTAAAGTTGAATAAAATTGCTGCAAAAATAGTGTATTAAAGTTGTTTCACATTGTCTAAATCTAAAATTTTTCTTTAATCAAAATTAATAAGATCCGGATTTTGAGTTTTTTTTAAATGCCGCTAATTACCATAAAAAAATTGATGAGCTTAAATTCAAAGAACTTTGTAAATCTCATTGTTTTCCTAAAAAATTTATTTCATAAATAAACAAAAAATTAATTTAAAATTTAAGTTGAAAAATTAGTTGATGGTACTGTTTATATTACTTTGAAAATCGAATAAATAAAATTTAATACATAAATATAGTAAAAAAAAAATTATACAACAAGAATAAATTTTAAATTCTTTACTATTTGGATTCGTAAGAAAATTTAAAAATAAAAATAAACTTAGATGATAGTTTGAATATGCACTTGAATTTTTTTTATACCCGTAAAAAAAATGTGCATTTTAATATCCAAACAATTTGAAATCTCACTATAAAATTTCCGTGATTCCTTTTTTTTTTTATAACTCTTTGTCATTTTTATTATATAGCTTTTCATTTTTTCTCTTCGAGTTTTCTACCCTCGAGTGTTATATGCGGTAAATACTTTTTGTACGTCATTTTTTTTTCTTCTCGCATCAATTTAAAAAAAAAATCCAATCAATAATATCAAATTTGATTTTTTTTTTATTGAACATGATTTTTTTTTATCGCTTTAGTTAGCAAGAGATTATTATTTTTCGATAATAAATTAAATAACAGTTTCTCACTTCATAGCAAAAAATTAAAATAAAATTCTTTAGTCCCTTAATTTATTCATTATCGAGAACATAGGAGTATTTTGTTTTTTGACATAAATCTAGTTTTATTGCATTAAAAAAAATTAGCACTGAATAATGATCTATTGTTTCTTCAGCAATCCAAGTACGTAATTATTTTCCCATATTTCTTATCGTACTCAAATAAAAGGCAAGAAAACATTTTAAAACATCTCTGAAGCCGTTTTATATTGTCGTTTTCCTAAAGTTAAAATTAAGTTAATTACAATATTTTACCCTCATTGCTCTTTCAATAAACAAAAATAATGAAACTAAAATATCTTTTGTTAAAAAGTAAAATTCCCTTTTAAAGACTCCAGTGGGATTCTTCGCCGTAACTAATGACTCTTTTATAGATAAATTATTGTATTGCTATTGATGCCACAATTTAGGTAATTTTAATACATTGCTGTGATTGTTTTGATTACTTTGATTTCAAAAACAAATATAATTTATAGAGATTACAACAAATTTAAAAGGTGGCCATTTATTGTTTCAGTACCAAAAAATTGTCTAAAAAGTATACTTTTAAAACTAGTACTCCCATAGAAAAAAATGAGGTACTACTTTCAAAAAGCAAAAAAATACTGCTGTTTTTTTTATTTTTTTATGCAAAAAATTTTGAAAAAAAAAAGTTCAAAAAATTAAGTGTCAGATTGGAGATATCGAGTAATAACCATATTTTCAGATATTGGTACTTTCATGAGAAAAAATTAGGTACTACATCCAAAAAGAAAAAAAATATTGCAGTTTTTTTTATTTTTATTTTTTTTAAATGTTGAGAACAAAAATTTTGAAAAAATTAAATATCAGGTCCAAAAAATTACAATAAACGATATTTCTAAAACTAGTACTTCCACAGAAATAAATTAAGTACTGCGTCCATAAAGAAATAAAAAATTGGTATTTTTTGTATTTTTTGGTGAAAAAAATTTTCAAAAAATAAATTATAAGATTCGAGATATCGAGTAAAAACCATACTTTCAAATATAAGTACTTTCATAAAAAAAAATGAGGTACTACGTCAAAAAGAAAAAAAATTATGGTATTTTTTTAATTATTTTAATTATAAAAAGTTTTCAAAAAAAAAATTTCGAAAAATTACGTATCAGATGGAGAAATCCTTTACAAACGATAATTTTAGATATTCGTACTTTCATAGGAAAAAATTAAGTATTAAGTTCTAAAATAAAAAAAATTTTGCCATTTTTAGTATTTTTTTACGACAAAAATTTTGAGAAAAAAATTGGTATTTTTTGTATTTTTTGGTAAAAAAAAATTTGAGAAAAAAATTTTCAAAAAATAAATTATAAATAATAATTATAATCGTAATATCGAGTAAAAACGATATTTCTAGATATCAGTACTTTCATGGAAAAAAATGAGGTATTACATTCAAATTAAAAAAAAAAAGTACCTCGAGATTTTTTGGTAAAAAAAATTTTGAAAAAAAAATTAGGTCTTAGGTTGTGAAATATCACCGGTTACAGTCCAACATACATACATACATACATACATACATGCGCGCACACACACACACACACACACAGGCTTTTTTTAAAAACCGGTTTTTTAGCTTCCTGAGGTCTCAAAACGTGCTTATATGCCAAAAAATCAAAAAAAAAATTTTGACCGATCACAATAGTTCCTCTGTGAGGAACCAAAACACATCAAACTAGTCTAAAAAAAAATTTTAATATTACCATCCCTTCGAGAATTTTTGGAAATTCGGAAATCTAGAATTATTTTCGAATTTCCAAAAATTCTCGAAGGGCGATGGTAATATTATTAATATTGGATGAGGTATTTGAAAAATTCTGACTTGGCAGGGGGTTGAAATATTGACGTTTTTAGGGAGGAGTGATGAAAATTGACGTTTTTAGGGGGGAGGGTGAAATATTGACGTTTTGGGGAAGGAGGGTGAAATGGATTTAAAAAAATTTGAAGTGGTAGTCAGGGCCTGATCAGGTCCTAATAAGAACAAGAACTTCGAATACTTTATGTTTATGGACTTAGGATTTATAATAATTAGGGAGTATTCGTTAAAACTGTTATAAGTGAACATGTTCCATGATCGTTGGTTGTGTGAAGGTAATAATTCTGAAAATCTTAACTGTAACTACAAAACTACCCCCCTTTTGCCTGATCCGATTCGATTACCTATATCCACTGTTGAATAATAATAAAAAATTTAAGCTGATTAAACTTATCACCTACCTATTTTATTACATAATACAAATGGAAAGATAATAATACAATAATAGCAACAAAAAATCGAAAATATTAAAAAAACAAAAAAGAAAAATAAAATTGGTTTAAGCGAAATATAGAAAATAGATTACACAAAAAAAAAATAAAAATAATAAGTAAAGAAAATAAGTCGAAAAGGATTGTAAAAAGATTTGTTGCGGTTCCATAAATGCATCTGTATATAGAATAATCTTTCGATTGGTTTAAAATCTACTTTTCTCAGAGAAAAAAACCCTTTTCTAGCTTATACTTGTGTAATTTACCATTTAAAATCGAAATTTTATTTTTCAAAATACTATTCTAAAATATATTAAAGAAAAAAAAAATAAAAAATAGTTTATAAATAAATAAATAAATATATTTATATTGTTTAAAAAATCTGCATTCCTAATAAGGAATCGAAAGGAGTAGCAGGAGAAGAATGGAAATCGATTTTTGTCTGTAACCAAAAAGCACTTTTTTATCTCCACTATGTTATCTCAGACATTTTTTGCTTTCTCAGCTACAGAAATATAGTTTGGTTGCAAAATATTATTTATTTCTAAAATTATCAGTTTTACAAAATAATGTGCTGAACATTGCTGAAATATTGCAAAAGCATCCCCGCAATTTTAGTATCTTAAGCAGTGCATGCTGGAATATCAGAAAAAACTTTTAAGAATCTCATTAAATGATTAGTATTTTTCTAAGCTTTTTCTAATTTAAAACCTTATAAAGATTATTTAAAAAAAATTCTTGATTATAACCCTACATCCCCTACTCGATCCCCTGTACAAACATGAAAATATTACTTTTTGTTTATATTGTATACAAACAAAACCAAAAACTTTCTATATTATTATATACAATATACATGAATCCTTTTGTCCAATACACAAACTATTCCAACAGGAAAATCAATGATGTTTCAGAAAACTTCTTTAAGCTGTCATCCATGTATCCTCCGATATTCCAGTATTATACATTATTATCTTTCATTATACAACTTAAACATATAGGAGTATATCGGTTTATAAAAAATGAATGAATTTTTTAAAGCACAGAAGTTTAAAACTGACTTTTTTTATCAAGGTAAAATAACTGTTATGAACAGGAAATTTACTACAACAAAAATATCGAATATTTTTTTAAATAAAAAAAATCATTTGTGTAATTAAATTTAAAATATAAATAATAACAGACATTAGCGAATGATTAAAAAGAGCATACGTTTGCTTTGACCTAAATGAAAAGTTAAAATAAAGCCAAGTATATATAATTGCGCCAATTATCAAAGAGAGTAATCTGAGAAATGTCATTTTCAAAAAGGAATGTTACACACATGAAATTTTAAGAGACTAAAAACAGTGCAATATTATACCGTGCTCATAATATATATTTATATTCTAGTCGTTAATAAGACGAGAGGGATTTTCAACTGATAAAACATAGAAATTTCACGTTCCTCGTGTTACTTTATTGTTGGTGGTGTCTAGAGACCGCGAAATTACTTAAACTAACGACTATTTTCCTATGCTTTTATTATTTCCAATTATATTGTCATTATTCTTACTGGATTTTCTTTTTGGCTTCAAAATTAAAATAAAACTTTTTTCAAGACCTGAGTTCAAACCACCCTTTTTAATTAAATAATTAAAATATTTTTTCTTTATAAATAGAAAATTTTATACTGGATTATTGATTTAAATATTTCAATATTTCATTACAAAATTTCTGATTAATAATACTACATTCGTTTTAGAAAAGTTTATTTTGGTAAATGCGACGGATTATAGGCGATTATATCCGACTGTTATCGCATTTAGTACAATAAACATTTCTAACACGAGTTTCAGAATGTTTTTTCTCTACTTAGGGCAATAATGACGGCCTCTCAAAACTGGAATAAAGTCATATTATTGTCCGGAAGTAGACGAATATACAAGGGATCGTAGAAAATGTAATTAAAAAGCGCAATAGTTTAAAAAAATAAACAAATTTTAATAATTTTCTGAAAAAATTATGCAGTGCCATATATTAACTAAAGAACAAATGTTTCAAAATTTAATATCTGAACTTAGATTTTCGCTGCAGTTTTACAAATACTGTTTAAATTTAAATTTCGTTATTACCGTCCAAAATATTTTTTAATTAATATCTAAAAATAAGTATGATTTTTGCATTAATATATAGTCAAATAAATTTTGTCTTTATTTACACATAAAATGTTTTACTTTTTACTTCTAAACGTTTTGCCTGGTATGATTTTTGGACCTACTGATACCTTTAGTTAAAAAATACTTTTAAAATATACTCTAGGAACATAAAACAGCCAATTTATGCCAATTCCTGATGATTTGAAAAAATTTTTTATAATTAAATAATAAAACTAGAATTATTTTTTTATTTAAATCAGTTGGCATGAAATTACTCAAAAACTTAAACTCTACATTGTTTTTAAAATTTACATATTTTATAAAAAGGTCTATTACCTTAAAAAGGTCTATTAAATTTACCTAAAGTATTCCTTTTCTTAAAAAGAAAAAATCCCAGCATCTGAAAAAAATAAAAATAAAATAAATTATTTACTATATAAAATAAAAATAATTCGAAATACAGAAAAACTTTTTCAGAGGAGAAATAACTAAAAAAAATTCACAGTCATAATTTCTAAAGCTCTACTGCTTATTTTTAAAAGTACACTCAGTCATATGCTATGTTACCTTTTTAAAGTAAATTATTTATATTTTATTTCTAGTTACTGTGCTTCAACTGCATTTCCACCCCGTTTGGCACCACCACTAAAACGAGCGCGTTTAATGCCATCGACTCGATCTCAACAACAACAACAGCAGCAACAACAGCAACAACAACAACAGCAACAATCACAACTAAAACAGTTGAAAATGACGAACCAGGAACTAAGCCAATTAAAAGTTTATAGTAGGTGTCATTTTAGTTTTCTGTCTATACTTACTTTCTACATTTCTCTATAAAATATTTATACTTTCATGTACCTACGCTTATTAAATAATTATTACCTTTAAATAATTGAAACTTATCTAACTGTTACAATAAAATTTAGGATTCAAGTGTAATTAATTTGAATTTTTTATTTGTTTTTTCGTTTCTAAAATAAGGTAGCATGGAATTATAAAATATATAGTTTATACTTTAAATAAACAGCAATTTCATTTACTTTTAACAAAATATGTAATTTTATAAATAAAACTTATTATTTCAATTTAATAATTAATTTTTTTTTATTTTTGGTAACATTATTTTTGTAATTTTTTTTTAAATTTGTTTTATGTTAAAAAAGTTTGCAATTTCATTACATAAATTTTTAATTACAGAAGTTGAAGCTTTTGTTAAAAAAATATGTAATTGTTGTTTCTTTCATACAAACAGTATGATACAATGCAGGCTGTTTTTAAAATTGAGATAAACAAAAAACATAATTTTATAATTATTTTCTTTGTAATTTTCCCCTTGTAAATCCAATTCTATGAAAAAAATTAAAACTAAAAATTAAAATTAAAAATTAATAATAAAATAGCTATTTACAAATCCAGGGACCAAATATTGCAACTACTGGAGAAAACTCCGCTATCATCTATGCTTATCCAAGTAATTTAGCGTATTTTTCGCTAGTGGTGGCCACATAGGTGGATGCAGTTTAGGGTGTTTCTTATTTCCCAAATTGAAAAATACTGGCTCTAATATGATACTTTTTACATACAGAATTCGGCAATAAAATGTTCCTATATGGACCAATTCGAAAGAAAAAAATCGGTATACTTGTACTAATAAGGTAAAACAAATTCAAAATACAGAATTAGGAGTAAAATTTACCTATTAGAACCGATTTGGAGCTAAAACAAACATTATTTGAAATTTTTGGGAAAAACTACCCCTACTTGCAATATAAGGGTTGAAATTAAATTCAATTTTCCATATACCTAAAAAATGCAAGTTTTTTGCATAAAAAAGTAAATTTAAATGTTTTTTGGTATCATTTTTTATTTTTTTATTGAAATTTCCGTCATTTTTATTTTAGCCCCTTTTTCACCCTCATTACCCATATTTTTGGGGCATTTAAAGGGTTGTAAGTAAAATCTGACTTCAGATTCGGTAAGAGCATGAAATTTGACTAAAGGCATTTGGTCAAAAAGCCTCTATCTATAAGGGAACCTATTTTTTTTTTTGATTTTCCGTTTACGACCGATTGGGCGTAAATGGGTTTAAAAATATACAATTATGTAAATTATTATCTAAAATATACTTATCATTAAAAAAAAGACCAAGCTTTTATACATTTTTTAGTCTGAGGCCATTTTTAAAATTTCAAAGTGATAAAATAGAGCAATTATTTTTTTGAATTTTTTAAAATTCACTTTTTTGAATATAGCGCGTTGGAAAGTGAAAATACCAAAAAAATGTTTTGATGCATCAAAAGTACATAAGAAATGAAGCTTTTTGAGACCAGTTAGGTAGAAATCGATTTTTCTGCTACGGAGATATTAAAGCCCAAAGTCAAGGTCACCTAAAGCGTAAATTTAGATTTTCTCGCGCATGCGCAGTTTAAAAAAAATTGTTGACCCCAAAATCGGATTTTACGGGAAATTTCCTATGGGGCCTTAGAAGGAAATGTTTTTTTATCAAAAAATAAGCGTTTACGATAAAAAATAAGAAAAACATGCTTACTTAAAAATTTAATCGGACCAAAAATGAAAAAAGTTTATACAGCTGTCAAAAAGAGAGGATCGGATCTAGAGGGCTAAAAATTTGGGAAATTTACCATTTTTAGTTATATTTTTGAACGAAATTGGTTTGGGGTTGATTTGCCGACCCACCCATGTATGCGGGTAGTATCATATTCGAGTAGTGATTCCCTCTACGTTCAATTTAGGAAATAAGAAACACCCTAATTTATTTTTTATATTTCTTTGAAATTATAATTATAAATAATATTAGGATAGTAAGAATAGCATTTAATAATATTAAAATATCTTTTCCAATTGGAATAATTATTTTATATATAATTTTTTATTAAAATAAATATAATTTAAATTCTTCTCTTTCTTCTTAAAAGTCATTAACAATTAAGTTCTTGTAAGATTTTCATCCATTTAACAAAAAAATGAAAAAAATAATAAAAAAAGAAAATTTATAAGAAACCATATAATCTGAAATTTGTATCATTATGTAGTAGTATATCTATTGTAATTGTCGAGTTTCACAAAGCTCTTTAATTTGTACTCACTTGCATCCTTCGTCTTCGTTTTGAACATAGAATACGTATACCTATGTATTATAATATATATGTTATGTACAATCCTAGAAAATCCTATAGTAATCTAAAAAATTTCCTTTTATAATCATAAAATTTTAAAAAATTGGCCAATTCAAAGCTAATAAATTTGGTAAATTTAAAATATTATGTTATGTTTGATATATTATTTTACTATATATGTCAGAACTATACTTCAAAAAAGTTTAAACTTATTCAACAAAACCTTTCTGGAAACTTTTAATACTCCTTTATAATTGTTAAAAGTACTAAAAAGGAAATTGACTCAAAAGTATTTGGGTGCTCAACAAATTGTACAAGGACTAGGATTGTACAAAAATCTCTGTAAAACCCTAGGATTGAACAATTTCGGGGATCGTACATAACATATAAATACAGAGCATGCGATATAAATAAAGTAACATAGTAGGAAAAATGGTCTTGCTTTTTCTGCCAGGCAATCCGGACATACTAATTTGCGGCAACTGCAGAGAAATGTTCACGGATCTTGGCGAACTACTTGAACACAAACGAGATTACTGCAAGCTGCGGTTTACCTGCAAATGCAATACATTCAACGGTACTACTCCAAGTAAGTAAAAAAAAAAATTTTAATAAAAAATAATGCGTATTCATACAATATAATTTACAATTAGTTGCGCATATAATACGTAATCCTTTTGAAAAATTTTTTTTTTCGTGTTTTTTTAATATATTATAATATAACGTACTTGATTTTATGCATACGCGATACTTTAAAATAAAGAGTAATTAAATATTTTTTTTATTTATGTTGTAAGTAAAAAGCTTACCTTTTAATTTATTAAAAAAAGTTCTTACTTTCTGTTTTATTTTTTTACATTAAAAAAATAGCGGGAAATTCAGCAGCATCACTTTTATGTGTACTTTGTAAAGAACCATTTCCATCAGCATGGGAATTAATGGTACATGCTCAAGCAGCACATAATGTTAACATTTATGAAATTGGTACCGAAGCAAAATATAATCATCAAAATCAAAATGATAAAGATTCATCACTAATGGCACAAGAGCCCGTAAATAATATTTCAAATATGTACTGTAAATATCTAAAGCAAAATCATTTAATAAGCAAATTTTTTGTTTTTCAAGGATAATAAAAATTTAGATTGTTATGATCGTTCAGAAGATGAAGAGCTTGATGGAAATGTGTTAATACCATCCCCAGACAGTGGAAAATCAACTGACAATGAAAGTTCACATTCGCCAATTAAAATGCAAACAGCTATAAATGGCTCGGATCATTCTGATGATTGCGACGAATTAATGGTTTTACAAAATAGAGATTCCAAAGATTTATGTTTTTCTCGAAGAGCTATTGCAATAGTAAGTTTTCGTTGTATCCAATATTATATATTGTATCCATATTACATACCACAATAAACTTAAGTAAATATTGTAAATTGATAGCGAAGCTATAAATATACGTATTGGATATAAATATTAAATAAAACGTTAGTGGTAAAATACATATTTGTCATTTTAGAAATATGCAACAATAAGAGCTAAAATAATACATTTATTCATAATCCTAGCTTTTAGAAAGTAAGCTTGAACATCTATTTTGTAGTCATTTTTTTCAGATAGAACCATTAAATTTTCCATGAGTTGTAAATGTTTAAGGGTCACTGAATTTAAATATGATATCCATTTTTACCGAAAATATTATGATTGTTCACAATAGGCAACTTAATTATTCTATCTTTCTGAGCATTTTCCTGGCAATGATTTCACAAAGGCAAATTCAAGATAAGTATAGTGATTTGACCCCTGGAACCAAACCTAACCTAAGTAGTAGCATCCAAAAAGTTATCAAAAAACTCACTGATTCCCGTTCGAATTAGGCAACGACAAGCCCCCGAAACGATAAAAAAACCGTTTTTTGGGGATTTTTTAGATTTTATTGCAAAATTGTAAAATCCACAAATAGGCTGAAAAACGAAACATTTAACCACTCAAGGAAAAATTTTTTTGGGGCCTTTAGAGCCTCCGTAACACCCTAAAATATAATTTTGAATTTTTCGAAAATCGGTTTTTTGAACACAAAAAAAAATACCATCCTTGAATTTTTTTATAGTCCTGATGGGTTAAAAAACTATATTTTATTATTTTTTAGAAAATCTCCTGGAAGGGTAACCATTTGCTAATAACCAAAAATTTTAAATAATCTACCGTCGTTTATGCATACTTAGGTTAAGTTTGATTCCGGGGGTAAAATCACTGTACTTATCCGGAGATAGCCTTTGCTTGGATTTTCAATTTCCCGTTACTACTATAAGTTAAAACGCGGTGGGGGGGTGTATTTTCTCCTACTGACATGATATTTGCTCTACTATATATTTTTTGGGTCGCTGATCACGAAAATAGGGGACTTTTCCGGGAGATATTTTCGG
Source organism: Anagrus nilaparvatae (assembly GCA_022575985.1). Taxonomy (NCBI): domain Eukaryota; kingdom Metazoa; phylum Arthropoda; class Insecta; order Hymenoptera; family Mymaridae; genus Anagrus; species Anagrus nilaparvatae. The sequence goes on along the minus strand of JAKSXM010000231.1, from coordinate 25,851,232 downwards.
AACAGCTTTAAATTTGCAAAAACTACCCCTAAATAGGAGTTTTTTTTATATATTAGCAAACTGAGCTTATAGATTTAGCCAAGAATTGGTCTTAGGGGGTTTTTTGGGACGCTGAACAAGAATTTCAGGTAGTTTTTAATAAATAATTAATATTTCACCCTTAAATTAGCAAAAATTACCCCTAAAAGGGGGTATTTTTGCTATTTTCGAACTTTGAGCGACCAGATTATGTCCAGACGGGTTTTTTCGGTCGCTGAACAAGAATTTGTGGGAATTTTTGATAAATAATTAATATTTTACCCTTCAATTAGCAAAAACAACCCCTAAAAAGGGTGTTTTTTCTATTTCTGCACTTTTGCTTGATTTTGGTTATTTTTTTTAGCAAATACACTATAAATTTCTTTAATATCCATAATAGTAGATTATAATCATTAAAATGAATACTACTGCAGTAAATTCTTCATTTAGTTTAATCGAATATCAAAATATAACCAATAGGTTCTTTGCTTCCTACAACTTTGTGCACACGTGCAAGAATATTAGTCACGCAAAGACATCAAGAGAAAATTAGACATCAGCTGCTATATATCTGACATTATGAGCTCATATACCCATATTAGTATATTAAATCTATGTATCATACCCAATTATAAAGCTTATATTATGTAAAGTACATAGCGCACACCTAAAACTTAACTGGCAGCTCTTATTTTCTATACATCAAAGTAAAGCTTTTACTATTTGGCACATTCATATCATGAAGCCTTGATAATTAACTGAAAAAAAAAATTATAAGCTTATCTTTCTCAATCTCTGGTAATTAATTTTTTTAATAAACAAAAGTATATATTTTAATAATTTTTTATAAATAAAAACTATTATGAATACTTTTAACTAATTATTAATTAAATAGCTCAAAACGCAAAAAAAAATTAATCAAATGAAAAAAAATAATTTTTTGTAAGAAAAAGGTAATTTTATTATTTACCCTGTTAGTTTCTTTCTTAGTATAGATACTCTGCATTAGGAATCGAGAGGCGGATATTTTTATAACTTTAGGTCGGACTTGAATTGAAAATAAGTAAAAATTTTGCATAAAATATAATAATTAAAATCAAAAACTATTTCATAGTTAAAATAACCACAAATAATTATTCAAAACATCTATTTTTACAACTATTTTAACAATTCAAATTTTTAAAACGGAGGATAGGTTGATATTGTTTATGTTTTCTATTTTAGCCGGACCTAAAGTTAGAAAAATCACCGCTTCACAGCTCCAATTTTCTTTTGAGGTTGGGAAGGGCCAGATTCTATACAAGATTAAACTCAAATATTTACATTGTCCGCTTTTATTGTTTGTTATTGTTTTTAAAAATTTTGTTTTCAAGTTTCCCAAACGAATCAAAATTTTCAAGAAGTGACAGGAAAACCCTGAAAATAGAAAATCCCGGAAAATTATAAGAATTTGTTTCATATGAGTTATTAAATTCTTAAATATCCCTCAAAAACTGCTTACCAAAAAGGAAATAGACTGCTTACCAATATAGGAAAACATAAATTTTAAAACCATTTAGAAGCAGAAATCTAACCACTTTTTGAAAAATTTGTATTTAAAGTTTTTAGCTGTTTTCCCGCTTTCCCAGATTTCTTTTAGGGTTTCCCAAATAATACTGAATCTAAATTCCAGGTCATTTTTTATTGAAAATGCGCGATTAACTGTTAAATTAGCAAAAAACCTAACTAGAACAAATCTGAAAAAAACCTAACTAGAACAAAGTTATACCGCCTCTGTAAATTGACTGGAGTATAATCTAGAAACTTTTTAGATTTTTTTGGGTAAAAGTAATTTTGTATTTCCATTCAACAATCAAATTCTTCTGAAATATCTGTTCTAGGGATTTAAAATTCCCAAAAATCCAATATTATCACCCAAATTCTTATAGGCTGCCTGCTTATGAGGAAATTTTTTTTACCCCCACCCCAAACCTCTATCTAGAGACCACCTTCTCATAGCGACCATTTATGTTCAGTCGCTACTGATAGGTTCGACTGTACATCGTTGAACAGACATACTGCTAGGTATAAATTTTTGCAGTATACGAAGGGTAAATTGTTAAAAAATTTGTTATGAATCATTTTAGAGCTAAATAAGGTTTTAAATTTAATTATAAAGATAAAAAAAGACGATAGAAAGAGATCCGAAAAAGAACCAAATTTCAATAATTTCATTCAATGCTTTTTATTTTCGAAAATTTCTAATACTTCCCTTTTTTTCAGAAAATGATAATTCCTTTCACTTTCGAATATTATTAGTTCTTAGCCATAAAAGTCTTTAAAAAAACAATGTTTTCTTTTAAATTAGTTATATTAACGAACAAAAAGTTCACTAATATTATTTATAATTTCTAGGAATCAACAGTTGAAGTGAATACACATCCAAGTACAAATAATGGATTATGCAACAGTGAAGCTGTTTTATCAAAACTAACTAATGGTTCAATATCTGCGAAAGAATAAATTTTTAATAAATTAAAATAAAATTATATAAAAAATATTTATTTATTATTAAAAAAAGAGAAAAAAATTATTAAAAAATTTATTTAAAAAAATGAAAAAAAATAAAGCCATCAAATAAGACATATCGACCCATGGTTTTGGGTAATCGTTTTGTAAATAAATCTTGAAAATTAGTATTAAATATAGTTATAAAAATAATTTAAATAAAAATTAAAAAAGTATATATTATATATTAAAATTAAATAATAAATAATTAAATAAATAATTTTTTTGTATTAGGAAATACTGGTAGCATATAAGATTATTATATTTGTTTAAAATAATAATTGTGTTATGGTATGGAACATGTTTACTACTGTAAAATACTTAATACATAATTCGTTTGAAATACTAGTACCCAGATTTGTCAAAATTATAATTCAAAATCATTTCCCTAAATCGTTATTGTTCTAAGGCCCTGAACCCAAATTTTTTAAGTCCTGCAGAAACCTATAAATCATTCTAGATCCTAAAAGTAGCTTTAATATAAGTCACAAAATCTTTAAATTGAAATTTCTTTTATTCCGTTTCACCTCCCTTAAAATATATATTTCACCCCTTCGCCATAACATCCAACTTAAAAATACACTTCCCTCCCACCCTATAAACATATTAAATGACAAAAAAATAGATATAACGCGCTGTCTTGTTATTTTATAAAAAATTTAAACTAAACGCAAAAATGAAGCTTCGGAAAGTTTCGGACAGAACATTTTCAAAATTTAATTTCTGCTTGAAACGTAATAAATAACTCACAAAGTCGTTTGACACCTTGTAACAATCTCATTGCATCTCATGACTGGTAGTAAGAAATATAAGAATGGCCTATAGTCCATTATGCGATTATTCAAGGGAGGAGAATTCTTTTTTCATTGCAAAAGGTGACTTTTTTTATGACTTTTCTTTGTTAGTAGAAAGAAAGCGATTTTCAATCGTTGACAAGGAACAGACAAGGAATAAAATGTTGCGATTTTTAATTTTAAAAAAATAAAGAACTCTACAGGTTTCACGCAAAGGTTATTTCTGGTGATTTACCCTGCAAATCAAACCTAACATAACCCAGCGTCCGAAAAATTATCAAAAGCTCACTGATTCCCATTGGAAATAGACCTCTAGACCACGACAGGCCCTCAAAAACCTAAAAAACCGATTTTTTTTTATTTTTTAGATTTTATTTAATTTCTCTGACCCATAATCAGATAATACTCTACTCATTGGCTACAAAATTTAAAATTTCACTATTTTTTAAGAAAAGTTTTGTTTTGGCATTTAGGCCCCTTTTAGGCCCCGAAATACAGTTTTGAATTTTTCAAAAATCGGTTTTTTAAGCATGAAAAAAATACTATCCCCAAATTTTTTTTTATACTCCTGGTGGGGTGAGAAACAATATTTTTTAAGTTTTAAGAAACTCTCCTGGGGGGGGGGGGCAACTTTCTAATACTCAAAATTTTCCAAAAGTTCAAAATCTTTTCTAACGCCGTTAACCCGCGCTTTTAAAACTGCCTTAACATTTTTATGTTAAAAAGATTATTATTGTATCAAAGATATAAAGACATACTTTAGTTAGACTAATTAATAAAGACATATATTTATTAAACTGATTATTATTAATCGCCATCATTTTTCAGTCCCAATCGTCCTATTCTGTTACCACCGTTCATCCGCGCCTAATGCATTTAGTAAAAATGTCAATGCGTCAAGCGCGGATAAGCGGCGCTAACAGTACTATTGGGGTTGCAAAATTGTTTGCAAAATTATTTGGCTATTGACGAAAATTAGCTTAATAACTATGCCATTACATTTTTTGAAAAATAATAGAATCCTGAAGAAATTTAAAATAATAAACTGTTTAAAATAAAAAATTCGTAGCATTTAAAAAAAGCGCGGGTAAACGGACGTAGATTATTTTAAATTTTCGGATATCAAAAAGTCGTTCCCCCTCCATGAGATTTTTTAAGAAATTAAAAAATATTGTTTTATACAATAATATATTTTTTTTTATGTTCAAAAACCCGATTTTCGAAGTATTCAAAATTATCTTTCAGGGTTTTAAAGGGGCCCAAAAAGCCCAAAAAAAATTTCGTCTTCAAAAGTGGTCAAATTTTAAGTTCTCCAGCCTTATTAACAGAGAATTATATGTTTATATGAATCGGAGAAATCAATAAAAAACCCCCCAAAAAGCTCTTACAGGTCTTCTTCGCAGAATGTACTATTATACACAACTATTAGAAATAACAATTAAAGGGTATTACGTTTTTACTTTTTTTTTATTTATTTATTTATTTAGGTTGAAGATTTTTTGCTTTAGTCGCATATGATAAAAAAATATAATTATTTAACTTTATTTTTATAAAAACAAAAACAAAAAAAAAGTAAGCAAAAAATAAGAAAAAAAAAACAAAAAAATGTTAGATTATAAAATATTAAAAAATAAAATTTAACATTATAAAATCACGCAATTATTATACATTATATCAATTTCACTAATAAATATTATAACTGTACTTCATAATTAAAAATTAATATGAATTTGCTTGTAAATATATTTTAATATTTATAAAGAAAGTACCTATGAAGAGAAAATTAAAAAAAATAAAAATAAGTGTTTTATTTAATATAGCTTTATTTAAAAAAAATTCAGAATTGTAACTTTTCGAAATTTTTTTATTGTTGATTCTGATATGCGTAAGTTTAAATTAAGTAAGAGTGAAAATGATAGTTGGGTCTTTGAAACTGCACTAAAGTATATTTCCCTTTTTATAGCTGCAATTTTTATGTTTTAAAATAAAATTAAAATTTTAAATTAAAACTCTTGTAAAAAAAGTGATAAAAATGAGAGATAATTTTCCTAATTTTTTCAATCAAAAATTCACATTAAGATAAAAAAATTTTTCTTCGTAGGTCTGGATAGACTCTCAAAAACCATCGAATTTTTTTTCGCTAAAAAATATGAAGTTTTTTAAAAGAAAAAATTTAAGTCTATTTAGAAGACTTTTCATTAATAGGCATTTGAGACATTCAAATTTGAAAAAAAACAGCGTATTTTAGCCATTTCTTGCACATGCGTCCAAAATACAAAAATGGCTGCTGAAAATCGAGATTTTGCTCTAGGAGGCTAAAAATTTGGCTATAGACCTATTTTATTAGTAGTTTCAGGGAAAAATTCTTTGGAGCAATTTTGAAGACCTGAGCATCAGTTTTACTCTCACATCATTTAAATTTACCCATATATAACTGTAATTACAAAGCATTTCATCAGAGCGCCTTCATTACCTTTCTCGAGCTATTTCAATAAGTCACAATTCTGATATTTGAAATAAGTCCAATGTTATTCACTGTAGGAAATTTTGTCTGGGTATGAAGATTATTTACAGAAATGGCTAAGAATTATTCATTACCCAAACTATATCTAGGTATTTACTTCCGTGATTATACTTCTTGGGCAGGATTTTTTACAGTGAACCTAATATTTGTTATGAAACATAATTCAATATTTATTTATATATAAATTAATTAGTTTTAGTTTTTTTTATTTTTTAGTAAAAAATATTCGTATAGAAAGTACTTTAAAATAAAAAATAATTCTAACTTAATTATTTCTGCAGCTTACAGATAAATTGCAAACAAAGATGTGAATGTTTAATAAATGTCAAGTTTTTATCAATATTTTTTTTTTATTATAAGTATATCAAATAAGGAAATATGTTTTGGGTGACTGACCATTCTTCATCTGTCGAAATATCACAGTATTGGCCATCAACTGGTAGTCGGTCATTTTCATAAATGACCGATATAATACCGTATCTTACCTGGTGATTAAGTCTTGCCTCATAGAAAGCAAATCATTATCTCAAAAAGTTTAATTATTATTAGCCTATAGCGATCTCAGGCTACAAGATAAATTCTAGAAAACTTATTCTTATGGCAAGCTAACTAGGGCAGCATAAAATTGCAATAAATTTCATCTGGAAATTATTTTTAAAAGTTACCTTAAGAAGACTTTATAATTTAATATTTTTTGTTACTTAATTACCACAAGTAATTTGTTGTTTATAATTACAGAAAGCAAAGACATTAAATTTTACTCGCGGTCACGAATAATGAATAAGAATAATTAAGTCATCTGAAAATTTTATAATTTGACAACATTTTATTATTCAAGTAATATAATCATTTAAACTATTTTGGCCCAATATTTCTGAAACAAAGCAATCTTTTAAAAATAAGTAACAGTAAAATTACATTTTCAAAAAGTTTTCAAATTATTTAATGTAAAAAGAATTTGGTATGAAAAATAAAAAATTTAAAAATATAAATACATAAAAATGTATGATTATGTGTAAAAATGAAATTGTATGACAAATCAAAATAGCTTTTATCTTGTGAAATATGAGCTTTCTCGTTAAATATTCTAAAATATATAAATATATTATAAAATTGGAAAGTATATAAATATAGTAATAAATCTATACCAAGCTTTCACGTTACTTAATAATAATAATAAGTTTGCTAGTCGTTAATTTAAATGCAGCTAATGTGCAATTTTTTATTTCTAAGTTATTATAAATGTATTTAAAAAAAGCAAACTTTTTTATCACAAGTATGAATTATCATCAAGCTTAGAGAAGGCTTAATAAGAAAAAAATCTTTCACCAAAATCTATAAAAATATAAAAATTTTAATTTTAAAAGTATTGCACTAAAGATATTTTATAATTTTTAAATATACATATTAAATAATTATATAAAAAATTTTTATTATATCATTATAACAATACCCACTGGTATTTAAAATAAAAAAAAATGAAAAACACTCTAAAGTAATTGTTTATTTTGGTCATGTGCAAGCATCTATTAGTCTAGATTTAAAAAGTTGCTAATTGGCGTAATTACCAAAAAATCTATTTAACTGATAACTCCAATCAAAAAAACCAATTATTGATGATGCCTTTGATTACATGTGATAATAAGAAAAGAATATTTGGTCCACGTTGGCATTATTTATAATTGGTATTTTGAGTTTTTTATTGGAATTCAATGATATAGAACTTTTTCCTGTTAAGTAATTACGTATTTAAGCAATTCTTTAAGATCTTAACTGATTGAATAATATAAACATAAAATTACATAATATGTATTCAACATATTTCATTGATATGAAATAAAATTAAAAAAAATTGTATATAAATATTTGTCTTCTTTAAAGAGCAAAAATAAAATAAACCAAACAAACTATTTGCGTTTTATTTATACTCATATTTTTGGACAAACTATAATTATTCAGGTTCAAATTTCACGGTGAGTATCATCAAATGATCTGCTGTTGCTGACAAAATAAAGTGGAAAATAAATGATATAAAAACTCATTTTAACAAAAATAGACCTGTAAATAGCAAACTTAAGCGCCCATGATAGTTTGAAGCTCCAAAGGTTCGATTCTTGATTTTTGACAACCATTTTCCGTTTTTGGGATTATTTAAAAAAAGAGTTAATTCTTCTTATTTTTTTCAAATACTACTTTCTCAAAATCACACATTCAAAGACCTCTAATAAAGCTTTAATTATTTTTAGAACTTCAAAATTTATAGAAGAAAAAAAATATCGCTGGTTGGGCCTAATTTGGAAGCCTTAAATTAAATTGTTTGCTTATTTTATTTCAAGTCGGAGTCCCAATTTAGGATCAACTTTGATTAGAATTTTTAGTCAAAATTTTATTTGCTTACGTGACTTGGTGAAAAAATTAAAATTCATGTTAAGCGATTTTTCAAAAGCTGAAATTTTTTTTTCTTTCTAATTTAAGTTACATTTTTGTTTTTAGCTAAAAAGTAGTGAATACACCCATCCAGACCCAAAATTTTGAATAACTAATGTTGGATTCGAATTAAGCGGGAATTTTTCTATGTATAATATCCACAACTCTTTTAACTGGTTTTGCTAATAGTTATAGAATTTCCAAAAAATTGTATTTTATTATTCCGGTCTCAGTTGCACGTTTAGAGGGCTAAAAAAGTTGAGAGGATATTTCATGTTTATAAAAAAAGATGCCCAAGATAAGAAAGTAATGGTATTTAAATAGTATATATGTAAAGAAAATACCTTATCATAATTATTTTCTTTATTAATATTTTTTGCTTACTCATTTGTTTTTTTTTAAATCATACGACTTCTATAACCTGTATAAATAGATAAAATAGATAAAATAAAATCAAATAAAATAGATAAAACATCTATAAATTGTAACAGCTTAGATATAATATTCAGTATTATTTCAGATAGATACAGAAATAGACCTAATTGTCATTACTCGTAATTTTAGGTAAATATAAAATTATTAAATAATATAAGTTTGTCATTTATAAATCAAGGACGTGCCCAGAAATTCCCTGAAATTCCTCCGCGTGAGTGCTCTGCCTTTCGTTTTTTTATCTTCCCTCTCAACCATGCCTTTTCATCATCTTCTCTTTTTATAGTAACGAGTTAAAATCGAAAAATTATACTTAATAACAATATATAAATTTCTTGTTTTTTGATTCAAGAATTTCGAGTTTTTATACAATAGAAATTTCTTTTTAAATTATGCTTTAAAATGATGAAATAATTTTTATAATTCTTCTTTGCTGCGTCTAATTTTTAACATTAATTTTTTTTAAACCTGCTTTGTTGAGGGAATAAAAAATACGTCAGTCTTGATTTTGTCTCATAGAGATAGGTAAGTAGCCTATACTTTTTTGTTCAACTTAATCGAAATTTTTTCATTAATATTAATTTGTTTATAAATAATGTACAATTAAATAGTATATTACGAATCCATGTTTATAAAAGTAAAGAATATCCTAAATCGGAAGTGATTTGTAAACTATGATTCAGGGCAATTAGAAGAAAAAAAATTCCGCTTTTTTGAGAAATTCATATTTGTAAGTTCCTTTTAGTTTTTTTCGATTTTCCGGCATTTCTTGAAGTTTTTATGAAATTTTGATAACAGATTTGGAAATTTTACCTGCTCCCTGTAGTTGAAAATTATATTTTAGCTGTATATAATAAAAATTTCAGCTTTTTTTAGCAAATTTGAACAAAAAAAAATCCAAAAACAGCTACCATTTCGAAACCATTGGTATTAGAACCTTAAAAATTGGCATGGTATCATATTTTTATATACTAAACCCAGTCTAATCGGTTTTATTAAGATCCCAGACTTCGAGGTACGCTGTAAAAAGTAACTTCCTTAAATTAACAAAAATATTAGAGTATTTTCGATTTTTTTTTTTTTTGTGAATTCGCAAGAAAAATTGATAATTTAGAATTTTTTTTCGAAAATTTACAAAAAATAATTGTAAATTTACGAAAAATAGTTGTAAATTTACAACTTTTTTCGTAAAATTTAAAAAAAAAATCAAGAATTCTTTTTTCGATAATATAGTAAATTTAGTGAATTTACGATTTTTATCGAATATTTACAAATTTTTTGGAAAATTTACTAATATACTAATTTTAAAAATTTAGCTCAAAAAACAGCTAGGAATAGTATAATCCCTCGAATTGCCCCTCATTTTATTAAATAGATAGTGAAGGTGATCAATATTTGAGTCGATTTCTATAGGTTAGAAAAATGTATACCTCTCATATATCTCCACTAGGTTTAGTCCGTTTTAATTTAAATTGAACCATATACTATAATTTGATATTTAATTAACTATGTAAATGTAGTAAAAATTATTTTCTCTTATATGGCCTAAAAGTCTTATTCATCTCGCAAAAAGTGATTGTTTTATATCGATGAATTAAAGAAATTACTAATTTAAAATCTAGGAAAATAATTTTGATTTTTAACATAAAATCATTAAAAAAAAGAATTATACAAATTTTTTAATTGAGTCCAGAAACCATATATATGTTAGTTTGTCTAAAATTTGTACAACACTACTTAACTAAGATAGGTAAGTTTTTCGTTACACGCTGATTTCAAATTTTTAGGTCACGACCCCGAATAATTAGCCCTTATAGCGAAAAACTCACATATTTCATATAAAACTCTTTTGATTTTCCTTTAAAATGATAGGCAATGTGTTTTTATGTCCCTACACCCTGAAAACTTACTTTGAATGCCATATTTTACGGATATATAATGCCCCGTTCGTGCGTTTTTCTGCATATCATGTTTAAGATAATTATCTCATTCTCGTAAAAATCACTTAGTTAAGGTTTTTGGATTTTCTGATTCCAAATTTATAGGTCCTGATCGCGAAAAATTATCCCTAATACCGAAAAACCATATCTATTGGTCAGTTTTGAAGATTATTTTAACATATTTCATATAAAACATTACTAAATGTTCTCAAATAAAATAGTTAATATGTATAATATAAGGTCAGGACCTAAATGTTATTATTCAGCGAAATCAAAAGCAATGCTTATCATTTTAAGGACAATTAAAAAAGTTTCTTATGAAATTTGTCAAAATAATCATTAAATTTAACCCAAAAAACAGTTTTTCGGTATAAGGGCTAATTACTTGGAGTCAGGACCCAAAAATTAAAAATTTTAAATAGCGCTATCGAAAAACTTACCTATCTCTTATAAGTACACTGTAAAAAGTAACTTTCTTATATTAACAAAAAAATTAGAAAATTTTCGAAAAATTAGTAAATTTTCAAAAAAATTTGTAAATAATCAAAAAAAATCTTAAATTTACTAAATTTAGTATATTAACAAAAAATTCGAGTATTCCCGATTTTTTTTTGTGATTTCGTAAGAAAAATTGATAATTTACAATTTTTTTCGAAAATTTATAAAAAATAGTAATAATAAATAATAGTAAATTTCCGAAAAATAGTTGTGAATTTGACACTTTTTTCATAAAATCACAAAAAAAAATCGAGAATTCTCGAATTTTTCAAGAATATACTAAATTTAAATTTTATCGAATATATTTACGAGTCTTTCTTTGCCAAAACAGCAATGGTTGCCAGGGGGGGTCGCCGGATCGGCCTCAAATTTTCCCCATGTTTTTATAACACTAAGACAGGAAAATCCTGAAATTTGCAGCCCTCTAGGTTTAAAACAGCCCGAGTTATGCCCAATCAAACTTATTGCGTGGCTCTCAATCAGCGTTGGTGCATTTTGGGAAAATACTAAAAAATTATATAAAACAGCTTGAAAAAATATTCTGAAAGAGTATATATGTTGGAAAATCTTCAGTAAATCCATTTCTGCCATTAGTTTTTCGGAAAAACCCCGGAAAACTCCGGAAAATAGGAAAACGTGTTTTTGGAAAAACCGAAATAACTCTTTTTCCGCCATTTTTTTTTGAAAATTTTTTTTTCAAAATTTTCTTCAACCGAAATCCCATCGAACTAGCCAAAAAATATTTTCTGTTTCGGCCAATAAGGATCGATTTTAGTCTGTTTTAGATTATTTTTATATTTTTGAAACTTAAATATGTAATAAACCATAAAGGGTTACATAAATTGAATTTTTTCTTTCAGAATCAAATAGCCAGGGAAAAAGTAGTTGAAAACAAAAAAAAAATTTGCTATTTTCGATGAAAATTAACCGAGTTATGGTCAAGTAAAGATATTGTCACAAATAACCAAATTTATACTAATTCCAATTTTAGGGTCCATAACGACATTATAACTTAAAAAATACATAACTCGCTTAAATTTTATCGTAAAAAGAAAAGTTTTGGATTATTCTGGAATATATTTTCCTTGGCTATTCTTTTATGCAAGAAAAAAATTAGTTTAGTCGATAAAAAGTTTTTTTTGGGTCAAAAACTATAATAATATGTTAAAGACTTTTTTTGATTATTATCATTTTTTAACAAAAAAAATAAAATTCTGTCAATAAAATTAATTTTTTTCTTAGATAAATGAATAGCCAAGGAAAATACATTCCAGAATAATCCAAAACTTTTCTTTTTACGATAAAGTTTAAGCGAGTTATGTATTTTTTAAGTTATAATGTCGTTATGGACCCTAAAATTGGAATTAGTATAAATTTGGTTATTTGTGCCAATATCTTTACTTGACCATAACTCGGTTAATTTTCATCGAAAATAGCAAATTTTTTTTTTGTTTTCAACTACTTTTTCCCTGGCTATTTGATTCTGAAAGAAAAAATTCAATTTATGTAACCCTTTATGGTTTATTACATATTTAAGTTTCAAAAATATAAAAATAATCTAAAACAGACTAAAATCGATCCTTATTGGCCGAAACAGAAAATATTTTTTGGCTAGTTCGATGGGATTTCGGTTGAAGAAAATTTTGAAAAAAAAATTTTCAAAAAAAAAATGGCGGAAAAAGAGTTATTTCGGTTTTTCCAAAAACACGTTTTCCTATTTTCCGGAGTTTTCCGGGGTTTTTCCGAAAAACTAATGGCAGAAATGGATTTACTGAAGATTTTCCAACATATATACTCTTTCAGAATATTTTTTCAAGCTGTTTTATATAATTTTTTAGTATTTTCCCAAAATGCACCAACGCTGATTGAGAGCCACGCAATAAGTTTGATTGGGCATAACTCGGGCTGTTTAAGACCTAGAGGGCTGCAAATTTCAGGATTTTCCTGTCTTAGTGTTATAAAAACATGGGGAAAATTTGAGGCCGATCCGGCGACCCCCCCTGGCAACCATTGCTGTTTTGGCAAAGAAAGACTCTTACAAAACTTTTTGAAAATTCACTAATTTTTCGATAATTCTATTTTTTTTGTAAATCTAATAAAGTTACGTTTTACAGTGTAGCTTTGCACAAAACTTAGAAAAAAAGTGCATACATCTAACTTATACCGATTCTGGACTAATTGTAAAAGCTTTTAATTATTTTTCTTTTTAATTTTTTGATCAAATTGCTTACAAAAAAAGTTTTAAAACAATTATAAACACTTAAAATTATTTACATTTATTATTAACAAACAGAAAAATTATCCTTAACTAAATTCCCATAACTTGACAAATAAGCGTATTTTTTTGTTACTTAAAGATGTAAGCTTCCATAATTTTCAGTAAATATCTATAAACAATATTTAATTAGAATTTAATTTTGTAGGTACTTGTTTTTGAAAATTTCCTTTCAAAAAGATGAAACTATTAAAGATGTTAAGTTTATTATTAGTTTTATTTTTATCAATAAAAAATAATTCAGTTGCATCTGAAAAATTGGAAACTATATTCGAATGGAAACACATTGATTTTACTTGGGATTCCCAAGATCAAAAAAATCAGGCTATTTCAAATGGTCATTATGATTATCGACAAGTTTTGCCTTTAGATTTCGATAGAGCTCCAGGTTCGTACTTAAAATTAATAATTTTTAAAAAATAGAAATTTAAGAGAAAAAAATTTTTATTTTAAGATGGAAGAATATTTGTGACACTTGGTGGAAACGGTGGATGTCCTGCAAGTTTGGCAACAATTTCAGAAAAAATGGGGCCTTCAGGACCGCTACTTACGCCATATCCAAATTGGTCTTTATATAATACTGAAACTTGTGGTGGAATCGTCAACGTTTATAGAATTGCCGTAATTAAATTTTTATATTTAAATTACAAACATTAATAATTATTAAAACTAATTTTAAAAGTAAAAAATATATTTTATTTTTTAGATAGATAAATGTAATCGTTTATGGGTATTAGATACAGGATTTGGAGAAGGAACTAAAAATACTAGTTGTCCCCCTCAATTATTGGCTTTTAATCTTTATAATGATGAATTAGTTTTACAACTGCCTATTCCTGACCGTTTTTCAAAAAATGTCAATGGTTCAAGTTTCTTAACATTTCCAGTTGTTAGCACATTAGGACGACATTGTGAACATACTACTGTAAGTAATAAATTCTAGTAAATAATTATAAAGTAACAAGCCTAAAGGACGATAGCCCTCCTTGCCTGAATTCCTTAAGGGGCTAATAGATGGGACGGGTACAAGAATTTTTTACTACGAATACTGTAGTCCTACCCCTCATTGTAGAAGATGAGTAATAAATATTCATCAAGCTGTATTGAAAGTTTTCATACTCATAATTAATTATATGTTTCGAAAAAATTACAAAAATGATCAATTTTTCGAGAAATTTTCTTAAATTGTCCAAAATCGGTGTTTCAGCCCTAGTTATTTATTATTACAATTTATTCTTTATTTTTAAATCAATGATAAAAAAAATGTTCAATAAAATAATTTACAACAATTTTAAATAATTTAGCCAAAAAATAATTCTAATTTTTTGCTTTAGAATTTTTTTTAAAATACTTTGAAACAAATTATAGATAATTATAGATCATATGTAATAAATTTTTCTTTTTATGAAGGTATATATGTCTGATACTTTTGGATATGGAATAGTTGTGTACGAAGTAATAAATGGAAAAGGAAGCTTACATCGAGCTGAACATCCAACATTTAATCCAGATCCGTCTGCCATGAAATTTAAAAATGGTCAAACTACTATAGAATTTGCCCAAGGTGGAATTTTGGGATTATCACTATCGCCTTCACTTTATAAAAACGAGCCACAAATGTTATATTATAGACCGTTAGCATCGCATGGACTTTATAGAATAAATCCAGATTAATTGAAGACCGTTGGAAGTAATTTACGTGTTTATGGAGGTCATAATTTATTTTCAACAAAATCTCAATCAATTGGACAAGCTTTCTCATCAGATGGTACATTATTTATGGGACTTTCATCCGAGTTTGCTATAGGTTGCTGGAATAGATACAAACCTTTTAGTATTGTAAGTTGAATAGTTTATTTCAAATAGAGAATTCAATTTTTCAAATTTTTACAGAATTATTTATGCTTAAATGTTTTTTTAGGAAACATCAGTACAAAATGATAAGTTAGAATATATGAATTCATTAAAAGTTTTTCCACCTTATATTACAAAGGGAAATGAAGAATTATGGGTTTTAGCAAATAAATTTATCAAATTCCTGAAGGGAGAACTTAATTTCGAAAATGAAGTTAATTTTAGAATAATGAGATTTGCTGTAAAGGATTTAGTTGCAAATACTAACTGCTATCCACCTATTAACCATGGTTTACATGTGAACCATGGTTTACATGTGAACCATGGTTTACATATGAACCATGGTCATTAATGGATCCTGTTAATGAAGCTTCACACAAAAATTAATCAAAATTAACTAAATTATGTATTATTAGTTGTAGTATTATGTACTTATAAAAAAGAAAATAATAAAGGTGCAAGAGATTTAGTGAATTGATCATCTCGTCTCGAATTCGAGACAATATCGAAACGAGAAAAAAAAGTCGATGTTCGAAACGAGATGAGATAAAATTTTCTAGATCTCGCCTCGTCACAAAAATAAAAAAAAAATTATTCAAAAAAAATGTTACAAATTTATTTTTTTAAACATGAGTTTTCAATGCTGACTCACAAGGGCGGGAAGTTCAATTTTTTATCAAATTTTGAACACCAAATCACACCAAATGGTTATGGATCAGCTTATGTTGGAAAAACATACCAAATACCTTCAGGTTACACCAATGGGCCTTCTGCTCCTAAGACGCTGTGTTGTAAGATAGAGTTTTTAGGCTATTTTGAATTTAGGTTTTTCTGGTCAATCTCATTTTTTTCATGCAAGAGTAACTTTGATTACCCGTAAACCGCGATTTCTATCAATGATTCGGTAAGAAAATTCTTTTATTATTATAGTTAACGAACCAAATGTCCATTTTCGGATCAAAATGATCAATATTTAAATTGCTTGCAAAATTGTAATTTTCAATGAAAATGGATTTAATAGGTTTTAATAATTTTTTATAAGCTACAAGTTTTCAAATATTATTCACTCCCCCTTTTAAGTTATTTGTTTGCAAGATATCATAATTTAAAGTCAGAGTTCCAGACTTAGGTTTAAAAAAAAAAAAATTTTTTTTAAATAAAATGTATGGGGTATTTGAAAAAGTCCGGCTCGGCAGGGGGGGGTCAACAATTGACGTTTTTAGGGAGCGGGGGGTAAAACAGTGACGATTTTAGGGGCGGGGGGTTAAATGGGCTTAGAATATTTTCGATTCAGGGACTTTTGGTGCCTAGGGAGCACCTAGGGAGCATTAGTGCAGAAGAACCTAGGGACCTATGGTGCAGAAGTCCCTAAAGACCTTTGGTGCAGAAGTAACTAGGGACTTTGGTGCAAAAGTACCTTGGGACTATTGGTGCAGAATTCCCTAAAGACCTTTGGTGTAGAAGTACCTAGGAACCTTTGGTGCAGAAGTACCTAGGGACCTATGGTGCAGAAGTCCCTAAAGACCTTTGGTACAGAAGTACCTAGGGACCTTTGGTGCAAAAGTACCTTGGGACTATTGGTGCAGAATTCCCTAAAGACCTTTGGTGCAGAAGTACCTAGGAACCTTTGGTGCAGAAGTACCTAGGGACCTATGGTGCAGAAGTCCCTAAAGACCTTTGGTGCAGAAGTACCTAGGGACCTTTGGTGCAAAAGTACCTAGGGACTATTGGTGCAGAAGTCCCTAAAGAGCTTTGGTGCAGATGTACCTAGGGACTATTGGTGCAGAAGTCCCTAAAGACCTTTGGTGCAGAAGTACCTAGGGACCTTTGTTGCAAAAGTACCCTGGGACTATTGGTGCAGAATTCCCTAAAGACCTTTGGTGCAGAAGTACCTAGGAACCTTTGGTGCAAAAGTACCTTGGGACTATTGGTGCAGAAGTAACTAGGGACTTTGGTGCAAGAGTACCTTGGGACTATTGGTGCAGAATTCCCTAAAGACCTTTGGTGCAGAAGTACCTAGGAACCTTTGGTGCAGAAGTACCAAGGGACCTATGGTGCAGATGTCCCTAAAGACCTTTGGTGCAGAAGTACCTAGGGACCTTTGTTGCAAAAGTACCCTGGGACTATTGGTGCAGAATTCCCTAAAGACCTTTGGTGCAGAAGTACCTAGGAACCTTTGGTGCAAAAGTACCTTGGGACTATTGGTGCAGAAGTAACTAGGGACTTTGGTGCAAGAGTACCTTGGGACTATTGGTGCAGAATTCCCTAAAGACCTTTGGTGCAGAAGTACCTAGGAACCTTTGGTGCAGAAGTACCAAGGGACCTATGGTGCAGATGTCCCTAAAGACCTTTGGTGCAGAAGTACCTAGGGACCTTTGTTGCAAAAGTACCCTGGGACTAATGGTGCAGAATTCCCTAAAGACCTTTGGTGCAGAAGTACCTAGGAACCTTTGGTGCAATAGTACCTAAAGACCTTTGGTGCAGAAGTACCTAGGGACTATTGGTGCAGAAGTCCCTAAAGACCTTTGGTGCAGAAGTACCTAGAGACTATTGGATGCAGAAGTACCTAGGGACTATTAGTGCAGAAATCCCTAAAGACCTTTGGTGCAGAAGTACTTAGGGACTATTGGTGCAGAAGTCCCTAAAGACCTTTGGCACTGAAGTACCTGGGAACCTATGGAGCAGAAGTCCCTTAAGACCTTTGGTGCAGAACTACCTAGGGTCTTTTGATGCAAAAGTACCCTGGGACTATTGGTGCAGAATTCCCTAAGGACCTTTGGTGCAGAAGTACCTAGGAACCTTTGGTGCAGAAGTACTTAGGGATCTATGTTGCAGAAGTACCTAGGGACTTATGGTGCAGAAGTCCCTAAAGACCTTTGGTGCAGAAGTACCTAGGGACCTTTGGTGCAAAAGTACCTAGGGACTTATGGTGCAGAAGTACCTAAATGGGTCGATTTCATGGAGCGTACTCTTACTAGATTCCAGGGGCACTAGAGTAGAAATAATTTATTACGACTCAGAATTTATTAAAATTCTGCTCGAGCAGGATGCAGACAACTAATTTCAAGCAAAATTTTATTTCATTTTTAGTGATAATTACTAGAGTTCAATTGGAATAAACTCTAGTGACCCTAGAATCTAGTAAAAATATGCTCCATGACATCGCACCTAAAGACCTTTGGTGCAGAAGTACCTAGGGACTATTGGTGCAGAAGTCCCTAAAGGCCTTTGGTGCAGAAGTACCTAGGGACTATTGGTACAGAAGTCCCTAAAGACCTTTGGCGCTGAAGTACCTAGGAACCTTTGGTGCAGAAGTACCTAGGGAGCATTGGTGCAGAAGTACCTAGGGGCCATTGGTGCAGAATTTTTAAGAATTTATTTTAAAAATTAATGAAAAATAAATTCATATTATTTAAAAAACTATAATAATTTGAAAATTTAATTAATTTTGTTCACTTTGATGTCTAATCAGCATGATTTCTATAATAATAATCTAAATATAAATATATATAAATATAATTTGTATTTCATATAAATATTTATATTGTGAAAACAATAGATACTTTATTACCAATGTTATAAGTGAACATGTTCCATGCTCGTTGGTTGTGTAGTTACACAACCTGGTAATATTTTTATTTGGAAATCGACAATCAACAGTTATTTAACACAGTTTGGCTGCTTTACTTGAAATTTCAAACAAAGCAACCTAACCGTAAATAATATCTGCGTTTATTAAATTAAGTTTTTATGTATGTGTACTTTTTTAGTAATTTGATAACTGCTTTAATAGAAAAGCTGAAAAAGACGTAACTGAAATAACAAGTCGAACAACTTTAAGTAACTAGAATTCTAAAATCGAAAAGCAAAAAGTGTTTAATATTCTATTTTAGGTATTATTAATAATTTCCTTTTGTAAATAATTTATAAAATGAGTCGTATATATTTAGTACTAAGGTTAGACTCTCAAAGTGAACAGTAAGTACATTCGGAAATAGTAACATGAAAAAGCTCAGATAATAAAGCCTATACGTACGAAAGCTTGATATATAACTTCTGTATACCTAAAGAACATAGTTTCGTTGTTCGTGACGTTTTGGCAATACTAAAATTGCCGGAAGCTAAATGTTTTCCCCCTTGTTATTATTATTATTTTTTTTCATATTTTTATGCAACACATAAAGTAACTTGACTCGTTCAAGCTTCTTTTTTATGCTTAACGTCACGTTTAAAAAGCTTTGCTATTATAATGTTTTCTTTTTTAAGTATAAACTAAAATACAAAAGTACTTCTCATTACAGCTCGAGTAGGTAAATATTCACATATGCAGAAATTTTTAAAGATGAAAAATTACATCTCAATGGTTTACCATTATTATTTTCTTTTCGCTGAACTTTATGAGCTACTTAAAAATAATTTTATATCTTTGCATAAGTTATTAAAGTATAGCATGCTTTTTAAAATATCTATAGACATAAAAGAAAAAAATTAGGATACTTAATTTTCAATTTAAATATAACTAAAATTACATCGTTAATAAAAGTTTTAAAAATATTTATATATTATTTCCTCGTCACTGAAATAAAATTGAAAAAAAGTAAATTTAAAACTTTTGGGCTCTAAAGAGCTAATATTTTTTAAAAATATTTTACATGTAAATTATATTCTGAGAGAAAAGTTTTAACAAATTTCTAAAGTTCCTTGACCAACAGAACATCTTATAACCTTAGGGAATTTTAAAATTTCTATACAACACTGCACACTATAAGAGAAAAACCTTTTTCAGTAATTGAATGGTGTGAAACAATTTAACATTTGATGCAATTTCAAAACTTTATTCGTTATTGTTTTTTTTATTTTTAATTAGAAAACAAAAGCTTATAAAAATTAATTACAGAAATATCAATCTTAGTCTATAACAAGTATAGAAAAATTTTACACAAAAATTAGTAATCTTATAATTATAAATTATTATTTTTTATGTTCTATGTGAATTCATGAATATTTGCATAAGTCTTAAATTAAAGTACTAATTTAAATCGTATAACAATATCTCTGCACCATGAGGTTAGTCTATACTTAAATTTTTGTTTATTTTACAGTACGTTTCCAAAATTTTCGAAGTATTTACAATGTAAATGGCAGTAGGCAGCATTAAAATATTCTAGCCCCCATAGTTTTTCTTTAAAAACAAAGACATTGATCGTTTGAAAAAATAAAATATTTGTATTTAAACTTATTGATGAGAAAATCAATTAAAGATAGATAAAGTTTTCTCCTCCAAAATTTATTTTTTATGTTTTATCTTAAACCTAAATTTTTTGGTTAAATTTTTAAAGTTTGTACGTTCTTTAAAAGTACGACTAACCTCTTTTTATCGAAATTGAATTTTTACCAAAGTTATTACTTTGTTTGACACAAATATTTCTATTTAAATAATTAACAAGAACTTTAATTCCTTCAAATATTTCTCTACCAATAATATTAGTTTCACTGTAAGGTACATGAAATCCACAATATCCTCCTGGTAATTCCACTGTGTATGATAATTCAACTTGTGTTCTTCCTAAAACCCAATCATCGCTACCTCCTCCAGCAGTATCTTTAAGAAAAATTTAATTAATATATGTTTAATATCCTGAGAGTTATTAACTTGGAAGTCTTTAAAAGTGACATAAGGTGATAATATTTTAAAATCTTATTTTTTTTTTGTACATATTATCAAATTTCACCTATTTAATTTAAAATCTTAACTACTTTTTGAAATATTAAAAGTCAATAATATTCTTACTGTAAAATTGTGTAAAATAGTAAATTATTAAAATTTGAAACTCTTGGGGATAAGTTTAAGCATATTGAAAAAATTTGATATTAAAACCCTGGCAAAAAGTTTCTTCTTTTTAATAAAAAAAAAAAAAAAACAAATTTTAAGCTTTATAAAAAAATATTTTCAATCCATCTTTACGGTATCTCTCAGGCACTATTATATATTTTTAAAGATAAAGTTTTATTAACAAAGAAGTTAATTAGTATATATCTTCTTTGGTATAATAAACTACTACAAAATAAAATAAAAAATAATTATAATACATTTGAACTTACAAATATTTCTGCCAGCAGTACCAACCGTAAAACGTGTTCCGCGAATACGTGAAATAGCTGAATTTATTTGTTGACCAACACATTGCTGTAAAAAAAATTTTTCCCTCATTTTGTATACTAAAAAATTTAATATTAAATATTTTGGGCTATCTTACCAATCTATTAGCTTGGTATGGCAAATCTTTTGAATAACCCCAAGGGTACAGTAACAACTAAAAACAATTTTTTAACATATATTATTTTCTTTTAAAAATTTAGAATTAATTAGTGTAAAAAATTGATTCACTATATCGATATAAATAATAGCATAGATTAACTACACTGAAAAAAAAATCCAATTTTCGCAACCTGAATAATTTATATCACAAAGCTTATTATATGTTTCATTAAAATTCCTTTCTATGCAGAGCAGCTCGGTTATAGCAGAAACGTATTTTCTTTACACTATCAAATAAATAGCTATTTATTTAGCAAGAGAAAAAATATGACCCAATATAAACCAAACCGCATTAACCTAATGGTCTTCAAATCGGTACTAAAATAATTTTCATAAATGTACTAAAAATAAGCTTCAATATCTTTTTTTAGCTGATAAGGTTCAGCTCTCGAATTTTGGATGCCATATTCATTTTTTGGCCGTTTTTAAAAAAAGAGAGATAATTTTTTTATTTTTTCTGTCAAAAACTTAAATTTACTTAAAAAATTATTTCCTCCAGATTTCCTAGAATCCGATCCTGGGGTCAAATTTTTTAGCATATAAACACGTTTTGAGACCCCAGGAAGCTAAAAGTAGGAAGCTAGTAAATTTACGATTTATTTTTTCGTAAATTTTCGACAAAATTGTAAATTTACAATTAAATCGTAATTTTACGATTTTCGTAAAATTAAAATCGAAAATTTGCTACAAACAGTTGTGAAATGACAAGAAATATTTTTGCGCCAAAAAACACATAGTAATGTCCACATTACCTTTTTTTTACATAATTAAAAACATTTTTTATTCTTAAAATATTAATAATTATATGTGTATTTCTACGAGAAAATCCTTTTTATGAACACCAAAAATATAAAAAAAAATGACGAGGCCGCGACTACCACCATGACTTCATGTTAATTTGGATCCTATAAAATGCAAAAGGAAAACGTGAACACGAAATCGGCCATGGATGCCAAAAAGATTTTGCCACTTTTATGTGAAAACCCATATTTATCTGAGTTACCCTAAATTTTCAAACTAAGTTTTTGGGTAAATAAAATTCTAAAAAAATAGATAAAAAATCTGCCAGAAAAAAATCACTCTAGAAGAAAAAAAAATCTTTTCTTTCTACGATGAAACTTTTCTTTTTACGATTTTGTCAAAAATTTACGAAAAAATAAATCATAAATTTACCACATTTGTCGCAAGTTTACAAATATTAGTAAATTTACTAATTTTGTCGTAAAATCACTGGAGTTATTTTTTACAGTGTATCTTTTAAGTAAAACTACTTTTTTACTAAGTATCTTCTGGCATGCTTAAATTTTTGCGTTTTAGTTTTTAAACTATTTCACAAAAAAGAAAACCATCAGGTACACGAGTAAACAAGAACTTAGAAATATTGGATAGTAAAATTTATGAAAAATTAACGAAAATTTATGCAGTTCATAACGAAGCTTATGTTTCAATTATAAAAGATATCTAAATAGCGATCGAGTCCCCAAGATATTGATTTTATCTCAATATTAGGTAGAGCTTCGTTCAATAATGATATCTCTATTGCATTTTGTTAAAATAAAAATTTATGCAACGGTTTTAAATTAAGTTTAATTTTAAAAATTAATGTTCGTATACCTGTCCATACGAATGTAAAGTTAAATATATTTTAATATCACTAATTCTGTTGTTTATAAAGTCTCTTAAAGCTCTAGTTTCTGGTTCGGAAAAAGGACTACTGCCAACATAAATATTAGTGCAAGGATTTACAGAAACCTGCTCACCTTCTAAAAAAAATTAATTTTTTAAGTAAAATCAATATTCAAAACGAAGCATTTTCTAAATATACATCAGCATAAAATCAAACAAGATAAAACCCTAATGATTTAGAAACTTACGATTCCATCCAAGGTCAAAATTACGATTTAAGTCTACACCCATACAATGGGGATTTGAAGTTCTTGATCTTGACTTTCTCCAATTCGGATCCTAAATAAAAAAAAAATATAATTTTATTAAAACTTTCCGCATAAGAGATTTGCATGTCTGTGACCTGTGACCAAATGAAGTAACAAAGAGAAAATGAACTATTAAAGTTTTATATTTTTGGCCAAGTTATACAAAAAATACTTATAAGTTTCAAACGCTTTTTAACTTAAACATATCTTAATAAATTATAAATCACTTACCACTGTTACAGAATATTCATATCCATCTGGATTAACAAGTGGCACGATATAAAAATCAACGTTGTTGAACATTGAATCGCTAACTGATGCTAATTTGATTAAATTTTCTATCAAGTACATTGCCGTTGCTGGAGCTGCCCATTCGCGTGCATGAATACCGGCATCTATCATGATTGCTGGTTTTTTAATATTATTTGAAAATATTTTTATCCCATAGATTTGACGACCCTCATATGAGTTACCCAATAAAAATAATTGAACATTGTTAGGATAACTGTAGGTTAAACTTACAAGTCTATTAACCATCTGTAAAATAAATGAAAAATAATGTACAAGTCAAGTTACAAATAAAATTAATTTTACTTACGTCATTGTAACGAGGGTAAGAATTTTTACCAGCACAATATGCGTTTCTGTTCGTAGCACGTTTATGCCTAGGTTGCGAGTATGTTATATTGTTGTAATTTAAAAAACTTTTAAAATCATCAATTTGATATTCACTAACTCGAAATCGAATTTTTTTTTCATCTTCAGTTTTAGTAATATCAAAATTTTGTTGACTTGTAAAATTTAAAACAAGAGATAGCTTATTCTCATTTTCAAAATCTATTACAATATCTTGAATCCTGAAACAAAATTTAAAAATTTTTCATTTTTTTTATAAGTTTTAAGGATGAATCACCAAATGTGCTACAAAATATTTTTAGTCGAAAGTGTGCCTAATAAAAAAAACTAATTTTCCCGGCTCTAAAAGATCCGATTATCTATTTTATATAGCGTTTTTAATTTTTTTCGTTTTCTGATTTTTCCTCATTCTGGGGCCAACAACTTTTTTTGAACTGCGCATCCACAAGAAAATCAACTTTTTCTTTTTTTACTTTTCTAGCTTTAATAGCTCAGCAACAAATAGCTTAATTTTTTCCTGTGGCTCTCAAATTACTCGTACTATTATACATTTTATATACCCAGCAGCATTTTTATTAGACTTTGTAACAGATCAAGTAAAAGACTATTTACATTTACATTTTTTTTATCTCGTCCATATAGCAGCTGGAGAAATAATGATTAAAAAATAATTTTTCTTCAAATTTTCCGCAGTCACGTTACCAAATTAAAGTTTGGCCAAAAATTTGAATTAATTGGGAAATTTTACAAAGAAATGCTAATTTAAAAAGTCTTTGGAAAAAATCAAAATTTTAACTATAACTCATAACTTTGAAATTTTGGACATTTCTTCCAAACCGTTGAAAGCTCCAGGTAAAAAAACTTAACTAGATTAAAAAAATTATGATTTCTAAAACATAACTTTTTAGAATTTTTAGATTTACCGCTATAAAATTTAACCAAATGAGAGTTAATTTTATATATTTGCATTTCCCAGAAAGTTTTACCAAATCGTAATATTATGACATAGGTATATTTTCGATCAAAAATATTTTGGAACAGTATTAATAGATTGAATTTGTCGACCAAGAGCTTTTTAAAACTAAAAAATTTTATTGTTTAAATTAATATATTATAATTTGTTTTAACGATATTTATTCTATTTTTTACCAAAGAGATTTTATAACACTAAAATAAAAAATGTTTTTTATATCAAATTCTATTTATATCATAATTTTTGGTTATATAATTTATATTTATATTTTTAAAACAAATTAAATTTTTTAATTTGAACAGGTGCACGGTACGTGCATGAAATGTAGCAACAAAATTATAATTTTTTGTTATTTATTTATTATTGCCCTCTTGGCTAACAAATTCAATCTATTCATATTTACCTAAGAAAATTAGCGAAAGAACTAAACTAAATAATTATTTTGAAACAGATTTAGCGAGCCATTCCTACAACTCAAAATTTGAGAAATATTAACCCATATACCTATTACATAATCATGTTATATTAATTTTTACATTAAGTTTGATTAAAAATAAATATGCCCTGAAAAGAAAATCTTTTTCTAAAAAGTACAAATAGAATTTAAAAAAAAAATAGATATTTTTGATATTGTTGCAATTTTTATTCTGGCGCGTTATGATTTTTTTCGTTATTTTCATTTCATTCAGAAATATTGTTTTTCTATGAATTATTTATCTATTAAAGTAGGGGTTAGGGGTGGATCTTCACTTATATTAAGACCAGGAATATCTGGAATATCTTTGGTATCCACAAACTTAATTTTATTTTACTGACGTTGCTAATTAACAGTTAGAAAAAAAATGGGATAAAGATACTCGCCTCACAGCCTAAATGAAAAAAAAGTTGTTGTAAATTATAAATTTATAAATTAAAAAATTATACATTGTTATAGATTATATTATAATTATAGACAAAATCCAGAAGAATTGAATTGTTAATGCAGCCAATTGTCAAAGAAAAATGGGATTTATTTAAAACTTTAAAGTATATAAAATTGCATCAGCAACATAAAAATTGAGACTG
Source organism: Anagrus nilaparvatae (assembly GCA_022575985.1). Taxonomy (NCBI): domain Eukaryota; kingdom Metazoa; phylum Arthropoda; class Insecta; order Hymenoptera; family Mymaridae; genus Anagrus; species Anagrus nilaparvatae. Next base: position 25,824,996 of record JAKSXM010000231.1, on the reverse strand, counting down.
CGTGGGTCGAATATTTTGATTTAATTATCAAACCTATATCATTTAAAAGAGTCGTATTATTGACAAAAATGTTCAAGTTCTTATTATGGATTATTTTAAAACTCACAATCAGCAAGAACATCATTTTTAAAAATAACATTTTTAAATTGTATTGTAAGATATTATTTTTATAAAAATTATCTAAATGGTCGAAAAAAATTAACATAATTATAAATTCATGATTATTATTATTTTAAAAACTATTGCATGATGATGACTTTGAAATTAAATATAAAATAAAAATTACAGGAAGTTTGTTTTAAATATTTATATAGCATATTGGTGTATGTTTGGTTATATTGTAAATTTTTAAAAAATCATTTTTCAGTCTAATAATATTAAACGTATATTAGCTACATGAGTGTATTACTAGTGCAAAAAAGCTTACTTAAATTTTTAGGGTTTTTGAAACTAGGAATAACTCTTTACAATCAAAAAAGTTATTTTTTCTTATTATTAACTTTTAAGATAAGGAAAAATAAAAATCTGGTAGTATTATTTGGAAAAAAAATTAAAATTGAATTTTTTTCGAGGGTCATAGTTTCTTAAACAGTTTACGAATTTTAAATAAGTTTACTGAATAAATATCCTACTGAAGAAAATGCCAGGAAAGTGACAGAATTTCTTATTTCCAGCGAGATTTTTGCCAGATTTACTCCAGAAGTGTCAAAAAATAATGTTTTGATTTCATGAAATGAAAAAAAATAATTTTAATTGACTAATAAGAAAATAGAAATGTAAGCTTTAATATACACGAAAAATAATTTGTAAATTGTAAAGCATTTGTAAAAAATATATAAAATTCAAAAAGTAATAAAGTCTAAGTAATCTAATTACACTTATTATGCACCCTATTTAACTAATTCTGCATTGGCCAATTTTGTCAGAAAAATTCTAGAAAACAGAAGTTCTGTTATCTACTTTTCTAGAATTTTTCTAACTGTTTGACTAATTTCCAATGTATTTTTTAATTTTGATTTATCAAAAAATTAAAGGGATTTGGAAAACAGTACATTCTTGGAAAATTTAAAAAACATATTTTATTTTTCTTAAAGTTTGGTACAGATTTATACCGATATTTTCTTATTTTCACGTCTCAGTGGCTAAAAAGTGTTTAATTATAAGAGTATCTTCTTTAACTATGAATATTCAACACTTATGAATGATAATCAAATTTTATGATTTTTTTTTTTAATTGCAAAATAATGATTTTAATAGTAAAATTGTTGTATTGCATGCAATATTATTAAATACATTAAAACATACTGTTTACTATCGTAACCTTGATCTCCAACAGCACATGTCACAAAAAGTACGAAAAATACCACAATAACGTTGTTCATCATTTCACCAAATTCTAAATAACACTGATGCAGGTATACAAAGAATTCTTCCTAATATACCTGAAATTTTTTTTATCGATTTTTGATCAAAACTTTTTTTTATGTATTGTTATTATAATCATAACATCATCAATAAAATTATTATAAATACAGATAAAATTTCTTGAATTTTTATTTGTCTTTTATTTTTGTGCATAATTATCTGCTTATAAAATGATAATATTTCTCTTTTTATAATTTTTGTAATTGTTAAATATTGATCATTTTTCAAGATAATTTTCCGTTTCTTTAATGAAGTGTAAAAATGTTTTATATATTTATTTGTTTGTCTTGTTATATTTTATAATTTTTTAACGATTTTAATATAACTAGGGGGCAACCCCCATGCGCGCTTAAGTGCCCTCTCACCCTCAGATGATATATAATATTTAATTACAAAAACAATTATACAGTAAAATGTCAATTGCATATAATGATCTTTTTACACAATATTAATAAAACACTATTTTTTTTTATTTATAAAATTTATCTCAAAAAATATTTAATATTGCTTCGGGGTGTAATTACTGATTATAGTCCCTCAAAATAAATTATTTTTTAGCACGGAACATGTTCATTGAATGGGGTCTTTGAAAAAGTCCGGCTTGGCAGGGGGGGGGGGGTGAAATATTGATGTAATGAACTTAATAGGATGACAAAATACTCTAATGAGTTTTTATATATCAAGGGAAGCATCTACAGATGTAATGTTCTATTAGTTTGATCACTTTTAATTAAAATTTATAATTAATTTAGATTAACCGGACTAAGAAATCCATTTTTGTTTTATTTAATTTAAAAAAGGTGGACGAATTAATCTAAAATAAATTAAAGACAATAAAAATTTTTTTTTTTTTAATAAAAGAAAATTTATTTTTTCCGTCTAATAGTGACAAGTCAATTATAAACTGACGCGTTTCGAGATATGTAATCTCATTTTCAAAGATTTAAGAAAATTTTTTATTTTCGTGTCATCTCTTTGATACAACGAAGTATACTGAATATAAATTTTGTTATATTTATATTTTTCAATTTTAAATTTTAAATTTTATTTGTATCAACATATATTATTATTATTATTTACAATTATTATTATTATTATGAATTATTTTGATTATTATTGTGATTTAAATATTTTATTGCTGTGTCATATAAATAATTAGAATTAAAAATTAATTGGTCATTTAATAACAAATGTGGATTTTTTTGGTATTCTATATATATAAAAAATTCTTCAACAGCATTCATGTATTTACCTTTTTTACAGTAATATAATGCTTCTAAATTTGTATTGATATCAGTATAATTATGATTATTGTCTGTAATATGTTTTGCATAATTAGATTTTATTTTTTGATTTTTATCGTTATTATTGTTATTCTTATCATTATTGTTCATTATTTTTAATAGATTCTTTCTTGTTGGTAGATGTTCAATAAAACGATCTTTAAATGGTCTACCTGTTTGACCTATGTAAAACATATTACAGTCATTACAATTTATTTTATAAATTCCTGTACAATTATCAATATTAATTTTATTTTTAGACGAATTAATCGTCTCTTTTTTATTAAATTTGATTTATTTATAGTATTTATTTAACGATTTTTTCAAATCATTATATCAAATATTAATTTTTTTTAAAAGTTAATTTACAAGAAATTAAATTTTTTATTTATAGAAAGGTGTTATAGATTGAACTGCTGATCTTAAAAAAAAACAGGAAAAATTTTTTGATTTGATTTCTTGGTTCGGTTAATCATCGTTAAAGTCTTAAAATTAATTAAAATTTATAATTATTCTTACAGTTTGTAATAAATTATAAAATCAATATTTAAAATTGTCTTACAAATTTTGAAAATTTACAAAGAAAACTTTATGAGATTGCATAAAAAAATTAAAAAATTTTTGTGTTTCTTTCATACGTACGTTAAGAAATAATAAAAATTGAATAACGCGCGTTCGTATGTGACCGAAGAATATTTGTATTTTACACAACTAACGCCCAATACAAAATATGAATCAAGCGCATGACAAAATCAGCGCGACCAATCGGAATCAGAACAATACACGGACACAATTCTACACGTGAGTTTTTTAGAATAGGGTTCATCTAATATAATTATTAAAATTTATTACTATGGGTTTTATTTTATCACAATAATTAGTTCAGTAGGGATCCTCAGGAAAGAAACTGATAAAAAATGTAACTTTTCACAGCAGTTAAAGTTTGCATCACAAAAATTTACTTTGAAAAGTAAAGATTTTATCCAAAAGATTCCAACCTTTGGATACGATTATGAATCTTTTGAGCTTGCATATGAAAAAATGTTAATTCAAATTTTAAGTACACTTTTTACGAGTTTTTTAAGCCAAAAAATTTTTAAATCGCTTAGGCACTTTTTGCTCAAATGCGAAAAGAATTTTTTCGCAAGTCATTTTTGGGTTTTAGTTTCTCGATATCTCAAGACTCAAAATACCTAAAATGACTTTAAAGTACTGAATTAATGTCTCAAATTTCCCTGGCCATGATATTAAATAGTTAATGTTCAATAAATTTACATTTTTTGCAAAAAATTTTTAAAAATTGGGAAAAAATTCGCAAATTCGTAAGTTGTAAATATAAAAATTGTTGTCATGAAATAGTCAGGGAAATTTGAGTTGAAAAAATAGTACTTAAAAGTATTTAGATATTGAAAAATTATAAACCAAAAATTTATAACCGGTTTGTGTAACTACACAACCAACGATCATATGGAATATGTTCACTCATCACGGTAATAAATCTAAAAACTGAAATTACAATAAATCCTTAAATATGTACTATCCTAAGTCCATAAACTTAAAGTATTCTAAGTTCTTGTACTTATCAAATTTTTTCAATAAAAAAAACAAAAATATCATACACTTAAGGTAATTCTCAATTATTTCAATTTTTTATATTTAAGGACTTGAAATGCTTAAAAAAAGTACCATTTTCCAGACTCAAATTTCCCTTTTGTGACTTACGAGTTTGCGAATTTCACCTAATTTTTTAATGATTTTGGGAAACATACAAATTTATTAAAAATGAACTATTAAATATCATAGCCAGGAAAATTTAAGACCTTAATTCAGTACTTAAAAGTAATTTTAAGTATTCACTGAAAAAAATTCCTATTTGAATCAAATAGATTCTATTTGACTCAAATAGAAAATCTTCTTGATTTTGAACTCAAATAGATTTCTATTTGAGTCAAAAAGAAAATCTTCTTGAATCAAATTCTATTTGAGGTAAATAGAATTCTATTTATAGAAGAAACGTGTTTTGCTGATTTCTGTTAAGAAACCATAAGGTGTATTATTGACTCTAAAAGATTTTAGTATCTCCTGGAAAACTTTCGGGATGAAAATGAACCGACTGAGGAAAAGTTGGTATCCTCGAAGTAAAATTTTTCATTTTTCACTTAAAACTATTTTCCGAGTTTCCAAGATGGCGCATCAAAATATCAAGAATGGGACTTTCTACATTAGCTGGGGGCTTTGAAAGTTGAGAAAAACGATTTTTTAAATAAAATTTTCAATTTTTCACCCTAACGTATTTTCTGATTTTCCAAGATGGCGGAGCAAAAAGCATCAAAAAATGAACTTTCTACATTTCCTGGGAGTTTTCGAGGTTGAAAGAAACGAATATTTTAAATTAAATTTTCATTTTTTCCACCTTACGTATTTTCCGATTTTCCAAGATGGTGGACCAAAAAAAAACATAAAAAAAGAAACTGTCAACATTACATTAAATACATCTGTAGATACTAGTTCAATAGATTCAATTTGCGTTTATTTAAGGATAAAAGGTCAAGAATACCTAACAAACTTTGAAAATCGGAAAATACTTTCAGGTGAAAAATTGAAAAATTGAATTTAAAAAATCGTTTTTCTCAACCTCCGAAACCCCCTGGTAACGTTGAAAGTTCCTATCTTGATGATTTTGATCCACCATCTTGGAAAATCGGAAAATACGTTAGGGTGGAAAATAAAAAATTTTCATTTGGTAACCCAGAACGGTATTTTTCGTGAAAAATTTTAAATTTCTGTCAAGAAGATTTTCTATTTGTCTCAAATAGAATGCGTTATTTGAAACAAATAGAATTAATTTAATTTAAATAGATTTCTATTTGATTCAAATAGAAATCAGTCAAGCAGATTTTCTATTTGAGACAAATAGATCTTTTTTTCCAGTGTTGTGAATCTTGTGATATTACTTATGTTTTAGAAACTAAAACCCAAAAATGACTTGTGAAAAAATTCTATTCGCATTTGCCCAAAAACTGCCCAACCGACGTAAAATTTTTTGGTTAAAAAAACTCGTAAAAAGTATTCTTAAAACTTGAATTTCCTTATATATTTATAAATTTCTTTTTTTTTTGGGCACATGAAAAAGTGTTAAATTTTTAGTCTTATTTTTTTACGGGTTAAGAAAATATTTACTATATAAGGAAGTTTCGAAATGTAAACAGATTTTCAAGTAAAAAAACAATGAGTTTCACAATCATTATATACCTAGTTTAAATTAAAAAATTCGTCAAAGAAGATTTTTAACTATGCATATATTATAATATCCGCTAAATAATTCTTGGTATATAAAATTTTAGCGTTTTTAATTTACATATCTCGCACCTTTTTCTAACTTTTTTTTCCCAACCAAATCCGTTATACTGGCAAGGCCAAAAGTGGTATATTATCTAGTATGGTCCTTTTTTTCTCAAAATTTTAGCATAAACTATTTTTTGTTAAGCTTTATTTGCATTTATTTAATTCGAATTAAATTTTTTTTTGCTTGAAATTTTTTATGCGTATATTTTTTTATTTAAAATTTTATATGTAATTTTTTGCTTATATTATTTTTCTTTGAATCTTTGTAATAGATTTTTTTGTCACAGCCTAGAGAGGACATGGCTCTATAATATGACAAGCAGTCAATTTAAAATAACTGGAAACCACAACTGCACGAAAATCTTTAGAAAGACAAGGGTTAATGTGGCATATCGATAAAATTAAAATTTAATGGATTCTATGCAGATTTGATTCAACATTGACTAAATTATTATGTAAATTGATTCATTCTTATATGATTTTTTTTTTTTTTTTAATATAATAATTAAAAAGAACCAAGTATAAAGTAAATAAGGAAATTTTTGCCACACGAAATACCGTAAGCAAATAAATTGTTTCCTTACTAAATGTTTCCTTACTAATGTTTCCTTACTAAAAATATACTTTGGATGTCCCAAAATTGTGAGGAAATCTTTTTGTAAGCATCAAGGTTTTCACTTCACTTCTCTGTATAACATCACTATAATGCTAAAGGTAAAAGTTTTTTATTCTGCTGATTCCGAATTTTCGAGTTTCGAGATTGGCGATTTTTTCACATATTGCATAATACGCAAGGTCTCTTTAAAATAAATGAAAATTTTTTTCTTGAGATTGCTTATTACGAATCTCCAGGTCTGCAGTTCAAAAAAATATTTTTCTCGGAAATCTAGACTTATACCAAAACTGTTCAATTTTTTGCCAGATCGTCTTCAAAATAGTTAAAAATAAGATAGTTAAAATTGGGACCATTGATAACTTTAATAAAAGTCCAAACACAAATGCAGAAAATTTTTTGTTTTTCATCATCACAATAATTAATAACGTATTTGAAACCTGTAAGTGCTGAAATAGTGGTTTAAAAGAATAATTGTCAGTACATAAGAGAAAGAGAATATTTCCATTTACACATCGAATGCAATTTCTACTTCAACCTTAATGGGTAAATTAAATAAATAAAATTGTTTCGTTGAAAGCATATTCTTCTCGAAGTAAAGAAAGGAGAGGCAGGTATTTTTCAAAAAGAGAATTAAAAGTTAAACTTAAATATATATGGGTGGTTTTCGCAGGAACGGTATACATAGTGTCCCCTCCATTTATATCCGAAACTAAAGCTCTTTTACACTTTTTTTTCTTCTAAAAAGTTCATAAATAATATTTTTTTAAAGTCACAACCTACTATGCATATATTGGTAACTTAATAAAAAAATTTTCTGGAGCATATGTGTTCAAATTGACGCCACCGTCTGCTGTCCTTTTGCTTAACTGTAAACTTTGAGTATTAACAAACGGCTTAAAATTTGAACTTAAATTTTTCTGTAGGATGCATATGACGTATTTAGGTCCCAAAAACTCAATTTTTTCAACGAAACAAATTTTCATGCAATCCTCTTAGCGTATCGTCGCATATAAGTCTGTCCCCCGGTTTTAGCTATTTTTAAGCTTCCCATCTTTTATTGGAGCGCACTCTATATGTATGCACTTAAAAGCACTGTTGTATTTTTTTTTTTACTGAACTACTCATATATGAACCGTGGAAAACTTAAAATTTTAAATATAAAAGCTTTAACTATGAAAATTAAACCTATTAAAATTTTAAAACGCTTTTACAAAAAAAAAATGTCGCCACCGTCCATGTCGTTTTCTCCAAGTGTATGTCATATATTACTTAATATATCTTGTTCAGTTATGTGTTTTGATGGAAAAATAAGATACCCAGAGTTTGAGAAAATTTGATGGCTTCAATACAAAGTTATTTCAATAATACATTCAAAATGTCGCAATCGTCCATGACGCCACCGTCTGCATAAATAAAAAAATCCCATAAGAATAACACGTAGAATTTATTTTTACATTTGTAGCAGTACCACTGAAAATTTTAGGTTTTTGGACATTGATAAACATTAAAATACAAAAAAAATTAAAAAAAAAATATAATTAGTGTTGTGCCGTAAACAATAAAAAAATATATCGTTACAGTGAAAACCACCCATATAATTAATAAAACTTCTATAATTAGTATGCTTTATAAAAAATATAATTGAATTTTAAATCAGAATATATTAAATTTTATTTTATTTTATATAAAAAGTAATTGCTTAAAATGTTACAATCATTAAATAAATAAAATTTACATCTTAGGTAGCAAGAAAAGTTAAAGTTAGTTATATTAAAAAAAAAAATTATAGGGTGTCTGTATCAATTAGTGACCCCCCCCCCCAAATTAATGTCCAATACCATGTTATTCTTAGGGTAGACGAGTGATCACTAATAGGGAAAACTTTGGTCACTAATTGGTACAGTCACCCTAATTAATGTAAGAAATATCGACAATAATGAAGATCTGATTTTACAGAAAATATCACAGTAGTTTAAAAAAAATTCTTTTTACAAACTAATGATAATAACAAATGAGTAAACTATAGACAAGCAGTACCTTAAAATTATTAAAATTATTTTATAACATAAGGCATAAATAATACTTTTATACATATATCAACTAATTAAGTCTTTGCTAGTTACAGATAAAAGCTTATTATAATTTTAATATAATTATTGTTACAATAAAAATATTTTGCATTCAATGGACATTGACAAGTTTCTCAAATTTCCTTGAATTTTTTGTAAACTCAAACAGCGAAAATTATTTAGAGCAACTCGACAGTAAAAATCACAAAAAAATTTTGTTAGTGGCTAGCAAATGATATATTTTGTAAAATCATATTTTTTTAATTTCTTGCTACTTAAATAGATACACGGCGAGGCTGCTTTGCTTGAATTTTATTTTCTGCTTGAATTTTCAAGCATTTGCTTGAATTTTCAAGCAAATGCTTGAATATTCAAGCAAACTGCTTGAAAATTCAAGCAAATTGCTTGAAAATTAAAGCAAATGCTTGAAAATTCAAGCAAATGCTTGAAATTTCAAGCAATTCAAGCAACTGCTTGAATTTTCAAGCAAAGCAGCCTGGCCGTGTAAAAAAAAAAATTTTTGGTAATTATGTAGTCTTGTTACAGTTATGGTTCTTTCATTTTTTTTATAGTTTATCTAACTTTTGATATCATAACATGATCACTATTTTTTAAAATATACTTTATAAAAAGCAACGAATTTGAAATCGAAAAAGAATGATAATAATAAATAAATTAATAAAGCTTTTTTTAACAGATCTTAATTTGGAAACCAAAACTGTTGGTCTTCATTAACATCTCTGCTTATTCTTCTGCATACATTATTTTCTAAATAATCAACAAAAACTTTAATGCCTTCAAAAGTTTCCCTTCCAATCGCATCTATTTCACTGTGAGGAATGTGAAATTGACATCTACCACCTGGTAATTCAATTGTATATGATAATTCAGCATTAGCTTTCAATAAAGCCCAATCATCGCTGCCACCTCCAGCAGTATCTGAAAGACATAATTTTATTTTAAACTTAAAGCAATTAATTACGGAAATAATATTATTTTAAAACAATATTACAATTTTTTATATAATTATTTTAAAGATTACGTTTGATTCTAACTAGGAATTCAGGGCTGAAACCCACAAATTTCTTTAATTTTTAGATTGAAGGTTTGTTTTTGTCTAAAATTATGGATAAAAGTTTAATTTATAGATTGATAAAGAAAAGATTAAAAGTTGAAAATAACTCTTTTGGACAAAACATTTTTTTTAATTTTGAATGAGCTTGTATACACGAAAGAGTGAAGTCAACATGCAAAAATCGAGCCACATATTTTGCACCGTGATTTAAAATATAGTTTTACATATTTATAGTTTATATAGTTTTAAAATATAGTTTTACAAAACTTACATATTGTTCTACCAGCAGTGCCAATTGTATATTGTGTACCACGAATGCTTGAAATTCCTCGATTAACCTGCTCACCAACGCATTGCTAAACAAAGATTTTAGTAAATTAATTTTATAAAGACAACCTATAAGAAATATATTGTAGTAAAGGAAATTATTACATTAAAATACGGTAATTAGCGGTTTTCCACCAACACCTGAAAATGACCTCAATCTTTGTGAATTTCGCTTCAGCACTACTTTAGCCAAAAATTTGTGGCATTTAAATTTTTTGGACGAAGCCCCATTGGGGTGGTGAAAAAAGTTTTTACAAAAAGCGATTTGAATCGATTAATTTTTGCATTCTAAAACGAAAAGTTTAATATGAATATTTCAATGAAATGCACCCCTTTCACCTCATTCGTTTTATAATGCAAAAATTAATCGATTCCAATCGTTTTTTGTAAAAAATTTTTTCACTTCCAAGAGGGGGAAAACCAACCCGAATAGGGCTTCGTCCAAAAAGTTTAAATGCCACAACTTTTTAGTTAAGGTTTTAATGAAGCGAATTTCACAAAACTTTAGGTCACTTTTAGGTGTTGGTGGAAAACTGTGGTGGTCTATAATGATTTCCTCTACTATTGAATAGATTTCGTATACAATTTTAGGCAAAGCCAAGGTGGCAAACTTTGAGGCAATTTATTGGATCCTAAAATACAAATCCAAAAATTATTCTGCCCCAACATTCCTTAGTTGCCTGTAAACAATCACTATACTCTTACTATTGAGCTATTCTATATGGATTACTTTCATGCGTTAAAAAAATTTTATAATAAATATTTATACCGAAGATGTAATTCCAATATTTTTGCACATATATATTTAAAATTATAAAATTTTTTACAAAACTTTTGTGACTATTAGCATAAATAATTTAGGGAAATTAACAATTTAAGAATTAAATAAATAATTACCATAATATCAGCTTGTTCAGGAAGATCCTTTGAATAACCAAATGGATACAGTAAGTACTAAAAAAGAAATTGATTTTTTTAATAAAATTTAATTTCGCATCCATAAGCAAATATTTGATTTCCTAATTATATCTAATTCAAGAATTTGCTTGAATTTTTAATATTTTTATATTTTTACAATGTATTTTACTTTTATATAATTAAGAAATCAATTTAAAATTTTTTTTATTGAAAGGTTAAAATAATCGTGAAATTTTACTGCTTGAAAATTCAGCATTTGAGCAGCTAAAATAATAATTAGAAATAAAAAAAAATGCAAATAATTTAAATAAGTTAATAAGTTAATAAGTATTATTAAGTTAATACACAAATAAGTTACATGGAACATGTTTACTGCCTCTATTCTATTTATTACAAATATTCTAGCTTCTTAAATTACCTTCTAAAATTGCATTCGCCCCTAAACTCAAATTAATCAAATTAATTTTTTATTATATCACCCGATGTTAATTGAAATAGAATATATAGTATATTAAGAGGCAGTACACGTTAAAATCCGACTTTTTTGAAAAAACCTAATTTTCAGAAAATGTTAACAAAAAATTGAAAATCCAAGAAGAGGGAAACATTGCCAAGACTTTGGTGGATTCAAAACTGTGGGTTTGGGTCTTTTTATAGTATGTTTGCTCGGAGAATTTTTTCTTTGAAAAATAAAAAATAAAAAATTAATAAAAAGACCCCAACCCACAGTTTTGAATCCACCAAAGTCTTGGCAATGTTTTTCTCTTCTTGGATTTTCAATTTTTTGTTAACATTTTCTGAAAATTGGGTTTTTTCAAAAAAGTCGGATTTTAACCTGTACTGCGCCTTAAGTATCAAGGGCAAAAAATTTTAGCGCTAGGTTTTACACAAAAAATTTTTATTTATAGGTCTTTATCCACATTAATCAAATCCAAATTATTCTAAACCCTTTAATCCAGATATTCTAATCCCCTAAATCGAAATTATTCTGCATTTCATTTGACTTCCAATCCCCCCCCCCAATTTTCAAGCTTTCTAAGTTACTATTCTATTTTTTTTTTACAATACAAAAAACAGTTTTGACTTTTAAAAAAATGCTTGTTAGTTTGTAGGGAATGAACCAATTCGCCTGAAATTATGGGTAGAGGCGTAAAAAATATTTCTAAATTTGGTTTATTGTTTATAGCAATTAGACAATTGGTGATAAAGAAATGGAATCAAAAGGTGGCACTTATGCAAAAAAGATGAGACCAACTGGAAGTATGTTGGTTGATTTGCAAGGCTACAGCGATAATGGAAGATTTCGAAAAAAAGCCCTATTTTATAAAATTGAGCCCTGAGTTTCTAAGCCCAGAAGGCGCGTTGGAATAAAATGAGGGTATTTTTGGCGTTTTTTCAACATGTTAAAGTCATCCATAATTATGGATTGTAATTTGGCAACTAAAATGTTACGGTCTCCTCTTGTTAGCAAAAAAATAATGTAACAAGAAATCCTATCATATAACATTGAATCCTCGCGATTTGGTCAATTTAACCAGTCTATAGGTTTGGGGAATGTTTTTTCAATCTATAATTAATCCACCCAGTTTCCTTGTTGAGGGAGAGACTTTTTTGGTGTTCACTTGTCGCACACTAAAAGTGCATAGTTACTGTGCCCTGAGTGGACCATCCCTTGAAAATAACTTGGTTTGTTATAAGACTATTATAAGTAAACATATTCCATACTTATTGATTAATAGCTTTTATGCGCAATTTCAATTCCTAAATACTTTTAAGCAGAAATAAAAACAAAAAAATTAAATTAGATGTATAAATATCTGTTATTTTCCTTAAAATAAAGAACTTACGTTTCCAAACGAATGTAAAGTAAGATAAACTTTAATATGATCTTTTCTATTTAAAATAAAATTTCTTAAAGCTCTACTTTCTGGTTCAGAAAACGGTGATCTACCAATATAAATATCACTACAAGGCTCTGTTTCAACACGTTCTCCTTCTGCAAATATAACAATCATTATAAATTTATGATAAATATTTGTTTGTTTTAATAAATATTATAAGATACTGACGATTCCATCCAACATCAAAATTGCGATTTACATCAGCACCAACACAGACTGAAAGCGGACTCCTTGACCTATTTTTTCTCCATCTAGGATCCTTAGGGTAGAATAAAACTTACATTATCTTGTAAATTACATTTTTTTTTAAATCATCAAAAAAATTACTCACTACTGTTAAAGAATATTCGTATCCATCTGGATTTACAAGCGGAACAATGTAAAAATCAACATTATGAAGCAGTGGATCATTTACTGATGCCAACATAACTAAAATTTCCATTAAATACATTGCTGTTGATGGCGATGCCCATTCGCGCGCATGAATACCACCGTCAATGAAAATTGATGGTTTTACATTTTGACTTGAAAATATTCTTACTCCGTATATCTTACGACCTTCATAAGAACTTCCAAGGTTATAAATTTCCATATTGTTTGGGTATTGGTAATATAAATTTAAAATTTTATACATGATCTAAAAAATAAGTTTTATGTTTCGTGTGAAATAAATTTAATTTTATTAATTAATCTTGTAAACTTACATCTGTGTAACGAGGAAATGATTTTGTCGTTGCACAAGATTCAGAAGTTGCCCGTTTTCTTCTTGGTTGCGAGTATGTAATATTATTTGACTCCATAAAGCTTTTGAAATATTTAACGTTGTTTTCGTTTACTTGAATTTCAAGCGGTTCATTACGTGCCGTTTGGGTAAAGTCAAAACCTTCAAAATTTAAAAGCTTCAAGACTAATGATGCTTGCTCTTCTGTGGCATAATTTACTACGAAATTTTTCGTTCTGAAATAGAAACAGATATTTTTATATAAATATTTCGCGTATTATAATTTATCTATAGAAAATATTTATTGGGCGTCCATTAGAATTCATAAATTCTAAAATATTTTTCTCAAGTTTTAAAAATAATGATTTTTTATGCAAAAAAAATATTCTTGGAAAATTTAACCAATACCTAAAACATCAAATAAAGAAAAAAATTTGTCATTCGTGGTCGGTGAATACAAATGAGAGTATATTAAAATATTGCAATTTTTAGCAATCAAAACAGCAATCTGAGAGCAAAAAAACGTAATTTTTAATTTTTAATCAATTTTCTTTAATAAAAAAATGAAAGAATCATATTTATCATTGAATATGTGTAATTAATAAAAATATTAAATCATGTTTTTTATTATTAAAAATATGATAATTTTTCATTAAAAAACGCATAAATTATAATATCAATGTCAGTAATAAAAAAAAGTATAAAATTAATATTTAAAATAAAATAATCATAAAAGTAAAAAACTACATAAGTATACATTATTTACTTACGATAATACTTATCAGTTCATTTTAAAATTATAGGAAATTCATTAATTTATCCTTCTTAAAATCATAAATATTTAAAATAAATTCTAGTTAATAATTAAAAAAAACTATCTATTTATATAAAAATTTATCATTGAATTATTTTAAATATTGTAATAACAATTATACAGAAAATGATTAAACAAAAGAATTAAATCATATATAAAATTATATAATCTAATAGTTTTTATAGACGATTACTCGCATAGACGTAAATGAAAATTTTTTTATTGTTCAAAAAATAAATTAGTTTAATTGTTGAACCATTATAAAAATAATATTTTCATTTCAAAAAATTATGTAACTTAAATTTTTATTAATATTACTGGAGAGCTCCAATTAAAAATAAATAACTTAAAAGCAACAAAATTTCTGAGATACGTTTTTCTGTCGGCGAATTGAAATTCTAAAAAATTCTTACTCAACTTTTGAATTTCGCAAAAATCCCCTCTTATGCAAATATATGTGTATTTAGAAATTTTCTCAGAAAGAGTATCCCCAAAATTAATAATCAGTGACTCCAAAAAAAATATGAACTAAAACTGGACGCACAAAGTTCAAAAAATAACAAACATACCCTTGCAAGGGTAGTTTTGGTAATTTCAGGGTGAAATATTAATTTTTCATAAAAAATATCCTCGCAATTCTTGATTAGAGATCCAGAAAATGTGAAAAATCTGGGCTCAAAGTGCAAGTATATAAAAAAGAACCCATTTTTGGGGTAGTTTTTGATCATTTAAGCGTGAAACACCAATTTCTTGACTAGACCGAAAATTCTACACTAGACCAAATCTTGTGATTTACAGAAATAACCCCCCCCCCCCCCCGTATTTTGACTGGATTAATAATTATATTTTTTCAGTACGATATTTATACACCTTATGGTTACGATAACTCAAAAACTAATCATCTCTGGGCATTTTACCTATGAAGACTATTGCTCAGAATGAAGTTAGAAATACTATACTAAATTTTTAACTAATTTGACCGAGACCCAATTTCCATAAGATTTGTGTGGGTTCCTTTTTTGATCTCAAGAAGATGCATGCTTCTGAACCATGGCAAGAAAATATTATTGAAATTTAATTTTCAATTATTTTTTATACAGCATTAAGTAAAATTTTTAGAGGAATCCAAAATTTAAGTCAAAATTTTCATTTAATGTCAAAAATTCTGGTCTATATACACTGTAAAAAGTAACTTTCTTATATTAACAAAAAAATTAGAACATTTTCGAAAAATTAGTAAATTTTCGAAAAAATTTGTAAATATTCGGAAAAAATCGTAAATTTACTAGTATATTAACAAAAAATTGGAGTATTCTCGATTTTTTTTTTATGAATTCGCAAGAAAAATTGATAATTTACAATTTTTTTAGTAAATTTTCAAAAAATAGTTGTAAATTTATGAAA
Source organism: Anagrus nilaparvatae (assembly GCA_022575985.1). Classification (NCBI taxonomy): domain Eukaryota; kingdom Metazoa; phylum Arthropoda; class Insecta; order Hymenoptera; family Mymaridae; genus Anagrus; species Anagrus nilaparvatae. Next base: position 25,809,098 of record JAKSXM010000231.1, on the reverse strand, counting down.
AATAGTCGTCAATTTACAACCTTTTTCGTAAATTCACAAAAAAAAGAGTTCTCGAATTTTTCGAGAATATACTAAATTTAGTAAATTTACGATTTTTATCAAATATTTACAAAATTTTTTGAAAATTTGCTAAATCCAAGAAAGTTACTTTTTACACTGTAGATTACATTATATCATAAATTCTAGACAATATCTGATTATCAGAAATCTGCCGGATCCAAGAAACATCGTTGCTTTTATATATATTTTTTTGGAAGTCTTTGTCATCAAGATATACATGCATGAAAATACCAGATATAGAATCAGTATTCCCCGATTTCGATGACGCTAATATACATTTATATAATAGAGTAAATTTTTTAAAATTTCGAAGCAGGACCTGAACCAGATATCGACCGAAAATGTGGCCGCGCTAGATCCTTATCGGAATTCTAAATAAATCAATATCTGATGAGTCGATTTCGATTGAAGTTTTAATTATTCTAATGAGTAATTAACCTAATTAATTACAATTATGACACTGAAATTTTAATTTAATTTTCAATTATGAATCGATTATTATACTATAGTTTGAAATAATATATTCATAAATATTAATTTATACAAATTATTAGTTAAATTTAAAATTTTTTTCGTATAATTTTTAACAAGGTGTATTTAAAAATTATTTTGCATAAAAATACTGAGCGTTCTTTAGATGCTGTTGACATATTTATTAAAAAAATTCAACTTTTGAGGAAAAAAATTGAAATTAATAAATCTTGTTTGACAAACTTTTAATATATAGTAGAGTTATTTTCGTAAATTTTCTGATGAATCAGAGTTTGACGTTATCGTTTTAGGAATTTCCAAGAAAAACTCAGAAAATCATAAAAACCAGATAAAAGCATTTTTTTATCAAATTTGCGAAAAACATTTACCACGTCTTTTAATCTAAAAATCTTATCTAATAAAAAGACTTCACGGTATATCTAACAGCTATAATTATTTTCAGAGTAGGTTAAAATAATTAAAAAAAAATTCAACTTTAAAATTAAGAAATGAGTAATAAATTTTTGACAACTTGAAGCATGCAAAATTTTTTTGCGATCTATAAAAGCTGATTTAGAGTAAAGCACCTCAAAAAGCCCTGTATTTTGGGTGCAACATAAAAATTGGTTATTTTTTGGCTAACAACAATTACTTGGTTAGATAATCCTTAAAAAAAGAGAATCTTGAATGAAAATTCGCGATTTTTAAAGTTGAAAGTATCTAACGTTTAAAGTTGAGTTGTATCCAAGTTCACGGAAAAAAATTGGGTTAGGAAATAGATTTTTTTTTACTTTTATTTGTATAAATTTAAATGAAATGAGAGTCAAATTGATAGTCGGGTCTTCGAAACTGCTCCGCAGTATTTTCCCCTACTATTTGTACTATTTGAAAGAATTTTTCGATTAATTTTGATTAATTTTGTATAATTTAAAATATAAAAAAATTCCTTAAAAAATGAGATATGTTAATCATTCAATTTAAAATTTTGCTGCTTTAACATAAAAACTCTTAAGGACGCTCTGTCCACCACTGGGTGTTTTTTGCGCAGCATATTTTTATTTATGGTTCAAATATTTTAGTTACAAATATACTTCGCAAAAAACACCCAGTGGTGGACAGAGCACCCTTAAAAACATAAAAAGATACATCTTTTGTAAAATAACTCGTCAGGAAATTTGAAATTTGTAAAAAATGAAGTTTTAAAACCTGCTATTTTTTTATCTAGAACTCTCTAAAAGCAATATCCCATCAAAATCTTATTTTCGCCAAAGAATATGAAAAGTTCAAGGGAAAATTTAAGCCTAATTAGAAAATTTTTTTTGGTATTTGAAAAATTCAAATTTGAAAAAAACAGTATATTTCTCGCGCATACGCAGCTCAAAAATTTTTTTGATCTCAGCATTTGATTCCACGCGAAATTTCCTATCCAGACCTTAGAGGACAAAATTTTTCATGTTAATGTGAGTTCTTTATAGAAAAAATAATTAAAATTATCTCTCATTTTTCTAACATTTTTTTAAAGAGGCCAAAAAACAAAAATGGCTGCCTGATATCGAGATTTTGCTCTAGGAGACTTATAATTGGGCTGGTAACTTATTTTTGGTATTACTTTCAGGGGAAAATATTTAGAGCAGTTTCAAAGATCCGATTTTCAGTTTCTTTGTCACTTCATTTGAATTTATACGTTTCAAAGCTCATAAAAAATAAAGAAAAATTTTTTAAAATTGGTTTACCTAATTGGCAGCCACGGTACCATAAAACTCAAGAAAAAAATTCTATTTATTTTATTCTAAATAAAAAAAAAAAAAAATGAAAACTTTTCCTCACAACCAGAATTTTTGTTAGACTAGACCCTGAAAAAAAAAACCGTCCAAAAATTGTTGGGATAAAAATAAATTAAATTAAAAATAAAATTATTAGAAATATAGCTAAACTAATCAAATTTTATGACATAGAGGCTTTTGCTTGCACAGAGGGGCTCAATCAACCAAATTATATTATAGTTTTAAACCTTTTAACTATAGCTGTACTGAGAACCTGGAGTTTTTTGGAGATCCAAAAACTGCGGTTTTCTTGCATTACTAAGAAACTAGTGTTGTTAGTTAATAATTTATATGCTTTTTTTTGCCCAAATAACTGTTTTCAGAATTTTCGAATGTGTAGTAGAAAATGTTAAATACCTTAGTCTTAAAAATATTTTTTTTCCTGAAGATTAATTGTCAGTATACCTAATATCAAGAATATTAATACTACTAACAGTATATAATTCTTTGATAATATGAAAAAAAAATCAATCAAAACAAAAAAAAATATATAAAAACAATTAATTTTTAAAAAAATTATCACGAAGAAACGAGTAAAAATTAATAATTAATACTATACTTATAAATGTATAGTTAATTTTCAACGAATTTAGCATTTTCAACAATTAATACTAATTAACCATTAAAAAATTAATTTCATGTCAAAATTAACTTGATATTAAATAAAGACCTAAATTTGTATGATACTTTAATTGCTCATTTACACAGTTACTAATCAATTTTTTTTTTAATGACTCATTTTTTTTAAGAACGTTTTAAGTTTACAACAAAAACAAAAAAAAGGTTCATTCATAAATACTACAAAAAAAAACTGACACTCCTTAAAATAAGAATTTTAAAATCTAAGGAAATGAATAAGTTTTACAGCGATATCATTGTTTAATTTTCATTAATTCATGTCACGATGTTAAACATTATATTGAATAATTTAACTCTTTTGTGATGTATGCGGGTGACTTGTTTATGCAAATATAGATTTCTTTTATTTTTTAAACTACTTTCAGTTAACACATCAGAGGATTTGAACAAATTTTTTTTACAAAACTATTACAAACCGATGTATTAAAAATTTTGAGTAATTAATGAAATTTGCACTAATTTTAAATTAAAACTTTACTATATTATACTCACTTGCTCACTATACTAAATAAAAATAAAAATGAACGTGAATTCAATTAACGATTGAATGAAACTATAAATGATTGCTATTTAATAGGATATGCAATAATATAGCAATAATAATAATTTAGATATCAATCTTACCGTTCATCATTATTACTGTAACCTTGATCTTCATATTCATTACCAGCCACACATGCCGCAAAAACGATTATTAATGATACAAGAGCGTTCATCATGATACCAAATTTTTTTAAACACTACTGAGTTAGTTTAACGAGTTCGGCTTAATATACACCTTTAAATCTTATATCTTATCGCTTTTTGGTCAAAGAACTTTTTGAATCATCGGTGTATTATATATCTTTACATAATAATTATTAAATACGTTAAATTTATTTTATAATTACTATATACCTATCAAGATTACTTTTTATCACACACTTTCTATTTGCTTTTTATGGAACGTGTAATTATCGGTTAAACGAACTGATTTAGCTATTATGGCTCACAAAGAAAGTTTACTACCTCTGGAATACAGGTCTCAAAAATTTTTTACTTTTTGCTTTTCGATTTTTTGTTTAGCAGTTATGGCAATTTAAAGACAAAGTCTCAAGGATTTAAAAAAAAAAATCATATATTTTAATTGTTCTTCTAATTTCGGATTACCCTACTTTCAAGTGTCAAAAACCATTTAAATAATATTAGATTTTATAATAGGTACACTTAAAAATAGTAACAAGAGTATAAGACATTTTTTTATTTTATAAAATTAATTAATAATCAAATTATAGTACGGGTATAATCAATACAAACAAAATCACAAATAACCAAAGTAACTTACAAAAACTATTAATATTTTTTAAATTTATTCAAATAGACTTTTTTATTTTTATTAAATATTGTAAAACAAATTATTTATAATAATTTCATATTAATTATACTTGCAATAGTACATTTTTAACCAAGGGAGCAAAAAAAAATAATGTCCTAAATCGCGATCTACTCCAGTCAAAATACGGGGGGGGTGGACTTACTATTGCGAATACGAGATTGGTTCTAGTATAGGTTTTTTGGGTCGCTGAACACGAAAATCAGAGTCATTTGGCTAAAAAATGGGGCTTCACCCTTAAATTTGCAAAAACTACCCCCAATAGGGGGTATTTTTGATGTATTTGTCTTTTGAGGATAGTTTTAGCTAATAAAAGGGTGCAATATTAATTATTCATAAAAAAATCCATGAAAATCGTTTTCAACGACCCAAAAAACCCTTCTGAACCAAATCTGGCCGCAAAAAGTGCGAAAATAGCAAAAACACCGCTTTTGGGGGGTAGTTTTAGCTAATTTAAGGGTGAAATATTAATTTTACCTTCAAAGATCATTGAGATTCTTAATTAGCGACCCAAAAAACTCTTAGGAACCAATTCTTGGACAAACCTATCGACTCAGAACCCGAATACATCAAAAATACCCTTTTTTGGGGGTATTTTTTGCAAAAAGGGTGAAGCCCCATTTGCTTAGCCAAATGACCCCGATTTTCGTGTTCAGCTACCCAAAAAACCTATGCTAGAGCAAATCTCGTATTCGCAACCGTAAGTCCACCCAAACCCATATTTTGACTGGAGTAATCTGGGTTATTCTTTTTTTGTTCCCATGGACAAAACGAAATTTTTCTTTCTCAGTGGGGAGGAAGCGCGTTTTTTTCGATCTCGTTGTGGGTCGAAAAAAGTGTTTTCGACCTGCTAGGAAGAAAAAATATTTTTTAATTACTTTATACAGGAATTACAATTTTTAATTAATTTCCGCGTGCTTTACATTATAAAAGCCCCGAGTAGAAGGAGGGGTATTAAATAAGGGACCTTCAGACGATAAAAAATGTTAAAAAATGTTAACCCACGGTTTTAATGAAATGCACCCCTTTAAAGTATTACTTATAAGTATTGAGTAATCAAACTTTTAAGGGCTGTAATTCAAAAGGGGTGCATATAATTTAAAAATTCACAATCACCTTTTTGATTTAAAATGCAAAAACTAATCGATTCCAATCGCTTCTTTTAAAATTTTTTTCCACCCCCAGGAAAGGGCAAACCAACTAGGATTTTATGAAATTTCGCGTAAACCCAAACATCACTGATTTTTACTGCATCTGGATGTTAGAAAAAGTAAAATCTTAAATAAAAAGAGATAAATACGAAAATTTTTTAACACGCGCTGAGATAGGAGTGGGAGGAGTGCTCTCTCTCTCTTCAGGTATATTGTCTATGTATTTTGGGGTTTTGTTTTGTAAGAAAAAATAAGAATTTCTTCTAACCTCCTCCCAGTTAATGATAATGTTTTTTTTGAACTGTAAAATTTTTTTATGAATTTTCTAAGATGCTTGCTCAATGCTGTCTAAGAAAAGAGTGATGCATGAAAATGCGTTTTACAAAATAATATTGTTTAGATAATAAAATCCCCAAAAAAATTAAAATTAAATATTAAATGACTTTCATGTGCGTGAATTCTATACAAGCTTGTATCTTTACACAATAGAATATTAATTTTATAAATCCTAATTTTGACCCACCCTTGTCTATATTTTAACCCTCCCCGGTCTTCGTATGACGATATCGCGAGGGGAATATCACTTAGTAGTACGAGGTAATAATAGGTAATAATAAGTAGTAAATTTGGTAATGATTAGTAATGACGGAGTAGTCATTTCTAAATTAAAGAATGGTAATGGTTAGTAGTACTATCAAAAATAAAGTAATAATTTGTAATGAGGAGTAATGAATAGTAGTAAATGGTAATACGGATACGAATTTCCGCGCTGAAATTTTAGTAGTATTTAGTAGTACTTGGTAATATAAAGTAATATTTTACATAACAAAATAATAAAAGTAATAAGTTGTTGATGCATTACTGCAATAATAAATGCATCCTAAATAAATTAAAATAAAAAAAGGAATTTAATTATTTTAATAGAGGTTGAGAGAAACGTGTTTATAGAGGAAAATTTTTATTCTTTAATCCCAACATATTTTCCAATTTTCCAAGATGGTGGACCAAAAAATTTAATAAAATGAACTTTTTACATTAACTGGGGATTTTCGAAGTTGGAAAAACGTTTTTATGGATGAAAATGTTCATTTTTTTACCCTATTATATTTTCCGATTTTCCAAGATGGCGGACAGAAAAGTAATAGTATGAACTTTTTAAATTACTTGGGGTTTTTTGAGGTTAAAAAAAACTTTTTTATAAAGAAAATTTTTATTTTTTACCTCAAAATATTTTCCGATTTTCCAAGATGGCGGACAAAAAAGTAATTGTATGAACTTTTTAAATTACTTGGGGATTTTCGAGGTTAAAAAAAACTTTTTTATAAAGATAATTTTTATTTTTTTTCCTCAAAATATTTTCACATTTTCCAAGATGGCGGGCCAAAAATTTAATAAATAGTATATTACGGTCCTAGGCCAGAAAAATAAAGAATGGCCCAAACCGCACGTAAATTACCTTCCGAGGCGAAGCCGAGGATGGTAAACTGCGATTTGGGTCATTCTTTGTTTATGGCCGAGGATTGTACAAAATTTTTTTGCGACTGTGGCGAGAAAATACGTCTCAGCGCAGCGTACGGGAAATACGTACTTTCGGGCCGCAGTACTAAAAATGAACTTTTTACATTAACTGGGGGTTTCCGAGGTCGGAAAAACGTTTTTATGGATAAAAATTTTCATTTTTTTACCCTCTTATGTTTTCGGATTTTCCAAGATGTCAGACATAAAAGTGTAATTGTATAAACTTCTTAAATTGCTTGGAGATTTTTGAGGTTAAGAGAAACGTGTTTATAGAGGAAAATTTTTATTCTTTTATCCCAACATAATTTCCAATTTTCCAAGATGGCGGGCCAAAAATTTAATAAAATGAACTTTTTATATTATCTGGGGAGTTTTCGAGGATGAAAAAAACGTTTTAATATATAAAAATTTTAATTTTTTCTCCCTAGTATAATTTCCGATTTTCCAAGATGTTAGACAAAAAGAACTTGATTGAACCTTTAACATAATCTGGGGGTTTTCGAGGTTTAGTATACAGCTTTTATGGATAAAAATTTTCATTTTTTTACCCCAATGTATTTTCCAATTTTCGAAGGTGGCGCACAGTGTAGTAAAAAAAAAAGTAACCAAAAATCGGCTTTAACGCAATTTTTTATGAAAAAAAATTCTGCTGGATGGAAAATGACCGTTTCTGTGCATACTAAATGATAGACGATTAGCTTGAAAGATCGGATTATGAAAAAGTCTGCCACTTCGGGTTTTATAGCGAAAAAGGAATGTTCAACCTATAAGAAAATAGTACTTTTTTTTATTTAAATGTTAAATTTATATTTTGGCAAGTTATTTAATAAAACGTGTCTCTCGGCGGAGGTGAAAATGAGCAAAAAATTTTCAATTTTCAATTTTCCCTGCTCGGATCAGGCTGAAATTTTCAGGAAATGTATTGCTTTTTTGTCCCCAGAAACATGTTTAAACCCGTTTTTGAAAATTAGTCATCCTCTTCAAAATATTTATCAATATGTCTCCCATTTACATGAGAAAAGCCATTTTGTAGTGGTTTTTCTGATTTTGCAAAACAACGAGAAAAGTTTTTTTTTAACATTCATTTTATATATATTATTATATACATGTAAATAATTTAATATAATAATTTTTAAAAAACGTTATTTTTTCAATTTTAAACGCGATTTTTTCAGGAGTAGAGGCGTTTCGCCACGTTGTCCAAACACCAATCCTCTATATAATGAAGCAGGCATGTGAATGAATGTTAAAAAAAACTTTTCAAAATAAAATTGTGAAGCAAAATCAGAAAAACCGCTACAAAATGGCTTTTCCCTTGTATTTTAAATGGGAGACATATTGATAAATATCTCGAAGAGGATGACTGATTTTGAAAAACGGGTTTCACAATGTTTCTGGGGACTAAAAAAGCAGCATTTCCTGAAATTTTCAGTCTGATCCGAGCAGGGCAAATTTTTCTCATTTTCACCTCCCCCGAGAGACACGTTTTATCAAATAACTCGCCAAAATATAAATTTAACATTTAAATCCAAAAAAGTACTATTAGTCAGGGGTAATGTGTTTTTCACCTCGAAGTGCCTATGAAAGTACACGAATCGAGTTGAAACCTTTTGCATTCGCTTCAGAAAAATAATGCCAACAAAGCGTTACAACGATAAATTTTATAGTATGTCAGGGGGTGGTTTTCCCACCCATTTTTCACCCCATTTCCCTCCCAAAATGAAAATGTAGTAAAAAAAATGTTATTTTTACATTTTTTAATAATGCTATGTGGTTATTTAGGCCACTAAATTAGAATTTGGGGTCAAAAATAACATTTAACAGGTTCCAAGGGGTTAATTTGACCTTTTTTCATCCTAGACACCCCCAAAATCCACATAACTTTTTAAGATACTTTTTTTAAAAATTAAATTCACTATATAGGTTTTTTAGGTCGTTGATTTTAAAAATGATGTCAAAAATTATATTTAACAGGTTCTGAAAGGTGAAATTGGCCATTTTTCACCCCTTTTCCAAATTCACCCTCTGGAACAAGCTAAATGTAATTATCGACATCGTTTTTTAGATCAGCACCAAAAAAACCTACTAGTCCTTTTAAAAATAAAAAACATAAGTTCCTTTGACAAAATGAGTTTTTGAGGGGTAAAAACCAGAATTTTTTTTCAAGAAATTTTTTTTTTTTACTACACTGTGTGGCGCTCCAAAATACATAATAGAATGAACTGACAAAACTAGCAATATTATACAAAAATTAAATTTTGTAGAATAATACTGAAATAAATGGGCGATCATTACACCCTGTTGGGTTACTTATTAAACCTGTAAGTGAAAATAAATTGTTCTCCGAAGACAAAATCAGTAAAAAATTAATTTTTGGCAATACCGGGTGCAAAACTTGTCACGAAATTTTCTGCACTCGTTGTACACCTAGGTAGGCAAAAAATATCGTAAGCACCATGGCCGAAAAACTTTAGATACTTAATATACTACTTCTTTCATACATTTTAAAATAATAAATCGAGCTACACTACAAAAATCTAATTTTTATTAGACAAAAATAAATGCTCTATGAAAAACCAATTTTGGCCATTAGGTCCATTTTTGCTCCCAAACATTAAGCAAGTGCTCACACCCAGCTTGAACGAGCGAAAAGTCGAAAAAAAATGACGACAAAATCTGATACAGCAAAGTTTTCGGAAATAGTTTGTTATTTTCATATTTCCATAGCAGTAAGTTGGAGCTGATCGTCTAAAAAATTTTTAGTCAATTTTGTGGGTGGCTGAGAGATCAAAATCCGAAAATTTGATTTTTAACAATAAATCTTTATTAAATTTAAAGAAATAGATGAAAAATTTGGATTGCCAGGGAAAAACCACTCCAGAAGAAAAAAAAACTTTTCTTTTTACGATGAAAATTTAGCCAAGTTATCGTCAATTTAAGATTTTGCTTAAATTCGCCTTAAAAAAGATTGAAATTTTATTGAAAAAGCCTGTTTCTGAACTTTGAACATGCATTACTCGCTTGATTTTCATCGTAAAATAATAATTTTTTTTTTTTAAATCGATTAATTTTTCCCTAGCAATTCATTTCTTTAAGAAAAAAATCATTTTTATGTACCGAATTTCAATTTTCATGTCAAAAGCCTTTGAAAACTGTAAGTAGCGAGATTTACTTAACACAATTTTTGACCTAAAAATTGAAATTTGGTCAATAAAAATGATTTTTTTCTTAAAGAAATGAATTGCTAGGGAAAAATTAATCGATTTAAAAAAAAAAATTATTATTTTACGATGAAAATCAAGCGAGTAATGCATGTTCAAAGTTCAGAAACAGGCTTTTTCAATAAAATTTCAATCTTTTTTAAGGCGAATTTAAGCAAAATCTTAAATTGACGATAACTTGGCTAAATTTCATCGTAAAAAGAAAAGTTTTTTTTTCTTCTGGAGTGGTTTTTCCCTGGCAATCCAAATTTTTCATCTTATTCTTTAAATTTAATAAAGATTTATTGTTAAAAATCAAATTTTCGGATTTTGATCTCTCAGCCACCCACAAAATTGACTAAAAATTTTTTAGACGATCAGCTCCAACTTACTGCTATGGAAATATGAAAATAACAAACTATTTCCGAAAACTTTGCTGTATCAGATTTTGTCGTCATTTTTTTTCGACTTTTCGCTCGTTCAAGCTGGGTGTGTGCTATGTAAAAAAAGCTTTAACACGAGACACAAATTTGCATAACCAAAGCTAGTATATAGTTTCCTTACGTTATGTAGGCTTTGTGGTAGGCTTTACAAATGCATAACGTAAGGAAACTGTATTTAAAAAAACTACACGACAAGCTTTGACCTATATAACCTAAGGCAATGGCTATAAATAAAACTACTTCATAAGTCTTACACCAATATAAGTTAAGTAAGTGGTCTATAATAAAAAAATGACACGTCAAGCCTTACGCCTACATAACCTAAGGTAGTCGTTATTAGAAAAAAATGTATACCAGAAGCCTTACTTCACATAACCTTAGAAAGTGGTCTATCATATAAAAACGACACATCAGCCTTACACCTAAATAACCTAAGGAAGCAGTATATAATAAAAAAATGATACGCCAAGCCTTACGCCCACATAAACTATGAAATTGGTCTGTAATAAAAAAACTATACAACTCACCTATATAACCTAAGGAAGTGGTATAGAAAAAAAAGGTAACGTGAAGCCTTACACCCACGTAACTTAAGGAAGCGGTGCATAATAAAAAACGATACGTCAAGCCTTACACCTACGTAACCTAAGGAAGTGGTCTATAATAAAAAAAGGATACGTTAAGCCTTACATCTACATAACCTAAGGAAGTGGTGCATAATAAAAAAATGATACGACAAGCCTTACACCTACATAAACTAAGGAAAAAGTGAATGATAAAAAAATGACACGTCAAGCCGTACACGTACATAATCTACAAATACGTTTACAAATACTTAGCCTAAAGGCCCTTTCAATAATAAAAAAACAAAGCGTCAAGCCTTACACGTACATAACCTAAGGAAGCGATATATAATAAAACAATTATACGTAAAGCCTTAAACCCATGTAACCTAAGGAAACGGAGTATAATAAAAAAACGACCTTTCAAGCTTCACATCTACTAACATTAAGGATTTTCATGTATTAAAAAACGCCAGGCCTTACACCCACATAGCCAAATGAAAAGGCCCCTAAAAAATGATATGTTAAGCCTTACACCCATATAGCCTAACAAAAAAACCACAAATAAAGCCTTAAACCCACTTAACCTAAAGAAAAGTATTATAATAAAAATACGCCGCTTCAAGCTTTAAACCTACATAACCTAAAGGATTGCTCTAAAATGAAAAAAAAAACGTCAGGGATTACCCTCACATAGCCTAAAGAAGCCGTATATAATAAAAAAAACGACACGTCGAGCCCTAAAACTGCATAACCTATTGAAAAGATATATAATAAAAATCATACATGCCAAGCCGTACACCTACATAACCTAAGCAAGCAACGTACACTATAAATATGACAATTAAAGCTTTACACCTACATAACCTAAGGGCGATTTCAATAATACAATAACGAGATGTCAAGCCTTATACCAACATAGACTAAGGAAGCGGTGTATAGCAATAAAACACACGTCAAGCCTTACACCTACATAACCTAAAGAATCGGTGTATAATTAAAAAACGTTTCTTTAACATTTACACCTACATAGCCTAAGGGATTGTTCTGTAATAAAAAAAAAAGATACGTCATGCCTTACATCCAAATAGCCTAAGGAAAAGGTCCATAAAAAATGAAACTTTAATCCTTACACCCACATAGCCTAAGGAAGCGGTGCATAATAAAAAAATTACTCTTCAAACTTAATACCAACATAAACTAATGGATTAGTCTGTAATGAAAAAATAACACGTCAGCCCTTACACCTACATAACCTATGGAATCAATGGACACTAAAAAAACGACACCTCAAGCTTTACACCTTCTTAACCTAAGGGATGGGTCTTTAATAAAAAAACGACACATCAAGCCTTACACCAACATAGCCTAAGAAAGCGAGATGTAATAAAAAAAATGATACGTAAAGCCTTACACCTACATAACCTAGGAAACGGTGTTTAAAAAAAAATTACAAATTAAGCCTGACACTTTCTAACCTAAGGAAGCAGTGTACAATAAAAATACGGGACGTCATGCCTTACACCCACATAGCCTAAGGAAGCAGTATATAATAAAGAAATGACACGTCAAGCTTTATGCCTACATAACCTGAAGAAACGGTGTTTATCAAAACAATTACTTATCAAGCCTGAAACCTTCCAAACCTAAAGAAGCAGTGTTTTCTAAAGAAAAAAGAAAACGTTAAGCATTACACCTATATAGCCTAAGGGATTAGTCTTCAATAAAAAAAACGACACGTTAAACCGTACACACACATAGCATAAGGAAGCGGGATATAATAAAAAAATGACACGTCAAGCTTTACACCCACATAACCTGAGGAAGCTGTGTATAAAAAACCGGTACTGAAACTTATATCCGGTTTGTGTAAACACAACCTAAATGTATGGAACATTTTAAATTCCAGCTGAGGACTAGGTATAATACAAATGTTACTCAACATTACAATACAATTTTCTAATTTTATAATTTGTAATTATCACCTTACCAGATGTTATGATTCTAAACTCAAATTATTTTAATCCTCTAAATGCAAATTTTTCTGACTCCCTAAATAAAAATTATAAGTCCCTAAACCTGAATTATTTTAAGTCCCTAAATCGATATTATTCTAAATCCTTAAACCTATATGGGTTGATATTCCTCAAGTGTATGAGGTCCTAATTCTTGGGTCTTCAAATCGGTCCCAAAATATTTTTTCCTCAAAGTACTATCGAAAACAAGTTACCTCCTCAATTTTTAGCCTCCTAGGTCTTCTCCTTGATTTTTTACAGCCAAATTACTTTTTTTTGTGCTTTTTATTTTTTTTAATTTTAAGAGCACAAAAATTACTAAAATTTCTCTCAAACGCTTATTTTATCGCAAAAAAACTTTTCCTTTTAGGCCCGGATAGGAAATTTCCCTGGCTATCCGATTCTGTGGTTAAAAAATTTTTTTGAGCTGCGCATGCGCGAGAAATCGAGTAAATACGTTTTAAATTCTAGCATTCATAACTCCCCTGCTGACAAACCAATTTTCATTTTGAAATAGCCAAAATTTTTGTCTTTTTGTATAATTTTTATGGTAAAATTTTTGTTGTATTTTTTGGCTTCCTTAAAAAACTAGAGCAAAAAAACTGATTCCAAAAATTTCTTTTTTTAAAAATTTCAAATTTCCCGCCAAGTCACGTGACCAATCAAAAATCTGACCAAAAATTTGGATTCCGCGGGAAATTTTACATAAGGATATATCTTTTCATGTTTTTACAAGCTTTTATGTTGAGACAGCGAAATTTGAAAGAATTTCCCGATTAATGTCGATTAATTTAGCAAAAAATTAAAATGACTCTTCAAATCTTACACCTACATAACCTAAATAATTGGTCTGTAATAAAAAACGTCACGTCACTTCTTACACCGATATAGCTTAAGGAAGCAGTTCAAAATAAAAAACAGACACGTCAAACCTACATGACCTAAGGAAACGGCGTTTAATAAAAAAAGTACACGTCAAGCCTGCCACCTTCCAAACCTAAAGGCTCACACACAAACTCATGGCCACGAGCAAAACAGCATACGAGCATGAGCAATGTTGAACAAAGTGGGATTAATATTTTTAATTTCTCCTCTTTAGCCCCTCCATTCTAACTCCCACTATATACTACTTTTGCTCGTGCTCGTATGCTTTTTGCTCGTGCCCATGAGTTTGTGTGTGAGTCTTAAGGAAGCAGTGTACACTAAAAAAATGAAATGACAAGCTTTACACCTACATAATATAAGGAATCGGTCTTTAATAAAAAAATGTTACGTCAAGCCTTACACCCACAGTACCTAAGGAAGCAGTGTATAATAAAAAAAATCATTTCTTTAAGCTTTACGCCTACATAACCTAAGATATTGTCTGTAATAAAACGACACTTCTAGCCTTACACCCACATAGCCTAAGGAAGCGGTGTATAGCGAAAAAACCACACGTCAAACCTTAAACCTGCATAACCTAAACAATCGGTGTATAATTAAAAAACGTTTCTTTAAGATTTACACCTACATAACCTAAGGGATTGGTTTGTATTAAAAAAACGATACGTCATGCTTTGCATCCACATATTCTAAGGAAAAGGTCCATAAAAAACGACACTTTAATCTTTACACCTACGTAGCCTAAGCAAGCGTTGTCCAATAACTAAACCTGCGCGCTTTTTATTAAGTTACTAAAGAAAAAGACTGAAAATACTGAACATTACATTTCAACATAACCTAAGTGAATGGTCTGTAATAAAAAAATAACACGTCAAACCTTACACCTACATAACTTAAGGAATCAGTGCACACAAAAATAACGACACGTCAAGCTTTACACCTACAAAACCTAAGAGATTGGTCTTTAATAAAAAAACGGCACATCAAGCCTTAAACCAACATAGCCTAAGGAAGCGAAATATAATAAAAAAATGACACGGAAAACCTTACACCTACATAACCTAGGAAACTGTGTTTAATAAAAAAATAACACGTCAAGCCTGACACCTTCCAAACCTAAGGAAGCAGTGTACACAAAAAATACGGGACGTCAAGCCTTACACCCTTATAGCCTAAGGAAGCAGGCAAAACTCAAAAAAATGCTATATTTGGGAAATCAAGCTACAATATTTGGCGCATAACTCTGAATCCGTAAAGAATAAATGAAAATAACCGATTTCATCGTTTTTAGTGACCCAATGATCATTCGAAATACCCCTTTAAAATAATTTCTAAACATTTTTTAGTCCGCAGCATGTTTTTGACGCCAAAAACTGTCCAATTTTTGATATTTTTAAGACCAAAATTAGATCATAACTTTTTGCCTTAAAGAAATAATTCAAAATAAATGATTCCATCGTTTTGAGTGACCAAAAAAACTATGAAATACCCCCCGAAGTTTTATTTTTTTGTTGCCTTTTAAATTTAGTAGCTGTAATCCCCCCCGGCGCTCCTGGACCAATTTCAAAAAATCGAAAACGCTTTGGCACTGTCCAACGACTAAATATTTTTAGATGCGCTTTACCTAGGGCTTTTTTTTTCATAAAGTGGTACCCAAAAACGCTTGAGCACCTTAAAAAATCGAAAAGTCGATTTTTTTTTTGTCAGTCTAATATATATACGATTTTCGCTATAAAATCCAAAAATTTTTGGCAAAAAAAGGGATTTTTTCGGTGTTTAAGGGTGTTCGGACTCCAAGGACCTCATTTTCGAGTTTAGCGACACCGAAAACATATTAAAAAGTATAAAAAATGTAATTTGAAAAAATTTTTTGTCGTTCCCACTAATTGTCGGTATTAGCCAAGCACTTGAGAGCTAACCTGGGTTTGTGCGATCCCTAAATCGTTCTCAAATGAGCTGAAAATTGGTATGGGATCATTTTGTCACCTAAACTTCAACATACTTCAAGAAGAACATTTTTGGAGCACTTTTTTTTGTGAACAACCCTAATGGACACACATCAATTTTTACTGATGAAGTTATTAATTATAGTTCAAGCTATTACTTTTGGATGTATGCGAGGTGATCAAAACAGGTGAATTTGATCCAAAAATATTTTTTATATACTTTTTAACTGATTAAACTTGCTCACACGGTCTTATAAATAGTAATTCTAAAAAAGAAATACTTTTGCTAAAATAAAATTAACAATTTTAGAGATTGTTTTTCATAAAAAGGTTATTTTCTTCATTTTTTAAGCTTACCGATAGGACCAGGGGGCCAAGAACGTGATTCAATGATTCGAAATCATATGTGAATCATGAATCTTGATTCAAAATTTTTTTAGAAAATCACTTATAACACCTAAAAATGTTAAGAAAAGTATATAAGAAGGTCTGAATCACTCTGAAATAGAGTTGTTCTTAACTTTTACTATATATCTTTAATATTGTAAAAAAATTTCTCGAAATCGCTTAACCCATTATCGCCTGAAATCGATATTTGCCGAATCTCTACTTTGGCTACGTGATTATTGCAATAGTGAAAAAGAGTGCAATTTTCGTTTAATCTTTTCGCCTACAACTTGCAGAAATAAAAATTTTACCGTTTTCGGGCAAAAATTTAGTCCCGAAAAAGTGCATTTTTCAAAAAATGATAATTACGCTAGTCAATATATGGCTTTGGTTTTATTGTCACTAGGCCTCTCAAAATTCGATCTAGTAGGGTTTTTTGGATCGCTAATCACGAAAATTCAGGTACTTTTTTATAAACAATCGGAGTTTCACCCTTAAATCAGCAAAAACTACCCCCAAAAGGGGTATTTTTGCTACTATTGCTCTGGCTTTTATAAGAATCGGTCTAGAGAGGTTTTTTGGGTAACTGGTTACAAATATTGAGATTATTTTTATAAAAAGTTGGGGCTTCATCCTAAAGTAAGTAAAAACTGTCCCTAAAAAGGGGTATTTTTGCTACTTTTGCTTCGGCTCTTATCAGATTTAGTGTAGAGGGTTTTTTTGGGTCGTTGATCACGAATATTCAGATAATTCTTATAAAAAAGAATAGTATTTAATTAACCTCAACGATATTAGTAACCAGAGATTACAAAAGATTGGAAAGATAACCGAAAAATTAGTAAAATTTATTGTGACTCTTATCCAAACTTAATTTAGTAAACAAAGTCGTAACTTTGGTCATATTTATTAATTTTTCGAGCAATTTTTGTATGCATGTAACTACTAATTATTAAATATAAATTTAATTTAGCTGTGAAAAACGGAAATTCCATTTATTCACTAATTGGAAATTTTCAGTGAACGGTTTGAAAGACAATATACTACAAGCCTTACGTCTGTACAACCTAATAAAGCAGAATAAAAAAAATGCACCTCAAGCCTTACACGCACATAACCTAGAAGGTCGTATAAAATAATATAAGTCATTATTTACACCCATATAACCTAAGGAGCTCGTATAAAAATACTATGCGTCAAAATCCCTGTACCCTAAGGAAGCCGTATAAAAAACTATACGTCAAGCCTTACACCTACATAACCTGAGAAATGGGATTATAAAAAACTATATGTCAAGAATCAGACCCACATAACCATTAGGAAGTTGTATAAAAAACTACATGTCAAGCATTGCACCCACATAGCCTAAGGAAGTGGTTTATTAAAAGGCTATGCGTCAAACCTTATACCCACATAACCTAAGGAAGCAGAATCAAAAAAATACACCACAATTATACCCAAATAAACTTAAGGAGGTCATATATAAAAAGGAACCATTTTCTTCATCAAAATTTAAGCCACATACAATGTTTCTATGGCTGCAAAAATAAAATTATCAAATAAGTGTATTTTTAATTTTTTGTCCTAGCAATTATTCATTTATTGGCATTATACAACAAAATTTGAAATAAAGAGAAAATTACAAGCGGTAAAATTAATACTAAAATAAGAAAACCAAAAAGATTTTTTAAATACTTTTCTTTCTTAAATTTACTAATATTTTATGCTTGACTTTATGGTATCTCCCTGTAATTAAATTATGATCACACAATTTATTAACCAAGTATGAAAAACAGTTACTTATTCAGTTTCTGTAGAGCTTAAAATTTAATGGTTATTGTCATCCCTTGAGGTGGAACAATCATACGTACAACGTGTAAGAAGATTATATTAGATTAAATTCATATCGAAATTCATATCCATTAGCGTCATTCATTAGGCCAAATTCCTTAAGTACTTAGGTATAATGCTTATATTCCTTATAAACCACTTCGTTAGGTTACGTGGGTGTAAGGTTTTACGTATATTATTTATTTCATATACCACTGCCTTAGGTTATGTAGGTATAAGGCTTGGCGTCTAGTTTTTTTATAAGAGTTCCATAGGTTATTTGTATGTAAAGTTATAATATTTATTTTATATGCCACTGCCTTAGGTTATGTAGGTGTAAGGTTTGACGTATAATTTTTTATACAAGTTCCTTAGGTTATGTACTAGTTATGTGGGTGTAAAGCTTAACGTGTAGTTTTTTATACGACCTCCTTAGGTTATTTGGATTAAGGCTTGACGTATTTTTTTATTCTGCTTTGTTAGGTTATGTGGATTTAATTTAGGTTATGTGGCTTGTGGTGTAGTTTTCTTATAAGACCTCCTTAAGCTATGTGGGTATAAGGCTTGACGTTTATTTTTATTATAAACTACTACCTTAGGATATGTGGGTTTAATTATAATCGTCTGTTGGTAAATTACTGTTTATTAAAATTTACCATTACTTTTATAAATTTTCAAAAAATTACGTATCAGATCCAAAAATTGGCTATAAACGATACTTCTAAAACTAGTACTCCCATAGAAAATAATTAGGTACTATGTCCAAAAAGAAAAAAAAAATTGTTATTTTTGTAATTTTTGGTGACAAAAATTTTGAGAAAAAAATTTTCAAAAAATTAATTATAATATTCAAGATATTGAGTGAAAAGGATACTTTTAGATATTAGTACTTTCATGGAAACAAATGAGGTATTACATCAACATTAAAAAAAAAGTACCTCGAGATTTTTGGTGAAAAAAATTTTGAAAAAAAAATTAGGTCTTAATGTCATATTGGTACGTTGTGAAATATCACACACAGACTTTTTTTAAAAACCAGTTTTCTAGCTTCCTGAGGTCTCAAAACATGCTTATCTGTCAAAAAATCAGACATCAAAATTTCACCTAAAACAAAGGTTCTTCTATTAGGTACCAAAAACAATATTTAGAGTGTTTTAAAGTGATTTGGATTCTCCAAAATGCTTTACTTTATTTTTTTTATCCATATTAAGCAATCTTGATATATTTGGTTCCTCAATGAGGAACCTTTGTGATAGGTAAAATTTTGATTTTAACATGGAACATGTTCATTGGATGAGGTATTTGAAAAAGTTTGGTTCGGCAGGGGCGGGGGTGAAAAATTGACGCTTTTAGGGGGGGGGGGGTCAAAAATTGACGTTTTTAGGGGGGGGGGGGGTGAAATGGACTTAGAATATATTCGATTTAGGGACTTAGAATAATTTGAAGTGGGAGTCAGGCCTTGATAACAACAAAAACTTAGAATACTTTAAGTTTATGGACATGTTCCATGCTCGTTGATTGTGTAGTTACACAAACCGGTTATAATTTTTGGCATATAAGCACGTTTTGGGACCTCAGGAAGCTAAAAAACCGGATTATAAAAAAAGTATGTATGTGTGTGCGTGTGTGTGTGTATGTAACCGGTGAAATTTCACAACTTAATATTTTTTCAAAAATTTTTTCATTAAAAAATCTCTCTTTTTTTTTTTAATTTGGATGTAAATCCTCATTTATTTCCACGAAAGTACTTATATTTGAAAGTACAATTTTTATTCGATATCTGATAATTAATTTGTTGAAAATTTTTTTCCCAAAATTTTCGTCACAAAAAAATACAAAAAACACCAATTTTTTTTTCTTTTTGGACGTAGACCTAATTTATTTCTATGAGATTACTAGTTTTAGAAAGTTCGTTTATAGTAATTTTTTGGATCTGATACCGAATTCTTTCAAAATTTTTTTCTCAAAATTAAAAAAATAAAAATTAAAAAAATTACAATATATTTTTTTTTTTTTATTGTAATACCTAATTTAATTTCTTTAAAGTACTAATATCTGAAAATATTGTAACCGGTGATATTTCACAACCATTATGGAATTAAGACCTAATTTTTTTTTTCAAAATTTTTTCATCAAAAAATTTCAAACTATTTTTTTTTTTTTAATTTGGATGTAATACCTCATTTATTTCCACGAAAGTACTTATATTTGAAAGTATTTTCTAGGATTTTATACAATATTGAAAAATCTAGTTAACGATTTCCAGTAGAAAAACTGTGATTCAGACTGATTCAGATTGTTTTAAATATTTTTCTTTTTATTTTCATCCATTTTAAGCGGTTTTGAGAAATTTTTATACAATATTAACGATTTCTAATGAAAATTAAAAAAAACTTATATACCTTTATTATATACTTTTTTTTACATTTTCAGCTATTATAATAAGCGATTTCCCGAAAAAAAATTTTTTGGATCATGATTCACACGTGATTAACCGTTTTAGGTAAATAAAATTTGAAAAAATAGATTAAAAATCTGATTGCCAGGGTAAACCATTCCAGAAGAAAAAAAAACTTTTCTTTTTACGATGAAATTTAGCCAAGTTATCGTCAGTTTAAGATTTTATTCAAATTTGTCTTAAAAAAGATATTGAAAAAAGACTGTTTCTGAACTTAAAGTATGCATTATTTGCTTGGTTTTAATCGTAAAATACTAATATTTTTTTTATAAATCGTTTACTTTTTCCCTAAGTATTCAATTTTTAAAGAAAAAAATTTTTTTTTTACCACATTTTAACTTTTAGGTCAAAAACCAATGAAAATCTGTGTTAAATATTTGCTACTTGCAGTTTCCAAAGGTTTCTGACCTGAAAACTAAAATTTTGTCAATACAAAATTATTTCTTTCTTAAAGAAATGAATACTCCGGGAAAAATTAACTACTATTAAAAAAAAAAATTATTATTTTAGGATGAAAATCAAGCTAGTAATGCATATTTTAAGTTCAGAAACAGGCTTATTTCAATAGAATTTCAATAATTTTTAAGATAAATTCAAGCAATAATATGCATTATTCGCTTGATTTTCATCGTAAAATAATAAATTTTGTTTTTTAATCAATTAGTTTTTCCCTGAGTATTCATTTCTTAAAGAAAAAAATCATTTTTATTGACCAAATTTCAATTTTTAGGTGAAAAACTGTGTTAACCCATTAAGTCCGAAGGCCTTTTTTACGTGTCGATTTGTAAACCGCTTCAAAAAATATATTATATACTAGAAATTATAAATAAAATGATGGTCCCTTAAGTAAAAAGAGTTGCTTTTTAAGAATCTGAGGTCAGATTTTCAATTTAAACTTCTGGAAAGTCAGTACAGCGGGTCAAAGTTGGACAAAATTACAAAAAAACGTTACGTAAAAGACCTGATTATTATGTTACAAAAAGCTGTAATTTTATTAAAAATCGCTACAGAACTTATATTTTCAACGCGAAAAAAAATTTCCAAATTGGCGGACGGAAAATTTTCAGGAAAATTTATTGGAAAAAGTTAATAATGCTAAAATTAAAGATATTATACTAGTAAGTATAAGATACTTTTATATGGGCTCTGGATGCGAATGAAAAATTATATTTTCACTTTCCAAAATTAAATTTTTTTCTTGTGGTGAAAATATAAGTTCTAAACATTAAATAAATGAAAATGTAGCGGTTTTTAGCAAAATTATAGCGTTTTGTAACATAATAATCAGGTCTTTTACGTAACGTTTTTTTTATAATTTTGGCCAACTTTGACCCGCTGTACTGACTTTCCAGAAGTTTAAATTGAAAATCTGACCTCAGATTCTTAAAAAGCAACTCTTTTTACTTAAGGGACCATCATTTTATTTATAATTTCTAGTATATAATATATTTTTTGAAGCGGTTTACAAATCGACACGTAAAAAAGGCCTTCGGACTTTGTTATGGGTTAAGTAAATTTTGCTACCTACAGCTTTCAAAGTTTTTGATCAAAAAATTGAAAAATTATTTTACGATGAAAATCAAGCGAGTAATGCGTGTTTAAAGTTCAAAAACAATCTTTTTTCAATATAGAACTTCAATCTTTTTTAACACGAATTTGAGTAAAATTTAAATTGACGATAACTTAGATAAATTTCATCGTAAAAAGAAAAGTTTCTTTTTCTTCTGGAGTGGTTTTTCCCTGGAAATTAGATTTTTTCATCTAATTTTTTAAATGTTATTTACCAAAAAAGTTATTTTGAAAATTTGGGGTAGCTCAGATACGAAAAACGCGGTCTCCTCAATTTTTTTTTTTTTCATTTTTGGTGCTCATAAAACGGATTTTCTCGTAGAAATAAAAAAAAATAAATAAATAAAAAAATAAATAAAACAAATAAATAAAACATATAAAAGAAATATTTTATTTCATCTTTTATTTTTATCACATAAGGCAATCAAATTTTCAAAAAATTTATTTATCAACTAGAACCTTAAATAATGATCGGTTATTAAAATTAAAATGAAAATAGTATATATTTATATTTTATATTATACTAAATTTTTATAATATTACTTAATAAATTAATTGATTTAATTACTATAATTATAATCCATAATTATCGAAATCAATTATAAACATTTTAATAATTAATTATTTTTATTTACTTATACTTAAATTTTTTAAACATCAGTTTATTTTATTAATAATTATTTATTTTATTGTGCATTTTAAATATTTAAACTTTAAAATATTATTTTGTACAGAAATTGCATTGCAATGCAATTATTACTAGACACAATAATGTTATAAACTGCATGTTTTATAAATATTTAATTAAATTGAAATTTTTATGTAATGCAAAATAAACATTTGGTAATATCGAGTAGTCATTGGTAGTAATAGGTAGTGTGCGGTAGTATACAGTAATTATGATAGAGCTCGCGCCCTGGTAATACCAAGTAGTAGCGGGTAGTATTTAGTAATATACAGTAGTGCTTGGTAATGAAAAGTAATAGTTTAGAGTATTACTAAGTGATATGCCCCTCGCGATATCGTCTACGGTAGTTTTTGACACTCTCTGTATTTTAAAAACGGGAAAGGGAATCGAGTTTGTACCCTGACTAAAAAAAAATTTAGTCCGTATTAGGGACCTACACAACTTGGCATTAGAATTAGACGCGCCGTCTCCTGGTGAGAACCTCTCGAAGTTGACCCTTAGACGAAATAGTCCCACGGAGACCGCGGCGTAACTTTTTTGAACTTTTCAAATAACTAAATTTTTTTTTTTAAATGTGTTTAAAGTGCAAAAATATGACTGTGTACAAAATTTGGTGTAAATTGGTTAGGTTTTAGAGGAGAAAACTCACTTTTTCTGAGTGAAAAAAAAAATTTTCTATACAGCGTATCCATAATAAGCAATGACGCTTGCGATGACCACAGAGAACATATATATTCTTATTGTGCAAAGTAAAAAAATTACATTTGTAAAAGAATGCATTTTTTATAAGTTTTTGATACGTAACACAATGTATAAGTTCCTATTTTTTGAATAAAATACACTTATTCATCTGAAAAATACGATTTTTGACGTTTTTTTTTACCTCATTTTGCAACATTTTCTGGTTGCAAAATAATTATACTTTTTGGAACGGAGCCAAACCTGGGTAGGTTTTCTTCAAAGTAACACTTATGAAGAGTCAAACCCTAGAATATTTTGTCTTAATATCAATTTATCCCCGAGATACGAATTTTTAAAGTTTTCGCCTCAAAACCCACGTTTACCGGTGTTCAGAAATTTCCCCTAGGTTTTCCTTTGAAAATATTTAACCAAAACCTTCGAGAATATATTGTTGAATAGTTGTACTAAAAACTCAAAAAAAGTTTAGATCGATTTGAAACTTTAAAGGGGGTTAGATTTGGCCAAAGACGATTTAGTCCCACGAAGACCGGCGCGGGTGGGAAAAACGACGAAGACCGGGGAGGGTTAAGGAGTTAGGAGGGTAAATAGAAAGACTACTGCGGAATAAGGTATGGTTTCCGGCCCCAACATATTTTTCGCATTTTTTTGGCTCAATTTGATGATATATGATAAAAAATAAGATTCCGAGGGTCGGCACCCCCCCACCCCCCCTGCGTTACCCCTGGAAGGTTGAAACGTGTTTTTCACTAAAAATTAATATCTCTGGGCCGAATCATCCGATTGGGGCGTGGTTGGTATCAAAATTTTTGTTTTGAAAAAATACACCAAAAAAAAATTTTTTTTTTTATTTTTTAACTCATTTTGAGGTTCAAAACTTCGAAAAACGTCATTTTTGGCTTTTTTGACGGTCTAAAAATTGAGATATCTCAGGATAGAGGAAAAACTCCTTTTTTTCGCGCTCAGGGGAACTTTGTCTAAGACTACTTTTCAAAATTCCGTCGGAAAAATGGCAACTTTTACGGTGCGTCACTCGCAATTGACGATTATGTAAAGAAATCGTGTTTTATTTTTTGCTTATTTTATCATACTATCTAATATTTTATTTTAAATCTAAAATTACCTTTTTTATGGTCTTTTTTATGTTTTTCTTATAATTTTTTCATAAAAAACCGATAATTCACCTATACTCTACCAAAAGACTTCATTTATTTCATGAAATCTCTTTTAATTTTCGCAAATAATATCTATTTTCCTTATTAATAATAATTAAAATACTAACACTTTTATTATAAATAATTATTTTGAAGAAAGTGATTTATTCTTAAAATATGTACCTATTAAATTAGTTCATAAACAACGATAAATTTAATTAATCAACATATTGAATTATATAATTATTTGAACGTAAAACATCATTTTTAACTACTATGGAAAATCCGCAGAAAGATTGCGCTTAGGATGATTAACTTTTTAAAGAACAAAATTAAACGCACACCTTCCTGTTACATTTCTTTGGGTTCCTTTTAGACCACAGAAAGTGACGAACAAGTGAGAAACAGAAAATATTTTGCTTGCCCTATATTTTTTTTCTTTAGTTGGAAGACTCAAAATCACGTTTTTTCGATGTTTAAAAAAAACCGATTTCTGAATTATATTTTTATAAATTAAAATTATTCTAAATGATGGATTTATGTTTTTTCACTTATTTTGCATTTACAATTTACTAAAAAGAGTATACTCCCTTTTCTTTATATACATGACCAAAAATCACAAATTTTCAGTTTTCAACTTCTTGAAGCAGCTCAAAAGGTAAATATTGGGGTTTTTTAAAATTCATACTCTTGGGATTTTCCTAGCAGATTCAAATGATTTTATCAACTTTTCATCGAATTCCTGAGGAAAAAATATATAAGTAAGAATTGCAAATATTATTCAGAAAATTTTTTCTTAAAAAATGCGAAACTTTAAACATTGGCTCCCTGAAAATTGGGGCCCTAAAAAATAAAAAAATGAATTTTTCTCTTATAAAGCGTACTCAAATGTTAAAATAAATACTGAATTCAGATTGTACATGAAAAATTAAAACGAAGTACGTTTTTAGTCCAGTTTTTAACATCATTTGAATCTGTTAGAAAAATCTCAAGTTGATGAATTATTAAAAAACCCAATATCTAACATTTAAACTGCTCCAAGACGTTGAAAATTGAAAATTTATATTCTTTGGTCTTAAATATACTCTTTTTAGTAAATTGTCAATGTAAGAAAAGTGAAAAAACATAACTCCATCATTTAAAAAACAATTTTAATTTATAACAAAAAAATTCCAAAATTGGTTTTTTTAAATATTGAAAAAACGTGATTCTGAGGCTGTCAACTCAAAAAAAACTATGCGAAGAGCAAAAATTTTGCTATTCCTAGCTTGTTTATCACTTTATATGGTCTAAGGTACACAAAGAAAGGTATCAGTAAGGTGTGCCTTCAATTTTTTTTTTTCAAAAAGATGATCATCATATAAGGATTTTCGGGTTGGTCACGTGATACAGTGGGTTTTTAGTGAAGACCAAGCCAGCTCAACATTTAAGCATAGGAGTTGGCGTGGTCTTCCAGAAAGAATACTCGAGGAAAACAAATGTTTTCCTCGAGTATTCTTTATGGAAGACCACGCCAGCTGCAAAGCTTATACGCAGGGTGGTCGTTGTTTTTGCTAAAAAGCTCCAATGTCACGTGACCAGCCCGAAATACCTTATTGATTATTGCGAAAATTAAAAAAGATTTCATGAAATAAATGAAGTCCTTTGGTAGAATATAGGTGAAATATCGTTTTTTTATGAAAAAATTATGAGAAAAACATAAAAAAGACCATAAAAAAGCTAATTTTAGGTTTAAAATAAAATATTAGTTGGTATGATAAAATAAGCAAAAAGTACAACACGATTTCTTTTAAATAATCGTCAATTGCGAGTGACACACCGTAAAAGTTGCCATTTTTTCGACGGAATTTTGAAAAGTAGTCTTAGACAAAGTTCCCCTGAGCGCGAAAAAAAGGAGTTTTTCCTCTATCCTGAGATATCTCAATTTTTAGACCGTCAAAAAAGCCAAAAATGACGTTTTTCGAAGTTTTGAACCTCAAAATAAGTTCAAAAATAAAAAAAAAATTTTTTTTGGTGTATTTTTTCAAAACAAAATTTTTGATACCAACCACGCCCCAATCGGATGATTCGGCCCAGAGATATTAATTTTTAGTGAAAAACACGTTTCAACCCCCCAGGGGTAACGCAGGGGGGGTGGGGGGGTGCCGACCCTCGGAATCTTATTTTTTATCATATATCATCAAATTGAGCCAAAAAAATGCGAAAAATATGCTGGGGCCGGAAACCATACCTTATTCCGCAGTAGTCTTTGAGTCAATATCCACATTACCGACGCTATTTTTTTTTAATAATTTGCAGTTTAAAATAAAATTAGTCGCAAAAATATTAAAAAATGTGTTTATTATGTAATATTATTGCAAAAAAAAGTTATTTTAATTTTATAAATTATGAAAAAGCATTATTATTTTAGGTTATGTTACTTACTAAAACTTGGTTTTTACCGAATAATTAATGATTGAATGTGGTAACCTAGATAAAATAAATTGGAAATATAATCTTTGACAATTTATTTATGATATTAAATTAGTTTCATCTCCCTGTGTCATCATTATCATACTTTTTATAAGCTCCAAATATGAATTTCCATAAGAGCAATGTTAAACTGCCTATTTTTAATTTGCAATAAAATGAAAATTAATGTGGTAACAAAGGTAAAAAAAAGTTCTATTCAACTTTAAAAATGTTTAAATTTAATAATTTTCCATTTTCATTCAGTTCTGTCATCATTTTTATTTACCCTCCTAACTCCTTAAAGTAATACCTATTATTAAAATTATTTTTAAATAACTTTACATTATATTTTAAAATTATAAAGCAATTGGTGACTGACATATTTTTGGAAAAAGCCAAAAGATTAATATAAATTTTAAATTAAAAAAAAAAATATAATACGTAAATCTTACATAAGATATTTTTAAATCTTGTTCCCTCCTCTGAGTAAGAAAAAATAATAAAATCAAAATATACCATAACAAGTAAAGAAATAAACACCCTTCGCCTTCTTTGCCTTAAATAATACTATTAATGGATAGTCCCTATATCTCGATGCTTTTGGACAAAATTTTATCCCAAAAAAATTGTCAAAACTCATAAAAATTAAAAATTTTTTTAATGTTTTATGGCGACCTTTTGAAACTGTACACTGGAATTTAATTCTGTTCATCATTGAGACAAAGTATCCCATTCTGGAATATGTTATATGACCTAAAATTTTAACATGTCGTAATAGGGCAAATAATAATATATATATTTTTTTTAATGTATATACTAATTTAATTTTAGCGCGCTTAGTTATTATCAACTGCTGGTCTTTTTTTCTGCAGCTTCCTACTTTATGGGCTTTGCGGCTTATTCACGCTTCTTTCATATAGAAAATCTTTTCGTGCCAGCTCTTTTGTCAAGCACATGTTTAAAAACCGTAATCTTTATTAAGGTAAATTAAATTAAAAAAGAAAATATTTAAATTATTTATATAAAAAACAATTATTCAAGCGTCTAGAGTCATTTTTTTATACTAATATTTATTTAAAAATATACCTTTCTTCAGTTGAAGTCTTAATAGAATTAAAAAAAAAAATGTTCTAACCTCAAAGCTAATTTTATTTATTCTGTTAAAAGTTTTAAAAATATATTGTAAATATTTTTATTTAGTTACAGGTTTATTGCTAACTATGGGAGACGATTGGTTGGATAATACTGCTGGAGCTGTTGCTTCCGAATTGCCAGAAATTAAACTTTTTGGGCAATGGTCTTGCGATGATGTCCATATTAATGATATGGCTCTTCATGATTACACATCAGTCAAAGATAAATATGCAAGATACGTACCTCATTCAGCAGGTAGATTTGCTGCAAAAAGATTTAGGAAAGCTCAATGCCCAATCGTTGAAAGATTGACAAACAGCTTGATGATGCATGGGAGAAATAATGGAAAAAAATTGATGGCTGTTCGTATTGTCAAGCACAGTTTCGAAATTATTCACCTTCTTACTGGAGAAAACCCTCTTCAGGTAATTTTAAATTTGATCTTTGACCTCAATCATTTAAAATCTTCAATTTTAGTTTTTTTATGCAAAAAAAAAATTGAACAAAATTTTTGAAATTTCTATCGTCCAAAAATAGTTTTTTTGTTTTATTTTATAATAAAAAACTAAAATTTAACTTTAATCTTAAAGTAATATTTTCTAAAAAGTAATAAATTTTTTATGATCTAGAAGATAGACCAGAAAATTTATGTTTTATATAAAGTTATAAAAAATGAGAAAATATTAATAACTTGCTTATATTATTCTTTTTTATTTTATTTTTTTCTTGTTAGCTAATATTTTTTTATTACAAAAAATTTAATAAATGCTTATTAAATTTTAGGTCTTAGTAACTGCAATCATTAATTCTGGACCAAGGGAAGATTCTACAAGGATAGGACGTGCTGGTACTGTAAGAAGACAAGCTGTAGACGTATCTCCATTAAGAAGAGTGAATCAAGCTATTTGGCTTTTATGCACAGGTGCTAGAGAAGCAGCTTTCAGAAATATAAAAACAATTGCAGAGTGTTTAGCCGATGAGCTTATTAATGCAGCTAAGGGATCCAGTAATTCTTATGCAATTAAGAAAAAGGATGAATTAGAACGAGTTGCTAAATCCAATCGTTAAAAAAATAAAAATAATTTGTAACAAAAATTTTAATAAAAAAACTTTTTTTCCTTATGCAATACAGTGTGTAAGATTCCATTTTATAAAAATAAATAAATTTATTTTAAAAACTAACAATAATTTCTTTTTTTTGCCTTCAAAAAAAATTCTACTTATATTATTATGGGTTTAAATTATAAATACATTTTCAAATAAACAGGGTATGCAAATGAATATTTATTTATTAAGTAAAACTTTTAATTTGCAATAATTTGGATACTACGAATTTTTCAAACCTCCCTTAATTTTCATAAATTTTAAATTAACTTCTAAGTACCAAATATAAATATTAAAAATTTCTTAAATGGCTGTAATCAATGTAATTTTTCTTTTCGCTATTTTTATTTCCGTGTAACGGAAACAAATAATCTGCATAGTACGATACACGGTGTATGTTGACGCCCATGTTGGATTGAGAATATTTTGTATGGGTTAGCAGAAGATTTTAAAAAGAAACAGACTCTTTTTACAGTTTTCAACCAAGTCGGCAAGATGGTAAGCTTTTTAATAAATAAACAATCCGAAAAATTAACAACAATCAGTAATAATTGAGTGAAATATTTTATTTTTAATTAATATAAAAACATTAAATTTACCAATATAATAATTATTTTCTAGTGAATTAAATTATTTTATATATTTATTTCATATTTATATATTAATAGGTTATGTTCTATAAAATTGTTGAACAATAAATTTGAATTCAATTTTATGAAAAAATATTTGTATACTGATCAAAAATTAGCTGAATAATTTAATAGGTAGTTATTTACTCAATGAATAATTAAAATATTTTTTGCAGTCGCTCGTCATTCCAGAAAAATTCCAACACATTTTGCGTGTTGTTGGTACAAATATTGATGGTAACCGTAAAGTGATGTTTGCCTTGACGGCAATTAAAGGTGTTGGTAGAAGATATGCAAATATTGTTCTTAAAAAAGCTGACATTGACTTAGACAAACGAGCAGGAGAATGCTCAGAAGAAGAGGTAAATACTACTATACTTGCCTAAATTGTTCAAAAAATTTTTAACTTGATTCAATCTTGAATTAATTTATATCATAAAATCAAATACAATTTTTGCTTTTCAAACAAAAATTTGAAGAATTAAAAAAAATGTAATTTCTTTAAACTTATATTTTGTAGGTAGAAAAAATTGTCACAATTATGACAAATCCTAGACAGTATAAGATTCCTGATTGGTTCTTAAATAGACAAAAGGATATCGTAGATGGCAAATATTCACAGGTAAAGATTGATTGTTACTTTAATTCAAGGCACAAAACACGATCTATCAATTTTTCAATATTTGGTTTGATTGGTACTTTGTGCTAAATGAACTGCTTTTTTTTATGTTCTTATGTTTCAAAAATTTAAGAGCTATTTTTTAAATTAAAAGAGCAACATTCATCTTAAATTATAAAATAATATTAGAGAATTTAAAAAAATACATGATTATTTTATTTTCTAGTTAACAAGTTCCAATTTGGATTCTAAACTCCGTGAAGATTTAGAACGCATGAAAAAAATTCGAGCTCACAGAGGTCTTCGTCATTACTGGGGCCTTAGAGTTAGAGGTCAACATACAAAAACAACTGGCCGACGTGGTCGTACTGTTGGTGTATCAAAGAAGAAGTAATTTGTAAATAAAAATAAAAAAATTTTTAAAAACACCAATCTCAAATACTTCTTTTATAATTTCTAAAAATACCTTTTTTTTTTTTAATAAAAAATTTACAAATATTATTAAAATGAATTTAGATAATTATTTAATTTTAGTGATTTACCTAAATCTTTTGCTAATTTTTTTTTCTTTTGGAATTTTAAATAAAATTAAATAAATAATATGAAATTTATATTTTATTGACAAGTTTTCATTTTCTTTTGAAAATTTTTAATGTACATTTTATTTGTTGCTCGTATTGCATATACTGCAGTTTTTCACAAAAAAAGTATTGCGTGTAGTATATAAATATACATTTATATTATAATATAATATATTGTTTTTTACAACATTGAATAAGGATTCTAAAAGCTGCATTTTTTAATGTAAAAATTTTGTCCGGCACTATATAATTTGATTATTATATGGTTTGTCTAAAAAAATAGTTATTTTTATTTAAGTTTAATATTATAACAATTTAAAATATATATACTATTATATATATATTTATATATAATATATATATATGAATAAAGCCACACTGCGGCATTCTATAATATGAATTTAAGTTTTCTATTTTATAAATATATATGAATATTTATTTATACAACAAAATTTAAACTAATATAATTAATTATAGAACAATTTTAAAGTTTCATATATAAACATAATACTAAAATTTTAAAAATATTAATACCTATAAATATATTGACATTTTTTTTCAATTTTAATATAGTATAGCAAGAAATTGATATATATAGTTGGAAAAATTTTTATTAAATAGAAATGATTTCAAGATAAGCTTTTGGAACTTTTCCTCGTTGATTTCCTCTTACACCAAGAAGGTAATCTTCATCCCCAGGAATTTCAGAAACAAATATTACCTATAAAATTATATTCACAAAAATGATTTTTTATTTTTTATACATTTAATTAAAAATGAAACAAATAAATAAAGAAAACCAAACTATTAATGAATAAAATAATTTTATTTTCAACTACGTAATTAAATTTATGTACAAAAAAAGAAAAACAATAAATTTAAATACCATTTAACATAAAATTTTATAAAAATATGTTAGGGTTTATGTTTATTAATGTTTATAATGTTTGTATTATATTATATATATACAATATAAATATTAACTTTATGTTTACATTAGCTTGGCAGCTGTTTTAAAAATTTTCTCGTTTAATTTTTGATTAACAAGGAAAATAAAGTATCTTTCGTGGAACAAATGTTACCTTAACTAAGAAAATATTTTAAAATAGCATCCATACTACATTGTATTCTAAGTATAGGCCTTTCTACATCAGATTAAAAGTCGATATTAAATCTGGTCATCTTTAAAATTTATATAGTGTTGTTGGAGATTTTTAATAATTAATCGTAAATAACTCCCAACTACACTATATAAATTTCAAAAATTACCAGATTTAATATTGACTTTTAATCTGATGTAGAAAGGGCTTATGTGTGTAAACTTAATGATAATTATAAAAATCTACATAGTAAATACATAAAATAAAAATATACAAAATATATAAAATAAAATTAAATGAAAAATGAATTGATTATTAATAAATTAGAGACGATAAATATCCTTTGTAGAATTGAAACTATGAAAGGTATTAACTTAATTTTTGTAAGCATTATACTTTTTATGCTTATGATATGTTTTACAATGAGTAAATAATAATTTAGTTTTAAAAAAATCATGATAAGCTCAAGAAATAATATAAAAAATAAATATTTTTGATCAAATTTTTAATTTTACATTTAACTACAACCATTAAAAATACCATAAAATATAAAATAATAAGATTTTTCTCTTTATGAAATAAAAATATATGATCATGCT
The DNA here is from genome assembly GCA_022575985.1 of Anagrus nilaparvatae. Classification (NCBI taxonomy): domain Eukaryota; kingdom Metazoa; phylum Arthropoda; class Insecta; order Hymenoptera; family Mymaridae; genus Anagrus; species Anagrus nilaparvatae. Next base: position 25,776,013 of record JAKSXM010000231.1, on the reverse strand, counting down.
TCAACAATCAGTATAACTAATCTCTTAACTTTCATGCTCTTTTCTTCTTGATTGTTCAAATGACAAATTTGTTTACCTCATCCTGCGAAACATTTAATTCATCCTCATCTCGGGCATCGTAATCGCATACTACTCTTGCTCTATCTTGTCCATTTTCTACAGGTTTACTTGTAGGTGTTGTCATTGATTGGAAAGATCCCCCAGACAAACTGGGAGAAAAAAATTCTTATTATTTTTTAAGTACAAAGAACAAATTATGCAGTTATAACTACGTTCAATAATTAATTTACTTAAATATTAAAGTTTTATTCTTTACATTCAAAATTATAGCAATATCTATTTGTGCATAAATATATAAAATGCATATTCACATACTTTTAAGTAAAATACATTGTATACTGTAATAAAAAAATAATTTACCAATTTACTTATAAAAATTTTACTTTAATTTAAATATAAATAAAAATAAATAATATTTTTCTGCATTATCTCAAATTACTCTCATCTCTTTAGGGTCTTATATGAGATAATTCTGAATAATAAATAAAACAAATAAAATAAATTAGATTCCATAAAAATTGGCTCTATTTCGATTTTTTAAGTCACCAGATGCAAACTAAAATATTTTTTTTTTGCTATTTATGAAAACTATATTCAACCTTTGACAATAAAAAAAAATATTCCAGATCTGATTTTATTATTCTCAACTTTATGGATATTTATTTTATAGTAATTTACGTGGAATCTAGGTCATTATTTAATGATCCAAAAATTTAGGTCGTACTAGAAAAATAAGCCTACTAATTTTTATACCTTCAGGCCCAGTTTTTGATTTTTAACAATCATATCAGTTTTATTTTACTAATTGTGTAAAAAAAAAAAAATTTTAAAAAAAATAGTTTTACGCCCGGGTGGGTAAAAATTTTATTTATTTTAAACAGAAAATCATCATAAATTTTTTATACACAAAAGTTTTAAAAATAAGTTTAACCATTGCAGCTTTAAATTTATTCTTTTGAATTTTCATCCTACCAAAAAAAAAATTTGGATATCAAGCGATAAATCAAAAAGTTGCAATTTTGAAAACACTAAGTACTTTTCAAAGTTTTTAAGTGTAAGTTTAAAAAAAAAATTTTATGTTTGGTAAAAAATATTATTGACTGAATTTAGTGACTCTTTAGTTTAATATAGTTGGACCAATTCTGACGGAATCCTCAACACATAATTTACAACCAAAATTCGATATTAATCAAACAAACTATTTTATTTACAATATTCATTTTAATAAGCATTTACAGCAAGTATAAGAACTTATAGCTAAAATTAAAAACAAAGATAAAGCACGCATGCAAGATTAAACATTTTAAATAGCTAAGTTAACAAACGTCAGATAAAGGAAAGAAAATAATTAATATTTAAAATTTATAGTTTAATTAACCAAAAGAGAAAAAAGTCATACACATCTAAAAGTAATTTATTTTTTAAACGCATTTTTTTACAAATAGCATATAATTAAAATTCTCATGTAATTAGTATATAATCTAAATAATTTTAATTAATTTTTAAAAAAAGACACTATTTGAACTTGACTAGAACTGATTTCTTTTGAAATTTTAAGCTAACTAATAATAAGTGTAAATGAATTTTAGGGAAAAAAAGAAGTCAAGCTAAGTATTGGAAATATCCGTGTTGAAAGTAGCTGTAACATAAGTAGACCCAGCAAGAGGTTGATGTGTGGGCGAGTTTTGGGAATGTGTAGATGAGGGACTTAACTCAATCACATCCTCGCTGTTGACTCTCAGCAGAGGACTTGGCTGCCGATCCCTGTAATCCCAAGCATGCCAGCAATTTTAAGAATTAATTTTTAAACAATAAATGATCAAGCAAGTTTATAATGTCATATAAGCTTTTAATTTTATGAGATGAAGATTTCTCCACAGCTACTTTGGAAATTAATTTGAATAAGCATATATGTGAAAATAGGATATAAAATTTTGAAGTACTTCAAATAATAAGTTTCAAGAAAATTAAATAGGAAATATTAAAAAAATTTCTAAATCATCACGAATGAGTAATGATTCTACCTAAGCTAAAAACCAATAAAAAGAAAAAAAGTGTGCACTATGGCACTGTCAATAAACATTACTCACTCGGATCACCAAATAGTAGGAAAGCTGCACATTTAAAAAATATTACAGTAAGATGAAAAAAGATTTAATGCAGGAGTTATTAATGATATTAGAATATTATAATGTTAAATTAATTAAACAATAAGTAATTAAAATTTACCCAGCTAACTCTTGTTGCATTTCTTGCATTGTAGCATGACATTGAGCGTAATAACGAGCCTGAGCTTCAATAAATTCATGTAAGCACCGTAAATGTCCAGCCTGAGAGCTAGAGACTCCTTCTAAAAGTAATTTTGTAATTTCGGCTTGTCGATCAAATTCTGATTGTGCTACCCTCATTTCCCTTTCAGCCTGTTTAAAAATTAAAATTAAAATTTATAACTAAATGATTGTAAATAGTGTTTTTAAAGTAATATTTCATATAATGAAAAAAAAAATAATACAAGAGATACTACACCTAATAACTAGAAATAATTTAGCTATAAAATTACATTTGAAAACATCTAAAATATGTGAATAAAACTGATTTAAAAAAATAAAAGAACTTGATTGTTTGAGTCTCATTTTGTAAAAAATAAGGCCCCAAAAATACCATGATGATTAATTATCAATTATGAGTTCATCCAAGCATTTTCCTATTTTTTCTAACTACTTTTTTCTGATAAAACTCTGTCCCAAAAGCATATTTAACTGGCTTTTTTTTAAAAACATATCTTTTTGATATATGAGCGTTCCAGTAGAATATGGGCGCATAAATTTTACAAATGGTAGGTTTGAAGAGCTGAAAATACTCTATGTCCAAGACTGACATTTGTAAAATTTATGCGCACATATTCTATCGGAACGCTCATATGTGGTTTTTACAATCCAAAAGAAGAAATTTCAATCGCGTATTACGGTAATCCCTTTAAAAATGAAATAAAATCCTTTTTAGTCTTCAATGGAAACAAATAACTAAGGTACAAAGATATTTATAGTAAGTCTAAATGTAAAAAAGTGCTTTAATGGACTTATAAAAGATAATAAATTTCAATGAAAATTTGGAAATTTTTTTTCAGTAGTCAAAAATCTATTTTTTTTTTTTAAATCAGTCTAATGCATTTTTGTGTACCTTATAAGAAATAATATGAACATAATAATAATTACATAAAACAAAAATTTGAATAAATTTTGTTTTAACGAAATATGTACTTGAATTAGACAATAAATAAAATGATGTATAAAATATTACACATGCCCAATTAATAAAAATTTGCAAAAAACTAAATATATTTTTATAAGAGATCAGTTTCATTAATACCTGATCAAGTAACACTTCGGGAGAAATGCCGCTCTCCTAAATAAAATGCAGCATTGCAGAGAGAAAAAAGGCAGAATAAACAGTAATATAAGGATATGTATTAGTTAAATTTTTTAATTATTTATTTTTAACTTACATTTTGCTGGCCCAACATACTTCTTGCTTTTCTCACGCGACCTTTGCATGCATCTAAATCCAACCTATTTTATTGATTTATGTTTTAGTTTAAATTAAGCTGTTTATAAATGCTAATTTATTGTATAGTTTTTTTATTAAATTACCTTTTGTTTTCCAAAATTAACAATTCTTTGGTTATAGTTTTCATTTCTCCTTCCAAAAATTTTCTTAACGGTTGTATATAACAATTAGCAGCCGTGCTTATAAAATCTCTTTCAATTTGTCCCAACTTTTGCTGACAGTTACCAACTTTAATTAGAGCACTTCCTATTTTTATTTTATGATAATTAATATCTTTGTAAAAATTTAAGAAAATTCAAATAACTAACCATAAGCAATCCCAGGACCAAGTTCGTTTCCAGCATCGATCATATCTGCTCCAACATATTCTAAGTTAGTTAATCTATTAGGCCTTCTTTTATCGATCTTTTCTAAAAAGAAATCTTCAACCCTGTAGCCTGTAATGTTAAATTAATTCTATTATATGTTGTAAAAAAATTTTCATACATTATTATATTAATTACCAGGATTTGGTGTGAGAGTAGCTTCCATGTCTTTGAGTATTTTTTCTGTCCATTTTTTTGTTGTTGTGGCTCGTTCTGCTAAGTGTTCAAAATGTGCATCTAACACTGTTTTTTCTGATGTCCCTAAGGTTTCTTCTGTAAGCTATATAAAAAAACAAATTTTTTAATTTCTAAATAAGGTCAAAGTAATACATAAACTGTTTAAAGAAAAATCTTTGTTTAACATTTATAGCTGACATATAAGAAGATATTGATTTTAATAAATTCGTTTATTAATGATCAAATTAGAAAATTTTGATCTTTTCCAAATTATAAAAAAGAAAATTTTTTACCTGGACGACTCTGCTTAGAGCTGCACCAGCATCTTTAACAAGTTTTTTGACATTGAAGTCCATTTTGTTTATGGAATATTTGTATTGTTTTGGAGAATAATATAAATATTTTATACAATGAAGTAAAAAATATCACCCCACCCTTTGAAAATATTGCACTGCACAAATCATATATTATTAAACAAATAAAAAATATTTAACATTGACAAAAACTAAATAACACATAACTTCTTTGAAAGAATAGTACAATTATTGATATTTAATTAATAAATAAATAGGTAAATGAGCCAAGTAAATTTTGAAAGTATGATCAGATTTATAAGTTAAAAAAAGAAGGATTCCTCCTTTTAAGATGTAATTGCTCAGCTCTTTAGTCTTTTTTGTGCTTGCGCATCAGCATTATATCAGCATATTAAAAAACGTATGTGTGTAATACCACACACATGAACAATATCAATATTTTTTTATTTCTCCATTTATTTTCCCCTTCTCCACAATTCAAGCGTGACCTAACCCTTTTTACAGATTTAATTCATCTTGATCTTGAATCATATAGTATATAGTATCTTGAATCACGGAGTGATTTGTGTATGTGTGTGTGTGTGAGTGGGTGTGGTGCGAGGTCAGACCAGCAGACAAACAGACCGTGTTAAAAACCGGTTTTTACAGAGGAGCTGGCAACTAAGTTTTTATTTTTTTGTGGGGGCTTTTTTTTTTTTTTCGTAAAAGCGGGAGAATTTAAATAAAAAATATTCAATTTACAAATATATTTATTTTTTACATTTTAATCACAGTCGATATTAAGCACATAATTTGATTTTAAAAATCATACAATATTAATTGATTGAAAAGAATTAAATTTTTTATGTTATTTACGAATAACTTATATTGAATAAATTATAAAATAAAACAATTTTATTTATTAATTCTAAAATAATTTTTTTGCTTATTGTAACTATAAACCATTACTTATTACTGTTTAATTTACACAAAAAATTAATCAAATAAATATTACAAAAACTCAAAATCTAATAAATATACTTAATATAAATATACTTAATATTAGTAAGAAAACAATGTTTTAAATAAGTACCAAATATTAACTATAATTTAATTTTTTTAGAAATTGCATCACTATTTTCATTAGTATTTGTATTAGGTTCTTCATAAGCATTTATAATATTTTCCAAGTCATAGCATTGCAAAAAATCAAATATTTTCTTAATTACAATATCAGGTACTTGCAATTCAAGAATTTCATTAAATGCATTAGATGCAAATTCTAACAAAGTATTTCTATATTTTGCTAATTTATATTGTTCTTCTAATATATCGCTATATATTGGAAACATTTCATCATAATTACTTAATTTAAATGCTTTAATCACTTGTTTATTTCTAGCAAGCGCTGCTAATGAATTTGACTTTTTTATTAATATATCAAAAAATGTTACTTTGTCATAAATTATTGTTTCTTTCATTTTTGTTATTTCTAATATACAAGAAAAATGCAGTTTTTCAGAAAACTCATTACTTCTGATTATTTTAAAATTATCTTTATGAACAAATTTATTCAAAAAAGACAAAATTGAAATATGTTGAACAAAAACAGTTAATACATCTTGGTAATCAAAATTATCTGAAATGTGACACTCGCATTCGCTATAAAGATCATATTGATTTTGAAATGCTATGCTGCAAACGCAAGTAGGATTATCAATATAATAAATCGGTAATTTTTGGTTGTTATCTAGAGAATTAACATCAGCACCATATTTAAGCAGAATTTTTATTATATTTTTTTGTTTAATTGATTTCATTGCTGTAGCTACATGTAAGGCTGTGCGACCATATCCATCATAAACGTTAACATCAAAATGATGTTCGAGTAAAGTGATTAAAATGTTTTGACATGTTTTATTAACAGCAATGTGTAATGGAGATGTAAATATTTGCTTCTTTAATATTTTAAAGTACAGATCATTTTCTTCTTGGAGAAGTGCTTCACTTCCTTTATTTTTATTTTTATCAGATGCTATATGTTTGGCTCCCTTGCGTAATAAAAAATTAACTAACTTTGGTAACTTATTCCATGTGGCAAAATGCAAAGCCGTTGTACCAAATTCATCGTGAGAATTAATATCAAAATTATATTTGACTAACAATTGAACAAGTAATAAATTATTTTTTTGTACTGCATTTAAAAATAGAAGATTTGAATCAGTGATTTTTGCACCACTAGCTAACAACAAATTAATTATATTTAAATTATTATTTTCAATAGCATAACACAATGCACTTTTTTTATAACAATCAATTAAGTTTATATCACATCCATTTTTAATAAGTAATTGAGTCATATGAAAATTATTATAAATAACTGATAGATGGAGAAGTAAATTACTTTTTTCCGATATATTAACTGAAGCATTCAAGTCAATATTATTTTTTAAAACAATTTTAGCAACTTCAATATCATTTTGCATTAATACTGCATGTAAAAATTTAGAAATATTTATCCCATCTACATTTGAATGAAAACCAAAATGTATTAAATGGGTAATAATTTTCAACACAGAGTAATCATTATTTTTTTTATTATACAAATTATAAGCCGTTAAATAAGCTAATTTATTGTTGTTATCATAAACATCAGGTTTAAACTGTAAAATAACTGAAACAATATCAGGATTTTCTGATTTTATAGCAATAAATAAAGGAGTTTCACCACAGCAATTACTATCATTAACATTTGCACCATTTTCTAATATTAATTTTGTTAACTCAACACTGTATTTACAAGCTATATGTAATGGGGATTGCCCTTTGAAATTTTTTATTTTCACATCAGCATTATACTCTAACAACATTTTTACAAAATCATTGTTCTTTTTTTCTAAGGCACAATGAAGCGGGGTATCACCAGTTTTAGTCTTATCATTTAAATTAACAAATTTACCAAAAATTTTTAATACTTCTGTAAAATTATTTTCTGCAGCTAAATGTATAATATTTTTATCATCAACTGTTTTTAATGAATAATTTGCATTAAATAGTAACAAAAGCGCTACCATTTCAATATCTTTTTTTTCTACAGATTTATGAAAAGATGTTACTTCATAATTTTTCATAACATCATTAATATTTGCACCATATGAAATAAGTAAATTAACAATGCTAATATCTTTCATTTCAACAGCTAAATGCATTGCATTATATCCATAATAACTTTTTTTAGCCATAAAAATATTTTTACAAAGAATAAAAGAATTAATATTTGCACCTTCATTTAAAAGTAGCTGAGCAACTTCTTTATTTCTCGTCTTGATAGCTATGTGCAATGGAGTAAAACCTTTAAATAGAGATTTATAAGTAACGGCATCAATGTTCAAATTTTTATTCAAACTTAAAAATAAATTAATTATTTGAATATTTCCTTTTTCAACAGCAACATGAAATGGTGTATTTGAAACACTATTTTTAGCTTCTATGGATTCTAAATCTTTTAATAGCAACTTTGTTATTAGCAAATTATTATTTAGACAACTTAAGTGAAGAGGTATATCACCAATATAATTTTTTTCATTTAAATTTGCACCTTTTTGAATGAGTGTTTTTACCATTTTTTCATTATTATTTTGAGTAGCTAAATGTAAGGGGGTGTCTGATAAATCATTTTTATTTGTCCTGTTTACTGGACAATTCAATGATATAAGCCAATAAGCCACTTGATCATGATTATGTTTAAGAGCCATACACAATAAATAATACAGGTCTGGCCAAATTTTAGATTTGTACAAATTGAAACACTCATTGATGTTTTGCAATATATTTAATTTTCCATCTCTAGCTGAATTAATTATTAAGTTAGACCAAATTTCTAAAGCTTCAAAATCAATTAATTGACTGTTCTCTTGATAATATGATTTAAATTTTCCGTCTATAATTTTGATAATTATGTCTTCCCATAAACTATCCATTGTTTTAATGTCTATAGTATCTTCTCTGCAAAATCAAAATTATTTTTAAACAAATTTTTTTATTAATTTTCTTTGATTTTTATAACTGAAACTTTTACCATATTAATTTATACCCTATTTTGTTTTCACTTTAAACATTCACATATGTTGTACTTGATTTTTACAGATAATCTCTTTATAGTTTAATGAATAAACAGCATGCAATTATATTAATAGATATTAATTTACATATATCGTCATATACTTTTGTAAATAAACAATATGGCTCCAACCAGAACCACCAAAAAATTGCATATTATTTTGATAGTACTAGATATTGTCTTCATTTTACATATTTATAAATTTGACCAATACATTTTGCAATATAATAATTTTTTATAAATAATAATAATTTATGAACCTTTTTTGCAATAATTGATATCTGGTACACAAATATTTTTGCACATACTATATACACCGGCTAAATTATATATAAACAAATAAACACGTGTTTTCTTCCTTATATTTATTAACGTAGTATATACTCTCTGTCGACTCTTCTCGGAAAATCTTTATCCAAATATAAATAATATTATAAAAGGTATTGGCCATTGGGCCAGCCCTTCCCCGCTCCAAAAGGGAATTGGAACTATAGTAACTGTGAATAAACGGCGATTTTTAGGGACTATAGTCTGGGATAGATAGATACTGGGCCATTCTTTTTTTTTGCTTTTTGCTTTAACCATGGTTATAAGGGACGATTTCATGGAGTATATTCTTACTAGATTCTAGGGGCACTATAGTAGAAATAATTAATTATTAATAAAAATTTATTAAAATTCTGCTCCATAAAATTGCCCCGTAGCAAAATTTTAATAATTTTTAGTGATAATTACTAGAGTTCAATTGAAGTCAACTCTAGTGATCCTAGAATATAGTAAAAATATGCTCCATGAAATGGCACCTATACTCTTAATCACGGTTTTACCTCCGTGTTCTTAATAAATAATTATTTTTTTTTATTAATAATTAATTAAATATGACAAAAATAAAAATATTAAATTTTTTTAACTCTTTACTAACCTAAAATCGCACTTATTTTTGAATTATTTGCAATTATCTGCCAAAAAATTGAGAAAAAAATATATGGTACTTAATGAAGATTATTGTTTATTTAAATTACAATACATTTATTCAATTTTAGATAACAATATTTTTTAAATCATTGATAAGAGCCCATGTAAAATACATTATACGTATACATTGTTTTTCATAGTCAGCTGTCTTAAGCACACACAGGATAGCAGACGAATTATCTGATGTATTCATATACTTATTTAAGATAATTTGGAAGATAATAATTACAAATTACACGGGTTTATTTAAAGTTAAAAAGATATAATGTCACTAAAACATGTTATCATAGGTTAATAAATAATTTAATATTTGTGTAAACAGTGATATTCCCACCTTTATATGAAAAACATTTTTTTCAGGAGGCGGAACAGGATATATAGGTTCATGTTTATCAAAAAAATTATGTCACTCAGGTTTCAAAACAACAATTATATCTCGAATGCCAGGTCCAGATAACATGTCATGGGTAATTTCTTTTTTAAAATAAATATTTACTTAGTTTTTCAAGTATTCATTCATTTTTTTTTTTTTGCAAAGCATGATTTAGAAAGAAATGGATTACCAAAAGATACACATGCTGTTGTTAATGTTGCAGGACAAAATATTTTAGATTTTAAACAACGATGGACACCAGGTTTTAAACAAAATGTATGGAACAGCCGAGTTAAAACCACCAAAGCATTAAGAAATGCTTTGCTAAAATCAGATGCAAAAGTGTTTATTACAATATCTGGGGTTGCTTATTATCCACCTGATGAAAAAGAATATAATGAAGACAGTGTGTGTAATAAGTACGATTTCTTATCAGGTAATTTAATAAATTTTGAAATTTCGTAGCTAGGAAAATAAAATCTATGAAATTTCTAAAGAGTTATGTCATGAGTGGGAAGATGCTGCCAAGTTACCTTCTGATTCAAAAGTGAGACAAACTACAATCAGATCTGGTGTTGTACTGGGTAGACATGGAGGAATGATCAAGCAAATTTTTCTACCATTTTTTTTTGGTGTAGGTGGGCCGATAGGAAATGGTAAACAACATATGCCTTGGATACATATTCATGATATAGTTAATTTATTTAAATTTGCAATAGAAAATGAAAATATTACTGGAATATTAAATGGAGTAGCTCCTCAAGTAATAAAAACTATCATATATTGAATTGATTTTCTTTTTAATAATTAAAAATTAATTTTGCAGCTAATAACAAATGAACAATTTACAAAAACTTTTGCATCTGCACTAAAAAGGCCAGCTTTTTTTCCCCTCCCTCCGCTTGTTTTAAATACTCTTTTAAATGAAGAAAGATCAAAGGTATATATTGTTTGCAATAATTTAATCAAATTACTATTATTAATAATTACATTTTTTTAAGATTATGTTGGAAGGTCAAAAAGTTATTCCTAAAAGGGTACTAGATTATGGTTTCAATTACCAATTTCCAACAATTGAAAAAGCTTGTTCACAGTTTGCACATCTTCACATTATTGATTCGTATTAGATTTTTACAAATAAATATGCTTTGTAAATAAATAAATAGAGTACTAATGTAAGAAATTAAATTTTGAATAATGTTTATGAGTGTACAAATATATATTTAGAATAAATGAAGTCATATAAATATAAAAATCTATTACATATTTCATTTATTATAACTTACAGTTTTTGGATTTGCAAGAGAACTTAAAAATCTTCATTATGTTATTAATAAGATACAAAAAGTAAGTATCCGGACAAAAATCAAATTGTCAATAAACTGTCTAGTATTTCTGTTTTGACTTTTTGAGCAACCAAATGACTTATATAAGGCTATAAGATCCAAAATTAAATATACCCGCCACGCTGCTGCAGGAGGCATGTCACGCTCTCTATAAATAAAAAAAAGTTTTTCTTTTACGATTCTTTTTTAAAGTATAGAGTATTTTCACTGACCCTTAAAGGATAAATTAAATTTTCTATTGCATTAATTAACAATTGTTTCTCTCAAACCTTTTTTATTTCTCAAATTTCTTGAAAAAAAAAGACATCGAAATATAAATATCGAATGACATATGTTTCGATCGGGGATAAATATCGCTCGATATAAAAAATATCGAATAATATCGAAAATCACTAATTCACTCTGTTGAGAGTCTCAAGTTGAGAGTGCAATGGCGAAAAGAATATGTAAATGACAAAAAAGGCGATCCCAATAGTTAGATCCGAGGTGGTGCAAAAAAATCGTGTAAAATGTATCTCTATTTTGTATAATAGGCGTCTTATAATTAAAAAACAAAAATAGAGCTTATAATTATATTGCTATTTATTAGCTTAAACATTATTGCAAGTATGTTTTAAAAGTTACAAAAGAGAAATAAAAATCTTGGAAAATGAGTTTTTCTGTCAAAAAAACTGGTGGTCGAATGTGGCACGAAGCAAGAAAGCAGGAGAAGAAAATTCGTGGTATGCTGGTTGATTATCGTCGTCGTGCTGAACGCCGGAAAGATTACTATGAAAAAATTGTAAAAGCATAAGAAATTTCATTAGTTATTTTTATTAGATTTTCATTATTCATTTTTTATTGACTAGTCTTTTTTATTTAGAAATCTGATCCTACTCAATTTCTTCAACTCCATGGCAGACCTTGTAAGATTCATTTAGATCCTGCAATTGCTGCAGCTGGTGATAGTCCTGTCACTATGTATGTATAATTAATTAATGCACAATATTATATTCATGTACACAGGATATTAAAAAATTTTATAAATCTTTGAAAAAAAATCTTTTTAGGATGCCTTGGCAGGGTAAGGAAGATAATTTAATTGATCGTTTTGATGTAAGAGCGCATTTAGATTGGATTCCGGAACCTCCAGATAGTGTTGAAGTTAATATTCCATTAACAACTGAAGACCGTCACATAAATTATGAACGATATAGAATAATTGTTCAAAATGAATTTCTTGGAGGTAGATTTTTAAATTTTATATTTTGATTATATTGTATTCATTTAGTTATTTTAATTTTAAAATTTCAATAATTTTCAGTAACTGAAGAAAAATTTTTACACCAAATACATATTGAAGAACAATTTGGTTCTTCAAAACCAGATTTATTGAAAGATAAAAAGAAATCGACTAATAATGCTGCTATTGGTTACAACTATGAAACCGAAGAAGGGATTGCAGAAACTGTTAAACAACCAGACCAATTGGATGAAGAAAAACAGGATGATGAAGATAGTGATATTGATTTAGATATTTGTGTTGAAGTTTCTCAAATTGAAACATCTCAAGCGCATGAAATGAATTTAGTTGGACAAAAATATGGATTACTTGGCTCTGATTATTTTAGCTTTTTAACGCAAGATTTTGAAGAAGCTGAATCCTTAAGGCAGGCTCGGAAGCAGGAAGAAGAAAAAGCAATGTACTCTGTAAGACTCGTTTTTTAAATAATTAAAAATGTTTAAAAACAAAAAAACTTTGAAAAATTATTAAAAATTTAGGGCCGAAGGTCTAGAAGGGAAAGAAGAGCATTTAGAGAAAAAAAAATGATTGGACGAATTATGAGTCCTCCAAGGTAGTTTTATTTAAAATAAATCTTCATAGTAAATACTCTATACAATTGACCAATTTCATTATTAATTTTTTTATTATTACATGTTTTAGTTATGCAGCAAGAGAAAGTCCTGATTATAATCCTTATAGAAAATCATCATCAAAATCTCGATCGAATTCTCCTACAAATGCTGGTCAAATAACGTATATAACAAGTTTTGGAGGGGAGGAAGAAATCCCTCAAAGTAGTACTTCCCAAAATACTGGATCAAGTTCTAAAAAAATTAATTATGCACAATTAAGAAGAAGAAAGTCTGACAGTCCAGTTTTTAATGACCACAGTAAAGTATTAAAAAAGTCAAAGGTCTCAAGATCACGTAGCAGATCTTGCTCTCGGAATAGGTCTTATAAAAATAATAGCAAAAGATACAGATCTTATTCAAGGTATAATCATAAATAAATTCAAAAGTTAATTCCCTTTCTCTTTGCAATATATTCTTTTTTTTTTTATTTAGATCTAGGAGAAATCATTCAAGATCTAGAAAATATTCAAGATCACGATCAAGAAGTCGTTGCAGGCGTTATCGCTCTTCATCAAGATCAAGAACTCGAGACAGAAGTAGATCACGCGGTAGGTGTAGGTCTAGAAGTTATTCAACTTCAAAATCAAAATCTCGATCAAGATCATATTCCAGAATAAGATCAAGGTCAAAATCTAGAAGAAGAAGGAGAACGTATTCTAGTAGTAGTTGTTCAAGATCACGTTCAAAATCCAGACGCAGAAGTCGAACCAGAGAGGGAAGAAGGCTTTACTCACGATCTAAGTCACCACTGCATGCAAAAGCTAGATCGATTTCTAGAACACGTGAAAAATCTAAATCATTATCAAGAGCAAAATCAAATTCCAAAACTAAATCAAGTTCAAGATCAAGATCAAAATCCAGAATAAGATCTAGATCCAGCTCTAAATCTAGGTCAGGTTCTACTTATAAATCAAAATATAAATATAAATCAAAATCAAGAAGTAAGTCCTTGAGCGATAGAAAATCAAGTTCTAAATCGTCAAGTACTAGTCGTTCTTGTAACAGACGCTCTAAAAGTCAAGAAAATAATATGCCAGCAATATCAAGGTTTGCATATCCTATTAATTCAATTTATAACTAAAATGTTATTATATAATTTTAATCTTTAGGTATTATGGTAGAAGAGGAAAATCTTCAAGTTTGGAATTAGAATTATCAGACAGTGAGCAAAAAAATACACAAATAGGATCAAAGACATTTTCAAATGCTAACATGTAAGAATAATTTTTTTGTGTAATTAACTTGTATATTTGCAGTCTATGCTTTATGAATTGGAGTATTAACCTGGTTTTATTTAACTTACTAATAAGCAAATATTTTCAAATCACCAATTAAATTAAATCCTTTTTTTGAAAAATTATTACAATTTCTTTTTCTTATTTTAAAATTTAAATTAGAACTAAAAGTTTTCGATGAGTTATTTTTTCAGTAAACTAATCACGATTAATTTAGTCTTTTTTTTAATGGGTATATTTGCTGCTATAAACTATTTTTGTCAATCTAAGTTTTTTCTTAATACAGGGTGGCCACATTTCTGGAATTCTGGAAAGTCAGGGAATGTCAGGGAATTTTTTTTAGGTCAGGGAAAATCAGGGAATGTCAGGGAATAATTTCTTATTTCTGGAATTTATTTTTTTTTTATATAAATTAACAAATTTTTTCATTTAATAACTACTTAGAAGGGAGTTTTAGTTGGGTATTTAAGGTTGAATCAGGTGGATAAAAATAGCATTTTTTGATTTATGATTTCTGGAAATCGATGCTTCTGGAATGTTTAATTCTTCTATCCATTTATCAAATTATATGTCCCTTAGAATTCAAAAACAAAAATTTGGAAATTTATTAACTACAGGTGGAGATATTAGCGCTTAAAATTTCGTTTATTTTTGAGCTACTAAATCAATCAAGATTTTTTTATAAAGCTTCTGATTTTAAGAATCTACTATGATTATAATATTTAGGACATTATTTGTATCGATTCACTAAAAAAAAATTCAATTTTTAAGAATAATATAAAATATTTTCAAGATTTTTGATTTTGGACCTATAACGTATAATTTTCAAAATATCAATTTATTTGGGGAAAAATTTAGAACATGAAAAATTTTTTTCAGTGAATCGATGCTAAATAATGTCCTAAATATTATATTCAAAGGTTTTTAAAATCAGAAACTATAAAAAAGTCTTGATTAATTTATTAGTTCAAAAATGAAGGGAATTTTAAGCGCTAATATCTCCATCTGCAGTCAATAAATTTTCAAAATTTTTGTTTTTGAATTCTAAGGGACATATAACTTAATAAATGGCTATAAGAATGAAACATTCCAGAAGCATCGGTTTACAGAAATCTTAAATCGAAAAATGCTATTTTTATCCACCTGATTCAACTTTAAATTTAATAATATATTTTGAAAAAGAAAATGTCTGAAATTTACTAAAATTTGTCTATAGGAAAATCTGGGAAGTCAGGAAATTTGGTATGTAAAATTTTGTCGAAACACTAAAAAAGTATTGGAAAATTAAAAAAAAATAGTCTGGAAAGTCAGGGAATTTTAAAATTTCAGTTACGTGGCCACCCTGTAATATTTTGGATACTTATAAAGGAGGGCGAGTTATTAGTTATTAACATTTAAATTTTTAGTGAGTTAGTTACAAAGTTTATTCTAAAAAATTGTATGCTATGCACATAATGCTTAAAAAATATCCTTGTTAAAACTCCTATTTATACGAATCTTTAGGCCACCACTAGATATTATAAAAAATATTTGGCTAATAATATTATTCTAATTTTTAGGAACAAGACTAAAGCTGGGTTAAGTACAAATTCTGGTGGCGGACACAAAGTCAGTAAGAACCGTAACGCTATCATTAGTCGTTTAAGGCACCATGCAAAGAAAATCCATATACTGTTTTTCCTATTTTTATTATAAGTTCTTTTAAGATAGTAATTATTTAGCGAACTAGCATGATAATAAAAAATAATTTATTATAATTATTTTTAAGAATGCAATCCAAAATTTATTTTGTTTTATTTTATTCATATTAATGGGCGAAAATCCTTTTTATAACATTTTTATTTTACCTAAAAAGCTTAAAAATATTGATAGATATTTCATGCATCAATTTTTTTATTATTTTTTTTTTTTTTTACTTTACTATACTGAAAAACTTTGCACGAATAAAATAAATTTAGCATTTAATTAAAGTATATTAAGGGAAATGGAAAAAAATAATGAAATTAATTTAGTTTATATAAAATTGAAAATTCAAGAATCTTAATAAGTTTTAGTATAATTAAAAATAATTTACAAATTTCAGCAAACAAAAATTACCCCCCAAGAGCGGCTTAAAAAGAAAATGCAAGCTTTGCTTAACAGACAATGTAAGAGCAAAAAGTACCAAAAAATTGTATAACTCATTCTAATGAATATTAATTTAAAATTTAGATAAAGCTGATAAAAAAGCTGAGCAACTTAGAATAGAAAAAATAGAGCAGCAGCGTCAAGACAGAGAAGATGAATTACGTGAAATGTCTCTGAAACTTCGTAGAAAGTAAATATACAATAAAAATAAAAAAAAATTTTGTATATTAAATAAAATTACTTTTAGACAAAGAGAACGTAGACATAGATATGAAGGTCATAGTTCCGATTCCCGCTCATCTTCATCACGTTCTCCAAGTGTAGATAGAAGGTCTAGAGATTCAAATCGTAGAGACAGAAGAAATAGAAATAGTGACAATGATCGTGATCGAGACAGAGGTCGTCATAGAAGTCGCGATCGAGTAGATAGCAGAAATAGGGAAAGACACGATTCTAGAAGAAGATATCGTAGTCCTCCTTTGCGGACAAGAAACTCAAGGAGTCCAAAAAATCACAGGTTTAATATTTTCTTCGTTTTTAATTAATTATTATTTATTTTATGAAAATTTTACTTAATTTTTAATTATAATATTACAGAAGTCTAGTGGATTACTAAGAAAATGTTATGATTTAATGAATTAAGTGATATATTGTTTGAAATTGGGTGATACTATTATATATAATTTATATAGCATTAATTAAAAATTTTTACTTTGTATATTGCGTCAATTATTGTATTATTATAATAAAGTATCTTATTATATTGATAAAAATTTGTATTTTTTTTTTCACTCATCACGTGACCATAATATATTATATTAATATTTTTTTGATTATTTTGCATAAAAAATACTTCAAAAAGTTTGTTTCTATAATTGAAATTGTATAGTATTAGTATAGATTATTGTGATCATTTATTTACAATGCTGTCTAATCTTTGTTTTGGAGTATTAACAAGTAAGATCAATCATTTTATTTAAATTAAAAAAAAAATTAAGAAATAAATAAAATTATGTCTTAACCAAATAAGATTGAGGTTATAAGAGTATTTGCTTATTTATAAAATCTTTTAAATTTAGTCAGCGACAGATGCTATGCAAAAGAAGAAGAAGATAAAAGTGGACCATTATTGATAAATTTAATTCTAGATAATAAGATAACTTTGCAAAATTGCTGCGTTGTAAAGAAAGATATAGTCCCTGATGATGAAAATTTAATATCGGTAAATAAATAATTAATTTTTGTGATTTTACTAATTTTTCATTTTATGATGAATTTTCATATAGTCAACATTAGTTAAATGGTCTGATGAATTTAAATTACATGTAATTATTACCACTGGAGGAACTGGTTTTTCAAAGAGAGATGTTACACCGGAAGCGACAAAGAAAATAATTGATAAAGAAGCTTTGAGCTTAAGCTATGCTATGC
The DNA here is from genome assembly GCA_022575985.1 of Anagrus nilaparvatae. NCBI lineage: Eukaryota > Metazoa > Arthropoda > Insecta > Hymenoptera > Mymaridae > Anagrus > Anagrus nilaparvatae. The sequence continues at coordinate 25,758,048 of JAKSXM010000231.1, read as the reverse complement.
TCATGGAGGGTTTAAAAAATACTAAATTGGCCATGTTATCTAGGTAATGCCAACATTTTAATCTTTTAATTAATTTTATTTATAAAACTATATTTATTTTTTAAGAGCTGTTTGTGGCATACGTGGGAATACTTTAATTATTAATTTTCCTGGTTCTCCAAAAGCAGTAAAAGAATGCTTCTTGGCCATTTATGAAATCATACCACATGCTGCTGATTTGATATTAGATTCAAAAGAACTCATTCAAACTGTACATAATGACATGCAAGAACTTAATACGCATAAATGCTGTCATAGAAGATCAAATGGACAACTTGAATTGGATAATATTGCTGGTCGCCACAGAGAGTCTCCGTTTCCAATGGTTTCTTATGAAAAATCTATAAATATTTTAAAAAGTACAATAACTGATCCACCAAAAGTAATAAAAGTTTCTATTTGGGAAGCACATGGAAAAGTGCTTGCCGAAAATATATTTTCGCAATGTGACTTGCCTCCTTTTAGAGCTTCAATTAAGGATGGGTATGCAGTTCTAGCAGCAGATGGAAAAGGATTGCGAAAAGTTGTTGGTGGTATCGAGGCAGGACAAATTGTAAGATATTTAATTTAAAAAAATATAATTATTGTATTTAATATTTTTATCTGAATTCCACAAGCCAAGAGACGTTAAAATTAAATCTGGCTACTGTGTTAGGATTAATACTGGAGCACCGATTCCTAATGGTGAGCAAAAATAATAATTGTAATAGCAGGAGAAATTTTTTTTTTTTTCCTTTTCATAACATTTTACCTTCTTTAATAGATGCAACAGCAGTTGTACAAGTAGAAGATACTAAATTAATAGAAAAAACAGAGGATGGTAAAGATGAAAAATTGATCGAAATTTTAACTGAACCAAGTATTAATCAAGACATTAGGTAATTGATATAATAAATTGTAGAACTTTAATTTCTCTTCTATTTTAATGTGTCTTAATAATTTTTAGGTCAATTGGGAGTGATATTAAGAAAGGTAGTGAAGTTTTGAAATCCGGAATGAAACTTGGTGCAGTAGAAATGGGTATTCTGGCAGCTTGTGGTTGTTCTGATATATTAGTAACTAAAACACCAGTTATTGGTATTTTATCAACTGGTAACGAATTGCAAAATCCTGGTGAGCCATTACAGCCAGGACATGTTTACGACAGCAATAAAATAACTTTAGTTATGTTACTAAAAGAAAATGGCTATGATGCCAAAGATTTTGGCATAGTCAAAGACGAGTATGCATTAATATATTACGTTTGTGAAATAGCAATTTGGTTAAACATAGATTTTAATTTTTAGAGAATCAATTATGATAGAGGCTATAAAGAATAGCTTAAATAAAGTTGACGTACTTATAACTACAGGATCAGTATCTATGGGTGACCGTGATATGTTAAAACCAATTTTACAAAAAGTATTTCATTCAACTATACATTTTGGTAAATTAAAACTGGCAAATTTTTATTTATTGCAATTTTTAAATTAACAAAATAATATTCTTAGGGCGGGTAAATTTGAAACCTGGAAAACCAACAACATATGCCACTTGTGATTATAATGGTCTGAAAAAATATATTATGTGCCTTCCAGGAAATCCTGTTTCTGCAACAGTTACAGCATATTTATACGTTTTTCCGCTACTGAATTTATTACTTGGAAATAATACCGAGCCAATTATTATAAAAGCAAAAGTAAAAAAAATCTATTAATGATTCTTATCTAGTTAAGTAAAGATTTTAAATAATTGATTTTTTAACAGGTAACTCAAAAATATATATTAGATCCAAGACCTGAGTTTGCTAGAGCCATTCTTGAGTGGAAAAATGATGAAGAATATCCTTTAGCTTTCAGTACTGGTAATCAAATAAGCAGTAAACTTACAAGTTGTAAAAATGCAAATGCTTTGTTGATTTTACCAGAAAAATCTGACAAAAAGAAAGCAATTAATTCTGGTGAATTAGTTTCAGCAATTTTGTTAACTTGTAATAAACAAAATACTAATAGTTTATAGATGTTTAAATTTTTAAACTTACACTTTGTTACTTTTTATACATATTTTATATATCAATATGATCATATTTATAATACAAATATTAAAATATATATTTTTTAGTAATTTTTTACTTAAAGTTTTTAGCTATTATAAGTCTATTTAAAACATTATCATTTAAATATTTAAAAATTCCTTCTGCACATGGATCAGGGAAGTCTTTTCCAGTTAAAAATTTTAATGAATCATTAGCTAAATTTATCAAAAACTTTCTTTTTAGTCCTCTTTTCGTTTGAAAATCAAGTATGCATCCAAAGTGAGGAAATTTTTTATTTAATTTTTCACTTGATTTAATAATATTTAGTAAGATTTCATTTTTAACATATACAGCCATTTCATTGGAGTTTTTATATAAAAGATGGTAAAGTGTTGTGTATTTACTTATTTTAATACTTTTCAAGATACTTATTTCTTTTTCATACTCAGATTGTAATATGGTATCAGAATGTAAAAAATCAATTTCATTTTCTCTTTTTGAAATTTCATTAAAAATCGATTTATTTTTTTCGCTCATAAAATAATTAATAAATTTTAACTTTTTAACATAAATTCTAAATGGATAAATTAATTGTTCATGTTTAAAAGCTTTTACTAGCGCAGTTTCTTGAAATGTATCTTCTATATTAATGTTACAATAATATTCTAAAATCATATGAACCCCGGCATAAAAATCGTTTTCTGCAGCTATGTGTAAGGGAGTTTCTCCAAATTTATTTTGAGCGTTTACATCTGCTCCATTTTTTAAAAGCTTATCTACTATTTGAATTAACCCAGCTGATACTGCAGTATGAAGAGGAGTGTCCAAATTAATGCATTTTGTGTTTACATCTGCATTGTATTTTAGAAGAGTATCAACAAACCTGTACCAACTTTTTTGAACAGAAATATGTAAAAAAGTTTTATTAAAACGATCTCTTGTATTTTTATTTGCACCATTTTTAATTAATAGTTCAAAAATGTTTAATTGATACTCACTAAATGCTACTTCAATAGATGTTAAATTATCTTTTGATTTAAAATTAATATTTGAATTAAAATTTAAAAGTATCTCAATTATTTCTAGTTTTCCGTTTTTAATAGCTACCTCAAATAAAGAGTCTTTTGTGTCATCATTGGTAGCGCTAGTTCCATTCTTTAAAAAAGTATAAATGATATCTTTACGAGCAAGACAATAATGGCATATTTCAAATAAATTAAACTTAAAATATTTTTTTTGACAACAGCAATGTAATTCTTGTTTGAATAGTAAAACTAAAAGATTAAAACATCCTATTCTTTTGCTTATAGTCAAAATTGTATCCATACTAAAAATTTGTATACTACAAAATCAAAATAAATCATAATTAATTATTAAAAAAACAATTTTTTCAATAGAAGATTTAATCTTTACTTTAGAAATATTGTTCTCTTGTTTTAACTATTCTTGCATGTTATTTTATTTTTAAAATAAAAATTTTTTAGGTTACCACCCGTCAACATTACTGAAATTTTTAAGATGCCTTTATAATATATATATATATATATGTTAATATATGTTTGCAAGGCTTGAAGATACAAATTAAAAAAAATACTAACAAAATAAAAAGAACTAAATAACTGTATTTTGATGTTCTTAATCAAAATTGGCCTAAACCGGTAATTTTACTCAAAAATTTATATTTTGGAGCAAATTACCCCTGTGACCGATAAGATTTTCATATTATAATTTTTTGTATAGAATGAGTGCCACTAAAAACGCATTAATTAGTTTTAGCATCTGCTTCTCAAAAAAAAATTAACTAATAACATAAAATAATTCAGTTTTTTCTAAATTGTTATAAATTTGCAACACATATATATTATAAACAAAAAATGTTAATCAGAATAAATTAGTTTTCAAACAAAATTAACTTGCAGTAGCGCCATCGCTGGTCGTATTTAGTAAAATGGCTGATGTGCATGGGGTTCTTCGCTTTGGATATTGCAGAAAAAGGGCAGGGACGTCGCGAGTGCACGGCGGCTCACGCTCGTCATCGTGGTTGTTACAGTTTAATAATAAAATAACAATGTTGCAATGAAAAATATCATATAAAATAATGTGTAATACGATCATCTGAGTTATCTTAAACATTTTATTAATTTAATTTTATATTTAAACTAAAGAATTTTTAATAAAAAACATAAAAAAGTGTAATCATCGCGCATTATAAAGTGGCGCTCGTCGCCAGCAATATAGAAAAAGCAGCCAGCCACACAGAGAATATATCAGCAGTAAGTAGCAGCAAACAGCAGCAGCAGCAACAGAGAGCCTTTATAGACTCTCGATAAATGCACATATTTTATATTAAAATATGCATCTTTACTAATATATTATTTGTTTACTATTTTGAATAAAATTATTAATATTTAACAAGCGCAAAGAAGAAAATTTCTAATAAATGTTTAATATTAATAATAAAAAAAGATCGAGTGCATAGGTATACAATAAAAAGTGTGTGTTTAAGTGTGTTTTATTTTGATTGTGAATATAAATAGTTTACTGTGCATATTAATTATTTACATGTGACGTGTGACGGATTCAGTGAATGAATTCGGATTAATAATAATAACATATTTATGAAAAAGGACTCGCGAGAAAGCAAATAAAATAAGTGGCGGGACCTTTAAATCAAAAGTAAACAAAAGAGAGTAAGAGAAAGAAAAAAAAAAGAAAGACAATCATCACAATATACACAAGTGTTTACTGAATTCGTGAGTTAGTGAGTGTGTGTTTTTAAGTGTTTTGTATACAAATTATCTTAAAATTATAAAAAAAAAATAGGCATATTAGTGTCGATGATAAGTGCAACTAATTACAATATTAGGTTTTTCCGATAGAAAAGAAGAAAAAAGAGAAAGGTAATTTTAAAAATCTTATCTTATTCTAAAATAAATAAATAAATAATGATAAAGGTTTACATAGATAATTTAAGGACTCCTTTTTATAACCTATTCTCAGACTCTTAGAAATGCATAAAACTCAGGAAAATAACGTTATCCTGATACGCTTGAGTTCGTCTCCTCGTAAAATGAGAAGAAAAAAAATAACATTTATTAACTCACCTATTCTATACACAAATACAAATATTTTTCACCCATACAGAAACACCTGCGCTTCTTGGCTTGGAAAATCTTATCATATAAGTTTATGTATGTGTGTTTCGTGTTTGTACAATGCAATACATGTAATAAGTTTTTTCTATAGTATTGTAAATCATCGCACGATTTTTCATTTCATTGCATCTTTAAAAAAAATGAAAAATAAATTCTTTATTTATAAACAATGTTACTTTACTTGTTTGAAAATTCATATGTTATAAAATTTTCAGCTAATCGTTTAGAAAATCTTATAATTAATTTATGATAATTTCCCTAATAAAATAATTCCAAGCTTTAAAAGAAAAAATAACATTAATAATTAATTGAATAAAGTGATATAATTAGAAATATAAACATATAATTTAAAAAATAATTACAATAATAATTAAATTACCCGCTATACAAAAAAAAAAAATTACCCTTAAGTAAATTTCTCTTTACTTCGTATGCGCAACGTCTTTGCGTCCCCGGTGATGTGTCTAGCCTAGCAGGAAAGCAAGGGTCGTATAACTTTAAGGGCGAGAGCCGCCTTTCTCATCTACAAGAGGTGCGAATCGATCGGTTCCCTTTAGTTTTTTTTGGTGGTATACAATACTTAATGCTTTGAAAAAGAAAAAAAAATTGCCCCCTTTTTTAATTTTTAAATGAATATATTATTAAAAAGGCAGTACTTTATTCAAACGGTAATTTTTTTCGTATGTTTTTATACCGGTGTGCTCTTTTGTATTTGTAATAAATGAAAAATTTATTTTTTGTATTGTAGCACTTTATACACTTTTGATTACTTACTTCTATTTATATAAAAAAAAAAGAGTCCATACCTATGTGTATATCCCTTTTATTTAATACGTGTGTGTTTAGTTGAATTACTTTTTGAATGGTAAATATAGCTAGAATGTATATTGATAAAATAAATATGAAACAACGTATATAGAAAACCGATTAACTTCTCACGAAATGCATATAATAAGCTTTCACCGATGCCACTAATATTAATTCAATATATTAAAATCTGGCACATTTAATTTATCATATTGCTTTTAATTATTATTACTATAGTATATAAATATTTATATTAATTAATTAATTATTTATTATACGTACTACATACTATATTATTTACAACGTTTTTTATATATCGGTCATTCCAAGTTAAATGATGAAAGAAATTCCTTTTTACATTTGCAAACTTTTTTACTTTATAACCTGTACCTGGACGGAAAATTATCCCTACTAAAATTGTAGCAAAAATGGATTCATTCCACTCATTTCAATCGAAATTAACATTTTATGTGATATTTTTTAAGTTGCTTTCGGATTTAACAACATTTAACAAATAGACACTGCTAAGAATAGAAATTTTACCTTTATCTTCAACAAAATAATCAAATGTCCAAAACTAAAATCCGTGTATGCTGTTTTGGACATTCGAATAAAATACATGTCGAAAACCACATTTTTAAGTATTCTTATTTCTTAGACATCTTAATTAAATGCATAAAAAAGGAAGAAAATGATTTTTTTTGTTATAAATTTAATGTTTGATGATTACTTGATCAAATAAATGCAAAAAAGTTGTTATTGTTAAAAAAATATAAACAAAATATTAATTTTACGTATCTCGTATTCTTAGTATTTTTGTTAAAAAACGATACCATATCAAGTAGTCAATTTTTATTCAAGGTTTTATTATTATAAATAATAAATAATTTCCAAACAAACTAGATAGAGAAGAAAGCAAACGTTTAAAGAATATTTTTTTTTAAATTATATATCTTTTCACTTATTTCTATCTTAGTTATTTGGTAAAATAACGCTTGGTGTTCAAAACCGCATCGATGTCCACCACCCCATCCTTAACCCTATTTGCTGGTTTAGAGAAGACCATACAAATGAGAGAAAAACGGAAAAAAAATATTTTTTCCTTAAAATAATCTTCTGAATTTGTCCTGAACGAAAATTTAACAGAACTAAAATGATGGCAAAAACGGATTCACTCCAATAATTTTCAATCAACTTCAGATCAACTTACGTCAGTTTCTTTGTCAACTTGTTTTCAATACTTTTTATATGTCGGAAAAAACTAGAACTATTCCCTTTCTCAAGAAATCAAGAAATCAAAAAAAAATTATAAAATTTTAGGTTTTTAAGCAGAATAATAATAATACATGATTATGTGCTTGTAAAGAGAGGGCCTATCAGTTTTCAGTATATTTCAATTTTGACAAGAGCTTTGGTTTTAGATTCAATTTACAGCAATGGAATATCTCGATCTACAAAATGAAAAATTTCATTAAAACTCGAAAAAATCTTATTGCTACACTGAAAAAAAATCCACTTGCCGCAAACGGAATTCTGCTTGCTTGTAGCTAGTAGAATTTTTTATTTCGTTAAACGATTGCAAATTACTTAAAACGTTAAAGAAAATTTAAAAAAAATTTTTTTCCCTCTTACTTGGGATGTACGTATATCGGTATAATGAGATTTTTTGAGAAATTTTTTGAAAAAAAAAAGAATTTTTTTTTTTTTAAATTATCTTTACGTTTTAAGTCATTTACAATTGTTTGCGAAGAAAAAAGATTCTGCTAGCCACAAGCGGAATTTTTTTTAGTGTAAATTCATATCTCGATTCATATGAAAACTTTTGTAGATTTAATTTAAAATTTTTGCCATATTCACTGGAAACCTTTTTGGCAAAATGGCATGTAAAATTTGTAGAAATATTTATATAGTATGTTTTGACCTTTATTTATTAGTAATTCATTAAAGGAAATCGCTCGGGAACTCGTATAGGGAATAAGATCCTAAAAATTTCAATTCATAAGAGAGCACCTCGAGAGCACCTATGAAACTTCATTGAAGGTAAAGATTAATAATTTGCCAAATATAACTTTTGATTGGGTAAATACATGTATAAATAGTCCTTAAACTTTATAATTTAAAATACCTTTGGTGAAACCTAGGGTGATACTGAATAACAATATAGTAATATTATAAAAATAATTGCGCTATAAAAAATTCGTAAAAAATATACGCTGATGCCAAGTCAATATGGCTTGACACACATCAATAAACACCTTAAATGCGGCGAAGCCAATGCTTTCTATACCTTCAGCCTTATTTTTGATTTGACGGGTGATCGGTTGTCGCAGTTAAGATTAGATTTAAGTCAGCTGATTTTTGACTTGTGGTTAATATATGTATACATGTTAATATACGTTTTTATATTGACTTGTGGTAAATGTGTATATGCACTGTAAAAAGTAACTTTTTTATATTAACAAAAAAATTAGAACCGAGATTAGAACATTTTCGAAACATTAGTAAATTTTTGATAAAATTTGTAAATATTCGAAAAAAATAAAAAATTTACTAAATTTAGTATATTAACGAAAAATTCGAGTATTCTCGATTTTTTTTTGTGAATTCGCAAGAAAAATTGATAATTTACAAATTTTTTTCGAAAATTTACAAAAAATAGTTGTTAATTTTCAGAAAATAGTTGTGAATTTACAACAGTTTTCGTAAATTTATAACAAAAAAATCAAGAAATTTCAAATTTTTCGATATAGTATATTTACAGCTCGAGTCCAGAAAAGTAAAGAATCTCCCATTCTTTATTTATGGATAAGGGCCGTATCAAATTTTTCTGTGGCTTTCAGGATGTCGTGAATATCATTTAATTTTATAAAATAAAATGCTAGTTGGGATTTAATTTTTGTATTAAAATCTATTAATAAGGGTTTGCAGAATGATTATTAATAAGATTGACCGCAGAAATTGAAAGAGCAACTGCTGTTTTTAAAATGGGAAAAAATCTGTCAGTAACATTTATAAGTTTTCATGATGAAAATCCTATTGACTATTTACGTTCGTTTGGAAAAATATAATTTAAGATATTAACCGATATTAACTTAAAGATATTGACTAAAAGTTAACATTAGGTCTGGAAAGTTAGGGAAGAATGAAATAAAGTCAGAGAAACTTACTAATTTTTGGGCTGGAAAGACAGGGATATTAGTTTTTAAAAAATAGTGGAAACCCTGCTATAAAATGAGAGACATTGATCACATCTGCGACATTATTTATCATCGATTCATTAAAATAAATTTCAATTCCTAACAATAGTATAAAATATTTTTCAAGATTTTTGATTTTAGAGCTAACCTATAATTTTCAAAGTATCGATTTATTCAGAAAAAAATTTAGAAAATAAAAACATTTTTATAGTGAATCAATGCTATATGCAATAGTATTGGTAATGTATATACTAAATATTATATTCAAAGATTTTTAAAATCAGAAACTTTATAAAAGTCTTGATTAATTTAGTACACTGCTAAAAATACCCTATGGTAATTATACAAAATTTTCCTGAAAATTTTCGTAAATTAACTAAAATTCGTAAATTTACTAAAAAAAAATCGTAATTTTAAGGTCGATCGTAAATTTACGATTTTTTCGTAATTTTACAATTTTTTTTAGTAAATTTACCATTTTTTGTGTGTATATTGGTGTATATTTACGATTTTTTAGATGTATATATACATATATATACAACAAAATTTCGTAAATTCACGATCTTTTCGTATATTAACGAGTTTGTTGTAAAACTATTTATTTAGTAATTTAGTAAAAAAAATTTATTTCGTAAAATTGCGGCAAATTCGTAATTTTATACGATAATTTCGTATATTTACCAAATTTTACCGTATTTTTAACAGTGTAGCTCAAAAATGAATTAAATTTTAAGCGCTAATGTCTCCGTCTGCAGTCAATAAATTCTCGATAAATTAAAAAAAAATTTTTTTAATACTCTAAGGGACATGTAACTTGATCAATGGCTATTCAAATCAAGGATTTCAGAAGTTCCGATCTCTAGAAATCTTAAAACGAAAAATGCTATTTTTATCCACCTGATTCAACCTTAATAGTTTGCTTGATAGTTTTGGTATGATTTTTGATTAAAATTTTGTTCATTGCAGTTTGGCCTCAAGCATTTATTTCTAGTCATAATTTAATCAGGTTCTTGGTCAGTTCTTGGTTGATGTTTTTGCTTGCTACACTTTGAATTTTATTATTTTAATTTGTACCCTGATTTGAACATATTTTGTTAAAAAAATCGCAAAATCAAATATAAAAATAAAAAAAATCAGATTTTCACGTTGTTAATTTAATTTGCGATATCTCCATGGATTATTAGAGTATCTTTAAAAAACATTCAAAACTAAATAAAATATAAAACAGCAATCTTTTTAAATAAAAAAAAAGAGGTTTTTAGTGTGCCATGTTGCAGAAAATATTCTCTTTTACCGTTCTTCTATCTTTTTCTTTCATACATAAAAAATATATTTGCAATGTTTATAAAAAAAAATGTATTTTGTTTGTTTGTGTTGAATTTGCGAGAGAAAGCGAGCGGCGAAAGGACTTAACTTAGAGTAGTGTATATCTCGTATAGTAAATTTTTTTATGATAGTGTAATTTGTAATATTTACAACAGTAAATAGTAAATTATATATACAACAGTTAAATGTCACTTATTTTTTGCTCTTGTATCTTTACATAATTATTAATAAATTAAAAAAATATGAATAAAATTAAAATTTTAAATTATTATATTAATTAATAATAATTCAAGCAAATGTGCCTTAAGTATTAAATACAATAACGGTATAACGTAAAAAAAAATTGTCCTAATTACTTATACCATGAACCTGTCCATCATAACAGAAAAGTTGAGAGAGAGTAAAAACACCAGAAATTAAAAAATAGATTTAAAAAAAAAAATGGCTAAATACAAGTTTAAACTGACATATCAAGGCATTAGTCGAATGAATTAGTGTTTAATTCGGCACCTAATTAAATCTAAACGTTTCTATTAGATGTATAAAGAAATAAAGAGATAGATATGTATATGTTAAAAGAGATTTTAAGATACACGCGGAAATTTCATGCGAAATTTGTTTTTCTTTAGAGTACGGTTTTGACCTGAGGTTTATTATGTCGGAATTTAAAGGGAATGAGAATTTATATGTATGAATAAGAAGAAGAAAGTAGGCGCGTGCGTTTGTAAGTAAAAAGGTAGCTTGTGCGTTTGTATTGGTGTGTGTATGTGTACTTCAATAAAGCCAGAAGTTATACGCTTTTACGGAGTTCTTGTCTTCGAATTTTTTTTTTTATTTAAACCTTGTTTTTATTTATATATAAAATAAGCTTTTCTTTTGAGCTTTTTTTTTAAGAAGATTTTTTTTATCCTTTTTTGTTAAGTTTTTATTTTGTCAAAACTATTATACGAGTACTTACTATGTCATATAAATAAGTATAAATGTATAGAAAATGTTTGCTGAATTGCAAATATCTTTTGATAAAAAAAAATAAATTTCGAGGGTTAAAAGCAAAAAAAAAAACAGGAATATTTTTTTACGTGAATATAAATTTGATTTTTAGAGGTATTTTATCTTCTTTTGAAAGAAAAACATTTTGATAAGGTGATAATACACGTTATTGATGTATAAGCTTATTTTTATATTTGAAAAAAAAAATTCTTTTATGCGTTAATATCGTATTCAAGTCATGTTCTAAGTGGTATATGCTTTTTTGGCTTCTATAACAATTTTGAGATTCATGCTCGGATTCATGAAAATTTTATTTTAAATTTAACTTTTTTTTTGCTTTGTAATTTAAATCAGAAGAATAAATAAAATTTTATAATATTGAGTTTTCATAAAATTTATATTTTTTTTTGTGTAATAAGATTTGCAGGTAAAAATGACTACAGCACAACACATTACGTAACTTGCAAGACGTTTAAGTTAACATTAACGAATGTCTAAGTTAGTATTTTATTAAGATGTAAAAGAAATTTAGCTTGAAATACAGGAAGACAGGCTAAACAATTTAAGAGATAATTTACTAAACTATTAAGGGTACAGATTATTTTCAAGCTAATTCGAACCTAGGTTGATTAAAGAGTAAATAATGCTTCAACTGCAGACCTTCGAGGGTTCTCATATTATGGGTATACGCAGGATTCTGCAAAACACACAACATCAACCACAAACGGCACCTCAGTTAACTAACTTTTAACTATAATCGGAACACTAATAGCATGCATATTCTTATTTACTAAAACGAAAAGATTTAGGCAAAAATTCTTTTGAACTTTAATGTGGACTGGGACTTCCTGTTTAGGCTATAAAATAACTATATTGATTTAAAATATTCAGCCTATAGAGGGATAAATTTCTCCAAAAAATAAATTCAAGAAGAATCGTAGATGCGAAAAAAATGTAAAAACAATCAAAAAGTACATAAATTTCCATCTGGTCAAAGCTGATTTATTGTATAACTCGAGATATAACTTTAAAAAGAATTGAAAAATCGATTTATTCAAGCTATTGCATCCATTAAATCACTTTATAAATTAATATAAATGTTAGGAAATATGTTTTAAACAATTTGCAAGGTTGATTGACAAGGTTACACACTTAAAACCTTTCTTATTTCATACATCGTTATAATATTATAATAAAGTGTGAAAAAAATTACTAACTTTAATCACTAAGTTTATTCTACTGGAATTTTAGGCATTTTCAATTTTTGCTTCGATCATCTTTTAATTACTTTTAATTACACGTGCGTTAAATTTAGAAAAATGCAAAATAATCTAGTTTCAAAGGTTAGAATCAGGATAAAACTTTATACAAGTATTTATATAGAAATTATATAAAAATTTATAATACAGCTTTTAAACGATTCTGTATGAAATGGTACAAAACGTGTATTCCTAATACACACGAGCACATAAATCAAAAGTGTTAAATTTATAAAATGTAGCTACTCAATAACTTAATTTGATAATAAAGTTTTAAACTTTTTTTTCTGCATTCAATGGCTTATTACATTTATACTTTTAATGCCTGCTTATTCTACTACCGTTTTTATGTTAATGATTTATTTTATAAAATTTTATGCGTGGTCCTGATTTTATTTGTTTGTTACTCAGTTGGTTACTATAATGTCTTAGTTAAAATTTATTTTTACTTGAATCTGTGTAACTGCATATGCAGTTTTGTACCCTGTTTTGTACAGGTATAAACATATAGTTGTTTTACAAATAATTGATTACAACATTGGTTACATTTTTAAATTCATAATTATAGTTAAACAAAATTAATACATTCTATATAGGGCTGATCAAAAAATACGCAAAACATGCATGCATGGTTAAACAAAAATGTTCCGGTCCTATCTAAACAATATTATTCGTTTTATGTTTTTTTTTTAACATCTCCTATGTAAAATGTAAATATGTTAATATAGTTATTTACGACTTTTCCGAGGACTTTTCATTACTCCAGCATATGTATAATTTTTCACAATTTTATAACTAATTCTATAACTAATCTATCTATATACCTTGTACAAAAATCAAAATCTCTACATTTCTGAATCAAAGCATTAAGTTTCATTCAGTTTCACTTTAAAAATTTTTGTATTTTTTATTTTTTTAATATTGGTTAAGCAAAATCAATACATTCTTTCTTAGAATACTTTAATAATTTTTTTTCTCCATCCACTTTTCAACTTTTTCTATATTCCTCTGATATTCCTGGCTCAAAAAACATTAAAACATTTATGTTTAAAGAAGCTCACCACGCTCTGGTGCCCCTTTTTCCCCTGCATATTTCAGAATTTTAGTAGCTTGCTTATTTTTCAATATTTTTGAATAAAATTTTTAAAGAATTTAAATGAAGAATTTATTTTGTATACTTATCATTTATTTGGTTATTATTTTTTAATAATTAAAAATTGAATTTATATTTTAATAAAGTTTATTTGGGAAAATAAACTGATAAATAACATTGTTTTAAATACCATTAATTTTTGATTAAATATAATTAAATTTTATTTTTCATTTTCTTAATCAAATTTAAATAGTTCCCACTAAATAGAATCACTCTGTAAAATTTTCCATAAAACTTTTAAGAGAAAATTTATTAAACTAGTTTACCTTATTGATGCTTCGCATAATCATTATTATAGTAATATCCTCAATATCAGAGAAACCACAGTTCAAATATTTGGTTTACGCAAGCTATATAAAGGCCAATACAATGCATATATATCTACTATCCGCAGAATTATGCTTGAACGCTTACATATCTTGTCCATATCCTCTATATGAATAAAGAAGCTGAATCAATATGCATGCATTAATCGACATTAATACACCCTACTTGACAACGTTGATTTTTCAATGTTTATAAAACATTTAACAGTGTCGAACAGCTACATTGCGACATTGGCATCAATTTTTCACTTGAAATTTATTTGGTCGCCTGCAAACAAAAATAGTATATTTTTATCCTAGGCCACAAAAATAAAGAATGGCCCAGATCGCACGTAAATTGCAATCCGAGGCTTTTTTTACGGCCGAGGCCAAAACATAATTTTTCTTCGTCAGTGGCTAGAAAACACGTATTTTCGAATCACGCTACGGCCGGGAAATACGTGTTTTCTGGCCACTGACAAGAAAAATTATTTAGTTGGGTATGACCTTCCGTGAAACTTGCAATCGGTAAATTCAAATTTCTCTTCATACTCAATAACCTACTGTATTCACAATGATTATTTTTAGAGGTGTACGGTTACCGGACCCGAAGCTTCGGGCAATCTGGGATTTTTTCGAGTCGGTTCGGGTCGGTCTTCGGTCATAACCGAAAAGCTTCAGAATTCTGAAGATATAGTTTTTTAATCTGAAATTTCCCTGGTAATACGATCTTATGATTCTTTTTGCGAAAAATTTACATTCACGCTTAAAATTGAGAATAAAAGACTCGACCCGTAAATTCGGGTAACCGCACACCCCTAATTATTTTATTTGGATTAAAAATAAGTTATTTTGTTTCATTCTATTAAAATGAATATACAATAGATAGTATTTTATTATTAAAATCAAAAATAAATGAATTTAATAGCACCCTCAAGAGTCTGAGAATATTAAATATTTTAAAAAGCTCTAAAGTTACAAACGAGTTCATTATTATTCAACGTATATTATTTTCCCTTTCAAATTACTCCCTACTTATCATAATTTATTAAATTTTTTACCTATAATTTTTCTTTTTCAGAAATTTTTTATTCTACTTTGCAATCTGATTATTACCAGAAGTGGGTTTAATTGACATGCAAACTTCAAAAATGATGGTATTAAGGTAAGAGGCTGAGTTTTTCTTTCTTGCTACAGAATTTGATCATTATTAGTTTCTGCAAATTGTCTTTCTCAAAATTTTAAAATGTGAAGAAAATAAGTAATGAAGCCTCAGAAGAAGGCAGTGATCTGCCGCAAGGCAGCCAAAACATCGCCGGTTGCCAAAAAGCGCTGCCCTTCTCCGGAGAAACTTGCCAATGATTCAAAAAAGGATAAGCGGACAAAAAAATTTGATAAATTGGATAAGTTAGATAAAGTAGAAAAGCTCGAAAAATCAGAGAAGGACGAGCCAAAAAAGCGAATAGAAGTATTTGAAAAAAAAAAATTTTTCAAAGAAGATAGAAAAGAAAAATTTGAAAAATTTGAGGAAAAAAAGAAATTAATTAAAGACCCGGAAAAAATAGATAAAAAGCCAGTTGAAAAAATGGTGGAGAAAAAAATTGAAAAAGTTGAGTCAAAAGATGATATTGATTCAAAAGAGGTTTCAGATAAAAAGAAAGCTGGAAAACCAGAAGAAAAAACCAAGCATGAAAATTTTTCTCCAGAAGCAAAAAAGAAGATTGAGAAGTTTGATGAAAAAAAACAAGTTGTAAAAAGTGCGGAAGCGAATCCTGAAGATAAAGTTAAGCTAATGAATGGTAATGAAAAAAAATTAACAGCTTCTGAGGAAAAATTAAATGATAAAGAAGCCGTTCTATCTAAAAAGAAGCTGAAAGATGATAAAAAGAAGGATAATAAATTATTAAAATTAGATTCCAAGGAAAACCCAAAAATTTTAACTGCCAAAGATAATAAAAAAGTGGAAAGAAGAAAATCTCCAGATAAAGAAGCAGTAATAAAAACGTCACCTGTCAGAACAAAAAAAGAACCGAAAATTAAAACTACGCCTCCAAAAAAGGCTGTACAAAAGAAAACGGTCTTGGCAAAAAAATTGCCTTTGTCAGTAATGAAGACTTTAATAGATAAAAAAACAAAACTAGTCAAACCTTCGGGAATAGAGGCGCCTTCAACACCAATCGACAATAAAGAAATAAAAAAGGCAACGAAAAAAATGCCTAAAGATGGTATTCTGTCCAAAAGCAAACAAATATTATTGAAAAAATTTAAGGACGAAATAAAGCCATTTAAGACAAAACTGCCTCAAAAGTATACAAAAACGGGGATTATATTGAAAAAAGAGGACAAATTAAAAAATGGCGTTGAAAAAACAATTTTTAAGAAAAAGTTTGAATCCAAAGATAGCGAGAAAAATTTAAATGAAACAAAAAAATTAAACAGCAGCAATGAAGATGTTTATGAATTTAAAACGGAAACATTTAAAAACGATTTTTTCGAATTCAGAGAGGAAATGAAAAAGAATAATAAGATATTAATAAAACCTAAACCTCTCAAAAAATTGTTAAAAAAGACAAACAATGATAAAAACGGAAAAAATGACAGTGAATCGGAAAAAAGTGAATCGAATTCTGATGAAGCTAGTAGTAAACAAACAAAAGCAAATCATAATAACTTTAAAAAATCGGTTACAAAACAAGAATCGCAGAATGATAACGTTTCAAAAGTCAATTTAAAAGTTGAAGTAGTAAATGGTGACAATACAGAAAGTTCTTCTAATCCTTCGGTGTCTGATTCAAGTGATGAGGATTATATGAAAAAAACAAAAGGAAGAAACGTTAAAAAGAAGAAAGAAAAGTTAGACGAAGAACAAAAAATGTCTAATAGAATGAGACTTTTTGGATTTTGGAATAATCCTAAACCTCCTCGTGTTGCCTCATTAAATGCTTTGGCGAAAGTTCATTTATTATATGAAAATGAAGCAGGTGGAGTATACTTAGGAGGATTTTGCAAGCCGAAACTAGAAAAAGACAAAGACAAAGATAAGGATCAAGATAAAGATAAAGATAATGATAAAGATAAAGAAAAAGATAAGGAAAAAGATAAAGATAAGGAAATAGAGAAGGATAGCAGCAATGATAGAGAAAGAGAAAAGGATAAAGATAAGGAAAAAGACAAAGATAAAGATAAGAATAAAGATAAAGATAAAGATAAAGATAAAGAAAAAGCGAAAGAAAAATTGAAAAAATGTAAAGATGAAAAAGAAGATTTGAAGGAAATAATTAAAGAAATAGAAAAGAAATGCAAAAAAGAAGAAATCTCAAAAAGGAAATTAAGAAAAGTACCAGGGCTACGTGGTAAACACTATGAGATTCATGATAAATTATTATCTACTTCATCATCAGAAGAAGAAGAGCAAAAAGGAACAAAAGCAGAGGCGCCATCAGGTGTTGCAAAAAAACCAAGAACCAAAAGAAGAAAAAAGAACACAGAAGTTATGGATCTAAAAGATATGGTGGTTTGTAAAAGAATGGCCAGCTTAAATGCTACCGCAATGCTAGCAGCGTCTTATCAGGATGAAAAAAATTATCGTGCTGAAACAACTAGCAGCAGCGAAGCATCGTGCACTGATTCGGATATTGAATTATTAAAAAAACAAACAGAAGCTGATAAGCGTAAGCAAAAAAAGAATAAAAATAGTTCTGATTCTGAAGAAATATTGAAACCTTCGAAGAAAGTTGTCATTGTCAATCAAGATACAGATGTTACGATAACAGGTAAATAAATTAATCATTGCAAATTTTATGTAAAATTTTTCGTAATTTTAATTTATAACTAAACCTTTTAAAAAAATTATTAATGATTTCTAAAACTTTATTAACAAGTTTATAAAGACGAGAAATTTTAAATTAATTTTATTTTTTAAAGGCGTTTATGTCAATCAAACTCGATCAACGCATCATGAAGAATTTTGCAGTATCGCCGGTATGCAATACAGAATTAGTTCAACAAGTCATACACAAACAGCAGCCACAGCAGTTGCTACCGAAATTCGTGAGCAAGTAAGTAATAAATCATTGTAGGTTAAGATTTTTTTTGTATTAACGTAATAAAAACCCTTTTTTAAATTTTCAGAAAGAACAACCAACCAAATCATACACACCATTAGGAGCACTTTCTTCTATGCAACCTCCTGGTGCACAAGCTAACTGCACAAATATGTCACCTAGAAGGCATTCGGCATTTTCTGCTCCTCATCAACACGGTAAGTTTATTTTTCTTTTTTTTTCATTATATATTAAAATTTTTGTGAAAAATGTTTTTTGAGATACAAATTAATTCTGTAAACATAAGTAGATAAAGTCTAGTAACGGTTAGACGATCATAGGGCATTTTTTATTTTAAATCATATTTTTTTCATCATGCAATATTTTTTGCAAAGATAAAAAAAATAAATCTTGAAACCTGCAGCTTACAGCCTCGTAGTTCCAAAATGACTATAAACTGATTTTATAATTTGCGCATTAAAATTTTTTAAAAATAAAATCGAAAGTTTGACAAAAATTATAATTAAATTCACTCTTTTCACCAAAAATAAAAAAAAGAAAAGAAATTTTATTAACTCTTGAAATAGAAAAAAAAGTGGGCAGTTTAATAATATTTATTCTAATTACATACGTGTATTGTTTAAAAACACCTGGTTTAAATTGAATGCAATCTTGATTATCTTCTTTTTCTACTTGTTTGGGCATAAAAAAAGCAGATACAGTGTAGACACAGAAAAAAAAGGAATATTATATGATGAATATCTAATAAAAGTGCTAATTCAATCTTCTCATTGTTATCTTTTTATTTCACGTGTAAAAAAAAGGAAAAATTATATCCGAAATTTAGCCTTGTCAAATAATTTAAATCGGGAATAAAAAAAAATCAAAAAACACAGGAAATAGCAGCAGCAAATATATAATATACAGTACACACCTGCCATCCTGCTGCACCCGTTTCTTCTTAAAAAAAAAATTCTTTAACTCTTTTTTATAACCTAAAAAAAAATCTTAAACCTCATTATTTTTTTTAAAGTAACAATTTTGAAATTTATTCATTTATCAATAAAAATATTTCTGTTCTCTATTTTGTTTTCAACCCTCAAAATATGAAAAAAATATAACAAATAAATAATTCATTCTCGGTATCATATTTCGAATTCTCACACCCTCAGCAACCCCCATAACAATAACAATAACAATAATACCAATGTAACTAACTATAAAGAATGAAAAAGTAACAACAATACAAAAATGGTAAAGAGGATCAGTGGATAATTGCGTGAGAATGTAATTTATAAATTGCGATTTTATTCTTTCTTGAATATGTATACATGTAACCAGGAAAGAGGGGCTCAGAGATTAAAAATAACTTTTTTTTTCCCACTTTTTTTCAAATTTTTACACAATCAATGATCAATTTACCTTGGATTTAAAAGTAATAAACATTATTTTTCATCAGAATATTTTTCAAAGTCTCTTTGAACTGCATTTTTAAAGCCTTTGTTGTAACTGCAAAGAATTTCAATGAGATCTAAATTGAGAGGAAACTATTTAGATTACTGTTCGACTTCTTGCGTTGAATCAAGGCACTAGTCACTGTTTATTCAAAAACTTCTCTTTTCTCTTTTTTGTTACTATAAACTATCACTTTCGGTTTATCCGAATTTAATAAGAATTTTTAGACATCCCAAAAATTTAAATGAAAATGCCAAAAAATCAAACGCGTAAACTTGAGTTGTCTAATTATGGAAAATAAGAGGATATTAGATATCATAATCGTGTTCAGCGACAAAAATACACGCAAATATGAGTAAACAAGATGTATAACAATTAAACACATATTTTAATTTTTTCCTGCTATAGTAGCAATGATTTAGAGGCCACAAATATAATACGCATATGCCAAATCCCAAATCGTGCACTCCGAAATCAAGATGTTATCTATTTAATTATTAAGGAAAAATATAGTTTCAAATATAGATCCAAATAGTTGCGTTACAATCAAAATTTTTAATAAAGGTTCCACGAATGCATTTATAAAAATCATTTAAAATAAAAAAAAATAATTACAAAGTCCTGTATAAAACAGACATTTTTCATCCCTAAAAATTATGCAAACGCACTTGAAATATGAATAAATGTAAATAAAAGAGAATTAAAAAAAAATCGCGGTATAAAAATTTTTTTTTATCCTTTAGCTGTTTATGTCTATATGCATGTGTGTATAAAATGCGCGCGCAATTATATCCATTATTATATTTAATTTTTGTTTATATAATACGTGTAATAAAAATAATATGTAATATTTCGCTTAAAATTCCAATTATTCGTGTATGTTTAAACATGATAAGCATGCTAATAATACACTAGATTCGGAATATAAATAACCAAATCGTAGCCAAAAAGTTTTTAACCATTTTTTAACCATTTTAAATTATATATATAGTAAAGTAAATATAAAACACAAATAATATGAATAAATAAAAATGAGTTTTGCGAAAATTTTATTCCGCATTTATTTCACATAAAGGAGTACAAATGACATTGTAATTCCTAATAAGTATCTACACTATATTTATAATACTGCTCAATCAATGTATATGTTCTTTATATGGCTATTTCCAGTTAAAATGGACTCATTTTAAGTTTTTTAAATATTTATATATTATTTTTCAATAACGCATTAGACAGGGAGCTGCAGATTTTGATCAGGGATGATTACTCTGGGCTCACAGCCCTGCTAATAAAAAAGAAGTAACATAATAGCAACAAAACTTAACCGGAATCTGGAATATTTCGGAAAGAATTTTAGAATGCAGAATTTTTGAAAAGCCCTTCTTCAGGAAAATTTTAGATATTTCTAAAGTGCTGCACAAAAAAAAGTAAAAATTATCAGATTTGGCTTATTTTTAAAATTCCAAAAAAATATTAAAATTTTGCCTGAAAAGAGTCTTAAGCAAATTTCAAAAGAAATCCGAAAATTAGTTTAAAATTATCATTTATAGTAACAGCAATAGCTGGCTCCAAAAATTCTGTTTTGTACTTTCTTGTTCTTTTAGAGACTATTATAGTATCTATAAACGATAAGAAAAATCTCAGACGGTAATAAAATTGTTGTATTAAATGAAAATACAGAAAGCTTTCATGATAATGCTTTGTTTTCTGGATATAAATACTAGAACTTCAGGTGTTAGTACTATCTAACATTTCAACATGTTAAGTTGTCATGTGATATTAGCACCTGAAATTCTTCACAAAATAAATCATGATTCATGAGCATAGCTGCTTCTTGTATTTTCATTTACAGGCTTCCCACCTTATACGCGATTCGCTAATTATGGCACTTCTGTTTGTTACGCGTTTTTCCCTTGATATACGCGGTTCCAATTTTCAATTTTGAAATTTGAATTTTTTTCGATCGTTTTTGTTTTTATTTACAAAAACATAATCAAATATTTGACAAATTGTCATTAAAACAAACTAAACGGGCAAGCAACAAATGAGCATCAGACAGTTATTCAAGTTCTGGTCAGCACATCACGAGAAATTTGTGTGAAGGATTCGCTGATATGCAAGAATCAGAAGTTGTAGAAATTGTCTCACCTGGAAAGGATTTGTAAACAGTTGAAGATGTAGAAGAAATTGTAGATTCGGCTCATAAAAAAATTAGTCTACCGGAAGACGAAGTTGATGAAACGGAAAAAAATTTTACACTGTATCATTTCCTTTTTCCTCATAAGAATAATATTTTTTTATACGAGGATTTTTTATACGCAAAATGTAACCATTCTTTTCCGGAACGCATAGAAGTTCGCGTAGAAGTTTTTTTTTCTTAAGGAACATCTCTTTTTCCTGGAAATCCGAATTTTCCATCTATTTTTTTAAAATTTTATTTAAAAAGTTTTGGGTAACTCAGAAATGAAAAACGCGGATTTCGACAAGTAGCTAAATCTTTTTGACACCTATTGCCAATTTCTCGTTCACGATTTTTTTTCAAATGTGCCTCAAGAAACACAAAATGTATTACTGAGCTTGCAGCTTGAATACCTCAAAGACAGTTGACAAGATGAGTCAGATTCGAAAATCCAGTGGTGATTCAGATCTATGATACTTAAAAAAATTGTTTTGAATTCTGGTGATGATTTTAGCTGAATATAGCCATATAGGAATATACTACATTACTTTAGTATGAAACATGAGGCGCTTTGCGAATATCTCTGTGTATTTCGCCGGCATTCGATTGATAAATAAGTGGGGATATTTATTATCTCTCTCTAACATGCACATATATTATTTCCTTTTCATGCATATTCTTCACATGCTCACGATTTCTTTGGAAGCTTCTCGTACATAGTTAGTCACTAAAACGTATATAGAAGTGTTAGTAAGATAAAGAAAAAAGATAAAGATAGAAAGAAACGAGTCGAAAAGAGAGAAAAATCTCCCTGTTGGTGTCGGAACTACGCAGTCCATCGGGTTTTTTTCGTTTCTCGTGCAGCGGCTTTTAGTATTATTTTCTGTTTTCTGCAGCAGTAGCACAAAAGCGGCAAACAAACTTACACATATTAATACATAGCATAACCCCTTTTAACATCCAATAATTTTTCCATTGATATTTAATATAAATATAGGAAAAAGCATCGTGTGGTTAATGGTTATATAATATTTGAAACGTGGACAAGTTTATGTATGATAACGATATTGTGTATGCATGTGGGTAGTTTTTTAGTGTTATAACTCATAGTATGCAAGAATAACGTGACTTCCAACTTCTTCGCATTACCTGTATTTATGTGACTCAGTGCTTTTTTTATAACCTTGAACAACAAACGTGATATCCAATATTTACGGAAATTTTTTTGCCTTTCTAAGGGTTGAAGAAGGTTTCTTTGCAAGAATATTTAAAAGATGTTTGTATTTCTTTAGTTGGGAAAAATAAAAACAATTTGCTAGTTTTTTCAAAAAACAAACGTTACTCAAACGCAAAAAAAGTTTCGTCTTATTTCTGCAAGAAAAAGACACGTTAGAAGAAAAGAGAAAAAAAGTGTAATAAGGGTCAGTTTTTGTCCTTTTTTTTCTTTTGGATATTTTGTATCTGAAACTATTTTTATAAGGGTGAGAATTTGAGATTCCCCTCTTCCTTACTTACGTTCGTCTTCTTTATTTTTTTTTGTGCCAAATAACTAACTGTCATTTTGAAATAAGAACGTTATAATTTTTTTTACCGGTAAGTTTTGTAAAGATTTAGAGAAAAAAAAATTTTATTCAGTTATATTTTAAGTAAGAGCATTTTTACTTGATTCATATAGAGAGAATTTATTTATTTACATCAATTTGCAAAATTTTCTTGTGAGATAAAAAGTTAAATTTATTCATAACTTAATTTTGTTAATCAATAAAGATTAAGATTGTGCTGCAAACAAGTTTTTGATCAAATAAAAGTTTGCTGCTGCTTAACGTAGCTTCTAAAAAAGTTATTTGCTAAAAACTTGGTCAAATTAGTTTTATTAAAAATTTATATATTTTGTGCAAATCAAAAGAAACAACAAAATTTTTGGCAATCGGATTTTTAATTTTCTGCAATACGAAAATCAAAAATTTAGAAATGACATTAAAATAGCAAAATATTACGCAACAAGTTTCTAAAATAAATATCTTTTTTTTTTATCACCAACGTGATCCTTGCAAGCACGTGTACAACATGTGAGTTGCATATCTTATTTATTTTTATACATTGCAGTGCAGAAAACTTGGACAATGCAATGAGATAACTAACTTATTTAAGGATTAAAGTTAGTTAAAGGGTAAAACTATAATTTGAGCTTAAAAGTATCTTTGTTTTTAAAAAATTTAAATCAAATTGAAATTTTGCGGGGGTAATTAATTTATTGATGCTACCAATTATTACAACTTAAATTAACTTAAAAGATGATTGAACGATCTTTTAGTACCCAGATCGTTTCTTTATACTTTCAGGATAAATTTAGAAATTAGAAAAAAAATTTTAGATTAGAAGGTTTCAAAAAGTTGTTTTACAGATTAGTCTAAAGTTTCAAAGCTCAACTTTAGTAATAAAAAGTTACAGTATTTCTTGCTTGGAATTATTACATAATTGTTACAAGATTCTTAATGATAAAAAGTTGTATAAAAATGAGAGCTAACTAAATTGAAAGCAAAATTATGAAATTTGGAAGATAGCACAAAAAGCTCCGTCTTAAACGATTAGATAATAATTAGCTTTGTTTTGTGGACTAGATGCTTTTTTAACTGATTAAATAATCCTGAAAGTATATGAATAAATTTAAGCAGTAATTAAAATTGTTATTAAACTCTCCAACTACACTGTAAAAAGTAACTTTATAAGATTTACAAAAAAAATCGAATTTTTTCGAAAAATTAGTGAATTTTCAAAAAATTTTGTAAATATACGAAAAAAGTCGTAAATTAACTAAATTTAGCATATTATCGAAAAATTCGAGAATTCTCGATTTTTTTTTGTAAATTTACGAAAAAAGTTATAAAGTCACAGCTATTTTTCGGAAATTTATAACTATTTTTTGAAAATTTTCGAGAAAAAAATTGAAAATTGTCAATTTTTCTTGCGAATTCACCAAAAAAAATTCGAAAATATTCGAATTTTTTGTTAATATACTAAATTTAGTAAATTTACGAGTTTTTTCGAACATCTACTAATTTTTTTGAAAATTTACTAATTTTTCGAAAATGTTCTAATTTTTTTGTTAATATAAGAAAGTTACTTTTTACAGTGTAGGTTTTTTCTAAACTTTTAATTAAAAAAATCAAAACTTTATATAACTTAAATATTTGAATATAGGTAAACAATGATCAATCATTAGTTAAATATTAGTTTTAAAAAAGTAATTTATTCAATTTTTTAAACTGGTGTATTTAATATGATTTATCTCGCAATTTTTACTAATACTTTATTCTATCAAACAAGAATTGTTTTTATATCAAAAAGATTTAGATGGCAAAAAAAATTGCATTATTTTTTTTTGTTTAGCTCGGTATTGATCATTCTAAAACAGATCGATTTTTCAAAACGGTTATGCGCATTGCAAATTCTCAAAAATATTATAATTTGAATTTTAAAAAAATTTCTCTCTTTAACATCAAGTAAATATGCTTTTAAAACAAATAAAATAATTGTTAAATTATCAATAACAGGGTGAAATGAAATTCAAAAGGATTTTGAAGACCTACGAGTGGTTTGAAAAGTACATGCTTTAAAGTAACAAATTAATGTATTATTAAATAATAATAATAATAACGAAAGACAGTGTAACGAGAATATAATGGATTAGTTTGCGTGATGGGCAAATATGTCGCCTGACGTTTTCTAAGTAAAAAAAAAATAAAAAAAAATTACGAAACACTTTTGAAATTATTGATTTTCTTGAAAAAGTTTTGTTATTTTGGAACTTTGAGTTGGCTAAGCAGCTGTCGATGTAAAGAAAAAAACAAAATATTAATAAATAAGGAGAAAAACATAACGTTAAAGATGATTACAGCAGGTGAGTTTGTTGATTTTAAATATTCATTTTTATGTATTTAAAGAAAAAAATTATTAAAAGATCTTATCGAATTTTATTTAACTTATCAGTAAAATTACTGAATTGCCATATACAAAACTTGAAAATTACATAAAGTAATTACCCTAAATTCTAAAATTGATTTACTTTTCGTAAAAGACGTTATTCAAAAACCTGAGGTATATATTAAAAGGTTCCAACATTCTAGACTCCTAACAAAGACATTTTATAAATTTGCGCTATTCAAACTTAAAAAAAGTAGAATTGAAAATCGAACAAATAAAAATTAATATATTTATTTGCAAGGTAAACATTATATTTTGAAAAGTATAGCGAACGACCCAAATTGTTCTGCAGAGACCTTCGAATTAAAAATTTTTAAAAATTGTAAGCTCAAAAAATAAACCTCAAATATAGTACGTATAGACTGTGATCTAGGCTTGCATCTAGTATAATTTTCTAGGCTCTATTTTATTACTGGTAAGAAAATTACTATAAAGTAAGAAATTTTAAAATTACTTATGTGGAAATTAAATTCATTAAATTTAAGATTCCATATTTAATATTGAATTTGGACAGAATTGCGTTTAGTAACGAATAATTGTAATACTTAAAAGTTTAGATCAGGGTTTAGATTCTATTTTTTTTTTAAATAAAAAAAATTTGTTAGTTCAAAAAATTAAAAATTTTCATTTAATTATAAAAAAATTTATGCCTGAATATTAAAAATTGAAATTAATTTACAAAAGTAATCCCCATACTGGCATAAATATTTTTAAAATTAGAAGTTTTTTTTTCTACATATTTTGTAGATTTTATATCTTATAGATTTAGTAAGATATCGTCATGTCAAATGTCTAAAGTTTTCTATCAACTGACAGATTTATTGAGATTTATTCAACAGCCTTACATTGCAAAGTTTAATAAGTTGACAGTTTATGCATATTTTCTCAAATATTTCATTTCTAATATTCTTTTTATAAGTTTTCTGGAAATTTTTTTAAAATCGTTTTTATCGCTTAATAAAACTTGAATAAAACTTATAATGAATAAGCCTTGCTAAATATAGTAAAAAAAAGCATAGAAAATTTTGAAACTGCACTTAACCTTAATTTTTCCAAGAGAATTTGAGTAGTCAATTTGGTTTTTGTTCTGAAAATTTATAGAAAATAAAAATTTATTTTAGATACGTGTTTTTCTTTGTTTAATAAAAATCGTTCTTTCAACATGATTTTGATAGGAATTTAAATGTGGCGTTTCTCAAAGCTGGCTGATTTGCATTAATAACTAATGTAATTAAAGTATCTCATGAAATCGAAAATTTAGTTTGTCTTTACGGTTTTTGGACTTTTTCAAGATGGTAGACACTAAAATGGCAACAATAATTATTATTAAAAAAACGAATTTAAAAAATTTTTCAACTAGTGACTTTATTTTTAAATTCTGTCATCATTTTGGTGTCCGCCATTTTGGAAAATTTTGAAAATATTTAAAATATACTTTTGGGAGTTACTTTTTCTTAAATTCCATTAATTATGCTGATTTTCAAAATAAATTTAATATTATAAATTAGTTAATTTTGAGAGGCTGTATTTTATATGTTCCACTTAAAAATTAAAAAAATCAGACCTACAGAAACTGGAAGGACAACTCTTTACATGTATATAGAAGAACATTTTTGTCAAATTGAACCTTTTTTTAAGTTTTCTACAGATGCAAAACCAATCGACTACTCAAATTTGTTGGATGGGTTAATGAAAATTGAATAAGTCACAAGTTTAAGTTTTGGAATAATTTTCAATATACTTTTTTTGGGAGCCAAAGAGTGAAATTATATTACTTAAAAAAAATAAAATAGAAGAATTGCCTTTGACAGATAATGTAGAATAAATAAAGATATTTAAATGACATTAGAATAGATTTCCTAAGGTAAGGAAGTAAATAGTTTTATTTAATAAAGCAATAAAAAAGAAAGGATAATAAAGTTATTTCAATTGTAAAAAATACATTTAATTAGATGTAAATTCAATAAAAAAAAATTATCCTTTTTATAAATAAAGTATTAACTTTCTGATTTGGTAAAACTTTCTAAAATTGAATCTAAAAAAAATTTTATTATTTTTTTATTTTTTTTTTTTAATAAAAATAAAAATAATTTTTATGATGCATTTTTTAAAAGAAGAATGTGTACTACTTGCGTGTATTGTGTATATGTACTTTCGTTTAGTGTGTACGGTAGTAATATAATTTCGGTCAGGGACGTCGAGGATCGTCTGGTTAATAATGGCCGAATAACATTTAAAGTGAGAAAATAAAACAAGTAATGAAAGCTTATATACCTTTTTTTTTAATTTTCAAGACATATTTTTTAGTTTTTATTTGTTTTTTAGAATTTAATTAATCTTTCTATACAAAAATGATTACGTACTGGCAAAGAGAAGAAAATACATTTAAAAGCAAATTAACGTTATAATTAATTGAATATTTTTTTATTTTCAAATAAAAACACATTTTTTATCATTTTGCTGATAAAGAAAAAAAATACACGCTTATAAATGAAAGAATAAGCATCTTGCAAACATGTAAAGCAACACTTATTTAAAAAACAACAAAATGTTTAGGGTTTTTATTTTTCAAATTTTACATTTGGTATACAAAGTAGGAGCAAAAATTTACTTTTATTCTGAATATTTTGGAGTTTTTCAACTTTTAAGAGTTAGAAAAGCCTGTTTAAAAAAAAAACTACATAAAAACAGTTTAATGCTTTTATTTTATGATTAAAGAAAGTTGTTGCGAATTTTCAAACATATCTCCAAGTTGAGAACCACTGCCGATTCTGACGCCATTTCGATATTTTACAGTCGCTTTTGTATTGGATATTTCATTGCAATTAATAACATTTAATTAATTTAATTGATGTTCAATATTTACATGTACACACGAATGCAGGTATATTCGACCTCGAGTTATTTTGAATTTTAATGTAAACAATACTGAATGCTTTAGCTCAATCGATCCATTTTAGCCAGTGCAGTAAAATAATTTATTATGTTATTTTTATAAAAATTATTTTATGCTTTTTATATAATTATAGGTACAATAATTTTTTAACTAATGAAAAAGATATTTCAAGAATTTTATTAGATATTTATTAAGGTTTGTCAGATTTGGTGTTTTAGAGAGCTGGTTCCTGTTAGAATTTTTTTGCTTCCAAATAGTTAATTTATTAATATTTATATAAATATTTAATTTTTGGAAAGATTTAGGCGCTTTTATGGATTTTACAATATTACATATTAGAAGCAGTAAAAAAATATTTAAAATTTTTAAAAATTCAAAGCAGATAATTTTTTTAAAAAACTAATTCTAAACTTTTTTTTCCTATATTTTTTTTAAAAAATCCATAAAATATATACTTAAAAATTCTTCGCTACCTCAGAAATTCAATTCTCAGCCAACTAAAAACTCAGTTGCAAATTTTTCGTGAAGAAAATCACAAGATTCTTTGCAACTTATTGTTAGTTCAACTCTTTGAAGTTTTTAGTTAGTTGAGGGTTGGTCAAATTCGATTGGGTCATGCGTGTCCATTGTACGAAAATACAACTCTGAATTTTGACTTCTGCATTTAAAAAAAAATTCAATTAAAGATTTTTTAAATAGTTTTTTCAGAATTTAAAAGTACCATAAATATAGGATACATATTTTGTTGTTAATTTCAGCTTTATTTTATAAAAATTTGCTAAAAAAGACTATTAAAAAAAATGAAAGCATTAATAATTTAATACTTTAAAATAAAATGAACCATCTGAAAGTATAAATAACGAATATTATACATGCATAAATAAAGTAAGCTGAGAATCACCTGTGCTAGAATTTCATTAGCTTGCAGAAAATATACTGACATATTTTTTAAAACTTTTATAAGCTCGTAAAAGTTAACGTTCAAGTATCATTATATGACCACACACGTGAAGCTTTTCTTTATTGTTAAAAACTCTAAATGCCTCAAGATTTACACAAAACTTTCATTTTATTTTATAAAAGAAAGTTTTATTTTTATTTAATTAATAATATACTCGACGCGCATCAGACCTTCAATTAAGTATTTAAATGCAGTTGAACAAATTTTTTTTTAACGCGACGCTATTTATACGCGTTTTTATTTTTTTTAATTACGTAATTTACATTTTACTTCCTTTTTAACAGAAAAAAAATTACTAAAAAAGTTTCAACAAGATTTATTTGATAAAAAAAGTTTTATACTTAGCTATTATGAAAAAAAAAACTTTATTCTTTAATAAATATAAAATCGTGTTTAAAAAAAAAAAAAATTCTCCGAAAAACAATGAGGAAAATTCATATTTAATTATATAGGATTAAATCGTGTAATATAAATTTATCTTTCAAAGTCAATAAAACATAGTAGGTACATAATTGAAAGTTATAAATGAAAATTTGTTCAAGTGTTAAAACTAAAATATCTAACGCCTGAAAACATTGTAAATATTATCCATCTCTTTAGATACGTGGCCTCTTTTCCATTTAGCTTTAATAAACTATAGAGACGTACGATGGAGCTTCGAGTCAAAAGAGTTGCTTCTTATCGCCTATGCATGCTGGAAACTCTAAACACGCCTTTCCGCTTCGAGCGTTATGCTTAATTGTTTTATTCGTTGATTCAATCAGCAACTATTACAACAATATTTACATTTTTTAACTAAACATTTTTTGTTTGCGAAAAAAAGCTGAAATAAACACAGTTATTATACTTCTGTTGAAGATAAAAGAAAAAAAAACTATAAGAATCTTTGTAGATTCAGTCTGCATCTCTTCATGCTTCTGTAAACTTTTACAAAAGCTTTTTAAAGAAAGAATGCGATTGTATATTCCGAGAATAATAGTAACTTGCTTCTTGAGAAAAATATGTCCTCAGAGAAGGAAAAACTTACGATTTTATAATACTTTCAACTAACTATGACTCGCTGTATAAAGAAGCTCGTGGAAAATGAAAAATGACAATTTTTCCTGTTAATGTAAGCAGAAGCTTTTTTTAGAAAAACTTTAGCTAAAATCTGATGTTTAGTCAAATGAAATTTTTATCTAACGTCAAGTACTTATTTTTACTTTCATGTGAACAACTACTAAAATCAAATAAAAGTATATTTAGATGTCAAAAAATTCTGAGAAATAGCCCAAAAGGATAAATGAATTAAAACTCTGATTCGTAAATGTCACATAAAAGAAGTGTACAGGAAAAATTTTGAGTTAAAAAAAGAAAAAAAGTTAAAAGTTTTTAAAAGACTCTGCTTAAAGTTTCATTAGTTTTCATTATCTTGTCAAAATAATTAACGTAGCGGAAAAACTATCGCTTCAGAAAACATTTTAATATTTACTTTCACAGAAGTACATGACACGTTATAATATATTCACAAACACGCTATACCAGTCAATATTTTCTATGTAAATTTCAAAATAAAGATACTTCACTGGAATAGCTTTGAAGAAAAAATATTTATTAATGAATTCAGAATCGAAAATACTTGCGAACTGCAATTAAACACCTTGCTCAAGGGTATTTCTCATATTTAAAAAATCACTCGGAAAATTCAAAGTACAGGGTATCAAGTTTTTTATGCTAAAAGTTTGTGCATCGTAGAAGAAAAGTATTGCAATTTAAAAAGAAATGTTTGAAATGTGTTGACATTTTTTTTTGGTAACTGAACTATACACTCCAGGGAATTTTAAGTATCGAAACGACAGACAAATCAGAAAAGAAGAATAACAATATGAAAATAATGATATTGAAAAAGAAAATAAAAATCAAATTCAATTAAACACCTACTTCGGGAATGAATAGGAGTCAAAATAAAAACAAAATTTTAATTATTAAAATTATAATCAAAGATCCAAATATTTGGTTCTAAGCTTTAAAATATTTAGTATCTATTTACTACAACAAAGAAGAATATTGTACTTCAATTATTGTTTTCAAACAAAGCAACCTAACCTAGTAGACCCTAGGTTCACAAAGCTTATGGAAAATTAAGTTATATGGTTAAATTTTTTTATTTGTATCGTATATGAAATTCTTTTGAAAATATGTGAAATAAACGAAGTCAATATGAATCAAGAAATGAATGTCTCTATGAATAGCTATATGAAGAAAATAAAATCCTGGTTCAAGGATTGATCCTAGACTGTATTATTAACCAATTCTATATTAATTCTATATTAACCAATAATTTCATGCATTATGATTATACTTAATTTGAACGAATTATTTGCAGATCCTCAAATTCTGAAAATGAGACTAACTTGCAAACTTAATTTTCATGAAGAATAAATTGGTTAATAAAATGTTCAAAGCCCTTTCTAGACCTAATACTATTTTATCTATACCAAAGAGTATAGTCAAAGTACACAAAATTAAAAAAAAAATTAATTTAACTTAATTATAAGTACATATATTGTTAGACATTTGTTCTTATATATACTTACTAAATCATTTTACTTGCGAGAATAAAATATTCTATGTTCTAAATTATGAAGATTCATTTGTGATTTAATTAAAATTTACAAATACAAATGAATTTTGGGTCTTTTTTGTTAGTCTTCGTGAGGTCCTAACATTCTACATTTATTTTTATTGATCCAAGATTTCTATTGTATGTATTTAGATCGTCTTGTTTGTATTGAAATAAAGTATCCTTGTGCAATATTAAAAGCACCTTTTAAATCAAGAAGATGCGTTTCGTGTTAATTAAGTACTTAATTAATCGTTATAAAATTTATTAAGCTTATACTAATACAGTAAAACAATTACAGCTTTTTAATACAACATAAAACAAGTTGCGCTCTTACACATAAACTAAATAATAGCATTTTATTGAGCAATTGTAATACTTGAATGCACTTGTGCGTTTAAACATTGAAATATGGTGCAGGCTAGATAGATTGCTAAATGAACAATTTTAAAACTTTTATTATTTTATTTATTTTTCCTTTTCTCTCTCTTCTCGAGTTATGACATAATTATCATTTTAATCGCTCGCTTCAGTTTGTAAATTATTTTTAAAATTAATCAAAAATTAAATCTTTGATAATAAATAAAAAAACAAACTTTTATTTAAAAAATACAAAAGTATTTTAGATATTTTTTGCCTTTATTGTTGCAATATAAAAAAGTAACAAGCTCTATTGTTGAAAAAGTGTATTATATAAATAAAAAAGTTGTTTTATTGATTACATCAAAGAGTAGTAAATAAAAGCCATAAAATTAAATAATCTTATTAAAACGTCAAAAGCTTTTAGAGAATCGATAATTTATTTAAAAAACTTGAAAATTTTTAATTAATTGTCAATAACGGAACAGGTGGGTGCTGTATTCAAAATTTGCATGAAATCTGTTTATTGTATACCCTTAAGGGAGCTGACTACGAATCTGGGGGTAATAGATACAACCCACTGACTCTCTCTCTCTCTCTCTCTCTCTCTCTCTCTCTCTCTCTCTCGAGAACCCTGCGCGCGCACGACTATACGCTAGAATTGTTAAATAAATAACATTTCCGTTATAAACAAATCACCCTAAAATAAATCAGTCTAAATTAAATTGAATAATTATATTATGCGATATTTTTTTTACATATTATAATTTTTTAATCAAAAACTACTCAAAAAATATTAAAATTTTCTATTTTAAAATTTTGTCCTATAAGAATCACGCGAATAAGCAAAATTATTTATAATTATTTAACAATGAAGGAGTTACCCAAGGATCTTCAAATTTTACATATATATTTTTTAATATGACTTCTTGTTGTATACCAATTTCAATTAAAATCTGTACTCAAACAAAAAAAGTAGTAAATATTCAAAAAAAATATCGATCATTGTCAATTATGTAAATCAATACAAGTTGAGAAAAAAGAATTTTCCCCGTGTCTTTGAGAGAGTAAAATTCAATTTCCAGGGCCATTGGGTTGCTTTGCTTTGGAACGACGCATTTATATACCTATATTAGTTGGCGTCAGTTTTCTTCTGCTTCTCTCTCTCTTTCTATTATATCTGATTATATTGTACACCTACACACAAAGATTTTCACATTTCAGCATTGCTTTATACAAGTTTATACGATTTTACACTTTAGCTAACTTTGATGATGTCAATAAATTATCGTTTAAAGGAGAAAAAGAATAAGAAAAATGAAAATTATTAAGTAAATTTAACCCTCTTAGAAAATCTGCTGAGTTTTTGATCTTCTCTAAAAAATATTATTATAATGTTATTACGCGCTCGTGTAATATTGTTAAAACTCAAAAAATCAATTTTTATGAGAATAAAGTTTTTTCGATATTATGATAGTACTATTATGACTTTTTTTTCCTATTTACCAAGAAAAAAAGTTTAACTTAGTATTAAACTTGCTACTCTACTTATGTATTTATTAAATTTTAAGGTACTTATATGTTAAAACTTAGTTCTATGTAAAAGTCTTTTAAGGTTTTAACTCGAGTTTCAAGGAATTTAACGTGTTATTTAACATTTTTTAAGCTTTTTTTTTATACACTGAAAAAAGTATCTGCTTACTGCATGCTGATTTGTGTGATGAACTTTTCGAGAATGAAAATGAAACTTAGGGGTGAAAGTGAACCTTTGTTATTCTGATAGCTTTGCTATTAAAGTTTCATTTCCAGTAATCAGCTTTTTTTCAAGATATGCTCTCTCTATCTATTTATCTTATCTATTGATAATAGATAACAAAAGACTTCCTATCTAAAACTAGTTAAATTAAGTTTGAAATTATCATTTCAATGAACTCTGAGCAAAAAATATTTTTTAAATAAACAAAAATTTAACACTGTATTTCCGAAAATCCTTTTCTTTTAACAATTTCAAAAAAGTGAATTATAAGTGTAAAAAACTGTTAGATAAGAAAAATAACTGTGCCAATATAATAAAATATTATCGAACACTTTTTTTATTTAATACTACTTGATGGCCTAAAAAAAATTGATTTTTTTCTTTGTTAAAACATTGCTATATAATTGAATTTTTTTATCAAATAAAAAAGACAAATACCTTTCAATAGTTTTAATAAAAAAAAAAAATTTAATATTAGATTTTATTAGTGAAGTTTTTCATTATCTGCGAGCATATAAAAATTATTAAAATAATTAATTTGGTATTACGTCATGTAATAAAAAATGAAAAAAAATTTCCATACACATATTTTACTTTTTCAATATACTAAAAAATTCCTTCAAGATTCGATCGACACGCGAACGATTTTCTTGTATAAAAAAGGGGAAAAAAACTAGAAAATCGAATAGTTTTATTTTATGGAATCCTTCTCCGATACAAATATATTTAGACGTATGAAACTCTACACGTCTATCAAATAAAAAAATAAACTTCAAAGTGACGTATAAATACCTTTATTTTCTATATTTTACTTCTTTCTATTTACGACTTTTTTTATAAATATAAAAATTTTTTTAAATGTTTTATACTGTATCAGGATCGTATTCAACTACATTTTATTTATATTACATAAATTGTCGCATTTTAATTTGTTAAAGTAATATTGTATATGGAATAATTCGCTTCAAAGTTTGTTTTGAATACTCAGGTTTTACATTTTTGCCTCGTTTTTAGTAAGCATTATGTTTGGGTAAAACAAAACGACGTGAAAAGACTATTTCCGGATAAGTATAGTAATTTGGCCCTCTCAACCAAACCTAGCCTAAATAATAGCATTCGAAAATTTGTCAAAAAACTCACGGAATCCCGTTGTAATTAGAATTCTGGGCAACGATAGGCCCCCAAACTTAAAAAATCCACAAAAATACGTTTATTTGGGAGATTTTTTAGGTTTTTGGGGGCTTATCATATACTACTATACTATATATATCTTAGAAATCTACTAATTCCAACGGGATTTCATTGAGTTTTTTGACAAATTTTTGAATGTTGCTATTTCAACTACGTTTGGATGCGAGCTTCAAATAAAGTTAGTACAATAAAATTTTCAAATTTAAATTTTTAAATTTTAGTTAAGAAGAGAAATTTTTAAAATTCATTTTTTTTCGCCTGTCAGGAGCTCAGATTCTAAACAAGCGCAAAAAAAATTTATTTTTTTAATTTTCTTTCCGTTTGAATCTGTTAGCCACAAGCGTATTTTTTTCAGCATAAATTCATTTTAACAAATATTTAATTTGGTCTTGGAAGTCGGAAGTCATACTGAAAAAAAATTTAAGGAAATATTCTTTTTCTTATTAAAACACAAAATATTTAGCATGGGTCGACGCAATGAACATCACGCTACCGTCCAAAAGTACCATCCAAAATTTTTGACGTAATACGTAAGGAAAAAAAAGTATATCTTTACCGAGTCTTTACAAAAGTTAATAAATAATAAAAATTAAAGTAACAAAACTAACAAAAATTAAGGTAACAATAAATAAATAATTAAAAAGAATACATATTTGGCCAATAAATGTTATAAACAATTGACTTGTTAATTAACAAATAGAAATTTGGGTCACCGCCGTTAAATTTTTGAAAAATTCTTTTTTTATCTGGAAGGTAAAATAAATAATAACATTTTGGCACTATGCTCAAAGTTCTAGAATTGACCGGCTAATTGTTATAAACAATTACCTTAATTAACAAATAGAATTTCGGGTCAACGCCGTTAAATTTTTCGAAAATTCTTTTTTTATTTTATTATTATATTTTTTAGTAACAATTTGGCACCATTCTCAAAGTTCTAGAATGGACCGGCTAATTTTTATAAACAATTACGTTAATTAACAAATAGAAATTCGGGTCAACGCCGTTAAATTTTTTAAAAATTCTTTTTTTATTTTATTATTTTATTTTTTAGTAACAATTTGGCACCATTCTCAAAGTTCTAGAATGGACCGGCTAATTGTTATAAACAATTACCTTAATTAACAAATAGAAATTCGGGTCAACGCCGTTAAATTTTTCAAAAATTGTTTTTTTATCTGATAGGTACAATAAATATTAAGCTTTTGGCACCTTGCTCAAAGTTCTAGAATTGACGGGCTAAATGTTATAAACAATTACCTTAATTAACAAATAGGAATTCGGGTCAACGCCGTTAAATTTTTGAAAAATTCTTTTTTTAATTTATTATTATATTTTTTAGTAACAATTTGGCACCATTCTCAAAGTTCTAGAATGGACCGGCTAATTGTTATAAACAATTACCTTAATTAACAAATAGAAATTCGGGTCAACGCCGTTAAATTTTTCAAAAATTGTTTTTTTATCTGATAGGTACAATAAATATTAAGCTTTTGTGACCTTGCTCTAAGTTCTAGAATGGACCGGCTAATTGTTATAAACAATTACGTTAATTAACAAATAGAAATTTGGGTCACCGCCGTTAAATTTTTCAAAAATTCTTTTTTTATCTTGTAGGTAAAATAAATAATAACATTTTGGCACTATGCTCAAAGTTCTAGAATTGACCGGCTAATTGTTATAAACAATTACCTTAATTAACAAATAGAAATTCGGGTCAACGCCGTTAAATTTTTCAAAAATTCTTTTTTTATTTTATTATTATATTTTTTAGTAACAATTTGGCACCATTCTCAAAGTTCTAGAATGGACCGGCTAATTGTTATAAACAATTACCTTAATTAACAAATAGAAATTCGGGTCAACGCCGTTAAATTTTTTAAAAATTCTTTTTTTATTTTATTATTTTATTTTTTAGTAACAATTTGGCACCATCCTCAAAGTTCTAGAATGGACCGGCTAATTGTTATAAACAATTACGTTAATTAACAAATAGAAATTTGGGTCACCGCCGTTAAATTTTTCAAAAATTCTTTTTTTATCAAGTAGGTAAAATAAATAATAACATTTTGGCACTATGCTCAAAGTTCTAGAATTGACCGGCTAATTGTTATAAACAATTACCTTAATTAACAAATAGAATTTCGGGTCAACGCCGTTAAATTTTTGAAAAATTCTTTTTTTATTTTATTATTTTATTTTTTAGTAACAATTTGGCACCATTCTCAAAGTTCTAGAATGGACCGGCTAATTGTTATAAACAATTACCTTAATTAACAAATAGAAATTCGGGTCAACGCCGTTAAATTTTTCAAAAATTGTTTTTTTATCTGATAGGTACAATAAATATTAAGCTTTTGTGACCTTGCTCTAAGTTCTAGAATGGACCGGCTAATTGTTATAAACAATTACGTTAATTAACAAATAGAAATTTGGGTCACTGCCGTTAAATTTTTCAAAAATTCTTTTTTTATCTGGTAGGTAAAATAAATAATAACAATTTGGCACCATTCTCAAAGTTCTAGAATGGACCGGCTAATTGTTATAAACAATTACCTTAATTAACAAATAGAAATTCGGGTCAACGCCGTTAAATTTTTCAAAAATTGTTTTTTTATCTGATAGGTACAATAAATATTAAGCTTTTGTGACCTTGCTCTAAGTTCTAGAATGGACCGGCTAATTGTTATAAACAATTACGTTAATTAACAAATAGAAATTTGGGTCACTGCCGTTAAATTTTTCAAAAATTCTTTTTTTATCTGGTAGGTAAAATAAATAATAACATTTTGGCACTATGCTCAAAGTTCTAGAATTCACCGGCTAATTATTATAAACAATTACCTTAATTAACAAATAGAAATTCGGGTCAACGCCGTTAAATTTTTCAAAAATTCTTTTTTTATTTTATTATTATATTTTTTAGTAACAATTTGGCACCATTCTCAAAGTTCTAGAATGGACCGGCTAATTTTTATAAACAATTACGTTAATTAACAAATAGAAATTCGGGTCAACGCCGTTAAATTTTTTAAAAATTCTTTTTTTATTTTATTATTTTATTTTTTAGTAACAATTTGGCACCATTCTCAAAGTTCTAGAATGGACCGGCTAATTGTTATAAACAATTACCTTAATTAACAAATAGAAATTCGGGTCAACGCCGTTAAATTTTTCAAAAATTGTTTTTTTATCTGATAGGTACAATAAATATTAAGCTTTTGGCACCTTGCTCAAAGTTCTAGAATTGACGGGCTAAATGTTATAAACAATTACCTTAATTAACAAATAGGAATTCGGGTCAACGCCGTTAAATTTTTGAAAGATTCTTTTTTTAATTTATTATTATATTTTTTAGTAACAATTTGGCACCATTCTCAAAGTTCTAGAATGGACCGGCTAATTGTTATAAACAATTACCTTAATTAACAAATAGAAATTCGGGTCAACGCCGTTAAATTTTTCAAAAATTGTTTTTTTATCTGATAGGTACAATAAATATTAAGCTTTTGTGACCTTGCTCTAAGTTCTAGAATGGACCGGCTAATTGTTATAAACAATTACGTTAATTAACAAATAGAAATTTGGGTCACCGCCGTTAAATTTTTCAAAAATTCTTTTTTTATCTGGTAGGTAAAATAAATAATAACATTTTGGCACTATGCTCAAAGTTCTAGAATTGACCGGCTAATTGTTATAAACAATTACCTTAATTAACAAATAGAAATTCGGGTCAACGCCGTTAAATTTTTCAAAAATTCTTTTTTTATTTTATTATTATATTTTTTAGTAACAATTTGGCACCATTCTCAAAGTTCTAGAATGGACCGGCTAATTGTTATAAACAATTACCTTAATTAACAAATAGAAATTCGGGTCAACGCCGTTAAATTTTTTAAAAATTCTTTTTTTATTTTATTATTTTATTTTTTAGTAACAATTTGGCACCATTCTCAAAGTTCTAGAATGGACCGGCTAATTGTTATAAACAATTACGTTAATTAACAAATAGAAATTTGGGTCACCGCCGTTAAATTTTTCAAAAATTCTTT
Source organism: Anagrus nilaparvatae (assembly GCA_022575985.1). Classification (NCBI taxonomy): domain Eukaryota; kingdom Metazoa; phylum Arthropoda; class Insecta; order Hymenoptera; family Mymaridae; genus Anagrus; species Anagrus nilaparvatae. The sequence goes on along the minus strand of JAKSXM010000231.1, from coordinate 25,718,324 downwards.
TTTTATCAAGTAGGTAAAATAAATAATAACATTTTGGCACTATGCTCAAAGTTCTAGAATTCACCGGCTAATTATTATAAACAATTACCTTAATTAACAAATAGAAATTCGGGTCAACGCCGTTAAATTTTTCAAAAATTCTTTTTTTATTTTATTATTATATTTTTTAGTAACAATTTGGCACCATTCTCAAAGTTCTAGAATGGACCGGCTAATTTTTATAAACAATTACGTTAATTAACAAATAGAAATTCGGGTCAACGCCGTTAAATTTTTTAAAAATTCTTTTTTTATTTTATTATTATATTTTTTAGTAACAATTTGGCACCATTCTCAAAGTTCTAGAATGGACCGGCTAATTGTTATAAACAATTACCTTAATTAACAAATAGAAATTCGGGTCAGCGCCGTTAAATTTTTTAAAAATTCTTTTTTTATTTTATTATTTTATTTTTTAGTAACAATTTGGCACCATTCTCAAAGTTCTAGAATGGACCGGCTAATTGTTATAAACAATTACGTTAATTAACAAATAGAAATTTGGGTCACCGCCGTTAAATTTTTCAAAAATTCTTTTTTTATCAAGTAGGTAAAATAAATAATAACATTTTGGCACTATGCTCAAAGTTCTAGAATTGACCGGCTAATTGTTATAAACAATTACCTTAATTAACAAATAGAATTTCGGGTCAACGCCGTTAAATTTTTGAAAAATTCTTTTTTTATTTTATTATTTTATTTTTTAGTAACAATTTGGCACCATTCTCAAAGTTCTAGAATGGACCGGCTAATTGTTATAAACAATTACCTTAATTAACAAATAGAAATTCGGGTCAACGCCGTTAAATTTTTCAAAAATTGTTTTTTTATCTGATAGGTACAATAAATATTAAGCTTTTGTGACCTTGCTCTAAGTTCTAGAATGGACCGGCTAATTGTTATAAACAATTACGTTAATTAACAAATAGAAATTTGGGTCACTGCCGTTAAATTTTTCAAAAATTCTTTTTTTATCTGGTAGGTAAAATAAATAATAACATTTTGGCACTATGCTCAAAGTTCTAGAATTCACCGGCTAATTATTATAAACAATTACCTTAATTAACAAATAGAAATTCGGGTCAACGCCGTTAAATTTTTCAAAAATTCTTTTTTTATTTTATTATTATATTTTTTAGTAATAATTAGGCACCATTCTCGAAGTTCTAGAATTGACCGGCTAATTGTTATAAACAATTAACTTAATTAACAAATAGAAATTTGGGTCAACGCCGTTAAATTTTTCAAAAATTCTTTTTTTATGTTATTATTATATTTTTTAGTAACAATTTGGCACCATTCTCAAAGTTCTAGAATGGACCGGCTAATTGTTATAAACAATTACCTTAATTAACAAATAGAAATTTGGGTCAACGCCGTTAAATATTTTAAAAATTCTTTTTTTATTTTATTATTTTATTTTTTAGTTACAATTTGGCACCATTCTCAAAGTTCTAGAATGGACCGGCTAATTGTTATAAACAAATACCTTAATTAACAAATAGAAATTTATAACATTAAATTTACTAAAAAAAAATAGTTTTACCAACAAAAAAAAAGACCTAGAAACAACAGGCAGCTCAGGGAAGCCCAGGGCATCTTAAAATCGAAATTTTAAGAACAATTATAATTTTAATGTAAAAATTATACTTTTAATGTAAAAATTATAATTTTAATGTTGAAATTAATTAACTAATTAATTAACGAAAATTAGCACATTAACGCCGGGGCGGAGAGTTTTGGAAGTGAGCAAAAATAAATACATTCCCGTATAGATACGTGACTAAAAAGTTCGTCTTACGAGTAAAATTTCACGCTCTTTCAGAATTTGACATTAGTTTTGATCTACAACCATTAAATATACCCTAAAAAGAGGGGTGAAAGGGATAGATCAGGCATTATTAGGAAATGTTTGGAAAAATCAATGAAAAAAGTATCAAATTTTATTGAAAAATGCTTGAACATAATATTTTTTATGAACATAAGCTTTTTTCAATAAAATTTGACACTTTATTCATCGATTTTTCCAAACTTTTCTTATAATACCTGGTCTACCCCTATCAACCCCCCTTTTTAGGGTAATTTTAAGGGTTGTAGGTCAAAACTAATGTCAGATTCTGAAAAAGCGTGAAATTTTACTCGTAAGATGAACTTTTTAGTCACGTATCTATAAGGGAATGTATTTATTTTTGCTCACTTCCAAAACTCTCCGTCCCGGCGTTAATGAGTTAATTTTCGTTAATTAATTAGTTAATTAATTTTTACATTAAATTTATAATTTTTACATGAAAAAGCATAATTTTTTTTGATTTTTAGATGCCCTAGGCTTCCCTGAGCTGCCTATTGTTTCTGGGTCTTTTTTTTTGGTAAAACTATTTGTTTTTAGTAAATTCAATGTTATAAAAGATTTTGTACATTAAAAGTTATTTTTTATAACTTAAAACAGCTTTTATACAAACTTATTTATTATTTTCCGATTATTTTCTATTATAATATTGAAATGAAAAGCTAAAAGTTTTTAGCTAAAAAAAAAGCGCCAGACGGATTTTTTAAATTTTTTGATTTTTGTGACTCTGAACAACTAAAAAACAAATTTCCATTGGAATCTCGGGGGTAATTTGAATTTTTATTTAAATTGTTTCAGGGGCACCGTGCAAAAGGTTTATATTTATTGTACCTACCAGATAAAATATGAATTTTTCAAAAATTTAACGGCGGTGACCCAAATTCTATTTGTTAATTAACGTAATTGTTTATAACAATTAGCCGGTCAATTCTAGAACTTTGAGCATAGTGCCAAAATGTTATTATTTATTTTACCTACCAGATAAAAAAAGAATTTTTCAAAAATTTAACGGCGGTGACCCGAATTTCTATTTGTTAATTAAGGTAATTGTTTATAACAATTAGTCGGTCCATTCTAGAACTTTGAGAATGGTGCCAAATTGTTACTAAAAAATATAATAATAAAATAAAAAAAGAATTTTTCAAAAATTTAACGGCGTTGACCCGAAATTCTATTTGTTAATTAAGGTAATTGTTTATAACAATTAGCCGGTCAATTCTAGAACTTTGAGCATAGTGCCAAAATGTTATTATTTATTTTACCTTCCAGATAAAAAAAGAATTTTTCAAAAATTTAACGGCGGTGACCCAAATTTCTATTTGTTAATTAACAAGTCAATTGTTTATAACAGTTATTGGCCAAATATGTATTCTTTTTAATTATTTATTTATTGTTACCTTAATTTTTGTTAGTTTTGTTACTTTAATTTTTATTATTTAATAACTTTTGTAAAGACTCGGTAAAGATATACTTTTTTTTTCCTTACGTATTACGTCAAAAATTTTGGATGGTACTTTTGGCCGGTAGCGTGATGTTCATGTCGACGCATATAATAATGAATTAATTAAATAAATTTAATGAGTTTTATTTGTTTTATAAACGAATGAAAGGATGAACAAGTTTAATATTACACGGTTAAATCTTGAAATTCTTAAACTTGTTTAAATTAAAAAAGAATTATGTCTTTTAATATATAAAATAAATACCTTTTTTATTATTATAATTAATGAAAAAATTTCCTAGTTTTATTTTTTTAAATTAAATTTTTAGCTACATAAATTTTGGGTCAAGTTCAATATTCATGTCTAAACAATCGAATGTACATTTCTATTTATTGGACCAGAAAGATAATTCGTTCGTGTATATTTTAAACGCGATAAAAAATCAACAAACAAGCAAATGCACAAATTTTCTATTTATTGGAAAAATTAGTTTTATTGAAAAAAAAATATTTCTTTTTGGAATATCCTTGTATTGAGTAGTATTCGGAATAATACGAGGATTTTTGCAATGGATGATGCAAAGTATCTTTTGCTCTGAAACATTTTTACGAGATTTATTTGCACTCGAATAAAAATTATTCGTCTCTGCTCACGATATTCTCATGATTAGAAAATATTATGAGTCCAACAAGTGCGTAAAATTCAATCACCGCTAGATGAAATTCGGCAACCGGAATTTCGTTTTTCTTTTAAATGGTTGCAATTGAAATAAAATTTAAAGAAAAGTTGAAAACAAAATTTGACTTTTTTGAGTCTTAGTATGACGCGTTGAAATCATTTTTTTTTTTTAATTTTCTTTACGTTTCAAGCGATTTTCAATCATTAAAAAAAAAAAAAATGTCGGTTACCACGACCGAATTTCTTTTAAGTCTAAATTTTTCTTACATAATTAATTTTATTCGAGTCTTAAAAAATGATAAAAAATTTGGCATTTGGTGCTGAATATACCACTTTTAAACTCTAGTAACACAATTTACTAATTTATCCCGAAAGACGATAAAAAAAATTCCTGTACATACAACGTTAATAGAGTGAATTGACCACAAATCAATAATGCACTATAGAATCAAGAGATTTGATAGTTTTACCGATATAACTTTTTTTCTAACAATAAATCGAAATTTATCAAATATAGTCTACTCTTATAGAGATTCCCTTCAAAGTACTATAAATCTTTAAAAAACTTTTCTTTTTTTTTATTAAAATAATAATAATAATACTAAAAAGTATTTACAATTTCAAAGCTATCTTCTTTTGCCAAGTTATAAGCTTACAGATCAGTAAAAACACAAGTACCTTTTTATGTAATAGTTAAGAAAGAGCGATTGTTTTATTTTTTTGTATCGTTGCAGTATTCGCTGCAGTAGAAGAATTCAAAGTACTTTTAAATTGGCGAATTATTAAAATGATACATAAATAATTTAGTTTTAGGCTAACGGTTACGTGTATTATTATTTTTTAGTCAAAGAAGATTACAGGCCTTTTTTCTATAATGGCACGCGTACACCTTTTATTGTGCGATCAAAAAATAAACAAATGAAGATGAAGAAGAAGAAGAAGATTGCCTTTAAGCGAAAAAGAAATAAATCGGTTAAGAAAGAAAATAAAGAATAGAAGCCCATATGGACTATGTAACTCACAAGATTTTTTTATTTTTGCCAGCTGTATGGCGCAGGGTATAAAACCCGAAAAATAGCAGATGCTCGCTCGTGTTTATAAAAAAATAAAACGTCTTTTTTTGGGACTTAAAAACGCAGCCGGCTTCGTGTTTAACGATTGTTGCTGTAAAATTTTATTTATTAATGATAAAGACACTATTATTGTTGTTCATCGTTTTGTGTGACAGAAATTTGGTTTTAATCATTTTTTAACAGCTGTTACAATTACAGTAAATGTAAATTAACGCATTGTCTAATAAAGCTCAAAAATATGAAATTTATTCTATGTACGATCAGAGGGAAAAGTTTGAATATGCAATTCGAGTACTAAAGAAGATATAAACCACCAAGAATACTTAAATAATTAGAAATGTGCGATTATTTTAGTTTTAGAGAATACTTGAGGCTATCCTTTACAACCGTAAGTACGCGTATATACTATTATCTACAATGCACATTCTGTACCCTTCTACTTTAAGCTTCATTTCGAATGCAAATTTATCATAAAAATTTCTTCAATGATTCTTTTGTACCTGATTTTATGGAGTATTCGTTGAGAACTTCTGACTTGTATGCATAAAAACCATTTTTCTATTTATTATTATTAAAACTACAGAATGGAAATATTTGAAAAAATCAAAGCAAGAGTTTGATAAAACAATCGGTTTTAAATCAGCTGAGAAATCCAATTTACACATTTGGCATACACAGGGAAACTTCTCTATACAAACGAGTGTTTAGCTGAGGGCTTTTTACTGAAAACTCTTTAATAAAGTTAAAAAAAAAGTTCAATTAAGAATCTCTGAATAGGTTCAAAGAATTTCAAATGAGTGGCCCTCAGAAGAAACAGGTAAAAAATTTTGTTATATACTATAGACACACAGTAAAAAAATTGACATAAATATCTTATATGCAGAGTGACATAATAACGTCTTTATAAAGAAATTTTAAGAAAGGGAAAAAATTGAAATCCATAATAATAAAATTTATCCACCTATATTGAGTTTGAATTATGTCATTTAAAAAGAAATCCATCAAAAAGTTTTTTATTCGTAAACTATTTATTTATTTATATTTATTTTTCAAGAGAAAAAGTAAATAATATTATAACGATGATAAAATCAACAGAATCAACAAGTGTTTATGCTGGCGTAATAAAATTTAATAATTATAACAATAAACTGACTATAATTGTTTTATTTGCATTTTTTTAAATTCTATTTAATTATTGTTCAAAAATATTTTAACATTATGATAAATAAAATATCTAATTAAAGGATTGTTAACTAAATTAGCTTTCGTATCAATACTTACATCAACAGGACATTTCTGACGATTTAGTTTTGATAAAAGTATTCTCGAAAGAGAAATGTATTTTCTATACTATATAATAAACATTGTGTAGACATTTTTTCATGATTTACAATATTTAAAACTTCAAGATTAAACAAGTATCACTGGACTAGATTTTTTCAGATATTAATAATCCAATTGTCTTTTTAGGTTAATGTTAAATGATGATAATTAGATGATATTAGATATTAGATGATCATCTAAAATCAAAATTGCTGTCGAGTTCTGTTGATTGAAGAAGCACCATTAACTTGAACTTGTTGAAATAAATCATGAAATAATTGTTTTGGCTTTGATTAAAAATTCAGTGTATAATAAAAATTTCCTATATACTTACAACGAACGGTAATCAAATAGAAACTTTCTGAATTTGCCAAAAACTTTTGATACCGTTAATGATTAAAAAAATTTAATATTTTTTACTAAATAAATGAATGTAAATATTATTCATTTTATTAAAACGTTTTATAAAATTATGAAATACTTTTTTTTTAATTCAGTATTTCATAAATACTTTTAATAGATTATACTTAATAATCTTGATTAAACATTTTTTTACTTGTGAAAATATTTGCAAAAAAAAAAATGATTAACTATTTATTCGTAAGTATTTAATTTTTTTATCTATATATAAAAAAATTAAATACTGAGGGAAAGGTGCATGAAATTGCATGGCATTCGTTTTTTAGTGTCTTTTATACGAGCGAGTGTGACTGCATTCGTAAAATGGTGTGGTTGTAGGTGAAATTTGGTAACACTCAACCAACTGATTTTACAAACACATAACTAGCGATCACGGCTAGCGATTTAAGAAGTACTGATTTTACAATACTATTCGATTTTGTCAAGCTGTCCCCCAGCAGTTAAAAACAATAAAAAAATTTATTCAAATATTTTTTTTAAATTTGAATAAATAAATATAAAAAAACAAAGGAAAGATTAAAATCTTGTAACTCGATGATTAAATAATCGTTTCGAAGCACGGTATGCACATTTCAAGGTTATTTTGACTATTAAAAAAATTTAAGAATATTCATTGAGAATTAATAATTTTTTTTGTTTTCAAATAGAGAAAGTTTTTTAATTTAAAAGAAAAAAAAATAAAAAAATAAAATATTTAATAAAGCAGAGGATCAAAGTGATAATAAAAAGCTATGTATTATTGTGCAGACAAAAGTTTGTCTCATCACGTTCTGGAACTCGTTTTTCACTCTATAATAGCTTGTGTGTGTGTAAATGCATCTTTCTTTCATTTTTCTTTCTTTCTTTAATTCTTCAGTTCTCTCAATTTCCGCTGTTGTGGCTATGTACTTTACAAGTACACTCATTATACGGTCTTAGCGTCTCCATTATCATCCACACACACACACACATATCAGAAAATATTGTATTGAGAAAAGTTGTGCAAAATATAAGCACGAGCAAATCTTTTGTTTAACGTTTATTTTCTAAAGAGTTAGGAACTTTGAAAAGGAAGCTAAAGTTGATTCAAAAATTTACCTCCTTTTTTTCTTCTCGAAATTATTATAAGCTATTTTATTCACTGATGTAACTACTTTCATTACAAGATAAAAAACTTTTTTCATTTAAATATTATTTAAACTTTCTCGTTCATTAATATGTAACCTCGTGTAAAAAGATTAGTTTAGAGTAATAAATCCTAATTAACTCAAATTAATTAATGAAAACACGTTTTGAGTTAAAACTCAAGAACCTGAAAAGCTTCTTTGCTATATGAGCTTAGTTTGCGTTAAATTTACTTAACTGCTTGCTGGAGACATTTCAATTGTTACGACTTTTTAGTGTACTTACTGACGGCGATATTAAATTGCACATATCCCGGGTTTCGGCACTAAATGTACAATCAGAGTTTTTTCAGATATTAAATTTAAGTCTATCTATACTTGAGAAAAAAGATTGTTTAATGAAATGCTATAAAATCTGGAAAAAAATATTTAGAAATAAATCCCGAGGCACGTATAGATAAATTGAAAAAAGATTCTTTCGCATGACATTATCGATTTAAAAAAAATTTTCATACTTTGATAATATCATTTTTATATGAAAATCGATTGAAAAGAAGAATAAAGTCTATAATAAAAATACTCGTACTCTTCTATAGCTTATTTTTCAAACTTTTGAAAGAGAGCATATTATAGAGCAAATTTAAGTCTGATGTTAAAAAGGTGCTTATCGGTCGCTTGCTTCTTCTTTTCTCATATATAACATCCGGTTTCTCGGCTCTCTTCACAACGAATTTTTACTATATTTTCCAGTCAACTTCCAAAGCTACAATGTTTCTTAAGCTTTGCAACTGACATAAGATTAGTCTCGTTCTTCCAGACTACTTTCTTCCTTTTATTTCTTTCATCAAAGTAACAATTACTTTGATTCTGCAATTATTCGATATTTTAATTAACGAAAATTTTTTAATAATAAAACATCACAAAAAAGCGTTTTTATCAGCATAAGTTTCATAAATAAAATTAAGGAGAAAATATATATAAATAAATTTAAAATATTTCATTTGAATACGATTTAAAAGTTTTTGATGTTTAAGATCTTTCTTCATCAACAACTATACTTTTTTTTTCAGATAAACTCATCAATTTGAGTGAAGTTATTTTTTATTTTTTTTTATACAAGCAAATACTTTAATCTTTTTCTAACTTTTTGGTTTAGATATAAATAAAATAAAAAGTACTGCTATATGCATAACTAAAATCGAATATATACGCACGTGGATGTTATAGCAAGTGACTTTTAAGTACGTTTGTCGATAAAATGAAAAGAGACAGGGATAAACTTATTAATAAAACTAAACGTTTTATTAAAATACTTTTCTTTTTGTACAAATATTTAAACTTAATTCTAAGTTAAAAAATAATAATTGGTACTGAATGTTTGAATAATTAATTATTCAAATTTAAATTAAAATTTATAATGTTTAATCTGCTCATAATAAAAAAAAAAAAAAAGAAAAAAAAATTTAATGCGAATTTTTCTATTAAATTGTTCAATTTTTCGCCCAAAGTTGAAAAGGGGGGTGGGAGTTAAGTGGATTCAAAATAATTATTAGAGTTATATAAATTAGATAGAGAATTAGAATAGTTAATTCAGGTTTAATTCAATGTATTGAATCCAGCATATTAAGTTGTAATAAACACTTTACATGCATTTTGGTTGTGTTTACAGTAGTATTAAATGTTCATCCTCTGTGAGAAATGACTATAAAATTTGAACAAAGTATTCTCCAGAATCTTAAAATCCTTTAGCAAAAACCTAGTGGTAAATTTTTCAAAGAAACACCCATATATGTATTTTGCTGAAAATTTCAAAACAGGTGTATTATATTTTGTAGGTTAAATTTAAATTTATGATTTTTTCTAAATTTCATAAAAATAGGTTATTTGGAACACATATAAACTAATATTCAAAAACGTATATAGAAAACATTGCTTCTGGCGACATTCGCTATAAAATTTATTTATTTTCTCTATACACGTTTTGAATAATATTTTTTTCTTCTTCCATTGTTATTATAAATAAATTTTTATTATCAAAAAGAAATAACATTGAAACTATTATTTAATAATATAGAAAATATAGAATCCATTTTAAATTTAATTTTTAATAATTAATTAGTATTTATCGTTAAACGTGTTTTAATTTGTATTTACGTAAGCTTTTTTTGTTTAACGTTAAATTTAAATTCGACAAAACGAACAATAGTTGTTTAAAAAAACAATATAATTTTATGTATTACGTGTATCATATTTTATGACGTCATTATTGGAATAATTAAATCTTAATAACTCATGATTTTTTATTTGTATCGAAAACTATCCGTTATGATAAATAGCTAATTATCTCTGCACAATAAAATTACTAATTATATTCGTTTTTTTACTCATGTGCTGCTTACGAATTTCGGGTATTGAAAAGGAGCACATTTGTTAAAAAAGCGTTTAAAATTATCAAGTATTGTCCTCAATAAGTTTAAACTTCTATCTGATATCTTTTCAGTTCGGTTTATTCAAATAAATAAAGATTACAGGGGTAAGATTCGAGTAATTTATAAGAAAGATACGGAAATTGTTTATACGGATTTCAGTAAACTGATATGGAAAAGTTTCATTTTCGGGACGGTATTTTCTTATGAATTTTTACTAAATTTGTTGAGATTAATTTTATTAATTAACATTTTTCCACGTACCTTTCAAAACCAACTTTCGAGGAAATTTGAGTGCCAAAAGTAACAAAATTCCAAAATAATGGATTAGATTTATAGCAAATAAAAAATTATTACACATTTCTTAATTTATTTGTGTTAAATTTATAACCACAAAAGTGTATAATGTCATAATACATAAGTTATATTATTTCAATAAATTTACGTTATAATGACGTCAAGACCTTCTTCAAAGTTTTATAGATTTTTTTATTCCCCAATGTAATGCGCTGGTCAAATATCACCCCTTGTACATAAATTTATACTTATTATAGTTAGAATCCATTTCCTGTGTGTCGTCAAAACCACAAGTCTGCACTTACATACAACAACCCACGTTTCCCTTAAACTTCATTTGTATACAAACGATAGAAACACACACACACACACACAAAGAGAAGCTTGTTTATAAAAAAATAAGCGTAGGTGCGTATGATATTATTAAATATATGTGAGTGAAAAGGAAACCGGAAGATCGTGTAAGGCTTGAATTGCTCGATTGCATGTTTTATATATTATTGACCGTAAACGAAGTGAGCTCTTAATATTTATAATATCTTGTACGTAATTGTTATTAAATTTATACGTACAGGTGTCATGCTTTTCTCTTTATTTTTGATTCGATTTGAAAAAAATCATTGACTCCGTTAAAGTTGATATGATAATTTTATAGTCTACTTAAATTTTGATCACACATAAATTACCAGAGTTAACTGATTTGCTTTGTACAATTTTATATATGAATAGATTATTTTTAAAAAATGATTTATTGCTTGCTTTAACTCGATGTAATTTATTGATCTTATATATTGGTTGATTGATTATACCTTGTACCTTAGTGCTGTAAGTAAAATGCTTTTCGACCTGATCAACTCAAAATGGTTTTGTCAACTATGCTCACTTTATTTTGATCTAAATCACTTGTTACTCAAATTACAAAAATTTAATTTATTGCTTTCTGAACTTTTTCATTTTCGAATTTTTGTACCTGACAAGACTTCCACTATCAGAGATTTCACTCGTTTGAATACAATTATTACGGAGGGATGCCAGAAGAGTACGCTACATTTTTCAAAAGATAATACAATTATAAACTTGTTATCAAAACTCAAAGGAAATCAGTCTGAGTGTCTTATCTATTTGTCGAGCTATTTGTATAAAATAAATTAAAAATAAAATTGTCAAACAACTCGTACACACAAAAAATTTTTTCTGAAAAAAAACCAAACCGACTCTCATTAATCAAAAGACCTGTATTCGTTATCCAAATTAAAAAGTCTAAATAAAAAACAAAAATGTGTATGTAAATCTTTTAATTACGGATGCGTATAAATTTAACTCATTAATATTTTACCGCTTGTACAAAATTTTTCTTTACTTACAGAAAACTGAGTTGCGTCAATTTGAAAAAGCATTGAATTTAATAGACGTCGCGAAATAAAAGCTTTCATTTTCTTTCTATTTGTTTATACACTCCATCTGCATGTATCGTTTCAAAAGAATCCTCGAAAGAAAAGAAGCTGTCTTGACACTTTAGAACGTAATTGATACTCGTTTTGTTGCTATTCTGAAAAGAAAAATAAGTCATCGCGTCAATCACTCCCAATTTTAAATTCCTAAGGTGTTATTTGTAAATTGTGACATCTAAAACAATTTTCTTTTAATGCAGAGATTTATGATAAGTCATATTACCAGCGATATTTACGAAACTTGAGCAATGTTTATTTCTGCGTTTCGATGAAATTTAAAAATTTGAAATGATTAATAAGTTCTATTTTGTTATTGATTCAACACGGATACAAGATTCGTGACTGTTAGAAAACATGCTGCTCATCAATCACACAAAGCCTATTTAAGTTTATTAAAAATATGCTTTGAAAAATTTAGATGAAAATTGTAGGCAGGCTTCTAGAATCGAATTAATATAACGTCAGAGTTTTGTTGTTCGGTGCAGTCTTTAATTATTGAATGAAAAAACGATTATCATTTTTTCTGAAAATTTGTTGTATAAAAATTGTATACTAACTCGATCAATTAAAATACATTGCGATGTGAAAATTAAAGCTACACGCAGAGAGTAAATATCGCAGTAAATATTCTATATTTGCCACTATAATGTACAATTTAACAATTCAACGAGAAACTATGTATATATGAATGTGTGTAATAGCTTAATCTGGCATCTGAAATAATCTACATATCATATTATAATGATATTATTTATGCATAAAATTTATATGTTTATTGTACATACAACGTTCATAATATAATATTAATATTAATGCTTTACGAATACGTATAAATAATCATTTTTTACTTTTAATTCATGCAAACTTATATACATGGGTTAGTTCAGGGCAACAAATATTTTTTCATTACTTTAACTCTTATTTTTTGGAGTCAATGACTTATTTGTTAACAAGGTTTCGCGTTTTTTATGTGAAATTAGCATGGCACATTAAATTAATCTAAATATTATTTTTGGTTTAAAATGACTTAGTTTCAAATTGACCCCAAAAATAAAATTTCTGATAAAAATAAGCTTTATAAGTCTTAAAAATTTTACACAATCTCCAAATTTCAAAAATTCCTCAACTAATAATTTCAAAACTAAATAAAGGTAATTAAAACTTTTTACATACTTTTTTAATTTGCCAAAGCAGGAATTAAACCAGTCCTCATAAATTGACCAATGTATATTTTAAAACCAATATTACAAATGATCATATTATATGTAGAATTTTAAAAAAATGGTTACGTTTTTAAAATAGCTATGAAGCTAATTTTTTATTTATGCATTAAGAGATATTTTGTATAAATTAAATTCTATTATAATTTAATTATGATTGATTTATTGGATATTAAATATTCTACAAGTGTTGAGAATATATAAATTTTAATATTATTTAGTCCTCTCTAAATATAAAATAATTTCATAATAAATTTATTCAAACAATTAATTATTTACATGTTAATTAAAACTACTTCTTCATATTATAATAAAGTTGAAATAATATTTTATTTTTACTTTTTTAATTAAAAAAAATTGTTTTTGTTATTTTCAAGTTTAGATTATGTCAATAATATTCAAATATCAGCATGCTCTAGTAATTTAGAATATGCATCAGTTAGCGCATTTCTATAATACAAGGGATCACTGCAAGAGATATTAAAGACTGTGTTTTAACTAATTTTTTTTTACTTTGCATTTTTAATATCGAATAAGGAAACCAATTTTTTTCAAAAATTTTGATTCATTATTTGAAATTACGGTACACGAAATTTATGATTAAGTACTTTTTCAATCACATTTTAAAAACTTACAATATTCTAAAAAATTTAAGGATTTACTTAATTCAGAGTGTTGAAAAAATTTTGGCATAAAAAAATAGAGCGTAAAACAAATAACCTTTGACTTTTAATATTAAATTTCTATTAATTTCGTTAATCGATTTTACAATTTACGAGAAATAATTTGCTTTATTTATATCAAAACAAGTTTATCCAATAAACACAACTAAAACTATCATAAACTTTAAACTTTTGCTAAAAGATACTATAAACCAGGACTATCAACAGCCAAGATAGGAAATTTTCTTTGTATCTAAAAAAACTTTTTCATAAAATTTAAATGTCAAATAAAATAGAATTTTTGAAACATTCTGTCGATACAAAACATGAAATTTAGTTTTGGCTCACGCGAATTTTATCCTTGTGCATTACGCAGGGATACACGCGATAAAGTATTAACGTTAGTATTGGAAAAATTCAAGTAAATCGGTCAAAAAATATTTTTATTATGTTTTCAATTCACACGATTAACTAAACATTTGATATTACAAAACATAAAAGTGTTCTTTGTATTTATTCAAGCGTTACTTTATTTTTAGAGATAGATACAAAATGTTAAACAATTAAATTTTATGCACCGCACCGTGTATGTAACCTTCAACAGAAGCTAAAAAATTATTATAATTATACATAAATGTCAATCGGAATAGTTTTATGTACAAATTTTTATATATTTATTAAGTTAACTTTGCTACGTGAGCATGTCTACTACACTTGTCACAAATCATTGTTTTTAAAAGTACCTTGCAAGGCGCATTACACCGCCACTCTAAACACTTTAACTTTTATTGGAAAATAAAAAAAAAATACTTTAAAATGCTGAACATATTATATGTGGCTAAAAAATTTTAAATTTATAGTAATTGGCCTATTATTATTGATTAAAATACCAATCCAATACCAATCCTAATCATTTTCAAGTTCGTTTTTTCGGGGTTCTTTCCACGGATTAACTAGTTTGTGTGTTAACACAACCAACGAGCATGGGGTAACAATTCTAAGTCCATTAGACTATCCCCCTCCTCATAATTTGGAGCCTTTTTCAATTACTCCTCCCCATAAAAATGTCACATGTTAATGTATTAATAAAGTTGATAAATATATTTTATGTTAAACACCGAATGAAAATGAAAAGTAGCCTTTGATAAATTAGACCTTGTTATATGAAAATTGATTTAAAAAAATTTGAGATTAAGATTGAATTCCCACATAGAAAGAAAAAAAAAGTTTTTTAGCCTTAGTAATTAAATTAGGTCAGATAAAAAAGAAAAAAATTCATTGATCGCGTGATGATAAAAAAACGTAAATATGATGGATTTGGTCGTATACAATAAAGAGTAACATACACACAACTACTAAATCAGATCACGATTACAAGTCATTTCCTTTTCTCTTGTGTAGTAAATATATAATACAATAAGCCCGTACTTTCGTCCACGTCGTCAAATTCAATAAATTTATATGTGTGTTTTAAAAAGGAATGCTTGCCACACACAAGATAAAATTTCTTTAACAACCACATTTATATTTTAAAAGCAAGAGAAAGCTTCTTTAACTTGCTGTATAAAAGTAACACTAAAATCCTATTATTTTCTCCAATTATTTCCTGACTTATAACATTTTTATCAATTTATTATACGCTATTTTTTACAACACAAAAATTATTTATTGCTTCCATACTTTTCACTATTATTAGCAAATTTATTCTGTTTTTCATTGTTTCTTAGTAAACAATTATTTAAATAAGAGCTAAAAGCTTCAAAATTTTTGATAACAAAAGGACAGCTGACTTGATTAACGGTTCATTTTTTTGAGCCGAGGAAACTTGTGCACCATTTTTTTAAATAATATAAAACTGTATAAAAAAGTTAATTCATCAAAATATTTCTCCTCAGTCTTGTTTTACAAATTTTTTACGTAACGCATTTTGACGACGACCCCCTCGTGTGTTCGCACTTTAAATAGAACAAATTTATTCTAGATGAATTTTTTATTAAAAAACTTGAATTCTCTAAATATTTCATTTTGCTTTAGTATATTTATTAACGGTTGAAGCAGTTTATCAGCGAAAGAATAATAACATTTTTTTTAACGATATTTCAACACATAGAATAATGTAAATTTAATTTACAAAATAATGTTATCTAAAATTTATTTGTCATTATACATGCAAGAGAAATTCAGTAAACACAAATTAAAAATTTTAATCAAAAATTTAGTACTAAATTATACTAAAAATTTATAATGACGTTCACCAAACTTCATAATTATAGTAAACCGAGTAGTAAACAAAACTGTAATTTTGGTATCGGTTACTAGTTTTTATTTTTATTAAAGGTGTATTGTTATCCGAATTTCGGGTTGGGTTTATTATAGATAAAAAGGTTTTCGATTCAAAATTGTAACTGCGGATCTTTTTTTAGTGTTAAACTAAATTTAACGAGAAAAAGAAGGCCGAAATTTCAGTTAACCACCCTTAAATTTTATTTCAGCAAGATTTGCGTCAAGTAAATCATAGATTTTTCAAAACCAATTGATAGGTAAATACGAAGCTTAAACTTTAAAAGGATTATTGTATCACGTTAAAAAATTGATTTTTGCAGTTAACTAAGCTAAAAAATTGACTCGTTAATTCAAAGTAATCAAGTCCAAAAAAAGAACTGACTATAATTCATCAAAATAAAAAGATAAAAAATGTTCCAACTATATACATAAAGTTACAAAGCTGTGCGATGTTTTCGGAATATCAATTATAATTCAACACGTATAAAAACATCAGTTTTCTAAACCTGCAACTGTCGTGCATTAAAATAGTCCGTTTTAAATAATTAACTTTTGTTTTCATCTAAAAAAAGGCAGTCCACAACAACTACATGCTCTTTTTTTCTTAAATCTCTAAAACTCATTAATTCTCACAGCATGGAAAATTTTATCACAAGTTTTACACCTATATTGTATAGTAAATAATGTTGAGTATTCAGCTCGTAAAGATTAATTAATTCGTAAATGAATTAACGCGAACATGTAATATCAATTCTCTGATTAGCGAAAACATATTACACAATCATTTTCCCTTTGAGTTCCTTTATAAATTATTACTGAATCCTCCGACATATTGCATAACCTTGACAACTTTAATATAGGACATTAATGAAAAGCTTGCAGGTATAACATTTAATAAAATTTAGTAATAAAGAGCTTGATTTAATTTTCTTTAAAAGAATAATAAACTAAAAATCTGCAAACTTTTTTTTATAATAATTTAATTTATTTTCTAGAGAAAGAAGTTTTGTTGTGTTTTATGTATAAGAATTTTTTATGCATAAGAAATTCATCGTTGAATATTTTTTATTATTTTTCTTTTCATTTTAAAAAAATGCTCTTTGCGCATTAAATTGCTTTTGATATAATACCTATATTTATAATCTGTTATGTTATGACGCACACGAAATGCATTTAACTTTGTCGTTTTATTTTATTGATTTTTCTTCTCTACAGACATAATAATAATAATATTTTACATTTATTTTACTTCATTTTATTTAAAAAAAAATTTTTGAGCTGAAAAATAGAAAAATAAAAACCACACGATAATGGTGTACAATCTACAGGTGTAGTGCAATGTATGCAAGAAAGGAAATAATATTCTGTAGGTACATAAATGGAACGACATTCATTTTATTTTAACTATATTTTTGCATATATAAGAAAAAAACTTAGTTCATGTATTTCATTGCACTCGCGTGAGCATGAAAAGAAGCAAAAAAACAACAAATTACAAAGAATGTACATTCAACATAGATGATGTTAAAAACTGTTCAACGTGGTCAACTTATATTTTTAAAGCACGTGATTTTCTAATACATGACTTTAATACCCACATAATCTTTAGAACTTAATTCTTACTAAGTAACTTAATCTTCAGTTATAAAATAAATCAAAATTCTCGATTCTCAAATTAATTATTCAGTTCAAAAGCTGATCTCGGTAATACTCAAAGGAAAATTTCTTATTAATAAGATTCAACAATTGAAGATTTATTACTCTCAAGTTTATTCCCTACTACTTTTATTTTAATTATATATTAATTTGTAAATTAATACCTGTTTTTTAATCGATAAAACATGGCTCGAAGTTATGAGTGCTTTTACACTCTAAATACTTATCTTTTTCTTTGTCATTTAATTATTCGTACAATGCAAGGTACAATGCTGTTTTCGTTTTAGCAAATAAAATCTGTAAAACCAGATATTGAAAATAATATATTCAAATTACTATAAGATAAATCATTTAAAGTGGTATAATTGATCTAAAGCAAAAAAGCTAATTTTACGCTAATTATTAAATAATCCTCCCTTATTATTAAATTATCTAGTATATCCGAAGATGCATTCAATAATATTAGTAAAGCTGCTTTACAAATTTTTTTACTCTTATTTTTAAATATTTTAGCCAGTTAAGAAAAGTAAGAAAGTGGATAGGGCGTTAGTAAACTTTAAGCCCTGGTCAAACTCAAACAAAAGCTTTGTCTAGCTTCATCTCGTGCTTATATTTTTACTAATTATACCACTCAAGCTGGTAAAAAGGCAATAGGTGCCCTAACAATGTTCTCGCCCTTTATGTTAAAACAAGTAGACATTGGCTTGATTATGTATTCAAAATAAAGCTATGAGAAAAATTGCTAATTTGCCCATATCAACCCTATGGACAAAATCTGCAAAGAACTCAGGGCCTAGATTCTGCATTTATATCATTTATAACATATCACTTTTATAACCAAACTGTATCACGAAAAGTACTACCATTTCTTTTGCGCATGCGCAGCACCACATATTGTGGATGGTACGGCTGTTTATCACTGTGGTTGAATCACTTCTCAGTCTCCTCCATGTAAACGGATGGATTCCCGAAACTGCTATTAACTTTAACAACTCAAGTCTTTTGACTCTCAAGTCTCAACTTATTAAAATACTCAACAAATAATAATATAGGACCCAATAAATAAATTTCGCAGATCTAAAGACTTTCTGAACACGATGATTTTTAAGGAAACAGAAATATGATACATATTAAAATTGTGTCGCGATACCTTCTTATATAGACCACAAAAGTCTTTTCTCTTTCGAGAAAATTTTAAAGTATATAATATTATAATCTTAAATATAAAAATGTAAAATTTTTTTAAAAAATTTTTATTAAAACGTTTTAATCAAAGTACTGATGAATTTTTAAATTTTTTTACGATTTAATAACTTTATCTTTATTTTCTTATCATCGACATTCTTCTTTATTGCTTTTTTAAAACAAAGATTTAGATGGTATATTAAAGTTTTTATTAATTATTATTTCACTTTTCTCTATAGTAAAATAAAGTAGAAAATCGTTTTTTAAGCTTTATAAAGAATTTTAATTACGTAGTAAATTAAGTGAAACGAACAAATTCTAAAGCTTTAAAAATTTATTACTGGATAATAGATTATTTATTTTACTTTATAAATATTTTGCGTTACTTATAATCTGCATAATTATTTTAAATAAAAAATCGACTTAAAAAAAAGTCATAATAATAATCAATAAATTAAATTATTGTTTTATTAAAACGTAATTAAATTTTACAAGCTTTTTTTTTTATTAAATCGAGGTTTATACGAGTTTTTATTGTACTTTTTTCTATCTCTTTCTTTTTTCAGTTATATAATTATTTCAAAAGTGTGCTTTTTTTTTATTATATTAAGAAAGTTTTTTTTTTATTAGCTTTTTTATTTTAAAAGAGAGATCGAAGATGTAGTTATTAAAAGATGTGCCGCGAAATTTTTAACAGTGTTATGACTTTATAAAATAATAATCAACGCGTTTGAAAAAAAAAAAATTAAAAGAGGGAATAAGTTTTGCTTCCTTTTTATTGTTTCGTTTTTGTTTCACCTGAAAATAACTCTTTAATTTATGGTTTATCTTTCCAACAGTAGTTAAAAATTGCACCTGTCCACAATTATTAAGCTTATGTGTATTGCCTACACGTGTATGCTGGAATTAAAAAAACAAGGCACTTTTTTTTAAGGTTCTTTACACAAGCAGATATGAGTTGTAAAAATAATTTTTTTTTGTTAAATTTTATCAACGATTTCAGTTTGATAAAAGTAAAAAAAAATTTGAGAGAAGCACTACATGTTAGGAATGGTATTAAAACCATCGAAGAATTGTTTGCAATATCAAATCCAGGAACAAATCATTTAAAATGAATATAAATGTTTTATCGAAAACCAAGTTAATCAGCTTAATAATGACTATATTTCAATTTTGAGAGGCCGTCAATATTGTCCTTTGTATAGAAAAAAAACATTAATAACCTCATCTAGAAATATTTATTTTTACTAAATGTGATTACAAGACCTCTCGGACCTTTAAACCTTCGCATTTTACAAAATACGTATTTCCACAATCTGGTGAAAAATGTACTATTAAATTCTTATTGTTTCAAGTTAAGATTATTAAAACAACGACATAAAATTTGCATTTTACTTTCCTTTATATAAAAATCTCAAGTTTTTTCTCTTTTGAGAAAAAGCGCCATCTATGAAAGTGTAAGTAGAAATCCAACTTTTACGTCTTACAATCTAATATAACAGAGAATCGATTAATAAACTAAAGAGCCAATCTTTAAGAGACTCGTAAATTAACTAATTTTAAAGGAAAGTAATTAGAGATAAATTCGAAGAGAGAAAAAAGTTAGATTCGGCATTAAGATAATGTCCACCTGTTGTACAACCGGTGCAGTGGATCGAACCATAAATTCTTTGATGGAAAATCGATAAGCTAGAAAATTAAATTCAGTAAAATTTAATAGAATAAGGGATTTAGTAAAAAACTATTTGACCCAGTAAATTTTTTAACCAACTAACAGGTGTGTCAGTCTTTGGATAGTAAAAAATTCATTACTATATAACTTTTTTCTTTCATAAACTTGAATACTTAATTGCAGATAATTAAATTAAGGGTCTCGGTTCACTGCAAGTAATTGAAGATCCTTCAAAATCTTTAAATACCGTCTAGTTGTTTACTTTTTTTTATTTTTCGTTATAAAAAAGCATTTGCATAAAAAGTCGAGTAGCTTTTTGAAGTCATTTGTTAACAGAATAAAATAAAAATGACTTTTTTAAATTAACTATTTTCTTGTATATCGAAAATCGATAGTTTATTTACTTTACTTACATCAGTTAAATAAATAATAAAGTCGATTGTTTGCTATTTAAGTGAGACAAAAATTAAATTCTTTATTATTAAATTTTCTAACCGAGTGTAAAATGAATCTAAAAATAAAAAAATATTTTTTGTTTTTTTAGTATCTCATAAAAAATAAAAAGTTTAATAAATATATTATCGTGTAGTAAAATAACAACAGCTGTTTTTAAGCGATAATAATAGCTCTTTCTTATCTTTAAAAAAAAAGTCGTAATTAATTATGTGATTAAAAATTACGATTTCTCTAATAAATTAATGAGGGTTGTTGTGTATTAATAAATAAAAAGTAAGTAAATTTCCGCACTAAATTTTAAATCAATACGCAAGCGCTGAAAAAAAAATTCTATTGTACTAAAAAATACTAACATGGGATTTTTCGAAAATAATAAAAGGAGAAGTACGATTTTAACAGACAAACATGCCATTTTCTCTCTTTTACACCTTTTTTTTTCTAACATGCAAAAAATAAAAAAAGAGCTTCTGATATTTGTTAAAAGAGCGCTTGCGCAGCTGACCCGACATTTAACGAATGAATAAAAAAGTGTAGTAATATATAAGTTTAAGTGATTGTGTGTGTTAGAGAGAGAAAGTAAGCGTTGTAAGAAAAAGATGAAATTATACCGAAGTGGATCCGATCATCATCATCATATTATATAAAGCTCAGTTGATTCTCGTGCTGAGTCGTCGCTGGTTGCACGACTTTGTTTTTAACAAAATAAATATCATGTGTGTGTGTATGTGTGTTAATTAAATAGTTATTTATTTTTTATATTAAAATTATATAGTAAGTTTCTTATCAATTTTTTTTTTTTCATTTCTATTGGATAGCAATTGAAAAAAGTTTTTGAAAATTTATTTTTCTTTTTTGACCTTTAAAAAAACTGTTTGTCTTTTTAATAATGACTTTTATTTTTTTCTTTTTTTTTAATATGAAAAATTTTTTTATTTCTTTGTACCACGTGATGTTAATTAAAAAATAAATTTTTTTTTTTACGTTAGTTATTTAATCGATTTATTTTATTGATTTTGCAGTAAAACTTTTTTTAATATTTCAATTATGCATTTGAATTTTTAATGCTTGAAAAAGTAAAGAAAAATAAAGATTTTAATATTATATGAAAATATGAGCTTTTTTTTATTACAATATTTACATGAATGGATTACATTTAATTAAAAAAAAAGAGAATTAAAGAAAAATAATATTTTTTAATTAAAAAGTAGTAGATTCTACGAAATTGAATTTTAAATGTGTAACTGCCAATGATATAAAAGAAAAACTGAAAAAGCTCAATTTTATTTTTATTTTTTTTTTAAACAATAGATTCAACAACAACAATCGTAGTAATAATAATAATAAAAAAAAGTCATAAAATACTCTGAGTTTGTCGATTTTATTTTATTTAAGTCCACACAATGGAAAATGCGGGATAATAATATTTTTTTGAACATAAAAATAACGTTTGTATTTATCAGTTGGTTTTTAAGAATAATTACGTCAATTTTTTTGTATTTTAACTGGAAATTTTAAATAATTAAGGATTTTTTTTAAATACGCATTTCGTTGTTGTTTATGTGTGACTAGGCGAGTATGCATGACGTAATCATTGGTTTTACCCTATATTATACTGTCTTCCTTCGTAATACACGGTTTGCTGCTTCTAAATATTGTAATTTTTGTAAACAACTTCGAAAAGGTAGAAAAGAAAAAAACGTTGCGAAAGAGCAGATGTTTACAATAATTTTATCCTTTTTAGCCCTACATTTATTCATATTCGAGTTGGCCTTGAGGGCTTAAATAGGGTTGCGGTTTTTTTTTACTTTTTATTAAGTGAGAAGAGAATGTAATGCGGAATTTCGGATGTTGCTTATAAAAATGATGGCTCGAATAATATACAAACGTATAAAAAAAAGAACGTGTTGCTTGTACGTACATTTATTTATACTTGCTGTATACACACTATCACAAATGCAGGAAGTGGAAAGTTTGACCTAAAAGCAATACTTTGATCGAAAAGAGCTCTCTGTGAGTTGTTGTTATTATTAAACTAGTCATTTTAAATATTCATTTTTTTTATCCATAAAGGAACTGCGTTTTCGGTATTGTTTGACTTTTTTTAAGTGCCAAATTCTCTCACTGATTGCTATAAGAGGTTTTTGTGGAACTGTAGAGCTTTCCTTGAGAGAAGTTAGTTAGTTAGTTAGTTATTTAAGTTTGTTACCATATTGAAGGCCCTCTCCAAGTCCTCTCTACATAAGCACATAATCATGTTTTATGATAATCGTGTCTGCTAAACATTTCTTGGTGTGTAACTTACAGCCATAATTACATCAACTACACCAATAAATGTCTAGCAGACATGATTATCATAAAACATCATTATGTGCTGGTGTAAAGATAACACGTTGTCTTTATCTTCAATTTTCTAAATCTTTGTGGTTTAAAGTTTCTTCGACTCAAACTAAAGATGGTTCTCAAAATCAAAAACTCTGTCTTGAAAATATAAGTCGCAAATTTATCCTTGAGTGATAGTTTCCAAAAATAAATTTTGCAAATTAAAATGTTCCTCATCCCAACTTACTCCCCCTATTTCTGTATAAAAAAATGTTTAGCACCACTAAATAATTATATGTCTTTTCAAGCACGAAATTTTCTCTTTAAAAAGCTAATAAAATGAATTTCATGAATTAAAATATTGTTTTAAAGAACATTAATTAAGTAAACTCGTAGTAATGAAATTAGCTCAACGAAATAAACAAACATAAGGTAGAGAATAAAATATTCGAATTTGATTTAGTTCGTATAGACGTAACAGGTGGTGTTAACAACAACAAACAACTAATACTAATACGCAAAAGTATCAACCACAGAAAGCAACAACAACGTCGATAAGCCGAAAGCTCCTCTACTTTATCCAATTTAACCTATTTATTATTACGAAATCCCATCGAAAAAAAAAGCAGAAAAAATATCAATTACAATTTGACAACAAGTTTTATCTACAAATAACTTTTTTTTTCCATTTTTTTTTTAATACTTTGAGAATAATAGAGAGATAAAAATATTTTCAAATGATCGATTTATTCTTTTTCCAACTACTTACTCAATTTCACGCGTTCGAATTCCTGCATATCTCGACTAACTTGATTGAAATATTTTAGTTTCATTTTATTTTTTTCTCTCTCTTGTCTGCAAGTTTTGATAATAATGATAATAATTGTGTTTTATACGCTTGATCAATTTGTAATTAATGTTTAACGTGGCATGATTACATATATACGAAACAGAAGTTAACTCTTTGCCGATAAAAGCAGCTATAATCTTCATTATTATTGTTATTATAGATATTAAAACAAATGCATACATGATCCATATTATTATTATAATCTAAGAAACTTGAATTAATTGGCTTATTGTTATGTTTATATTGGCTTTCATATCAATCTTCTCTTATCTCTTCTCTTAATTTTAGACCTGGATTTCCCAAAAAAATATCATTCAAAAACTTTTCAATTTTTTGGTAATTCTGGCTACTTTTATTTTGAAAAACTTCCAAAAATGCTTTTTTCAATCAAAGTTTGAATGAAAAGTCCCATATAAACGAAAAGTTTTAAACCTCGTCAAAGATTTAATGTATAATTAAAGTCAAATTAAACGAACATAGTTCTTAAGGCATATCGGTTTACATTAGCGTTTTTGCGATGTTCTTATAGAGAATCGGTATTTTCGTGGTCAATGATATACGCATTTGTTTGGAATTTCATTTACAGCTTGATGCATCTGTTGAAAATGAATATACCTAGTATAGGAAACAATACAATAGAAATATATTATAAGCTTTAGATGTGATGTATATAAAGACAAAGGGTTGCCAAGCGTTTAGTTCCTTCCTAGCAGAGTAATTGCGTTTCGAGTCTCTCTGTATTATGCGGTTTTCTATAATACAGATTTATATAATAAGGACGAAACTTTAGCTCTTCATCGTATAAACGAACTGATTCAAATTTTAAATACACATAGAAATACTTTTTCAAAAACTGCGTCTCGTTGCTATCCAATGTAGGATTGTTTAATGCAATTTTAATTACTTTTTTTTTACTTCCAAAGGGATTATAATACAGTTCCTGTGAATATTCGAAGCGTGTTAGAAGTGTCTAATTAAGTGAATCATTTTGAATTATTGCCAAAATAAAGTAATTATTGTTTTTCATAATCCGATAACAATAGAAAGACATAAAGACATCTAGTCAAGTGAAACAGCAACAAAAAAGTGTTATTTACCTCAACGATACGCAACAAAGAACTTGCTTTATTTTCCTCTTTTTTTTTCATGCATTTAAAATATAAGAAGTAAATAATTTTAATTATTGTGAAAAAAATGACAAAAAATCATTGTCAATTATGTGATGATAAAAATAACAACAACGAATCGATAAAAAGTGATGAAAGTGGGTTGAAAAAATTTGATGATATTATTATGCCAAATAACAAAGAAGAAGAACCTAATAACAACAATAATAACAATACAACTTCTGAAGAATTGAACAAATTGTTTAATTTTATTTATCTTTATCAGCTTAAAGAAATGATGCTTGCTGCACACGCGTTGAAAGGTAACATTTTTCATATTACTTTTGGCTGTATCAACACGAAAATTCAGTTTTTATGATTTTCTTGCAAAGAAAGGAATCAAAAATTAAAAGCAATTGACTTGACTTCTGCTAGATTGCATCCATAAAAAGTAAAAAGAAAAGTGTTCCCATCCCTAAAAAACCTTCCTCAATATTATTTAAAAAAAAAAAATCTTAAAACTTTTCTGATAATGTTGGCTAAAATTTTTGAAGCAGTTTTTGTAATAAAAATAAAGTTTTTTTATCTTTCGTCAAGCTTTTTGAGTGCGACACGTGTAGTTGATTAACGTATACTAAATTAGCTCTGTCCAAGCGAACGATATAAACGATATTTAATTAGTTAAAATTTCTTGTTATTAAAAAATTAATTAATCAGAGAAGAGCGTTGCATAAGCAAGAAAGAATAATTAGTTTAAGTTAAATTGATATTATTTACATAATAAGCAGTTTTCTTCTCTATTTATTTGATTATTAAATGTCCAAACAAAATGTCTATAGAACCAAACTAGAACGAAAACAGAAAACAGTTTACGTCTATACTAAAAATACACTGTGCTTTTGACTATGCAGAAATAGATTAAAGAATGTTGTTTTATACATTGGAAAAATAGTATCATGTAGTCCTAATATTTTTTCTTCGCAAGATTGATGCTTTTAAAAATATCAAATTTTCTCTGAGTCTCGAATAAAACTGTAAATAATATTTAAATTTCGTACATTTTGCAGTAAAATAGATTTATTTATACAACCGATTAGAACCTCTTTACAGAGTTTTCAAACATATCTCATCTGATCATCTTTTGATTTTAAAATCAATTATTTTAAACCATAAAAAGATAAAATTCACGATGCTTTAAAAATAATTAAAAAACATTTTGTTTTTTCATTGCTCAACCCTTGCGATAGACGTGATAATACTTTATCTTCCCAATGTAATCATTGACCTTAATGAATCCAATTGAAAGTACAATAGTGTTGATTTACAGCATTTACATAGCCAAAATATAAAATTATGAAAATTTGTTCAATTAAAAAAATTACCATTACCACAAAGACAGAAAAATAAGAAATTTTAGAAGAAAGTTACGAAAGGAAATTTAATTTTTTTTCTCAAACGACCTTTCTTCATACTTTTAAAATCCTTCATTTTAAATATTTTCAGCAATTTAACTTAAAATTTAAAAGGAGCAAATCGTAGAAAAGGAATTATTGCGCTTTAAAACGTAACCACGTAATTCAACGTTTTTGTATTCAAAGGGCGCCTTCCTTTTTTCTTGTTACTCGTCCGACATTGAAGGAAAAAAAAACAGGATATTATTGATTTAATTTTTCTATATTTTCTAAGGGCTAAAAAATCTCTCAGGAGAGACTTTACAATAATGAAAGTAAAAAATATTTTTTGTTGATAATAATGAAATTTCCCAACGCCGTATGATATTCGTATGACATTTTGTAACGCAGGAATTCATAATAACATAAAATCAAAAAGTTTTGCAAACATAAAATATAACGTATAACCTCATTTACATTTCATTAAACTTTTATGATATTTCTTGTTTATTGTATTAAACTTGTAATGACACGAAATAAAATAAAATAAAAATTACTCGTTTAATAATCTCTGTAATAATTTAAAACCTCCACTAATACTTAAAACTAAAAAAAGAGAGCTTTAAGCCAATTGAATTCAAACTTTATTATCTGACTCTATTTTATTATTTTTTTAAGGTTACCGTTTATATTGGAAAGAATAAAAATTATTGTTATTATGCTTTTTTTCTTGGAAAACGTTAAAAAAAAAATCATAAAAAAAATTTCTATGCTGTACACTTCGTTTTAGTTGAATTATTTTTATTACTTTATCAAATAAAGAACAATGTGTTTTTTGTTTTTTACTATTATTTTTTATGAATTTTTAATTTCTATAGGACTTGCTCTTGGTTCTAAGATTAGTTTAATTTAATAAAATAAACTCTGCATTTTTGTCACAACATAAAAAATAATCAGAAAATCCAAATTAATTAATTTTTACCACGAGTCTAATTTTTTTCTAACAAAATCAACAAAAACCATTAATGTTTCTAAATAACAGATAAAATTTTAAATTTCAAATTTCAAATCTTTAATATTCTCTTAAAAGTATTTAATTAATTTTTATAATTATTATTAATGCAAAATTTAAATTATAAAATGCAACACCAATTTATAATTTAAATTTATAATTATTATTGAAGAAAATCTTTTCATTTGCATTCGTATAACACCCTGAATTACAAAAAAAAATGTTTCTGTTAAATCTTCACAGACTCGCCAAATTAAGCAAAAAATTTCTAATCTAGCTTTTAATACTTTGAACAAAAAGTTAAATATACTGTCTAGGCTTTGTTTGGCAAAAAAATGTCAGTATCCCGCACATCCCTAGCTCTTCCATGGCCTTCAATGAATTAACAATTATTTCACATTGTATAATATCTTGGAGGCTTGTTTGCTTAATAATTAGCTGTTCTCATGTCAATCAGCCAATTATACAGTTATATAATAATCCGAAGAGTACTTAATAACGATTTAGTGTGTCAGAAGTATTGATTACAAGTCAGGAACAAATGCTTTTCCTATTATAGATATTTAAAATGTTGTCATTTTATTTTTGTCATGTTGGTATTATTATCCTTCTTGCCTCTATAAAAATAATAAAATAACGATCTTGTATTTCAATTCAAACTTGTTTAAGATTTAAATCTTTATTTATTCGATAAAACGTTTGTTGAAAATTTTTTTATTTCTTAAACAGTTATCATTTTTTATTTATTACTATTTTTATCATTTTTGCATGAATTAGTTAAATTAATATTCGTTTTATAAATTTTATCATAAAGTTACATTTTTCAAGTAATTTCGATCAATTAAATTCGAACGAAAAAGGAATATTAAATAATATTTTTATTTTAATATACATTAAAATTTGATTGTAAATTTTATGGCTTTGAATTGCAATATTAATTGAGTTTATATTGTTTGAAAGTCAATATAAATCTTTGCCTTTTGATAAAATATTAATTTTTGATTGCTTTATTAATTGTTAAATCTATAATTGTTTATTACGATTTTATTGTACAAAAGTTGTTAGGATTTTAAATTATGATATGAGAAACTTTTCAAATTACTTTTTTTTACAGCAAGACAAATGAAACTAAATGGTTGATATTAATAACGATTATTTAACCTCAAAATTAGACAAGCAAATGCCTAACTCAAATATCAAAATAATTTATCGACCATTTAAAATAGTTGGCATGAATAAAATAGGGAATTCTCAACCTCAACTTTGTATTGTCACGTGGTTAAAATATGGTCATTCCCAGTGAAAAAATGATAGAATTTGGCCTCTAGATCACAATTGCAGGCAAAAAAAATATTTCGGTAAAAAAACTGCTTGAGAAGTCATAAAAACTTATATTTTTCCCTTACTCGGTACAAACAACTATTCAACTTCTGTTTTTGAAAAATTGCCCTTTTTAAAAAATATTTTGCAAAAATTGCTTTTATTTAAGAAATTCTTTTTGATATGGTATTCTCAAATGATTCGTTTTTAAACAAACGTATATTTCTCTACGTTAAAAAGCCAAATTCAAACAAGGAGAAATTTCCTTTGTAAAAAATACAGAAAAGAAATTCTCTAAAAGCACTAATTAAAATTTATAAAAAATATTTCTTTCTTGTTATTGTTTCGAGTAGAGGGAAAAAATAATATTTAACAATTAAATAAATAATTCAATCGCACGTAATACCTGTTTTGTCTACAACGACATAATAGAAAAAACTGATTTTATGTATTGGTAGATTATATTCAAGGATCTTGACACTGAGCAAACATCGTGAAAAAATGGTACATTAGTGATCTCGGTGATCTAGTAAATAACTAAATAACATGTATAATATCATGTCGACGACCTTTTTCCATATTCACAATCTTCGAGGTCGTATATGATATCTATTTTATTCCTCTTTGTTCTTAAGCAATCGACCGTTTTATGCATCGACATTAGGAGTGCTAGCTCCTTTTTTTTCTTATTCAAATGATTTATAAAATCAGTTGACAATCAATATTTATGTGAAATATCATTTAAATAAATAATCTCATTGATTTCTGCTGTTTGATACCCCCAAAGAAGGCAATTTTAGTATTTTAGATTGTAAAAATCTCATTTGGACAATCAACCATTTAAAATTCGACTCAAGGTTTCATATTTGAAATTTCAAGAATCCCAAAGAGTCTTAAAAAATTCTTTACCATTCAAACGGTATTATACTACTTAGGATTCTTTTAATATGGAAAATCACAAATTTTATTTTAAAAAATTTTTGTTGATTTTTTTCTGATTTTGGCTTGTTTGTACTCCAACCATGAATCGTTACTAGTTGAGATGGTTTATTTCCGTCTTTTAACGATTTTTTGCGTTTTAGAGCCTTATAATTCACTCAAGACCTCAAAAATCTATTTTTTACTATTGAATATAATATTTAGCGATGTTTACCAAAAAAAAATCACAAAAAATCACGAAAAATAAACAAAAAATCAAATTTGCGATTTCCAAGACGATAGCCCCTCGTGGAAAATGTCATTTGTGAACGTTCCAAGTTTGATTAAGTCGAAATAAAGTAGATTCTCATTAAACCAGAAAGTAAAATTTACTAAGTACTTTGAATATACAATTAAAGCTTGGAATCCTACTTCAAAATCTAATTTTCTTATAGAAATTTACTAATTTAACTTTTCTTTCATTGATTTCAGTAGTCAATTTATCTTTTGAATTACTAATCACCACTCTCCCTAATTGTAAGGGGATGAATATTTTTCAAGTTGCGCAGGTCATTATACCAATACGATAAAGTCAAAGTTTGTAAAACCAAATAAAATATCTTAATTATCATTAAAAGTAATCTGAAAATATTTCCGAATAAACTTTTTATATTCAATTGCAACATAGCAAAGTTGTTATCCCTTGAAAACTTCCTTTCTAACAAAACTTTTGATAACTTTTAGTAAATATATTTTTCTGTTAAAATGATAAAAAAATTCCGTACAACGGTTGTTTTGACCTAACAAAATTATATTAATTTAACGATAATAATTTTCTTATCGTTATTTATATCATTCAAATGAATTTTTTGTTCGTTCGGCAATGTTCAAACAACAGATAACGAATTATTATTAAGATCTTATCAATTTAACATGTAGATTTAATGTGTAATTTACTAAATACGAACAAATTAT
Organism: Anagrus nilaparvatae; assembly: GCA_022575985.1. Taxonomy (NCBI): domain Eukaryota; kingdom Metazoa; phylum Arthropoda; class Insecta; order Hymenoptera; family Mymaridae; genus Anagrus; species Anagrus nilaparvatae. The sequence goes on along the minus strand of JAKSXM010000231.1, from coordinate 25,687,201 downwards.
GATTTTTTTACAAATAAATTCACTTTACGTTTTGAATTTTATGAGGCATCAATAACGAATAACGATTTTTTAAATCCATTTCGGATGTCGAAAACTGTCGAAAATAAAAAAAAAATTTACATTTTTAGTACTCGTACGTCTGTTCATTCGTGTTTTTTAAAATTACTAGAAACAACTGCGCTTCGCGCAGAGAATGACTGCCTTTTATTCATTATCAAACAATTATTTAATTTGAAAAGAGATAAAATATTGTAAATGATAAATTCTAATTTAATAAATGACCCTAATTTTTTGCGGTGACATTTAATTATTATGTTCAATAATTTCATTTGCTTAGTAAAAAGTATAAAACTAATTAATTTTTGTCCAAAAAGTAAGTTATAATTGTTTGAAATTGGATTCGTTTAAATGAACTTTTGCACACAAAAAAAACAAATTTAATCGTTTAAACCATTTGAACTAAAAATTGCTATGGAAACTTATCATTAGTTGTACTTTTGGGAAAAAATCGAAAATATTCTAAGTCCATTTCACCCCTCTCCCTAAAAACATCAATATTTCGACCCCTCCTGCCGAGCCGGACTTTTTCAAATACTTCATCCAATGAACATGTTCCATGTTAATAAATTAATGTGATAAAAGTGTATAAGAGTAGTTAATTAGTATATATTCAGAAAAAATAGCTTTCTCCAGTAAATAAAATTTACTTGATCACAGTGATCAGAGAAGTCTGTTAAAGATAATTAATTTTTATTCTAAGAATTTTAATATTCTCACCAAAAAAATAGTCATTTTTACTCTTTAATTTTAGCTAGTTATATGTATCTTCAAAGCTACATTTACTTATTTTATCATTCATGAAACTGCCTTTCTGCTTTTACCCTAGAGGTGTTTTTAAACCACCAAATTTTAGTCTTAGTTCAAAAACCTATTTTTATTCATTTAGCTTTCATGAATCTCTTAAACAATCACAAATTTTTTTTCCATTGCCTAACCATTATTTTCGGTATAAAACACAGGGTTCAGATCTAATTTTACAACCGGAAATCCATTTAGGTCTTTTTTCTTTCCACAATTTATCTACATTTTTGTAGGTATAATCTATCTTATCAAATTAGAGATTTACCCCGAAAATTTTTGAATAAAAATTACTCATACATGCTCAAGTAAAAAATATTCTAAACTGCGAAATAATTTACTGGTTCCTGGAAGGGGTAAACAAATTTTTATTAATGATTTGTTTGTATGTAAGTGGATTTTGAGACGCTCAGATGCTAAAAAACCGATTTTTAAAAAAGTCCGTATTGTTTGTATTTTTGGGGATCTTGTTACAATTAAAACAAAATTTTAGCCTAAAAAGTACTGAAGCTACCCTTTTTTATTCCTAATTTTTTTTATTAAAGCTTTAGATTCCAAAAATTTTATTATAAATCCGATACCTGAAATTTTCAAAATTTTAGTCTTATCATTTTTATAGACAAAAAATACAAAAATAATATCCCTTTCTTTTTCTACGAGAGTTCTAATTTTAGGAAATTTATTAAAACCATAGAAGTTAAGGTTAAAACATTACAATTTTAAAGCAATTCAGCTATTGAAAGATAAATAATTAATTAATTATATTAATTATTTATCTTTCGAGTATCATAACCTATAGTACCAATAACTTGGTGACTTATTAATTATATTTTAAAACGGTTTTTTAAAGTACCCTATAAATAAACATAGTACCTAATTTAATTTTTATATTTTATACAAACTATTTTATTTGGTATAATAAATTTAGAAGGATCTGATTTTTTAGTTTTTTTTAATTAACCGCACATTTTTTGTATAAAAAAAAGTTTTATTATTAAAACATTTAAAAATTATTTTTGGTATTTATACTAAAACATATATGACTAAAAATTTTGAGGTTTTATATTTAAAATTTTGTTTTTATCACAATATTTATGCTATAACCTATAACTTCATAAATTTATATAAATAAATTTTCAAATTTCAAATAAAAACATTTGAGCAATTCATTTTTATTAACCAATCAGGAGTGGTTTTTAGCTATAACAATGTACATAGTTACTGTATCGAAGACATGTACTTTTTAGGATAGGATACCAATGCTAACTCGCATACCGAAGCACTTAATATTCTCCGTTTTCCGAAAGTTGTAAAAATATCGAAAAGAAAATCAAAAGATTTTATTGTTTTAAAAATAAGTTTTTTTGAATATGTAAATAAAAAGTTTAAAGCGTATTGTAGAAGCAATTGAATTTCTGTCGTATAAAGTCCAACAATGTTCGTTTCTACTTACACGTGCACCATATTGAAGTGCACTTGTGCAAGTGTTTGTAGGCAAGCATCTAGAAACAAGTGTCTCGTCTATGTTTGTGCATGTAAATACCGCTCGAAATACCAAGAGCATATAAGCGTTATCTAATGTGCACCCTGAAGATATCATTGTATCGGATTTGCACATCGTAATATTCAATTGCTCTTATTAAATCCGGTTTTACGAATTTTATTGCTTTTTGCTTTAGAAACGGTTTTCTTTTTTAACGCGAATCTTAAATTTTATTAGCTGTTTAGGTATTTTATCTATTTTTCATTTGGAGGGGGTTTGGCCGAATCCAATGATCGATTTCCCACGGTAACTTATTTGATAAGTTAAATAGGGTCGGCTTTTACAGACGCTTAGCCAAGGAATACAAACGCAAAAAAACTTGTTTCTATAAGATAAATGCTTACAGTTTCTAGACTTCAACTTTATCGACACATGCTTTGGCGCACGTACACCAAGTTATCGAAAATACAGAAACTTAAAAATATTTTTCCTATTCAGCATATTCAAAGATTTATTGTTGAGTTTTGCATAGACGCAATAAAAACTGTATAATACGTCGGATTCTTTGAAATATTTTTTCTGACTTTGTGAAAATTTCGAGAAAATATTGAATAATGTTCAAAATAATTTTCATGCACGAGCAGACGTAAATATTATAAATTAAAATTGAATTTGACAAAATGCTAAGTTCATCCTTTAACAAATAATTTTAAATGTCTTTTCAAAATTAATAATAAAGCGAAGAAAAAAATACTTCTGTAGTTGACCAAATTCCTGAGTGCATAGAAAACTAAACTGCAATAAAGTATATAAATTTTTGAGTATTTTGACACGTAATAAATAAATTCATGTATAAATAAATAAATAGCTTAGATTTATATAAATAAAATAATAAATCAATCATTATAAAATACTAACTAAGAGAAGTTTATTTTATTTCTGCGGACATTTAAATAAATAGTCAACTTATTTACATTTTAAATATTCGAAATACCTATGGGTATACTTTTAAAAAATGAAAAAAAGTATAAAAGTTAAAGCAATAATTACCAATGATAAAGATTAAAATCTCGGAATTTAAAAAGTAAAGTGAAGTAATCAAGTGCGAATGTATTAGTAATAAATTGCAATGACACTTAAATCAATGTTAAAAAAAAACCGGCTTTTTAAAAGATGTTATTATGGCTCTTTTACTCCTTTATTAATAATATTGAGAGTTTTCAGAGGTTATGTACGATTATAATTGCATACTTTATATAATAAATAAATATTTACTTTTTCAGCCACTGTATTTACGTAAATAAGTAGTTAGCTTTGTATTTATCCAATTTTTTATTTGTTCAACTCTTTGCTTGCTTCAGTTTAGCGTAGCGTTTAATTTTATGCAACAAGTCTCTCTAATTTTATTAGACTTAGGATAAAGTTTATCTGTTTTTGGATAGATTTAAAGCTCAAGGCCCAATTTTTCATTTTCATTGTAAAAATATATCGCTTTTATATTATTATAATATACTGAAAAAAACATACAGTTTCTGGTATCGGACTTTCGGTTGTAATGGTTGCAAATGACATGAAATCTAAATAAAAGTTTTCACATTAATTATTTAAACGTTTTAATTTGTAACCGGTTAAAAAAAAATTATAACTGGTTTTTGTCAACATGTAACAGTTTTAACGTATATACTCCCTAATTATTATAAGTCCTAGAGCCGAAATTAAATTATTTTGAGTCCTTAAAACTAAAGTATTCTAAGTTCTTGTTTTTATCAGAGACTAATCAGGCCCTGACTCCCACTTCATATTATATGTCCCTAAATTGAAAAACGCCATTTTTTCCTAAGATAACTAAAGATAAATTAAAATATTGACCTAAATACGCTACGATAAAATTGAAATTCAAAAAATTTTTTGATTTTTACAAAATGGTAGACCATAAAATTTATTTAAAAAATTCTACAGATTTTTAAATATTTTATTCAAATTAATTCCATAGCCGATACATAATTTTAAGAATGGGTAAAAAAAGAAAATTTTATTAACTGAGACCTTAATTCAAAATACTGAAGCAAGAGTTTTTCTAAAGTACTTAAAAAAATACATAAATAAACTTTTATTAAAAAAAAATTAAAGTTTAAGTTAGCATAGAGCATATCTCTGCTGTTTATATAATTACACCCTTTTTAAAAATTTTTCAATCCTCAGAGAATATTCCTCTGCTTTTTTCTAAAATTAATTTTTCAAAATACTCATATTTACGTTCTCTAAATTACTTGTTACGTTAAAATAGGTTAAAAAGAAACTTTTTGTATAATTAAAAGAAAATAAATGTTTTTACATAAAATAGCAATTTAATTATTTAAATTCTTTGTTTATTTTTAGTAAATGAATAAAATATAATATTAAATAAACAAGAGATTTAGCTACGTGTATGTTATTTTTATTTTTTTAAACTGACAATAGCTCGAGGGTAATCGCGAATCGCAGAAAATAAAAAAGTTATTGCGTGTAATCCGAAGCTTCCGGCTGTATGTATTTTGAAAAAAGGGAAAAAAGAGTTTAAACTGACCACGTGAATACTGAAAAATTCAAGTTTCAAATATTTTTAACTTTTCTTAAGCTTCTTTTTAATTTATCAGCTTTTTTGTTTCTAAAGCTCTGGCGCAAAAAGTTAATCGTTCAAAATAAAAATCTGAAAATTTGGAGAAAAAAATAACGTCCACACTAATGTACATGCATGCATTAAGTTTTCATAGAATATTCAAAAGCTTTATGAACCAGTTTTCTATGCTAAGAGTAAAAGAGAGTATAATACAAATGTATGCTTGTATTAGTGCAAGTTATGTATTTTCAACATTATTATACGCTAGCTGCAGTATTCATTTATTTTATTATATGTATAAAGAAGTCTCCTAGAAATTTACCTAACTATACAGTACTTTATAAAGGTTTTATGCATACATAATTATGTATTTAATACGAAACTATGTTCTTCGATAAATTTTCTCTAAATAGTAGCTACCTTATTTTTCTATGTCAATTTTTTGCTTTTAAAACAAAGCTTTTTGAAATTCTTTACTAATTTTTGGCCACGATATTTTCTTTCAACGAATCAAAGCAGCAATGTAAGAAAATACTGAAAATTCAAGCGTATTTATCCAGAAACAGAAAACGTGAATCCTCTCAATATTATTACAGTATAATAAAAAAAAATCGACGTAAGCCTATTGAATTTCTTGTAGATATATTTTTGTTGCCTTGGGACTTTCACGTGCGACTCTCGATGTGCGCTCGCGCTTGCGATAGCCAAAAGAATATACACATAGGTATATTGATCCTGATAAATGTATGTGTTGTACTTACCTTTTCGCCTCATCTTCTTCTTCAAAGTTCAACAAGACAAAATGTTATTAACTAAAGTTTTGTACCTCTGATTTATCATGTAAAAGAGGAATCAACTCTGAATGAATCAATCTTCCTCAGCTGAAAACTTTTATTATTTACTGGATAGATTAAAATGCAAGCCTTATCAATGTAAATAATATCCTCAACTTGTAATTTAACATTTTAATGCAAATTTATGAAACGATTTTAATATACATAACAAAAGGACAAGATTTAGTTTTCTCAAATTTTAGTAATATACATTTAGCATTTTATTGTAATAGAAATATAAGAGAGAAGTTGCCTTTGCTATATAACTGTCAAATTTAATACAATTGCCATTTGGGAATTCATGTGGTGATCGAGTCCCGAAGGAGATTTTCCAACTTTCTATTGTCTGATCTGTTTATTTGCTCTTATTTATATATATTTTACTAGCGGTTTTTATTAAAAGAGCATGTCACTTATTGTTAGTTCTGTTTTTCCTAAAATATTATTAATTATTAAAATAACCCAGCAAATAGATATTTTTAAGACTGACAACCATTTAAAAATAGTCTTACTTATGATGAAGCAAAATCAGCCATGAAAGTTTATCACAAAATTTTCAATCATATTGAATTTTTCAAAAAAATATCCGTACAAGTCAAAGTTTTATCTCAATCACCGTTCCAATAATATTAGATGTAAAAAATATTTTTTTTCGCAAAGAACGATTGTCTTGAATTGGAGATATTGAGTACGTTACATGGTATTGCGTTTACACTCTATCATCAAGTTAAAAGTAACAGGACTTGAGATATTGAACATAATAATTCAGGAGAAAACCCCACATGTGAAAAAATCTGAAGAGAAATTTAATTAAAATTTAGGTATAAAAGAAGTGTGAATTTTATTTTCTTTCTATTATTTAATTTTCTTGAAATTAATTCTACGCTGGAAATAGCCTTAGAAGGTAATATGATTAAAATTTTTCAGTCGGGATCATACTGGAATATAACATACGGGAATTAAGCCCTGGTCCTCGCGTTTCTGAAGCAGGAGCTACTCACTGGACTATGATCAGCTTTTGTTTCTTTGCGAAAATCTATAGAAAGATTTATTTATAACATCATGAGTGCAATTCTCTTTCGAGAAAAATATACCACATACTATTTATTCGAGAAATTCTTGTCGAAAAAAAAAATAAAACTAAAGTTACGCAAATAATATGTAGAAATGAAGAATAAAAGAAACAAATAATTAGCATGGTTCTCGATTACTTTTCCATTTGTAAAAAAATATATTAAGTATATAGAATCAATTATCTAAAAGTTCATGAGTTATAATACATGACCTAAATTATAAAGAACGTACAATACACATGAAAAAAAATCAATTTTTATTTGAAAAAAATATTTTTTTTTCTCACTATAAATTATGCAAGTTATTTTAAATCTTGATGCGATAATTTTTCTATGAATAAGAAAATTTGATTTAAAATGCAAATAAAAAGTAGTATATTTGTAGAGTTTGTCATTAAATTTCGTAGAGATAAAAGAGTGAGAGAAAGAGTGAGTGTGCGTGATCGATTGGTGTACTTAATCAGATTAGGTGGCACGATTCAGTTGAGGGAGTCTCTCGCTTTAGGTATTACTTTTCAACTTCCTGATCAAACAATTAATTTTGTTTGAAACTGCTTTTAATTGAGAGAAGAGAGCAGTCGTTCCTATTACTCCGTTTAACAAAGTCTAGAAGAATTAAAAGAATAAAATTAACTAGAAATTGGAGTTGTGTTCTTTAACAAGATTGTGTAAAGAAAGTCTAGTTTATTACTTTAGTGATAATTTTTGGTCTGTTATTTACATAGACTTGACCTAGCTCCTGGAATTTATGTTGACCTAATTTTATTTCATCGTAAGGATAAAATTAACTAAAACTTTAGTAACTTTATTAATTTGTATGGTTTAGTTTTTGATAGTTTTCAATTAAATTGTTTACATAAATATTTCACAAGGCTTCCTCTGAAAGCTATCTCGGCAGAGATTATAACGTTGGCTCTAAAATCTTTTTGAACAAATGATAAATTTAAAAAATTTTAATTTCTGATACGTAGATCAGGTAGAATAATTGCATAAATATTTAATTTAACTTTATAAACTTATGTTATTATAACGAAAATGATATAAAACGAAGTAGCGAAGTTTAACTCATGAATTTTTTAATATCTAGATCAAATAAAATATTTAACATCAACAGGTAATATATGTGCTTGAATTTATAACGAGGATATTTCTCTCTAATTTCTGTTCTTGAATTTCCAAAGAAAATCGAAATAGGCTTTTGTGCTTTATATTTTTCAACATGCGCACAAACATTTTTTCCTATTTTATTGAATTTTCTTGAGAATGATCAATCTGATCTTTGATAATGTCCTTGAATTATCAGATTTGTCAGTAACATTATTTCCTAGATTTCCAAAACTAACAGAGATATCATTTTTACTGAATAATCCATAAAACGTTTAGAACATTTTGAGAAATTAGAAATGCAAAAAGCGCATATTAACCTAATTCGGAGTAATTTTGATACCAAGGCTAGATAAGCCAACAATAACATAAAAATAAAATTCTTTCTTTTTTTTTTCTTTGACCGATCAATACTACTCGTGTTTACTTATTTACCTCTCAACGAATTTATTATAATGATATAACTTTTTTATAGAAAAATAACAAATATAAATTATGTATATTAGCCTGGTATTCAAAAAGTTCGTACAAAAAATCTACTCGAAAATTTATTAACAAGAATATGAAATTTTAGAAAAATTCTAAGCTAATAAAATAAATAATGCTTATCCAATAGGTAATACGATATTCTAAAGGTTAACACCAAAACCACATCATACTTTGACATAGAAAATAAAATCGAGAAATATTTCATCCTATATATTATATTATTTACCTACAAATATTGATTTATATTTATTTGTATATTTATTTCTATACGTACGTATTCGCTTTTTTTCCATCCTAGAGATAAAATTGCTTTATCATAATATTAAATTTATTCATTAGTTTTTTTTTTACACATTTAAAAGCAATTAAATAATTAATAATGTTTATGTACTTTTTTTCACTCTTTTCATTTCAAATTAAATTATTATTCAATTTTTTTATATGAGCTTTTCTACTAAAAATCAGATTTTTTATGAACTTAAGGTGAAAAAATAGGTCACGCCGACCACAATGATTTTCTATTAGTTTGAAATTTCAGAAAACCGAGAGAAAACGTGAATACGAAATAATTGGCCTTGGGTGCCTGAAAGATTTTTTCACTTTATGGCAAAAACCGGAAGTTTCATATTTGAAATACCTAAAAATTTTTAAATTCTATTAAAAAAGAAAAAATTTCATCTGTTTTTTTAAATTTTTACTGCAAAAAAAAGGATTCCAGAAAATTTCCGGGAAAACGCTGGTTTTTGATATAAAAAAAAATCTTTTGCATTCAAGACCAAAGTCTTGTTCACGTTTTCTTCCAGTGCAGGTTTTAAACTTATAAAAAATCATGTGGATAGACGTGACCTATTAGGCTATATGTTAATTGTAATTTTTTCATTATACAACTGTTGCTTTTTTAAGCAAGTTTCAAGCACAAAATTTTTTAAACACAACGAAATTGAAAAGCAAAATTAGATTTTTTTAAGCACACATTTTATTGAACACAAAAATTAAGTCTAAGAAAAATTGTACAGAGTGTTTTCAGAAAATAAACACATAAATTCAGTAAAAGACTGGATCTGATTCTATGGTTCAATTTCTTTGTGTTGAATAATTTTAGTGCGTAAAACTATAAAGGACAGTCCCAAAATTTTCATATAAATAAAACTTTTTTAAAAATATTTTTTTATGTATATGTAATTCAGTTTGTTAAAAAGTTATTTTGAAAATAAAATGTCCATTCAATTGAAAAATGTGTATTTCAATTATATGAAAAGCGTTTTCAAATATTTATAAATAAACTTAATTGTGTGTTCTTTTGTGCATATACTCGTGATTGACATTATTATGCAATAATACAAGAGAGATAAGAAACAGACTTTATTCATACTGAATATAATGTTATTATTTACTCTGATCGATATATATATTCGAATAACACTTATTTACTCAACTTTTTACTACTTTTTCTTGTTTTTTTTCAATTCGCAACTCTAAATTTTATTCCAATCGATATTTAAATTTACATTTTTACATCAATTTTATTTATTTACTCGTTTATTTATCAAAAATATATGAATAAAGTTTATAAATATTTATTAATTTAACAAAAGCTCTTTTTTTCAAATGCGCTCTGAATAAAGCTCCGGGATTATTTTCATTAAATCTTGACCTTTCCCAGTCTAGGTTGTTCAGTCAATGTTTTTTTCCGCTTTTTTTAAAGCACCTACATTTTTTAACCTCATATTTTTTGGAAGCCTAATTTTCACTAGGGAATTCTAGGTCATAAAGTCAATTGTTCATTGCAGAGCAGGTTAAAGTTTAAATATTTTCCAAAATATTATTTACATTTGATTCAATTTTACCTATAAATCTTCCTTATTCAATAAACAGGAAGTAATACTTCCAATAATACGTGTTTCCTCGCCATTGATCCAATTTTAGGGCCTCAAAGGCGATTTCTTTTTCTGTAACGAGAAAATATGCCGAAAAATGTGTTTTGTGATTAATAAAAAGAAAGATACTACTCGTTTTCTATTACAAAATTTTTTCATGATTTGTAAAATATGAATGGAAAATATGGGTTTAACTTGATTATAATTATTTAAGTATAAAATATTTTCGGGTTTCGATGAATTGAAAATTAAATTATACAAGAGAAGCATAAGAATTTTAATAATAAGAGAAAATCACAACACGGAAGCAAGTTTGCACATACTCACACTTAAACATATAAATTTCCGATAAGTACATTTTGAAAGACCAGTTGAGGATGTTAAGAGAAATAAAAAAAAGAGGTCGAGAAAAGGTACAAAACTTACTTAAAGAATGTTATATAAACCCACACATACATATTTAAACTGCATAAAATGTGTTCGCACAACTTAGCAGAACAAATATTGTACATTAAAACCTTTTTTTGTCGTACTTAAGTAAATAAGTACTGATTTATGAAAGTGTAAGAAAATATGTAAGCAAGAATTTAATTATTTTATTTAGTGCTGCGTATAAATTTTAGGTATTTATGATAGCTCTTAAAAATATTAGTGCATTCTGCTTCAAATTTTCCATATTTTTTAACTTTTTCCCAAATAAATAAAATTGGTTCAAGAACTGTATACGACAATCAAGAATTTCTTTAACATTAAATAGAAAATTTATTTACAATTAGAGTAATAAAATCTTAGTGAAAAAATAGTACTTAATTTTGACATTACTTTGCGCTCTGATAGTCCTTATTTCTTTCCACTGATGACTTTAGTTATTGTAAAAAAAAAATTAATGCTACGTGTTGTTTATTTGTTGCTTGAAAATTTTCAGTCATAACGGGATTAAAAAGTTTCGCTCGTCACGAGTGACTTGCAGTTTAATGTAATTTTTGTCGTTTGTGTAACTACAAAGAAAACAAAGAACAAAATTTTTTTAATTTACTGAATCCTGTTTTTAATTTTTTGGCCAAACTAATTTTACTAAAAATTAATTTTAAACCTAAAAACATTTATTTATTTATTAAAAAGTAAAATATTTAGAGTACAGTACGTAATATTAATAAAAAAATAAAAACTTGTGTGGTTTATACTTTTTAATTTACTTTTTTTTTATACCAAGTACATAATATTAAAATATTTAAACCAAAAAAAAAAGGAGAAGAAAAAAATAAACACACATAATATCGTAATAAACACAAAAACGAGAGAAAGTTTTTTTTTAGTACGTGATGAAAGATGTTAAAAGATATAATTTTTTTTTTTAAATAATAAAAATGTATACATTCTTTGAGCACTTGTATGTGTGTGTAAAGTAGTTAATTAATAAATTTTTTTTTGCCTTTAAAAAACAAAATATTTTTTCTAATAATAAAATTTTTATTAGATATTACAGATTTTATTTACTCGAAAGTTATAAACTCCGATATAAATTTACGAGCGTTATTAAAATGCGATTAAAATAGTATAATATACAAAGTTTCAGATTTAAAATCCACTAAGTTTAAAACTATAAAATAAATAGTAAACCTTTTTAATAGAGCAAAAATTAATTTTACCGTTTTATTTTCTGTTTTAGGATATTATCAGCCGGCTGGACCACTGATACAACATCCATCAACATTACCAACAGTTAAAACACAACCACCTGATTCTACGCCGACACCCCCTCAAAACTCCGAAGGCTCCGACGATTTAGTTGCTACTTCAACTACTTCTGGGGGCACGAGCAGTACAGGTAATGCAGTTAATTCATTTTTTTATAAATAAAATAAAACACATAATATAAAATATACATGAATATATAATACGATCCTATATAACAAATTACAGCTTTAAATCACTTTGATTCTTTATATATTCTTCCAAACGCATTTCATTTGCGAGAAAATATTAAATTCTTGTTTAATATATATTGTGTTTAACTATATAACATGACCACAAGTGGTTATCATATGTTATATAGCTGACTAATTAATAGATTTTTATTATATTCAAAGCAAATGATCTGCTATCAGTTTTTTTAAAAAATTACGAAAAAATTACGAAAAAATGTCGGAAAATAGGGAAAACTAACGGGAAATTTCAAATGCGAATTTCTCAAAAAGTGGTACTTTTTCTTTTCTTATAATATTATAAATTTTTATGTTGTAAACACATGGCTAGACTGCTTTGCTTATATTTTCAATTAATTTGCTTCAATTTTCAAGTCACAAATAAATTTCAAGCAAAGCAGTCTGGCCGTGCAGTTTTTAGGAAGTTTTTGCCTTTTATTTATTTAAAAACTTAAAATATTAATATTTATAATTTTCAATTTTTATGCTTTTCCTGTATTAACCGGTTAAAAATTCTAATTTAATTTTTGTATTCTTGACTACAGCAAACAGGATCTCTTTTTGGAGAAATTTTAATCTTTTCTGTAACACCTAGAAAGATTAGAAAATATAAAATATAAAAAAATTAAAATGTTTTTTCCCGAATAATCCAAGAAGAATCCGACAATTTTCATCTAGTGATAGGAAAAGCCTAAAAAAATTTCGGAATTTTTCGGAAAATAGAAAACTATGAAAATTTCTTTTCTTTAGAAAATCCCCTAATTTAGAAAACTATTATTTAGCATCTCATTTAGAGCGTAAAAAAATAAAATTAAAAGGTTAACTCAGAATATTAAAAATTGTTTTAAATCTAAAAGTAGCAGATATTTTGATATTTTCACATACTATTCCCAGTTGAATTGGCTTCTTTACGATCCCAAACTTTCACCTTTCCTTTAGTAAAATTTTACTAAGAATTACTCAAGTTTTATTAAATCTTGCATTTAATATTGAAAAGTAAGAATGGAGACTTCCAAATTAGTAAATTTTTCAATGTTGTTCAAAAAATTATCCAGTGTTTAGATTGTAAATGAAATTACTTTCTATTTACCTTGAGTATCCAAAAATGATATTGATTTTAAAAAGAATTTCCGATATTAAAAAAACTGTTCACTTCTATACAAGCCGAAAAATGTGTATAAAAGCTTCGTCTAGAAACATGGACCTCTATATTTTCTGATTTCTTTTTTCAAAAGAAAAATTGGTTACAAGAATCAATCTTATTTTTATTAAATTTCATAAATTAACTTAATAGTAGAGCTTAAAACTTATTTCTCAGAATAATTCAGAAATTTTAAGACTCTTGCTCTTTAGCTACAATAATACTCTCCATGGTTGTAATATGTAATTGATGTAGCAAAAAAGTAGCTTGTAAACCATTGTAAATGGAGAGTATACAGGTGATCCTATTAAGTTTTCGAGATTTACATAACGATCAGGTTTCATATCATGCTTTAATAAAATTTACTGAATTACCCCGTATACTTATGACGTCAAAGACAACTAATCACCTAAGTATTCACTAAAAAAGTCCTTAATTTATTTATTTCAAAAGAAGAAAAAAATTGGTATTTGTATAAAGGAAAAAAAGTAAATTAAGGACTAAAATAAGAGATAATGTACCTTTTCATTATTTCATTATATACTTTTTATTTATTTAAATTAAAAAAAGAAGGAAAAAAAAAACAAGCTTCCAAGCTTGATAAAATAAATTTGAATATTGAATTTTTGAATAATTTTAATGCATAAAAAAGTTTTTTAATAAATAGTTTTGCATTTATACCCGTTAAATAATTATTTAAAAGCGCAGCAATGAAACTGTGCATTATATTTTTAACGAGATTACTTTTATTGATTTAGTTAATTTTTTTTATGTTTGATATGGAATTTCCTATTGAATTTAAAAAAAGAGTTTTATGCAAAATAATACTTTTTAATAATGTGATAATAATAATAACAAGTATCATAATGATTAACCAACAAGTTGGTATTTATCTATATTTAAGAGAATATTTTTCAATTTACAGGAGGGGTTTTCTATCGTGGATACTGCCCACAATATTATCCTACACCACCACAATATCAGGATCTTTGTTATCCGCCATCGTATGCTCATTCGCATCCACACCCACCGCCTTATTACTCAAAATATCCTTTAACCTACAGAAGGTAAGATTCATTTATTAAATTTAATATTATTATACAAATTTTACACCTAATATATATTTAATATGAGCAAATTTATTTTATTTTCCACGTGACTTCAATATTTACCTATTGAAATAATTAAATTTAAGTTAGCAGGAAAACAAAATCCGGAAAAATTCCAGGGGCTACTACTGGGATTTAAGGAAAAGAAAATTAAATTAATTAAATTATTCAAAACATCCCATACATAATACGTAGTGTGTGAATTTTAAACCGCATTGCGAAAATTTTTTTGTTCAACGCCGCGGTTAATTTTTAAACAAATTGATTATTGATTATTTTTTATAACATTATTAAAACATCGGCCTGAATAGTTTTTGATTTTTTCTTCATTATGGTTAATTAATTTCATCCATCTATGAAAAAAAATTTCTATCTTATTTTTACTCTCAAAAAAACTAAAAGGATGTTTAATAAAATAAAGAATTTAACTGTTAAGTACTTTGTTTATTATTATTGAATTTACGCAGTTTCCCAAAGCTCGTTGAAAAAAAATATTATAAACAGAAACGGTGATTTATTCCAGGTTTTTAAGACAAAACCTTCGAGTACCATCATTATTGCTATTATTTTATGTTCTTACTTTTTTAAATCAAATATTTAATGGTGATTTTTACAGATTTTTAATCACTTTAACTGCGTTTTCTTTATACGTTCTTCCTAAATAGTTAAAAAGAAAGTGCTTTTACAAAGGTCGTCAAAGTGGTTATTAGTTGTAATAAATTTTCAGTGTTTCAAAGCTATATACTCAGAAATAGTTTTGTTTTTATAACTCTATTTATATCCAAGATTTCATAAAAATTATTTTTTTATTCAAAAACAATCATATAGATATAGTAGTCACATTCAAGAATGCTTAATTTTCATCTAAGACATTGTTTTATTTAGAGTTTTCGCCAAGTCAATAATTAATATATTTTGTAAAAATTGACCCTGTTCCTATTTAACCATAACATTATTTCATTTTCAGTTCTCATATTTTTTAATTTGAGAACTGAAAATTCAGGTACAAAGGTTAAACAGTATGCCAATAAAACAAAATTGAAAATAATCTGGGTTTCGGTCCTTTTTGGGGGATTTTAACCCAACTGGGCCAAGTAGAACTGAAGAATCACAGAAGTCGGTCCAAACTATTTTTTCTTGAAATCGATCAGAAAAGATAAATCTTATACGACCCTTATCCATAAATAAAGAATGAGCCAAATCGTAGTTTATCAACCTCGGCTTCACCTCGGGTGGTAATTTACTTGCAATTTGGGCCATTTTTTACTTTTCTGGACATGGGCTCGTAATATACTATTTCCGGAAGTATTATTTAAATTAAGTAAAGTTATAAAAAATAAGAATACTTTGGGACAATTTACTAAAGTAAGCTAAAAGCACAAAAATGGCTGCTAAAAATCAAATATTTAACCAAGAAATATAAAATTGGCTGAGAGTACTTATTTTTAGTTTTATTTTCGTTAAAAAAAAATAGTTTGGACTGATTTCTGTGACCCTTCAGTCCAACTTGGGCCCAATTGGGGTGGAATCCCTCATAAAAGAATCTTACCTTATGAATGAGTAGGCTTTTCTTCTCGCTTTTCTTAATCTCATAAGCTGAAACGAATGCGATAAAATGTGTATATATATGTATTAACAGTGTATCTGAAATTTAATAGTTAATCAATAATAAATGGAATTATCCAAAAATATTCAAAACCTGACTTCACTTTAATTCTAACAATCTGAAATAAACTGGCTTAATTATAAAAAATCTAGAAAATTAAAATTTTTATAGCATATAATGGTTTCTCATTCTAAGATTATGAGTTTTTTATGCTTTCAGTGCTGTGGTTACTGCTGTTTTCAAATAGTAGATACTGTATTGTACTAACAAAATTTTAACCTCAGATTCATATTGCAAGCTTTCTAAGTAACATATAGTTGTTTTTTAACATGGGACATGTTTATAGGGAGGTGTATCTTGGGAATCCAAAAATCAAGGGGTGGGTCAAATGGGACTTTGAATAATTCAGGTTTAGGGACTTGTAATAATTCAGGTTTGGAATTTTATCATCCAGTAAGGTGATAATTACAAATTATAAAAATAGCAAACTGTATTGAAATGTTGTGTAACATTTATGCATTATACCCAGCCCTCAGCTGTAGTAAACCTGTCCCATGCTATTAGATTGTGTTTACATAAACCAGTTATAAGTTTTTGGTTTATAGGCGATTGGAAATAAAAATAGTTGTATATATATTTTAAATTTTTTATGTATTCTATTATGAAATCTTGTGAATAGTTATTTCCTTGTACAAGACACTGGTGCAATAAAAAGAGCAGTAAATAAATTTAAGGGTCTTTGAATCAATTCCAAAAAGTTTTCTTTAAAACTTTTGGTTATTTAATTTTGTAAAAAATAACTTAAGATTATTTGAAAAGAATTTTTCAGGAATTTACAATAATGATTTTGTCATTTAACTAAATACTAGTCGCTTGATTATCTTACTCAGATTTTCTTAACATTGATTTTCCTGCAATTAAAAAGTGCTTTAAAACTTTTTGATAATTACTTTTTTGGATATCTCGAAGTAAAAAGTTTGTCGACCTGTTTTTAATGATTAAAAGAAATTCTTAGATTATTTAGCAAATTTTTGCAATCTGAAAAAAGTAAAGTTTAATCCATTCGTAATTAAAAATTAATTAAAAATCAACTGTCTCAGCAAGTAGTTGATAAATTAGCACTCGTCGTGTCTATAGTTTTACTCGAATATAGATAAGTTTGAATAACTTCATAAAGATTCATGTGCCACCGCATTAAACTATCAAAATCAATATGTCGGTATTTTCTTCATAAATATTAATGTTTACTGAACAGTAAAAGGAGTAAATAGTTGCAGAAATAGTGATCATCAAGAATTTTACATTCTGTAGTTAAGAAGCTTTAAAACGTCATAACTACAGCTGATTGAAAACCCTGCATATCGGAGTAATAAAACCTTAAATTTCATGTTAATATTGATTTAAAATTTATTATACCTACAACGTTCAGGGGTCATTTATAACTTTTTTTTCTGATAATTAATTATATCTTACTAATTAAGCTATTTCAATGACGTCAAGAATTTTCGTCAGTTATTAAATTAACGTAAATTATTTAATTATAACAAACGTAAATTTATCCATTTTATTTGGTATTTAAATTTCTTTTTATTTAATTTTAATATTTTCCAACTTTATAGACTTTTTTGTATACAAAGCCTTAAGTATTTTGACGTTCTTGTAAAACACAGTATAATGTAGGTTAGACCTCTCTTCATTTTGACTTTAAATGAATTAAAATAATTTCAATTTATAAAAAGATCCAAAAATAAGAGACCATTGCAATTTAAGTTTTTTGATGTGCTGATTACGAATTTTTTAGTCCTATTTCTGGAAAATGGTCACGTTTCCCATTGTAGCCCAATTTAAATAATTTTTAGCCAGTTTTTAATGTTCTGTTTTAAGTTCGTGTTACAAAATAAAGTTATCCTAAACACTGACAATTATGATTTTTAGGACGTAGATTACAAAAAACTTTTTTCCCCATTTTAAGGCATTTTCTGCTCATTTCTCGTATTATCGCCAAATCGGCTTTAAAAGGGCTTAAAAACCATTATCTGATAACGCGTACAGTTCTGTATTTTTAAGCTTGGATGTTCTATTAGTATAAATGGTGGATTTCCAGGATGCTTTTTGAACATAAATCCGTAACCATTTGCTACTAATTAGGTCTGTTCTTTTTGTCCCGAAAAAATAGAACTGGAATTAAATAGAGAAAAAAAATGCGCGCTCATTTGAAATATTTTGTAGGTTAGATTGTATTTTATTTAAATTTTTATTAATTTTTTTTATTTTAAATAATAGATTATTTTCTAATTAAAATGAAATTATTGGTCTTTACGAACAAATGAAAGATTAATTAATTAAACAAATAAAAGATTATTTTCTGTTATCGTTAAAAAGCTATTTTAAACATGTTTGGACATTTAATTTTCAGTAAAAGAATTTTATCCCAAAAAACGTTTTGCTTTTTGAATTACCGCCATGAAAAAGAACGCGCGTTGTGTTTAGTTTTACCCCAGTTTTGCTCCAGGTTAACTTTTTTGGGACAAAAAGAACAGACCTATTGTAGTGAACTCTTCTTGTTAGATAATTTTAACTTTGAAAAACTAAAAATGGATTCAAATTATTCAATGGCCCTATATCCTCTTATCCTCTGTTTATTCAGGGATCTTCATCTATCCCGTGAGCTATCTCTGTAACCTAATCTCTGGTTTATGCCAATAACAATTAACTCTTTTAGTAAGAAAGCTACTATTATTTGTTAAATGTTCAGTCAATAATTGACATATTGGTGTCAATCAGTTTTAAGTTCATTATGTTATTCTCTGGGTGTTATAACATAAGATGCATACAACCTCGCATACAACTGCAGCTTATTTATCAATCGTAAAGCAATATAAATTGTTAGAACTGGTTTTATTGGACAAAAATATTCGTGTATTTTATTTTTTTTTTTAAGTTTTAACTGATTAGTGAGGTCTAATTATATGCTAAAATTAATTACTTTTTATTCAAAGTGTATAAAAATAATAATAGAATGCTTACTTGTATTTTAGGTTACAAAAGTTTTGTGCTTTCATAATTTTGTTTCTTTGTTGTTCTTTTTAATTTTATATTTATTTTAAATTTACCACAAACTTGCTTTTAAAATTAACTTGTTACATAAAAATTGTCAAAATAATTATATTTGCTCACATTATGTATATATTTGGATTTACTTTTAAGTCAAGAAATAAATAAATTTTTTAACAAAATTTAATTTAATATTTAATAAATTTAATAACGAAGCAGATTAAGCTTTTTATACTTTTATTTAGCGTATATATCTATAGATAAATATATTCAAACAAATTATTAAAATTATTGATCAAAAAGACAACTTTTTTTATAAAATGATTTGCTCGATTAATTACTTTATTTTGCCGATAAGTTTTAAAATTTAATAAAATTAAACATTAAATTGAAAACTTTTTTTATTTTAACAGGCAATATTATGGGTACCAAGAAGGTGGAGGAGGAGGGCCTGGTGGCTCTGGGGCTGTTCCGGGTATGGTCGAATATCCACCACCTCCACCAGGTGATTATCTACCATATTATGGAGGCTATCCACCTGCACCACCTCCGACACTGCCACCTCCGAACCCCGCTTACATGCACTCTCAAGGAAGACCTTATGTAGATCGTAAGTCTTACATTTTTTCTAAATAGCTATTTTTTTAATATTTTTATTAATGTGAAAAAATGTTCAAAACTCTGTTAATTCTGTTTAAAGATGCATTTGTAGAAAGTTGCCCGTGCCCTGCACAGTCGTGTCCAAAAAACGGGGATACTGGGCCCCTTATTGGTAATGGTAAGGGAGCGCCAGTAGTATCGGGGCCCGGTCTGTCATTGCCGCCCAGTGCGTTGGTGGGTCCGCCGTCGCCGGCCCGTGGTCTAGCTGGGCTAGCGCCACCTCATGGTGCCAACGCTTGGGATGCGGATCGTGTCCAGCCCAATCAACAACCGGCTCATGTACATCAACAAAAACAGAGCCAAAAGACGCTGCCTCCAAAAAAATTGAGTGCAAAAAATTATTCTTCAAAGGTAAATATTGCTTTCTATATTCATTTTCTGAATTTAAAAAAAAAACTTTGTGCCTTTTTGTAAAATAGGTAACTTTTTGAAATTTAATACTTTTGCACAAGTTGTTATTAAATTTAAAATGTTTATGTTATTTTATTACCGTTGTAAAATAAGTACTAAAACTTTCTACACGAGTAAAAAAGTTTAAAATTTTTAAATTTACAAAAATAAATAGCAATATTATTTAACTGCGTTAATAGAAACTGTTTTTTTTTTTATTGTATTGAGCCTAAAATTAAAGTAACTTATAATAATTAATTTTCATAGAAACACAGAAGTTGACAGATTTAATGCTTTTTTTCCTAAATGTAAAAAAAAACTTCATTTTACTCGTTTAAAAAAATAAATTTTAACAAATATAGTTAAAATTTCAAGCAACATAATCTGACAGTGTATTTTTGATTATTTAGTCCGTTTTAAAAAAAAATCAATAGTCCACAAATTTAAAAGAAAAATTTTGAAAAAAATATCCCCCCCACCTTTAAGAATCGGCTTGTCTGAATGTCTGATGTCACGTTTGTGCTTGTGACGCCGCTACACGTGATAAATATTATACACTTTTGTTGGTATACATAAATTTTAGTGCGTGTTATATTATTATTTTATTATGAAAAGTATAATAAACTTGTGTGAAAAGACGAGTCAGTAAATTAGTTCTTGTTATGTATTAAAGTGTAGATTTAACCATAAAAATTATTTAGTTTAAATATTTGTAATTTTAACTTGCATAAAATGTGGTTTTAATAATAAAATATACTAAAGTAAATTTTACGTGTCAAATCGAGTATTTTTTACTGTTATATGCTATATCTTATAGGTTTGTATACAAAATAAATTTAGCAAATAGTTTTGTCCATTTTAAAGAATTAGATTTTTGTAAACAAACTTTAATTTTTGTCTTTAGTAAATTTTATTTTTTTAACGATTAACTTACATCGTCATCTTTTCTTAAATTAATTTAATTTTTCATCATTATTAATAAAAAGAAAAACATAAATAAAAGTTACGTAATATTTTTTATAAAAGTAGTGGGTTTTTCCATCAAATTTATAACCAAAAAAATAAGAGAAAAAGATACTTTATATTTTTAGATAAGAATAAAACAGTGTCACCTGTTGATTGATAAAATTCTTGTATTTTAATTAACTTTTATTAAAATTTATGGAGTATGCTGTAAAATTATCTTTATTTATTTTTATTCGAGCTTTTTCATCGTTTTGCTAAATTTTCCCGCCATTTTATTTCTTCGGTAATCTGGCTTGCAGCATTTCGGAGCTCTTTAATTACCTGGTAATTATCGACATTTTCTATGGAGAATCTACTAATTTGGGTTAATCGGTTCCTGATTTTCTGAAGCCAAAAAGCAATTAAAAAAACTTTCCTCTTAGAGAAAATTTTCTTTTTCGTTCAACGTTCTCTTCATAGGTATCGTCTTCGATTTTGGATATTCGATAATTTTTTTTAATGAAATAATAATTTATAATAATAAAAAGTTGGCATTTAACCAAATGGCGTCGTATAGATACGAATTTATGAATTATTATTTGATTAAAAAAAATTATCGAAGACGATACCGGCGTAGAGGAACTAAAAATAAAATTTTATCTAAGAGGAAAATCTTTTTAATTGCTTTTTGGCTTCAGAAAATCAGGAACCGATTAGCCCAGATTAGTAGATTCTCTATAGAAAATGTCGGTAATTACAGAGCTCCGGAATGCTGTTAAATGTGACTTGGGTTTTATAATTATAATAATAATCTTATTTGACCATTTAAAAACTGGCTTGCATCAAAATTCAAAATAAATGGAAAATGGTACAAAATAATTACAATTTCATTGTCCATGACATTAGACCCTGATCTGTTTACCTTTTTATATGAGTTTTTTAAACCCAAATTATTCTGAAATTTTTTCAACCCCCCTCCCCCCTTTCACTTTATTTCCAAATTATCAGGTACCCTTTTAAACACCTGTTGCATGTTTAAAAAATTTTCAAATCTCTTTAATTTTTAATAATGAAAAATGGTCTTTATTATAATAAATTTGGCTTCTAATGTATTAGATAGTAGTCAAAAAAGTTTTTTAGCTTATTTTTTGTTATAAATTGACAATTAAAATTTATTTTTGACAACTAAAAATTTTAATTGTCAAAAAATGAATCTTTTTTCATTATTCATACTCTGAATTAATTTCAAAATAAGTGATTTTTTCTAAACTTTCGAAAAAATTTTCTGAAGAATCAATTAGGTAAATGGCGTGAAATCTTTTTTCTACTCTTTGGTATAAGGTACTCTGACTATATTAACATAGAAATAAATTTTTTACATGGGGTCTTTCAAAATTTTTTACGTTTTAATTTAAATTTTCGAAACCAAATGACAGTAAAATAATTTTTTTTCACAATAAAATGTAAATAAATTCAAGTTATCCTAATTTAACTTTGAGGCTTCCAATTAAAAATTCTTGTCCAGGTGTTTACTAATATTGAATAAAGAATTTTATAGTGCAAGTACATTCTGTTGTTCAATTCGATCCTAGTATCTATCAAGCTAGGATCAAAATATCCTAGACCCAAACAAAACATTCTTAAGTCTAATTTAAGATATCATAAAATGAATTTTAAGAAATGAAGCTCTTGTTTGATTATCAGCATTAAAAAATTTCATTTTATTGCTCTGAAAAATATGTTTGCATACATGAAAATTTGGTAATCAATAAATATTTATTTGATAGCCTACAAATGATAATAAGCTAAAAACTATCAATCGTACAAAAAATTGTTAAATAAAATTTAGTGCAATAAGTTTAATCGAAAAAAATACGACGTGAGGTTTGATTGATAATTTCATTTTATGAAATTACTTTAATTTTTGCATTATTTTGAAAATTCAAATTTTTGCAAAAATTCAAACAAAAATCGATAATAGAATTATGAGAAACTTTTGATTACCCCAAAAAAATATCTATATCATACCAAATAATAACCAAATCTTTAAAAATTATTTTGTATGAACCCAATTTCTTCGTTTGCATTCTAAACATCTTATTAAGAAGAATTCAAATTAAAAAAAAAAAAATAATAATTTGCATTAATTTAAATTTAACCATATTTGTATTACTTTGAATAAAAAAAAAAAAATTCAACTTTTAAATGGTATAATTTCATTTGTAAATAACACACGTATAATATTGTGTATAGTTTAAATTTGTTTTTTGTAACACAGCCAAAAAGACTTAAAAGTAAACTAGTTGATGATAACTTTATATATAAAAAAAAAATTATTCAGATATATTTGTATATTCTAAGTTTTTTTTTTAATCAAAATATTTTTCAACTTTTATTTTAAAATTATATTCTCATTTTACCAAAAAATCAATTTTAATTAAATCAATGTTTAAATATTTTTGACGTTTAATTTTATAAAATTTAATTTAATAAAATCTCATCGTCAAATCTTGCTAAAATAAAATTAACGTAATTTAATCAGTTTAAAATTTTATTCAAATAAAATCATACTATTAAAAATTATTGTAAATTGTCATCCAAGATAAGATCTTAATTGTATTTTAACGATTATTGTTTTAATGCATATACACACGTGATATTCTGAAATGAATCAACTCATCTCATTAAAATTAATGCTCAATTTAATTATTTTTTATAATTTTGTTTCAGGATTCAAAGGATTTTAATAGCGTTAACAAAGAACCAAGAGATTGTTCGTGTCAAGAAAGAAGTATATGTGAAACTGTTAAAATTGAAAGGAGAGATGAAAATTCACCAATATTGACAGCTTCATCGACTACTACAACTCTAACGACAATGAAAACAATGATAACTGATAAATATAACAATAAAAATAATTTAAATAATAATCCTGTCAAATGTGAATCATGCAGCGTTATCGATGAAGATGATGATGATCATCAAACTGGGCTGGACCCAGAACCTGAGGATTTAAGGACTTGCGGTACAGGTTGCCGTTACAAATACGAAACTAGTTATAAATGTGATCTTGTTAAATGCGAGCATTGCGATAAAGATGGGCAATTAGCGTCTTCCGAAACTGACAAGGATTCTGGCATACTTATCGATGAAAAACTTGATTTGGACAGCGAAGTCAAAGAAGAGTTAACGGATAGTGGGGTTGCGGAGTCGGACGAATCTTGGAAAAAACCAGATTATGAAGACACGGTTCCTGAAGAAAGTCTTATAATAAGTGAATCTGAAAATAATTTAGAATCTTCAAAATGCCACAAAATTGTAAAACGTAAATTATCATTGGATAGTCTTTCAGACACAATAAAAACAAAAAATATAGTCAGTAAAAGAACTTTGTCAGTTGGTTCAGCAAGAGAGTTAATCAATAATATTAGTCAAGAAGCTATTGTACCAAAAGATACTTCTTCACCTAAGAAAAAAACTCTTGCCGTTAAAAAAGTAGATGCACAAAAAAGAAAGTCTGATTCATCAAATTTATCAGCAGAACCACTTTTGAAAAAAGCTAAAATTATAGCACCTGAATGTCATATTTTAGAAGCTATAGATCAAGTTATTGCAGACAGTAGATTATTTTCTGAAAAAAAATGTAAAAAAACTAAGTCTCAACCAGTAACTAAAGTTGAAAAAGTCAAACAAAAACGTAACATTTTTGCCAGCATCAAAAAAGCTGCTAGCAAAAAAATAGATATCGTTAAAACAGTTTTTACTGATAAACTTGTACAAACAAAACCTGCACAGTCAGATGCAGTTAACATTAATGTAAAGCCTAAAATTACAAAAAATTCTAAAATAAAAATAAAAAATAAAAGTACTCTTAAAAATACAGAAACAAAATTAAAAGCACAAGAGGTATCAACTAATCTCATTAAAGACTTGAAAGAATTCAAGGAGCCTAAAAAACAAAAGGAGCCTACAAAACTTGTAAAAAATACAAAAATCATAAAAATCAAAGAACAAATTAAAAAAGTTGAGCCAAAACTAGAAACAAATGAAAACGAAAAATTGGCAGTTCAGCAAGACTTGGAGGTAATTTCAAAATCTCAAATAATAAAAGGAAGACGAAAAAGTACAAAGAAGTTAAATAAGAAAGAATTATGTAAAAAAGAAATTATAAAAACTGAAGAAATTGTTGAAGATGCAGAAAAAAGTCTGACATTATTCAAGAAATGTTTATTAAAACCTAAATGGAGTAATGGTTGGCACTGGGAAGGTGAATCCTTTGAGGCTAAAGTTTTCCTGATGGTAAAAAAATATTTTTCTACAAAATAATTATTGTAAACTTTAACATTTTACTAAAATTAATCTATTTTCTCTAGACTGATCTGTCAGCCACCCGTAAATGTTATGCTAGTATGAGACATGACAGTGGTGACGTTATTAGACCACGAGACTGTGTGTTACTAAAAAGTGGTCCAAGAAAAGCTGATTTACCATTTGTTGCAAAAGTTGCTGCTTTATGGGAGAATCCTGATGATGGTAAGAAACTCGAAATTTGATTATTTCTAGATAAATTTGTTCATCGTAATTAAGAAATATTACTATTTGTTGTTCTAGGTGAAATGATGTTTTCATTATTATGGTACTACAGACCAGAACACACGGAACAAGGAAGAGGTGAGCATGATAGAGATGATGAAGTGTTTGCTTCTAGGCATCGAGATGCTAATAGTGTTGCTTGTATCGAAGACAAGTGTTACATTCTCACATTCAATGAATATTGTCGGTGAGTACATAGAAAGCAACAAAATATATAATTTTAATTCTTTATTTAAAACCTTGTAATCTTTTAGGTATCGTAAAAATCTTCGGAGGCTGGAAGAAGGTTTAGATTATCCAGGATTAATAGTACCACCTGGAGAACACATTTACCCTCGCGAAGCTCGTCAGCCACCTATTCCTGTACCTCAAGATCTTGTGTTATTTTGTCGTCGTGTTTACGATTACCGTGGCAAAAAACTCATCAAAAATCCTGGATGACTCGACTTTCCACATGTTACAACAAAAAAATTTCTGCAATCAAAAAAGGCAATTCGTGCCTAAATTCTTCCTCGCGCATGCCTCTAAAAAAATTTATAATGCAGAAAAAAAGAAAAAAATTATTGTGGATATTTGTTATTCGATGGCCGGTTTCACGCATAACTTTTATCCTGTATTTTATGTACATTCACTAATAAGTGTTTAAAAAAATGAAAATAAGACTTTGTTGCTTCTAAAACAGCGCGAGGTATACGTGTCGTGTGTCTTCAATAGACTTAATAATTTTATAAAGAGAAATAATAAGTGCGAATGAGTGCAAGAATGATTTTAAAAATGTAAGAAAGAAAGATATTTTTGTTGTGAAATAGGCTTTAAAAGCAACATAAAAAGGTAATATTTTTAAAATATAGTGACTGGCGTAAATGTCACTTTTGATAAAAATAAAAATAGTCCTCTTTGCCGGTTACATTTATTAATTATGAAAAAATGATTAAAATGATCAAAATATAAATAGCCAAGGGCATTGACCAGAATAGAGGATCAATTATATGATCTATTGATCTGCAATTTAAACTTAATTTTCAAACATTTAAATTGTAATGAATTATTAATCTGCATTTTAAATAATACTTTTTTTTCATGCATTACACAGTTACACAATGTATATTCATTGGCATTATACCATAGTTACGAAAGTCAAATTATTTTATTTTTTTTTATATAAGACTTTAAAAAAAAACTTTTTTATTTAAAAAAAAAAAAAAGCTGAAATTTATTTTTTTTAAACTAACTAATATTTTTTATATTATAATTTAAACTTCAACATGGTTATACATTCAGAAAATTTGTAAATATTTTTTAAAAATTTCTTGATTTTTAGTTTAACATTAATTATTATTTTATTTATCTATTGCAAGTTTAAAATAGTTGGCTTATATCCGATATATGTTTTACAAATAATTTTGTCACTCTAAAAAAAATTTTTTTGAGTGTTTTTTATGATAAAATTATTAAATAATGTTTAATGGTTATTTAAAGTAAGTATTTATCAATGTTACTGTTACTAAAACAAATTAATTTGAAATGAATCTTTTGTTCAAACAATTAAATGTTAACAAGCGTTGAAGTGTAGAATCAATAAAATGATTTATTTATTTATAAGTCTTTTTTTAACAAATTGTTAATAACTACTTAATTGATTTTGAAATGCATAATCATTTAAGAAATATCCAAAAAAGATTAGATTAACATATAGATTTTTATTAGTTTTTGTATTAATATTATAATCTTCTGTAAAAATTCCAAACAAAAAACAGAAAAAAGAAAAGAAAATAATTTTTTTTTTGAATATTTATTAGTAGATCGGAATGCTATTTTATGAGTGGAGGGTGTACTTTTTTGTTAGACTTTATTTAAAATTAATATATTTCAATATTATATATAATTGTATTGTTTAAAAATAATCTTTAATATATTTCGATGTAATTATATTAATTTTTATGTGAGTAAATAATAATACGTGTGAGATTTGAAAAAGTAGTTTAATTACACAAAAAAACGAATGAAAAAAAAAACAATTAAACCTATAATGTCAAGACCAAGTAGTTTTTTAGTATTAAAAACCTTTTTTTATAAAAAAAGTACTAATGAGTAATACAAGTTTAATTTTTTCTCAAAAAATATAATGTATGACAGTGCTTAATAAAATACAAAAATTTTTTATAGATTTTAATTAAATTTTTGCAATGATTATTATAAGGGAACAGTTTTTTAAAAAGAAAATATCATATCCTCCGATAAAATTTAATTTAAAAAAAATAATAATTAAATGGCATTTACGTCAAAAAAAATAGTCGAAAACGCTTTAAAGTTTTTAATGTAATTTAAAGAAAAAAAATTTTAATTGTAGATTCATTTCAATGTAATTTATTAAATGTCACCGAGTTTAATAATCGTTTGACAGTTCTATCGCAGTTTATCATAAATCCTAAATTTTGAGTCTGAAGATTTGTAGTTAAAAAAAAAAAATTGCCTTTAAATCGCATATAGACGATTATTCCCTAAATATATAAACGTATGAGACGTTTGATAGAAACAGAAAGTTTAAAAACTTTTTTAAAATAAAATTTCAATAAAGCTTAGTATCGATTTGACCAATTAAATGCTTTTCTGTGATGATCATATTATAATTAAAGCATAGAATCAAAATAAAAAAATAATTATCATTCAAGTTTCTATCGAATTAATCATCGAAATAATAATAATAATAATAATAGTTAATAGTTAAATTTAAAATAAGCTAATTTCGATATTTTTGCCTGTGATGTTGAATGCGATGTATAACGTGCACTTAAAAAAATTCAAAACAATCTAATATACGATTTTCGTCATTTTTACACACGAATCGAATATTGGCTTGAAAAAAAAAATTTAACACATCGCGTATTTTTTGAATCTCCAGACAATTGTTATGTGAGAAAACAATGTTTTTAAATTAAATGTAAAAAGATATAAGTAATAAGAATATGTGGCGATGAACTGTCAAACTTTACACACTATAAATAATTATAGACTTGTGAATTTAATAAGGGTATAAAATGATTATATCATTAATATATTTAGATATTTAGAAGTGGAAAACAAAAAAAAAAAAAATTAAAAATGAAAAAATAATATATTGACTGTGGTTTAACACATTGTGATTTATCTTTTTTAAAATGAAGTAAATAAAATTTTTTTTTTTCAGTGTGTAAGTATAATGATGAACATTTCAATTATGAAAATATAGTAATTTTGTATTAAAATTTTAACGCATTTAAAAAAATATATATTTTAAAAGTCAAAAATACTTTAAAACAATCAAATCAAAATATTGCTTTTTTGGAGGATAATTATCCAAAATAATACACCTTTTTTTTCATAAGAGTGCCACTATTGTTCCTAATAATTTTCTTTTTTGGTTGAATAAATTATTTTCTTAGAAAAAACGTGTACAAAAATCAAAAAGCTTCTTTTTTTAAATATTCAGATTATATACAATCGTGGTAATAAGTAATTGGGTACATATTGATAAATTTCAAATAATAATCATATATTGCAGACACAAACCTTTGACTTATAATAAATTTTTTTTTTCAATTTGTAAAATAAAAACATTAGTTTTTTCAAAGGTTTGTGTCTTTTTTTAAAAAAATGTAGTTCTTTATATAAAAAATAATTATGTGTGCGCTTCGTAGAAGAAAAAAAATGGTGTTTTTTCATGCAAGAAAAAACACTAATTTATAGAAAAAATGCTGTCGTTATGTTCATAAATAAATGATAAGAAAAAAAGTGTATTCTTGAGATAAAAAAAAAAAACTATATCTTTTTCGATATCCGTTATTTAGACTGGATAAATTATATAAAAAAAAGGTGATGATCATAGATGAGAATAATAAATGTCATTGAATTTTTCTCAATTAATGTATAAATATGATAAGAAAAGATTCTAAACTTAAAAATGAGAAAAAAAAACTTGTATCATTGTAAAAAGTTGAGATGAAGAACCGATATGTTCAATAAATTATTTAATTGACCTCGGTAAAAACGTTGTCTTCATTTATTTAATATAACAATATACCTATTATGCATTCTATCCTTTTTCTTAATTTTCGATCACTTAGCTGATTATAGATATCTTGCGACCACCCTACCAAAATAAATAACCATGTTTCTGAAAAAATTAAAAAAAAATATTCTGAATCAGTTTATTTTTTTATTTTAAGATTAAAATTTTAATTGAAATATGACCCATAACCGGAAAAATAAAGAATGGCTTAAACGACTAAATTGTTGCGCTTGAAACATTTTTGGAATTCACTTCTAATTTTGAGTAGATTTTCCAATCAAACTACATAATATCACTTCAAGTCACATACTTAGTATTTTTTTTATATATTCCTTTTTTTATTTTAATAACTTATAAAAAACCAAGATAACAATAAATTATGAATTTTCGAAAAAATGCTAGTTTACAATTTAAAGCGCTATCGTTGAATTAATACCAAACCTAGAATAGCTAGAACCTTGATCTATTTCTTTAAATTTAGCTCAGGATATACAAACAGTGGTATAATGAGTATTTGATTTTTTTTTGTTCCATCGATTTATAACAAATTTTATTGAAAGAAATTATTTTAAATAAATCTGAGAGGCAGATTATATGTAATTACTCTTTTCTTTTAGGCTGCAATTATTAAAATTTACATGTATTCAAATTTTATTTGTTCTTTTATAAAGTTTAAAAATAATTTAAAAAAAAAATACATTTATTATAATTTATTTTAATCAAAAAGTACAATATTTTGAAGAAAAATTAAAATTTTTAATCTCTTATTCCAATTTCGGTCGCTTATCTAAAGGTTGAACGGGTTCTTCTTCTTTATCAGTAGTTTCCACTGTTTCATTTCCTTCCAGGTTTCCTTCAAATTCATTAAGAGAAAACATTATGTAAGCATCTCTGTACAATGGTTTATCTCTTCAACTATTGACGATTCAAACAATCTTAGATCTTAGTAATTTCAACATAATCCAAGATTTGTTAATAATTTAATTAGTTCTGATGATTTAAAATTTTCCATAAGCGTTGTACCATGACCAATAATATGAGGCGATAACAAACTTGATTTTGCTGAACGATATAATGACAGATAGCATTGACTTTTTTATTTTTCTTAAATTCACAGGTATTTTTCGTCTTGTAATGAATTTCGTTAAGGCGTATCTCTCATTTCTTAAATTTTTTTTTTGAAAATTTTTTTATTCTTTTTTATTGTTTATAAACCTCTTAAAAATACACACACAAAAATTTGGGCAAAAAAAAAATATGGTTTTTGAGATATTAAGATATTAATAATTTTATACCAATATTTTTTTTATTTTTTTTTTTTTAAATTTAATTTTATTACATTATCTTATATTAATAATAATAAAAATATAAAAATATATAAATAAATAAATAATAAAATAAAAAAAAAATAAAAAAACGCTATTAAACACGATTCTAAACGTACTCGTCTATCGAAAAACCAAGAAAAGCAGCTAAAAAAGAGGCTCGTATGGGCGAAAAGTAGGCCTTGCAAAAACAAGAACAATTTTATTTGGATTTTGAAGGACTTATATATGGTCCAAGGACTGATGGCTAGTTATTTGCAAGTATTATAGACCTTAAAAATTGAAATATATTAATTAAAACTAAAAAAAAAACTTTAAACGCGTTTTTCTCAAAATGACTTTTTGAAAACGGTTCCCACGATATCTCTAAAACTAATTGAGCAATTTACACAAAACTTGGTGCATTTTCTTTATTAAAGTTATAGCTAGAGTTGGTACCTCGGACTAAGCTTAATATGCACCAGAAATTATTTTATGGTCGATTTTCGGGCCATTTTCGTCCCAAAAATCGTATTTTTTTTTAAAATGCCCACCAAATGGTCAATTTTAAAAATTTTTTCCTCATTTTGGTACCAACTCCAGAGAATAATCTACAGAACATAATGCTATCCTGTTTTTTAGTTTCAGCCAATGATGATAATTAAGGCAATCTGTTAATCGGTTGGTAACATTGTTTACAATGCTTTTCTTATGGGAGCAAGTGAGATGAACAATGGTATAAATGGGTTGGCATCACTTGCTCCCATAAGAAAAGCATTGTAAACAATGTTACCAACCGATTACCAGATTGCCTTAATTATCATCATTGGTTTCAGCTGTCCTATAAAGGGGCGAAATCGTGGGAACCGTTTTTTTCAGACTATACTTTGACGCCCTCTATAATATGAACAAAACGACAAATATAATTTTTTTTTCATTTTTCTTATTGTTTAATAATAGTTTAATAATATAAAAAGAAAAGTTGTTAACTTTGATAATAAAATGATTGAAATAAAATGATTTGAAAATTTTTTAAAAATCGATAAAAAAATTAGAGATACCCCTTAATTGTGTCTAAAGTCTATATTATCTTTAACTGGCAATTCAAGTAATTTTAACATGGAACATGTTTATAGGAGGGAGTACCTTGGAAATCTGAAAATCAAGGGGGGGTGTCAAATTTGTTCGATTTAAGGAGGGGGGGAATATCCGATTTAAGGGGAGAGTCAAATGTGTTCGATTTAGGAAGGGTCAAATGGGACTTAGAATAATTTCAATTTTGGGACTTTGAATAATTTTGATTTAGGGACTTGGAATAATTCAGTTTTAGGGACTTAATTCAAGATTAGGGAGTTAGAATAATTTTGATTTAGAAACCTGCAATAATTCACGTTAAGGGACTTAAAATAATGCGAGTTTAAGGAATCAAAATAATTTGAGTTTAGAATCTTAACATCTAGTCATGGTGATAATTAGAAATTATAAAAATAGCAAATTGTATTGTAATGTTCATTTATGCATCACATACCTAGCCCTCAGCTGTAAGTAAACATGTTCCATACATTTTGGTTGTCTTTACACAGATCGGTGCCCGCCATTCAGTAGTTATAACTGTTGTTGTCTATCCAATCATTTCTCAGAACCTTGAAATCTAGATTTATCGAAAACAGGCCCATAAATGAATTTTCTGTACAGTAGCCACGAAAGTACGAAATTTCTCGCTACTGTCGCAGAAAAATTTTATACGGCCCTTGTCCATAAATAAAGAATGCCCCAAATCGCAGTTTACTATCCTCGGCTTCGCCTCGGAAGGTAATTTACGTGCGATTTGAGCCATTCTTTACTTTTCTGGACACGAGCCGTAAATATACTATTTGCGAAACAATTCAATTCCGGATTCGTAAAATCAGAATGCAGCAAAGTAAAGAATAGAATAAATTCGGAAATTCATTTTATGAAACCTTGTATTTCATGGTAACTTTTGCTTTTTATAAATAATAACTTCTGATGTTTTATAAAATTTGCACTTATTTTTAGGAATTTCGATTTACGTGCCTCACGATCCTTCTAGTTTTTATTATTCTACATTATTATTATACAATATTATGACCAGTGAAGGGCGCCAAGATCGGATATAAGTTTTTTTTATAAAATATTCAGGAGCTGGATAATAATTTTTACTGGTTTTTAAATTATTGATTTCTTCTTCTATTTCTTTTGCTATTTTTTTTAAAGGTAAATTATTTGCAGTATAATGAGAATTCAATGCTTTTGTTACCAGTTCTTTTCCTGATAGAATTTCTGTATTTCCAGCTACATGATATAATAGAATCGCCAAAAAAACTTTTTAATTCTTTTTTAAAATGAAAAGACATTCTGACATCAGGACCAGATTCTTTTACTAATTCAGAAAATAAGAATTGGACTTTTGTTTCGTGATTCATTATATATTGACTAATGAAATATATCAAATTGTGATTTTTTATTATTATTTTATTTAGTTGGTTTATTATGCTTTTTTCTCTTCTAAAGAGACAATTTAATATCAATAATTTTATAAGCTGTTACTCGTGCAGCAGAGCAGTATGGTATTAGAAACTGCAGTAGTCCTAAACGAATTACACTGATTTTGAATTAGCAATCATTATTTCTTGTCGCAGCGTTTTCCCGGGAAAAAATGTATACTTGCTGTTTTTTTCCATTTGAAATAAAAATTCCATTTTTAACAAAAAAATAATAAGTATGTACAAAATAATAAATATGTATAAAATATTGAATTAAATAGTCGTTGTCCATCCGGAGCAGTTTTCCGAATCCCAAAAATTAAGTATACAAACTTTCTAATGTAGAATAATGCCCGGATCTATATAGTGAATCGGCCCACGAAAGATATTTAAAAACTAATTGTATTAGATCAAAGTAGACCTAAAAAAACTTCGATCCTGAGGTTTATAGACCTCTAGGTGCCTTCGGCTCTGTTTGGCAGCCTATTAATGACAAAATAAAAGTACATTTTTAACGACTTTTTAGTCAACTTCCAGACACTCCTGTGGTAAAACGAATCTGCCTAAATTGTCTTGCGACCTCTCATTCGAAGCGTTATACAATAAACTTTTGGATGAAATGAATTTAGGAATTAGTTTTAGTGCGCAGTTTTGATTGGCCGGCCAGAAACCGCACAAAATAGAAATTTTTTTTTTGACAATTTGAACTTTGGCAGTGGTTTAAAAAACGCTGCCAAGTAATTGGCACTATGGTTCCTTATTAGCAATAACAAAATGTTCTTAATGGTCTATTTTACCTAGTAAAAACTATAATTCTAGATATTAGTACTTTCATGGAAAAAAATTAAATACTACGTCCCAAAAGAAAAAAGATATTCCTATTTTTTTTATTTTTTTATGTAAAAAATTTTGAAAAAAAAATTTTTCAAAAAATTGCATGCGCAGATATTTTTCCGTGTAATTTTTCAATAAGCGTGTTTTTGTACCTTTTGTGTGTTTGAAAGAATTTAGAATTTAAAAGTACAAAAAGAATTTGAATTGCTATGCGTGTAGTTGCGATATAATTCAATATCGTATATTTATAAAATAATAATATATTTGATTCTTAATTCGGTAATTTTTATTATTAACTCAAAAATTAGCTTGGAACGTACAAAAATTAAAAAAATTAAATTAACATTTTTGAATATTTTGCGAGGTAGTAACCAATATTATAACTCGTTATAACTATATAATTATAGATAATTTATGTATCAATAAAACTACTTTACCGGTCTATTATTTTACGTTTATTTACGCAGTTTTACCAGTGATTAATATTGTTTTACATTGATTTGTTTGTTATTATAACAACAATTTTTAAATTTTCTGTTTATAAGTTCAATAAAAATCAATTTTTTGCCGTTCTAATCATTTATACACGTTCAGTATCGTTCAGTATTAAATTTAGCGAATTAATTCTTAAGTCAATTATAATATATTTAGTTGGATAATTATTATTTCTAGGTTAGATACAAAAAGCTATACAATATGTGTTAAAACTGTTATTATTTTGTTTAAAAATAATTATTAATACCAAAAAATTTATTATTTTTTGAAGCATACCAACTGGTTACATTATCAATTCTATACAGTATTTCTACAAAAAGATTGTTTTAAAAGTGAGTACTTAAAATTTTTTTAATTATACACTTAGTTTTTTATCTTTTTTTAGTTTAGTTTTTAAAATTCAAATATGTAATTTATTTTGGCCATCAGGTCTATTTACCCCAAAAATCTTACCCCCTCTACTTTTTTGGGGTAAATAAGAATTTCCCCTCTTTTGCTTTTCAATAACAAATGGAAATATTGTTTACATTGTAAAAATGTTTACTAAAAACGGAAATTTGTATAAAATAAAACAAACAAATTAAATAAATAAATAATTTACGAAATAATAAATGATCATTTCTAAAAAGAAATTTATATTTAACAAAAAAAATAAGATTTTAGTTATCACAGACTATAAGTATAACAGCTGATTTTATTAGCAAAAGAAAACATTAAAAATTTACACACATAAAAATAGAGTCTGTAAAAAGTTTAATAATTTAATAATTTTTCTAGTTTAATAATGAAATAATACATGGTAGTGCTGCTTTGGGTGAATATTAAACCAATTGAATTAATATTCAACCAATTGGTTGAATTATCAATCAAAACTGGTTTAATTTCCAACCAAAAGCTAAAATACAAAATAAAAACGATGTTATTATAATGCAGGGTAAAAAATGATCAGGGTATCCATTAAAAGTGATTTTTTATCCACTACTTCATTTGGCTCTGAAGCTGAGGAAGATTGAAAAGGTTATCCTACATAGAATAATAAAGTGAAGAATTCTTAATATAGTATCCTTTAACTTCTTTATTTATAAAACCTATATTTATTGCTTTTTAATTATTTACATAACGTTTTAGACATTACAATAACGCTTTTATAATATATTTACTTAAAACCTAAATTTCACTAACTATTTTCATAAATATTTATGCCTATATTCTAAAAATAACTTACCTCGACTTTTTATGAAAAAGTTTTTTAAATTTAATAAGCTTTTTTCATAGCTTTGTTCCAGTAAATTAAATCATTATTTTTCTTTATATTTTTGAAAAAGTCAAAGAATTTTAAAAACAATATAAGGGTAGATTTAAATGAAGTGAGTGCGACTTACATGGTCGGGTCTTCAAAACTGCCCCAAAGTGTTTTTTTCTAAAAGTACTACCAAAAATAAGTAACCAGCCCAATTTTTAGCCTCCCAGAGCGAAATCTCGATTTTTAGCAGCCATTTTAGTGTTTTTGACTGTCGTAAAAAAAGTAAGAAAAATGAGTCATAATTTTTTTTATTATTGCTGTAAAAAACTCACATTAACATGAAAAATTTTTTCCATTTAGGTCCGGATAGGAAATTTCCCTGGCTATCTGATTCCGGGGTCAAAAATTTTTTTTGAGTTGCGCATGCGCTAGGAATCGCTAATATAGGCTGTTTTTTTTCAAAAGTCGATTTCTCAAATGCCTATAAGTGAAAAATCTTGTAACCAGTCTTAAAATTTTCCTTAAACCTTATATTTTTTGGCAAAAAAAATATTTCGATGGGACCCTGCTTTTTGGGAGCTCTAGATAAAAAAATAGCAGCTTTCAAAACCTCATTTTTTACAAATTTCAAATTTCCCGCCAAGTCACGTGACCAATCAAAAATCTGACCAAAAATTTGGATTCCGCGGGAAATTTTACATAAGGATATATCTTTTCATGTTTTTAAGAGCGTTTATGTTAAAGCGGCGAAAAACAGTGAAATAATAAAGAATTTTCTGAATAATTTGGAATAATTTAAAAAATAAAAAAATTCCTTAATAAATGAGATATTTTAATCTTTCAATTTAAAATTTCGCTGCTAAAAAAAATTTTTGACCCCGGAATCAGATAGCCAGGGAAATTTCCTATCCGAACCTAAATGGAAAAAATTTTTCATGCTAATGTGAGTTTTTTACAGCAATAATAAAAAAAATTATGACTCATTTTTCTTACTTTTTCTACGACATTCAAAAACACTAAAATGGCTGCCAAAAATCGAGAATTCGCTCTGGGAGGCTAAAAATTGGGCTGGTTACTTATTTTTGGTAGTACTTTCAGAAAAAAACACTTTGGGGCAGTTTTGAAGACCCGACCATGTAAGTCGCACTCACTTCATTTAAATCTACCCATAATGAATTACAAACAATCGTTATCTAAAACTATGTACATACACTGAAAAACTGACACCATTGAATCAATGACACGCGACATTATAATATGCCAATAGAATATTCCATTGATTCAATAGAATTTCAATTAATTTAATGTCGCCTTTATTTAATTTATTCTAAAGAATTTAAAAAACACTATATTAAGAATTCTTCGCTTTATTATTCTATGTTGGATAACCTTTTTAATTAGACATTCCTCAACTTCAGAGCCAAATGAAGTAGTACATAAAAAATCACTAAGTATAATGTATCATGAAATTCATTCACTTTTAATGGATGCCCTGATAATTTTTTACCCTGTATTATAATAACATCGTTTTTATTTTGTATTTTAGCTTTTGGTTGAAAATTAAGCCAGTTTTTGGTTGTGGACTCGGACTAAAAGTACTCAAGATTTTAATTCAACATAAAAATATATATAAATAAAAGTGAAGTTGGTTTTCTTGCTTCAATAATAATTAAAAAAAAAATTAACCTGTTTTTTATGTAAAATAATTTAGTTATAAATGAGGTATTGTAAACTTTTCAACTAAAATCAAAACAGCGCCAAAAATACTCTAAATTTTAAACTAAAACTTTTTTATTCCTGATTTTTTATGAAAAACTTTTATAGAAAAATGTGAAAATTTTTAAAAAGTATTTATATTATTATGAAATTTTGAAAAATATTTTTAATATTTGGCCTGGAAAAGGTTTTAAAAACTAAATAGAAACCTGAATTATAGGTTTAACGCAATGGTGGATTGCTTGGTTTTTTGGACAGTTTATTAATGTCAGTTTCTAATGTATTTTCATATATTTTAATCATACAGAATATCATTAAAAATGGTCTAATTTTTATTTATTGATTTTTAATAAAAGGGTTAATTATTAAAAATATTTTAAATTAAATGAAAAGTGTCAACTTAAATAGCCTGTAATTATAGCTCGAAAATTGCATAGTATAAATTAAAAATTAAATATTCTAATAATTATTATTATAGAGTTTAGAAAAATTAATCAACTTTAAAAATTGTGTCTACAAAAAGTTCTACTCTAAATTATTTAAATATTGATGCATATATTTTTGGCGAATTTTTCTTTTTATTTATTTAAAAATAATTTCGATGCATGTATCCAACCTCTTTTTTAGCTCAAAAGGATAAATTTGACTTATTTTATATCTATCTAAATACACTTATTTAAATTTTTTACCAGAAGTAAACTATAAAAACTAAAGGACATTAAAATATTGAGGTCTCTACTAAAGTAGATAAAGTGCAGAAAAAAAGAAAAAAAAAGTTGTCCAAAATGATATATTTAGGCAAGTAAACACAAAGTATTGGAAATTTGATAGATTATTAGAAACACAAAGCTGTCTAATATTTAAATTTATAAATTATTTATTTTATGATTCCCTTGAAAAATCAGAGACAGAAAAGATTTAGAATTTGCTAAATAAACAAATAATCAATTTAATTAAAATAATGATTCAAATAATGTAATATTAATCTAATACTACGATTAATCTAATTAAAAAGAGTAATTTTGATTATACCAATTAACCACTTTTTATATTTATTATAAACTAGAAATAAAACTGAAGTTGGTCATATTTATGAAATTAGTTACAAAAATTAAATTGAGTACTTTTAGCCGAAGTGAAATTGGATTTTAACTATAAGAATCATACAGGTTGTATTTATTAAATTATTATTCATTTATTTTGTTTGTTTTTTATGGTTTATAAATTATATCATACATAGTTTAAGTTTGAATGTGTATAGCAAATAAGGGGAAATATTTTTTAAGGAGTGGGGGAATTTTTTTCGGGGTAAATAGCTTTGGTGTAATTTTTTCTTATTAAAAAAAGAATTAATGTTTAAATAATTTTTTTGAAAGGAATTATTTTGAGGTTAATTTTTTTAAAACGAATGATTTTTATTTTAATTTTTCAAAAGTATACACCAAAACATAAAGATTGTTTTTAATGCTACTTTTTATTAAATTTTGAATTTAATATTTTAAAAATTTTGAATTTAAAAATAAATCTTTTCAAACTATTAAATTTCATTTTCAATTTTTTGTTTTTGTTTTTGTGGGCAAAAGATTTTTTTACGAAAAAAATATTTTAAATTTTAATGAGGTTAGGAGTATATATTTGTTTATTTTTAACTCAAGTTTGTTTATCAAATTTAAAATAAAATTAAAATAAAATTTATTTTTTTATAAATTAACGTTATTTATGATTAAAAATAATTTAATTTCTTTTACTTAAAATAAATAGTCGTAATTAATAAATAAAAAAGCGTCAAGTGATTTTTCATATTTTTTTCAATGTTAAAGTGAGTTTGTAAACTTTATTTAACATTTAATTTTGCACATGCAATATTTTTATAAAAAAAAAATAAACTGTTTAAGGGGTCCTGCGCTTTCAAATGCTATAAATTCGAGGAAAGTGTGAGTGGTCATAAAAAAAAAACTGCTTAAGCTTTTTGAAAAATTTTTTTTTTATTGTTTTCGTACATTCTTAGGCAACCTTCCTATTTTTTTTTTTTTTAATTTTTATGTACATTAAGTACCTGAAAGATGGCGCTGAATGAAGCGATGAAAAAAAAATAAAAAAAGTTGTCCGACTGATTCAGCCGCCCAGGTTCATCTGAAAAAAAAAAATTGCTAGATGAAATATATTTATCAGAAAAAGAAAAAAGTACTCCAGTAATTGTTACAGAAATAAACAGTGGAATTTACTACTTGTTTATAAATAATTCATTTATGTTACTAAATGGAGGTTTTCCAGAAGCTTTTTAAATATTTTTGTTAAGCTACAAGCGATTTTAAATATAAGTATTCCAAAGGATTTGGATTTGTTTATGAACTTTATTCATGCTTTTATGTAATGAAGAATATAGTACACCAAAAGACATTTGCAAAAAGTTGTTCAAATATCGGGAAACAATTCAACAATAATGATCACTTATACAAAAAGATTAGCTTTAAAATTAAAAATTTTGCATGTTTTATTCCAAATATTAATTACACGTAATATATTTAGTCAGAAATAAATTCAAATGAGCTTATTTAACTATCAAATATTTTATAATTATATATAGCTTGAATTCAATCAATATTTTAAAAATTTAGCTTTTAATTTGTATTTATAATTTTTTGTATTAGTTTTGTTAAATAAATACGTTAATATTTAGTAAAGACCTGACTTTTTAGAAATTGAAAAATTAATTCGATAAGTTTATTATGAATAATAAAACGATCTACACGGAACTAAAAATATATAACTTTTTTCATTATTGTTATCTGTGTTTCTGAGGACTGAGCCTCCCTTTGTCACACAGAATAATTATTGAAAAAAAGATGGTGTAAAAATTTTATTTTTTGATGTTATGGACAATCAGATTTTTCATTTTTTTAATCATTTTTTAAACATTTTTAAAATCAAAAAATAAAATTTTTACACCATCTAACTTTTTTTCAATAATTATTCTGTGTGACAAAGGGAGGCTCAGTCCTCAGAAACACAGATAACAATAATGAAAAAAGTTATATATTTTTAGTTCCATGTAGATCGTTTTATTATTCATAATAAACTTATCGAATTAATTTTAATTAATTGGAACGTAAAACAGTATTTATACTGTTTAATCATTATTATTAGAAATTGAAAAAGTTTTCTGAATAAGAAATTTATTTTTCCGCAATTGCAAAACTCGAAAAAATAAACAAGTATACACACTCATAAACTTAATAATTTGTAATTAAAATGAAGGTTAAGTCAATTCAAAATATTTTTTTTTTAAAACAATCTTTTGCCTACAAAAATAAAAACAAAAAGATTGAAAATGAAATTCAATAGTTTGAAAAATTTATTTTTAAAATCAATATTTTTAAAATATTAAAATATTAAATTCAAAATTTAATAAAAAGTAGTATTAAAAACAATCTTTATGTTTTAGTGTGTAAATTCCGAAACGAATTAAAATCTTTAGAAAAGGGGATTTAAATTTTATTAAGAATGTTTGTATCTTTATTAAAATTTTTTAGTGTTTAAAAAAAGTTGAGACATTTTGGACAAAAAATTTTTTCCTATCACGTTACCTTAATCTTTCATTGTAAAAGTTTCATGAATGTTTCTAGATGAATATGCAATGAAAATTTAAAAAATCTCTTTTTTGTTATAGTGGCTGAAAACAAGAACATAGCCTTAATAGAAAGACTTGACGATGATTCTTTAACAACGATTTTCCGTCATTTACCGATTATCGAAAGAATAAAGATCGAGAGAGTATGCAAGCGTTGGAATGAAGTATCAGAATCATCATGGGGCAATGTAAAAAAATTAAATTTAGATCCTTATTCTTGGGGTTTAATGCCTAGAGGATTCTTAGCTGATGGTCCAGAAATTATTAAATTGAATGAACTTGTGAAAGTACTCGAAAGATGTGGACGGTTTTTGGAGGAAATCGACGTGTTGAAAATTCATGATAAAAATATACTAAAGGTTGTAGCAACTTACTGTCCAAACATTAAGTCAATTAAAGTTGGTAACGGTTTTGATGGTATTCCTAAATTGGCTAGGAACTGTAAAAATATTGTAGAATTAGATTTTGAAAATTGCAAGTCTACAGATGATGAATTATCTTGCTTATTTAATAATAATAAAAATTTACAAAGATTTAAAATAATAACGTCTGCTTTAGGAAATATATCCATTAATGGATCATTTTTAATAAATGCACCATTATTAAATACTCTTGAATTATCATGGGTATATTTTGAATCACAGCACCTTATAAAAGCTTTAAAAATAATGAAAAATTTAAAAGTAATAAAATTAAATATTAATAGTGATGATGTGTTCGTAGCACTGCAAAATTTCACAAATCTTGAAGAATTAGAAATAGAAAGTTATTACGATAGACAAAATTATGTAGACAAACAACTTGATGTTTTATTTAAAAATAATAAAAATCTTAAAATTGTATCTTTATATAATATTTATCATGAAGGTAAATGTTTAAACAGCTTAAGTAACGATCTAAAAGTATTAAGATTAATTGGATTAGAAAATTGCGATTCCAAATATTTATTAAAATTAAATAATTTAATTGAATTTGAGTATCATTATGATTATGATACACTAAGTATTAGTAATTACAATAAGCTAATAAAATTAATTTCTAAACTGGCGAATTTAAATAGTTTGAAGTTAAATGGTCCTTATTCTACAAATAACGATCTACTAATTTTTACAGAAAGTTTAAAAAATCTAAAAAAATTCGGGTTGTCATGTTATTCTGGTACTAAGGTAACTAATATCGGACTTCGTGCAATAACAAGTTTGGAAAATTTAGAAGAATTAACTCTAGAATGTATAGAAAATATCTCTGGGGCAGGTTTTAATAAAATAGAAAATTTAAAAAAATTAAATTGCTTTTATTGTGATAAGATTGGAAATAGAGGGTTTAAAAGAGTATTGAGAATATCAAAAAAACTTGACCGTCTACAAATAAAAGGATGTTCGATTACAGAAGATTTGTTATTGTTTGCCAACGAAATAACAAAAAAACGTACAAATAATATTGTATTATATATTAATAAAGGCATTCTTTATAATTTTAGCATGGACACTAAAAAATTAAAAAATATTAAAAAATCGCGATTCTTAGATTTTGCCGAAGATATTAATTTTGATTTCTGTTAATAGCTGAATGTTAATTTAAAATATACTAAAAATATGCTTTTTGCAAATGAAATTTTGCTACATGTAACAGATCCTATTTAAATAATTCATATTTTATACAACAATTTCTGTTTATTAAATTTTTTGTATTTGATTATTGTATAATTTTGGCATAAATATATATATTTTTTTGCATTTAATTAATTTTGTATGCGTAGAAACTTATTTGCATATGGGTCAATATTTGTGAAGTGTATACAGTTTGGATTTTCGAGTCTCAGAATGTACTCCAAAGTATGTTTGGTCGAAAGTATATATAAAAAAAATAATTTTCTCCAATTTTTAGCTTTTTAGATCCAATCCTCTATTTTTTACAGCGATTTTTGTTTTTTTCAATTTTTTGAAATTTTTAATTTTTGAGAAATTTATGTTCATTAATTTTTCTCGAAAACGCGCACTTTACAATAAAATTTTTTTTCCTTAAAGTACCCCATAGGAAATTTCCCGTAGAATTCGATTCTGGGGTCCAAATTTTTTTTTGAACTGCGCATGCGCGAGAAAATCAACTTTCTTGCTTTGCCTTTTCTAGCTTATATGCCTCAGCTGCAGACAGCTCAATTTTCATCCTGTTGGTCTCAAATTGTAGGTTTTTTCATATACTTTCAGCATATGAAATCATTTTTTTGGGTAAATTTATTTTAAAAGCACTAAAATTGAAAAATAGCGATTTTAAAAAAATCATTTTTCACAAATTTTGAATTTTCCGCCAAGTCACGTGACCAAATGAAAATCTGACTGAAAATTCGGATTTAGCGGAAAATTTTACATAAGGACACCAATTTTCGTCTTATTTCATTAAATAGTTTCTAAGATATCCCATTTTAAAGATAAAGATTAAAATTGACTTTTTTTAAAAAACCCTAAAAATGGGACTCTGACTTGAATTATCATATCTGTTAAACAAATAATTATAAAAAGACGAGTAAAAATTTTTTGGAAACTAAGGGCTTGTAAAAAATTTTTGAGACCTATAGAACTCGTTTCTTTTTAAAATTAGAATTTTGGCAGCAATTTAAAAATTGGTCATTTTTGGGTAAGAATAGGGATTTGGTTTATTGACTATCGCCATGAGAGAATTAACAACAAATAAATGTGGTGTACGGTAAATAAATGTTGATATGTATACCGAAAAAATAAGACCAATTGGAAGTATTTTGGTTAGCTGGCGAGGTTGCAGCTTTGTATTAAAGATTATGAAAAAAAAATCCTATTTTATAACATTGTTGTATTTTGTAGCTATTCTATCTTATTTTCAATTTTCCGAATTTTCTAGTTACCTAATGAAAATTTTGACGAAATTTTCGGATTCCTCGAGAAATTTTACAAAAAACCCCCTTTTTGGAAAAGTTTTGGATGTTTCCGTAACGCTATAGAAATAAAAGAAATAGCAAAATACTAAATAACTACAAAATACCACAATGTTATCAAATAGGATTTTTTTGTAATCCTTAATACGAAGCTGCAAACTTGCCAGTTAACCAAAATACTTCCAATTGGTCTCATTTTTTTGGTATAAGTGTCACCATTCAGTTACCGTACACTGCAATTATTTGTCGGTAAATCTCTCATGCCGATAGCCAATAAACCAAATCCCTATTCCTACCCAAAAATGACCAATTTTGAAATTGCTGCCAAAATTCTAATTTTTAAAAGAAACGAGTTCTATAGGCCTCAAAAATTTTTTACAAGCCCTTAGTTTCCAAAAAATTTTTACTCGTCTTTTTATAATTATTTGTTAAACAGATATGATAATTAAAGTCAGAGTCCCATTTTTAGGGTTTTTTAAAAAAAGTCAATTTTAATCTTTATCTTTAAAATGGGATATCTTAGAAACTATTTAATGAAATAAGACGAAAATT
Organism: Anagrus nilaparvatae; assembly: GCA_022575985.1. Lineage (NCBI taxonomy): Eukaryota > Metazoa > Arthropoda > Insecta > Hymenoptera > Mymaridae > Anagrus > Anagrus nilaparvatae. The sequence goes on along the minus strand of JAKSXM010000231.1, from coordinate 25,642,227 downwards.
CGTGTCCTTATGTAAAATTTTCCGCTAAATCCGAATTTTTAGTCAGATTTTCATTTGGTCACGTGACTTGGCGGAAAATTCAAAATTTGTGAAAAATGATTTTTTAAAAATCGCTATTTTTCAATTTTAGTGCTTTTAAAATAAATTTACCCAAAAAAATGATTTCATATGCTGAAAGTATATGAAAAAACCTACAATTTGAGACCAACAGGATGAAAATTGAGCTGTCTGCAGCTGAGGCATATAAGCTAGAAAAGGCAAAGCAAGAAAGTTGATTTTCTCGCGCATGCGCAGTTCAAAAAAAAATTTGGACCCCAGAATCGAATTCTACGGGAAATTTCCTATGGGGTACTTTAAGGAAAAAAAATTTTATTGTAAAGTGCGCGTTTGCGAGAAAAATTAATGAACATAAATTTCTCAAAAATTAAAAATTTCAAAAAATTGAAAAAAACAAAAATCGCTGTAAAAAATAGAGGATTGGATCTAAAAAGCTAAAAATTGGGGAAAATTATTTTTTTAATATATACTTTCGACCAAACATACTTTGGAGTACATTTCGAGACCCACCCATGCAAAGTCATATACAATTCACAAATATTGACCCATATAAAAAAATGACTAAAAAATGATTATATAATTAATTATAAAGTAGCAGTTGTAAATAAAAGTATTCAGTTGAAGTATGCTTTAGAGGGATTGAAGTAATGACTGAGGTACGTAAAACAAAACCCATGTGAAAAAAATTCTCCATATAAATGTTAAAAATATGTCCAAAACAGGGGATTTTTCGTTATAATTAAAAAATTTAAAAATCATTTTTAACACTTGTTAGCTAACAATAAAAGCTAAAAGCTTAAGCTAAAATTTTGGAAAAAAAAAATTAATTCCAAAACTTTTTAATTATTTTTTATACCAAAAAAGTAGCAATTTATTATAGCCATAAAAACGAGGAATATTTCCACATTTCTGAAAATTTTTAATTTGAGTAAATAAATCAGTGCCGGATTTACCGTGTAGGCAAAGTATTTTTATTTGCCTTTATACTAGTAAGTTTATACTAGTAAACCAATAGTAAACAAAGTATCTATTAATGATATTAATTTAATTACGAAATTATTTTTAAAAAATTACCCATAAATATAGCTGTTTTTGAAGAACAGATGTAGTTTTATTAAATATACAAAGTTGTTTTTTATTATGCAATCATAAATTATTGTAATCATTTTTCATTTTTAAATAATTTTCATATATACGTGCAACTTGCCTAATGTAATTAAATTTTTCTTTTCGTGTAAAGAAAGTTAAAGCTGAAAAAATATAATCTTTTATCAATTCATTCTTCTATAATTTTTTGTTGCAAGAATTTATTAAAAAAATTCAATTGTTCTTTTTATTAGTTTTAACAGATTAAATACTAAGATTTTTTACTAATATTAAAGCTACTTAGCGAGTGGTTAGAGATAATTTAAATGGAGGGGTGTCCCTGAAGACCTGGAAATTGAGGGAGGATCAAATGGGACTTAAAATAATTTCGATTTAAGGACTTAGAATAATTTAAATTTAGGACGTATTTGGTTTTACAAAGTACTTTAGTAAGCTAGAAGGTTTTTAATATATAAGTATTTCGTAAATGTAAACATGTTCCATGCAAGTTGTTTATGTAGTACTTTTTTTTATAACTTCAAACCCTGATCATTGAGTGTATAAGCAATTTTTCAGTGGAGTTAAAAAAATTTTTGAGCAAAATAACTTTATTCATGTTTTACACATGTTGAATTTTCTTTAAATTAAAACTGAGTTTCACATTTCAAATATCACAAAAGAATTTAAAAATTTTGAAATAAACTGATCTTGACTAAATATATTTAAAATGTACATATTTACCAATATATAATAATTTGTTTTTACTACATTTGTAAAGGTTAATTTTACTATGCTTTTTTTGCGTGCTGTTTCAATGTCTCAGGCGGAAATAATTAGTGAACATGATCCATGCTCGTTGGTTGTGCAAGCATTACACAAACCGGTTTTTTTTATTTTTGAACTCATTTTGAAGTTAAAAACTTAAGAGCGCAAAATGGTAGAGCAAACGATTTTTTGATACAGAATTTTCTTTTTTTGTTATAGTGTTTTAGGAAAATTGTCCGTGAAAAGGGAGAGTTATCGCATCTGCAGAATTTTCCATAGATCATTTTTCTAATTTCCTTTTTTTTTTTTAATTAAAATTAAGCTGATTGGACCGTGAGAAAGCATCCGTTTACGGAATTGGCCTAGATCTGAAAAAATGGCGTCCAATTAGTACTCTCAAGGGTAACATCTACTTTTCATTAATTGACAGTGTAATAAATATAAAAATCTAAATTTTTTTCTTCTTGGGATTCTCTATGTTAATCGTAAAATATTCTTAATGCGTAGTTTGTAAATAATATTTTTAATATTATCTATTCTTTATATTATTATGGCAATAAAATTTCGTAAAATTAAAAACAAAACTAACAAAAATTCTTTGAAAGTATTATGAAAATTTTATTTAACTTTTCATAAAATTGATAAAATTTTTAAGGTATATAAATGATAGCCATGAGTTTAGATTACCATAAGTGTTTTTAGAACCCTCGAAGAATAATGAAGTTAATAATCGTCTTTTGCTTTGTCGCTCTCATCAGCAACTCTGTGAGTAATTTTAAAATTAAAATTAAACTATTTGATCAGTACTGAGTTTGTTAATTTTAAAAAATTTATTAAAAAAATTATTTGGTTAATTAAATCTCTAATAAATAGGAGAAAAAACTATTTTATGCAAATAAATTACTTGGAAATTAGATTTTTAAATAAATAAAAAAACCTTTTTAAATAAAAAAAGTTAATAATCGATATTCATTAAACTTCATGTACATTTTCTAACATAGGTGGCTGTTGATGAAAGTTCTCCTATTTCAAAAACATTTTTATCCAAAAAGGAAATATTTGATACCAAAATAAGAGCATCTAGAGCCTATTTGAATACGACAGTAGATGAGATTAACAACGATTACAAGGAATTGAACATTGAAAAAGAAAAAATATTAAAATTATCAACGATATTTTTAAGAACTTCTTTAAAAAATGTTAAAGAAATATATCTGACATCGCTAAGACATGCTAAGTCCCAAAATTTGAATTACAAGAGTTGCATTGGTTCGAATCAAAAATTAAAAAAATATACGAAGAAGATAAATTTGTGCATAACAAAAAAGAGTAAATTAGCTGATGATTTTCTTCAAAGAACTTCATTCATTCGATACTCAATAGAAGAAATATTGAAAAATGCAGAAAACATTATTGAACGCTGTGTCAATCCGGAAAGTAAAAAAAACATGAAATGTTTGAAATTGGTAAGACTTTGTCCAAAATGAACAAAAAAATCTTTCTAATTTTCGTACAGAATTTCAATATTTAAATTAATCATATATATTTTACAGAAAACAGGAAAATCACTTATGCCTGAACCAGAAATTCCAACAGAATTGCATGAAAAATTATCTGAAGTTAAGCAAAGCATGATCAAATTAAAAAAAGAAATTTCTCAGTGTTCAAATACTAAAAAAATAAATCAGTGGATGTCTGAAGAACGTAGAATCGCTCATACAATCAAGCAATGTCTTGACCATAAAAGACTAAATCAAATACCATAAAAACGAAATTCATTCATAAAGCTGTGATAAGATAATGATAAAGAAATTATCTGAATCAGGCAATAATAAAATATGTATATATGGGCGATTATTTCTCAACCCAGCCACCCCCCTCTGTCCAAAAATGGTGGCAACTTAAAAAGATTTTGGTTTTCTCAAATTGACTGGAAAAGGGTCTAGTTTTTTATTCTCATTGGCCTTTTCAACTCTGTAAATCTACTGTGCCCATTTTAGGCACTGAGCGGCGGCAGGTCGACATTTTAAAAACAGAAAAATTGAAATAAAAGTAGATTAACGGTAAGTTTTTTGAAATTTTTTTCTCTTAAAAGTTGTTATTTATTAAAACAAAGAAAATGAGACCACTTGCGTGGTAATTGGTTGATTTTTTAAAAAGTTTTGTGGGTGCTATGTAGTTTTTAAAAATGGGTTAAAAATGGCTACTTTGACTGATGATATCTCTGAACCTACATATCCAAAATAAAAAAGTTTTAGTGCAAAATGGTAGTCTTTTGATACATAATAAGTGTGCCAAATATCAAGGGATTTGATTGAGTAGTTTCGGATTTAGCAATTTTCGGGTATTAATTCTCTTAAAAAAATGGGTCAAAATTTGTCTCAGAATTACCCTTAAAATTGCTAAATCCGAAACTACTCAATCAAATCCCTTGATATTTGGCACACTTATTATGTATCAAAAGACTACCATTTTGCACTAAAACTTTTTTATTTTGGATATGTAGGTTCAGAGATATCATCAGTCAAAGTAGCCATTTTTAACCCATTTTTAAAAACTACATAGCACCCACAAAACTTTTTAAAAAATCAACCAATTACCACGCAAGTGGTCTCATTTTCTTTGTTTTAATAAATAACAACTTTTAAGAGAAAAAAATTTCAAAAAACTTACCGTTAATCTACTTTTATTTCAATTTTTCTGTTTTTAAAATGTCGACCTGCCGCCGCTCAGTGCCTAAAATGGGCACAGTAGATTTACAGAGTTGAAAAGGCCAATGAGAATAAAAAACTAGACCCTTTTCCAGTCAATTTGAGAAAACCAAAATCTTTTTAAGTTGCCACCATTTTTGGACAGAGGGGGGTGGCCGGGTTGAGAAATAATCGCCCATATATATTAATTGAAGTTTTCGAGGAAGGCTTCTGATAAAGTTTTCTACATTATTTTAATAGTAATTTTTAAAAATTATGACGTAAAAATTTATACATAATTATTTTTGCTCTGAAAATAATTAGAAAAATTAAATGTACTTATGTGTAAGGGATCTGAACTAAAATTTCTTTACATTCAGGGATTTTTTAACAGTTGTTAGAAGAGTCTATATTCTTGTAAAATTGTTTAGGTTCTATCTTTATGTTAATTTGTAAATAAAATTTAAACTCTTAATATTCCAATACTGAAAATTAAATTAAAATAAACAATGCAAAGGAAAAATCATGTAAATAAAAAAAAAAAATTAGTTGTAATATAAAAACATGTACAGTTCAAGTTCTTTTTTGCTGTGAAATCCAGCAATTCCACAGCAAAAAAAGAAAGAATAAAAAGCGAATAATAAAAGTGATAATAATATAAATATGTAATTTGAATCCTTTTGACTTTTTTAAATTTTGAATTTATTTCTTCAGGGGTTTCATGCAAACGGAGCCCAAGTTTGACTGAAGGGTCGCAGAAATCGATTCAATATATCTTTTGCCAAACGAGAAATCTAAAATAAGTTCCTTCTACCATTACTTATTAAAATTATTATTAACTTTTTTTATTTATTACAACCAAATTATTTATTACAAATTACAAATACGAGTGGTTACTTACTCATTTTTTTACTTTCAATAAAATTTGAACTTTAAAAAAAATTAATTACTGATATGCTGTAGTGTAACACTCTTTACTTCTTTGCAATTTGAAATAGAAAATGGCCATTACTACATTACTAAATTTTTGTAATGGGTAATGTACGTCGCTATTGCATTTTCAGTTAGAAAGAAAAGGTGCCTGTGTATTTGAGTTCAGAGAGCCTCAAAAATGAATTCTAAGGGAAGCTTCTTGTTAGTTCATTTGACAATGGATCTGTTACAGATCAACAGATTCCTAATTTTTACTGTTCCTTCTAATTGAGCTTGATTTTGCTGTTTTATAACCTACTTATAGGTATAAACAACACTAAAATAAATAAAAAAATTTCTGGGGCATTAGCTGATCTGAATGCTTCAGATAAAAAAATAAAATTTCTTAAATTACCAGTTTTTCAAATATTGAAATGTCTTGCTAAGCCACTTTGTTAAATGAAAATCTGATTTTAAATTTGGATTTTTGGTGAAATCTTACAAAGAGTATATTGAAATTTTAGAACCAATCAAAAGATTAATTGATGAAATTTTTTAGTTTTTTTTTTTTAGAAATTACAACTCGAATTACAAAGTTGTATAGTTTAACAATTTTAAAAAATCATGAAAATGGCTTTCGAAAATGAGAATTGGATCTAGAAAGCTTAAAATTGCTGTAAAGACTTATTTTTAGTTTTACATTTAGCAAAAGGTATTTTAACTGATCTCCGCGTCCCTATAACTTGGGCTCAATTGAGGTCTGAATCAGCGTAGAATCCATCATGTACAAACATTAGAATTTCTAATAAAAAATAATGCAGATAATAACTGTCTCTTGTAGTTGTTATATTTAATTATTCTGTATTTTTAAATGTTTTATATAAACAAAAGTTTGGTATTTAAGGAAGGGAGGTTTGTATGAAACCACAGTTGAATTTGGTACTTTGATATTATGAATATCAAATTTTGAGATAATAAATAATTAAAAGTTTGATATTTAAGTAAAGGGTCCAAATTTTTCGATAATAAATAATCGAAAAATTTGGTACATAAGTAAAGGGACCAACTTTATAATAATAAAAATAATGCAAAATTGTCACGATTACATAAAATGATATAATATCATCAAGGTGATTATATTATGCATAATCTAATAAATATGTTTATGCGTGATTATTGGATTGTAACAAAAGTTTACACAGTTCATTAATTCAATGATAAAAGCTTAAAGTTCAAATACATTCGTATTTAGAATGACAAACAGTATAGACAGTATATAACAGTTAGAATAGATATTCATCTAATAGATAGTTTTCTCTAAATCGTATAGACAAGAATTAAGAAGAGCTTCGCTCTACAATAATATTTATTAACATTTAAATATAATCTTTAAAAAAAATAACATTCTCACTTGTATTATGCAAATTAATCGCATTAAGATTAAAAAAAAAATAATGAAGCATAAAATAAAAGAAAAATTAAAGAAGTCATTGATCTGGTAAAAAATTTTTATAAAAAGTATTTTAAATTCTTAAAAACTGCAAAGAAATAAAATAAGGTAAAATGCAATGGCTTGAATATCCCAACTAGTATACACTAAAGTGTTTCAAGACTGAACTAATAAAAAAGAAAAAACTTATAATATATTAGCTATAACGTATTAAAGTTTATAAATATATATATTTTTTTCTAAATAAAATAAACTGAAATTCTTGGAGAAAATCCATGGAGAAATATAACCAAGTTTTGAAATAGAGTTTCTCTTTTTTTGGTGTAACTATATCTGATAATACATTTGCTGAATAAAAACTTTTTTTAAGGGTAGTTTCATATGGAGAAGTTGTAAAGAAAGGTGTGAATAAGATATAAAAATTATATAGAAAAAGAAATTTGAAAGTGATAGTTTTTTAAAAGTTTTATATTTTTTCATAATCTTTTTTTATGAAAACAGCATGTTGACTCTTTAAACTTTTTTATATTTAGTTTATTTAATCTGAAATTTAAAAATACTAACACGGCTTAAACCGTGCTTGGACACATACTTCTAAGATTTAATTAATTCAATTTATAAACGCTAGTTTCATTTTTATGCTTACACTAATTTTTATGACATTTTATTTATTTTTTTTTTTTTTTGCTTTGAAAATTATTTATGTTAACATAATTATATCTATAGATTAATAAAAACTACAAATTCTTCTGCTTTTAGCTTTATAAAGATCCGCACAACCCATGTAAAAAAGTTGATCGTGATTATATATACAAATTGTATATGTTACACTCCATTTGTGAAATTGACCAATTCAAGAACTGGTCAATGCTAAGAAAATTCAACGGTTTGTTTACGTTAAGCGTATTTCTTGAAAATTGCAAGCTGCAAAAGTAGGAAAATATTAAAATAAATATGAGGAAAAAAAATTATTTATATATTTATCTTACTATACTATATATATTTGAAAATTTATAATAAAGAAAATAAAGAAAAGTTCGCGGGTGACATAGGCCATAGTTTTTTATCTCAGCTATTGTACTTTTGGAGATATTCAATTTTTATTATATTTGAACTTGATAACGTTTTTAAAAATTTTGTAACAAAAATTGACAGCTGAATTTCTTTTCAGAGATAGCCAAGACCAAAACATACTCACTTTCGTATCCTGGTTTTTTTGGCCGCGGGTTCTGGAAAAAGTTACAGGTCAAAAAGTTGGCCAATTTTTCGGAACAAAAAGTTAAAGTATGACAGCCCGGAATAGCCTAGATTTTTAGATTAGGCCAAAACATACTCAGTTTATTTATGAGATTTTTCGATATTTGGGTTCTCGACGAGTATGTCGAGCCATCAAAGTTTCGCCGTTTACCCGCGCTACTTTAAATTAGTTTGAAATAAAAAAATTTACAAGCGATCCATTTTACAGTCAGAATCTCTTAATTATAACGTTAATAATAGATAGCGTTATTATATTTTCTTCCTAGCGGGCCGAAAACACTTTTTTTGCCCCGCAACGAGATCGCGTTTTCACCCTACTGGAATAATAATTAACGAGCGATCTGGGCCATTCTTTTTTTTTTGCTCCCTTGGTTTAAAATGTACTATTGCGGGTGACATAGGCCATAGTTTTGCGACTCAGCTATTGTACTTTTGGAGATATTCAATTTTTACTATTTTTGGGAAAAATAAAATTTTTTGAAAAGTGAAATGTACTAAAAATATAATAAAATTAAAAAAAAATTATTATATTATTTATTATAATAATTATTAATTATATTGGTTTAGAAATAAATAAAGTTTGTTGATTTCAGTTATAAAAAAAAAAATAGTTCCTAATAATTTTTTACAAGTATCCAAAATAAAGAATAAAATGTCGTTGACCCATTTGTGAAATAAATTTTATTTTTTTTTACCATTTCACGAATTGGTAAAAAAAAATTAACCATTTCACGAACTGGTTAACACATCTCTTAAATTTGACCAGTTCACGAATTGGTCATTTTACTTGACCAATTCATGGTCAATTTCACAAATCGGGTGTAACATATACATCATTGTATACAGAAAAGCTGTATATAAAATGATTCTATACAATTTTTCAATTATATACGATCTAGAAGATATAAAATGTTATATTTATGAAAAAAAAATTTGAAAAATAAATACTAATTTTAAATTGAAAAATTAATAAACAAAATAATTATGTGCACAAATTAAGACTCGGAAGAACTTTTTCATAAGTGTGTTTCGAAATCAATTTGTGAACAAAAGTCTTTGAAAATATGTGATAAATAAAAGAAGCTTTTGTAAAATTAATCATTAGAAGATTAATAATCTGTAAAAAATTTAATGTAAAACTAATAAGAAGATTATACAGATTTGGAATTAAAGATATTGGAAAAATTATAGAAAATAGCGTTTTTTTAATTTTAGGTTTCTAGGGTTCCTGGAGCCGTAAAATCTAGAGTTAAGTGAAAAATTGTTTAGAATCATTTTAGTATACAGTTTTCTGTATTCACTGATGTATACAATTTGTATATAATCATGATCAACTTTTTTACATGGGAACCATAATTTACGAATTACGTCCTATTTTTTGTGACATAACTTATTATTAATAACCAAGATAGTTTTAAACATTAAACGATTTTCGATGAGTAATTAAAATGTGCACTTACAAGGGGAGTTCACTACCTTTAGAACACCAAATTAAATCAAATGATTATGAATGAGTTTAATATATTGAAAAAACATGCCGACCACCAATGGGCCTTTTGGTTCTAGAAACGCAAAGCTCACAGCAATATTATATAAAATAGGGTTTTTTGGTAATTTTTAATAAAACGCTGCAACCTCAAAAATTAACAAAAATACTTTTGATTTAAATGATCATATCTGGTTAACAAATTATCGTAAAGTGACAAGTAAATAATTTTTGAGAACTTGAAGCTTGTAGAAAACTTGTAAAACCTATAAAAATATAAATATAATAATAATTTAATATAAATATTAATCTAATTTACTCAAAAATTACAGCAGCGATTTAAATAAATTTAAAAATTGTTCATTTTGGACCAAAAATGACCAGTTGATTAATTGGCTAATACACTAAAAAAATAGAATAACCAGAAGAATTTGGCCTAATTTTTAAGGCCCTAATTTTCTAGGCCCAGAAGACCTATTGGTATGAATGGAGAGTGGTCGGCGTGTTTTTCCAACATAATAAATACATCCTTAATCATTTGATGTAATTTGGTGTTTCAAAAGTAGTGAACTCTCCTTTACAATATATTACTACATGTAGTAGGCTTAAAAAAATTTAAATCCGATGGAAAATTACCTCGACTTTTTTTTTCTAGAAATTTTATATATCATGTGAATAGTGCGTAAAAAAATTTTTGAGCTGATTCCCCGAGGGATTTAAATTTTTTGTGGGCGGATGTGAATTTTTGGTTGCTTGAGATGCAATATTTTTGAAAAGTTTTTTTTTATAAATATTATTATTTAAACGAATGTGTGTACTCAAATATGAATGAAAAACTATCTTTGCACATTAATGTACTTAATTTTGTATGTATGTTGGTATGTGTATGCGTATATGCGCTTGTATGTGTGAGTTAAATGACAATTAAAAACTTATAATTTATGCAAAAAAAACTAATTTTTAGATAAAAAAATATACACTGAAAAAAAAATCCGCTTGCGGCAAGCGGAATTTTTTTTCTCGTCAAACGATTGCAAATGACTTGAAACGTAAAGAAAATTTAAAAAAAAATTTTTTCCCGCTTACTTGGGATATGCGTATTTCGGTATGACGAGATTTGAGAAAATTTTGGAAAAAGAAAAGAAAAAATGTTTTTTTTAAATTTTCTTTACGTTTCAAATCATTTGCAATTGTTTGCAAAGAAAAAAAAATTCCGCTAGCCACAAGCGGAATTCCGCTAGCCGCAAGCGGAATTATTCCGCTTGCGGCAAGCGGATTTTTTTTTCAGTGTATGTATGAGTATGTATGTGTATCTGTATATGTGTGTATGTGTTAGTGTAAACGTATATGTTACTGTATGTGTATTTGTGTGGGTATTTATGCGTAAATACATTTTGGGGAGAGTGGGAAATCTAAATAACTTTAAAAAATTTAATTTTAGGGAATAAATTTTATTTAATAAATAACAAATTTTTCATTTTTATGTAAAATAAAAAATGATCTCTAGGGGAAAACCACTCCAGAATAAAAGAAAACTTTTCTTTGTACTATGAAATTTAGCCAATTTATCGTCAATTTAAGATTTTATTCAAATTTGTCTTAAAAAATATTAAAAAAAGTCTGTTTCTGAACTTTAAACATATGTAATGTATACATTACTCGCTTGATTTTCATCGTAAAATAATAAATTTTTTTTTTAAATCAATTAATTTTTCCCTGAGTATTCAATTCTTTAAGAAAAAAAATCATTTTTTTGACAAAATTTCAATTTTCAGGTCAAAACTGTAAGTAGCAAAATTTACTTAACACAGTTGCTGAGCTAAAAACTGAATTTTGGTCAGTAAAAATGATTTTTTTTTCTTTAAGAAATGAATACTCAGGGAAAAATTAATTGATTTAAAAAAAAAATTTATTATTTTACGATGAAAATCAAGCGAATAATGCATATTATTTCTGAAATTTGTCTTAAAAATGATTGAAATTCTATTGTAATAAGCCTGTTTCTGAACTTAAAACATGCATTACTAGCTTGATGTTTATCGTAAAATAATAAATTTTTTTTTAATATCGATTAATTTCTCCCAGAGTATTCATTTCTTCAAAAAAGAAATCATTTTTATTGACAAAAGTTTAATTTTTAGATCAAAAAACTTTGAATGCTGTAAGTAGCAAAATTTATTTAACACAGATTTTCATTGATTTTTGACCTAAGAGTTGAAATGTGGTAAAAAAAAATGTTTTTTTTCTTCAAGAAATGAATACTCGGGAAAAAATTAATCGATATTAAAAAAAAACTGTTATTTTACGATGAAAATCAAGCGAGTAATGCATGTTTAAAATTCAGAAACAAGATTTTTTTAATATAAAACTTCAATCTTTCTTAAGACAAATTTGAGTAAAACATTAAATTGATGATAACTTGGCTAAATTTCATCGTAAAAAGAAAAGTTTTTTTTCTTCTGGAGTGGTTTTTCCCTGGAAATAAAATTTTTTATCTTTATTTTTTTAATTTTTATTTACCTAAAAATTTTTTTTAAAAATTTGGGGTAGCTGAGATACGAAAAACGTGCTTTTTGACATAAAAGTGGCAAAATCTTCTTGGCATCCATCGCCGATTCCATGTTCACGTTTTTTTTTTGCATTCTATAGAGTCCAAACTACCAGAAAATTATGGTGGTAATCGCGGCCTCGTCAATTTTTTTTTTTCATTTTTGGTGCTCATAAGACGTATTTTCTCGTGGAAATGCACAAATGCACACACAAATACACATAAAGTCACACATAAGTTCACGCCCTCACATATACACATACATAGCCACACATACTTAATTATACATATATTTTTTTATCTATTTATTAGTTTTTATTTTATAAATTATAAGTTTTTAATTGTCATTTAACTCACACATACAAGCTCATATACGTACCCACATACCAACATACATACAAATTTAAGTATGTTCATGCGCAAAGATAGTTTTTCATTCATATTTGAGTACACACATTTGTTTAAATAATAGTATTTATAAAAAAAAACTTTTCAAAAATATTGCATCTCAAAGCAACCAAAAATTCACATCCGCCCACAAAAAATTTAAATCCCTCGGGGAATCAGCTCAAAAATTTTTTTACGCACTATTTACATCATATATAAAATTTCTAGAAAAAAAAAGTCGAGGTAATTTTCCATCGGATTTAAATTTTTTTAAGCCTACCGTGTACAGATTAGTAATTTTACAACAAATTAATTATAAAAATTGTTAATTTTATGATTTCGTAGATTTACAAAACTTTCTTAGATTTACAAAAAAAAATAGAACTTTTTCAAAAAATTAGTAAATTTTCAAAAAATTTTGTAAATATTCGATAAAAATCGTAAATTACTAAATATAGTATATTATCGAAAAATTCGATAATTCGCGATTTTTTTTTTGTGAATTTACCAAAAAAGTTGTAAATACACAACTATTTTTCATAAATTTACAACTATTTTTTGAAAATTTTCGAAAAAAAATTGTAAATTATTAATTTTTCTTGCGAATCCACAAAAAAAACTCGAGAATACTCGAATTTTTAGTTAGTATACTAAATTTAGTAAATATACGATTTTTTTCGAATATTTACAAATTTTTTCGAAAATTTACTAATTTTTCAAAAAAATTCTATTTTTTTTGTGAATCTAAAGAAGTTACTTTTTACTGTGTATATGAAAATGTATATCTACACTGTAAAAAGTAACTTTCTTAGATTCACAAAAAAAATAAAATATTCTCGAAAAGTTAGTAATTTTTCGAAAAAAATCGTAAATTTACTAAATTTAGTATATTAACAAAAAATTTGAGTATTTCCGATTTGTTTTCGTAAATTTACAAGAAAAAATCGAGAATTCTCGAATTTGTTGTTAATCAATTTAGTAAATTTACGATTATTTTCGATTTTTTTTGTGAATATAAGAAAGTTACTTTTTACAGTGTACGTGTACCATACACAAAAATTAAATTAATCGGCACATTTCCTTCCTACAGATCAACCATAACACAAACTTCATTATTTGTTGTGGAAGCTGCCAAAGGATTAAAAAAATGAAAGCAGTTATAGTGAGCAACTTGCAACTTGCAAATCATTCATCGACTCCCAGTATTTTAAAATATTTTGATAGCCTAGAAAAAAATTACTAACAATGTAAATTCTGGGAGATAAAAAAATAAGCAGTAATAAAAGTAAAACAATAATATAAATACAGATGATGAGTATTAAAAAAAAAGATGACTTGATTTCTTTTTTTTATTTTGCGTATAAGTACTTGATAATATATTCGTTTCTTATACAAAGCAAAAGCGATGTTTAAAAGTTACGAGTATTAGCTATTCATGTATCAAAAAGAATAAAAGTGTACGAAGCTTCAACAACGAATATATTAAAAGAGCTGTAAAAAAAAAAGAAATTTAACGCTCTTCATCATCTTTTTTCCTTGAGCTTTTGCATAATAAACTTTGAGGTTTTTAACGATGAGATATCTCTTTTTTTGATACTACAATACTTTTAAATGCTAATGTTATCTTTTATTCTTGTAATAACAAATCTGATGAATATTTAATTAATTTTTAAAAATAATATTTTTATTCAAAAAAATAATATTTTCTTCCTCTTCATTTTTTTTCTACATTGTGATACCCAATAAAAAAGAGTGTCGTAAGAATTTTTTATCTTTATTATTAGTACTAAATATACGTTTTTTTTATCATTTAACTCTTTTTTTATTACACAATCCGATATTTTAAATTATTTGAATAAAAATTTACTTTGTATCTTCATGCTATTAAAAGATAATAATACAAACTTGGAAATAATCCAAAAATATGAAAAAAATTATCGGCATTAAATAAAGTGAGTTATTTTTTTTTATTTTGTACTTTTAATGAGTTCATGTGTTCGTATTTATATTTTTTAATAGACTACTAGATAACTTGTAATTTTTATAATTACTTTTTTTCAGACTTAATTTAGAGAGAAAAAATCTTGGATAAAGTTAATGCTAAATTTAACGAGATAAATTTTATTATAGTAAAATTTGATAATTCACAGGTAAATTATTTTTTCGTAAACTTTTTTTATAACTGTTATATTTCATTGTTGCAGCGGAGTTGAAGACTTATTTATGACTTAACTATTTTATGCTCTCGTATATGAATTGCACATTTAAAAAACGCAATAAAAAAGTTGAAATATAAGTAAAAATACTTTTTTATTATCTAAAATTTGAAACTATATGGAGAAAAAAAATTTATTTTTCTTTCAAGGAACACAGAGGGGTTGAAATTATATTTCTGTAAGGTAAACTAACTTTTTTGAGGGTTATACGTATAGCCCTAAAAATTGCTTTTTACCAGTTTTATAAGTAAAAGATAGATCTAGATAAATAAAAAAAATTATTCGTTGCAGAGAGCTAAGTAGTATAGCTAAACAAACTTGGAGTAGATAAACTTAAGCCCATAGGGATTAAAATATACTACTTAAAATTATCTATACAGTCTGGCTCTTTATGTGGTTAAATATTTAAATTTTTGGAGAAACTTTAAATTTACACAGATAAATCAGATTTATTAATTAAATAAGGATTATTAATTTTTCCATTTAAAATATAAAAATAGTTGATAAATTATAGTTAACGATTGTTTTAAAAAGCTCATACGACTTTATTTTACAAAAAATGTTCGACAAAGAAAAATAGAAATTCAATTATTTTTAGATTTTAATTAAACAAACAATAAATCTGAAGACAAAACTTTACTTAATATTTATGTAAAATGGAATTAGTTTAATTTAAGCTTTCAACTAAACTGTAATCATCATTTGCAAACTAAATTTTACAACTTTGCACTAAAATCAGTGGCAAGTATATGTGTACTTTACAGTTGAACGAAAAATAATTAGATTAATTAATATGGAGCTTAGTAATTAATAAATCATTTTAAAATGCATCCAAAATTATTTTTTTGAAGTTATAATTTAAAAAGTCTGAAAAACTATATGCTGGAAAAAAGTCCCAAAAGCTGCAAAAGTACTTTGAGTACACGTATATATATAAATTCAAGTCTAGTTATCTAGATATATTATCTTATAATATCACCAAAGCCAAAACTTTCTTACGCCTTTTTTAGATCTTGAATTTGCATTTTCACAGGAAAATATTAACATGTACTCTAAAAAGCTCTTCATAGCTTAAAAATTTGATTTTTTTGTTTTCTTTAATATTCAGAACTTCATGAGTACTAAATTAATGAGCATTTTGTTAATACATTTGATTAAAACAAAGTTCTATTTTTCGTCCGGCTATTCAACAAAAATTTTTTTTTGATTTTTGAGTATCTTTGATATTATTTGATGGGGTTCGAATTTCGGAAATTGGCTGGAAATCAACTTATTAAATATTTCCAATTTCTCCAAAAAGTTAGCCCATGTCAGCCGTATGAGTTTAATGCAAACATATTTTTAAGATATGATTCCCCAATGTTCACCTACAGTCATTAATTTAGTATCTAAGAATGCATTAAAAAGGTGAGAGTGGTGTTACTTTTTTATACCAGTGACAGCATAATATTTTTGTCAGTAAAATCCAAGGTAAAATCGTCCAAAAAGACTCAAAAATTAATAATTTAGTTAACATAAAATCATATTCATCAAAAATAAGTTTCCCTTTTTTTAGCTAATTTTGAGTGTCTAAAATAACGCGATAGTGAGTGAACATTTGGAAATCATTTCTGAAAAAATTTTTTTAAAAATAATTTAGGCTGTTAAACATTCAAGTGATAAATCTCGGCCACAGCAAGATCGAGGTTACGCAAGGTGTATTAATTATCACAAAGGCATTACAAAATAGAGAATAAAAAAATATTTTAAAAACGCGTAAATTAATTTGTAAACACAAAAAAAATATGATTCATAAAAACAAAAAGAAAGTATATTCAAATGAATAACGATTTAAAAACAACAACGTTATTGTCTTTTGACGTTTCTACTTTTAATAAATATGTCATACCTTTTTTTTCAAATAAATGTACAACTATTTCATAAAACTTCAAAAGTATGATACACTAAACGATAGACTATTTATAAAAACAAGTAGTAAAAAAAAAATTTTAACTCTATAGTACACTCCTTCAAAAACTCTGTATCTCAGGTATATCATTCATGATAGTTAATTAAGATCTTTGAAATTTCCAACTTTCTCTCTGCTTTTTTTGTCACCCTAACAATTTTTCTTAAACTCATTCCAAGTACATACTATACATAAATTCCATGAATCTTCCTTTTTTTAAGCCATTCTTTCTCATTTTATATAAAAAAAAAACAACCTCGGTATCGTTCCTGAGTGTTTTATTTTTTTTTACCCTCTAAAATGAAAATAAAAAAAGTAACTAAACACTCTCTTTTCAAAATATCTTTCCTCCCTTGTAATATGCACGCGCTTTTTTTCATAAAATAGTGCACATGACTATAAAAAAAATCTTATTCGTTATGTTAGTATGACCAGCCCTTAAAAAAAAATCAACACAAAAAGACTTGTATGTAAGAAATTTTTGAGATACACGTGTATATTAAGGGATGTTAAAAAATAAAATGTGTATTTTCTATGTAAAGCACAAAATACACGCGCGAAAAAAAAGCCGGGTATTATAAAATAGCCCATGTGCAATAATACAAAAATAACGGGATGCGCGCGCGATCACCCATTTCTAGAGGAAACATCAGCGTGAATGGGAAAGAGAAAGCACATAATATTATTTTATTTTTTTTTTTTGAGGGTGGTAGTATAGTAATATGGGTAGAGAGGTAACAAAACTACTACAACACATAGGTGTATGTATAGAAGAGAAGAGAAGAGAAGAAGATCAAGAGCAGAAGAGAAAATTCAGTCAAAGAAGTATTTAGTTACCGGCTAGCCGCCACTCATGACGGTTCGTACCTATAATACCTTCGAGTTCCTAAGTAATAACATTTCTTTTTTTATGTAAAAAAAATTTTCAAAATTTCGCTGTTTTTTTAAGTGCTAAAAAATAATTACTTTTTAAGCAATTATTTAATATGTCTTGAATTATTAATATTTATTAATTTTTTTTTCCAAATCGTGTGCAAAATAACATTTGTGGTCAATTTTTTTTTTTTAATTGTTTGATAATAAAAAAAAAGTATTTTCAACAAAAAAAAAATAAAAAATACATTAAAAAAGTATTATGCCACCGTGGTTACACTTGTGGAAAAGTGCCGGGGAACTCATCGAGTGATCTGAGCCATCTAGTACTTTATAAAATGTAATGAAATTCGCGTTATATTGTAACGTATTATAGTGCCATAAAAAATAAAAAAAAACATATACGATCTTTAAGTTATAAAAAAAAAATAATAAAGAAAAACAAAATAAAAAAAAACATGAAACTTCACTAAGCTCATACATTTTTACTACCCTCAAGTTTCTGGTAACTGCAATAAAAAAAAGTAGAAAGTAAAAGTACCCATCAAAATTATACCGAAATAAAAAAAAGTGTAATAATCTTTTTCTAATAAAGTAATAGAAAAAAGTGACAAAAATAAATAAAAATGCCAAAGTATTCTGTAACGATATTTTTCTTGATCTTCGTGATCAATAGACTTGATGTTGTTTATGGTGGTAGTGAAATTTATAAAATGTTCTCCAGTCAAACGCAACCAAATGATCCATGTTACGATGAAGATCGTCCACGTCGATGTATACCAGATTTTGTGAATGCCGCATTTGAACGCCCGGTTGTTGCATCGTCAACGTGTGGACTCGGTGGTCCAACTCGTTACTGCGACCCTCCAGTTGATCAATCGTTAATTGGTAACTCGAATCATGCTAATTTAGGCCAGTGTCATACCTGTGACGATGGCGTTCCGAGACGTCGTTTCCCTGCTAGTTACTTAACAGATTTAAATAATCCTAACAACGTAACTTGTTGGAGAAGTGATCCGATTGTTGCACCTCAAAGCCCATTGTCACCACCTGACAATGTGACATTGACATTGTCACTTGGTAAAAAATACGAATTAACTTACGTGAGTTTACAATTTTGTCCAAAAGCTGCCAAACCAGATTCAATTGCTATTTATAAATCTATGGATTACGGAAAAACTTGGCAACCATTTCAATTTTATTCTTCAATGTGCAGAAAAGTTTATGGGCGACCAAACCGCGCTAGCATAACAAGAGCTAACGAACAAGAAGCTAGATGTACCGACAGCCATCGTTATTCTGCTAACGAAGCGCTTGGTACAACTGGAAGAATTGCTTTCAGTACATTAGAAGGAAGACCATCCGCTCCTGATTTCGACAATTCACCGGTTCTTCAAGATTGGGTCACAGCAACCGATATCCGCGTAATATTCAACAGATTGTATATGCCACAAGAAAATCCAAACAGTAACGAAAACCAAGATTTGGTGACTCTTGAAGAGAAAGGTAAACGAGAAAGAGAAGAATCACGAATTAAAGGACCAAGAGGCAATAGTTTATTCGCCAATGGGTTAGGTACAGTTGTGCCATCGGTTCACCAAGTTTTATCGCCTCAAGAAATGTTGCAAAATAACGATGATACACCCATGTTGGAACTTAGAGAAATGAGTTACGTATCTGCCCCAACAACAACTTACTACAGCAATTCGAATAATATGGGTATGTCTAGTCCAGCACACCATTACGCTGTATCGGATTTTGCTGTTGGTGGAAGATGCAAATGCAATGGACACGCATCAAAATGCGTTACCAGTAAAGACGGGGTTTTAGCGTGCGAATGCAAGCACAATACAGCAGGAAGAGATTGTGAAAAATGTAAACCATTTTATTTCGACAGACCATGGGCAAGAGCAACGGCAAGAGACGCTAACGAATGCAAAGGTAAGAAAATATTGACATGTAATTATCTAATTAAGAAAGAAAAGAAGTAGTTTTTTCATGAATATCCATGAATATCTGAAATGACTACTTTGTAATGAGATAAGAATTTATCCCAAGTTTCTTCGCGCATATCATTTAATTAGCATAGTAGTTGCAAATGAAAATTTTATTTAAATAAAATAGATAGAGAGTCTCTTATAAAGCTGTCATAATAATTTAATTAAGTATATTTTACTATTAAAGATTTATTATATGCATGTTTAATGTAAAATCTGTAAAATATGTTAATTTACATCTTATATATTTGATAGAAATTTTAATTTATTATGGGAAATTTTTAATAAATGAAAAAGTTCTGTTTACTTAAATTTATAAATATTTATGGGTATATTAGCCTGGATAGCGATGTGATAAGTTGCTTATTGTTTTAAAATTTTGCTGTAGGATTCAAAATTGTAGAGCTTTAATGCGAATCATATTGTCTTGTCAAATGCCCCAAAGGCGAGATTAGCCCTAAGTTACTAAAGGAGAGTAAATTTTATAACTTCAGGATAGGGAATTGTTTTTAAAATAATGACCGCTATAATATACATAAAATTTAGTTTGTTAATTAAAAATTTTTATATTTATTTATGAATATTCTTTATATTATTTTATAGTTTTCAAAGAAAAAAAATTTCTAAAAAAAAAGAAATTGCTTGGAGAAACAAAAGATTTAGGAAAATTTAGACTAGAAAGTAAGTCTATTGATTATTTCGAGAAAAACTTTACAAGATAGCACAAGGCGTAATAAATTAATTTAAATAGGAGATTAGAAAAATCAATTAACTTTATGTAAAAGAAAAAGTATAAAAGAAAATTTGAAAATAATTTATACAGTTAACGTTGTATAAAAAGGGAATATTAGATTTAATTTTGAATTTTAAAATTTTATCAAATGTACTAAATCATTTTATATAAGCTGTAAGTATACGATTTTCTTATTAGAAGAGAGTTTTTAATTTTATAAGTTTATAGCAGGGGTGCGCGGTTATTTTCAATATTTTTTTTAGGCCTGGTCGTTTAGGTTTACTGGTATACCCGAAAAGCTTCAGAGTTTCGCAAGTGCAATTTTGAATCGGAAATTTCTCTGCTTTTACGATTCTATGAATATTTTTATTTAAAAAATTTTTTGTTGACGCTTAAAAAGGAGGAAAAATAGTTTGGAAATAGCAAAAAATTAAAAAAACCATACCTGCGGATCATTAAAGCTTTTTGAGTATATCCGAAGACTGCACAGTCCTAGTTTACAGTCTTGGTATATGAGTTGATGAAAAAATTTGAAAAGATAAAATGGTTATGGTTAAACTTGATGTCTTTATACAGAAAATTAATTACAAAATTTTAGTTTAGAAAATAGAAAACAGGTGTGTAATCCTTTTTTGAATAAAGGAAATTGGTAAATACCGCATATTTTAATTTAGTCTAGTAGATTGAGCAAGTATAGTTTTGATTAAACGTTAGACATTTAGAATATATATTTAAATTTTTTTAATAACTTCTAAATTTAAGAACTTTTGGAACAAAGGTAATGAGTAATAAAAATAAATTTCAATATTTGCCTAAATTTTTGTTATTTTAAAGAAGCTTAGCTGAAAATTATTTAAACATTAATACGTACTAATTGTAAATAAAAAATAATACTTTATCAAAGACAAATGAGGATAATTTTTAAAATAGAAAGCGCATGTAATTTAAAATATTATAATGGTTAGTTTGAATTTATGCTTAAGCAGCTTTATATATATTTAATAAAGGATTTTCTAAAATATATGAAATTATTGATAATTATTATTATTATTCGAAAATGTACATATTTTATGCAATTATAATTAACATTTAATTTATATTTTATAAAATATTTTAATACACGAAGAAATTTCAATTAATTATTTAATTGAGTATTTATAATTTATTTATTTTTTTAATTTATTTAATAACTTTTGTTTGTTCAATCGTTACCATTTTTTTGGCTGTTGTAAGCTAAATGCTCAATTTAATTCGCATATAATGTCAAATCAAGTTCATAATTTTTAAATTCATGACGACTATTTTTATATACAAAGTAACTTCCTTAGATTAACAAAAAAAATAGAATTTTTTTGAAAAATTTGTAAATTTTTGAAAAAATTTGTAAATATTCGAAAAAAATAAAAAATTTACTAAATCTAGTATATTAACAATAAATTCGAGTATTCTCGAGTTTTTTTTGTGAATTTCCAAGAAAAATTGATAATTTACCATTTTTTTTCGAAAATTTACAAAAAATAGTTGTGAATTTACAACTTTTTTCGTAAAATGACAAAAAAAAATCGAGGATTCTAGAATTTTTCGATAATTAATTTACGATTTTTATCGAATATTTACAAAACTTTTTGAAAATTCACTAATTTTTCGAAAAAATTCTATTTTTTTTATAAATCTAAGAAAGTTACTTTCTACATTGTACCTAAAAGATTTTCCTCTAGAATTTATTTTAAAAAACAGTTAAAATCTTAAATTAATTCGGATAAAAAATTAATAAAAGATTTACCAATTTTAATTAAAAAAAAATACGAATTAAATAAAAAAATAAATATTTTCAATACAATATTAAAATAAGCATTAAATAAACAAAAAATCCACTTTAATTTAAAAATATAGAAAAAAAAATTTCAATAAAAATAATTGATCAACTTTATTTTTTTATATCATAATAATAAAATTTTTTTTATTTTCTCGAGCTTTTTCCAATTTAACAAATTGAGATTTTGTATAGACAATGAAGCGCGAAGAAAAAACATAATAATAAAAAAAAAATCTTAATACAGTAGTAACAACAACACGCACATAGGAAAATCGTCAGATAATAAGTACAACGTGTATTATAAAAACTTTCATTAAAGCATTGAAGCTGAGTATTTTTGTAGGAATAAAAAAAAAAGCTTGAGGTATTTGTAAATATCTAAATAAAAGTTGAGAGAAACGATCAAAATGTGACTGTGTATATATTTTTATCTATTTTAATACTATGCAATCGAGAAGATTGAAACTCTAAAAAAAGTGTATAGACGAATTCGTTTTAAATGAGCGCAATGAAAAAAATTTACTTTATAGAGAGTAAAAAAATTGAAAAAAAATCTTGTAAAAGTCGTAAAAAATGTTTTTCGAAAAAATGTAATTAAATAATATCGATCTTAATAATAATAAAAATAAATCTTTATTTTCTAGTTATTGAAATGTTATTAAAAATATTTTAGTTGTATCGTCTTAATTCGCGTTCTCGGAGTATAAGCACGTACGAAAAGCCAATGATATATATTTCTAATAAGCAGAAAATTTCAAATGCTAAATAGTATTAATTCTCTACTCGTTTGAATTATATCTATGGATTATAATATACATAATTGCATAATTTCTAAAATAACTGTACATTTTTTATATAGGAAATACCTACGAGTAAAGAAATCAATATTATCTTTTAAGGCCTTCAAATTATTATTATTATTTTAATAAGCTTTATTTATTTTTTTTTACCAGTAATTTTTCAATTAAGATTTTAAATATTTGAGTTCAAGGTGGGTAACGGGTGCCCACTTCAGCTATATTAAGTAAGAAAATGTACTTCCAACTAATTGGCAGTTATAGATACGTAGATTTACAAAACAGCAAAAATTTAAAGGGCCAATAGCATTTGCAGTTTTATAATAAATGCAAGGCTAAAAAGAAGATGCAATATGTTGCATTCCCATTTCCGCTTGAAAATTTATGGTTGCAAAATAAGCTAATACGATGTAATTAAGAAAAATCTTGGAAATTATCTATCAAATAATTATTGATGTACCTATAAGTTTTTTTGCGCTAAAAAATACTCTGATCAACAATTTAACTTCCGTTGCTGAGAAATACTCACATTCAGTTTGCAAACAGTACCAGACTGTAAAGGATTTTAAACTTTAAAAATCATACAAACAAATAAAGTAAATTAATTTCCATGCACTTTTGATATTTAAATTTGGTATGATTATGTAGTAGAGGAAATCATTACGGACCCTTCCGGTTTTCCACCAAAAACCCACCTAAATCTTTGTGAAATTCGCTTCACTACAACCTTAGCCAAAAATTTATGGCATTTGAAAGTTGGCTAATGAACTAAATAAATCTGTAAACTTGTCTGTAAAATCAATCAAAAGTGTATTATTTGCCATAATTTGCCAATTTCTAAATTACAATCATCCAATAAATAATCAATTAAAAATTAATCAATATAAAAAAAAATCATATTGAACCCAATTTTTACACGTCTGAGAAAAAGAGAAAAAAGTTTATTATTATTGATTACAATATGAATAAAATTTTGTTGGTTACGGTATAAGTTTTATTTTTAACAATGCTCATATATTCAAAAGACGCAATTTTGTGTATGTGTGTGTGTTTTTTTATTTTGTTATTTATTATAAGTTACAATAAAAAGTATTGATACAGGTATAAAGAAAAGAAAGTGCTTGGTAATGTCTATAATGCACATTTCTATAATATTGAATTCAGAAGACCCTTATAAATATTATAATAGTTTCCTTATACTCCTATTTTTATTATAAAAGCATTAGAAATCAAATTAAGGAATGACTGAATGGTATATGGAGAAAAAAATTTGTATTGAATGGACCAGATACATACTTATTATTTAGTTTCGATTTAGTTTTAAAAAACGGTTGCAGGGGGTTTATAAATAAATCTATTGTTGTCCTTTAAATTTTTAGTTTTTAACTTATGCAGATGCTATCAAAAAAAGTTAAAAAACCTTGATTCTTTTCCAGTTTTTATTTACATTCTCGTCGTTTTGATACGAATCTTTTTAAATTTTTCAAACTGATAAAGAAGCAGGTAATTTATTTATGGAAATATCTACAATTTTTCCATAATATAATTAATGTTTGTTTGTTTTGGGCTACCCTGTGTTTTCATTGATAATCATCTTTTTTATTTTATGGGAAATCTTAGTACAATGGTTTATGTTTGACATACTTTTTTTAATTTTGGCTTTTTTTTAAACGCAGGTGGGAAACTTAAACATCTTGTCATTTTTTTTTAGATTTTTTTGGATTAAATAAATGATGGGAACCTTAGATTATTCCGAAAAATTGAATTTTAAGTGCACTAGGCTCAAGTTCAAATTCAATATTTTAAATTTTACGACATTTTTGAGAAGACAAAAAGTCCTAACAATTAAAGACACGTAAAAATTTGGAACCAAAATAACTGCAAAAATCAATAAATAAATTCAAAAGCTGAAAAATGCATCCACGTCAAAAAAATTATGAATAAACAAGTAAAAAAATTGATTAATTCAAATATTACAGTAGTAATTTAAATAAAAAAGATGATATCAGATTGATAGAAAGAAAAGATCGCAAGTGTGTCAACTTAACCACGCTTGCTTACCGCACGGTATATAATTACTTTTATAAAATGTATAAAAAGTTAATAAGTCTTTAAATTAAATCATTTTAAAATATAAAATTGAATTGAAAATTGGATGAATTAAAAGGATAAAAATCTTATTATAACTTCATACAAAATTAATCATTGCTTTCTCGATTAAAATCAAGGCCGATATATAATAATAAAGGACAATAAGTTATTCATGAGTTTCACTTATTATAAAAATTACAATTATTTAAAACTGAGTATTTTATCAACATCATCTTTAGAGTTAACGCAATAATGGATTTTCAAAAGCTTAAATAAAATATAAAAAAAATATTACCACAAAGGATTTAGTTTATAGATTGAACAAGCCAATTTCATAGCGTGGTTTTCGAACGAAACATGCAATAACGAGCCAAAAGAGGGTCTTTTGTGTATATAAGTGTGTGTTTTATATGATCAGCATCAGTTGTATGTGCACGAGTGTACGTAATTTGCGTGCCACAAAATCCACCTTCTCTTCACTTTGATACTTCAAAATTCAATGTACCCAATTTTTGTATTCATCAACTTTTTGTTATTTATAAATCATTTTAAAACACGTGCGCAAAAAATTACACCCACTTGTTTTGGGACTGATCAGGGTACTAATTAAAAACTTATATAAATGGTTCAATTTGCAAAAATTAAACATAAAAATTTAATTTGTCATCATTTGAAAATTTCTTTATTTCTTTTCAATTTTTTATATTACTGTAATAAATACATTTATCCAAGATGTCCAATATATTCATAACCATAATTAGGCCATACAAGGGTTAAATTTTCAAGTTTCATATCTCCATATAGATCCATCGTTTCGTTACTGTTTATTTTTGGATAGCCAGTGATACATTGCGCAATATTTTGTACATATATTGACCATATCCAATAGGAATTGATGCCATCAGATTTTAATAAACAATTGAAAAATTTTTTTTCACAATCACAGTGGCTCCTGAAAGTTAAGTTTATATTAAATTATTTAAAAAATAATTTTTTCAAAATTTGATTTTCATAAGTTTCTTACAGAGTATAGTCTTTAGTATTGGTTAAATTATAACATTCAGAGTGTGGCTTAATATGTATTGGACAAAAATCATGAGCTCTACAACATCTGAAAAAAGTGTCTCGTTTAATTAAAAATTTTTTAAATATTACTTAAAATTTTCAAATAATTTTATAAATTACCGATCTTGAGTAAGATATCCAAGGTCAGCGTAATTTTCTGATATATTTCCTGAGCCACACCAGAGAGTGCCTTAAGAAAGAGTTATAGTAATTTTTTATTCAAAACGTAGTTTTTTATGAAATATTCTTACCTGGATAAATAAGAAGCCCAATTTTATCAAATCCGCCATACTGTTTATTTAATTCATCGCATTCGTCTATTTTCTGCAACATCGATGTCATGTTATCGAAAATTACATAATTATTGTATGAACTTTCAATTTTTGGATCAACATCAGTACTGTTTCTATAATTTATTGATAATTTAATAAATTAGAAAATAAAATTTAACCTAAGCCTGTTTTAGATAAACATAATTTTAATTTAAAGTTTTTTATTATTAAATCTTATTGAATTAAAATGAAAATAACAATTAGAACAAGGTGGTCTCATTGCATGAAAGCGATAAAAAGGGCATGGAATTATTAATCAATAAATATTAAAGATAAATTATAATTATTCTAT
The DNA here is from genome assembly GCA_022575985.1 of Anagrus nilaparvatae. Taxonomy (NCBI): domain Eukaryota; kingdom Metazoa; phylum Arthropoda; class Insecta; order Hymenoptera; family Mymaridae; genus Anagrus; species Anagrus nilaparvatae. Next base: position 25,615,429 of record JAKSXM010000231.1, on the reverse strand, counting down.
AAGCTTACTGAGAATTTGCACACTTATTATTTTTTTCTTCATTTTCTACCAAAATGCAAGTTTTGGAGCTTCCAGTTACAGTTTCATTAGCTATTGTCTTTTCATAAATGTATATTTGATTTTTCGTCTCTTGAGTTAAAAAATGAAAATAATATTTAATATTTCTTAAATAAAATAACTGATGTGTGATCAGAATCTGTTCCTTGATTTATTCTCATTTTGATTGGTCGCGCTGATTTTGTCATGCGCTCTACTCATATTTTTTATTGGTGCTAGCGGTGTAAAATACAAGAAATTTTTTGGTTACATACGCTCGCGCGTTATTTAATTTTTATTATTTTGATTAAATATATTAAAAATGATTTAAAAATATGGAAATAAGAAATACAATATTTTTGTCTTTTTATTATAAAATTCCGTAATCGATTTTATCAAAGAGTTTGTAATTGCATATAATACTTACGTCTACCTTCTTTATACTGATTAAACCATTAGTACATAGACTAATACAATAAATATTAATATTATATCCTTCACTTACCTTTACTTACCCTCTAAGAATGCGTGAAATCATTTAAACAAATATTACCATATTTAACCTTGAAACAGCATTCCATCAAAAATATGTGAGGAAACTGTAAAAATTGGAAGTTTTGACATATTTTAATCAATATAAATTTTTTAAACTCACTTTTAGATTAGAATTAGAATTCTTTTTTGATCTCCATTTCTGTGACCTTAAATTTGCTTTTCACTGTGCAATCAATGACTTCATCTAATCTTTTAGTTAGATTCTAAAGAATAGCGTTCAAATAGCACCCAAAAATCCTTAAATATTTCTTTTTAAATGTATAGTAATCGTCTGAATTTTACAGCGTCATTTTTTATTTTAAGAAAACTTGATTGTAAATTAGCAAATATTAATTTTACTCTTTGTTTAAAACAAAAATTTGAAAATATGTCGAGCGAATGTCTCCAAATTTTAACAGCTAGAAAATGATAATTTATTAAAGTTTTTAAATGAATAGCAAGTAGTAAATGTTGTAATCAATTTTTAAAATCTTTTTTTTAAATTTAACAATTTTATAAATATTAATATAAAAATTAATAAAACGAAATGCATGATTTGTAATAAAATTTTATTATTTCCAAATGCACCAATAAAAAAATCAGGTAACAATATAAAAATGATTTTAACGGTGTAATTAAAAAATAAAATGTTAAAAATCAAACACGTTTCAATGATAATTTAAAAATTTTTTGACAATTATCGTGATTAAGTAGTTTAAATAAAGTTTATTACTCAGTTCGTTACTCAGGTTTCACGGTAGAGCTGCTTTGGTTAAATATTCAACCAATTGGTTGAATTTCGCAATTTTTGGTTGAATTTTCAACCAATTGTTTGAATATTAAACCAAAAACTGCGAAATTCAACCAAAAGCTACAATAAAAAATAAAAACGACGTTTTTATAGTACAGGGTAAAAAATGATGAGGGCATCAATTAAAAGTGAATGAATTTTATTATATTATTGTAATTAGTAATTTTTTATGTACTACTTCTTTTGGCTCTGAAACTTAAGAATGACTAATTAAAAAGGTTTTAAATTTTTCATCCTAAACAATTTTCCAATTTTCCAAATGGTGGACCAAAAAACATGAAAATAGAAACTTTCTACATTACCTGGGGGTTTTCGAGTTTCACAAAAACGTTTCTATTAATGAAAATTTTAATTTTTTTGCCCCAGCATATTTTCCAATTTTTCAAGATGGCGGACCAAAAAACATGAAAATAAAAACTTTCTACATTACCTGGGGGTTTTCGAGGTCTTAAAAACGTTTCTATTAATGAAAATTTTAATTTTTCTGCCCCAGCATTTTTTCTAATTTTCCAAGTTGGTGGACCAAAAAACATGAAAATAAAAACTTTCTACATTACCTAGGGGTTTTCGGGCTCGAGAATAGTATATTACGGTCCTAGGCCACGTAAATTACCTTCCGAGGCGAAAGCCTTGGATTTGGATCATTCTTTGTTTATGGCCGAGGATTGTAAAAATAGCTGTAAAAATTTTTTGAGAACATAAAAATATTAAAACTCAACGACATCCCGAAATTAGTGCGTTTATTAAGTTCCTTAGTAAGTTTAAAGTAAATTGGTGCAGATTTTATCGCATTACTTTTCAAAAACGCTGTTTCGAGTTTCGGTACTTTTAGTTATTAAATTATTTATTTTAACATGGAACATGTTCGTTAGATAGGGTATTTCAAAAAGTTTGGCTAGGCAGGGGGGGTAAAAAAGTGACGTTTTTAGGGGGGGGGGGGTGAAATGGACTTAGAATATTTTTGATTTAGGGACTTAGAATAATTTAAAGTGGATATGGGCCTGATCAGGCCCTGATAAGAACAAGATCTTAGAGGATTACTTTATGTTTATGGACTTACGATAATTTAAATTTCAGGATTTATTGTAATTTCGGTTTTTGGATTTATTACTGTTATGAGTGACATGAACATGTTCCATGTTCGTTGGTTGTGTAGTTACACAAATCGGTTATAAATTTTTTTTTTTTCGTTAGAGAAATTTATAACAGAAAACTCTAGATCAAAAAAATTAAAATCGGTCACGTAGTTTTAGAAAAATTTTGAAACATAAAAATTGGTTAAAATCATATTTAAAAATTATATATTTGAGCATTTGCAATACACGAAAATTTTTATAAGTGTATTCAAGGTGTAATTTAATTGCTTGAAATTGCAAATGCAGCAAACTAATAAAGTAGTAAGCGATATAATTTAAGTAAAAACTATCAGAAAAGCTCTTGCATTTTCTAAAATTGATAAAATTTAATAATGTGGGGGCCTAGTTAAGGCGAGCGAAAAACAAAATTACTTATAAAATTAAGAAATTTTGGTAATTTTTAAAAAATAAAACTTAAAATTAACCCATTAATGTCAAGATTGACGGATATTTTTTAATTATTTCAGCTGCATAATGTTTAGGAAAAAATTCTATCTTAGAATAAAAAATATCTGACAATCTTGACATATTTCTAGTGAAATTATTGAACTTGGTGGGGGCCTGTGGGCACTGGCCTAATGTGCCTATAGGATAGTTCGGCTCTAGTCAAAGTTGCTAATATTAAAAATAAGACAAATAATGAATCCATAGTGACAATGCAAGAAAGGTGTTTTGATTTATTATGCTTGTATGATTTTATTAACATTATCATGTGAGTAATTCAAAATAAAAAAAAATTATTCAGGACTTTTCGCCCTTACTACGATTATTGTGATTGAGCATATTTTACTTTATCAAGCAATTTACAAATCTAATATGCCTTTTTTTGTAAACTTTTTGACCCGTTTTCCGATGACAATAAAAGCATTACACCGATTTTTGGTTTATACATAAAATTTTGATTTTTGACGATAATTTCTTTCATTTTTTCATACTTTTTGAAAATTCTTTAAATCTAACTATTATTTATTCTCAAACAGTTTTCAATAAAAAAGTAATACAATTACATTAATTTCAATAAGTAATTAATTTAATGTCATTTCTCTTCTACAGGAACAAATAAATTTTTAGTTAGCAGATATCTTATCTTTCTTGAAGAAATCACCAATACTTGATTTAATGTCATGCAAAATTTTTTTAAGGCCCGGTTTCCAATCTAATTCAGATTTCTGAATACCCATACTATTACCAACTACTTGGTTATCTGACTCTTGAATATTATTTTTATTTGGATAACCAGTAATACATGGAAGTTTTAATAAATCATTAAAATATAAGTATCCTATAAAATCTGCATAAATATGGTTACATTTTTCCAAACAATTTTTAAACTCTGCGTCGCAGTCGCAATGGCTTCTGAAAAAGTCAATAAAAAAATTTAGTTATTGTTTTAAAAATTTTAAATTATTTAACTCACACTGTGGAACTATGCGTGTTAGTTAAATTATAACACACATTATTTCCTGTAACCTTAATGGGACACAAATCATGAGCTCTGCAGCATCTAAAAATAATTTATCTATATTTTTATTATCCATTAATTTTAAATTAGGAGTCTCCCAAGAAAATAGCTCTTACTGACTACTTTTAGGCAAAATTAAATATCAGTTAAAAAAATTAGATTTTTAAAATTCGAGTTTAGAATATCACTAGTTTCGTAGGGTATTATTATGAAGTTTAAAATTTTCGAAATCTTATAGTATTTTTTAGAGAAGTATCTGTGGCCAAATCTGTAGAAAAGCATTATACCATTTTTTTGGAGCTGTGATAGAATTATAATATTATAAACTTGAGGAATGTGAATGAAATATTAGAAGCAAAAATGATTTTATACTACAAGTAAATCATAAATTACCGATCGACGTTACTGAAGTATCCTAAATCGTGATAATTTTTAGCTATATTTCCTGCGCCACACCATTTAGTACCTAAAAAGATATTTTATGTTTTAATACAGTTCTCATATTATTATTACAACAAATACACGTTACCTGGAAAAATTTCCGTAAAACCTAGAAAAGTTTTAGAACCATGGGAATGCTTTTGTGATGTCAAATTCTCAGCACCCAAGTCAGATTCTTTGCTTTTTTTTGTAGTATTAGTAAGCTCTCCACATTTTTTTATAAGCTGTATCATTGAAGGCATATCAAGTTTTATCGTGGGCTTGCCTTCCAAGTAACTGATGTCTCCCTCTATTTCTTTGATTGTCCTATAATAAGTATAAATTTTGAATGAAAATTTAAAATCAAGATTCGACAAAAGAAGTATAATTTTTTTCTTACTCGTTAGGATGACATGAACTATGGTTTAATCTCACTTCGCAAGCTATCAATTTTCCATCTTCTCCTTTTTCAGTATCAGCAATTGTAAATTCATATTTATAAATTTTATTTTCTGCTTCTATTATATTCCAAAAAAAACATTGAAATATTAAAGCAAAATAAATCAGAAACATCATTAAGCGAAAAATTTTTAAATTAAAAAAAAAAATTTTATGTTTTGTAATTATTTTATTTTTATTTATATCGAATTAAATTAGTCGGAAGTTCGGACCAATAAGTTTCCAAATTAAGTAATAATTTATTATTTTAAAATAAATTTTTTTTCTAATTTTTTTAAAATTGTTTGTAAACTGCATTTAATAAAAAATATTAAAATAATTACTTGATAAATATATACATGGACATTTTCCTATAAAATTTGAGTTTTGAATTTGCTCTTTTGCAAAAGTATTGCGCCATAAAAATAGTAATAACACGTTAAATGTAAATTAGTAAAGTTAAGAGATATTTATCATTGAATTTGTGAAAATTATTTAATAAATTAATTTTTTGAATTTATAAAGTATTATTCGTACCATTTAAATAGTTAAATGTGTATTATTTTTTTTATCATTCAACGACTTAAGATTACAGGCCAGAGTGACGTTAAATTTCTAACAGCGCATGTTCAAAATTTATTTATCAAACATGAAAAAATTACCAGGAAAAAATAAAATTTATTGATTACATAATAAAAAAAATATTTTCCTATAAAATTAAATTATTACTTTTTTTTTTTAATAATTAGGGGCCAAGCCCCCTGCGCACTGAAGAGCGCCAACCCCCTCGGATCATATTTTAAATTAATTATTTTAATTGATATAAAACTGGTTTAATTCATAAACAAAAACAGTTATGCGTCAAGATGTCGATTACAAACAATGAACTTTTTTCACAATTTTAATAAACCATTAATATTTTTACTTTCAAAATTTATCTCAAGAAAAAAATATTGCATTATTGTTTGATTTTTATTGCCAGAATCCTTTTCATCCTTCGAAATAAATTTTTCTTTTGTTCTGGAGAACGAAATTTTTTAATAGATAACGAAATGCTCTAATTAATCTTTTACAGCTAGATGGCGTTTTACTTTCTCATGAAACAAATAAAATCTATATTGTACATAAGTGAGAGAGGACAATGAAAGAGTTTTTTGTATTATTTTCATTTTAATGATATTTATATTTTAATATGAACAATAAATTAACTTAAAATTTTTCATTGCTGAATATAAAAAAAATAAATTCTATCTTTTGAACTATGAATATACATAAATGAATAATACAAGTAAAATAATATTTTTATCAGTTTTATGCTCAAAATTTAGTTTTATTGAAATAAAACAGTTTGAACTAAAATAATAACCAATAATACAACATATGAAACTTTGTAGTAAATTTGCTTTGAATATAAAAGCTTATGCAAAAATTCTAAATTTTAGGAATTAATTCCAATACATTTATATAATTTCACAAAAACTTTAGTATATTGACTGCAAAAATTATTTCACATAAAATTTTTACCTGTTTACATGCAAACGTTTTCAGTACTCGAAATTCCATAGGAAACTCGTTTGAAATGTAAAATATTTCTCTTTAAAATAGTAGAGTAGTAGTTGTAAAAGCTCTAATTATGATAAATCATAAAATTTTGAAATTGAAAACACACATCTTTCACCGCGTGAGGATATATTTATTTATGGCTAGACCAAAATGATAAATGCGTTTATTATCATTATTTGCATTAAAAAAAAAAAAAAATATTATTTAAACTTAAACGCAGGAAGGTAAAATATATATATCTATATAGAGTAATATAGACATTGGTTTCACGCGATATTATTGATTACTAGGAAAGCTGCCACGTAATTTTGACGGACCAAAGCTCGTTTGAATAATCAACGAGAGATTTTAGCTTCTGTTTATATTATAATATAATATAAGCTTGTGTTGTTTTTGTTGTTGCCATTGTAGCTGTATAATTTCTATATATCATTCGTTATTTGGGATTAAGCGCACAAGCTTTTAGAGTGATTATTGAAAATGCGACAGTATTAAAAACTAAATAACAATAATAATAAATTAAATAATAAATACTTTTTAATATTCTCAAAAGCTCCATTTTTTCAATATTTTCTAGATTAGTTAAAACCAATAATAAAAAAAAATTTTAGCCTTACAATGTTCGATAAAAAGAGAAATAGCAAAGAGACGAGAAGAACAGAATGGTGTTTTCTTTGATCTTTTTGACATCGCTACCTTGAATTCCTAATACAAGGTCCAAAGGGCCTGAGGGTATACATCGCGTGAATAATATAACAGTGTTTTCGGTAGTCGATTTTAATGTTTGTTTGTTACTAAATGTTGGAGCAATTGTTTTAATTAAAATAACTTGATCGAATATCAATTATTATTACATATGTATGTAAATTATTTGTATTTTATTTTAATTAAGTGGTTTTCCCAATATTCATATACATATTATTTAATTATCAAACAGTTTATATTCGGTTAACTGAACTTTATGCACATTATTATTTTTTCCTAATGGAATCTCGTATTATAAAATAAAATTATCATCTATGTTTACTTTTCATATAAATATAATATTTTCATTTTATTACAAAATTTTAACCAAATTATTATATTTAGGGGAATATTTAAATGAAAATATGTAAAGTATCTCGTGTATGAATTTATATGTTTATTTTATTTTTCGAATTTTAATTATTTAGCTTTTTCATAAAAGTTTATAATTATTAATTTTGTTTTAAATATTACGTAGTCATTCCAGCGTTAAAAAATATTTTTAAAATTAATACTGCTTATTAATTTTTAAAAAATATACATAAATCTTAAATGTGGTTTTTCATATAGATTGACAGGGGTGTTAAATCAACGCTGAGCTTTTATTTTCATTTCTTAGTTACTTAAATTACGATTGGGGAAAGCATCAGAAAACTGACAATTTTTTTCTAAACACATATAACTTTAAAAGGTACCATTAATTACGTTTTGGTACCTGAAAATAATAAATCATGCGACATATGTATTGTCATTATTTGAAATTGATTTCATGAGCTGAAGTAAATAAAATTCAATTGAGTAAAAGGTGGCTTTATCATCCGTGCCTTTTTGTAAGATAAGAATCAATCTAATGTATATATTTTCGCATGTTTTTCCATTTGCGTAATTACAAAAAATAACAATACATAAATAGAATTTCATTTGAATGATACAGAAAATCTGAGCCCATATACATACCATTTTAACGATATTTTATTTTCGCTTAAGCTGTTTAAGGGAGAAAAATCTTCCCTTTGCGTTTAGGTATATACAAAATATATATACTTAATAAAAACTTCAATACTCCTACATCTTTTGGAATTTCATTCACTTTTATACGTACACTCTCTTGAGAGGTCTCGTGGCTTTTTATATATACATAGAGAAACGGGGGTTCCTTTTCCAATTAAACGGTCGCTATGGTGATACCCGCGCGTCTTGATAACGTTGGATGAACAAAATCTAAAGTGTCTATATAATAATAATTTTGAATTTTTCAAAAACGTTGAAAGAAAAGTTAAAGATGATTCGCTAAAATTAAAAATAATCTATACTGGCTGGTTTGGAATTGGAAAAAAGAGGGTTAGCTTTACACGTGGCTGCTCTTTTAAGATCATTTCCCTGTACACCTGATATTATGCATAGCTGAAGGTAGTTTCGAAAATATCTGCTAAAGTTTATACACGAGTGATCGAGGAGGGAGAAACAAGCGAGCGTATTTTTTATCATAAAAGGGTACTCGAAAACGACACTGAACGCACGAACGGAAGGAATTTGGAATAAAATTATGCATATGTACACTTGAGCTTTCGGAATGAGATAATTATTACTACTTCAAAAATACAAATACAACTTTCTAAAGTATATGTTTTTATGAAATAAATATATATTTAAATAAGTATATATATGGGCCATTTCAAGCCAATAGCTGAATTAAACATTTTTTGCTAATTACTTTAACAAACTGTGTCTTTACTAAATAAGATTAGAAAAAAATATTACTCATTTTTGAATATCTTAATTTAAGTTTATCTTAATTTAAATCTAGAAAAATAACATTTTTTCAACATTTTTTAACTTGATCGCTTCACTTGTAATAATCCATACACGTGTAAAAAGTTATGAATCGAAAGCAACTAGAAATAATGAAATATTTTTGAATTCAGAGTTGAAGATTTTGGTTAATAAATATTATATAACTTTCTATTTTATTGTATCCATTAAAATCTTCCTCTTTGCAAAAATTAGTGATAAATATTTTTTTTAACAAAGAAAATTTAAATAGCGATATCAAATAGTTAATGTGTTTTATTTTAATATTCCCTTATATTATAATCGTAAGACTCATTTGAAGGGTTCCACCCCAACTGGGCCCAAATTTAACTGAAGGATTGCAGAAATCGGTCTAAACTATTTTTTCCTATCTAATTAATTTTGTTGTCAAATGCTTCGCAGTTAAAAATATTTTACTCTTATGTGCTTATAGTTAATTTCCCATAAAATTCGAAATCATTCGCTAAGAGTACTTATTTTTAGTTTTACTTTCGGAAAAAATAGTTTCGGCCGATTTCTACGACCCTTTAATAGTCCAGCATGGGCCTAGTTAGAGGTGGATTCTCTCTTATACAAAAATTAATAATATATAATTTGCATAGATGGCGCTTATTTTTCTCTTAAATGAAATGTATTTCATTAATTATATAAAGAACGCATGTATAATAAGGTTGCTTCATTAATTCTTTGTAAAATAAATTCTTCAGTGCGCTAAAATTTGTAATAATCATTTATCTTCAAAATAAATTTTGCTATTTTGTTTGCAAATGAAAATTCTCTTCTTTCTGTACATGTTTTTAGTCAACTTTTTGTAAAAATTGGTTGTGAAAAAAAATCGATTTCGAAGTATTAAAATTTTAGAATTCAGCTTATTTAAAACAAGTTTTTTACCTTAATATTCGTCTTGAGAGTGCCTTTGTAGTATATTATTTTAAATTCTCAAGACGGATAAAAAAGTAAAAAAATTATTCTACATTAAAATTTTTATTTTTTGCCCAGAAACAAAAAACAGCGATGAAATTTGAATTGATAAAAATTTTGTATGTATGCATAAGAAAATATAATGAAATAAAATTATATAATAAATTTTGTGTACTCCAATGAAAAATAAAAATTTTAAAGTTAAAACGCGAAGAGATCTACTTTAGAGCTTAGGTTAAAACCATATATCTCCATATAAGAGACGTTCATAGGATTATCAAACACTCGAAAGAGTTTTGAGTGCACTTTCTTATCATCGTGTACACGCAGAACATACATCTACTCAGAAATTTTCTTATATTCGATAACTTTATAATACGCTGTTTAAGAAAATTTTACTCAGAGAAATGATGTTTAAGTATATATAAATGACGAGAAAAGATGAGAAGAGTCGTGTTTCCCCGTTGCTATAATTTCTTAGTCTCGGTAATATCAGAATATATATATATATATGGTATATAATACGAAAACGAGACTATGAATTAAATTATACTTTAATTTCGCGGCTATTTCCCATTTTCAGCTGAATATAAGTCTATGTTTGTGTATAAAACTAGAATTGTCAAGAGTGAGAAAGAATTTACATTCCAAATTGGATGGGACTTTTAGTTCAGAATTAGTGTGTACGTTGAGAGTCAAATTTATGAAAATAACCTGGAAAAAGTTTTACGATTAAGTAAGAGATTATCTAATATATTTTGTTGAATATAAATTTCCTCTGTCCTTTTTTTATGAATGAATATTTGATGACCCAATCATATTTTTAATATAAATTAGATTATTTAAACTTTAATATATTTTATTTAAAAACCCTAGCGTTGATAAAATTGGAACTCTCTCGCTCTTATTCTCCATCTCACTTGTTGTTAGAGTTTTCCTGGATTGTCCCTCGAGAGAAGTTTCCTCAACCACAGAAACAGGAAAAATCACGTACCCACAGGAAATCGGCTCGATGCTTTAAAGCGCGATTGTGGTTTTCATTACGCACACTTGAAAACTTTTGAATAGAATTATATGTAATTCATGTAAAACTTTTCAAATATGGATATTTGATTTTAGATAAAAATCCTTTAAGGAGATAATAAGAAATTTTTAATGAGCTTTCGTAAAAACATGAAATCATATTTGTAATATATACGCTACCGAAGAAAAAAATTCAAATAAGCAAAATAGTATGTAAGTAAATATTGTATAGCCTGTATTATAACTGCCCTGGAGACAAAAAAAAATTATTTCTTTTTCATATTATATTTGTACAGGAAGTTTGCTGAGATATTTACTTTATATTATTTTTTACAGCACCTTGTATTATATATTAGACTGGGAGTTGTTTGAAAAAATTATACCGAGCCAATATTGTGGCTGGTGCCATTTGCGAAAAAATATAACTTTTAAAAATTTATCTGATTGAAAATTAGCTACATATTTTTTGGTAGTGCAAAAGAGTCTTAGATGCATTAAACACGAATTTTCAAAATGCTTCTAACTTTATTTCATTAATAATACAGAACTCAAGCATGTATTTTTTGGAGCTTTTGCAAAAAGCTCTCGTGAACTAAATTTTTTTGTTTATATATTTAAGCTTTTAAAAAACAAACAAATTTTAAAAATAACTCCCAAGCTAGCATACACATCCAGATTTGTGTAAAAAAAATTATTTGTTTTGTTATTCTAATTCATATTACATATTTTTTTCTCCTCATTAATTCTCCTTTTCGTTTGTAAAATGACAATGTGTATATAAAATTTTTTTTTTAAATATGATGTTAACATATTAATTAGATGTATATTATGGCAGATGATTATAAATCTTAATTAATTACATTTTTAACAAAGTTTTTAATTTTGTATTTCTTGGTATAAGAATTTAAATTTCTTTTGTTAGATTTCTAAACACACGTGACTAAAAAAGATAAATAACGCTATATTTACTTGATTTCTACTAATCCGGTTATTAAATATTCTGATATACATAAATGTCATGTTTTAGATAAAATAAATTGATTATCTTTTTAAATTTATTTTTTTTCTCAAACTTTGAAAGAAAAAAAACTTTGCCCACGTGAATATCAGAGAGAAAAAAATATTAAAAAGTTTTATTATATAATTTTGAGGTAAAAAAAAAAATTGCGATATATATGAAAAATTTACCACAAAGTTAACATTCGTGTCGATTTTGAAGTTAGGCAAAAGGTAGCCAGGTTATGTAGTACTACGTGCTTCGTTTCATTATCGTCTCGTAGCCGCAAACTCAATTTTTCCGGCCAATAAAAAAGTCGCCGCGACGTGTATATTTACTATTCCCCTGGGAATACCAACCTTTCCTTTCCTTTCTTTTCCATCTTCTTTATTGTGTACTTTTTTTGTCAACTTTTTAAGAATATATTTTGTACATAGAGACACGTACATGCTATTGTGTTAAGAAATTAGCGTCCTAAATATATATTTCTACATATTAGGCTGGGTTCTTGAAAATTGTCTTTTATTTTTTGCTAGTTACTCTTCAAAATTTTAACTAAAAAAAAATTACAAAGCCAATATTTAATTGTAATTTTTCCTCATTTTTGGTGCAAACATGAGTACTGTTTTTAATACTGATGGGTTCAGATTCATTTGTAATAAAAATAATATAACTGTGGGAAGAAACTTTGAATCAGCCTTTTCTTTTTGAAATTTGATACTTGAGTCTATGATTGATGAAGAAAACATTTACAAGCATAAAAATACAGTAAAAACACTCATTGAAGATTCAGTCATGACTTGGTGGATGAAGTAAGCGAACTCTAACCTGATAATTTAAAATCAGCAAAGTTAAAGTCATCTTTTTGAAAATATATTAGATATCAATTGATACGAAAGTTAATATCTGGTGACAGAGGTTGAATGCTAGTTTTAAGAAAACAATCATAGAAACTACAGTAAGCAGCAAACGTCAGCATCAAAGTTATTCACCGAAAATAATACGAAGGGAGAGCTTTTAAATTGATTTTTCATCTTTTAAACTTGAGCAATTCATATAAATTTCACAGCTTGTTTGCAGTTTAAATATTCCATCACTTTTCAGTTATTAAGTCCTAAATTTTTTTAACAGGTTTGCGTTACATAAATATAATTTTTTTTAAACATTATATTTATCACGTATAAAAATAAAAAATAAGGAAAAAAAAATTGTGCACAAAAATAAGCGAAATATAAAAAAAAAAGAAGAAGACTGAAATTTATCTCTTTATGGTCATCTTTTATGTATAAGAATTCGATGTTTTATAGTCATTGTTTTCGACATCGTGAAGGTGCCGAGGATGAAAGAATAAGTGATTGCACGCGATATTATAAAAAAAAAGAAGAAGAATACCGTATAAGCACGTCAAAAAATCAAAATGAGAAAAAAAAAATAATATAAGAAGAAGCAAGTAGTACAGACGGAATGAACGAAGAGAGCATCGAGGCGAAGAAAAAGGAAGAACGAAGAAACGTCAAGTATGTAGACCGATGAAAAAAAAAAGGATGAATATATACAGGAGGGAAAAAAATAAGGAAGGTGCTGAGGGAAGAAAAAAAAAATTCTCTATAAAACACGGGAGGACATTTCTTCTCTCTCGAGGAGGTTTCGTGGTGCAGTTTTAAGGAGGAATTCCAAGTGGTTATAAAAGAAAAAGGCACATTTCCAATATAATTTCAAGACTTTCGATCTTTCTTATTTATTTTTATTTATTCATTGACCAGGATATAAAAATCACTGCAGACGTTTTATTCCCATTGAAAATTTAATATTTTATCGAATTTAAAACATTTCATTTTTCAAATTACTACTACCAAGTATTTTATAAAAATAGCTGCTCCATTCGATTTAAAATAGCATTTAATGTTTTATTTATACTCGTCAGTTGGTATTGACCAGTAATGTGGGAATAAAATGTATCCAATAAATTCTACTCCTTTTTACTTTACCTGACTTCATGAAATTCAAACAGGAGTAACCATTATTTAAATTACATCAGAATTTCTCCAAGCTTAAAAAACTACTTCGTTTTTTTTTCGTGTAATTTGCCTAAAATAAGTTTTGCCTATAGAATCAAACGTTTTTTTTTTTTAAATATTCTTTTTCTTGTATGTTATTTTATTCAGTCACTGTATGTACCATCATCCCTTTCCTATGATGAGCTTCGTTAGCAATGAGACACCCCCTCAGTAATTAGAGAGTATTTTTGTATTTACTATTTTAAATAGAATTTAAAAAAAAAATCAATAGTCTCGGTTCATACGTGCTTGAATTTTTATACTCTTAGCCTTCAGTATTGCCAAACTTTGTTAAAAAACTAATTGATTTTTTTTTATTGCTAAACTGAGTCTTATCTAAACCATTTTGAAGTTATATATGCTATAATCGTTTTCGTTTTATTGTCAGCATTTCCTATATCATAAAAGGTGACATGCGAAGTGAATTCTAACTGATAATATTTTTTTAGCCATTTTAGTGATAACAGTTGTATTCTATTTTATGACCTTATTTTTTATCTTTCCAGTTTCGAGCCAATAAAACTTTAAAAGCTTTACAATAATTCAAGTAATTTGATACCCCAAGCTCTGCAAGTCCATTAAGAACAAGCTTCGCATTATCAAATTATAAATATTTTTTGATATTTAAAGCAAAGAGCTTTTTCATTAATTACATCTCTTTCCATGTCGTTACTGCGTAAATGATAATCTCTTAAAGTTTCAAAAGGCAAATTTAGAAAACTTACCTCACAGTAATTTCTCATAATTCTTATCTATAAATAAATCTAATAGACTTAATGGCCATTAATAGTAGGAATATCTTAAAGGTAAAGTTTTTAGCCCTTAATTATAAGTTGATATCTCTCGCCTAGTCCAAAAAGTATAAGAAGTAAATACTTAGCTCAAGTTTCTAGAATTTAAAAGATGTATTGAGCATATGGAGGGAATTACCAACAGAAAAAGCTTTCTACAATCACGTACCGAACCTTAAAAGTTATTGCACGTACTGTTTCCAGGAATGGCGTTTTTTTTCATTTTAAACTAACCACACTGAGCAATTTTGTTAAATAATTTAAAGTACGAGGAAAATTAACTGTTTTGTACATAAATTTTAAATTTTATAGACTTAAATAAAAAAGGAATCGTGTAAGAGTAAATTAATATGAAAATTTAGCAGTGAATAGATTAAACACGAGCATAATCTAAGTTGTCAAGAGAAATTTGTATTATATAAGTTTTGATCGAAAATGGTAATTTTGGTGATGGGAGTATAAGAGCATGTTGTAGTACCAATTCAAAACTAACTTCTCAATATATAACGTGTTAGTTAGCCGCAAGGACCTCTTCATAATCCTTTCTACCTATAACTTGAAAGTCTACATAACTAGCTTTATAGTATTTACTCGCATTTAAAATATTACAGAATTGTTTTTAAATTGTTTTTTAGAAAATTACTTTTGAAAATTAAAGTATAAAACATTTCTTATGCTTATTTGTTCAGGTCCATTAAAAATATTTTCATTGCGCTTTTCTTTTGTTATTCTTTAAATATCTGTTGTTTCTTTAAATGGTGCAAAATATCAAGTGTAAAATGCTAATAAATTATTGCGTAAAATATAATCTGCTATTTTTAATTATTTTTCTCTCGCTGCCTTTTCTTCACAATTGAATTTTTTAAGTGCGTTGTATACTAGCTGGGTTGTTGTTTTAAGGAATTGCTCTTTTTGGGATTTTTGGATTTAGTGAAAAAATAAATTTTATAGTCATAACAATATTGGCGGAACCTTTAAAAAGGTGTTTTGTAAGCTGAGATTTATAGAATATTACCCTTTTTTAGGAAATTGCCATAAATCTAAAAAATAAAAATAAATTTATTAAAATGACGTTGAGGTTAATCAGTACAAAGGCAATAAAAAATAAAAAGGTTTAAAAATTTAAAAATATATTTTTTTCGAACTCAAAGTAGAGCGTCAACTTGTCTGTATGGTACGATCGGTCAAAGAATAAATAGAAGATATGCAAAAAATGCTTTTTTACATGCGTATTTATATGGGTTTGGAGATTCTCTCTTTTTCGTTTTTTGGCTCTTACTCAAATGAAATGCTAGACCGCGTGGCATCGGCAACGAATCTTGACGTAACAGTCGATTCTATTTATATTGCACATTATACGAGAAACCCAGATAAATTGCACTCGACTCATCTTTTTTTACACATCCGCATATTTTAGACTTTTTTACTTAAAATTTTTCATTTTTTTAAAAAATATAAATTGAAATTATTAAAAGATTTTTTTTTCTATTTTATTTTAATTAGATTTTAATTGAGTTTATTTTGCTCTTTTGGTAGATATTCAACAAAATAGCTTGTATTTTAGAGACAAACAAAATTTATATTTAAATCTTTGCGGCCCCAAAACATTAAGCATTTAAAAAAATAAAATAGAACTTTTATTTAATTTTATTTTATTTATATTGATGATGATGGCCGTATTTTTTTATTTGTTTTTATTTAATTAAATAGACGAGAGAAATTTTCTATTTTTATTATTTTTTCTAATGAATTTTTATATAAACAAAATCTGATATTTTTATGGCTTTTGTTTATTTTTTTTTAGTACAAGTAAAAAATTTTTTAAATAACAATTTTATTACATACGAGTTTTACGTTTATGGTCTAACAAAAATAAAAAAAAAAATTACGAGGTTTATGGGTCGCTGTTCACGTAAGTAGATAGAAATTCTATTATAAATCGAACTTGTTTTTTCCTTTTTTTTCAATTGCCAGAACAATAAACTTAAATTTTATCACCAGCGTACGAAAATCTTTTTTTTATTAATCCCTGATTTTTCAAATAATTTTATTTTTTTCATTAAATTATTAACATGCGCCTTTTATGTATTTAATCAGGTTTTACAATCTAGATGAGATTTTTTTTTAATAAGATTGATAAGTATAAATAATTTTTTACGTGAGTAAATTTTCATGATTATCTTTTAATTTAATATATAAGTAGTTTATTGAACATCAATTGTTCAAATGTAAATTACATACTAATAAATTTAAATTAAAATTACATACAAGTTTTAATAAAATATATAGGATTGGTTCTCTGTTAAATCTACACTGTTTCAAAGAATTACTTTAGGTAGATTCTTATCTTTATGGAATATTAAGTTTCCTAAAATTTTCAAACTCTCAAGTATCAAATTCTCTAATTCAGGCTAAATAAATTACTCTAGAGTATCTGATTTATGAAGGACTCTTTTTATAAAAAATTATATAGATAATAAATAAATTGCAGGGTCCCAGTAAAACTTGTTCCAGTCTTTAAATCTAGTACCCCATTTATTAAATTTTTTAAAAAATTACAACAAAAACTTCTCGCTTATTACATTATAGTTTAACTTTTTTAAAATAATCAAGTACTTGTTTACCAAGTCAAAATTTAAATTGCTATGAATTTTTCATTTTTTAACAATTGTACATTTAGCTTGGAACGGTTCATATAGAACATTTAATTAAAAATATAAAAAATAGTATGAATTCCGTATTGAACGATAATAAGTATAATGAGAAAGAGAAAATTAAAAGACATTAAATATCTAATCTAACGAATGCATTTTTTTCTCACTTTATTATTATAGATTATATATTTAAAACCGATATCTGCTTTAATCCTTGATATTATTTATTAATCTTTTCTAATAATACTGTTGAAAAATTTTCATAAAATTTACGCTCCGTATTTGTCTTAAAGATAATTATGAAAATAAAAAATGTGAAATTATTTTATTATGTTATAAATTTTTATTAATAATGAGATCTCGTTTTCACTAAATTACTGTTATGTGCAAGAGCTTTTTTATGCTACATAAGAATTGTACCTTTATACTTTCTATACATGGGTAGATTTAAATGAAGTGAGTGTGACTTGCATGGTCGGGTCTTCAAAACTGCCCCAAAGTGTTTTTTTCTGAAAGTACTACCAAAAATAAGTAACCAGCCCAATTTTTAGCCTCCCAGAGCGAAATCTCGATTTTTGGCAGCCATTTTAGTGTTTTTGACTGTCGTAAAAAAAGTAAGAAAAATGAGTCATAATTTTTTTTATTATTGCTGTAAAAAACTCACATTAGCATGAAAAATTTTTTCTTTTTAGGTCCGGATAGGAAATTTCCCTGGCTATCCGATTCCGGGGTCAAAAATTTTTTTAGAGTAGCGCATGCGCGTAGAATCGCTAAGATAGGCTGTTTTTTTTCAAAAGTCGATTTCTCAAATGCCTATTAGTGAAAAATCTTGTAACCAGGCTTAAAATTTTCTTTAAACCTTATATTTTTTGGCAAAAAAAACATTTCGATGGGACACTTCTTTTTGGGAGCTCTAGATAAAAAAATAGCAGCTTTCAAAACCTCATTTTTTACAAATTTCAAATTTCCCGCCAAGTCACGTGACCAATCAAAAATCTGACCAAAAATTTGGATTCCGCGGGAAATTTTACATAAGTGTATATCTTTTCATGTTTTTAAGAGCGTTTATGTTAAAGCAGCGAAATTTTAAATTGAAAGATTAAAATATCTCATTTATTAAGGAATTTATTTATTTTTTAAATTATTCCAAATTATTCAAAATTATTCAGAAAATTCTTTATTATTTCACTGTTTTTCGCCGCTTTAACATAAACGCTCTTAAAAACATGAAAAGATATATCCTTATGTAAAATTTCCCGCGGAATCCAAATTTTTGGTCAGATTTTTGATTGGTCACGTGACTTGGCGGGAAATTTGAAATTTGTAAAAAATGAGGTTTTGAAAGCTGCTATTTTTTTATCTAGAGCTCCCAAAAAGCAGTGTCCCATCGAAATTTTTTTTTTGCCAAAAAATATAAGGTTTAACGAAAATTTTAAGCCTGGTTACAAGATTTTTCACTAATAGGCATTTGAGAAATCGACTTTTGAAAAAAAACATCCTATCTTAGCGATTCTACGCGCATGCGCTACTCAAAAAAAATTTTTGACCCCGGAATCGGATAGCCAGGGAAATTTCCTATCCGGACCTAAAAAGAAAAAATTTTTCATGCTAATGTGAGTTTTTTACAGCAATAATAAAAAAAATTATGACTCATTTTTCTTACTTTTTTTACGACAGTCAAAAACACTAAAATGGCTGCCAAAAATCGAGATTTCGCTCTGGGAGGCTAAAAATTGGGCTGGTTACTTATTTTTGGTAGTGCTTTCAGAAAAAAACACTTTGGGGCAGTTTTGAAGACCCGACCATGTAAGTCGCACTCACTTCATTTAAATCTACCCACATATAATTCAACATTTTTTTTCAAAAGAAAGAAAAAATATTTTTTTGTATGGGAAAATAAAATTAACGAGAGTAAAAAGATGAAAAAAAACGTCTGTTTTAAATAATAATCAACGTTATAACATATTATTCACAAGTAGTACAGTATGCATTCGCCTCGTTAATTTTAAATTTGTTCGCGGGGTATCGCGTCCTCGTAAATTGGTGCTTTATAATATAACGCCGTACAACGCCTTCTTTCGTCTCATAAAAAACATAGATTCTTGCAAACAAAAAATATATTTATTATTATTTTACCTTTTTTTTTAGTTAGAACAAGGAAATATCAAAATATAAATGTATTTGTGTAGTATGGTCTCTCAAAAGAAAATGCGAAACAATTATAAAGGTACTTATATGAGACATTTCGTGTCAACTTAGTAGCTTAGAGTTCTGCTGTTTTTGGTATAGAAACTAAGAATTTCAAAAAAATAATATGCAATTCTTGTTTCCTATAAAGTTACAAGAGGGGCAAAGCCAAGATCTAACTGAATTATTTATGATACACTATATTATATTTTTTCACAGAGCCCCAGATTTAGTGTGGTCGTAGAGTTTTATTTCGTAGTAACTTTTTTTTGCCAATAGGTCCATGAAATTTTTTAACGAGTATTTATGTTTTTTGTTGCCCACAATAGGAATTTGGAGGTTATGTTTTGCGGTTATTTTATGATTTTTGTCAGTTAAATATATTTCTTGGGTCGCTGAACACGAATATTATATTTGTTTTTACCTAAATTTTTTCAGTTCAATCAAAAATAATGACCTGAAATTGCTTGTAGTAGGCAAATAGAAAATTTTAGGTAAAAACTGATGTCAAGTGATGTCAAACTGATGATTCAGCGACTCAAGACACATATTTAACCAACAAATATCAGAAAATAACTGCAAAATATAATCTTTAAATTCTTATTGTGGGCAATTGCACAATTTTCTGGTAAAACGTATTTTATATTCGTATTCAGCGAGCCAAAAAACAAATACTCGTTGGAAAATTTTATGGACCTATCAGCAAAAAAAAATACTACGAAAGAAGGCTCTATGATACGACTACATTAATAATAGAAAAATTTAATAATTTATAAAACATTTTACAAAAGTATTTAATTTTTTACCAAAGTTCAACTGACGCGAAATGAGCCAAATGCAGATAAAAAACAGGGAAATGAACATAAGCTTGACAAAAAGTATAAAGAAAAACAAAAAAATGTGAGTTGATGAAGAGGAATATTTTAAAGTCTGCATAAAAATACAAGTAAAAATATGTGAAAAGATTTTTCTCTGCGTAGATAATAAAAAATGAAAATTTGATTATAAAAATAAAAATAATAATAGAATAAAAATAATGATTTTTTAGATTCCCTCTATAAATTGCTAATGATCTAAAGTACGTGTAAAATGAGCTTTAAAGTTTAAACAAGCTTTTTCTTTTGAAGTATATGATACGTGAGAAAGATATATATATTTGCATGACTGAATTATTATTAGTGTGTATTTCATTTTTGGTAAATAAGTATATTTAGATTTTGAGCTTCTTAAAATTATGTATTACTATTATGCACTTAAGCTCTGTAATATATCATAAAAACTATTTAAAACTATTTAAAACCATTTAAAACGATGAAAAACGACAGGTGTCTTACTGTTGTTATTATTATTTCAGAGTTGGAGAAATTCGATTATTAGGTATTATCTATGTTAATTCAAAATCTTGTTTAACAATCTAAAAGACACCTTGTGAGCCGAGTTTAATCAAATGATCTCATTACACAAGTTTCTAATATAGAGCGTGACACTAAAATCGCCATGCATATAGAAATAGTACTACCAGCTAAAACTTTCCAAAACTTCCTCTTAATGTTAAAGTCTAATCACAATGATATAAGCTCCATATGCCCACCGCAAATGTTGTTCGAGGAGTTCTTCTCTCTTTTAGCCGCAGACTCTCTGTCTATATAATATATAAGTTGACTGTGCGATAACTGCTATTATAATAATAATGTGTCTTCGATACGAAAGCGTCAGAGTGCGAGAGACTCGTCGACGTTCGATCTGCCTTAGGCGTGCTTTTACTAATGTATCTCGCTCGTTCTCTAAAAGACTTTTTATTTAGAAAATTTTTTATTTTTTATTTTTACTCCTACACGGAGAAACTCTTACTTACTCTCCCAGAATCTTAATTGCATATCGATTTTGTCTTTTCTTTGTAAAATTCAATTTCTAATAGACTTAAGAGCATCGGTAGAGCTTTCGAGTAAGTTAATTAAAATAAAATCTATTTTATAATTATTTGCAAAATTAATAATTAATTTTTTAATAATATCGAGATCTTAGACAAGTTCCTATTTAACGTCTAGCGGTATATATATATAATTTGCATTAAATCCCTAAAGAAGATTACTACAGTCCTTATCATTTATACTCGAGTACTTATACTTGGTTCGATTACTTCTTCGGTACTAATTAGAAAAGCTAACAAAAGAGGATTTTGCAGGTCAGTAGTAAATTTCCTTAGATATAGTATCACTATTCAATGATATCTATAACTGTTGGTTCTTAAACTTATTCTTGTTATTATGTTAAATTAATGTTAACATCCCAATGAATAAAATATAGTTTATAATACTTATAGATTTTAATTAAATAGTTGACATTTATGTTTAGTTCTAACCTTTTTATAAAGATGATATTTGTTTAATAAGAAAACCTGAAGAATTTGACAAAAAGAAAAATTAAAAACTTGCCCTTTTATGGAGAACTAATCTTTGAAGTCAACGTTAAATCTAGAATAATTATATACGAATTTAAAAAAAAACATTTTTATAAAATCTACTAGTAAGTATCTAGAATATATCCTAATTATTTATGAGGACTTCCTCCAAAGCTTTTATTTTTCCACTTCCTTAAGGGGCTATTTTTTATTATTCTCATATGAATCATTCTGGATCCCGCGTCATGGCCAAAATTTTTAAGAAACCGAAGAAATTTAAAAAGCTTTTTTTCGGTGTAACTCGGCTTCCGAGGACCTAGATGGCTGAAAATTTCACAGAAAAAATATTTTTTATATATTAAAAGGTGGTGAAAAAATTATTCCGATCGGGAGACATGACCTGGTAAGGCTACCTTATAATATTTGCACGAAATTTCTTTATAAACCAACTACCATTTGCTTTAGGAGGCTTCTTTTTGTTAATCTGTTTTTGGGGCTATTTACCACCGGGTTGTTCTCTGGGGCATTTTTCGTATTATAGTCTCTCATGGGAATATTTTATGTACTGGCTGATTTGGGCTTATTTTTTTACTAGCACTTAATTAATTAGTACCTCTTTTAATCCAGATATTAAATATTTATTTAGATCTCCTCATTAAAATTCCTAAAAGTTTAAAAACTATGCAGTGCAATATTCTTCCACTGAAAATAAAAAAATTAATATTAATCCTTTGGGAATTCGTTAATATTAAAACAAATGTTAAAATAAAATTTAATTTATTTCTAATTTGTACAGGGTAATGGATTTTATGACTTGTCGGTATACAATTAGTAAATTATAATACAATTTGATGGGTGCCATGGGAATTGTAAATTATAAGAAAATGTAAAATTCAATGTAAATTTTAATATTTTTAAATTAAAACGTAATTAAAAAAAAAAAGTACAATAAAAATGCAAATGAATATTTTTTTGTAAAACAACATATGAAATCTAATATTTTTTTACTTTTATCAATTTTTCTGTTTTTTTTTTTAACTTTTTCAATACGATAATGAAGAAAAATGTTACCTATTTTCTGAAATAAAAAAAAAAAACAATGTCGATATCGTATATATTTTGTACTACGTTTCGACAGTTCAAAGCATCGAAAATCAAATTCCCATATTTTTTTTTATAGATGAAACAAAATACAAAAAAATACCTAGCAGCCAAAGTGCATCGTCGATCTTCATCGAATTTCATCCTCGCGTTGCCTGGGGAATAATTTTTTTCCTGCGTATATTTATAAATATTACTCGTATATTCATTCTAATCGTTCAAACATTACAAAAAAAAGAAAAAAAAGAATAATACTCGCCCGTCAGCTGGAACTCGTATCAAAAATAGGATGAGTTTGAAAAAAAAGCTAAGCCGTATTTCTGTCTTGATTGAGCTCTCAATCAACTAAGAATATCATGGTTTAATATTGGCAATAGAGCTGGTAATATATTTTTGGTTAATTTAACCCATGAAAATTACAGGTATAAAAAAAGTGTTTTTATTTGAAAGGGTTTATCATATTAAAGTAAGTTTGGAATAAAATATTATGTTATTATTAAGTAATTATGGAATTAATAATGATTTATCGATGAAATGTGTAATTGGTATCGTTTAAAAAATATTTCTAAAAGTTATGTTTTAATCAAGTGTGAATTATACAGTGTATTATTTCGTTTATAAGTGTAATTTATCTTCTTGTAAATAAAAAGGACTGTAGTTAAGTCTTGCTTCACTGTTTAATTAAGTTCCGATCGAAAAATTATAAATGATTTGCTCATATTTTGTTACTCTCTAATTTCTTGTCAAGGTGGAAACTTCATAATTTTTACTCGGTGATATAAAATGGGCTCACAGAAATGCTGGCAAAAAAAAACCTCAGATACAAAAACTCTGTTGCTTTTATGTTATTTTCGTTTACTTAATTAAGTTAATCCGCAACTTTATAAAATATACAAATTTGTAAAAAACTTACTTAGCACATTATCTTCTGAAATTTATGGACCAATAAAAAAATCACCTTTTAAAATTGACTCCATTATCATACATTTTAGGATAAATAACATAAAAATAAAATAAAAAACTAAAAAAATGTATCAATAAATTAAATATTTTAAAATTTTTGTGATAAAATAATTTTGTTAAAAATCCAACAATAATTTTGGTTATTTATCTGTAATTAAATTAATACGAGTTTACAGAACTGCATATAACAGCAGGTTCATGGGTGGTCCCACTTTACAGTTTCCATAATCGGAAGCTTCTTCTCTTCTTTGTATGTAAAGAGAAAATAAACACGTGTCATGCTTAACCTTTCTTCTCGTCATCACTTTAACTACATACTTAGATGGTAAATTGGAAAAATTTATAATGGAACTTGATTACTTTTAATAAATAATTTAAAAAGTTTTGGCACATTGTAAATAAAGTGAAAATAAATAGAATATAATGTATATTTTTGCTTGACGCCTCGGGGATAAATCTCGTTCCTCGTTAATTTTAGTTCCTTACCTTCTCGATTATGTTACCTTTTAAAAACTACATGTACGAATGTATGTAACCCCCTCGAGGTTTTAATCTACAAAATTTACTATATTTCATATTACGTTCTACCGTATATTAAATATTATATTTCTTGTTTTCATATAATAATACAATATAAATATTTATATACGACTCGAAATTTCATTGTTTAACATTTTCTCGGAAAAGATACGCTGTTTTCAGCTTGGTTTTCAGACCATTTCAGTTCTAAATTATATTGACCGTTACTCCTCTACAGTATACCAAATAATGTAATTTTTACATTTTGCTTACTGTAATTGTTTCTTTGGTTTGAAAAAAATAAAAAATAAAAAAAAGAAAATTGAAGAAATTGATATTTTGATCCATGTAGACTATTTTGAGAAATAGAGAGATATGACTAATTTTTTATAAAAAAGAAGAAAAGTTAAAGAGTATAGTTGTTTGTTTATGACTTTCTAAATTTTTCTCTTGTATTATCTAAAAAAAAGAGGATATTTGTAAAAGTTAGTATGTTTTTAGTTTTTATGATATATCGGTCCGTTGAGACTTTTGTTTTACTTTTTTGGATAAAAAAACAAAAGTAAAAAAAATGATGACGATTATTTGTCAAGATCATGTTAAAAAATACAGTAATAAGAGAATATAAGTGTGAAAAATCTGACAACTAGGAAAGAGAGAGAGAGAGAAAGTTAAGGGTGTTTTTTTATATTACCAGATGAAAGCTTTAGAATGTTTGTACTGACATATATGAGAAAATATAAAAAAATAGATAGAATTTTTTTAAGGTTAAATTATTATATAGAGAGAAAAAGTATCATATCATCAATCTTGTCGTACAAATGAATTTTTCTACATATTTATGTATTTTTATTAACAGAAATAAAAGGTCAATGTACTATTTTTTCTCTCAATAATTAAATCTCTTATTTATATAAATGATTAATTATTATCCTATACATTTTTTTTTATTGGGTGTATGTCAAAATACTTAATTATAAATATTATATGTGCTAGACTGCATACGTATTTTTGTACATTAGTCTGAAAGTTAATTTATAAATTTGCTGCTTCAAGAAAGATGTGCTTTCCAATAACAATAGTGTTTCGAAATTTCGGTATTAAAGTTGTTAATAATTATAGGATTCGAGCCGAGTTAAAATTTAGCCTAATTTTAAAAATATAGAGTTTTAAATGTATTTTATAAAATTCAATATTTTTAGAAATCTAAAAAAAAAATAACAAAAGCAAATGAACTTTCTGGATCTCGACAGATTTTTGCAAAAATTTCTGAGATCTAGTTTTTTTGTCTTTGAATGAAAACTTCGGAAAATTCAATGACAAAAAAATTACATTTATTAGAAAATTTGGAGTCTATGAGAAAATATTTAAAATAACGTTCCGACTAATATATACAATGATATTTAAAAAAAAATGACAAATAGAAATTTTAATGGATTTTGCATTATATTAAAGACGATTGAAATAAACAAATATTAAAATTAGTAAGTGTATATGATATATTATTTCAATTCTAAAGATTTTACAAATATACAAGCAAAAAAAAAGGTTTTTTATTATTTAAATAAAATTAGTAATATTATATAAACTCGACGAAAAAATTCTTAAGTAGGTAGTATTATTATACAAAAAAAATATTTAAACTTTTAAAAATTAGATTTAAAAAAATAAAATAAAATAAGAGAGGTAATATTTATTTAGTAAATTTTTAAGTGTATATGAAAAAAAAATTAGTTTTATAGTTATGATTGTATTTGAAAATATTGATTCATAAAATACTCAACGATTTTAAATAATGTTCGCATGAGTTATTCCATTTGAAATATAACTCTTTCCAAAATGGTTCATTTAATAACCCATTTTCAAAGGATCTAATTTTTTTGAAACTTTAAAATAGTAAAATGGTGCCTATCAAACAACCTATCAGTCCATTTGATTTTAAAATATTGATGAACATCCATTAATATTATATCTAAAATGACAACATGTTATCAAATTTAAAAAACTTTTAAAAATTTTGCACTTTATTGGTTGAGGGTAATTTTATTTAACAAATTCTTAGTAGTAAAGGAAATAATTACAGACCTTCCAGTTTTCCACCAGTACCTAAAAGTGGCCTAAATTTTTGTGAATTTTGTTTCACTACAACCTTAGCCAAAAATTGGGGCATTTAAACTTTTTTAACGAACCCAATGTGGGGTTGGCTTACCCCTTCCTGGGGGTAAAGGTGAATATAAATTTTTTTTTTAACTTGAAACTTTGAAACTTGAAACTCCTTAAAACTTTGATATTTTTGAATGAATTACTTAGAGTAATCAAAATTTTAAGGGCTGTAACTTTCAAGGGGTGCATTTAATTGAAAAATTCATATTCACCTTTTCGTTTTAGAACGCAAAAATTAATCAATCGGTTTTTAAACAATTCTTTTTGCCACCTGAAAAAAGAGGCAAACCAACCCCAATGGGGCTTCTTCTAAAAAGTTTTAATGCCACAACTTTTTAGCTAATGTAGTACTAAAGTAAATTTCATAAATATTTGGGTCACTTTTAGGTGTTGGTGGTTAACCAATAATTACCTAATTTTGGGTAATAATTTTTTCTACTTCAATCTTGTATGAACTTATCGCATGGAATGATTCATATAATTATAAATACATAATGATGATATAAGAATTTTATGTTATTTATCCTCATAAAACAAATAATAATCCATCAAGATCTTATACACACTTGAAAAGTTATACTATTGGAAATTTTATATTCTCTCCTTTACAATACATACACGTATTCAACACCCGTTAACTACTCGACATTTATACGTCTAGATTTAATGTTTGCTGTAAATATATGCTAATAAGAATAATAATACAATTCATTAACAAAAAAAAAACGAGTCGAGTCAAAATATACTAATTTGTTTTATAAATATACTCGCTGGTTTAAATATTCAAAATTTAATCAATAAAGACGTACTTAAATAAACTGCAAGAAGACAAGATTTATAAAAAAAAAGAAAAAAAAGTAGTCGTAAGAGGTAGTTTTTTTTAATAAAATTTATAATATAGCTGATAATGTAGTATGTGGGTGTTTAAAAGCAAGGTCAGCATGTGTGCAAAGAAAGAAAGGACCACCTGAGAATATCGTATCTTATCTAACCCTCATTTTCCGCGATTACAAATATATAAGAATCTTATGAAACTGCTTTAACTTCTTTTTTAATTATGAATTTTCTTTTTGCTTTTTTACTACACGCATCAAGAGTATTAAGATAATAACCACACACGCATATTAAGGAACGCGTTACGCTGCATATATGCAATTCCAAGACTACACATGAACATTTTCAATTCTTTAATTACATAAAAAAGA
This sequence comes from Anagrus nilaparvatae, assembly GCA_022575985.1. Taxonomy (NCBI): domain Eukaryota; kingdom Metazoa; phylum Arthropoda; class Insecta; order Hymenoptera; family Mymaridae; genus Anagrus; species Anagrus nilaparvatae. The sequence continues at coordinate 25,587,491 of JAKSXM010000231.1, read as the reverse complement.
AACTTTATTTAGCTGTATATATACAAAAATCCTGTGCAAGCGTTGAGCACTAAAATTTAAGTTTAATAAATATGGACGATAAACCTAAATAAAGAGTATTTAATTTTTCCAATATGGTGGACCCAAAAATTCCAAAACCAACCAAAAATCAATTTTTTGCATGAAATTTGGGTTTTCAAGCTCAATAACAACGAATTTCAGATGCATATATTTTCATTACTTGACCTTATGGTGGACCCAATTCGTTTTTATTGTGCCTGAAAACCCAAATATAATGAAAGATCCGATTGTAAATGCTATAGCTTCCTTGTAATACAAAATATCAAAGGTGCAAAAGTAAAAATTATATAATTATTTCAGTGTGAAATTCATATACTCTCTGCACGAAAGATGCACTTGCGCAAATCAATGATTGATAAAAAAGTTTGTATTCAATTATTATCTATATTTCTTAATTTCTTATTACTTTATAAGTGTCATATGCTTTTTTTGCAACTAATAAAACTTGATTAAAATAAAATAAAGACCACACATAAACTTGAAGATTTCTTTGAAAATTTATTTTATTCGCATGTCATAATTATTAACGTGTTATCAATCAACAACTGCTGTTAATTAAAAAAAGCATTTCATAGTTTTATTATTGCTAGAGCATAAAAGTACAATTACAAATAAAGATCATAATAAAGCATATTGGTTTCTGGAAATATCATAAACTTGAGGTAAAATTACAGACCTGATATCATTATTCAGTGATTCTAAAAGTTCTGATATAAGCAAAGAATTGCGCTTTGCGTTCATGATAAATGTAAACAAAACCTTATCAGATATGGATAAATGTTTCGAATTTATAAAATCCTCATCGCAAATTTTAATAAAATCATTATTTTTTTTACGCATAATCGAAAAATCATTATTTTTTTTATGCATAATCGATTGTTCTTTTAAATCATTGGATAATTTCTGAACGTATTTCATTCTCTCAACAATCATTGCATTAGTTTTACTTTTGTACAGTTCAAACATGTCTTTGATTATTTGATTATCTAAATTTTCCTTATTGGAGGAAATTACGTTTTTCTGAAATTTGTTGATTAATTTGTAGTTTATTTTTAGAATGAAATTTTTAAATAACTTAAAAAACGTACCTGCAGATAATAAGGTGAAATTACAGATTTAATTAAATTAGTTTTAAAATCATTAAATTCATTATCGATTTTATTGCCAATCTTTATTAAATTTCTTTCTGCATTTATCAATTTTTCATTGATTTCGATTAACATTTTACAAAATTTTTTCAATTCATTTATCCTTATATTATTTTCATAATTTGGATCCATCTAAATAAAATTAATTGTCCAAGGACGTAAAAAAACAATTTTTAATTGCGATCATAGGATAATTTATTGTTTGATATTTTACTTACAGAATAAACGTTTATAAACAATGTTAAAATCCATATGGAAACTTTCATCATTATTTTACGTTTTTTATCTAGAGTAAACAATTACTTTGAAACTGAAACTTTTAGACTATTTAAAAAGTTTTAGATTAATATGTTTTTATTTTAAATTTTTATCGAATTTTTATTCATTAAATGTTTATTGAGTAATCACGAGAGTGACTATTCGAGATAACGAATTCACGAAAATGTCGTGAAAATTATTTTTTTATTTATCAAACAAATTTACGGGAAGAACCGTTTACATTTAATTATAAGTATTTAGTAATTATTATTATAAAATTTACACAATAAATAAAGTTTTGATATGAATATTTCAGAATAAATTCCCCGAAATTATTGATCAGTAACCCAAAAAACCCATGTGAACCAAATTTTGACACTCAAACTGCAAAAATAGCGAAAATTCTTTTAAGAATAATTTTTGCTAACTTAAGGGTGGCATATTAATTTTTCATAAAAAAATTCCCTAAATTTCTGCGAATACACTAAAAATACCACCCATTTTTGGGGGTGGTTTTTGAAAATTTAAGGGTGTTCTGCAAATATCTCCTGCAAAAGACCCTCATTTTCGTGATGAGCGATCCAAAAACCTATAATAAACTAAATCTCACGACGGCTAGTAACTAAACACCCCAACCGCGTGCGATTTGACTGGAGTATTACCCAAGAAATAAAATAAAAAGTAAATTAGCTGCTTGATGTACTTTTAAATGAAACTGAAATTTTAACGAAATTCTAGGCTTGAAAGTACTAATGTCAAATTGCTTCGCTAGAAATTAGCTAAACATTTTTTTTGCAATTTGCTTGAATTTCAACAAAGGTTTATTTCTGTAAAAAAAAAATAACCCTCAATTTTACCTATTAAAAACGATAATTCTAAATATTAGTATTTTCATAGGAAAAAATTAGGTACTACATGTAAAAAGAAAAACAATTTTGTTATTTTTATAATTTTTTTATGTAAAAAATTTTGAAAAATTACGTATCTGATGGAGAAATCCTTTAAAAACGATAATTCTAGATATTCGTACTTTCATAGAAAGAAATTAAGTACTACGTCCTAAAATTATTTTCAAAAAATAAATTATAAGATTCAAGATACCGAGTAAAAACGATACATTAGTACTTTCATGGAAAAAAATGAGATATTACATCGAAATTAAAAAAAAGAAAAAAGTACCTCGAGCTTTTTTGATGAAAAAATTTTGGAAAACAAAATTAGGTCTTAATACCATAATGGTTGTAAAATATCACCGATTACATACATACACATACACACACACACACACACACACAAAATCTATGCTTATTTTAACAATATTATTTTATTTGCAATGATTTTTTAAAAATTAAAAAAAGTTTTTTATTTTTAATTTAATTTAAAATTTGAATTCGCGCCATAACATTTCAGCGTTCCCAGGTTTGTCATTCTTTTTTTTTCTGTTTAGGTTAGCAGTATTCAAATATGCATAGTAGTCTTTGTCTGACAGTAAATATACCCATTCAAGAGTTTTTACAGTGTATATGAATTTGTTTATCAGATACATTGATTTGTTGGACATATTAAATTAAAATTAGTTAATGATTGGTAATATGAGTGATAAACACATTAAGTAGTAAATTTTCCAGATATAAATATTGTTTAATCTATTTTTTCAGTTTAGAAATGAGTTTTATTTAATTTTCTTTCCATATAACTTAAAAGACATCTGTTTTAATTTTAAGAGCATAGAGCTTAAAGTAGAAACTTTTTCCATTGCTCAAACTGTACTAACTAATTCATTTAACTTACACGGTTGCAGTAATATACATTCGTCTCATTTAATCGTTAAACTTTTTCCTATATATTTTTCATTTATTTTCTTTTAATTTTTACGACTTTCTTTAAGTACTAAAAAGAATAAAATTTTTTTTTCTATTCAATGTATTCTTTATTTATTACTTAATTATGTACTTTATTGTAGCCAAGTAATTCAGACATTTTAAGACTAAAAAATTACATTTACAGAATATTTATTACTCCCATTTACAATCATTACAATATTTTCTTTCTTTTTAAAAAAAGTACCATTAATTTGGATAACAACTTTTATTTAAACGTCATACATGCGGAATTAATGCCTGAATGTAAATATTATTTATAAAAATACAAGTTGCCATAAAAATAAAGAAACAAAAGTCACGACGTGTTATAAGAATACGACCCAAATTATAATAGAAGATCGATAATTTTTATAATAAACTCCTAAAATCACAGCACAACAAATATTTTCTCTCTCTGTACGATTGTCTTCGTATTCGTTAGCAATATATTTAAGCAAAAATTTTTTTATTTCATTTTACACATTTTTTGGTATAATAGCCTGGACGTCGTTTTTAAAATTTGCTTTAAAAAAAAAAAGATATTTTAAAACCTGTAAATGTAAAATTAAAAAAAAATAGTGTACCTAAAAATTTCCATGAAAAATTTTGCATTACAAAAATTTGACCTCAATCTTTGTGAAATTCGCTTCAGTACTATCTTAGCCAAAAAGTCTTTGCATTTAAAATTTTTGAATGAACCTCCATTGGGGTTGGTTTGCCGCTTTTTTGAGGGGGCAAAAGAAAATTGTTAAAAAAGCGATTGGAATGAATTAGTTTAGGCATTTTAAAACGAAAAGGTGAATATGAATTTTTTAATTAAATGCACCCCTTTCAAGTTACAATCCTTAAAAATTTTATACTTTAAGTATTTCATTGGAAAAAATCAAAGTTTTAAGAGCTGTAACTTGAAAGGGGCGCATTTAATTAAAAAATTCATATTCACCTTTAATTGATTCCCATCGCTTTTTAAACAATTTTCTTTTGCCCCCTCAAAAAAGGGGCAAGCCAACCCCAATGGGGGGCCTAATCCAAAAATTTTAAATGTCACAAAATTTTGGCTAAGGTTGTGATGAAGCGAATTTCACATAAATTTACGTAGGCTTTTGGTGTTGGTGGAAAACCGGAAGAGTCTGTAATAATTTCTTCTACTATAGGTACAATTTGCTCTTAAAAAAAATAAATAAAATAGGATTGGTTATTAAAAAATTTTCTCTTCAAAAATTTAGAACATTATATTAAAGGGGAAAAAGTGATTTTTAAGACTTAATATAGGACCTTCTAACTGTCCTAATTCCCGATCTGTTTACAAATTTGAAATTATGCCTAAAAAATAAAAGTTGAATTAAAGACTTGAAATTTGGCAAAAGGGCAATTTTTAACTAAAAATAATACCCATTAACTTTCATAACATTTTGTCAACTCCAAGGAGGATTTTTATCAGATTCGGGTGATTTTAAGGGTAAAATGTGTTTTTTGTTACAGAAAAATACGAATAGAACAATTGATTGACGGGATTTCGGTGAAAATTCTTGAGCCTAAAATACAAAAAACTTTCGAATGCAGATACAAACGTATTTCGCCTTTTATCCGCGCTTCTTAAATGCCTCTTTTTTTACAGTTTGCATCAACAATCAATTACAGGTATAATTAAATTACTTTCTCAAAATTTTTTATATGTAACGTTGATTTCGATGAGACATAAAGCTCTAAAATGATTTCCAGGCTAATATGTAGAAGTATAAAATTTCAGTTTTATTCTGGGTTTTATTTCTCTTTTTTTCATATATAAATAAAATATAATAACGCGTGTTATATTATGTCTGATATTTATATTGAATGAAACGCCGACGGTCATTCAAGAAGATGAGGCCCCGTGAGAGATGTCGATTCATACTCATTGTGTATATCTATTTATAAGTATATTATAAAATTTTTTTTATACACACATTTGAAAAAAAAAAATAATAATAAAATAAAGGTTCATTCTTGCTCCATATTTACGAATAAAAAGCCACCTGGTGTGTCAGTGGCTACACGTATATAACGGATATTAAAATAAAATTTGTTGCAATTTTTCTTAACGTTTTTTAATAAATTCAGCATACTTCTCCACATTTATTGATTATAAATGACAATTATTATTATATTTGCATATCTTGTTTATAATTTTCATAAAAAACGTATTTTAAGGTGTGGATGGAATTCTTTTATTTTTATCTAACTTTTATTCCAATTGAATTAATTAACTTTTTAATTACATAATTATATATTTTTTAGTAAAATAGGTTAATATTTAATTGAAATATAAAGTAATATATTAGAGCTTGGATTTTTCGAGTTTTTTAAAATCTTGATTTAATTTAAAAACGTAAAATGTTGATTATTTTAAGAAAGTCAAACATGCAACTGAGAAAAGTATATTTTTAATTGAAAAGTAATGAAAAGCCAATGCTTTGATGTTCAGCTCTAAGAAAATTTAATAATTTATAATTTTATTAGCTATAAAATCTTTTCCTTATCTTTTATCTGATCAAAAAATTTAACATACAAATACTATAAAATCTCTAAGAAGATAAAAATTGACCTCAAAATTTAGCAGAAAATATTTATTTTATGTAAAAACCTTTTTGTGAAAGCTTAAATTTTTAATAAATATTTGTTAAAACGCCCAGTTGATGAAATAAAATTTACTCAAAGCATAGGATAAAACAAACTATTTTATTTTATTATTATTTTCTATTTTTTTTTGGTGAAAAATCAACTAAATAAAAAAGCAAATGAAACGTTATATACTATAACTGTTAAAAAGTACACTAATCGGTATTCACTTTTAAAATTATATATCCAAAGAGCGCAACTTTTTTTCTCGCTTGCTGAATAAAGTGCACTCGTATACTGTGTTTATTTATTTTTTTTTTTCACTATTTAATTATTATTTTTTTTTGTTGTTGAATTTTCACATATTTGAATGCTTGTATTTAAACTGCATAAAAACGAATAAAATGAAATAAAAAAACTTTATCTAGGGTCATCACGCTTGCAATTTTAAAGCTTTTGAACCATTCAATTTATAGTAGCAAAATATTAAAGCTAATAAAAGAGTCATCTGTTTTGTTAATTATTTTTTTTATTTTCAAATATAAATAATATATTAAAATCTTTGGATGATTAACGTGGGACCTTGTGAAAAAAAAGTATTAAAAAAAATTTTTCATTGATTTTAGTTAACAACTCATTGATTATAATTCATTATTTTTTTAATTGTAATAGTTGATTTTTTACTATTTTTCTTTTTTTTAAAGCGTAATCAAGAAATTTTCAAAATAAAAATATTTATAGAATCGTAATGTCAGGCAAATTTTTAATTCGAAACTGTACCTGCTGACCAATAAAGCTTTTTGGGTAAGCGTGCGCCCCTAAACCATGCACACTAGTTTCTCTACAAAAAAGTAATTTTAATCAAAATTATGCATCATCAACGTCATAAAAATCAGATTGAAAGAACTCAAGTGAGCCTAATAACGATATATTAAGTGCGATATACCATAATATGAGTTATTAGTGTCTCGCACACTACTCTTTAAATAAAAATTTAATTATTAAAACGATAAAATTATTTATTTTAAAGGAAATACAAGGAAATATCATTCAATATTAAAAAATTGTGACGTTCAGCGTATAAATGACATCTGTCGCGTTTAACTCGCTTAAAAAATTAAAACTCAATTGATTTTTGAAATGATTAAAGAAATAATAAATGGTTTTTATATAAAGTGAGCTTTAGTTTATATTAATGGAGATAATTATTGATGTTAACATGGAACATGTTTACAGGGAGTGGGTATCCTGGAAACTTGTAAATCAAGGGGGTGGGTCAAATGGGACTTAGAATAATTACTATTTAGGAAATAATGTGGGTTTAGGGAATCAGAATAGTTTGGGTTTAAAATCTTGTTAAGTAACATTTGCATTAGACCTAGTCCTCAGCTGTAGTAAACATGCTCCATGCACAAAGGTTGTGTTTACACAAACCGATCATATTTTTTATCAAGATTTTACATAATTTAAACTGTTATTAAGCAACTTTTTGCTGGTTTTTTATAATACCAATTAAAAAGTAAATGCTACTTTAATGAATTACTTTTGAATGAAATTTTTTCAAAGAAATTTTCACAAATAAAAAATGTAAAACTATTTATTTTCTGATTCACATGTATTAAATAAAGTTAGCAGTTTAACTTAAAGATATATAAAAAGTTTAACATATAAAAAAGCACGCTTCTCGTTTAACTGTCCAACTTTGTAAAACAGGGAATATTTAAAAAAAAAGTTTTCTTTTCTCTTTTAAATACATATAAACTTTTTTCTGAAAGAAGCTTAGATTAAAAAACACTATTGATTCCTATTGGAAAGACGTAAATAATTAGATAAACATAAAAAAGTCATTATTTTTTGAGTTTACATCGATTTTTTTATGATTGATAACTTTGTTATTCTATGTTTGACTTTTTTATGCGAAAAAGAAAAAATATTTTTATATAGAAATTTAATACATTTATTTTTTGCTAAAAAAAAAAGTTTTGCCATTGATTAATTTTTTAATATTTTTTTTTCTTCATGTATTTTTTTTTTATACAGTAATTTAATATTTTTAGTTTTAAAAAATCAAATGTAATTGTTATTGCTTTTTTTCAATTAAAATTATATAAAAAAAAAAATTTTGTTGTTTAGACAGAGAAATATTTTAGCAATTTTTTAACAACATAAATATTTGATAAAAATTACATGAAAAAAGCACTTTGCGTTGTATTAAAACAATAAAATATTTATACATATTAGTCTGGGTCTTATGTAAAAAATTCGTTTTTTTATTGAATTGTCTCAATAGTATTTTTTCAGATTCTAACAAAATAAAAAAGATTTTTATTAATTTAATTAAATTTAAAATAATAGCCTCAAAAAAATGACGCAGGAATGAACCTAAACAGTTTAAAAAAAAAAAATATATATTTCAAGTTTTAAAATAAAGTTTGGGTGTTGAACTTTTAAATATCAAAATCAAGTGATTTCCATGACAAAAACGTACCCATTTTACAGGCAGCTTTCACGTCAACGACTTTAAAAGTCCATTACACTGATTTTACTTTATAAACATTTGATATAAAAAGTTTTGAAATGATTATTGACATTTACTGCTACTGCGAGTCAAAAATAGTTTTTTCAAAATATACCATTTAATTTTTTGAAATCATATTTATATTATTTAAGTCATAAAAATAAACCATCAAACGAAAATTCTTTCGAGAGTAAAAATGTATATCAATTTTTTTTAATAGTGAAATACTTGACTTCATTTTTGTACAATATGAAAATACTGAATTTTTTAGTTTTTTTTTTCATGGAATTACCCATATTATATCAAAAACAAATCTTTTCTGAAATAAAAGATTAATTCTTTTTTTTAAATAAGATATTAAATAGACATTTAAGAAAAAAAAATGTACATTTATTTAAAAGATAATGAAATTTTAATAAATAGGAAGTCATAATTAATTACTAATTTCCTTTCATTTTTTTCTGTCTAAAAATTTCACATGTAAAACGACCCAGATTTGTACACATTTTTGATAAATTATATTTTCTATACATTTTTATCAATGGAAAAAAAAGTATTTCAAAAAAATTGAGTAAAACTTTTTCTTTATACAAAAAAAAAGTCAGAGAAAAGATTTAAAAAGGAAACCAATTTTTTTCGTTGTTATAAATAAACAGAACTCTATTATAGATAAAAAAACGTATCTCCTAATTAGCCATAAAAATATGAAATATTTTTTAAAAAATAAGATAAGAAATCCATTACAATAGATAAAAAGAGAAGAAAAAATAAAATAAACTTTTAAGTTAAACTTTTTATAAAAATTATTTTCTTCGTACGAATACAAAAAAAAAAACTTTACAAAAAAGAAGAGCAACAATAGTTTTGTTATACAGAAAATAAAAAAACTTTTTATTTATAACAAAAAAAAAGGGAGGTGTGTGGTATTCGTTGTGAGACTTATAAGTCATTGTATTTTACTCCTTTTCACATATAAATATATTTATTATGTTCGATGATAAGATATTATTATTTTTTATGTACCCGCAAAGTTAGTTTGTATAAGAAATTTTATTATTCTATAAAACAAACTCGGAGCCATAAACTTGCCGTTATTATAAAAATATAGTTGGAAACCCTTCGATTTCAATTATAAATATAGAGAGTAAAATCCCTAAAGCTCTTATCAGATTATTTAGAGTTTCTCTTTATCTTAAATAGCTATTGTTATGTAAATAACCTCTAAAACGTCTTAAATTTCGGTTTTCGTTTAATTACTCAAGTTTTACTGCTAGATTGAAAATTCATTGGAAAAACCGTTGGTATTACATCCGTGGGCATTAAATGGGTGCTTTCTTTAGTCAACTCACGTCCTGTCAAATCCTAAACTTTATCCTATTGTGTAAATGATAAATATAAACTTTGTAATAAACTCTGCTATCCTAATAATATATTATGTATCCAGTATCCTCCAACCTCGCCACAGGAGTTCCCATACTATAAATGTTAAATCTCATATCTGACACTTTATGTCTTTTTCTTTTAAGGCCATATTTAATTATTTTTTCAAATTCACCAGCAAGGAGAGTCCATGACCTTTGGGTACCAAATTTGATAATTTTTAAAAGACAAACCATAATACCTATGGATTAGAAAAATATGCCTCTCGTATACTAAAATAAAATAAATTTAGGGAGCCAAAGTCTGTGGAGTAACCTTAGAAATATTTAAAAAGAAAGAAACAAGTATCGATTGAGTATATTTCGAATTAACGATTAAATGTCAAAACGTGCGATTGACAAGTTTATTAACTGAAGAGAAAGAGAATACTACTTATATTATATTATATTCAAAAACTACGTGTTTCTGTCGGTCTTGCTATTATGATAAAAATGCAAATGTAAGAAAATACAATTCAATTTTATTTCCCGTATAAGAATTCATTTTTTCTCCTTGAAAACCAATATCTTTATGAAAATATGTTAGATGAAAAACTCAAATGACGATATAGATAGATGTTAAGCTAAAATTGGAAAAAAATTGAAAATTGTCTCTATAATCTATAATAGTACAGCAGTTTATATACAAAATCAACGTGCTTCTTAAAAATTAGACTATTAAGTTAACAAATAATACATGCTTATTTTTATTTTTCTGTTTTTAATTTTAAAGTGTTGTAACTTTACTAAAAATTGTAGTATATACTTGTAATAACATTAATATAGTAATAAAATTACTAAATTGTACACTGTAAAAAGTAACTTTCTTAGATATACAAAAAAAATAGAATATTTTCGAAAAATTAGTAAATTTTCGAAAAATTTTGTAAATATTCGATAAAAATCGTAAATTCATTAAGGCACGACTTCAATTTCTTAAGCAAAAAAAACATACTTTTAAAATTTGAATATCTTTTTTATTTAAATATATATTTAAAATTTTTTTGTTTTAAATGAAAATGTAAGTCTTAAACTACATGTTTTTTTAATTTTTTTTTTTTTTTTTATTGACCCGTCTTGTAAATATGGACCGATATTTGAAGGCTGTTATTTTGCGATAACCAGGATATCTCCACTCCAGGTACTCTGGAACAAAAAAATCCAACTAGGTTATTTTTAGAACCGTTTTGTCTTGTACGCAAACCAAAAAAATTTTGAAATTTAGAAAAAATAAAAAATTGGCCCGTAAAATAAGAAAAAATTCAATTCTCGCGCACGGAATTGGACCTTGTACGTTAAAAAAAAAGTACAAACAAGGCAATTTTATATATTTTTTTTGGTTTGCGTACAAGATTTTTAGTTTAAAAAAAAAATAAAAAAAAAATCTAGTTAATCCAACCAGTACTTTTAGAGCAATCGTGGTTACCGATTTCAAAAAATGGTTTCGAGATAAACGCGTTTAAAGTTTTTTTTTCCTATTCACAAGCCTGGTTTCCTGCTTACAAAAACCTTAATATCTTTTTAATGGTAACGAATTTTCGTACAAACATTTTTTTCCATATTCTTCATGTATTTTTACACACAAAAACAAATAAAAATAAAAATAAAAAATTTTTTTCCAATTATTGACGTCGTGCCTGACGTCGAGAATTCTCGATTTTTTTTGGTTCATTCATTCACAACTATTTTTCGGAAATTTTCAACTTTTTTTTGTAAATTTTCGAAAAAAAATGGTAAATTATCAATTTTTCTTGCGAATTCACAAAAAAAAATCGAGAATACTCGAATTTTTCGTTAATATACTAAAATTAGTAAATTTTCGATTTTTTCTAATAATCGATTTTTCTAATTTTTCATAAATGTTCTAATTTTTTTGTTAATATAAGAAAGTTACTTTTTACAGTGTAGTAAAAATACTAAACTCTATTAATATTGTGAACATTATTTTTTACTGTGTTGAAATTTAAGTTTTACGTTAGGTTCAAAAACCTTCTTTTGTTATAATAAATTTTTAAATTTACAAATTTTCATCGTAAAATTAAAAACTTTTTTAATCAGAAGAGTTTTTCCCCTAGCAATCCGAATTATCTACCTATTTTTAAAATTTTATTAACAAATAATTTATTTTGCAAATTTAGGGTATAGCTCAGAAATGAAAAAAGCGATTTTTGTCAGAAAAGTGAAAAAATCTTTTTCGCAACTATCGCCAATTTCTCGTTCACGACTTTTTACAGCTTTCTGAAGGTCCAAATTTTGTTTTTTTTTATTCCAGGGCCGAATTGAATAGTATAAAAAAAAGCGTCATTACTACTACATTAATTTCTTATGACATATTTTTGAAATTCCTTGTTTGTCTGAATTATTTAAAACCCATAAAAGGTGAATTAAAAAATTTTCAAGTTTTTTATTTATTTTCCTGACACTAAATATAATTAATGAGGTACACCTTTCATTGTTATTTAATTAAAAGACATTTAAAGTACATTTCTAGAATATGAAAACGAATAGCGCATAACAATAGAAAATTAAATTTAACGAATTCTTAACAGTTTTCCAGCCATGTCGTACAAATGCTTACATAACGTCAAAGTACAACGAAACTTTAAAGTCTAACACGCAAACGTGAGTTAAAAATCTTTTTGAAAATTAATAAGTTACGGGTAGGCATTACGAAATTAAACATGTATTTTAAAGTTATAGATCGGTGAGTTATATAATATCAAAAAGTTTGAGCAAAAGATCCGAATTCAAGTTTTGAAAGACGTTTGCCCAAGGGAACTTTGTGCCCATGTTTTCGTCAAAGTTCATCTCTTTCTATTTTTAGAGTTGAATCATACGTGTGTGTACAACAGTTATACGTTATGTATTTCCAAGTCTACTCTGTTTTCAACTAGCCCAAAGCATTTATGGATATATAGTGGTCGACGTCAGTTGCAGAGCTATTGTATTATTAGCCGCGGGCTGCATGGATTAGATTAGCGGAAAACGGAACAGAACTAAATGATTATCTTTTACTACTCTCTCTCTATGGATAGAAAATTTTTTTTCCTTTTTATGTTTATTTAAAAATATCAAAAGATTTTCTACCTTTTTTTATACAATATAAATATTTTTACTTTGAATTTAAAAAAGAAATACTATATTCGTTTATCATGAATTCTAATTTTTTTCTTTTTGCGTTTTGTATATTATTATTGATTATATAAGAAAATGTTTTATTCAATTCGATATAATAAAACCGAAGTAAATTTATCAATGCAGGTAGTGTTGCGTATGGAAAAAATTCAAATCAAACAATAAAAGTCACGTGTTTCTAAAAAATTTTTGCGTTGTACTTTAAAAAAATTTTATTTTTCAACAAAATTTTTGCCGAAACTACAAATTTTTTTATCGTAATTTACAAAATGGTCAGTTTTAGATGTAAAATATTACGAAACTTAGTCGTTCAAATGAGCTCGAAAAGTTTTGTAAAAAATATTTTTTTCTGTTACATAGCAGCTAAAAAGTTTATAAAAGCAAGAGCGGAAATTAATTTTTATAATTAAATTTACTTTACATATTAAGGGAAAAAAACCTATTTTCTAACCTAGGGAGATGGCTTCATTACCCGTCATATGCAAAACTATGTTATGAGGTTTGAGTTTTGCATGCTGCCTGCACTCGCTCGTGCATACAACCGTAGACAACACTGTAAAGAGTAACTTTCTTAGATTAACAAAAAAAATAGAATATTTTCGAAAATTTAGTAAATTTTCAAAAAAATTTGTAAATATTCGATAAAAATCGTAAATTTACTGAATTTAGTATATATTAACATAAAATTCAAGTATTCTCGATTTTTTTTTGTGATTTTACGAAAAATTTGTAAATTCACAACTATTTTTCGGAAATTTACAATTATTTTTTGTAAATTTTCGAAAAAAATTGTAAATTATCAATTTTTCTTGCGAATTCACAAAAAAAAATCGAGAATACTTGAATTTTATGTTAATATATACTAAATTCAGTAAATGTACGATTTTTATCGAATAATTACAAATTTTTCGTAAATGATCTAATTTTTTTTTTAATATAAGAAAGTTATTTTTTACAGTGAAAGTATAAAAATCAATATTTTGTCCCTTGTTTAGAAAATAGCTATTTTAGTATAAAAAAAAAGTTTATAATTATGTATACTTTGTAAATTGTCTAGACCTAGAAATATAACTAATTACTTAACAAAATTATCTTGAAAATCAAGTTATTAATTAATTTTTAGTTCGCGTAGCTTAATTACAGGGCGCATTCTTTGAAACAGAAAATAGAAAAAGACAGAATATCCAATGACAATAATAATAGTTGGAGGGTAAAAGAAAAAAAATGAAAAAGTGCTATAATGTAGGTATATTGGTGAACATAAATTTAGTAATATAAGATGTCTATAATAAATTTGTGTAACAATATCAGTGATCTATCAGAGTCTCGTGTAACAAGGCAAGGAAAGGCAAGGCAAAGCTTTTATATACATAAATATAAATTTAATAGGAATATAACTTTGGTATTTTCCGGTCTTTAGATGCGCCAAGATCTGATAGACCTCGAAATTCATGCACATTTTGTATCTAATGTATGAGAAAATGATTTCTGTCTGGATTTATATATCGCGAACGACGTGACATTTTCAATTTTAAAAAATAAATCCGTACAATTTTTATTTTTTTCAATAAAATAACTATTTCGATTCGATTGAAGAAAATTTATTACCTAGATATATGTAGAAATAATTGATGTGTATATTATTTAGAAAAGCTCCTAGATAGAGAAATTTTGAAATATAGAAGCTATTATCCTTTCGAGTCAAAATGTTTATTTTGCCTGCGGGCTGAGACTACCGTCTCTCTGTATCACTGCAAATTGGATAAGAATGTAGGATATATTTCATATACTTTTGCGTATATTTGCTATATTAAATTTAAATTCTATTGGGGCATCAAATTTATTTTTATTTTTAACACAGACTAAATTTTAATTAAATTATTAAAAGTCTCATGTAATTATTTTCTTTTTTGTTACAGGTAAGAAACTATAAATGATTATTTCAACTGTAAAATTGATCATAAAAATTTCGTAAGTTATTAAAACTTTTAAAAAACTTAAATATACTTCTGGATATTAATGATATTAAAAAAAAACTTTCTCTTAGCAAAGAAAAAAAAATAATTAGATTTTTTTAAATAATAATATTTTAATGTACTTTATGAAAGATAAACAAAGTATAACTATGGGTACCAGATGCATGTCATATCTTATTACAGACATAATCAAAGAAGAAAAAAACTGTATATACTAATTTAATTTTCTTAATCTCGTCATCGATAAGTGACTAAAAGGGAAAAAAAGAAAATTTATAAAAAGATGAAAGACGGATGTAAAATCCAATTGAGTTTAGTTTTATCCATGACATCCATTTCGAAATAAAAAGGGCTTTTTTCTCTATATCATTTTTTCTCTAAGGTCTCGATCATTTCCGGCTTGAGACAGCCTCGAAAATTCGGGCTTAAGAGTTAAAGCTCGTGAGGGTGGATCAACCATAATCAACTAGTTTTTGGAGATTTAAACACTTTTTTCTTTTCCTTTTTTGTTTTTACTCGGAGGTAAATTGAAATAAAGTACAGAAAATGAAGGTCTAAAAATAAATAAAATGGATTTTTATATTGAAGAAAGGGATATAAATAGACTTTTTAAAAATAATAAAAATAAACGAAATTTTGCTACTTTGTTTTTGTAAATTAATTGTAACTTTTTTAATTAAAATGGAACAAAGTAAAGATTAGTATTTAAATTTCGTATTTAATCTGATTATTTTAAATTGTTGTTCATCAAAAATAATTCTTATTAAAATTTTTTTTTTCAAAGATCGGGTACTTCAACTGAGGTATAATAGTTAATTATTTAATAAATACATCGTATAGGTCGTACGCGCGCAGGCGCAAGATTCTCTCTTTCTACAATAATATCACAGCGTATAATATATCGTATAATTATAGGTGACTATTGTTTTTCTCGAAAGAGAAATTAGATTTACATATTATATAAGTCGATTAGTAGATCTAAGTTCATTATGGTAAAAGTTTGAAATTGATAATTATAAAGTTAATTCTTATAAATAATTCGATACATTCATGTTCATTTTGGAATCTATTTGAATGATTTTCGTGATAAACACTATTAAAATTTGATCATGTAAGCCAAAGTAATTTTAGTATAAAAATTATGTTCAATCAAATGACAGTATATTTTTATATTGTAATTTTTAGTAATTTTTTAATTTTTTAATTTTTTACATCCGATGAGATTAAAAGATAATGTATTTTTTAAGGTGGCGCACGGTATTAGGTCCGTATATTTTAGGGTGACATCAGAGGGGGGCATAACTAATTGATTAAATTTTATTATTTATTTTGTAGATATGTGAATATTTAGAAGTTATTATTAATAATAATGCATTTTCTTATATAATGAGTCCGGTGTAAACAAAATTTTTAAAATACAAAACATTTTATTGAATGGGGACCGCGACTAAAATGATGTGTTTATAATTTGATCGGCAACTATTGTATTTTTTTCTTGGAAAAGTTTCTATTTTTGTTAAATAATACGTGTGTACAATTTTATCTAAAAAGATTCGTTATTAAATTAGTACGAAGTGAACGCTGTGTTAACCTTAAAAATTTTCAGTTACTTATTTCTTTTTTAATTGATCGGGAACCTGAGTATTTTTTGGGATCAATGGGTTTGTTTTTTAATTTTCTTCATCTCCAGTAAATTTTACTTCATATTATTCGTTTTTCATAAACTCCGTGAGCCACCTTAAATTCTAATGAAACTATTTATTAAGAAACTATTTATTTTGATGTGTACCGTTTTGTTATAATGCTTATTTTATATTTTTTTGGGGGAAAGTTTAGCCAAAAAATTAAATAAAGAAAGTGGAAAAACTTTTCCCTGATCTCCAAAAAGAATTCAAAACTCATAAAAATAGAAACTAAATAAATTTTTTTTTCAAACAAAATTGCGCACACTCAGTAATCTTAAAATCAGCTTTGTAATATTAAAGAAACATTAGCCAATTTAAAACAAAACCTCACTATAGGTAAATGAAATATATGATCCTGCTCTTTATTTTATACATCATTAAATTATTAAAAAATACGTGGATAAAAAGTAAATTCCATGAATAAATTACCACAAGCTTTTATTTAACTAAATCTTTTATTTTTCTATATCCTCTATATCTCTGTCAATTATAGTTTACGAGGTGAAACGCAAAATTTGAAAATATGATGTATTGTTATAACTTGGTTGGGGAGAGTTTTGTTGCTGAATCTCTAGATTTTTATGCTATGTAAAATCTCCCCTTAATATAGTTCTATTATTTGAGATAACTCAATTTTAACAATATTCTGTATATTATTCGGATGTTCCATTATTTGTTAACCGGAAGACACTTGTTCATTTTCTATGCATTAAATTGTTGATTAATGACTTTTTGTTTATTAAAAATTTAGCTCACGATTCCAATAATAATTTAGTTAATATATCTGCAGTCTAAGGAAAAATATGGATTTTATTTGAACATTGATTTTCGAAGCACATTCCCATTGGCAATAATACACCCTATTTTATGGACACGTCACAATATGCCTCTCGAAAAAAAAAAGAAATTTTATTTTTATCTCAAGAGATATATTATAGAGAGGGAGAGAAGAGTATGTAACACGTTTAAGTGCCAATATTTGACCCTTGAACTACCAATAACTGT
The DNA here is from genome assembly GCA_022575985.1 of Anagrus nilaparvatae. Lineage (NCBI taxonomy): Eukaryota > Metazoa > Arthropoda > Insecta > Hymenoptera > Mymaridae > Anagrus > Anagrus nilaparvatae. The sequence continues at coordinate 25,569,828 of JAKSXM010000231.1, read as the reverse complement.
CAATAATGTCCAAAAAAAGTACTAATACTATTCTAACGTCACATTCAGATTTTTTCTTTTTATAACACTGTATTCTGCAAGATTATAAAAGAATTTTTAATCCTATTTACATTTCTTTAATTATTGCGTAAGTGGTTTCTTTTGATAGAAAATTATTAATCTGTCAGTTACAGACTGAGGAGTTTTGTTTAAAAAAAATTCCTTTATTTAATCCGGTACAACGTTTAAACAATATTTAACTTGACATGGAAAAAGTTTATTAGTTTTTTATAGAGTAAAAATGATAATAGAGACATAAAGACGTTAAATTATTTGACATTTTTCGTACAAAAAGTTTTTAATACTTTTTGGAAAAACTTTTTTTTTCAGTGTCTGTACGACTGAAAATATAAAATGTATATAAAATTTCATACAGTTTTTACAAAAATAAATGAATTTTTTTCACATATGCATGCTGTTTAGAAAAAAAAAAATAAAGAATTAATAGATTAAAAATCTCTTTACTAATTAAAAAAAATTTTCATATTATAATTGCTTTTATAAAAAGTTTTTTTTTTTAAGCTTATAAAATAATCTCTTGAAAATATTGAGGATAAAAAAATGAATTATATTAGTATTATAACCTCTCTTGAATATAAATTTATAGTATAAAACCATATTTTTTTATATCGAGGGAAAAAAAGGTTAACTGATTAAACGAAAACAAAAATTTGTTATATTAAAAAAAAGATTTTGCTGCATTGTTATTATTATTGTTTTATATAGATATAGAATGGATTCTTGTTTTTTTCCTGGATAGCTTTAAAAAAATACAAAGTAAACAGACTTCTTATGCAGATTAAAGAATATACGAAAGTATAGATTCTTCCGTTTTCAAATATTTACCCAATATTTACCGATAATAGAAAATATTTATGAAAATATTTTTGTTTTAAATAAAAAAATTCATTTAGCCTTACCCAAATGATATTTGTGAGTAAGCTGAGTGAATTTCAAATGTTACAAATTTTATATATTTAGAAATATTTTAAAATCTTTAGTAGATTTGTTCTTTTTGTCCCAGAGTTAACTTTTTTCTTCCTTAAAATTTCAAATTAATTTCAATAACACGGTTTTTAATAAAGCTTATGCGTAATATTTTAAAAATTTGAAAAATTTAGTGAACTAGTTTTGAAAAGTTAGAGACTTTTTATAAATTTTATAAATTAGCAATAAATATTGAAGAAAAGTTTTTAATTAAATAATAAAAATGTCAAGTCTAAAGAACTTTTTAAAAGAAAATATTATAATTAGTTTTGTTTATAACAGAAAATAAGTAGTACGTCTTTTCGCAATTTAAAAATTGTAAACACAGAACAAAAGTTTAAAGTTTTTGGAATGCAATAAGAAATTCCGTGAGGAAGTTTTTCTATATAGATTCACTGCGTCGTAATAAAATTCTTATAAACTATGGCTGCAACACTTTCTTATTTACATGTTATTAAATTTCTTTTTCTTGTCCCTTATTTTTTTCAATTTTTAAAATTATTTCTCAAATACTTTTTTCAAGTTCTCAAGCACATTTTAATAAAATTATCAGACCATCTTTCAATGCTTAAAATATCTTTCAAATTACTCTATAATAGTAATGGGCTCTTTTTGATATTTGCATGATTGGAAAAATTTAGACATCATTTCCAAGAAGAATTTTTATTCACTAATCTAATAATAAACTGAATATTCTGTTTAAAAAAAAAAATTATTTTTATAAGTATCGCAACTTCTGTTTCCAAATTGCCCCAATTCACAAATAAAAATGAATGTTTACTTGATTTTTTCCCTAAATAATCTTGTAACATAAAAAATCAGTATTAACCAACAAGAATAATTTCAATTAAACACCCCTTAGATCTTTCCCTTCTATTGTATATCCCTATTTTTTCAATATTTATGGCACGGGCTAACGCACATTTTTCTATATACAATTGAACACATGTATTTACATAAAAACATAAATATATAGACAATCTATCTATTCTATGTGTGTATGAAAAGAGCTAGAATCGTTCTCGATCGATGCAATAAGCCGCAATTTTCCGGACGGTTTCTTATATACGTTGAATGCGAGGGTGCAAGTCCCTAGAAAATCACATATACGGGGAGATTAAGCCTGTTATATTTCCACAGGCCAACAATGAGATTCAAAGATCAGAGTTTCATATTTGCGAAATAGAAGTAGGTAGAAATATAACTAACTTACACAAATTTACACGTTAATTTTATTTTTTAATGTAAAAGATTACGCTAAAAACGATGTTCATATAACATGAAGGGGAACTTATTTTTTCGTGTACTTTTAGTCTTATTTTTAGTCTATATCTCTGCTGTATATTTATTTAGGTAAATATGAGTGGTGAACATTTTGCTTGATGATAAAACTATTATTATTATTATTATTTTTATAGATGAGGATGTTTTTAAAACATAAATCTTGTACATTAAAATGATAAGGGAAATGTCAAAGCTAAAGCTTTCTTTTTTGCGAATATTTATAATAGGATTTTATTTAATTAACAGAATTATTAGATTATTTATGTTTAAATAAATATACGTTTATGAGATAAGTTATGTTTGCTTTCTGTTTTGTAGTTATCAAAAATATTCATGGGGGAGAACTTTTTTACTTATCATAAATAGCATTTTATAATTTTAAATGTACAGATTTTTTAAATATTCATAATTTTAAGTATATGTTGGGAAAAATGGTACTTTGGAGGTAAAAATGATATTTATTATACGAATGGTACGATTTTTTTCCAGGAGTAAGAATTAATTTTTTAAACTAAGATGCTCTTCAACGCAAAGCTTTTGCAATGTCCTAGAGAACCATTTTAAATATGAATTACTTAAAATGTTTAATTTGCAATTAATTATTCACAAGAAAATCAAAGTAAAACATGAAAAAGCATTTTTCCGTAAAAATAATTTAAATTAAAAATTGAGTAAACGCAAAGGCGGAGCATAGCTAGAAGAAAAAAAAATCTAAGATTTGTATATTAAGGAAAAAAAAAATCAAAAGAAAAACATGTCAAGAATATAAAGTAAGAATAATTTTTAGTTAAAAACTTATCTACCGTGGAATAATAATTTTTTTTTTATGTATATTATTTGATATTCTAACTTTTTTTTCTCGACAGACATGAGCCGCGGCCGATAATTGCGTTCTACCCTGTCGCTTTCTGCGCGAGACGTAGAATGACGACGACAACGATGCTGAATATCGTATGCAATGTAAAGATTGAGCTTTTATATCTCGCAATGTCGGCAAATTTCTTTTTTTTTTAATAAAAAAATTCATGAATTCAATTGATATATCTTGGAGAGATAGTATCGTAGCTTTTATGAATAGCTAATTTGACGGTTTACTGATGGTTTTCTAAATTATATGTGACATGCTGTTTTTTTTTTATACTTGTTTTTTTATTAATTTTAATTTGACGAGTCAGGGAAATAGATATCCCTCTTATTGAAAAATAGAAAATATTAAATTTGTAAAAGTTAAAGATGAAAAATTGTTCTATGATTTTGAATTTAGTGAGTTGGAAATTGATTTACACGGAGTTACAATTTAGTTGTTATCAAAAGATATTTATCTTAGTAGAATCCATTTTCAAATTTTAAAATTTTTGATGCAGTCAAAGAATGTAAAATTAAAAAAATTAATTCTGTTTGAAGAGCAAGACACGTATCCAGAAATTTTTTATAAATGGGTGGGTCAGAACCTAATAATAATAATAATTATGCCCGATAATAAAATTAAACATAACAAACTATTTGGAGTTTCTGATAGAAATTTAACTTTGTTGGGTATAATTTTAATTAAGACCTCTTCATACGGATTTAGGATGTATGCGCTATTTTTCGTAACTCTCATGAATATGACCATTAGATTAATTAGGGCAGCTTCTGATTAGTTTCAATTTTTACCAATTACAATGGGTACATTTAGATAAATTTCCAGTGTATTAATAACACATTTTTTTAACTATTTTGGAATCTGCATGAGAAAATTTTCCGCAGCATATTCAGGAACAAAAGAAATGTATAATTTTTTATTGATTAATCTGAAAATTATTTTTGAATGCTTGTAAATATTTATTATTGATCATGACCGAGCAAACTACTTGTTAATTAAATTTGAATTATAAAACAAGTAATTAATTATGCTAGCTATTTGCTTTAATAATTAATTAGACCTAGATTTAGACCAATTTTATTAATGTTTTCTTGGGAAAATTAACATTAATACTTGTGTAAAAATAGAGCTTTTGACACCCCGAGTAATTAATTATACCAATTTAAGAAGTTTCATTGAAGAAAGAAATAAGTTTAAGAAAGCCCTAAAATTTAATCAATTTATCAAAATAAATAAATGTGATTAATTTTTGAGAGGAATAAATATATTTTTCACCACATGAAAATACTAATAAAATAGAATAATTGAAAAGAAAAAAGAAAATTCTTCCAAATACCTATAGTTATATAATTTAAGCTCGTTAACTTTTTTATTTCTGATTACATAATATAAAAGCTCAATGAATATAGAAGAAAAAAACGTTCAGTGTATTTAAGCATAATGTGGCTAAAAGTGCAAACGTTTGAGAAAATCGCGCCTTTTCAATTGTTCGCGGTCTTTTAACTATAGTGAATTTATCGAAAGAGAGACCCTCTTAAAAAGCTACTTTGCTTTTTTTTTTTTCAAAACAATAGAACACAATGTAGACGATGATGAAGATGAATAACGACAGAACGTACAGGAAGAAAGGCTAAGTGATGCTAGCTCATTTATTGAACCCAATTGTCTACATTTATGTTTTTTATATAAAAAGTTTTTTTTTCATGGAAATTGTAATTAATATTTTGTATCTCCACAATGCATCAAAATAATTTAAATTTGAAATTTCAGACAGCTGTTTATAAAGTAAAATTTCAATATCAATAATAACGTATTATTCTGTTACTGATAGCCAATTTGTTGAAATGCAAAAAAAGTATCTACATTTTATGCATTATTATTGCATAGATAGAAACGAAAATGCAATTTTCTCTCTATTGTTTTAGTAATTCAAGTATTTTGTTAATGACGTTTCCTTTGACGTTCTCAGTAATAAAAACCTTTTTTTATTAATAATAACTGATCGGTATCGTCAAATAAATAAATATAAATTATTATCCAAGAATTGTTTAGAGAATCGTATTATTATTTCTTATCTTAATACAAGTCATTCGCAAAACCCTTTCAATAATATTACTTTGTGTATCCAGAGAGTAGTCTAGATGGACATTCTAGATATTACTTTGTTTAATAGACTAAATTATTACCTTTATTTATTCGATCAAATAGATAAAGGAAAATAAAGTTGAATTTCATTTTTCTGAAAACTAATACGATTTTTTTTTTATATAAAAAAGCAATGTTTTTTAACAACTTATCCAACATGAAAAATATTAACGGGAGTTCTTATAATCTATAAAAACGGTATTCTTTAACGATCCTAAATTATATGGTTTACCAAATAATTGCTATTTTTGTAATATAGTATATTTACGGCTCGAGTCCAGAAAAGTAAAGAATGGCCCAAATCGCAGGTAAATTACCTTCCGAGGCGAAGCCGAGGATGGTAAACTGCGATTTGGGTCCTTCCTTATTTATGGACAAGGCTCGTATAACATTTTTCTGTGTCTGTGGCGAGAAAACACGTATTTTTCGGACGCGTAGCGTCCGGGAAATACGTACTTTCTCGACGCAGACCAGAAAAAATTATTAAATAAAGATATAAAATTTCAAATCATAAGTTCCAAGCCGTAACTTTTTGTACCAATCCAAATATAATTTAACCTAAACCGAAGATACAATTTTTCTTCATTTTTTAATAAATAAATTCCTCGTCCCTTATACTGTCGCCTTCGTCACCACACAATAAAATCAGACTTATTAATTTTTTTAAAACCTTTAATTTTATTAATGTCACTCATTACCAATATATTTTTAAGCGAGAGTTTATCCATTACAGATCCAATTAAAAAACTTCAATAATATTTTTTATTACGTGCAACTCGTTAAAATATAATGATTTTCTAATATTACTACTTCCATAATTATCTTTTCTTTTAATTGCTGCGGTATTTGAATAATGACGATTAAAAATTGTCCAATTGTAATTGAAACGAATTTTTGCTTAAAATTTTCATGACTTTATAAAAAAAATGCATTTTCTTAAAAAAATACATTTTAAATTATTAAAACAACATTTATTTGATGCCAACATCACTAAATTTCATTTATTAACCTGGACGTACAAATATTTGAAATAAAATAATATTTTACATTCCTTTATTTGAGGTCAAGTTCAAATATTTGAGTTCTCCTTTTGTAGAGAGTATCTAAACATTGCATAACAGAAAGTTGCTCGAGAGATGTCTTCTATTTATCTGCTTAGAATAGCATTAAATGTTTCAAACTTATAACCATTAAAATAGTTTAATCTTAAAAATTTTTTACTCTCCGTCTAGACACTTTAAAAATTGTTTAAATATATTTCTATTTTTAGGTTGTAGGAAGAAAATTTTTCTCCTTTATCAATAACAAAACTAATTTTCATAAAAAAGGAGAAAAGTGTCAAAATAAAAATAAGTCGAGTATTTTTCTTGAATATTAAAGGGAAAAGAAAAATTAATAGTAAAAACGTGTTATTTTTGTAAGAAAGTATAAATTTATTTTAGATGAAACGTAAAACTATTTGAATAAGTAAGCCCCTATTTCTCTGAAATTAAACAAGTCGAAATCCTTTCTCCGAAAGCAATACCATCACCATCACCCTTAAGTTTTCGACATAAAAGTAATTTAGTAACCCCAGATCTTTACGTTATATGCATAGTAATTAATTTCTACTTTAGGTGTTAAATTAACTAACTTTTTTCAAACATTTTATCGATTGTCAATTTATCTCTTGACCCTTTTTTCTCCCGAATTCCTTTCTCTCTTTTAATTCCCTTTGTCGAATTCAAATCATTTTCTCTCTGCTGTCTTTTGTTTTATTGTTAGCGGTGAATGCCGAATGTGTGTGCACAGTAGCGCACTCATTTCCCTTCTCGCAGTCAGTTTTCCTTGTATAAACATTTGCTCCGACGGAGGTAATTCAAGGTTGTTGTTAGTATGGACCACAGAGAATTCGACAAAAGAAAATGAAGGTTAAGGGAGTATATTTTGATTACAAAGAAAAAGAGGGTGCGAATTTCCTGGTTAAATCCCTCCATTTTTTTTTACTTACTTGTATTCAAAAGGATAAAAGGTTATCTGTTTTATTTTCTTTTTCGTTTTTTTTTTTAATGTTTGTGTAAAGCTTAAGTTCTTGTGGCAAAACCTCGATTACTTCCTTTGTGATTTTCATTTTATCGGACGATTGAGTTTATCTTTGTTAAAACTTGACGAAGATATAAGCAAGCTTTTTTTAAACGCAGTAAATTAAAATCCTTTTTACTTTTCTTAATTGTTTTATAGTATAATTAACTTTTAAGAAAAAATAATATTAGTCTTGAATAAAGTTTTATTTAATTGTTAAAAAAGGACTAAGAAAAATCTGTTTTGTTAGTGACAATTAGTTTTTCTCTGATACAGAAAAATACTATTCATTAACAGTCTGTTTTTTTTTATCGACTCACTTTACTACTAATTATTCTCATTTGTACAATTTTCATATTCGTTAGATACGACTCGACATACTCATATTGTGCATAGCAGCTACTTTTTTTTATTGCTTTTTATTTTTCATACTTTTTTGAGCTTATCTAATTTTATTTATGTGTATGTATTAATCTGGAAGTTATTTAAAAAATCTTTTTCATCATTTTAAAGTTTTTGATAGCCAAAAGTAGATATTTTTCTGTAAAAAACTACTTTTAGATTTCAACAAAAGGTTAAATAAGAATGAAAAAAAATTAAAATAAAATATAACAAATTACTGAAGCCTTGATTAATTAGACAAAATGAACCACTAAATTATTGCAATAATTTAATTATCCTCAGGTAAAATTATATTCCAAATATTCGGGTTGCCACCAATGTATTTCGTAACCCACTTTTTTTTTAGGTCCGTGGATGTAAATAGGTCATGTATTGTATGTTTTTTGACCTACTAAATCAAAATTCAAGGTCTATTTTGGCATAATTAGTGGCAGATTAATTGTTATTATCTAATTATTGCAAAATTAAGCAAAATTGATTTGTAAATGTTAAGAAGCTTCAAAAATTTGTGAGTTAAGCAAAACTTTCTGATATAATTTAACTTACAGTATATAAATTTTTAATATTTAATACTTGAGGTTAATTATTTAAACAATTTGTTAATTATAATAATTACTTTTTTGAATCAAATCTGAGTGCGACACTAAATTACATGTATTTTTTTATACGCTGGATACGAATTTGAAGCTCAATTTCGATAAAAATTATACAAGCGATCGTTAAAAAAAAATTTAAATGTTTATACAATTTGTAAATGATAATTACTTTTTTGGATTAAGACTGAGTACGACACCAAGTTACATATATTTTTTATATAAGCTTATTATTTAAAGCATATTATTAAAAATAAAAGTTTAACAATTCGAGTTTACAAACTCTAGTTTATATAACCTGAGAAATTCATTTCATTTACCAAAACAGTCTTTCTATGAATGCTCAAATACCTATTTCAATCGATTTATGGAAAATAGGAATTAGTTAGTATTTTAAAATCTATAAAAAATTAAGCAAAAATAATTAAAAAATAATGTCTAGGATAAAATTTTTACTTTTGTACTTAAGAAAAGAATGTATTTAAAAAAGAAAAACTAAATTTTTAAAGGTTTTTTTAAACTTAAATATTCTTTAGTTACTTAAAATAAGTATGTAGTTTTAAAAAGAAAATTAAATAAAAACTAAAGAAAATAAATGTTTTTTTAGATAGATATAACTTTAAATGTAGTACTTACTTGCAGTTTAAATTTATTTCCAGGATCTTGTATTTAAAATTTTTTTTCTTAAAAAAAATAAGAATAAGAATTAAAATCTGAAACTACTAAGCAAAGTACATAAATTTAATTTAATATATCAGAGAGAATAAAATATTCTTTGAGATTTCTTAACTTACACAAATGCTATTGCTTTAAAATAAGTCTTTGACAATATTTCTATATCTTTTTTTCTAAAAATAAATATTTAAATTGCAAGATTTTATTTTTTTGAAGTCTTGCAAGGCAAGTGTTCAACCTACCAGATCTTGGCCAAATTGAACTAAAAGTTTTTGTGCGAAAAAAATGAGACCAATCATGAGGTAGATTCAACTCATTTTTCTTTCTAAATAAAAATATGGAACCAAACTAAAAGTTTTAAAAAATTAGTATTTTTGCAACTACAAAAATTTAATGAGATAAAATTTAAAAATAAAATAGGCTGCTAGATAAATGGCATTAAGCATATTTTAATCTTATAGGTAATGTAATAATAAACAATATGAAATATTTCAGTAAATAAGAAATTTACCTAGCAAACACAAAAGTTTTCTTTGTTTAAACTCTTTGAAAATGAGAAAATAAATAATTCATATTTAAATATAAAGTAAAAACTTTTGTTTCTAATAAAATATTTAATATATAATTTTATCTCTTCAATTAACGTATATTTAATAATACATAAACTTTTATTAAACTCAAAAATATTAAGATTAAACTTTATATATATAAAGCCAAAAGAGGAAAGATTAACATACATTATGTATAAATATATGTGAATGTCTAGAGAGGAAAACTGTCACATGTACAAACTCTCGTGTTTTAAATCTTTTAAGTAGATCAAAATAATATTTAACAAAAAAAGTACCTTTGAGAAAAATTATTTTTTTAAATATAAGCCTTTTTTCATACACTAAATAAAATCCTAATATTGCGAAAAATTGAAAAAATAAAATTCGTGCATTAGCTTTTAACTGTACTTAAAATAAAAATCACACCTTCGTATCTCTCGGAGGTCCTATTAAAGTTAAAAAATATTAAACCTTTTACATAGCTTCATAGTATAATATGAGAAAATTGAGTAAAAAAAATCGGATATCACGTAGGTATATTTTATTTTCTTCGAACACAGATAATAGAGAGAGAGAGAGAACGAGAGATAACGTTGATGAAAAGGCTCTGATCAACTCAATATCTTCACGTTTACGCATCAGTGCTTTTACTAGGAATACTGATAAAAGCACGCCCTAAATGTTTCAATAACACTTTTCAAAATTAAATGGACTTTTTACTTGGATGAATTATTTATCAATTAATTGATTCGGAATAAATAATTACAAGCATTCAACGAAATATGATTTTATTAATAAATAATGAAGCTTTTAGTAAATAAAATATTAAAATTTATCCTGATTTTTTAACGTTGCTAATAACGAGACAAATAATAAAAAACTGACATTAATAATAGCAAAAAACTCGTGCCATTTAAGCCGGAACGCGACTTAAATATTTTTTTTTGAAGGAAGGAACTTAAAGCTTTATTCATTCATCTGTGAAAGGTAAATTATGCTTAAAAAGGTATTAAATTGCTTATATGAACTATTTATTTAAAATCACGTAGCAATTTTCGTTTATACATTCATTCAAGGTAGACTTCCTTTTCCTTTTGGATAAATAATTATAATAATATCAATTGATAGAATTTCTACATTAGTCTTGGAGCGAACTGTCTCTAAGAAATGAAGATTCCTCAAAATAATGTCCAGGCTAATATATCGCCACTTTTTTAATTAAAATTTCATTTAGTTTATTTATTTATTATATAGATAAAAATGTTGGATATAGGAGAAAAATAAAAGCAATTTAATAACTGGAACATCTAAAGTGAAAACGTGATCAAGAAGTTTTAAAAAATCTATAACTTCTAGAAAAACAATCTTTAATTATTTTTATCTGCTGGATATTGGAAAAATTTCTTATTACAGAAATTATTAATTTTTTATTTAATATCTTTAGATAAAAGTCAATTTGTGCTATCAATAAATAATAAAGTATTTTAATAAATTATAATTTTAATTAACCCTTTTAACAATTGATTGCAACGATATGACATGCATTCTTTTTTTTTAAACAATAAAATTTTATTTTTCTGGGGCATGGAATTATTACTTGAATATATTAGATCGAGCGTTTAAATAATTATTTTATATTCATTAGTTTTTGGCCATTTGGTGCTAATTTATAGAGTTGTAATTTCACAATGTATTCCCCGATAATCTTTGCTCCAAATAAAAATATGTTTGAAATACCGAGGGTACGAATATTTTTTTAAAAAACTTGTATTTCATGCTTCTTTTCAATTCAAACCCGTATTCCTGAAATGATTTTCTTGAAAGAAAAATTAAGTATCGATATTTCTAATGCAATATTTTTTTGCTTACAAATTGATAATTTTTATCTGAATTAACTGCTCAAAATGGCTGGAACAAAAACGAAAAGTTTTTCTTGAGAATCTCTAATTCCTATGAATTTAGAACTTAAGAACGATTTTATTGCAGAACTTATCAACTATCTTATTTTTCCATTCTTCCTAAGATTTACGTATTTATCTGTTATAATTTCCTTAGACCACCTTTTTCTTGTGATTACGCAAGCTATCTAGAAAAACAATAAATAATAATGATAACAATGTTAAATTTATTTCTATTTATTTTTCAAAATTAAAGAACTTAATTTATTGGCGATTTATTTTATGCATAAAAAGTTTTGCAAGTTTATTGAATAAGTTTAACGTTTTGAAATAAAATTAGCTGTGTCTTGAAAAATAATTTAACAATAAGGAAATTTTAATTTAATTTATTATGCAAATGTATTGAAAATCTATAGAAATATGAATAATTAAAAAGATATCGAAATTATTATGTAAGAAAGTTTTCCTAAATTACAATACTTTTTATTTCGAACAATAATATTCATCATTGTATAAAAAGGTTTTATTCAATTTTTAATTAAAAATTAAATAATTCAAGAAACATTTTTTAAAATTTATTATAAAAAAATTGTTTTCAATTTAATTCTTTTTGAACTGAACCAAAACAAAAATATTTTTTTTAATGATTCTTCTCTAAAGAATTAAATAAACATTAATTCTGTTCTGGGTAACGAAAAATTCTTTCAGTGTGTACAATTTAATCAAAAACTTTATGCAGCACAGTACATTATATTAAAAAAGCAGAATAATTATTATTTCATAAATATTAAATTAATTTCTATTTAAAAGTTCCTTACAGCTTTTCGTTCATTAATAATAAATAAGTCTGAGAGTAGTGCCAAAAAAAAAAATTAATAATTTTTCTTTATTATATAAAAAATTTTATTTTATACATTCAATGTATTTTGTATTATATAAATGAAAAATTCCACGTCATGTTTAAAAAAAGAAAGATGATTTATAATATTTTTATACATTTAAGATTATTATTAAACGAAGATGGAGCGTTTCTCAATTGCCAAAAATTAAGCTGTCTGAATAAAAAAAAAATGTTATGATCGATAGACTATTATTAAAAAAAAGAAAAATGTAGAGTTTTAGCGCTTTAATAATTAATTTATAAAATGCATGCGTTGTTAGTTTATAACTTTTTCAGTGATTACTTCTCCGACTTTGTCAAGTTACTCTGTGAAATTGTTTTCTCTTTGCTATGTAAATTTTTCGTTTTCAGGATTTTCTCTCTTTTATAAAAGCAAAATTATGTCTCCATGGGTAGATTTTATAAAATAAAAATTTTTTCACATCCTGTCACGATCCATATCCAATATATGCTTCCTATATTCATTGAAAAAGTATAAAAAAGTATAAAAAAGTGCACTATCGAGAGTGTAATTTAGCGAATAGTCGTGTAGATTTTCGCACTGAATGCAGAAAATAGACCTTTGAGAATATCGGAGTCAGGGATGGGATGAAAAAGGCTGGTCACGTAGTATCCTTTCGCAATCGGCAGTCAATTGGAATCTTGGGTTCACCCTCAGGCCGTTCGTGTTTTCTCTTTCTATCAGGAAAAGACAAAGTAATTTTGAAATTTCGCGTAAGGACTAAATATATACTCTCGAGAGATCGAAGAGAAGAAGAAAAAGAGGAAACGCGAAATTTTCACGACGTTCTTAAGTACACCCTCGGGATAAATCCGCACTTTAACTTTTTTTATTCGATGTAGGTGTATTTTATACAGAAAATCTCGGTTCTGCGTTCACAACAACAAAAATAGCATAAATAAATAACTGAGGAAGATGTATAATATTTATTTACACCTGTACCACTCGATACGTATTCCGCCTGCTTGAATGTACCAAGATTTTCATCTTCGAATAAAACCGTTTTTATTATTTCAATTCGAAAATGGAAAAAAAAAATAATCTAAAAGTGATAAAACTAACATATGTTTCTAGATAAATACTATTTTTAGAAAATGATAAGTTTCATATAATTATGCTTACAAGCTTTGAGCTGTATAATTACGTATTTAAGAGCTGTAAATTTAAATTTATGTTTACAAGATAGAAATTTATAGATACATCAACTAACTTTTTAATAGAAACTGATTTCTTATCAAATTAATAAATATTATTTCAATTATCTTGCAATAAATTATAGAATTATTACAACTTTTCTTTACTCGTACACACGCATTAAACATAAATAGATAATTTTTTATTTATTGCGCACATTTATATTTCATTCTTGGATGCTACCCATAAACTCGAGATGATAAACGCCATTGGTATTTATGCTTTTAAATAAGAGTACAAAAATTCTCAATTTTAAGATTTATATTTTTCAAAAATAATTTCATTTATTGCTGTGGTAAAGTACTTGACCTGTTTTTTCGTATGCTTTTTTTTTAATTTATGGAATTCTGTTGCAGCAAAAAGTAATGTTCATCATTTTCAAGTATTTTTAGATTTTTTTTTTGGAATCAGTTCTTAAATATATGAAAAGGTCACAGAAAATAAGTAATTTATTGATAATTTATTAAACTGCATTCAAGTACAACACATCAATTATCTATATCAACAGTTTCTGAATGAAAATTAAAAAGATACTCGAAGGATAAAAATAAAAAACATTTTCATGCTGTTAATTGAACAAGTTAGTTTTTTATAGAAAGGCTTAAAAACTTTTTAATCAAAATAAGTGTCCATCGATAAAAATAATTTTGTTCAAGTAGTTAAGAGCTAATCACACTTTAGTATAAATGTTGAACATTTGTTCTAGAGAAAATGTATAGAAAACCCGATGGAAAACACGACGATTTACAAATTGCTTGCATTGTTCCCTTAATGAACTCGATCAATCAATGAGTCTTGAACATGCGATCGATTTGTTTACTTTTTTATTTTATTTTTTTTTTTATAGCTGTTTTCGTGACGCGAATTTATTTTTAGGATTAAGTTATTTGTATTTTTTGGTAAATTTGAAAAATGTTTTAACCTTGAAGCAAATAAAAAATAGCTATCCCAGGGTAAAATCGATGAAATTTTTACGGATACAAAACATATGCATAACTAATGAATATAAATTTATAATAATATTCCTTATATGTATAATAAATTTTCTCATTGAATATATACGTAAAGGTTAATGCCCGGAAATTCATCCATGCGAGTCCGATTAATTTCCATCGTCAATCCGTTTGATCCGTTTAGTATTACTGGCATATACCGGGAAACTATAGCACACGTACGTATCACAACTTTTGGTGTTCTATATGCAGAGGTTTGAGAAAGCGTAGGTGGTATATATGTATTTATGTATTGAATAATAACAGCAAGAGTAGTAACATTTTGAATCATAACTAAAATGATGAGAAGTAGCTTCGCATCGATCATAGGAATCTTGCCAATTAACGAAACGATATAGTATGTGACAAACTTTGTACGCGTGCTGATTGCTGTACATTTGAGATTTAAGATACATAAACACGTACTACGTCTGTGCAATTTTGCTTATGTGTGTGTGAAACCAGTGTGTTAATGGAAAATGATCTTTGTGAGATTTCATATATGAATAATTCCATATAACCTTGTTTCATCAAATTAAGCCTTCTGTAAATGAAAATTTAGAGCCACAATTGAAAATAATTTTAAATATGATAAAATTAACCGCTGCTGGTCCACGTAAATTTTCATATATAAATTCATTGTTTTTTATATTTTACTATAGTACATGACTTGGCTCTAGTTAGACTGAAAGATCGTAAATTTATCCACAATATTTTTTTCCGAAAGTCCTTAGACCCACTTTTACTCTTCTAGGTTCAATTTTTAGTTTTTAGCAGCCATTTTCGTTTTTTTGATCTTTTGTTTTAAATTAGTTCAAAACTTACTTATATTTGCTGATAAATACTTATTTAAAGGTGAAAAATATTTTCCTTTCAGGTATTATTGACTTTTTATTGAAAAATGCTAAATAATGAATTTTAATTTTAAAATTATGCAATTTTCACACAAAACCTTTAAACCGCCTTTAAAGGACACCAAAATTATAATTCTTTTATAAAATTTTCCAAAAAATACAAATTTGAAATCCGATTCTTATTTGTTCTAATGACTTAGTGGAATAATTTTAAACTTTTAAAAAGTCGTATTTCAGAAACCATCATGTTTAAACAAAGAGTATTGAGACTAGCTTATTAGAACCCCAAATTAAAATCTAATAGTACTCGTCAGGAAAATATTTTTCAATTTTATAAGCATTATAAAATTATTTATGACCTATTTCAGCAACTCTTCAGTATAACTTGGAATCAGTTAACGTGGAATCCCTCAAACAACGTTTCCATATTTTATTTCAAAAAGTACTATTTTTGAAGTATTTAAAAAAATGTTGCCAGTATCCAAATAACCAGTGGGTTTATTAAATTAAAAAGCATATAGTGTTTGTAAACACAGTTTGTAAATGCACTAGCCATGATAAACCTAATTATTAAATTTTCAGAATTTGTATTTAATTAAAATTTAATAAAATTTGATTAAATTCAATGAAACAATAAAAATGTATAGTTAATGAAACAATTCCTAGAATAGTTATTAATTAAAAATAATAATAAATAACTTTTTATTAAAAAAAAAAAAGTTATATTCATTGGAATCGAAAAACTTTGGAGTATTTTGTAAATTAAACCGAAACTGTAAATTTAATAAACCTCAAGTAATTGCTTTTGTAATAGTTGTTTGCATATATCGAAGTTTTAAAATAATATATTTAAGCTCAGTTTTCAGCTAAATTACACGTTTTTAGGCAGAAAGTTTGTAAAAACATTTCAAGTACTTCCTATAGAGTACATACTGTACGAAAAGCTTCCGATAACACGTTAGTTATAACGACAACATACCTTTCATTGATAAAGTAAAACGAAAGAATTCAATTAAAAAATGCTTGGATAGATCAAGGAATTTAATTAATTAATTAAAAAAATAAAAAAATGCTTTAAAAATAATAAATTATTTTTCTTTTGATGAAACAAATTGTTAGACACTTTTATAGTAATAAGGAGAGCTCTTCCTCGGCGCAAATATGATAAATCCCCAAAGGTATTAACGGCATATTAGCAAGAAAATTTTAGCTTCTCCTCCAGACAAGTATCCTTTCAACTCAAGCGGATAAGAAAATGTAAAAGCTTATGCGTTATATTCCATCATACTCTCTTCTACATTTGTGAAAATGATTTACCACGACGTTTACTTCTTTAATATATACCCAGCCTTCATTAAAATACTTTGCAGACTTTTAGATTTTATTTTAACTTATATTTCTTCTATATTAGCCAAGACCTTCTCTTCAAAATTTACTCATTTTTTATAAGACTGAATCTTTGCCAAAAAAATGGACTTCTATTTCATGTGCCCAATTTTATGGGTAATAACGTTCAAAATATTTCTTAGGACTCATTTTTTGTAGCTGGGACATTTAAAAATTTGCGATGTCATTGAGTTATTCAAATTAGATGGGATGTTAAGAAGTGAATTCTGTCAGTTTTTTTGAATACCCTGAAAATTCAGTAGAAATTTTTAAATTGAAATAATATTAAAACAAAGCAAACTGACAGTGTGCAATTAGTGGTAGTAATTTAGAAGTGAAAAATCATACTCTATGTAATAATTTTTTGACTAAGATTCAAAGAAAAATCAGAGCAAGGGACCGGGCTAATATGTATATTTTCTTAATACTCATAAAAATAAATTTATTCATTCTTTATTTCTTTGTTTTGGTAATATGTTTTTTAAAATTGTACGTATATAAATTTTAATAAATTTTCTTAGATCATAAAATTTGAAGAAAGTTCTTAAAAATAAATAATAAATATTTTTTAGAGTAAGGAAAATATTGGTATTTAAGGCAGTATAAAATATTTGGAAAATATTTAATAACATTAATATTAATCAAGCACTTTTCTCCGAGTTTCTCATTTTATGCCTATAGAATTGAGGGAAAGTTTAAAAGCTTTTGTATAAGATATATTAAATGAGAAGATTTTGGCCGTCTAGTAAAACAAGGGTATTTAAATTGATATTACTTAAATTCTCTAGCCTTTAGAAGAAGAATGCATTAATCTAAACCAACATATACTTGAGAATATCATTTTTCTTTTTCTTTTCCTTCTTTACTTAATTACTTTTATGCTATTATTTTTTAATTACTAATTTTTATTTTATTAATTTTTTATTAACAAACTAAATTTTAAAAAAAGATTCAAGGCAGAAGGTTACTTTTTTCCTATTTTTCATAAATCATTTGTCTTGAAAAAAAATGCTAATTTTATTCATTAAACAATGAGTATTTATTATCACACATACTCGTAGCTCAAAAAATTTAATTTTTATCACTATCTTTGTAGAGTTATTTCTAGCAAAACAAACGACATAAGGAATTTTTTGAAATTTGAAGTTTAAAAATTTTTGAGACCTATAAAAACTTTTTTCATCAAAAATTTTAATGTTGATAAAAGTTGGTTATTTACGACCAAAAATGGCATTTAGTTACCCACTATAGCAATGAGAGAATTAGTGAAAAAAATAAATGCGGTTAACGGTACTTGAAAGGTGATACGCCTCTAAAGAAAATGAAACCATATAATAAACTAATTAATTTATATTTTTACTCACATACATGATAAATTTGATTATTTGTTAAAAAAAATATTTACATATTTCTTAAAATCTTAACTTATTTTCTTCCACGACAAAGAAAACCAAAAAAAGAAAGCTTTTTGTTAGCAAAGGGTATAGTTTACGTAAGATATTTTTCTGGCAACATTTTCAATTTTTTTATATCGAATTATTCATATGAAAAAAAAGAGCATAAAAAAGAATGCATTATATTTCGAAAAGTTACAATGGATATAAGTGACAAGTTTAAATTTACAATGTTAAACCTTAATGTATATTTAATGTGCTTATATCAAAAGCTTAATTTTTATTTAATATCGCATAAAAAATTTTTTTTGTCCTACATTTATTTATTTATTTAAAAGCGTAATATTAAAAAAAAAGATAATTATTTTGTAAAACAAGGATGTAAATAAAGTATAAATTTTTTTTTTACTTTTTACAACCTTTCATAAAATGATGCTTTGTAACTACATGTAAGATATCTTTGTTATTATTTTTTTTTAAGACTTTAACAAATGAAAAAAACATTATTTTCTCTTACAGTAGGAGAAATTTATGACAATTTTTATAGCTTTGAATAAATAAATCATTTATTATTTTTTTTTATTCTCAAGGTTTTAAAAAATTATTAAAATTTTACATCGTAATTTTTCAAAAAATTCATGTCGTTTTAATTCAAAATTTAAATCCTTTTTTAACTTGTAACGAGATTTTTTTATGATTTTATAATACTCTATATGGGTAGATTTAAATGAAGTGAGTGCGACTTACATGGTCGGGTCTTCAAAACTGCCCCAAAGTGTTTTTTTCTGAAAGTACTACCAAAAATAAGTAACCAGCCCAATTTTTAGCCTCCCAGAGCAAAATCTCGATTTTTGGCAGCCATTTTAGTGTTTTTGATTGTCGTAAAAAAAGTAAGAAAAATGAGTCTTAATTTTTTTTATTATTGCTGTAAAAAACTCACATTAGCATGAAAAATTTTTTCCTGGTAAGTCCGGATAGGAAATTTCCCTGGCTATCCGATTCCGGGGTCAAAATTTTTTTTTGAGTAGCGCATGCGCGAGGAATCGCTAAGATAGGCTGTTTTTTTTCAAAAGTCGATTTCTCAAATGCCTATTAGTGAAAAATCTTGTAACCAGGCTTAAAGTTTTCGTTAAACCTTATATTTTTTGGCGAAAAAAACATTTTGATGGGACACTGCTTTTTGGGAGCTCTAGATAAAAAAATAGCAGCTTTCAAAACCTCATTTTTTACAAATTTCAAATTTCCCGCCAAGTCACGTGACCAATCAAAAATCTGATCAAAAATTTGGATTCCGCGGGAAATTTTACATAAGGATATATCTTTTCATGTTTTTAAGAGCGTTTATGTTAAAGCGGCGAAAAACAGTGAAATAATAAAGAATTTTCTGAATAATTTTGAATAATTTGGAATAATTTAAAAAATAAAAAAATTCCTTAATAAATGAGATATTTTAATTTTTCAATTTAAAATTTCGCTGCTTTAGCATAAACGCTCTTAAAAACATGAAAAGATATATCCTTATGTAAAATTTCCCGCGGAATCCAAATTTTTGGTCAGATTTTTGATTGGTCACGTGACTTGGCGGGAAATTTGAAATTTGTAAAAAATGAGGTTTTGAAAGCTGCTATTTTTTTATCTAGAGCTCCCAAAAAGCAGTGTCCCATCAAAATGTTTTTTTCGCCAAAAAATATAAGGTTTAACGAAAACTTTAAGCCTGGTTACAAGATTTTTCACTAATAGGCATTTGAGAAATCAACTTTTGAAAAAAAACAGCCTATCTTAGCGATTACTCGCGCATGCGCTACTCAAAAAAAAATTTTGACCCCGGAATCGGATAGCCAGGGAAATTTCCTATCCGGACTTACCAGGAAAAAATTTTTCATGCTAATGTGAGTTTTTTACAGCAATAATAAAAAAAATTAAGACTCATTTTTCTTACTTTTTTTACGACAATCAAAAACACTAAAATGGCTGCCAAAAATCGAGATTTTGCTCTGGGAGGCTAAAAATTGGGCTGGTTACTTATTTTTGGTAGTACTTTCAGAAAAAAACACTTTGGGGCAGTTTTGAAGACCCGACCATGTAAGTCGCACTCACTTCATTTAAATCTACCCATATAAAACCTTCTTTTTTTTTATTTCTGACAACAATATTCGCACATTTATTTTTTATAAAATTTATGTATCAAAATGCACGTAAAGCCTATATTAGTCCGGACGTCACTTTGAAATTTTTTTTACATTTGAGAAGGAGTATTTTATTATTTACTAAAGACTTTAGAAATTTCGATTATGAAAATTTTACTTAAAAAAAGTGCCTCCGATAAAGCATTTTTCAAAGAATGTAAGTACTAAATTCTTAAATTTCATATTATCAAAGATAATATCTCTGTCTCCCGAGATAAAATTAATAAATTTCTGGACTTGAATTATTTAGGATCGAAAACTCGAAAAATACACTTTCGCAATATCGAGAACAAAGTCAAGGCTACTGTACATGCATGTAAAGTTAGTATGCACAAGTGCAAGTGCAATGTTGATTTTGATCGATTGGACAGGTTATTAGCTTGACTGATTTAATTACCATATCGCACAACTGCGTTTTATGCATATTTACATGCTAAAAAAAGAGGGCATTTTATAAGGTTCAAATCCCAGTCAAAAAATTTAATATTCAGATTAATATTCTATAATGGATGTTAATTTATTTTTAGAGACTTCTTGTAAATAATAAAGATTTTTTCTTCTTTTAAACCCCTTGACTAAACTTTTGTAATTTTCACTTAATACTAACCCTTTTTCTCAATTTATTTTCGAGGTTCTTTTTTTTTAGTTGTTGTTGTAACTTTATATATAACCGAATCAATTAAATATTCAGAGGGCGTATTTTGTAAGCGACCCCCTCTTTTTTGTTTAACTTTTTTTTTCTTTTACGTATGCTATAAAATTAAAATTGGTTCATTAGTCTCCGAGTTGTAGCTTGAGTTACTCTCCCAGCGTAAATCCTTTCTACGTGTACTATTTATTTTTTATTTTATTTTTGGCTACTTTATACATGTAATATACTTGTATTTATATTTGACATAAAAAAATCCCTTTTATAGAATACGTATGTTTTACCACCATTTATATTCACATACTTTTTTCTGTATGCATAAATGAATCGCAACTTTTTATGCAACTCAAAGCGACAGAGTCTATTTTATTATTATCGAATTTTGGTCGGGTCCAAATGTAAACGAATACTCATAAAAAATAATACTCAAGTCCTAGACCCACACTGAAAATATTTTTTGATTCGTCGCAAGTAGAAAAAATCCGTTCGAGGCAAGCAGAATTATTTATACTGCTAAAACACCTGCTACATGCCAGTTTTTGGAATTAAATTATTTTTGTCCCAGCCTCTTTTGAAGCTCTTTATGCACCTTTGAGGACAATCTTTCACCATCTTCGTTTAAGACTGACCACTGTAACACTTCAATTTTTTCATATCAATTTTTACTTGAGATTTATATTAGGAGTGTGCGGTTACTTGACTTTTCGGGTTGGATCGGTTTTCGGATAAACCCGAAAAGTTTCAGAGGTCTGAAGGTACGGTTTTAAATCGGAAATTTGCCTGTCTTTGCGATCATACACTGTAAAAAGTAACTTTCTTATATTAACAAAAAAATCAGAACATTTTCGAAAAATTAGTACATTTTCGAAAAAATTTGTAAATATTCGAAAAGAATCATATATTTACTAAATTTAGTATATTAACAAAAAATGCAAGTATTCTCGATTCTTTTTTGTGAATTCGCAAGAAAAATTGATAATTTACCATTTTTTTTTGAAAATTTTCATAAAATAGTTGTAAATTTACGAAAAATAGTTGTGAATTTACAACTTTTTTCGTAAAATCACCAAAAAAAAATCGAGAATTCTCGAATTTTTCGATAATATACTAAATTTAGTAAATTTACGATTTTTATCGAATATTTTCAAAATTTTTTGAAAATTAACTAATTTTTTGAAAAAATTCTATTTTTTTTGTAAATCTAAGAAAGTTACTTTTTACAGTTTATTAATAAATATTTTTTTTAAATTTTATGTTAATTTTAGGCAATAAGTTATTGTTTTTTTAATTTTAGTAGTTAATTTTTTACCATTTCTCCTTTTTTTTGAGCGTAACGAAAAATTTTCAAAATTAAAATATTTATAGATTTGCAATGCCAGGAAAATTCCCTATTAAAAACTGTACCTACGAACCACTTAAGCTTTTCGGGTATACCCAAAAACCGACCTGATCTGACCCAACCTAAAAAAAAAAAAGAAAAAAAAGACCAAACTTTAGCCCTAATTTATATTAAAAGTGTTTTTATGCAACAATTTCAAGCAATTTAAAATCTAGTTATATCAAAAACCATAATATCATAATTGGGATATTAAAATCCAAAAAGAAAAAGTGGTCTAATATACACGTACAATATATATTTAATTAATTTCGTTTCGGGCCATCTTATATTAAAACGCATAAAATAAAAATACTTTTATACAGCTTTTTAATTTTACAATTAGGCGTGTTTTATGTTTTATAAAAAGTTTTATGTTTTAAAAAAGAGTAAAAAAATTAGTAGAAGAAAGTTCCTATAACGAAATACTAAACTCGTATAATCCTTTTTTCCTTAGCTGCGAAATTACTTGACGTAAACATCAAATTAATTTTAAAAAAATGTATTCAACAACTACATGAAATTTCTTGTACAAAGAAAAATACTTACTGCTGTTGTTGCATACGAGATAAAAATGTAACATTTATTTTAAATATTTTTTTAATTATAAATTCTTGGCTTAATTTAATTGTATTAAAATAATTCTCCTCTTTTTAATTTAGCTTTTTTTACCATTTAATATAAAAACCTCTAAAATTCTTACATTTTGTTAGAATATTAAATTTTTTTTAAAGCTTTGTTCACATGCACGTCAAACAAAAATTTAGACACGTATAAAAAATCGATTAATTATAAATCTGCCTAATTTTTATTAAATCTGTTACTAATTTGATTGCGTGGTCAACGAGACACCTGTCGTAAAATTTGAAAGAAATTGATAACTTTTTTCACGCTTTTTAAAATGCTTGAATTTTTTTTATTTATTTTAATCACCAAAAGTTCATATTATAATGTAACTTCGAAGCAACGTGTATTAGATTATAAATTATATTACATGGAGAAAGTCTAGTTATAATATCGAATTAACTTGTTATATTATAATTATTTTATTCTATAAATACTTTTCACTATTTTAATTATATTATTAATATTTATGTTTATAACTTAATTTAACTGATTTTTATGCACAACAGTTGGTTTTTTTTATTATTTTTATTTTAACATACCTGCCAAACTTATCGTTATCTGCAAATTGAATAAAAATTATGTGAGAACGAATGGCTGGACTTTTACAGTAAATTGATAAGACTTAAAATCTCATTTTTCAGTCCGCTTTGAGAAAATCATTCGGACAACTAGATTTTCATTCACAATCGACTCTTTAAAGCTTATCTCGAGACCCTCATACATAAGTTTTCCTGTGCTTAAACTTTTGAACAGATGGCAGCAAGTTTATAAAAAATGACCCACATCAAATATTTTAATTACATTAAATTTTAAAAAATAACAAAAACAATCTTAGTGTTTAACATAATAAAAGCAAAAACTTCTTGTAAATAAAGTTTACAAAAAAGGGTAAGAAGATTAATCAACAAAAATATTCTATTTACAAATAAACTGATAATAGTTTTTAGTTAAATCTCATTAAAATAGTAAACACAATAAAATTCACCACAAATCGTAAAATAATAAAAAATATAAATAAAGTTTAAACCCGCATGTAATAATTTTTTTAAATCAATTAAATTGTTTGTTTTCTGGATTAAATATATGTTTAATTAACTCACACATACATTGAAAAAAAAATAAAAGTTGAGCAACATAAAAAAAAAAGAAAAAATAAGAGGACTAATTTTTATTTTATATATCATGTTATCTTAAAGCGCAGTCAACAAGACACCCGTATTATAAATATGTTACAAGGCAGAGAGCAAGAACGGCGGGCTTCGCAAAATTTTTTTTTGGACCTTCAATTATAGTAACCTGGCTTGAGTAGGTGTTAGTTATACATTACGTTATAAAGCCGAAATATGATAGTCGGCCCTTTGAAATTCGATTCAGCCATTTCTTTTTACACCCTTTATAACAAACTTTTTTATACCTACAGCCTTTTTAACAGATAAAAAGAAGGATTTAACATTTTTTTTATATTACATGCATTCATCGTGTCATTTACAAGATAAAACAATTTTACGCTTCTGTTAATAAATAAATTAATTTATATTTTTTCAATTTTATCGGAAGGAATGTATTTTACTGCCCTTTTTTTAATTTGAACTTTCTTATACGAGACAGTCCATGTCAGACACACAAATTTCGATAAACATTTTTATAAAGATGCTGCATAGATGCTATACTGGAAAAAAATTTGTTTTATTGCTCAAACGATAGCAAATGGCCTGAAATTTTAAGGCTGCGTGAAATCCTAAATGAACAAAAAAAAAATTTTATTTTAATAAATATATTTACATTAGTGCAATTTATGTATACCAGTACACTTTTAAAATAAAATTTTCTAAATTTTAAAAAATTAGTAAATTTACAAAAAAATTAAATTAGTAAATTTTTTAAAAAATGAGAGTTCTTAATTTTCTTTTATTTGTAAATTCGCAAACGAAGTATAGTGAATTTACAGGTATTTTTTACAAATTTTTAACTATATTTCGTGAATTCGCGAAAAAAACAGCGGATTTACTATTTTCGCTTGAAGTCACAAAATAAAAACGATATTTTTCAATTTTTTTACATATTTACCAAAATTAATAAAATTAAGATTTTTATTGAAAATCCAAAAACTTTTTTTAAAATATACACTGTAAAAAGTAACTTTCTTATATTAC
The DNA here is from genome assembly GCA_022575985.1 of Anagrus nilaparvatae. Taxonomy (NCBI): domain Eukaryota; kingdom Metazoa; phylum Arthropoda; class Insecta; order Hymenoptera; family Mymaridae; genus Anagrus; species Anagrus nilaparvatae. The sequence goes on along the minus strand of JAKSXM010000231.1, from coordinate 25,544,616 downwards.
CAAAAAAATTAGAACATTCTCGAAAAATTAGTAAATTTTCGAAAAAATTTATAAATATTCGAAAAAAATCGCAAATTTACTAAATTTAGTATATTATCGAAAAATTCGAAAATTATCGATTATTTTATGTGTATTCGCAAGAAAAATTAATAATTTACCAATTTTTTCGAAAATTTACAAAAAATAGTTGTAAATTTACGTATATTTTTGTATATTTAATTTATGTATAAATAAAAGAAGCTGTGAATTTATTCGTAAAATCACAAAAAAAATCTAGGATTCTCGAATTTTTTGATAATAAACTAAATTTAGTGATCATACGATTTTTATCGAATATTTACAAAATTTTTTGAAAATTCACTAATTTTTCGAAAAAATTCTATTTTTTTAGGAAATTTAAGACTGTTACTTTTTACAGTGTACCAATCAATCGAAAATAAACTATTTATTTCTGAAAAATGACAAAAGTTACTTTTACAATTTACTATTGGAACAGTTCGTAAAACCAGTATTGGCTAGAAAAAACTTTTGTTACAGAAACAATAATAAAAAGAAAAATAAAAAAATAAAGAAAATTCAATTTAATTACGTTGTCATTTATTTTTTTGCAATAGGACAATTTCCTAAGTCACTAAATTCCTTAGAGTATTTTATACCGCAATAATAGCGTGCTCTCAAAAAGCATATAACAATAAACCATTACTTCGAGATTTAGTAATGAAGTAAACCATTAAAAAAAATAAAGGTTAAGTTTACTTATTTATATTTCCAAGTAATAGGTTAAATTTCTATTAAAACTCATTAAACTAAAATTTAATCAAAAACTGACATCTGATTTAAAAAGTTAACAGATTTTTTATTATATAATAACAATAGTTGCACATGTTATTGCAAAATTAAGTATATAATAAAAAGCAGAAGAAAAAAAAGTATCTACAAGTTAAAAAAAAAATCGATGCTACGAGCTCGAGGGAATAGTTTTTTCGAAATAAAAGGAAAAAAAGGTGATAGTAGTAGAAAAAAGATTTGTCTCGACTGGTGCTGATATTTACACTTTGCTATTATTATTTTTAACCTTTTTTTTGGACGAGAAAGGAAAAAAATGGTCATCGTATAGATTTTTTTTTCTATTTCCATTTCCTTTTACATTATATTGGAAGACGATGTTAAAGTAAATATTTATTATTTCAAGGAAAAAAGGTGAAAATGTCGTTAACCTAACCTATTTTTTTTATAGCTTTAACTGATAATGAATCGAGAGGTATTAAGAAATGAATCCAACGACATAAAAAAGCGTGAATTAATAATAGAAGAATACTCGGAGATATTAGAAAAGTTGAAAAAAGAATTTATGGAAAAATGGAACGAAAAATCAAAAACTCATTCTAATCACGATAACCACAGCGAATGTAAACGCGATAATTACGAATTCATACAAACCCTAGGAAACGGAGCATTTGGTACTGTAATACTGACGTCTTTTAAACCAAACAAGTCATTGGCAGCATTAAAAATTTTGTCAAAGGAGCACATTATCAAATCAAAACAATTGCAGCAAACGTACAATGAAAAGCTAATTCTGGAATGTTTAGATTATCCATTTATATTGTATTCAAAATGTTGTTTTAAGGACAATTTGTACATTTACATAACTTTACCGTTTATTCAAGCTGGTGAATTATTTCACTTGTTACGTAAATTCAAAAAGTTCACCGAAAAACTGACAAAATTTTATTCCGTTCAAGTATTATTATCAATAGAGTATTTGCACAAATGTAACTTGATATACCGCGATTTAAAACCAGAAAATATCCTGCTCGACAAAGATGGTTTTATAAAAATAGCTGATTTCGGCTTTTGTAAAATGATCGAAATGAGAACTTGGACATTTTGTGGTACACCGGAGTACTTGGCACCTGAAATAATTTTAAACAAAGGTTACGGGAAAGCGATCGATTATTGGGGCTTAGGTATTTTAATTTATGAAATGTTGTACGGTGTATCGCCATTTTACCATTCTAATCAAATGAAAATGTTTGAGAATATAACTCAGTTAAAATACAAATTTCCTAAAAACAGTACTACGTTAGATTGTAAAGACTTGATAAATAATTTACTACAAACCGACTTGAGTAAAAGATTCGGTAACCTAAAAAACGGTGTTTTAGATATTAAAAAGCACAAATGGTTTTCCAATATCGATTGGTTAAAATATTACAAGAAACAAATTCAACCGCCATACGTACCTACGTTACTAAATGACACAGACACCAGTTATTTTGAAAATTACGATAGCGATAATAATATTATTGATTTCAATAACATCAACAACAACGTTGTGGATAAATATTCCAAAGAATTTGCAAATTTTTAATAATTATAAATAAAGTTTGTACTGTGTGAGATTTACTAAATTCAATGTAGCCTGAAAATAATATATTTTAAGTACTTTAAGCTGCAACTACTCTTAGAGTTAAGAAACTTCTAAAACTAACTTCTCCTAATCCTTTTTGATTGTTAGAAACCATAAGAATTATAAAATATTAAAAAAAAAATGGATTATGGATTTTAGATAAAAGTTTTAGTTGTTTATAATTTAACGTGATTTAATTTATAATAAAGTAATATTTTATAAGAGATTTAATAAAAAAATATTTGTTTCAAAAAGTTTAGTTGTTGGATGTAAATATAAGTATAATCCATACGCATTTTCTCGCAAATGAAATGATTTTACGAGGGTATAGATAAAAAAATATCTCTAATATTCTTATAATTAATTGCTTCAATAAGTTCGATTACGAAGAGAACAGAAGACAAGAGTCTTGTTACTAATTTGATATTTTTTCCAAATAGTAACTTCTTGATTTCCGGTTGTTCTTATTATTTTACCGAGGTCTGCTATAGAATGAGATTGTAAGATGTGTCTGGTTTGTTAAAGTTGCCTGGTAGCCTTATTCGCTGCTACTGTTTTCTGAATTAGAACCAGTATTAGACATTTGAATATTTGTGTTATAATTATTTTTCCTAAAGATTTTAATTAATTATTGTAACAAATTTGATTCAGGTTGTGTATATAAAACGTCAAAAGTATTCAGAATGCTTGATAGATGGAATTATGTCTAGACTCTTCTTTTGATAGAAAAAAAAATATTTAAAATTATAATATAAAAAATAGCATACAAGTAAATTTAATCAATTATTGTTACTCAATAGACATGCATAGCGTTAAATTAAATTATGATAGAACATACACGTATAGTCGAAAACACTCCATCTTTTCTATTATATATAAATTTTCCTTTTCAACGTACTTTCTCAACTCTTGCACTTTTCGTACGTTTTGTTGTTATGAAACGAATGAAGATACGAAAGTACTTGGATGCATCGATTTATGTTAAAGGCTCGTGTAGCTAAAGAACTAGTATTCAATATCATATTATTTCCTAATAAATTTATTGGCTGTAGTTTGTTAGATAAAAGAACTATAAATATCTATTAATTTCTCCTTAATGCCTTATATATTATCATTAATTTCATCTATAGACGATTTATAGCAACAAAATAACAAAATAACTTATTTTTCAACATTTTTTTATTCTCTTTTTTTACATTTTATATTAATTATTACTAACTTTTTTATCGATAACATAGAATGATAAAAAATAAGATTTCATGCCTTTGTGAAATTCAAATCTATAAACTTAACAATACAGGAGTACGAATTTTCTGGCAAAGATTCTATTAATTTTCAGTTTTTAAAAGTACAAAAAAAGTTACTTTTCAGCACCTTTAAAAAAATTATAATAACCCTAAATACAGTAAAATTTTGAGAATTTCGAAAAAAACTTTCGTTTCATCATTATTATGATATTTTTTAATTAGTAATTAATGAATTAGTACAAGAATGAATTCTTTTGTATTTGATTTATGAACTTTAATTAGCAATTAGTCTTGTACTAATTCAATTATTACTAATTAAAAAATATCAGAATAATTTTTTCCTAAAAATGAAAAAAAAATTTTTTTAATTCTTTCAATTCTTTATGAGTATAAATTAAAGGTTCAGTTTAAAAAAATGTTAATTCAATTAGTCTTTGAGAAAAAAATAACATAAAACTAAAAATACATAAAATTAAAAAATATTATACTTATCTCTTAAAAATGTGTGTTTTTAATAACTAAATTTAAAAAAAAATGTTTTTAAATATTCCTTTTTTACATTTAAAAAAAAAATGATTAATGAGTGTTGTGCTTTAAAAATAAGCATACCCTCAGACTAGTATATAATTTTCTTTTGAAACGAAATATTTGATTAAAATAATATTTATGATATAACTACTGTCAATAAACTCTAAATCACAAGATTTTGGCAAGTCTAAGTGCAGAGCTCTTTTTAGCTTTAATAATCATTATTCATTTTTAAGCGATAAATTAAAAATATATGGATTCAATGTCAAAAATAATATAAATTTTAAACACATACCATCACACAGCTATCAATTAAAAAAAAAATTTGCTTTTTATAAAAATGTCAAAATTGTCATATTTCGCACATAAATTTCTTGACACGTAAGAGAGAAGGCAATTATTTATCTGTAGTTTTTTTAAACGGATATATACGAAGAGATAAAAAAAAATTAATTGGTTTACGATTGGCAGTGAAAACAAAAGATTGAAAAGAAATTGCTGATGAATTCTTTCACCTATATTCGAGATCTTTGTCGATTGCAATGATCAGTTAGTAATTAAAGATTAATTGCTACTTCAATCTCTATAAATGATAAAATCATCGATGCTATCGATCTTCGATGTCTATGTGGCCTGTTTCTAACACGTTTTCACATTTTTTTTACTCATACCCGTACAATTATTTTTCATTTTTTTTTTATTAATTATTTATTACGAGAAAATGTATACATGGAGTATTCCAGTTCATTTTTATATTTTAAAATATTTTCTTAATTTTATAAAAATACTTACATGTATGACTGATTTCACTGTAACTCATTATGAAATCAGGATCTTATCAATTACTTAAATAAATAAAAAATCATTTTTCGATAATTCAATTTTTTTACACTTTTGATTGTACTAAAAAAAAATTAATTATATTAACTTCATAGATATGAAGAAATAAATTTATTTCTTGGTACATGGAATCTAAACTGATATACATTTATGTGTATTTTACTTTATTTTAAATAGCTTAACAGACATATGATATTTAACTTAACAGTATATTCTCGCAAGAGAAATGATTTTGCAAGAGTATATAACAAATCAAAGACACATCTAGTTGAATATAATGGTATATAAGAAAAATACATTGAGTTTCTTACTGATGATCTCGCTCAATGTATCGGAGTGAATATTTTGTTCATACCACTTATTTTTAATTTATTTAAATTTTCACATTTTGGATTTTCATTTAAAAATGAATCTAAAGTTAATTTACTTATTTGAATAGCATTAATATTAAAGGTTTTGATTTTACTCCAAGAAAGATTAGAAAGTCTATTCCAATTTTTGCTGAACGACTCAATTCTTAATTTTTCTTTAATTGTTAAATATTCAAAAATATAAATCAATAAATTTATTTCTTCATATCTATGATATATTTGGTACATGGAATCTAAACTGATATACATTTATGTATATTTTAATTTATTTTATATTAACTTCAATTTTTGCAAAATTATAAAAATTTAAAAAATGATAAGAACAAAACGCCATTAAAAGTTATTCCTGCCAACATTTAGCAAATTCTGTATAAAATATTATTTATTGGAAAAATTGTTACTAAATAGTTTTTTAAGCTTTTTTTTTAATTTGAGAAAAAAGTTGTGATTTCACAACTATTTTTCGAAAATGGGCCAGAAAAAAATTGCGAATGATTATTTTTTAAATTTAACATTGTACCTTGGCTATAAAAAATGGAGCAATTTACCTGGAATAATCCATATGTAAAACTTATCACGTCTGCGAGAACATATAGAAATACAATCAATAAAATTAATTATCCAAAGCTATAATTATTTTTGCTTTATTTTTCAATTCAACATGTGACCATATTTAGCATGCATTTCGAACGTTTAAAAGTTATCTGCACATGTTATCTTAAGTTTTATAGTTTTTTGTTATGAGATGATTGAAATAATTAAAAAAGTTTAATCATATACTGCTCGTGATAATTATGGTGATTCATTATTATTAGACGTAATTTATAGGAATAAAATGATTACTAAATTTAAATCTTTGAAATAAATAATTTTTGTCAATTGATATTATGTAATAATTTTACAGCTTTGTTTTTTTAAACAAGTCAACGATTCTAACAGTAAATTAGATTTTAGATTAATTTTTTATTAGACTTTTCAAAAAACTTAATCAGCTTTGTTTAATTAGTCAAACTTTTAAATTCTAAGTATACTAAATAGTAATATTTTCTTTTTCCTGTAACATTTTAAATATTTAACATAATATGCCTAATACTTCAAAATTAATATAATTTTTTTAGATAAGTATAAAAATGTTTTAATGCTTTTTTTACCCAATCAAGTATTTCACTTAATTTTTATAAAATTTGAGAGATTATTGAGGAACTGGATTAGATTTAGTTTTTCATCTCTTATATATTGTTCTTATCCACTGTTGGGATAAAATTTTTAGCAGAAAACCTTTCTTTTCCAAAAAAAAAGTAATGTAAAACTCGCAAAAAAATTTTTTGTTAAATATCAATATCGTCAACATAATATTTCGTGCAAAAAGTTAAAAGTATCATGTCTACTATACTATGATACTCAAGTGCAAGAAAATCGCAAATTCATGGGACACAACAAAATTCACTACTTTTTTCATTTTTCGGCGTATTAAAGAACATCTCTTGAAACTCGAGACTCGTGCACTATGTCGCTTATCTTCTTCTTCTTATACCTTCTTTGTGTATAATAACTACTTTTACTAAAACTACTATAATATAACTTCAAATCTGTTTTTGTCGCACCGCACCTCGTTTATTCAAGAGCTAAAAGTTAAAGAAAAATCATAGTAACCAACTACTGACAGTGCACAATGGTCCGCACAAAGTACTTGAAATCTGAAAATGTAAATATTTTCCATGACTAAACTCAGGACTATTGTATTTCTGAAAAAAGTTTTATTTATATAATCTTAATTATGATATCATAGCATAGAGAACTTTTCCTAAATAAATATTTTAATTTTTTAATTTCAAACTTTTTAGAATGAAATTTTTTTAAATAAAGCTTCATTCAAATGTTTTTCGTGTTTGTTTTTTAATTTATTATAAAAACTTTTCGATAGTTAATTTTATAGAATGTTAGAAGATGAAATAAGTCGTGCCCAATAATTCTAAATAATCATACGCGTTACATTGTGCTTTTAAAAAAAGTAGGTAGAAAATTTTATATACCCACTTTAACGTATCTATTTCAATGAAAAATTTTCTCGCTCGTGCATAAAAAACATTTTAACAATAAAAATCAGTCTGAGTAAAGAGCATCCATCTATTTTTTAGCCTCTTGACTTCATTTTTTTTTATGACGAGTCAATTCTGCAAAGACAAAGAATAATAAAACAAGAGCAGAAAAAGTAGTAGCAGAATAATTTATATTTGTCGTATCATCATTTGAACGTTAAATGTCTTTTCGTGCATTTTCATTAAATTATTACAAAAGTTTTAGTTCAAGTTTTATTATTTATCTCTTTGTTTTTACGAGAGAGCTCAAGTAGTAATATGTGAGTTGTCGAAAAGCAATTTTTTTAAAAAGAAATTTGCTCTTAATAAGAAAAATTTTCTTTATTAATAACTTGAACAGAAAATTTAATATTGTCTTTAATTTGTTTTATTTTTAAAATCTAGATGGCGCATTAGTTTCTCGCTAAAGAAGTGTTGTTTGCATAATATATAAAACGCATATAAGATTAAAATTTTATCAAACACCTCCAATATATTTATTTATTTTTTAAAAAATTAATGCTTCTGAAAATTGATTATATTGAATTTTTTCTCAAATGAATATTATTTTTCGTACGAAAAATACATGAATAGCTGAATGCATTCACATTACTGAACAAATAATTTTATCATTACCTTGTACTTTTGTTCAGGCATGAAATGAATAAAATATAGTTTAAAAATTTATTTACAGCTGATGATGATTGCATGTGATAAATTGTATAAAAAATTTATATTACAAGAAAATTTCTCTCTTCCTACACTTAATATTTTATTCCAAGAAATTATCATTTTAAAAAAAATAAATGCTCTGAATTATATTTATAATTATATGTGTTAACTTACTAACAAACTGGAGTATAGCGAAAATATTCATTTATCTTTTATCTTCTTCAGTTTTGCAAGATTTATAAATATCATTTTTATACATTTTATTTTCTAAGTTTGAATGTTTCTTCAAATTTTTTTGTTTTTATTATTTTTTTCATTACTGCTATAAAAAGCCTGATAAATTTAATTGTATTTTTCGTTCCAATTTTTCGATCCTAACGTACATTATTTATTCTTATTTCTTTCTGTATACGATATAGACAAATATTGATATTTAAGTGGTAACTTCAATACTTTTATCCGGCTTGAATACTTTTAATCCACTTACAAAATGGTTAGAAAGAACGCAAAAACGAACCAGTGGATGTGTGTCGATAATATTAGAAGTTTCTGAGCCACCGATAAAAAAACTTATAACCGGTTTGTGTAAACACAACCTAAATGCATGGAACATGTTTACTTCCAGATGAGGACTAGGTAGAATAAAAATGTTACTCAACATTACAATACAATTTTCTAATTTTATAATTTGTAATTATCACCTTACTAGTTGTTAAAACTCAAATTATTTTGATTCCCTAAACCTGAAATATTCCAAGTCCCTAAATCGATATTATTTTAAGTCCTTAAGTCTTATTTACCACCCCCCTTAAATAGGACAAATTTGACCCCCTCCCCCTTAATTTTCAAGTTCTGAAGTACCGCCTCCCTATAAACATGTTCCATGTTTATATTCTGATTTGACAACCTCAAAAATATATTACCTATCATTTTGAGTACAATTAAAAAAGTTTTTTACGAAGTAGGTCAAAATAGTCTTCAAAATGGACTGAAAAATATGGTTTTTCAGTATTAGAACTAAGTTTTCGGAATAAGGAACTAAAAATTTTAAAATCAGCTCATCGAGAAACCTACTTGGCACGCATAAGTAGCCCTGTCTATATTTTAGGAAAATTGAAAAAATTTTTTATGAAATAAATATAAATTTTAATTTAGTACTCAAAAAGATGATAATAATTTTAAATTGATTTAAACTTTATTGTACTCGACGGCAAAGATTAAATACATAAAATTTAAAAATTACAGCATCAATAAAGGCCCTTTTTAGTTTTTGCATTATTAAGAAAAAAAATTTAACCTAAAAAAATTTTTATTGATCGATTAAAATAACATATTTTATTTTTGTATGTCCAAACATAAAACTTAAAAACATAAACGTGATTTAATTAAGATTTTTATATAAAAAAATCCTTGGAAAAAAAGGCGAACATAAAAAATATTTAACACTATTAAAATCTCATTAATTTTGTACGAAAAAGAGAAAGTTATAATTTAATATCATGTAATATATCTCGATACATAAAAAAATTCAATTAGAAAAAAATAATTGTTTAAAATTACAGTATGCAACTGTAACCAGCATGCGAGAAAATGCCGTTTCAATATGGAATTATACAAATTATCAGGACGCGTCAGTGGTGGTGTGTGTCTTCAATGCCGACATTCGACTGCCGGACGGCACTGCCATTATTGCAAAGAAGGATTTTACAGGGATTCGTCAAGACCAATCACTCATCGTAAGGCATGTAAACGTAAGTACTTCCTTTTGTTTATCACAACAGGTGCATTATTTATTGTTACTTTTCTAATTAATAAACGTTCTTTTATCTCGCTAGATAAATAAGTAACATAAATTTCTTTGGCAAAAAAGAATTACTAAAGTTTACTCTATACATATGCTTCTGAAACAGCTGCATACATAGAACCACAATAACTAAAATATATACATTTTTTCTTATGACTCTGTACAAAACAAAATTGAAACATGTATATATTAGCTTGGCTGCTACTTTAAATACTTAGTTGCGAGAAGTCATTGGGCCCAAAAGATCCAATTTACATTATAACTCCGATTAAAATCCATTAAATGATTTAAAATTTTCAATACTTAAGTAGATGCTCTCTTCTAGCCACTAAACCTTTGAAAAAAATGCATAATTTGGGTAAAAATTCTAGCCTAATGTACATAAACATACAAGGAAAATAAAAGTTTAGCATATATTGGAAAGTTAGTACAAAGTTTATATTATATATATCCCTTTATACTATTATAAATCAGAAAATCACATTTTACCACGAAGAAAAAAAAAGTATATTCGCTCAGTTACTCATATTATATTCAGAAAAAAAAATAGTTGCATGTTGTTGAGAGAAGGAGAAAAAGAAAAATAAATTCTTAAAAAAGAAAGCCTTGTATATAGAAAACATTCATCTTTGTCCTTTTTATCCTTTGCTCCTTTCTTATTTCTCCAGTGCACCCTTTTTAGTATAAAGTTTATTTTTGTTAAAAAGCTTTATATGGGCCTTCTCTAAGTTCAAAGTACTTGTGCTTTAACATGTTCGATCCTTTTCTTTGCTGCATAAGAAACTAAGTTGATTTTAGTTCAATTTATGTCGTATATCGTCTAGACACTAACATGTTAGATTGAAGAAGCTTTTGCTTGTTAAAATCTGCAAGCTCTTTTTCTCCTACAGAACGGGATAAGAGTACGCATTTTGGTTAAAAAATATTATAAATTCGAGTGAATTTAGAGAATTAATGGGAAATTAAATTCATACCGAAAGCATAAAAATATTTAAAGACACTTATTAGAATGGTGTAAGACAACAATGAGTAAGATGACTGCGCGACATTTGGTAATGTCAGTTTACTGACATGTATTATCATCCTCGCAACTCTTATGTATTTTCTCTCCCGTTCCTCTATTTATACAACGTATTTACTAAGTAATTGTCGGTTGATAATACACGTCGTAATCAGCTTCTTAATAATTTAACCTTAACTAATGGTGTAATAAGTAAATAATAAACTTTAAACATAATTTAATTATTATTTAATGTGCATAGATTTTATTTAACTTGTATGTACATTAGACTGGAAATAAACAAAAAGCTGAGAAAAATGATTAATTACTAGAAATTGTATAATTGAACTCAATATGATTACTGCATAAAAAGTACTACTTCCGAAGACTTATTATTATTTAATTGTTAATTAATTCGTACACTGAAAAAGAAATCCAGTTTCCGCAACCAAAATTTTTTCAGTGCATTGTCAAATAATACACCATACTTAGATTTTTTACAATCGTTGTGCGTCAGTTCTTATGAATAATTCATTTTATCTGAAATAAACGAGGCATCCCATTGGGTCCCACCGTGCTTTAATATTTCATTTTTAGTACTGATGTTTAAATTAGAAAACTGTGGGGAAGCTTAAAAAGAGCTAAGTAAAAAAGAGAATATATTTTTAATATCTTTACAATATTTTGTCCCAAAAAAATTAACAAAACAAAATTTTTAGTTTAAGTAAACTATAAACAATATATTTACACAACATATTTATGCAATATACTGAAAATATACTATCTTTTTTACTTGAGAATCTATAAAAAATAGTATCTTTACGGCTTGTGTCCAGAAAAGTAAAGAATGGTCCAAATCGCAAGTAAATTACCTTCCGAGGCGAAGTCGAAGACGGTAAACTGCGATTTGGGGCATTCTTTATTTATGGACAAGTACTGTATAAAATTTTTCTGCGACAGTAGCGAGAAATTTACTTTCGTGGCTACTGTACAGAAATAGTACATTTTTAACCAAGGGAGCAAAAAAAAGAATAAAATTAGTCCCAGATCGCACGTTAATTAGCATCCGAGGCGAGGCCGAGGATCTGGGGTATTTTTTTTTTGTTCCCGTGGACAAAACGAAATTTTTCTTTCTCAGTGGGGTGAAAACGCGTTTTTTTCGATCTCGTTGTGGGGCGAAAAAAGTGTTTTCGGCCCGCTAGGAAGAAAAATTATTTTAAATCGTGCATTTTCCTAGATAAGCTCAGGGAAATTCAATTTACGTTTCAACTCACTTTGGGAGCTCATTACTTACTTTTTGCGAATAACTTTTGTTTTAAACTTTTTTCGGAGGTTTATTTTTCGCACTTATTCCAAATTTTATTTCATTTTTCTTCTTATTCATTTAATTAAAATCGTATAGTGACAATATTTGCTCTCTTCTAAGTACCTTTAAACGTACTAAAACTTTCTTAACCAATTTTTTTTTTTAAATAATATAGTTATTTATCATTTTAGTACCACCTGCAGCATTTAAAATATAGTTAAAATAGCATCCAGGCTAATATATTAATACAGTTAGACAACGATAAAACAAAGTTTTCTTCGTTAATGTTAGAACAATATACTAGGTGACAAGTCATTTCTCAGGGGAAGTTGGAGTTTTAGAGTGCTTTATATCGTTATATAAATATATTGAAAAGTCGTAATATTAAATAGTCATCCTATATAATAGAAACGACGAAAAGGAGGTGTCTGCAGAAAATTCGCTAAAATTTGTAAACGATATTTATAAAGCAGCTAGAGAGAACTTTTTATTCCTTATTAACAAAGTTTCGTATATCTCGATATTAATAATATAGCATTGCGTGCCTTTTAAATTGAACGATATTAAGATATATTTCTCCGTGTGTATGTAATTAATTAACTTTTTTAATCGATTAATTTATTATCAATAAATTACAATTTATAAACCATATTGAAAATTATAGGATAATATTTTCTTTGTTTTTGTTGAATAATAAAAAACAATAAATATAAATACAGAGTAGAGCTAGTAGCTACATTAAAGTAATTAAATTTTCGATGCAAACAACTTTTGTGATAATAATAAATCACTTTAATGAAAATTTTCATGCAGGCACATTCGTTTTATTGCTCGCCTGGTACATAGTAACATACCATATGATATTTTAAAATAGTTAGAGGTATCATTGCTTTTACACATATTAGGCAGCCACTTACTTTTCACTCGCGAATTGAGCTCTCAATAAATTTTTACTACATAAAATAAATATTTACACTACTTTCATTGGAGGGCACTGTAGATTTTAGTTTCATTTATAAGTCTTTTGCTTTGAGGTTGTTAGGAGTTTTCTGTACATCCTTTTGATAAATACCACCCTAATATATACATGCTTTCGTAAAATATTCAACAGGTTAATTTTTTATTTTTTTTAATAATAGTTTTTTAGAAGCTGAAAACTATTTTCTAAAATAATTTTATATTTATTTTTCTTAGCAAAAATTTAAAGTGTGGTAATTACTTGTAGATTTTTTTCCTTAAGTTCTTATTAATTAAAAAACACCAGCTATCAGAATTTATAAGAAATGGGCTCATAAATTCACTTAAAAAAATGCTGCTGATGAAATTGTAAATATTGCTTAAACGAAGCATTAAATATATTCATATTATAAAGTTATAAAAACCTTATAAATTTACAAGCAATGAATAAAAAAAATGGTATTCAATAAAAGTGTTATCAATAAATGTATTGAGTCGATGTACGATCTAGTTAATAAATTTATGTAAATACACATACATGTGTATAGAAACTCCCCATTATTATCAGGAAAGAGACTCGCACGATTCTTGTGTAAACAGATAAGCATTATTATGTATTCGCATGTATATAAATAAAGACAGTTCTTCTTGAACGTACCCCTAGGCTATTGAATAATTAAAAGTTTCAGGTCCCTCTTGTTTACAAGTCGTCCGATTAATGCTTACATTCGCATCAAAGATTTTAATATTCCGAGTGAATTAATTATTATTTTACGTATGTCTCTACAAATATCGTTATTTTTATTTGCTAAAAGATTTAATGCACAAGCTTTTAATTTAAAAAATAATCAAATTTAAATATTTAATAACGAAGATCTGCATTAAAATCGGTATACAACATTAAATTTTGAGCTTAAGATTCCTGCACCCATGCCATTTTCTTCTTCAAATTTTTTATTTCTTTTTCGTTTTTTTATTAAATTAGAAATTTTTTTTGCAACTTATCAGAGTAGTCTCGCGTTCTTTATTCAATTTAGAAAATTTTGGCATAAACAGTTTTTTAATTTAATCAAAAATAAGGACATGAGTTGGTGAGAAAAATTTTGAGTACCCTTTTTTCGGCAAAAAATTTTTCTGACCAACTCATGTCCTTATTTTTGATTAAATTAAAAAACTGTTTATGCCAAACTTTTCTAAATTGAATAAATAACGCGAGACTACTCTGATAAGTTGCAAAAAAAATTTCTAATTTAAAAAAAAACGAAAAAAAATAAAAAAATTGAAAAACAAAATGGCGCAAGTGCAGGACTCTTAAGTAGAATTATTTCAAACATGTTTTTTTCAAGATAAAGAGGTTATTTATATATACTTTCTTGAAATGTTATTTTAAAAAAACTTAGCTCGAAATTCAGTGGACAAAGAATCAAGTAAAATTCTTATTTTCAGTTAAAGTTTACATTTATAAAGAATTTTGCAGTAAAAATTTATATCAAAAGAGTACTTAAATTAGAATAATTCATAAATTTATCTAATAAAACGTTCCTTTATATATTATCAAAAATGCATTTCACTTTCGAGAAAATATTTGAAATGAAAGTTTATTGCGAATTGTCTTAATCGTTATTTTTAGAAGATAATAAAATATTTAAAAACGAACGCGTGAAAAATAGTTTTAAAAAATGTTTGCTTGCTATTATACATTTGGAATAAATTTTATAGAGTGAGAGAATTGAAAATTAAAATTTTTTTAATGCGTAGCTTCACTCAGACTCATTACTATTTAATGATAAGCGAGTAAAATATATGTGCTTTTAATAATATATAAATATGTCTAAAACAATGTTATATAAGAGAGAAAACACCTGTGCACGACTGAATCCTCATCAATCACAAACATACTAAAATTCATATACACCTACAATCCACATATATATAAATTCAATTTCCCAATTTTCTTTCATACAGTATGTGCATGATGTATTAGCTCAAAAAGTATATAAGA
The DNA here is from genome assembly GCA_022575985.1 of Anagrus nilaparvatae. Classification (NCBI taxonomy): domain Eukaryota; kingdom Metazoa; phylum Arthropoda; class Insecta; order Hymenoptera; family Mymaridae; genus Anagrus; species Anagrus nilaparvatae. The sequence continues at coordinate 25,529,398 of JAKSXM010000231.1, read as the reverse complement.
ATGCATTGTTTTATGTTGCTACGACGATTAAAAAAGAGATACCTAGCTATTAAATAAAATTTTTGACATTTTATTGACAAGCTTATTTATTGCTAATCAACCTTTTTTTATTACCTTGTAAATAATGTCCAGAAAGCTTTTTTAATCAAATTTTCGCAAAATCTTCCAGAATTTGTTTTATTGTTTAAAGTATTTTTAAGAATTCCAACAATAAAATGCACTTTCATGATAAAAGGAAATAAGTTTTTATTGTTATTTCAATATTTTAAAAATTGTCCAACAAATAGATACAGAAAACATATTTGTCGGTATCCTTTTGATATTAAAAATTATTGAAAATGTCAAAATTTTATTAAAAAAGTTAGCGAAATATATCGAACGTAATACTTTAGACTGTCCATTCCTGAATTGAAAATTAATGTTATAGAAGAAAATCTAATATTTTTATTATCAAAATTTCTTTTTAGAAAAATAAAAAAATCGATACACACACTATCTAACGTATTTACAATAAAGAAAAAGTTACAACCTAAAGTAAATACGAGTTCATTCTCTCTCTTTTCATCTTTTTATATGTACGTTTTAGAAGTAACAACAGTAAACACAATCAGGAACTAAAAAACTTTTTTTTTCTCGAATTTTATGCTAGAAAGTTTGTTAAAGCTTTAACTTAAAATGTAAGAAAATAAGAAGAAAAAAAATGTTGTTGTTCGCTATAGATTTTATTTACTTTAGTTAATAAATTAAATAATTAACTAAATAACACTTCCATTTCAATTTTCGAAAATTCAGTCTCTCTATTTAATATTCACACATTCTAATTTGAATTCGGTACTAAAGCACTTCAGCACTTGGAGAATCGTGCATACTATATGAGCACATATGTATATAATTACGTGATCAGTGCTTTTTAGAGAAATATTCACCTGTACATTAGACTGCTAATTATTTTATCCAATACTGAAATAAGGAAGTCTTAGTTAGTAACAAATTCTCGACTTCTCGAGCCACTTTTATGCTATCACTAGAATATTTTAAGGATTAGTTTTTTTTATATTGATCTTTTTTATTTAGAACTTTAAACATCGTAAAAAATGTCTTTCATTAAATTTTGGAAAATTCTAAGACAGAATTTTTATTGTTTTTATTTTTTACTTATAAAATTTATGAAAAACAAATAAAGATTTAAAAATAAATAATAGCTTCATTGAATGGCCTGAGAAGAGTCACACAAAGAAAGCATATTTAAAATTTGTTTTATTTTGAGTAGAATTCTAGATATTAAAAAAAAACTGAGTTAACCATATTACTTACTTCTTTAAAGAATTGAGTGTATTAAATTTATTGTGCAATTACTTGAAAATATCAATACTCCTAAGTTTACCAAATATTTAATTTTATTAATATGTGATGATTTTTCAATTTTTAGTCAGTAAGAATAAATTCTCATTTCTGTTTTTATAATGAATTGCAAATATCGCACTCTTTTTCGGCATCTAAAATTTAAAAAAAATGTAAAAAAGCCATGGTTTAATATATAAACATCTAAAAGCTTATATATATATGGAAAATATAATAGAATATATTTGTATGAGTGCAAGCTTTTAACAATTATAAGTATGGCAGGACATTTTCAAAGTTTCATTGTGTACACCTACATAAAGTGAGGTGAAATTTCTCTCAATGTAAATATATATGGTTAAAATTTTGATAATAACATTATGATATATATAGGTAAACCACTTTTAAAGGACACATCAGGTGTGTGCGATATGTTAAAATATTTTCAAAGTCAATGTCAGACAAAAAATTTATTCATTTTCACATTTTTTAAAATTAAATTCAAATAAAAAGACAGAATTAATTGGGTATTTACTTTATATCTTTTGATACTTTGTTTGTTTGGGCGCAGTTAATTGAAATTCATTGATTACCATTTTAGGTAATATTGTTTTATTTATTTATATAAATAAATACACACACAAACGATATATTGGCCTGGAATTAATTTAAAAATTTTTTTGCTATTTTAATTCCTCAGGCCAAATGCATTAATACAACAATAATTGTATAGGCAAAGTGTAAAAGTACTTTAATTAATTGAATTTTTTCTTTCAATTTCTCACATTCGATAGTGACTAATTTTTGAAATGCTAATTCAGTTAAAGTACAGTCTAATGTATAAAAATTTCTTTTTTTTACTTTAAGTGAATTTCTGCTACTATATAAATTCGCGTATAGTAATTTTCAACATATTCAGGAGAGTAATTAGTGTTTGACAAGGTACTTTTAGCCTAATAATTTTATATACTCGTTTTTCTACTTTCCTTTTAGCATGTATGTAAAATATAAGAGAAGAAGCAGCAACAAAAAACATACGCCCTTTTTTTTTCCTGCTGCACAGAGTATAAATTTAAAAAACGTATATTTAAACATTTTTTTTCATATAAATTGAAATATATAATTATAATTAAAATATTATAAAGTAAACATATTAAAAAAATAATAATCAACTTTGCATGTCTAATTAACTTTTCTAAATAACAAAAAAAACTTGTTGTCTTACGTAATGTGTAATTATTATTAAATAATTCATGCAGATATTATTTTCAACGGTTTAATACGTATAATCCAAACTGTCATATCTTTCTCTGTTATTTTAAGGAAAAGGACCTTGCGTGATTTTTCAGAAATTTAAACTCGGTGTGGTTAAGTGAAGAGAAGCCCTTTTTGTACTTTTTATAAAAAATATGATAATGCATAAATAAAGTGCGCTGGTAATTTACAAAGACATTAATAATATTGTCATCACTTTGTTTCTCTACAGTTATTTGTACTTTATTAGGCTTTCAGACTGCTAAATTTTACATCTACATTTTGCATGTTATAAATGTATAATTTAATTACTTTATTTCCTTTTCAATAAGTTAAGTGTATAACAAAATATTCATTTTTTATTTACAAGGTTACACTTATTCTTGTAATAATTTTTCTTTTTTATTTATAGTCTTGTAAATTAAATATTCATTTTCATTGCATTTTTCTTTTTATACTCATTTTTTGAATCCTTTTAAAATTTGAGTTTAAGAAGCTTCAATTACTGAAATGAAAAAATTCAAATAATCTTACAACATGCTTGAAATAATTGAAGAATTGAAACAAATTTTACTACAAGCTAAAATTGCAATAAAAAAATACGCAAATAATCCAAAGAATACTTCATATATTATCAAAATAAATTCAAGACAAATAAGAATATGAATTGCAAATAGTTACCACCGCACCGGCAAAGAAATTGAATACAAATAGAGCTTTGCGTTCTAGACTGACGTTAGATTATCTAAATTATCCAAGATAGTAAGCACACGTGGTACCGCAATCAGTTGTCTTTTAAATCGTCTTATAGAGAAATAGAATTCAAGAGACTTAAGCTTCATCAAAAAGGCATAGCATGTAGGTTAATAAAATTAAAAATAATATTCAGAATGCGTTTATTTCTTATAATCGGATTATTAGCAATTACCTTAAGAAGCGATCTTTTGATACACGTTTGCTTGAGTATTAGAAATATATTCGTAGAAATGTAAACTCGCAAAAGCTCGTACTGAGCCAATTAGGAAAAGGAGGTCTATGTAAGACGCTTTTCGCATTACAACCGAATGGAGATATAAGAAAAACAGCTTTATTGTTATTATTGTTATTATTTTCACAACATAAAAGGCTTGTATTTAGTTAGCATGTACATAATAATGATTATTTTCTTATTAAAGGTATGTGAGCGTATGCGGGAGAATAATCATATTTGTTTTAACTATTTTATGTATAGAAACATTTTCATTTTAATTCTACAAGTAAAATTATACTGTTTTCTGTATATATCAGACTGGAACTGATATAGAAATTTTATTTTAAAAAAAGCTCTTGACGATTTTTAGAGCTTTTGTTGTTTTTTGAACACACAAGGGGAGATCACTAAATTTGGAATATCAATCATATCAAATATGTAGTTAGAGATTCGTTTATTTTGTAAAAAAAAATCCAGATACTCTCTGTTCATATCAATCGGCCTCTTGGCTTAGAAACATAAAGTTCGTGTTTTAAAATATACCAACTTCCATTTGGTCTGAATATTGAAAAAATTAAAAGTTATGTAACAAAGCATTATCGAATTTATAAAATAGTGGTCTGGCTGATGTATAATTTTAAAATGTTCATTATAAACAAAAGCAAAATTTTGTTCTTTTGTGTTATCGTATTTGCATAAAACTAAAAATAATGATTAAAAAATAAAAAATCCTTTTTCGTTTGAAGAATAAGATTATTTGAATAAAAATATTATTTTATGAAATATGGACGTATGCAGACACATTAGTATTGGATAGAGAGCAGAGCCGTATAATATATATTATTATAGGAAAATCTTTAGATAATCCTGAATAATGCAACGAATGCAATTGCACGATCTCTGATATAATATAAAGTATAATAGTAGACGTGTTTAGTCACTGGTCTTATCGGCTTACCATTACCTTACTTTTTCAAAATTACCAATCGATTTCCTCAATTTTTAAGCAACAATTTTATATATTTACTTCTATCGGAATTTATTCGATACATTTTTTCCTACTTGAGGAATTCGAAAATACTCTGCATTCCGCAGTTTATATAAATAAATCGTTAAAATTTCCATGACAATATCATATTTTAATAAAATGCTCCAACCTTCTACAAATATTAAATATAAACTCCAAACTTTTACCATACTTTTAAACTTACACTCTTCTCTCGTTGGGCTTAAATTTTTAAGCAATTTTCACTTATTAACAACAAAAAACTGTAAGTAAGAGTTTTTTAAATTTTCATTTATGCGAGTCAAATTTATTTAAAATTTCAGTTTGGACATAAGTCTAAAAACTTTTAAAACTTAAGTAAAAAGCTTTTTGAATTACAAAAGTAAAACATAATTATTATTTTTTAAAACTAAAGAAACTAAAGTTAAATTAAACTTGACAATTTAATACAAAAAATAATTCTTAACTTTTAAAATTTCGTACTAAAAATAAAAATCTAATTTAAAAATTTAAAATACTCTTCGCTTAAATCCAAAAAATTAAAAAAGTAATAAAGAAAAAAAAGGGAAAAATACTTTCTCATGCATTAAAAGCTCCATAGTGAACTTAATTAACTGACAAAAGAATAATCTCTGCTATTAGTTACACAAATTTATACAGCATTACAAAGGAAATAACGAAGATAATAATTTTTAATGAAATATCGAAAAAATTTCATTTTAACAAATTAACCGTAATATAAAATAAAAAAAACACAAACTATATATTTTTACCGCAATAAAAAAAATGAAAATTAGAACTCATAAGTAAAGTAAAGTAAAAAAAAAAAAAAAATTGTATTTCCTCGCGAGATTTATTCAATGCTAACGCAAGCTCGAGGATATACATTTTCCCCATTTCCGAGTGGTTCCCCGTTTTTACTCGTTTTCTACTTCGTCGAAGTCGCGTCTCGTTATACTTTTTTTTTTATTTTTCTATGCACTTTTATATGAAATAATAATAACAACACGTAGACATTTGCAAAAGGGCGTAAAATCTCTTTCGCGCTTATTTCTTCTTTAAGGCATAACGTGTAATTGCGCGCATAATTTAAAGGGCCAAAGCCTGAGGCGAATGTTTTAACACCGCAAAAAAAATTGAGAATAAAAAAACATACTTACTTTAAGGAAAGCAATGCATACATTCGTCTTCCTTAAAATGTTTTTACATAGTGTGGTAAGCAAAAAACATGTAAATTTAACTTGTTTTTTTAAAAAAAAATTTACTTATTTTATTTCATACGAAAATTTATACATTCATATTGCAAGGAGAAAGAAGGAGAATTATTATATTTTCGTAATATTTTTGGTTATTTATATGTGTTGCGCTTGAGAATAATCAAATGATTTAATTATACGTTGTTATGGTACATTTACTTTTTATTTTATATAAATTTATTTTTCATATTTAATCAATTATACAGCTTTTTTTTTTGAAAATGTTTTTTTTATATGTAGGTTTAATTAATTTTTAATACATGTCGTAACTTTTAATGAGAATAATTATATATGCGAGATTCCACACCAATTTTTGAGGCTCTTAGGAAAATGTTTTGGGGTTGGTAAAATTTTTCCATGGCTACTTCAGCTGAAATTGAATGCTCTTCACGTTGTTTCAAATTCTTACATAGACACATTGTTATCAATAAATCGAGGTCAAATATCTCAATTTCAAAAAAAGACGATACATCTAGTGCTCGTTAGAGAGCCGCCTTAATCAAGTTAATTTTATAAAAAATCTCATACATTTGACATGGAATAAACTATATATGTTCATAGATATAATATTATTGAAAATTAAATTGAATTAAAAAGTACATTACAATAAAGTTAAAAAATAAAAAGCACAGACTTACAATATTACTCACCTGACGTAATAATTAGTTTTACTACTAGAGCAATGTGAATGAAATTTTAATTCAACTTTTCATAAAAAGGTTTTACATAATATTTCTTTGTACTTTCAGTAAAAAAAAAATTTTTTAAACAAATACTTTTAAAAGAAAAATAATTTCATATAATTCAAATACGATACATTAGATTTCATTTTTTTTTTTTTTAATGTTAAAACGAAAAAAAAGGAAATAAAGAAAAAATTTAGCAGGCTTTACTTATTCTTAATATGTTTGTCTGCAACATACCTCTTACAGTTATAGTCATTTATTATTCTTGAATTTTTACAGAGAAAAAAATTTATATAGCAAAATTTTTCTTCTTCACGTATAAAAATACCAAAAAAATACAGCTTTGCACTGCAAATAACAAAAAAATTTTATTAAGAAATTCAATTTTTCTAAAATTTTTTATAATATGTCTTTTTCGCGTGTTTTTTTTCCTAGATTTTACAATAACAAAAATTTATTAAAAATAACTAAATCAGTTCACTTTTTTTTATTTTTAAAAAAATTTTAGATCATAACTCAAGAAATATTAAAAAATAATTTTTTTTTAAACTGAATAAGTAAAATTTATTTTTCAATGCACTTTTTAATTCTATGCTAAATAAATTAATTTTTAATTATTTAATTTTACGAAAAAATAAGTAAATTTTCGGTTTTTTTGGAAGTTTACTAAATTTCTAAAATAACGATTTTTATGGAATACCTATAACAGGTCGTTTTTTATAACTAAAACAAATTATTTAGGCACCCAGGCTTACGAAAATAAAATTTTCGCTCTAGGCTAACCTATATATTAATAAAATTTACTAAATTTTCGTAAGATAGACTATTTTTTTTGTCATTTCAAAAGCACTTATATAAAAGAGTATAAAATTTTTAGTTTCCCTAAAATATTAATTTTAAATAATATATGATTTTTTCATCAAGTATATAGACTATGCTCTCTGAAAAAAGTATTTTGAAATTAATTTTGTTCAATAAATGAAAATTTTTTCCTCTACAAAAAAAGTTTATCTTTTATCTTTCCAACTTGACCCGAAATGATCCGTATATATAATGCATACAAATAGAATAAGATATTAAAACAATCGTAATAACAGTTTACGTATGTAAAAAAAATTTAATTGAAAAATTTTAATTTAAATGTCTTATACACATTTATGCAGGATAAAGTTCTTAATTTGTATGTCATATGCAACGCAAATCACAATGAAAGAATGAAAGAACAAAAGATTTACATAATTATAAGTGTTGTTATGAAAAGGAAAAGAATACTTTTGTAAATAAAAGGGTTTGTTGCATCTGAAACTTGTACGGTTCAATCATTCGAAAGGAATGCAAAAACCAAAAAATATGACTGAAATAATTTTATTTATTTAATCTTTATTGCGGCACAAGATAATAATCAATAAAAATACATAAGATTAAATACGTTACAATCCTTAAAAATTATTTTTTTATAAAATTAAATTTTTATTCAGAATTTACATGCCAAAATTAATGTCTCTTTTTTTCCTTTCATTTTTTAAGAAGCTTTGAAAAAAAAGGTATAACTGTATTATTTACTTAATAAATCGAGTTGATTTTATAAAAAAATTTGATATTGGGTGTTAAATGAAGAAAGAAAAATTAATATGTTAATAAAAATTTTTAATTTTCAACAAGAGGAAATTCTGTACTTTAGCTGTAGGCTGACATAATTTAAAAAACACTGCTGTTCAATTCTCTGGTTTGGTAAAAATGGATTTGCACTTAAACAAGAACCATTGCATATCGCATAATATGACCTATACAACTGATAAATTTGAAGAAATTTCATTTTAAAAACATAGTCCAGACATAGTGTGCTTATATTTATAAATATATTACATAAGATAAAAATCTTGTTTTTGTATCGCACATACTTGACACCGCACTTTTACTTTTTTCTTATGCATAAAAGAAATTTTTTCGTTTCTTTTGAATACGCAAATATATGAATTTATGCATTATTTTGCGTATAATGGATGATGAAGTATGTTTTTGATATGCTAAAATATATTCTAAAATTTTTCGACTTTCTTTCGGCCTAAGTAAACAATTAAATATGTTTCTCATTTTACTGCATAATCTATTATAATGTTTTTTTGAACAACAGGGGTATGTTTAGCATGTTATATGCTATCGATGGTTACATTATATTATGATCAATGGTAATCCCCTCAATAAGAGAAACATTAACCCGTACTTTTGGAACATTATTAAAATCCTAAGTAGTTTTATCAGAAAAAGTCGATTTTTATTCATACTTTGTGCTCTAAAAAGAACCTAAATAATTTTTAAAAAAATAAAATATTAATTGTTTATTTTTTTATTTAATTTTGAATACAGCAAACGCGCTTTATTTTTTTAGATAGAAAGTAGAAATGTTGAAACTTAAAAACTAGATGGCGTCTTAGTTTCTCACAAAAAAAATTTCATTTAAAAGGTATATAATATCTGATTTCTCATTCCTTAGATGTTATTTTCACTAGTTTAAACAATTTTTTTATTACTCCCTACTAAATTTATTACCATTTTTGGTTTTCCTGTTTGTCTGCATATTTTTCAGACTGCTTATAATATTGTTATGATTACCATTTGACTTGAGTTAATTTTTTACGCTTATATTATGTAATTTAAGAATCTTGAGTATCGTCAAAGAACCTATACTAAATATAATGCTTCGAAAAAATAATTGAAACTAGAAAGAAAGGCTACTAAAGCGTCTTTGTCACATTAAATTTTAATACCTGTTTAAGAATTGTTATTATAGTTATTATTAATGGCAGTGCTGATATAGAAGCAATTTCAAATGATAAATAGAAAAGACTTGTTTTTTTATTCTCATTTTATTAGTTATACTTTTTTCAAACTCAGTTGCTGATAAATTTTTATAATAAGCATTTTGAATTTAGGCAAAGTTTATGAAAATAATTTCGTGAGCAAGTAAATCTTGTTAGCTTCATTATTGTTTTGCTTTTTTTCAATAACGATATCATGGATTGAGCCTTTGGTGGTTTGGTTAATAACGTCGCATTTTCAATAATAAGTAGAAATATTCAGCATGCAACCGGAAAGAAAGGAGAATTCCGCCTAAGGTGCATTAAATAAGTTATAAGAAAATTTATTATACAGTAAAATACCTCTAAAAAACTAGAATTTCAATTATCCGATATTATATGCTTTATCGATCTATTTTTGCATAAGAATTACTTCATTATAAACTATTACGGAAAAACAACACCTCAAGAAATCATTCCTTTTTTTTATTATCTTGAAAAAATAAAAGCTTTTTTACTTCTTTTTCTTCATTAAAAAAAGAAAAAATAAGTTTTCCGAGGTAGGAGATACTTATTATCTTTATAATCTTGGATAATATTTTTCTCAACTTTTATTTTAAATACTAAAATATCGAATGAAGATGTAATTAGCAATTAGAAACGGATATATATTAAAAAAAAATTCATTCCGATGATGGTTTTTAAACTCAAGTTAATTAATAAACAGAAGCAACAAAAAATAATTATCAAGTTTTCTATATGGGCGATTCCTGACTTGAATACTCCTTGAACAATTTTAAAATAGAAATTTTATTGCACGAATTTTATCATAATTTTGATTACCTATATTTTAATACTACGAATGTACGTAATTACATTAAAAACCTGCTTCAATAAAAAAATCTTTACCAAGCAATTATTTAGTTACATGTTTATCAGTAGCAACAGCATTAACTTTACAAAAAATCATATATAAATATAATAGGATTTGAACGTTTAATTACTTCGTATAATTTTATGTTTCATTTTTTTTTAAATAAAATAAATGTAATAACGTTGTCAATTAAAATTTGTATTAGTCTGTTAATTAATCTATATTTCATAGAGTCGTAGAAAACTAGAAATGAAAACAAATTATTCGAGTAAAGTTAATTATCGATTCGAAGGAAAAAGAAATTATTTATATAAAATGAAGTTTTATTAATTTTTCACGTGAGAAGCCAACGAAATCGAGACGTCATGACCGATATATCGAAAGAGGCGAAGAAAAATGATTGAAAGAGGAGAGAAAAAAGATTAGTTTTATGATTAAAACGCGTAACCTGCTGCTGCTGTTGAGCAAGCGTTGACAAATTACCATCAGAATGTACATAACTCGTGCATAAGACATTGACCGACGAACTGAGTTGGAAGTTATAAATTACTGAAATGCATCTTATGGATATATTACAGCTAGCGCTTTTATAATTAACAATAAATATTCCGGATTAAATTAATTCTTTAAAATTTCAAAATAAATAAACGGAGACGAAAATGCCTGGATAATAAATTATGTGGAAAAAAATGTGATTACTCAATTAAAAATTTTTTTAAAGAAACTTTTACTTTTTTTTAAAATAAAATATCTATATCATTTATTAAGCAAATACATTGATCTTTTTCACTGGTTGTACGTTTTTCATATTTAAACACGAAAGTATAAATGAATTCTCACTTATCGAATGACAGGTTCAACGATGTAAAAAGTAAATTTAAGATCCCCTGTTGTGCGGATAATATAAAATCGCTCTTCACGACATATTTTTCTTTTTTTAACTAACTTCATGGGTAGGAACCCATGCACAAACTTTATTTATACATTTTTTAAACACGCAAGTATGCATAAAATATCTTAAATGTAAGAACCAATTACCAAAATATATATTTTATTTATGAATAATATTTTCTGTCCTTTTTTACTGCAAGCGAAAACAGAAATTTTTGTGAAAAAGATATCACAGATCAATAAAAACAAAAAATTTTTTTAAGAATGCTTGAAATCATGGACATAAAAAAAATTTTTAGTTTATTTCAAAGATGATTTATAAAAACTGCTGAATTATAGTATTTAAAAATGTTGTTTAATTTGATTTAATTTTTAATTTAATTTCTTATTATTTACCAATTTTGATATTATTAACGTTGGCATACTCTGAGATGCATAGTGGAGCAGTTTTATTAAAATAAACATATCGCTCCGCTGATGCAACAGAATCGTCTGCTTTTGTCAAGCAACTAAAAAATCTTGATTCATAATCTCAGTCGCTTCTGTAAGTTATGATTAATTAATTTACTAAATAGGAGTTTTAATTTTTTTTTCTTAAACTTACATTGTGAAATTCTTATTATATGTAAACCATATAACTGAAAAATTTAAAAAAAATCGCAATACCTTCTTAATCCATCATCAAAAAATAAAATATATTTGACCATATTGATTTTACTTTCAAAATTTTGCAAAAAAAACCTTAAGAAGGGGTAGTTGTTGCTGACTTAAGGGTGATATCCTATTTTTCAGTTCTTTTGGATACCGGATTCGGATTCAGCGACCCAAAAAACATATAGTAAAGCAAATCTCATCCTGTCAACAGGTTTCGACCCCCCCCCCCCCCGAATTTTGACTAGAGTATTAGTTAATTATTCAAGTATATTAGCTTTGTTTTATTAATTTAAATTTTATTTTAGTTAAATTAATATGATTTATTAATCATTGCATTAACTTGATTATACTGTAGCTTAAAATCGCAAATTATATTTGAATAATTTCAAGTTAATTCTAAGATAACATTTTAAATTAATAATTAAAAAAAATAAAATTATACAATTGTATAAATAATACTATTGTGTTTATTTTTATTTCGCTTCTGAAATTAAACAAATTATGATTAATATTAGAGTAATGACTGTTTTTATGTCTGAAACACATATTTACCGATTCGAGATTCGTACCTTTTTTTCGCACCAAAAGCTAGAATCTCTCAATAGTTTACCATGAATATTATGATATCGATCCACTGTACTGACTTCCCAAAAGGCTAAAATCAATCCCTATTTATGAATTCAAACTTAGAGATTCCATTTTAGAAGTAATTAAGTTCTTGAAAAGCAACTCTTATACGCTTTTTTTCGGTTTACAAACCAACACATAAAAGTGTCTTAAGGTCTTACGTACGTCAGGAATTTTACCTATCGGCATCTTTGTCTTACCCACGTATAAAAGTAAGGATTGCAACTTCAAATAAATAAAAAAGTTTTTTCAATATTACTTAATTATTACTATTCAAAGCTTAAAAATGAATTTTATTAACTTAATTTTGGCATTAAATAAATTATTTATTATTTAAACAATATTATTTAATTATTTATAAATAAATAAAAAAATATAAAAAATATAATAAATGACTCTACCTCAATAGCAGAATAAACGTTCATTTTTTAACATTTTTTAAAGTAAAACCATAAAAAATGACGGTCGATTGTAAATTTTAAGGTCTCTTTTTATTTATTAGGACATTATTTATCAACTCATAAAAAAAAATATCTAAGTTTTGTATTTTGAATGCTTTTTTTTCATTTTTTTAAATTCCCCATAAGAGCCTGTGTTAATTTTTTGTTTGTTTATTTATTTACTCAAAAACTGTGCGGTCAATTATAAAAAAAAAAAATACGTGTAAAATTAAATTATATTTACTTCACTTTCTCCAAGTTTTAGCTTTTTTTTTGCATTTTGATTCGGACGTACGTAAGACCTTAAGTCAGTATTAAAATAAACTGAATATTTTTTGAAAGTGAAATGATTTGTTCTTTTTTTTTAAAGTTACAATTATTTTTTTTATTTAATAATATTTTTTTGTATATACATAGCACATAAAAGTATATGCTGTAAATAATTTATTCATACAATTTTATATTAGCATATTTAAAAGTATTATTTAAACAACTTATTCCTATTTAACTACCCTAAATACAAGTTTAATTAATTCTCTTTATTTTATAAATAAATCAAAAGTTTGCTTAAATATAAAAATAGATATTAAATAAATAAGTCAAATTAAATTAAATTAAATAAATTAATGCTCGTGCAATTTAAAAAGTGACTCCTGTAAGTTAACAAAATATATAAAATATTTATTAACTTTTTTTGCAAATTTACTCATTTTTCGAAAATATTCTATTTTTTTTGTTAATCTACAGGAGTTAGTTTTTACAGTGTAATAATCAATATTTTTGTTCATTGTTACTGATCACATCATTATTGAATTCTTATACAATGCAAAACAAATTCAAAATAATGAACCATTTACTATGTAATATTTGCTTGTACAATAGATAAAATATGCTTCATAATAAAACAGCAAATTAAAATAATTTATCAATGCCCTTATATATCAATAATTTTTTTTGAGAATGTGACATTAGCTTTATTTTAATTAAGTTTTTAGCATAAATGTTCAAAATATTTATTTCTTTACAAAATTAATAATAACTGATTTTTCTACTGGTACTATCACAAACGTATTTAATTTTATTTTTCGAAAGCTTATGCAACCCTATTCCTCTTTTTCGTCTTTCTTCAATTTTTAGTAAACTTTCTGTAACTTTACTTATATGAGGATCAAGATCATAAGTTATTAATTTTATTCCCAGGAAACCACCTGAATAGGTTGCTCCTTTATGGTATATTCCAGCTCCCGACAGTGGCACATGAGGATAAGGTTCAACTGTTTGTGTATCGATAAAGGGAATAGTACTTTGCCCAATGTCCTTATATAAATCTGATATTTGAAACTGAACAAATTTATTAGCTTCAGAGTTGATTCCAGTTTTTACTCTTATGTCAGTCGGTAATGGTGATTTTTTGAGTTCTATTTCGGTTCTGCAAAAAAATAACCACCAAATTCATCAAGTAAATATCAAACTATTTTGAATGAAATATTTTTTTACCTAAAAACGCTTGCCAAAGTTTTTCTATGCCACGTACTCGATTCAGTAATTAATTTACCAGTTGCGAAATCAAATTTCGTTGTTTGAATTGATAATCTAAGCGCTCCTTTGATTCTACGGTTCATGTTTGACAATTCAAATTTAATTCCAGTTAAAACAAAACCTGGATCGGCATCGATGTCATCTAAATGCACGTAGTTTCTATCGGTATTAATTCTGTAGGAATGTATTCTGTCATCAATTGCTTTTACTTTTTGAATGTCTTTCCATTGAACTGATGCTTCATTAATTAGTCCATTAGGTTCCAGATAACCTTCTTGAATTTTAATACTTAGAATATTATTTTCATTCACAAGTTTAACGCCTGTTATAACTCTGTTTAAAATATAATTTAATGTATTTACATCAAGTTATCATAAATTTTTTAACTTACTTGTTTTCATGAATATTCGAAAGAGACTCTTGTAAATTAATTAAGTTATTGTCTTTGGATCCAACGCATGTGCACAAGCAATTATAACATTCAAAAAATGTTGCTTCTAAGAAATTTGACCATCGACTCTGACCAATATGATACCACCAAGGAACTTTTAACCTTTTAGTTCGCATATTTATTGTTTTAATTTTTCCTCTGCAACTGCCTTGATTTCCAAATTTATTATCATTGAACTCTAAATAAGTATACTTTTCTTTATCATCCTAAAAAAGCATGCAAAATAATATAACAAGGTTTAAAAACAATAATTTTAATCTAATCCCAGTAAACTTACCAGAACACAAACTTCCACTTTATCAGCCTTTAAAACTTGACAATCTTGAATAGTTCCATCTGGACATTTTCTAAGATCATCAAAGCATTTTCCATCCTTACAAGATTTACTTATTAGTGCTTGACTGCATTTATTTTTTTTGCTGCATTCTTCATTTTCAAAATCTTCCTCGTTTATCAAAAATTTTTGGTATACTGTTAATTCAGCATAGTTAGCTGTATTATAAAAAAAAAATGATTTCGAATTTTAAATTTAATCTGCATCTCGATGTCAAAAATAAGACTTACAACTGTTGAATGTTTCTGGATTGCAAATCCAAAAATCTCGTGACGTAAATTTAATTGTTTCTTTCATGTCATTAATAATATCAGCTATTCTATTCTTAAATATATCCCGTTCTCTTTCGATATCAATAATTGCATCAGGATCTGTTCAACAAAATAAAATATTCAGCAAAAGTTTTTCATTAAAACTGATTATATTTTTACTTACAACTAGCACAAGATTCTAAATACTGGTATGAAAAATCTGTCATTAAATAAAATTTAAATTGCGTTAAAGCAACCTCTACGTATGCGTCAGCTATGAGTTGTTGCGCTGATTGTTTTTTTCCACAAGTTGTTGGCATTTTCTTAAATAGAAATATTTTATTACAAATATTAAATTTATTAATTTTTAACTTTTTGTATTTTCAGAAGTAAAATTCTTAAAAATCCAATAAAAGTAAACTTCACCATTTTATTATGCATTGTACTTTTAGTAAATATTCTAAAACATAGTCTAAATAAAATTTTGTTTATGTTCTTAACAAATCCACTTATTTTAAAAAAAATATGAACTTTAAAATACTAATTTTTAATTTTTTGGCCAATTTTTGAGATTTTTTGTCATATTTCTCATACACATTGCTCAATATAATTTTAAAAATAACTAGCAAGGACTTTAATGAATTTTCTAACTGATTAAGGACTCTAAAATAATAGTCCTTTTTAATTTATTTTTAATTTTTTAATACATTAACAATGGAGGTCGTTCTTAGTTATCGAAACTTTTCATTAATTTAAAAACAAGAATAGTAAAATTAACTTCTGTACAATTTAAAAATTAATAAATTAAATATTGGTCAATGAAACTAAAAAATGAGCTAATTTTACTAAAAAAATTGAGGTTTTAGTTTTATAAACAAATTTTATTGATAAATTTAACTG
This sequence comes from Anagrus nilaparvatae, assembly GCA_022575985.1. Classification (NCBI taxonomy): domain Eukaryota; kingdom Metazoa; phylum Arthropoda; class Insecta; order Hymenoptera; family Mymaridae; genus Anagrus; species Anagrus nilaparvatae. The sequence goes on along the minus strand of JAKSXM010000231.1, from coordinate 25,513,126 downwards.
AAAAGAGATAATTTTCTGGGCGACTATAAATCAGAAAAAAAAACAGTCAATAATTCCTATAAAGCGTAGCAGGAAAAATTTTGTATAGACTCATGATTACCTGTAGTTCTATTGCAAGATTCTTTAAGCAATGGTTGTACGTTTGGTGTAACTCTAACATTTTTATATACAAAGACTGCGAAGAATGCGATATAATATCATCAGATGCTTTAATGATTGTCATAGATTTGTATTTATGTTTATCGTTGGAAGCATATTTCTTGAACAAAGTAAATTGATTATGAACAGATCTTATTTTTTGTAACATTTCATTAATTTCGTCGTTTAATTTATTAATTTCAGTTACTCTGGTAATTATCGTTTGTACCATTTCGGCATTTGAAGATCTTACGTATTCGTCCAAATCCTCGATTCTAAACATAAATTGATCCATTCTATCAATTAATATTTTAACATTTGGATCATCATTATTGGATAAAAAATCTAATAAATACTTCGAAGTAACTGTTGCTGTTAACCTAACTAACAAATCACTAATACCTGCTGCAGCTATAGCATATGCTGACGTTTGATACACCAAAAGAAAACAAAGAATCATAAACGAACACATTTTTTTACAGCAAACCATTTTTATCAAAAGAAAATAATAAAAATAATTTTTAGGTAGTTGAAACAGTAGACGCAGTAATTTACAGACTATTTGTTATTTTTATCAAATTATAATCTAGCTAGATTGAGCTATGATTAAAATTATCTAGTTAGATAATAACTTTCTATATGTAAGACTAAAACTAACTTGGTTAAACATACTTAAATAAAATTTATATTCAGAAAGATTATTGAATTTTTAATTAATTCATCATGAGACATAAAAAAGTAAATAGAAAATCAAAAATTAATAATTTAATTCAAATATGCGTGATAGATAATTTAAGACATTTTTTTATTAATTTTTTTAGTACACAAGAAATTAATTACCATACATGTTCCGATACTTTGTGTAAATATTATTTTAAATATATGACTTAACCTAATTATTCGAAGTCAAATTTTATTTTACCAATGAATTTTAATATGGGATAAGTTCATAGGGAGGGGACTTGAAAAAGGCCTCAAATTTAAAGAAGACACAGTGCGAAAAAATGGACTAAAATTTCTCTCCCAATTAAATTTTGTTCTTTTGACTTAAATTTTGCAGCAAATTACTCGTAAAGAGGTCTGATCCGTAAATTTTTTGAATTTAAACTTTTTTTCTATTTAAAAAAAATTTTTTTTACTGATTTTTTTTATTTCTAAGGTCGTATATGCGTACATGTAAATAAAAAAAATACAAAAAATTAGGCACGATCACATAATATTTATAGAGTATTTTATCTTTACCAAACCTTAAAGAGATCCACACCCTAATAAATTAAAAACTATTATTTATTATATACATACTATTCATAAATAATGATTGGGATAAAATTTTCTTTGATCTGGGCTTACATAAAAATATTTAAAACTTAAAAAAAAAAATTTTTATTTGCATTTATAAAATTATAAGATTTATAATAGAAGAAGATATAATTTAATCGATAATAAGATATAGTTTCATCGATTTTTAACCTGATATTTCTATTTTTAGAATTTTTTAGCTACTTTTTTAAAATCAGAAACCAGTAATCACTTAAGTAAGTTAACTAAAATCTAGCTTTGTGACCAACTTCAAATCTATATAACTAAAATATAATAAGTAATTTTTAATAATTTTCGTTGAACGAAATTATTTATAATTTCAATATAATTTATGCTTAATAAATAATTATAATATAATTATCATGCACTTGCCTGAAGCTGGTTATGTTACTAGCGTTTTATAAACTTTCGTAAAACCTAATAGCACTGATTCAAAAAATCTAGTTTTTGCATAATTTACATAAAATTCAAATTTTTAAGAACTAAAGGAATTGAAAAAAAAAATAGTTGTAAAAAATAATTGTTGGATATTCCTGTTTAATTAATCTGCCAAAAGGCAGATTATTTAAATTTATAAGTTTTATTAAAAAAGTATTGTACAGAGAAAATTAATTTGAAAAATATTAAAGAATATAAGTAAAATATAAAAAAATGAAAAGAAAGCCTGGTTAATTTGACTAAAAATAAAACGAGGAAAAAGTTATTTTATTGTTCTTTTTTCCAGTCTAGAGACCATTGCAATACTTTTAGAACAATGGATAACAGAAATAGAAGAAAAGCTATTATCGGATAAGGTTAACACAAAAGTAAGCAAAATAAAAAACAAAAAAATTAAAATTAAGTATTTAAAGGTACTGGTGCATAGATTTCAAGATAAATCTTAAATATTAATAATTTTTAAAAAATAATTAACTTTTTTTCTCTTTAAAATAAAATTAAATATATAAATTAAATAAAACGAAGGTAAATTAAGTAGAAAAAGAATGTAAATTTTTTTACTTACTTTATCTTTTATTTTTTGAATTTTTTTAATTGGCATTAAAAATTAATATGAAAATGTCCAAACTTTTTGTCAATTTCAAAATTTTGGCAAAATTTTTATCATATTTAGTACATAAATTAATGAACATAATTAATATAAAAATTTTATTAAAAACCCATTGACCATAAATTAATATAATTGAAAATAAAAATTTTTTGTTTTAAAAAATAAATAATAAAAAAAAGTTTTCTTTAAATATTAAAAAAAATTTACAGTAAAAAAAGTTAAAAAAAAAAAAAAAAAAGATATGCCGAAACCCGGGATTGAACCGGGGACATTTAGATCTTCAGTCTAACGCTCTCCCAACTGAGCTATTTCGGCGGATGTCTAGAAGGACTTTAAAGAATTACCTAAGCCAAATAATTCTAATGTCAATAAAAAATATATTATTTTTTTGATAAAAAACAATTAATATTTAAATTTATTCAGTTTAATAAAAAAGTTTAATTATATTTTATTTTTTGATAAAAAAAATCTGTAATTAGAAGTTCTTAAAACTTGTATTTCAACATTCAGTATGACAGTTTCTAGAAAAGGAAGTTGCTATGACCGTAAGTAAGGAGAAAGAAAGAAGACAATACAGTAATGCATAGACATAAGTTATGTGGCACGCGACTTTTGTGGTTTTATATTAAGGTATAATACTTGCAACGTAACATTCTGGACGTAGAAATAGAGATATAAAGTTTTACGAGATCAAAAGTTTTAGTTTTGTTGTTCTTCTCAGCATATTGTAATACTTAAAAGTTAGGAGCAAGTCTAGGGTTGAATCTAATGAAAGTATAAGAAAAGTTTTAGAAAATTAAAACAAAATCATTCATTTTATGTGATATGAATTTTCAATTATTAATTGTACAAGAAATTATGTGCTATGATTATTAAACTGTAAATTTCATGGTACGATCAAGGGCACGATCAAAATTTATCTATCCGCTATTCTAAATAATATTAAATTATATTAATTTCAATTGAATTAATTAACATATCAATTCGATACGCTTAAGTTTTTTATATTTCTATGAAACATATAATTATTACTATGTGTACTTTTATTTATTAATACGTGACAGAAATAAAAGTATAGACAGATAATAAAATTTTTAATATTTATAAAATATATATATTAGACTGCTCGCGCTGTTTAAAAAAAATTTTTTTGAAAAAAAACCCGTTTGAGGCAAGCGGAATTATTCCACTTCTGGTTATCGGATTTCTTTTTCCTTGCTCAAGCAATTAAAAATTTCTAGAAACGTAAAGGAAATAGAAAAAAAAATTACTTTTCGCATCGTACCAATGATTGCATAATCTAAATGAGCGATATTTTTTTTTCAATTTTCTTTACGTTTCAGGTCATTTGCAATCGTTTGAGGAAAAAAAAATTTTTGCTTGCTGCAACTGGATTTTTTTTATTTTAAACGATTTGGAACAAAAAGAAAATTAAAAAAAAATCAGTTTTCAAAGCATGGTGGAACTTGAAATAGTATAGTTATGTTCAGAAAATTGTACATTGTAAAAAGTAACTTTCTTATATTAACAAAAAAATTAGATTATTTTCGAAAACTTAGTAAATTTTCGAAAAAATGTGTAAATATTCGAAAAAAATCGTATATTTACTAAATTTAGTATACTAACTAAAAATTCGAGTATTCTCGAGTTTTTTTTGTGGATTCGCAAGAAAAATTGATAATTTACCATTTAATGAAAATTTACAAAAAATAGTTGTAAGCTTCCGAAAAATAGTTGTGAATTTGCAACTTTTTTCGTAAAATCACTAAAAAAAATCGATAATACTCGAATTTTTCGAGAATATACTAAATTTAGTAAATTTACTATTTTTATCGAATAATTACAAAATTTTTTGAAAATTTACTAATTTTTCGGAAAAATTCAATTTTTTTTGTTAATCTAAGGAAGTTTCTTTTTACAGTGTACGTATAAATTACTTTCCAAACGAGGATGGTAAACGGTGATTCAGGGAATTCTTTATTCATTGACAAGGGCCGTATTAAATTTTTCTCAGTGGCGAGAAAACACGTCTTTTTCAGCTACGCAATGATTGGGAATTACTTACTTTCTGGCCATTGATCAGAAAAAGAAATTTTTAAACCAAAAAAAAGGAGTTTTGTTTTATACTTTTCTTTAATTATTGTTATGTTATTTTTAACCTTTTGAAAGAAAAGAAAAATTCTGGTAGCTGCAACTGGAAATCTCATTTAACTTATCCATAACGATTTCGTTAGAAAACTGAAAAAATTTCAAATATTTATTGAACTGGGAATTTCTCGGCATTCCGAATTTTCAAAATCATTCCACATTAATATCCAGACTAATATGTATTTTTATTTATTGATTATTTACTTAAGAAAAGGCATAAGTACATAGGAAAAGAAAGATAAGAAAAAATAAATTTGTAGTCAACATTCATTTCTCACTACATACAGAATCTAGAATCTATAATATTGAAAGCCAAAAAAAAAAGGAATAAAAATTGCATATACCTTAGAAAAAGAGACTCGAATTATGAATACAAATGTGTCTTTTCATTTCTCTATAATATTTCGCTGCAATTTTATTTTCCTCGTACATTGCTAATGCTGATTGCGATGTATGTTTTGAGAAAATAAAAAATAACCTCAAAAAATAGTCGAAATAAAAGGAAGTGCTTTCGAAGAGACGAAGTAAATTGGAAAGAAAACGAAAGGGCATAGACATAAGTTCTATAAAATATGAGGCGAAAATAAAGACGATCGGTACTATGTATAAGAAAGGATGAAAAAACCGTGACACGAATTCACGAACAAGAATCAGACGAGCGTGTTTCGAATCGAATAGTTACCTTATCTTTGCACTAATACTTTCTTTTTTATCTAAATATAAACTACCTACGTATACCCTTCAACAAAGGTTTTTCTCTTTGCCAAAGCGATAAGGGGAAGAATATAGATTTGATGGATAGAACTATAACTATAACTTTATATTGATTGATAAGAAGAGCAGTGACTTGAGGTTCTTATAAAAAAAAATTTTTTTTTTCCAACCACCTTTTTATTTTTATAAGATCTTTGACTACTTAAAGGTTATAATAATAAAAAAAAATAAAGTCTAATGTATTCTATCATTTTTAAAGATCTTTATATTTTTTTTACTTTATCCTTAAAAAGATGTTGACAGTTTTTCAATAATTCAATCTCATCAATTTTTTAATGTAAATTTAAACATTTAAGGTATAATATACTTAACGATAATGTACTTCAGATAATGGATTGATTTCAGTTTTATTTTGAACAAAAATACTTTTAACTCGTTTATTGTTTGATTTAACTTTCGGTCGTTAAAAGGTTTTTTTTTATTATGCTAGTTTACAATGGAAAATAATTTTTTGACATTTTTATTTAACAATTTTAAGGGATATTTTCCAGAAGCATAGAATGTTTGAAAATTTAATGTCTAAAATTAATAAAAAGACTCACTTCTTTTAATAAAAAGAAAGATTTAATTTATCTGAAAATCGAGAAGATATTTTTTTTACAATAAAATATTTACTGATTTACATGGAATTATATTACTAACCTTTTTTCGTATTTTAATTTTGCAATAGCCTGACTACCTATTTAATTCTTTGATGACCACATTGTAAAAAGTAACTTTCTTAGATTCACAAAAAAATAGAATATTTTTGAAAAATTAGTAAATTTTCGAAAATAATCATAAATTTACTAAATTTAGTATATTAACAACAAATTCGAGAATTCTCGATTTTTTCTTGTGAATTTATGAAAAAATTTGTAAATTAGCAAATATTTTTTGTAAATTTTCGAAAAAAATTGTAAATTATCAATTTTTCTCGTAAATTTACAAAAAAAAATCGGAAATATTCAAATTTTTAGTTAATATACTAAATTTAGAAAATTTACGATTTTTTTCGAAAAATTACTAATTTTTTAAAAATATTCTATTTTTTTGTCAATCTAAGAAAGTTACTTTTTACAGTGCATGGTTCAATCATATAAGCATAAAAAAGAATAGTAAAATTAACCTCAACAAATTTAGTAAACACAAATTAATAAATGTTGGTAAATATAACAAAAAAATTAGTAAATTTTTCTAAAAAAATTGAGATTTTAGTTTTATAAACAAATTTTATTAGTAAAATTTACTAATAATTTAAAGTAAATTTTAACCAATTTAAAATTAGTAAATAAAATCGTAATTTTAGTTATATTTATTAATTTTTTGTATCCTTTTTGAACACAAGTACTATAGAAAGAAATTTATTTTCATATTTATCGCTGTATGCTTTTTTACTATCCTAAGGCTTCAACTTTTAAACGAAAAATGTTAGTGAAAATTAAATTTCTAGTTTCTTAACAATTAAAATATGAACTATGAGCTAATTATAAGTTAAATTATACTTTTTTAATTTAATTGTACTAACAATAGAAAGAATAAATTAAACACAAATTTTTCTTAAAGCACAAAAATCTCATTTTAATTACGTAAGTATTAATTAACTCGATAATATAACTTTTAATAAAAAGTTTTCCTTTCTGTACAGAGAATTCCCTGATGCTTTCTCATTTGTCTTAGTAAAAAAAATTCTTCTTCTCTTTTTCATTTTGTCAATTGAACTTGAAAACTAAGTTGATAGTGTACGAGTATATAATATTATGTTGTGCACCTTAAGCCATTTGTCAAAAATGTCAACGATATACGACATAGTGTCGATAACTTGTGTACGTGTGCTCCTGACTTTTTTAAAAAGATATAAATAGTAGTTATATATAGTTTAAGTGTATCCAATAATACTCTTTTTACGACATGTACCAATGTGGTTAACAGAATTTCGCGTATCTGTAAGTCTTGACTTAAAAAAAAGGACTCTGTCCAAAAAAATATGTGTAAACCTTTTTAACCAATACTTAATAAAAAAAAATTGAAATAAAAAAATTTTTACACGATTAAGTTTAAATTAAAAGACATTTAAATAAAGAATTTCAATTGCCTATAAATGTACTTGAAAATAAATTAATGACGTTTATTTATGCATTTTTAATAAACCCGTGTTATAAAATCGCTAAGCTAAAAAAATTTGCTTAAGACGTATGGATTTGGCAATTTTTATTAAAATTTCCATCTTTCCTATTTTAAAAGTCAACTTTAGTAATAAAAGCTAAAGTTTAACACATTCGGTGCGGCAGGTCACGCGACTCCATTTAAAATACATGGGATCATGGGCGCATTTCGCCCATGCCACAGCGAATGTGTTAAAAAAAAAAATAAGGAATCAAAAATTTTTTAAAATGATATGAAATACATCTAGTTACAACGTGTGAACGGTGAAGGTCGTAAAAATTTTTTTTTAATTAAGTAATATAATAATTTAGAAACAGCTAATTTGTATTTAGATAAGGTAAATTGAGCATCTGCTGATGAGCCAACCCAATTTACTATGGAGAAACTCTACAAAAATGACGAACTTTTGAAATTAGTCAGAATAAACTTTGTTATAAATTAATAAATAACTCAAAAATAGTCTGCGTTGATCATATAAGGAATTAAAAAATTTTTTTCTACATTTTTCATATTTACATGTGAATAAATATTGTGTAATAAATTTAAGCAGAATAAAATTTTGAATATTTACAATCATATAAAACGTCATTAAAAACCTTGAAATCTTAGTCTGCTTGGTTATAAAATAAATTATTTTTTTTAAATCTTGCAAAAAAATATTTCAAGACAAAGTTAAGATAAATTTAAGATACTTATTAGTTTTAAAGATGAACGCCTTGATTTATTTAATTTTCAAAAGTAATTTCAAGACGAATTTAAGATAAAATAATGATAAACTTCAAGATTTTCATATGATTTTATTAAGATCTTTTTCTTAACGTATACTACAAGTAGTATGCAAAAAAACCTAAGTAATTCGTAAAAAAGTATGGGTTTTTCTATTTTTTTTATCATATAAACCTTCAAGATAGCAAGAAAAGAAAATAGAAAAAAGTTTCATAGTATCAATACATTGGTCTGGCTGCTATTTTAAACATGATAATCTTTGTATAAGAATATAAAAGCATAAAGTTATCAACGACGGAAAAAGATAAATCATTAAAATTTTAATCAAAAAACCTACTTTCAATTGGTAGTCTAAGTGTCCAATATCATTACCTTAAAATTAAAAAATTTAAAAAGTAAGGTCAAGGTTAATGTGTTGATATGATTGGCTTACTCGATAAACAATAATCAATAGCCATTACGTTCTGAAACAGCAGGGGTTGTACTTGAAAAAAGGGTTTTTGATTCATATCTCTATTGAGTATAATGCACGTATTAAAGGATTTGAGTGACGTTTTCAAATTGAATATCTGAATGATGAAAAGTTACTCTTAATTTAATATTTGCAAATGGGATTTAATGAGACAATTTAAAGATGACAGGCATTTTAATAAAAAGCTCCCAGAATTTCAGAGATTTAAAATTATCGGATAATTTATTTTATTAGAAAAATATTTGAATTTTTTTTTTAATTAAAAAAATAAAATTTTGCAGTAGGTGACATACTTTCTGATTATAAAAAAATCTTGTTTTACTCTCTTCGTGTGACATTTTTATTTATTATTATAATTTTTTTTTCGTTACATAAATAAAATATATAAGGTTATAAATATTATTTATTTCTTTTGGTATAAAAAAATTATCAGAATATAATAAATATTTTCATGACAACAAAGAATTACAGTGTGCCTTTATTACATTTTTATTATAATTTGAATCTTTTAATAAATAATATAGCACTAAAGAAGTTATTATTTATTAAACTATCTATCAATAAATTTATTTTTAGACGCTAAAAGATATTTTTTTCGAATTTCGATTAATATTCGAGAGTAAATTTTGTTATTTTGAAAGGTTAAACTTTAATAATTGAGGATGCTTAAGATCCAGAAAACTATACAAAAATGATTGAACAATGAAAATTACTAATCTATAATAATATATCAATTAATTAAAATGCAACGCTGCACTAACGTGATTTCGAGTAATTGCAAAATAACGAAATTTAGTAATAAAAAGAGTATATTTAAAATAGATAAATGTACAATTTCAAATTTTCAAAAAATGGTCAATAGTTACATTTACATGAAAAAACAGTGCTCATAAGTATGGATCGATAACGTCAACGAAATGTAATAGGGTTCCCTTTTTTGCAGTAACTTGACTGTTGTACATGTAATTTATAGTAAATAAAAAAGCTTTTTAAACCCTCGTTCTCGAGTCCTTCCTATAATGGGACCTTGACCCTCGAGCAACTTTTCCAATATTATAAATCGTAATAATGAAACTCCTCTTGAAAACGACATTACATAAAATTTTGCTTTTATTGTAAAAATTTACAATTTTTTATCTAATTTTATTGAATAAATTAAAAAGTTTTCTCATAAAATAAATAATATTTTTTTATGTTTGAAAAAAAAATCAATGCCAATTTTTCGGAAATACAAAGTTTTAATATTGAAAATATTTTGTTGTAGATAAAAATGTAAACACTTGGAGAAATCGCGTTTACTCTTGAGATTTTTACAGACTAGATGTATAAAAATATTAAACTTTTGAATCCAAAAAAGTAATATTCTATATAAACTTGTATGTAAAATGAAAAAGAAAAAATATATAAAATGCATCTTATCGTCGTAAAAAAAATATATTTTTTCTATATGAAAAACTCAGCAGCTTATGTAAATTACGTTTATGCTTAAATAAAATTTTATTAATCTTGATATTTTTATAAATATAACTATTTGAATATTCGATAAAATTAATCTTAATTTATTTAAAAATAAACATTCTCTACTCACACGTACAGAGTAAGTTCTAGAGTAACATCCAGATGTCACTTTTCTCACATGAGAAGTGTCATTTCAATAGTATTTAAGCCTGTTGATTTATTATCCTAATAGTATGTTATTAATTTAAAATTGAATTTATGATTCGATGGTTGTATATACTAAGATAAGTCAGTTTTTAAATAAGTATAATGTGACTGAAATTTCATTATTTTCCTTTGCCATTACGACAATGGTGTGTATTACCCGGACAGCCCAATTCTCCGGACACCAACTTTTTATAACTTTATAAATATTAAAATATTTAAAAAATTACCTGGAATATATTTATTACTTCTAAAATATTTGTTTAATTTTTAATTCCCACAGTGAAAATAAATTTTTAAATAATATTTTTCTTTATAAACAACTTAAAACTTAAGAGATGCAAGACCTGTAAAATTGAGGATTAAAATTCAATTCAAAATGGCGATGGGACTTGAAAAATTGCATCTTGTATTTTTAACTTTTTTAACTTTTTTTGTGCTTAGTCTTGACCTTTTGTTTTCTTTGCTGGGTTTATGATACGTAGCCATTCTCACCGCATTTTTGACCAACAAGCTTTTTTCATATTTAAGCAAATGTGTATATCTTTGAAAAATATTGTAACAAAATTACACTTAATTTCATGGAAAGAAATTAAAAGAAAAATCAAAATTTATATCTTTACTTATTAATAACAAAACCATAATCAATTAAAGTTAATAATTTATTGATTTTTTAGATAACTTTCTTTTAATTATGAATATAATCATCTGAAATAAGTTCTAGCGTTATAGTTTTACGTAATCAAATGGAAATAATTTTTAACGACGACTCTAAAAATTTTATCAACTCAAATAAATCCTTCTCTTATAATTACACGAGTTTAAAAAAAACAATCTAACTTTTAATTTAAATAATCTTCTTCCTTTATCATTTTATAAAATTTAATTCGTAATTCATAAATAAATGAAGAGAATTTATGTAACAATAAAACTATATTTACAGAAGTGAAAATAGAATAAAGAGAAAAGTGTGTCGGGTTTGGATGGCACATACAATATTATCAACAAAAACGAGTCCACAGGAGTCCTCGTTTACTCTCTCTCTTTCTCGAAAGTTTTGATACCCTCGGGAAATCAGCCTTGATAATCCGATTAATAAATTGGATACCCATTCCTATGTTCTACCGATTTAATTGGTAATTTCCTTGTCACATTGCGCTGTATAATAAAAATTTTATAAATGTATTTATTTATTATATTATATGCACGAATTGCTGTAATGATTTTTTTTTCCTTTTTTCAATATTTGTTTGTAGTATTGTTATTACTTCAATTGCGTTAAAAAAAAATTTTTATTCATTTTTTTTTTCTATTTTGCATTCTCTCGCGTCGATACGCACGAACTGCCTAAACTAAGCAATACTCAAAATCAATCGACCATTTATACATATAGATGCAGGCCTTGATGGAATTTTCACATCGTTTGTGTTTATACATTCAATATACACATACGAATGATTTTTGGACACACACATAGAGAGAAAGATTCAAAAAAAAGGTTTGATAGTATTAAAATTAAAAAATAGCAATTATTGCGTGCGATAACTTTTCTCTTGATGTTTGATGAACTGTAAAATTCTTTGATCTTAATATTATTATATTTATTATTCGGATTATCAAAAGCAATTTAAAAAAATATTTATAAAAAAAGGTTGCATATACATATTTAAAATTAAAAAAATATTCTCTTTTTTATTTTGTAAATTGATATTAAGCTGTCATTTTGGTAAATACCGTATCACTTACAGAATTCGATTAGTTTACAGTTTCTTTGCCTAGCGTTTTGCCATTGAAAAATTTAAAACAAAACATGCATAATTTGAAAGCTGCCAAATTTCTTTTTTAAGGGTACCCTGCACCATAGGTCGAAAACTAGATTTTTAAAAATCCGAATCGCGTTATGAATAGCTATAATGTTTGTAACATAATTAGCTTTTTAACAGCAGCTTAAAGAAAAAAGCACAGAAATAATGAGGGTTAAAACTTTGTAAGTCTCTTATTTATTTAAGTAAAAGGAAGTCTTCATAAATGCTTTAATTTAGAATTTAGAACTAGAAGAAGATTCTGGGTTCTTAAAACTAGATAGGTTTTTATCTTGCTTTTCTTTTTATTGGCGCTAATTTGGTTTTTAGAAACTTAAAAATTATATTTAACAATTCAGAACCAAATACTTTATGTCATACGGTATAAGCAATTTGCCTTTTTTTAATTCTGCAATTGCATTTTATACATATTACATTTTAATGATAACATTTTTATTTTATGAAAGATCATTATATAAACATATTCAATTGCGTAGGTTGAAAAAAAAAGTATCGAAGCCTTCGAGCAACAAAAGAATGACGGACAAGTTAAGAAATAGCATATAACAACCATCGAGTAACGAGAATAATATTAAATAATTTAAAGAAAAATAATTGCTTTTTATATTTATAGCTTCTGAATAAATAACGAAAGTAATCTCAAGATTTTCTCTACTCATTTTCTTAATAATTTATTATTTCTGAAATGTAAAATAAAATGATAAATTATTAGTCATGACCTCAACAATCGAGGAAAATATTAAATTCCGAATATAAGAAATACAGTGCATTGCTATTATAATATTAAATTAGTTAGGATTAAAATTTTCAAAATATGCGAGTGTCCCTTTTCTCACTAAATGTGTTATTTATTATTTTATTATAACCAAAAGTGGTTTTTAATTAGCCAAAATTACTTTTCTACAAAATTATATTAAGATAATTTGTGGAAAAGACAAGAGACAGCGCTTGATGAAATTTCATTTTACAAAATTAGTTTTACGAAATTGTTGCTTATTAAAAAGATAAGCATATGAACATTTTCTATTATAAAATTTAAAAATTTTATTAAACTTGTTTATCAACTATTTTTTAAAAATATAAAAACTTAAATTACAAATTTTTAAACTTTATGCTCGCTGTAAAAATTAAAAACATATAAAATATTTTATTTACTAGAATATTTATAAAAATAAAATAATAATTTTTACCTATACAAATACAAGTTTTAGATTTTATATATACATGGGTGACGCTCGCTAAAGTCAACCTGACCCTCATCTTTGTACATCGTGAAAGAAAATGCCAAGGATTAAATAATAGAAACTCAAAAATTGTTTTGCAGAATTTTTTTATATCTTGTAGGCATTTTAACATTAAATTTTTCAAGTTTTTAATGCTAACATGAAACTCTTCCATATTCGTGTACATATCTTAATTTCTTGATTTGAAAATAAAATTTAACAATTATATAATTTAAAATTCTGTATCCCTCTCTGTGATTCTGTCAAGAAAATATCACAATTCCTTTTTTTAAATAATATTATGATGACCTAGATGTATCTATGAATAACCAGCCTCCAACGAATTGAAACTATCGCGTTATTCTTGTGAAAAAGGACTAAGGAGTTACTCTTTTTTGTTACCCTTTTTAGTTACCCTCAAGTTTACTGAAACTTGATTTTTTTTCGAGAGGCTTTCCAAACTGATTCATGCTAATGATGAATAAAAGACAACGACTACAATAAATTATACTATTCTTTTCAACTATTGGCTCCTATTACAGAAAATATTCCACCCAAAAATTAGACTAGTTATTTTTTCACAGCAGGACCAAATTAAAAAAGAAATGGCCATATACCCACATTAAAAAGTATTGATAATAATCGGCTTACCCTTTGACTCTAAGGATATTCTTTATGAATGAATAATATATGCGAAAAAAAAAAGTAACAAGCTAAAAAAAGTAACATGCTCATATATACATTTTATAAATATGAATATATGACTTTAATAATAATAAAAGACGCTTGTCTGATACTATTGCGAGTATGGGGTACATGTAAACTCAAATTTATTACTTATGTGCATTATTTTCTACATATACTTTATTTGTACTTATAAATTTGCTCAAAAATTATTAATTTTTTTCATTTTATAATCTTGAAAGGCATCAGTGATTTGTACTTGACCAAATTTATACAAGGACAGACAATTTTTTTTTTGTTCTAATTGGGTGATTTAAAAAATTTATTCAGGTTATTTGAATTGTACAGCCCAGAGTTGAAGAGTTAAGAAAAGCCAAAAAAATCAAAAAATTTGGAATAAAATAAGCGAAAAATTGAATAAAGATAAGGCTACTTTTTTTTATTTACGTTAAAAAAGAAAAATAAATCCAGCAGTGAATTCTAAAGTATATATAATTTAAATTCCTATAAAAAAGCGAGCTTTAAATACATATAAACACAGAAAGTTCTTCGTCTCTCTAGAGAACTTAAATTTACGATTTTCAAGAATTTCTCCTTCTATCTATAAATTTATTTACAGAAAAAAGTATATATTTAATTATTTTATTTATACCGAATAAATATTTATTTAGCCAAGAGAAAATTAAACTCTTAAATCAAGGATATATCAAAACAATATTGGATTTCGAAGAAATTTTCTAATAAAATATTTTTTTATAATAACTGTAACTAATAATTTTTTCATAATTACGTGATTCTAGACCGTTAATAGCTTTTGTATTATATAAGGGTGGTTTATTTACGTAAAGATTTATTATAGACACATAATTTATACTTTTTTCACATAAAAATGAAATTATACTAATAATAGTATTGTGCTCAAGGTCGAAATAACGTCATGCAAATTAACTCAAATAAAATATTAAACTAAATTTTTTCACAGCTTCTATATGGCTCAATTTAAACCAAACCGTAAACCTAATGTTCGGATCTTCAAATCGGTTCCAAAGTATTTTTTCCCGAAAGCGCTACTAAAAATAAGCCTCAACGTCATTTTTTAGCTCATAAGGTTCAGTTCTCGATTGACAGCCATTTTCGTCATTTTGCCCTTTTTAAAAAAATAACAAAACAAGATACATAATTTTTCTTATTTTTTCTGTAAAAGACTCAATTAACGTGAAAAATTATATCCTTTTGAGTCTGGATAAAAAATTTCCCGTAGAATCAGATTCTAGGTTCAAAATTTTTTTTGAACTGTGCATGCGTGAGAAATGAATGAGAACTACGTGGTTTCTTCTTAAAATTCGATTTATCAAAAGCTTTTCGATGAAAAATCCTCTGGTAAGACTCAAATCACTTCTGACACTTTAAGTAATTCGGTTTTTAGAGCTCTAGATCCAAAAATAACAGCTTTTAAATGTTCATTTTTTACAAATATAAATCTGACAAAAATTTGGATTCTGCCTGCAATTTTAAGTATTTTTCGGCTAATTTAATAAATGAAAATATAATTTAATAAATGAAATATAATTTGATAAATGAAAAAATTCCTTTAAAAAACAGAGATAATAAAAAAAGATATATTTAATTTTTCAATTTAAAATTTGGTGTTTCAATGTAAACAACATAAAATCTTTCCCAAACATATCTTTATATAACTTTTTATAGCCTATGTGAAATTTCTTGCGGAATCCAAATTTTTGGTCATATTTATAATTGGTCACGTGATTAATTTAAACATTTGAAATGAAAAAATGACGTATTTCATTCATTTCTCGGGCATGGGCAGCTTAAAAAAATGTTTTGACCCCAGAATCGGATATTGCGGGAATTTTCCTATCCGGATCTAAGAGGATATAATTTTTCACGATAATGTGAGTTTTTTAAGAAAAAATAAGAAAAACTATCTCTTTTTCGCTCTTCTTTAAAAAATGTCCAAAAAACAAAAATGGATGTCAAAACTTTATGAGCTAATAAATGACATTGAGGCTTATTTTTAG
This sequence comes from Anagrus nilaparvatae, assembly GCA_022575985.1. Lineage (NCBI taxonomy): Eukaryota > Metazoa > Arthropoda > Insecta > Hymenoptera > Mymaridae > Anagrus > Anagrus nilaparvatae. The sequence continues at coordinate 25,496,924 of JAKSXM010000231.1, read as the reverse complement.
TGTTACTTTCGGTAGAAAGTACTTTGAAACCAATTTTAAGACCTGACATAAGCCAAAAAAAAATTTCTAGAGATTATTGATTATTTTTTAGCTTCGTTAGAGCTTTGTTACATCAAAACCTATAACAATTTAATTTCGGAAAGAATAAATGATAATAATTTATTGAATAATTTTCAAGTTCGTGATCGAAACTACAGCTTGAGGTCCTATAGAAAATTTAAAGAGGAAAATGCCAGTAATGATGTCATCTTCCACTCTCCTTTCTACACAAAACCTCCTGAACGATAGACAGGCCTTAAAATCAAGTCTTAAAATGATATATAATTCAAAGTATTAAATTGATGAATTTTCTTTGGATCTCTTATTAATTAACTTATAATTAAATAAATTAAATCTTGCAACTATAAAATGTACATTTTATATTTTAAAAATTTCATATATAATATTGTAAAATTACATTAAGTGTATTTCATGTACTAATAAATTTTAGACTGTGATAAGAATGAATGTATTAATGACAAATAACTAGTAATTATGTTATTTTTAAATATTATTGTAATATACTTTGTAAAGGGTCATAAACCCGTACAATTTTAACATCATTTGATGCTAAAATATTAAATAAATCTATAAATGAAAACCCAACAGGACAGTAATCTGTAGTGTCTATATATAAATCAAAAAATTAAAAAGGTTTCCTAAACCTGCATATTTCAACAAATTCTTGCAAATGGCTACGCCATCCTTATGTATTTACTCGTGTATTTATGTATTTATCTGAAAAATTATTATAATCCATTTAAATTTCAAAAGTCAAGATTTTATTTATAGTGTTGATAGAACATTTCACTTGCGAGAAAAATTTGAATGTATACTAAATTAGCTAACTTTTCGTGAACTTGGGTAAAACAAATTTTTATTAAAAAATGATATATAAATATTAATATATTAAAAAGGGTATAGCTCAAGGATATTTAGGTTCTATATATATATATATAATAAACCCCTTTCAAAAGCAATAATATAGGGTGAATGTTTGAAGTTCCTGAGCATATATTTATAATATAGTATAGGATTATATTATAATATTATGAACAAGTTATTGACGTAAACAATATGTCTTATACCTTAATTTTTTCAATAGTTTTATGAGTTTATCTTCTTTTATTAATATAAAGCTTATTCAAATATTTTCGATAAACTTTAAAAATTTATTATCAAAAAAAGTCAGTTTTCTTGAATGCAAAAAATATCATTATTATTTTTAATGTACAGCGAAAAAAAACTAGAAATTTTGTTACACCAAGTAATTTAACTTTGAATAAATCCAAATTAATTATTCGTATATTGTCAACATTTAAAATACGTAGACTGATTTATGTACGTCTGACCTCTGACGAAACTCTTCTTAAATAAAAATATATATTCCCATCCTTAATTCTTTTCAAATTACAGTAACTTTAAACGATTCGACATTTTTTATCAATGAATTTCAGTAACTAAGAACATCAATTTTATTTAAGCACATTTATTGCAACTGATTCAATTCACTTTTCTGATTTCTTATATAAAATTTATTAAAATTAAATAAAGATTTAAAAAATATCATCCTTTGCACTTGAGGAATTCGCATCAACAATATTTTTATTACATAAGTAAAAAAAATTTTTTCATAAAATATCCAAACGAATAAAAATACCGAGTATTATCATAATCTCATAAAATCATTTCAAATATTTTCTTTTCACCCCTTTTGAAAAAAAAAAGTACAAACTCTAATTTCCGAAAGCTTTAAGGTTAATGTACATTTCGTATATATATAATATTTGTACAATGTACCCATTTATATATCTCATTTTTTATATTTCCTTTTAATGTATAAAAAATTTTTTTTAACTCGTGTTTAGGGTCGATATAACCAAAATAAAATAGAGGGTCGAAAGATCAATTTTCTTTTTATACGTGTGTATAACCTTGAAATTTTGGGTGTTGGAATTTTTATTATATCTAAAAACGATATATATTTTTCTGACCCTATATTTTCTTCCTCATCGTGAGTACAATTTTTTATGGTTGTTATTGTTTGAAATGAATTTACATTAAATTCATATTCAGAATGAAACTACCTATATCAGCTTAATTTTACTTTTATTAATTAAGTTTTATGAGTAAATCTAAAAAAAATTCTATCTATATTAGCCTGGATATTAAAATCGTGGGTATTATTTCAACATTAATGAAATTAACAAAATATGTATCGTAAAATTTATATCGCAATTTAAATTAAACTTCATCGATAAAAGCTCAAAGTTTGGTTTTTAAGGGTCTCAGATAATTTTCTAGCAATTTCAAAAATTTATCTCTTCTATGACCCAATATGCCAATAACTCAAACATTTAAATTAGTATCCAGGCTAACGTATTCATAAATATCCATAAACATACTTAGCTAGATTATAATGAAAAATTTTTTTATACACACACTAACACTATAGCAAAACATATAAAGAAATTAGATTAATGAATTTAATACATATAAATTTAAAATAGAAAATAAAAAGTAAATAAAATTTATAAGAAGAATCTTTTATAAAAATATATTTTCATTTGAAAAGTTGTTCGTGCTTATAAAAATGTCGAGTGTCGTCGTGTATGTGTGTTTATATGCTCCAGAATAAAAATTTTTTCTTTTTTCACCTGGATTTACGTGGATCTTATACCCGAGATATTTATATATTTATGTATACAAAAAACAGCGTGTGTACTTATATTTTATGCAAAGGGAATTACGTGTGTATATCTTGAGTTTTTAGTGTTAAAAAAAAATAAATCCTTTTTACTATTTTTATATGTATTATGTAAACAAATACTTAAACATTTATGTGCGCATCTCGTTTTTCAAAGTGATGATTTTCAACGTTAACGAAGTATAAACACGATGTATGACTTTTATGAAATAAAATTTTATCTCCTTTCTTAATTATATATGAGTTATTTTATGCTATTTGCAACAGGTTAAATATTAAAACATTCAAATTTAATCCCTGAGATTACTTTAATTTATGAGAGAGAATTAAATTTAAGTCAAATTCAAACAAACCTTTATTGACCCATCTTTTAGTTAGAATCTCAGAAAATTCAATATGCACAACGTGATCGAACATAAAAAAATCAGGAAAAATTAAAGTTATTTGTTTAGGTAATTTTATTCAGATCCGTCCATATACTCATAGAAAAATATCTAGATGTCACGAATAGAATAATTCAAGAAAAAAAAATACGGGTATTACGTTTGTACCTGAAATTTAAAGCTCAACAAAAATTTTCCTTTGTTTACCTCGCATGTCACATTTTCTTTTACAAAAAACTTTCTTTTATTTTACACTCTGCGTACACCTTCGAGCACATACTTTTTTATTTTCGTAAGTAAGAGAAAATACATGTAAAATAAAGGTAAATCAAATTTACCACAAATTTAGTTATTCAAAGTAGAGCTTTTTTTTTCTTATATCAATAAGTAAAATTGCAGTTGAAAATTTAAACATTTATTTTATTAGGTTTCCTGTTATTTATTTTTTTTTCTTTTATCTTTTTATCGGCTTTTATAGAATTAGTATTCATCGAGGCATAACAATCAGCTATAATATAACTTCATTATGTACACAGCGTTAATTTCATTCGCGTACATTTATAAAGAAAAATCAAGAAAAATGTTTGCTATTTTTTCTTGTAAGTTTTCAGATAAATTTATATATAAGGAAATAAATAAGACATCTAAGCTTGTACTTTTTTTATTTTTTTATTTACAATGGCAATGATTTTTATATAAAATGCATTTCAATTTGGTTTCTCTAACCATTTTTTATGTTAATTTCAATAAAGCATTATTTCGAGCTTATTGGGTTGCGATAATTTTATTACATAGCGAAATTTAAAATTCAAGAATTATTATTTCTGACGATGCTATTTTTATGCAAATTTAATAATCAATTTGGTTTTTTGTCCTCGATATAAATAAGAAGATTAACCGAATTGTTTTTTATATTGATGAATTTAAAAAAATATACTTTTAATGCAAATAAAAGCGAAAGATTAAAAAGGAAGTGTAAAGAAAAATAATGAATAAAAAAATATAATATCGAAGGATGCAGTCGTATATATTCTTTAATTAAACAATAATAAATTCGATATAAAGTATGATTATTCAGTTCTCTCTTATTTATTCTCTACCATAAACAGCAAAAGAATTTAAAAAAAGAAAAATACAAGCTCGTATAAATAATAACAATGACACTCAATTCATTTTCATAAATAAAAATTAAATAATCATTATTGTCATTTAGCTGATAGAGATTTGTGTGGCACCAAACATTCACAAATACTACTTAATTTTAAATAAATATTCATTTTTCTTTTTCTTTTCAACACTTTTTTATCAAACTTCCACTTTATTATTTAACCTATATTTGCAGATTCTGTGAAAATAATTCTTCGACTCATTTATTTCTCTGTTTGAATTTACACTGTAAAAAGTAACTTTCTTAGATTTACAAAAAAAATAGAATTTTTTCGAAAAATTAGTGAATTTTAAATAAATTTTGTAAATATTCGATAAAAATCGAGATAAAAATCGTAAATTTACTAAATTTAGTATATTATCGAAAAATTTGAGAATTCTCGATTTTTTTTTTGTGAATTTACGATAAAAGTTGTAAATTTACAACTTTTTTTTTCGAAAAATTACAACTATTTTTTGTAAATTTATGAAAAAAAATTGTAAATTATCAATTTTTCTTGCGAATTAAAAAAAAATTTGGAGAATTCTCGAATTCTTTGGGAATATACTAAATTTAGTAACTACACGATTTTTTTGTTAATATAAAGAAGTTACTTTTTACAGTGTAGTTTTACAGTATTTTTAGTTCATCTAGGTTTAAGATTTACGCACTAGTTGCTAAAATTACTACGCTTTAAAAAATTTTTAAATCCACACGTATGTAATTAAAATATTTTCTTTTGTCAAAAAAAGAGAAAAGATATTTTTTGCAAAAAACTTTTTATAAAACATATACTTTAATAATTTTATGCAAAACTCTGAATATGTGAAATTAAATTACAATTCTGAGTATATGTTTTTGGTATAAAAAAAACTAAAATAAAAATGTAGCTAACATTTAACCCAACATTTTATATTTATTATTGTTTTTCATTCGTTAAATATGCTTTTTTCAGATACAAAGCATTTAATTATTTTTAATTTTATAAAACTTTAAAGAGTAGCAGACCAGATACTTTTCTTTTAAAAAATTTAAAATAATATCCACTTTAAAAATACTATGCAGATAATACCGATGTAAAAAATACGAAATTTCAATTACATTTTAATCTTCAAATTTTTAATCAAAATATTTTTTTTTGTTTTAGCTTGTGATTGTCATCCAATTGGAGCATCTGGTAAAACATGTAATCAGAACACAGGGCAATGTCCGTGTAAAGATGGTGTAACTGGTACCACGTGTAATCGCTGTGCTAGAGGATATCAGCAAAGTAGATCGCATATTGCACCTTGTATAAGTAAGTTTTAAATTCCTTTTTATTTTCAATTTTTTGAATAACCTCAAGATTTCTTCTGTTTGTAACAAGAGGAATTTACCTGTCATAAGCAAATATTTTCCTGTTGTTGTAAACGGGTTCCCCTTCTTCAAAACCAGTTTTTCACTATTGTTGTATTCACTATATTATATTTGGTAAACATATTGTCTGGGAGGTTCAAAAACTAAAACATCCTATAATACATTAATTTTCCTATTTGTATACAGTAAAAAGTAACTTCCTTATATTAACAAAAAAATTAGAAAATTTTCGAAAAATTACTAAATTTTCAAAAAAATCTGTAAATATTCGAAAAAAATCGTATTATTACTAAATTTAGTATATTATCGAAAAATTCGAGAATTCTCGATTTTTTTTTGTGAATTAACGAAAAAAGTTGTAAATTCACAACCATTTTTCGTAAATTTACAACTATTTTTTGTAAATTTTCGAAAAAAAATTGTAAATTATCAATTTTTCTTGCAAATTCACAAAAAAAAAAATCGAGAATATTCGAATTTTTCGTTAATATACTAAATTTAGTAATTATACGATTTTTTTCAAATATTTACAAATTTTTTCGAAAACTTACTTATTTTTCGAAAATGTCCTAATTTTTTTGTTAATATAAGAAAGTTACTTTTCACAGGGTATGTAAAAAAAAATTGGGAAGATTGTGCACAATTTCTGCACATTTTTTTTGATTTTGCATAATATAAGTTTTAAAAAATAGTATCGTATGTTATTCCGATAATTCCAATCGGCTTTGAGGTTAAATTTCTCGTATCAGCCTGCAGAATTTTTAAAATCCTAAAAATTACAATTTTACAGAAAAGTATTTAGATTCCTACTAAGTTACATAGCCAATTAAAGTTTACTAGAAAATTCAGATTACCTTGCAAAATTTGAACAATTTTTGTGATACTGAAATTTAAAAGTAAATAATAAAAAACTAAAAAATGTCTGCCAAAAATGTAGAATAAAATGTTTTTCTACACTGTAAAAAGTAACTTTCTTATATTAACAAAAAATTCAGAACATTTTCGAAAAATTAGTAAATTTTCGAAAAAATTTGTAAATATTCGAAAAGAATCATATATTTACTAAATTTAGTATATTAACAAAAAATGCAAGTATTCTCGATTTTTTTTTTGTGAATTCAAATGAAAAATTGATAATATACAATTTTTTTCGAAAATTTACAAAAACTAGTTGTAAATTTACGAAAAATAGTTGTGAATTTGCAACTTTTTTCGTAAAATCACAAAAAAAAATCGAGCATTCTCGAAATTTTCGATACTGTACTAAATTTAGTAATTTTACGATTTTACAAAGTTACAAAGTATTTTACAAAATTTTTTGAAAATTCACTAATTTTTCGAAAAAATTCTATTTTTTTTGTAAATCTAAGAAAGTTACTTCTTACAGTGTATACTTGTTATGAAAAAGTTTATTAAGTAGAATGTGATTACTGAAAACTGAAACGCGTTAGAAAATAGCTATTATTTAATATATTTGCAAGGTCTACGTAAGGTAATTCAAAGGACAATGACAGATTGTTTTGATTGATATTTTTGTTTGAAATGTGAATTTCCAAGCAAGTTACATCATATCAAATATAAAACTTTACTTAAATCCAAGCTCAGTAACCTTTCGTAGTATTTTTTTCTTAACTGTAAAAATAATCCCTTAAAAGAATTAAATTGAAAAATTACGTCATATTTTCATTTTATAAAACATTTACGAATGTGATTTTTAAAATAAAGCAAAAAGAAAAAAAAAAGAATTCTTTTTCTGCCATCCATGTTTTTATCATAAAATTTTTATATTTTATTCACGATATAATCTTTTTTAACAGACCAGACAGATACAAAAAATTAAGAGTGCGTATAGCTCTCATTCATTTGCGTTTTTTGTTTTTTTTTCGAGAACTTTTTGGATTAACGCCTCGACGCTTCTTTTGGTTATAAATAAATTAAAATAATCCGTTCATATTAAATACACACGGTGCATTATTGTTATTATTAAAATCTACTTAAAAATAATAAAAAATTTTATTTCAGAAATTCCAAAAGCAGTACAAGTGCAAGGTATCGAAGGGGAAGATGATGGTGATGAGTATGAAGACGATGACAATGAAGATAGATACGAATCTCGAAGTGGTAAGTAGATTGAAATAAATTTAAAATAAAATTGCAAGTTAATTTAGTTGCTACTGGAATTCGCAGAAGGAATTCTTGTATTATTATACGCGTTAAATCCAGCCTGCAAATTAAAATGAATCATAAAATTAGTTAGGTAGTTTGGGTAAAAAGAATTTTAGAATAGATGTTCTGAGATTAAGTCAGGTTAAATTTTAGGAATATCAGGTCATATATTTCAATGAGGATTTTATATGAGCGTAATATTAATTTAGCAAAGATAGATGAACGGGGCGTATATTATTAGGACTTTCATATACATTTTACATGATATTATAGCCAAGTCCTTTTATTTTCTCTATTCCATTTCGTTCTTTGTTACGCACACACACATAAACTACATTTATAATATTTCTTTTTCTTCTTCTTCATTTGGATTTTGAAGCTCACATGGCTTAATTAAAACTACCCCTGACTTTCATATACATTCATATTACTTGTATAAATAATACAGAGAGAAATATTTTATATCCTTTTTCTTAATTTTACTCTCTTTTTCACTACCTCTATAATACATTTATACTTGTTATTTCTTCATTTATATATACTTACATGTACATTAACCTGGCAGTTATTTAACAAGAGTTGCTTATGGATTTTCGAATACTGGAAAAAATAAGATCGCATCTTTGATAGTTAAAAAAGCATAGTACATATTATGTTCACTTTTTTTTTTTAAAGTGTTTATAATTTTGTGAAACAGGAATAAAAAATAATGTAACTTTTTTTAATACATTTAATACGTGAGTTCGAATTTAGGTTGAAGTCAATAGTAATACAGTTTCCTAATTATAATTAAAATTTTTTAGTATCGTAAAAATGTACAATTCTGCAAAATAATACAGAACTAAGAATAAAATTACATAGACTTCAAAATATTTTTATTTGAAAATGTTGCTTAGAAAATTTTGTAATTTTCTGATTTGCAGTATATAAAATATAAAATTATCTTCCTTGGAAGTGTTTGGGTTTACCCATATTACGTAATAAGGTACCTTATACAATATTCTTTATTGCAATCTTTTTTGGTTAAGCATACAGGATTACCAAAGGATATTTGTCAAAATTTTTAGGGGATTAAGCTGTACGTAAGGATAAGCTGTACACAATATAATTTACGGACGCTATTATAATTTCAATAAAATTATTTAAAATTTGCCTAAATAAAACAAAGGCAGTGAATATTTGTTACAAGTAAAAATTATTATAATTATAATAATTATTGATTTTGCAAATTCTCATGAGATTTATGGTTTTAGTTATTCAAAATGTGTTTGCGAAAATAAAACAACAGACGTTTCTACCAACAACACAATATAATAATTAGTGTTCATTTAGAACTACAACAATTTTCAAATAAAATAATTGTATAAATTATTCAATGTATCATTTAGAATTATTCTAATAGTTGCTGAATCACTTATCAATAAAAGGTTTAAATAAGTTTTTTCCAATTTATGCAATATCATTTAATTAGCTCTTGCAGTTAACGTAAGCGATAATAGGTTATTACTATCTTTATTCTGACAGGAATTTTTATCTCTATGTACTTTATTTGCAATATTTTAATTATAAAATGAAGTTTCAAAAGACAAATTTTAGAATAATTTATTCGATATTTTATTAATTTGTAATTTCATTATAAATATTAATTTAAAATCATAAATTAATCATAAATTAATTGAAAAGAACGAAAATAATTTTTATTTATTAATATTAATTAAAATCTGTAGCAAAAAAAAATATTCGATACACATAGCTTACTTTTCAAAAAATCTGTTAAAAAATTAAATTTCTCTACTATACTTGATCCATTAAAAAAAATCTTCAAATAACTACTCATGGAAAGAAAAAACATTTAGGACTTTTATTATATAAGCACATTGAGTTTCTTCATATGCAAATTCACAAGGTTCCGCTTGTTGAACTGAAAATATAAATTTATTCAAAATTATTTTGACATGGAACATGTTTATAGGGAGGGGGTACTTCAGAACTTGAAAATTAAGAGGGGGGGGGGGTCAAATTTGTCCTATTTAAGGGGGGTGGTCAAATATGTCCTATTTAAAGGGGGTGGTCAAACATGTCCTATTTAAAGGGGGTGGTCAAATTTGTCCTATTTCAGGGGGGTGGTCAAATTTGTCTTATTTAAGGGGGGGGGGGGATCAAATGAAACTTAGAATAATTAGGAGACTTTGAAAAATCTGAGCTTAAGGACTTAAGATAATACAGGTTTATAGAATTAAAATAATATCGATTTAGGGACTTGGAATAATATTGATTAAGGGACTTAGAATAATTCAGGTTTAGGGAATCAAAATAGTTTGGGTTTAGAATCTTAACAGCTAGTAAGGTGATAATTACAAATTATAAAATTAGAAAATTGTATTGTAATGTTGAGTAACATTTGTATTATACCTAATCCTCATCTGGAAGTAAACATGTTCCATGCATTTAGGTTGTGTTTACACAAACCGGTTATAAGTTTTTTTATTTGTAAAATGGTTTTTTGTTGAGAGAAACACGTGGTTCAGTTACTGGAACTTTTTCACCATTATCAATCAAATCCAAACTTTTGATTTTATCCACGATATTCATGACGCTCCTTGCGCGAGATGGTGTTTTCTTAGATGATTGGGGTGTTTTCCTAGATTGAGGAGCCATTATAATTACGAAATACACAATTTTATTTTATAAAATTGAAAATAAAAACGAAAAAAAAATAAATGTAGATTAGGAAAAAATTATAAATATTCTCGAAAATCTGAAAATACTTCTTAATGTTTTTATTAAAATTAAAACCGCAGATAACAAGAATTTTCCCGCGGAAAACAAGGGATTGGATATTTTGGTCCTACAGCGGATACGGTGAACCACGGATAACGAGGGATCACTGTATTAAATCCTTACAAGTAGAATAGCATTTTTTGGCACCAGCCAGTATTTTTTCAGTATTATTTGAATTTGTCTATCAATAGTGTCAAATATTAATTATTTGCAACAGTAAAATGGATAAAAAGCTAACCGTTTTTGACATGGTCATGATGCATTTAATGTAGCACTTGAGATTTTGGTTATCAGGAATCTTTTCTTCAAAAAAATGAATAATTATCTACCATTAATCTTTAAACCAGTTATAAAGTGGTATCAGCCCAGTTTTCCCAATCCATATATTACGCAAAGATACACTGTCCTCAACCATACAAAATATATTCAACATGTTTATAATTAAAAAGGAAATTCACCTACTTATGAAAAAATATTTAAAAACTATTGTGATTCATTATTTAGAGTTTTTCCTGGAACAAAGGTTAAAATACTAAAAAATAATTAACAAACCACTTTTGATTTTTAATTTTCTTTATGCAAAATTATGTCACTAAATTCACGACGATCACCAAGTTTTAATTTAAAAAATAAAAGAAAAAGAATTCAATGCAAAACTATACTAACAATAAGTTAAACAATTCGTCACCCGATTATAATTTATAATTAAAAAAAAACCTGAATTTAAAAAAATAAATAGAAAATTTTAGCCATTTAAATTAGACGTATAGTTAGCATTTTTAAATAATTGAAAAAAAAGACGGTTTATTTAAACTGAAAGATAAAAGTGCAAAGAGAAACTAGACGACCCTTAAGGTTTTTTGAAGCTACCCTCAAATAATTGTTATGCTGTACAAATTGTACAATATAGCCTTATGAAAAAAAGGAGAGAAATAAGTTGAAATGCCGGAGGAAACAAGTGCTAGATATTAAAATCTCTCTTCTTTTAATAATACTGAGCTTTATTTTCCCTTTTTTTTAATACTACGTCTATTATAAAATTAATATTTACTGGATTCGTCTAATTACATATTAAATAAATTTTTTAATTTATTATACGCTTTTCTAAATGATTAAATTTTCAATTTCTTTTTTTTTTTCGCTTTTTTACAGTTCATCGCTTCTGTACAAAAGCAAGTGAAAAATATGTAAAATTTCACGTTTTTCCAACTCATGACACAAACAAATTCCTCTTTGAAAGTTCAATTTTGTGGCTAGCAGTGTTATTATAGCTTTACAGACGTATAAAAAAAACACACACAAGTACATGAGAATTACTAGTTTTATATTCATCCTTGGTAATACAGCTAAAAAAAAACATTTACTATACAAACATGTGCAAAAAAAGTGCGTATTACAACATGTTATATCCAGTCAACTAAAAAGCATTCTATATCGTTTTTCACGAAGAGTTTGTATATAAAGGATCTTTCCGATTCGGGAAACATACGACACAGTATTTATATGAGCTTTGGCTTGTTTATACACAAGTTAAAACGTCTGTTTTACGATTCAAACTTTTATTTTTGTTGATGAAAATTTTTTCCATATTGGAAAAGGATTGCTAACACAATAATTTGAATGATAAAATTAACGCTTTATAAGACTATTGAAAAACGGACAAATTTCTTTTTATTTCCTTTTTGTATTATTTTAAAAATTCGCCCACCTTGCCTGCGATTATATTAATTTAAATTTTCTAATTAAATTTAAGAAACTGAATAAATTTTACTTTTCTTTACCAATTTTTAAAACTAATAAAATGTAAATATGAAGTAGTGAATTCTAAAACAAACGAGCCTGAGAAAAGATTACTGTTACAAATGCGACGGATACTGTTACAAAGGCTCGAAGCGCGTCACCCATGAAAAATATATTTATGTAAACAAAAAATTAAAAAATTAAGGGGTGAACCAAGTGTTTTGGCAAGGATTTCTCATTAAAAATTGAAAGTGTTATAGTTTTCACTTCGAATTCGAAATTATCTAAGTAGACCACATACTTTTTACACTTTCAATGTAGATTGTTACACTGAGAAAATATTTCTATTTGCGGCTAATAGATTTCATTTGTCTCAAATAAATAATAACCTTGATTCCGGACCCAAATTAATTTTGTTTTCGTTGCAAAATAAAATCTTTTTGCAACAAACAGAAATTATTTTTGTGAATAAAAACTTAAATTATTCGTACTTTTGCCACAACTGGATCCAATGCCGGCTTTGCCATGTATGGACAGTATGCACGACCTACAGATCCCCACGAATTTCTTTTAAAATTGGTTACCTACAGAACTGTACAAGAACAAATTCGGGGGCGGCATTCACTGCTCCGAAGATTTCTCAAAATATCACTCAGATAAAAAAAAACGTATGTAAACATCTTATTTTTACCCGTATAAATATTGATAAGATGTAAATATTTTTGATTTTATAGATCCAAGAAAATAATATAAAATTTAATAAAAATAAAATAATTTATTTATTCATGTAAAATTCTGCCTTGAATAAGAAGAAAAACCGAAGCTACGTGAATAAATATAAATTTGGTTTGAATTTTAAATAAAATTGCGGATTTGTCCTTATGTATTTCTTCGTCTTATACAGTTAAAAGAGGAAAAAACAGAAAAATATGTGTTTTACCCAAAATCACTTGCCTTCCTTTTTTTATTTCAAAATAGATATTCAAAAAAAATAAAGTAAATATTATGTCAATTTATATAAGATTTGTTAATTTATTATTTATTTTTATTATTTTTTTTTTAAATAAATTTATAAAAATACATGGAAAACCTTTGGTATTTAAAACTTAACCAAAAACAATAAGATTTTAAAAAAATATGTGAATTAAAGAGAAAAAAACTAATTACACTAGCCTGAAGGCTATTAGGTTATTAATATAAAAAAATAATATTAATACGAAAAGACATTCATAAACTCTCTTGTCAACCGTTGATAATATCAACCAAAAATTTTCTAAAAAAATATATAATTTAAAATATTTAGAAACCTATAAGCATAGTGACTTGGGCTATGGCACCAAACCTAATCTAAGTATAGTACACTGAAAAAAAAATCCGCTTGCGGCAAGCGGACAATCCGTTTACGGCAAGCGGAATTCCGCTTGCGGCTAGCGGAATTCCGCTTGTGGCTAGCGGAATTTTTTTTTCTTTGCAAACAATTGCAAATGACTTGAAACGTAAAGAAAATTAAAAAAAAAACATTTTTTCTTTTCTTTTTCCAAAATTTTCTCAAATCTCGTCATACCGATATACGCATATCCCAAGTAAGCGGGAAAAAATTTTTTTTTTAATTTTCTTTACGTTTCAAGTCATTTGCAATCGTTTGACGAGAAAAAAAATTCCGCTTGCTACAAGCGGAATTCCGCTTGCGGTAAGCGGATATCCGCTTGCAGTAAACGGAATTATTCCGCTTGCGGCAAGCGGAATTCCGCTTGCCGCAAGCGGATTTTTTTTTCAGTGTAGCATCCAAAAATTTATCCATAAACTCGCTGATTCCCGTTGGAATTAGACCCTTAGGCCACTGCAAGCTCCCAAAAAATTAAACAAATTTTTTTTTGGAGTTTTTAGATTTTATTTAATTTCAACGACCCATAAATAGATAATAGTCTGCTCATATAGGCTGGAAAACTTTAGGGCCTTCTTAAAACCCCGAAATAAAATATTGAATTTTTCGAAAATCGGTTTTTTGAGCATAACAAAGTATACCATCCTTAATTTTTTTTTTATAGTTCTGGTAGGTTGATAAATTATACTTTTAAATTTTTAGAGAATCTTCTGGAGATGGAACCACTTTTTAATACCCTAAAATTCAAAATCTTCTACCGCCGTTTATTCGCGATTTTTTAAAACTTTATTTTATAAATGCTACAGAGAGAAATGAAAAAAATGTAAAAAAAATTACCCTGCAGCTAAAATCATTTAAAGAAAATTGAATACATTTTTTTACATTGATGTTACTCGATAAATTCAGGTTTTGTCGAAAATGCAAAATTTTCTTAAAATTTATGCATACCTAAATATTAAATGAAATAAAATTTTTTTTAAAGCAAATATAATAAAAAAAGGATTATAGATAAAAATTTTATTTAAAATATATATTGTGGAATTTAGGAAAACGTAATGCAAAAGAAATCAAGTGAGCGATGTATGTACAATTTATATACAACGAATATACATATTAGATAGCTGGTTCTTTTAAATATTTCAATTACTTCTAATCAAAATATAAGATTCTAGAACTTTACATACATATTGGCCTGACAGTTATTTAAAAAGTTGCTCGGATTTTCAATCCTAAGTTTTACTAATTTAGTAAAACCATTAAAGGCCAGTTTTATGTACTGAAAACAATAACTTGTTATTTCCAAAATCCTCAAAACTTTGAGTATAACGACCAGAATAATACATTTTATAAAAAAATACAATTATACTTATTTTGTAACCCTAGTAATTAATTTTTTTATGTAAATATCAAATCGTACGTTTATTTATTAATTAAGAATTTCTATTCTCGCCTTTACGTTTTACTTCAAAATTTTCTACTTTGGTAACTTCAATTATAATATTATTTTCCAATCAGTGGTTTTCAGAGTTTTCTTTATTCTTTTTTACTTATTTCGCAAGTCAATTACTTGTAAAGCTTCAAAAACAATTTTTTCTTTAATATTCAATGAGAAGTTAAAAAACTTAATTAAGTTTTCAAAAATGATAAGTGATAAAAAAAGTTTTTATATTGGCTGAAAACAATGCTTTATTAAAATTAAATGTCGATTCAAGCAATTAACAAACTATATTGTTGGTTTTAATAAAATACATAAATATACACGTCTGGGTTACTGTGTAACTTTCTACAAGCATTGCTTATTAGTCTTCCTAAGTTAGCTACAGCGCTGTATCGAGCTTTGTCTTGTATAACTCAAGCGTGAAATCTATAATTTAACCAGGAAAGCATTGAACTATAGAGCCAAAGTGAAGCACGTGCTTTTACTATAAAATAATTTAAATATCTTTTAATTATATACCTAGAACCTGCAGATGTTTAGTAATTTTCTTGAAAATCTTATACTATTTTATTGAAGTGGTTTACCAACCTAAAAGGTATTCTAAATTTTAAGAGCTAAGATTAATTATTGTACATTGTTCTATAGGTACATCATTTATTTATATACAGGAATGTTCAGTTAAAATCATCTATAACGGGCCTTGTTTTATTCTAGCTAGAAAATTTTAAGTGATCCAAAATTTTTTCTATTTGTCGCAAGCGTTTTAAATCTTTTTGTATTTTTATTTAAGTAGGGTTGTGGCAGCCGGAACTATTCTTTTTATTTAAATGGTTACAAATGTTTTTTTTTTTGGTTTCATACCATGGTGCTTGCGTAAAAGCCATTAGCAATCACCTAAACGATCAAAAAAAATTCAGCTGCCACAAGTCAAATTCTGGTAGCAATCTGCTCTCGATTTTTTACTCAGGTTAATCCTAAATAACTAAAATTTGCATATTTTATTAAAATTTTCTTGTTTCTAACAGTTATTACTATTTTTTCAAATTGTAATTTTAAAATATGTAGATATGTAATTTAATAATGAATTTTCAGATGAATAAATTTTGAGTACGAGAAAAATAAAGTGATTTATGATGTGCATGTAAACAATATAGAATATTATATCCGTTATTAAATATTGCGACTCTAATAAATTAGTTAACACCAATATTAGCTAAAAAACATAGACTCAATTTATTAATGATTTATTATGATAAAAACATATTTTCTGTAGTTTAAAATTTATTACTAAAAAAAAGCTACCTAAAAGTAAATAAAAAAAACAAAAATCCTATTTTAACCCTTTTAATTAATAGCTGTCAGACATACATAGAGAAAAATGAAAAATTTGACGGGACTAAAAAGCTATTAATTTAACGATTGCCTCAATATACAAGTATCTTGCACATGTTAACCAAAATAAATTTGATGAAGAACATAAATATACCAAAATCTATATTAAATATATACAACAGTAGCAATCTGCTTTTAAGTTTTCCCTCATCTTCCTGCTTTTTTTCTATATACATCGAATCGATGAAAATTTTTAGGGAAAGAGAGAAATTGATGATTTATAACGATTGCAATAACAACTGTGATTCGTCGATAAGTACGCAATAATAATGCGTCAAAAATGAGAAAGATAGAAACTCTCTCCTCTCTCCCTCTCTCTCTGTAAATATATATAGAAAATATAAATCACGCTCGCTGGTTAGATAAGAGATATATAATAATACGAATCCCAAAAAGTACTTCATATACAGAAAATAAAATATAATCCCATACCACATTTTTAGTTTATCTAACTGATTGATCAAGAGTTTGCTTATTGATTGATATAAAATATAGAAAAATGGCAATTTTTATTGGCTTCTATGTTATCAAGCTTTTATTTTATTTTAAAATTCAAATAATTTCATGCTAATTTTTTGTTTTCAAAGCGGTTCGACACCTTGATGTATTTTTTTTAACTCATTATTAAGTGCTAGTTCCGCATTATCATTAGATTATTTCCTTATACACAAACTAAAACTTTGACATCAAAGTACTAAAGGAATGATCAAAACCACCGCAAGATTGCAACTTCTTCTTTATATACAGTTGAATATATATATACTCCACGATATTGCCTTTAAGTCTTTGAAATTTCACTTTCAGATTAGCTAGCTTTTTGAAAGAGAATTGGAAGAATTTTAAACTATACACATATACATATTTTAAGAAAACTTTTTAGACTCAAAAAGTAAATTAAGGTACTCTTTTTATATTTTCCTATTCTAGAAATATGCTAATTCAATATTTTAAGATTGTAGTTATTTGAGAAAGCCTTGGCGGTAGGGGGGTAAATTCAGCATTTCTCTTATAAATAAAGCATTTATGATTATATAACTAAGAAATGCAGTTAAGGGGATAGTTATAATAAAAAATAGTCACTTTTTGAACTAAGTTTTTTATATCGCGGGCTCTGGAAAAAGTTATGGGACCACAAAGTTGGCCAATTTTTCACAAAGAATGAAAGTATAACGTTTACATTAGATATTTTTCGGTATCTTGGTTTTTAAGAGCTTGTTGCTTGGGCCATTTACCTAGGGTTAAATTTTATAGTTTGAATCCCTTATTGTTAGAATTAATACTATGTTTCAGGTCATTTTCAATCGTTTGAGCAAGAAAAACAAATTCTACTAGCTACAAAAAGAATTTTTTTCAATTCAATAAAATAAATTTTGTTCATACATTACAGCTTGAATTTACAAATGCGTATTTTCTTGCGATAAGAAATCATGTATCTACTAATATTGATTAATAAGAAGAATGTCCTCTAATACTATACACTGTTAAAAGTAACTCCTGTCAATTCACAAAAATAATAGTTAAGTATAAAAAATTTTTAGTGAACATTCTTGACTCATGGATTACCACTTTAAATCGCATAAAGTCTTATCAATTTCATAATAAATGAAAATAGTTCGTAAATAATAATACAAACTGACACTAATTAATAAAAATTATTTAAATTATTTTTAAATAAATTTTGCATAAATTGAAAATATTCAACTTTCGGCGCAATCTACGTAAGCGTTTGTATACGAATTCGCATGCAAATATTTGCATCGTGCCAACCTATGCAGAGAAAAAAAATAATTATAGTCCGCGATGAATGGCGCGAAAATTCAAATTTTAAATAAAACGAAAGGTAATAAACTTGTTAAATAGTTTAATTTTTAAAAAATTATTGTTTATAAAACCATTTTACTTTATTTTAAGTTTATTTTTAAATAAATTTTTTAAAAATTTAATAATTTTAACCACTTAGGTTTTTAGATTTATTTAAATTTTGAATTTTCGCGCTTTAATTATCGCACTAGAGGGATCGCTCGGTATTATTAAAATAAGCATAGGTTGGCACGATGCAAATATTTGCATGCGAATTCGTATACAAACGCTTACGTAGACTCAGCCTTCTAATATAAATTTCATGATCACCAAATACACGTCAAAATAGTATGTTAACTTTTATTCCCTTTACATTAATTTTATTTGTATATACTAAATAATAAATTTTCATTACTTTCTTATTTAATTCATTAATAAATTTAAAAATTTCAAGTATTAAAAAATTTCAATTTTTACTTAATGAGGCCAACTAGATAAATTTTAAAATTAATTTAACTTATTAATTATACTATTTTTTTAAATTTTCAATTCATTGGGTTAAAAATTTAATTTTAGAATTTGCTACTTCTTAGTTGTAAAAAACCTTGAATCGTGTTCTCCTGAAATCAAAAACCGAGTCAAAAACTTATTAGGAAAAAAAAAATTTGTAAAATATTTTTGAAATAAGTGTAGGTCTAATATAAACTTCAATACTTTACTGAAATATACACAGTTGTAAGAAGTATATTTTAATTAAATCACTTTTGCATCAAACTTAAATATTATACGCACTAAATGCACAACAGATTACTCATTTTATTCATGAGAGACACCGAAAATTTCTAAGTCTTTTGTATTCAATAAAGAAATTAAATAAAACTAAGTAATTTACGAAAAATATATGGTGAAAAAGATTTAAATTTATTTACTTAAAGTTAAGGGAATAAAAAATAAATAAACTTAAAATATTCCATCTCTCTCTAGTTTATAAATAACGGTTTGTATGCTAATCGTATTTTCTTTTTTAAATAATATTTATTTTCTAAACCATAAGTTACTAAATTTTATGTTACAACTAACCACACAAGGTTTTCCTGTTTGTTTTACTTTTCTTTGTATTTTTTCTAATATCTTACGAATGCGTTTCCTTAATTTAACTAAATCTTTCGAAATATATTCAACAAATTTTCTGTTTTTCTTCCTTACTTTTTCTTGGCATTCTCCTGTTTTTTCTTCATTTTCTTTATCGCAGTTGTATACTTTACTATTAAGGTTGCTTTCATTTTTTCCAACTCGTTATTCACGTTTTTTCCTTGCATACTGCCCTTTAAATATCAGTTTTTTTTTACTTCTCACGAATGACACTTAAACTTTTTTTTTCTTCCTGAGCTTTTTTTTTAACTTACTTGAGCCTCTCAAGAAGTTCTTCATGTATACTCGATTACAAAGATAAAATATATTTTTCTTGCTTAAATCTTGGAGTTTAAAGTTTAATGTATAGGGAAGCATAATATGTGACTTTATATTGGCTTGGTGCCAAAAAACTATCCCGGAAGTATTTTAATACTTAGATGCTATATTATAAGTTTTCTATATATTTTCTATATAAATGGCTGAAATATGTCGTGAAAATAAAACCTTTTTATTACTCTTTTTTTAATATTATATTATGTAATTACAATGTATTTCTATAATAAAACATTATATTTTAACCAACATTTATTAGTTTTTCCAAATTTTTAACATACGCTCTAAATTAAATCATAAATTATTTATATTACAAAACTTTTAAAACTAATAAAAAATTTATTTTTAAATCATTGATTTAGTGGCTATGGCCATATTTTGACGATTAAAACAAGTTTTTTAATAAAATATAAGTTTATTATTTTTTAACTTTGCCTATAAGAGCCTTATTATTTATTATATCAGCAGTAAGAAATATTAAAAATGTCTACATAAATTCACAAAATAGTTCACTTACCCTGTAATGCAAATTTCAACACTCGCAAATGGATATAATGTTGTCATTAAAAGTAAATTTAAGTAGGTATTTATCTGAATATGAAAATTAGAAAAATGATTTCAAATTTTAATATCCAAGAACTTATTTATAGTGTTGCTAGGGCATTTCATTTGCGAGAAAAAAATATAACACATGCTCATAACGACTATTGTATACATATTACTCATAAAAGTTTTAAAATTAAAAAAAAAATCTGGGACCCAATTTCACCGAAAATAGAAATTATTATTTTGGAAAAATCTGATTCGATGTTTGATTTTTTTAGAAATTTTCCTAATAAATTTAAAAAAAAAATTTAAAATTTTTTTACAAAATATTATTATTTTTTTTTTTGGACAGTCTTTCAAAAAGTTTTTAAAGTGAACTTTAATCAAATTCTCTGAGTATCCCGAAAATAGTGTCAAAATTTTCCGAAATTTTCATTTAGTGACAGAATAGTTGGTCCCAGAAATTCTACCCAAAATCTTAAGACCTTTAATTTAATTTTATGTTATTTTTTTTTATCAGGATTCATGAGTAAACATTTTTTTTTTAACTTTTCATCTTCAGATAATAGCAGGATAAAGACTGAATTTTGACCTCTAAATTGAAGGTCGCACTTTGATTACATATTTGAAGAAAATATAATTTTTAACCAGTTTGGAAATCCCATCAAAGAAATCTAACTAGAAGGCTACACTGAAAAAAAGTTCTGGTTGTGGCAGTAAGATTTTTTTAGTTTTAAATGATTGCAAATGCTTTAAAACTTAAAAAAAATTTTTTTTAATGAGTTTTATTCGGAACAAAATTGGAGCAAAAAAAAAAAAAAATTTTTACAATTAAGTTTTATGTTATTTTTATTTGCAACCATTTAAAAGAAAAAAAAATTGGCTGCCACAATCGGAATTCCGGTAGCAGCAATCGGATATTTTTTTAGCGTAACTCATTTGTGAGCTTAAATTAGATTCCTTACTTGTATAAAATAAATTAAAAGAGTGTGACGTTGAAAAGGAATTATTAATTGAATTGAATCTCGGCGTAAAGTTTCTTTTTAAAAACAGCAGAAAAATAAAAGTTTGAATCCGTCTCAGGAAAGGAAAAAAAATCTCCTGCGTTTAGGCTTTCCAAACTTCAAGTTATTAATTAAAAGATTATCTCGTAGCCAATACGAATAAAATTTTCAAACAATGAGAAGTTTTAAAGAAGTAATAAATAAATTGTCTGTGAAATACTTTGAAAGTAAGAAAGCTTAATACCCCTTGTGATTAGTAAATGATTATCATAAAATGCGTTTAGTAAATTTACTTTGAAATTGAAAATTTTATTTCGCATATGAGCAATTATTTTAAAAGTGCTACTTAATTGGAGCCTGAAATCGTAATTTTTTTTTTTAAGGGCACATCGATATGACCCGTGTTTTCAGTTAGTTTGAACTTTCAGAAAACCGAAAAAAATCATGAACAAGAAATCGGCGATAGGTGCCAAAAAGATTTTTTAACTTTTATGTCAAAAACCGTGTTTTTTGTATCTGAGCTACCCTAAATTTTTTAAATAACTTTTTAGGTAAATAAAATTTTAAAAATAGATAAAAAAATCTGATTGCCAGGGAGAAACCACTCCAGAAGAAAAAAAAACTTATTATTTTACGATAAAATTTAGCCAAGTTATCGTCAATTTAAGATTTTGCTCAAATTCGTCTTAAAAATGATTAAAATTTAATTGAAAAAAGCCTGTTTCTGAACTTTAAACTTGCATTACTCGCTTGATTTTCATCGTAAAAAAATAATTTTTATGGAACAAAATTTCAATTTTTAGGTCAAAAACTGTGTTAAGTAAATTTTGCTACTTACAGTTTTCAAAGGCTTTTGACCTAAAAATTGAAATTTGGTCAATAAAAATGATTTTTTTCTTAAAGAAATGAATTGCCAGGGAAAAATTAATCGATTTTAAAAAAAAAATTATTATTTTACGATGAAAATCAAGCAAGTAATGCATGTTTAAGGTTCAGAAACAGGCTTTTTTCAATAAAATTTCAATATTTTTTAAGACGAATTTGAGCAAAATCTTAAATTGACGATAACTTGGCTAAATTTCATCGTAAAAAGATAAGTTTTTTTTTCTTCTGGAGTGGTTTTTTCCTGGCAATCAGATTTTTTTATATATTTTAAAAAAGTTTTTTTACCTAAAAAGTTATTTTAAAAATTTAGGGTAGCTCAGATACAAAAAACACGGTTTTTGACATAAAAGTGAAAAAATCTTTTTGGCACCTATCGCTGATTTCTTGTTCACGATTTTTTTCGGTTTTCTGAAGGTTCAAACTAACTGAAAACATGGGTCATGACGATGTGCCCTTAAAAATAAAAATTACGATTTCAGGCTCAAATTAAGTAGCACTTTTAAAATAATTGCTCATATACTGTTAGACAAAATCATTTTCATCGAGCAAAAAATTCAATAAACAAATATTTAATTATTTTCAAAATTTCACGTTCGAGTACGTCAAATAATTTAGAAGACTGTGTTAAATTGTGAAAAGTACAATAAAATAATAAACAGAGCAGTGAAATTGAATAATTTTATTAAGATAGAGTTCTTAGAGACTTTATCATTTTAGGAAAATCTTAAAAGAAAATATCTTTTGCTAAAGAGCAGTTGATCTTAAATAATACCTTGAAAATTTTATGTAAGGTATGGTCTTAAACTAAAGTTAATTAAGCTTATATCTATGCTATTTCTAATTTAAATCAAGACTAATTGATCTCCCTTTTCGCCATCATTTCCCTTTTGCGTAAATTTCTATCCTTTCTTAATATCATTTAGAATTTTCCTTATTTCTCTTCTTCATATATATACATATATTTATGTATCTATCTTACATTACATTAGCCAGGTACTTATTTTAAAAAGTTATTTTTTAACTAACATAGGAAGAACATAGTTACATTGTTTTTGTAAATCAACGAGATAAAAAATGATCTAATAATTTAAAAGTTTTAGAATTTTCTTTGGTAGTAGAGTGCAATTAATATAATCCCCCCCTCCTTCCTGGGCAGGGATACAGCCCAGATACGAGCATCTTTAACAAGTGTTTAGTCCTGGTCCTATCTGGAAGCTTCCGAACTTTTTTTACAATTGAATATATTTTTTTTTGATCCAGTAAGCAGGGTAACAACTTTAAAAAGGCAAAAAGTTTATTCTCCTCTCATTGCTCCTTTAATCATATTCATTCAGAATTGTCTTCCTGCCAAATTGTGGTACATTGCGTTGAATTTCAGACGTTATAGAAAGTCTCTAAATTGAACTTTTAATAATAATAATGGTTTTTTTTTTATATAGAGCGTAAAAAAGTAAATGAATTAATTAAAAAGGAAGAAGGGTACAATAATATCAAGATTAGTTACCATCTACATGGGTAAATTATTATTAATTAATATTCCTGCTCTCGATACGTATATAATTTTTGAAACAACTTCCAAGCTAATGTACATAATGTAGTAAAACATTATAGCTAAGCTTAATTATAGCATCTTAAAGCCTGCGTCAGTAAGCTTAATATCAATTTTCTCCTCTTCTAAACGATATTCTGATACGGACTGCGGATTACGAAAGTTTTGGTGAAATATATTCATATACTTATATAGTAATGTACAAAAGTTTAATATATATCTTACTTATTTTATGTACATTGATACTGTCTATAGGCTAATAAGGATTTCAAGGTTGGAAGGAAAGACTATCATGTTTCAAGATTATTCCTTGACATTTTAATATGAATAAATTTCCTTTCAAAAAATATTTTTACTTAAGCTTTTCCGAGTCAAATCAGTACTTAATACGTCAACCATCTTGAATGCCAGGAGACATAAAAAACATAAGAAACTTAGATGGTTTCGAATTGGCTAAAAGAAGGAAATTAAAAATTTTAGGACCCGATTGATAAAATTTATAAAGATAGGTCGCCTAAAATTAATAATTGGGGCAGCACCACCGGATTCGATTTGCTGAAGTACATCAAAAAACAATTTCAGTTTATTCAGAAAAAAACCAAAAATGGCCGAGGTCAGACATCAAATTCAGTTCCTTATTATAAAATACGTGTATTTCAAATATTAAAAAAAAAATCTTGTACTTTAGTGTAATTTAAAAATAATCTTTTACATTATACTTTTTTATAGACAACTTTATTACGCTTATTTTGCGTAACTTATACTAATACAGATATACGTTTATGCAATAAACTTTTAAAAAGGATTCACGAGTTGAATTACTAAGTTCCACTTAGTTTAAGGTCTCTTTTTTTCCTACAAAGCTTTCATTTTAAAGCGAATGAAATTTTTGTAAAAGATGAGCTTTTTTTTATGTATAACACATAACTGCTTATAAACTTCATGAATTTTTTTTCTTTTTTCTAGTAATACATATGAAATTTTGAAGAGTTCATAATACATAAAAGTATGCACCTCCATCTCCTCATATACATGTATAGTGTATACATATTAGCCTGGGAGTTTATTATAAAAGTTGCATGGGTCTTCAATTATCACGTGAAATGGGGTCTATGTACCGAATACATAGGAATCTATAAATTTCAGGTCATTTGATTACATACTTCAAAAGAGCTCGAACAGGTCTGACAAATGACCGTGAGTTTTTCAAAAATGTTATTCTAAAGTTGTATTTGAATAGAGTAAGGATTCTAATGTTACTGCTCATTTTAAGGATCTTACTTTATGACTGTATCCAAATAAGAAAATTCTGAGAGCAAAGATTAGGTAATAGCAAAACCCCAGCAAACCACTAATTTCAAGATTTGATTTTAAATCTCGCAATATCTACCTGAAGTGTAAATATTATTAAAAGCAGCTGAAAAATATTTGCCAATAAATTTAAAAATATTTTTTAATTAAAAAAAGAAGAAAAAAATGTATGTTTATAAATTCTTTAATTAATGCAACGCACCACTTAGATCTATTAAGCTTAACCTAGATGTATAAAGCTTTTAAAACTTGTAAGCATTTATATGATACATAAATATATGACTTTGAGAATGCACACCTTCTTGTGGTTAACCAAGTTTTTGTACCGTATGTACTATGGAAGAAAATGCAATAAATAATTCAGACTGCATAATTAAGATGTTATTCTATTTACACAAAACTTTTAAACTCTATAACTTTTATTATCTGCATAGAAAAAATAAATTTTTATTCTTTTTTATTTATTTTTTAATTTTTGTTATAATTTATTATTTAAATGCTAATGGAAATTCGTGGCGTAAATATTTATTAATAATTTAATAATTTCCGAAAAATATGAAAAACAAATTTTGATTAAATAAATCTTTACAGACACAGAAAAAAATAAAAAAGTTATTATGTACAAAAACTGAAAAGAGAGATCAAATGTTTGGAAACTACTTTACGCCAATAACTTGTCAAATTAAACGTAACTAAATGGCTCGACGATTTGCTGCTTCTATATTAGTCGAGTAATTATATAGACGATGCTCATGCATTAAAATACACAAATATATAAGAGGATATTATTATTATGATACTTGATTGAAAATAAATAAACCATGACTATAAGCAAGCTGTAATTTCAAAAAGAACGGGTTAAATAGAGTGAAAAAGATTCTTTTATTTACCATATAATTAAGTAATTGAATTAAAAATAATAATTTATGTTCTTTGGAATACAATGAAACCCCAAATAAGTTGACTAAATTTAAATCGCAACGTTCGCACGAGTGATCATTTAATCAAGCTTGTGACTGAAATATTATGCACGTGTTTCACATATTTATTGCAACTCAAACCATTGAAATAAAAATTTTCGTAAAATCATTTTTTAGTGGATTTAGATCTTTATAATCAGATAGCCTAGTTTTTATGGTCAAAGTAGTATAAACGCGTAAATTTGACATTGCCTTACAACTTGTGACAATAAGACAAAACTGTAAATACATTTCAGAAGCAAAAAAACTTTGTAGAAGACATAAATTGTTAAATTTAATATTGCTCATGGCAAACAATTAAAATTGAACGAAATTTAACTCTGATAATGCGTCAAAGTATACTGACAAGAAATTATATAGCTTTCACTTACTGTAATAAGTACCCGGCTCAAATTCGCTTACAAAAATTGCTATCTTCAATTTTTTTTAGCTTCGTAAGTGTAACTGAAAAAAAGGTGAATAAAATTTTCTAGAATAAAGAAAAATCTGCAAGAATAATATAAGAAACTGGAAAGAAAAAAAGGTACATTATAATAAATTTATTATCAAGCATTGATCATAAAAAATTCCAGTTGTGTTACAACCGCAGCATGAGTACTTGCGTGAAACCGATACATATATAATCTTATATTTATAAAGTAACTGTTTGAAATAATATTTTACGCGATTTCAAAGGGATAATATCTAATATATTTATAAAGAAAAGAAAGAGAAAGTTAAATATATTTTAAAAAATATATTTTTAAAAGACTTAAAAATAAGGGTTCTTTCTTATCTTCGGGAGCCGGAAATAAAACGAATGAAAACGTCTTTGAAAAGGGAAGAAAGAATCATATATGTCTTTTTACATAAAGTAAGATATATCAAAAGGATTCGAGACTAAAGTGAAAAGAAATAGTAAAATAAATCTTGGGAACTTTGAAAATACCGAATTTTGGCTGATTTGCATTCTTACTATTTGTCTCAAGTAATAAAAATTGCATATATCTTTAAGAACATATCAGTCTGGGCATTTGTTTCTTTTATTTCGTTATTTTTAAAACTTTGGAATTCTGGAATAAACTATTCAATAAAGCCTCTGAGAATTTAAATCACTTGGGTCTATTTCTGCCGTTCAGCAGATTTATGCTCAAAAATTTATTAAACAAGATTTTTAAAAATATCAGTATACTCAATAGAAAATTTTATGGGCCCAACTGCAAAAAGTGATTTTGTAATAAGGGTACAAGCCTACCTAAAAACAGTGCCTTGGGCAACGTAAGCGATTAATCAAATTTACTTGATTCTTATTGTTATCTAAGTCTTTGAAATTCAAAATGAGCCCAAAAAACCATTTTAAGGCCACAGTCTGAAAAATTTGTTTAAATATAGATATTTTTATGTGGAAGAATATTTTCATTTATGATTATTAGCTGCCTCCACAATATAATAAACCCATTATGTAATAAGTTCTTTAAAAATTGATATTTTTTAACTTTTGGTGTTATAATTTACGGAGAAATTTCAAAGATTTTCTAAAATACCGAGTAAAACTAAAAAAAGCAGTAAGTGCAATAATTTTCAATAAAACAGATAATGTATATAGATATCGATTCCCAGATCTTATTAAATACTGGGAATATGAAAAAAGTACAAAAAGTTTCGTAAAAAATAAAATAATGAAAGGCTATATAAGAAACTACTTTTGCGAAATGGTTAAATCTCTCCTAAGGGCTTAATCCCTTGGGACGTACTCTAGATGCAATGAAGAACAAATAAAAGTAAAGAAAAATATATAGATAGCCTCCAACTCTTTTTTTTCTTCCACTCGTACTCTTGTATATAAATGTGGTGAGTAAAACGAAGAGACTAAATAAAAAAATAAAAAAAAAGAGAAAATATAGGGACATTTTGAAGAGAGTAAAAACCTCCAAGTGTACTAGACGAGAAGTAATAATAGCAGCGCGGTAACTCTAAGGAACTTTTCTTTGTCTCTTATACTTTTTTTTTTACTTTTTATTATAACATACACGAGATATTTACTTTTGTTGAGAAAACGTGGCGTGCACGAGTAGATTTGAAGTTAAAGCCAATTTTTTTGAAGATTGGTTTCTTCTTTTAGGTATTTCTTATTATGTTTTTTATTTTTATTTACTTAATAACTTACGATTCGCTTATTTTTAAGACAATATCAAGGATATTAAAAGGATGCTTCTTCACAAATAAATAGCTCAGTTATTTTTTTTCTATTACATTGGATTTGGATAACGTGTTATATTTTCTTGTAATGCACAAAAACTTCTAGGACATATTTTTTCTCATTTTTCCCAAAGGACGAATATTTTGGAGTAGGATTTTAGTCTTGGAAGGTTTGTTCTCATCAGATTATGAAAAATTTTCGAAATCACTAAAGGAGTTTGTTTTCATGGGTGGGCAAATTGGTGAGAAGTGAAATTTCAGTGATAATTAAAGGACTTTTTCAAATAGAAATTATTTTAAAAAGGTATGTTTGAAGGGGTTGGTAATTACTGGACCTAAGAAATTAAGAGGCGACGAGCAAAATTCACAGAAAATAACATTTTTTTGTGATATTCTGCCAAAATTAGTGATAGTAAAAAGGAATAACATAAAATCTGCAGAATTTCTGGGATTTACTTTTCTGCTACCAGATGAAAATTTTGGCAAATTATTACTTAATTACTAGGGCAAATTTGAAAAAATTTCTGAAATTCTTTACAAAACAAAAAAATTTTTTTGTACATAATATTTCAGAAATTATTGAAAATTTCTTTGAGAAGGGTGACTCATTTTGAACGATGCACTCAAATATCTCGAAAACAGAGCAAAATAATGAAAAATGTTTCATATAAAAGTTGTTAGGTTTGGAGGCGAACCATCAGGTGAGGGGAATTCTATTTGGGTCTTAGGGCCCTAATTTTTAATGCATACTTTCTATTTCAAATTCAGATATTGCAGCAAACTTTAGGTCTAAATTCGATTTTAATTTTAAAATAAATAAAAGGATCATTTTATAGACCAAAAAATGTATAACCGGTTTGTGTACTTCACAACCAACGAGCATGGAACATGTTCACTTATAACACTGATAATAAAGTATCTATTGTGTTCATAATATAAATATTTATATCCAAATATTTATATTTAGATTTTTATTATAGAAATCATGCTGCTCAGACATCAAAGTGAACAAAATTAATTAAATTTTAAATTATTATAGTTTTTTAAATAATATTAATTTATTTTTTATTAATTTTTAAAATAAATTCTTTAAAAATTCTTCACCAATGGTCCCTAGGTACTTCTGCACCAATGCTCTCTAGGTACTTCTGCACCAAAAGTCCCTGAATCGAAAATATTCTAAGTCCATTTGACCCCCCCCCCCTAAAAACGTCAATTTTTGACCCACCCTAAAAGCGTCAATTTTTGACCCACCCTAAAAGCGTCACTTTTTCACCCCCCCCACTAAAAATGTCAATTTTTCACCACCCCCTTGCCAAGCCTGACTTTCAAATACCCCATCCAATGAACATGTTCCATGTTAAAAAGTTCTAAAAATGAATAAAAAAGATATTTTTAATAGATACTATCATTTTCATTCTAAGTTTGTTGTGGTGGAAAACTATTAATGATTATCTGAGATTTTAGGTCTTATAGACCTTAATAGACCCAAAATTTCAAATAATCATCAAAAGTCTTCCCCCGCAATAAACATGTAATAAAAATGGTAGTAACTAACAAAAACATCTATATTTATTCATTTTGAGCTTTCAGAAAACCCAAATTACGCCCATTAAGATCCGTAGAACCCAAAATCTCAGATAATCATGAAGGGTCTTCCACCACAAGAAACTTAAAATAAAAATGGTAGTACCTACCAAAATATCTTTTTTTTTTCATTTTTAGAGCCATAAAAATTTTTTGGGGTTTAAAAATGGGCCTTTTATTTTTTTTCTTAGCTTAAATCGTATCTGGACCTAAAATTTGCTGCAGAATCTGAATTTGAAATAAAAAAGCATACTTCCAATTTAAAATTGAGGTCCTAACACCCAAATATAATTCCCGTAACCACTTTTTATTATTTTGCTTTGTTTTCGAGATATTTCACGGAGAAAAATAACTGTTAAAAATAACCAAAATTGCCGGTTATGTTTACATTATAAACTTTTGTTATTTTCTGTTCAAATATTTTGTAAATATAACCATGTTTATAGTTAGAATCACAATATTCTGACTTCATGTATGTAAAATTTACAAATTTTTTTTGTAATTAAAACTAACCCCGTTTTACTAAAATTAACCTTGTAAAATATATACAAAATATTTTTCTCCGTGTTAAAATGACTCACCCTGTTGAATAAAATCGAGCAAGTATTTTAGTACTTCACGAAATTTCCTTCCGGTTTCAGCAGTGGGTCCCAGAAATTCTACCCAGAATCTACCCAAATTCCAGGAATTCTGTTGGTTTTATGTTATTTTTTTTACCAGGAAGTACAAAATCCATTATTTAAAAAAAACTATTTAAATTGAATTCTTTTGTTTTGAATTCGTTATTTTAATTTTTTTTTATATTTGAAGACAATAAAACGCAGTACAATAATAAGAGAAAAATTGTATTAAAAAATATAAATAAAATATAGTATAGGTGCAAGCAAATTAGTTTTATTTTTTGTTAATTACTTTATATATTTTTCCTTTATAGATTTTCGCGGTTTTATAAGCTTCATATTTATTCTCTGTATAAAATATAAAATATAAAATATTTGCCTGAATATTCCAATATCTAGAATATTCCGTTTGGCTATATAAACGAATTATGCGTGATTTGAATTTTCGTTTGAAATTCAATCAATGCCTCGTTCAATATACTATATAGTAATTTAAATATATATTTTTTTTTTCATATATATTTCGTTATGTATGTAAAAATTTATAAATATGTATATAAAATTGAGTAAACTGAATTCTAACGACGATGCATTTTGGCAATATGAAAAAAAAAGTCAAGTCAATATTGCTTGTATATTGAAGAATATACAGACATTGGAAAAATAATAAATAAAAAATTATGTTAAATCAATTTTCAGCAAAGTAAACTTTTTTACTTTTATTTATTTTCTATACAAAAAATAAAGATTTTTTTCTCTAATTAAAAATTATTATTTTTATTTAAAATAAAAAAATATCTTATAAAGAATAAAAAATAATAAGACTTTACTTTTTTTTTTCTTTTTTTAATTAGTTATTGGAAAATTATATATTTTAATTAATGAATCACTCAATAATGTAGCAACGGTTTATTGGTAGACTTTGCAAATATGTATTCTCTAGGATTTTGATTTTTAATAAGCGAAACCACAATTATTTAATGTAACAGAAATTTTGATTTTGTTTACCTTTCATCTTTGAGATTCTGAGGTAATTTCAATTAATAACGTCAACTAATTAAACCTGATTTTAAATTTATTGAAATACCAAAGCATTCTTTACTTTTAAATTTTTCCAATTAAAACCTTTTGTTAGTAAAAAAATTTTAAACTAACAAAAAAAAATAAAAGAAATATCTTGAATTTAGTTCTATATCTTACTTCTTTGTCAATTAATTTTTTTTCATCAAATTTTTACGATTATAAAATTTGTTTCACCTTATTGGTTAAGTTCATCGAGATATTCATTCATAGTAGGTATATATCAGAAAATGAAAACTGAAAAAAAATTCGTCTGCGGGTACTGAAATTCCGGTCTCTGAAAAAAGCACTCAATAACAAAGATTTTGCACAAAAAATTTTTGGTTCACATCTCATCAGCAAAAAATTAACGAGATTGCATAAAAGACGGCGAATTTTCAGTGTTTTTTAAGTCACTTTTTGTCCAGATCCCAGAAATTCAATTGCTATCTTATTTTTGTTTACGAGTATATTGCGTGATTTTTGACAACTTAATTTCAGAAACAGAAGTAATATTTTTACAATATCAATGTGCTCTTACTTTTCTCTTTTTTTTACTTCTAATTTTATAGTTGGTAATCGAAACAAGAAAATAAAATAATTTATTTGAGATTGACGGAAAATTTGGAAAATTCTTTGCTAATCCTGTGTTTTCAAAACTTAGTTATTGCACAAAAACATGAATAAAATAAAATAAAGTTGAAAGGTGCAAAGCAAAACAATAATAAAGATAAAAACGAATTTAGCTTTATTCATACGTAGAGTTTGAACATTTGTAAATACAAAACAAAAGCAAAAAACAAAAAGCAAGAAAGCTTTGCAAAATTTATTGATAACGTCAAATATGCTAAAAGTTGTGCAATATGCAGGCACATCTGAAAAAAATCCAATTCTTTTACAAACGTACATGGGTCAATCCCAAGAAAATTAATAAATGTTTTGTAAAAATAAAAATTGTTTCTAGTATTTAAAAAATTTTTATCCAAATAGACTTGAGCTAAAAATAATTAATAAATTCACAGATTTTAATTAACTGAAAAGATTTTCTGCTGCAAAATTTATAGATCGATTATACATGAAAGAAAATTTTAGAGTAACTATACAGACATCGAATTGAAAAGTTTTGTTGAAATCAGAATAATTAATGCAATATTATCAAAACAAATTGATAATTGGATATACCTAAAATTGTTTAAAATAGGCTAAACTTGACCCTAATGTAAGATAATCTTGAATAACTCATTCAAAAAAAAAAAAAATTATTTTAATATTGATTCAACTGAGAAAGGACCATATATTTATATAGTAAAACTGCAAATACTATAAAAATACATTCGAAATAAAAAATTTTTAAAAAAGAAAAAAAAATTTCTATCTTTTTTATAGAAATTCAACACTTAGCCCACGAAAGCACACGGATATAAAGATAATCATAAGGTTTTCAATATTAAACCACGTGGGCTGAAATCTTCGATCCTATGGTATACATAAATATAACTGCACACATATGCAAGAATCCTGCTTGAATCGCATCTGCCCTTTGATCGTTACGGTCCGTCTGTATGAGTCGAATAGCTAATACTATTACACTATAATATATATAGCTAATACTGTTATGTATTGATATATCTATACGTGCATAATATATTATGTACATTAGGATTGTACTTACTAAAATCATTGTTATTTTTCACTTCTATGAATATCAGTCCACATTACCAAAAACAGTAAGTCCGTTAATTCTAATTAAATAAAATTACTTTTCGGTTATGAGCTTTATTTAAGGATCTTTTTCGCAAGTATCTTTCACGTCAGTTAAAATAACAAGACTTTTGATATAAGGGCCATACCAATATGTATGAACTATTTTTATATAAAAGCTAAAACGGAGGTGATATTAGATTGGTCAAGCGAAAGAGAATAAAATTGATTGAACGAGCCAAAACCGATTCGGTGATCCTGAAGAGAGGATTCTTCCATACAAAGCTATATAGTAGATCGTATAGGCTTTTGTTTTTACATCGATCATTTTTTCTTTTTGTGAATTTATTATTCTTTAATATAAACCTTTATTCTGACTAAGCTTTTGATTCATCTCAACATGACTTTGCAGCATATATTTTTTAAAATTTATCATTCAATAATTTGTATATGAGCTTTTAATATAGTGAAACTGACCTTAAAAATTTTTATTTTCAATTTAAATTTTCGATACAATTTTTAAATTTATTAAATTTTTAAATTGATACAGACTCGAAATAACAAAGATTTGGCATTCAAAAATTTGGTCAAGGTAGTGAAGAAGAGAGGGGGAGGGGCAAATTTTCAGCGTTTTTTTCGGCCACTCTTTTACTGCAACTTTGAACATTTTAAAAAATCGTAAAACCGATTTCATTTTGAAAACTTTAAATTTAGGACCTCAAAAATGGTAATGATGTCATATTAACAAAGAACGTAATGTTTATAAGGAAGAGTATCCCAAAAGGCCTGGAGGCGAGGAGGGGCGTTAAATGGTCACAATCGAGGGGGTGTGGGGGGGGGGGCTTAGAGTAATTAATTTATTTTCAAATTTTGGGGTCTTGAATAATTCGAGTTAGAGACTTATTTGAGCTTATAAGGTACTTTAGCAAACTAGAATATTTGTAATACATTAGTATTATCAGTAAACATAAACATATCCCATGCAAGTTATTTGTATACATATACAAACTTGGTCTAAGTTTTTAACATTGTACATGTTCATTGGATGGGGTATTTGAAAAAGTTTGGCTCGGCAGGGGGGGAGTGATGTTTTTAGGGGGGGTGTGAAATGGACTTAAAATAATTTGATGTGGGAGTCAGGGCCTGATCAGGCCCTGATAAGAACAAGAACTTAGAATTTAGGTTTCTGGTCTTAAGATAATTTATATTTCAGGATTTATTGTAATTTCGGTTATAGCATTTATTAATGTTATGAGTGAACCATAACCATTCCATGCTCGTTGGTTGTGTAGTTACACCATCTGGTTATAAATTTTATTTTTACTTACTAAATGCAGTCAAATAATTTTTTCAAAATTCCAGGATGTTACCTTGTTTTCAAGTTAGCAAAACTAATTGTAAGAACTGCTCATATATTTTCCTATACTCGATAATTTTTTACGATTGAGTCCATTAGTAAAACTCATAAGTTCAGTAAATGGCCTTAATTCATTTAAAATATATTAAAATTCGGAATTGATTATTTAAGTTTTTTTTAATCTATTTACAAATTCACTTTTAATATTAACATGATGGAAAAATGAATGTTTGTCACTAATGAAAATGAAATTAAAAAAAATTAGAAAAAAATGAATCCTTTGACATGCTTTTTTTCGCTTTATAAATTATTTTACGTTGAAATTAAATGCAATTATGCATAGAAACAAAATGTCATTATACGTCCTTTTCTATAGCTTTCTAGAAAAGTTATTATTTATTCAAAAATCCAATTTTTCGTAAAAGAAGAACATGAAATAAAAAAATAAAAAAGACTAAACTTGATAATAATTGTATATATTTTTTGTTGCTTTTTGTAGCAGTAAGCACTAATAACTTGATTCGTTCATCTGCAGAATTTTAATGGGACGAATTGCTCCAGTAGTTTTTTAATTAATCATTTGGATTGTGCTTTTATATGTAGAAAAAGACAAATAACAAAAATAATGTCAAATAAAATTTAAATATGTTAGGGGAGTACTCCCTTTAGAAAATTACTTTTTACGCCTCTGAGTATATTACGTATTATTTATATCTTTTTATCAAATTTAAATGATGCGCGTAAAATTCAATTAATAACATATGTGAGTGTATAATTATAATATCATTTTATTTATACGCCGTATTATAATTAGAAAAACCATCAGGTGCTTTTTCATTCTATTTATATTTTTCTTATTTAACATTTTGATTATGTAGGGCAGATTGAGTTATGTTCGCTTCAATTTAGATTTTCAATGTTTCTTACCCCAAGAGGGTTATGCTATCTTTGCTCTAATATAAAAATTTTGGGTATATTTGGTACATTTACACAGTCCAATGCAACCTTCAGAACCAAGTAACTCAAGTACACTGTTTTTCGAAAAGTAATTTTGTACAGCTGCAACAGATCCGTTTTCAAAGAAGAACACTATTTCATAAATACACAATATTTTTGCACTAAGAGTGATGGATAAGGATTCATAAGAAAAAAAATTATGGGATCTCAAAAATTATTTATCTTTTTTATTAATGAAAAAAATGAGGAAATTTCAAAATAGGTGATGCTGCAGATCAAATCACAAAAATAAATAAAAACTGAAAATTTAATTAAATATGTGTGTAACTAATTGCAAGACTCATTAAAACAAGTAATTTAGACATAATAAACATAATAAATGTATTTACTTATATAGAGAAACGACAAAACCTTTGAAGAACTTGAGTTATGCATGTAATGTACTTACCACATAATTTTGAACTCCCTTTAATAATATGTGGCAGGTAAACCAACCTAAAATGAAAACTATATCGTATCTCATTTTGTGGTTAATTGATAATTATACCACTAACGGTCATAATGTATATATAGTGGTGGACCTTTATAAAAAGTTGGTTATAAATACGCTTTTTTTAATATATTAAAGTACTTTATTATAGTTAGCGTAATATGATTTTGCGGTCTAATGGACTTTAAATGTATGAATTGCATGTCTACTTTTTACATTTTAATTTATTACAGTAAATAGTATAGATTTTTCTTTTTTATGACAACAAAAATAAACAAGTTACAAGATTTTTCCCTAAAATAATGCACTAGAATAAAAGAATCAATGTAATATTAGGTTCATTTTTTTTTTGGACATTTTTCAATCAACTTCGACTATTTAAGGATATTAATTCCTCTGCTAGCGGACAATAATGACTAAACTTCAATTTTGGTTTGCTGTAAATGAAAAAGTTGTTCCTGAGCCACAGAGAAAATTTAAAAAAAGCCCCTAAAGTAAAATTTGAGTTAGAGATTCGAAAGGAACATAGAATTGACATAAAAGGTATTTTCCTCTCTAACCTAATCAGTTACACTATTCCACTACATTATAGAAAGTAGAATACAAGTTTAAGATTATACTTAATTGACTGCATTTAAATTAAATATTTTGCCAAAAATTAAAAAATACTACTACACTTTTTTCGAGACTTTTTTATATAAACCATATAGATGTTAAAGATTTCTTAAAACCCATTTATATACCTTTAGTACATCTTTTCACTTTCGAGAGAAA
The DNA here is from genome assembly GCA_022575985.1 of Anagrus nilaparvatae. Taxonomy (NCBI): domain Eukaryota; kingdom Metazoa; phylum Arthropoda; class Insecta; order Hymenoptera; family Mymaridae; genus Anagrus; species Anagrus nilaparvatae. The sequence continues at coordinate 25,460,126 of JAKSXM010000231.1, read as the reverse complement.
TTACAGTTTATGTTCATCAGTGTTAAGATAGTACAAAACAATATCTCTATATATTATAAAGTTATAACCGCTGTCGAATGACACTTTTGGGCCAATATGGTACTTTTGGGCCAATATCAAAAGTTTTGATATTTAAAATAGTATTTATTAATGTTCATTTCAAGCTTTAACAAACATGATTTTAATAGACCAATGTTTTGATAATTCTAAAAACATAGTGTTAAACTAGCCATACGTTAAACTAAATTGTTGGACTCAAACTGAATGGATTTCCGCTTAACTTGTAGGTTACAAACAGATTTTAACTTTATATATTATTATACGACTATCTGCTTATACATCCAGAAAGTGAGGAAACCGCACACATTAGAATTGGCTCTATTTTATCCTGTAAATGAGATAGAAAGAGAGCAAATTATTTGATATAAGCTGCTTCTCTTTGAAATATAGAATATAATACATCGATTGGTTTATCGCAATTTCAGCCAATAATCTCTGCTGATTCGTTGTTAATGTTTCTACATAGTTGTCATATACTTATATGCACATATTCATCTCTCGTTTTCGACAAAGTGGCGTGATGTCGAGATGGGGATTTACGCTTGAGTGGTTCAGAGCTAGATAAAATAGACATCGTGCACATAAACTAAATATAATTGTAACAAATGAAACGGCTGCACCATAAGGTAGTTAACTTGACAGACATACGCATATATAAATATAAATACGTTAACGTGGAAAAGCTAATCGTCACAAAGGACCTTCTCGTTAGCCTGTCCAATACTTAAATAGATTAAAGTGAAACTACTTCGTTTTATATATAAAACATACTCGTTATCGCTTTTCTGTTTTCTATGTAGCTTTGTCTTTATTATGTACGCTAGATGAAATTAAGTAATTATACAATTAAGAAATTCACTATCGTCATTTTTATAAAAATATATAACTTTGCAAGAAGCTCTTTTTTTTTAAATTAAAAATATATAGCTTTAATTAAACTAACCTTATTAATGCTAATTGAATTTAAAAGTTTTATAAATTTACATCACAACTTATGTTTAAAGTTGAGTGACCATGTCTTCATTCATATTTACAAAATTTATATTAAGAAGAGTGCAACAAATTTTTCGCGTTTATGTAAAAAAAATTTTTCAAACCTATAAATATGTGATTCTGCTAAATTTAACGGGCAGAGCAGTGATGGGTTCTCGCCACCTCACCCTCGTTTTTTCAACTTAAACTTCTTGAAATGCAGTGCTAATTGTCTTAAAAGTCTAAAAAAACTATTTTTTAATAACTCAGTTCATCAAAACACATTGTAATATACTTGGTGGAAAAAAAACCCGGTTTTAGGGATTTGGACTTTTAAGATTAGGTTTTACAAAAGGTAAGTTTTAGAAATTACCTGGGTCAATATTTTAATTAATAATTATCTCCTTAAAATTGTTTAGCCTTATACAAATATAATAATTTAAAATATCACTTATTTTCATTTTCTTTGCAAAAATAGTGTCACATGGTCATTTCTACCGATTGAAGTAGAGAATTTACAATTTTTTTTATCTTAATTAAAGTTTGTATTTCAAAAACTTGTTGATCATACATCATAAAAATTAACAAAATTCAAAGTTAAAAAAAAGTTTTGCGCCAGCAATGTTAAATGCATCCAAAAATTTTATTAGTACTAGAATGGAAGCATCTCAGTGAAACGTATGTATTTTTGGTCACTGAAACCGATTTTTTGAAGATTTTATTCATTTTTGTATGGCTAGTTTTGAGTAATGGATGATATATAATAAAAAATCGGCGAAAAATTAGCATGATTGGTAATATCTTGAAAACAATTACTAATTGAGTCTATTTTTAGTACCCCAATAAGGTTTTCGTGGTCGCTGATCACGATTTTGAAGACAGATTTATAAAAACCAAAATGACGGACTCGAAATGGCGTATTTCTAACCTCAAAACCGGCGGTTTATGCTGTTTTAAGCATTTTCACGTTGTCTAATAAGTTCTTCGGACCAGTTATAACGATTCTGAGGTCATATTTTTAATTTTCAAAATAGCGGGCTACAAATGGAGGATTCCTAACCTCAAAATCGACAATAATTAAAATCATATTTTAAGCATCGATCTTTATTTTCCCTTCATTTTTTTCTCAGGCATTTATATTTTTAAAAAAACAGTAAGAGGACTTAAAATTTAATTTTTGGTCATGATAGCCAGGTAGCAGTTAATTTGTATTATTGAGGGTTCATAGTAGCTTTAAAATTTTCGTCTTACTCATTCTTATAGTTTTATGCTCATGCAATCTGCATTTTAAAAAAACGAAAAGAATGTTAATAAATCTTAATTAAACGATGCAAGGATAGAGAAAATAATATAATATTTATATTTTATATTAACAATAGTTCCTAAAAATCTGCAAAATAAATAAAATCTTCTTAATAATTATAATAAAAAAAAATTAAAAAGGCAATTAAAAAACTAAGAATAGAAATTTTTTATCTGTTACAGAACAATGTGGAAAATGTCATACAAGTACCAAAGTATTAAAACTGAGTAAATACTGCAAAAGAGATTATGGTAAGATTAAATTATTTAAAATTTTTCTTATAAACGCTTATTAAAAATGCATTTTATTATTTCTTTTCGGATCAAAACATTGTTTACATAGATAGCTTCTATCATCATCCCTGTGCTTAAGCAATTTTTTTTTCTATTGAAGAACTTGAAGAAGCCGTAGAATTTTTCGTGTATATATATAAAAACGTGTACATACAAGATAAATATAATAGATAACGATACTATTATATGGCGAATATAAACTCTTCGTTGTATTACTGTATACAGTATTAAGAAAAGCATTCAAAATGAAAAGCCAAAGCGTTTAGGGTTTCAATAATAGAAAGGCATGCTTTTGAGTTCTTTTTTTTTTTGAGCCTGGACCGACTTTGTTAAGCCACAAGAGATGAGTGAACTAACACGCGTTATAAAACTATATATTTAACAAAGAAAAAGATAATCGTTTCCTTCTTTTTATCTTTTATTTTTTTCTTGTTTTTTGTATTATACCTATATTTTTTTTTTCCCTGTAGTCTTTAAAAACGTGTTTTTACATAAATATTTCATATAAATAATTTTATATATACATAACATTTATTTATAGTATACACGAGTATTTTCATTACCCTTTTTAAAAAGTTCATCAGGTTCACATACATTTTTTTATTTTATTTTGTTTTACTTATAAAAGCATTAAACATACTACCGTATCTAGATTTTTGGTGAAATTTTGATAATCGAGTTGATAATTGAACAATTACCTGAGTATCCAATAAGAGCTTGAATGTTAAAATTTTTGTTACGGATTCGAAGTTGATTGGTAGAGATCTTTTGCAACCCAAAACAAATAGAACCCATCACTTTTGAAGACCAAAATTAAAACACGCAATGCTTTTAACACTATTTTTCGTTCGCCATTTGAATTCAACACTAAATTTTTTAACACGTATTATTCGACAAATAAAATTGAAATTTCATCAATTTTTACACGAATTGCATAAATAATTTAATTTTTGAATAAAACTTTTCGAAAAATTTTGTGTTCAATTTAAATGGTGTGCAAAAAATAGTTGTTTAATTTCAGTCTTCAAAAGTAATGTCTTCAATTTTTTTGTATCAAATAAAATTTGCTACCGCGAAAAGAGACACTAAAAAATGGTAATAGCTTCAAGGTTAACACATAAATAAATACTATTTCTAAAATTTCATCAGAAAGAAACCTTTTTTAAAAATAAAATGTTTAATTTCGACTTTTTACGTGTAAGCGTGTTTTGATTAACAGATGCTAAAAATAGCTATTTTTTTAACAAGGGACAAAATATTGGTTTTGATTTTGCATGCAGTTGTATGCACGAGCGAGTGCAGACAGCATGCAAAAGTCGAACCCTGTATTTTTTCCCGTGATTTCAAACATACACTATAAAAAGTAAGTTTCTTATAATACAAAAAAATTAGAACATTTTCGAAAAGTTAGTTAATTTTCGAAAAAATTTGTAAATATTCGAAAAAATAGTACCATAATTACTAAATTTAGTATATTAATAAAAAATTAGAGTATTCTCGATTTTTTTTGTGAATTCGCAAGAAAAATTAATATTTTACAATTTTTTTTGGAAAATTTACAAAAAATAGTTGTAAACTTCCGAAAAATAGTTGTGAATTTACAACTTTTTTCGTAAAATTACAAAAAAAAATCGAGAATTCTAGAATTTTTCGATAATATACTAAATTTAGTAAATTTACGATTTTTATCGAATATTTACAAAATTTTTTGAAAATCGCTAATTTTTCGAAAAAATTCTATTTTTTTTGTAAATCCAAGAAAGTTACTTTTTACAGTGTAGTTTTACATATGAAGGGCAAAAAAGATGTCTCCCTAGCATAGAAAATGGGTTTTTTATCCCAGGTATGTAAAACCTATTTTTACGCTACGTTTGTATAAGCGCGGGGATCTGTGCTTCTGTACATTGAAAAACAATCCGGTTACCGTTACCAAATAATAAAAAAAATAAAATTGCTACAGTTAAGAAAAAAAAATATACTACTTGCGCTTATTTCTAAAAAATTTCTAAAATTCTTAAAAAATGTGTAGATATTAATACATTTTTTAAGAATTACAAACGCAAGAAAAGTTGATTAAATAGTCCTCAAACAATTGAAAAAGATAATTTTTTTTAAATATTAAACATTATTATTAAAAAATAAGTTTTTTAGTCATAAATTACTTCAAAAAATATATATTTAATAAAAAGAGAAAGTTTCACGCATAGCAAATGTAACGAAACCATTCGCTTAAAATAATAATAATAATAATAATAATAATAATACTAATGTATTTCTATATCTATGCATGGATACTACGTAGCAAGTAGTAAAAGATGAAATAGTCAGACAAAACTAAAGCATCTAAATGAAGTACGTTTTACGTTGTGTTTTTTATTTTAATGATGTTTTTTAATATTTTTAAAGGAAATATATTTAAATAAAATGTAATACATTTGTTACTATGTTTACCATTGGTATTTTTATTATTATTATTTTGATAAGGTTACTTTGTAATCTAAGCTGGACTGAATATGACATTTTTATCATGTAGCATTTGTAATATTATTTTGTTTAAAAAATTTTAGACAGATATATGAAACTATTATCCCTTAAAACTACCGCATTCTTTCGTTTACTCTCATGTTTGGATATGCTTCCTACCGAGCTTCCTACCGTAACGCAAAAAAAACTTAATATCGTATTTTTTAGAATTAAAATATTTTTACCTCTATAATTGTCTAAATTTCTGTACAATTTTTATAATACTCTTAATACAATTCAAGGAATCATTCGACCTTTCAGTACTTAAAAAATCGTTCTATTTCCTACAAACCAAAAATGTTTACAAACTACTATTCCATAGACTCGTGGAATTTTCTTCTTTAATTTTATTTTTTCTTCCATTAATATAGTATACTACGATCTCGTGCCCAGAAAAATAAAAAATGGCTCAAATTGCACGTTAATTATTTTGCAAACTGCGATCTGGGGCATTCTATTTTTCATTTTTAAAAATGCACTAGGAAAATTGTAACAATTTTTATAATATAAAAGTTTATACTGTTAACAAATATTTACAATTTATATTTTGAGAAAATCTAGTACTTTATTAACTTATTTGTAATAAAAACATTTTTTTAATTTTGTAGCCTTGCTCGCACGTGTCACCGACAGATACAAGAAAGTTACTGACAATAGTCCAAGTGCCAATGGATCACCTTCCAATTCCTGGATCAAATTTTCAGTTAACGTAATGACGATTTACAAGAGACCACGAGAATCAAGGATTGCACGCGGGTCGATTCCATTATACGTGCATTCATCTGATCTTGCTTGCAAATGCCCAAAAATTAAACCAAACAAGTAAGTTATAAATATATTGAAAACTCTTGTTCTGTAATTTAGTAATTAATAAAATTTTTCATTTTTTTCCTCAGATCGTATTTAATTTTGGGAATGGAAAAAGACATTGGTTCTAAGGACGGATTAACGGTAACAGAAAGGTCGATCGTAATTGAATGGCGAGATGAATGGAGTCGCAGAATGCGGCGATTAGAAAGAAGGGCGAGAACATGTAATTGAACATCAAAATAAGTTAATCGTTAAAATAAATAAGATAAAGAAGCATAATTTTCAAAAAAATGCTTAAAAAACAAACAGACGAATAAAGAAACAATAAAATTTAATTTTTTGACTATAATATTTTTTAAAAATGTGACGAGAATAAAATGTCATGTTAATGAAAAAAAAATAATATATATAAATATAAATATAATAATATTCCTATAAAATACAAATAATTTATTACCATTATATAATTTATCTACACTGTTAGAAATTACGACTTGAGCCAATCTAAAATAAACTTTGAGTTTTCTTGCAACCCTATTTATGAGTAAAATTCAGAAGCTTCAAAAATATAGTTTTAGCAAAAAATTCATAAATTTATGGGATTGCGCGCAATAATTTTTCACAGTGTAAAAATCATTTTAAAAAATGTATTTAATTATAAATTGTAATAGGATTAATTTTTATTTTAATTTAAAGTATTTATAGATTTGTTATATGAAAAAGCATATGTTCATTTTCTATTTTTTAATTTAATTTAATTTAATAATTATACTTCCAACTGACAGTTAAAATTTAGAATTAAATAAATAGATAAAGCATAAGACATCGCTCAATCAAAAACAATGAAAGGAAATGAGAGTGTATTAAAAAAAAATTTAATCTTTTTCCACATTTTTGATAAAAATTTTCAATAAAATATTATTAAATTATTAAAAATGAGAGAAAAAAAAATAAAATTGAATTTCCTTTAGAAATGAAGCCATTAAAATTAGTCATTCAGCTCTGAGTTTCTGATAAAGATTATCTAGTTATAAAATAACAATAAATATAAGTAAACAAATAAATAAAAGTTTGATTGTATACGTCTGTTTTCATGTAGATTTTCTTGTAAATTTTTATATAACTCTAATAATTTAAGAGAAAATATATACCCAGAAAAAACTTAAAAAGTTATTAATTAATTCGTGCTTAAAAAATTGAACGATATTAAGCCTACAGTGTAAATCTATAGAGTATTAAAATAAAAAAGTCTGGCTATAATATTTATAAGTCTGTATTCTTTTTATATTATAATAAACATATCGAACTGATGATGACCTAATTATAATTTTTAGTTTTCATTAATTTTTAAGTAAATATAACCTCTATGAATTATAACAATATATAGCTTTTGTATAAACTTAATATTAACAAAATGTATTATTTAATTATTAACTATTTATAGATATCAGAGAATTCATGTCAAACCACTTGCTTTTAATTAATTAAACTCGAATAATCAGACAGTCTGCACTATCATTTTTATTAGAATTCGAAATTGGTATCAGTTTTACAACTAAATTTTTGCTTTTTACAACTTTTTGTTGGCCATATTTTTATAGAAATGCATTTTGTTACTATAATTTAATGAAAATTAAATTTATTATTTTCTAACTGGAATTTTCTACATCATACACTTTATTTACAATAAATTTTTGTCTTTTCTTTAAGACATTTCATCTATTTTTTTTATAAAATAAAATATTAGCTAAAAAATTACAAATTTAAAAAACTGGACTTTAGATTTTAAAAATCAGTTTACTTACAGAATACTTAGAACCAAAATGCACTCCAAAATTTGCTAAAAATTTTAAAAATAAATTCACATTCTATATAAATTACTTGGTAAACACATTATACTGCACTGTAAGTAACAAGTGAATAAAAAATTTTATTTAATATTCCAGGGTATTTATTATTAAAATAGCGATAATTAATATTTAATAAAAAATTATAAGATTGATTTTTATGGACCTAGGTCAATAAAACCAAATTGAGGTAACTTGTGGGAATTTTAATGAAAACTTTAAATAAGCAATTGAGTTTACATGAAATAAAAAAAAATATTAAATAATAGGATGTCTACTTTCTAAATTATTATATGATAAAATATTGCTATGTACCCACGTAAAAAGATTAAGCTTACCAGTAATCTTAATTTTGGCAAAGTTTACTCGTAATTAAGCCTTTTAGGCACGATAACTCTAGTATGCAATAGTAAAAAGTCTTTAAATTGTCCCATTCATGGAGAAATTTGGTCCCCAAGTCATTTGATGTGTGTAGGGATGTACATAATTATGTACATAAAAGTGTATCCTCTGTTTCTCAGAACCAAAAGAACCTAATCGATGAATCATTTTTTAAATCAGATCTAGTTTCTCAGGGTTTCAATTTAAAGTCGTTTCATTCATTTCTTGCAGAGAATTTAAAAAAAACTGATTTCAGAAATTAAAAAAATTAATGAAAATATAATAAGAATAGTAATATTTCAGGAACAAATTGAATATAAAATAAAATTTGTCCAATTTTTTAAATTGTATTTAATTGTTTCTCTTTCAGTTTTGCTAAATTTCATTTATTTTTTATCGAGTAATCACAAATACACTGATTTCCGATTAACTAAAAAATATTTTTAAAATGCAAATATCAGAAACAACTCAATAAATAAAAAAAAAAAATTAGGCACAAAATTTTTTAAATTGTATCTACTTGTGCCTCTTCTAGTTTGACTGAATTTCATTCAATTGTTGTCGGATAGATATCCAATAATTAAGGGAAAAATGCTAAAAGTTGAACTTTTTTTTTCATTTTAAGTGATCCAAAAGATGTCTAATGACGTCTGCTCAAAAAATGTTGATTTACAGGTAACAGATTTTTTTGTAAGTTTTAAATATTTTTATGTAAGCCCAGATAAAAAGAAAATCTTTTCCTGATCCTTATTTATGAATACATCATAAATAATAGTTTTCAATTTATGAGGGCGTGGGTCCCATTAAGGTTTTGTAAAGAGAAAATACTCAATAAATGATCGTGCCTGAAATAAATAAGCCTTAGCTTTTTTATAATTCTTTGTGATTTTTTATATTAATTAAAATTACTTCAGTAAGTTTACTGCACTAAGGTTACGGCAGTAAGATCACGAGTAAGCTTTCCCAAAATTAAGCTTATTGTTAAACTTAATCTTTTTACTTTTTAATATCAATTTTACAAAAAAGAAAAAAAAAAGGTAAAAAAAATAAAAATGAATATTATTATAGTTAAATTGTAAAAAATATATATTAATGACTTTATTGTAGCATTTATTACACAAAAAATTAAAAAATAATAGTAATTAAAATGTATGATAATATTTATGACTATAGGTATATTATGTGTTTGCAGACAAAAAAAACTTATTATATTATTATCATTATGTATTTATATTTATTATATTATATTTTACAATAAATTTTTAGCATAAATTTTATTTATTACTTTTATTTATCATAAAATCAATTCATTATTCTTCTCTTTAAATTATTGTAATCTTTTTAAATGCTGCTTAAATCACTTTACTTTTTAAATAAAATTTTCGACAGAACCTAACTTTCAGAGCTATTTATTTGCTCGTGTTACTTGGCATCAAATTTAAAGTTTTGAATTGTCTAGCTATCAAAAGCTGAAAAAAGTTGTTAGGCACCACGGAAACCCATTCAACCAATTCAATTTTTAAGAAAGATTGACATAAAGAAAAAATTCAAGATTAATAAAATAATTTTTTTAAATATACTTTAGAAAATTGTGAATTCTAAAAATATTTTATTAAGTAGATTTCTTAATTATGTGCTGTGCAGTTTAACAAAATTTTAGAATCTGAAATCTTTTTTTTAATGTAATTACGGGAAAATATACTTCAGGTCGGTCATGTGTCATTAAGACTTTTAAGCTAAGACTGTGCCTACTTCAATATTTATGTACGAAAGTTGTCGGATTTTTTACTTGTACAATACTCGAAGTAAACTAAATGAAAATTTATTTTAAACAAATATTTTCCCATATGTAAAAAAAATTTTTTAAAGCTTTTCCAATTTTTTGAATGAAAATGAGAGCCTCTCAAAGTTGACTAATATATAATGTCGAAAATGAGTATAATTATAATGACCATTCTATTTTGGAAATAGGGGCTATATATGATTTACAAAATTTAAAAAAAGTAACCCTTAGGTTTGGTAGCAATTTTATTTGACACGAAAAAAATTGAACGCATCACTTTTGAACACCGAAATCAGAACCCGCAAAACTCAACGCACATTATTTATTTATAGTATATTAAGTATCAAGGGTTTAAAAGTTTCGGCACTAGCTTGAGCACGTGTGCTCGGCGAAGCCGGGCACGAGTGATATGTGTTCACGCTCGTGTCTAAAGTATTTCGCCCATGGTGCTTACACTATTTTTTGCCCACCTAGGCGTAGAACGAGTGCAGGAAATTCTTTACGCACGAGTTTTACGCCCGGGAGGGCAAAAAACTATTTTTTGCACACCATATACCAAAATTTTCAGCACATTTTATTTAACACAAATTCATTACATAAAACTGAAATTTAATTAGTTTTTACCGAGGTTTTCACAGGATATACCCTGCGTAAATTAAAAAAGATCTTAGCAAGATAAGATTTTATGAAGATCTTGAATTTTGTCATTATTTTGTCTCAAATTTGCCTTGAAAATGTCTTGAAAATAAAAAAAATCAAGACGTTCGTTTTTAAGACTAAATATCTTAAATTTATCTTAACTTGTCTTGAATTTTTTTTTGCAAGATTCAAAAAAAGCTTTTAATTTTATAACCACAAGCAGACTAACAAGCTTAAAATATCATATTTTTCAGTTTTTGATTCTTTATTTTTATTTAAATTTAGGCTAAAGAAATTAGAAAAACTTAAGATTTTATCACAAGGTTTGAGAATTAGATAAAACCTTTTGAAAAATTTTAACAGTTATAGATCCACTGCTCCCTGCAAGTCGATCTCCTGAAAAATGGAACTTAAATGAAAAAATAATGCATAAATATTATTCTACTATTTATCACACCACGAAAATCTCGAAATTAGTCGAAAATAATGCATTCTTTAGAATAACTTCCAAATTTATTATGAAAAATAAATTAGACCAACCGGAAATATTTTGGTTCAATTGCAAGATGACAGCGATATTTGGAAAATTGCCTAAAAACCATATTTTGTAACAATGTCGTGACATTGAGCCATGCGTTTCTAGCTCCAGGAGGCGTTGGAATAAAAGTAGGATATCTTGGATGTTTATTCAACCTATTAAGGTAATCTTCTACTTAGTGAAAAATTTTTCTATCAGAATTTTTTTAATTTTTTTTTCTGTAGTAAAAGTATTGCAGAATATATAAAAAAAATTTTATACAGGTCTAAATATTTTGTATATAATTTTAATCCCATTTTATAAAGCGCCCTGCACTTCAATTCATATATTTTTAAAACTTTAAACGCGTTTTTCTCGAAACTACTTTATAGCACCTGGTACCAGTGATAACTCAAAATCACCTGGTCCGATCGACTCCAAATTTGGTCCGCATACTTATTAAATGTGTAGTTTTCGTGTGAACTAAAAGATTGCAAAAATTTTGATTTTTTCTATATTTTTTTGCACAAAATATAAAAAAAAAATTCACTTTTTTCGAAATTTTTTAAAATCCTTATAATTTTTTTTATTTTTTGCCAAAATTAAAAATTTTAGTTCACACGAAAACTACACATTTAGTAAGTATGTAGACCAAATTTGGAGTCAATCGGACTAGGTGATTTTAAGTTACCACTGGTACCAGCAGCTCTTTCCGGTGAAAATACGTGAACTTTACTTTAAATTTTAATGCATAAAAAATTATAAAAATTAATTTAAAAAAATTTTTTTATGTACTTTATTAGTTCCTTTATTTTACCCCAAAAAATTTTTCCATTATCTCTTCCCGTTCTCCCGTAAACTAATTTTGCGATTTTGCTTAAAAACCGAGCGCGCCAAGTAGAAACTTACCTTAAAGTCATCCATAACTACATACGTAGATTGTAATTTGGCGTCCCAAATGTTCCAGTCTCCTCTTGTTAGTATTATTATTGGATATTTTACAACCACTCGAGCTACTTTTTATCTACCGTAAGGCAACTTTTTATCCTAAATTTTTTGTTTAATTGTCAAATAATATTTTTTTTTTGTATGCGAGCAGGGTAAAAATGCGTTACACATAACTGCGGGCCTGGTTTCCAGTATATTCGGTCTCCATATTGAAAAGCAGGATGCTTTGCAAGATGTTTGCACCTCACCAACGCAGTTCAAAAAATATTTAGTTTGCACTTTCTTCCTCTTGTAAAGCATAATGTCACGGAAATACCCTTGACCTGTCAAACACTTGTTCAGGTAAAAACCCACCTCCCCATGTTAGCATCCCACCCAAGCCTCCAAATACATAATACATATTAATCTTTATAAATTTGTTTTTTTAAAATTACTAAAATTTTTCAAAAAATAAATTTATCATTATGGAAAAAATATTTAATTTATATATTCCCTGTGAAAAATTTTGACCATAAAATGGCCATAATTTATGGTGATGGTTGGGTTTATGGCCATAAATTATGGTCATATTATGGCCATAATTTTGACGTTTGACCATAATTTTAAAAAAAAGTTTTTTTTGTTTTTATTGTATAAAACCATCATTTATACCCCTCCAAGGCCCGAAGCAAGTGTAAAAATGCCACACTTTCTTCCTAAAGTCCTTAAAAACATAAAAAGGGGGTTTATAATTAAAACAGTAAAAATTAAAAATATTATTAATATAATTTTTTTTGTATATATTATATAGTTATAATAATTTAATATATGGGTAGATATAAATGAAGTGTGTATGAACTGTATAGTCGGGTCTTCAAAACTGCCCAAAAGTGTTTTTTTCTGAAAGTATTACCAAAAATAAGTCACCAGCCCATTTTTTAGCCTCCCAGAGCGAAATCTTGATTTTTGGCAGCCATTTTTGTGTTTTGGACTTTTACAAAAAAAAGTAAGAAAAATGAGAGATAATTTTTCTTATTTTTTCTGTTAAAAACTATCATTAATATGAAAATTTTTTTCCTCATAGGTCCGGATAGGAAATTTCTCTGGCTATCCGATTCCAGGGTCAAAAAAATTTTTTGACAAGTGCATGTGCGAGAAATTGCTAATATAGGCTGTTTTTTTTCAAAAGTTGATTTCTCAAATACCTATCAGTGAAAAATCATTTCAATGGCACATAGCTTTTTGGGAGCTCTAGATAAAAAAATAGCAGCTTCCAAAAGTTCATTTTTTTACAAATTTTGAATTTTCCGCCAAGTCACGTAACCAATCAAAAATTTGACAAAAAATTTGGATTCCGTGTGAAATTTTACATAAGGATATATCTTTTTTTGTTTTAAGAGCTTTTATGATCAAACAGTTAAATAATAAAGAATTTTCTAATTAATTTTGAATAATTTAGTATACTTTAAAAAATAAAAAAATTAGATGTTTATTTTAAATATAAATATGAAACATTTATTTTAATCTATCAATTTAAAATTTTGCTGCTTTGACCACGAAATCAGATAGCCAGGGAAATTTCCTATCTGGACCTAAGAGGAAAAAATTTTTCATGTTAATGATAGTTTTTAACAGAAAAAATAAGAAAAATTATCCCTCATTTTTCTTACTTTTTTTGTAAAAGTGCAAAACACAAAAATGGCTGCCAGAAATTGAGATTTTGCTCTGGGAGGCTAAAAATTAGGGTTGGTGACTTATTTTTGGTAGTACTTTCAGAAAAAAATGCGTTGGGGTAATTTTGAAAACTCGACCATACATTTCATACACACTTCATTTAAATCTAACCATGTACATAAAAAAATATTGTAACTTAATTATGAGTAAATGAAACATTAATTTTAAATAAATTTTAAAAAAGTTTTTAGTATAATATATACTAGCTGATTGGTATATAGTATATATATAATATATACTAACCAAATAAAAAATTTTGTGCATTGATTTATTTATATTTTGATCATATCTGTTTAGTTATAATAAATTTAATCATACGTGATTAAAAAGCAATTAATTTTTATTTAAAAATGAATGAGAACAGAATTAATTTTATACGTACCTCTAAATTTATTAATAAAAAATTTTTATAATACATATAAAGATAAAGTTACATTATTATTTATAAATATTTATAACTAATGAGGTATATTTTATAACATTAATAATTATTAATAATAAATAATAATTGAAAATAGAATATAGTAATATGCAGATTTTTTAACGAAATTTGCAGTTTTTTTCATATTGTAGACAAGCAATATGAATTTTACTATATAATGAAATTTTCATAATTTTTGTTTGTTCATAAAAAGGATAGAAGATATCCATTTTACTCTATAGTGAAATTTTTTGGGTTTTTTCGTATATAAAACAGCCAACAATATAGATTGAAAATTTTGATTTTTTTTCATAATGTAGACAGCCAATGTAAATTTTACTATAGAGTGAAATTTGTATAATATTTGGTTTTTTCATAAATAAGACAGCCGATATCCATTTTACTCTACAGTGAAATTTTTTGGGTTTTATCATAATGTAGACAGCCTATATGAATTTTACTATTGAGTGAAATTTTTATAATTTTATGTTTTTTCATTAATAGTACAGCCGATATCCATTTTACTCTATTGTAATATTTTTAGGATTCTCTATATATAAAACAACATAGTCAATATGAATTTTACTCTAGAGTGAAATATTATTTTTTTTGTTCATAAATAAGACTTTTCATGTATAAAACAGCCGACAATATAGATTGAAATTTTTGTTTTATCTTCATATTGTAAACAGTCAATATAAATTTTACTATGCAGTAAAATTTTTTTAATTTTTGTTTTTTTTATTTTTTTGTTTTTATTATTTAAAATATAGATGGCGGCTGTCCTATGTAAGAAAAAATAAAAAAAAAAAAAAATTTTACTGTATAGTGAAATTCATATTGGCTGTTTACAATCTGATAAAATTTTTAGAATTTCAGTTTATATTGATGGCTGTCCTATGTATGAAAAAATAAATATTTGGTCCAAAATAGTATATAATTAATTAAATTATATAATTTTTTGAAACTTTAAATTTTTAAAAAAACTCCATGAAAACACGAGTATTTTTTGGATAAAATTCATCATTATTATATTTTTTATAACTAAAGTTACACAACTTTTTTTTTTCTTTTTTTTAGTAAAAGTTGAGTATTTTGATCCTCGTATTCCACCTATAAGTTACAGAAAAAAGATCTGAAAGCCTAGATAAAAATCATACATTTTTTATATAAAAAAATAATTTTTTTTAAAGTACAGTAGCAGTATTTCTAAATTTGACTTATCATTTTTTTTGTCAGATTTTTTTTTAGGCCAGGTCTATTTGTCCAGAAAATTTTCAATTGTTTCTGGTTAAATAGATTTTCTGGTCAAATAACCAAAAAAATATCAAAATTTTATTCAAAGCTTTTTATTGAATAAAACTAAAATTTAATTTAGAATTTCATAAATTAACAATTTTTAAAGATTAGAAAATTTAAGAATTGATTATTTTTTCAAAAAATAGTGCAAAGTGCAGAAATGCAAGCATAACTTTACTCCTCGAAAATATTGAGGTTAAAAATATTTTTCACTTTTGTTTATGTGTGAGTAAATTTTACACAAAATTTTTCTGGACAAATAGCTCTTGCGTTTTTTTTATGTTACAACATTTTTCGGAGATTAACCTAAATTCTTTCTCTTATATTTTTAAGACTAAAAATATAAAAATAATGATTTTTAGGTTAATTTTACGGAAATTTCTCATTAAAAAAAATTATCATTGATAAAAAAAATATAGGCGAAATTTAGAAACTTACCTCGCTGTACTTTAACCATTTATCAGAAAATAAAACAATATTTGTCCTTGCGACAAGCCGACTAAAAACTTTTGCTGCTTCACGAGCTATTAAAAAAAAAGCCGAAAAAAATTTAAATGTTATTTGCTAAAAAATTTTTGCAAAGGTCTCAATCCACTAATAAAGCAAAAAAAAAATAACCTTAAATCTTTGCTTAAAAAAAATAAAAATTTTAATATTTTAGCAATATTCTCTTCCAAGTCTATTTAAAAACTCACTTTAGGTAATTCAGTATTCAGTTCAGTAAAAAAAAAATTATATTTATTTTAAAAATTAAACTAAAATTTGGTTTGTGGATGGATTGAGACCTTTGAAAAAATTTTTATCTTCTTCCTTGTTTAGTTATAACACTTATATTTAGCATCCCGAAAAATTTGAAAACTCATTGGAAAATTTTATGGATTTAGAAGTAAAAAAAAAACAGAGGTTTAAGCCTACACTAATAAAAAAAAAACAGAAAAATTAGAAACAATATAAAAAATTTGAATAAAACATTTACTTGTTTTATTAAAGACCTAGCAACCTTGTGAAAAATTTTGACCATAAAATGGCCATAATTTATGGTGCTATTTAAAATTCGACAAAAACATGAATTCCGTAGCTTACAGCTTTCGTGATTTCGAAAAGCAATCACCAATTTTTTATAATTTTTACTTGCTGCATCCGAATTTTTAATTTGCAATATCGTAGGACTAATTGTTTAAACAATATTAAATTATTTATAATTTATTTAAACAAAATTTTTTTGAAAATTACGTGCGACACCTTTTTATATGTATTTTTTGACCCTCTGATCACGATTTTCAGGTTTTTTTTTTCAAAAAAAAACCCCATTATTTGCTTAAACAATTTTAATTTTTTTGTAAACCAGAATAAGCATGTTGTTAGGTAA
This sequence comes from Anagrus nilaparvatae, assembly GCA_022575985.1. Taxonomy (NCBI): domain Eukaryota; kingdom Metazoa; phylum Arthropoda; class Insecta; order Hymenoptera; family Mymaridae; genus Anagrus; species Anagrus nilaparvatae. Next base: position 25,443,248 of record JAKSXM010000231.1, on the reverse strand, counting down.
AATTCCAATTCTTGAAATACATTGGTATTTAATTTCATTCAAATGCTTTTTTAGTTTTTTTACTATAGTAAAATTTATGTTTATACAAAAAAATGTAGTAATACATTAAATAAATTATCTTCCATACTACTAACCCGAGAGTTAATTTTATTTATTATATGATTTTAAAGTTTAAATTGTTTAAGCAAATAATGGGGTTGTTTTTTGAAAAAAAGAACCTGAAAATCGTGATCAGAGGGTCAAAAAGTACATAAACAAAAGTGTCACACGTAATTTTCCAAAAAAATATGTTTAAACAATTTATTAATAATTAAATATTGTTTAAACAAATTAACCCATGACCTTGGGAATTTAAAATTCAGATTCAGCAAATTAAAATTAAAAAAAATTATCGATCACTTTTCAAAATCACGAAAACTGTAAGCCACGGAATTCATGTTTTTGTCGAATTTCACCTAACAACATACTTATTCTGGATTACAAACAAATTCAAATAAAATCGTGATCAGAGGGTCAAAAAATACATAAAAAAAGATGTCGCACGTAATTTTCAAAAAAATTTTGTTTAAATAAATTATAAACAATTTAATGTTGTTTAAACAATTAGTCCTACGACATTGCAAATTAAAAATTCGGATACAGCAAGTAAAAATTACAAAAAATTGGTGATTGCTTTTCGAAATCACGAAAGCTGTAAGCTACGGAATTCATGTTTTTGTCGAATTTTAAATAGCAACATACTAATTTTGGCTTATAAACAAATTAAAATTGTTTAAACAATTACTATAAGTAAGATTATATATATAAACTTCATCAAAATTACAGTAGGAGAACAAAGTATGTTTGGCGCACGTTGGGTGGGGGGATAAATGGGGAGTCATGGTGGGGGTAATGAGTTATATTTTATGCGTGCATAAGTGCAAGTGTATGTGAGTCCATCCCCCCCCCCATTTTTTATATAGCTATGACGTTATGCAATTGCATTATGTGAATGATAATTAAAACGAACGTTATCTACATGTTAAGTTACCTGAGCATGCTCAGGTATCTTCACATGTAGATAATTAAAACAATAATAATAATGAAAAATATTTTTATGTATAACCAAAATAGTATATGGGTGCACGTATCAAATTATTAAATAGACACATGCACTCATACACTATTATTTTATGCTTGAAAAACAATTCCTTATATATAAACCAAAAACCAAATTTATCAATTGCGAGATGTAAATCTGACACCCTCTATTTTTTTTTAATTTAAATAAAAAATAAGACAAAGAAATTCTTTGAAAAAAAAATAATGTATAAACTTGTATAGACCAGTTTATATTTTTTTTTATTAGTCATATGCTTATTCATATTTTAAATCGTGTTAAATATAACCAAGGTCAATAAAGGTGTTTGAAATAAAAAAACGATTTATTTTATAAAAAATACGTTTATTGAAAAAATACATTATTTAAAATTTTTATTTATTTATTGAAATATACATTCTTTAAAATTTTTATTTATTTATTTATTCTTTTTCTTCTTCTTCTTCTTCTTCTTCTTCTTCTTCTTCTTCTTCATCATCAGAGTAATCGTGTATTTTATCCAAGTTACTTATTTTTGGTATTTTTCTTATGATTTTTATATCAAAATCATATCTGTCAATATCAATATTAAAAAATTTTTCGTATATTTCAGATGACCAAGTTGTTTCGGTAAATTCATAAAATTTATCAAAATGTTCCACATAAATTTTAGCCGGCTCATTATTTATACGATCAACACCTATATTTATTTCGCTATGGCTATGAATGAAATCATTTATGGAAAAATTAAAACAGTCCTTTACACATTCTTCACAGTCTTCATCATCTTCACATGAACAGGTTTTTAGGCTAACACCCACTACGCGACATGATTTTGGCATACTTTCAAGCGGAGTTATCGTGCATTCTCTGTTTTCACCAAGTGAAAAATTTACCTTTTTTCCACAACTATCGCATATACTGTCTTGCATAAAGACATGCACTTTTGTGCCAGGAGGGAAATATACGTATACCGCCATGATGAGAGTTTGTATAAGACTGATGATAATTTTTAAATTACATGTACTTTTATTGGAGTTGTTTATGGTAAAGAAATTCTCGGAAAAAATTATTGTATAAACCTGTATAAACCTGTATAGACAAGTTTATATATTTTTTAAAATTTATATTAGTCATACCCTTTTATCAAAAGAAATATTTAGTTTATATATATGGGCATATCTCACCAAGTGGTTATATTTCTAATTTTATAAAATAAATTTTATTTTTGAGAGCACAATAATGACATTTGGACAGAAGTTTAATAAAACAATAAGAATTAAGATTTTCTTTGCGTAACTTAATTTTAAGATACGGCGTTTGATAAATGGACTTCTTAAATTAAAAAATATATTTAAGGTTATAATTACTAAATGATGAAATTAGTTCTCAAAAATACTGGAAAATATAGAGGTATATAACAATAAATTTTATTTCTGTCCAAAAACCAATAATAAGAAGATAAATTTTTAATTTTTTTATAAACAAAAAATTAAATGTTCTACCGACTGCGCTATAGGTATAGCTAGGCTAAGCTCCCTGAATCTTTAACTCATTGCTCACATAAAGCCTAAAATATAGTTAACATATTAGTTATTAAAAAATTATTTAAAAAAAATTTTTATTTTTGCAGTTTTATAAAATTTTAATATGTAAGAAAAGTTCCTGATTGTTTCAAAAAATCACTCAAAGCATTCAAATTATTTGTCTTTAAACTTCATATTACTAAATAATTGTTTTAAAAATTCTTTATCGTTATACCTAATTTTTATTTGACTACTGCTAAAATCATGGGTGGATCAAAAGGGGGGTGGTAAGGGTGATTTTCTCCCCTAAGCTCCAAAAAATGCATGTTTTTTATTCATAATTTTTTATACAAATTTCATAAGACAACATACAAAATTTTGCTTAAGCGCCCCACCCTTTAGGCCCTTTTCTGAATCCACCACTGGTTAAAATATGATCGCATTATCTTATTATAATTTATTAAATCATTTAATTATTAGTTGTGCCTTCTATGATTTTTGAAACATTTTTTTAGTTTTTGATTTTTTTCAAAATGTATATTTCTTGAAATATAGATTTTAATGATCCACTAAGTATGACCTACAACTACAAAATTTTATTTATTTTTTTAAAGCACTAAATTCAAATCAAAAACATATTTTTTGAACTATAAGAATGAAATATACGTAATTCTTACACGTTTGTTATTTTTAGGTTATTGGTAAACAACACTTCTAAATTGTACGATTAGTTTATATAAAACTGCAGTTTATACAAACAACGCTTTGAATTAAGCTATGCCGTTTTTTTTAACTGAAATCTTATAACATTTTACATAAATCACAAAAGATTTTGCGAAGATTTTTTAAAAATTGAACGAGTGCCATTAAAAAATGTGATTTTAGTACCAAAATTACGCATCGACAACAAAGCCTTTTGATGTCGATATCTACTAAATTATTGGAGGCACCAGTTTTTCTCAAATCACTTTCAAATTGTGAAACATTGTACAGAATTTTGAGAATAGTTATAAGTAAAAACTGTTCACGGCATTTATTTGTGGCTTAAGAAACTTTCTTTGGTCGGATTTATTTGAAAATGTGGTTACCAATATTTCAGCTGGCAGAATTCTTTTTAGAAAAGGAGCACACTGTTTTAAATATGTGAAGAAATTAAATATATTATTAATTTATCAAAATCTATTTATAAAAAGGCAAATAGTTTTACGGCATTCCCTCTGTAATGTTAAGAATTTAAAAAACTTAACAAGGTTACCAACAAAATATTAGGGTTTCGAATCATTCCAAGGCTGTTATTTCATAATAATTAAAGAAATTAGGCAAAAAAATTTCTTGAGACTTGAGAAGAAATATATTTAAATAAATTTCAATAATTTTTTTTTTAAACAGAAAGCTGGATTTTCATTAAAACCCTCATATATGCAATATAACCACTTGGTGAGATATGCCCATATATATATCATATTCTTATTAATGTTAAGGTCAAATGTTTTTATTAAAAGAAATATTTTTTTTTATATGAGTCATTTCCGTCCCATATTCATTTTCAGATCAAAGTTTTTTTATGTGTAAAAAAAGTATTGCGAAATAATTTGAAAGATAACGTTTTTTGCTGTTACCAAGTGAAAGTTAATGTGAGTGGGAGTAGTACACGAGATTGCGCGGTGAAAGGAATAAAAGCCGAGTTCTCAAACCAAAGAAGTCATTCCGTCTTTAGCTTTACAGTCATATCTTTACGCTGTTATTAAGTTGTTGTAATAAGTGTTATATTTAATATTTGCAATTATTTTCAAATTCATCATAATTAAAAGTAAGTCAAAAATTTTTATAATTTATTTATTGTTTTTAATCTTTAATTTAAAAAATTTTATATCTTTTTTTATTTATTTTCATTTTTAATTTTTACAGCATGGCAGATTTAACTGGTATATGTCAACAGATCAAGTCAGAGGCAGCTTTAAGTTTGGAAGATTGCAAGCAAGATGTAAGATTAGTCGAAGAGCACCTCAACTTAAATAAATTGCATTTGGAAATAATAACGCATTTGTTTACAAACTCCGCTGTTAAAGGATCTGATAAACGGACTTGTGAATTTACTTTTGCATACCTCACCAGCATAAGGGATTCATTAACGTCACTAACGGTCAAGACTGGCCAGAGTGTTAATCCAGTTCTTTCTAGTGTAAAATGGATTCCTTTAGAAATTGCATTTCAACGCAACATTCAAACCGGAATAATCAAAAATTTGCGTCACTTAGACTTTAAATTATTTTTGCAAGATGCCTTTGAAGTGTTTAGTCGTGTAATTACAGACGTTATTAAAGAAAAAGGAGCTGTCAAAGTTTACACAGTTCTTGTTGGAGAGTATTTTATCGAATCGGAGAATAAAAGTATAACCGAAAATAAATACTTTAACACTGCTGCTGTTAATATCTTCCCTTCAACAGATTTACGTGAATGGTTTTTTAACAACGTTGTTGATTATCTGTTAAAAGACGTGGAGGAATTTCAACAACATGGTTCTGGATGGTCATTTAAATCTGTTCAATTTTTAAAAGTGCATATCAGTAAGTACAATCCAATTCATGCAGGATCGTCTTATTTTAGACTACCGGATGAAATTATTAATACTCATTCATGTATTAATATTGAAAATAAAAAAGATAATATGTGTTTTAAGTGGTGTATTATATTAGGGCTCATGAAAAATGATAAGAATTGTAAAACTACAAATAAAGACCATTTACAAAAACCAAAAAAATATCGTGACTATGAAATGGATAAAAAACTTAATTTTGTTGAAAACTTTGAATATCCAATGGATCCATCAAATGTTTCAAAATTTGAAAAAGATAACGCACATCTCAACATTTCGGTTAATGTATTTATTGCACAAAAAAACAAGGGTAAATATTTTTATTCACCTTATCACGTTACCGATAAAAAGAAGAAAAACCACGTAAATTTGTTGCTTGTTCAAGAGCATTACATCGATGAAAGTGATAAGCAAAAAGAAGAAGAAGATGAAAAAAATATAATGAATGAAAGATTTGCAGGTTTGGAAAATTCTTCTGTACCAGCTAGAAAGAAGAGAAAAATTATTCGTGAAGAAGAGGTACCAAAATTTCATTATGTATTCATCAGTTCTTTATCAGGTCTTCTCAAACAACAAACTAGCAAAAATGATCGTAAGAAAGAAATTTGCGATCGATGTTTACATTATTTCAAGAATAAAAAAATTTTAGAGAAACATGAAGAAGACTGCTCAGTTTTCAACAAATGTAAGGTAAAATTACCAGAAGAAGGCTTTAAGGATATTAAATTCAAAAACTTTGCAAATAAAGAGAAAATGCCTTTCGTGATTTACGCAGATTTTGAATCAGTTTTAAAGAAACCTGCTGATGATTCCAATCCAAGGATTTGTCAAGTTCACGAAGCTTTTAGCGTAGGATATTACTTGAAATGCAGCTATGATGACAGTTTATCGAGGTATGAGTTTTATAGAGGACCTGAGCCTACAAAATGGTTCATTAAAGAATTAAGAGAGTTCGCAAAATTTGCTGACATGGTATTTGATTCTAAAAATCAAGTACCTATGTTACCCTTAACACCAGAGGAAGAAGAGGCATATGATAAAGCAAATGAGTGTCATATCTGCGGAATTCTTGAATTTGATGACAAGGAACGATGTAAAGTACGCGATCACTGCCATCTAACGGGAAAATATAGAGGTATAAAATATAGAATAAAATATAAAATATAAAATATTAAATATTAAATATAAAATATATAAAATATAGGTGCAGCACATATGTCATGCAATATCAACTACAAAATCTCACATACAATAAGCGTAGTATTTCACAATCTCGCTGGCTATGACTCACATTACCTGATAAAAGATTTGGCACTTGAATGCAAGGGGGATGTAGATATTATACCTCAGACCAGTGAAAAGTATATATCCTTCACCAAACAACAAATTGACGGATATAATGTAAACTACAAGTTTATAGACTCGTATAAATTTATGAATTTATCGCTGGAAAAGTTAGCTTCATACTTGCAGTCATACGAGATACTAAAAAGTCAGTTTCCTGGGATGAGTGATGAATTAATTAAACTTCTCTGCAGAAAAGGCATTTTTCCATATACTTACGTAGATTGTGTTGAAAAATTGAATGATAAAAAGTTACCACCGAAGGAAGAGTTTGACAACAACTTGATTGGTAAACCCTGTTCTCGAGACGATTACTTGCATGCAGAAAAAGTTTGGGAGACATTCAACATTAACGATCTTGGAGAATATTCTGATTTATACCTGAAGACTGATGTCATGCTTTTGGCTGAAGTAAGATTTAAATTTAAATTTTTTATTTATTTAATTTTTTTTTCTAATTATTTTTTTTTTTACAGGTTTGTGAAAATTTCCGAGAAAATGGTCTGAAAACTTATGGTCTAGATCCCATGCATTACTATACGACTCCGGGGTATACATGGGACGCCATGCTAAAATATACCAAGATGAATTTACAACTACTTGATGACATCGATATGGTCTTATTCATCGAGAAGGGAATTCGTGGAGGAATAAGTCAATGCAGCAATCGCTACGGCAAGGCCAACAACAAATACATGAAACCTGAAAACTTTAGAAGCGAGGATGACATTCATTATTTGATGTATTATGACATAAATAATTTATATGGCTGGGCACAATCGAAATCACTTCCATATGGTAATTTTGAATGGGTAGAAGAAAAGGACTTGCATACCACTGACTACAATGTCAATGACGATTCGCCAGTTGGTTACATTCTTGAAGTTGACCTCGAGTATCCCAAAGAAATAATATGATAGACACAAAGATCTACCCTTTTGTCCGGAACATGCTAAGCCTCCAGGTAGCAGACAAGAGAAACTGCTCACTACTCTTCATGATAAAAAAAACTATGTGATACACTACAAATATTTAAAGTATGCCTTAGATAATGGATTAAAGCTGAAAAAAATTCATCGAGTACTAAAATTTAATCAGTCACCGTGGCTAAGAAGCTATATTGAACTAAATACTCGTCTTAGAACAAAGGCTACGACTGAATTTGAAAAAAATTTTTATAAATTAATGAACAACGCCATCTATGGTAATAATAATTATTATTTTAATTTAAAAAAACAATAAAGCATTTAATAATTTTTTTTTTAATTTTTATTCAGGAAAAACGATGGAAAATGTTCGCAATAGAAAAGTTGTCAAACTTAAGTCTTACTGGTTTGGACGTTATGGAGCTGAAGCTTATATTGGTAATCCTACTTTTAAAAACTGTACGATATTTACACCAGAACTTGTGGCAATCGAACTTGCAAAGACAGAAGTCTATATAGATAAACCTATATATGCAGGTTTTTGTATATTGGATATTTCTAAAATTTGCCTCTATGAGTTCCATTATGGGTACATGAAACATAAGCTAGAGGGCGCCTGTAAGCTGTTGTATTGTGACACAGATTCTCTTATATATGATATCCAGGGCCATGACGTGTATGAGATGATGAAGTCAGATCACCATCGCTTTGACACCTCAGACTATCCAATACCCAATCCTTTTAACATAGAAAGACTAAATAAGAAAGAACTTGGTAAAATGAAGGATGAATGCAATGGACGTATAGTTTATGAAGTCTTGGGTATTCGTAGTAAGGTTTACATGGTATTATTTGAAGATGAAATTTTTGCCAAGAAACTCAAGGGTGTAAATGCTCAGGTAGTTGCCAACACAATTGACCCCGATGATTATAGGAGATGTCTGTTTGAAAATGAGCTATTGTATAGAGAGCAGTACAACATAAGGTCAAGGTTTCATAATTTAGCTACAGAAAAGACTACCAAATTAGCCTTGTCGCCATTTGACAACAAAAGATGTCGCATAAAAGACTCTACAGATACACTCCCGTGGGGGCATTATAAAATTACAGAAGAAATGATAAAATATGCTACAGAGTCAACCTAAATTTTAAATTTAATTTATATAAATTTGTAAATAGTTTAATTTAAGTTTTTTTAAATAAACAAAAAAATTTTTAATTAACTTAACCTATCTTTTTTTATTTTAATTCTAACCCTTTTCCTTTAACTGTTAAATAGGAATAAAAGGATTATCAAATAAAAACAAAAGACTAATTTGTTTGAAAAAAATAATTTATTTAAAAAGTAATTACAAATATTATTTTTTTTTTTTTATCAAATGTGTTTTCTCTGAACTAAAGGTTGAAGAGTTATTTTTAAATTCTCCATTTTTGTTATTTCCACTCTTAGAATCTTTGTCTTGATCCTTAAGTGGAATGTATTTTATATTTGGATAAGTAGATGGAGTACTTTGACCTTTTCCCATGGCTGTCAAGTAAATAATGAGTAGACCACTCAAAAGCGGATCTATTTATATGCTTTTACAGATCAGATTTATCTATCCAAGTGTTATGCGTGTTATCAAATCCAAGCCACTTCACAAAAAGTTTATTTCCACGTTTTCGCAACACTTTTTCCACTAGATAAACATCTGGATGAGCAGTTTTCAACAGTTCCTGTTCGTAAAATCCTCCAGCTATGGGTTCACCTTGATAATCTTTTAACAGGTAAGTATGCGGTACAGTTTTCTTGACTTTATCTATAGTAAAGACCTCGGTTGTATAATTTGGGGTGTAACCTTTTTCAAAGACGTGTTTATTTTTGCTCACTCGGACTTTGTCTCCAAGTTTGAATTTTCGATGTGTCCTATTCCATCTTTCGATGTCAAATCTTTTCAATACTTCCATCTCGTTATTTGGGCCAACATCCTTCGGTTTCATTCCAATAGTTCGATGTTTTCTATCATTGTATACTGCCAAGATATTTGGTAAAATATCAATCCACTTGTAGTTTCCTTGAAGGCTAAATTTTTTCCACATCATTGATTTGAGACTACGATTCAGACGCTCAACGATTGAAGCCTTCAGATGACTAAACGTTGAGTATAATTTAATGTTATAGCTAACGAGTAAGGCCTTACAATTTGCATTGTAAAATTCAGTCCCTTTGTCCACGTGTAATTTTTTTGGAACACGTCCCTTAATAAAGATGGATTTAAGAGCCTTTGTCACTTCAACACCACTTTTATTTTTTAATGGTACACCCCATGCATATTTTGAGAAATTATCGATTACAGTTAGGAGAAAATTGTAACCTTTGTTTTCTCTCGAGTATGCTTGCATGTCAACGAGATCAGCTTGCCAGGTCTCATCTATTCCACGTACTTCAACTTTACATCTTGGAAAATTTTTTTGAACAGGTTTATGCAATTCATCAACTAGCAATTTTTGAATCTCATTCATTCTGCTTCTCTTCAGGTATATCCAAAACTTCGTAAATTTTATCGATTTTCCTTTTAATTTCTTTTTCAAAAGATTCAACCTTTCTTTCAACACCCTTTGTAAGGTACTCAACTTCTTCACACACAATATTTATTTCAAATTCTATCTCCTTTTTGAGAATATTTAAATTAACTGCGTCGTTATCATTAACAGCATCAGCAACGTTGCACAACTTTTTTTTTTCCAAATCAAAATCTCCACTTGTAGTCAAATTGAAACCAATACCGGGGGGTCCTTTGGCACCTTTGCTGGATCCAATATGTCGTCCAAACACGTCGATGGACATGGTGCAAATGATGAAAATATTACAAGTACAATCAATATATAATTTTTGCTTCTCTGAGCTCTTCGATAATAGAATGAATTTCATTATCGTGACCGTTGTGACCAGATTCTCTCTCAGATACCAATAACCTCAAACGGTCAACTAACTCATTGGGATCATCCCAGTGAACGTAATCTATTGGTGCATTACTAGTGACCATATATTGCGGTAACAGTCCTTTGCCTGATTTATTTAACATTGACCTAATTATTTCCATTTTTCCAGCATTAATATCATCACGCAAGGATTCGTTAGGTCTGTAATTTTTTTTGTGTGCATTCGTAGACTTGATAATTTCCACGTAATTATTTATATCCTGATCTGTTTTTTGTGTATAAGGTGTTAAATTTCTTTTAAAAATAAGATCCACTAAACCATCGGTTAAAGGGTACTCTTTATTACCGACTCTTATATTAGTGTCGTCAAAATGAACCTGAGTATCTCCAATTTTATAAATGCCAGATTGAAAATATCGAACACCTGCCTTTATATCTAAATTCGTATTATCTTTGTTTGCAAGCATTCCCAAATAATGGTCCACTGGACTCTTTTTTGGTGTACTAGTCCTAATTGTTGATGTACTTGGTAAGTTTTTTAAAGGTGTTAAATTAATTTCACTCAGATCATTTTTATTTTCAACGACAGTCTCATCATTCAAATTGTCACTTAAGGCTGACTCAAAGTGAAGAGTTGAATTATTTTTCCTCTTCTTCTTCTTTTTCTTACTTTTTTTAGCTACTGAAGCATCGATATTTTGTAAATCCTGCTCCTCCCCCTCCTCATTGAAAGGTCGTTTCCTTGGATTGCTGGTTAAATTTTCAGCAATTTTTTCCAAAGGCTCTGTTATAGGTTTTAAATTTTCTTTCAAAACAATATCAGCAGCCTCCTTACCAAGTTTTAACGCCAGGCTTTTGCGTCGTATAGATTTTCTAGCTTCAGCAATTTGATCTAATACATCAGGATCCATGTTAATACCTTGACCACTAATTGACGAATGTTTATCTTGATTTGAAGAGTTTGTATTTATAGAAAAACCATCGAAATTTTTTCTATATCTTCCAGCACCAAATTCACTATCCTTATCAATAAGAATAAAGTTATATTTGTCGTGATTCCAAATTTCGCTACATAAATTCTTGAATTCATTAAAAGTCATGTCGGTGTTAACATGATCGTCGTAAACATGTTTCAGATTCATTTCATCTTGCCGAAAAAGAACCAAAAAATTAAAGTTATCTCGAATCAAGTGCTTAGGTATTCTTGCATAAGACTGACAAAGATAAAATGAGTCTACTTTCATATGTCTACCCATACTATACAAATTTCTGACATTATCCTGCTTTTCACATGCAATGTCGTCAAATATAACAATACTATATGGTAAAATTTCAGCAGGAGATAATACTTGCTCGTTGTCACTGTATACAAATATTTTTACTCCTTTTATAGATTTAACAAAATTTATAAACCATTGATATTTATCTTGATTGAGCGATTTTGAAAAGATATAAATGTTTATCCATCTTAACCCATTTATGTGAATGAGTAATGTAAACAAAGCATTCGTCTTACCGGAGCCGCTTGAGCCAGCAAATACTGCTCTAATGCTGAAATTTTTCCAATTTTTACCATGACGACTAACTGGAGAAACTGATTCACCGACTATAATGTCAAAATTTATCACAGGTAAACGAAATTGACTTTTATTTGCATCTATCAATTCACCGTTGCAAAACGTTTCATTTTCTTTCTTCTTTTTTTTAATATGACTTGCATTCTCATCTGAGTCATCTTGAGCGCGTCTTTTTTTTGGATTAATTTTTGCAATAGTTAACTTATCACTCTGAGGCAAAGTTTCTTTTTTCTTTTTCCTTTTAGCTTCGATTTCATTTTGTATAAGATCTTGAGCTCCTCTTTTTCTCGGATTTTTGGTTGTTAAGTTATCGAGTGAACTATATATTTTTTTTCTTTTAACTTTAATTACATTATTTGGGGGATCTTGAGAGGGTCTTTTTCTTGAATTAATTACTGATTTTTCTTTCATGTTTATCGGCAGATGTCTCTTGTGAGACTAGTTTGATTTCTCTATATATACAGGTAATTTATAGTCTTAATCTCATTTATGTTTTATCACTTGTAGAGTGATGATCGTTGGAGGGCGAGGTTTAGTTAATACTCTAATTAACAAATTACCTTTTGAATTTCATTTACCTGGATATAGGTGAAAAAAAATTTTTTTTTTTTTAAATTTAAAAAAAATTTTTTTTTTTAATTTTATAAAAAATTTAGATTTTTTTTAAATAAATAAATTATTTGGCTAGATTTTGCGGTCCTGGCACGAAGCTCAAAAAACGTCTTGCGAGAGGGGATACAGGTATAAATCCTCTGGACTCTGCCTGCAAGGAACACGATATTGCTTACTCTGAAAATCAAAGTGACATTGAAGCTCGAAACATCGCTGATCAAGTTTTGGCAGATAAGGCTTGGCAAAGAGTAAAGTCAAAGGACGCTGGTTTTGGTGAAAGAGCAGCAGCTCTAGCAGTTACAAATATCATGAAAGCAAAATCAAAAATGGGTATGGGAGTCTTGTGTAAAAAAAGAAAAAATAATAAAAAAAAGAAAGCTAAAAAATGTAGCAAGAAAGGAGGAGGACGAGGAGTGGCTTTTGGTAAAATCGTGAAAGCTACCAAGAAATCCATGATTAAAAGTAATGATGCAAAAGCTGTCATAAAATCCGCATTAAAAGCTGCTCGAAAAACAGTTAAGGAGAATGGTGGCAAATCTAAAATCAAGAAATTAAGGGTATTACCTTTACCTCATAAAGTTGGAGGTGCTTTACCTCTTATACCTATATTTGCTGGCTTGAGTGCAATAGGAGCATTAGCTGGAGGCATAAGCGGTGTAACTAAGGCTGTTAATGACGTTGGTAATGCTAAAAAGCAACTGGAAGAATCAAAAAGGCATAATTTAGCAATGGAACAAGTTGCAATGGGTAAAGGACTGTATTTAAGACCATACAAAGGAAGTGGGTTGAGATTACATAACGAAAATATTATTAAAAAAAAAAAAACTTCGATTTAAATTTACCATCAAGACCTCTAACAAACATAGACATCATTAAGTACGCTAAAACTTTAAAAATTCCACATTTTCGCGGTGTTTTCATGAGAAATGATCTTCCAAAAACTGGGCCATTAAAAAACGAATCAGCAGTTGTCAATTTGGATGACAAGCAAAATTCAGGAACTCACTGGGTCGCTTATCAAATACTTGGCAACAATGTAATTTACTTTGATAGTTTTGGTAACTTGAGACCTCCAAAAGAACTAATCAAATACTTTAAAGATAAGAAAATTATGTACAATCATAAAAATTATCAAAATTATGATACTTTTGTATGTGGTCATTTATGTTTAAAATTTTTATGTAATCAACTATAAATAAATGCTTTTTTGCAAATACAGCTTAGTCATCAATTGTAAATCAACCTGTAAGGATATATAAATTGTATCTACTGTTAAAAAATCATTTAGTCTTTCCCAAACTGTCATGAGTGAATCATTAATTATCAGTCTCTCTGGACAAACATCTATACTCGAAAATCATTTTTTTCCACCAATAGAACTCTCTCTAAATAAAAATTACGTACTTGGGTTGATTGAATTGTTAACTTTTAACTCTATACCTAATTTAGATAACAAAAAGTTCTACATAAGCGGTTCTGATCCCATCAGTATACCGACTGGAAGCTACGAGATTGAAGATATAAATAAATTATTGTCAAAAAAATTGTCAACAAAAAATATAAGTTTTATTTTAAGAGCAAATAACAATACCCTTCAGAGCATTATAAAGTGTAATCAAGATATTGATTTCACTAAAAGTGATTCAATTGGAGATTTGCTCGGATTTAAACCACAAATATTGAAAGCAGATAAAACTCACGTCTCAGAACTTCCAATTTCTATTATAAAAATTAATTCTCTTCGAGTTGAGTGTAATATTACAAAAGGAGCATACTCCAACGGTAAAGAAGCCCACACGATACATGAATTTTTTCCTGCTGTACCACCGGGATTTAAAATTATTGAGAAGCCTTTGGAAATTATTTATTTACCACTGACTGTTAAGAGTATCGATTACTTGCAGTTGCGATTAGTTGATCAGGACGGAGATTTGATAAATTTTAGAGGTGAAACCGTGAGTGTCAGATTGCACTTAAAAACAATTTAATGGGTTACATATATAACCGTAAGATTGGGTATGGTTATAAAAGCAAAGCAAAATGGAGTCCGACAGTCAGTCATCATCGAGCTGTGAAAGTGTTGACAACACGAAATCGTCAGTTTCTAGTAAGACTTGGTCTCAGGCTTCATCGTTAAAAAATATTTGCATATTATTTTGTTGTTGCATCATAAGATGGAGGAGGCGTTAGATATTAAATCGTCAGCAATCTTTGACGATTCTATTGCTCATTATGAAATACATTCACATAGGCCTTATGCTACAAGTTCATACCAAAATAACGATACTATTCACATAACTATACAACATCAGGATCAATTACTTTTACCATCAAAAAGTTTTATACACATTCAAGGAAAAATTCAATTAACTGCTGGTGGTAACGTTGTAAATACAAAATTAGTCAACAACGCCATTTGTCATTTGTTCTCAGAAATAAAATATGAACTTAATGGGCAACTTATCGATCGTTGCAATAACGTTGGTATTAGTACACTCATGAAAGGTTATCCAACATATACTCCAACGCAACAAAAATTTCTAGAAAATGCAGGTTGGATATTTAATGATGAACAGTCTTTAATTGATGACAATGGAAACTTTGAAGTTTTGATACCTCTGAGTATGATTTTTGGAGTCGCTGAACATAACCGGAAAATGATTGTAAATATGAGACACGACTTATACTTTACAAGATCAAATCATGATAATAATGCAGCTGTGAAATTTCAAAGAGATGCTGAAAATTTTGTAATTAAAATTACCTCGTTAACTTGGGAGATGCCTAAAATTCTGTTAGCAGATAAAAAAAAGGCTGAATTGATAAGATTCATTGAAAAAGATCCATATCTGCCAATAATTTTTCAATCAAGAGAACTCTTTCATTGTCCTAATCTCCCAGCTGCTACGAAACATATCTGGACAGTTAAAACATCAACGCAAATGGAAAAACCTAGATATGTGATTATTGGCTTTCAAACAAGCCGTAATAATAAAATAGATAAGAATGCTAGCGAATTTGATCATATTAATTTAACAAACATGAAACTATACTTGAATTCACAATGCTACCCACACGAAAACTTGAATTTGGACATTGGTCAAAATAAATATTCAATTTTGTACAACATGTTTACTAATTTTCAAGTTAGTTATTTTGGTAAAGAGACATCTGAAGTTATACTCAACAGAAGTGATTTTTTGAATAAGGCCCCATTAGTAGTAATAGACTGTTCAAAGCAAATCGAATCATTAAAATACGCTCCTGTAGATGTACGCTTAGAATTTGAGAGTAGCGTTCCATTTCCACCAAATACAGAGGCATATTGTCTAATCTTACACGACCGCGTGATACAGTATAAACCAATCAGCGGTGAGGTAAAGAGAATAGTATAAATAAGAGCAAACCTCAATCAATTTTATCAGTCATAAGCAGTACTTACAATGGAATACATCGTAGATTTTCAAGGTATCGAAGCACCAAATGGCAAGTTTGCCGTAAAGGAGCTTGCTATTCTCAAACTAGGAGGTGAGAAGCCTTTACAATTTTTTTTTCAAACTCCTCTTGGATGGTTTGATATATCAACCAGAGAACGGATTGAGAATTTATTGGCAAAGAAAAGATATTTAGGATGGTTAGGACAAGCTGAAGATTTACCTCACGAGAAACTCCATGATATTTTAAAAGAGAATTTGTTCAATGCAAGCGTTATTTATGTAAATGATACAGAAAGAGCAAACTGGTTACGAAAATTTGTAAGCAATGTAAAAGAAATTGATTCAAGATGTCCGGCTTTAAGTTATTTAAGAAGCCATGCAATTCCAGGATTTTTTTGCAAATATCACCACAAACTTAATGATGCATGTGCATTAAAACATGTACTTTTACAAGAAAAATGGCTTAAAGTGCACCGTCCATGCATTGAAAGATCTTTGGAGATTTTTTATGCAAAGAAAAATTTAAATTTAATGGAAAAACAGGACATTGTTGAATTGCCAAAGCTATTTATCTTGAACTATGCAGCAGAGAGTATCGATGATGCTTGGAGCAAACTTCCGGAAGAGTATCGTAGAGATGTTGAATTTTTAAAAAGAGTAAAATGTAGAATTCATGATCATAGTGATAAAAGAATACCACCAATGATTAAAGATTGTAAACACTGCAATGTCATGTAAAATTTCATTATTTAATAAAATATTTTTCAATAAATAAAAAAAAAAAATGTTTTGGAAAATTTTATGTACAATCATTTTAAGATTTTTAATAAATAATTATTTAAATAAAAATAAAATGACTTGAACTTATTTTTCATCCTTTATATAAAAATTAATTTTAAGGTTAATGAAATGATTAAAGGATTTTGGGTTAGGATAGGTTAACTCATTAAAAAACACAGTTTTATTTTAAAAAATTATAAAAATTATTATTCAATCAGATTTTTTCATTTATTTACATCAAATATTTACATTATCTTATTTTTTATAAATCTACAAAAATGGTGGGATTATATTTCCCACCTAGGTACTTTATACCAAGTTTATTCATTTTAATTCGCTCTTCCAAGTATTTTAGCTGTTTAGCATCATCTTCTTCCACCAGCAATTTGTACATTCTTTCAGGTAAAAACGCAATCCCGAAATCTTTTAAATGTATCCTTACTCTACTGCCGTACTTAGTATCCTTGACATCCATTTTAACAACTGTATAAGTCAGGTCTTTTTCCATTTCAGATATTTTTTTGAACTCCCCCTGGTACGTTGCAATAGCATTTATTTTAGCGAGTGACATCTGAAACAAAATAAAAAAGAGAAAATATGTTTTAAAAAAAGTTATTAATCAAATTAAGCAGATTTGATTATTAATTTTCTTACGAAACTGCTCATTATCAGATTCACAAACTTCGATTTAAAAAAAAAAGGTCAGAGCAATAAAAAAAAATCAAAATTGAAAGTAAGTTATAATTTAAGTTAAGGAACTTACTTTTTTTAATTTAGCAGAAGTGGTGTTGCTTGATATCTATACTGGTGAACAGCTTAGATTCCTTAGCTTTCGAGCCGATGAACAGCTTCGAAATAATACTTCGAAAACTCTTTTTCGTTTAATTTATACACATTTGCCCCACCTATTTTATAAAGTCATTAGAAGGGTATGTTATTGCGCATGCGTTACAACTACCTATGCCATCTAGGTTAGATGAGCGGTAAATTTTAAAACTTATAAGATTAGTTGTGTAGAATAAGAATAAATTTGTATAAATTCAAATAAAAGTTTTAGATCATCAGTATTTATATTGAAGAAGAATAAATAAAAAAATTTATTTTTTCAATAATGTTTTTTAAATTATATTTATTAAGTTTCATCTATGTTATTATTGCTGTTTTTATTTTAAGCTAAAATTTAATTTCCCAAGTAAAACTCCCCACTTTATTTTATTGATTAAAATTAATTAAATTAATTATTATGACTAAAAAAATTATTTTCAGTTCATAAATGTTTAATTTTGTTAGGCTCTGTCATCCAAGTACTGGAAATACTTTAAATTTTTTAAACATCAAAATTTAAGTTAATGAGCTAATAACTTTTACATTTTTGAGGTTAAGTTAAGAATTTTTAGATTTTGAGGTTATGTAAAGAATTTATATATTTTGAGGTTATGTTATGCTATGTAAAATTAGATCCATATTTTTTATGAGGTTAACAATGAATAATAAGTCAAATGAATAAAATGTCTTATGATTTTCTTTCGCTGATTGGTAAAAATAAAAAATAAAATTTATACAATTTTAAAAAAATAAACATTTAAGATTTTTAAAGACAACTAGACTAATTCATAATAAATTAAATGTTAAATTGAGATTTGCATCAAATTAATTTAAGTTTGCGTCAAATTTTACATAAACTGTGCGGAATTTTAAAGAACTGTGCCAAACTGCGCCAATTTTACATTAAACTGTGTCATCTTGCGCCAAATTATACATAAACTGCGCGGATTCTGATATCAATTATGCGTCGATCTTCATTAAAAATGTATCCTTAAGGTTATTTTTAGGCATAAAATATAAATAAAAAAAAAGTATAAGAATATGATATAAATATAAAAAACTAAATATTTCTTTTGATAAAAGGATATGACTAATATAAATTTCAAAAAATATATAAACTGGTCTATACAGGTTTATACAATAATTTTTTCCGAGAATTTCTTTATCATAAACTCCAATAAAAGTCCATGTAATTTAAAATATATCATCAGTCTTATACAAACACTCATCATGACAGTATACGTATATTTCCCTCCTGGCACAAAAGTGCATGTCTTTATGCAAGACAGTAAATGTGATGGTTGTGGAAAAAAGGTAAATTGTTCACTTGATGAAAACAGAGAATGCACGATAACTCCGCTTGAAAGTATGCCAAAATCATGTTGCGTAGTAAGTGTTAGCCTAAAAACCTGTTCATGTGAAGATGATGAAGACTGTGAAGAATGTGAAAAGGACTGTTTTAATTTTTCCATAAATGATTACATTCATAGCCAAAGCGAAATAAATATTGGAGTTGATCGTATAAATAATGAGCCGGCTAAAATTTATGTGAAACATTGTGATAAATTTTATGAATTTACCGAAACAACTTGGACATCTGAAATAAACGAAAAATTTTTTAATTATGATGTTGACAGGTATGATTTTGATATAAAAATCATAAGAAAAATACCAAAAATAAGTAACTTTGATAAAATAGACTCTTACTCTGATGAAGAAGAAGAAGAAGAAGAAGAAGAAGATGAAGAAGAAGAATAAATAAATAAATAAATAAAAATTTTAAATAATGTATTTTTTCAATAAACGTATTTTTTATAAAATAAATCGTTTTTTATTTCAAACACCTTTATTGACCTTGGTTATATTTAACACGATTCAAAATATGAATAAGCATATGACTAATAAAAAATACAAACTGGTCTATACAAGTTTGTACATTATTTTTTTTAATTAAATTAAATAAAACAAAGAGGGTGTCAGATATACATCTCGCAATTGATAAATTTGGTTTTTGGTTTATGTATAAGGAATTGTTTTTCAAGCATAAAATAATAGTGTATGAGTGCATGTGACTATTTAATAATTTGATACGTGCACCCATACACTATTTTTGTTATACATAAAAATATTTTTCATAATTATTATTGTTTTAATTATCTCCATGTGAAGATACCTGATCACGCTCAGGTAACTTAACATGTAGATAACGTTCGTTTTAATTATCATTCACGTAATGCAATTGCATAAGGTCATAGCTATTTAAAAAAAATGGGGGGGGGACTCACGTGCACTTGCACATATGCACGCATAAAATATATTTGAACTCATTACCCCCACCATGACTCCCTATTTATCCCCCCACCCAACGTGCGCCAAACATACTTTGTTCTCCTACTAATTACTATAAGTAAGGTTTTTGCAAAAAATAACTTGAAAATCGTGATCAGAGGGTCAAAAAATACATATAAAAAGGTGTCACACGTAATTTTCAACAAAATATTGTTTAAACAATTAATCATACGACCTTATAAATTAGAAATTTGGATTAAGTGAGTCAAAATATGTATAATAAAATCAGGGGCTTATCAAAATTTTGAATTATTTTAGCTACAGGATTTTTAACATTTAGATTGTTGTAAAATTTTGCAATAAATTGTTAATAACAAAAAATTGACCACGAATTTTGCAAAACGGTCCTCGGATTCGTGTTTACTGGGTCAAAAAACATAAATACCAACCATTTTTTTCCATGGAACTTTTATGGCATTAAATAGCATGGTGGGCGACAGGACTACGAAACTACCCTTAGAAATCGTATATAATTGAGTTCCGTACAGATATTTTTGAATGATATAGTTTGTGAAATATAGAACATGCCCATGACGCAGCGAACGTGTTAAGCATTGTATTTTCTGGTCAGCGGCCAGAAAGCACGTATTTCCCGGCCGCTGCGCGTCCGGCAAAGACGTGTTTTCTCGCCACTGATGCAGAAAAATCGTATACGACCCTGGGCCATAAAAAAAAAATGCCCCAAATCGCAGTTTACCATCCTCGGCTTCGCCTCGGAAGGTAATTTACGTGCGATTTGGGCCATTCTTTATTTTTCTGGCCATGGGTCGTAATATACTATTCATGGTTCACTTACAATCAGACTAATTAACCAAAATTGATTAAATTCTTTATTCAAATTTCGGTATTAATAATAAATATACAGTAGTATCAGCTATTTATAAGCATTAATTACGCGTGCAGAACCCTATATTATGCATAATGTAAAATAAATGCAATATTCAATGTGTTTTTGCTAAAATAACTATAATTTCGGTCGGACGAGACATTTTGGGAAAAAAAAGTAATAGTGAATATCCTGATAAAATTTCGAATACAACTGTATAAATTTTATATAGCCAGTTTTGCACAAACTACAACTCACCTTATGTCATTTTCCTGGCGACATATAACTTGAGTGAAGCATGCTATACTAATTAAAATGTTTATTCTATACCTTGAATGCAAGTAAATATCCGATATGAGGCATTCTTTTATTATAGCACAGTGGCTTGAAAATATGTGCATTTTGGACGCTGAATTCAGGGTTTGACGTTTGCATACTGTCATTTGACAAAACCTATCTATACTTTCCCCCTTGATTAGCAAATAACTATGATATTTATATTTGATTATCAAAATGATAGAATAATTTTTAAACTTCATTATTGTACTTATAATAGCTGAGAACTTTCTTTATTAACTCCTTGGTTTTATTATAAAGTAACAAAATTTTAAAAGTAATATTTTTGTTAAAAACTTTTTAAAAATCAAGTAATTACCAAACTTAGAATATTAATATATCTAGATTGTAACTGGTGCATATTACATTTAACCAACGTTCAATATTTAAATTTAAGTTATTTTTTTTATATGCTTTAAAATTTAATATACTTTAAAAATTTTTACATATACAATAAAAAATTGCTTCTTTATAATTCATTAGATATTATTTACATTTATTTTCACAATTTCCTTTTTGGGAATGATATAAACTATATTCTGAAATAAAGTTTTAATTAAATAATAAGTTAAAATTAATATCATCATATATTTTTTATGATTTACCATTTTTCAGCAAATAATTATCTTTAGACCATTCATCACTCCCATCGCAGCAATCACAAATCCCATCATTGACTTTATAAGATGAAATAAATACTGTTGATAAATAATAAAATTACAAATAAAGTTTGCACTAATGAGTATAAAATAATTTTTGAATTATTTATCTCTACCTTTAGAATTTGGTATGCTAGTTTCACAGTAAAATTTTCCTACATTACATGCATTTGTTCCTGGTTCATCACTACCATCAATTGGACAGTCACAATAATCATCATTTATTTTGAGAAAACTTATTTCATCTCCTGAATTAAAACAAACAAATTTTCCTTTTGAATTTGGTAAATATTTACTTATATCTTTAGGATTTGTTCCTCGTAATGAGATAATATTTCCTTCTTTATCTTTTAATAGTTTTGAATGCTGGGGCTCGTCCCATTTTGACAAAATCTTCATTAAGAAATATTTAATAATCAAATTGTAAAATTTATATTGTTAAAAACAAAATAAATTCTAAAAAGTTTTCCTCACCTTATTCAATCCAGCATGTTGCCGATATTGTGTAACTGGAGTTAAATTTTTTTGTTGACCAATAAAGCCTAATATACTCATGTTACCTAATTGCAAAAGAACAAATATGACTGTAACCGTTAATAATATAATTTTCCATTTTTTCCAAAATATTTTCTTGAACCATGAAGAATCGCTTCTCATTATATTTCTTCATTCAAAATAAATGTACAATATTCACTGCAAAAATAAAAAAAATAAAACGATTTAAAAATGCATACTTTTAATAAATTATTTAATTTCATTTATACACATTTATAATTGTAAAATAATTTAATAACAAGTTTTGTTTTTAAAATTATTTTCCTCAGCTATATTAATGAGAATAATTTGTTGGTAAGATAAAAATCTACTTTTTTTCTGTAGGTAATAACGGTTTATTTTTAAAAATGAATAAATTTATTTAAATTTTAAAAAAGAATATCATATTTTATTTAACTTGTAGATAATACATATAGGTAATTATTTAACAGAATATTGTATTTGTAAAAAAATTTTTTTTTGTAATTTTTGTAATTTTTTAAAAAAATTTTAAAAAATAAACTTTGAAAAATTAACTATTAAAATTAATTATAATTATTAAAATTTAATTAATTAACTTTTTTCATGTTTAACAAATGCAATTAATTTTAATTTTATTTTTATTTTTATATTCTTCGCCAGACCTGTGTTACTCTTCAATTTCAGCTAAACAATGAGCAGAAGATTTTAAGACATCTATTTGAAGATTATTTATTTTTTCTTCCAAGCTAAAAAAATTAATAAACTCATTAACAAAAAAAGATAGATTAATATTTTAAATCCTCAAAAAAATTTTTAAATCTTACACTTCTTTAATATTTAGGATTTCTGAATAAGTTTTATTGTAGCTCTCATAACATACTCTAGCATCTTCCATCATTTCGGGATCAACTGGAAGATCTATGTCTTCTAGAATTTTTATACATTCACTTAAAAGATTTTGTAATTGTTTTAACTCTTTAGAGTTTTCTGGTACTATTATATTTTCACAACGAAGAACATCAAATTTATTTAACAATTTTCTCAATTGACCCAATATTTCTCCAATATTATTTTTATCCAACAATTCTAAAGAAAATATTTATATTTCAGTTTTTTACTTACCTAATTTTTGATATTTTATGTTACATACCTTCAAATTGTTCTATATTTTTTATTTCATTATCAGTTGTACTTTTTAAATTAATAAGAAGTTCAATCTCTGCATTTCTTAATTTTAAATCTCGACATTTATTATATAAAATTTTAGTTTCTTCATGGATATTTTTTACTAATTTTATAAATTTTTTTTCTGTTTCTATTAATGCTTTTTCTTCGAGAACTTTTTCTGCTACCGAAGCAATATAATTACTATACATTAACTCTAACTCTAAATTATTATTTTCTAATTCTAATTTTCTTAAACTTGAAATTCCAATTGTAGACGATGTATTTGTTCGAATTGTAGCATTTGCTGTTGTTTTTCTTCTTGGCGACATAACTAAGAAACAATAATATTTATTACAGCAGATTTGAATGAATATTTAGCATAATTAATTAATTAAAATAAAATGAAATTAAAACTACCACTTGTTGCATTCAATACAGAAATATCCAGTCTATCTGGGGTTTGGCAGTTTCTTCTAAAATAAAGACAAAATTTTTTGAAAATTCACAAAATAAAAACTCAATTAAAACATTTATTAACATAAATACCTGTCATTTTTTTTATTTTGTTTTAAACTGGCTGACCTCTGCATCGTAAAATATTAGTTTTTCAAATGAAAAATTCAAAAACTTATTTTCAGATATGAAAAATTGGAGGGAAAAGTTTTTCTTTGCGAAGCAGAAATCCCCGCTGGCTGCGCTCTTGGGACTCTTGCGAGTCTTGCGCTAGTCAGGCTGCGCGTGAAATTCGGAGTGCAGGATCATCAGTGTTGGATCGCAGCATGCTGAAAAAAAAACACATTACTGTTTAAATTGCGGCTCACGTGGAAAAATAGAAAGAAAATGAGTTCCGCAGTTTTAGACTGTTTTCCTAAAATATTAAATAATAATCCAAAACAAAGAGCTAATGGTGGTGCTCATTTATTAAAACATTTGTCTTTAAATAATTTGGTAAGATTATAGTTTATAACTTGAATTAACCTCCAAATTTCATTTTTTTTTAATGAATATTAAATTAAATTTTATGCCTCTAATGTCTTTTTCTCCAATTTTAAAACAGTTCTCAAATAATAAAATTTTATAACTTAAAATTTTACAGAATAATGAAGAAAACAAAGAATTTAATCATATTCTTACAAGATTGGTTCGTGGGTTAGGATCGTCTAAAGATTCATCAAGAAAAGGGTTTTATTCAACTTTAACAGTATTGCTATCTGAAAATTCAGATATCAAAGTTGAAACCATTATCAAATTTGTTGATAAGGAACTAAAACCTAGCAAAAGCAATGAAAACAGCGTAAGATTTATATTTTACATGATTTAAAAAATTTTTTTCATTCTAAATATTTTACCCAACAGGAAAATGGAAGCATTCATTGTGGTCGCATTTTAGCTTGTGGAGCATTAATTAGATCTAAAATTTTAAAAAATTCCACAACAGCTGAACAATCGCAAGTCTTAAAAGATTTGATTAATTCAGGAAAACAAAGGAGTTTTTTGCATTATGCATGTATATCATTTTTACTTGAATTCATTAATCAATTTCAAACAGCCAATGAAATACTTCCATTGTGGTCAATATTTGAAGAAGAAATATGCGTACCTTTATCAGAACAAACTTTGGATAAATTTTATGCTTTTTTAATGATACAAAATAAATTTCCAGATCTTGTCACTAAAAAAATTAAAAAAAAATGTTTTGGTGATGAAAGAATTATTAACGATGAATCAATACCTGATATAATAAATTTATTAAGCGTAAGTAACTTATTAAATACTTTAAAAACAAAGTTGTAAAATTATTGTTTTACAGAGTATTCCAAGACAAGTATATAAAAATCACCCAGTATATGAAGTTTTTAGTCAATTTCTTGTGACAACAGAGTTCTTAGAGCAATTTTGGCTAACAATTGATCAAAAATTTATGAAGCCAACAAAATCTGAAGAATTTGTTGGAGTAAAAATGTTTGAATTAATTTTAAAAAATATTCAAAATAAATCTTTTATTGTAACTTTATTATCAAAAAATTTTTTAAAATATATTTTACGTGAATTAAAAAGATTGTTACGACAAAAAAATGATTGTGCTAAGATTTTTAAAAATTCTTTGGCATTGATTCCAAAAATTTTAGATAAAGAAGCTGATTCTAAAATTAAATTAGAAGTTATAAAAAAATTAATAGTGAGTCCAGGTGATCTTTTTTTTGAAAAAACTACTGGCACTAAAACAATTCAACTTTTAATGAGTAATCTTAATGCTGAATATATTAAAAAATTATCTAAATTGTATCATAGAATTGCTTCTAATTCAAAATTTAAGGAAAAAGAAGATTCAATTAAGGAGCCTTGGACAAATATTGAAAGAGGATATGCTGTACAACTATTAATAAAGTAAGCTTAAATAATTTTTTTATGTATATTTTATCCTATGCATTTTTAAATATATTTTGCCTTTGGTAATAACAGGTTATTGCACCATCCAGATTTAATTAATGAAAATGATTGGAGGATTGAACAATTAAAATTTTTGTTTAATCTTGGATTTTGCGAGGAATCAAATGTAGGGTTAGAGTTATCATGTAAGATATAAATTGTTTTGTACAAAAGAATACTTTATAACAATAAAGATATTTATTTTTTTAACTATTATATTAATTTTTTTAGCTTCATTCGCAGAAAGTTTTTACAGAGCATTGGATTATAAATTATCTAGCTTAGAAGATCTAATTATTGTATTAACTTCTTTAGTTAACTACATTAATGATATCATCTTATTAAATTCTGATTGTAAACTAAAGACAAATTTATCTGAAGAAGCTCTAGACTCTTGGAAAAGTATGATGAATCTTTTGCATACTTTAGAGAAAAAAGAAAAATCTAATAAAACCATCACAACAGTTTTCAAAATACTAAATTTACATATGGGGTTACAGCTATTTACTGATTCAAAAATGGCTTCATCTGTTATAGTTGAACTTCACAGCTGTGTTAATCGATTATTTAATGTTAATAAGAAACATAAAGATAATAGTATGAACATAGATGAACCAGAGTGGATAGAAGTTGTTGTTGACTTATTATTATCTTTATTATCAAGAAACAGTCATTTGTTTCGTTCATTAGTTAAATGTGTGTTTCCTCACATTTGTCCCCATTTAATACCCTCGGCATTGCATCAAATTTTAGCAGTACTTGATGTCAAAAATAAAAATCCACTTTCCATTCCTAAATCAGAGGAATCAGATTCAGAAATAGAAACAGATGAAAATAGCGATGATAATGAAGAAACAGATGAAGACTCTAGTGAAGATGAAGAAATGAAAAATGGAGAAAATATTGACGAAGAAAGTGATTCTGATATTGAAGAATCAGATGTTGAAGATGAAACTGTTACTGATCGATTACGATTAGCAGTTTCTCAAGCATTAGGAGAAGCATCAATGCAAACAGATGATGAGGATATTGACATTGACCAAATTGGCGAAGAAGAGGGTAAACGTTTAGATGAATCATTAGCTGCTGCTTTTAAGATATTAAAAGAAAATAGAAAAGCTCAATCAAAAAAACAAGCTAAAAATGCTCAAGCCTTAACACACTTTAGAGCTCGTGTTATTGATCTTTTAGAAATGTATATTGATAATAATCCATGCATGGCTTTAACTTTAGATATCTTGCTTCCTTTATTTTCACTATTAGAATTCACAATTAAGGATCCACATCAGAAACCATTGCAAGAACGAGTCTGTAGCTGTTTAATTAATCTTTCAAATTTGAAAAAATTTAGTAATTTAGATGGAGTTGATGAACAAATTTTAATAGATGTGCTAAAAGTAAATGTTAAGTTTTAACAAAAATAATTGAAATATTCTAAACATTTATTTGTATTTTACAGGCATTATTTGAAAAAGGTGAAAAATCTGCTGCCGTTTGTTATGAAATGGGAGATAAGTTAGCTAAATGTTGCATTTTCCTTATAAAATGTTCTCAACATTTAAATACTTCTACTGAATCTTTTGATAATTACATTAGAGAAAATTTAACATTCTTTTTCACAAAACGAGACTGTATATTACCTCCTCTCTTATTCAAAAATATATTACAACTACCCTGGTTAGGAAATTGGCTACTAGTTGATTTATTGGTAAGTAGATATTTTAGATATTAATTTAGTTTCTGATACACATGACCGAGTTTTAAAAACAGTTCTAAAATAATTTTTCCCAAAATTTTCCAAAATTTTTATTTTTTATGACTAAGCTTAGATTTTTTGTTATTTATGAAAATTAGCATAAATTATTTTTCTTATTTTTTCTTGAAATCATTTGTATATTTTCTTTATTTCAAGATAAAAATTTTTATTATTAAATTTCTCAAAGAAAATTTTCTGTAAAATATGATTTCAGGATCCAAAATTTTTGAAAAATTAACAAAACATCAATTTTTCGAAATATAATTTTCTTTAATGAAAATTATAAAATGATATAATTATTACCTTTCTAATAGCCAAAATTTTAATTTATAAAATTTTTTTAAAATATTTTAGAACCATTTTCAAACTTGATTATGCAAAATCCCATGTAATAAAAACGAAACATTTCATTTAATAAATGATTTTTATAAGAACATGATTTATTTTAATATAATATTTTTATTTACAGGTCAACTTTGCATTTGATAATTCAATTAGAACATTTAAAAGAAGTCAAGCTTTAGATTTCTTAAAAATTTTTTATAACAATACAAAAATTTTGTTATCTAACGAACACTTAAATATCAGATTAAAAATGGAAAAAAAATTATTTAAAAAATGTACAAAGTTATTAGATGAACTTGTTAATCCTGAAAAAACAACTGAAAAAGATGAAAATGACAAAGGAAACACTGTAAATCAAAAATATGTAACGCAACTTTTTGCTCTTTTAATTACAGTACATATTAGTCATTTACCAGAAATTTGGGATTGGTCAAAAATATCTGAAGCCATTTCAAAATACAGACTTGAAACATCTTTATCAAGCGACACTAGGAAAGAATATAATAAATTAGCTGTTCGAATAAATGCTAAAACAGACTTGTAAGTATCAATTTAATTTCACAAACTTAACAATTTTAATTATTGTAATTTGTTTTTTCAGTTTCAAGAAAAATAAACAGCAACCAAAACTAGCTAATGGAAAAGTAGCATCAGAATTAAAAAAAGAAAATATTGAATCAGAAAATGATAATTCAGAACTGGAGCAAGAAAAAGGAGAACCGAAAAAAGATGACTTAGAATTAAAAAATAAACTTTCAGACAATGATGATTTAGAAAAAACAAAAAGTCCGCAAAATATAAACGAGAAAAAAAAGAAAAAAAAATTAAATAAAGAAAAACAGAAATTAAAAAAAGAAGCAAAAAAATTACGAGAAAAAGTAGCATCAGAAGGTTTAGAAAATATAAATTTTAGCAGTTTTACGAATTGCCTAAATGGATCAATTAAAGAAGAAATATTTGATAATGAAGATACAATTTCAGAAACAAATAAACCCACAAGTAAAAGACATAGTTCTAATTTGCAAGATTTACCCAGGAAAAAAAAGAAAAAAAATATAGAAAATGATGTTTAGAGATTTAATGAATTTTTTCTAATTTTATGTAAATGAATTCTGTTATTTTTATATATATGTATGTATTAATTAATTACTTGTACATATTGAATCAAAATAAAACATCTGCAAAATAAAATTTTTTTACATATTACAGACCTGCTATATACACTGTAAAATAAAATAAAAATAAAAATAAAATAGAAAAAGTTCATAGTGAGGGAAACTATTATTCTGCTATTATTTTGTCAATAATCAAATAAAATGAAGATGATAAATGAAACATTTATTATAAAATGTTTAATTAACTAATAATTACGTGAATATTCAATAAATTATTAATTTAAATTAATTATTAATACGTGAATATATAAATTTTAAAAAGCGCGGTGTACCCTTTCATAACTTGTATATTTTACCAGTCCCTTGGTCCTAAGCGAAATGAATCAAGGCACAGGTGCAATCTATTCATCTTTTGTTTCTCAAAAAACTTTTCACACCTTCCTGCGCTGTTTCGAACTCCAAAAGGTAGAAAAAAAATATTTCTATTGTTTCAGAGTTTGAATATATATACATTATCATGCTTTTTGGTGCTATGCCCTTGGGCGGTTGGGCCCTGTATAGGCCTGTAAAACCTTGACATTCGTGTATTATAAATTTGTATCACTTGTTGCATAAATAACTATTCTAGTGTGATCACTGATCTTATGTAAATATTACATCCCTGTACAGTGTACACATTTGTTTATACATTTATAAATACTGATTATTTGGATTGTTTAAGATATTAAAACAATAAAACGAATTAGTATGTTATTTATGCCGAATTAAAGGTATATAATATAAAAGTTTTAATTGAAAAATAGTGCTTTGAAGTGTGTGAAAACCCTATTTTCCTTTTTGTTTTTTTTATTATAACCTCTTAACACGATCATTACCGGCTCAAAAATTATTTCGGATTTAAATTGTAGGTAATTAATAATATAATAAAACAAGTAAATAAGATACGAATTCAAATTTTTAAGTAAATTCAAGTGAACAAAATTTTGGACATGTAACAATTTTAGTTTGAAATAAAGTACAAATCTATACTCTTCATGTTGTTAAAAAAGGGATTATATTTCCAGACATTTTTTAGAAAAAATCATTCAAAATGAAGCGTATGAGAAGTTACCTTAACCCAGGTTTCTTAGATAAATTACAAATTTATGTGAAAGGTGGTACAGGAGGAAGTGGTATTCCAAAATATGGTGGTCAGGGTGGTAACGGTGGTGATGTATATATTGTAGGCACCGAAGAGATTAGTTTAAAAGATGTGCAATCTCGTATGAAAAATATTAAAAAGTTTTCTGCCTGCACCGGATATAACAGCTCAAGAAATGGTATTTTAGGTCAACCTGGTGAAGATTTAGAAATTAGCGTTCCTGTGGGAGTTTCTGCTTATGATTCAAAGGGAAACAAATTAGGTATTTTAATTATAATTAATTTTCTGACAAATTAATAAATTTTCTAATATCTTACCCAGGCGATGTAAATGGGAAAGGAGAAAAGGTTCTTGTTGCTCAAGGTGGAGTAGGAGGATGTCGGGATACTGGATATGGAGGATTAAGAGGTCAAGATCATTCAGTCATACTTGATTTAAAACTAATTTCAGATGTTTCCTTAGTAGGTTTCCCCAATGCAGGAAAAAGTACTTTAATATCCCGAATATCTAAAACAAAACCTAAAGTAGCTGATTATCCATGTAAGTTGTAATAATAATATTAATGTAGGGTTTATTTTTATTAAAATATTTCTTATTTCCAGTTACTACAGTTAAACCATTTTTGGGAGAAATAATATATGAAGATTTAAGAAAAATTACAATTACTGATTTACCAGGCTTAATAGAAGGAGCACACATGAATGTTGGAATGGGACATGACTTTTTAAAACATTTAGAAAGATCTAAAATGTTATTATTTGTTGTAGATGTTAAAGGTTTTCAACTGTCTTATAAATATAATGCAAGAAATTGCTTAGAAACAATTTTATTATTAAACAAAGAAATTGAACTCTATAAACCAGAAATTTTAGATACTCCAGCATTACTTGTTATTAATAAAATGGATTTAGAAGGTAGTAATATAATTTATGAACAAGTAAGGCCAAAATTAGAAAATTTAGAAAATTTTACGTCTGAATTTCCTGATGAAATGTGTCCAGAAAAAGTCCTAAAATTTGAAGATATCTTACCAATGTCTCTTAGAAAAGGAAAAGCAAATGAAATGCAACTACTCAAAACTAAAATTAGAGAAGTTATGGACAAAATCAATGAATTAGAAGAGGAAAAGATTGAAAAAGAATTACCGGAATATAAATTAGTTTTAAAACTTAAAGACCAATTGAAGCGACATGCACCAGCACTTGTATAAATATAAAATTATGTATTTACAACTGTTATAATTATGTATATTGTTATATATATATATAGATATATAACATTTAAAATGTGTAATATAAAATGTATAAAATTTTTATTATTGTCTTATTAAATCACTAAAAGATAACTTTACTCTTTTCACTTTAATTCCTTGTTCTGCAACTTTTTGTGACCAGTCTTCTCCTAATGGAGCAGAACCTTCGACATCAACTTTTTGTACTTCTTCTTTATTTTTCAATACTCCAGAATTAGCTGTATAACGTTCTACTCCATTCCATGCTATCATAACTCCATTATCAGTACAAAATTTTTTTGGAGTCCTAACCAATTTAAAATCCATTTCTTTGCATATTATATCAAGAGCGTTAACAATAAAATCATTGCAGGCAACTCCTCCTGAAACAACCTGAAAGTTATTGAATAAACTTTAATTATTAGCAAAGTTTAACTTTTAATTTAAACTTTAAATATACCAATGTTTTGTTGTAGGGAAATAATTCTTCTCGATGAATAAACTCCATTGCTCTTAGAGTTCTCTTGCATATATGTTTTGTTATTATCATTAAGTAGGATGCACATAAGTTATTAACATTTGGTATCATACCATTTTTTGGTATGTTATAAATTAATTCTTGTTTTTTAACATGTCTGTCAAGAATTGATTTTATACCAGAAAAACTAAAATTGCAGTCTCTTAAATGTGTCATTGGTTCAGTGAATGCAAATTCATTTGCATTATTGGCCTTTTTAGCTGCTAATTCAATTGCTCTTCCTCCACTCATATACCCATACTCTTGCGTATTGCTTAAGCCCATTCTTCTTGCACCCTAAAATTTTAAATATTTTCTAATGGATTTTTGATCTATTAGAACAGATTAGGAATTTACCTTATCAAAAGCTTCGCCTGGAGCATCATCCTTGCTTTCACCAAGCACATAAAATTTGTCCACAGATTGAACTATTGCAAGTTGACAATGACCCCCTGATATTAATAATACAAGATAAGGAAAATCTACCTGAATAAAAAAATAATTAAAGGTAAAGAATACTTAATTGCAAGATATTTTTAATAAAAATCTTAAAAACAATTTACTTTTTCAACCATCCGAACAGTAAGCGCATGGGCTTCCATATGATGAATTGGTATAAAAGGTTTATTTGCTTTATTTGACAAATATTTTCCAAAATTTTTGCCAACTGCTAGTGGTAATTCAAGGCCTGGTTTAACAGTGGTTGCAATAGCATCAATATCTTCCAATTTTAAATTTGCCAATTTAAGAGCTTCATTATAAACTGTTTGAATATGATCTTCATGTAATTCTCGTGCTACTGTGGGTATAACTCCTCCAGTTCTGAAATAAATAATAAAGACAATAAAAATAGATACTAAAATTATGTAAAGTAATTACCTTAAATGTATAACTTGTTGAGAATTAATCGCATCCCCCAAAATTTTTCCTGAACTGTCTACAATCGCAATTCCAGTGTCATCAAAGCTTGTTTCAATCCCTAATATTACAGCTGGTTTATTTAATGTAGAAAATTTACTTAATTTTATAACTTTAGGTAAAATTTTATTTGAGAATTTACAGTACTGTTCTGAGTATAATAGAATTTTGAATAATTTATTCATTTTTTTGCAAAATAATAAGATTCTGTTAGTTTGAATAAATTTAAAAATTTTTATAACTAATTTATAAAAAGCTAAAGTAAAAAAAAATTAATTATTTTCATAATTAATACTTTAATAATAATTTTACATAATTTATTATATTCAAAATAATATTATAGTAAATCACAATTTGTATATTTTTATTTGTTTATTTTTTTTCCCACGTGTATAAGTAAAGTTGTCGTCTGCTATTTATTCGCACAGTGCAGGAGTGGAAGTTTATCACGTGGTACCCCTCCTTCTATTCAAGGCTTTTTATAATCAATTAAAAATTGTAATTATGAAGTAATTAAAAAATATTTTTGCAAATAGTTTATGTGAAAAGATTTCAAATAATTTGTTTTACAATATTTAATAAAAATAAAACAGTCTATTTAAATAAATTTTTGAAATAAGTTTTTGTAAGTTACTACTTTGGTTATTATGTGTGATTTTTGTTTAAAATTAGTTAGTTTAGTCAATTGACTACCCGTACTATATATAATTTGATTTAATTTTATTAATTTTATAAAATAGAAAATGTCTTGTTTCTATTTTTAAGGGTATAAATAAAATCTACAATTAATTAATAATGCTTTTAGACACTTGAAATTAGAAAAATAATTTAAAATTTTAAATTACTTGATTTTTTTGGTTCCTCAATGAGGAACCATTGGGAAAGGTCAAATTTCGATTTTTGGTTTCTTGGCATATTAAGCACGTTTTGAGACCCCAGGAAGCTAAAAAACCGGTTTTTAAAAAAAATCTGTATGTGTGTATGTATGTAATCGGTGATATTTCACAAACATTATGGAGTTAAGACCTAATTTTTTTTTCAAAAATTTTTTCACCAAAAAAGCTGGAGGTATTTTTTTTTTTAATTTGGATATAATACCGCATTTATTTCCACGAAAGTACTTATATTTGAAAGCATGGTTTTTACTCGATATCTCGAATCTGATACTTAATTTTTTGAAAATTTTTTTCCAAAAATTTTTGTCATAAAAAAATACCAAAAACACCAATTTTTTTTTTCTTTTTGGACGTAGTACCTAATTTATTTCTTGATGAGGGTACTATTTTTAGAAAGTTCGTTTATAGTAATTTTTTGGATCTAATACTGATTTTATTCAAAATTTTTTTCTCAAAATTAAAAAAACAAAAAAATTAAAAAAACTGCAATATTTTTTTTTTTTTAGTGTAATACCTCATATAATTCCATGAAAGTACTAATATCTGAAAATATTGTAACCGGTGATATTTCACAACTATTATGGAATTAAGAGAGAAATGTCTGTATGATTGCATGGTTGTAATCGGTGATATCTGTGGCATATTAAAACATTAAGCTCATTGTTTGAGGAACCTTAGTGCCAGCTAGTTGGCAGGATATTTTTCATTATTTACATGCGTAAAAATGCGTAAAAAAATCTGACATTTTTCCAGATAAAAGCTTTTCGATTTTGGACGAAATAAAAATTCTCAAAAAAATCCTGATTGCCCTTTTCATCAAACTTTTTTTTGTTAGAAAACATGATTTATAAAGAATTTTAACTATAATTCAATAATGGATTTTATAATAAGCCAAAATTTCTAAAAATGAAAAAATTTTTAAACTCACTTAAATCCATTTATATCAATTTTTTTAGCTCTCTGACACGGTGAACCATATTGATTTAAGTTTTTCCATATTTCAGAACTTTTTCAGTATAAAATAACAAAAAAATTTGAAGAAAAAAAAAATCGGACAGTATTTCATATAAACCCCTTACTCCAGTCAAAGTACGGGGGGGGGGTGTACTTACGGTTGCGAATACGAGATTTGCTCTAGTATAGGTTTTTTGGGTCGCTGAACACGAAAATCGGGGTAATTGGGTAAAGAAAATGGGGCTTCACCCTTAAATTTGCAAAAACTACCCCAAAAAGGGTGTATTTTTGATATATTCGCATTCTGAGTGGATAGATTTGCCCAAGAATTGGCTTCTAAGGGTTTTTTGGGTCGGTAATTAAGAATATTGATGATTTTAAGGTAACATTATAATATTTCACTCTTAAAGGGAGCATTCAGACGAGAAAATAATTTTATTCACCGCCTCCAAAATTTACTCCCACTTTTTAGAATTTAGCTTGCAAGAATGGGACGAGAGGGGGTAAATATAGAAGGTGGGGGTTGCAAATTTTTTCTCGTCTGAATGCTCCCAAATTAGATAAAACTACCCCCCAAAAGGGGTGTTTTCGTTATTTTCGCACTTTTCACGACCAGATTAGGTCCACAAGGGTTTTTTAGGTGGCTGAAAACGAATTTCATGGATTTTTTATGAATAATTAATATATCACCCCTAAATTAACTAAAACTACCCCTAAAATGGACGTTTTTGCTATTTCTGCATTTTGTACGCCCAGATTAAGTCGATAGGGTTTTTTGGGTCGTAGATTTTAGAGGTAGTTTTAGCTAATATAGGGGTGATATGTTAAATTATTCATTAAATAATCCATGAAATTCATTTTCAGCGACCCGAAAACCCTATGGACCTAATCTGGGCGTACAAAATGCAGAAATAGCAAAAACGTCCATTTTAGAGGTAGTTTTAGCTAATTTAGGGGTTTTATATTAATTATTCATTTAAAAAATCCATGAAATTCGTTTCCAGCTACCCAAAAAACCCTTGTGGACCTAATCTGGTCGCGAAAAGTGCGAAAATAGCGAAAACACCCTTTTTGGGGGGGTTAGGAGGGTACCTTAAAAAATCATCAATATTCTTAATTACCGACCCAAAAAACCCTAAGAAACCAATTTTTTGACAAATCTATCGATTCAGAACGTGAATACTTCAAAAATACCCCCTTTTGGGAGTAGTTTTTGCAAATTTAAGGGTAAAGCCCCATTTTCTTTTCCAAATACCCCGATTTTCTCCTCCGATATCTGTACTAGAGCAAATCTCGTATTTGCAACCGTTAGAACACCCAAACCCGTATTTTGACTGGAGTACTTTCGATTTTGGGAAAATAAAATTTGTCAAAATTATCTGTTTTGTCTTTTTCATCAGCACTTGTTTTATTAGACTAAGGGGAAAACCACTTGCTCAATTGGGATAAAATGAAAATTCTGTTAAAAAGTTGATTTTTTTTATACTCTTGAGATAAAACACGAGTCTCACATTATAAAAGAAATACCACCATGGAAAATCAGCCACCAGTTAACATGATTGACTTACTCGGGATAAAATGAAGTATTTATGTACGATTCACCTTTTGGGTGTAGTAAAACAATTCGGTAGTAAAAAACATGTTTCAAACGAAAAATACATACAACCGTAGACTTTCTGGATCCTCCTGGGACCTACCGGACCCAATGAAAATTGAATAAAATTCTAGTGGATTGTTGATCGTTTGTGGGTATTAGATACCGTATTAGGAAAAGGTGCTAAAATTTCAAATTATTAGCATTTGATCTTCATTCTGACAGGTTGATAAAGGAAATAGTTACATGTGACCATTTGTCAAAAAATGTTGATGGCGATTATTTGTTTGCCAATCCAATAGTTAGTACATTAGGAAAGAATTGTGAATACACGGCTGTAAGAATTATAATTTTAATAATCATAAATTTAACATTATATTTTATAAATTTAATTTTTTTGAAGGTTTATATGGCTGATTTGTTCGGTCATGGAATTGTTACGTATAAAATGGATTATGGAAAAGAGCATTTGTATCGCGCTGAACATCTAACATTTATGCCTGATCTTTCATTAATAAACTGCTTTATACTGGTGACGTAAATGTTAAGTTTGCAAAAGCTGGTATTAAGGGAATGTCATTATCAACTCCATTTTTGCATAATGAACAACCATTGTTATATGACAGACCTTAAATTTAAATTCACATGAATTGAAGTATAGTGCCCATAATTTGCACGTTCATGGAAGTCCTCATGTTTTTGGTGAGTCATACGTCGCGTCGTTAGACAAGCTTTTTCTTCAGATAATACATTATTTATGGGCTTTTGTGCTGAGTATACAATTGGATGTTGGAATAGGTTCAAACCTTTTCATGTTATAAGTAGTAAGTTAAGTTTTAGGTTTTTACATTATTTAATTATAATTTAATTTAAATTTTTAAATAATTAATACACTGCTAGATTTCTTTGGTTTAGTATTTACAATCGCTTTGATTGAAAGTACACTCAGCGACTATTGGTATTGTGGCAGCACCAACGTTCAAAATACAATAGACTAGTCTAGACATTTGTAGACATTTAGTTGAATCTAACGTTCGTTAATAATATAACCATGTTAGGTAGCTGTGCTTGAAAATTCAAGTAAACTGCTAGAAAATTCAAGCAAAACAACCCAACCGAGCAATTGATTGAAATTTTAACCAAAGCAATTTAATGTAAAAAAATACTTTTATAAAAGGGCAAAAGTTTGCATATATAATTGGATTTTCAAATCTTTTCGAAAATATATTACCTAATAAATGTACGACTAAAAAAAATAATTTTTTCAAATTTTTTTCTTCGAATACCAATTTCAAGGGGGAAAAAGGAAGTTTTTTACAGCAGTTTCAGTTCCCTTCATGCTTAAAGTTTTTTTAAACTAACAGTTTTTTTAATAATATTTTCTACGAACAATACAATAAAAAATATTTTGCAGTTAGGAATAATTTTTTTTCCATCGCAATTACAATTTTTTGGGTTACTTTGCAAAATCAAAATTATCTTTTTTTTTCTTTTTTTTATATCTCATCTGTTCGCAATAAATCTTCTTTTTTGTGGAAAATTCTGTTTTGAAGTTTTATATTGCAAAATTATTATTTTAAGCAAAAGTTTCAAGTCGTCTATTGTTTTGAAAAATTCACTCATAATTTTCTGATTTCCAGCAAATAGAATTTGTATCTAGAAAATTATTGAATTGCCATAACGATACAACAATAATAATTAGAATATATTCTTTATATTAAATAACCGTATAGAATATTATATAATAATGGCAATTGGAATTTTTAGAAATTGCTATTAAGTTTTTTTTCTTTTTTAATTGACTTTTTTTTTTTTAATTTTCTTAAACTGTTTTTATAGTCTTTAATTATTTTTATCAAACTTTAATTTGTCGGATTCCAAATTGGTAGAGCATTCAAACAATTTCTAATTTAAATATTAAATTGGAATAAAATTTTTTAGCTTGTATACAAACTGATACTTATTATTAACGTTGGCGAAAAAAAACAAACGTTACACCAAGTAAAAAAATTTTTTTAAAACAAATTATTAATTTTAATTTATTTGCTTTAAAGAGGCTCTGCCCATTGTTTTATTAGTCTTCATTCAAAAAACTTTTGTTTTATACTAATATCTCTATAATTTCACAGGGTAAAAATCTGACCAGATCTGATCCGTTCTGGATTATGGTCCCATGAAATCAGACCAGAATCAGACTTAATCAAATTAATCCAGATTTTCTTTTATTAACGATTTGAGTTAAAATTAACTGAGTGAGCAATTAATTGAGTTTAAATTAATTTATTTATCAACTTTCATTAAAATTAAAAATAAAAGATCCATTTTGATAAGGAGGTTTATCCGTTAAAAAAAATAATGACAGAATGTAATAAAACGTGAATAGTATTAAAATTTAAACATTTTTGAGCTAAAATCGTCTTACTTTTACCTATGTCACCGACTTAATTAATATTTTATGAATAGAATAAAAGTGGTATTTTAACATTGCGCTTATGGGAAAATTTGTTTCGGACTCATAAAAAGTAGGGTGCTAATGACACAGATCGATGAAACGTAATAAATCTGATAAATAATTGTTCAAAGATTACATTACCAAATAGTTTTACATACTTTATCGACTTTATTTTCGTAAGATTAATAAAAAACACGTAACATAACCAAAAAGCTCATTATTTTAGTTGCGTTTTTTTAAATTGTATAATACTATAAGACTTTTTTTGGTAATACTCTTGGATTATTAATGTTTTTTTATAGTTTCTTTTCAATTAATAGCTTCCAAAATAAATTTGAAAAAAAAAATTTATTTCGGTAATCGTAATTTCTGCGAAAATGTAGTAATCAGCAGATAAACCTCCTTAAAATATCTTACTACAACTTCAATTTTTTTTTTTTTTTTTTTGTAAGCATCTGAGTTTTAATGATATTCATAGGCTATCATAAATAAATATTGCTTAAAACAGAGTGTTAAATATTTCTACTAAAAAAAATTTTTAACTAAATAACCTATAGAATATAGCTTTGAAAAAAGAGAGGGAAGTCTAAGAGTTTGTAGACATGTAAAAACTGTCATTGTTCCATATTTTTTATAACATATTTTCTAGAACTGATTTGGTAAACCATTCAATTTTTTTAAATGTCACAAAAATTAATTCAAAGAATTTTGTTTTAGGAGCCTGTTGTGAAAGATCCTATAGATTAGTATATGAACTCAATAAAAGTTTTCGCTCCACTTGTCACTAAGGGACGTGAAGAATTGTGGGTCTTGGCAGATAAATATATTAGATTTTATTATTATTTTAAAATTTTAAATTTTATAGAATAGTTTAATGATAAGTTATTCAAATCAAACTTGTAAAAAAAAATTTTTTTTCGAACAATTATATGGTTTAAAGTATTTTAAAACTTTTTTGAAATTTCTTCGAAAATATCTAAAATTTTTAAATAAAATTATTCAAATTCATTGATTTAGGCTGTATATAAACCATTAATTATTGGTTCTTATCTTTTCTCAGATTAAATTAAATACAAGCAAATCCGATGATAGAATATTAATAAAAAAATTTTACTGATCATTTCAGATGTTTCAGAAGAAATTTTGATACTTTATTTTATTTTTACATTATATCATTAAAAATAAAAAAAAAATGTAAATTAAAAAAAATTTTTTTTAACTGCTTATGATCCATATTTAGCTTAGAAATTGAATTTAAAATGCATTGAAAATTGAAAAAGTAGGGACGTCCACATTCCCTTAAAATAATTAAATAAAATTAAAATAAAACAGAAGATATCAGTAATTGATAAAAATTAATTTTTTGATATTCTGAATTAATTATTTTTATTTTATTTTTAGCAATCTGCAATACGTACAAACATATTCAATACAATAAAAATCCGTATCCTATAAGCATTTTTAACAATAATAAAAAAAATATCTGCTTTTACTATTCTTAAAAAACACAATAATTTGCCAAAGCTGCATCAGTAGCAAAAAATAAACCTTCATCTTTACTGGAAATTTTCACAATTTCATAAAATTGCCGTTAAAAATTTTGGTAATTAAGTTCTGGAAAATAACAAACATATAAATAAACAACTAGTAAATTTTAATTCTAAATTGGTTCCTCATAGAGGAACCTTTGTGATAGATGAAATTTTGATTTTTGATTTTTTGGCATATAAGCACGTTTTGGGACCTCAGGAAGCTAAAAAACCGGTTTTTAAAAAAAGTCTGTATGTGTGTGTGTGTGTGTGTGTGTGTGTGTGTATGTATGTAACCGGTGAAATTTCACAACCATTATGGAATTAAGACCTAATTTTTTTTTCAAAAATTTTTTTATCAAAAAATCTCAAACTACTTTTTTTTTTTTTTAATTTGGATGTAATACCTCATTTATTTCCACGAAAGTACCTATATTTGAAAGTACGATTTTTACTCGATATCTCGAATCTGATAACTAATTTTTTGAAAATTTTTTTCTCAAAATTTTTTTCACAAAAAAATACAAAAAACACTAATTTTTTTTTTCTTTTTGGACGTAGTACCTAATTTATTTCTTTGAGAGTACTAGTTTTAGAACTATGGTTTATAGCATTTTTTTGGACCTGATACCTAATTTTTTCAAAATTTTTTTCTCAAAATTTTTGTTGCCAAAAGATACAAAAAATGCCAAAATTTTTTTTATTTTAGGACGTAATACTTAGTTTTTTTCTATGAAAGTACTAATATTTGAAAATTTTGCAATCGGTGGTATTTAACAACCATTATGGAATTAAGATCTAATTTTTTTTTCAAAAATTTTTTCATCAAAAAATCTCAAACTACTTTTTTTTTTTTTTTAATTTGGATGTAATACCTCATTTATTTCCATGAAAGTACTTATATTTGAAAGTACGATTTTTACTCGATATCTCGAATCTGATAACTAATTTTTTGAAAATTTTTTTCCCAAAATTTTTTTCACCAAAAAATACAAAAAAAACTTAATTTTTTTTTATTTTTGGATGTAGTACCTAATTGATTTCTATGAGAGTGCTAGTTTTAGAAATATCGTTTATAGTAATTTTTTGGACCTGAAACTTAATTTTTTCAAAATTTTTTTCTCAAAATTTTTGTTGCCAAAAAATACAAAAAATGCCAAAATTTTTTTTATTTTAGGACGTAATACTTAATTTTTTTCTATGAAAGTACGAATATCTGAAAATATTGTAACCGGTGATATTTCACAACCATTATGGAATTAAGACCTAATTTTTTTTTCAAAAATTTTTTCATCAAAAAATTTCAAACTATTTTTTTTTTTTTTTTAATGTAATACCTAATTTATTTCCATGAAAGTACTTATATTTGAAAGTACGATTTTTACTCGATATCTCAAATCTGATAATTAATTTTTTGAAAATTTTTTGCCCAAAATTTTTTTCACAAAAAAATACAAAGAATACCAAATTTTTTTTTTGTTCGGACGTAGTACCTAATTAATTTCTATGAGAGTACTAGTTTTAGAAAGCTTATTCATAGTAATTTTTTGGATCTGATACCGAATTTTTTCAAATTTTTTTTCTCAATATTAATAAAACAAAAAAATTAAAAAATCTGTAATATTGTTTTTTTTTTAAGTGTAATACCTAGTTTATAGAAATTTTTTTCTAAAAATTTGTTAAATAAAAAACATTAAATCACAGCAACATTTTTTTTCTTTTAAAATA
Organism: Anagrus nilaparvatae; assembly: GCA_022575985.1. NCBI lineage: Eukaryota > Metazoa > Arthropoda > Insecta > Hymenoptera > Mymaridae > Anagrus > Anagrus nilaparvatae. The sequence continues at coordinate 25,401,166 of JAKSXM010000231.1, read as the reverse complement.
CGGTATTTAACTTTTTTTTATGAAATACTGATATCTCAAATTATAATTTTTATTAGATAAAATAGACCATTATAAATATTTTGCTATTGTTAATGAGGAACCATAGTGCCAATCACTTGGCAGCGTTTTTTTTTATTGGAATATATTAAATCTTAATGGTAATTAAACATAATGGTATTTAAAAAACAATGATGAAAATTTTTAAGAATAATTACTGCACAGTGAATTAAGTATACTTCTGAATAGTTAAAATAAATCCTCTATAATTTTTAAATCAACAAAATTTGGCAGAGTATAAAACTTTTTTGATAATTTCATTGAAAAAATACAATTATTTGATATAAATAAAGATTTTAATTTCTTACAAGCCAACAAATCTTTTAATATATTATTAATTTCTATAAATTCATAGTCACGATGGTTACAATATTCAATTGAAAAAATTTCAAGATCCTGTAATCTGTAAAAACTACTAATTTTATTACCATTGTAATAATTATGAAAAAACGTAATTTCAATATTCTTCACCTTTTTACTAATGGATTTAGTTAATTTTTGTAAGTAGTCATTAGTAAAATCATCAAAAGTATTTTTAAAAACTAATAAATTTTCAAATTTTTCCAGATATTTTAGAACAAGATTATTAGAATTATTATTAGTATTAGAATACTTTTTTACATCCAATTCTTCAAGAGAATTAAATGGTAGACTTTCCATTATTTCTTCATCGAGAATCGCATCAGTCAATTTCAATATGCGTAATTTTTTTTGCTTAGATAAAATTATTTTAAAATTATTTGGAAAAGGTTCATCATAGAGACCGAAGTCTATTTCAAAAATATTTTCACATTCGCTCTTTAAGACAGCATCAAAAATTTTCAAAAGCATTTTATTACAATGATCTATTTCTAACGTATTCAAGTTTTTCAAATTTGATAAAAATTTGTGAAAAAATTCATCTGATGTAAAGTGGCAACTCGAAATTGATAATTTTGTGATATGCTTTGAATCAAAATTTGCAAAACATCTACCCTCGATATTTAAACAGGATAGAGAAAGACTATGTATGTCTACTATATTATTAAAAATACTTTTTAAACGTTCATCAGTAAATATTTTGTTATGATCACTTATTTTTAATTTATGTAAATTTTCACATTTTGGTATTTCATTTAAAAATCTATCATAATCCAAACAGTTTTGCATAAAAAGTGCATCTAAAGTTAATTGACTTAAATAAATGCTACTTTTTTTCAAAACATTAATACAGAAATTAGTTAGCATTGTTTTTTTTTCCTTGTTTTGATTGTTCTTTCGAATTTCAAATGGTAGAATAGTATCAATATCAAACGTTTTGATTTTACTCCATGAAAGATTAGAAAGTCTATTCCAATTTTTGCTGACCGACTCAATTCTTAATTTTTCTTCAATTGTTAAATATTCAAAAATATAAATCAAGCAGTCATCGTTTAAGTTTTCAATGGTAATATCCATACTATTATATTGAGGATCAATCATTTTTGACTTCTTATTTCTATTAATTAAAAAAATAATTAAATTTTTATTACATAATTATAAAAATTAATATTAATTACAAATTTTTTTAATTTTACCTTTTAAATTTTCTTTCTTGTAAAAAATGTGAATCAATTATATAAATCTTGGCTGAAAAAGAAAATTAATAATTTGTTATATTCTTTTGGTAAATTATCTTGTAATTTAGGTACTGGTCTTAATCTAAATATTAAAGTATTTTTAAATAAATGTTTTATTTATCGTTTTTCTTAAAATATTAATTTTAGTATATGGGTGCTATACACCTGTCTTTTATTCAGAAAGTCAATATAATTGAAAGTGGTTATCAACCGCCGGCCATTGCCCATGCCTGAGATACAGCGATGTCGTCAGCTATTATAGGCGGCATATTGATACAGTGACCCCATGGAGGGTTAACAAACAGACTTGGGATTTTTTTAGCTGATTCAAATGATGTTATAAAATGGACTAAAAGGCGTATTATCTAGTAATTTTAATGTAATCACTAGCTTTTTATATGAGGTTTTCCTTAGCCATAAAATCTCTTGCTTCTATTTTTATTGGTTTCGTAAAATCTTGTATACAGATGCTTATGTATTTTACATTAGTAGCTCATTTGAGCTATAGGGATTGAAGTGAATTTGAAATTATCCTTAATAAATAAATAGTCAGGAAAAAACTTCTAAAGAAAATGCGAAATCGTTTCGTCTTATGATAAAAATTCACTGACCTTAAAAAATTATTCAAATTATTTTAAATAAAAGTTTCAGTTTTAGAAATACCACTTTTAATCAACTTTTTTTATCTCATACTTAATTTTTTCTATGAAGATTAAAATGACAGTAGGATTAGAATGAGAAAGTAAGATTAAAATGACCTATCCAGGAAAAGATAATTTTTATTTTTTTTAAGTTATGCTTTATTAGATGAAATAGACCATTAAGAATATTTTTTTATTGCTTGAGGGACCTTAGTACCAATAATTTGGCAGCATTTTATTATAAACCTGTGTTAATTATTTTTTTTTTTAATATCAAAAGACAAATTATAATAAAACAAAAATAAGAACTAAGACCCCAGATAGAATTTAATACTGTTTCCTTGAAATTTTTTAAAATTTTTATTCTAAATGTCTAGAAAATTTTGAATATCAATCAGAATTTTAATCAAAATTCAGCATCTAAATTTATTGCTAAAAATTTTGAAATAAAATGTATGCAAATACAAATTACATTATTTATATTCGGGTTTATATTCGAATTCGATTAAAATAAAATTAATGAAAATAGATTCCGCCAACCATAGTTCTGTGATTCTTTTATGTTAATTAGTGGGTCAAGGGTTGAATAAAAAGAATAAATGATTCTGTGGTTAAAAATTTTAATATTCTTTTACTATTCATGTTGTACGTTTCGTCTCTTTCAAATTCATCAATGATGATCTTTACATCGATCAATAATTGCTATTTATCAAAAATCTCTAAAAAATTTGCCTAATATTAACAGCTTACGTTTTAGGTAACTTTTTTTTCAATATTAAAAAAAAATGATATCATATATTATTTTTTATTTAAATTACTTAAAATATTTTTTTCTTCTGATAAAAGAAAATTTCTTTATGAATATTAAATATTTGCATAAAATTATATTTAAATATAATTTGCATGAGAGAAAAATTAAAATTATTATTATTTTGATAATAAAACTTCAAAAACAAAAGTTTGCTTTTGTTAACTGTAAAAATTAATTATAACAAAAAAAACATTTTTTTATCTAAATAATTGCCGTTTATTTTATTATCATTGAAAAATAAATATTTGAAAAAATAGCAAGTCAGAAATTGAAAAAAAATATTTATCTCGTTATGAATTTGAAAATTTTCTTTATTATTAAGTTACCTATTTTCTAATTTTTACTAAAAAAATTAATTATTACCAGAAGCCTTTTTATGATTATATTTAAAGGAATATATCGAAAATAAATTGAATTTATTATAATACTTAGGAAAATTTATCCAATTTCCATGTTTAAATAAAATAGATAACAAGCTAAATTGAATAATTACAAAGAAAACAAATTTTCTTATCAAATGCCTTATAAGCTAACGTTGCCTTTGTTAAGTCAACATTTTTTTTTAATATAAAAAATAAAGTATAAATGTACTTACTTAAATAATAAATTGGCGGTTTAAAATTTTTTTAGAATATTTAAAATTTATATTAAATAACATTTAATTTGTAATACTTATTTTTTTAAAAATAGAACTAACATAAATATGTTGATTTTTTTATCAATTTTATTTATTTCAACAAAAATTAATTTGGTTTTATCTGGGCAACTAGAAACCTTATTTGAATGGAAATACATTGATTTTAATTGGGACTCGCCAGAGCAAAAAAGCCAATTTATTTCGTCTGGTCTTTATGATTACCGGCGTGTTTTACCTTTGGATTTTGATAAAGCCCCAGGTTCGTAAAGTTAATTAGTAAATTTAATATTATGTAAGTTTTGAAAATATTTTTTATCTTAAGATGGCAGAGTATTTGTAACACTTGGTGGATTTGATGGTTGTCCAGCAAGTTTAGCTACAGTTTCAAATAAAATGGGACCTTCGGGCCCATTACTTACACCATATCCAGATTGGTCATTGTATAATACTAAAACATGTGGTGGAATTGTTAATGTTTACCGCGTTGCTGTAATTTTGCTTTTAAATTATTATTATTATTCTAATAAAATAGAAACACATTTAATAAATTACATAATTTTTTGTAGATCGATAAATGTAATCGTTTGTGGGTAATAGATACAGGACTTGGAGAAGGAAAAAAAAATGTAACATGCCTTCCGCAACTTTTGGCTTTCAATCTTCAAAATGATGAACTAATATTACAACTACCCATACCTAAAGAGATTTCAAAAAATACGAATGGTAAAACTTTGCTAACCAACCCTATAGTTAGTACATCGGGACGAAATTGCGAAGAAACTACTGTAAGATACATAATATTTTAATATAATTATTCATTATTAAAATTAAATATTATCCATACATTTTTATTAAAATATTTTAATAGCTTCGATTTCTTTGTAAGAATCTGAGTTGTAATGTAATGATAGGTAAAAATAAACATTAATTTTTTTGTTTTTAAACTTCCCAGAAAGCAAAAGCTAGCTTACATGAAATATGCACAATAAATGTGTCTTGCAAATAACTGCCTCTAAACTCAAAAAAAGCCTTCTCAGCCTTGGAGTCACCCAAAATTTTAAAAATCTGATTTAGGCGTTTTAAAAATTTATTAACTATTTTATTTTGATCACGTATTACTTTAACGCAAAATTTTTAGTGGTCAAAATAAATTTTGAACATTTATTGGTGCCAAAAATTATATGTCATAAACTATTGAATGAAAACAAAATTTTATAATTTAATTTGTATGCAATGCTCTTGTGTGAAAGATTGCTGGAAGTAATATTTTAATGTCAAAATCAATAACAAAATACTTATAATTGGTTTGCATGTTAACACAACCAACGAACATGGAACATGTTTACTTACAATAGTTTTAACATATACTCCTTAATTATTATAAGTCCTAGAACCGAAATTACTCTAACATAAGTCCCTAAAATAAAATTATTCTAAGTCCTTAAATCGAAAATATTTCAAGTCCATTTGACTCCCCCTCCTAAAAACGTCGCGTTTTTATACCGGCCCCTGAATTTGGGGCCTTTTTCAAATACCCTTCCCTATGAGCATGTTCCATGTTAAAATACACGTATGAATTTTATTTGTTATCAATATTTCTTGTGCCAAATCTGGATTATATTTTTACATTTGGTGTCAAAAAAAGAAAAGAAATCAAAAAAATTGTGGCGTAATCTTGTGTCATTTCTGTGGTTAATTCTTAACTGGAGTAGTTTTCCATTGGAGAACTAATTATAAACTATAACTTCCTGAAAATGAAAAGCGTATCCTCAAAATTAAATGCTCTGCTTGAAATATCAAGCATTTGTTTGGAATTTCAAGAAAAGCAACGTAACCACACTGTAAGAATTATTGTACAAATAATTACTATCTGAGTGGTGTAATGCAATAATTTGCATTATAAAAGTAGAGTATTATGATAATTTTGATATTTAAATGTTTTGTGATTTCGTGCGTCTTTTGTAATTAAGAAATAGCAACTTTAACTACGCTAGACGCCGGGAACACAGGAAAAATATGAATAAGCGGGAGTACGTCACTCTCGTCTCGGCCGCTGAACAGTTAACAGCAATTAAGAGATTGTGCTCTCTAAGAGAGGGAGAGAGCATGGGCTCTCCCCTCAGTGTAATATAGTGTGTATTTATGCACCAGGAAGTAGGGCTCCAAGTGCAGCTCAAAATATCAAAAGCTCCAGCCAACCAGTTACCAGTAACCAGTAATAATAACCAGTAACCAGGCCAAAGTGCTCTGAAATATATTTAAGAAGATTCCAGCCAGGCCTGACCAGAAAAGGTGTTTCAAGAAAGGGTACCTCGCGTTATTATTATTTCGTTTTGTGTATATCGCAATATATTCATATTCGCGATATATAATTCAAGTATCAATTTTTATTTAATAAATTTATTTCCACGCGGTTACGCGTATATGTGAGTGAAATTTATGTGTATGAGCGTGTGTGTGAAAAATCATCTATGTGTGAGCACGCGTGTCGAAAATATTCGATTTAATTTTAATAATGTTAATTTTATATGTTATATACGCGAGTATAATCGGCACCCGCGCGCACACATACAATCGTAGAAAAAGATGGAGTCCATCAAAATAATTAAAGCCCACGAGGCTAATCAAAATATTTCTTTTATTTTTTTAAATTTTAATTATTTATTTTTTTTATTGTTATTATTTTAATTTAAGGGATGCCAGTTATAATTTTCTTGTGCTGAAACAAGTAGATCACAAAGTTCACCCATAAACGAGCGAGCATTTTTCCCATTTAAAAATCCAGTTAAATTAATTTGCAATTTTCGAGGATCAGGATACTTTTCTTCCAGCTGATTAATTACAAACTCCACAACAACATCATCCTACATCCCTAAAATTTGTGTAATTTTTGTTGTGATCCATGGTTTGATAACATCAAGTTTCTTTGTCACTGAATCTTGAATCCGTGTACATCATCTTGGCGTTTTAACCCAAGACTTCTTTCAAGTAAAAAATAAATGTCGTTGGATTCCCGTCATCAGCAATCTTCTCAATGGAAGATCGACGTGTCAGCAAGTTTTCTTGTTGTTTTCTTTTTTTATTGCTGTACTTTTAGTTGAAACAATAATATTGTGGAATATTAAAAATTTTTGAAGATGTCTTTAAACTTGGAAGAATCCCAGACCAGAATGGGTCCAGAATTTGACTGTAAAATTTACAGGAATATAATTTTTCACCTGTATAAAGCACAGTCACATTGGACGTTTTTAAAAAATGTTCGTACTGGTGATGGCGAGATAAGACGGGACAGTTCTAAAATAGAAAAGGATTTTTACAAACACGTATATGCTGAAAAAGGCAATATAAAAAAATGTCAGGATTCTTTTAACAACTTTGTAAAGAATTTTCACGAATTTATTTTTAACGATGTGGAAAAATTGTCAGAAACAGAAAATTTAGAATTGATTTCTAGAAAGATCCCACCGGGAATTGAAAGAGATTACCAAAATATACGATTATTTGTAAGAACTTTATTTATGTGACCCAAAAAGATGCGGAACTAGAGAACTCCGAAATTAAAAAAGATTTACAAAATTATTATAAAAATGAAAATTTGGACGCATTTTCTCAAAAGCACATAGGAAAAGTTTTGCAAAAAATACATCCTACATACAAGGAAGAAACAGCAGCTGAACAAAAAAAAAAAGAACAACCTACCAGAACAAAATGCAGCAACAGAAGGATGTATATCTCTTTGAGATAAAAAAATTTTACAATGGAGAGTTCAGTACATGGGAATTTTTCAATTGTTCTTTATATAATCCGGCAAAAATTAAAGATACAGGAACATTAAAAAAAATTGCTGAAACCAATGAAGAACATGAAGTTTATAGTAAAGGAATGTGTGATGTTTGCGGAAAAGCAATAAGTAAAGAAGATGACAATGAATGTTTGCTATGTGACCGTAAAATACACAAAGAATGCTCTAGGAATGAAAACAATCCTCCTGCAGGTGATATTCATATATGCCTATTTTGTTTTGAAAATTATGCACAACAAATTGCAGCAGAATCAGAAGATTCAAGAAATGATATTGAAGAAAGCGATATTACAGATGGATCACCAGTCCCATCACCACCAAAAATGGGGGATTTTTTCAGATAGTAATAATTTTAGTAATAGAAAAGCTAAAAGCAACATAACAGATGGATCACTAGCCCGAATACCACCAAAAATGATGGATTATTCAGATAGGGGCAGAACAACATTCATACCAAAAAACTTGAGTAAAATACATTCAAGTACTTTGAAAAAGGGGATTTCAAGAAATAACAAAGTTGGAGAAGGAAGTTCTTCAACATCTTTAGGGATACTTGGCCCCGAAATTATGTCAGATGATAATCTCATCGATGAGATACAATATTCAATATCAGGTTCTGATGTTTTTAAATGCGATAAGAAAAGTGTCGTTTTTCTAGAAAATGAAATAAAAGAAGCTCTCAGGTTCACAAACAAACAGAAAAGAAAAGTTTACTTACAAATAAGTATAATAGGAGTTACACAACAAAAGTTCTGGATTGATTATAATTTTAAAAAAGAGAAAGAAATCAATGAATTAGTTGACTCTGATGAGTATTTGAATTTGTTCATTATATTTGAAAATAACATGGATATTGATGAAACAGCTATATACACCCCAAACTTATCCATAAAAGCTAAGACACTCGAGGGTCAAGTTTTAGATAAAGGTTATTTGATACAAATAATTGGCCTTCGCCAAAAATCTATCATACAAGTGAATGACATCAAAATAATTTCAAAAATTTTTGTATCGACATTACTAAAACAAAATCAAGATATTATTCGAATCCGCGTTACAAACATTGGAAATTGCGAATGGTTGACAGCAATTTTAATACTAGATGATGTTCCATCTATGCCGAAAACTTTCCTAAATGATACATATTTAGAAGGGAACCTACCGGAAAAAAGTTTTGGAAAGAGGGTAGTTAAAGCAAGGATCGTATTTTGCGATGAGGAAATAAGAATCCGTTTTACCAGACTCGTAAACCTTTCTGAAGGTAAAAGATTAATGAAAATTAATCAATTAGAAAACTTACTAATATATCACCGTGAAGGACATGTCGATGCAACACGCGCCGTTGATTTTGCTGAATCTGAGGATTGTGTAGCAGATATAAAAAAATACATCAAAAATATAAATTTTGATATTAAATTAATTGATGTTGAAACGGATGATTCTACTTCAGATTTAACCATGAATCCTGATCTTAAAAAATTACAAGCTAAGTTAAGCCAATTTTTCCCAAAATGAAAATTACAAAATCCTATTAGAGATTGTAAAGGGTCGATTTCATGGAGCGTATTCTTACTAGATTCTAGGGGCACTAGAGTAGAAATAATTAATTATGACTCAATATTTATTATTATTCTGCTCGAGTAGGATCCAGAAAACTACCTTCAAGCAGAATTTTAATAAATTTTTAGTAATAATTACTGAAGTTCAATCGTTTCAACTCTAGTATCCCCAGAATCTAGTAAAGAATAAGCTCCATGAAATCGCCCCTTAAAAAAAAATTGTTATATATTGTAATTATTTAAATATATTGTATATTTTTAATTAAAAAAAATTATCCATAATGGTCGTAATGAAAAAAGACAAATCGATCCGTCCTAGAAAGATAGACTTACTTCGCGCTGCATTTTTATAGAGACTTACTCCAGATCGCGCGTTTATAAGAACTTACTTGATTTCGCTCGTTAACAGAGACTCACTTCATTTCGCGCGTTAATAAAGACCTACTTCGGGTGCACATTTTTATATTTTTAAAAATATACGTTCGCTCCTGTAAAAGACGCGCGCAGCCCATGATATATAACCAAGAATTCTTCTCTGCATTGAGTAATGAGTTGCAGTCTCGGAGCGGTTGAATTTATCAATAATTTTAGATATTTATATTTTAAAGCTTAATGATTTAAATAAATAATAATTTATTGTTAACTAAATAACTGAATTATTTAAAATGAGTGATTCTGGATCAGATGATATGTTTTCTGGTAAGTAAAGTATTAATTAATTATTAATATCGTATCTTTTGCAAGTTAAAATGTTTTTTATTCTATAACCTAAATGTTTATTATGCTTTTATAAAAGCATATATTTTGATAAATAAAACACTTAAAATTTTAGATGATGCATCAGAAAACAGCCATACTGTACCAAATAAAACGAATTCTCTGATAAGCTTAGTCGATGATAAATCTCCAAAATCTATCTTAGTAACAAAAGAAACAAAAAATATTGATGAGAAAGTTGGTAAGTACATTATCTATTAAATTCTAAAATTAAAATTTTTTATAATAAAATAACCTCAAAATGAAGTTCATTTTTATGTCTGTATATATTTTTTTGAATAAAAATATTGATTTTAGCATCAGATGATGATGATTATTTCGAAAGACCATTGCTAAAAGTCTATCAACCGAAGATTTTGATTATTTAAGTAAAGTTGATAGAATGTTAAGATATTTGTCAGATAACTCGGTATCAGTAAAAGATACTGATAAAAAAATGGATGCAGATGATGGTAAGTTAACTACGTGGAAAAATACTCTTTGTTTAATTATTTAAAAAAAAAAAATAAATTCGTTCTTTACATCAAATATATTCAAATAACTAAGCTAGAAGTTATTTATAATACAATAAGTAAATAATTTCGTCAGCGTATTTAAATGCTTGCAAAAATTTTCATGATTTAGTATTTGTGAATTTATTTCCATGCCATCTCATTACGTGCAAATTTTATATTTTATTAGTAATCTAGTATTGTAGTACATTTTATATTTTATTAAATTTAATGAATCTAATTGAAAATATAATATTAAAATATTTTTAATATATCTTGCTATTATTGTTTAATGTAAAAGTAATAAACATTCAGATTCATGTTTTTTTTTATATAGGTATGCTATTCTTACATAAAAACTGCTTTAATTTTTTTCAATTATTTTCTTGAGTAAATCAAATTAATTATGATAAAATTTTAAAAGATAAAATGAATTGCAATGCTTTTATGTAAAAAAAGATTCTCTTGTTTTGTGTTTTATTCTATAATTTACTCTTTATTTTTGATTAATTTTATTTGTATGCATGAATTGTAATGAAATTATTATTATATATTATGTATGAATTTACTTTTACACCTTTGATTTAAATGGATTAATATCCTAGCACGCATGAAATTTCAATAAATTTCAAGTAATTAGTAAAAATTTGATTAATTGCATTAAAATACCGCAAATTCATGAGTTAATTATAAATAATAAACATAAATGGAAATAAATAAAATATTTCATTTTCATATTCTCTATGTTTCAGAGGTCTAGCCTCCAATTTTAAAATGCAATAATTAAAAAATCTTCCAAATATTTTTTTATATTAAAAAAGTAAAGGTAGTTAAAATTTATTTAATTAAATTTTGATTATTATATTTTAATTAAATTTTTTTATTCGGGGTCTTTAAAAACGCAAATTTAAGTATAACATTATGCAAAATTTAATATTCTAAATCAGCATGAAATAGAATGCAAAAGTTCTGAATTGATCGCATACTTTTCTAATCTACATACCGTTAAAATACAAACCAATCCTGCACGATTTCACTTTTTTTACGCTTGTCTCAACAATTCTTAATCTGCTTTATTGCGATAATTCAATCCAGTTATACATTGTAAATTTTGTTTAGAAAAACATGATTGCGCATTTGAAGAAAATCGGGAAAGATCAGAATCCCCTTCAATATATTATAATGATTAGTAATAGTTCCTATTAAAAAAAAAAATTATTTCTAAAATATAAATAATATTAAATAAAAGTAATTCAAATTTTTAGAATTTATAAAATGTAATTTTGATTCCCGTACATTTCCCCGAATACTATTCCCCGAATGGACATTTCCCCGAAAACCGTTTACCCGAAAACCTTTTCCCCGAAGCCAATCTCCCGAATGCCTTTTTTCCCGAAACCCATTTCCCCGAATGTCTATTTTCCCGAAACCCATTACCCCGAATGTCTATTTTCCCGAAATTTATTTACCCGAATAACGCATTCCCAAAAAGTAAAAAATAAAAGAAATACGTTACTGTAAATTCAAAACAAACAATTTAAATTTAAAAATTTTTTGTAACCTACTTCACTTAATTTATTTCATTAGCCTATTAAAATTTGTCGTTTTGTAATAAATTTCATTAACCTTAATAAAATTTGTCGTTGTTGTATACGTATAAAAATGTATGTATAAAATTTTAATTAAAATTTTTTAAAATAATTAATCAATTTTTTAAATCTTTGTATCATATTTAAGTATGGCCAGCGAAATTAAAATTATAAGCGATAGGAGGATTGCAATAAACGGTTTCCTGTATTTTTGGTCTCGTGACGGTAACAACGGTAAGAAACATTGGGATTGTAGAAGATTACGTGCTAGAGAATGCAAGGCAAGAGCAATAATATTACATTGTAAGATTACATCCAACAACCAACGTTACTATGTAAATAGCCTTAATATGAAATTCTAATAAATAAACTCTTAATAATAATAGAATGTGTTATTAAAAAATTTTTGAAGTGAAAACTTCCATAGCGACGTTGTCGAAAAAAAAATTTTTATACTAGCAGTGTTTTTTTAAAAAGCGAGACGGCCGAGGCGACGGGAACGGCAGAGAGGCAACGGCCGAGCGGTTTACTATATATATTCTCTCCAATTCTCTCGCATGCTCTTTTCTTCTTCTTACAAACACACATATATATATAGACATACAGAGTATAGGCAATTTTGTGTATGCATTTGTGAATACGCCGGCATTTCAATAACTCCAACCACTTTTTTTTGAAATGCTTATTTTTTAGTGTTTTTTTCAATTTTATTTATTTTTGTATTGTGTTAACAGTTAATTTTTATTGGTTTATTATTTTGTTCATAAATTTTACTGAAATTTTTTTCTCTTATAGACACACTTTCAATAAAACTATTTTTTTACTACTCTATTTATTCTTACATTTTTATTTCTTTTTTTCCATTCTAATGCAACGTGAAAATTATTTTTGAAATATTTTTTTATAGCCTTCAATCTTGTACTTTCAATATTATAATTAAAAAATAAAATCAATTTTTACTATGCATAAACATAGTTAAAGACAAAAAAAATGTGGTTCGTTTTAATTGAAATGCTGCGCAAAAAAACACGTTTAATAATAAAATAGTAACAAAAATTTTCAGACTTTCAGTTTTCACTTCTATAGGGCGTCCCGCGACGCGCTTATTTATTTAATATTTTTATTTTTTTTAGGATTTTCGGGAAAAAGACCGTTCGGGTAATTTGATTTCGGGTAAAACTCCTTTCGGGGAAATAGACTTCGGGAAAAAGTACATTCGGGGAAATGTCCATTTTGTGAATTCGGGGAAATGGTCATCGGGGAAAAGGCTTTCGGGGAAATGTCCATTCGGGGAATGTGATTCGGGGGATTGGGCGGGAACGGTAATTTTGGGTCAGATGATACATGTATTTCAAATGTGGCTGACGGGAAGGAGAGGAAACTTGAAGATGAAGATTCCTACGATAGTGGTAAGAATCCAGTATAAAAAAAAAATTAACTAACATAAGGCATACATATAAAAATGCTTTATTTTTTTATTAGCCTTATTTTTTTATTGTATGCAAATGCAAAAACATTTCCAGTTTTTAATTTCATTTCAATTTTTGCTACAGATTATTGGAATTTTATATATTTAATGAACAACAGATGCTCTCATGTTAAACACAAAATCACTTCAAAACAATTACTGTACTATTACTTTAAAATGTGTTTATGAGAAATTCCACCAAAAGATTGCGCTTATTATGGTCAACCTTTTGAAAAAAAAAAAATTGAAGGCACACCTTACTAGTACGTTTTTTTGAGTTCCTTAGATCATATATAGTCACAAAAAAGTGATGAACAGAAAAAATGTTGCGTGTACAATAGTTTTTTTTGAGTTGGAAGGCTCAAAATCACGTTTTTCCGATATTTAAAAAAACCAATTTTTTAAACTTTTTTTTAATCAATTAAAATCATTCTAAACGATATATTTCTGTTTTTTAATTTATTTTGTACTCATAATTTACTAAGAAAATCGTTTTATACAGAAATAACACAAATTTTTAATTATTAGCGTCTGAAAGCAGCTCAAAAATTAAAAAACCGTTTTTAAAAATAAAAATTGCTTATTTAGCTTTTAAAACTTTTTTTAGTGGAATTATTATTAAAAGATAATGATAAAAAGTTGAATTAAATATAACTCATTAGTTACGAGCTTTAGAAATTACCTAAAACAGCTGAAAACAACTCCAAAGCTAAAATAACCAATTTTGGACCATTTTTTAAATAGCAAAATCAGTCTCGTTTTCAATAATTTTGTTTATTTCTAATTTTTTTACAGATTTTTTTATTATTTATAAAAAAATAATATATAAATAGAAAATTTTATATAAAAAATTTTATATAAATAGACAGGAAAAAACTGCTCGATAAAATACTAAAACTTTTTGTTTTTGAATAGTCGAGTTAATTAATAATTAATGATTTTGCAATAATTCTCTTATAATCTCAATTTCACGTTACTTGGAGTTCAATAATTTAAAAATTTGATAAGTCAGTGAATTTTCATCATAAGACTAAACGATTTCGTATTTTATTGAGCAGTTTTTCCTGTCTATTTATTTATTAAAGATAATTTTTAATATTTCAAACCCTTTAGGTCCAAATGGGCTACTAATGCAAAATATAAAAGACTGGACAAAACCAGCAAAAACAGAAATATAAGATTTTATGGCTAAGGAAAACCCCAGATGAAAAATCTAGTTATTTCATCGAATTCCTGAGGAAAAAATATATAAATAACTCTTGCAAATACTATCCAGAAAATTTTTTCTTGATGACTGCGAAACTTTTAAAATTTGGTCCCCCATAATTGGTACCCTAAAAAACTAAAAAAATTAATTTTTCTCCTGTAAAGCGTAGTAAAACGTTAAACTAAATAGTGAGTTCGAATTATACGGGAAAAATTACTAGGAAATGCGTCTTCTAGTCCATTTTATAATTTCATTTGAATCTGCTAGAAAAATCCCAAGTCTATGAATTTTTAAAAAACCCAATATTTAACATTTGAACTGCTCTAAGACGTTGAAAATTAAAAGAAAAATTATTTTAAACAGAAAGATAATACTTTAAAATATGTATAATTAAAGTAAATAATAAAAAAATCTGTAAAAAAATTAGAAATAAACAAAATTATTGAAAACGAGACTGATTTTGCTATTAAAAATGGTCCAAAATTGGTTATTTTAGCTTTGGAGTTGTTTTCAGCTGTTTTAGGTAATTTCTAAAGCTCTTAACTAATGAGTTATATTTAATTCAACTTTTTATCATTATCTTTTAATAATAATTCCACTAAAAAAAGTTTTAAAAGCTAAATAAGCAATTTTTATTTTTAAAAACGGTTTTTTAATTTTTGAGCTGCTTTCAGAAGCTAATAATTAAAAATTTGTGTTATTTCTGTATAAAAACGATTTTCTTAGTAAATTATGAGTACAAAATAAATTAAAAAACAGAAATATATCGTTTAGAATGATTTTAATTGATTAAAAAAAAGTTTAAAAAATTGGTTTTTTTAAATATCGAAAAAACGTGATTTTGAGCCTTCCAACTCAAAAAAAACTATTGTACACGCAACATTTTTTCTGTTCATCACTTTTTTGTGACTATATATGATCTAAAGAAATCAAAAAAACGTACTAGCAAGGTGTGCCTTCAAATTTTTTTTTTCAAAAGGTTGACAATAATAAGCGCAATCTTTTGGTGGAATTTCTCTTATATATTATATTATATATTTGTATTAATTATGTAAAATAAAAAATGTTTTTTGTATTTCATAAATTTTTAGCTTTATTTTTTGGGACTAATTTAAAAATAATTTTTTAATTATTGTATAGAATTTAAATTGGATTTAGTTTTATGTTCATGAAATTTAAAAAAAAATATACTCTTTATTATTATAAACTATTTTTTTTTGCAATTAATTTATTTGTTAGTATTAACATCTATGAAGTTTGAAGTATTAAAAAAAATTATTGTCTTCATAAAAGATAAACTTATTTGATTATTTTTAATAATATTTAATTTAAACTATTATTCATATGAATAAAAAAAAGGTTTCATTTACTAAATTTCTAGCCATAAAATATTTATTTGAATATATTTGATAAAAGAAAAATATTTTAAAGATTTGAGTAAAATAAGGCATTAAGAAATAAATAATGATGGACAATTATTTATTTTAAAGGTCATAACCGTTATATTTTTCTGAATAATAATTATTAAGTCAAAGAATCGGAAAATTAAAAATTAAATTAAACTATCAAAATAAAACAACATGTTTTACATTTACTTTTTCGCTGGACCTTATTTATTTTTTATACTGGTTTGAAGTTGTTAAATATGTCAGGTTTTGTTTCAGAAGCCTCACCCTTCAATTTTTGTATAAAACTCTTAAATGATCCAGATTTAGGATTAAAATATCTCTTTACTTTCCAAAAATTCATTTTGAATAGTGTAGCTTCTCAGACAAAAAGTAGAAATATATGCAACTTTTTTATAATAATCTAATAACTCACTTTCTTTATTACAGACATTCATGATCATGATTTACAAAATTGGAGTGATAATGATAATGATTTTATTTTCAAAAATGATATTTATGATTTCAAAGGAATTAGTCATACTAGTAATCTTAATGATGATTGTTTACTCTCTCTCGTAAATATTGATGAATCAGCATCATCTAAGACTAGTAATATAAATAATGATAGTTTAGTTTCTGTTATAAACGTTGATCAATCAGCATTATCAAATGTTAGTATTCAAAAGGGTAATTTAGATGATAGCATTCATTGCACAATTATTGATAACAAATCAGGTCCTCGAAAACGTAAATATGTACCACCTCCAATAGATACTAGAAAAAGATTGACATACCAAAATCGGTGGCAAGCTGTTGTGAAAAAGAAAGCTGTAAATTATGGCCAAGAATATATTAAATCAAGCGGTAAAACTAAATCAAAGCGCGCTCCTCAAATACCATGTGGTTTGGAATGTAGATTTCAATGTTGTAAGAAAATCACTGAAGATTTAAGGACGGAAATATGTAAAAAATTTTGGTCTTTGGGTGATCATAACCGCCAGTGGGGGTTTATTAATGAACATATTTGTAAAATAAATAATAAATATTCTCCAAAGGTTGATGAAAAAAAAAACAATTTAAAAATTATTTTTTTATAGTTAATGGGGAAAAAGTTAAATTTTGCAAAACTATGTTTATGACTACTTTAAATATTTGTGATTCCTGGATTAAGACTGTTGTTAAAAAACTGAAACAAGGAATGGATGTTGTACCAGATCAAAGGGGGAAGCACCCAAAAAAAAGCTGCAGGATATCTGAAGAAACAATTCAAAGTATTGTTACTCACATAAATATGTTTGAAAGAGCTCCTGGTCACTGGGTTAGAAAGAGATCAAAAAGACTATTTTTAAGAGATTCCGGCCTTAACTTAGCAATAATGTATGATTTGTATAAAGAATGGATTGATAGCAAAAAAATTACTCTAAAAAAAAAGGGTACATACAGACAATATATTGATATTTTCAATGAAAAATTTAATATAAGTTTTCTGAGACCTAAAAAAGATCAATGCGATATTTGTGAAATAGAAGTAAATATAAAAGAAATACGCGATCCACAGGCAATCATAAAATTTAATACTATTTACAAAGAGCATATGGAAAATAAAGAAGCTGTACAAAAAATTAAAGAAGCTGATAAAATTGAATTTTCAAAACCAGAAAATTTAAATACCATGTGCATGGCAGTATTTGATTACCAAAAAGCTCTACATACACCAATGGCTGAGACCTCAATTTTGTATTATAAGCGTAAATTTTCAGTCAGTAATTTCACAGTTTATAACTTTGGTAAGCACGAAGCAACATGCTACTGTTATGATGAAACAATTGGGAAAAAAGGTCCGAATGAAGTATCAAGTTTTATTTTTGATTTCATCATAACGAACATGAAAAAAGGTATTCGTAACTTTTCATTTTATTCTGACAACTGCAGTGGCCAGAACAGGAATCGTTTCTATTTTTGTATGTTGCTTTACATTACTGCCATGTTTGACATTGAAATTAGGCATACTTTCCTTGAAAAGGGCCATACCCAGAATGAGGGAGATTCTGTGCATGCTCTTATTGAAAAAAGAAGTCGTAATCATAAAATATACGTCCCCTCACAATGGTACAATTTGATAAGAAACGCTAAAAGATGCCAGCAAAATCCTTACAAGGTTATTGAGGTTAACCAGGATATAATTTTTGATTTTAAAGATATGGTTAAACATCAAAATTGGATTAATAACACAAATAATAACAAAATATATTGGTCCAAAATAAGGACATTAAAAACTGATGGGAAATTTCCAGGTGTTTTATTCTATAAAACAAACTTAAAAAACACAGAGTATTTAAAAAAGGAAGCTTGTGACGAAAACTATAGCGATAAATTTAAATCTTATGAATTAAAAAAAACTTACTCTTCAACTTTAAAAATTAGTAACTCTAAAATGAAAGACTTAATTCTTCTTTGTGATAAGCTAATTATACCTGTAGAATATCATGCTTACTATAAAAATCTGGAAAAAAAAAATAAAGAAGCTGATTTGTTAGCTGAATCATCTGAGAGTGAAGAAGATGAAGAAGAAGCTTTAATATCAAAATATGAAGAAATAATCAGAAAAAAAAAGAATAAAAAAGCTCCATTGCAAAAAAAGAATGTTAAAGAAATATTGGATAAAAAATTAAAAACTGCAGAAACTACTAAAGGAAAGAGTAAGACAGTTGCAAAAAAAAAACAAATCTACTTAATAAGTCTAATATACCAATAAATAAAATAGACGTTTAATAATTAAAATCAATTAAAATGTATTAAATAATCCTTAATTAAACGATTTTAAATTATCAAATTAATAAGAATAAATAAAGCTTTTTTAAGTTCTATATAAAATAAAATTAAAGGTATTCTTTATATTAATAATATTTTATTAAAAATAAGCTACATAAAAAAAATTAGATAAAAGTAGTATTATTATTTATGCATCTAAATTTGATATAAAATAATTATATTTTAATTATTAAATTAATTAAATTTAAAATATAAAAGTGTGTTATGTAGTTTGTATTTATAAAAAACAAATATTATTTGCAAGTTTGCAAAAAAAAGTAATACCTTTTAAGCATGCTAA
This sequence comes from Anagrus nilaparvatae, assembly GCA_022575985.1. Taxonomy (NCBI): domain Eukaryota; kingdom Metazoa; phylum Arthropoda; class Insecta; order Hymenoptera; family Mymaridae; genus Anagrus; species Anagrus nilaparvatae. The sequence goes on along the minus strand of JAKSXM010000231.1, from coordinate 25,382,029 downwards.
TTAAATTTATTTTAGTTTATGGTTTTATAAGATATAAAACTTGTTTGTAACATACAAACAAAAGAATTACTTTTAATTCATACTATTATTTTTTGTATTTTAGTATGTAATAAAATGTAAAAATAATATTTTTAAAACTATTGTTTGTTTTTTTAACCAAAAATATTATAATTATAATTATAAATCAAAATTTAAAAAAAATACTGTTTTATAATATCTTGGGTATATATCATGGGCTGCGCGCGGCTTTTACAGGAGCGAACGTATACTTTTAAGAATATAAAAATGTGCACCCGAAGTAGGTCTTTATTAACGCGCGCAATGAAGTGAGTCTCTGTTAACGAGCGAAATCAAGTAAGTTCTTATAAACGTGCAATCTGGAGTAAGTCTCTATAAAAATGCAGCGCGAAGTAAGTCTTTCTTTCTAGGACAGATCGAAAAAGCAATTTTGCAATTTTGCAATTCAAAAAATGAATAATTTAATAAAAAATAGCTATTATTTTTATAAAAATTAATTTTAGGTTAATAGGTATAAAATTATTCTTATTTACTGTATAAAAAAAAAAAAAAAAAAAAAATAGAATTAAAATTAAAACCTTTTGAATGCAGGAATGTGAAATATTTTAAAATAGTCAATAATATAATTATTAATTATTGATATTGTTTTAATAGAACCCAAAACCTTTGGACATACCTGGTCATAATTAGGCGAAAAGTTGCAATGGACTTAAGTTAAACTAGAAAACTTACACTCAAAACCATAGTGTGTCAATTTGAGCAAGTTTTTAATCATTAAATATTAAAGCGCATTTGTTACACAAAAGGAATGAGTAAAACATAAAAATTACACACTAATGAAAATTAAAGTGAAAGTTTAATCAAAAGTAGTGTGTAAATTGATATATTTAATACGTAATATATATTAAATAAGTTAAATAATAAAATTTAATCAAATCTAGTAATTAAACTACTGATTTTAAATTATTACCAAAAATAAAGATTTGTTTATAACCTATAATAGGTTATAAGTAAAAAATCTTGAATAATATAACTTTGAAATTAAAATAAACTTAGGATTATCAAATTAACATAAAAATTAATAATAAATTAATACACAATAAAAAAAAATAAACTTTTAAAATAAAATGTAACGTATTAGCAGAAGTAAATTAGAATAGCTATATATTAAAACCAATTACCTAATATAAACCGGTTGAAGTGATTACTGTTTTTTCTACTTTTTATTGGAGAATACTAAACTGTATTTTAATTTTAAGCCAGCATTTGAAGAGGGTCTAGCTTATGTAAACATAAAAGTTTATTGTGAATTCATTGATATGGTATATTACCAAGTTCTGGATGTTTGTACGAGTAAGAATCATGAGCCATGAATACACTCTGTTTGCATAATTGAAAATTATTTGATAAATCAACTACAAAATAGAATATATAATCAAATTTGGACCTAAAAAGATATAAAATCCATGTAATTAGTATTTCACAAGTACAGTTCCATTGATGCGTTCTCAAAAAGCCTTGGAAAGCAATTACTGGATTTGATATTCAGTTTGGGTCCAAATTTTATAAAATTCTAAAATAAATCTACTTTATCAAGTAGATTTCATTTATTTAAGCAGGCTTAATGCATTGTTTCTGATTCTTACACATAAAAACATCCAGGATTTTAGAAAGAGCCACTACGATGAATTCCCAAAAAAACTGTACAAGTGATTACTGTTTTTTTTACTACTTTATTGGTGAATACCAAATTGAATATTCATTTAGAATCAGTTTGTAAAGAGGGTATAACTTATATAAACATAAAAGTTTATTGGAAATTCATCCATATGGTATATTACCAAGTTCTGGATGTTTGTACGAGTAAGAATCATAAGCCATGAATACACCCTGTTTGCATAATTGAAAATTATTTGATAAATCAACTACAAACTAGAATATATAATTAAATTTGGACCTAAAAAAATATAAAATCCATGTAATTAGTATTCCACAAGTACAGTTCCATTGATGCGTTCTCAAAAAGCCTTGGAAAGCAATCAATGGATTTGATATGCGGTTTGGGTCCAAATTTTATAAAATTCTAATATAAATCTACTTTATCAAGTAGATTTCATTTATTTAAGCAATGCATTAGCATTGCTTCTGATTCTTACACATAAAAACATCCAGGATTTTAGAAAGAGCCACTACGATGAATTCCCAAAAAAACTGTACAAGTGATTACTGTTTTTTTTACTTCTTTATTGGCGAGGGATTGACAACTCAGAAGTTCACCGCACTTCTAAGACTTCTATGCACTTCTACCAAAATCTTTAAAAATAAAAAAAAAAGGTTTTAAACATGTATCTGGGGGTTTTTGGGTGCGCTGAGTCCGAATCTGGCAAACGAATTTCAAAATTCGAAATGGTGGCCTCAAAGTTGGCCAATTTTAAAAAAAAAATACCAAATTTTAAAATAAAAAAAAAGGTTTTAAACATATAATTGGGGATTTTCAGGTGTGCTGAGTCAGAATATTGCAACCGAATTTTTAAATTCAAAATAACAGCCTCAAAATTAAAAAAGGCTATAAATGTAGTTCTGTATATTTTCTGGTATGTTGAGTCAAAATCTGGCCAATTTACGAAATTCAAAATGGCAAGCTTAAATAAGCCTATTTTTTGAAAAAATAACGCCAATTTTATAAGATGAATCGCATTTTCTATTAGGGTTTAGTTTTAGAAGGTTTTTTCCTTGCTTCCTGGTTGTGTTTAGACAAACTCTTTATAAGATTTTGCGAGAGACTTTGATTAGGTATTTAACAAAAAATATGAGATTAAAATAAAAAAATGTTTCTATGTATGTTATTTTATGTATAGGTACATATAATTATCTATGAATACAAAATTTTTTATATAATTTTTACCTTGTTTTTTATAAAATCATACACAGAGTCAGGAATTGCATCTCTTTTACCACTTATAACGCACAGTGTGATAAAACGGACAAAAATCGCTCTTGGACTGAGTTTTTGAGTTATTAACTTGAAACCTGCTTTAAATGACTTTAAAATAAGTCAGCTTTCGTGCTTCACTGCGGATTTTTTTAATTTTTTATTTTTAATTAGTCTATTTACACGAACTCGACCTATTCATTTATCGAAATTTTCACTTCCTACATTTTCTACACTCTAAAACCAACGGGAAATATTATATATATAAAAATTATAAAACATTTTAAAGCTAAAAAATATTTAATCATTATTTTTGCATATTTTAGAATCTTACATAAAATGCTTTTTTATTGAATAGGTTAATTAAAATTAAAAAATTCTAAAAATCCGCAGTGAGGCATGAAAACAGGCTTATTTTGAAGTCGATCAAAACAGGTTTCAAGTCGATAGCTCAAAAACTCAGTTCATGAGGTTATTGTAGGTTTAACGTCTAACGTGTAGGTAGGTTATTGCAGGTTTAACGTCTAACGTGTAGGTAGGTTATTTTAGGTTTAAGATCTAACGTGTAGGTTGGTTATTGCAAGATTAAAGTCTAACGTGTAGGTAGGTTAAAGTAGGTTTAACGTCTAACGTGTAGGTAGGTTATTGCAGGTTTAACGTCTAACGTGTAGGTAGGTTATTTTAGGTTTAAGATCTAACGTGTAGGTAGGTTATTGCAAGATTAAAGTCTAACGTGTAGGTAGGTTATAGTAGGTTTAACGTCTAACGTGTAGGTAGGTTTTAGTAGGTTTAACCTCTAACGTGTAGGTAGGTTTAATGTTTAACGTGTAGGTAGGTTATTGTAGGTTTAAATTCTAACGTGCAGGTAGGTTATAGTAGGTTTAACGTCTAACGTGTAGGTAAAAATTGTAGGTTTAACGTCTAACGTGTAGGTAGGTTATAGTAGGTTTAACGTCTAACGTGTAGGTAGGTTTTAGTAGGTTTAACCTCTAACGTGTAGGTAGGTTTAATGTTTAACGTGTAGGTAGGTTATTGTAGGTTTAAATTCTAACGTGCAGGTAGGTTATAGTAGGTTTAACGTCTAACGTGTAGGTAAAAATTGTAGGTTTAACGTCTAACGTGTAGGTAGGTTATAGTCGGTTCAACGTCTAACGTGTTGGTAGATTATAGTAGATTTAACGTCTAACGTGTAAGTAGGCTTCTGTAGGTTTAAGGCCGAACGTGTAGGTAGGTTATTGTAGGTTTATGGTCTAACGTGTAGGTAGTTTATTTTAGGGTTCAGGTCTAACATGTAGGTAGGTTATAGTAGGTTTAACGTTGTGAATTCAGAAATTGGCCAATTATGAGTCTGCCATTATGAATTTTGAAATTTTAGTTCCAGATTCAGTTTTAGAACACCCAAAAACCCTCGGGTCACTCTTTAAATCTTTTGTTTCTATTTTTAAAAATATCGAAAATTGGCCAATGTTGATTCCGCCATTTGGAATTTCGAAATTTGAGTTTCAGATTCGGTTTTAGCACACCCTAAAACCCTCAGATTCACTCTTAACCCTTAGCAGCACGGGTGCCTTCCGAAAACGTTAGAGCACGGGGGGGTCTAGCGGACCCCAGCGACTTTTTAAGTCTATAACTCCTTCAAAATTGGTCCAAAATTAACTTCTTTTTTTTTATTTCGAACGCAGAAGAGTTCAATTATGCGATTATAAAATAAAAAACTGAAAATTGCTAGCCTATTTGAAGATATTAAAAAAAGAAAATTTCTTGTCATTATAATTAGGGTGATTTTTTTAAATAGCAATAAAATTGGTTTAAAAAATTATAAACAACTTTTTAACCACTAAACGGGAAATGCCAAAGGGTAAACTTTAAAGAAATTTAAGTAAGAAATTTCAAATTAAAAAAAACATTAATTATTCCCTTGAATTAAAATGACACCTTTTTGAAAATTTATATATGCATAATTTTTTTTATTAAAATAGTTTTTTTATTTTAAAAATATAAAAAATAAATGATGAACTAATTCCACAAATGTTGAAACACATTTTTATCATATTTTTTATAACTTTGAAAGCATACCCGAAGTATATATCTTTGCCCATTGCGTTTTCTGAACTTTATGCATTAAATTTTCAATTTTCTCACCAAATAGGTTTTGGGCAATATTTGGCAATGTTTAAATTTTTTAAAGAACATTTTATTATTGAATTTTTATAAAACATTGATTTATCAATCAGAAAATTAAAAAATATTTACAAAATTACAATTTTTTTAAAGCAAAAAATATTACGTAACTACACGGGGGGTCTAGCGGACCCCAAAAAATTTTTTTAAAGCGCATGCAACCAATACACGAAAAGTTCTGGGGCTTTCATAGTTGTAGATGAGTAATACAACAACCAAAATGAATTACCAAACATATACAGAAAGTGCAATTATAGATTTAGAACAGAGCTGGGCATATACGGCAATTTTGGCACGCTGTAACCGTATGCCGTATAGACGGTTTTTGTGCATAAGGACCCGTATGTTACTTGAACCGTATATACGATAACCAGCATACGGGACCGTAGGCACTCTAGCAGTATATACGGTTAACACTATACGGGAGCCTTATGCATCTCAGCCGTATATAATGTTTAATGTCATAAGGGCCCGTATACTCTCTAACCGTACATACGGTTTAAGAGCATACGGACCCGTAGATACTTGAACCGTACATACGGTTCAGCAGCATACGGACCCGTATACACTTGAACCGTATATAATGTTTAATAGCATACGGACCCGTATACCGTTTGCTTAGGCTTAATCAAAAACGGCATACGGGTCCGTATGCTGTTTAACCGTATGTACGGTTTGAGAGCATACGGACCCGTATGGTGTTTAACCGTATGTACGGTTTGAAATTATACGGTTCCGTATGCTGTTGAGCCGTATGTACGGTTAGAGAGTATAAGGGCCCGTATGCTGTTTGACCGTATGTACGGTTTGAGATTATTCGGGCCCGTATGCTGTTTAACCGTACGTACGGTTTGAGAGTATATGGGCCCGTATACTGTTTAACGTCATAAAGTAGAGTATATTATTAAAATATATACATTTCTCTGCATAAGGATCCATATGAAACAATTATAAGCTTTTATAAGTACATTACCTAAGTAAATATTTGACTTTTATAAAGAAATTGGAATAAAGTTTGATAATATTGTTTAAATATGCAAAAAATTGCATTCTTAAAATAGGTATTATAAGACTTACCCAATAATAAAAAATTCTTTTGCTTCTATTTTCTAAATATAAATATGTTTTAAAATCAAGAAGATATTAAAAAAAAGTTAAACAACTGTTTATAGAAAGCATTAAAAATAAAATTATTATTTATAACAGGAAAAATACAATCAAAAATTTTTAATTTTCATTTTAGAATTCAATTGAACGAGTAAAGAACAATTTTTATTGCATACATTTTTCTCCAAAATTAATATTGAATATATTTTTTATTTTCTTTAAGGAAAATTAGCTTTTCAAACAATGAATCAGTCAATGATGATCTTTTGTTATTTAAGATGTAATTAGTTAAAGAAAAAATCCTTTCGATATTTAAAATTCTTAAATCATTCTCTAAATTTTATGCCTTATGTTATAGAAAAAGAATATATTTTCTTATTGTAAATACTTAAAAATAAATTTCATGATAAATAAATATAACAAAAGTAAATTAGAACATTTTTTTTCACTTATTTTCCTAAACATCAATTCTGATTATGGTGTGCCAATAAATAAATTAATGCCATAAACAGTTATAATTTATAAGGTATCTGTATGAAATTACCCGTATCTACGGCGAAAATTCATAAGGCATCCGTATTAATTTACCCGTATGTACGACAAAATTTCATAAGGCATCCGTATGAAATTAACCGTATGTAAGGCAAAATTCATAAGGCATCCGTATGGAAATGTCATTATGTACGGTAAAATTCATACGGATGCCGTATGAATGTTACCGTATGTACGGGTAAATTCATACGGATGCCTTATGAGTTTTGCCGTACATACGGGTAATTTCATACGGATGCCTTATGAGTTTTGCCGTACATACGGGTAAATTCATACGGATACCGTACGAAATTTTGCCGTATAAAAAATCATACGGCTAAGGAGGCATACGGTTCAATAATATTTTACCCTTATATAAGGTAAAATTCATAAGGCAACCGTATGAAATTACCCGTATGTACGACAAAACTCATAAGGCATCCGTATGAAATTACCCGTGCATACGGTAAAATTCATACGGCATCCGTATGAATTTTACCGTACGTAATGACATTTCCATACGGATGCCTTATGACTTTTGCCTTACATACGGTTAATTTCATACGGATGCCGTATGAATTTTACCTTATATAAGGATAAAATATCATTGAACCGTATGCCGTATACCGTATATAAGGATTTTAGCGTGCAGCCGTTGCCCAGCTCTGATTTAGAATAATGCCATGTTTTTTAAAACTACCATGGGGACCCCACCCGTGCTTCTGAGGGTTAAAACCTCTTGTTTAAATTTTTTATTAAAAAATAAAATTTTATTAAAATTTTTTTTTTTTTTTTTTGGTAGAAGTACGCAGAAGTACCTAAAGTTCACTGTACTTCTGAGTTACTAAAAATATTTTTTTCTTTTTTAATTTTTCTCTTAATGTCTGATTTAATTCTTAAAGTGACATTTTTACAGGAAATTTTAAAAAATATTAATTATTTCTTACAAATTAGAATTTTATAAAATTTGGACCTTAACAGTATATAAAATATTGTAATTACTTTCCAAGACTTTTTGAGAACGCATAAATAAAACTATGCTTTTAAAATACTAATTAAATGAATTTTATATTTTAATACAGTGGCGGATACAGGGGGGGGGTCAAAGGAGTCAATTGACCCCCCCCCCCCTCATCGGTTATTTTTACCTTTTTTTAGATAATTTTAAGTTATATAATTAACGAGAAGTACCATTATGACCCCCCCAAAAAAATTTTAAGGACCTTTTTTAGCAAATTTTTTGTAATTTGATTCAAATGACCCCCCCCAAAAAAATTTCTAGATCCGCCCCTGTAATAGGTCCAATTTTGATAACTATTTTATCTTGTAGTTTTTTTCTTAATTTTATTTGGTTTATTTGTTTTGAAATATTGTTTAATTTTGAGGCTGTTATTTTGAATTTAAAAATTCAGTTGCAATATTCTGACTCAGCACACCTGAAAATCCCCAATTATATGTTTAAAACCTTTTTTTTATTTTAAAGTTTGGTATTTTTTTTTAAAATTGGCCAATTTCAAGGCCACCATTTCGAATTTTGAAATTCGGTTGCCAGATTCAGACTCAGCGCGCCCAAAAAGCCCCAGATATACATTTAAAATCTTTTTTTTTTATTTTAAAATTTGGTATTTTTTTTCAAAATTAGCCAATTTCGAGGCCGCCATTTCGAATTTTGGAATTTGGTTGCCAGATTCGGACTCAGCAAACCCATAAAACCCTAGATACGTGTTTAAAACCTTTTTTTTTTATTTTTAAAGATTTCGGTAGAAGTGCATAGAAGTCTTAGAAGTGCGGTGAACTTCTGAGTTGTCAACCCCTCGCTAATAAAGAAGTAAAAAAAACAGTAATCACTTGTACAGTTTTTTTGGGAATTCATCGTAGTGGCTCTTTCTAAAATCCTGGATGTTTTTATGTGTAAGAATCAGAAACAATGCATTAAGCCTGCTTAAATAAATGAAATCTACTTGATAAAGTAGATTTATTTTAGAATTTTATAAAATTTGGACCCAAACTGAATATCAAATCCAGTAATTGCTTTCCAAGGCTTTTTGAGAACGCATCAATGGAACTGTACTTGTGAAATACTAATTACATGGATTTTATATCTTTTTAGGTCCAAATTTGATTATATATTCTATTTTGTAGTTGATTTATCAAATAATTTTCAATTATGCAAACAGAGTGTATTCATGGCTCATGATTCTTACTCGTACAAACATCCAGAACTTGGTAATATACCATATCAATGAATTCACAATAAACTTTTATGTTTACATAAGCTAGACCCTCTTCAAATGCTGGCTTAAAATTAAAATACAGTTTAGTATTCTCCAATAAAAAGTAGAAAAAACAGTAATCACTTCAACCGGTTTATATTAGGTAATTGGTTTTAATATATAGCTATTCTAATTTACTTCTGCTAATACGTTACATTTTATTTTAAAAGTTTATTTTTTTTTATTGTGTATTAATTTATTATTAATTTTTATGTTAATTTGATAATCCTAAGTTTATTTTAATTTCAAAGTTATATTATTCAAGATTTTTTACTTATAACCTATTATAGGTTATAAACAAATCTTTATTTTTGGTAATAATTTAAAATCAGTAGTTTAATTACTAGATTTGATTAAATTTTATTATTTAACTTATTTAATATATATTACGTATTAAATATATCAATTTACACACTACTTTTGATTAAACTTTCACTTTAATGTTTATTAGTTTGTAATTTTTATGTTTTACTCATTCCTTTTGTGTAACAAATGCGCTTTAATATTTAATGATTAAAAACTTGCTCAAATTGACACACTATGGTTTTGAGTGTAAGTTTTCTAGTTTAACTTAAGTCCATTGCAGTTATTCCCTTAAAATTTAATTTTCTATTGCAGTTACTTTTCAACAGAATTTTAAATTCTTTTGAAAATTCTATACATGGAGCATTCCGTAGCAAGTAATAAGTATCCAAAATTTGTTGTTACATTTATATACGGTTGTTTCCATAAAATTGTGAAAATTTTCTATAAACTAGAAAATTGCAAGATTTTTTTCCTCTCTCAAAGATATATATAGATAAATCTAAAATATAAAATTAACATTATTAAAATTACATCGAATATTTTCGACACGCGAGCTCACACATAGATGATTTTTCACACACACGCTCATACACATAAATTTCACTCACATATACGCGTAACCGCGTGGAAATAAATTTATTAAATAAAAATTGATACTTGAATTATAAATCGCGAATATGAATATATCGCGATATACACAAAACGAAATAATAATAACGCGAGGTACCTTTTCTTGAAACTCCTTTTCTGGTCAGGCCTGGCTGGAATCTTCTTAAATGAATTTCAGAGCACTTTGGCCTGGTTACTGGTTATTATTACTGGTTACTGGTAACTGGTTGGCTGGAGCTTTTGATATTTTGAGCTGCACTTGGAGCCCTACTTCCTGGTGCATAAATACACACTATATTACACTGAGGGGAGAGCCCATGCTCTCACCCTCTCTTAGAGAGCACAATCTCTTAATTGCTGTTAACTGTTCAGCGGCCGAGACGAGAGTGACGTACTCCCGCTTATTCATACTTTTCCTGTGTTCCTGGCGTCTAGCGTAGTTAAAGTCGCTGTTTCTTAATTACAAAAGATGCACGAAATCACAAAATATTTAAATATCAAAATTATCATAATACTCTACTTTTATAATGTAAATTATTGCATCACAGTGGTAAATTTAATATCTAGATAGTTATTACTCAGACAAGAATTTTTACAGTGCTTGAATATTAAAATTTAAAAAAATTTCTACAAATTTTGTCAAGCTCTTTATTTTCAAATTTTTAATTGGTTAATTTTAACCTTTCTTCTTTAAACAATTTTTGATCTTTTAGAAAAACAGTACCCTTTAATTACTTGGGAAATCTACCAGTTTTAATATTCTAAGTTTTAAAATGTTTAAATCAAATTTTAAAAATTTTGTGTGACTCAGTACTGAAAACGCATTTTTCGAATTCAGGGGCAGTTATTTGCTAGGAAAGTTGAAAATCACTAAAAGCAAGGATATACTAGCGAATATAAAGCGAATTTTAAAATTTTGAGTTGCTCAAATTTGCAAGATGCGATTTGGTATGCATCACCGATTTTGCGCTCGCATTTTTCTTGCTTACTGTAGACTTTAAACTAACAGAAAATGATGTTGGCAAAGATAATTTTAGGGGGATTCTGAGTTTAGGGTTCATAACGACATTATAACTTAAAAAATGCATAATCCGCTTAAATTTTATCGTTAAAAGAAAAGTTTTGGATTATTATGGAATATATTTTCCTTGGCTATTCTTTTATGCAAGAAAAAAATTAGTTTAGTCGATAAAAAGTTTTTTTTGGGTCAAAAACTAATGTAACATGTTAAAGACTTTATTTGCTTAGTATCATTTTTTAACAAAAAAAATAAATTTCTGTCAATAAAATTAATTTTTTTTCTTGGATAAACGAATAACCAAGGAAAATATGCATTTTTGAAAAAATGCATTTTTTAAGTTATAATGTCGTTATGGACCCTAAAATTGGAATCAGTATAAACATGGTAATTTGTGACAATATCTTTACTTGACCATAACTCGATTAATTTTCATCGAAAAGAGCAAATTTTTTGTTTGTTTTGAACTACTTTTTCCCTGGCTATTCGATTCTGAAAGAAAAAAAGTCAACCAATGTAACCTTTTATGGTTTATTGCATATGTAAATATCAAAAATGTAAAAATAATCTAGAACAGACTAAAATTGATCCTTATTGGCCGAAATAGAAAATATTTTATGGCTAGTTCGATGGGATTTCAGTTGAAGAAAAAAAAAAAGAAAAAAAAAAAAAAAAAAAAATGGCGGCAAAAGAGTTATTTCTGTTTTCCCAAAAACACGTTTTCCCATTTTCCGGGAGTTTTCCGAAAAACTAATGGCAGAAATCGATTTAGTGGGGATTTTCCTACATATATACTTTTTCAGAATATTTTTTCAAGCTGTTTTTTATAATTTTTTAGCATTTTCCCTAAATGCACCAACGTTGATTGAGAGCCACCCAATGAATTTTATTGGGCATAACTCGGGCTGTTTAAGACCTAGAGGGCTGAAAATTTCAGGATTTTACTGTATTAGTGTTATAAAAACATGGGCCCGATCCGACGACCCCACCTGTTAACCATTGCTGTTTTGGCAAAGAAAGACTCATATGATTTCTCGTAAAAATGCTTATTTGTGCATTTCTACGAGAAAATACGTTTTATGAGCACCAAAATGAAAAAAAAAATTGGGCAGGCCGTGACTACTGCCACATGATTTTTTGGTAGTTTGGACCCTATGGAATGCAAAAAAACATGAACATTAAATCGGCGATGGATGCCAAAAAGATTTTGCCACTTTTATGTCAAAAACCATGTTTTTCGTATCTGAGCTACCCCAAATTTTCAAAAGTAACTTTTTAGGTAAATAAAATTTTTAAAAATATATAAAAAAATCCGATTACCAGGGTTAAACCTCTGTAGAAGAAAAAAAAACTTCTTTTTACGATGAAATTTAGCAAAATTTAACTACTTTCAATTTTTAATTGCAAAAGCTAATTGGGTCCGAGTTAATCATTTAAATAAATTATTAATTTAAATTTTTTTATAAAGGTATATATTTCTGATACTTATGGATATGGAATAGTTACATACGAAGTGAAAAATGGAAAAACTAATTTATATCGCACTGATCATCCAACATTCAAACCAGATCCATCAGCAACGAAATTTCAGAATGGCCAAGCTAATATTAATTTTTCTGAAGGTGGAATTCTTGGGTTATCTTTAACGCCTAAACATTATAAAAATGAAAAAAGGATGTTATATTATAGACCTTTAGCATCACACGGACTTTATAGAATAAATCCAGATGATTTGAAGAACGTTGGCCGTAACTTACTCGTTAAAGGAAGAAAAGATGCATTAGGAAAATCACATGCGATCGGACAAGCTTTCTCTTCAGATGGCACATTGTTTATGGGGCTTTCATCTGAATATGCTATAGTTTGTTGGAATAGATATAAACCTTTTAAAATTGTAATTCAATTAATTAATTTTTTGTTTAATTTTTTATTTTTTATTCTTACAATAATAGTAAATTATTCGTTTCTTTTTTATCAGGAAACTGTCGAGCAAAATGATAAATTAGAGTATATGAATTCAATCAAAATTTTATCACCAAATATTACAAAAGGATCAGAAGAATTATGGGTCGTAGCAAATAAATTTATAAGATTTCTTAATAAACAACTTGATTTTGAGGTTGTTAATTTTAGAATATTAAGAGCTCCTGTAAAAGATTTAATCGCCAAAACCAACTGTTATGCACCTTAAAAAATATTAGTAAAAAAGAGCATGATGTAAATCTTTTTAATAATAATCTCATATATTCTTATATAAATATGTTATTAATACCTTTTTAATTGCTTTGAAAGTGTCTCCATTAATATTCAATCAATTGGTTGAAAATTCAACCAAAAGTAGTAAAGAGTGAAATTTCAACCAATATCTAAAATCTTCTATTAAAAGAATGAAATGTAACGCTGATTTTGAGACATTTTAAAACTCACTCTGATTGGTCTGTACTTAACAGCTGTTATTCATTTCGAAATTAATACTAACGCGCTCTTGCGCTGTACAAATTAAACCTTATACTGTTCTGTTATTTTTAATGGCGCGTATTTTAAAATTCTGTATTTTATTATTATTTATTTTTTATTTTTTGTCTTCATTTTGAAAGGGTGAATAATATAATATTATTAACATGTTATTTTCTGTCTTAAATAAACACGCAAAAAAAAAAAATAGTAAAATTAACCTCAAAGAATTTAGTAAACACAAATTAATGAATATTGGTAAATATTACCAAAAAATTAGTAAATTTCTGAAATGATATTGTTACCACTAATTTATTTATTTATAAATCAATGATATAATATCAAGTTTTAAGTTTAAATTTATTTAAACTTTAAGATTAATTTATTTAAATTAGAAAGGAAAATGGAAAGTTAGTAAAAAAATTGAAATAAATAAAGAATACAAAATATTTAAATTATTTACCTTGGATTTATTTAGACACTTGAATAAAATGAAAGAATGAACAAAAATTAACACTTGATTACAGTAGAAGAAAGATTAGAATGAATAGCTGGAAAAATTAAAATAACACTGAACTGCTCGCGGTCGCGACGGGGTTTATATTTTGGATGTCGTTGACATGCTTTATGGCCTATCATAACTCATGTCAAGACTGTTGAAGATCAAGTTCTTATATAATTTCTATATTAAAATATAATAAAGAAAATTGATAATAATAATAATAATAATAACAATAAAAAAAATATTATAAAAATTATTTTATGGACGTTCGGACATTACATCCCCCCACTTAAAATATTGCATAAGCTTAAAAAATAAGCTTGTGCAATTTAAACAGTTCAGTTTTAATTTGTACATGAAAATCAATTTCTTAATTTCTAAATTACAAAAAGAAAATTATTTTCTTAATTTCTAAATTACAATTCTAGATTTTAGTCAACTTATTTTAATCACTCAAAAACATGAAAAAATCAATTTCTTAAATTCTAAATTACAATTCTAGATTCTAGTAAGCATATTTCAATCACTGAAAAACATGAAAAATTATTACAAAATCCAAATTTTAATTGACTAAAAATATTTAATGCTAAAATTATTTTCTTATTTTCTAAATTACAATTCTAGATTTTAGTAAACTTATTTCAATCACTGAAAAACACAAAAAAAATCATTACAAAATCTAAATTTTAATTAACTTATTCTAATCACACACGAAAATTATTTTATTATTTTCTAAATTATAATTCTAGATTTTAGTAAACTTATTTCAATTACATGAAGAGTTATTACAAAATCTAAATTAACTTATTCTAATTGCATAAAAACTAAAATGTTTTGACAAGAAAATTATTACAATTCTAAATTTTAGTCAACTTATTTTAATTTATTTTTTTTTTATAAATACATTATTCTAATAAAATTATTGTAATCACACAAAAGTTATTATATTTAAATTATGAAAAATTATTACTAAATCTAAATTTTAATTTACTTATTCTAATCACACACGAAAATTATTTTATTATTTTCTAAATTATAATTCTAGATTTTAGTAAACTTATTTCAAATACATGAAGAGTTATTACAAAATCTAAATTAACTTATTCTAATCGCACAAAAACTAAAATGTTTTGACAAGAAAATTATTACAATTCTAAATTTTAGTCAACTTATTTTAATTTATTTTTTTTTTATAATTACATTATTCTAATAAAATTATTGTAATCACACAAAAGTTATTATATTTAAATTATTAAATTTATATACAAGTTAATAGATTTTAATTCATACACACAAGAGAAAAGTACGTTCTTAAAAATCGGTTATAATTTATAATATAAAGTTTCTTAAATTTAATTCACACAAATATATCAAATTAAAATTAGTTTTCTTAATTTTAACTATAAATTATATTTCTTAAATTTAACTCTCACATCAAATTAAAATTCTATTATAATTAGTTTTTCTTAATTTTAACTCACACAAAAAGGTTATTACTTATGTGTAGTTTTAAAATCCTGGTATATTTTCACCAACAAAACTTTTAAACACATATAAAAATATTTAACTATGTATACGCGTATAAAAAAAATTTTATAAGTAATATTCATTTTGCATTATGTTAATCATATATACTTTATTTAAAGATATTGATTCAATTTCTTTTCTAGAATGTATTTGGCAACATTGACATATGTCCATATTACATTCCACTAACACACACTTATCACACGAAACACACTTAACTCTGATTTGAACTCGCGACACAATATGAAAATTGTTACCAGGAGTTATAAGTTCAGCTGTGAGAAGATTCCTAACATTTTGTTCGTCGTCTATGCATTGGAAGCACCAAGCAGCGTCATGTACCCAATCATAATAGGATAATCGCCATAATAAAAATTTGTAACATCTTAACCCAAAATTCGTTAAATGGTATGGTATACCAAAGTTGAATTTTGAAGAAAGAAATTTCTAATAGCCTCCTTCTGTGGCACACAACTGGAATACAGAAATATTGATGTCAATTTTCCACTGACAAATAAATAAGTATTGTTTTTATTTTCACATTTGAGTTTCATTTTTAACTCTTCTTTACGGAAAAACCCATTACCCATTTCACATAAGTAGGAGTAAACTTATCAGTAGTTCTTATTGATTCGATATAGTAATGTTTATCATTAGATCACTTTATTGAGCTATTGAAAAATCTAATTTATGTTAATTTTTTTTTTTTTTTTTTTTTTTTAATTACTAAAAAAAAAATACATAAAATTCTATTAGTTTTATCTTAAAAGTTATTTGATTTATAACAACCATTTGCATAAACTTGTAGGTCGTTTATCGAAATATTTGAATCAAATAGTCTATTATTAATTTTTTTTTTTTCAGATTCTTATCATATACTTCTTGAATATCTTCTAGTTGATTTATTAACTAATCTGAAATTTCTGCTGAAGAATTGTTTGCGTTTTAATTTAGTATGAGTTAATTTTTCTTAGTTAGATACATATTAAATTTTCGTAATTGTATTAATCATAATTCACATTACTTTGGATTAAATTAAGTCTTTGAAATAAATAATAATTCTTAATATCCCATTTTTTTTTTTGTAAATATTTTAATTTACAACGTCTAAGTTTTTAAATTTCACTTTAAATTGTCAATTTGTGATAGGAAGGGCCCATTTCCAATCATTTTGACTGTTTTATAGTTGAAAATTTTTATTTTTATAGATGAATTTTCTTTCTTTCAAACTTCATAGATGCTTAAAATATATACATATATATATTTTTTTTTAATCTTTTTACAAGTTCAAATCAAGACAATGATTTGAATTTTTCCTCAGCTATGATTTTGTCTGAAAGTAGTTTCTTGAATATATCAGTTTAGTATTCTATGATCTTCATGTAAGTTTCAAGAAAATCCTTCATAATCACAGGACATTTTTTTTTTTTTTTATATAAATGGTAATCGAATAATTTTAATTAAATTCCGCAGAAAGTTTCTCACGGCTGCAGAGAATAAGATTTTTGTTAGATTACAATTAATTATGATTATTAAAACTCTTCATTACTGTAGAAAAAATCAAAATCCAGTTTGGACATACTATTCAAATTTTGCGAGTATATATGATTTTTTTCTATATTATAATATATATATTATAAATATTTTTTTTTTTTTATAACTAATTTTTAATAACTAACTGTAAGCCTCATAAGTTTTATATTTTATACAGATTTAATTTTATAGATATAGCAGCTCTTTCTGAAATTTCATATTTCTAGAATCTTAATTAGAAAATAATAAACGACAATTTTGTTTTTCTTCTTTGATTTTTAACTTAAAATTATTATTATTATACTTTGATTAAAATAAATTGTTAGTAACTTAATTTATTAATAATTTAAGTATTACTTAGAATTCAATATTTATTACTCTTAAATTAAAGTTTGCATTTCAAAATAACAACTTATGCTGTATAGAATAATAGCAACTTATACAGTTGCAGCTTATGTTTTTAAATTATATCAAATTTACACATTTTACTTGTTATAAATTAAAAGCATAAGTTTATGTTTGAAATAATAAATTTTATTTCTTATGTTGACATCCATATTGTCAAACACTATAAAATTATTCATTATTAAAATGAAAAATAATAAAAATAGTTTTAAAAATGATTATAATCCAAAAATTATTACTGAATACCTGAAAATTAAAATAGCATTAATATATTGAAATTGAGTATTTTTAAATATCATTCATTAATAGTTTACTGTAAAAAAAAAATTAGGTTAATAGAATTGGAATTATAGCATGTTTGAAAGCAAAAACCAATTTATTTTTATTCAAGGATGTAGCAGCAAATATAAAGAATGATAATTTATATGATCAGTATTTATTAGATAAGATCATTTATGTTTGAGATATTTTGTGAATTGAAAAAAAATAATTTATTGGATTTGACTGATTTCGCTTTTTTCAAAATATTTTAATATTTTATTATTAATATAAAAAAAAAATTTCTTACTTAAGTATAAAAATTTAAATTTAAATTCCAAGTCCAATTTCACATAATATTCAATATCCTAAGATTTTTAATTATATAATAAAGAAATAAAAGAATACCATATTTGATCAAAATTAGGCTATTGATCTTTGATTTTTTCTTATGTCAATAAATTTACTTTTATAAGTTTTAAAGTTTTGACATGTTATTAAAAATTGTATAAAAAGAATTTTTATCAAAACGTAAAAAGTGTACTCCCCCCCCCTCGCTTTTTAGTTAAAAAAATTTTTTACAGTAAGAAAGTTTGACAAAAAGCAAGATCTTTAATAAAGCAAAGTGTAGAAAAATGTACAAAAAAAAATTTTTTTAAACTGTATATTCTTGGACAAGTTTATTAGTTACAGTAAAAATCATTTAGAGATTCTAGTAAATTAAGCGATTTAATAAGTTATTAGCTTTTATAATAGATTTAACACGATTTAAAATAAAAATGTAAAGTTTAAAAACTTATTTTTTTTTTCTTTTTTTTTTTTTATACACATTTTTTTTATTGACTTAGGTTAAATTTTTTTTTTAAATTTTAGAATAAGAGGAAAGGAAATTTTTTTTATAGATTTGATAACAAGCACATGGAGATTTTTAATATTTTAAAATGGTAATCTATGGGTTTTACTGTTAAATTTTTACAGGGAATATTATCGTATAAAGTTCTGACCTTTTTTTTTTTGATTTTAAGGGATTCCAATGTTTTGTTCCACTTTATTTTAATTTTATCCTGCCAACTTGGCGTATTATGGAACGTAAGCGTTCGTATCCACTCCCCCCTGCTTTTTTGTTAAAATTTTTCTAGGCAAATAATTTTATAAAAAGCAAGAAAGAGAAAAAGTATTTTGTAAATGTTTAGAGAAAGTGGTATTATATGATGGGTATCAGTAAATTAAAACTATTCTGGGCCAAAAATTTAGATTTAAAGATTTTGTGTTTTGTAAGCGTCTTCGGCGCTATAATTTTTAGTAATTTTTGGCCAAAATAAGTTAAAAAGAGGTGCTTTATATGGGCACTATCTAATTTAGGGCAATATTGATCCAAAAATTTACTTTTGAAAAATTTTAAGTTGTATAGCGTCTTTGGCGCTATAATATTTAGTAATTTTTGGTAAAATTGACTAAAAAGGGTGCTTTGTGTGGTACTAGCTAATTTTAGACAATTCTTGGCCAAAAATTTGACTTAAAAATTTTTCAATTTTATAGTGTCTGCGGCGCTATAAATATAGTTTTGAGTAATTTTTGCAAGATTTGCCTAAACAGTGCTTTATATGGGCACCAGATAATTTGAGGCAATTTTGGGACAAAAATTTGATTTTGAAACTGCAGCTGCGGCGCAAGATTTTTATGTTGAGTGTGTAAGTTAGTGTATGTTTTTTTGTTGGTTATTAAGATTTTCCAAAAAAAAATGTTGAGACAGAGAGAGAGAGACAGAATCGAAGGTAGGAAAAGAATTTTGATATTTATTAATATATTTTCTCTCTCTAAAAAAAAATGAAATTATTTTATTAAAAAAAAAAATTTTATATTGTGAGAATAAAGAGACAAGCTATATTTAGGGTTGTATTAAATTTTTATTTTTATACGCGCAATTAAAAGTTGATTGCCCTCTACTAAGATATTAATTTTAAGATTTAGGGTTTTATTAATTTTTATTTTTATAGACACGCTATGTTTAAGCGCAATTAAAAGTTGATTGCTCTCTACTAAAATATTAATTTTAAGAATTTTTACTTATCGGAATAGAAATTTATTTCTATTTTTCTTGAAAAAAATAGACTTATTTTTAATTAGGCGTAGAGAAAAATTTTAATATTTAGATTTCAAATTTGAGAAATATGTTTAAAGCTTTTTAAAAAAAAAAAATATTTATAGGTCCTTAAACAAATTATTTCAGAAGTATTTCTAAAGCTTTTTTTTTTATAAATATTCTACAGATTTTTAAATAGATATCCAAGAGATATTCTCTCAAAAGTCAAAGCTTTTAATTAAATATTCTACTGATCTTTAGAAATTATTCGAGAAATATATTTTTTTTTTCTTCAAAAATTAAAGCTTTCAATTAAACACTCTACAGATTTTTAAATAAATTATCCGAGAAATATTCTACAGATTTTTAAATAAATTATCTGAGAAATATTTTACAGATTTTTAAATAAATTATTTGAGAAATATTCTCTTAAAAGTTAAAGCCTTTAATCAAATATTCTTCAGATCTTTAAACAAATTATCCGAGAGATATTTTTTTCAAAAATTAAAGCTTTATATTAAACACTCTACAGATTTTTAAATAAATTATCCGAGAAATATTCTACAGATTTTTAAATAAATTATCTGAGAGATATTTTTTTTAAATTTAAAGCTAATAATTCAAAATTCTTACAGATTTTTAAACAATTTATCTCAGAGATATTCTTTTTAAAATTAAAGCTTTTCAATTTAAAACTCTTACAGATTTTTAAATAAATTATCTGAGAGATAATTTTTAAAATTAAAGCTTTCAATTTAAAACTCTACAGATTTTTTCAATAAATTGTCCGAGAAACACTCTACAGATTTTTAAATAAATTTTCCGAGAGATATTTTTTTTAAAATTAAAGCTTTCAATTTAAAACTCTACAGATTTTTTTTAAATAAATTGTCCGAAAAATATTCTACAGATTTTTAAACAATTTATCTGAGAGATATTTTTTTAAAATTAAAGCTTTCAATTTAAAACTCTACAGATTTTTAAATAAATTATCTGAGATATTTTTTTTTTGAAATTAACGAAGGTTTTCGAACAATTGGATTTCGAGAGAAAAATTTTATATAATGGTTTAAACAATTTTAAACGATAATTGAAATTATTCAGAGAAAAATTCGGACATTACATCCCCCCACTTAAAATATTGCATAAGCTTAAAAAATAAGCTTGTGCAATTTAAACAGTTCAGTTTTAATTTGTACATGAAAATCAATTTCTTAATTTCTAAATTACAAAAAGAAAATTATTTTCTTAATTTCTAAATTACAATTCTAGATTTTAGTCAACTTATTTTAATCACTCAAAAACATGAAAAAATCAATTTCTTAAATTCTAAATTACAATTCTAGATTCTAGTAAGCATATTTCAATCACTGAAAAACATGAAAAATTATTACAAAATCCAAATTTTAATTGACTAAAAATATTTAATGCTAAAATTATTTTCTTATTTTCTAAATTACAATTCTAGATTTTAGTAAACTTATTTCAATCACTGAAAAACACAAAAAAAATCATTACAAAATCTAAATTTTAATTAACTTATTCTAATCACACACGAAAATTATTTTATTATTTTCTAAATTATAATTCTAGATTTTAGTAAACTTATTTCAATTACATGAAGAGTTATTACAAAATCTAAATTAACTTATTCTAATTGCATAAAAACTAAAATGTTTTGACAAGAAAATTATTACAATTCTAAATTTTAGTCAACTTATTTTAATTTATTTTTTTTTTATAAATACATTATTCTAATAAAATTATTGTAATCACACAAAAGTTATTATATTTAAATTATGAAAAATTATTACTAAATCTAAATTTTAATTTACTTATTCTAATCACACACGAAAATTATTTTATTATTTTCTAAATTATAATTCTAGATTTTAGTAAACTTATTTCAAATACATGAAGAGTTATTACAAAATCTAAATTAACTTATTCTAATCGCACAAAAACTAAAATGTTTTGACAAGAAAATTATTACAATTCTAAATTTTAGTCAACTTATTTTAATTTATTTTTTTTTTATAATTACATTATTCTAATAAAATTATTGTAATCACACAAAAGTTATTATATTTAAATTATTAAATTTATATACAAGTTAATAGATTTTAATTCATACACACAAGAGAAAAGTACGTTCTTAAAAATCGGTTATAATTTATAATATAAAGTTTCTTAAATTTAATTCACACAAATATATCAAATTAAAATTAGTTTTCTTAATTTTAACTATAAATTATATTTCTTAAATTTAACTCTCACATCAAATTAAAATTCTATTATAATTAGTTTTTCTTAATTTTAACTCACACAAAAAGGTTATTACTTATGTGTAGTTTTAAAATCCTGGTATATTTTCACCAACAAAACTTTTAAACACATATAAAAATATTTAACTATGTATACGCGTATAAAAAAAATTTTATAAGTAATATTCATTTTGCATTATGTTAATCATATATACTTTATTTAAAGATATTGATTCAATTTCTTTTCTAGAATGTATTTGGCAACATTGACATATGTCCATATTACATTCCACTAACACACACTTATCACACGAAACACACTTAACTCTGATTTGAACTAATTTATTTATTTATAAATCAATGATATAATATCAAGTTTTAAGTTTAAATTTATTTAAACTTTAAGATTAATTTATTTAAATTAGAAAGGAAAATGGAAAGTTAGTAAAAAAATTGAAATAAATAAAGAATACAAAATATTTAAATTATTTACCTTGGATTTATTTAGACACTTGAATAAAATGAAAGAATGAACAAAAATTAACACTTGATTACAGTAGAAGAAAGATTAGAATGAATAGCTGGAAAAATTAAAATAACACTGAACTGTTCGCGGTCGCGACGGGGTTTATATTTTGGATGTCGTTGACATGCTTTATGGCCTATCATAACTCATGTCAAGACTGTTGAAGATCAAGTTCTTATATAATTTCTATATTAAAATATAATAAAGAAAATTGATAATAATAATAATAATAATAACAATAAAAAAAATATTATAAAAATTATTTTATGGACGTTCGGACATTACATTTCATTAAAAAAATTGAGGTTTTAGTTATATAAACAAATTTTTTTAGTAAATTTTACTAAAAATTTATAGTGACTTTTAACCACAATGAACTTAGTAAACAAAATCGTTATTTTGGTTATATTTACTAATTTTTTATATGCGTGAAAAATTAGTTATTTATGAGGAATCAGTTAATGAAATAAGTTCGATATAAAGTTATAATATATCAAATGGGAAGGTTGACAGGGCCCGAGGTGCATAGCACCGAGGGCCTGTGATCGCATAATTGGTAAAATGTACCTAATTTAGGGTTAATTCATAAAGTAAAACTTAAAATAATAAATATATATTATTATTTTGATTTCATTGATAGAAATTAATAGAAATAAATAATAATTTAAAATAATAAACTTTAGCTTAGAATGAAGATTTTGTACAAATAAAATCGAAAATTTGTTTTATTAAATAAATATTTGTTTAAAGTTTAAATTGTTTTTCATTTAAAATTGAATTTTAGGGGGTTGGCGCGCTTTAGCGCGCAGGGGGCATAGCCCCCTAGTACAAAATAAAAATGATGTAATTATAGTACAGAGTAAAAAAATGATCTGTGCATCCATTAAAAGTGAATTAATTAATATTATAATACATTATATAACCTAGTGATTTTTTATAAATTATTATTATTACTTCATTTGGCTCAGAAGCTGAGGAATGACTAATTAAAAAGGTTATCCTATATAGAATAATAAAACGAAGAATTTTTAATAATTTTTAATAATTTTTAATAATTTTTAATTTTTAATAACCTTATATTCTTTATTTATATTAACTATTTTTTTTGCTTTATAAATTATTTACAAAATGTTTTTAAAATATATCATTAAACTAATTATCTGATGTACTCTCTTCACTGTCAATATCTTCATTTATTGCACTTACCGTTTTACCTATTACTTTAATTTGCTTATACAAAGTATCTATTTCATCTACTTTTGGTTTTCATGGCTTTAATTTTTTATTAGATGGGGGCTTTGGCAAGGGCTTTGGGCATGAAATTTCTAAAAAGAACTTAAATTATATTAGAATTAATAAAAATTTGAACGATATTATCAATCTTAGATAAAAATTATTTAAATTACCTTTGCAAAAAGGTAATGGGTTTTGAAGACAGGTTTTGAAGAACTGGTCATCATATTTCAAATTAGAAATTTAAAAGCTGACTAATGAAATTAAAATGGCATCTAAAATTTCAAGTGTTTCAAAACGCAAACTCTTATTTATGTATATCGAACAGTTATTAGCTAAGCCATCTTGTTCAATCAATGCTCCGTCTGGAAATTCGCTTTTATAAAAAACTCTGACAATAAATAAAAAAAAAAGTACCTAGTTACCTCTTAGCAATATTACAGGCGTATTCACTTTAATTAATTCGGATAGTGTTTTTTCAGTCAAAGGTTCCTAATAAAATTGTATGTATTTTAATTTCTATTTGCATATACAAGCATTGAGGAAAACCCTGATTGCTAAGCATTCAGGAAATCCTGATTGCTAAGCATTGAGGAAAATCCTGATTGCTAAGCATTCAGGAAATCCTGTTTGCTAAGCATTCAGGAAATTACTGATTGCTAAGAATTGAGGAAAAGCCTGATTGCTAAGCATTTTGGAAATCCTGTTTGCTAAGTTCCAGACAGGATTTCCTGAATGCTTAGCAATCAGGGTTTTCCTGAATGCTTAGCAAACAGGATTTCCTGAATGCTTAGCAGTAGGGATTCTTTGAATGCTTAGCAAGCAGGGTTCTCCTGAATGCTTAGCAAGAAGGTATACGCTAGCTTAATGCACGGGGCAATCAGAAAAGTTGGTCGATTGTAGTTTCTCGATTGGAGCTTAGCAATCTGAGTTTCTCGATCAGTTACGTATCGCAAAAGTTAATATCCTTTGGGTGATTCTACCAACTCCATAAAATCAGAGTCGCAACGCAATGAACGTAAACTTGATCAGCAAGCTGAATCATGAAACTTGAACATGAAACTACCCCCTTTTAAGGCGTTTCTCTAATATATGTGAATCTTACATCAGCCATGGAGTGTTTGCGGGCCTTAAAGACGTCGTCCCATCCATGCCTGCACATCTGGAATCAGTGTGTGTGTCCATCGAGCATTATCCTTTTCGTTGTTTTCCCATCGTTCCTGCCAGGCTTCCATAGATCTGGAGCGGGCGCGAGTGGTTGCCACTTCGCGGTCCTCCACGCTTTCAAAGATGAATTTCCGCTCCAGCGCTAGCAGTTCGATGGGTATGACCGAAGCCACGACCTGGATCGCCTCTAGGGATACCGTCTGGTATGCGCAGGCGATCCTCAGTGCCGCTTGCCTCTGTACAGACGATATTTTATGTCTGTACTTGGCAGTTTCCGTGGTCTTCGCCCAGACTTCTGATCCGTAGAGCAGGACAGAGTTGACGACTGACATCAGAAGCCTTCGCTTCCCTGGTTTGGGTCCCCCGATGTTGGCCATGAGCCTTGACAGGGAGGATGCTTCCGACGCTGCCCTTTCACACGACCTCTGAAATTGCTCCCAGAAGGTCAGCTTGTTATCAAGCTGAAATCCCAGGTATTTCACCGATGTTCTGGTTCGGATCGTGTGAGGGTTTCCGCCGTCGTCGATAATTACTTCGAAATCGGTGGGAACCCTTCGACGGGTCAGCAATATGATCTCCGTTTTTGGGATCGCAAGCTGGAGCCCGTGCTCGCCCATCCAGAGGTTGATCCGTCTCATGACTAGATTCAACCTCTCCTGGGTCACTTCAATGTCCCTGCCCGTTATGGTCAGGGCCACATCGTCGGCGTACCCGATCAGGGAAACTCCTTCCGGGAGGTGGACGCGCAACAAGCCATCGTAAAAGGCATTCCACAGGTCCGGTCCGAGAACCGAACCTTGCGCGATGCCTGCACTTAACACCCTTTCACGCCTGCCATCGAGCGTGTCGTAGAGCAGTCTCCGGTCCCGCAGGTAGTCCTTTAGTACGTTACCCAGATACCTAGGTATCTGGAAATCGTACTCGAGAGACCGGATCATGTCATCCCACCTGGCCGAGTTAAAAGCGTTTTTGACGTCCAGCGTTACCAGCAGGACGTCCCTGCAGTTTGCAGGCCCCCTTTTTGTCTCAGCCTCTACGGTATCCACGACGCGCCGGATGGCGTCTATCGTGGAACGCCCTTCACGAAAACCATGCTGCTCCTCGGAGAGACCACCGCCCTCCTCGATTGCCTTTCTGAGCCTTGCCCGGAGCATGCTCTCCATCACCTTACCAATAGTATTTAACATACACATAGGTCTGTAAGACGATGGAGAGTCCGGGGCTCCCCCCTTGCCCTTGTTCAAGAGCACGAGACGTGCCACCTTCCACTGCTTTGGAAACACTCCCGCCACCAAACACGCATTGAACATGCTTAACAGGATACCAGGGACCACTTTGACCGCTCTTTTTAGCACTTCCGCTGGTATCCCATCCGGCCCCGGCGCCTTGCCATTTTTCATGGCCTTTATGGCCTTGACCATCTCGCCTTTGCTGAACAGCGGCACTTCCTCCCTGGGTATCACCTCAACCGGGTTTTCCCGGATGGGCCTTTCAGGGAAGAGAGCATTGACGATCCGTTCGGTCGACACCGCGCCCATCATGTTGTCAGACCCCCGGTTCAACTTGCCCATTACGACTTTGTAGCCTAGGCCCCAGGGATCCTTATTTACATCTTCCCGTAATGCACGCAGACATCGAGCCTTGCTTTGGCGGATGGCCTTGGCCAGCCGGTGTTTGGCGTCCTTGTGTTCCTGCGAAAGCAAAGCAGCCTCAGGTCTGTCCCGTGCTCTTTGCGCCCTTCGTCGCGTCCTATGGCATTCCTTTCGGAGCTCAGCTATTTCGGGATTCCACCAGTACACTGGCTTTCTCCTTTTCCAGGGCCTGCGGCGAGGCATCGAGGCATCACAAGCCCCACGTAATAGAGACGTTACTTTCTTAACTAAGATTTCAGCCTCGTGGGGACTTGTAGCCCCTCCATGCCAAGCGGGGATGGACGCTGACTCGATTCGAAGATACTCCTCGAATCTGTCTTCGTCCATCCTTGAGACGTTCCAGCCCAGAGGACGCCTCCTGTACGGAGGACGTTGTGAGGCTCCTTCCAATACCCGGAAGGCGATGTAATGGTGATCACTACCATTGTATTGATCATCCATCACCCTCCAGTCGCCTATTTTCCCAGACGCAGCTTCTGTAGAGAAGGTTATGTCCGGGATAGAGGCACCCCACCCTGCCCTCTCGTAGGTGGGCTTGTTGCCTCTATTCTGGACCACTAGTTTGCATCTAGTGGCCATTTCGAGCACCATTCGTCCCCTGGGGTTGGTCGTTGGCATGCCCCATTCCAAGGCCCTGGCGTTGAAGTCTCCACCAAGGATGACGCCACCAGTCGCCGTTCGGACCGTGCTCTCGATGCTGGCCAACTTTGTAGCCAGCTCTTGCGAGCTGTCGTTTGGGGACAGATAACAACTTATATAAGTTATCTCCCCACACTTGGCCCAAACGTGGCAATTTCCTTTCCCTTTTTGGGTAAGGGACGTTTGGGCTCTACCTCGAAGCCATATGGCGCAGCAGTCGGTGTCATCGGAAAGCCAGTACTTGTGGTTCATGTTGTAAGATTGCTCGCTTAGTAAGAGGATGTTTGAATCCTCTTCGCGAGCAATCTGATCCAACAATGCACCAGCTTCCCGAGCGTGTCTCATGTTTCCTTGGAGAACCTGAATCATTTCCGATGACACCTGTTTCTCGCCACAGCCAGAGGCTCCCGGTAACTGGGGCAGTTTCCCTGTCCAGGATAGTGCTCCGTGGAGCACTTATCCTTTCTGGTCTTGCAGAGGAAGCACTCGGGCTTTTCCTTACTGCACTCTGTTCTCTTATGGCCATCTTCGCCGCACTTGAGACACGCCTTACTTCTGTCTAGGCCTTTGCAGACATACTGGCTATGGCCATAGCCCAGACATTTGTAACAACGCCTTACGTCTGCACGAAGGCGCACTCTACTCGGCGCCCAGCCAATCTGGATTTTGCCCTTTTTAGCCAGGCGTAGAGCGTCTGCTTCCAGGAGGTCAACAACGGCCATATGGCTGGTTGTCCCTTTCGTTTTGAAAATGATGACTTCAAGTAGGTCACCATTTTCCATGCCAATAGCCTTGGCAACGGCCTCCTGTATCTCCTGCTCCTTCGTGACTCCATCCAAGTCTCGAACTTTAAGCTTGAGCATTGGAATCAGATCACGAACATTCGATTCAGGGCCCGTTACCGACTCCACTGCATATCTCAGCTTTTGGCGATCCTCAATGGCCTCCTACTCAATGAGGACACTGCCATTTTGAGTTTTTCTGATGCGGTGGACCTTCGTGCCAGATTCTTTGAGGTTAATGTTTCTCTTTAAATCGAGAAGCGTTTCCTCGTAAGTTTTACCCGCCGCTGCACACTGATTCAGAAAAAAAAAGCGGCAAAAAATTAGCTTCAAGCGAGGTTTTAATGAATTTCGATGCGGTTTGCGGCATTCAGTTCCTAAAAATGTGTATTTACCGAAAAGTACGGCAAGAATTTCTGATTATTTGAATTTTCACCCCTTAAGTACTTAAAACTACCCCTAAATAAGAGTTTTTTTATAACATTCATTTTTTGCAAAAATTAGTTACCAATCACTTTTAAAACTATTGTAAACATTAAAAATTGTGAATTTTCATGAATTTAAAGTAGAAGAATAAAAACTGCCCCTATTAAAACCCAATGTACCTCTGAAACTACTCAAAGAAATTGAGTTGCACATGCAAATAAGCCTTAGAATTGTAAGGGTAGTTTCAGAGGTACTTCGGGTTTTAATAGGGGCAGTTTTTATTCTTCTACTTTAAATTCATGAAAATTCACAATTTTTAATGTTTACAATAGTTATAAAAGTGATTGGTAACTAATTTTTGCAAAAAATGAATGTTATAAAAAAACTCTTATTTAGGGGTAGTTTTAAGTACTTAAGGGGTGAAAATTCAAATAATCAGAAATTCTTGCCGTACTTTTCGGTAAATACACATTTTTAGGAACTGAATGCCGCAAACCGCATCGAAATTCATTAAAACCTCGCTTGAAGCTAATTTTTTGCCGCTTTTTTTTTCTGAATCAGTGTGCGCTGGGGTAATCTGGAAGGCTTCCTTCCTTTTTCTAAACCTGCGCCTTCCCATCTTGGAAGGAACTTTATCCTTATCGGCAGGTTCCTTTGCCTGTTGGGTCTTCTCGGCTCTGGGTTTATTCTTCCCTTTCCCCATAGTCTGCCAGTTTTCTGGTAGCTTCGGGGGTTGCGACTGCCTTTGTTGCTCTTTTCCGTCAGCCACTTGCGTTAGCTTAGTTGGCTGATCCGTCTTTTCGGGAGGGTTATTTCCCTGCTTAAGCTGCAGCCTTTTAAGTTTCTTCTGCTGCTTCTTTTCCTTTGTGGATCTATGCCTAGGGGCGCCCCTATCTCCATTGCTGTTGGAGGAGATCCCGGAGCTATCCTGTGGGCCGTCCACCTTGCTGCTGCTAGGTACCACCTTTGAGTCATCTTCCTTATTGGGAGGTTCTCCCCCCGCAGGTTGATTCTCTTTTGGTGGCTGCTTCACTTTATTTTGCTTCGGCTTCTGCTTTTGAAGTAGTTGTAGCAGACTTTCTTTCTTCTTCTGTTTCTGAAACAGTTTCTCTTTTTGTCGCCGCTCTTTTTCCTCCTGTTCCAGGCGCGCTTTCTCCTTCTTCCTCTGCTCTTGCTCCTTCTTTTGGTTTTCTTGAAGCAGCATTTTCCTTCTTTCCTCTTCCTGGAGCTGAGCGCTGTTCTGCTGCTCCTCCTCAGATTTAGCTGTATTGCTAGAGTTGCTAAGGTTTAAAGGAATTCTTTTCCTCGCTTGGTTTGACTCTGGGGAATTATCTCCAGAGGAAGGCGATCGGACCCTCTTTTCCTGTTGCTTATGTGCTGCTTTTTTAAGAGCAGACTCCATATCATGCGTTTCTGCATTGAGTCTCTTCGTTATTAGCTCAAGTTGGGCGAGCATATTGCCAAAGAGGCTTACTCCATTCTTAATTGGCATGCCGCAATTTTTCTGTTTTGTTGTACAGTGTTGTGACATGCTGTCATGGGCTTCCTTCATATCCTTGTGGTGTTTTTCCAAAGCCTGTATAGCGTCCTTCAAAACAGAGATGTGGTGAAGGAAGGCATTGGGTTTTTCGACCACTGCTTGATCAAAGGCCTGGTCTGTGTCAAGACTACCAGTGCCATATGCTAAGTTCCGCAGATATTTGAAGTTGTCCGCATAACTTGGTTCTTCAATATTCCCTGCACCTAGCGCAGTTAGTGGATGCTGAATATGTTCAAGCATAACGATGTCTTGGACTTCCCCCTGAAGTCCCCCCTGGACGGAAAATGGTGTTAAATCCGTCTCCATGCAAAATTTTTGGCCCTCCTCAGAATCCATGGGACCGGTGCCGGCCACCGGGGCTTTCACCCGATGGGAACCGACAGTTGAATTCATCACTCCTTTAAGTGAGTTATCAACCTGAGGTATACATGTTTTATCATTTTGCATATTTATTGTTAAAATAGCCTGTGTCGCTGGACTAAGCGCCCTTGGATAAATGCGGGTAAGGGTACCCTCTGTGCAATGTGAAAACCTGGAAAAAAAAAGAAAAAATATTGTAATTAGTGTACCTGTAATAAAGTGGGAAAAAGTGATATTCTAGGACCGGGAATTCAGACCCACAGCAATCTTCACCCTGAGTGCAAGACACAGGGGGGTGATCGTTGCAAGTCCTGCAGATTAGATGTCTGCTGACATAATACGATATTTTACCCGTCGTATTAACAGGATCCTCATAGGCAATTTCTAGCAATTGGCTAAGATCCCAGCGATGCACATAAAAGAAAGGTAATAAGTTACCTCTACAATGGATCACCAGGTAAAAAACAGCTCGTGCCGTTTCAGCATTTGATTTGCATTGCAAGAAAGAATGCGACATCCACCCAGACATCCGCTCCCGAGGCCTACACACCTACAAAATTCGATTAAATTTTATTAGGCTAGTCAAAGAAGCTCTGAACAAAAAGCATCTTTGACTAGTCATGAAGCAAGCGCCCCAGGGCTCACCAAAACAGGGATCCTAGGATCAGTCATGTCCGTGCCCAGCACCTACAGTTGTCAGTGTTTATCTGATAATCACCACTTCGAGCCTTACGTCCCAAAGTTATTGGCTGCAACACATATGTATCACATTTAAAGTAAACAGTTTTTTGTTTAGACAGAAACACATACAGCCAATCCCAGCGAACTTTTCAGATCTTTTCGTGGCTTTTTCTGAATCCCCCCAACAGACAGCAGGCGAAGGACAGACACGAAGGAGCCAGCAGCAATGGTGTCCTAGCTATATAGGGTAGGGTGACATTGCTGTGGGGCCCTGCTCCAGAGAAGCCCCAGCCATACGTGCCATTCTTCATACCAATACACCAATGTCTTTAGCATTAGTGTATAGCAGAAATTAAAATATTAAAGCTGCCTTTAGAGACATCCGAGTTAGAGGAAATGTATGCCCCACTCGCAGACGTCCTCATAGACAACGCACCCCTCACAATGAGTTCGAGGGCATCGGGCAAGAAGTGATTCCACCTAGCATCCAAAAAAAAAAGGAGTAAGGTGGAGTAAAAAAAAAAAAGAAACTATAACTAGTAACTGAAAGAACCACTTAGGATCTCAGCCAAGAGCCGTCGGCTGAGTGACGCACAGTTACGACGTGTGCAAGCCTCAGCCTTGGTGAGTAGGTGAACATTCGTGTGCAATTATGCGCATTAACAGGGTAGCCACGAGAAGGCTGTTCAATCCCACCTGGAGTTATCGACACTAAAGGACCAAACAAGTGGTCTGTAGCTTGTACAGCGTCGTGTCAATCGGTAACTCCTACCAGTCCATGGGACTATCCCATCTCATTCCAGCATGTCAGGTATTCACCAAAAAGGTTTATTTCCCGACCACCCCTTACATTATATATTAAAATATACAAAAAAAAAAAAAAAAAAAATTTTTTGCAAGAGTTTAAACCTTAAATGACAGAATGACTTCGAGTCTTTTCAAAAAAATTAATTAGAAACAAAATAGTGGCTCCGGAAAGAAAAAAGTCAATAAAAAGCCTAAAATTTTCGGACAAATTTAGCTGTAAAAAATTTTTTAGGACTTAAAAAAAAAAACAGTTTGTCAAGTATATATTTTTTTAATTACTCAGCAATTTATGAGTAAAACGGTAAGGTAGTTATTGCGCAATCATGCACACCGATTTGAAAAAACCTGTTTCGAGAAAAACACGTTTAAAGTTTCAAAACAAATTTTTCGGTACTTTTTTGTTAATTTTAATGATTAAATTAATTTTTGTTTTAATTTTTTTTTAAATTAATTTAGAAAAACTCATAGCAAAGAAATATAGAGCAGATGCATAAGAATCAGCCAAGTATTTTTGCAGATATGTTAAGTAGAAGGAATAAAAACGTTGTTTTTCAAAAGACCAAAATTTTTTTTTTGTTGATAAAAATGAATTTTTTTTTTTTTAACTTACCAGTCGTGCAATCCCGGGTGCATACCATAACCCTTCAGTTTCCTCGTATTCGACTTGTTTTTGACTTTTTTATTATATTTAAGAAAAAAAAAAAAATTGACCGCGCTCGCAAAATACGCTAAAAAGTATACTTAGAGTAGGAATTTTGAAATAATAATTTTTTTGCATACTTTTGAGACACATGAAGTGATTTATGCAAAAAAAATTTCGTTTTCCAAAAAAAAAAAATATAGTATAAGTACCCTTAATGGATGCACAGATCATTTTTTTACTCTATATTATAATTACATCAATTTTATTTTGTATTTTAGATATTGGTTGAATTTTCAACCATTTTGGTTGAACTTTACTATTTTTGGTTGAATATTCAACCAATTGGTTGAAAATTACTACTTTTGGTTGAATTTACAACCAAAGCAATTCTACCGTGCAGTTAATTAATTAAAAATTATAAAAAAATACGTAGGTATAAGCAAATATTATTGAAAAATTTTTCATGCTGAGAAAGACAAAACTTGCTTTTTTTTAATTATTTATTCTTATTATTAAATAAATCATTATTTGCTTTAGCTAATTAAAAAAAAAAAATTCGATTATAAAGTTTACATTATTACAAATTTTATCAAAAGAGGAAAAATATAAATCATGTAAAGTTTAATTTTCAAAATGAAGAAAATTAATTTGTTTCAAATAAATGCAAAATCTCCGCGCACAAAATTTTTTAAGCTCAACAAAAAAATGAAAATGTGCCAATAGACTCTCTTAAAAAAAAACTTACATTCACGATCTTTGGCTTCCCAGAAAAGACATAATTAATCTAGAGTTTAAAAACTCTAGCAAAAAATTATATTATTTTTTTCTTTTTAGATATTTTTAGGTGATAAAAAAATTGATTAAACTATTAAGCCTTTTCAAGTAAGCTTACTGCTTTAAGCTTACGCCGGTAAGTTCATAGCAGTAAGCTTGCCCAATATTAAGATTATCGTTAAGCTTAATATTTTTACTAAATATTTCAACTTTGTTTTAATTTGAATTATTATTATATTTAATTTTATATTTGTTATTATATTTTGTATTTTAATTTCATTAATAATGCCAGTTCCCAAGTCCAGATCTTTAATGGTCTCTTTTCAAATGACGACAAAATCGGCTTGGACAGACTTTTAAAATATATTTAAAATATATTTTTTTACGTCGATTTCTTCTTACTAGAAAAGAAGAATAGAAAGAATTTTAGACTAGAATTTTTAAATAAATAGTCATTTTTATCACTATCTTTGAAAAACGATATCTCGGAAAGTATTGAATGAAAAGAAACGAGTAAACATTTTTTTTTAAAATATAAACTTAAAGAAAATTTTTTAGACCTATAAAACAAATTTTCATGAATAATTACAATTTTAGCAATAATTTAAAAATTGGTCATTTTGGACTGAAAATGGGTCTTTAGTTTATTTGCTAAAATGATGAAAAAATTATTATTATCAAATTGCGTTTTACGGAGATTACAAAGTTACATTTACACCAAAAAGGTGCCAAAAAGATTTTTTCATTTTTATGTCAGAAACCGTGTTTTTCGTATCTGAGCCAACCCAAATTTTCAAAATAACTTTATAGGTAAATAAAAATTTTAAAAATAGATAAAAAAATCTGATTGCCAGGGAAAACCCACTCCAGAAGAAAAAAAAACTTTTCTTTTTGCGATGAAATTTAGCCAAGTTATCGTCAATTTAAGATTTTGCTCAAATTCGTCTTAAAAAAGATTGAAATTTTATTGAAAAATGCCTGTTTCTGAACTTTAAACATGCATTACTCGCTTGAATTTCATCGTAAAATAATAATTTTTTTTTAAATCGATGTATTTTTCCCTGGCAATTCATTTCTTTAAGAAAAAAATCATTTTTATTGACCAAATTTCAATTTTTAGGTCAAAAGCCTTTGAAAACTGTAAGTAGCAAGATTTACTTAACACAGTTTTTGACCTAAAAATTGAAATTTGGTCAATAAAAATGATTTTTTTCTTAAAGAAATGAATTGCCAGAAAAAAATTAATCGATTAAAAAAAAAATTGTTATTTTACGATGAAAATCAAGCAAGTAAAGCATGTTTAAAGTTCAGAAACAGGCTTTTTTCAATAAAATTTCAATCGTTTTTAAAGAATTTGAGCAAAATCTTAAATTGACGATAACTTGGCTAAATCTCATCGTAAAAAGATAAGTTTTTTTTCTTCTGGAGTGGCTTTTCCCTGGCAATCAGATTTTTGTATCCATTTTTTAAAATTTTATTTACCTAAAAAGTTATTCTGAAAATTTGGGGTAGCTCAGATACGAAAAACACGGTTTCTGACATCAAAGTGAAAAATTCTTTTTGTTACCTATCACCGATTCCTTGTTCACGATTTTTTTCGGTTTTCTGAAGGTTTAAACTATCTGAAACACATGGGTCATATAGATGTCCCTTCAAAATTTTTTTTTCAGTTTTTTGTCCAAGTTAAGTAGTAAGAATAAATAATGCCTCATATAAATAAAACGATTACTTGTTCCAATTTTAATAATGATCAAATTATGTAAATAAAATATTTATTTATATAAAATTTGTATCCTTTTTACTAGTGAATAATAAAATAAATAAAAGTTAAAAATAACAGATTAAAATAAAATGTAATATTTTGTTATTATTTTTAGATACGCTGGATATTTTTAATAAATATTTTAAAGTAAAATAAAACGATACATTATTCCAGTTAATAAAAATTATTTATTATTTAATGACGTTTCGTATGATATCATAGTTAGACACCTTTTCAAATCTTATGTTTAATTATCACAGAAGATTTATAAAAATATTTGTCTAAATATATTTTCTTAGTTATTATGCATATTACAACGTTTTGATATTTTTAAAACAGTTTTGTCAATAATCATTCCATCTTCCTTGAAAAAGATTACATTGTAATTGAAACGTTGGATTAATGTTTTTTAAAAATTAATAAACAACAAATTATGCTCGTAAAAGTCACGTTCTAAAATATTATTTTAAACTTCACTCCTTAAAATCGAGCGATAAATAAAAATTGAATAATTATTCAAATAAATTATAAATATATTTAGTTATATATAGTTATAAGCATTTTTAAAAAATTGTAAAATTGGCACTGTGCCTTCAAATTATTATATATCGATTAAAAAATAATTGAAAAAAGTAAAGTAAAGAAGTTTTGAAAACTTGAAGCTTGTGCAAATTTTTTCAGACCTTTAAAACCCGTTTTCGTCAGAAATTACGAATTTGGCAGCAATTTAAAAATTGGTCTTTTTTAGGAAAAAATGACCATTTGTTTAATTGGCTATAGAGATGAGAGAATTAGTGATAATAAATTGCAGTTTACGGCGTATGAAAGGTAATACTTGAATCAAAAAAATGGGACCAACCAGAAGAGTATTGGTTAACTTTCGAGGTTTTGGCGCTTCAGTTAAAATTACCAAAATACCCTATTTTATAACATTGAGCCCTGCGTTTCTAGGCCCAGATGGCCCAATGGAATGAACGGAGGGTAGTCGGCATGTTTTTTCGACATAACAGACTCATCCATAACCATTTGGTGTAATTTGGCGTTCCAAATGTATTGAACTCCTCTTTTTAGTCACTCTTTTTAAATTATATTAGAAATAGTTAGTTGAAAATCGTCATTAGGAATACTTTTTTTGTTACAACCAAAAGTTATAAATACAGATTTATCAAGGTTAAGAGTTAACTTATTAGCACTTAACTATAAAATAAATAAACGTCATTAAATAATAAATAACTTATATTAGCTAGAATTTACCGTTTTTTTTACTGATAAAATTAAGAAATTCCTATTATTTATAATGACGAATTTATTTTATATATAATCAAAGGAAAATAACATTTTTATTGTATTAATAATAATAAATTTTTCTAAATGAATTTAATGGCCCTTACGTACTCTGCTACTTTGTTCTAATTTTCAGGACTCCGTAGCATTTTCAGGACCGACCTCATTTTAGGTACACTGAAAAAAAAGTTTGGTCAGGATAACCAAATTTTGGTTACTATCACCAAATATTAGCGTATCTATAACCAAATATTTTGTTGATCAATTCTTAACCAAATTATTTAGTCAAAATTACCAAATATTCAGTAGAAATAACCAAAATAATTTTTTAAGATATATTAGGTTAAATATATCTTAAATATAATTTAAAATTGTAAAAAAAAAATAATAAAATATTTGAAATATCCTAAAATAATGTTAAATACTAAAAATATTAGTAAAAGTTATCAACACACCAAAATGTAAATCTAGATTTTAATAAACTTAAGTTTATATTATCATTATAGATATTAAAATATTGCGAGACAAATTACAATAACATCAAAAAATTTTTTTTTCCGCCTGAACGTGAAATTTTTTGTGAAATTTCAGCACGCGTTTGAAGCCCAGTAGGGCAAAAAATAGTGTAAGCACCATGGGCGAAATACATATCACTCGTGCTAGTGCTCACACTAGTGTCTAAACTTTTACGCCATACTTAATATACTATTAAACAGTTAAATTAATCAAACTCATTTAAAATTACAAACGAGAACCCGAAAGCATTTTTTTTGTATACTCATGGTAAATGCATTTTTTAACGAAAAACAGTTAATTATTTTTAATAATTTTCTGAGTTCTTACAAGAGTATACTTGAAAATGTTTTCAAAATTTGTTAATAATTAATTTGTTAACTAAAAATAAAATGTTATGGTCTTAATCTTGTTTGTTTTTTGAATTTTTTCTATTACATTATCACGGCATAACCGTAAAATTTTAAATTTATAAGCGCACAACAAAAACAATAGTTTAATGATAATTTTTTATTTAAAATTTTAAAAATTTAAAGATTTTATGAAATTTAATAATTTTTTCAAAAAATTAGCCACTATATTGAAAAAGATTTACTTTTTAATTCTTTTTTTATTTTAATTTTTTTTTTAAATCTACTAAATTTTTTGGTTCTGATAACCAAAATTTTTGTCATCATTACTAAATGCAATTTTACTCAAATTTTGGTTA
This sequence comes from Anagrus nilaparvatae, assembly GCA_022575985.1. Classification (NCBI taxonomy): domain Eukaryota; kingdom Metazoa; phylum Arthropoda; class Insecta; order Hymenoptera; family Mymaridae; genus Anagrus; species Anagrus nilaparvatae. The sequence goes on along the minus strand of JAKSXM010000231.1, from coordinate 25,344,530 downwards.
TCCTAATCATACACTTTTTTCTCAGTGTACGTTCAAGCACGGTGCATTTTGGGAAGATTGTATAATATTGTGTACTTTATTTCCAATTTGAAATAAATAAATAAATACATTTTATTAAAAGTTGTAGTTTTTAAATAACTTTGCTATTTGTTAATAAAGTTATATAATTTTGCTCCATATTATCAACAGAGTTGGGCAAATATGACAGAAATAAATTTTTTTTCCATATCCATATTCCATATTTTTTCATATATAGAATCCATATTATGGCACTCATATTAATATGGAGAAAAAAAATTATCATATTTGGATTTCATATTAATATGATATGGAATCCATATTAATATGATATGGATATGATATGGATATGAAAAAAATATGGAACCCATATGGAGGTCATTTAGGGCCCATGTTAATATGGTAAGCACGAATTTCATATTGATTTTATATAGGAATTTCATAGTAAAAACTTTGCTACTAGGGTGTTTTCGGGAAATCTTTTTTGAATTTTGTGAAAAATAGCGTGAAAACACCCTGGGAGCAAAGTTTTTACTATGAAACTCTTATATAAAATCAATATGAAATTCGTGCTTACCATATTAACATGGGCCCTAAATGACCTCCATATGGGTTCCATATTTTTTTCATATCCATATCATATTAATATGAAATCCAAATATGATCATTTTTTTTCTCCATATTAATATGAGTGCCATAATATGGATTCCATATATGAAAAAATATGGAATATGGATATGAAAAAAAAATCCATTTCTGTCATATTTGCCCAACTCTGATTATTATCAATAACATCGTTTGCAAGTGCTTTCATAGGATATCATAGGTAAGAAATAAAATCCTTTACAGATTAGAAATTATCATTTGTCTACCCTAGGTTAGCAATAGCAATCTTTTAACCAAAGGACTATTGGTTTCGACCTTGCATGCAGTTAAGCAGCCTGCTAAGGTCATTTTGTACCGTGGATTGCACATAATCTTTTCATCAATTTCAAGAAAACCAACTATTACTAACGCTTGTAAAAAAAATATTATTTCTTTTATTTTTGAAATTTGTGTGTCATGAACTACGTATATTAAGAGTAAGAAATAAATTCATTAAAAACTGTTTTTTTATATACGTACTTAATCTGCAAAATTATTCCAGATATGAAATATTAATTAATTAGTAAGAAAAAGATAAAAATTTTATTATCTATTATTATTTTTTTATGTATAAATTACATAAATTAAAACTGCTGTTATTAATATAACACATTTTATATTGTTTTATATGATAAAAATTTTATAATATCAATAATAATGTTGACGTTATTAACATTACAATAAAAAGTTTAAAAAATTTTATTTTTCCTTAATTTCAAATGGAATTAGTAATATTATTTCATGTGCTAACATTTTTTTTTATAACTATATATATTAATTCGGTCATTAGTGGACAATTGGAAACTGTATTTGAATGGAAATATATCGATTTTACTTGGGATTCACCTTTTCAAAGAAGTCAAGCTATTAAAGCAGGTCTTTATGATTATCGTCGTATTTTACCCTTAGACTTTGATAGAGCAGCAGGTTCGTAATACTTTTCTAGTTTTTTAATATATATGCTACACCCCAAATGTGTAATTGGCCATTTCATGAAATGGTCAAGCCCCTTGCTCTTTTGCTGTCAGTGGGTGTTATATTCTTTAATTTTAATAATTAATAACTAATAATGCATATTAATAAAAAATTTATTACAAGTCTAAATTAAAAATGTATTTATAATACTCTTTAATTTGTATTATATTTTATTTTTAATAGATAGTGTTTAGGTAAATTAAAAAAAAATAAATATTGTTTAAATTAAGTTTAGAAATTCTTAGGATAACACTTTTTACAAATTTTCAATGCTCAAAGTTCTTATTTTTTATTATTTATTTTTAAAAAGTATCAAAAACAAATGTTAATTTTGTCAAACAAAAATTAATTTTATCTATATAATTAAGGCTGCTTCTATTTACCCAGAAATTCTGGATAGATAACCTTGAAATTTCAGTAACTTTTTTTCAAAGATTTCACATATAATAATTAAATTTTTTTAAAAATTACATTTAAATCTTATAAAGTACTAAAAAAAATAGTTAATTTTTCAAAAAAAAATTTAATATTCAGTGCAGAGTGCAGAAAAGCAAACAAAACAAACCTCAATTTGAGGTTCAAAATATTTTTTTTTTTGTAAATGTGTGAGTGTATTTTACGTAAAAAATTTCTGGGTAAATAGACTTGTAAATAGTTTTAAGTATTAAATAAATATAAATTGGGTTTTTCATTGTCCGGATAACTATGGAAATAATTTATTTTTTCTGTACTTAATACCGGTCACTTGTTTTTAAAAATGAATAAATATTTCAGGTTTTTATAAATAAATAAGGTCCCACTTTGCGCTTGGTTTTCGAGTGAAATTGAAAAATGGATTTTAGGGAAAACGGTTAGAGATAATGGAAAGATTTTTTAGAGTTTATTAAATAAAGTATAAAAGCATGTAAAAAATTTTTTTTTATTAATTTTTTTTATTTTTAATACAAAAAATGTTTATTTTAAATTGACGTGTTTTTGCTGGAAGGGCCTGATGGTTCAGTAGATAACCAAAGTTTGGCAGCACCAAAAAAAAAAATTAAAAAAAAAATCATAAATAATATGAGTGTTGTTATCGTATATACTAAAATTTTCAAGATTGGCAAAAAAAAGTTATGCAAAATTTGAAAAAAATGTTATAAAAGGTAATTTTTTTAATGGTTTTTTTTGCAAAAAAATATAGAAAAAAATAAAATATTTGCAAACTTAGTATACACGAAAACTACACATGTGGACAGTATGTGGTAAAAATTTGGAGACAATTGGATAAGGCAATTTTCGGGAATTCACTGAACCAGGTATCAAAATGTAGTTTCGAGAAAAACGTGTTTAAAGATTGTTTTGTATATAGGGCGCAATGCGGGGCGATTTAGAAAAGGGGATTTAAATACGTTCGTATCTTTATAAATTTTTTTTATGTATTCTTAGATAGTTTTTGTATTAAAAAATAAAAATTAAAAAATTTTTGAAAACAAAAATTTCCCCAAGTGGGGCCTTACTTTAAAATAATTTTTACTGTCTCAAATAATTAATTTAAGGTGTTTAATTTATGGTAGAATAATCTATTGCTTAGTTAGAGACCAAAATGAATAAATTAAATGAAAAATAAAATGAAAACTTGATAACGGTTATATGCCATTTTGAGTGCATATTTTGACACGTAATAATTATTAGCTATTTTTTAAAATTTAAAACCTTAAAAAAACTAATTCTGTGAATATAAACGAAAAATTCAAACATTCTTTTAAAATTAAACAACATTTTTTTTAAAATTAAAATATAATATTTTATTTATAAATTTATAAACATCACTGTCGGGACATTTGGGCTGTCCGGCTAACTCGTAACGTTACCTTAATAATATAATAAAAAACAGTGTCGTCATTAGTACGTCATCGCCACTGTCCCAATTGTCCCCACTGTCCCCACTTCATATCAATTTTTTTTATATTATTATTATAATATTATTTATTATATTATAATACTTTAATTTGTATCATATTTTATTTATATTTGTCTGACGAATAATATTGACTTTACTTTTATTTTATATTTTTAATAGATAGGTAAATTAAAAAAATAATAATAAAATAGAAAAAAACTAATAGAATCAAAAAAACACTATTTATTAAAAATAAAATATAATATACAATTGACATGAATTTACATCTCTGTTGTTACTGGCGATAATGGCAATGACGTACTAATGACGTCACTATATTTTTATTATAAATGCGTGTATTATATTTTTTTTAAATATTTTTTTATTATTTATTTTTTTTTTTAATGTACCTAAACACTATCTATTAAAAATAAAATATAATACAAATTAAAATATTATAATATTTATTAATAAATAAATAAAATTTTTAGTTTAGACTTGTAATTATTTTTTTATTAATATGCATTTTTAATTATTAATTATTTTGAAGAATATATTACCAACTATTAAATATATAAATGTTTTAACATGGAACATGTTTATAGAGAGGGGGTATTCAAAACTTGAAAACTTGAAAATTAAGGGGGGGAGGTCAAATTTGTCCTATTTAAGGAGGGGGGGGGGTTAAATAAGACTTAGAATAATTAGTAGACTTTGAAAAATTTGGGCTTAATGACTTAGAGTAATGCAGGTTTATGGACTTGGAATAATTCAAGTTTAGGGATTTGGAATAATATCGATTAAGGGACTTAAAAATTTCAGTAGTATAAAACGTTTTATCTTTTTTTGACTTTTAACATGGAAAATGTTTATAGGGAGGAGTAATCTAGAAATCTGAAAATTAGGAGGAGGATCAAAGTGCCCGATTCCAGGGGAAGTAAATGTGTCCGTTTTACGAGGGGGGGGGGGGTCAAATTGGAGTAAAATAATTTAAATTTAGGGACTTAAAAATTTACAATATTTTACAATTTTATAAAAATTTTTTTACACAATTTCAAATTTAAAATGATTATTTATTAGAAGTAAAAGAACTAAATTTTTGGAAAAAAATTTTCCAAGGTGGCGGAGTTACAGCTGTTAAAAGTCGGGAATTGGCGAGGCAGATAACTTCAAATCTGCCAGAAAATTTTTTTGCAAAATTATAAACGCATTCTATAGTATGGACCTATGTGTTTTAAAATATTTTAGTTTTATGGCACCTTTTGGCCTATTTTACCTAAAGTCTAAAAAAATGGTCAATTTTACAAAAAACGTTCTCAATTTTGCAAAATTATTATTTATTTTTTTTTTTTTGTTAGGTTCATACATCAAATAAAAATGTGCAAATAATTTAATTTTTTGAACTTATATTAGACGCCCGAGATGCCCCGCGGCTTTTATGAGACACTGATTTTCAACAATTGAAACTCCGCCATCTTGAATAATTTTTTCCCCAAGATTTTGTATTTTTAGTTTTAATAAGTTAATTATTTTGTCTCCTTCATGAAAAAACCCTATCTGAAAAAACATAGAATTTCATAACCTTCACCCCTTAATATTAATTAATTAAACAAGCACTGATGATATAACCCGGATAGTACTTTTCTATACACAGATTGACTTAGGAGGAAAAAACAGCATTTTACGTATCAACCCTATTTTTGTCTTACCTTTTCTCTTTTTTCTAAAAAAAATTACGCGTACCATAAGCATTAAAAAAAAAATTTAATGATTTTCCGCTGGCCTTTAGTAGACCCCGTAGTATTTTCGCCTAGGGCCCCATAAAACGTATAGGACACGCTTTTAATAAATAAAAATTGCTTAATCAAAAACAGTCGAAAAAATAAAAAAAATGTTTTTCAAATTTTCTGAAAACAACCGCCTACTTAGCGATTTTTTATTATTTATAAAAATATCAAAAACTTGAATTGCTATATATTTATTAAATTAAAATAAAAGGGTACCTCAATACAGGATTTTTCTCCTTCAAATGATCATAAAAAACCAAGTAAAACTAAAAGTAATAAAAAAAACTTACATCAAGCCCAAATCAGGCCTTATGAAAAAAAAAAATATTATTTTTACAGTTTTAGAAATCAAAAGCTTCAGAAAATTATAAATTTTTACAAAGCTTCTTATAAAATTTGCGCGATGATTAATTCACATATTTGAATAAAATGAATCTTTGTTTACATAACAGAAAAAGAAAGAATAAATAACTTTGAACTTCAAACACAAATACAATTAAATGAATATTATTGAAGCAATTATAACTCACCTATTTGTTTTTGCATGCGAAAAAAGCCAAGATCTATGAAAGAATTTTAATCCAAAGTAGGCGTAAATAAAACAAGATTTCTTGAAATAGAGCAAAAAGATTGATGTAACAAGCCCTTATAGATGATAGGATTCGTATCACACTGTTTGATGCTATACAAAATAATTTTAAGTTTTGTGGTTTTTTTTTTTTATAAAATGTTAATTATTAAAAAACAAAAACAAAATACACTGCGTATAAAATATGAAATAAGGGTACGCCGTAAATAATGAAGAAAAATGTTTTTAAACAATCAACAGCTATTGTTTTCAATTTTATAACTATAAATTAACATAACTTTACGCTGAATAACATTAGCTACAAAGTACACGAGATGCACATGTTAGTGTATAAATAGAGGGCGCCTATTAGGTAACTCATCCTGATTGGTTCCACCTTTTTTCAAATTTAATTTTTTTTTTTTGAGATCAATTTTTATTTACCATGGCATTCTTAAGAAAGCATTATCTTTAAGCAAGAATTAAATAAAAATTAATTATTTTTTCTTTGGCATCACTTATTCTAGATGCGCTCTGTGTATAAATAGAGGGGCAATTTAAAAAAAAATTTAAGCATCTCTTTTTTTTATATCAAAAATTTATAAAAAAATATGATTTTTTTCTTTTTTGAAGGTATTTATCGAGTGCAGTATATAAGAATTGTAAATAAAATTGACCTTTTTTTCGAGTATATTGACGTTTCCATTCCTAATTTGGGATCCTTTTCAAAATAATTTTTACATATTTACATACATCCTAGTACTCAAACTATTCTGAATCCCTAAGCCCGTATTTTTAACATGGAACATGCTTATAGGGAGGGGGTACTTCAAAAAACTTCGAAAATTAAGTGTCAAATTTGTCCTATTTAAGGGGAGGGGGGGTCAAATGATACTTAGAATAATTAGTTAAGTATATATAAATAAATAAAATACTTTTAAAAGACTTTGAAAAATCTGGGCCTTAGGACTTAGGATAATACAGGTTTATGGACTTATAACAATATCGATTTAGGGACTTGGAATAATTCAGGTTGAGGGACTTGGAATGATTCAGGTTCAGGGACTTGGAATAATTCAGGTTTAGGGAATCAAAATAGTTAGGGTTTAGGTATTATACCTAGTCCTCTAGATGGTGGACCAAAAACATAAAAAAATGAACTTTCAACATTACAAAGGGCTTTTTGGAGGCAAGAAAAATTAATTTTAGGTGGAAAATATTAAATTTTTTTACCTAACATATTTTCCGCTTCTCTAAGCTGGTGAATAAAAAATATTATTTACTTAACTTTATACATTACAGGAGAGTTTCAAAGGGTAAGTAAAATATATTTGAGGTAGAAAATATTAAAATTTCCACGCAACATATTTTCTGATTTTCCAAGATGGCGGGCTGAAAAACATACAAATATGAATTTTAGACATTACAAGGGGGTTTTTTAGGGCAAGAAAAATGAATTTTAGGTGGAAAATATTTAAATTTTTATACTAATTCACCAAACTTAAAATAATTCAAATATTAATATACTTATTTTAGGTATTCCGGTATTCATAGTGCAAGTTTTTCGGTTTTTTTGCCCACAATCTTGGAAAGTTGGAAAATATTTTGGGTTAAAAAATTTAATATTTTCCACCTAAAATTCATTTTCCTTGCCCTAAAAAACCCCCTTGAAAAATTCAAAGTCCATATTTGTAAGTTTTTCGGTCCACCATCTTGGAAAATCGGAAAATATGTTAAATTGAAAAATCGAATATTTTCCAACTCAAATTCATTTTTCTTGCCCTCAAAAAGCCCTTTGTAATGTTGAGAGTTCTTTTTTTAATGTTTTCGGTCCGCCATCTCGGAAAATCGGAAAATATGATGGGTGGAAAATTTAATATTTTCTACCTCAAATTCATTTTTCTTGTTCTCCGAAACCCCCCGCAATATAGAAAGTTAATTTGTTTGTTTTTTAATCGACCATTTTAGAAAAACGGAAAATATATTCGTGTGAAAAATTAAAAATTATACCCCCAGGGTATCAACTTCTATCTGTAAGGGTCATTTTCATCCTGAGGGTCTTCCATTAACCTATTTATTTCCATAAAATACCTTATGGTTAACCTACTGGTTAAACCATCATGGTTTTTTTTGTACGTCATATGCATTTATATGCATCTAACGTGCGCTGCGCCGTACGCATTTGCTATACGCATCCATTGAAGACTCTGCCGTAGAAACGAAACAAAATAATCTTGACTTGGTGGTATTGAGTGCGTCACATTATTATGCGTTTATACAATCTAACATGAAATTTGAGAAAATGACGGGTGTTAGTTACCACTAACAATCAGGCAAGAATCCTTCGTGGGGAAAAAGCTGAGTGAAATTTAATTGAAAGTAACTTATAAGTTTGAATTACCTTGAGATAAAAAGGCGTAGAGGAGTTAAAGCAAGGATGGGTACTAATTTTACAATTTGGATTTATTAACTTTATATTTAATAGATATTATTCTAATTTGAAAAAAGACTTTTGAAAAATTATATTCATAAAGCAACTACGTATGTGTTTCTCGATATTGCATAGTTAATTTTTAGAGAACGGAATTGGATTCTTTTGAGGACTTCTTGAGGAATTCTAATAGAAAAATGTTTTTGATAAATTAATAATCGTTTATGAGGAAAAATAAGAATAGTTAGTTTTTTTGAAAAATTTCACTAAAAAACGAAAATGGTTGCTAAAAATCGAGTATTGAACCTAAGGAACTAAAAATTGACACGGAGGCTTATTTTTAGCAGTACTTTCGGGAAAAAAATACTTTGGAACAGATTTTAAGACCTGGCCATCAGTTTGAAACTCACTAAATTTTAAAATATCAGACTATTTAAGAGATAATTTTTCATTATTTTGAATAAAGTTAACAGTTTTACCAACAAATTTGTCTACTAAATTTTTTTTTTATTTTTAGATGGAAGAATATTTGTAACACTTGGTGGATTCGACGGAAATCCTGCAAGTTTAGCTACTATATCAAATAAATTGGGGGATTCAGGTCCTTTACTTACACCATATCCTAACTGGTCATTATATAATACCGGATCTTGTAATGGAATCACGAACGTTTACAGGATTGCTGTAATTTTATTTTTACCTTTAATTTTTAATGTTCCCACGTAAAAAGATTAAGCTTACCATTAAGCTTAATTTTGGGCAAACTTACTCGTAAGCATAATTAACCTAAAAAAGCTTAAAAATTTAAGCAATGTTTCGAAAAACAGGTTTAATTATTAAACTTTTTTAGTTTAATTAAACTTATTAGTAAGCTTAATCTTTTTACGTGGGTTTTAAAGTTAAAAATTAAATTGCTGAATAATTAAATATATTTAACAGATAGATAAGTGCAATCGTCTGTGGGTATTGGATACTGGATTTGGAGAAGGACAAAGAAATATTAGTTGCCTTCCTCAATTACTAGCATTTAACCTTTACTCTGATGCGTTAATATTGCAAGTACCTATTCCTAAGGAGATTTCAAAAAGTTCTAATGGTATAACTTTTCTAGCATTTCCAGTTGTCAGAACTATAGGAGAAAGCTGTGAATACACTGCTGTAAGAAATACAAATTTATTAAATAGTAGTTATAGAATTTTTTAATGTCTAATGAACCACTGATATGTCATTTTGTGTGACTCCAAGTTACACAGAATAGACAAACATGAATATAAATTTTGTTATTTATTAAGAATTTACTTTTTGAATACTTACATTGGATTACGAGTAAGTACTGTAGTTATGAGGCATTAAATGACTATACCTAATTAATAATTAAAAAAAACTTAACCAACGAATAAAGTTTTGCAAGTAACGTACGTAGAACGTGTTTAAATAAATGATCTACATTTTTAAGTACTTATTAATTAAAATTTTCATTAATAAATTTATTTATCGTTAAAAGTTGTGCTGCGTGTTTGAAAAAAAATGAATTGAAAAATTGAAAAAATGAAATGAACATTTAGATTATTGGCCAATTTTGCAATAAATTATTAATAACAAATAATTTACCACGAATTTGGCAAATATTTTGAAAGAATGCGTCTTGATAAATAAAACCTCAAATAATGAAAAATAATAAAAATCTTGTTTTCTTTTCTAAATACCTAAATAACGTAAAATAATCAATTTTACGGCTACTTCCAGATAAGTACAGACATTTTTGGCACATTTAGCTCCGGAAAAACTAACCTAGGTCGTAGTATCCGAAAAGTTCACCGATCAAAAAACTCACCGATTCCCGTTTGAATTAAAACTCTAGGCCATAACAGGCCCCCGAAAACCTAAAAAAAACGTTTTTCTAAGGGTTTTTTAGACTTTATTAAATCCAGCAAACAGATAATATTCTGCTCGTAGGCAAAAAAACTTAACATTTCAACACTTTTTAAGAAAAAATTTTTTGGGGGCCTTTTGGGCCTTCTTAAAAATTTGAAATATAATTTTGAATTTTTCGAAAATCAGTTTTTTGAGCAAAATAAAAATTCACCATCCTTAAATTTTTTTAGAAACACTTTTGAATACCCTAAAGTTCAAAATCTTCTACCACCGTTTGTCCACGCTTTTTCAACTACTATGAAATTTTAATTTTAAACAGTTTATTCTTGTATCAAAAATGCAAAAGCATAGTTATTAAACTGATTTTTAGCTACCATTCTGAAGTTTGAATCGTGATATTCTGTCACTGCCGTTTATCCGCACTTTGTGCATTTAAAAAGCAAAAACGCCTAAGGTCCATCCTACAATCATCTGGTAAACTCTTGCGGTACAACAAAAGAGGCTCAAGCCAATGGTGCCAACTTTACATAAAATAAATACGCATGTTTATTTTAATCTATTATTTAGTTTCTATTGGCATCGCTACCTTGTTGGCCTCTTTCGTTGTATCGCAAGAGTTTATCGGATGTAGAATGTACCTAAGTGCTATATCTATAGATTGTTCAAGCAAAATATTTTAAAGAGAATATATATATACGGTTGAGCATAAGGTCCTCATGTTTTAACTTAATTTTGTTGATGTGAATTCTTTATTGCATAATGTACAATGATATTTTCTTTACTTTTTTAAAGGTATACATGGCTGATACATTCGGACATGGAATAATCGTATTCGAAGAAACAAACGGCGTATCATATTTATATCGGGCTGAACATTCGTCATTCAAGCCAGATCCATCTGCTTCAGAATTTTATAACAACCAAGTTGGCATTAATTTTTCAGGTTCAGGAGTTATGGGACTATCATTATCGCCTGTTTATTTTAAAAATGAAAATCAAATATTATATTATAGACCATTAGCCTCGTATGGACTTTATGCACTAAATCCGAATGAATTGAAGAATGGCGGCCATAATTTACATTTCACTGGAACTGAAGATGCGTTAGGAAAATCACAAGCAATCGGACAAGCTTTCTCTTCAGATGGTACATTATTTTTGGGATTTTCATCTGAGTATGCAATTGGTTGTTGGAATAGATATGTACCTTTCAAAATCGTAACTAAAATAATTAATTTTTATAGTTCTTATAGTTATTCAAATTTATAATAAAGGATTTTTAAAACTTTTCTTATTAGGAAACCGTCGAGCAAAATGATAAATTGGAGTATATGAATTCAATAAAAATTTTTCCACCATCTATTACAAAAGGATCAGAAGAATTATGGGTTTTATCAAATAGATTTATTAGATTTCTTTATCAAAAACTTGATTTTGAAAATGAAGTCAATTTTAGAATAATGAGAGCTACTGTAGAGGATTTGGTTAGAGGAACTAATTGTTATGCTCCTAAAAAAAATCAAACATAATTTTTTTTACATGGGGCTGAAGCTTCAAGTAAGCACACTTTTTTAAACTTGTTAATTTTAAATGCGAGTGACAAGGAATTTCTCACACAATCGGACAATAAATGAAACAATAATGTGACATTTCGTGTGCCGTCTGCATACCTTTCCAAACATATTAAATAAATAACAATTTTATATAAAAAATTAGTATATTAATAGCAATGACTACATGTATTTTTTTTTCTGTGTAAGAACAAGTTGTTCTATAATACCAAAGTTTGTTATTTAATTTTTTAATGGATTTTTCATATATTTATATATTATATTGCTTATTATTTAGTGTAGTTTGGAAAGGTGTGCAGACGACACACGTAATGTCACATAATTGTATCATTTATTGCCCGCTTGGTCGAGAAATTCCGTTCATTCGCAATTATTCAAAATTATGTGCGAAAAAGTCAATAAAAGCAATTGTTAATTTTAATAAAATTTCATTGTAAATTATAATAATGTTTTAATTTACTTTTGTGTCAAGCGAATTTTTTTTTAGTTAAGCTAATTGGATGACTTATTAATTGGATGCCGTAAAAATACGTTAAAACGTTTCATTAAAATAAAAAATTTTATAAATAAAGTAATAAATAGTTGTGATTCATTTTTGTACAAAATATATGCACATTGTATAAATGTAAATGCTTTTGACGATGTATCACATGTGATACATCGTCAAAAAAAATTTAATGACTGCGCAGTCATTAAATAAACAATTCAAATAATCTTTTATAAATCAGAATATAAAAAGATGATAAAATTATTTTAATTAGCAAAAATATAATAATATATTTTGCAAAAATTCTTGTTATTTATAATTAGCAATGTTAAGGAAAAGTAAATTGATTACATAGTGAGTCTAGTGAGATTAGATACTTGAAAACAGGAGTTTTGAACGTTCTTAGAAACTAAAGATATCTGACATCAGCAGACAAAAATTTTCAAATAATAGTACCATGGAATTAAAAAAATCGAGTCCCACAATCCCTCAATTTTGGTAAAGTTTCTTTGGATCTTAAAATATCACGAGCATTATCGCTGGTTCTTTTGTTTTTGAGTACTCTGTCTGAAAAAGTCGTACATAGTAAAAAGTGTAGTAATTTTACTACAAATTTAAATTTATTGACATTTCACCCAGACATCCATGGTAGAGCTGCTTTTCAACCACTTGGTTAAATATTCAACCAAATCAGCTCTACCATACGGGAGTCTGAGTGAAATGTCAATAAATTTTAAATTTACTAAAAATGTAGTAACATTACTACAAAATAGTAAAATTACTAAACGATAGTAATATTGTGTTCATTATTTTTTGCTGTGTAAGATTTTATATGCTATACCTATATTAATAGATATATTTATTACTTTACATTATATAAAAGTGGAATGTATGAAATACTACACAAATCACCGATTGGGCTGAAAATTATAAATTTCAAACGTTACTGAAAAAGATCTCCAGCACAATATTTTTTATCACTTAGCTCCATATCTATTTCCTAAAATCTCCGATTCCAGAAAGGTGTAATACAAATATTAACCTTTACTTAAAAAACTAATTTTATTATTACTATTTTTTAACCCTCAGAAGCACGGGTGGGGTCCAGCGGACCCCATGGTAGTTTTAAAAAACATGGCATTATCCTGAATCTATAATGGCACTTCCTGTATATGTTTGGTAATTCATTTTGGTAGTTGTATTACTCATCTACAACTATAAAAGCCCCAGAAATTTTCGTGTATTGGTTGCATGTAATTTGAAAATTTTTTTGGGGGTCCGCTAGACCCCCGCGTGTAGTTACGTAATATTTTTTGCTTTAAAAAAATTGTAATTTTGTAAATATTTTTAAATTATCTGATTGTTAAATCAATGTTTTATAAAAATTCAATAAAATAATGTTCTTTAAATAATTTAAACATTGCAAATATTGCCCAAAACCTATTTGGTGAGAGAATCGAAAATTTAATGCATAAAGTTCAGAAAATGCAATGGGCAAAGACCACACTTCGAATATACACTTAACGTTATAAAAAATATGATAAAAATGTGTTTCAATATTTGTGGAATTAATTCATCATTTATTTTAAAAATTTTTTAAACAAAAAAAGTATTTTTATAAAAAAAAATATGCATATAGACATTTACAAAAAGGTGTCATTTTAATTCAAAGGAATAATTCACGTTTTTTTTAATTTAAAATTTCTTTAAAATTTACCCCTTGGTATTTCCTGTTTAGTGGTTAAAAATTTGTTTATAATTTTTTAAACCAATTTTATTGCTAATTAAAAAAATCACCCTTTTTATAATGACAAGAAAATTTCTTTTTTTTATATCTCAGTTTTTTATTTTATAATCGCACAATTGAACTCTTCTGGGTTTTAAATAAAAAAAAAGAAGCTAATTTTGGACCAATTTCGAAAGAGTTATAGACTTACAAAGTCGCTAGGGTCCGCTAGACCCACCCCCCCCCCCGTGCTCTAACGTTTTCGAAAGGCACCCGTGCTGCTAAGGGTTAATTTAAGCTTAGAAAATTATTATGATTCAGCTGTGCGAGTCTTTCCTTCCACAAAATTGCGTTAAATTATCCGAAAAATTAATTACAGATAATGTACTATACATCATCATCATATATGTATACATCATCTGCAGTTCGCTTTTTTTACTAAAAGATACTAATTTTTAACTTTTGAGCTATGATTTTAAGCATAAAATATTCTTAAGACATTAAATTAGACAATTTTTAAGCCTTAAAACAAGGGGCAGTCTACTTGTCATACATCATAAAAATTAACAAAATTTAAAGTTGAAAAAAAATTTGTGGCTAAAATGTGACAAAAAAGCCTTTACCGTTCCTATCAAGAACTTGGTGTTTTCAGCAAAATAAGTGCATGGATTTCTATTCTCTTTTTTTTAAAGTTTGTATTTCAATTAATTTTATATGTGGCAACATTTATATGTGCATTTCTACGAGAAAATCATAGACATTGTCTATGGAGAAAATCCTTTTTATGAGCATCAAAAATGAAAAAAAAAATTTACGAGGCCGCGACTGTCACGATGATTTTCTGGTAGTTTGGACCCTATAGAATGCAAAAAAAAAACGTGAACACGAAATCGGCGATGGGTGCCAAAAAGATTTTGCCAGTTTTATGTCAAAATCCGTATTTTTCGTATCTGAGCTACTTCAAATTTTCAAAATAACTTTTTAGGTAAATAAAATTTAAAAAAATAGATAAAAAAATCTGATTGTCAGGGAAAAACCACTCCAGATGAAAACAAAACTTATCTTTTTACGAAGAAATTAAGCCAAGTTATTTTCAATTAAGATTTTACTCAAACTTGTCTTAAATATGATTGAAATTCTATTGAAATAAGCATGTTTCTGAACTTAAAATATCAATTACTAGTTTGATTTTCATTGTAAAATAATAACTTTTTTTTAATATCGATTAATTTTTTCCGGAATGTTCATTTCTTTAAGAAAGAAATCATTTTTATTGACAAAATTTTAATTTTTATTTCACAAACCTTTGAAAACTGTAAGTAAAATTTATTTAACACTGAATTACATTGGTTTTTGACCTAAAAGTTTAAATGTGGTAAAAAAAATGATTTTTTTCTTGAAGAAATGAGTAATTAGAGATAGAGTAAACGAATAAAAAAAAAAAAATTAGTATTTTACCATAATAATCAAGCAAATAATGCATATTTTATGTTCAAAAACAGACTTTTTTCAATATCTTTTTTAAGACAAATTTGATTAAAGTCTTAAATTGACGATAACTTGGGTAAATTTTATCGTAAAAAAAAGTTTTTTTTTCTTCTGGAGGGATTTTTCCCTAGCAATTTTATCTGCCTAAAAAGTTATTTTGAAAATTTGGGGTAGCTCAGATACGAAAAACATAAAAGTGTCAAAATCTTTTTGGCATCCATCGCCGATTGCGTGTTCACGTTTTTTTTTTCATTCTATAGGGTCCAAACTACCAGAAAATCAAGGTGATAGTCGCGGCCTCATCCATTTTTTTTTTCATTTTTGGTGCTCATAAAACGTATTTTCTCGTAGAAATGCACATTTAACCTTAAATTAATGCTTTGGATGCTATTTTAGTTTTATAAATGGTGAAAATTTTCTTATTCATTCACAAAATCATAAAAAATCTTTGTTATACCTCAAAAAAATGAAGTTTTTAACACAGTAATAAAAAATTTTTAAATTTACTAATTTTTTATGACAATAACAAGTTGATCCTTTGATAAAAAAAAATTTTATTTTATGAATTCTAAAAATTACAGCACTAAAACAAGATTTTAATGATATTTTTTATTAATTAAATCAAAACATATTTATTTTAATTTATTTATTGATCCTTCTTTTAACAACTTGTTTTTGTATAATTATATTATTTTTTTTTAATATATTTTTTCAAAACAATGAAATGAGTCATATGTATATAGAATGATACATTTTACATTTTAGACATTTGTATAGCTTTTCACCACTATGAGATACCAAATGATTTGTGTAGGCAATTATACTTACTGGAGGGTTTTGCAAAGCCTGGTTTAGCAACATTCAAAAAGATATAATGTTCTAAATTAAGTACCTAGTTTTTTATCAATAATCTCATTTGTATTTGTAAAATAATTGCATATTTTGCAAGTAACTTAATTTTAATTTTCAGTAATAAACTTAAAATATGATTTTATTAAATAAATATATTATTAAATTAAAACATACCCTTTTATGAAGTATTTTCGATAAAAAATGTAAACAGCGGTGTTTTTTTTTGAATGATTGGATTGAATTATTATATTGCTTTGGGAAGCCTTACGAGCAAATTGATAATTTTATTTATGAACTTAGTGCTCCAAAAAATATCACCTAAAAAATAATAAAAGAACAATATAGTTTGATAAGCATTTTTTAATAAAAGCATGAAAAAAATAAATTATTTAATTGTTTCAATGCGGTAAAATAAGTTTATCAAATGCATTTAGTTAATTTATTTATTAAATATTGCTTACAAATCTCGTGTTAAAACTCCAAAATATTATGCCATAAATTGAGGTTATAATATATACTGCAAAAAAAAAAATTTGTTGCTTGTGCTGATTATTACGTTGTTGACTAAATAGTCCTGTCGCCAGCAATGCTATTTAACGCCATAAAATCCCATAAAAGTTCCATGGAAAAAAATGGGTGGTATATATGTTTTTTGACCCGCTAAACACGAATCCGGGGTCTATTTTGCGAAATTCGTGGTTAATTTTTTTTTATTAACAAATTATTGGCCAATTTTGCACTTTTAACTCTCTTCCATTAAAGCTTAAGCAATTTATAAACTTTAATAAGGAGAGTAAAAGTTGGTCTAATTATTTAAAAAAATTGCTAGCTATAACCAAATGTTTATGTCGTAGGGAAGTAGAGAAATCTGTGATTTGGCCAAATCCCTAGTGATTTGGTCAAATTGTACGTAGTAGACTAATGGAAGTTTCGATCGCCTACTTCCCTGAAATTTTTAGTGAAGTAGACGAAAATTATAGCTATTGTCTACTACACCGATAGCCTTTAGGGAAGTTGATGAATCGTCTACTTCACTGATATAAACTCAGTGGAGTAAACTAATTTATTTTATTTGTCTACTTCACGGATAGCTCTTAGGGAAGTAAAAAACGAAGAGAATTTGGTGTTTATGCCTTATAAATTTTATTGTATAATAAAAAATAATTGCAAAAAAGGGAGTTACAATTTTTAATTAATATAAACATTCCTTTTTAAATGTCATTTACATTTTTTTTTAAATTTTATTTATTATTAAGACATGAAAGTCCTGTATGACATCGATAATTGCACGGGATTCCTGACTTAAAACATTTGCAACTATTAGTGCCGCATTATTTTTTGGCTGATTTACAGTTGCATTTGCGGAAGCCTTGTCCACCAGTCATAGATTGTTGAGTAGTATAGCTTCACATAAAGGAATTAAAATATCTTTAGGCACTTCGGAAACTTGAATTAGCTTTAAATTACATTTATGCAAATCGGTTCTCGGAAAATATCCGTTCATGACACCGTTTTTTGTTCCGATTTTAAATAAATCATTCTTTTTGTCCAATACGACGCATCGTATGTTGAAAAAATCTAATGGCCAATAAAATATTAATTATAAATAAAAATAAATACCATTTAAATCTTAAACATTAAATATGAGAAAAATTTTATGTTTTTGTATTCGTCTTCACTTTGCTATTTAATCAAGTGGTTCATCAATACTTGAAACAGTCTACAAATGGAAATATATTGATTATATATAAGATTTACCTGAAGATAAAAGCAAAATAATATTAATAATGGACTGTATAATTTTTCAAACATTCTTCCAATGGACGTCGATGTTGATATTTGTGAATATAAGGATTATAAATTATTTATTGATTATTATTCTAATTAAAATTTTATTTTTTTTTGTTTATTCTGTTCATGCACCGTAAAAAGTAACTTTCTTATATTAACAAAAAAATTAGAACATTTCCGAAAATTTAGTAAATTTTCAAAAAAATTTGTAAATATTCGAAAAAAATCATATATTTACTAAATTTTGTATATTAACAAAAAATTAGAGTATTCTCGATTTTTTTTTTGTGAATTCGCAAGAAAAATTGATAATTTACAAATTTTTTTCGAAAATTTACAAAAAATAGTTGTAAATTTCCAAAAAATATTTATAAATTTGCAACTTTTTTCGTAAATTCACTAAAAAAAATCGAGAATTCTCGAATTTTTCGATAATATACTAAATTTAGTAAATTTACGATTTTTATCGAATATTTACAAAATTTTTTGAAAATTCACTAATTTTTCGCAAAAATTCTATTTATTTTGTAAATCTAAGAAAGTTACTTTTTACAGTGTGTTTATGAATCTCCTCTTTAAATAATTTTTGCAAAAATATTATTTAGTTATACTTGGAAGAGTCTTTATTACGATGCTCGGAGATTATGGAGTGCCTGCAAGGTTAGGAGTTGTTACTAATGAAATGGGCCCTTTAGGTCCACTCATTGCACCGTACCCTAATTGGAGTTGGTTTCGAAACAATTTTTGCAAAGAGATACTTAGCGTTTACAAAATCGCTGTTAGTTATCCTATTTTTTTATACATTTCAAATAATAAATAATTTTTTTTGAAAATTTCTGTGAATTTCTTAAAATTTTTTTACTTTTTTCTTTTTCTGACCATTGGAAAACTATCGATGTCTTGCTTTAAAAACTGTCTTGGAGATTTTTATAAATACTTCGATGTACTTCAGGAAAAGTGATTTAATGTAAAATAAATGTAAAAAATATAGTATAATTTATTTTTTAAAGATTGATAAATGCAACAGACTATGGGTTCTAGATACGGGAATTATAGAAACCAATTTACAAAGGATTTGCTCGGCTCAAATATTTGTATTTAATCTGGAAACTGACTATTTGATTGATTGAAACTGACTATTTGAATACTTATACCTTATGAATTAGCTCAAAACGGATCAGGGTCGGGACCATTATCAAATATTCTTGTAGAAACAGAAGGGACGGATTGCCAATCAACGAAGGTATCCTGAATGTTTTAAACCTTATTTTCAATAAAATAATTACTTTGTATTTTAAAATTCAAGGCATATGTGTCAAATGCTTTAGGGGCAGCTATTTTGATATGGCATAACGGAGTATTAAGACGTTTGAAAAAAGATACATTTATGCCTAAACCATCAAGAAATAATGTTACTATTGCTCAAAGTTCTCTTACAATGAATGGTGGTCCTGTTGGAATAGCCTTATCACCAAAAACTTTTAACGGAGAAAGTATTCTGTTTTATAGACCATTAGCTTCCAGAGATTTAAATTTTGTTAGCACCAAATTATTAGATAATTTAATTAGAACTGGAAGAACAATAAAAACGTTGCAGAATATTGATGTATTAAATAGTCAAGCTGTTGCTCAAGTATTTTCTGCCAGTGGTATATTATTCTTAGGTCTTACCACCGATGTAGCTATCGCTTGTTATAATATATTTAAACCTCTTACTAAGCAAAATATAGTAAGGGATAAATTAAAATTTTCATCTCACAAAAAATTAAATAAAAAATTATAATTTTAAACAATTTTTTTTTTAAGGAAATAGCTACACAAGATTATAATCGACTTCAGTTTATTGCTGGATTAAAAATTATTAATTTCTTCGGTGAAGAAGAATTATGGATAATGACGAATCGTTTTACAGCATTCAGAAGAGGCAATATTAATTTTAATGATTATAATTATTTTGTATTAAAAATTGCCGTTTCTAAACTTGTTCAAGGAACGGGTTGTCAATTTAATTGAAAATTTATGTATATAAATATGTAATAATTTTAAAGCAAGCTCGGAAAAAAATATGACTTACGATTAAAAAATTATATGATTTCCAAATAAATTTTTGGCTTCCTAAATCTCATCCTCTTTTTTAAAATTAAATTATTTTACAGAACCTTAAATTTCAGTTGTACGAAAAACGCCAATTTTATTACTATATTTAAATAATTCAGATTAAACAAATTTTATTTTTTATTATATTTTAATATGATGATAAATGCATAAATATTCTATTATCGTAAAAGGAAAAGGTTCGGAATACATGATGATTTCGACGAGGTTTCAAGGAATAGATTTAAAAAGAAAAATTATATATTTTTTTTAAAAAATTTAATGTGTACCTATAACATGCATTATTATTTTAATGCAAAATTTTTATAAATTTAATAAAATTGTTGAATAATTATTATGTATAAATGTTGATTTTTCAGAAATCAAAAATAAAATGTATGTTTTACAAATAATTTAAATTTATCAACTTTTTTTGTCATTTGAATTGTCCGAAAATATTCTAATTATTACCGAAATTGGTTAAAAAAATTATATTCAAAGATGATTATATTTTATTAAAATTAATAGTATAGAAAGCAGAGAATTTATGAAATTTTATTAAATTAAAGAAAAAATAAATTAATCAAAAAAGTAAAACCGAAAATATTTCTTAAATATGATATTAATATATAAGGATGTGTATTTTTATTAGCCTTATCAGACTATAAATATACTTATAATTATAATTATATCCTCTGATACTAGCGTTGTATTTATTCCAGCTAATCTAAAGAGCCGGTAATTCTTGATTTTCATTCTAAACAGAGCTAAGTTTGTCAAGGTCATTTTAGGCAAACCCCGATTTTATGCAAATTGATTTTTCGGTCCGAAAATAAACATATATTTTTTGCTTTACGCAGGTATAAGTAAAATAAAAAAATTAAAAAAAAAAAAAATTTTGCCACAAGTGCTTTTATCACAGAATACAAAATACAAAAACTAAAATATTATAATTTTTTTTTGCACTTGTTGGTAAACAGGCAAAAAAATCGTATGACATTTAAAAAGACGTATACTTGAATCGATCCAAATCAACTGCAACCACGATGCAATATGGCGAGAAAGAGGAAGTCCCAGGTGAGAAAGTTTCACGTATTTTGAAGAATACTTTTAATCGACAATTGATTTTACATGTTAAAGAAACAGCAAGTGAAACATTTTCGCTCGGAATGTAAACAACTTTTCAGCTGATTCGAATAAATGCAAATCACAAGTTGTTCATGCTGTCATCTTGAAGCCAATATAATATTCTAATTCTATAAATTAAGTTTTCAAATAAGTTTTTGTGCAAAGTGCACAGTATTTTTATGAAAGGAGCAGTAAAGAACTTTCGTTTACAATTTTTTTTAAATTTAAGAATCAATTGTGAGTCACTCTACTGCAGGTTCAAAGGAAATAAAAGATTTATGCATCAAAGTTAAGGTTATATCAGGTAAGCAATTACAATATAAATAATTGATTATCAAGATTTGCCTTTTAGGTATATAGGTTGATGTTATGACCACATTTCAACCTTTCATTTATTTTGACTCTATACACTAGCGTTATTATAATTTTATAACGAAAGTCGGTTACCTAATAATGGATTGAACAATTGCATAGTGTATTCGAAAAAATTCAATCACAAAAAATATTATCAGCTACGCTAGTTTTCAACTTTCAACCTTCCGCGGTGGTGCTTAGTGTAAAACAGGATTTGTGATTAAATTAATCTTGCAAAAAGTATAAATGATATTATCTGATGAGATATATTCACATCATTGCCTTGCATTGATTAGTCTTTCTATTTTTTTAAAATTCACTGCACGTATAGGGTTGCAGTATGATAAAGAGGGACTAAAAATTTAGCACATTATCGTACCTAAAAATTTAATAAAATTTTTTCACCATAGCACATGCATAGATGACAATACAACAGTATGTTTTAAATTGAGTTGAAGCACAGTTTTGCTAAAAAACGTCGATAAAATTTTAATATGTTAGTTCTCTGTTAATAAAAGTGTTATTCTTCCAGGGTATATGTTTTTTGGATTGCTGAATTAAAATATCAAGGTCTTGGGACCCTTATGAGGTCTAGTATAGGTTTTTTGGTCACTGATCATGAATTTTGAGGTCATTTTGTAAAGAATTATGTAGAACACCATTAAATGTTCAAAAACTACCCCCAGAAAGGGGTATCATTTTGAACGTCCAGATTTAATCCATCTAGGTTTTTTGGGTCGCTGATCAAGAATTTTGAGAATGTTTTTATAAAAAAATAACATTAAACCCTCAAATTACCAAAAACTACCCCTAAAAGAGCTATTTTTGCTATTATCGCATTTTAAGCTAATTTATGGGTGAAATATTAATTTTTTATTAAAAAATCCTCAAAATTAATCCCATAAAACCTATATGGACTAAATTTGGACGTCCAACGTGCGAAAATAGCAAAAATAACTCATTTTGGGGTTGCAAAATTAAGGGTGATCCGCACGTTTACAAAATGATCCCAAAATTCGCAATTAGCGACCCCCTCCCCCGTATTTTGACTGAAGTAAAAAGGGTAGTTTTTATTATAACAGGGGTGAAAACATTATTTTTTGTTATGGAAAAGGTTTTTATAATTTTTAACACTTGAACTCAGCTACCTAAAAAGTACACCCCCTGGAAAAATTGTCTTCACATTTATATAAATTAAACAAAGCCATCCATACTATGTTTTGGAGAAAATTACACATTCTGTTTTTACTGAAGTTTTTTAGCAAAGTTGTGATTCGGCTCAATTTAAAATATACCGTTTTAATATCTACATGTATGAATATGCTATTTTATCGTAAAAAAATTTCATTAAATTTTTAGATAAGAAAAATGGGCTAAGAATCAAGCATTTTTTTGATTCCTCTTTTGTTTAGATTATTTTTAGTAATTAAAAAATGCAAACCCTTTTAATCTTTAATATTTATTGTAGAAATAAAGAATTAATAATTTTTATTTTCTTAATATAGGTCACTTTCGTCATGTCTTCAAATCAAGATAAAAGTAGCATAGAGCTTTTGCATTATGCAATGAGTTTAGATTCAAAAACTATATCTAAAACATTTCCAGAATTTAATGTTAGGAAAAATGATATACTTTTAAATAAAGATGAAGATATTAGTTGTCATCTATACATTGACGCAAAATATTTTAAACCTGATTTGGTGATTAGAATTAAATTACTGTTCAATAAAAATATAAATTTCATTGCTTTTAAAATCTTGCTAAAACTATTCTTTTTTACTAATGAAATTGAATTATTACCTAAAAAATCTGATTCAAATGAAGAAATGTATGAAGCATGTTGTACAATATCAAGTGAATTAGAGTGAATTAATTTCAGAATGTTATGAAAATTGTATTTCTTCTAATCCACGAGCATTTAGCTTATGTGAAATAATGTTTTTATGTAGTATTGATAAATCAAATCATTTTAAAAAAATAACTGAAACTTTGCAAGATTCATTAAAATCTAAAGAATTTAGTGATTTGATAATTAAAGTTGGCGCAAAAAAATTTGATGTACACAAACTTATTATTTGCAGTAAGAGCGATGTATTTAAAAGAATGATTCAGATAGATATGTTAGAAAAAAGATCAAACTTTATTGATTTAAAAAATACTATTAAAATAGAAACTTTTGAAGAAATATTAAATTTTATTTACCAAGGTTGTTGTGATCTATCAAAAGATGTACATGAAATCTTTGCTTTCGCTCATCAATATGAAATTGAAGATCTTCAAATCCTTTGTAAGAAATACATGTTATCAAATGTTTCTAAATTGGATAAAATAAAAACGACTAAATTGATAACGGTAGAAAATTACCATTTAGATGATTTAAAAACAGCTTTTGAAAAATATATCAATGAAAATGAAAAGGATGTTGTAAAGGATGAAATTTATGTAAACCACCTTGTAGATAATATGACTTGTGAAAATGCTCACCATATTTTTAGATTAGGTATGGTTTATAAATTAGAAAAAATTGATAAGATAAGAAACTTTATTGTGCTAAATTTAATAGAAATGATGAAAAATAATAAAGATTTTGTGAAACTTGTAAAGTCTGAACCAGATTATATGTTTGATATACTAAGCACAATGACTGTGAATAAATTTAGAATATCTCTAAATGATGAATAATATCTAAAAATAAAAAACAGATACTGTTAACAAAAGAAGTGAAAAAAAGTAAAAAAACAACTTTAAAAATATTTAATTTTTTTTTTGCTTGAATTTAAGAGTTTTTTATAATATTTTGTTAAAATGAAAATTTTATCAGAACATTTTTTGTCAGTTTCAAATGTAATTAATGTAATTTAATTTACAAGAAAAGTTTTAACAAATTTACACTTAAGGGGTTAAATTTCACGTGTTAAATATAGAGAATTATAGGAATTTTTTTGCGCCATTGGTTTCAAGATGTTTGAGGATAGGGTTATTTTAAAGCTAAGAATCCGCAGATTTGCATGATTACAAATTTTTTCTACATTGTATACTCAGAATACTTTTTTTTACAAAATATTCTCTGTATTTATATGATTTTGTTGACCAAAATTCAAAATTAATAACCAAAAAAATAGTTTTAATAATTTAATTGTATTTATAAGTAAAAATTTTTGAAATAGTATATTACGGTCCTAGGCCAAAAAAATAAAGAATGGCCCAAATCGCACGTAAATTACCTTCCGAGGCGAAGCCGAGGATGATAAACTGCGATTTGGGTCATTCTTTGTTTATGGCCGAGGATTGTACAAAATTTTTTTGCGACTGTGGCGAGAAAATACGTCTTTGCCGGACGCGCAGCGTCCGGGAAATACGTACTTTCGGGCCGCAGTACAAAAAATATTGTTAATCGCGCAATCATAACAATTAACAATTTTCAGTTTTAAAATAAACCTACCTACTAATACCTTGGATGGCTGGCTCCTTAGAATCAATGGCAAAAGATTACCTTTTTAAAATTTTCTTTTATTTTTTATTTTTTATTTTAAAAATTTTACTTGTATGATGAACGACAGAAACGCTCTAAAGTTTAAATTACAAACCATGTGTACAGTAAAAAGTATTGAATAATGCATTTTGATCTAGATTTTCTTATATTTATTGAATTAAACTAACTTGTACATTAATTGTTTATTTATTTTATGAATATAAATCAAATGTATATAATATAAAATTTAATTAATTTATTATATGTTTATTTTATAGCTTTTAAACTTAAATTTTAATATAGTTTTATTATAGTTCAAATAAAGTACAACTAGACCAATCAAAATGTATATCTACAACTGTAAAGGGTAGTACATACCCGTTAAATTTTCACATGTATGAAAATATTAAATAAATAAATAAATAAATACTTGTATGAGGGAAAAGCTAGTATATTTTTTCACTTTTTTAATTAATAAAAAAATTATCTTCAAATCAGACTATTAGAAAACTTTTAACTTAAATTTATGTGTTAATTTTTGCTTAAAAAAATGGAAAACTTGCAAAATCATATTTTTTTAATTAAATTATACTTTATACACTGTAAAAAGTAACTTTCTTAGATTCACAAAAAAAATAGAATATTTTCGAAAAATTAGTAAATTTTCGAAAATAATCGTAAATTTACTAAATTTAGTATATTAACAACAAATTCGAGAATTCTCGATTTTTTCTTGTGAATTTACGAAAAAATTTGTAAATTAGCAAATATTTTTTATAAATTTTCGAAAAAAAATGGTAAATTATCAATTTTTCTCGTGAATTTACAAAAAAAAATCGAAAATTCTCAAATTTTTAGTTAATATACTAAATTTAGTAAATTTACGATTATTTTCGAAAATATTCTATTTTTTTTGTGAATCTAAGAAAGTTACTTTTTACAGTGTAGATTTATATAATATGGTTGCGTGCTAAGGCGATGGATATTTGGAAACAATTTAGGCTCAGAGTTACTTAAAGATATGAAACGCCATGCAATACAGCAAAAGTTACAGATTATTTTAAAAATTAAGGGAAATTTTTTGTAAAAAAATAAAATATATTCGTAAAAATTGTGTCCAATTTTTCTCTTGGAACGTAACCCCCGTAATGAGGGTTTTTCAGAAAGTTGAGGGCGCTACTGAGCTAAGGTAAGTTTTTGTGGGAATTCAAAATTATAAAAAATGACTTCCTTTATTATTTAAATATTTGATTAAAAAAACGAATTATTTGGAATAAAAAAGTATAAAAATAATTATTTATTAAATAATAAACAAAATTTTTTAAAATACACTCAGAGATTGAATATAAATAAGTACATGCTTACAATATAGGACTGGATGCGAGTTTTCTACTATAAATTAATTGAGATACCTTATTTTTAATAGATTTTATAATGATTTTTTTTTATTATTAACGCAGTTTTTTAACAATATAGTATTTTTCGACCGTGGCCGTAAAGTTTAGTATTTAGTGTTTGATAATATATAACATACAATAAAGTATAATTGTGATAATTTATTGTTGAATGAAAATGGATTTTATTTGAATTTCTTTTTTTCATAATATAATTCTAATTTTCAGTTGCCATTACTTGATTTCTCAGATTCAGTTGCTCTAAATTTATGAAAATTTTTCAAATTTTTTTTATACAAATTTTCGCCTTAAAAATAAAAAATCTCTCGTATTTTTCTTTTTGGATGTGAAGCCTACTTTTTTCCATAGGAGTGCTAGTTTAAGGAAATATTTTCCTATACTTAAAAAAATCTCAAAATAGTACATTTTTAACCAAGGGAGCAAAAAAAAAATGGCCCATATCGCACGTTAATTAGCATCCAAAGGATGGTAAACTGTGATCTGGGGTATTTTTTTTGTTCCCATGGACAAAACGAAATTTTTCTTTCTCAGTGGGGTGAAAACGCGTTTTTTCGATCTCGTTGCGGGGCGAAAAAAGTGTTTTTGGCCCGCTAGGAAGAAAAGCATTTAATTTAGGAGCAATCATAAAATACGTAACACTAAATTTCAAAATTTTGGATGCCCGAGAAAGAGGCCTCTACCTCTATTGTAACACATCGTAAAAAATAATCTGACCCCTTCAACCCCTAGGATTTCGTTACGTAACATCACCGAAATATCGATAAAATAAATTTTGAAACTAATTATTCAAAAAAAAAAATTAAGAAAAAATTGTTTTGACAATTTCTTTATTTTTATAATGAAATTCTTCATTTTATACAATCACCTTTTAATTTATAATGGAAAATAATACTCCTCCTCAAGCGTAACAAGACCATAACAAGCTATGAGCCCCCTTCTACCCCAAATTCGTATTAAGTTTTTTATGAATGACCCTGATGAGGATATAATGATAACATTTCATTCAACATTTAAAAAAAAAGTTTCAACAAAAAGTTTACCTGCCCAAAAATATTTTAAATTTACGAGCTTTTAGTTAATTAACTGAAAGCTTAGTACCTTTTGTTGTCATATATTTCTTAAGAAGGATTGCGTGCCTAAAAACAAGTATAAGAATTAGACAGTTTTCATTACTTTAAGAAAAATTATGCGTTGGACATGAGAAAAACAATTTTTTTTTAAATTTTACTTTCAATGCTATCTACGAATTGCATTGAAAGCCAAATCATATTTATTTTTTCCTTGTTTAACAAATAGATATCACTTTTTTGATAATGATTTTTTTTAATTTTCAGCCCAAATTAATAAAGTTTTTAAATATCTCTTTTACTTATTCCTTCCAAATATTTTATATTAAAACAAATTTCGCTTGTGGCAAGCGGAATTCTGTTTGTGGCAAGTGGAGTTTTTTTCGTACTTAAACGATGGCCTCGGATTTCGAAAATAAAAGCTTTTAAATTTAATGAGATTAGATTTTAACAGAAATTAAAATTGACAGTATATATTGACGTTTTTTAAATTTAAAATTTCGAATGTTTTGCTGCGTCTTTATTATCTTTTTACCCTTGAAGTTCTCTTTATATTTTGATAAAAATAAAAGTTATTTATAGGCTTACAATTATGTCAAACTATGGAATTTGTGAATACAGCTACCGCAAATATGAAGAGTCGCTTGTAATTCAAAATAAGTTTTTTTTTTAGATACATTCATGCTCTTTTGGCAACCATTTTTTATAAATAAAAAAAAATTATTTTGTGTAGTTTATTTCACTTTTTAAATTTAAAACGCAATTTGATAAACTTTTAACCTTTCCCTTATTAAAGTCTACGTTAACACATGCGAGTGAATATGAGTGTTTATGTGGACACGTATTATCAAGAATTTAACCCAGATATTTTTTCATTGTAAAAAAAAAAAGTAAAACCAGTGAAGTATCACGGTTTTTTCATTTAATATATATAGGGGAGTTCGACAACACTTAAATTTGTGGGGTTTCGCGGAAGCCTGATTTGTAGAGTCTTTATACGTATTTTTTTTATTATTATACACTCGTTACTCATTTTGGTTACATCTATTACAATTTATATTTGAGCATTATGGGCTCGATTATTTTTAAATTAAAAAGTGAAATATAAGAATAAAATTTAAATTTACTATCAAAATGATTTTTACTAAAAGATCGGCAGCGTTACAACTTGCTGGTATGCAGAAGAACAAATTTTTATTTTTTAGTTTTAATTTTCATGAATTAATAAAATACTATAAATTTAATCTTCAAATTAATTGGATTAAAATAAATATGATCAAGTATTAATTTTTTTCTTTAAGTTATTTGAATACCTTAAAAAAATGAATACTTGGAGATCAAATTATTCTGATTATCAAATTATGGGCATTACCTTTTAACTTACACAATTACGTCATTGATAATTATTATTATCTATTTCATATTTAACTATCAGTTCAATTGTGTTTCAATTAAAATTTTATTAATTATGAAAACTAATTTTACAAAAGCTAATAAAAAGTATCTTAGAAAAAATTGTACAATTTCTATCATTCTAATATAGGTCAAGTTGTTTTATAAAATGACATTTAATTTTGTTAAAATCCATCTTTCAGGTCTTCTAGTCTTATCATCGTTATTTTGCCCAACACATCTTCAATCTTATGACTCAGTAAAAGAAAATGAAGAAAAAGAAGAAGAAAAATTAATAACATCAGCAACAAGTCAAAATTGTACAACGTCTGTAAATAATGGTGAACCATACATAAATTATTATTCATCGAATTCAAGTAATTTAATAGAAGAAGCAAGTTCGTTGAAACAGCAAATAGAAATATTACCAGATAAAATCGTATCTGATAAAGAAGTGTCAAATATATCAAAATTGAGAACTTATTCATATGATAACCATTGGGAAGATATAGAGAATACAAAGCTAGATTTCCCAAAAAAGTTTGGCGAAGATAGATATAAAATGAAATCGTTAAATCTTAATAATAGTATTTTTAGTATTTTTGATTTTTTAAGAAATTTTCTTTATTTTGTCCAACCACAAGACGTACCAATTGGTAAATTTTGTTTTAATATTTTTCTTTTAAAAATTATTTATAATTTTAAGTTTGTAAATTATAGATATGCTAAAGGAAACCTTAGAAGGACGAATGGAGTTTTCGACATTATTTAAAAAGGTAATTTTTTTCAATTTTTAAAAATCAAGAATAGTAATTTATTGAATTACTTTTTTCAAAGTCACTGAGAATGGAAATGACGTTTATTGGAATAATATCGTTGTGTTTTGTATTAATGTGTTTAATACCTGGTACAGAACTGTGGCTATGTTGTCGACCAGTATCTTATAAACGTAAACGACAAACGAAATGCTTAACGTTTTTCTTTTTTATTTACATTGTTATAATGGGGTAAGTTTTTAACATTTAACTTATATTAATTAAAATATAATTTGATCTCTTCTCTGTAAGTACAGAGCTTGCATTATTACAATGCTTGTATGTAATGAAGCAGTATCAATGGGAGTTGAAAGAATACCAGAAACTGTAGATACAGCGATTCAAGATTTTCGTGATTATCAATCAGGCGCATCGGGGCAACTGAGAAAATGTTTAACGCGAAGTCTTGACGTTGCTTGTGAAGCTGTACTTGCTGATCTGGACAGTGAGTATAAGTAAGATTTAACTTACTTTTTTTTTTCTTTTTCAGAATACAATTTTTAATTTAAGTAATAAATAAAAGCAGTAAATTTTTATAGATGTTGAAGATTTATTAGGAAGACCGTTGCAAACACAATTATCTCTTGAAACTGGTATAGAAATGGCTCTGACTTCATTAATGGATGTAGCAAATGGTAAGTTATTGTGTTTATTTTTAAAAAATATATTTTCTGTAAAATGTCGAAAAATAATTTTATTATTACTTGAGTTAGTTGTATGATATTTTTTTTACAGCAACTGAAGAAATTTCTTACAAAACAGATTTTTTACTAAAAAGAGCAGAAAGAGCACGCGAATTTAGCGCTGAGCTTGGTCGTGATGCTGATGAACTACGTCGTGATCTAGAAAGAATATCAAAAGATTGTTCTCCAGAAGATCGTTCACTTTGTGCTGTCATAGACGCTTCTGGATTACATTTAGCAATGAGATTGGAAAAAGTAATTATATTATCATATATTAAAAATGTGTGCACGTGCATGTATGCGTGTGTATAACCCTAAAGCCACCGGAACCGGGCTTAGATTAAAGAAAAAGCTCTTGTGGATGTCGTATAGGCTGTAATAGTATATTAAGTATCAAGGGCGTAAAAGTTTCGGCACTAGCGTGAGCACTAGCACGAGTGCTCGGCAAAGCCGGGCACGAGTGATTTGTGTTCACGCTCGTGTCTAAAGTATTTCGCCCATGGTGCTTACACTATTTTTTGCCCCCCTAGGCGTAGAACGAGTTCAGAAAATTCTTTACTTACGAGTTTTACGCCCGGGAGGGCAAAAAGATATTTTCTTCCTAGCGGGCCGAAAACACTTTTTTCGCCCCGCAACGAAATCGAAAAAAACGCGTTTTCACCCCACTGAGAAAGAAAAATTTCGTTTTGTCCATGGGAACAAAAAAAAAATACCCCAGATCGCAGTTTACCATCCTCGGCTTCGCCTCGGATGCTAATTAACGTGCGATCTGGGCCATTCTTTTTTTTTGCTCCCTTGGTTAAAAATGTACTATTTGATATTTTATCATTTGTTTTAATATCTTAGTTTTTGATATTGTAAAATTTAAATCAACGATTTTACTCTTACAAATTATTTGATTAGAAACTAAATTTTTAAAGTTTGCAATTAAATTTTTATAGGTGCTTTTTGACGGCTAAAAAAAAATTTATATTAAAAATTCCAACTATACATTAAGCAGGCATGCATCCAAAAATTTTTTTCTAAAGAATTTCGAGGGGGGGGGGGGTAGAAAATCAAAATTTATTTGTTTCTTATTTTAAATTGTTTAAAAGTAATATTTGTTAAAAAACAATGTAATTTTTTGAAAATATGGAAAAAAATATTGCTATTTTTACTAAGAATTTTCATTTCGGGGATGGCCTTGTCCCCCCCTCCCTACCACTAGATACCCTCATACATCGAGTAAAAAATTAAGTTTCGGTTAGCTAGAAAAATTTATTCCAGAATCTGAGATATTCTTAAAAGTCGATAAAATATCTTGTCTCTTTTAGAAAGATAAATACAGGAAGGGGTTAAATTCAATGATAGGTTTTTTTTCTAGCTAACCGAAACTTAATTTTTTGGTATTTTATCTGACAGAGGGGTGGAAGGATAGCCAAAAAGGTTATTTTTTCACTAAAGTAATTTTTGGAAGCTCACTATCCCAAAAATGCAATTGTTTTAAAAAATACAATTTTCTTAATTCGTCATGATACGTGTGTCAGGCACCTCCTAGAACAGTACTATTGGGGATATCTAATAAATTTTTATTTCTATAATATTTAAAAAAAAGAATTGTGTTTGAAATAATAAATTAATAGCTTATAATTAGCAACAAGAAAAATTAATTGTTTTTTTCAAGAATTTTTTTTAATTACTTAAATTATAATTTTATTAATTTCCCGGTTTTAGATTAAGTAAAATTTTGGGGATCCTCAGTATTACCGTTCTAGTGTGCGCTAGTCTCGCATATCATGACGAATAGCATCTGTCTTAAAGTTTCATTTTTCCCCAAAAGTATATCTATCTCAAAAGCGACTATGACAAAAGTAGGTATTTTTCCTAAAAGGGCCAGGCCCCTATCAACGACAGCAACGTTCATTCCAAGTGAGAAATTTTACAAGAAATATATTGCAAATATTTATGTCACAATTAGTAATTTCTAACGAATAAAATTGAGTTAATTTTTTTTTTTTAGTCACGAAAAGGTTGATTATAAATTAAGGTTACACTTTTAATTCTTTAAATTGCAAACATGCAAGTAAAAGAATGTTTAAGTAAATAATATTTCATTCTTATCTCTATTTGCAATAAAAATTGTAAGGGAAAATCCAACATTTGTAATCACGTTATTGCAAATGTAATGCAGTACAATAATTATGAAAAATTCTTACTTTTTGAATTTAAAATTACTATAGCATATTAGAAATAAAAAAAACTTCACGCAAATAAATTTTTATTATTTTTAAATGGTTGTTTTACTTACTTATAATTTTGTAATGATTCTATAAGTGGGTAAATACTCATAATTGCGTAATAGCAAAACTTTAATAAAACTAAGCGAATATCAATAAGTACCCTTGACTACAAACTTAAAATAAAAATATTTTAATAGCTTTATAAATATAGTAATATATTTTTATCAAATCTCTAGTTTTACCTTTCCCAAAAATTTTTTCTTGTAAAAAGTATTATAACTTAGAATTTAAATAAACTCGAGAATAAACTAAGTACATGCTGCGCGCGACTCGCGCTAAAATGGATCACGCTTTTTTATTCAAATTTGCTTATTTACAATTAATGAAATTAAATAATTTAGGCATAGGTGGGAAAGTGGGTATTATTATTACTTGTTTTTTGAGTCACTGATCACGAATTTGAGATGTTTTTATGAAAATTTAATACTTCATCCTTAAATTAGCTTAAACTACTCCCAAAAAGGGGTATTTTTGCTATTTTCGCACTTTGTCATTCCAGATTTGGTGCAAAAAAGTTTTTTGGGTCAATTGACCAAGAATTTCGGGAATGTTTTTATGAAAAATTAATATATTTCACCCTTAAATTATCAAAATCGATCAACCTTTACTGGAACCGAAACTGGACGGACAAAGTGCAAAAATATCAAAGGCACCCTAGCAGAGGTAATTTTTGTCAATTTAAAGGTAAAATATTAATTTTTTATTTAAAAATACCTGAAATTCTTGATCAGTGACCGAAAAAAACTATAAGAACCAAACCTGGACTGACAAAGTGCGAAAATAGCTAATTTAAGAGTGAAATATTAATTTTTCATAAAAACATCCTTGAAATTCTTGATTAGTGACCCGAGAAACCTCTAGGTGCTAAATCTGGGCACTCAATACCCCATTTCGGAGATAGTATTTCCTAACTTAAGGATTAAGCTCCAATTTCTTTACCAAATGACCCCGAAATTCGTGAACAGCGACCCGAAAAATCTATGCTAGACCTAATTTGGTGGTTGCCAATAACTATATAACCTGCCACCCCCGTATTATGACTGGTATTATTTTTACAATAAATTTAAAATTTATTCAAAGCACGTTTTTTGTGGCAGTGAGATTTGAACCCGGGACCCTTGGGGCTGTCAGCCACAAACGTAGCCATATATACACGTTCTTTTGTAGTGATATGTGGTTTAAGTCATCAGATGAAAATCAGAAGCATATCCTAATAAAAAATTAAATACTTTGCTTAAAATTTCAAGCAGTTCAAGTGGAATACAACATGTTATAATATCACCTGATGTCGTCTGATATGGATATTATCTTTTGGCAGGATAGCCTACAGACTGTGTTTCTAATCCCAAGTATTTGACATGTTTTTTTAAACATATTGGTGTTTTTTAAAACCAAATGGTGTAATTCAATTTTAACCTTTAGGGAACCCAATTACAATCTATAGTTATGAATGACTTTATTACGTTGCCCTCCGTTTATTTTAATGGACATTCTGACTTTTGCACCACATCACAAAATGACCAGATCTTAAAATATTGGTGATATTCTAATTTTTAATGAAAATGGATTTTACAGGACTCAAAAATTTGTAACAAGCTTTGCAAGCTTAAACAAATTCTTTACTCGTCTCTTTTTAATCATTTATTTGGCAGATATGATAATTAGACATAGTTTTAATTTCAGGTTTTTAAAAAAAGGTAATTTTTATCATTATCTTTTATAAATAAACCAGACTGAAATATCAAAAATCATCAACTTTCGAAACCAAATGCAAATCATACATGTAGATATTTAAAAAAAATAAATATTAATATTTTTAATTTTAGGTGACAAGAGATGATCGTTTATTCCGATTAAGATCCGCTAGAAGAGAAAATTTAACGGAAGCAGGCCGGCAAGCACGTGGAGAATATCTCTATGTTCCACATCATGTTGCCCGTTCAACTCTTGAAGCTCGAAATGGCAAGTAAAATTTATAAAATTTGTTAAATTATTTGGAAATAGTTTTAAAATTAAGTTTTGTTATTTTTCACTTACTCATTTATAAGCGCATCAGAAAAATCTCGCACGTAAAATCGCGGTTTTAAAAGGAACTAAAAAATCGGCCTGCAAGAATCAAAATTCTGATATGTATTAATATCCACAAAAAGTGAAATAATTGTGTCAACTTTTATAATTCTTTTTATTACCGTAATTTGAGCAAAATCCTCAATTGATGATAATTTGGCAAAATTTTATCCTAAAAAAAAATTTTTTTTCTTTAGTAAAAATTTTTCCCTGGCGATCCAAAATAATCGTCAATGTTTAAATTTTATTTACCAAAAAATTTATTTTGAAAATTTGGAGTTGATCAGTAATGAAAAACGCGGTTTTTGACATAAAAGTGGAAAAATCTCTTTTTTTTATCCATCGTCGATTTTGTGTTCACATTTCTTTTTGCATTCTGTAGGGTTCAAACTATCAGAAAATTATGGCGTTTGAAGTGTGACAATCAAAATAGTATATTAAGTATCAAAGGCGCAAAAGTTTAGACACTAGCGTGAAATGTGTTGACGCTAGTGTCTAAAGTATTCCGCCCATGGTGCTTACACTATTTTTTGCCTTACCCGGGCTTAAAAACTGTGCTAAAAATTCACAAAAAATTTTACGCCCGGGCGGGAAAAAATTTATTTTTCATTTTTGGTGCTATTAAAACATATTTTCTAGTAGAAATGCATATATAATCCTCATTGATAATAAACAAATAAAATCTTATAAATTAATAACTATTATCTTTATAATTATATAATTAAATTTTTATTATTACTGATTGCTGTTTGTTTGTTTAATACAATTAATTTACTTATAGTTGAACTCAAATTTATTAAATTAAAATTCTTATCAAAAAAATTTTTCAATTTTTCTTCATTTAATATTCATAAAATACGTATCTGAGTATAAATACAATTATTTTAGTATTTTTTTAAAACTGTCTTTATGGTTATTATTTTATTTTATTTATTTATTTATCAACTAGATTCATACAAATTATTTACTTACAACAACCATATAATGTTGCACCCACAAAGACACCAAATCTATTAATATTATTATTATTATTATTATTATTATTATTTTTTTTTTTTTTTTTTTGTCAAGGGAATCTTGTGAATCTTACATCAGCCATGGAGTGTTTGCGGGCCTTAAAGGCCCGCAAATTTCCATGACCGCCCAGTTGCACAAAGTGTACAACTGGGAGACCACCGGCGAACGCGGTCGCCGGCTACGCCCCAGATTCTTACTGGATAAACACACTATAAACCCCCCTGCGCTTGTTTGCCCCAAACCGGAACTCCCTTTTCAGGTATAACTTCAGTTTGGGACGCGCAGCCTAGGCAACTGGCCGCTGCCTTCCCCCAGCCTAGTGACAGGAGAGCAGTCTACGATAGAAAGCCCTCCTCCTTTTTCTTCAACAAGGTGGCCCTTACGTACTCTGCTACTTTGTTCCAATTTTCAGAACTCCGTAGCATTTCCGGAACCACCTTCTCTGGCCTCCAAATCGGGAAGGGCGGGCGCCCTTCCACGTAGCGCACACATCCGAAGAAAGTGTGCTCCACCGTATCCTTCACGCCAGGGCAGTGCAAGCACTCCTCTGTTGCCACCTTGTGCCAATGTTTTAACATGACACGGAAGTACCCGTGTCCAGTTAAAAATTGGGTGAGGTAAAAATCCACTTCCCCATGTTGTCGTCCAGTCCATGCCTGCAGATCTGAAATCAGTCTGCGGGTCCATCGGGCATTTTCCTCTTCCTCCTTTTTCCACCGTTCCTGCCATTTTTCCATAGAGCTGGAGCGGGCGCGAGTGGATGCCACTTCGCGGTCCTCTACACTATCGTAAATGTATTTCCGCTCCAACGCTAGCAGGTCGATGGGTATGACCGATGCTACAACCTGGATCGCCTCGAGCGATACCGTATGGTATGCGCAGGCGATCCTCAGGGCCGCTTGCCGCTGCACAGACGATATTTTATGTCTGTACTTGGCAAATTTGGTGATATCCGCCCAGATCTCAGATCCATAAAGCAGGACAGAGTTGACAACGGACATCAACAATCTTCGCTTCCCGGGTTTGGGCCCTCCTATGTTGGCCATGAGCCTTGACAAGGAGGATGCGATCGACGCGGCCTTCTCACTCGACCTCTGAAATTGTTCCCAGAAGTTCAGCTTGTTATCAAGCAGAACTCCCAGGTACTTAACCGATGTCTTGGCTTGGATCGTGTGAGGGTTTCCACCATCATCGACATTTACATCGATGTCCGTGGAAATTGTTGTTCGACGGGTCAGCAGTACGATCTCCGTTTTTGGGATCGCGAGCTGGAGCCCGTGCTCGCCCATCCAGAGATTGATCTGTCTCATGACTAGATTCAACCTCTCCTGGGTTACCTGCATGTCCCTGCCAGTGATGGTCAGAGCCACGTCGTCCGCGTACCCGATCAGAGAAGCTCCTTCCGGGAGGTGAACGCGCAACAGGCCATCGTAAAAGGCATTCGACAGGTCCGGTCCGAGAACCGAACCTTGGGCAATGCCCGCACTCAGAACCCTCTGTCGCCTGCCATCGAGCATGTCGTAGAGCAGTCTCCGGTCCCGTAGGTAGTCCTTTATTACGTTACCCAGATACCTGGGTATCCGGAAATCGTACTCGAGAGACCGGATCATGTCATCCCACCTGGCCGAATTGAAAGCGTTTTTGACGTCCAGCGTTACAAGAAGGACGTCTTTGCGAATTGCAGGCCGCTTTTCCCTCTCAGCCTCTACGGTATCCACGACACGCCGGATGGCGTCTATCGTGGAATGCCCCTCACGAAATCCATACTGCTCCTCGGAAAGGCCACCGCCCTCCTCGATAGCTCTTCTCAACCTTGCCCGGAGCATGCTCTCCATCACCTTTCCGACGGTGTTTAACATGCACAAGGGTCTGTAAGATGATGGAGAGTCCGGGGCTCCACCTTTACCCTTGTTCAAGAGCACGAGACGTGCCACCTTCCACTGCTTTGGAAACACTCCCGCCACCAAGCATGCATTGAACATGCTTAACAGGATACCAGGGATTATTTTGACCGCTCGTTTGAGCACTTCCGCAGGTATCCCGTCCGGCCCCGGCGCCTTGCCATTTTTCATGGCCTTGATGGCCTTCACCATCTCGTCCTTGCTGAATAACGGCACTTCCTCTCTGGGTATCGCCTCTACCGGGTTTTCCCGGATGGGCTGCTCAGGGAAGAGAGCGCCGATGATTCGTTCGGTCGATACTGCGTCCATCATGTTGTCAGACCCCCGGTTCAACTTGCCCATTACGACTTTGTAACCAAGACCCCAGGGGTCTTTGTTTACATCCTCGCGTAATGAACGCAGGCATCGAGCCTTGCTTTGACGGATAGCTTTGGCCAGCCGGTGTTTAGCATCCTTATGTTCCTTGGAAAGTGCAGCAGCTTCGGGCCTGTCCCGTGCTCTCTGCGCCCTTCGTCGCGTCCTGTGGCACTCCTTGCGGAGCTCCGCTATTTCGGAAGTCCACCAGTAAACTGGCTTTCTCCCTTTCCAGGGCCTTCGACGAGGCATAGAGGCGTCACACGCCCCTCGCAGTAGAGACGTTACTTTCTTGACTAAGATTTCAGCCTCGCGGGGACCTGTAGCCTCTCCATGCCAAGCGGGGACGGACGACGACTCCATTCGAAGATACTCTTCGAACTTGTCCTCGTCCATCTTTGGTACATTCCAACCCAAGGGACGCCTCTTGTACGGAGGCCGTTGGAAGGTTCCCTCAAGCACCCGGAAGGTGATGTAATGATGGTCGCTACCATTGTAACCATCCATCACCGTCCATTCGCCAATTCTCCCAGACGCACCTTCTGTTGCAAAGGTTATGTCTGGGATAGAGGCACCCCAACCTGCCCTCTCGTAGGTGGGCCGGTTTCCTCTATTCTGGACCACTAGTTTGCATCTAGTGGCCATTTCTAGTACCTGCTGTCCCCTAGGATTGGTCGTCGGCATGCCCCATTCTAAGGCCCTAGCGTTAAAGTCTCCAGCAAGGATAACGCTTCCAGTTACCGTCCGAACCGTGTTCTCGATGCTGGCCAGTTTTGTAGCCAGCACTTCCGAGCTATCGTTTGGGGAGAGGTAGTAACTTATATAAGTTGTCTCCCCGCACGTGACCCAAACGTGGCAATTGCCTTTCCCTTTTTTGGTCAAGGTCGTTTGGGCTCTACCCCGGAGCCATATGGCGCAGCAGCCAGTGTCATCGGTTAGCCAGTATTTGTGGTTCATGTTGTATGATTGCTCGCTTAGTAAGAGGATATTTGAATCCTCTTCGCGAGCAATCTGTTCCAACAAAGCACCAGCTTGCCGGGCTTGGTTCATGTTCCCTTGTAGAACCTTGATAATTTTCGATGATTATTATTATTATTATTATTATTATTATTGTAATTATTAAATAAAATAAATTATAGAAACGAAATAGGTAATAATTATTATTTTAACAGAAATTCGTCGTGAGATAAATACTGCTAGAGCAAAAATATCTGATGATGCGAGAGGTTTTGAATCTAGTTCAACAGAATTGTCAAAACAGTTAGATTCAGCAAGAAGATTTAAAAATAAAATAATGCCTTACATTGAATCATATGAAGAAACAAGATATTTTATTGGATACGGTATGAAATAATATTTTTAGCATTTTCTGAATTATTATAATATTATACTATATCAAAAACTATAGAAATAACATATCCCCAAAAGAAAAAAATCATATTGGACTGTAATAACTCTTATTTAGTATTAATTATTATTTTTTTTAATATACCAACAGAATTTATATTTATAATTTTAAGGGGTATCTTATTACCAGTGCATTCAGTTTTCTTATATAGGAAGGGTAAGGTTCCAATGGTTAGGCATATATATTACTATTCTATTCCGTTATTATAGAAACAATACACCTATATTAAGCCAAAGTATGCTTATGAATAATTAGGATACTAGTCATACCTTTCCATTGAAGAAAAGAAACCTAAAATAACTCAAAACTTTTATGCTAAGGTATACTTGCGAAAAATAAATAAAAGATCTGCTCCATATTAATAATCGCTTTACATTTCAACAGATTATATCTCCTGTTCTTATTTCCATTATTTGAGTTTTTGCTAACTTTCAGAAAAGGCATAATTTATTGGCAGCCCTTTTGTATAATAATAGTTGTTTAACAAAATGATATCACCATTTTATTATTGTTATATCAGGGCAAGTATGAACTTTGATTAAATAAACTCTATAATACAGCAGTGGGCCCCGCAGTGGGCGCTGAAAGCCAAAAATGTACAAATAAAATTTTGTATTCTTTATGATAAAATAAGTGTGAAAAAAATTTTTTGAGCAGATCCCTCAAGGGTTTTTTGATTTACACCGTATAGAAGGCGTTGTTTAGCATTTTAATGAAAAAAATGCATTTAAATTGTTCAATAATAAAAATTATTATATAAATAAAAAAGTAACATACCAAAATATATGTAAAATTTAATATAAATTTATTTGAAGACTTTTTTTGCATATGTGTAAGTAATACATGTGTATGTGTATGTGTAATGAAATAAGAAAATTTATTATTTTTATGAATCAGTAAATAAATGTAAAAGTATGTGTGAGGGATATCAAATGCTTTATAGAAGATAATTCAAACTGGCAAAATCAGGGAGGTAAGAATACAAAAGGCATAGACTACAAAAGCTGCAAATATCCACTGATAATATCTTCAGATAATAACGAAAATTTAATAATAGATTTGATTCCGCCACCAGAAATATATTTAATGCTCGGTGTTGTGAATACTATTGATAACCACTGTTAATACTATTCATAATGAATGTGAATATGAAAGCACTGACTGAGCTAAAGCTTGGCACTTTAAAAAAGAATACTTTGGTGAGAAAATTCAATTTTTAGGAAAATCTAAAGAATTTTATTGAAAAAAGTCGATATTTTAAGAAGAAGTCCTAATATTTTGATCCTATAGTATGTGGAATGTATTAATAAGTTCAATAAAATTGTCGAATCTTGTTTTTCCACAAATCTTAATCCAGAATTCATAAATAAAATAAATGAACTTAAGAAAGTAATCATTAGTATTCCAATAATACCAAAAACTCATGCCGTATGTTGTTTTATGTTTCTGATTATTTTCTAAAAAAGCAGTCAGGTTAAGGTCAATTAATTGTCGATTAACT
The DNA here is from genome assembly GCA_022575985.1 of Anagrus nilaparvatae. Taxonomy (NCBI): domain Eukaryota; kingdom Metazoa; phylum Arthropoda; class Insecta; order Hymenoptera; family Mymaridae; genus Anagrus; species Anagrus nilaparvatae. Next base: position 25,303,490 of record JAKSXM010000231.1, on the reverse strand, counting down.
AAATTTAGCGAACAAGGTGTTGAGTCTATTTATTCGGATTTTACAAAGACATCGAATAATTGCAAAGTTTCAGTTAATCATCCAGATTATTCAGATAGAATTCTCGCAGCTGTTTCGGAATATAACTCCCGTCATATTTAATACATTTTAATTTTTTATGCAAGTAATTTTTTATTTAGATTTCACAAAAATTAACGAGTGTAAGTCAACTGATTTTTTTTATTTAAGATTAAATATTTGCTTTGTTGTTGTCCAGAGTAAAAAAATGAAAACTTTTAAAAATTTGATTATTATTATTATTTTTAATTTGTGTTATAATAATTATTAATTTAAAGTATCGATCACGTAAAAGTAATAAAATTACGTTTATTATTACTTTTGTTTCTGTGATAATTTTTATTCATGAAAATGAAATTTTTTTAATATAATATTTAAAACTTACGATCATACATAGAAAAATATACATACACTTATGCACATGAAAACATACATGCACTCAATATCCCTCACACATATATATTCACATATACTTATACATTTATTTACTAATTCATAAAAATAATAAGCTTTTTTATTTCATTACACATACACATACACATGTATATAAACACAGATTTATATATTATATACGCACTTACACATATACAAAAAAAGTCTTAAAATATGTTTATATTTAATTTTACGTACATTTTGGTGTGTTACTTTATTTATATAATAATTTTTATTATTGAACAATTTATATACATTTTTTACATTAAAATGCTAAAAACGCCTTCTATATACGGTATAAATCAAAAATCCCTCAAGGGATCGGCCCAAACATTTTTTTGCGCACTTATTTTATCATAAAAAAGCAATTTTTGACAAAAAATCTGAGGTATTGTAATTTTGGGTTTAAATCTTTTTAAGCACTTCGTGATACTTAACTGGTACTGTTTGTAGAAAAAAAATTTAGTAATTAGTATATGGGTGTATCCATTACTTTTCATACAAAAGTGGGCGCACGCATGTCACCGATTGGGCTCAAATTTTTAGATTATGTTTGAGGTTATAAAAAACTCACCCAGCCAAATTTTTAGCCCTCTAGAACAATATGGGGCCAAGTTATGACCTCCAAAAGGTCCAAAAAATGACCTATTTTAGCCTATTTTCAAAATTTTGCCATTCCCTTATTTTTCAGTCAAATTACTTCCGGTTGGTCGCATTTTTTTGGTATAAGCTTCAGAATTTACTAAAAAAATTTATAGACACTTTTATCACGTAGATTTTTTGCTCCCCGGGTTTTTTTGTGAAGTTTTGGTCATAAAAAGTTCCCTGTTCCAAGGATTTTGCTTTTGCGTTGCAAAAACACGTGCTTGTAAGCACCTCAATTTTCCCATTTACATAACATAGGAATTTTGACTTTTCAGCTTTCTAATTTTTTACAAAGCTTGCAAAATGTTTTGAAAAGCTACTAATCGATGGAAAGTACTATTTAAATATATAAAAAATGATACCCAACCTCAAGTAGCCAAAAAAAATATTTTTAAAACGATTTTACCGGTAATAAACGAAAAAAAAGTACTCCATGGCTTCATGTAATTTAAATGGAGTACTTTTTTTTCGTTTATTACCGATAAAATCGTTTTAAAAATATTTTTTTTTGCTACTTGAGGTTGGGTATCATTTTTTATATATTTAAATAGTACTTTCCATCGATTAGTAGCTTTTCAAAACATTCTGCAAGCTTTGTAAAAAATTAGAAAGCTGAAAAGTCAAAATTCCTATGTTATTTAAATGGGAAAATTGAGGTGCTTACAAGCACGTGTTTTTGCAACGCAAAAGCAAAATCCTTGGAACAGGGAACTTTTTATGACCAAAACTTCACAAAAAAACCCGGGGAGCAAAGTTTTTCCACAAAGTCCAAAAATAGGTCCACTTTAATACACAAAATACGTGAAGAATAAGGCTTTTTTGGGAATGTATAAAAACGGATAGAAGCCAATATCATCCACCAAAATTTCAGAGATTATTTATTAATGTTTGAAGAATATTCTCTGAAATTTTTGGCCATTTTGGTTATGATAGAAAAAAGTTATAGTAATTTGAAAACGCAAAAAAATCAAAATTTCCGAAAAACGACCAAACTAAAATACGCATAACTCCGGATAGCCGTTTTTAATTTTGTAGGTCGCATTTGAAAGGTCTTGAGTAGTAAAAAATTTTGCGACTAACCGGAAGTAGTTATATAAAGATTTTCAGATTTGGCACCAATTTGAAATTCCTGTTTTTTTTTCGTTTCAGTCATCTAACATTTTTTATCGCCAAATAAAATCTACGTGATAAAAGTGTCTATAAATTTTTTTGGTAAATTCTGAAGCTTATACCAAAAAATGCGACCAACCGGAAGTAATTTGACTGAAAAATAAGGGAATGGCGAAATTTTGAAAATAGGTTAAAATAGGTCATTTTTTGGACCTTTTGGAGGTCATAACTTGGCCCCATATTGTTCTAGAGGGCTAAAAATTTGGCTGGGTGAGTTTTTTATAACCTCAAACATAATCTAAAAATTTGAGCCCAATCGGTGACATGCGTGCTCCCACTTTTGTATGAAAAGTAATGGATACACCCATATATATATGTTGCATAATAATAATTTATGTTTATTATTCATTTACTATAATTTATTATGAAGTAAATGGTCTCGAAAAAAGCTTAAAAGAGTCACTAAATGCCTCCATTGGTTTATATTTTTTTTTTTATTTTATAGGACTTAAAAAAGTTTCGGTAATGCGATAATCGACAATTTTGTCGATATTGCTTATTCCATTATTGGTTATTAAAAAAAACTTCGATAATCGGTAATGGAATTAGCACTTATCGAAAATTGGTTTTAATATGATAATTGATAATGATAATTAACGATAATTGTTTTATCGGTTATTGAAAATATAAGTGCTAAATAGCTCTAAATTATTCAGTAGTAAATACTGAAATTATCGTAATATGCCTATCACTGTTTTAACTGTTAATTTTTTCTGAGCCGAAAAAATTTTCCGAACAAATAATTTATTGAAGAAAACAGATATTTTAAATTCCCAGCAGCTGATATTTTAACTAATTCTACGATACATAAAAAAATTATACTCAAATAACTTAAAAATCCTGCATTATTTAATAGGAAAAATCTGGCCTTTTAAGGAAAACGTGTTAGTGTAAATTACTTGTGGGCTATGCAAAGGTTTGAATAAATTTTTTGTGTTCAAAAAATATATATTTTACTATGATTTAAGAATTTAATATAAAATTTTAAACTTACAAAAAATAATGAATTATGTTAGATTTGAAATCCCTTGAAAGTAACTTAAAAGTGAAAAATAAAATTATCTTTTTCAGACAAAAAATAATTAATTTTTTTAATTTTAATAATTTTCTTTGCATTTCTTGCAATTTACAATCCTTTGATTATGAAAAAATTAATTTAGTTGAGACAAGCGTAATTTCGCTTGCAGCAAATGGAATTCCGCTAGAGGATAATGGAAAAATTCCACTTAAGGTAGCGGATTTTTTTTTCATTACATAGGGTTTAGATAATGTTTTTTTGTACATTTTCAGAAGATTGTATTTTATGTAATGGTATATGATATATATATTATATTCATTATAAAGATAAGTATTACTTATTGTTTAAATAAAGATATTTTTTATTTCATTTGTATAGTAACATCTGTGTACATAATTTGATTAATTTCTCAAACAGTAACAAAATTATTTACTTAATAAAACATTTCTCTCATGGTGGCGAATGCAGCATCGACTTCAGATGGAGCTCCATAGATGTTGGCTATGGTTCTAACTGTTGCCATAACAGCTGGGAAGTTTTTGAAGAATACTGAAGCTGGTACAATGAATGATTGGAAAAATTGTTGAGCAGCTTCACCGTAATATTTTTTGAATTCAGCAAGCTTTTCTGCACTAACACCGTTGGATTTAGCTTCGACGAAAGCTGTTCTGAAAGCTCCGTATCTGATTGCTGATAAAGCGAAAGCGGCTGCTTCAGCTGCAGATGCCCTGATTAAGGCAACTTTTTCTTCGTATGTTGGGTATTCATTGTAGTGTGCAGATGCGGTTACAAATCCTGCAACACCTTCTTTGGAGTAAACTTGTGGGTTTAATGCGGCTTCTGCTGATTCTTTTGCTGCTTGTCTTAAAGCTGGTATTTGTTCTGGGCGTACTCCGGCACTGACAAGATAGTCTACTGCTCTACTCAAAAGTTCAGATGAGTACTTAGCTACTTCTGGGTATGTGGCTTCGGCTGCTGCAATTCTTAATTTAGCAACGTTCATGATTGAGGCTTTGTAAGTAAATGCTTTTAAGGCTGCTACACGGAAAGCAAAGGCTCCTGAATAACTGCTCTGCGAATACTTAAATTTTAGACATTAGTTACTTGTTTATTACTTTATAACGATTGTTGTGTTTAAATATTAAAACAGTGGCTACAGAGAAAAATAGTATTACGATTTGAATTTTAAATTAAGCCAGTATTTTTCTCCCAGTCAGTTTTTTTATTACATTTGCTGCTGCATGGGCGAAATTCAACCACATTCCTATATTTTTTAAATGGGGTCGTAAAACCTGTTGCAGCAAATGTGTTAAATAAGATGCACTCTAAAATATATATATATTAATACAAAAAAGAACCCGTATAATCGATGATGTCCTAATTAAAATTTTATTTTTACTTAAGAATGTTCATAACATTGGATAACCAATTTAGTTTAATGATTTACGATTATTAAGAAACAAAATAAGAAGTTTTTTAGTTTCATTTTAAATTTAAAAATTATTTTAAAAATTTTAAGTTAATAATCTATAACAAAATAATTTTTTCTCTAAAATACTTACCGCTTCATATTGATAAGTATGGCTTGGACTTTGGGCGTATTGTGCTGCAGCAGCATAGCTGACAGCGAGAGCCAAACATACAACGAAGTATTTCATTTTGTTAATTTTACTTCTAAAATATATAATTAAATTTGTGTTATTGTAAATTAAATGTTAATAATTTTATTTTTATATGTATAATAATTAAATAATTGTTTAATTACTTACCAGTAGAGGATTCAACTGAGACTATACCTTTCCAAAAAATTTAGACGCTTATATACAAAATTTTAAAAATTATTTTGTCAATAAAAGTCACGTGGTAAATTTTTTTAATTATATTTTATTAAATAAAAATTATTTACTTATTTTATAATTATATCAATAATTTATGACAAGCAATTAATTTTTAAATAATGAGTAAATATTTATATATTTGGGTAAATAAAAAAAAAGTTAATAAGTAATATATACAAAACTTAAAATTTTAAAATAAGCTTTAATTTTATGATAAATTTTTTCAAAATCTTAACACGCAAATTTCCAAAGGGTCTCAGATATTGACAAATAATAAATTATCTTTTTTCTTATGATCATCATAATTAGCTATGAATATAATTATATTCATTTTCTTTTAGTTTCCTTCGATTAATTAGGATAAAATACCTTAACAAGGAACAAGATATTTACGGACGGATCGTGTTTTTTGACCCCTCTAGGTGCCAAAATTCCCAATTTAGGTCTATTTGAATGTTTTGGTAGTTTTTTAGTTTTCATAGCCATTTTTGTTAATAAATTTATAAACCCGACTAGATGTAAAAAAAATAGTCTTAAAAGATATTCATATGTAAAATTTTTCGCTGAATTCAGTTTTGGTTCCGAAATTGTTTTAGGTCCAATTTTGATTTCTGATTTTTTGGCATATAAGCACGTTTTTAGACCTCAGGAAGCTAAAAAACCAGTTTTTAAAAAAAGTCTCTAATACTTCATTTTTCCCATGAAAGTACGAATATCTAGAAGTATCGTTTTTACTCGACCATATCTTGAATCTTATAATTAATTTTAAAAAATTTTTTTCTCCAAATTTTTTTCACCAAAAAATACAAAAAATACCAATTTTTTTTTCTTTTTGGACCTAGTAATTAATTTTTTTCTATGGGAGAACTAGTTTTTGAAATATCGTTTATAGTCAAATTTTGGATCTGATAAGTAATTTTTTGTAAATTTTTGCCGAAAAAAAATACAAAAAAGGACAAATTTTTTTTTTTAGGACGTAGTACTTAATACTTAATTTCTTCCTGTGAAAGTAAGAATATCTAAAATTATAGTTTGTAAAGGATTTCTCCATTTGATATGTAATTTTTCGAAATTTTTTTCATAAATTTTTTTTTTGGAACGTAGTACTCAATTTTTTCTATGAAAATACTAACATCTAGAATTTTTGTTTTTACTTGGTAAATTAGATTATTAAAAATATTTTTTTATTGTTAATGCGAGTAAATATAGTGCCAATTACTAGGCAGGGTTTTTTTCAGTTTTAAACTTTAATAAAATCAAATTTTTCAGTATATGACGTTGGCGTTTTATAGGCTGTATATCTTTTAAAACTTTTTTCTTCAGTACATCTAGTCCATTTTATCAATTTGTTTCTAAAAGAAACTGAAAAATTCTCAAAAAAATCAAATAGGTCTAATTTGGAAATTTTTGCACCTAGGGATCTAAAAATTGAGGGGAATAATATTTCATATGGTTTAAAACGTGAGAATCATTTAAGAGCAATCAGCAAAGGTCATTTTGCAAGAGCTGTACCTTTCAGATAATGTTACCTAAATATTGGTTAGAATTTCCTTATATGACACAACTTTTTTTAAACTTTTGGGAGTATTTTCATTTTAAAAAGCTTTTTTTTTAAATTCTTTTGATAGGTTAAAGTAAATGAAAATCATAATTCGTACGATAATACCTAATTTAAGTATGTGCAATGCATATAAATATCCTATTTTATGCAAAAAAAGGATACAGATGGATTGAATTTAGAGCGGAATTGGATAAAAAAATAATCCCCACGAAAATCAATTTTTTAATTAAAAATATCTTTTTCCCTCTTTGAGTTTAGTAACAAAAATTATATCTTTAATAAATTTTCAAAAGTTGTTTAAGATTAGATTTACAATTAGTAACATAAATTTATTAGACGCAGAATTATGTTAACCGATTCTGATATGTAATTCGGATGTTTCAGGCCATTTTTAATTGTTTTAGCAACAAGAATATCCACTAGAGGCAAGCAGATTTTTTTTAAACATTTATCCTAATTATACCGAAAAGATAAAATTTTTGGGGTCTAGGAAAAGTACAGCCACATTTTTCATTTTAGATTTTGAAATTTTTTTTTTATTTTAATTGAAAATTAAAGCCGTATTTGGTTGGCTAAAATTATTATTTTACCTAGATTTTGACTGGATATACCTTTAAGACTTTAAAACTGAACAACGATCGAAAAGTTGAAATTTTTTAAAATATTTCGATTCCTTTCTAGGTGTTGAAATGTGTTTTTGGTTATATTTTTATTAATTTTAAATTTATTATGAAGAAAGTGATAGAAATTTCGGTACTCTACATGGGGTTTTTCTGCAGTTTTCTTTACGCAATAGACATTAATATGTCAATGTGAAAGCGGGTACTGATCTCAAAGATTTATTATTGTCCAACAAGGTCGAAAATAAGTTATTAAAAAAATTTCAATACTATATAAGGGTTCGTTCCGTTAATTCGTTTGAAAATAAAAATTCAAGTTATTCGAATAACTTAAAATTAAATGACTTTTTAAATAAATTTACTCTATCGAATTTTTAACATATAATTGCGGAGAATGTTTCTTTTTCTGTAAAAAAATAAATATAAAAATGGATCGAAAAATTTCATGCAAATGCATGGATTAAAAAGTTTTAAAAATACAGTTTTAACTGTAAAAACCCTTAACAAAAAACATCATTATTTTTTTTATTTTTGGACGTAATGTCTCATTTTTTGCATGGGAGTCCTAGTTTCAGAAAACTCATTATTACTCCATTTCCTGGATCTAATACTTAAATTTGTGAAAAATTTTTCTTTTTAAAAGTAAAAAAATTGCTATTTTTTTTTTTATTTATCGATGTAATAACTAATTGTTTGCCATTGATGTGTAGTTCGAGTTCAATAAATTATTTTCATATATTTTTTGAGAAACCTCAGTGTTGATAATTTGGCAATGTTTTTTATTTGGAGCAATTTAATTATAATATACATCTTATTAACAATAATTTACAATTTATTTATTATTATTATTTATTGAAAGCAAAAATACAAATTCACATGCATAAAATGTAAATACAAATGGAACATAATGTACCGTATGCAGGGATTATCAAGTCAATCCGTGTGCATTTCATAGAATTATAATTCTATGGTGCATTTGCTGGTTTTTTATTTATGTATTTATATTTTATTTATTTTTTTATTTATTTACTTTACATATTTAAAAATATTTGAGTTCAACTTAGAGTTTGTTATTTATAAAAGTTTATGATTATGTTCGAAGTTGGTACAAAAAAAAACAATACTAAAGTTTTAGTATAAATTTTTGTTTAATATTTATTAAAATTATTATAAGTATGTACTCAAAAAATTTTATTTAATGTTCATGAATTATTTTATTATGAATTTAAGAATTTATAGTATAAGGATTTATATATTTTATCCATTAAAGAAAAGTATTATATTTATTTTTTAAATAAAGATATATTTTATTTCATTTATTATAGTAACAATTGTGTACATAATTTGATTAAATTAATTCTTTTTGTTTCTCAAACAAAAACAAAATTATTTACTTAATAAAACATTTCTCTCATGGTGGCGAATGCAGCATCGACTTCATATGGAGCACCATAGATGTTGGCTACGGTTCTAACTACTGCCATAACAGCTGGGAAGTTTTTGAAGAATACTGAAGCTGGTACAATGAATGATTGGAAAAATTGTTGAGCAGCTTCGCCGTATAATTTTTTGAATTCAGCGAATCTTTCTGCACTAACACCGTTGGATTTAGCTTCGATGTAGGCTGTTCTGAAAGCTCCGTATCTGATTGCTGATAAAGCGAAAGCGGCTGCTTCAGCAGCAGATGCTCTGATTAAAGCAACTTTTTCTTCGTATGTTGGATGTTCGTTGTAGTATTCAGATGCGGTTACAAATCCTGCAATTCCTTCTCTGCTGAAAACTTGTGGGTTGAATGATGCTTCTGCTGCTTCTTTTGCTGCTTGTCTTAAAGCTGGTATTTGTTCTGGACGTACTCCGGAACTGACAGCAAAGTCTACTGCTTTATTCAAAAGTAAAGAGGTATACTTGGCAACTTCTGGATAAGTAGCTTCTGCTGCTGCAGTTCGTAATTTAGCTACATTCATAGTTGAAGCCTTGTAGTTAAATGCCTTTAAGGCGGCTACACGAAGAGTAAAAGCCGGTGTATTTGCATTGGCTGAAAACTGTAAATAAAGATTTGAATTAAAAAGTAATCTAGATTAATAATAATGAAAAAGAATTTACTCACGGATTCTCTTTGATAAGTTTGTTTTGGGTAGTATATGTAACTTTTTTCAGATGCAGCATAGCTGACAAAGAAGAACACGAATAAAGCAAAAAGTTTCATGATGGCAATTATAATTCTGAAAAAAATAATAATAAAAATACTATTATATTTTAACGTCCAAAATTTAAATTTAAAATTAATTATTAGATGTTTTTTACACGAATTAATTTTTATAAATGTTTATTGTGAGATAGTTACCAATGAAGTATTCTTATTCAAGTATACTTATTTAAGTGCTCCTTTGGAAAACCGTAGTGGTTTATATATGCGATCAAAAATATCCACAATTTATTTGTTATTACAAATACGTAATATTTTTTTATCTTTTTATGATATCAAATTATATTCTAAAACAAATAGGCATTATTCAATGTATGTGCATTACAAATAAGAATGAAAATTATTTTTTAAATAAAAGTGGTCTGTAAAATAAGGTAATCCGTCCTTTAGTTATTGAGTAATTGAATAATTATATGAATAGATTAAAAAAAAATATATTGGATCTACGGTTCCTCTATAGCAATGAAAAAATATTATGAAAAAATATAAAAGCCCTATCTCCACTCGCTTACTAGACGTGTATAATACAAGATTTGACTAATACAAAATACAACACCAGCGTCCTAAATATATTTTTTTCTCGATAGTGACCACAAAAGTACAAATTCCTGGTGAATCGTATTTTCTCACCACTGACGCAGAAAAACCGTATATGACCCTTGGCCATAAAAAAGGATGCCCCAAATCGCAGTTTACCATTTATTTGGTCATAGGTTGAATATACTATATATAAATATGGTACTTTTTTTTAACCTATCAATGCTGAACCGACAGTTCTTGGACACTTGATTTTTTCGGTAATAAAAACTGTATATTTTAGACTGAAAAACTCAACAAGTAAGTAATTTTGGTCGCTTTTTTATTTCCGGAATCCGTTCTCACCTACAACTCTTATACGATATAAGACATCAAACCCTAAAATTTGGTAAATTTTAAAACTATATATTTTCGTCCAAAAATTTCAACTTTAAATAAAACGGTTTATTCTTTTTATATTTTAAAAGGAAACCCTTATTTAGGGGTTTATATCACTATTTCTAATGGTTTTAAATAAAAATGGGCTATGAAAATAAAAAAAGTGATTTAAAATACTGGATGAGCTTTTTAGCCCAAAATAGTTTTTTTTAGAACTATACATAATTGTTCCCTTGGTCAAATTGTATTCACTTTGCCAAAAGGGGTTAATATTTCATTTTTTAGGAGTTGTAGGTAAAAAGGGACTCCAGAAATGAATGGAACGACCCCAATTACATACTAGCTGAGATTTTTAGCCTAAAATATTCAGGACTTTCATTTAGTTGTCATACTCACCTCCTTCCTTATGTACGACATCCCCATCAATAAAATACCATTGTATAAATTTTCATTATTTCTATATTTTAATAAACCATTTTAATTAAATTGTAAAATTGAGATCTATCATTCAAATAATTCCAAAACTACTATAACTTTGTAAAATTTCCCGCAGAATTCAAATTTTTGGTCAGATTTTCATTTGGTCACGTGACTTAGCGGAAAATCAGCAAAATAAGTAACAAGTCAAAATTGAAAAAAACGAAAATCGGTATTAGTCGCTTAAAACAAAAATTACTCTCCGAAAAATTTTTTCAGGAAAATATATGAGCCTTTCTTTGCTAAAAAAGCAATGGTGGGCAGGTCGGGTCATCGGAACGGCCTCAAATTTTTCCCATGTTTTTATAACATAAAGATAGGAAAATCCTGAAATATTTAGCCTTCTAGGTCTTAAACAACTCGAGTTATGGCCAATCAAACTCATTAGGCGGCTCTCGACCAGCGTTATTGCTATTCGGGAAAATGGTTAAAAATCATAAATATAAGCTTGAAAAAAATTCTGAAAGAGTATATATGTTGGGAAACCTTCAGTAAATCCATTTCTGCCATTAGTTTTTCGGAAAAACCCAGGGAAATTCCGGAAAATGGGAAAAATGCGTTTTAAGAAAAATCGCAATATCTCATTTTCCGCCATTTTTTTTTTTGAAAATTTTTTTTTCAAACTTTTTTTCAACCAAAATCCGCATCGATCTGTACGAAAAAAAATTTTGATATCGGCCATTAAGGTCGATTTTAGCCTATTTTAGAATAATTTCACATTTTCAATACTTCTTTATTTAATTTTCCGTAAGGGGTTAAAATAATTGACTTTTTTGCTTTGAGAATCGAATAGCCAGGGAAAAAGTAGTCCTAAATAAAAAAAAAAATTACAATTTTCGATGAAGTAAAGATAAAGATGGACAAGTAAAGATACTGTCAAAAACTACCAATTTTATACTAATTCCAATTTTAGGCTCTAAAACGACATTATAACTTAAAAAATGCATAATTCGTTTAAATTTTATCGTAAAAAGAAAAGTTTTGGATTATTATCGAGTGTTTTTTCCTTGGCTATTCTTTAATGCAAGAAAAAAATTAGTTTAGTCGTTAAAAAGTTTTTTTGTTTGTAAAAAACTAATGTAACATGTTAAAAACGGTTTTTGATTATTATCATTTTTTAACAAAAAAAATCGAGAAAAAAATAAATTTCTGTCAATAAAATTAATTTTTTTATTGCATAAACGAATAGCCAAGGAAAAAGTACTCGATAATAATCCAAAACTTTTCTTTTTACGATAAAAGAGCTTGGCCGTATAAGATAGGCGAATTTGCACTCACCCTGTATAGCTAATTTCAATTAAGCATGTGTTTAGGCACCAAAAAAGAAAATTTTTCGCCTTGGTTTTAGCCCTCTAGCCCTTTTCTGTTGCGCGCTACCTCAAAAAACGTCTAAAAATCGACATTTTTTTTTCACATATTTTCATAATAACACAACTTTTCGCCATGTTAACCTTTTTAGACCTAACTGGGCTTATTCGACGGGGAATCTAATGTACTTTTTGGGAATATTTTTTTCGCGTCCTCCACGGCTTTTCTCCCTCCACCAGACGCTTAAAACTAGATTTTCCAACAGTCAAAAAATTAAAAAAAACGATTTTTTTCGAGCACGTTCGGAGGTTTGCAAAAACTTTTTTTTTTCTTATGTATATTTTTTGTTGAACATTACCCTAGTGGTCATAATTTTTAATTATAGGTGGTGGAAAATGCCGAAAAATCGGAAAAACCGTTTTTTGCTTATTTTTTTCTTTCATCTTCATAGCAACATAAATTTTTGCCATGTTAACCTTTTTAGACCTAACTGGGCTTATTCGACGGGGAATCAAACGTACTTTTTGGGAATATTTTTTTCGCGCCCTCCACGGCTCTTCTCCCTCCACCAGACGCTTAAAACTAGATTTTCCAACAGTCAAAAAATTAAAAAAAACGATTTTTTTTTAGCACGTTCGGAGGTTTGCAAATACTTTTTTTTTTCTTATGCATATTTATTGTTGAACATTACCCTAGTGGTCATAATTTTTAATTATAAGTGGTGGAAAATGCCGAAAAATCGGAAAAACCGTTTTTTGCTTATTTTTTTCTTTCATCTTCATAGCAACATAACTTTTTGCCATGTTAACTTTTTTAGACCTAACTGGGCTTATTCGACGGGGAATCGAACGTACTTTTTGGAAATATTTTTTTCGCGCCCTCCACGGCTTTCCTTCCTCCACCAGACGCTTAAAACTAGATTTTCAAAAAATCAAAAAATCGAAAAAACTATTTTTTCTTATATTCTTCTTTCATATTTTTAATATTACATAACTCTTCCGCATTTTAACCTTTTTCGACCTACCTGGCCTTGTTTGATGGGGAATCTAACGCATTTTTCGAAAACATTTTTATTCCTCGTACCTCCCATCCTCCTCTTTCCCCCCACTAGACGCTTAAAACTTTACTTTAGAAAAGTCAAAAAATTAAAAAATCCGATATTTTCCTAGCACTTTAAAAGTCACGGTAAATAATTTTTTTTGTATAATTTTTATAGAAGATTACCGTACTGGTCATAATTTTTCATTATAGGTGGTGGAACAAGACCAGAAAACGTTTACACTCAGATAAAAATATGGAATGGTCTTAATCCACGCTTAACCGACTATTTTTTTGACGATGATTAGGAATACGATAATACTGATAATTAAATATACTTATACATTTTTATTTAATTTTATTAAAGGTGGTTTATTTTCTTCTGTAATTATATACATTTTTTAATACTGATTTCATAAGAATGATCATTTTCAAAAGTATGTAGATTTAAGAACCTATAATATGTAAAAATTATTAAAATTTAGTGCATTGAAACAAATTAAAATTATATATTGTTTAGTCTATACTATATTCAATACTGCTAATTATTAATTAATCTTCAAATCACTTTAGGAATGTTCCACTACCTGTAGTAAAAAATTATGACCAGTACGGTAATGTTCAACAATAAATATACATAAAAAAAAAATATTTTCCGAAAAATGCGCTTAGATTCCCCTTCAAACAAGGCAAGGTAAATCAAAAATGGTTAAAATGTTCAAGAGTTATGTAATATTAAAAATATGAAAGAAGAAAATAAGAAAAAATGGTTTTTTCGATTTTTTGGCATATTTCACCACCTATAATGAAAAATTATGACCAGTTCGGTAATGCTTAACAAAGATTACACATAAGAAAAATAAAATATTCTGAATCTCTGAACATGCTAAAAAAAAATCGTTTTTTTCAATTTTTTGACTTTTTGAAAATCTAGTTTTAAGCGTCTGGTGGAGGGAGAAGGGCCGTGGAGGGCGCGAAAAAAATATTTCCAAAAAGAACGTTAGATTCCCCATCGAACAAGCCCAAGTAGGTCCAAAAAGTTTAACATGGCGAAGAGTTATGTTGTTATGTAGACGAAAGAAAAAAACAAGAAAAAAATGGTTTTTCCGATTTTTCGGCATGTTCTACCACCTATAATTAAAAATTATGACCACTAGGGTAATGTTCAACAAAAAATATATATAAGAAAAAAAATAGTTTTTGCAAACCTCCGAACGTGCTCGAAAAAAATCGTTTTTTTTTAAATTATTTGACTGTTGGAAAATCTAGTTTTAAGAGTCTGGTGGAGGGAGAAGGGCCGTGGAGGGCGCGCAAAAAATATTCCCAAAAAGTACGTTAGATTCCCCGTCGAATAAGCCCAGTTAGGTCTAAAAAGGTTAACATGGCGAAAAGTTATGTTGCTATAAAGATGAAAGAAAAAAATAAGAAAAAAACGGTTTTTCCGATTTTTCGGCATTTTCCACCACCTATAATTAAAAATTATGACCACTAGGGTAATGTTCAACAAAAAATATACATAACAAAAAAAAAAATTTTTGCAAACCTCCGAACGTGCTCGAAAAAAATCGTTTTTTTTAATTTTTTGACTGTTGGAAAATCTAGTTTTAAGCGTCTGGTGGAGGGAGAAGGGCCGTGGAGGGCGCGCAAAAAATATTCCCAAAAAGTACGTTAGATTCCCCGTCGAATAAGCCCAGTTAGGTCTAAAAAGGTTAACATGGCGAAAAGTTGTGTTATTATGAAAATATGTGAAAAAAAAATGTCGATTTTTAGACGTTTTTTGAGGTAGCGCGCAACAGAAAAGGGCTAGAGGGCTAAAACCAACGCGAAAAATTTTCTTTTTTGATGCCTAAACACATGCTTAATTGAATTTAGCTATACAGGGTGAGTGCAAATTCGCCTATCTTATACGGCCAAGCTCTTTAAGCGAGTTATGCATTTTTCAAGTTATAATGTCGTTTTAGAGCCTAAAATTGGAATTAGTATAAAATTGGTAGTTTTTGACAGTATCTTTACTTGTCCATAACTTGGTTAATTTTCATCGAAAATAGTAATTTTTTTTTTATTTAGGACTAATTTTTCCCTGGCTATTCGATTCTGAAAGCAAAAAAGTCAATTATTTCAACCATTTACGGAAAATTAAATAAAGAAGTATTGAAAATGTGAAATTATTCTAAAACAGGCTAAAATCGACCTAAATGGCCGAAATCAAAATTTTTTTCGTACAGATCGATGGGATTTCGGTTGAAAAAAAGTTTGAAAAAAAAATTTTCAAAAAAAAAATGGCGTAAAATGAGATATTGCGATTTTTCTTAAAACGCATTTTCCGGAATTTCCCTGGGTTTTTCCGAAAAACTAATGGCAGAAATGGATTTACTGAAGGTTTCCCAACATATATACTCTTTCAGAATTTATTTTCAAGCTTATATTTATGATTTTTAACCATTTTCCCGAAAAGCAATAACGCTGGTCGAGAGCCGCCTAATGAGTTTGATTGGCCATAACTCGAGCTGTTTAAGACCTTAAGGATTTTCCTATCTTTATGTTATAAAAACATGGGAAAAATTTGAGGCCGATCCAATGACCCGACCTGCCCACCATTGCTTTTTTGGCAAAGAAAGACTCATATGTAATTTTTGAAAATTTTGAGAAAAATTTTTTTTTTTTTAGCGGGAAACTTTTGAGTTATTTTCACTTAAAGTTTTACACAAATTTGAATTTTCCCGCGAATTGACATCGAGTAGGAAATATCTGACTGAAAATTTGAATTTTTCATCAAATATTACATCGAAAACCTTTTTTCTTTCTTTAACGTTTTTTAGAGCTTTTTTACGGGACTTTCAAAAATGGTGGCTGAGGAGAGAAATTTGACCAAATAACTTTAAATCAGTATAGCACCCTTCAAAATTTATAGAAAACCTTCAAATTCGGGGAATCATCTATTTTTATGTTGTTTTATCGAAAAAATAACCAAATTTCCTATTTTTGAGACCTGGCATATCATTTTGTGCTTTTTATCCAAGGAATCACCCATACACAGGGTGATCGTGCCTAACAAGTTAATTTCAATTAATTTAGTTATTTTAGCTCATTAACCTTAATTTGGATGTATTAAATTCAAAATGAATTCAATTCTCACCATTTTTATCAGTTTTTCATAATTTTTTTTTATATCTGAAATCAGCTTTCTGGATCTTTTTCTGCAAGGGCTTTATGAAATCACATGAAATTGAAAACCCTGCAACTAGATCTGATTTCAAAAAATTTGCTCGAAGGGATTTTTGATTCATCGAACATACATCCTTACATACACCAAGGCAATATTATAAGCATTTAGAGGCATCGGAATGACCTGGCGACCAAATTTCTCCAAATCTCCACGAATTGATCAATTTAAAGACTTTTCCGTTTTTTGACTTGACAAACTCATAAGACACGATTTCATCTATGTTTTGCATACATAGGGTGATCGTGACTAAAATTTGTATCCTTTTTTTGTAAACATGCACTGTAAAAAGTAACTTCCTTATGTTAACAAAATAATTAGAAAATTTTCGAAAAAATTAGTAAATTTTCAAAAAAAATTGTAAATATTCGAAAAAAATCGAAAATTTACTAAATTTCGTATATTATCGAAAAATTCGAGAATTCTCGATTTTTTTTGTGAATTCATAAGAAAAATTGATAATTTACAATTTTTTTTCGAAAATTTACAAAAAAAAGTCGTAAATGCACAAAAAAAATCAAGAATTCTCGAATTTTTCGATAATATACTAAATTTAGTAAATTTACGATTTTTTTCGAAAATTTACAAAAATTTTTGAAAATTCGCTAAAATTTTCTAATTTTTTTGTTAATATTTGGAAGTTACTTTTTACAGTGTGCTGTTTTACAAGTGAAAGAACATAAGTTTAACGTTTATAACGATATTAATTAATAAAAAAAAAGGTTTAAACAGTTTTTTTAAATATCGCAAATACGTGATTTAGACTCTAGCCTTCCAACTAAAAAAAAAACTATTATACACGCAACATTTTTTCTGTTCATCCCTTTTTCGTAAATAATACAAAAAAATTTTTAACATGGAACATGTTCATTGGATGGGGTATTTGAAAAAGTTTGGTTCGGCAGGGGGGGGGGTGAGAAAGTGATGTTTTTAGGGGGGTGGGGTGAAATGGACTTAGAATATTTTCAATTTAGAAAGTTAGAATTTAATTTGAAGTGGGATAATTAAGAGAACTCAGAATACTTTAAGTTTATCGATTTAGGATAATTTATATTTCAGGATATATTGTAATTTCGGATTTTTGGATTTATTACTGTTATGAGTGAACATGTTCCTTGCTAGTTTCACAAACCGGTTATACATTTTTTTTTTCAAAA
Organism: Anagrus nilaparvatae; assembly: GCA_022575985.1. Lineage (NCBI taxonomy): Eukaryota > Metazoa > Arthropoda > Insecta > Hymenoptera > Mymaridae > Anagrus > Anagrus nilaparvatae. The sequence goes on along the minus strand of JAKSXM010000231.1, from coordinate 25,285,825 downwards.
GGTTGAACATTTAGAGCAATCTTTTGATGGATTTTCTCATATATAATAAAATAATGCCGTTTTAAATTACAAAGGGCCTAATAATTAGGATTACCCTATTTTACATAAAAAATTTTTGATTTGTCTTCAATTCTTCAACGCAGTCCTTTTATGCGTTTGATATCTAGCGTCCATGTGAACAAGAATGGGAAATTAAAATTTCAGATAAATGGTGAAAATATGATAAAAAATTTGTGAAAAATTAAAAAACTTTTAAAATTTCAAAAAAAATTGATTTATGATAAAAATTTTGAATTAAAAAAAAAATATTATCAGTAATTAAATAAACTCAAGAATTTATTTTAATTATCAAAAAAGTAATATAATAAAAAACAAATATGATTTTTATGTAAAGTAATGTAAGAAATAAATCTTAAAAATTAATTAGGTATTCATTATTAAATAACTAATTATGCATAAATCAAAATTCATACAATGTATATTTATAAAAAGATTTTATTTGATTATTATTTTATTTTTTTATGAACCAGCTGTGTTTTATTATTTTAAGAATATTTTTGATAATTGCATATTTTTTTTAGTACGTTAAAAAATTAATTACATACAAGATTGTTATGCAAGAAAAAAATTTTATATTAGGACAATTAATAAAATTAATTTATAACCTGATAGGAAGCCTTTTTTATTAAATTAATCGTGTTTAAAAAAAAGTTTATTATGCCGTATATCGTCTCTAACATCGCACATTGGGTTCACTTTTCAGGCTCGTAAACCTAAAGCATATAAAACCCAACTCTTTAGTAATTTTTTTATTTTATTTTATTGAGGCGTTACCGCCTTTATAAAATATTTAATACAGTGATTGGATGTGAATACATAATTGAGCCAGCTATAGCTAAATTATAAGTAAAATACAGTTTTTACTTTTTTTCATGCAAGCTCAAAAGTAATGGCTAAAAGGAAAATCTTTCAATCTATCTATTCATAAAATTATTCATTTCTTAATCAATTACTTAATTTTTACTGCTAAATAAAAATTCATTAAAAAATAATTAATTTAAAAAATGTAAAAAAAATACAAAAATTGAATATTGATTATATTGATACAATAAATTACTGATTTATTAATTTGAGAATAATTAGTTTTTTTTTTTATTTAATTCACAGTTACAATTGATATAGGTAGTTTAATTAACGTATTTTAAGTTATTCATAATTTAATCGAAAATATTCTGCTAATTTTTAGTACATTAATATGAAATCTTTTATTATTTTCTACTTGTTTTTTTATTTTCTAATATATGTTTCTTCCGAAAATGAGGATGTTAGTGAAGTAAGTGTAAATTTTAATTTATTCAGAAATCAATTTTTGATTAAACGAACTAACATATCATTCCATCAATTAAAAGTTTAATTTCATGTAAATTGAAATTTTTTTTAACTAATATTTGATTTAGAGATTTGAAAAAATCGTCAACTAAATAGTACATGTTATTAGCTAATAATTAAAAAAGAGACGATCAATTCATCCATCTATCAGTGTTGAGTTAAAAAAATTAAAAATTGATTCCTGCGTTCGATATTTATCGTTAGAGTCTTAAATAAATTAATTATTCATTACCATAATCGAGCGTTAAATTCTAACAAAATAATTTATTGATTTAATTTTTAGAATCGAATGAGAGAAGATACAACTGTATATTTACGAATACAAGCATTAAAAGCATTTTCAAAAGGATTTTCAATCGATGATGTGTCAAATTTACGTATTGCAGCAGCTGAAGTATCATCACCAGAAGTGGTTCATTTAACTGCCGTATTATTAAAAGCAGCAGTTAAATTTTCTGTCTCGATGGGTCTTAGACCCGAAGAAATTCCAACTTTAAGAGCCGCTGCAATTGAAGCTATTAAATCATCTTTTATGCCAAAAAATTGGCTTAAGGAAGCATATTTTCTTTTTAAAGAAAGCACCAACCAAACTAACCATAGAAAACCAGCTTTTGAAGAAAAAATTTCAATAATTAGAGCTTCAGTTTCTGAAGCTGTAGCATTTGGAGTAGCCGCGTGTAAATTCTTAATCCTTAGGAATGCTGTAGATGAAGCAATATTTAATAATGAAAATGAAAAAAAAATTAATTCATTGAAAGAAGCATCGGATGATGCAGCATATAATGTATTTGCGGCAGCAATAGTACCTGCATCAATATTTTTTAATAATATAAAAGCTGTTATTTCAGTAATTAGAACTGTAGCTAATATTTATGAAGCACCTTCTGATGTTGATACTGCTTTTAAAGTTACGAATCAACTAATAAACCAAAAAGAAAGATAACATTATGTCAAATTATATAATTTTTATCAATGTATTATGTAATCTCTACCAATTTATAATAAATTTTTAAATATCCAAATAAATTATTCTTTTAATAATTTCTCCAATATCTAAAGTACTTATACTCCTGCATAGTAAGTGGTTTAAAATCGAGTACCAAATAGGGAAAAGGTCTGCTGAATCTGGATTCTGGGTCAAAAGTGGTTGAAAATAGACGAAGTACCCTTAAATCAGCAAATCTATCCCTTTTTAAGAGTTTTTTGCAATATTTACATGGAACATGTTCATTAGATGGGGTATTTGAAAAAGTTTGGCTAGGCAGGGGGGGGGGGTGTGAAAAGGACTTAGAATGTTTTTGATTTAGGGACTTAGAATAATTTGAAATGGGAGTCAGGGCCTGATCAGACCCTGATAAGAACAAGAACTTAGAATACTTTAGGTTTATGGGCTTAGGGTAATTTATATTTCGAGATTTATTGTAATTTCGGTTTTTGGATTTATTACTGTCATGAGTGAACATATTCCATGCTCGTTGGTTGTGTTGTTACACAAACCGGTTATAAATTTTTTTTTTATTACAGTTAAAATTATTAAATAAATTTAGGGTTTAGTAGATAATGTGTTAAATTTAGGCAATTGGGACTAATTTTAGGGGGTTAAAACTACCCCGAAAATAAAAAAATTTGAAAAAAAATGTGTACGATTTTTTTTATCTTCCTTTTTGCAATTATTAGTCAGCATTTTTTAAAGTTAAATTAGTAATAATTTAATTTATAAAAAAATTAAAATAAAATCAATTTAAAATTGTCAAAAAAATTAAAATCAGATATTTGAATTGAAATGTCCTCATCGAGGAACCTTTATAATAGGTTTAATTTTGATTTTCGATACTGAAGACTTTCTCCGATACTAGAACGTATTCCAATAATATTATTTTTTAATAAAGTTTTTTATCTAAAAATACAAAGCTACTTTTTTTTTTAATTTGAATATAATACCGAATGTTTTTCTACGGAAGTAATAATTTTTAGAAATTAATCACTACTCCACACCAAACCTAAAAGAGTTTTTTGTTACGCAGAAGAGATTGAATGTTTATTTAATTCTTTAGAGAGGAATTATTTTGAGGTTAATTCTTTTTAAAAAATTTATTTTTGTTTTAATTCTTTTTGAACAGAAATAAATTTTACGATTTCGTAGTAAAATTACTACAAGTTTAGTAAAATGACTAAAATTTGTAGTAAAATCAAAATTATTTATTTTTCAGACGTTTGTAATACACAATATTAACCTATATTTTCCGTTTTTAATATTATAAGCAAACTAAACCTGCGTCTATATTCAGCAATAATAATAAAATAATACCTAAAAAGGGGAGACCGGTACATTTGGGTTGCCAAATTACAATCTATAGTTATGGATTACAAATTAAACAAAATATTTCCAGCTGGTCTCATTTTTTTCATATAAATACCATCTTTTAATTTCCGTTAGCCGCAATGCTCTATCATCTATTCTCTCACCGCTATAGTCAATAAATTATTATCTAGTAGTAAAATACTATAAATTGTAGTGAATTTACTATTTTTGTAGTAATATTACTAAATCTTAGCAAAATTACTAAATGGTAGTAATATTGTGTTCATTATTTTTATGGAAGTACTAGTTTTAGGTAATTCATTATTACTCGATTTCTCAGATCTGATACCTAAATTAGGGATAATTTTTGACATCAAAATATAATATTACTCTGAAATATTTTTTATTTTTAGATGTAATACCTACATTTTTTATATGAACACTGTAAAAAATAACACCTGTCATTTTATGACAAAATTAGTAAATTTACGAAAATTGAGTAAATTTCCGAAAAAATACGCAGTTTTTCGAAAAAAATCATGCATTTACTAATATTTGTAAATTTTCGAAAAAATAGTAAATTTACGATTCATTTTTTCGTAAATATTCGACAAAATCGTAAATTTACAACTAAGTTGTAATTTTACGATTTTCGTCGAAAAATTGCGAATTTTAATCGAAAATTTGCGATAAACATTTGTAAACAAATCATATTTTTGCGCCTAAAAACGCATAGTAATGTCCAGATTCCCCTTTTCTCACATAATTAAAAACATTTTTATTCTGCGTTTTTAGGCGCAAAAATATGTTTTGTAATTTCACAACTGTTTATCGCAAATTTTTGATTAAAATTCGCAATTTTTCGATGAAAATCGTAAAATTACGACTTAGTTGTAAATTTACGATTTTGTCGAAAATTTACGAAAAAATAAATCGTAAATTTACTATTTTTTCGCAAATTTAGAAATATTAGTAAAAGTACGATTTTTTCGAAAATTGACTAAATTTTCGTAAATTTACTAATTTTGTCGTAAAATCACAATAATTATTTTTTATAGTGAAAGTACTAGTTTTAAAAAAATGATTATTACTCGATTTCCTGGATCTGATAAAATTTTGAGAACAAAATAAGGTTACCCTGATATTTTTTTTAATTTTGGACGTGTAATAACTAATTTAATTAAAAGAAAGTTTTAAAAAATTCGTTAATATTCTCTTTTCTAGTACGAATCCTACATTTAAAAAAATGTTACCTTCAAATTTTTCCAATCAAACAATAAAATCATGGAAATATTTTTAAGGTTGTATGGCTGATTTTTTTTTTTTGTTACGATAAATAATATAAAAGCATTTTTAAAATATGTCAAATAAGTTTAAAAATTAGGTTTAAATTTAAAATTTTATGGCTATTTTCTTGAAAAGGGTTAAATATTTTTTTCAGTATCTTGCAGCAACCTGTCATTGCAATATCAATATCATTTATAAAATCTGCGGTATTTGCTTTGTAGCGCTAATGATTCTTCCGAAATTCTTTTTCCCAGCTTTTGTATGAATCTAAATTTTCTGTGGAAAAGTCTAAAATAATACGTATAACGAAGCATAACATGGCCAGGCGATGACGAGATTTATAAAATGATGATCTCTTTCAGCTGAGTCTGTTAAGAGAATTCTAATTTTATGATCTCGCCTTATTCTTGCCTCATTCACCAAGGACAAAGTTGCCTCGCATTCATGGTAAAGGTCTATTTTAAATTATCGTATAATAATATAAGAAAAAATGTTCCTACTACACCCTTTTTTGATTTTGGTAGACCTCTTAAAACAATATTTAGTACATACTTATCGAAGTCTTATCCAAAATTATAGAATAATCACTCATGTTTAAAAATATATTAATACTTAAGCAATAATTGCATAAGAAGATTGACCCAGCCGGACATTGATTTACAGCCAAGGGTCGTATAAGATTTTTTTTATTCAGCAACACAGAAGGGCCTAAAAACGTGCTTTCTAGCCGCTGAAAAGAAAGACTTAATTTAATTTACAATAATACCGGATATTTTAATGCTTACATCTTATTCTTTTTCTAAACAGCAACAATTTTCGGAGCTTTCTTCATTTGGTTTTTGATGTTCACCGCATTATGTTGCCATTGTGGATCATCTGAAAATCGAGTACGCCCAACACTTTTATGGTATGTAACATTTTTTAGAAAATGTATTAATATTATTTAGTGACTTAATTTATATATTATATTTTTACAAGTGAAAAAATTTGTTTGCGGGATCACTGTAAACTTGAATTTTAGAGTAATAATAGTACATTCTTAACCGGCTAATTTTGTCAAATGCGAAAGTTTAAAGGTCCGAGAGGTCCTATAATCGTATTTGGTAAAAATAAATATTTCTAGATGAGGTTATAAATGTTTTTTTAAAGGGCAATATTGACGACTTCTCAAAATTAGAGTATACTCATTATTACCAGCTAGTTAAGAAAATATATTACAGACTTATATTCTTCTTAACCCTTTCAAACATGAATTTTTTTATTAGCTCGGAATGATCCATAAAAGTTTTGAAAATGCAAAAATATGCAGTTTAGTTTTGTGCAAAAAATACTTTTAAAAAATTTTTATTTTTGCATTTTACTGAAAAGGAATTTTAAAAAATAAATGGCACCATCGGATAGCCAGGGAAATTTCTGATCTTGTACAACAGTACTTAAATATTTAAAAATAGGTTTCCACCCAATGTATATTACAATGATCATTGGGTTATAAAAGAATAAATGAAATTTTAAATCTCTTATTGTTTCTTGTTTTATCTAAAAAATGAAAACTATTCTTGTCCAATCCCAATTTTCTAAAAATCGTAGCAATGAAAAAAAAGCTATGATTGCAAATAAATTAATAAATTGAACGGCTACCCAAAATCAAAAATTGAATCATAGAAGCTAAAAATTGATGAAGGCTTATTTTTAGTAGTATCACGGTAGAATTGCTTTGGTTGAAAATTAAACCAATTGGTTGAATTTTAATATTTTTGGTTGAATTTTCAACCAATTGGTTTAGTATTCAACCAATTGGTTGGAATTGGAATAGGAATTTTCAACCAAAAATAGTAAAATTCAACCAAAATGGTTGAAAATTCAACCAATAGCTAAAATGCAAAATAAAATTGATGTAACTATAGTACAGAGTAAAAAAATGATCTGTGCATCCATTAAAAGTGAATTAATTAATATTATAATCGATTATATAACTAGTGATTTTTTATGTATTATTATTATTATTACTTCATTTGGAGCTGAGGAATGACTAATTAAAAAGGTTACTTAATTTAAGGGTACGTTCTCCCAGTTTTAAGTAAAAATAACGTTTTTTTTCTGATTAGTATTCTCAAAAAGTTTATTGCATAATAAAAAGATTTTTTTACAGCTATTTTATACACTCATAATAAACACAAAAAAATTTTTTTTTTTTATTGTCTCTTTTTTTACATATGATGAGATGGCGCTGAAGTTGGTGTCTGAAAAAAAAGTTTCCAATCGCGCCGCATGATAACTCGGTTCAGAATCTTCTAAAAAAAAAAAAAAAAAAAAAAACACCATGAAGTACATGAGTTATTGCAAAAAGTAGACTACAATCAATGAAAAATATTAAAAATTAAAAAAGTTATGAAGGTAAATAGAAAAAAGTCGAAATTAGACCATGTTTTTAGCCACAAAACGGAGCCTAGAGACCAAAAAAATTCTCCGATCAGGTTCATTGTAGTCTACTTTGTGTAAAATTGCATAACGAATCGATTAAAAAAAAAAAAATGGAAATCGGAGGAGTAGTTTTTTTGTAATCGTGCGGCGCGTTTTCAAAAAGTTCGTTTTGAGAAAAACGCGTTTAAAGTTTCGGTTCTTGTATTCTTGCATACAAATAATTTCACTTTTAGGCACTGTCGTTTCTTTATTATTTGCGGGATTCATTTGAAATTTTTTTTCACTATTTTTGATTACTTTTTCAACCCAAATCAATAAAAAAAAAAATTTCGATATCCAATTTCAAAACTGGGAGAACGTACCCTTAATTTATCCATAATTTGTAAATTTAAACTATACCTATATTTAATACATAAACAAGAGTTTGTGTTTTGAAAAACTTGAAATTTTATATTCCATTTTAATTTAATTAGTCATTCCTCAGCTTTTGAGCCAAATGAAGTAATTATACATAAAAAATCACAAATTATATAATCTATTATAAAATTAATTTACTTTGATAATGGATGCACATATCATTTTTTTACTCTGTATTATAATGACATCATTTTTATTTTGTATTTTAGCTTTTGGTTGAATTTTCAACCAAAGCAATTCTACCGTATACTATTAAGAAAAAATACTATAGAACCAATTTACAGACACGACCACCAGTTTAAAACTCGTATGAATTAAATTTAACTCATTTCATTTCAGGGCAGCATTTCTTAGTTGCATCATATCAATATGCCTTTGGATAGTGGTCATTATTTTTCTTGCAGTATCATCTAATAGTGAAATGCTAATTTGCCGTCCACTTCATGATCCTGACTATCGCGCTGTTGAAGCTGTACTAGAATCAGATTTATTTTTAGGAAGGCCATTAAATATTCCACTACGAGAATTATTTATGTAAGCAACATTTAAGTTTTTATAATTAAAAGTTATTTAAGTGTGAGCAAATTCAAACAAAATTGAAATATTAGTACCAAGTGATTTCTACTTTATTTTCTTTTACGCAATAAAATAATTTTTCTGTACTGCGGCCTGAAAGTACGTATTTCCCGGACGCTGCGCGGCCGGCAAAGACGTATTTTCTCGCCACAGTCGCAGAAAAATTTTGTATAATCCTAGGCCATAAACAAAGAATGACAAACTAAGAATTGTTCACTAAAAAAAAAAAGTGCGCCAAAAATGTCCTTCCTAAAGTATGTTGAAGTTTAGGTGACAAAATGATCCCATACCAATTTTCAAATTGCCCGCGCACTTTTGAACTGTACCGGCCAAGTACATGCCGAAGTTCGGGCGACGTTCGGCAATTAGAAAATATTTTTTTTTCACAACCCGATTATTTTTCAGTTTTCCCAAGATGGCGAAATATTAATTAAAATATTGAGAGAAGAAGAACCGTAAATTAAGGCGCAACTATAAAATTTAATTTGAAAAAATATTTTTGTTGCTGGAAAATTTTTTGGTTTTACCGACATGGTGGACCATAAAATTTATTTAAAAACTTCTATAAATCATAAATATTTTATTCAAATACATTATTTCAGAATGCGCGTAAATAAAAAAAGAGAAAGTATTTAGAGATTAAATCTATAGGTGGGCGTGTAGCGTATAATTAGGATTAAGTGTCTCGCGACACATCTTTTTGTTTAGAGGTCCAATAAATTACGTCCCGATAAGTATTCAAAATAGGATATTAAAACAAGTGCAATAAAATTTTACAGCGGACCTCAAAAAAAAAAATCTATCGCGAGACATTTAATATTCTAATTATGTTATATACCCGCTCCTTAATATGCTCTATTTTATTATCCACTCTTAAAATAATGTATCGACTATCGGATTTATTTATAAAAAAATATTTATAATTTATAGAAGTTTTTAAAAAATTTTATGGTCCACTATTTTGCAAAAACCAAAAAATTTTTCAGCAAAACAAACAAATTTTTCAAAATTAATTTTATTGTTGCGCCTTACCTTATTTAACGGTTTTTAGATCAATATTTTAATTTATATTTCGCCATCTTGGGAAAACTGGAAAATAATCCAGTTGTAAAAAAATAATATTTTCTGTCCGAAGTACTTTCTAATTGAACTTGAAAAATATAGTTATTAATTTAATTTAAATACAACATTTTAGAGCCATATATGCAATTAATTTCAAATACGAGTGTTGGCCGCACTCGTATAATCCTTAACTCTCTTGAAATTTTTAAGAGGGTCACAGGATCGATTCCCAAACCAAGTAAATTTTTTTTTTTTTTATTAAAAAAAAAATAAAAATCTTCTGCGATACGTGGGCCGAAGTATGTGCCATACGTCGCGGAGACGTGTCGTACCGGAGGACCTATGCTATACGTGCGCCACACGTCGGCAGAGCGATTTGCCGAACGTCGCCCGAACTTCGGCACGTACTTGGCCGGTACAGTTCAAAAGTGCGCGGGTGCTGTTAAAATTTTAATTTTTGATGAAAATGAGTCTTAAAGATCTCAAAAATTTCATTTAAGCTCTAAGTTTTGAAAAAATTTTTACTCATTCCTTTTCAATTGTTTGTTTAGCAGATATGATAATTTTAAAAAAAAGTCTTAATTTAAGGTTTTTTTAAAAAAAATCATATTTATCACTATCTTTGTCGAGTCCTATCTCGAAAAGGTATAAAGCAAAATTGACGAGTGAAAAATTTTTCGAAACTTGAGACTAGAAAATATGTTGGAGACCTATAAGACTTATTTTCTTTAAAAATTACAATTTTAGCAGCAATTTTAAATTTGGTCATTTTTGGCAAAAAATGGACATTTGATTTACTAACTATGGCGATGAGAAAATCGGTGATGAAAAATCGTGGTTTACGGCGTTTGAAAGGTAGAACTTATACCAAAAAAATGAGACCAAACGATAGTATTTTGGTAGAATTGCAATAAGACAGCGTTATTTGGAAAATTGCCTAAAAACCCTATCTTATAACATTGTCATAGAATTGTGCCCTGTGTTTCTCGGCCAAGAAGGCGCGTTGGAATAAACGGAAAGAGTTTTCGGTATTTTTTAAACATTTTTAAGTCATCAATTGTAATTTATAATCCAGATGTTTCGAATATATACGATTTTCGCTATAAAATCCAAAAATTTTTGGTAAAAAAAGGGGTGTTTTCGGTGTTTAAGGGTGATTAAGGTATTTTCGGACTCTGAGGACCTCATTTTCGAGTTTAGCGACACTGAAAACTTATTAGGAAGCATAGAAAACGTATTTTGAAAAAAATTTTTGTCGTTCGCACCAATTGTCGGTATTAGCCAACCACTTGAGAGATACCCTGGGTTTGTGCGACCCCTAAATAGTTCTCAAATGAGCTGAAAATTGGTATGGGATCATTTTGTCACCTAAATTTTAACATACTTCAGGAAGAACATTTTTGGCGCACTTTTTTTTTTTAGTGAACAACCCTAATATATATTATTATTAAATTAATCAAATTTTACATTAGCAAATGTGAACAAAATCAAGATTCACATCCATCATTGAAAATGGAACATACAAGAAAGCTTGAAATATTAACATCATATTGGACGTGGACAGGGTTGTCAAGATCATTATTAAGATTAAAAGTAGATTTAAATGGTTTAAAAATACTAACACCAAATTTAAGAGAACGTTTACAAAATTTACTTTATGCTTCTGGGGCTAATTTAACTGAACATCGAATTATGGTAAAATAACTTACTATGCCTATAATTTAAAATTTTTTAGAAGTATTCGTATTAATATGATTTAAAAATTTAAATTTTTTTCAGATACAAGGACCAATTTTAAATAAAGATTTAAATGCCTTATCGGATCAAATTGATAACGTTGCTAGACAAATGAGCGATAGACGTAATGTACGTAGTTTTCAAGCCATAGCTGCTCAAATGAGAGATTTATTATCTCGCAAAGTTAAACCGTTAATGAAAATACAAGACGAATTAGTTTATCAGTTAGCAACTTTAGATTTATTACTTGAGCCTTTACAAAGACAAGTTAATCAATCAATTGCTCAACTTAGGAATATTCAATATCATATTGATACACAAGCTGATAAAATTGGTCAAATGGTAAGTGCCTAGTTTAGTTCTAGTTAAAACCGTTATTTCTCTATTTTTTCCAAAAAATTACTCATATTTTTTTTAATTTATCAGAAAACAAAAGCTTTTATAGACAGAATAAATGGTTACTTAGATCAATGGAGAAATCATGTACTTTCAGAAATGACCTCAGAAGCATCTAAATGTCGACCTCTTTGGGAAATTTTTCAAGGGTTTAAAATGCTTTTATGTTATCAAATTTTGGGTCCATTGGTGAGTATTAATTTTTTACCATGAATATTTCTTTGATTAAAAAAAAAAATAATTTAATTTTATTTATTAGAATGGATTTTGGTTCGCGACACTTATTTATGTTGTCACGATGATTTTAAGTACACCAACAGCACACTGTATTGCTAGAAAGTATTGGAAAACACCTCCATTAAAAAAAAAAGATTTCTTGCCATCTAGAAAGTAAGTATTAAAAAATAATTATTGGATTTAACGATGACTTCAATAATTAATTTGCAAAATAATTATTTTTAGTGCTAGTCGAGGTGGAAGTCCAGATACTATGCTCATTGATCGAGAAACTTGGCGAACTCCTGAGTATAAAATTTCTTATTTTAATCATTTTAAAAAAATATTTTCTAAAATGTAATTTATAAAATTATTTTCAGAACACCACCATCACAAAGTAGCTGGTAAATTTTAGGACAATTAAAAATGAAAGAATATTGTTTATATTCGTGTTCATTTATTACGAAATTTTGAAAAATCTGACCATAAAAGTATTACTTTGCTGATTGGATAATTGGATATAATTTTTTGTCATGAAAAATAATTTCTTATAAGGTTATCTAATTTTGATATGGCGTCTTTGAATCAGTAACTAAACATGTTTTTTAAATTCTAATTTTAATAAATAAATTATCTTTACAAAAGGGGTATTTTTACTATTTTAAAAAATCACCAGAAATTCTTGATTAAGGACCCAAAAATCCCACCTAGACCAAATTCTAATACATATAAAATACCCCTTTTTAGGGGTAGTTTTTGCAAATTTAAGGGTAAAACCCCCATTCCTCGTAGAAAAAACCCACAAAACCCAAATTCAGGATAAGCGACCCAAAAAATCTTTAGTAGACAAAATCTGTTGGTAGCCGGAAACTTGACAGGCAAAACCGTATATTGACTGGAGAATAAATAAAAAAAAAGTTCTCTAAAATCCAAAAAACACCTTTTATTATCTGTAATAATTATTAAAATAATGAAAATTTTAGCAACAAATCAATTACTATTTTAACATGAGATACAAAACTTTAATAAAGACATTGAAAATTATTTTATTATATTTCAAACTGTAAAAAAAATTTTGTGACTGATTTAAAGACTGCCGTACGTAATCTATAACTGGTCAAAAATAACTTCGGGTCAGAAAAATTGAAATAGCTTAGACCGCACATAAAATACTGAGCAGATACAAAGTCAATGAAAGTAAAATGCGATCTAAAACATTTTTTTATGGCTATGGTTTGTTTACTATTTTTCTGTGTCAGAAAATTTTCTTTTTGCGCATCAAATTTACTTAAAATTCTTAATGTTATCCTAAAATAAATTTTACTCTTTGTATATAAAATTTTTAAATTAAATTTAAATTTATAATAATAAAGCATATAACAATAAAATATTATCAAAATAGACATTTAGAATAAAAAATGCAGCCAGTGCCATATTAATTATATTACTTTACTCTATTTTTAGGCCGTCAGAAATAATAAAAAATTTCTGAAAACCCAGAAATTTTTTCCCTATTAGATTTTTTTGCATGAAGTTCAATTTTAAGGTATAAATAACTAGAAAATCACTATCTGTACGCATGCATGGGTGTTCAATGCACTTTAAAATGCACTTTTTTGTAAAAAAGTGTATTTTGTTCCTATTTTTCACATAATCCTTAAGTCTTTTAAAATATAATCGGTCAAGATGAATAAAACTTGTTGGATTTTTGTTGGTTTTTAATATTCAAAGCATTAAGTTGTAAAATGGGGTTCAAAAAATTTTTATTGTTAAAACAAATTTCATGAATTAAATTTTTACAATGCTATTTTATTGTGAAATAAAAAAAAATGCACTTCCAAGTTTAAAATTCGCGCCAATTGTCCATCATCCATTTTGAATTTTCGAATTTTCTCATCAAATTCGAATTCACTGATCATCCAAATCCCCCGGTATAAATTTTTTCCTCAATATCTTTAAAGTATTGAAGATTTTACAAAATTGTTGAATATTACATTGGAATTCTACTTTTTTTGAATTTTTATGCTCCTAATGGCCCAAAATAGCCCATTATAAAGGTTTATAAATAATTTTTAATGCTTTACATAATAAAAACTAACAAAAATATAACAAGCTTTTTTCATCTTGACGATAATTTTTGAAAAGACTTATAAATTATTTGAAAAATAACATGCATGCGTACGGGTACCGCACTGCAAAAAGTATTTTCCTTCTATTAACAAAAAAAATTAGAAAATTCTCGAAAAATTAGTAAATTTTCGAAAAAATTTGTAAATATTCGAAAAAAAAAATCGTAAATTTACTAAATTTAGTATATATTAGCAAAAAATTCGAGAATTCTTGATTTTTTTTATGAATTCGCAAAAAAAATTGATAATTTACCAATTTTTGTCGAAAATTTACAAAAATAGTTGTAAATTTATGAAAAATAATTGTAAATTTATTACAACTTTTTTCGTAAATTCACAAAAAAAAAATCGAGAATTCTCGAATTCTTTGGTAATATACTAAATGTAAATTTACGATTTTCATCAAATATATTGAAATTTTTTTTGAAAATTTACTAATTTTTCGAAAACATTCCATTTTTTTTCGAATGAATTTTTTTTTTAAATAGTTCTTTATGATCTTACCAAGTTGTTGAAAAATATTAGTTGATTGTAACGATTATAATAATTATACAAAAAAGTATCCTATTTAATTATTCCATCAGTTTGATTCCTTGAATTTTCAATAGATAAATAGAGAGAAAGTTGCTATTTTAAAATTAGAAATAATGTAAATATTGTATATGAAAATTTTTTAAATTTCTTACATATAAAATTAGAATCTCGATTTTCTTTTAAAATATGGCTGCATTTTAATTTTTCAATTTTATAGATTCAAATACTTGGATTTTCAAAATTATTTTAGAATTTCAATGTTATTTATAAATAGTTATTTTTTAAACAAAGGACAAAATATTGGCGTTGATTTTGCATGCATTTGTATGCACGAGCTAGTATAGCGAATGAGATAGCATATGCAAAAGTTGACCCCATAGTTTGTCTCCTGATTTAAATCATAGTTTTGCATATAATGGGCAAATAAGCCGCCTAACCAGGGTAGTAAATAGGATTTTTTTGCCCTTAGATATGTAAAATAAATTATTAAATATTTGTTGTATATTAATAAATAAATAAAACATTTTAATTAAATAAAATATAATATTTGTATTAATATTTTAATTAAATAAATTATAATGAAGATTAAAACTATATAAAATTTCTTCCTTATCATAGGCAATTGACCAAATAGTTGCCATTCTTGAAGCAAAAAAGTGTGTTTGATTGTCTCAGGTGGTGTCCATTTTCATGGCGCAAGTGGTAGCGCGTATGTGGCTAAAACATAAGGTTGGAAGTTCGACCCTCCTGGAGACCAAATGATGGACATTTTTTTTCTTCAAGAATTAGCTTTAATTAGCTTAAAAAAGTTATTTATAAAGAGATCTAGTTTTTTTTTTTAATTATTAAAAACTGCTTCTACATAGTATGAAAATCAGATGAAAATACATTGTATTTCATAAGTAAATAGTTATAAGGCAGTATAATGATGATCAAAAGTATACAAAATCTTTCATTCGTAAAAGGTCGTTAAATTAAAATATTTACATTTTAATTAAAATAAAATTTAAATATTCAAATTTTGGTTATTTAACAATAATAATTTTTATTATTATTATTAAATCATTATTAACAATCATATATTAGTTTATGCATTTATTAAAATTTTTATCATACATGCAAGATTCCAAATTGAATTTGTAATTGATGTTTGAGAAACCCTTAATTTATAACTCATAAATCCAAAACAATAAAGCCGAATGTATGATTTTTTTAAAAATCTTTTTAAAATCTTGATATAATGACACAAAATCTTGATGTAAGAACTTTAGACATAAAACAAATTTTGTAATAGGTTTAATATTTAAAAATATGACACCATAAGTTTTTCAGGTTCTGAATTTGATAGTTTCAAAATAGCAGCTGTTTTTGAATTTAAATTTTTAAATAAAATTTTTTCATTTTAAGTTAGTTTTCTAAAACCCGCAAAAGTAAGTTTTTTAAAAAATTCACTTTCCATCAGTTCTCCAGGTTTCCCCGAGTTTTTTTAAACCATTAATTACCAATCGTACATAGCTGGACATTTGATTACCAAACTGTTACAAAACCTTTTTTTTTTATTTTAAATTATCTTCTAGCGGTAAAAATTATTGCTTTTTCCCATTTCAACAACAATTTTTACGTACAACCCCTTCATTCAGAACTCAGAAAAATTAAAATAATAAATTTAGCCTATTATCTGCTTAAAGATTTATATTTGAAAAACAGCTACCATTTTGATAACTTTGAACTTACAACCCTAAATAGTTTTTTTTTATATTTTTACATACTCAGCCTATTAAAAACGGTTTTTCTATGCCCCATACTTTAACTTTTTCTGTAGGTCCGTAATTTTTGGATTTTTAATTTTAGATACGTATTAGGGGATAGTTATTTTGTGAAACTGCAAATCGAGGAGGGATGTAGGATGAACTTACAAGAATTTCAATTTAGAGATTTAGGATAGTTCAGTCTTAGAGACTAATTTAGGTTAATTCGTCAGATGCGGTTTCTAATATCGTACACAGTTAAATTGTATTCCATTTATATGTACCCGGAATTATTAATTGTGAATTATATATTTAAAAAAAAAAATGAAAGCAATTCATCTAAATTTTGCTACAGGAATTTTAAAATTCACATTTTGTATGTTATTCAGTGTTTACATTTCATGAATTTGATATTTTTAATTATGGGCTTTTAAGATTTTCTAGACTAATTAATAAAAATAAAGTAAAATGGATAAGATGAAATAAATTTGATTTGGAATCCTCCAAATGCAATTATTTATAATAATTAATGTACTTATGTAAATTAAAATCATTAAAAAAATAATTATTAAGCGAATTCATTATTTGCAAGATACTGTTTTAATAAAAGAAAAAATGTTAAGTCATTTTAAATAACAAATATTCAAAATATTATTTATTTATGCAACATTTGCATAATCATCATAAGTAATAAATATATTATTTTTTAAGAGGAAAAAAATCTTGTTTTAATTGGAACATAATTTGAAAATATAAGTCAAATAAATTATTATTCATGAAAATTGTGTATTCAAACTTTTAAATCTTCAAAATTTAGACTAATAATGCAGAGAAAAACTGTTTTAATTTTAAATTTAATTTTTGTTATTTTTCCGCTTATCAAAAATTTGTTATTGTAAGAAATATAAATTATTAATTTAATTGTTCATTTTAATATTTAAATGAAATTATAATAATTTTTATCGAAAATAAAGATTAAAAAAACAAAAATAGATTTTATCAATTTTTAAATAAATTTTTTTTTAATAAAAAACAAACATTTGTTTAAAAATTTTTATTAAAAAATTAATTAATAAAAAAAAAACTCATCTTATCAATTGTTTACAAAAGAGCTAGCGATTGCTTGTCCAACAGTGTTGTTACCAATACAATGATAAGTTCCAATATGTTTTTTATCGAATCTCGAGATTTGCAACCATGACGACCTCATTAAATCTTCTGGCAATTCAACGGTGTGCACGATAACTTCGTGTTTTTCATCGCCTAATAAATGAAAAAAAATATTATTTTTAATTTTCAGTAAAATAATAAATAAGTTTACCCGTTAATCTAAAAGTTGGTCTTCCATCAATTGATTCAAATTCCCAAAAAATATTTGGTATTGGAAATCCTTTAGCTTCACAAATGATTGAAATACGTTGCCCAAATATTGACAAAACTTTACTAGGCGTTAAATTAATCTTTGGACCTTCTGCACACGGTCCTTTATGAAGTAATTTTAATATATTTCGTTTACCTCTTCTACGTAACGACTCTTCTTGCAAAGAACATATTGAAGGATATGTACGATTGTTACTACCACATACAACCTCAGTATTTTCGCATCTGCATACTGTTTCCAATGGGTCCTTTATTAACATTAAAATTAGATATAATTTTATTATATAATCCTGATACATGTATACTGATAACCCTGATTATTGAGTATCAAAAAATATATTAACATTTTAGAAAACTTTTTGAAAATTTGATAACTATACTCTATAAATCAACAAATATATTCTTGGCAATGAGCCATGTAGCAAATGAAGTTTTTTCCAAAAAGTGGTCAATTTTTTCATTATAAAAATTATTAAAAAGTCTAATACTAAAAGGTGGTAATTTACAAAATATTAATTGTAAAAAGATACTGTACTCGAATTCCCTATCAAACGATGTCAATTTTCCAAAGCACTGAAAATATTTACAATTTATTTAAGACACTGAATAAGTTTACAATTACAAAAACCTAAATTTTTTTTTATTATTATTTGTATCTTAGAAAAAAGTAATACTATCATTTAGGCAAGGAAATCCTAGATCATAAAGAATACGAATACTACTACTCTGCCAAATATCCAAGGCAATTAAATTTTAGTTACTAACTACTAAAATTTAAAGCACATTTAATAAACTTTTATGGCTTCGAATTTTCTTAGCTATAAAATACGTAACTTGAATGCCATATTATCCTATAAAATATTCTGTTCAGGCATTTACTATTACGATACTAAAAAAACAATTTATATGAGTGGAAAATATTTAATTGTGCAGGATTTTTCACAAAAATTTTTCTAATGAATTTTTGTAATAAAATCCCAAACGGTTGAAAACTGTTTGCACGCGTTCAAAGTTAAAAGTACTTAGAGAAATTATAATTTTAACAAAAGAGAAAATCAAGAAATTTTAACTTCATCAGATTTTATTGGCTATAAAGTTAGTTATAATTATGAAGATTCAGAAATTTACAATTCGGAAACACAAAATTGACTGGAAGAAATTTTTTTTTTACCAATATAGCCAAAAGTAGGAGTTTTTTAAAAATTTTTTCGCTTTTTTTAATTCTTGTTCAGGTATAATCTATTTTAATTGATTGAAACTGATGAAAATATTTAATGAAATATTAGCAAAATCTCCCAATTCAAATTGAGCTTTTTTAGGGTCAGCTTTAACCTAGAAATGGCAAAAAATCAATGAAAAAAGGAAAATTTATATAATTAATAAAAATTGAAAATGCGCAAAAAAATGGGTAATAGTGATTATCCAATCATAAATTAGACCGGAAAAGTGGAAAATTTCCAAAGGCCAACTGAAAATTAACGCAAAATTTAAATCAAAAGAGCCATTTTTTGCGTTCTTTTTAATTTAAACGTTAAAAAAACGACATTTACTTTATCCATCTAGTGTCCACCAATCTAAATTTTCATTTTTGCCCATTTTAACCCCTGTCCTAAGGTCTCCACAGTTTTCTTGGACCTTTCAAATATCAAACAATCTTCATAAAGGCTCTAAATTGAAAGCCTCTAGAAAAACGGATACTCATGGATTTCAGATCATCAAATTTTAGAGAAAAGCGAAATCAATGCCTAATAAAATATACTGTCAGTACAGTACCTTTTTTTTTAAATTTTCCTAGAAACATGGTGTCCACGAGGATAGAGGAGGGGACAAAGATGCCAAAATACAAAATTTTATGTTTAAAAAATTCGATAAATGAAGTTTTTAATGTTACATTTTTAATTTCTTGAGTTAAAAAAATCTCAAAACTAGCTTTATTGATTTAAATTTCACGCAATTCTTTCTAGAGCTGACGTGGAGCCCCGTTTGGTAGACAAATTTTATCCTTGATAGGTCGATGGAATTTTCCAACGGGTATTTATGTTTTTTGGGTCGCTGAACCCGAATATGATATCAGTTTTTACCGAAAATGGTCCAGTTGCCCGCAATAGGCAACTTTTGGTTCATTTTCGAAGATTTTTTTATTTTCGCAAGGGTTACTTTTGTTTTTTGGGTCGCTGAACACGAATATGATATCGGTTTTTACCGAAAATGGTCCAGTTGCCCGCAATAGGCAACTTTTGGTTAATTTTCGGGGATGTTTTTATTTACACGAGGGTTACTTATGTTTTTCGGGTTGCTGAACATGAATATTATATCGGTTTATACCGAAAATGGTTCAGTTGCCCAAAATAGGAATTTTTAGGTTTTTATTTTGCGGGTTTTTTAACATTTTCATCTGTTGCTTATGTTTTTCGGGTCCTTGAACATGAATATAACATCAGTTTTTACTAAAAACCCGAAAAACATCTGTAACCCCCGCGTAAATAAAAAAATCCCCGAAAATTAACCAAAAGTTGCCTATTGTGGGCAACTGAACCATATTCTATGAAAACCGATACAATATTCATGTTCAGCAACCCGAAAAATATATTTAACCCTCGCGTAAATAAAAACATCCCCGAAAATTAACCTAAAGTTGCTTATTGTGGGCAACTGTACCATTTTCGGTAAAAACCTATATAATATTCGTATTTAGCGACCCAAAAAACATAAATAACCCTTGCAAAAATAAAATATCTGCAAAAATTAACCAAAAGTTGCCTATTGCGGGCAACTGGACCATTTTCGGTAAAAACCGATATCATATTCGTGTTCAACGACCCGAAAAATATAAGTAACCTTTGCGAAAATTAGAAAATCTCAGAAAATTAACCGAAAGTTGCCTATTGCGAGCAACTGGACCATTTTCGGTAAAAACTGAAACCATATTCGGGTTCAACGACCCAAAAAACATAAATACACGTTGGAAAATTCCATCGACCTATCAAGGATAAAATTTGTCTACGAAACGAGGCTCCACATCAGGTCCATTCATTCAGCCATAATGTATTTTCCGGTTTCCTCTCAAATTTCATGATTTGAAATCCATGGATTTCCGTTTCTCCACAATCTTCAATTTTGAGCATTTATGAAGATTTTTTGAGTCCAAGCTCCAAAATAACTAAAACGGTGGAGGGCAAGCGGAGAGAAGGGGAAGGGGTTAAAAATGGCAATAATTAAATACCCTGCCAACTAGCTGGCACTAAGGTTCCTCAAACAATGAGAAAAAACTTTTCCAATTTTGAGAAATAAATTTTGGAAAAATTCGATATCAAATCCAAAAAATTACTATAAATGAACTGTCCAAAACTAGTACTCTCATAGAAATAAATTAGGTACTACATCCAAAAAGAAAAAAAAATTTGGTGTTTTTTGTATTTTTTTGTGAAAAAAAATTTAGGAAAAAAATTTTTAAAAAATTAAGTATCAGATTCGAGATATCGAGTAAAAACTATACTTTCAAATATATAAGTACTTTCGTAGAAATAAATGAGGTATTACATCCAAATTAATAAAAAAAAAAGTACCTAGAGCTTTTTTGGTAAAAAAATTTTTGAAAAATAAATTAGGTCTTAATTTCATAACGGTTGTGAAACATCACCGGTTGCAATATTTTCAGATATTAGAACTTTCATGGAATTAAATGAGGTATTACACCCAAAAAAAAAAAAATTGCAGGTTTTTTAATTTTTTTGTTTTTTTAATTTTGAGAAAAAATTTTTTAAAAAATTCGGTATCAGATCCAAAAAATGACTATAAACAAACTTTCTAAAACTAGTACTTTCATAGAAATAAATTAGGTACTACGTCCAAAAAAAAATTAGTTTTTTTTTGTATTTTTTTATGAAAAAAATTTTGGGAAAAAAAATTTCAAAAAATTAAGTATCCGATTCAAGATATAGATTAAAAACCATACTTTCAAATATAAGTACTTTCGTGAAAATAAATAAGGTATTACATCCAAATTAAAAAAAAAAAAAAGTACCTCGAGCTTTTTTGGTGAAAAAATTTTTGAAAAAAAATTAGGTCTTCACTCCATAATGTTTGTGAAATATCGCCGGTCACAATATTTTCAGATATTAGTACTTTCATGAAATAAAATTAGGTATTACACCCAAAAAAAAAAAAAAATTACAGGTTTTTTAATTTTTTTGTTTTTTTAATTTTGAGAAAAAATTTTTTAAAAAATTCGGTATTAAATCCAAAAAGTGACTATAAACAAACTTTCTAAAACTAGTACTTTCATAGAAATAAATGAGGTACTACGTCCAAAAAAAAAAAAAAATTAGTTTTTTTTTGTATTTTTTCATGAAAAAAATTTTGGGAAAAAAATTTTCAGAAAATTAAGTATCAGATTCGAGATATCGAGTAAAAATCATACTTTCAAATATAAGTACTTTTGTGGAAATAAATGAGGTATTACATCCAAATTAAAAAAAAAAAAAGTACCTCGAGCTTTTTTGGTGAAAAAATTTTTGAAAAAAAATTAGGTCTTAACTCCATAATGTTTGTGAAATATCACCAATTACATACATACACACACACATACACACACACACATACACACACACATACATACTTTTTTTAAAAACCGGTTTTTTAGCTTCCTGGGGTCTCAAAACGTGCTTATATGCCTAAAAATCAAAAATCAAAATTTGACCTATCAAAAAATTTTTACTCCATTACTTGTGTGGAAAATAAATGGATAAAATAATTTTAAATTTATAACGGTTAATGTAAAAAAAAAACGCAAAAATGGCTCTTTTTATTTAAATTTTGGGCTAATTTTTAGTCAGGCATTTTGAATTTTCCAAGTAAATTTATGATCGGGAAGCCACCAGTACCCATTTTTCTGTATATTTTAAATTTTCATTTTTCATTGATTTTTTTGCCATTTTTTAAGCTAAAACTGACCCTAAAATGGCTCAATGAATTTGTAAATATCCACATTAAATATTTTCATCAGTTTCAATCGATTAAAATAGATTATACCTGAATAAGAATTAAAAAACGTCTATTTTTTGCCAAAAAAATTTTTTCCAGTCAATTTCGTGTTCCGCATTATAAATTTCTTCATACCTTAAACTAATTTTCTTGCCAAAAAAATCTGATAAAGCTAAAATTTCTTGATTTTCCTTTTTCATTATTTCTAACGGCCTAATATATTTTTATTCCTATTACAAATAAATTATAGGTTATTACCAGTAGATTTTACATATCTAGAGCAAAAAAGCCTATTTTTAAAGTCCCTAGGAAATCGGCTTTTTTGCCCATTGTATGTAAAACTATATTTTAAATCACGGAAAAAAATATGGGGTTAAACTTTTGCATGATGTCTGCACTCGCTCATTACGCTAGCTCATGCATACAACTGCGCATGCAAAATCAAAACCAATATTTTGTCCCTTTTTTAAAAAATAGGTGTTTGTGATTTCGAGACAAAAATTAAATAAATTGTAATTGACTAGAAAAATTTTCATGACAGTAGTTCACTAGTCAACGGTTCTGCTCATGGCAGTGATATAGCCCCTAAGTTATTTTGTATGCGAAATTGAAAGTCAATAAATATTTTTACATTTAATATTTTGCAAAACAAAGATAGAAAAAGTAAAAGTCGTTTTTTAATTAAAGTATTTACTAAGAAGACCAGACGTTAAATATTTAAACAAATGTAAAGTTAATATATTTTTAAAAAAATAGTAAAGTATACACTGTTAAAAATACCCTACTATGGTAAATATACGAAGTTATCGTAAAATTACGAATTTGCCGTAATTTTTCTACATAAATTGTATATTTACTTAAAAAATCGTAAATTGACAACCGTTAGTAAATTTACATCAAATTCTTGACTTTATGATTTTTTTTTCGTAAATATACGAGAGGATCGTGAATTTATGGATTATTGTAGTATATTTACATTGAAAAATCGTAAATTTTGCAAAAAAAAATTGTAAAATTTCCACAAAAAAATCGTAAATTTAGTAAAAAATTTCAAAATTACGAAAATTTTGTATAAATACCATAGGGTATTTTTAACAGTGTATCCTATATTTCATTCATAAAGAAATCGCATGTTAATATTTCATAACTTAAAAAAGTAATCAGAAAATGTCTTATCATACAGACTTTTGTGGTAACATTAATTCAATCTCATAAAAGAAAATTTAATATTATGATTGCTCACGTCCTATATATAATAAATGAAATACGACTTTTTTTTACAACACATAATACATTACACTATTAATAAATTAGAACGCGTAAGTATAGAAAGAAATTTTATTATTATTTTTACCTCTGGTTCGATATCATTTCTTAATTCGCATATATAATTTTTAGCACAAAAGCCAGTATTTTTTAACTCTGTTGGTAAGCCTACGATACTTGAATTCCAGCATAATTCACCATCAAGGCGTGCACAAATACCAGATAAGCAACAACCGCATAAATCGGGTGTTGTACCAAGTATGCATTCTTTTTCTGGTTCTGATGGGCACCTGTATATTTAATAAATTATTAATTTTTCCTACTAAAATGCAAAAATAAAATTGGGAAAAATAAAATATGAAGGAACACCTCAAAACAAGTTCTAAAATTCAACAAACAAAAGTTCTATCAACTGTCAGATCTTTGTAAGCACCTCTTTATGGGCTGAATTAGCGAGAAGGAATAGACTAATGAATAGTATAATTATAAGAATTATACTTTTCTTATACGTCATTTATAGTTCCTTTGTTCATTATTTATTTTTAAAAATTCCAAAATATTTAACAAAATTACTTTAAAAATAAGTTTTAAAAAAAATTCGTACCTGTAATTAGCACAAATGTTGCAACCTTCAGTAAAGGTTTCTCCATTATTTGGAAGGCTCATAGAATAACACCATGGTACAATAAGAGAAATAAAGAGTCTTAATTGAAACGAATAACGACACATGACTTTATAAACTGAAGTAAATTGTATAAAATAAGTCATTGTTATAAAAGGATGCATTATTTTTTAAATTAAGAATTTAGGTCTTAACTATTATTATTCGAGTATTTATATAAATGTATGTTTAAAAATTAGTAGTTACACTAGTCACTAATAAATGTATTTTTATTAATGTAGTTGTTTATTAATGACCAATACTGAACAGGTATTGGTATTGGTCATTAATAAAAAACTACATTCATAAATAATTTGTAAACTTTCTAGGCAATTACAATAATATTAATATTAAATAATATATTTTATTTCAAATATCCCGCCAAATGAAAATCTGAAAATATAGAATACTCGGAAATTTTCACTAAAGCATACCAATTTAAGCAAGTAAACATCTTTTGAAGATTGTA
Organism: Anagrus nilaparvatae; assembly: GCA_022575985.1. Lineage (NCBI taxonomy): Eukaryota > Metazoa > Arthropoda > Insecta > Hymenoptera > Mymaridae > Anagrus > Anagrus nilaparvatae. The sequence goes on along the minus strand of JAKSXM010000231.1, from coordinate 25,260,852 downwards.
CATCTATTTTAAGAATTTCGTATGAAATTAATTAAAAAAAAAAAATTAAAAAAAGTAGAATTTTAATGATATGAGATTTTCGGAAACCAGATTATCTTAAATTTGAAACGGAAAAAGTAATTTTTTTAGTACTTATATTTTTGAATCTGGTCAGGAATTTGCTTAGTTCCAAAAGGGAATCATGCCTGTAATTATGCCAATTTTCTAATGTTATTTAAATTGGAATTTCGGATATTATCGTCAAAAATTGGAGAACTTGCACATCAAATTTAGTCAAATCAAATATGCATAATTTTTATTCTTTTCCACCCTATTTTATTATTTTTGACCAATATAAGGCCTGGGGGGTGAGAATAATGATTTTTCTATTGAATATTTAAGTATCTGCAGAAAAATTAAACAATTAAAACAATAAATTATTTTTCGATGGTTTCCGATTTACTTCTAGTTTTAATTTTCGAACACAGTTCAGATATTTTTAAAAATAATTTAAAAAGGGCATAGCTTGCCTAAATTTCATCTTAAAGAATAAATTGTTTTTTAATTTTACTTTAGCGATTCTAACTTCAAAACAAAAATTCATTTTTTTCATTCGCAGGACTTTTATTGGCTAAAAATAAATCACACTAAAATAAAATTTTAAAAAAATATAGCTTAAAAATAAATTAGCCAAATTTCCCCAAAGGCTTTTACCCTTTATTCATAAAAAAAACATCATAAAATAGGGTGGAAAAGGGTAAAAATTACGTAGGGTATATAAGTATATATTTGATTTGATCAAATCTATGCAATGTTTCCAATTTTTGACGATAATATATCCAAAATCTCCATTATAACATGGGAATGCTTACATTATCCAAAAAAAAATGTTGTCTTCATTTTGGGCCACTTCTGGTTTCGTTTTTATTCGTTTGAATTTTTCAAATTGACAGGTAATCAAGTTCATCATGATGAAATTTGCTTAAATTTTTCCAGAATGTTAGCCTTTATGTCAGTTTGCCCCAAAAAAATTTTTGAGCTGTGAAATTCAAAATAGCGCCCACAATCATTATTTTAAATCAAAATAAATCAAAATATCAAAATAAACGAAAAAAAATTATTAAAAATTTTTAAAAAAATTAGACGAAACAAATATTAAAATTAAAAATTATAGCTATAAAACAGGGGACAGTAAAAAAATTTTTTCTCCTATAATTAGTGCATAAATTATGTTTTGGTATTTTTTGGACAATTTTACCAATAAAAAATTACATTGATACCGATTATACGTTAATTGAGAGAGGAAAAATATTTCTGCCCCCTTTTATAGTTAATTTTGGCTAATTTTGACAGACTATAAAAATGGTTATGGGTTGAACGCCATTATATTTCACATCTTAAAATTTTTTTGGGGAAACGCATAGGCCAACATTTTGGGAAAATTTAAGAAAATTTCATCAGAGCTTGATTTTCGATCAATTTGAAAAATTCAAACCGCTAAAAATGAAACCAGAAGTGAATTGGCCCATAATAAAAAAATTTTTTTTTGTGCAGTCCAGGTAAAAAGAAAACTTTCTTAATCATTTAAACATAGAACAAGTGTATCGGGTTTTTCGATCTATAGGTACTGAATTGTTTCTAGCCAACTGTGCAATACTTTAAAGTGTAGGGTTCTTGAAGGCAGTCCCCATCTAATAAATTTTATTTTTTCCTATCACGTGACCAAACCGAAAAGCTTTATAGTACTTAATTTACCAGTAAATTGGTTAGTAATAAAAAAAAATTCACTAAAGATAGTTATATTAAATTATATTTACAATTAACAAAAAATATATTACATTTCATCTTTAATATACATTTAATCTATTACATTTTTATTATGTATTTCTTAATTTTGATAGTAATGTTTCATTTTTACGACATTCGATTGTTAACTGCCTAACAGCAACAACATATTTTCTTTGCTGTTCCATTAATGATTGTAACTGACGTGATAATGTGTCCCTTCGATGCTTTTCATCAGTACAACGTTTTTCAACCTAATAAGAGGTAAAATATACTTAGAACCAATTTCATACTCTAATTTGATATTTACTATATATTGTTACCTTTAATTTATTTTTTTGTATTCCTTCAATAATTAAATCAAATTGTTGTAAAAATTGTTCTTTGGCACTATTTGACGACATTGCTCTAAAAATTAAAAAAAAACATTTAAAATTTATTACAAAAAAAAAAATAATTTATTCATAAACTTACTCATTATAATTTTCTTGAATTGAATTTAGTAACGATAATTCTTTTGATAAATAAAGTTTTGTATCATCTAAAGTATTATACAACGTGTAATACTGCTTTGTTTCTTTAAGTTTTGCTGAAACTGGTGATAAAAATTTGAGTGAAAGGTTTTTATTTTAGAAAATAATATAAAAAATTTACCTTGATTATATAATTCCATAAAACGTCTTTGATATTGTGTTAATTCTGATCTACCAGGAATATCATCTAGTTGTCTCATTAATTTAGCAATAGCCCGATTTTTTTTAGCTAGTTTTATTCTATGACGATTAACGGATTCTTTTAAATTATTATATTCTGTTAAACGTTCATTATCTTCTTCTGGATTTATTGTTTCACTTTCTTCGATTTTACTATTTAGTGTATTTAAATCAATCATGCATTGTTCACGAAATTTAAGCTGCTGCTCTTTTAAACCATCGTGAATTATTAGTAATTCTTCTAATCTTTTTAGTGTACTAATTAAGAAATAATTTATAAATTTTAAAATATATTTTATTTTAAAGATAAATTTTTATTCAATAAATATATTTACCCTTTACTATCGTTATCGTTTATATTTTTCATTTTTTCAATTATATTTTCAGCTGATAATTTCTTTTTCTTATATTTTTCTAATTTACTTTGTATTTCTGTTATTTTTTCTTCATAATCATCTCTTTCTTTTTTTAATTTATTTAATTTATTTTCTAATGTTAATTCCTTTTTTTTTAATACTAATTCTGATTGTGCTGCAATTGTTACCTTATCCTAGTAAAAGAACATAAAAATTTTTATACATATAATTTATTTTTTTAAATATCATTTATGAACTATTAAAAGTTTTTTGTTTTTGTATACATATATAATAAAAATTAAATTCCCTTCAATTCTGATAATTAATTTTTATGTTAAATAAGGAGTATGTTAATTACCGGAGTTGCATCTGAGTTTAATCCTTTGAATTCTTCAGTAATGTTAGAAACTTCTTGGGCTTGAATTCGTGCGATTTTTCCCATAACATTAGAGCTAACATGAAACTAAAAATCAAAAATTAAATCAATGCGAATTTTTATATTATTAAAAATATTTATGATGTTGATCCTTTATTAACAAGAAAAACAAAGTTGTTCGGTAATAGGCAGGACCCTAGAGTTTGCTTATAAACCTTTTAGGTAAATTTTAATAATAATAGCTCGTATAAGAATTTTTGAACAAATTAATCAATTTAGAAACAAGAAGTAAGGTGCAGGTAAATTGAAGGTGTCTATCGTTTCCACAGAGTATTTAGTTTTTCAGATAATATCCACGGGTTTTCATCTTTTCCGAGCTTATCCGTGTGACTTACAAGTAACCCAAACTTCTGCGACGTCTAGCCGTTTGAAAAATAAGTTTGAATAATCCACCGTGCTTAACTGTTTCAATATAATAAAATGAGCTCCGCCGTGTTCATTGAAAAATTCATTTTTCATATGGTTATAAACGGTTGAGCTCTTATTTATTATATTGATTATATTACGGTTCAGCACGGTAGATTCTTTAAAATTATTTTTCATATGGCTAGACACGGTTGATTCTTTAAAAGCATTTTTCATATACGTTTGCACACGGTCGATCTATTATATGCTTATAAAGACACGGTTAAACATGGTTGATGCTTCAAATTCATCTTTATACGGCTACTTACGGTTTACTTCTTTTTTGTTAATATTGATACGGTTAAGCACGACAGTAAGTTATAAATTCATTTTTCATACGGTTACACACGGTTGAGCTCTTCCTTATTATATTAACACTGTTAAACACAGTTGAATCTTTAAATAAATTTTTCATACGGTTGGACACGGCATTCCTTTTTATTTATTTATATAGAAAATTGTAATTCTATTTTTTGCATATTTAACTTTTTTAATATTGAAAAACTTAAAAAAGGAATATTCATAATTATACAATTTCGGAAATTTTAAATTTTCAAAAGGTTAAATACGCAGAAAAAGATTAGTTAAATACCCAGAAGTTATTTGAAGTGACGGGTTCTAAGTTATGAGCTACAGTCGGAGCGGCTCATATTTTCCTTTTTCCCGGGTTTCCACGTGAAAATTTAAAAAAACAATAGTATTATAGACATAAAAATTATATAATATTATATGATTATCTGTGAACAGTTATAGCTCAAACAGAAGACTTCTTCTGTAACTCAACGTACGTTTCACATGGAATCACCCTTACCAATAATTATAAAAATTATTTTTTAGTTTTATTTAGAGCAGCACATTTTGTTTGAAATATTTATAAAAGAGAAATATCCTAAACAATGGAAAACTTACCAAATTATCGTCAAATCTTGATAAATTTTTTAATAATTCATCAATACGTTTCTGAAAAAAAATTCAAAGCTGTAATATCAATGTAATAAATTTTTAAGAAAATCAATTATACTTTTTGTTCAATTTTTTTGTGTATCATTTCTTGTGTTAATTCTTTTTCTTCTGCTGACATTGTAGTAGATTTCATCTCTTGTAATTTATTGATAACACTTTGAGGAATTTGAAGTGTTTCACCATACTCTAAGAGTGTATTACTTAAAATGGAAAACTCATCTGATTTAATCGGTTCTTTACTTTTGTACCTTGGAAGTGGTTCATAAGCTTTCTAAGTTTATATAAATAAAAAATTAAATATACTTTATATAAAAAATTATAAAATTAATGTATGTTAAAAATTAATATTACTTTCACATGTTTTACGCATTTATATATATTACTATTTTCAATATCTTCAATTTTGTAGTCTTCAATCTCATATTTTTTATTATAGCGAGTTATAGCATATTGCTGTACATATTTTGCCATTTCTTCTCTTACTTTTATAGATTCTGTTACAAGCCACTAAAAAATAAAAATAATTACAATGCAAAAATTGTCTAATAAACATTTATTTATCCAAATTTTAAATATAGTATTTAATTTTAAAATTGTCATAAATAAAAAAATTTACCTATAAAGAAAATTTTAATTCAATGTTCTGTTACCTGAATAACTGGATGGATATGAATGCAATCCAATCCTTGTATTTGATGAGGTTCTATTCTAAATGGACAATTCATTTTTGGCAAAACAGCAACAATTTTTTCGGTTAATGCTCTGGAACATTTATAAAAAAATTATATTAATTAATCATAATTTTATGATATAAGCAAATAAAATTTACATTTTCTGTCCTATAGTAGAATTTTCTTGAAAAAGAAGATCAACATCAACATCAAAGTAACAAGATTCCATACACCAAGTCATTCCACCAACAATCTAATCAATAATTAAGATTTTTATTATTTTATCACAATTTCACTGTATAAATAAACTAAGTTAATCTTTTTGAAGTAGGTCAAAAAACTTTTTAACTAAAATATTTGGATGATGATGATACAAAAATATGTACAAAAAAAAAAAATTAAAAAAAACCAAATTTATAAACAACAAATTTTTATTTTTAATACATTTTTATAGCAGACAAACCTTGTCAAAATTTGCTAATCCACTAATTCTTGCTCTGTAATAACCAGCATTTACTAACAAATCAATGATCTCTTGGCATTTAACATTTTGTTCTTCATCTTCTCTAATATCAACCTGAAAAAAATATTCAGCAGCACAAATTGAAAAAGTTAATTAAATAAGAAAACGTAAACTTGACTAAAATACCTCAACAGAATCAGTTGTAGTTTTAATAAACTTTTTACTTGCGTCGTTAAACATTTTAAAAAATTTGTTATATGAATATTTTACTATAACTATTTTTTCATAAGTATCTAACGATACGATAATTATTAATAAAAAAAAAAGTAAAAATTTATAAAAATATAAAACACTTGTAAAAAACACCCAAACGACCCATTTGTTTTTACTCCGGTTTCCGACAAAACAAAACTTCACGGGAACAACAAATGTGAAATATATAGAAAAAATTCAAATTTACCGATCTCAATCGATTTATCAAAACCTAGTTTACCAATAAAGACTGGTAATGTAGTTAAAATAATTTAATAATGTTTTACGTGATGAAAAAATGCAAAATAAAATTAAACAACTTTCAGTATTTTTTTTGCAAAAATTAAAAATAAACATTCTCAAAAAGGGTTACCCTCAAAAATACAAAAATAAAAGTATTTAAATATTTTTTTAAAAACTTGCAATTTTTGTTACTGAAGTGACACTCCCCCTAACGGACAAAAAGTAAAACTTTTTGCCAATCCTATATACACATACTACAACATATTGTGACGTCATTCTATATATATGAAAATAAATTGCTAAATACTTTACTTTGTTGTGTACCTATATTTTGCCAGTTGGCATTTAAGTTGGACACAAACCCGACGCGAAAGATATTGTGCCACATATCGCGGCAGCTTGGACTATTCTCCAAGTTGTGCAAATGAATTTTGTTTTTTTCTCATAAAAATAAAATAAATTTTAAGTTTATTAATAATAATTGTATGTATAAGTTATTAAAAATATATTTATAAAAATACAGTTAGATAATTTCGGAGCGCATCCTATATATAAGTAAACTTAATTGTTATACTATATTTTTGTTGTTGTGTATACTCTCGTTATATACACAAATAAAATATGCGTTATGTGATTTTATAATTATTAATAAGAAATAAAAAATTTTCTTTTATTATTACAAACTATTTACATTACGCAATATAAAAATCTACGTAAACCGTGATAAGTAAGTTATAATAACACTTGATATTATTGTAAGAGTATCATAATATTAAGTATTACTCTACTTGTTCGATTGCCCAGTGTTCGATAGTTATAAGAATAATTATTTTAATTTAATAAAGATTAAAAGCATAGAAATTAAATGTGCAGTTTATTTCTATTGTTATAACTTATAAGTTAATATTATTATCCTGCAAAAAATAACAGGACAAGCATTTAGAGGTTATGTTCAGAGGGACGAAGAAGATGAGGCGCCGAAGGAATTTTAATAAGCGCCTTAACACCGCAAAGAAATAGTGTTTTAATAATTTTAAAAAAACAGAAAAGAAAAAAAAAGTTGTGCATAAAAGTTGAAAATTTTCTCTTCTGCAATCCTGCATAGAATTTCTAATGAAAATTTAAAGGTAAATAGTATATTATTGAGTTTTTTTAAGTGTTTATATTACGAATGTGTACTCCATTTTCTTTAATGCAATATATATCAATGTATTAGTAACAACCCCTTGGGAAATCAACATTTCCTCCTGGGTTCTTTAGTTTATTTTAGGTTTATTTTTAGGAATTCCTTATTTTTATTTTATTACTAGGTATATACTTACATTAAATCATTATATACGAAAATTTTTCTTTTGTTCTACTTTATTTCAACATTTATAAGTACATCATACAGTCAATCAAATGACCAATGAGTTGTTATTTTTTTGAAAAGAAAGATTTTGGAATTTTGATTAATAGAAAGTAGTTTAATGACTTTGATTTGTTTTTAGCTAAATATGTGAGTATAGAATAAAAAATTGAACTTTTTTTTATAATATTTTTATTATTATTTTAATCAACATGTGTAATATAAAATCTGAATCTATATTATTTGTACTGCTATTTATAAATTCTTAACAGCTGTACATCACATTTTTGGATACTTACATCCTTAGGGAGATATTTTTTGATACTTCAAGCTAGGCTGTAACTGGATTATATTTTAAAATTCTCACCCAAATTTATTTTTTGTAAACCAATTGTTATAGTTTATTCGAATAAAGTCTAAACTTTTTCTAGCAAAATAATGACCAATTTACATTTCAAGTATCAAAATAAAAAAAAGTTGATAACTCATGAAAAAAATAATAAAAAACTTCATTCCTTTAAATTTGGATATTAAATGCTGACATATTTTGCAATAGTTACTATAAATAAAATTGAATAAAAAATTTTTATATTATAGCTTGTAAATTATTTCATTCGCTTGAAATAATGGCCTATACCAAAATATTTGATTTGTTTACTTTATAGGAAATTTTAGGAATTTCATGTTAAATATTTAAATTAAGTATATTAATAAAAATAGATATAAATTTCTGAATGTTTATAAATTTTAGCATGTTTCTCTTCTCTTACAGAATCTAATATTATAAATAAATAATGTGTCTGTAGATAAATTCTTCTTACATAAAAGTAAACATTTGTATTATTATCATTATAAAGTCAATTGAAAGAAAAAAAAGTTTAAATTTAAACAATAATATCACAGCATTTCCTTATATTCGCTCACAATGTACTTGCTATTTAATTTCACACACACATATAATTTAAATAATTTAGTACAAAATATAAACTCTCTTATTTATTTATTTATTTATTATTATTTATGTCATACTTTTATAAAAAACAACTTTTTTTTTATGAGTAATTATAAACTTTCTTGCTCATAGAGAGATAAACCATATCAAAAGCTATAAAAAAACCTACTCTGTCAGACTGCTGCGCTTGAATTTTGCTTAAATTTGCTTGAAAATTCCAGCAAAAATCATTATAAAATCATTATTTTTTTGTTCGGGTGATTAAATCATGAAATTTTATGATGATTTGCATATTTTATTTTTAAATTTAATTAATAGTAGTCTTTGTAGCAGCTGGGAAAAGTTTTGAGTAGCTGCTTGAATTTTCAAGCAAAAAAAATTAAAATTATTATTTTTAATCATTTGTTTAAATTTTCAAGCAACATGCAACAGCCTGATAGTGTAAATATGTCAAAATATATTCATTCACATTTTTTAGCTTGGTAAATTAATTTTAAAATGAACTCGAAAATACTCAGGCATAAAAAGTTTTTTTATCAAAAAATAAAAAATTCTCTCCATTTTTTTTTTTTTTTTTTTGAATAATCTCTTTAATATCTGATTTGGTCTCATAAACTTCCATGTTATCAATAGGACCAATAGAGCTTTTTTATATGACTCCTTTGAACCAAAGCAACTTTTTAAAATAACTTCCAATCGCTTCCAAGCTAATATACCACATATCAATATTTAATTATATATTGCAAAAAAAGGATTTTTTTTATTTAATTTTTCAAATTTATTATATCATTATTATTATTTTTTTTTTAAGGCGGAAATATATTATATGTTTGTAAGTGTAACTTGTAATTTGATCTTAACCGTTAGAGTGTCGTGCAACTGTTAATAATAAAGCTTCCTGTGTATTTGTATTGGTAAAAAAAATAAATTTTGATAAGTATATATAGCGCAAGAGTGTTACTTGTGTTTGCTTAAAAAAATTTTTTAAATAAATATGACATTTAATTTGTTTTAAAATGATTAAATTATTTCTTAATGAATCGGGTAATAAATATTTTAAACGTATTTTTAGAATTTTTCATTGTTTTTTGCATTTTTTATAAATAAATAAATTTTTAGATTTTAATTTCGATAGATGATTTTTTCCCTCATAACTTAGTTTTTCGGTTGTAGTCTGTGTTTATTGCGGTTCGGATACGAGTTTGCGTTTGTAGAGGTTTGTAGAACCTGCAGCCTAAGCTCGAACCTAAGGCTGATTATACAAAAATGGGGTTCGCAACCTCGTTCGCAACCGTAAATGCACCACGATGCGATGCCAAAGAATATAATATACTACTATCTATATTCTTTGGCGATGCGCTGAGACGAAAAACTGTGTTGTGCGCATTGCCGGATATTTCGTTCCAAAATATAAGCTATCTGAATTTAAGAAGCGTTAAATTACCAAAAAAAAGAACTATAGACGTTGAGAAATTAAGGATTTGGATTTTTAACAAGATTATTGATTGAACTTAATTTATGGATATTTTTATGATAATTCATTTTTAAATTTATGTATATTGATAAAAATATAAGTTACATGAATTATGAGATTGTAATAGATTATTAACGACTGATTTTTTAAATATAATTCAATCAGTCTCACTTAATAAATAGGATGATTATTTAAGAGATTTTAAGTGTTTATATTAATGCAAGTATTAAAGTGCATTAGTGTGCATAGAAGCAAAGAATAATATTCTTTGATAGAACACAATAAAGCACATTAAGTTTCATACATAGACGCACTTAAGCGACCTAGATTTAATCTATAAATTCATCGAAATTTTTGTACTATTAATGTTTATTCCCTGGTTTATTCGCAATATTTAGACTGCTCGATTACTGGTGATCGATGATATAATAAAACCGCTTTATTTTCGCTATTAAGATGATTATAAGATATTCAGATTTTTAGATAAACTTTATCATCAGCTAGGTTGCTACGCTTGTAATTTCAAGTAAATGCTTCAAATTGAAATCCAAGCAAAAAATGTTTGAAGTGCTTGAAATTTCAAGCAAAGTACGTTATTTTTTTAAAGTTTTGCTTCTCATTTTCATATGTACGTGAAATCAGCAGAAGTAATAAACTTTTTATTTACATTTTAGTCCTTACTTACCCAATCACTAATTAATAATTCTATAAATTAAAAATTTTTAAACCTATTTATCTTGCTTGGAATTTTCAAGCGCAACAGCCTAACTGTGTATTTATCTAAATTTCTTTGAATTTCATTTCCAAGTATTAAATAACAGATTGAGTAATAAAAATATTGCCAATGTCTATGATGTACCGTTGTAACAATTTAATTAGTACCATTAACTTTTTTATGAAAATCCTTTTGGGTATACTTTTGATAATGGTGTTAATGTGACGTAACGCAATGATAAGTACATAGCACTGGGTAATGTTTGATTATGTCAATCAAATTGTTTACTCATGAGAAAAGTTCCGTTGTTTAATATTGGAAAAAGAAGATACAGCTTTCTGCTTATAGGATATAAATTGAGGGATAAATTTACTGTTTTAAGTACTTGATTTATTTAGATGTTTATATTTTTACGTCGGTTTATGAAATAAAATGTAAATTTCATACAGTTTTTAATAATTCTTCTTTATCCACAAATTAACCATTTATTTAGAATTACTGGCAAAATTATTGTTAAATATCAAATTCTTTGGTTTACTTTTTAATGCATATTTAATTTTGATTCATCATAAAAAATTTAGTGCATTTTATAATTTTCTAATTCTAAAACATTAAATGTAATAAAATCCATTGAAAACCTATTGAAAACCAGAATAAGAACTCATAATATATTATTCAATAAATACCAGATAAATACCTGGATACTTACTCTTACGTAACTATACATTAAAAATTATACACAGAATCTAATAAAATTTTATACATGATCAGATCTCAATCTGGTTACAAGTGAAACTTGCGTGAAAATAATGCTATCAAATTTTTCTATGTAACACATATCTCAGATTATCTCAGGTTAGTTGTCATGGAAAATTGATTCTTATATTTATATTAATAATGCACCTCGTAATCCACATATTATGTACTCTGAAAAAGATTTAGAAGAAAAAAAATCCTCTTGTCGCAAGCAGATTCCTCTTGTAGCTAGAGGGTGGTTTTTTTATTGTAGTATTATTAAAGAGTTAAAATTGAATAAAAGCTTATAAACAGTGTTAATCATGGTGTTAATATAAGTGCAACTACAATGTAAGTGTAACATTAACTCAGACAAAAAAAAATCCAAGAGTTTGCTAGTTTCAAATAAAAAATAATGTACAGTAACAGATTTACTCGCAGATTTATAAGGATTTTTTTACTTTTTTGAAACTAGCAAATCTTTTGATTTTTTTTCTAACTTGATGTTACACTTATATAATTGTTTAAGGTTTTATTCAACTTTAACTCTTCAATGATACTATAGTGATACTACAATAAAAAAAAAACATCCTCTGGCCACAAGAGGAATCCGGGGAATCCGCTTGCGGCAAGAAAAATTCCTCTTGCCACAACATGCCACAAGCGGAAGAGATTTTCAGTGTATTAAAAGAAATTTTTGTAAATTTTCTAGTCAACATACTTTTTAATGATATAAATATGTAATGATAGTTTTTCGACCAATATAGCCATACCAACCAACATTTTCGAGAAAGTTCCATTTTCAGAAAATATCCAAAAAAATAATCAGGGAAATTTACATTTTTTTTGGGCTAGAAAGTCAGGGGAAGACAGATATTTTGTGTTTAAAAAAATAGTGGTCACCCTGCATTCAGCATCCTGTTTATGTTCTGTTTGGGATAAAGTCCTAAAAATCTATTTTTTGCAGGATCTTTTGCCCTTCCAGATGTAAAACTCATGCCTAAAATTTGACAAGGAATTCTCTAATTTTGTTCTATGCCTCGATATGGGCAAAAATATTGTAAGCACCATGCAGGGCGAAAAACTGTAGAAACTAGCGTGAGCAACTAAAACTAGCACAAATTCTCGGTGAATCAAAACTTTTATTTTATTTACTTTTTTACTTTTAATATATAATATTTTATAAATATGAATGTTTTTTAATAATTTCTCGGGTAATTTCTTATATTTATCTCCTAATTTATCTCCACCTTTTTGCTTAAAAAAGCTTTTTTTGGATGAAAATTGTCTTAAAAGCAAAAGAAATTTTTTTAATTTTCAAGCTTAATTCTTCCTTAAAATTTATTTCTCAATTGAAAATTTTTTCCAATAGACAAAATTTATCATGAGATTTTAATAGCATGCTATGAGTATAATTCACCATCATCAACTTCCTCCGCTGAGTATTTATATGTTGTTTATCCTACATATTATAAACATCAATAATATGCGATATAACTATCTAGTTATTAAATGCATTGCTACATACACGTGCCTGTCTATATAAAATAGCCGACGCCCATACATCTATAAAATTTATACACATATTTATAAGAGGAGGCTAGTTTTTCCCATCGCCGCAGTTACATTATAAGGTATAATGTTTATTAAAAAAGGTGTGATTATTATGATTATTATAAACATATTAATATAAATTCTTGTTGTATATACTCCAGTCAAATCACGGGGGGGGGGTTGATTTTTTCCCCACTAACGAGGTTTGTTCCCCTATATGTTTTTTGGGTCGCTGATCACGAATTTCGGGGTCCCGAAGTCCGTCTAAGGGCGGAACACCCTTAAATGTGCAAATTCACCCTTTTAAGGGGTATCTTAACAATATTTTTAACAGGAGTTATTAATAACAATTTAAGTAGATTATAATAGGTTTTTTGGCTCGCTAATCACGAATTTGAGGGTCCTAAGTGTGTAAAATTGGTTAAGCACCCTTATATTTTCAAATCAACCCTTATTTTTGCAAACTTTATATCCAAGCCTTTTCAATCGGCAGGATCATGATTTTATAGGTTTTTGGGGTCGTTAATTACGAATTTGGGGGTTTTAACTTCATAAAATTGATTAAGTACCCTTAAATTAGCAAATCAACCCTTATTTTTGGAAACTTTATATCCAAGCCTTTTCAAACGTCCGGATAATGTTTTCATAGGGTTTTGGGGTCGTTAATTACGAATTTGGGGGTTTCAACATCATAAAATTGATTAAACACCCTTAAATTAGCAAATCAACCCTTATTTTTGCAAACTTTATATCCAAGCCTTTTCAAATGACCGGATAAAGTTTTCATAGGTTTTTGGGGTCGTTGGCTATGATTTTGTGGCATCCAAGGCTTTAGGGTAATTTAAACAATTGCAATTAATAAATAAAAATTTTAAAGTTAATAAAGGAATTTTTTTCATGCTATTACTATATTATATTTACTTTTCATTAATATTTTTTAAGTTTGGTACACCAAATTCACAGCCATCAACTCAAAAAGAGTATGAAAGAAAATTTTTTCCGTTTGAAAAGGCCTGTATACATAATTTTGAAAAAAAAGGGTGAATTTGCAAATTTAAGGGTGTTTAACCAACTTTATGAAGTTAAAACCCCCAAATTCGTAATTAACGATCCCAAAAACCTATAATATCATGACCCTGCCGTTTGAAAAGGCTTGGATATAAAGTTTCCAAAAATAAGGGTTGATTTGCAAATTTAAGGGTGCTTAACCAATTTTACACACTTGGGACCCTCAAATTCGTGATTAGCGAGCCAAAAAACCTATTATAATCTACTTAAATTGTTATTAATAACTCCTGTTAAAAATATTGTTAAGATACCCTTTAAAAGGGTGAATTTGCAAATTTAAGGGTGTTCCGCCCTTAGACGGACTTCGGGACCCCAAAATTCGTGATCAGCGACCCAAAAAACATATAGGGGAACAAACCTCGTTAGTGGGGAAAAAATCAACCGCAATCCCGTGATTTGACTGGAGTAATATGGAGAATTCTAAAATATAGGCTTACGTCAGAAATTTGCCAGCTTCGTGAAAAAATTTTGGAAAAAATATAATTGTGATTTTCTGAAATTGCGTGAAATTATTGAAAATTTATTTGCACTCAAATTTTGTGTACGTACTTTCTGAGGCCTCGAGGATTAATAATTTACAATATGCTATAGTCCAGTGGCCACCCATAAGGTCTGTGCACAAAAAATGGGCTGCAGCGAAAAAACTTTTTATATAAAATTTTCTGCAAAATCTAAACTTTTGGTCAGATTTTTAAATTGGTCCCGTGACTTGGCGGGAAATCCGAAATTTGTTAAAAATGAACTTTTGAAAGTTGCTATTTTTTGATCTAGAGCTCTCAAAAAGTAATGTCCGAGGTAATGTCCCACCAAAAATTTTTTTCGCTAAAAAATATAAAGTTTAAAAATTTATACCTGATTAGAAGATTTTTATACCTGATAGGCATTTGAGAAATCGACCTTTGAAAAATAAATAGCTTATCTTAGCTATTTCTGGTGCATGCACTGCTCAAAAAAAATTTTTTGAACCCGGAATCGGATAGCCAAGAAAATTTCCTATCCGGAACTAAGAGGAAAAATTTTTCATGATAGTGAAAAAAATCAATGATAGTTTTTAACAAAAAAAATAAGAAAAAGATCCCTCATTTTCCTTACTTTTTTTATAAAAGTCCAAAACAAAAATGGCTGCCAAAAATCGAGCTTTCGCTCTAGGATGCTAAAAATTGGGCCGGTGACTTATTTTTGGTAGTACTTTCAGAAAAAAAACACTTTGGGGCAGTTTTGAAGACCCAACCATACAAATCGCCCTCACTTCATTTAAATCTACCCACTTTAGATTTCTCCATATACATTTACATGTATTAGTAAGTGACATTCCATGTTTAGATTGACTCGGTCAATTTATTTTAGATTAACTTATACCAAGATGAGGAGAAAAGAGATTGAATTTTTTTATTCCATTAATGAACATTAAATGAATTGCAAAGATTTAAATTTCTAAACATCTTTCGTATAAATTTTTTTTCTCATTTGTAATTAAAGTAGGCTTTTTGCGTTATAACAATTTCAAGCGACAGATTATTATTTATTCGTATCAATTTTATTTTTTATGTTTCACGCTGCGAGCAATAAATTATTCGTACAAAAAACACATTAGTTTTTTAATAATAATCAGATAATAAATGAAAAAGAAAAAAAAACGACAATGAAAGTTCTATGTATTTCAATTCCTCGTGTATATTAAATAAATGAGGAGACAACTATTTTATAATAATATGATAAAATATGTCAATAATTTAAATTTTTAATGCACAATAACAATAATAATGCAAGACAACGTTTATTGCGTTTATTTTATATAAATGAATAGGTGTTTTTTTATTTAATTGTTTAAGCAAACAGAAAAGGCAGCGTGTGTTTATTGTTATAATAAAAATAATGTAAAAAATTTTCTTTATAATACAATTTTATCTAAAACATTTTCACAAAGAAAAAAAATTATTTTATTTTAATTATAGACTGAAAATTATTTAATATTATATCCAAGTATTACATTATAAGACGTATTTTGTTTAACTTTTTTTTTTTCATTGTCTTTAGTATATAGGTACGTTTTGTAATAGTTATCTTAAGTTTTTCAATTTAATATTTATTTTTTATGTAAGTATAATTAATTAATTAAATTAATAGCAGTAAATGCACCAGAAATGTTAAATGCTCCAAAAATTTAAAATGGAGTAATATGGATCCAACCCAGTAATTTTCCCAGTAATTGTAATGCATTTTTGGGTCGCTAAAAATAATTTTGAAGGCGTCATACATTTTCCGATGGCCAATTTTGATTAAATAACGCTATATCGCCTAAAATAACCAAAAAATACAATTTTTTGAAAAATATTGTGAATTAAACCAAATTTCGGTATACCTATTTGGTTTTCGAGGTAGCGGATAACGATTTTGGAGCCAGATTTTTTAAATTCAAAATGGTGGACTCTAAATCTCGCATTTCTAAGTTTTTAACCTAAAAATCAATTGTCCGTCGGTATTATGACTTTCGGTAAAATAGAATCGGTAAAAAGTACGATAATCCATAGCTTGTACCCATGAGCTTCACAATGTATTGATATAAGTGAAATATCTCGGAAATATCCTATACAATTGAAATTTATTTAACATCTGATATATAAAAAGTTGCATTTAAGCTCTTTCTCCACTGACTTAATAAAAAGTAATACACGTGTGCCTTGACTGTAGCATTTGGTATAGTTAATGCACACGTGTATTAATTTTGATTAAACCAGTGGAGAAAGGGCTTTATACTATAAAAGTTTGTCCAATATATGTCAGTAATTAAACTGTCGAAGCTATAATACATTGGTTTCTATTGACCGAGTGTAAAAATTATTATTTTGGTTTTAAATTTTGAAAGGAAAAATTATAAAGTTATAGTTAATTCGTAATATTATATCGTTAAATAGAAATGATTGCCGTCTATTGTGCTTTAAAAGACGTATTTTAAAAAAATAAATAAAAATAAATTATCGAATGAAAAGCTTTACATATAAATTATAATGTGATTCTCTTGTGATAATCTTTTGCCCGTGTAGCTCATAAGTTTTGAGGTTGAAAGAACAACAGATATGAGAAAAAACATTTTTTTCTGCAGTTACTCCAAAGTTAAACTAAAACTATACCTATAAACATGAGTTTTATTTAAAACGTGTTTTCAAAACCTACCTTGAAACCTACACAAGTATCGATTAAATAAAAATACAAAAGATAAAAAACAAATTTTTTATTTCAAACATGGCCCTTATTTTATTCTTATCCCAAAGTAGTTGTTTTAAATTTTATAAAAAAAAGGGTATATTACATAAGGCTCTTTATTATTTTTTGTTTTTTATTCTGTTGAAAAGTTCATCTTTATAAGGCTTTTAACATACGTCACGTGACTAGTAGCTATATAGTGTATTGGAAGAAAACAAACCATTTTTTAACATGTAGTTCTTATGGAAGCGGTTATTAAAATTAATTTTTAAAAAATATTACTGATAGTTATTAAAAAGTGATTATAATTATAAATAAAGAAAAGGTTATTTTACAAGAATAACAAAAAATTTTAATTATTTGTTACGTCTTTATTTTAAAAAAATTAAAAAAGATGGTGAAAAAGTTGTAGGTTATGCATATTTTTGGAGTGAAATCTTGTTTTTTTTATAAATTTACCTTTTTAAGTGTTGTTAATTAAATTATCTGATAATCTGGCAGCTATTAGCTTAGTAAATAATAGAAATGTCCCTTAATTGTGCAGTATTTGAATGCAAAAGTTATGGAAGTATGGAAGATGACCAAAAAAAAAAGCAAAATTTTCAAAGTTTCCTGTTTCTGTAAATAGCAAATGTACAAAATATCACAATATTTTGAATACTTTTAATAAAAATTCTGTGAATCTTGAAGAATTTAACAATCTAAGATTACAAAGGCAAAAAAAATGGGGATTCATGCTTTAAATCAAGCTGTGTCTTGAATGAATCTTACATCAGCGATGCAAGAGTTTGTAGCTTGCATTTAATTTCTGGTGAATATTCATTCAATTTATGATCTTGTTTTTAAAGTTAAAGAGTTTCTTATTATTGTTTTTAATATCTTTTTAGAATAAAGTGAAAGACTTTTTTGGAAAATTGATTCATTAGATACTTAATATCCAGTTTTATATGTTAGAATTTGTTGGCATATATAAAATACAATTTTCTTTTTTTCTAAATAATTGATTTTTCTGAATGGAATATTAACATATAATTAGAGGAACCTGCTTTAGATTTTGATATGAATAATCCAGATTGGGTGCCGAATCAAAAACTTGGTTACGATATAGGATTTGCAGTAAAATAAAACCTCCATGGAACTTATGAAACAAATTTTAATTCATAAAAGTATTTAATAAAAATAAATAAAAAATATATTATTAATAAGAATATATTCTAGATATAACACTCTTTTAACATTTCTTACATAATCTTCCATAAAGGTTTTTTTTTACTGCAAATCCTATATCGTAACCAAGTTTTTGATTCGGCACCCAATCTGGATTATTCATATCAAAATCTGAAACAGGTTCCTCTAATTCTATGTTAATATTCGATTCAGAAAAATCAATTATTTAGAAAAAAAGAAAATTGTATTTTATATATGCCAACAAATTCTAACATATAAAACTGGATATTAAGTATCTAATGAATCAATTTTCCAAAAAAGTCTTTCACTTTATTCTAAAAAGATATTAAAAACAATAATAAGAAACTCTTTAACTTTAAAAACAAGATCATAAATTGAATGAATATTCACCAGAAATTAAATGCAAGCTACAAACTCTTGCATCGCTGATGTAAGATTCATTCAAGACACAGCTTGATTTAAAGCATGAATCCCCATTTTTTTTGCCTTTGTAATCTTAGATTGTTAAATTCTTCAAGATTCACAGAATTTTTATTAAAAGTATTCAAAATATTGTGATATTTTGTACATTTGCTATTTACAGAAACAGGAAACTTTGAAAATTTTGCTTTTTTTTTTGGTCATCTTCCATACTTCCATAACTTTTGCATTCAAATACTGCACAATTAAGGGACATTTCTATTATTTACTAAGCTAATAGCTGCCAGATTATCAGATAATTTAATTAACAACACTTAAAAAGGTAAATTTATAAAAAAAACAAGATTTCACTCCAAAAATATGCATAACCTACAACTTTTTCACCATCTTTTTTAATTTTTTTAAAATAAAGACGTAACAAATAATTAAAATTTTTTGTTATTCTTGTAAAATAACCTTTTCTTTATTTATAATTATAATCACTTTTTAATAACTATCAGTAATATTTTTTAAAAATTAATTTTAATAACCGCTTCCATAAGAACTACATGTTAAAAAATGGTTTGTTTTCTTCCAATACACTATATACACCGGGAGAAAAGATCCACGCTAGACATGGATTTCAGTCACGTCAGCCTTAACTCGAAAATGTTACGTTAGACTTTGTAAAAAAGTCACGTGATGACACCAAATATACAAGTTAGCGTCTGCTATAGTATAGTGTGTGCTGCTGTTATTTAGTTTTTTATATATTAAATATTAAAATAATAATTATTTTCTCTTTATTTAATATCTTTTAAGAATAATGTATTTAAATATTTTAGCGTGGGTAATATTATTATTTAAGATAACTAAAATTTTAGAATTTAAAAAAAGTTTTTCGTTATTTACACCTGTCTCTCAAAAATTAATTTCTTTTTAATTACAAAAGTAATTTTTAGTTATGCATGTTTAATTCCTTAATTATTTTTTCAATTCTAAAAAAAATATATATTTTATTAGTATATTAATACAGAATATTTGTATTTAAAATTTTAAAATTTAAATCATTCGAAATTAAAAAACAATCCTAATAAAAGAAAAAAAAATAGTCCGTCTCAGACCATAAAATTCAAACAAGATTATCTTTTAGATTAATACAAGATTAGCTAAAAATGTTTAATTTAAAATTACTATATTAAATATCACAAATATTTTTTTTAGATTTATCAATTTATAAATATCTTCCATAATTTATTCTTGCGTTATTATAATAACAAAAAACTTTATTTAAATTCTAAAATTTACACATAATATGTCTTAAAATAATAATATTACCCACGCTAAAATATTTAAATACATTATATTTATTAAAAGATGTTATTAAATTAAGAGAAAAAAATAATTATTTTAATTTAATTAAATAACAGCAGCGCACACTATACTATAGCAGACGCTAGCTTGTATATTTGGTGTCATCACGTGACTTTTTTACAAAGTCTAACGTAACATTTTCGAGTTAAGGCTGACGTGACTGAAATCCATGTCTAGCGTGGATCTTTTCTCCCGGTGTAGCTACTAGTCACGTGACGTATGTTAAAAGCCTTATTGTATGAAATTGAATGTTATTGAAATATTTTTTGTATACGTAAAAAAAAATTGAATTTTAAAAGCAGTAAAAAATAAATTATTTATTTTTTGAGTAAAAATTCAGGAATTAAAATGCATTAAGTTAAGAAAATATAAAAATAAATATTTAAAAAAAGATTGATCAGAATATTCAAAAGACTAATTATGTATATAATTTCGTAAAGTAAAACCTTAAAGATTAGGATAACTGCCAATTAGTCAAAATTTAATTTCCTCAGGGTTGATTGTTATATTATATAATTTTATTTTTGTACTCATAAACTTAAAAAAATAGTAGTTATTAATATTATTCATATTTCTTTTATTGGATTATCGTTTACTTTGTTATAAAAATTTATTTATAAAAAGGGTAAGCATTATATTTTATTTTTAGATTGCTTAAGTAAAATACATAAATGCGCGAAAAAAGGCCTTGAAAAAAACAAATAAATTTTCTATTTTCTTTTTAGTATAGCAATAAAATTTTTTATTTATCAGATTTTAATTAGCTAATATTTATAAATTTTTTTTATCGTTATTAAATCCGAATTTATTATACCAAAAATGTTTGAAAAAAGTCCATATATTTAATTCCAACAACCATTTGTTCATTTATTTTAGGGTTTCAAACTCATAACAATATATCATTCATATACATTCAAACTTTGTTCCTTTCTCAAACAAATATTTTATTTTTACCCTTAAAATATAGATAAATTTTATCATAAATGGCAAAAAGTTTATTTTTTAAGACAATTTGAAATATTAAATTATTTGTCAACTTTTTCTTCTATCTGTTCTATCTAATAATAAACGTGGCAATAAAAGTAAATAAAAGAGATTTAATAAATTTTATTTTTACAGTTGAATAAATATAAATTAAAGGTTACACAAAGTAAATACAAATAAAAGATAAATTGATGTAATTATAATCCCTAATAATAACAAATTTAGTCACTTATAAAGTGACAATTAATTTTAAACGAATTTTTCAAACTCAACGGAAGTTAACATCCTTCTTTCTGCTGTTATTTAAAAAATTATTCTATGCAATGTTAAATACATCCAAAAATTTTATCAGCACTAGAATGGATGCATCTCAGTGAAACGTATGCATTTTTGGTCACTGAAACCGATTTTAAAGGTTTCATCCATTTTCGGATGGCCAGTTTTGAGTAATGGACGCTATAATAATAAAAAAACGGCGAAAAATTAGTATTATTGGTAATATCTTGAAAACAATTGCTAATTGAGCCTATTTTTGGTACCCCAGTATGGTTTTCTGCTTGGTTTTCTGGGTCACTGATCACGATTTAGAATACAGATTTATAAAAACCAAAATGGCGGACTCAAAATGACGTATTTTTAACCTCAGAAACGGCGATTTATGCTGTTTTAAGCATACACTCACAAAACTTTATTGGTAAAAATTACCCTTTTGATTAGTAAAATAATTTGAAGTTGTCAAAATGGCGTTTTATTTTATTTTTTACCAACACATATTTTATAAACTACCCGCAATACAAAAAAAAAATTACTATTATTTTTAGTAGAATTTATTTATACATTTTTTTCTCGCAAGTGACAAAATTTGGTTTCAGATACTATATAAGAAACCAAAATTGTATAAATTATAAAATATAAATTATTAAAAAAAATTATTAAAAAAAAAAAAAATTATAAATTAAAAAAAAAAAAAACATGTGAGAGAGTGAGAGTATAATAAAATTTTGTAATAAATCTTCTTCAAGAAAAATTACCCTTAATTGTAGTAAAAAATAATGGACAAAAGTGTAAAATGTTAATATTTTCAATTCTTCAAATAAGTTTACTAAAATTGATAGTAAAATCTTCCAGTTGCAAAAGTAGATTTTACTCAACATTTTTTCTCAGTGTATTTACGTTGTCTAATATATTTTTCGGACCAGTTATAACGATTCTGAGGTCATATATATAATTTTCAAAATAGCGGGCTAAGAATGGCGGATTCCTAACCTCAAAATCGACAATAAATGCTATTTTAAGCATTTCGACGTTTTGCATTTTAAGTTTTTGGGGTCAGTGATCACGATTCTGAGGTCAGATTTTTAATAAATTGTTTGAATTAGTTATTCTATAGTATTTGAAGATACTTACAAGTAAATACTTTCCTATACCTTAAATTGCTAACTAAATCGTGATCATCGACCCCAAAAACTTATAATGCAACACGTTAAAATAGCATTTATTGACGATTTTGAGGTTAGGAATCCGCCACTTTTAGCCCGCTATTTTGAAAATTAAAAATATGACCTCAGAATCTTTATAACTGGTCCGAAAAACTTATTAACCCATTTACGCCCAAGCGGACGTAAACGGAAAGTCAAAAAAAAAAATAGGTTCCCGTATAAATAGAAGCTTTTAAATTACATGTCTTAATTAAAATTTCATGCTCTTAACGAATCTGAAGCCAGATTTTACTTACAACCCTTTCAAATGTCCCAAAAATAGGGGTAATTGGGGTGAAAAAGGGGCTAAAATAAAAATGACGGAAAAATCAATATAAAAATAAAAAAATGATACCAAAAAACATTTAAAATTACTTATTTGTTCAAAAAATTTACATTTTTTAGGTTTATGGGATATTTAATTGGATTTCAACCCTCATATTGCAACTAGGGGTAGTTTTCCCAAAAACTTCAAATATTGTTTTTTTAGTTCCAAATTGGTTCTAATAGGTAAATTTTACTCCTAATTCCATTTTTTGAATTTGTTTTGAGCTAAAACGCTTCTATAAGCGTAAAATTCTAAAATTTTGTTTCCTATATAAAAATAATAAATTCTATAGGTTCCATTTAGCCCTGATTACCCCTATTATTACGCTTACACAAGCGTTTTAGCTCAAAACTAATTCAAAAAATGGAATTAGGAGTAAAATTTGCCTATTAGAACCGATTTGGAACTAAAAAAACAATATTTGAAGTTTTTGGGAAAACTACCCCTAGTTGCAATATAAGGGTTGAAATCTAATTAAATATCCCATAAACCTAAAAAATGTAAGTTTTTTGCACAAATAAGTAATTTTAAATGTTTTTTGGTATCATTTTTTTATTTTTATATTGATTTTTCCGTCATTTTTATTTTAGCCCCTTTTTCACCCCAATTACCCCTATTTTTGGGGCATTTGAAAGGGTTGTAAGTAAAATCTGGCTTCAGATTCGGTAAGAGCATGAAATTTTACTATAGATATGTAATTTAAAAGCCTCTATTTATACGGGAACCTATTTTTTTTTTTGACTTTCCGTTTACGTCCGCTTGGGCGTAAATGGGTTAAACAACGTAAATATGCTTAAAACAGCATAAATCGCTGTTTCTTAGGTTAAAAATACGCCATTTTGAGACCGCCATTTTGGTTTTTATAAATCTGTATTCAAAATCGTGTTCAGCGACCCCTAAAACCATATTGGGGTACCAAAAATAGGCTCAATTAGCAAGTGTTTTCAAGATATTACCAATAATTGCTAATTTTTCGCCGATTTTTTATTATATAGCGTCCATTACTCAAAACTGGCCATCCGAAAATGAATGAAACCTTCAAAATCGGTTTCAGAGACCAAAAATACATATGTTTCACTGAGGTGCATCCATTCTAGTGCTGATAAAATTTTTGGATGCATTTAACATTTCCGGCGCCTTGACTTGCTTGCCTTCTTAACGATCCAGTTCGCCTCAAAATATAGTTTTCCTTAAAACTCTGAAATATGCTCGCTATGTATTTATATGCTCCAGATTTTAGATGTCAGGAAAATACAGCTACGTCATATGAGTTTTAATTTTTTATGTCGCCGGCATCAAGGCGTAACACAAGTTGAATAAAGTAGACTCGCGATATAACGAACTCGAAGAGATCGTGATTCTAGTTCGGTATATCGCAATTTCGTAATAACAAGGAACTGATGTCTCTTAATGCAACGAAATTTGTTCGTCACATGAAATTTTATCTTTCTATTTTATTTTTATTTATGCATTTATTTAGAATTATTTGCTTAGCGGTCAAAAATAATCAAGCAAATTTTCAAATTTGGGAAATGGTGCCACAATGAGCCTAAGTAGTTATCATTTTTGGACTTTCAGAAGTATGCAAAAAATTTTTAGCCGAAAATTGGAAGACGGAAGATATTAACGTCAGACGGAACATAAGCTGATTATCACAATGTCTAATAATTTATTCTAATAATAAAATAATTATGAGCATATAAATAAATATATAAATGTAGGCTTTTAAAGTTATTTATAAATAACTTTAAAATATATGAAATCAAAATTTTAAAATAAATTAACATTTATATGAATTTATGCAGCCAAAAATAATTCAGTAAATTCTCAAATTTTGAAAGAGGTCCCGTAATGAGCCTAAGTTGAGGCCTAAGTAGGCATCATTGTTGGACAAAAATGCATGTTAAAATCAGTTTATGTTTCGTCCGACATTAATATCTCCCATCTCCGGCATAATTTTTGGCTAAAAATTTTTTTACAAACTTATGAATGCCCAACAATAATGCATACTTAGGCTCATCGAGGCTCATTAAGGCACCTTTCTCTAAATTGGGGTTGAATTTTTTACTGGACGCGTCTAGTCTTCCGTACGTTTCGCCGCCAAAGTAACCTTGCATAACATAAATGAAATACCTAATCACTTGCAAATAATTATTGATCCAAATTTTTTTACAAAAGTAATTTTAAATTTCAGATCATATTTTTTTCCAAAGAATTTTTTCATTTACAATGCTCAACAATACCATCTCATCACCAAAAAATTGTAAAACTCTTAATTTTTTGTCTTATGTTGGGTTTTAGCCAAGTTATATTATTAAAAAAGTACTTACTGATTATAAAGAAAATTTTTTCATAAATACAAAACATTTCTTTAAAATTTAAATAAAATGTACTAGATGCTTCTATACGTCCATCTTTATTGCTCTAAAATGCAAGGAATTGCATTCAGAATTTCAAAAAATTGCAGCTGTTTGAAATTTTCCATATTTTAAAAATATTTTAACAAAATTTTTTCCAGGTATTTTAAATTAAAAAATGCTATGCATTTGTATAAACCCTATTCAAGAGCTATTCAACCCTAATTATTGATAATATCAAAATTGCAGCTAATTTAAAGATATTTTTTAAACACGCCAACTATTCTTTCAATTAAAAATTACTATTATGTGGGATTTTAAAATAAAGAGGAAAAGCATATACTTATTTAGCTGTAAGTAAGCTTTTTTCTTTAAAAAACCTAGGACTTCTTTTTACAGTTTTTTTCAAAACGAACACCCTAGTATAGAAATATTTTTTATTTATTCTTTTCTTTTACTGAATAATTTATCGATGAATGAAAATTGGAATACAAACTTGCAAAGTTTTTCTATATTTTTTATCCTTTATACCTATGTATACGTGTAATAAAATTCAAAAAGAGAAATGAAAACTATACACCACTACATTATATTACTATATATTTTTCAGAGGGCAGTGGCACAGTTAGAGGGAAAGATGCCAAGTAGACTGCAGTGCGACTGATCTGCTCGCTGGAGTGTGCAGGACCAACGAAAGTTTAAACAAAAAAGGTTTAACAAGGATGCCGGGGCCAATGAACGAAAGACCCAGAGCTTACAGGCTCACAGATATTGATCCCCAACATGTCAAAGTATATAATAAAAATAAATTATTTTTTACTTCTTTTTTTACTATTTTTTTTTTTCATAACTTAATATACCAAATTAAGTTTCTAAAGAGTTGCATGCACAAAAAACAATTTTTTTTTTAAATAGTAATAATTATTTTAATTTGTAAGATTTTCACTATAAAGAAGAAATAATATTTTCGCTGTGAAAAATGAAAATTAAAAAAATCCGGATATTTAAAAAAATTTTTTAAATCTTGTAAACAACTTTTTGACACGTTGATCTCGATCAAACGTCTCAACATGCAGCTAAAAACAGTTTCCAAGTTTACAAGTCGAAAGGCAGAAATAGCGAATTTCACAAGAGCAGTTTATCTGATTCTTTGTCTGTTTAACTGTTGGTTCATATGCGCACGTGGTACATATACATATAAATATGTGTATTTTATCTAAGTTACAGTTTAATAAGCATCCATGATTTCAAGCTATTCATGATCATTGTTGGTATCTTTGCATCGCTTTATGTCGATCAAATCATAGATACGAAACAATGAGGTTACGTGTTCACGTTACTAATGTTTTTGACCTGATGTGACACAATGTGCAACAATATCTTAAATTCATTTCCTTTATAATTGCTTACCTTAACTACCTTCATTTTTTAAAATAAATTAATTGGTATTCAATAATTTCGTGTATAATCAGGTGCAAGATAGACTAATACTATGCCCAAGACCCAGTAATACTTCCGTGTGTTTAGAAATGAAAGAAATATGAAAATTGATGCCTTAAAACTAAAAACAAACGTAAAAAACTAAGTGCTAAAATTATTTATGATCATACAGAGGGTGTCAGAAGAAGAATATATTTTAAATAAAAAGACTCATTCCTTAATTGAGAAACGATGAAAGTAAATGATGAAACACTTTAAGCTTTTATTTTAAATTGATCACTTGCTACGTACAATTTTTAAGCTCATTGAACCGTTGAATGCAAATTTTGAAATCTATTATTTTTTGAAAATGCCTACTTGAGGGCACATATAAACTGTAAAATCCCTTTTTACCTTATCTCGGAAAATTTCGAGAAAATTTAAAGCAGTGCGTCAGTATCGACCAGTATTTGCAATTTTAAAATTAAAGTGGTTTTCAGATGTTCACTGACTGTAAACTCCCCTATCACTTTCCATTTAATGATTTCCATTGCTATTTATTGCTCCATTTTAAAAGATCGAAGATAAAACAGTTTGACATGGAACATACCTCATGCATCAATTAAATCAATATAGTTACAGGTACACTTATAAGCTCGTTTGAGATTCAAACCAACTTGTAACAAAGTAACTCGTTTTGCAGGTGTTCAATCTAAAAAAGTAAAAAAAGCTTAAAGTTATTTCATGATTTTCAATATTAAAAATTCATACATGATATTTAATTATACTTAATTATAGAAATAATGTATGATTATTTATTCCTTATGTTCTTGTTTTAAAAAAGTAAAATAAAAAAGAAACTTACATAATTTTTTTTTTAATTTTGAATAAATTTTAAATATTCGTGATTGTAAATATCATCAATTATAGTACTATATTTATCACTGTAAATAACTGATGATAATTAAAAAGATGAAATAATAAAGGGAAGAATTCCAACCCTATTAAATGTAAAAAATCTAAAAATTTATTTTCAATGTTATTTTGTTTGACGTGAAGGAAAGTAAAAATAAAAATAAAGAAGCCTATAATAGCATACATATTCATTACAGGTATAATACACCCTAGAGTATAAGCACGTCAATATAAATCAAGGTCACACAATCACTGCACACAACCATATTATAAAGAATTGCTACTGTTCATCATCATCATCATAATCATGAATATCATCTTTTTTTTGCATATTATTTTATATTATAGTGTGTGTATTCATGTCTGAGAGTAATCGATAATGTAGATTACATGCCTATAAGGTATAAATGCATTTCATTTGGTTTTTTATTTTCTTTTTTAATAACATTTACATGATGAGAGTGAAAAAAAAAATGGAAAAAAATTTTATGTATAGCAACCTCACCCTTTTTCTCCATAGAGAATAACTTTAATATTATACCTAAAGGCTACTTTATAAGCTTGATAAAACGAATCAAATTTACTTTATTCACTAATAATATAATAAATGACCTCGTGTAATAAACAGGAAACTTATCAAGTGATGCAAAACTAAATTATATAAATTTAGATACATATTAGCCTGACAAATTATTTTACTTTTTTTGCACTTTTTAACTTTTTTCTATCATTTTCTTTTTATTATCAATGTACTCAGACACTTAAGGTTTATACCATTTTCAACAATTTTCAAATTATAGTACACGGTTAGGTTGCTTCGTTTGAAATTTCAAGCAACATAATAATTGACTTTTCATGGGGAGTTCAATACATTTGGAACACCAAATTATACAAAAAATGGTTTTGATCAGTTTATTATTTTAATAAAACATACCAGAAATTATACGTTCATACTAATAGTCCTTCTGGGCCTAGAAACGTAGTAAAGTTTTTCTGTAATCTTCAATATAAGGCTTAAATCTCGCAAGCTTGCTCGCAAGTTAACCAAAACCCTTCTGACTGGTCTTAGTCCCATAAAGTGCAATTTTTTATCATTGGTTCTCTTATCACTATGTTTAATTAACCAAATGGCAATTTTAGGCCCAAAATGACCAATTTTTTAATTTATTTAAATTTTTGCCAAAACTGTAATTTTTTATAAAAAAAGAATCTAAAATTGGGACTTTAACTTTAAATCATAGATGTAAAATATTAATTAATTCAATGATTTTTTAAATTATCATATCTTGCAAACAAATAATTGTAAAGGGTCATATAAAGGAAATTTGGTAAATACCCAAAGGAGTTTAAAAAATAAAAAATATTTTAGACCTATACTAAGATTCATTTTTATCAATCATTAGAATTTTAACAGCAATTTAAAAATTGATCATTTTGAGAAAAAATGAGCATTCGGGCTATTGACTACAACGGAAAGAGAATTAGTTACCAAAAATTGTGTTTGGCACGATTTGGCACTTTTGCACAAAAAAAAAAGAAATTAAATGAAAGGTTTTTGATCTTGGTTTTGACGAACTTGCAAGATTACAGTGTCCTATTGAAAATTGCTAAAAAACCCTATTTTATAACAGAGCCATTTACTGCGTTTCTAGGCCCAGACTCATTGGAATGAACGGAAGGTGGTAGGCATGTTGTTACAACACCATTTGCTGTAATTTGGTGTTCCAAATGTAGTAACTCACCTGGCTAAAAAGTAACTCAAAGTTTTTAAAAAATAATAAATTTGTTAAACCTCCAGGCCAATATGGACTTGACCTGACCTGTCCTCTTTATAAATAGAGTATTGCATTGGATTTTTGTCTCGATTTTTGTCTTATTTTTATTTATTTTTTATGCGGTGTATAGTACTAAGGTGTTATTTTTTGAATACAATATAAAAAAAGACATTTAAAAGAAGTGTAAAGATTCATTCATATTCTTTTGTAACAATTTACTCAAAGTACTTTTTACAAAAAAATGTACACCTCTATTTAAAAGCCATAAAAAAAGTGATGCACTTCCGTTTTTTTTAATGCAACTATACAAGTATAAGTATAATGCAGAACGTATACATGAATTACGAGTCTTTTCAAGTGCAATTTTTTTTGTTTACATTTACAGGTGTATTCAAATGTCTGTGTACTTATATCTTTGAACAATTTACTGCAACTTTCCCATAATAAAACCTTTCTTATAGCACTTATTTGTTTTTTTTTCTTGATTTTTTTCTTCAAAAGTTAGTAGATAGGGGCAAGTTGCGTCAAGGGGTAAATTGATTCGTTTTATTTTTGTTTATCATGTAATGTGGAAAATCGGGACTTTAAAAATTTTTGTTTTGACATGGAACTGGTTTATAAGCAGGGGGAGGGTACTTCAAGCATGTCATTTGAAGGGTGGAATCAAATGGACTTAGAATAAATTGAGTTTATTAGAATTAGAATAATTGTGATTTAAGGAGCTTAAATTTATATGAATGTCAATCATTATCCTAGAATGCTATTTATTTAATGGTTATAAATTTAAACATGTTCCGTATTTGTTGTTTTTGAGTTCACAAACTGGTTATTAGTTTTTTTTTAAATTTTAATACAGTTTTTAATTAAAAAAATCACCCCCTCCTCGTCGGGCTCCCCACAAAATATCGGGACTTTAAAAAAATTTGAAAATTTTTCAAAAAAATTTTTTTTTTTTTAATTAGTTTTTTATAATGCAACTTTTAACAACCGTGGGTGCTTTTTTTTGTTAAAAATTGAATTAAAAATTTTAAAAAATGAAGAAGAAAATTTCTACTAGAAGAAACCCGGTGCGACTATTTATAGGATTATAATAATTTTCTTGTGCAAAGATTTATAAAGTGCTTTTTTTTAATATTTTAGATTAATTGTAAGCATACAATACTTCGTATTGATGACTTTTATATTTTATACTTACAACAGACTTATAATGATATTACTCTTATTTTCTCTTATTAATTTTTTAGTTTTTATTATTATTTCAAATGAATCATGCAAAATGAAAATTAAATTTTATTAATAATAAATTTGGATATAGAGATCTGAATTCTTTTTATTAATTTAAACAAAAATTTGATCAGACTGGTAACTTAAGGCATATCTTGATAACATGACTTTACCAGGCCGTTGAACTTTCAGAAACAACCTTGATAATTATTATACTTTTGAAATTTTATTTTTAGTTATACATTGCTTATAAAAATTCAAATACGATTAAATTTTTTTCAAATTCACAATTATTTTTAACAAAATTTTAGAATCAAATTTTAAGCGTTCCTTGGTGTGCTTTAATTTTGACATTGAACCTATAATATCAAAACAGTTCAGATTTCTACCCATATAACAAATCAATAAATCGATTAACTAAATTAATACCTTTTAAATTAAAATATATAGAAAAATTATTTTAAGCCAGTCAAAAAAATTATTAAATTAAAATTAAGTCATGTTATCTAAATTTTTACGAAGATTATAATTGTGAAAGTAAAACAAAATATAATTAAATAAATAAAAGTGTATTATTATTCGATTATAATTATTATCATGCAATATTTTGCTTACAAAAAAAGTTTCACTTTCGATATAATAATATTTAATATACAATTGACTGACGATGATTGTAACGCATTGATTATTATTACAGCAATATTATTGATTAATAAATCTTATGCTAATAAACTTTTTCATTTCTTCCTATTTTTCGGATAAAAATCTAACTGTAAAGATTTGAAAAGTTAATTATTATAGATGACTAATTTTTTTTTTAATTGAATGCAATACTTTGTCCGAGTTCGCCAGTATTGTTCATCCATATAAAAAAGAAGACAAAAATTCTCTCGTGGTTTATGTAATATACTGTTAAAGAGGAAGTGTCTGCTCGATTCACTCGAGTGCATAATAAAACTTACTTTTATCTTATAAAACAACAACTATCACATATCTAAGAAAACCTTTTTTTTTAATGCGATGCGAGGGAGCAGCTCTCTTGAACTCGTTATAAGAAATACTGTTTATGCTTCTTATTTTTTTCGTTGATCGCATAATAAAAAATTTGTTATTTTATTCAAGTGATGATATTATTTCTTCTTATGATTATTATATTTCATTAAATATTAAGACATGATTGTTAGTAATTGATTTTTATTGCAGGGTATTAATTGTGGATTATCAGATGATTCGAATAGTTTAATTAATTCTGGTAATAATATGGGAAGTATTGCACGTTTTCCAAAACTTGACGAATGTGCACACTTTCATTACGAACATGTTGAGCTTGGGTCACTTGAAGTAAGTTTATTTCAAAATCATGATTAACAAAATTTTTTTTCTAACTCTATAGGAATCAATTTTATGGGATTTTTAAAGTACTTTTTTAGTGTAAATTAATCAAAAAATTTGAAAAACCCATATTATTTAATGAAAAAATTTTTATTTTGAAACCTAAAACAATTTCTGAATTGATACAAAGACACAAGATACCATGTTTACCTTTTGTTAAAAGAAAAACAAATTGAAAAACTTAAGATTTACTAATCAAATGTACACTGTAAAAAGTAACTTTCTTATATTAACAAAAAAATTAAAACATTTTCGAAAAATTAGTAAATTTTCGAAAAAATTTCTAAATATTCGAAATAAATCGTATATTTACTAAATTTAGTATATTAACTAAAAATTCGAGTATTCTTGATTCTTTTTTGTGAATTCGCAAGAAAAATTGATAATTTACCATTTTTTTTCGAAAATTTTCAAAAAATAGTTGTCAATTTATGAAAAATTGTTGTGAATTTACAAATTTTTTCGTAATTTCACAAAAAAATCGAGAATTATCGAATTTTTCGATAATATACTAATTTTAGTAAATTTACCATTTTTATCGAATATTTACAAAATTTCTCGCAAAATTTTTTGAAAATTTACTAATTTTTCGAAAAAATTCTATTTTTTTTTGTAAATCTAAGAAAGTTACTTTTTACAGTGTAACTAAAAAAAAAGCCTAAGATAAGAATTTTCTTAATCAAACGTTACACGGTAAAAAATCTTTTCCGTGTATTTACTATCTAGGTAGCAGTAAATAAATACCAGGACAAGATTTTTTACAGTGTAGGTGTAATAGTTTCTGTAAGTAAAATTACAAAGTTTCTACAAATTCACTAAAAACAAGTGGAATTTCCAACTAATCCCATAAAATTTATTCCGAGAGTGAATTTAACATTTTTATTTATTATCCGCTTAAAATTTTAAAATAACTATAGACTTTGCAATTTAACTGTCATACAATAAAAAAAAGCAGAAAATACTAACGAGAGAGATTTTTTTTATCGAATTTAATGGCAAACACAATAAATATTTACATTTACAACATAATTAGCATAAATGTAAATTACTTTATTTTTTTATTAGAGCTGCTAATAATATTATGAAAGAATCGCATTTTTTATTTCCATATAAATTTTAATAGATGAAAAAGACCTTCGGTTCTATTTTTTTTCAAATCTAATTAAAGTGAATATTAAATTAGAAGGCAAGATACAGTTATTTATTTTTTTTTTTTTTTATTGATTTATGTAAAGGAAATGATGATGATTTTACATTCATAATAGAATAAATTATTATTTTTTAATTACCTTGTGCATATATTTTTTAATCTAAAATAGAAATTGAAAATTGAGTTACAGTTCGTTAAATTTTTTTCTAATAAATAATACAATTGAAGCAGAAACAAAAAAATTATTGCACATTGTTTTTTTAGCTTTCTTAAACAATAAAATTGTCTTTTCTTTTTTAAAGGTAACAATTAGCGAAGATCCAGATGACAGTGATAATGATAATTACAACGTCAGAGTAACATCAGGTGATGCATGTTGGACGTTGCAACGTTCCTACGAAAATTTTGTATTATTTGATAAACAGTTACATCGTTGCATATTTGATAGAAAATTCTCAGCACTTGCCAAATTACCAGAAGTACCACTAGATTATAGTAATAATGATATTGAAAGCGATGATGACAATGATGATGTTTCTATTAGCAATACGAGTCAATTGTTAAAAGATTACATGACGCGTTTTTCAAAATTAAATCACGATGGTTTGAACTGTGGACCAGTATTAAATTGGTTGCAACTTGACAATCGTGGTAGAAGAATACTTGTACCTGAATCAGATTCGTGTCCAATAAATACGCCAGCAGTTGCTGCTGCATACGCCGTTAGACCGTATACGGCCCAAGCACAAGATGAAATATCCTTTCAAGTTGGTGACATGATATCGGTCATAGACATGCCACCTCCTGGTGAGAGTACATGGTGGAGAGGAAAACATGGTTTCGCTGTTGGTTTCTTTCCAGCTGAATGTGTTGCCGTTATTGGCGACAAAGTGCCAAGGCATCTCGCTATTCAACATGGCCAAGCATCTAAATATACAAAAATGCAACCAGTCAAACCAGTTTTAAGAAAACATGGAAAACTTATTGCATTTTTTAGATCTTTTATTCTCAACAGACCATCTAGAAGAAGACTGAAACAATCTGGGATACTCAAAGAACGTGTTTTTGGTTGTGATTTAGGAGAACACTTACTCAACTCAGGACAAGATGGTTAGTAGATTTACACCATATTTTTATATTGTTATATGCTTATTATTTATTCGAAAGAAATAGTATTTAGAAACATTATTTATCATTAAAGTCATTGAACGTTCTAGTTTTATTTATGATAAAGTAGAAACGATAAAAGATTCGAATTAACTTAAAGTTTTACAGACGATATTATTTCATTAAGCTTTGTTTATGTACAAATCACTTTCAATCGTTAATAAAATATTCCTTGCAATTTTTCCAAAAGCTAATAAAAACACAATCTGCACAAAAGCAACATTTTCAATTTAATAATAATCTAATACAATGTATGTAGCCTACTAAAGTAAAATAAATTAAAAGTGACTTTTCAAGGGAAATAAATTTAAATGCAATTAATTTGAAATTAATCTTTATTTATTGGTTGTGAAGATTCTGACTATTCATACATAACATATTTTAATCAAATACACGGTTAAGTTACTTTGCTTGAAATTTCATGCAGGATCGAAAATTTACCTAATTTTAAAAATGTTTAATTTTATATTGATTATTAATAATTTGTTCAGGCCAAATATAAAAAAAAAATTATGTAGTTTAAGTCATTGGATAAAATTAAAAGCGTATACCCTAAAAATTAAATTTCAGCTTCAAAATTCAAGCAAAGCAACTTAACCTTGTATATTATTATTAATAAAAGTTAAAAGTTAAAAAATATTATTAATAAAAGGTAAATTAAAAATTTTTGGTTTTATAATTTTTCCTTTTTCTAATTTAAACTAAAAATTTTATTACGCAGAAAAGTAATATTTATTTGCATAATCACATAACTATTCTTGTCTTAAAAATCAATTCATTATATTTATATATGTTACGGGTAGAGTCGGATCCCTGGATGAGCCTAGAGCTATCCGGATAAAACTAGCTTCATAAGCGGTGTTGGATAAAGTTTGATTCTTGATAGTTTTAATCTTTTTTGTTCAAATTTATCCACTAACGCTTGGTTAATCCCTTGGATAAGCCTAGCATTATCCAAGAGCCCCGAGAGGCCTGGATAAAGTCCATTTAGTAAAAAATATGAGCAAGATTACAAAAATTATTTTACCATTTTATTTTTTTATTTTATCTCGATTTTATCCATCACTCGATCCATCATAAGTTTATATAAATCAATTTTTTAAAAAAATTAAAAGAATTTAAAAAAAAATTAAAAAACCCCAAGTGGAACAAAAAACTTATAACCGATTTATGTAAATACAACCTAAATGCAAAGATGTTAGATTCTAAACCCTAACTATTCTGATTCCCAAAGCTTGTATTATTTTAAGTCCCTAAACTTGAATTATTCTAATTCCCCGATAATTCCCTAAATCAAAATTATTCTTAGTCCCATTTGACCCCCTTCCTTAAACCGGGAACTTTTAACCCCCTCCCCCTTAAATCGGACACTTGACCCCCTCTTGATTTTCAGATTTCTAAGGTAGCCCCTCCCTATAGACATATTCCATGTTAAAAAATGAAAACTATCAAGAATCTAACTTTATCTAACAGCGCTTGGGTAAAGCTAGTTAGACCTAGGTTTATCCAGGGATCGAATTCTACCAGTAACATATACACAATTCTTACAACACTTCTTCTTAAATTAAATAAGCACCTCGATAAGCACATAAAATTTTTATAGTTTTTCAACGAAGAATTGCAATGCTTTTAAATTATTAACATACATATATATTAGAACGGACCTAATTTTGGACTTTGTAGAAAAACTTTGCTCCCCGGGTTTTTTTGTGAACTTTTGGTCATAAAAGTCTCCAGCTACAAGGATTTTGCTTTTGCTTTGCAAAAACACGTGCCTATAAGCACCTCAATTTTTCCATTTAAATAACATGGGAATTTTGATTTTTCAGTGTTTCTAAATTTTTAACGTTCTGCAAAATTTTTTTAAACACTACCAAATAGATAGAAAATGATGTTTAGACATAAAAAAACTGATCCTTGTTTTATCAAAATAAAATTTTTTAAAATCGCAATTTTCTCATTTAAAATGCATTACAAATAAAAAACAATGTATTTTATAAAATGTAATATTTAACAAAATAGTACATTTTTAACCAAGGGAGCAAAAAAAAAGAATGGCCCAGATCGCACGTTTATTAGCATCCGAGGAGAAAAATAGTGTTTTCGACCGCTAGGAAGAAAATATTATTTTAAGTGGAAAATAGGTTGAACTGTATATTCTATAGTAGTTTTTTTTTTTTTTTTTTTTTTTTTAATACTAATAATTAAATCCTTGCTCAGACAGTACAGTAATCAGGTGCCAAGTTCGTAAAAGTCAAAAGTGCCTAGTTGGTATTTGAATCTTATTTAATATATTTAATTTAATCCTATTTGTAAAACAAAAGAAGAGGTAGTAATCTGCAGATAACAAGGTGGTCAGCAAGATCGCCCCGAACCCAATAATATTCGAACCTTTGGGACTTGTCTATACCAAAACTATGATTTTTTTATATTTATTTAATGTTACTTTAATATGATTTTTTACTTTCGTGATCTTTTTTTATAAAATAAAAAAAAAAATAATAATAAGTACTTATATATTATTCACATTATTTTAAATGAATCCAGTGCCAAGAGTATTGACCTGTTGTGCCGAATTTATCGAGAAGTATGGACTGGTAGATGGTATTTATCGTTTAAGTGGCGTTTCTTCCAATATACAAAAATTGCGAAATGCTTTTGATGAGGATAGAGTTCCAGCTTTGAATTCAGATCAAGGCATTTTGCAAGATATTCATTCCGTAGCTTCGTTATTAAAAATGTATTTTAGAGAATTGCCAAATCCTTTATGTACCTATCAACTTTATTCTACATTTGTTGGCGCTGTACAATCGTCAACTGATGGAGAAAGACTTAGGAGAATGAGAGATGCGGTCAGAAAACTTCCACCTCCACATTATAGGTAACTTTTATTACTATTACTTTTTTTTTTTTTTTTTTTATAAATAATTGAATTTTTTATTTCTAGGACACTTGAATATTTAATGCAGCATCTTGTCAGAGTATCAGCTCGTGGTGGTGAAACAGGAATGACGCCTCGCAATGTTGCCATCGTTTGGGCTCCAAATCTCTTACGATGTAAAGAATTAGAAGTTGGTGGTGTTGCTGCTTTGCAAGGAGTTGGCGTTCAAGCTGTTGTTACTGAATTTTTAATATGTTATGCTGATTTAATATTTGGTGATGCGCCATTTGGTAGACCAAAATCTTTAGCTATAACAACGCCAGCAAGGCTTCTTAGTTTAGAAGAAGCTAGAAATCGTTCTCTTCGAGGTGAAACTGATTACATTCAAGTTGGATCAGGTCCAGCAGGTTTACCTCACCAATATCATACAGTTATAGAATTGCCAAGAAAAAGAAATGGATCTAAAAGATCTCCTTCTTTGAATTGGAGAGCTTTATTTGGTGGGAAAGGACGACCTAGCACTTGTGGAAAATCTCGACCGGTTTGTAAACTATAAAAATAAGACTTTCTTTTTGTTAATCATTGATACTAATTGAAATTTTATTTTTAGGCTGGTACCCCACCACAAACTGAAACAGTTCCAAATTCTGTTAATTCGCTAAGAAGGCTAAGAACAGTAAAAAGTGCTGATAGTTTAGACGGAGAAGATAGCTTAGGTCCATTACTTGGCCCACCTCCATCAAGAACTTGCGGTCATAATCGATCTATATCTCATGATTCCTATTTTGATCATCTTGGTGACGGTTCCAATGCCACTTCTCCCTTGGACTTATCAGAAATTCAGCTAAATTTCGATTTAGAAGAAAGAGAAATGAAAATGCTTTCAGAAGAAGAATGTATTGGGATTGCATCTGTAGAAGCATCTCCTAGAAGACAAAGGGCTGAAGTATCACAATCCTCAACTGCTGCTAATGGCGGTTCCAAAAGAAAACGATCAAGACTGGAAGAAAGACTGCAATGTGACGTTGAACTAAGGTTTATTGATAGCCAAAGCCCAGATCAAGTAAAAAATATTAATTTTTTTTTACAGAGTAGTTTAAATGAAAATCTTTTAACATTTTTAATTATTTGCATTTAGGTAATGGTATCAGCAGACGTTCATGAAATGGAAACTCCTTCACCATTACCAACCCCTGGATATCTTCCTTTGCTATCTGAAGCATCCACACCTTTGACCCCAGCAACATTACGTGGAACGCCGCTCTCAATATCTCCAGGTACAACGACCACAAGCCCTAGGATAAGTTTTAGAAGTTTTACTTTACCCTTAGAAATAAGTGAAGAAGAAAACAATGAAGAAAGCTATAATCAACATAGTAGTAATAGTATTTCTTCAAATAAAGCATCAAATGATGCTAGTCAAAGTAGTCAAAGTCGCCCTTTATCTATTAGTTTTAATGACCAAGATATTTTAAGAAACTGTACAAATGGCCTTGAGCTTTATGAAAGGCTGTTGGATTCGTCTCGTGATGAGCAAATAAATAAATCAACTGAGTCTTCCTTAAGTGATTCTAAAAATTCCACATCTGAAATTATTGATCAAGAGATGGCACCTTGTGACAAAATTTTACATAATAATGGCAATGAAGCTGCAGATAGTAGTTATGGGTAAGAAATTATCATTCTTAACTGAATTTTCATTTAATATACAAGTTCATGAATTTAAAATGTGTACGTATGTAAACCATTTTAGAAAAAGCATGGATACAACTACATGTAAGGATTCTACAGATGCCCTTAGTTTTTATCTTGATAGTAAACCATTAGGTAAAGCTGATAATTTATCTCCACTTCAAGAAGATGATATAACTACACCATCACCAATTGAAGTTATAGCAGGTATGTCAAATGCACAAGGAAATGACACTACAGGAATGCCTTTATCAAGTTTAACAGATTTAGATTCCCCAATGTCTTGTGAACAGACTTGCGAAGATATACCTGATTCTGGGTTTGCTATATATGACGGAACAGAAAAAGTATTAACAAATTCAGATAATATTTCACTTACTTGTACTGTTTCTGAAACTCCAGAATGGGTGATGGCAGAAAGGACTGTAGGTTTGTATTTCATCTATTATTACTAAATAACGAGTTTATTTTTCATAAATTAGTAAGAACACTTAAAATATAATTATTCTTATCATATTAGATTGAATTATTACCATTATATTTTAAATTCTCTGAACAAAATTTTTACTTAAATCAAATAGTTCTATTTGATTCAAATAAGACTTTACTTCAGTATTTATTTTTAATGTTTCTGTATTTATTCAATAGAGCTTACATACTAACCTTGTCGGACATAACTGCCAAAAAATTTTCAGAATCTTGAAATTGAATTTGTAGTGAAGTATACTTAAATATATTTAATTTAAATGTAATCAGAATAAAAAATTGTCCGAGAGTGTTTAATTTTTAAAGTAAAGTTATTAGCCTTTAAGATAGTAACATAGAAGAAAGGTATGATCGGTTCCCGCTAATAAGAAAGAACTAAGCTTTCTCGCATCTATAAAACGTAAATTTCATAATACCGACCAAATAATGTGGTTACTAAGAGATTTTCGAGCCTAAATAATTTTTATTATATATAAAAACGATTTTCCGAACAAAATGATTGGCTTGTGCGTATTAGATCGATCTTAAATTAAAAAAAATTTATAACCGGTTTGTATACACAACCAACTAGCATGGAACATGTTCACTCATAACAGTAATAAATCCAAAAACCGAAATTATAATAAATCACGAAATATAAATTATCCATAAGTCCAGAAACCTAAAGTATTCTATCTTCTTGTTCTTATCAGGGCCCCACTTCAAATTATTCTAAGTCCAATATTTTACCCATAGATTTTACCCTCCTCTAGAAACGTCAATTTTCCACCCCCTCCCCCTGCCGAGCCAAACTTTTTCAAATAAACCATCCAATGAACATGTTTCATGTTAAAAAATCCATCGGAAAACAACGCCGACCATGTTATATGGATAGTAATTGTAGGAAAATTAATTTATTAGCAAAGTTCTACAATTTTCGTAGTTCACTCATAAATACAAAATTTGCCTATATATGTAGACTATATTAAATAGTATTTCGCTTCAAAGGGTTAAATTACTTGTTCGGCAATGTACAATTTTATCGATAAAAGTATCCGAAATAATCAGCTGCCGAACAGTATATAAACTTTGAGAAACTATTTTACTTAAAAATATTGTGATTATTTTGTAAAAAAATTTTATGATTATATAATTATATTCATAATAATTTCAATTTATTTGTTTCTTCTAGACATGGACCTGACGTGGAGCCCCAATTCGTATAGACAAATTTTATCCTTAACAGTTTGATAGAATTTTCCAATGTGTATTTATGTTTTTTGTGTCGCTGAACATAAATATAATACCGGTTTTTACCGAATCGTGCTCTTTTTTGTTAAATTGAAAATTTTTTTAAAATACGAGTCATTCTGGGATACCGGGTGACGACCTTATTACCAGGTCATGTCTTCCGACCGATCGGGAAGATTTTTTCACCACCTTATATATTTTAAAAAATTGAAGTTTTTGGATTATATTACAATTTTTTGAAATTTTATTTTTGATCAAATACACATAGATACGCATTTTATTGGAGACGCGCGAATTAATGGACTGAAAATCTTTGAAATTTATCAAGGACCTGGTAAGGTTT
This sequence comes from Anagrus nilaparvatae, assembly GCA_022575985.1. Classification (NCBI taxonomy): domain Eukaryota; kingdom Metazoa; phylum Arthropoda; class Insecta; order Hymenoptera; family Mymaridae; genus Anagrus; species Anagrus nilaparvatae. The sequence goes on along the minus strand of JAKSXM010000231.1, from coordinate 25,219,754 downwards.
TCACCCGGTATTCAGAATGACTAATAATATTTTTTTAGTATCATAAAAAGAAGCTTGTTTGGTTATGCGATGATCAATTTAATTTTTAGGTTCCATTCCAAATTCAATAAGCGAAACACCAGAATTAAAAACTTCTTCATCTGAGGACACAATAAATCCAGCTATTGCTGAAAATATAGCAATTTCAGAAAAACTTTCAAGGACTTCTTTAGATTTAACAATGTGCTCAACAGTAGAAACTGACACATCTTGCGTTGGTACAAGTGATTCAATATCTAGTTCCATATTAAATTCCAGTTCTGCTGATATACTTCTTCCTAATATAAATGACAATCAAGACTGTCGACAAGAAAGTGAAAAATCTGAACAAATAGATGCCAATTCTAAAGCAAAAGTTTCAGTTCCTTCCGTTTCTTCAAAACCAAGTAATAACATCGACAGTGTTAATAGTGAAAATGCCAAAAGTGATTCTAAATTTTTTTCAGCAAATCACCAAATTAATGAATCAGATAATCAAGCCCATAATTGTGATTGTATTATTAATAACATGAATAATTGTGATACAGAAGAAATCAATAAATCAAAAGTAGAGCTAAGTAATAATATAGACTGCAATTTTTTAGATACAACTGAAAAAAGAAAAAACAAAGATATTTTCAAAAATGAAAGCCCACAGTTCTCTATCCAAGAACTGCCTCAAAACTCACAAAATCAGTATCAAGAAACTCAAATAAAGAATTTTGATTCGATGAATTCTGAAAGTCAAAATATTCAGTCTATTAATAGTAATGAAAAATATAATAACAGTGCTGAAGAAAAACATATGTCTCAATTTCAAACAAAGGAATTGTTAAATATGGAATCCAGCCAAATGCAAGATGATTTAGATATTACTTTACCGTCAGATAATGCAGCTGCTGAACCACAAGAAATGGCTTATATACCAGAAATGGAGTCAGAAAGTGTTAAGTCAACTAATCACTCTTCAATAGCAACGTCTTCTAATGAAGTAGCTTCTAATCGTGATACAGCAAGTATTTTACAAGAACTTGCTTTGCAAAGGTTATCAGGAAATATTAGTGTTGAATTAACAAGTCCAATTAGAAGAAGATTAGACTCTGATTCACGAAGTTTCGATTCAGAAATTGGTAGAGAGATCGTTCGACAACATAAAATGAGGCAAGAACTAGAAAATGCTCGAGGAAAAAGTGACGAATCTCCTAATAAATGCAAGTAAGTTGCATTAGCAATTTATTGATTTTTGTTTTAAATTCACGTAATCAATGCTTTGTTATAGCTCATCACAACATCTCCCACCATGCTTACGTGCTCGACATGCAAGAGCCACAAGAGCAGCTTTAAGTAGATCGTTAGATGAAGGAAAATTTAATAAAATGACTAGTGAATCATTATTATGCGAAAAACAGAATTGCAATGAAGGCACTTTACAACATAGCTCAACACCCAATGTTGATTTTCAAACATCTTCAATAACAACTAAAAGTCATCCATTATCAAAATCGATGATACAGCCAAAAAATTTGGGGGGCTTAGATTTAGACGATCCAGGCTGCCGTGAAAGAATAGAAAAATATAAGCAAGAAAGAAGAACATTTTTAAGGGATAAATATAAATCAGAAAGTTTTAAAGGTATTGTAACTGCAGCACTATCAACCATAACTACAACAATAACTACAACCACGTCCAACACAAAATCTGTATCCAAAAGTAAAACTGATGAAGATGAAGATAAAATTTTGTTAGCAAGACTTAAGCAGCGAGTCTCAAGGCCACCACCAATTCATTAGCAAATAAATAAGCTCTCTTTGCTTTCTATATTTGAATAATATACTCAGTATTTCTTATTACTGTCCATTAATTCTCATTTAAAATATTAACTATTAAGTTTTTGTTAAGTATATGTGTCGATGAATGCAAAGAATGATAGAAATAATAAAATAGTGATAAATAGAATAATGAGCATTGGTGATGTTTACGTTATACCGAGCCATAAATATATAATACCGAGCCTAACTATTATAATTGTTAAAAATGAAAGTCGTGCAATGATAAAACTATTAAGAATATTATTAACGTAGGTAAATTTTGGAGAATACAAAAAGCTTTGCTTGCTTTATAGAATAATAAATGTTGCTTTTTTATGAATTTCAATTTTAAAAATTGATTTTTTATTATAGAGCAACTACTCATTGTTGAGTCAAAATTATATTGTTAAAAATTTTATTGAAATGTACAAGTGATCTTTAGTATTACTTATTCTCTTAAATAAATTTCTACCCATAAAATATGTGTAATATAAAAATACCTTTTTTGTACATGCTAATTTTTTTTATTCAATTTAATTATATATCTTTTGTATAAAAAAACTCACTTATTTAACGTTATGTAAAAGCAAAGCTAAATAAAATTTAGTGATTGTTTGATAAATGAATAGAAAAATTAAATATTAAAAATTTTTACACCATAATTTGTAATATAATAAAAAATAACCTTTCCAATTTAAAAAGTATTTAATCAGCTCTATAATTTTACATTCATAATACCTTTTGTGCAAAAATTTATTTACAGTAGTTCAATGTATAATTTATGTAGGTAAATGTTTTTACTTAACATAATAAAAGTAGTTATTCTCTTAGCACAAAAAAAAAAAAACAAAATATTCCATATTATTTTAAGCAATAAAAAATTTTAAATTCAAATTCCTAGTTATTTTTTATATAGTTATAATTATAAATAATATATAGTCTTTAGATTTGATATTAACAAAAAAATTTTTTTTTCTTTTGTCAACTCAATATTTTGCAAAGCAAAATTGCAAAAATTGAGCTGAATAAATGTTCTTGTTTATTTCTTCAAGAAAATATTGTATTTACATTATAATAATTAAATAAAGAAAATTCAAACGTTTTTTGCTTTTGGTTCTTTTTTTTTTAATTTTCATTCACAAAAGAGTGGTTTAAATAATTAATTTAAATACTCTTAACTAAACTAATAAAATTAACTGTAGCTAACAGATTGTAAAATTAAAAAAAAAAAAAAAATTTTTTTTAAATTATTTTATCCTAGGTATAAAATCCGAATTTGGGCAGCAAATTTTTTTCTGTTCCTAGCCTTTTTGTCACTTTATATGGTCTAAGAAACCCGAAGAAACGTATCAGCAAGAAATGCTTTTTTCAAAAAGATGCGATCATACTATTGATCATTATATTGCGAAAATTCAAAGAAATTTCACTAAATAAATGAATTTATTTATTTGGTAAATTAAAGGTAAGATATCGTTTTTTTATGAAAAAATTTGAGAAAAGCATAACAAAAGCTAATTTTAGATTTAAAATCAAATAGATAAAATGCAAAAAATAAAACACTATTTCTTTTATAATTATTGCGAGTGATGCACTGTACAAGTTGCCATTTTTCCATCGGCATGTTGAAAAGTAGTTACCCTGAGCGTGAAAAAAAAGAATTTTTCCTTTGTCCTAAGGTATCTCAATTTTTAAACCATCAAAAAAATGCTAAAAATTACGAACCTTAAATGATTTGAAAAATAAAAATAAAAAATTCTTTTGGGTATATTTTTTGAAAAATATTTTTTTACACCACTCACACCCCAATTTGATGATTCGGTCGGAGATACTAATTTTGGAGTCAAAAACTTGAACCTCCCCCGGTGAACGCAGGGGGTGGCCAAAAACCATATCTTCTATGACGGTCTCCGTAACTGTACCAATACATGATTTAACATTAATCTTATTTTTCTTGTTAGCGGCCAGAAAGCACATATTTCCCGGGAAAAGACGCGTTTTCCCGATAATTTACGTGCGATTTGGGCCATTCTTTACTTTTCTGGACACGGGATCTATACTATTTTGAAATTTACCGCGTGTGCATTAAAAATTTAAAGTTACTAAATTATCCTGTTTTATCAACTTAAAAAAATACTAAGATTAGTGTTCCTAGAAACATCCCTTATTGCTATCATTTTTTGTTTTTATTCATCTATCTATAGAGTGTTTTATAAAAGAACCTTTTTATCAATATCTTTTTTTAATTATACGTAAAAAAAGATACTCAGAAAATTTAATTCAGTATAGTTTACTTGATAAGTGTACTGTAAAAATGCTTGTACTTTTTTTTTGTGTACACTATATACGTATGATGTTCGGGCAGCGAGTTTTTAATAAGCATTATTCATCTGGTGTATACTTAGGTAACGACGTCGAATATAATCAATAATTATTGTCGTCAAAAAAAGGCGATGAAAAAATATTAAAAATGTAAATCATAATAAACAAAGAAGTGAATCGGATTATAAATAATGAAACCTTACAAAATGTTAGAAAGTAGAACAAGATTAAAGTTTTGATAAAGTGCATCATTCTTCGTCAGCGATACTAAGATGCATTTTCCTGAGAAAGCGAGGTTTGTTTCTACAAAGTGGTTTCCACTCTTTTTGCACTATAAGTGATAATGATGAGGTATTAAAACCATCACATACTCATCTTTCTCACTTTAATTAATGATATTTCCTCTCCCTTTATACGTATATTGTGTTTACACACTTTCCAACACAGTGTGATACATACCAAAAGTATTTCTCTTTTATAATTGAATATCAAGTTTTTTTTTTATACTTGTTATAAAAATCAATTACATTTTGAATAAATAACCAGTTTTGTATTTTTTTAATGTGCAATGTAGCTATATAACAATGAAATGTTAACTAAAATACCTCATGGCTAGAGGCAGAAAAACAAAACAAAATCAAACATTGATAGAAGAAACCTCACATCAAAATCATCATCATTCTAGTTGTTTCAACAAATTTAAAATATTTAAGAACTTAAAAAATCGCAGTGACAGAGCCGAATTAGAATCTAGTGTTTTGAGACAAGTTAAATTGCTACAGCAGAACATATCAAGGTGATGCATATATTAATTTTTAACTTTTTTTTTAAATCTACCTTTTTATTATTTATTTTCTTAACAGAATATTTACGGATTCTCTGTTCTGTGATCTTAAAATTATTCATGGATGTAAAATTATTTATACTAATCAATGCATTATAAAAACAAGATCAACCAAATTTTTTAATGCCGTTAAACCATATTTTATTTATGATCAACATACAGCTGTCTTTTATGTCAAACAAATTGGAATTTTTCAACAGATCAAAAATTTTATAAGGTGATTAAAAATTAGATTTCTTTAATAATTTTTATATTGTAATTTTAATTTCAGGCTTTTATACACCAATTTGGATGTATATCGTCAAGAGCAATTTCTAATTCTTTTTGTCTTGAATACTTATAACTTATCTGAAGCAGAATATTATAATTACCAAAATGTAGCCACAAGTCCAACATCACCATTATCCGATATGGCTGATTCTGGGTTAGAAACAGCTTCTTTAATAAGTCCTCAAGAAACAACATCGGAAAATTCAGGAACAGATTTAGAGGAATTAAATATTACAAGAATAAACGGTGATTCAAATGTTAGAGAGATTAGTCAAAAAAAAAGAAATTTAAGAAATTCGCAAGGCGCTTCTTCGGTAGATAGTAATTATGATGATCAACATTGCACATCATCGGAAGATGATATTCAAAAAGTTAACGATGAAATTACTGAATATGAAATAAAAGTATTAAGTGATCCATTTAATGAATCAAGTGGCGATAGTGATGATAATAAACCAAACCAACTTGCTTTTAACAATACCAAAAAAATTTCAAAAACTAAAAATAAATTAAAAAACATTAAGCAGGTACATAAATTATTTTAACTTCCTATGAGGCAAATTAAATGACTTATTTAAAATTTTTACAATTTATACAGGAACAAAAAATTGAACCAACAAAGAATTATTATTTTATTGATGCATCAAGTTTAAATGATGATACTGTAAGTATAATTTACCTTTTGTAAATATAAAAGTACTTTCATAAAACTCAAGCTAACTTTATTAAAACAAAATTAAACCTATTAGGTTCCTCTTAATTTTTGTCATCAAACTATAACCAATGATTCAATTTCTTCAATTAATCTTAGTTGTCCATTAACTCAAGACAAACAAATAATTGATTACAAAAATGCAAACAAAGAATCATTAGCAGTTGAAATTAAAGAAGCTGATAGTGGAGAAAGTACGCAGCATTCCCCTTGCCCCGATAATACAGATGCTATTAAAGAAAATTCACCAAATGCTTCAGTTGATAAAGATTCAAGTAATGAACAGGAATCATTTGATAAAAAACGTACGTTAATTAGGAGAAACACTTTTGAGCTAGATCCTAATGATGAAAAGTTAGTAAATTTTCAACAAGAACATGAAAAGCGCCAAGAATATGAAAGGCGTCAAGGAACATTAATCTTTCAAAATTCAATTAACCAATATTCACAGCATAAATTAGACAATGATTATTATTTTGATTCTTCTGATATAGGGTCAAACAATCCAAGAAATAGCGATTCATTTAATTCTTTAGACACAAACAGTTTTAATGAGGTAGAAAGAAATCAATTTCAAAATGAAGAAACTACTGCAGTTATAAGAAGTAATAGTTATAAATTTTTACCAAGTTCTAATTATTATACTGATAGTCAAAATGATGATTCTTGTACCAGTTTGCCAATAAATTTCAATAATGATTTTACTCATTTACAAAAATCTTTTCAAGATGAATCAGTTCCAATTATATCCGGGGGATCAAGTTCTTTGGATTTTCAAAAACCACTTGAAAGTTCAATAATTACCAGAAAAACAGAAGTAACACCAATTGTCAGTGGAGGTTCAGTTTTAATGAATGAATTTAAAAAACCATTAACCTTATCATCCTCTATGACTGCTTGGGTTGTTGATATGAGTGACTGCAGCAATATTAGTCCAAAAACAAAACAAATGGAAGAAACTATCACAATGTCACAAAGTTTATCTACAGAAACTTCTAATTCAAAAATAAAAGACAAAGTTAATAATGGAAAAGATAAAAATGAAGGCTTAGGTTATTTTTTTAATCTTGATGACGTGAAATCTCCTAAGCCAAGACCGAAGCAACTTAATACGCACAGAAGACATCAAAGTATTTCTGTTTCAAAACAGTCTTGTGAATTTTTTGTTGACTTGTCTGACAAAAATTTAGATATGAAATCTGAAACAAAAATAAAAGAGAGGGAAGTTAAGAGTACTACAGAAGTTGATAAGAAAAATATTTTTTCCATGTTTATCGATTTAAACGATATTCCAGGTAAAGGTGTTCCTCAAAAATCTAGTTCTTCTTCAAAACTAGCAGAAAAAAGAATAGAACTTCAGAATAAACTTGAAAATAAATTGTCTAACAGTGATATTGAAATAAAAGAAAGCAATACTACTGCACTAAATATAAAAGAGAAACCTAAGTCTGGAATTTTCATGTTCATAGAATCAGATTCTCCAGTAGTGCGACGAAGAACATTGTCTACATCAAAGCCACCTTTTAAGCGACATTCTTGGAATTTGGATAAGTCAAATTCATCTAATACTGATGAAATAGAGTTAAATGATCAAAAATTAGAAGTAAATAAAAAAGAACATAAAAGAGCTCATAGTTTGTCTGTTGAACGTTCCAGTGATTTTCGAAAAATTTTAGTTGCTAAATCAAGTCAATCAATGATTGAACAAAAAAAAGATGAAGATACAGTTGAAGATGTTTTGGAATATGATATTATTCGTGACACACCACCAAATTCTCATGTTGAAATAATAAATGAAGAACTATTATTGAGTGCTAAAAATCATAATTATAAAAATTTAATATCAAGTGCAAAAAAAAATGCTGATGATGATTATTCAGAAAATTCTGATTATAATAATAAAACCATCACAGAAAACTCAGAAAATTGTACTCGCAAAAGTGAAACGTTTGATATTAGTTCAGGTAGTGCAGTTTCATCTACAAGCGACATTTATGATCTTAAAATAGCTGACTTGACAATTGATAAGAGAATACATTTACAAAATTCAGAGCAGTCAAATTTAAAAACTTTTGAAACTCAAAAATTTTTTAGCCACAAAATTAAAAATATTGAATATGAGTTAAAAGATCCAAAGTATAATTTATTAAACAACCGCAGCAAGACAAATTATAAAGATAAAAATATAAAATCATCAAATTTTGACCATGAAAGAGATGAAAATACAATAAAGGCATTTTCATCTAATTTTGTAAAATTATCAGATTTAGGAAAAAATCCTCGCATAAGTCAAAGTTCTAGCTCTTCAAGCACTAAAGATGATAAAATTTTTTATTCCATTTCAAAGGGTCTTACTGATGCATCTTTGAATGATAAAATTCAGCCAATATCTAAAACAATTACCCGAAAATTTGCAACCAATATGACTATGTCATTACCATCTAAAATGAAAACTAATAATTTTGATGATTTAGGAAATGAAGGAGATATTGAAGGTGTTATTTCAGAATCAGATATGAGCAGTTTGCAAAGTAGCATGGGGCGTTCGGGAGCAGGTATTGTAAAACAATTAGTTAATTGAAAGGATTTATTTGAGTATTAAGTTACTCATTTTTCCAAAGATTAATTATACCTCCTTTTCCTAGTAATGTTTTTTCTACCTTAATCTAACATAAAATGTTTTACTTAGTTCCAATGTTTGAATTTGATTTGATATATTCAATTTTTTTTTTTCATAATTCTTTTAAATTAAATTTATCTGGAAACAAAAGTGCCCTTTCAAAAATTTTAGCGTTTTTCAACTTATTGAAGGAGGCAAGAAAATAGTATTTAAATTTTAGCGACTTTTCCTAAAAAATTGTAAATAATTAGTTAAAAAGAGATTTGGGTAAAATTTCCCTTTTATACAGATTTGCTTGACTGTATTTTAAATTTACTTTATTTTAACCATACAAAATTTGCTACTAGTTGATGCGTCTACAAGTTTTACATGTCCATTTGTAACTTAGAGCTATTGTGGCAAACATTTACCCTTTCTTTTGGAAAATATTTTCTTCCGTTTGGAAAATTTCGTGAAGATAAAGTTTTTAGCTTGAATGAGGAAGGAAAAAACATTAATTTTTTTTGACTATCTTATTTTAAGATTTAATATGAAGCTTGGGACAGTTTTGCTAAATTTCCGTCATATTAGCATTCGATTTTATCAAAGCTTCATAATTTTCCAAAATTTTGTTCAGTTATAAAAATATGTACATGGAATCGGAAGTAACCAGACATTTTTTAGGTGGCATATAATTTCTCTGCAAATAATGCTACTCCATTAGCAAAGAATATTTTTTTGAATAGAGCTTGATCTGTTATAAATAAATTTTAAAATTTATTTCTTTTTTTTTTTACTAGAAGGAAGTACTGAAGAAACTGAAACATCAACAAGTTTTGCCATTGGAAAACCATATAATAGACTTGGTGAAGATTTACTTAGAATGTTTTTAGATGAAATTAACACTGATGTTATAGTAGAAGTAAATGGTCAACAAATCAAAGCCCACAAGTGTATATTAAGTTCTAGGTGTCAATATTTTGCAGCTATTTTAAGTGGTGGATGGGTTGAAAATGCCGGGAATATTATTTCTTTGCAAGGGTATTTGTATAAAACGATTACATTCATAATTGTAATAATTTTATCCTTGGCTTTTATTCTTTTTAGATATTCGTATAATTCAGTGCATTTTGCTTTGTGTCATATATATAGTGGTGAAAGTTATATACCTGATATAATTGATATAGTTGAGTTGGCTAGTTTAGCAGATATGTTGTGCTTAGAAGGACTCAAAGAAGTTATAGGTTTTACCTTGAAAGTTAAATACTGCCATTTATTCCATAAGGTAAAATATAATTTTTTTTTGTATTTTGTTTAGTTAGCATTTATATTTATTTTTAATCTAATTTACAGCCTTGCAATATTTGTACTGTTGGAGTAATAGGCTGTATGCCCTTAGCAGCAGCTTGTGGTCTTGATGAAATTTACAGAAAATCTCTTAAATGGATTATGAAACATTTTACAAAAGTCTGGCCTTGTAAAGAATTTGCAATTTTACCCAAAGAATTAATGGACAAATGTTATCATCAACATATTGTTCATATGGTAATTTATCTATCAATTATTTTTTTTCTATTTTTTTAAATATTTTGGATATTTCTTCTTTAGACTGCAGATAATGTTCTTCAAACAATCATGGATTGTGATAAATTACTAGCAACATTACCAAATGTTCGTTGGGCAGAATCAGTTTTTCAACTTGCATCTAATCTTCTTGATGCATCTATGAAGTATTTAACAGATAATTTTAATAATGTGATTGTAAGTAATCAGTTGCAAGGAATTGGAAGAGATCAAACATGGAATATAAGTCGTTTGGAAGATCATTTATTAGCAGCTGCAGAAAGATTAGGTCCAGAACAAGCCTGTAAAAGTTATTCTAGATTACACAAAATGTTTAACTTTATCGATGGAGATTCAGACAGAAAAATTAAAAACAATCCTCTACTGAACGAATTATTTAGAAAAATTCAAAATAGAGTTGAAAAATCTTTAATTCGAGATGCTGCTAGAGCTGCAAGGACAAACTCATGGCTGAAAATGGATTTAGAACTTAGACGTTACATACAAGAACTTGCTTGTCTTGTTATATTACCAAATGAAGCTGCTAAGAGAACATCAAGACAGTCTAATTTTCAAAAGGTTTGTAATATTTACATTTTATAATTGTCTTTAACACCAGTTTTAAACATAACTTATTTTTCAATAATTTTAAAATATCTTTGCACTTATTAATTAAATTCTAAGATTATGAAGTTTTATGAACATGTTTTAATCAAAGATTATGTGTAGTATTTTAGTTTCATGGATTAAACTCCACAAAGTTTTAAATTTAATTTAAAAAAAAAAGATATATTTTTTATAAAAAACTTTTATGATCATTTTTTTTAAAATTTATATCCAAGGCATAGATTTCAAAAGGTATAACCAAAAGCGAGGCTAAAAGCTATAAAATTATTTTAATTTAAATTTTCAATCTTCGCTGTGATAAAATAATCTTTGGGCTCAACTAGTTCTTATCTTATGCAAAAAATTTAAATTTAATTGAAAAAAAAAAAAAAAAAAAAAAAAAAAAAAAATTGTATGAGTATCAAAAATAAAGTTTGCATGCTAAATAAAAGAAACTCACTTTTTCCTCACTTTTTTCAAATTTTTTTCTCGCTTTTTCACTTTTTTTTACTCACTTTCTCCGCGGGCTCTGAAAATATTTTTTTTGGGTTTCCCAATTTTTCTATGATTTCTATTAAAAATTTATATCTGAAAAAAGTCATAGATTTATACATACAATTATACATCATTCTCAAAACATACTTTATAGCTTTAAAACTAAAACCGATTAAAAATTCACTCATTTTCGAAAATCACCGTGATTTTAAAGATATTTTGGAAGTTTGAATTTAATAGAAACTTAAAAATTAATAAAATTGATATAAGATGGTACATATAGAACTGAGTTTAATTTATTTTTTTTAATATCTGAGACTTCTATTACCTATAACTAAAGTTTTAATCAGTTTTCTTGCAACTCTCATATATAATTATTATAATCTGGCAACTGATGAGAAAAAATAATTTTAAAATTTTATAATATTTAAATAGGAACAAAAGGAATTACAAGAATCTAAACTGAGTCTTGATCGATTGAACATAAAAAGAACATTAGATTTACAAAAAGTGAAACTCGCCATTACTGAACGTGCTGAGAGGCCAGGTAAACAAACTCCGCTATTAAAAACAAGAAAACTAATGAATAAGCCTAAAACTGATCCTCTTGAGCGAAAACTTAAAATAGAAAAACCAAGTATTAATGATAACAGCAGTATCTTACGACCAAAATCATGGCCAAATAAAGTAGAAGTTAAATCAAGATATCTTGAACCAAGGATAAGACCAACATCAAAAGACTCTCCGATTCAAACAAATCAAGACAAATTAGTAGTCCAAAGAAGAAAAGTAATTATATCATCTTCAGATTCATCACGAACATCAAGCCCAGCTATGAAGAGAGCTATAGACAAAAGGCCTGTTGCAAAAATGAAATTAACTATTAAAAAAGATGGTAAAGCTCTCTCTACAGATAGCTTAACTGAAAGTATAAAATCTAATCTGAAAAAAGAACCTACAAGTAAAAGCTGTGGTATCACAAGACCCGAATCACCTTCACTAAGACGAATCAAAAATAATGAAATAGCTTTATCTACAGATTCATTGCCCGAATCAAAGAAAAAATTAGCATCATTAAAAATAAAAATAGATAACACACCATCAGATAGTGTTAATTCAATAAATAAACCTTTGTCACCATTCGTGAAATCTGTGGGAAATAAAAATCAAAAATATACTGCACCAACTCAACCTCGTAGCCCATTATCAACAGTTCGTAAGCCAACTAGATCATTAGAAAGTTCGACAGCTGCTAGTAGAAGTAGAGCAGCAGCTGCACTTAGTATTTATCACCCAGCAACTCCAAATTTAAGAAGAAATCTTTTGGATGCTGCAAAAACACCAGACATTCCAAGTAAAAATTTAAGTAACAGCTTAATTACAAAATCTAATACACGACAAAGTCCGCAAAGCATAAGGTCATTATCCCAAAAAAATGAAAAGAAAAATGTTGCTAAAAATCAAATTAATTCTGGTAGCCCTAGTAAGAGGTCACCAATAATTAGTGATAAAAATAAGATAAAATCTCAAGCATCTAGTGGAGGAAATGAACCAAAGTTCCTCAGTGCTAGCTCAAGGTCTGGAACCTTTTTAAAAGATGAGCCAACTGTATTAAAAAAATCAGATCTATTATCTGCAGAAATTGATATATAAAATAAATTTTGGAAGTTATAATATGAACTGAAAACATATTTATTGCATTAAGATGACTATAATATATTAAAATGAATTATTTTAGTTAGATTCGCTATGTTTAGAATATATATTCTGTATGGAGACTGAAGACTATAATAAATGTGCTAAATTTTTTAATTTTGTAGTTCTGGTCCCGTAAAACTTTGCGTATAGATATTTAAAATTTTATTTATTTTTCATATTTTAAAATTACCAAATTTTCATTTAATTAGAATAAGTCTTGAAAGAAATTAAAATTGTTAAAAAATATAGTTTTTTTTATTTTTTGTTTGTTGTTACTGATTAATATTTATTTATATTTTTTTTTTCATCAAAAAGTAGCTTTATATATGACTAATTAATTTTTAAGATTTTCGCGTCCATGTAAGTCTGTAATTATATAATATGTTGTGGAAAAGAGGCTACTGCAAATAACTGAAATTTTTTCAATAAAATATTTATAAAAAAAAAGTTTTTTGAACATAGATATGTGTATGTTATAAAATATTCCATGAATATGTAGAAAATATTTTCAAATTTAATAATTTAAGTATATTTTAAATTAAATATTACTTTAATTTTAAAAAAATGCCATTTTTTAATACTTGAAATGGTATTTATATAGATAATTTAATTAGTTTACAAAATCATTTGGTTTTAAAATCCATACCTAAATATACTCTGCATTGTAAATTTTTATGCAATATTTGTATCTAGTCATTACATATTTCAAATATTTTCTTTTATGTAAAGTTCATAAATAATAAATAAAATGTTAAAAAAATTCTCTCTATTTTTGATTTATTGATAATTTATATTATTAATTATTTACAATTTTGTATACATTTATTATAAAAAAAAAATTTATGCATCCAATAATGTTCCTCTTGATTTTTTAATATCAAATTCTGTTGGTGGCGCCATTTTTCTTTTACTCATACCTTTTCTTTCTAATTGTTTTTCAATTATTCTGGCATTATTTGCATAGGAATCTGCTACTTCCCTCTGCAACAATAAAAAAAAAACACTTAACAATTGCAAATAAAATATCCACATTCAAAAATGACCCAAAAAAGGCTATACAGCATGATGTATTGCAATAAGTAAACAAATAAAAAACAGCTATCCGTAAAAATTGTTCTCAATAGGTCTGTTCTTTTTTTCCCGAAAAAGTAGAACTGGAGTTTAACAGAGAAAAAAATGTAAATGTAAATGTAAATATGATTTATTTGTCCAGAACAAAATATGATACAGAAATATAACAGTATATGTATAAAGTTTATAAAAATATAGATGTAACTATACAATAAATTATTAATAACATTATATAACATAATTATATCAAATGAAACAATTTTAGTAACATCATGGCAACAATGAGTAAAACAGACAATAGTAACAGGAAATAAGGAAATACTAAATTTCTAATAACATCAATGCTTTTAGTCTTGATAAAACATTATTAAAAGACTGAGTCTTTGTATGTATGACTAGAGCTTTTTAAGTACTTTAATAAACCTGCCTTAAAAGAGTTAGGTGAGGGGAGGAATCGTATTGATGAAGGGAGGGAATTCCAACATTTTGTACCCTGTACTTGGAATGAGCAGTCACCATGCCATTTTTCACGTTCAGGGGTTTCTAATTCACGTGTTATTAACTCACCTCTGGCTGTCTCTTTGGGAACGTACTTTTTGAAAAAAATGCGCGCTCATTTCAAACATTTTATAGGTTAGATTGTATTTTATTTAAATTTTTATTAATTTTTTTTATTTTAAATAATAGATTATTTACTTCTATCGATAAAAAGCTATTTTAAACATGTTTTGACATTTAATTTTTAGTAAAAGAATTTTATCCCAAAAAAACGTTTTGCTTTTTGAATTACCGCCATGAAAAAGAACGCGCGTTCTGTTTAGTTTTACCCCAGGTTAACTTTTTTGGGAAAAAAAGAACAGACCTAATGAAAAATTTTGTTTTAATTTGCAATGCGAGTCCTGCTTGCCAGCTTAATTTTTCAAAGCTGGCTTAACTGTTAGGGACACGTTTTGTGTTATTTAAATTTTTGCTTTTTTTTTAAAACTTCAAAAAAATTTTCCAGAAGAATTCATGGAAAAGAAGTTATTTTAAAATTTTGAGAGTGTCTATTCAGCACCAAAACACGAAAAACACGAAAACACGAAACACCACGGTAAAATCACGAAACATCATTTGCAGGAGGAAAAATTTTCGTGAATCACGAAACAACTTTTCACGAAGAAAATTGTTTCGTGAAACACGAAATTTGTGAAACACGAAATTTTTGTTGTTGTAGGGAAAAATTATTACTAGCAAAATAAAGTCCGAAATTTTCATTTTCATTATTAATTTGGCACATGGGACCTTCGGCCCCCCTTTGGCTCACGGGGGGCCGAAGGCCCCGTGCGCCAATAAATAAATGAAAATGAAAATTTTGGACACGAAATATTGTATTTCGCTAAAAATAATTTTTTCGTGCAACACGAAAAATTTCGTGAGTCACGAAACCAAATTTTCCGGTGGAAAACTATTTCGTGTCTTACGAAAGGATTTTCCTCGAGAAAAATTTCTTTCGTGTTTCACGAAACATCTTCAATGTCGTTACCGTGGTGTTTCGTGTTTTCGTGTTTTTCGTGTTTTGGTGCTGAATAGACACTCTCTTATTTTAATTGTTAAAAAGCCTATTGGACATTTTCTTTTACCTTATAAATAATTTAAAATAAACTTACAGCTTCTATTTCATCCTCTTCTTCATCAATTGTTGATACAGTAACAGAACTGAATTTGCCCATATTTTTAGTATGTTTGGTCACCATTATTTTCTTAGGCTTTTCTACTGCTACTTGATTATAAATATCAGTTACAGGACCTTCTCCAGAACTCTTTAAAGCTCCTTTCACAATAAATATAATGTTTATACTAGGATTATGTTTATAATAAAGAAAAAGACCACATCTAAAATTAACAAACATTTGATAAATAAAAGATTATATTTAAATTTATTTTTTTTATAATCTATAATCCTACTTTTTACATTTTTGACGGTGCTGCTTTTCTATTCCTTCTGATCTTTTAATGTATACAACCTCATCTTGTTCACAAATCATTTTGTGAGCATGCTTACTGCCATCAATTATTCTTGCTTCGTCCCTTTTTCTTATTGGTAATTTTTCTAAGGCACAATCTGCAAATATTGAATAAAATTTAAAAAATAAAATTAAAGATTTTTTCTTTTGTAATTAATTATTTACCCAAGATAAGAGTCATTTGCCCACATAAACAGTAATATGTGTGTAAAGGCTTTTCTTCGTTGTACTCTTCTTGATCTCTAGTATCCGAACATACAATACTTCTTGAAACAACTTTAGGCATTTTCAAATATTTGTAGGTTATCTAACAAATAACTTATAAATTATACATAGAAATATTTTATACTTATATAAAAATTAACTCTAATGATTTTTTCTCACAATGATTATAGTATTATCACATTATTATTATTTGCCCTTATTTTAAATTGAATTTGAAAATAAAATTTATTTTTTGACTTATAATAAGTATAAGTGTCGTTTATCAAAAATAAAATATTAATTTACTTTTTAACATAAAAAATTTCACTATTCATAATTTAGCAAACATTTTGGAGCACAGTTTTGTGAATTTTTAACACTTGTGACAACACTTTTTTTTTTGGGCTTTTGTTAATATTTCTTGATTTGTAATTAATATTGATCTGGTCCCTTTTATTACAAAACTACCCCTGTTTTTACCACACTGTGGAAATAAAAAGGAAATTTGATATTGTTTATATTATATCAACATAATATTTTACTTTATTTTAGGTTAAGTTAGATCAGATAGATTAAAAAATCAAAGTTAGGTATGTGCGAGCTGCATATTCTCTCCCTATGAAAAGTAAATAATTTGGTCAACGGATGGTCGTAATTTGTCAGTCACAAATCGAAGATCGAACCTATTCTTTATTTATGACTGACAAATAACTCCTACTATATATTAAAAATGTTGTATATATATATATATATATGTATCATTAGTTTTTGTTTCATGTATCATGATTTTGTACATTCCGTACATTTTGACAAGGATATAAATTTATGAAATATGTGCATGCAATATGCATGACGGAGATGAAAGAGTTAATGAAAGAATTGTGAAAAAGTTTTCATAATTAAAAAATACTGGCGTGATAACAGCCGGCTGAATTATTAATTTTAATGGAACTATAAAGTGAGTTATTTGTTTATAAACGAAAATAAATTCATTATTAATAAAATGTAATTGTCCGTTTTTTTAGATTTATTATTTATAGTTACAGAAAATGCAAGTTTGTTATACTGAAAATTTATGAAGAATAAATGTATTTTAGGAGTATTTTAAGAGTCACATCCGTACATGCAAAATGCAGAATATGCAAAAACTGTGTGAAAACAAAATTTGACAATAATAAAAGTACACGCAACTTGTTCGTCCAACGTAGCTTTTTACAAAGTTAAGGAATTTGAAAAAATAATACAAATTATTAAGAAGCATATACAAATTTTAAATGAAATTTAATAAATTGCAAAACTGCAATATATTTTTTAAACATATCAGAGTATTAAAAACTCATTAGTTAGATAAAGAGAAACAATTTATGTGTATGTGTCCAGTGTGCCAAGATGGCAGCCGTTCTGACCGCCGAACAAGAACAAGTACGTCTAATAAGTATTTCAAGTAATAATTGTAGAAACTGGTAGAAACTAAAATTTTATTAAATTGTTTATTTTATGAAGCTACTTATTAAGTCCTTGAAATATTAAACATTTTTTTTCTTTTTCAAGTATCTAAAAATTTATAAATTTTATCACATAAAATAAAGCTTCATTAGTGCAGTAATCATGTTGTAACTGTACTTAGGTATATATTTATTGAATAGAATATTAATTTGATAAAATATTTTTATTTTAGCAGTCTGTAGTTATTAAATTGTTTTAATTTACTGACTATATTGCATTAAGTATGTCAGTGCAGGAATTGCAATTTTATTCTTAATTCTAAAACATTATCTTTATTAAATGTAAATTAATTGAGAAATTAATTAAAAATTTATTTAAAGGCAACAAAGGAATTTCTTGAGGTAATAAATAAAAATAAAGCAGGAAAGCGAATAAGCCCTATATCTTGGAACACAGCTTTAAAGTTTCTATCAGCTAGAAAATTTGATGTAATCAGAGCCCTGGCTCTATATGAACAACATGAAGCCACTAGAAGAAAAGAAGGCCTAGCAGTTATACTTCCAACTCAGGAACCATTATTAAGTGAATTGCGTACAGGAAAATTTACAGTTCTGGTATAGCATTTTAATTTATGATGCTTTAACCAAAGCTTTATCAATTTTACAATATAATATTTTGTAAATTTAGCCTTTAAGAGATTCTACTGGAGCAGCTATAGCCATTTTTACAGCTCATTTACACATACCTCAAAATACAACACATCAAACAACATTACAGGTAAATTAAATATTTCTACTTATTATATAGGATCATTAACTGAGATTTTAATTCTTAGCAACTATTTCTTTATTTTTTTATGTACTAATGCTCCATTTAAAACTCATTTCTTTTCAAATATAAATCCAAAATTTATTTTTAATCAAAACTATTTAAAAGAAGAAAAAAATTAATAGTAGAATAATTTATTAACTAAAAGTAATTAATATAAAATAATTTTTAGGGTGTTGTATATCAATTAGATGCAGCATTAGAAAGTATTGATACCCAAAAACATGGTTTAGTATTTATTTACGATATGTCTGATAGTAAATACCAAAATTTTGATTATGATCTATCACAGAAAATTCTAACACTTCTTAAGGTATGTTTATTTATATGTATATAAAAATTAAATCTTAGCACCTAAATATTTGATCCTATATATCTTGAAATTAGTTCCATAATTTTTTGTTATATATATATAATATTAGTTATTAAGAAATTTTGATTTTTATATTGAAGGATGTTATTGGAGCAAATTAAAAACACTTCATAAATTAAATCAACTTTAAAAGTATAATAACTTTTTACACCAGTCAAAATACGGGAGGGGAGGGGGGTTGTAATTTCACTGGCGAACGCGAGATTTGCTCTACTATAGGTTTTTTGGGTCGCTGAACACAAAAATCGGGGTCATTTCATAAAGAAATGGAAGCTTCACCCTTAAATTTGCAAAAACTACCCCCAAAAAGTCACTTTGAACGTCCAGGATATGCCCATATATAGGTTTTTTGGGTCGCTATTCAAGAATTTGGACTCCTTTTTTGTGGTGAAATATTAATTATTTATGAAAAAGAACTTCTTGATTAGTGACCCAAAAAACCTATATGGGCATATCCTGGATGCTAAAAGTACGAAAATATCAAAAATATCCCCTTTTCGGAAGTAGTTTTAGCCAATGTAGGGGTAAAATTGTAATTATTTATGAACAATAAGTCGAAAATCTTGATTAGCGACCCAAAAAACCTATATGGGGATATCTTGCATGCTTAAAGTGCGAAAATAGCAAAGACACCCCTTTTAGGGGTAGTTTTAGCTATTTTAAGGGTGAAATATTCATTATTTATGAAAAAGAAATCAAAATTCTTGATCAGGGAACCAAAAAACCCGTATGGTACAAATTTGAGCGCTCAAAGTGTGAATATGAAAAAAAACCCTTTTTGGGGTAGTTTTTGCAAATTTAATTTCTTTAGTTACAAAATGACCCTGATTTTCGTCAAATTCAAAAAACCTATAGTAGAGCAAATCTCGTGTTCACCAGTGAAAATACAACCAAACCCGTATTTTGACTGGAGTATTTTAAAGGACTCTAAAATAATTAAAGCATTATGATAGAATAATTAAATAATCAAAAAAGTGCCCAGAATTCGTGAAAATGTATATTTAGAATAATTTTAAAAATTCCAAATAAAATTAAAATAAACTTTTTCTTAAATTACCTAAATAATATATTATATATTGTAAGCTCAAATTTTTACAATTAGGTATAAAATCATTAAGGTATCACTAGACAATTTACCCAAACTTACTGTAATGGCTTGAAAATGATTTTTTTTTTCGTTTTGCATGTGAGCAGGGACGACATGTATAAGGTTGGACGGTTTTACAGAGCTATGACTCTGAAAACTGTACAACCGAACACATGTTCTAGGTGAGAATGCGTTATGCATAGATGGGCCCGGCTCCCAAACTATGTCGGACTAACATAAGCATGTCACTACTACAGCATGTTTCCGATTTAACTCGGCTCACGCTGTCATGCTACCGACTAAACTCACTCCCCATCAAGTTATACAAGTATCTTATACACTCAAAGCTACTACTAAATAGCTCAAAATTTACTAGGAAAAAAGTTGGATTTTCCGATTTAATTAGCAATTTTCAAGCAATTTTAGAAAATCCAAACTTTTCCTAGTCAATTTTGAGCTATTTAGTTATTTTTTTTTTAATCGACGCAAAATTTAATTACGTAGTGGATGAAATAAAATTCAAATTTTTATATTAACAACAAAATTATTTATTTCCAAAAAACTAATGTCGGTAACAGTTCTACCTTACCAACCTGTTAAGGTATAGTAAAAGAAATTCCATGCTAAATTTATTTATTTATTTATATCACTTTATCGGTACTCTTTGAAACAAAAATAAAGTTGGCGACAAAAATAAAAACATCCTATCGTATTAAATGAAGCAGGTTTTGGAACTTTTTTCGCTTTTTTTATAATACTCAAGTGTTTTATTGAAAACTCATAATTTTAACGTGGAACATGTTTATAGGGAGGGGGGATTCTTCAAGCATGTCATTTTTGGAGGAGGAGAGTCAAATTGGTCAAATGGAATAATTTCGATTTAAGGACTTGGAATAATTTAAGGGCTACGGGATATTTTTGAAGTCCATTTTTTGATGTTTTCAACTAAAAAAGCTAATAAATATGGGAAAATTTATCATGGAATGACTTATTAGAGATCTATACTATGTATTTAAATCAAAATATAAAAAAAATGCACAAAAACACAATTTTGGGTAATTGAACTTATACAACAGCGATTTTTTAGGTAAACAGATCCACTTTGTCCCAAAAACTCCACTTATATAAATTATATCATCGACCCGTCTCTAGAAATAAGATCGTTATTCAAAACGCGCACGAATAACACACCTTATTCAGAAATCGAGCGAACAACGTTGTTATGCAGAATGCAGAAGAATATTCGCCGCGGCAATGTTGGCATTAGTTGTGTGAAATAAAAAATTACAATGAAATAAAAAATAATAAATTAAATATTATTTGAAAGAAAATATTACATTTTTTTTTTCAATTTTAAATATATTTAAATTTTAAATAAAACGAATTTTCATTTTGTTTTATTTTTTATTTATATTGTAATATGAGATGCATTATACTTTAGATTTTTACTTTTGAAATTACTTTATAATTTTTTTATCCAGAATTATCATTTTTGAAATATTATTTTATAAAAATTTTAAAACGGATAAATAAATAAGTTAAGTTTTAAATACTTGCTTTGAAACGGGGTATAAAAAAAGATGTCATTTTTTTAAAAATATTCCAAAAAACTAAAATTTAACATATACCTAAAATTTTAATAAAATAATACATAAACAAAAATATTTCTTCAAATAAGAATAAAGTCATTTAATTTTCAATAAAATATTAGTCAAGGCGCCTGCAATGTTAAATGCATCCAAAAATTTTATCAGCACTAGAATTGGATGCACTTCAATGAAACGTATGTATTTTTGGTCGCTGACGATTTTGAAGGTTTCATCCATTTTCGGACGGCCAGTTTTGAGTAATGGACGCTATATAATAAAAAATCGGCGAAAAATTAGCAAGATTCGTAATATCTTGAAAACAATTGCTAACTGAGCCTATTTTTGGTACCCCAATTAGGTTTTAAGTTAGGGATCACTGATAACGATTTTGAAGATAGATTTATAAAAACCAAAATCGACAATAAATGCTTTTTAAGCATTTTAACGTGTTGCATTTTATAGGTTTTTGGGGTCGGTGATCACGATTCTGAGGTCAGATTTTTAATTTTCAAAATAGCTAAGTAAAATTTAATTTGAGCAAAAGTCCACGGCTATAAACAGATAATTTTTTGAAGAAAAAAGTATATTTTTACAAAAGTTAATAAAATATAAAAAGTAAATTAACAAATACATATAACAAAAATCAAGGTACCAAATAAATAGTTAAAAAGGATATATATTTTGCAAATAAATGCTATAAGCAATTAACTTGTTAAATAACAAATAGCGTTTTTGGTTCCAGACGTTAAATTTTTGAAAAATTCTTTTTTCATTTGCTTAGTACAATAAATATTAACTTTTTGGCACCTTGCTGAAAGTTCTAGAATGGACCAGTTAATTGTTGTAAACAATTAACTTGTTAATTAACAAATAGAATCAGAATAATTCGGGTATATAATCTTAGCATCTAGTAAAAGTGATAATTACAAATAATTATAAATATACCAAATTTTCTTGTAATTTTGTAACATTTATACACATGATACGTGCATAATACCTTGCCCTCACCTGCAGTAAACATGTTCCTTGTATTAAGGTTGTGTTTGGTTGTAAAAACTAATTACTTATTATTAATTAACTTTTATTTTGTATATTTAAAATAGTTATCCTCGAATAATGAATTATATATTACCATTTTAGCTATAAAAGGCCAAAATTACTAAGAAAAAAACGGTGTTATACAGCTTTCCAAGTTAAATGACTCACCAGACTTGCTATTCATTAAATTGAATAATAGATACATGAATTAATTAATTAATATTATGCAAATTTTATGTATTATATATTTTAACAGCGAAAAGTTTGGTAAATTCCGTTTTTTCGTACCTTTTTTCGTCCTCGAAGATATTATTTGAGGTCAAATACGAGTTAAATAGTTTCATACGAGTTAAGCTCGAATGAAAAATATGGCACAGAATTTTCTGCACTTATTGTACGCCTAGGCTGGCATAAAGCACCATATGTAAATAACATGACACTTATTAATCGTTTATTTTAATGGCTGGACTCTAAAGCTGTATTTTTTAATTAATAATTTAATTGTTTAAAAAATAAGCGGGTCAATTCTAAAACTTTAGCATGATGCTAAAGATAACATATTTATAGTACCAATAAAATTAAAAATCAAAAATTTAACGGTGGGCACTCAAGTCTCCATTTTTTAATTAAAAAATTAATTGTTTATAACAATTAGCTGTTCCATTCTGTTTTTCTAATTTGGAATTTACGTAGATCGTTCGGTTTATTATCAGAAACACAACTATGAACAAATAAAATGTCATGGAAATCGTGATAAGGGTCAATAATAAATATTTTAAGTTTATTAGAAATAGAATTATAATTATTATCTAATTCCCTATCTTAAATGATGAAAACCTCAAAAATCTATGAGTAATACTTTCAAGCCTATTAAGGGCTTGTTGGGTATGTGATCTCCAAATAATAGATCCAAATAAAAGGTGATATAAAACCAAAGTTTCACAAAGAATAAATAGAGATCTCGGTGAACTAAAGTCAAATGTAGAGTGTTTAATTAATTCTTAAAATATGCTGACCACTGATCGCACTGGTCACGAAACAGCTTGCTTCCTTAAAACTTAAATTTTAATTATATTACTCTAACGTAAAAATTCAAAATAAAAAATAGTCTCAATTTCTAAGAAAAAAATTTTTTTCAAATTTATCGACCTTTGAAGAACGAGAATGCAATAGACATGCGTTAATTTTGCACGCAAAAATGTACCTATCTAGGTATATAAAATACCTACGTCATACCCATAATATCACTAGAAAACATCTAGTTCACCCCCTTTTCTCCCTACTCCATCTTTTGTTAAAACTAATCGGCGCTCTTGCGTTATCGATTTTTCAAAAGTATAGTAGCCGCGCGCGCGAGCAAACTCGGACATAATCGGCTCAAATATGTAATTATTAGAAAATTTTTCGGAAAGAAGACTGACAGATGCTTATTACATAAAAATTATAATTCTAATTATTTAATTTAATTTTTGTCAGATCATGCAAAAATTTGCTCAGTGTTTATGAAGTTATTTTACTGAAATATTCATGTACAGAAAAAAGTATTATAAAAACTCTGTTGTTAAATTTTGGCTGTTTGAAAAATTTTAATGAAATATTATATTTTTTTATATTTTAGGGTGGATATCCTGCAAAATTAAAAAAAGTTTTAATTGTAACAGCACCGCTTTGGTTTAAAGCACCTTTTAAAATTTTAAGATTGTTTGTGCGTGAAAAACTAAGGGACAGAGTATTTACAGTGTCTGTACCACAATTAACTTTACATATACCAAAAGAATCACTACCCCAACGTTTAGGAGGTACTTTAGAAATTCAACATGAAGCTTGGTTATTACATTGCCTTAAATCTATGACTAATCGAACAAATGGGGGTGAAATTGCCGAAGTTGCCCCCAGTTCAAATAGTAATCAGGCAAGTCCTAATGGTAGTTGTGTAAGTACACCTACCAGTCCAATAGAACAATCTAAGTTGAAAAATGGAATTGGAAATAATATTGGTGAAATAGAAATTACAAACGGGGATACAGATGAAGCATCATCACCAGTTCAACCACCATCTTCTGCAAGTTCAGGATTTAGTGATGATGACAGCTTACATGGAGATGTTGGGTTACAAACTGTAACTATAGATCAATTTATTGAAAATGTACATTCCAGAGGAAGAGCTGGACTTATTGCAGAATATGCAGAGATTAAACAAAGGCCGCCGGACGGTTCTTTTAATAATGCAAAGTTGGTATCAAAAAATAAAGTTTTTATTTAATTTGCAAATATAACATTGATTACTAAATTTCAGATTAAAATCTAATACTCCCAAAAATAGATATACAGATGTTTTATGTTATGATCATAGTAGAGTATGTTTATCTCAATTAGATAATGATCCAACAT
Source organism: Anagrus nilaparvatae (assembly GCA_022575985.1). NCBI lineage: Eukaryota > Metazoa > Arthropoda > Insecta > Hymenoptera > Mymaridae > Anagrus > Anagrus nilaparvatae. The sequence continues at coordinate 25,194,789 of JAKSXM010000231.1, read as the reverse complement.
CAGATTATATTAATGCCAATTTTGTTGATGGCTATAAACAAAAAAATGCATATATCAGTACACAAGGCCCACTGCCTAAAACTTGTGCAGACTTTTGGAGGATGGTATGGGAACAACAAACTCTTGTTATAGTAATGACTACTAGGTAATTTAAAACTTTTTTTTTTTTTTTTTTTGTACTTTTACCTTTATTGACTACTAATTTTATTAACAGAGTTAGTGAAAGAGGAAGAACAAAATGTGCTCAATACTGGGGACCTGAACTTGGTGATGAAATGACCTTTGGTGGTTTTACAATTACAACTCTTGAAGTTGAAAAAAATCCTGAATTCACAATATCAAAACTTCTTTTAACAAATGATAAGGTAAAAAAAACGTTTTAAAACTATCCAATCATATATATTAAAAATTTTAAATTTTAGACTGAAGAAACAAGAGAAGTATGTCATATGCTTTACACAGCTTGGCCAGATTATGGAGTACCTCAATCAGCCAAAGCATTACTCCAATTTCTCTCATTGGTTAGAGAACAACAAAATAAATTATTAGCAAACAGAGGTGACACTTGGGCTGGTCATCCAAGAGGGCCACCCATTGTAGTACACTGCAGTGCTGGTATAGGAAGGACGGGTATAAACAATTTTTACACAGCAGTTAAAAATTTCTATAAAATTTTAATGTCAAAAATTTATACATTGTAGGAACATTTTGCACTTTGGACATTTGTATATCTCGTTTAGAAGATACAGGAACTGTAGATATTCATGGAACTGTTGAAAGAATAAGGGCACAACGTGCATACAGCATACAAATGCCAGATCAATATGTTTTTTGCCATCGTGCATTAGCAGAATATGCTCTTTCTCAGGGCATGCTTAGCCCCCAACACCTTGCTATGTTACCAGCATCTATTGAAGAAGACTCAGATTAGGTTTTTTTAAATTTAAAAGTACATATAACTTTTTTAAATTCGTTATTTTGCATGAAAAGGATTATAAAAATAAATTTTCATGAAATTTGTAATTCTTTTTCTGGTTGTCTATTGCAATCAGGTGTATTTAAGTAGATAAATTTTTTGTTATACAATTTTATAAATATATTTATTATTTTTTTGCATAATAGAAGCAGTATTTATTTAAATCTGACAATGTTGCAAATTTAAATCAAAAAGAATTACAAAAGAACAATAAAGCTAATGTACAAATCAATAGGTAATTTATGAATCTAACTAAAACTTTGCATCTTAATTGTTTTTATTCTATCAGAGTTAAGTACAATAATATATTAGCAGAAAACATATAAAAAAAAATAATTATAGGCAAAATTTTTAAAGAGAATTTGACTTTACCTACAAGGATGATTTTAAATGAAATAATGGCAATAAACTAGAAGTGATTAACAGGCATTTCTTAATAAATGACCAAAGATTATCATGATTATAATTATTTATACTTATGAATTTATGGCCTGCCACGAAATTGATTTACCCCTCCAAGATTTAATAAATTAAAATATTACATTACGACCCATGGCCAAAACAATAAGGAATGGTCTGAATTGCACGTAAATTGCAATTTGGGACATTATTTTTCTATGGACAATGACTGTCTACAATTTTTCTTCGTCAGTGTGAAGAAAGCACTTATTTTCGCAACGGCCGAAAAAAATGGTTTCTGGCCACTGACAAAAAAACATCTTTGTCTTTAATTAGCAATTAATCTTTTAAAAATGAACTAAAAATTATCTCTTTCATATTCCTTGAAGGAAAACTCGGAAGATTGGCAAGAGCTCAATTTTTATCAATATTTTTTATTTGCTTACAAAATTCTTTAATTAAAAAAAAAATTAATTTTTTGAATTCTGCCAGGATTACGGACAAGTGGCATCATAAAAAAATTATTTTAATATATTTTCTCAATTTTTTCTCAAAAAATTACTGAAAATCTTAATTAATTAAATGGGATGTAATCTCCCTTAAATTGAAAAACATTTATTATATATTTTAAATATTTATGTGAATGAAATATAAAGCAATCTTTTAAATTTTAAATTTTATGTAACGTTTTTTTTCAGCATTAAATTGTAGAAATACGTTATTAACTAAGGAAGTAATGACTTCTCGTTCAGTCTCGTGGAGCTCGGCCATAAATGACATGGATGTTAAAAAATATCATTTAGTGTAAGCCTGGGTCTTCATTTCGTAACCACTTTTTTACTGATAGGTCCATAAAATTTCCCCAATGAGTATTTATGTTTTTTGGGTCACTGAATATGAAATCTGTTTTTACCAAACGACCTAGTTGTCCATCAAAAGAATTTTGAGATTATGATTTCCGCGGAAAAAACCTGCGGGTTTAAGATTTTTATCTGTTAGTTGTTTTTTGGGCCCCAGAACATTAAAATGATATCTGTTTGTACCTAAAGTGCTAAAGTTGTCCACAAAAGGAAATATCTAAGAAAAGATGAACAATAATCTAAAAAACTATCTAGCTTAAATTATTAAGCATCAATTTGTTGGACAATTGAGCCACTTTAGGTGCAAATGGATTAGATATACGTGTTTTGGCACCTAAGCATGATAGAAACAGAAAAATAAAGATCTTAAAAAATCTGCAAAACAAATTCCTATTTTGGGCAACTAAGTCATAATTAGTTTCGAGCCGTTTTGGTACTCCTATACTCCAAAAATGCATAAATATCTCATTAGGGAGCATCCATAAACGACGTCCAGAAAATTTTCGAGGTTTTTGGGACCTACCTACCCTTTGTCAGTAATTGTCACAAAAAAGTTGAACCCCCCTCCTACCGGACGTCACAATTTAATCGTAGTACCCCATTAAAAAAAAAATTATAAATCAACAGTTTGATTTTAAAAAAATTTTATTTTTTAATTATCTTCATCTCCAGTAAATTTTAGTTCATATTATTTGATTTTTATAAACTGCGTGAGTCACCTTAAATAATTTTTTTGCACAGATTCAATTTTAAATTAAAAAAAAAAACGCGACGTCCTTTTTTTCATTACCGTACCTTCCCCCTTGTCACAAATGGTCACATTTTAGAGTAGACCTACCTACCCAAAACTCTGGACGTCGTTTATGGATGCTCCCTTATCTTCTGATTTAATGTAAAGAAGGCTATAGCTATGTTATGTATTCTTTGATTTTATTTTTGATTATTAAATATAAACATTATGCTTTTGTCTATGAAATGTTAGATTTTTGATAGAACTTTTAAAAACTATAATTTTTTTTTGTCTCATGCTCTTCCAAATAAATCATGATTTTAGATTAATAAAATAATTAGTTAAGAACTATTTTTAAAAAGTTTTTATACGAATTATTTATTTCCATATACATAAATTTTTTAAATTATATATTAAAAAAAGAAATTTTAGAGTATAAATTACAATTAAATAATATTATCTTATAAGACTTATTTTAAAAATATAAACTTTTATAGATGGAACCAAATATTGTATTGAGTATTTAGGAGTTTAGTTATTCAAAATTATTATGTTATGGTAATATTTATTTTATAGGTGCCAGTATTGATTTAATGTCATTCTATAAGACATTAGTGAGAAAAAGTACCAGAGAGAAAAAAAAAAATAAAATTACTTTGCCTCTGTCTGATATAAAACAAATCGGTCTAATTTCAAAAATGATGCACTTGTTATGTGTAATTAAAGAAATATCAAAATATTAAAAAATTAAAATTATTTTTTACTATTAAAAAGAAAGAAAAAGAAATTTAAAAAAAACTGATAGATGTTATAGATAAAGCTTATACGTCCTTTAGCCAAATAAGAGGCAAAATTTTATTCCTACAAATATAAATAGCTATAAAAAATGAATTTTTGTATTTTCTCTAAACTAAATAAAATTATTATTATTTCATAAAGTTAGCTATAACTATAATCTAAATGGTGTGTGAGATTGCGTCCAATTAATAATAAAAATATATATAATCTTTATGAGAAAATGAATTTAAATTATTCTTAGTTTTTCAAAATTAAATAATTTCAAAATCTTGCAATATTTCAAAGTTAAAGCTTCTACTTTCAATGAATTCTCTTATAAAAGCAGATTTTCTAAAATTCTGTGAAAAAATTTTTAGAAACTTCAATAAAAAATACAAACAGTTTAAGACTTTTGTTGAAACAATTAATTTAAATTTTATATATCTGTTAATTAAAATTAATTTTAAAAAATAACGTTTATTGTACTCGCACTACAACTATATGATTTTGCATCTTATTTATTTTAAAAATAAAAAGATGCAAACTTTCTTTAATTTATACAGTAAGATAAAAATAACTAAAATTATTGAAAAATTCCTAAATAAAAAAGTGATTTAAAACTAAATATTCTTTAATTCAACTATTTAAAAAATGAGTAACTGGTTACGTATATAAAAAAAATAGTTTTTCTTTAATAAAAAAATAAAATATGTGTAAAAAAAGTCTGAAAATTTAAAATTAATTATGTGAATTTATACATGCAATATGAATTAAGGTATAAATATAAAAGTTGTGATCTATATGTACGTATTTTTTGAGAGTATGAATGTAAATAAAAAAAAAAACTATTTTTAAGGAAAAAAAATACATATAAATAATATATAATTTAATTTTAAAATAAAAAATGTGTAAGAATTATAAAAAAAAATGTATATATTTAACAAGATCTGAATTTATTATCGCACACATTGTATTTAATTAAATAATAATTATTTAATATATTGCAAATTGTCTTTGTTTTTATTTAATATATGATTGCAATAAATTCTAAAATAAAATAATGAAGTAAAAACTTTCAGACAAACCTGTTTATTAAGCTGATACTCCAAATCTAGTTGACAAAAAATTCGACTGCAAATGTTTGGTCCTGACGCTCTTTAATATCTCGAAATATATTGTTGATTTTTTCAAAAAGCCTATGGTTATTTATATCTGTTTACGGGTTGGAGAAATTAAATTAAATCTAAAAAGCTCCCAAAAAATTGTTTTTTAGGTTTTTTTTTTTTGATTGAGATTATTGTACAAGGTTGTACAAAAGATATGTAGTACATTAGGAAAACAGTTTTTAAGTTGCATCACATTAATTTGAAATAATATAACAAATATATACAATATAATTTAAATTTAATTGTGAAAGAAATTTAGTAGACAGTGAGAACAGTAGAGGCTAGACTAGAGATAAAGGAATAGGGAATTAAAAGAGATTGAATTTAAGGGAGGTTTGATTCACGTCTGTCAATCTCTAGAAGATGTTGGTGAAGACTAGATTTGAAAACTTCCAGTGAGCTTGACAGACAGGTTTTCGGAGGGTTTCCGTAATTATCCGGAAGTAACCAATTTTAAAATCGAAAAACAGTTCACGGGGATCCTGAAGCAACTTATTATAAAAAAGTCTCGCACTCGAGGCTTTTCTCTATAGAAGTATCAAATGATCTCACAGACGTAACATCCAACGGTCAGTTAAATCCCAAACGTTCCTAAATGAAAATTTTAGGAGCACTTACCATTTTTTATTAAAAGTCTTCCATTTTCCGGTTTTTCCTATAATCTAATCAAAATGTTGTCTCGATTTTTGGATTTCTGAGAAATTTTACTATAGACTCTATTGTTTGAGAAATTTTGAAAATTTCTGTTATGCTGTATAAAATAAAGTAGAGTAAAATAGAATAGAATGTAATTTATTTGTCATCAACAAAATTCAGAATACATAATAAGTAACATTCAGTAATAACTTTTCAAATACTCAAAGTAGAAACAATTTGCATAAAAATAAAAAAATGGAATTTTGCTAATTTTTTAAATTCTTGTCCATTTTATCAATTTTATTAATTATTGTTGTTTTTATTTATACAGCATTACAAAAATGTTGATAATTTTTCAAAAAAGAGGGTCAATAGTAATATTTTCCGATGAATCAAAAAATCGAATCAGAATTTAGATTTGATTACAAAAAAATCTGGAAAATTTCAAATTGGAAGGTTATTAAAAATGGTAGATAGTCTTAAAATTTTTATTTAGGAACGTTTTGGATTTACTTTTGTGAGGTCTAAAATAAATAGTTCAGAACCAGCGTGAATTGCCGTTTCGAAACCATTGAATCTATATAGAACGTCAATAATTGGTAATTTTTTTTTTACATACTGAACCTAGTCCAATCGGCTTTTTAAAGGTTCCACACAACGGGAGGGATTTTACCCATCTTAGGTCAGTTTCACTAACAATTTTCCATTTATATTATAATTTTAAATAAAATAAAATAACAGTTTTATTTATCAAATAAATTTTTATTTAAAATTTGTTTAATTATAAAATTTGAAAATAAAATGAAAATAATTAATTACAAAATACATAATATTATTTAATATGTTGACGTCAATAAATATTTAAACGTCAGGTAGTATAATGTAATGTAATTTTACCTGTTAAAATATGACATTATAAAAAAAATTGATCTATTCAATAAATATATATAATATTTTTGGTTTTTCATTTATAGTATAAATCTATTACAATAATATCAATTAAATTTATTATTATACGTCACGTAAAAATGCATATGAATAATTGCATTTTGTATCTTATATTTTATCACGTATTATGTTTGATGAGTAATATGAAATATATTTTTATTGTTAGTATTTTTTTTTGTTTTTTATTTTTGTTTTCAGTCACAGTTTATAATATAAATGACCCATGTAGTGTTTTTTATTCTAATACTAATTACAAATAATATAAAATTCGTACACAGGACCACAAAGTAAAAATTTTTTTGAAATCAAAATTTTTTTTATAGATAATTATCATTACCTAAATCTAATATTGACTAAAAAATTTTCATTCTCATACATTGATTTTTATATTAAATTATTCCTGCTATTAATACAAAAGAATAATAATACTAGAGAGCATGTAATTACAATATTATGAATACATTTTTATAAATAAATAATATTTATAACAAAGAACGCTAAAAAATTAAAATATTCATAGTATTTTTTTAATAATTAAAAAAAAAACAATTATTTATTTATTGTATTTACATAATTAAATTTAATTAAATTAAAAAAAAAAGCAGTCTGAATTAATCATACAGTATTTTTTTAATTTTAAATTGAAATAAAATACTTTTGATCTTTTCAATGACAGCCATATTTTATAGGAAAATTTGTTAACGTTAAATAAAAATTATAACTATATAAAATTTATCACAAGATTTTGGCATTATACAATTATCATTATCATATTGTTTCAAGTTGATTCCACAGCACAGCCTGATAGTTTAGCAGCATAGTGATTCAGTGCCTAAAAGAATAAAGTTTTTTAGGAACCAAAGTTTATTAGTGATAATATAAAAAATACTAAGATGCTTACTTTGTAAATAAAAGCATATTGTTGTTTGGTTTGTACAGCACCAGCCCTGTCCCTTCTAATAGTATATACAACTCTCGGTACATCAACAGTCCTTGTTATCTCGTACTGTCTAATTGCTAAATCTAAAGCTATGAGCATTCCAGTTCTTCCAGTACCAGGACTGCAGTGTACGACGATTGGACCTGAGCCACCTCTTTGCAATGCTCTCGATTCTAATAGTACTGATACTAATGCTACCGAATCTGATGGAGTTGCTGTTGATGGCCATAAATACCAAACATGATAAACTTCTCGGAATGTATTGTTTTCTAAATTCTGAAAATAATAAAAACAAGCGTTTATTAAAATAGGAAGTGGCGAGTTATGTAAAATGGGAAGCCACTAAACCGATTAGTAACTTTGGCTTCGACGCTAATAAACAAAAAAATTTAATAAATTATGATTTTTTTAATAACACGTGTTTTACACTTTAAAAGCTTCGAATTACCTTTAATTGTAAAGTCGATATTGCATATTTTTCTTTGGTTTCGCGTTTTTTTAATGTTACTTGATAATCGCCATAGAGTCTGTGGCAATCTGAAATTTCTGATGGTGGAATATATTCTGTACATTTTTCAACACCGTTTTCGAATAAATCAGTTAACATTATTATAACTTTTGATTGTTGTTCCCATATCATACGCCAAAAATCTGATACTGTTGTCTCTGTTGGTGCTTGACATGCTATGTAATATTTCATTGCATTTTTTGGACCCTATTTTTAAAATAAAAAATAATTTTTTTATATTCGTTAAAAAATATTTAAAAGTTTTTGGCAATTATCTTTTTATGTCAATCGATACTCTACGTTAAAAAAGTTTTTTACCTCAATGTACAAGTTAAAAGATAAAAAAAATTATCTGTTTTACGATCAAAGCCCCCGAAAAAAAAGTTTACCTTTTGAAGAGTACTCAAGCACGTATAGAAATAATTTTTTCATACGAAATGTTTTTTCTTTAATTAAAACATATATTTTAAAAAAAACGTAGAATAAATTTTATTTTAATTAAAAGCGCGAGACTATATAATTAAACTAAATTAATTCAATTAAAAAAGAGTTATTTAATTCACTTTTGATTCATCATGCATTAAAAAAAAAAATTAATTATAAATTGATAAAGACGATAATTAAAAAACCCTGAAATACTTTGATACAAAGCTATGATTAAATACCACTTAAAATTAGGATAAGGAAACTTATGACAAATCTAATTACATGTAGTTACATAAAGTTAATTCTAGATAATTCAATTTAAAAGAAATAACTTTTTTATTGATGCTTTTTTAAGTGTCAATTTATAATTCATTTTTTTTATTGCAAAAATGTTTATCAATAATTAAAAATAATTTAAAACCAATAATGATCAATATACTTTAAACAATAAATATGCAAATTTATTTATTCGATTAAAAAAACTAGTACTTTTATATTATATTTTCTAGATGAATACTATCAGAAAACAGCAAAAAAAAAAATCTTTTTGAAATTGATTTAAAAACTTGCATTCTGATGCTAAAAAAGGGTCACTTTAAAATTCATGCAAAAAAATTGTGGATTTATATATTTACACTGTAAAAAGTAACTTTCTTAGATTTACAAAAAAAATATAATTTTTTCGAAAAATTAGCGAATTTTCAAAAATTTTTGTAAATATTCAATAAAAATGGTAAATTTACTAAATTTAGTATATTATCAAAAAATTCGATAATTCTCATTCACATTCTGTGAATTCACAACTATTTTTCGGAAACTTACAACTATTTTTTGAAAATTTTCGAAAAAAAATTGTAAATTATCAATTTTTCTTAAGAATTCACAAAAAAAAATCGAGAATACTCGAATTTTTTGTTAATACACTAAATTTATGATTTTTTTCGAATATTCACAAATTTTTTTCAAAATTTACTAATTTTTTTGTTAATATAAGAAAGTTATTTTTTACAGTGTAGCTAAAATCTCATAATTTTCATCTCAATATTAAAAAAAAAAATTCACTTTAATAAAATCCCTTAATAACACATTTATTTAAATCTTAATCTTTAAAATTCGTATTCCCCAGGATATTTTACATCCCTTAATAATTGTATAAAAATAACAAGACATAACAATCCCAAATAACAATGGACTCGATACTCTTATTTGTACTATTTTGGTATTCTTGTAAGCGATAAAAATTATAAGCTAAAATTGAGTTTTTTTCTCTTGCGCAATTTATAATAAAAATTTAATTAAAAGTATAAGTATACAGAAAGTGAATAAGTAAATAGTAAACAAAAAGAAAAAAAAATAAATATAATCTCTTACCCTGACATAATTAGCATTAATATACTCGGTAAGCGGATCATTATTTAGCCTCTGTAGTGGTACTCTAGTTTCAGGAAGTGGTATGACATTAGCGTATCGATTTTTGACTTCTGCTCCCATTGGTAATTCTTCAATTTTAGATGATACTTGAGGAATATTAGAAAATTCTTCCGATATTGCATTTGTATCGTTAACAAAATTAGCTAACCCATTGTAATTCAATGGGTGTGATGGGATGACAGTCTGAAGTAAAAATAACGATGCTTTAAATAGTTGTATTTTTAATTAATTGATTTAAGAAAAAACTTACCGAATCTTCAAATGTTGGATTTCCATAGCTTCTTTTGGAAGATCTAATTGCAGCTTTATTGCGTCTAACGCTATTATAAGCTGAAACACTATCTAAACTATAAGCATCTAATGATACAGGACGACAGCGTTCTCCATAATTGAACCTTGTTTGTCGTTTCCTCATTATAAACTATAAATAAAACAGAAGAAGAAAATTATTTATACATAATAATAATATTGCAGAAGTAAATACATGTGACCTACAGTAGTATCAAGTAGTATAAAAAGTATATATTTGAATACGTATTTGTAAATGTAGTTGAAATGTATAGTATGGAATAAAAAAAATTGATCATTAAATATTTGTTGCTGTATTTTTGTAAAAAAAAAAAATTGTTTAAAATATTTTAAAAATTAAACCTCGTTTCTTGAAGTAAGGCTTCAACATAACGAAAAGAAAGTTGATGTCTTTTTGGATAATTATTATTATTATTATTGTTATTATCATTTTTATTTTTAAATAGACGAGATTGATGTATTTTTTTCATTTCAACACGATACTGAAACTATAAAATTTTAAATCACGATTTTATTACAACAAATTTTTATTTTTAAAAGCCCTTAATTTATCTACTTTTTCTAATGAGCACGTTAGTATTCTAGGCTCAAACAAGAGTAAAATAAATGTTCAGATCTTCAAAGTACAATATATTTTTCACAAAAGCAAACAAACAAATATTTAAAAAAATTTTTTTGCTTCATAGTCCCATTATAGACTTAAATAAATTAACAGTTTTAATTAAATTGCTTTTAAAATTTTAAAATTTACCGCCAAGGAACGCGGTCTTATGAAAATCTGATTTCAGATTCAATTCTATATGGAGCAAAAAATACATACTAGAACCATTTATTTGCCACCTTATTAATAAATTTTTTTAGCGAAGACTGCAAGGTCAAAGAAAATTTTCAGATTCATCAAAAAATTTTGATCAGGTGTTGAATTATCTAAAATTTTCCTAAGGGTGCTTTAGAAAATTTGACAATATTTAGGTTTATTATACTGAAATAAATGCAGAATACCCTATCAACTGGCTGGCACTAAGCAAACAATTAGCTTAATACTTCAATATGCCACTGATATCACAGATAACAAGCATGCAATCACACATACATTTCTATTAATTTTTAAAAGTTTTTTTTATTGATCAAAAATTTTAGAACAAAAATTCAAAATATTAATTATCAGATTCGTGATATCGAGTAAAAATCGTATTTTCAAATATAATATAATATAAAAAACTTTCATGGAAATGAATGAGGTATTACATCCAAATTAAAAAAAAAAAGTATTTGATGAAAAAATTTTTGAAAAAAAAATTAGGTCTTAACTCCGTAATGTTTGTGAAATATCACCAATTACATACATACACACACACACACACACACACACACACACACACACACACACACACACACATATACAGACTTTTTTTAAAAACCGGTTTTTTAGCTTCCTAAGGTCCCAAAACGTACTTATATGCCAAAAAATCAAAAATCAAAATTTGGCCTATCACAATGGTTCTTCCTCATTGAGGAACTAAAAACTGAAATAGAGTATTTAAAATATGTGAAATTTATTGTATTTACTTGATAACATTAACTACTTTGAAGATCTGACCACACAACTTGGACCTGTTTGTGCCAAAAATGCATGTATAATTAATGAACACGAACAACAGTTTATGTAAAAAATCGTCTATATATTCAGTACTCATCAGTACTCATATTATATGCGCACATTTCTATAGTATTTTGAATAGCCCTTTAGTTAATCTTGTATTTAGATAATTATATTTACTATTAATTTCTCCACGTCAGCCTGATTTTAAAATTACATTATCCTTCTAATCCCCAAAAGAGTGGATTCAGGTAATCCTATATCGTTGCTCGTAATACATTGTTAAATTTTATAAAATGAGGGCAGTATAAACAATTTGGTTGGAGTTCAAGAAACATTTATGTAAAGTAGGATACCCACATTAAAGGGCTAAAATTTAAACTGAGAAGATTTTTTATATCCCGTAACAATATTTACTTTAAATGACTAATAATTTTTGAAGTACGAATTTAGATACACGATTTTTTAAAAAACTAAGGAACGGTTTTATGGTTAACTGACAAAAGCTTCAATAATATTGTCTATGGCAACAGTGTACCTTATAAGTATATATTGTACACCTTACAAAGTACACTATTACAATGATCAATTATAAAAAAAATTTCAACAATACAATATAATATAGCAATAAAATTATGCACATATATAAAATATATACTCTATAGTACTAAGTACTACTACTACTATGTTTTCCAAAACAATGAACTTACCAGTAAAGCACCTAACAGTACAAGACATATAATTACAATAGCTGACACAATTTCAATAAGATATCCAGTTCCTCTATCAGTTTCCTCAACAAGATCAAAACTTCTTATCTGTAATAAATATATATATAAATAAATTTTTAATATTTTCAATTATTATTATTATTATTAAAGATTTAATAATATGTACAGAAGTTTAACTCTTTTTTTCAATTTTATATCATAAAGTTACAGCAATGCGGTACTATATTGCAATACCGTTATATATATTCATGAAACTAACATTTATATATAAAAAGGTCCATGTTATATTTAAAAACCTACTAAGATTCTTGTTTATATCTCTTTTTTTTTCTAATCAGAAAACTTAGAATTGTGCCTTAGAGCAGTTAAACTTTTTCTTTATTATTTTTGAGAAATGAGTAAATATAGCTTAAAAGATTTTTATTCTCTTTTTTAATGATGGTTTCAGAAAGGTTTTGCTAGAAATTTACTTTATAAAAGCCCACATTTCTAGCAGTAATTCAATACAATCAATAAAAGCTATTTTAAAAATAGCAGGTTTTAGTAAACGAAACATAATTTCACCAGGAAATATTTATATATGTAATTTGTATACGAGATGTTCCATGTCAACTGTACCTAAGAAAGTTTGAAAAGTTTTCGGTTCAAAATAGAAACTCTTGACTTAAAGCATCATTTTCCTTCTGAGAAAAAAAAATTGTGATTTCTGAGATATTTAAGTTTTGATAGTAAAACGTATTTTTGAGATTCCTTATGCACGCGCAGTTACTCCAGTCAATATATACGGTTTAGGTTGTTAAGTTTACGGCCAACATCATTAGATAATCAAAAATTTTGCGACCTTTTCTATGAGAAATGTGCGGAACACCCTTAAATTTACAAAAACTACCTCTGATATTTTTGCATTTTCAATGTCCAGATTTGTTTTGCATGGGTATTTGGGTCGGTTATTACGAATTTCAGTGTCCTGTCTACACACTAAACCTAAAAGAATTTTTCGTTACGCAGAAAAGAATTAACCTCAAAATAATTCCTCTCTAAAGAATTAAATAAATAATAATTCTTTTTTGCGTAATAAAAAATTCTTTTAACTTTAGTGTGTACTAAAAATTCACCCTTATATAAATTTGCAAAAACATGAATTTCATCAAGGTTGTTTTTGCTAATTTATGAATGACCCTCCAACTTTTAGTAGACATAACCCCGAAATTCGTGATCAGTGACCCAAAAAACTTAAAACTGGTTTGTATGTTCATACAACCTACGAGCATGGAACATGTATTAATAATATATTCCTTACTACTACTAATACTACTCCTCCCGACAAATTTTCGATAGATCTCCTTAGATCTCTACAGATCAAAACAAATCTATGGAGATCTAAAGAGATCTATCGAGAATTCGTCGGGCTACTAGAAATTAATAAATCAAAAATATTCTAAGTTCATTTGAACCCCTCCCAGGCAAGTGGAAATAATTTTCAGCATTTTTCATGAACGGTTTCATGAATAGTCAAAACACTAAAATTATTAGCTTTTATACCCCCTCTGGAAGAAATTAAAAAATCGGAAAAAATAATAGTTTTAGTCTTGTTTTTAATAAAATATATTAATTTTGATGAAGTTTATTAAAAATAAACAACGATCTATATGGAACAAATAAACATGATAACTTTTTTCATTATCTTTGTCTGTGTGTCTGAGGACTGAGCCTCTCTTTGTCACACAGAATAATTTTTTGAAGAAAGTTATATGATGTTAATTTTTAGATGGAAAAAAATTTTTTTATTAAAAAATGAAAAATCTGAAAGTTCATTTCAGCTCTGCAAGAAAACAGGGCGAGCTTCATCAGTGTGAGACCCTGTTTTCTGCTTTTCACATATGAACAAACAGAAAACTTAATAATTTACAACAAAAAAACACAAAAATGTAAAAAAAAAAAATTTTTTAAAAGAAAGAAAGAACTTACATTTTTTGACACACCAGGAAGAGAATTTCAAGTAGAATGAGCAATAGAAAGAAAGAAATCTCTCCTTCTACGCACACACACACTTAAAGCTCCCACATCTGCGTTCAAATTATGTCGTCAAACTACGAAATATTTAAGACACACAGACAAAGATAATGAAAAAAGTTATCATGTTTATTTGTTCCATATAGATCGTTGTTTATTTTTAATAAACTTCATCAAAATTAATTTAATTAATTTGGAACGTAAAACAGTATTTATACTGTTTTTTTTTTGTGAATAAAATATATTTTCTGCCGGCCTTATGGTCTAACTTAAACCCAGAGGAATTGGAGTTCCTCGTATGCATATTATATAGTTTATAATTATTTTTATAATAATAATATATGTTATAGTTTTGCTCTGATAAACATTTATTTTATACAAATAAAGAATTAATCAATTGTTAATTAAAATACAATAAATATTATATTTTGCATTATTATTATTTATATTTATATTTACAAATAACACACAATATTATACAGAAATTTTTTTTGTATAATTTACTAACAATGTATGTGTAACGAAACGCGAATAATAATATTTTAAAGTATTTTAATTTTAAATTAAATTGTGCATTTTGCCAATTTGTTAAGGATTCGTGATCTCGACGGATTTGTGGGCAAAAAAGAGTTGAAGGTAATTAGTTTTTCTGGACAGTAGCCACGAAAGTACGATTTCTCACTACTGCCGAAGAAAAATTTTATACGGCCCTTGTTCATAATCAAAGAATGCCCCGAATCACCGATTACCATCCTCGGATTCGTCTCTGTTACGTCTCGGAAAGTAATTTACGTGTGGACACGAACCTTAAATATGCTATTGAGAAAAATCAAAACGGCCATGTAAAAGTTATTATCTTCAAGGCTAATAGCTGGTAATTTTTGTTTTGAGACCCGGAATACCCTAAATTTTTAGCTTAGGCCAAAACATACTCATTTTTTATGAGATTTTTCGGTATCTGAGTTCTGGATGAGTATGTCAGGCCATCAAAGTTCCACCGTTTATCCATGCTTTTTTTAATTAGTTTAAAATAAAATATTTACATCTTCTTCCCTTTTCCAGCTTCACGAACCCTTTCCAATAATATATAAATATGTTCCATGTTAAAAAAACCTCGTATTATAAACGTTGTTTTATGAAAAAAAATGCATTGAAGTAAATAATTATAAATTAAATACATATAGATAAACACTATACTAAACTATCCACTTACCTTTAATGGAAATTGAATGCCAGTTAAAGTTTTATAAAGACGTGGTAATTCTTTCGTTAGATAACTGTCAATATTACCATTTGAATTCATTACATATACTAAAACTGGTGTCAATATAGTTTCATTTCTTTCATTATTATTTTCTTCTAAATTTTCAACACAGTGTGTTTCAGAAAATACTATTTGTCCATGCAATATTTTCCTATTTTATAAATAAAATGTTATTATTATATTGTCTAATACTATAAATTTCTAAAGTAGAAAAATATTGTACAGGTAATTTATGAAATAACTTATCGTTTATTTATTAATAACTTAATTATATTTTCAGGATGTTTCATTACGAATGTTTAGAGAATATGAAAAATCAAGAATAATTGAAATGAGCAAGAAGTAATATATAAGTAATTTTATTGAAACGAAAAAAAAAAATAAATAAAAAACTTTTTCATTTCTCTTATTTTTCTTTTTTATTTTTTTTTTTATTGTAAAAAAAGCTTGAAATTTGATTTTTATTAGTAATGAAATTTTGTTGGATTTCTTTTTCTTGTTTTTCATCATGATATTGGAATTAGGAATTCATGCAATTTAAATGAAAATTAAGGATTTTTAGGTAACAGGATATTTTTATCTAAAAAAATAATAATGAGAAAAACATTAAGCATAAAAAAAATATTTAATCAAAAAATTAACAGTTATCTTACCTTTCTGTATTATTGTTAATCATGCCTTCTAGTGTCCTTTGCATTTCTGGTAATTTTGTACAAACTTCATGCCACGAACCTTCAAAAACAATTCTAACTAATAATGTCACACCTTCATCATTTAATAATGGTATATTCATGTCAGTAGTACTTTCAGTTTTTACAATATTGGTTGTTGTCTTTTCTGTTGTTTCTGTTGTTGTTTTTAATGTTGTTGAAGTTTCTTTCGTTAATATTGGAGTATTAGATGTTGTCGTGGTTGCTTTTGTTGTAACTTCGTTATCATAATCAACTATTTTAGGTGTCTCTTTTGATGTCGTTGTTTCAAAGCTGCTCGTTTCATCGACAACTAACGTTTCATCAGAAGTTTTTTCAGTCTTTTCCGTTGTGGTTGGTACAGTCATTGTTGTTAAAGTTGTTAATAATGGACTAGTTGTTAATAAAGTTGGTTTAGCAGTTGTCGTAAATGTTGTTTTTAATATTGGACTAGTTGTCGTTGTTTCTATTGTTGCCTTAGGTGTTGATGTTTCAATAATTGCTGAAGATGCAGTTGTTAAAATTTCAGTTTCTTCATTTTCAACAGATGAAATTGATGTTTCTTCTGTTGCAAGAGATGAAAACAGTTTTGTCAAAGTTGTTTCTTTTTCAGTTGAAGACGTAAGACTAGATGTTGTTTCAGGATATTCAGTTTCAGGACTAATACTGATAGTTGACGACTTTTCTAAAACTGTTGAACTTAATGATTCGATTGGTGTTGAAATAGATTCCGTTCTTGAATTTGGCTCTTCTGATGTTAGTTGCTTGATTGTTGAAATAGAACTGGAAATTGAAAATGTAGTTTTGGGTTCAATCGTTTCTTCGTCAGTTTGAACTTCAGAATTAGATGGTGCAGACGATGTTGATAATGTTGATAAAGTAGTCGATTCTTCTGATTGAACAGGTGTTGATTGTTTTGGAGTAGATATTGTGCTTTCATCACCTGACCAATCATAATAAGCTTCATCTGAGGTTGCTGTACTTGTTGGAACAGTCGTTTCTAAGCTTAAAGATGTTTCAGACTCTGTTAAACTATTACCTGTTAAACTCGAATAAGCTTCAGGACTTTTTGTTGAAATTACTATAATTTCTGGACTACTTTTTGAAGTAGATGTAACAACCGAGGTCTTCATTACTAAAGTTGTGCTTCCAGTTTCTTTGGTGTTACCTGGAGTTTCACTTGTTTCTGCGTCCGTAAATTTTGTTTCAGTCGGTGTTTCATTAATTTTAGTTTCAACATCATTTGCTTTGGTTTGTGATTCAGTGGTTTCAGTTACCGGTTCAACAGATTCTGTTTTTGATTCATTATCATTATTATTATCTTCTGGTTTGTTATCTTCATCGCTACTTTTTTCATTGACGATTGATATAACAATTGTTGCATTAGCTTTTCCAATATGAGTTGTTTTTTCAGATCTCTTGCCAAATGAATTTTTAGCTTGTTGAATACTGTTATCAACAACAACAGATGGTTCATTTAACGCAGGCTTATTATCTTTAATTTTGGACGACAAACTTGGAGAATCATCGTATGAATATTCGTAATTACCAGAATTTTCAACTGATTCAATTTTTCGAACTTTCCAAAGTTCATCTGGAAATGTAACAACTTCTGTTTTTACATCTGTGTTATTATTATTATCTATAGATTTTAAATACGGATACGGTTTTTGTTCATTAACTTTTTCTAAACGTAATGGTTTTTTATCATTATCTAAAACTGAGTAATCATTTGCTGAGGTTAGCGGAATTGTACGTGCTTTAGGTATTAATGTTAAATTTGATTTATTACTATCTAGATCTAAATTTTTTTGATGAACAACTTCTAAAATTTCTGGGTATGTATTATTATTATTAATTTTTTTGGAATTTTGTTCAATAGACGATGTATTATAAGTGTTATAATTATTGACTGTATCAGTTTTTATTGAATACGTTGATTGATTTTGATTAAAAGTCTTTTTTATTTGGTCCTGAGTTTTAAAGGCATTTTTAATTTCTAATTCTTCATTTTGAATTTGTAATAATTCAATATTACTTGTTGTTGCTTCAGTTCCTGTCGTAGTTGTAGTTGGAAATTCATTATTTTTTTCATTGATTGACGTTAAGTCAACTGTTATATTACTTATTGCCAAACATTTGTGATAATCCAGTAAAATAATGAATATACCTGTAAATAGAAAAATTAAATATGATTTTTTTTAAAGGAAAAATTAAAAATCTTGTGATTGATAAGGGCAGTTTAAGTAAATGATGGTTTTTAAATTTTTACAGATTTTCATCTTAAAATAATTTAGCGTTACAATTAAATAAAATTTGCATTTCTATAGAAATGATTGTTATATATAAAGGTCAACAATCGCTCTAATCTAAAATTTTTTTTTATGTATAAATGGTTAATTTTACAGAAATAAAAAAACTTTAATCGTGCTCAGCTAACAAAGAAATTAAGGTTTGTTGTTGCACTGTAAAAAGTAACTTTCTTATATTAACAAAAAAATTAGAAAATTTTCGAATAATTAGTAAATTTTCGAAAAAAATTTGTAATTATTCGATAAAAATCATAAATTTACTAAAATACTAACAAAAAATTCGAGTATTCACGATTTTTTTTTGTGATTTCGCAAGAAAAATTGATAAATAACAATTTTTTTCTCAAAAATTTACAAAAAATAGTTGTTAATTTACGAAAAATAGTTGTGAATGTACAATTTTTTTCGTAAATTCACAAAAAAAAAATCGAGAGTTCTCTAATTTTTCGATAATATACTAAATTTAGTTAATTTACAATTTTTATCGAATATTTACAAATTTTTTTGAAAATTTACTCATTTTTCGAAAATATTCTATTTTTTTTGTTAATCTAAGAAAGTTACTTTTTACATTGTGTGTATTTGTCAAGGTGTTTGTGGGCCCAAGAATTCTTTTCCTCAAACAAATTAAAGATATATGTACCATAAATTTACGTTCTATAGGTTAACTGAATTTTGAAAAAGTTTTTAAATTGACAGCCAAATAAGACAATCTTTAAATGGAACATCTTTTAACATTTCGTTCGTTGGTATACCGTCAATCTCATCAACGCAAAAAAATATCACCTATTGAATGCGGTGTGTTCCGATTTTGATATTCAAAAGCAATTTAATCAATTTTTTTGCGACTCATAAGATTGCAACTAAAATAACTCAACGGAAAAAATAATGATTTAAGTGTAAGTAGGCAGCCTTATTTTGAAAATGAAAGTCCTAAAAAATCCTGCCAGTTTTTTAAAATTTTCTTGCACTTTAAAATATAGAAAACTAAAAAAAAATAAATTTTCTTCTTTAAAATCTACGAAACTACTCTAACGAAACAGACCCATTTGCACGTTCCTGGTAAAATGATTTTGTTACTATATAAATTATTAATTTATTTGAAATTATATGCAAAATATTAAAATGAAATATACTACAGAGTATTATAAACTTTCTCTCGGTATAAAAAACAGTCACGAAAACGGTATAAATTTAATATTATAAATATTCCATATAGTTTAAAAAGGTTAACTATTTGTTTAATATTGTATGCATGTTAGTTTTTTTGAATTTATCTTTATTATTATTATTAGAATGAAAAGTTAAATATTTTTTTCCACTTTTTCAAAGCAAATTTTTTTATATTTTTACATTGTGAATATAAAATAAGCTTGTAAACAATTCAAAAATAAATTAAAAAAAAAATTTAATCTAAAAAACATCTAAAAGCAAAAACTGAAAATATAAAAAACGATTATTTAAACATTTTTTTTATAATCTCAAGATGAAGAGCGATTAATAAAAAAATTTTTATCTCTCTTAACTAATATTTTTCCTCGTTATACGAACGTCGGGGTATTAACTACATTTTTTATAACCGTAGAATAAAAGTTGACCTCGTATTAATATTTTCTATAGGAAAGTGGCCTAAGGATACTCTTTTTTTTTATTATTATTAAAGTGCAGTGTACTTAAAAAGTAATAAATATAAAATTTTTCTTTCAAAAAACGTCATTTTATTTTAAAAAAATAGTACGATTCAGAAATGTCAAGAGAAAAAAAAGATATAATTTTTTTCCACGAAAATGGATAATTTTAGTTTTTTTTTTACAAATATAGAATAAAATAAAAATATTTTTCTAATAAAATGTTTATTTATGTCTTTCACTTTTGCATGAGTGATCGAGAACGAGGTTACATTATGATTAAATGTAATAATATTATTACCTTTTTTGAGATAAAATGCATATGCAAATTAATAATTTTTAGTATAGTAATGAAAAAGCTTTTAGAAAAGCTTTAGAGTACATAATAAAATGTTTCATATTAATAAT
Source organism: Anagrus nilaparvatae (assembly GCA_022575985.1). Lineage (NCBI taxonomy): Eukaryota > Metazoa > Arthropoda > Insecta > Hymenoptera > Mymaridae > Anagrus > Anagrus nilaparvatae. The sequence continues at coordinate 25,174,038 of JAKSXM010000231.1, read as the reverse complement.
TTATAAATTACACGAGGAAAACTTTTACTACGTTTTTTTTTTTTTTTAAACTTTGAAACAAATTTTTTTTTTACCCCCAGGCAATTTTTATTTTACATTAAGATAAATTAAACTTTTCATACTTTTTAATATACGTTCTGATGTTGATACTCTAAAAAAAAAGAGAAAATCCAGAAAAAATACTTTAACGGGATTTCATGAATTTTAAATTCTATTTGCATAGATCATCCTGTTGGTTACATTACATAAAAAAAAATGCTTTCAGGAGGATTTTGTGACAGTTACTAAAACTATAGGGGAGAAGTGGATTGGTTGGCGCTCCCTTATTTATTAAAATACTTAAATTTAGTTATTTTGGAAACATTAACAAGCACACTGAGAAAACGATGCTTTTGGAGCAAAAGGAAATAATTAATCTTAAAATTAGCACCAAAAAGATTATCTATTTGCCGTGAAATGAATCTTTTTGTTGCAAGAAAAATGATTTTTTACGGAAAAAGACATCATTTTCCTGCAAAAGTATTCCTTTTGTATCAATAGAAAATCATTTCGGTTCTGATTTTAAAATTGTTTCCTTGAAACAATTTTAAATTTCTTTGAAAAAAAATGAAGGACAACGCGACACTATACGATTTTTGACCCTAAAAATAAGTTAACATCTCCTGTTTTGTCAACTAAATGGTATTGTCCATCAATCTAACAGGGATTTTTTATTTTCATATAATCAATCATTAATTTTAAAAAAAATTTGGGCCAAAAAATTACTTGGACGGGGTAAAAAAATGAAGGACAATGCGACAGTATACGATTTTTGACCATAAAATAAGTTAACGTCTCCGGCTTTGTCAACTTAATGGTCTTGTCCATCAATCTAACAGGGATTTTTTATTTTCATATAATCAATCATTAATTTTAAAAAAAATTTGGGCCAAAAAATTACTTGGACGGGGTAAAAAAATGAAGGACAATGCGACAGTATACGATTTTTGACCATAAAATAAGTTAACGTCTCCGGCTTTGTCAACTTAATGGTCTTGTCCATCAATCTAACAGGGATTTTTTATTTCCATATTAATCAATCATTAATTTAAAAAAAAATTTGGGCCAAAAAATTACTTGGTGGGGGTAAAAAAACGTAAAAGAACGTATCTTCACAGGTTCACCATAATTTTTTTACCCCCTCAAAGTAATTTTTTGGCCCAAATTATTTTTTAAATTAATGTTTGATGAATATGGAAATAAAAAATCTTTATTAAATTGCTGGACAACACCATTTAGTTAACGAAACAGGAAATAGAAACTTATTTTTATTGACAAAAATCGTATCTTCACAGGTCCACCTTAATTTTTTTACCCCCTCCAAGTAATTTTTTGGCCCAAATTTTTTTTTAAATTAATGATTGATTAATATGGAAATAAAAAATCCCTGTTAGATTGATGGACAAGACCATTTAGTTGACAAAACATTAGATGTTAACTTATTTTTGAAGTTTACTTCTTTCTTGTCATGGTACATATCTCCTTTGTTTTTTTCTACGAGGAGTTAAAATTTAGAAAATCGTCATGTTAAAATCGTCATGACGAATCGTCATGACGAAATCGTCATGATGAACTCGTAACGAGATTAGAAAGTCAGAATAGTGACTTATCCCCACTTGCCGGTAAATCCGAAAGTAATCGAGGGCTGTCGGGTGAGTTCGTTCGTAGGTAGATCCGATCGTAATCGATGGCGTTCGGATGGATTCGATTTTTTTGAAGTTTACTTCTTTCTTGTCATGGTACACATCATAATTTTGTCTACTTCTTTTATTGAAGTTTACTTCTTTCTTGTCATGGTACATATCGCCTTTGTTTTTTTCTACGAGGAGTTAAAATTTAAAAAATCGTCATGTTAAAATCGTCATGATGAACTCGTAACGAGATTAGAAAGTCAGAATAGTGACTTATCCCCACTTGCCGGTAAATCCGAAAGTAATCGAGGGCTGTCGGGTGAGTTCGTTCGTAGGTAGATCCGATCGTAATCGATGGCGTTCGGATGGATTCGATTTTTTTGAAGTTTACTTCTTTCTTGTCATGGTACACATCATAATTTTGTCTACTTCTTTTATTGAAGTTTACTTCTTTCTTGTCATGGTACATATCGCCTTTGTTTTTTTCTACGAGGAGTTAAAATTTAAAAAATCGTCATGTTAAAATCGTCATGATGAACTCGTAACGAGATTAGAAAGTCAGAATAGTGACTTATCCCCACTTGCCGGTAAATCCGAAAGTAATCGAGGGCTGTCGGGTGAGTTCGTTCGTAGGTAGGTCCGATCGTAATCGATGGCGTTCGGATGGATTCGATTTTTTTGAAGTTTACTTCTTTCTTGTCATGGTACACATCATAATTTTGTATACTTCTTTTATTTTATATTTATTTACTGTTTTTTAATTATATGTATATGCATTTAATAAATCCTTTTTATTCAAATAAAATTTGATGATAAAAATAGAACGGGTATAAATTTTTTTAATAAAGATTAACTAATTTATACCTGTTCTATTTTTTATTGTTTTTTTTTCCTTATTCTATACTATTTAATTTTAAAAGGGCAAGTAAAAAATTAGAGAAATAATACGTGGCTTTTTAAAAGCTGTTCGTTATACCGATTGCTATAGAAAGAAGTAAACTTCATCCGCGTGTCCCTAGACACACCTGTCCAGTTTTTAGAGTCATAATCGTATAGTGTCGCGTTGTCCTTCATTTTTTTACCCCCTCCAAGTATTTTTTTGGCCCAAATTTTTTTTTTAAATTAATGATTGATTATATGGAAATAAAAAATCCCTCTTAGATTGATGGACAAGACCATTAAGTTGACGAAACAGGAGCCGATAACTTAGTTTTAGTGTCAAAAATCGTATCTTGTTGCGTCTACCGTAATACTTATAAGTCCCGTTATTTTTCGGGTACTAGAATGAAACTGGGGGATTGAGGGGTAGTGATGGGGAATTTTTTTTGGTTAATAATTGCATTAACATTGAAATTAAAAAAAAAATTTTTTTGAAAAATTTTTTTAAGTCCCCATGTTCCGCGGGTACTTGAATTAACCCGGGGGATGGGGTAGGGTATGTTATTTTGGGTTAAAAATTGTATTGATATTCAAAAAAAAAAAAAAAATTTTTGAAAAATTTTTCTAAGTCCCGATATTCCGCGGGTACCTTGACGTTCATCTATTGTTTTAGGTGAAATTTTTATTTCTGATTCGTTGGCATATAAGCATGTTTTGAGACCTCAATACAAATAACCAATGATATTTCACACACATTAATTTTTTTTTAAACCATTTTTTCATCAAAAAATTTCAATGTAATACCTCATTTTTTTTCCTACAAAAGTACTCATGTCTAGAAGTATGGTTTTTACTCGATAATTTAAACTCAAATTTAAATCTGATAATTAATTTTTTTTCGTGCCTGCTTGTGTATAATTATTATCTTTTAAGATAAGTCGAGTATTAGTACTCAGGAAAATAGTATCTTCAAAATTTTTGACTAAGAGTTAATTAATTTTGTATTTTTTTTCTAGTATGCTTTTTTTGACTATTTTTCCTCATTTTTAAGCGTCAACGGAAAATTCCAGAAAAAATATTCATGGAATCGTAATGCCAGGGAAATTTCATAGGAAAAAACTGTACCTTCCGAATTCTGAAACTTTTCTGGTATACCCAAAGACCGACCCGAACCGACCCGAAAAAATCTGAGACCGACCCGTAGCTTCGGGTTAGGTAACCGCACATCCCTAATTCCAATGATAAAAGAGTTTAAGGTTTAAGTAAAAGAGTAAAAAAATGCAAAAAAATGTGCCATAGTGGCTAAATTATGGACTAATTTTCGAAAAAAGGACCGAAAAATTCGCAATTAGCACGAGATTAGCACGTATCATGAAAAAATTCCGAGAAAAATTTTAATAATGTTGGTCTTTAAAATGAAATATTTTCATTAATTTCATAATTATTTATAATTTCCCTCAGTGCTTTAGAGAGTTTGTGTTACGAGTCACAATCATTTTCATGATATTTAACTATTGTCTTTTTTTCGCTTGAATAACATGTATCCTGCAGGATACATTGATTGATAAAGGATTAAATTATTAATGCGTAAATAATATTCTCCAGAACGGTTAAAATTATTCTTCTTCGTCAAAATTATTCTTCTTAAAATAGCTTTTTTATAAATTAATTTGATTTGTTAGGCCTTAATTTTTATTATAAGTAAAAAAAAAATCCGTTTGCCGTAACCGGAATTTATTTTAGTTTACGATATCCGTGATTACTGAAGTGGCACCTTTGCCAGTATAGGAAATTATGTCAAGAGGTTTAATTCACATTTTCAATTGTAAGTTATTTTTGGTTTGAAAACATTAAAAATGGATATAATTTTTGTTCATCGACCAAAAAATCATAAGCTGGTTTAATTTAAGCAAAAAAGCAAAAAATTTAATTATTGTAAAAAAAATAATATAAATAATAATTATACTTACATGTCCATAAAACATGGACCTTTTTTCGTAACATTTCAGCATTCCTTTAATGAAACTTTTTTATTTTTCATTCATCACCTGAAATCATAAAAAAATAAAAATTTATTTTTATCAACATAACCACAACACTTAAAGTTTTATTATGTAACGTTTAAAAAGTTAAGGAAAATGAAAATCCTTCTTTATCTATAGCAAACAACGATTTAACAATAAAGAAAATTTACTAAAGTCATTTCGTTTCACAATATAAAAAAAAAAGAAACTGTAATAGCTTAGTAAATTATAACCTTTCCTTTCTTTCTACCTGCCTGTCTATGTTCTCTCTCAAACAAATTACTTTGATATTAAAACAATAAAATTTAATCAATTTAAATAAAATCAAGTTCTTATACATTATACTTGACTTAATCTGCTTATTTAATTATTAATTAGTTGCTTGAAAAAAGAACAAAAACATGAAAAAAAATGAAAATATAAAAAAGTATTATAATTAGAAGGTTGAACTTTGATGATGACTTTGGTTAAAAAAAATATAAATGTTTAGTTTTGACCTTACTACACTAACTGCATCAATAATAAATACTAGAATACAAGATGACCTTATTTTTTGAAAATAAAAGAAATCGAGGATATAATACGCACACGTATCAAAAAATAAAGCTTCAATTGAATTATCGTATAAAAGCGAAGTGGAAACGACTGCAATTTAAATGACATTATCTAAACTGAAATAAGTATTTTAAAATTTTCAATTATGCCTGAGGTACATCGTTGATTAAATCATGATTTAAGGACAATATAATTGAAATTTTCCATTGAATGTAGAAAGAGCACATCTTGAATTTATAATTAAACGATATAACAGAATTTGGTATATGAATAGAAGGTATTATAATAATGCTCTATGAATGAAAATTAATCGTTAATTTCGAATTTGACATTATGCATTGTATGTGATACTCACTTATCCATAGTTATAACTTATATCGTGCGTGTACTTAATTATAATTGACAATAAAATCTTTACTTCGGGTTTTAAAATTTAATATTTTATAATTATGTTTATTGTTCGTTAGACTTGGATGTTTCAGTTCGATAATCTCACCCGTTCTGAAATTTTAAAAATTTCCGTATGAAAAACTTTTTGGTAAAACGGGTAAATTTTACCCATTTTAAAAAATTGAATTCTGCGCTGAAAATTACTAAAAAAACATTACTATATTTATAAAAAATGTTTACTTCATTTTCATAGACACATATTAATGATAATTGCTTAATGCTTATGTTTATGTATTTGTTATTTATGCAGGGCGGAAAAGCCCTGGGCTTTTACTTTGTAAATGCACGGTTGATTCGATTGAATAAAGTATTGATTCGACCTCAGGGTTTTCTGATTTTAATCAACATTAGATTTTATAACAAAAGCATTGCATTCGAAATATCCAGAAATGCCTAAAAGCACATAACTTTTGAGGAAAGCTTTTTAAAGAGATGTATTTTTATTTTGAAAACTTAATGTAGCTACACTGTAAAAAGTAACTTTCTAAGATTAACAAAAAAAATAGAACTTTTTCGAAAAATTAGTAAATTTTCAAAAATTTTTGTAAATAAAAAAATAGTTTTACTAAATTTAGTATATTATCGAAAAATTCGAGAATTCTCGATTTTTTTTTTGTGAATTTACGAAAAAAGTTGCAAATTCACAACTATTTTTTATAAATTATCGAAACAAAATTGTAAATTATCAATTTTTCTTGCGGATTCACAAAAAAGAATCGAGAATACCCGAATTTTTTGTTAATATACTAATAATTTAGTAAATTTACGATTTTTTTCGAATATTACACATTTTTTCGAAAATTTACTAATTTGTCGAAAATGTTCTAATTTTTTTGTTAGTTTTCAGTGTACATTAATAAAATCAATGACAGACAATTTTTAGTACCTAAATATTTTCTTTTACAAAAAATATTAAACTTATTTGAAAAAGGTAAATAAAGTTAATTAAATTTTTTAATGAAAACAAATGCAAAAAAAGAAAAAATTATTTGACGCAACTTGTTTGAAATATAATATTTCCTTTGAAGATGAAGTACTTAGATTAATGCAAATACTTATAGTAATGAAGTTTGAAACATGGTTTGAAATTTAATTAAATTATCTTTTTTTTAAACATAATCTTCATCTGATCTTATCAAATCTTGTTGAAAATTGTTATTTATATAAAATATACAGTTTTTTCGCTATAAATAACTTTCCTATTTTGTTACAGAATTTTGAAATTTTTATAAAAAAAAAAAAACGATAGAAAATGATTATTTCACGTTTTACGTAACTGCCTGAAATTATTATGAAATAGAAAAATAAATTTTATTTTCTATATAGCTCGCTATATAGGTAATGTTGAAAACAAATTCGACCAATTTTTTCATTTTAGGAACGAATTTTGAAGTATTCAATTTCATTGGAAATTCACTGAAGTAATGCAAACCTGACGTGTAAATATTTTATTTTAAAAAAAAACTTTTCTCTGTAAAACATTATTTATTTTTTAGAAATCTTCTTCTATATAATTAAATAGACATTAGAAATTCTAATATCTTATTAAATGTGCCATAAAAAGTGTATATTATTATTATTATTTATAAAAAATAATCTTATATTTATTTATTTATTATTGCATTTATAAGAATTAATAATAAAATATCATCTGGTAATCGAGACAAATTTAGGTCAATGTTTCGTATAAAAAATATCGGTCTTAATACCTTTACATTAAAAATAAGAGTTATGATCTTGGTAAATTATTTTATTATATATTTTTTGCTTGCTCAGCAATTATATCAAGAGTTAAATGGCAGAATTCAAGAAATACAAAATTTTAATTGTTTAATTATTAAATTGATTTATGTTATTTTCAAAAATTGATTATTTTTTTAAATCCAGAATTCATTTTTTCCTAATTTATAAAAATTTAAAATTCCATGCACATACTCACACACTCACACCGAGAAATTAATAAAAATATAATTGGATATATCTGACTGAAAGGTACTTTTGCAGAATGACCTTCACTGATTGATTCCAAGTTTTAAAGATGTTTTTATATATATGAAACATGATCCCTTCCAATTTTTTAGCCCTCTAGGCGCAAAAGTGCCCAAATTAGGCCCATTTGAACTTTTTTGGAAGTTTTCATGTTTGCTAATTCTTTTTAGTAATTAATTTATAAAACCAAGTGATAAAAAAAAAATATTTTCAAGAGGTATCCCTATTTAAAATTTTTCGTTGAATTTGATTTTTTGGTCAGTTTTAGCCTATAATGTCGGCCACTGCACTAATTTGATTTTCGAAAAAGTCTACAAGTCAAAAATCTTCAAACTGGAACCAAAGAATTTAGAATTTAGAATGTACATATTTTAAGTTGGTGAAACTTTTGGCTGGATATATTAACCTAGCAAAATGTTATGAAAAAAAATTATGATTTTTCAAAAAATCATTAAAAATTTTGAAAAAATAATGAAAAATTCAGATTTCTCGGGAAAAAATACCTTGTTTAAAAAAAAAGTCATCAAAACTTATAACTAGTGAGTTTACTGAAAAGAAAGATTTTTAAAATTTATATGAATAAGAAATATAATTTTCCTAATTATTTTGACATTGTTGCTAAATTAAAAAATAAAAAAATCTTGAAAAAAATGATATTTTTAGCACATAATAAATGTTGAAATTATTAATTTTTTTATTATTCTTAAATTATCATTTGAGATAATTTTATTTTTTTGTAATTTATGATACACACAAGGACAAGACATAATAATTAAAAAAATAAATAAATAAGTAGTGAAAAAAGAAAAAAAACACGAACAGCAAAAAAATTTTATTTGACAGAGAGGTTACATCTGAAATTTGATATAAAAAAACCGTAATTACATAAAAAAGTAAATGACGTTTATAAGATTATATCTTCATTTTATAAAAAAAAGTAGTACTTGTGTATAAAAACTGTTTTTTTTTTTACAAAATAAGATTATCTATAAAATCTCTAAACCTTATTTTATATAATAAATAGGAAAAAAAGTCTTATAGAACTTGTCAATTTATAATAATGTCACATAGATAAAACTGCAAGATTACGATTTATAAAAAAGTTTTATTGTGCAATCAATTTTTTTTCTAATTTAAATGAGGAAATTTTTTTTTAAATTAAAAATCTTTATTTTTCTAATAACGGATTTGAACGGTTGTATTGCTACTATTAGTAGACCATTCCGTTATTCGATCACTGCAATTATTTATTATTATTTACTCCTTATACAACTTTATAAAGTACTTGTATATCAGGGTGTTTATTAATGTACTCATTTAATTTTGGGCTACTATTAGGAATTTACAATCACTGAAGTTATTTCTTCAAAATTTTTTGCCAAAAAAGGAAACGCAGTGAAAGAATGCGTTTTTTCTAGTTTTGTAATAGAAAAATCGAGATGCTTGAATCTAAAAAATAACGGGCATTTTAGTATAGATTGAAAAAGTAGCAACTTGATACTATGTATAAAAAAATAATTATTGTAAAATTAACTGTAAAAAAATTAATAAGCTTAAATTTTTTATACCTCCTTGTTATTAGCACAAAGAATAAGCGATAAATAATCCTTGATATTAAATGACTAGGTGTAGGTGTTTAATTGTAATAATTTTAATTCCGGAAGTATGCAAGCGTTTATTATAATTAATTGTATTCTAAATAAATTTTGTTATTCAAAACTGGAATTTTGAAAATTTACATTGTTGGCAATGCAGTATTTTGAACAATTGCTAAGAAATTCAATCGAAATAATGTAACAATGTTTTTTAAAAAAATATAACAACAAAAAAAATGCATTGCATAATAATAAAAAAATATGTGCATAATGTACAAAGAAAAAAAAATTATATTTAAAATTCTGTACCTCGTATTACATCAATTAAATTGTTTTTATAAATTGTACAAAAAAAAAAAATTACATGCATATTTTTTTGTATATACGTGAAGACGGAAATTTTTAAAATAGAAACAAAAAAATTGTTTAGATATATAATTTTATTGTGAACGATAAAAATCTTTTATTTTTTCAAAACTTTTTTTTACATATGCAATTTTTTTTAACAATATAAAAAAATGGTACATAAATAAAGAATGTAATAAAGTATAATTATTTTAATGTAATACTAATTTATAAACCAAGTCAAGCCAAAAACTAGGAACGCCAATCAAAATGATATACCAAAAATAATTTCCAAAGTAATTTAATCGTGTGGTATAATATGTAACACTTAGAATAAGAGTTTACAAGTCCATTTTGACGCATTCGTTTCGCCACAAGATTATCTTAAAGTTGACTTATGAGTCGTTAAAAATGTACATTTATTTACATATATTTAGAGTAGCATCACGTACAGAGGTGGCATTGGCATTGATAGTAAACTTGACAAGTCGATAAAAGTAATTAGTAATAGTAATAATTTTATTACGTTAAAAGTAAATAACTTCATTAGTGAATTCCAAAAATGGTGATTTTTTAATATTCTTTAATATTTCAGAATTTTCTAATTCTTTAAGAATACATTCATGTATGTTCAAAACAATATCGTTTTTGCGATTTTTTGTTATTTCATTAGCAAAAATTAAAAAATCTTCTTTGTTTACTTCATTACACCTATCTATAAAAAGATAATCAAGTTTTTCTGATTCCTTTAAAACTTTTTTTAAACCATCAGTTGTAATTCTACAACCGCTTATTATCAATTTTTTTAAATTTTCCATTTTACTAAGACCTGAGTCATCAATTTGATCCATAGACACAATGCTTAAAATTTCTAATTTGTGTAAATTTTTTATTGCTTGAAGGCCATTGTTAGTTATTCCGCAATTATACAAATCTAATTTCTTAAGATTTTTACAATTTTTTACCAAATTTTCAAAAAGTATATCTCTCCCAAAACAACCCTTCAAACTTAATTCTTCAAGACTATTATTTTCCATCATTGATATTTGTTCACAACCTATATAAGTGAAATTTCTTAAATACAATTTATATATTTTTAATTTTTTCAAAGATGAAATAAATTTTACTAATTTAAAGTAATCTTCGATAACAATAGAATTAAAAGTGCTAAATTCAAATTTGCTTAAATTGAAAAGTTTGTATAATGATTGGCTTAAATAATCTAAATTAAAATTATCACATCTTCCTATTGTTAATTATTTAATATAATCCGCGTTTAAATGAAGTAAACATTCACCAGAAAATCCTACGAAATTATATAATCGTAAAATTTTAAGTTTTTGATTATTTTTAATTAATAACCCAAGCTTATTTTCTTCATCGGGAAAATCAATCCAAATCTCTATATTTAATTCTTCAAGATGGGAGCAATTTTGAAGCGCCATAATTACATCGTTTATCTCAAAATTATTGAATGAACTTATTTTAAATATTTTTAAATCTTTCATTACTTTTATGGCATTTATAAGATTTATTGTTTTTATTTTAGGGCTCCCGCAACTTATATCCAGTGTCTCTAATAACGGTAAATTTAGCAAAAATTTTTCACTCATTGGCAGTGATAAAAATTTTAATTTTCTCAAATTGTTGTTATTATTCAATAAATCAGATACTTCGTTATCATATAACTGATCTACTTGAAATCTACGATAATAAGATGTTAAGTTCAAGAGTTTAAGAGTTAAGTTCTCCTCACCAGGAAAATCATCGTCAACCCTGTCTTGAGCCGCGAAAATTTTTATGTTTGGACAGTAAGATAATATAACATTGAAAAATTCTTCGATTTCTTCAAATTCTTTGCTTTGATAGACGTCAACTTCTTCTAAAAATTTTCCTGTTCTCTTAAGTACTTCAGTAAATTCAAATAATTCAATTTTTTTTTTAATCAGTAAAAGTCCACGTGGTCTGAAACCCCAAGATGGTGGATGCAAATTTAATTTTTTAACATTACTCCAGGAAGACTTAGATACATCATTCCATAATTTATTAACTCTCTCTATTTTAATTCTGTCTACAATAGATAAATGACGAAAAATACTTGACAAACAATCGATGTTAAGAGAATCTATTGAGGTTAGTTTTTCAACTTCAGCCACTATAAATTAATATTTATTTTATTAGGAATATAGCTATTCATTTATAATTTTATTATAAACATTTATACTCACTTTCTTATTTTTCAAAAAATATAATTATTAATTATAAAAATTAATTATTAATATAAAAATTAATATCGATACTTTAGATATATTTTTGCAAAATGCTGTTAATATATCTTGTATATAATCCGAATTTGTTATTATCATTTTAGAGCATATTTCTACTATACTAACCGATAATAAATTTATTATTTTGGCGGTTTTTATGAATTATAAATAATAATATTTTTAACCAGTCTTTTGTATCGAGAAATGAAAAATTCACATTTTTTATTTATTTTTAGCAGAAAATCAAATATTATTTTAAAAATATAAATTGTTTATACCTTGTCAGGTGAGAACTTAAAGACCATATAAATAATGAACTTACAAAATACTACAAACAATTTTTTTTTTTTAAATCTATAATAATTATTTTATTTTTTAAAATTCGCCAGTATTATCAGTGTGATGCGGTAGATAAATCGTTTAACTTTGAACACGACAATCCAAGGTTCAAAACCTTGAATACGTTCAAGTTGAGCCACCTTTTTTTCAAGAAAACTTATTCCATAATAAATAATTAAAATTTTTAATTAAAAAAAATTAGTAACTAAAAATCTGTTATCACAAAAGCATTAAAATAATTAAAAATTTATTTATGTTTAATCACAGAAAATTGCATTGTTAAATTAACATAATATGAATCAGCTTTTATAATTCATTACGAAAAGAAAAAAAAAACAATATATTTATATATCTATATCGCAAATCTTAAGCATTGGCTAAATAATAATGATAATAACCTCGTGGAAAAAAAATAAATAATAATTCTTATCGTTTTTACCTAGATATTGTTATTATTATTATTCTTATTGTTGTTTATTATATACGTGTGTATATCACTTAAAATCTTTCAACACCTTGTTAAAAGAATATAATGTGATAACAAAATTATCCATTTTTATTTTCTTATTCACGTGACAGTTTTTTAAATATTTAATACCAACAATTATTTTTTTATGATTAATTCTTTTGAAATATTTGATTTAAATGATAAATTATAATTTTTTTAAAAATTATTTTTAATACTTAATCCTTATCTGTTAAAATTAAAAATCTCCTTTATTATTCAAATTATACAGAAAATGTAGTTTTTGCAAAAGCAGATTAAAATGGTTAAATCCGATTATAATGTTTTAGTGTATAAAATTTGTTAAATTTGCAAAAAACAAAAAAAAAACTTTTGAATACATAATGAACAAAAGAGAATTGCACTTTCTCATAAAATAAAGTAAAAAGAATCTTTATTAAAAATTTTAATTTTTCTTTTCTCTTTTTCGGTTTGCTTTACATATAATTTTAATATTATAATTGCATATTATGATACTTATGATATTTTTAGATTTATTTAAAATTTTTCCTACTTCATGCATGAATGATTCCACGAACTATGCCATACTAACGAGGAAAGTTTCAATTTTTAATGTATTATCTGGCGTTAAATTTTAGGATAGCTTCGGGTATGGGAGCATGCAAACTTTTTTAAATGGCTACAGCCGACCCTTTTGAAAACAGCATATATGTATTTAAGTTCATTTTATTCAGTAGTGACTTTTTAAACAATAGAAATATGCTATTTAGGAACGTTTGCACTCGTAAAACATGGAAAATTGAACCTTTTTCAAAAGAATTTTTTTTCTTTTTTTTGACATTTAAAAGGTTCAAGAAGTCTAGAAACCTAATTTATACATGAGTTCAAAATTTTTTCAATATTCTTTCCTCAAAGGGTTAATTTATTCAAAAAAAGAATTAACATTAAACAAGTGCAACTCTTTGCAACTCTACTGCAACTCATAATAAAACTCCTTGTAGAGTTTTCAGTTGGTTCAGAGATGATAAATATTTTTAGGTATAAAAAATTTGTATTTTCATGTCGGAGAATGAGTAATTTTTTTACCATGTCTAAGAATCTTCTGTTAAACATGTTTATGAATTTTTCAGTTCACTCTGTACTTGCAGTTTTTTTGCGAAAAACTTCTTAACTGCAAACCCCTAATTTATAAGGATCCTTCCTAATTGTAACTCGAATTGTATGCCTGTATTCAATTAAATACAATGAAGATATTTTTTAATTCATTTAATGGGTGCTTCAAATTTAGTTTAAAATAAAATTTTAAAGAAAATTTGTCTCGGAGTTAACAGCAAAAATTGTAAGAAAAAAAAACAAAAGAAATGAAAAAATTAAAAGTTGCAAATGTCTTTTTACGAGTCTTTTAAATAAAACTTTTAAAAATTAAATAAAAATTATAATAATTCAACATCTCTATAAACTTTCTTTAAGGTCTTACGTACGTCCGAATCAAAATGCAAAAAAAAAGCTAAAACTTGGAGAAAGTGAAGTAAATATAATTTAATTTTACACGTATTTTTTTTTTTTATAATTGACCGCACAGTTTTTGAGTAAATAAATAAACAAAAAAAAAATTAACACAGGCTCTTATGGGGAATTTAAAAAAATGAAAAAAAAGCATTTAAAATACAAAACTTAGATATTTTTTTTAATGAGTTGATAAATAATGTCCTAATAAATAAAAAGAGACCTTAAAATTTACAATCGACCGTCATTTTTTATTGTTTTACTTAAAAAAATGTTAAAAAATGAACGTTTATTCTGCTATTGAGGTAGAGTCATTTATTATATTTTTTATATTTTTTTATTTATTTGTAAATAATTAAATAATATTGTTTAAATAATAAATAATTTATTTAATGCCAAAATTAAGTTAATAAAATTCATTTTTAAGCTTTGAATAGTAATAATTAAGTAATATTGAAAAAACTTTTTTATTTATTTGAAGTTGCAATCCTTACTTTTATACGTGTGTAAGACAAAGATGCCGATAGGTAAAATTCCTGACGTACGTAAGACCTTAATTATATTTAAATACTGACATAAAGATTTTAATTCAAATGCTTACACTATGTTTATAAAAAAAAAAAGTGACAGTGATTTTTCATTATCATTCATTATCATCGGTAATGTTTATTGTTATTTCCAAGAATAAAATGTATTCTTTTTTTTATTATGGGAATATTGAATATAATTTTTCTCATTGTACATCATAATAATGCACAATTATTTTAAAAAAATAGCATACGAGTAGAATCTTAAAATAATGCAGATTCGCAGTAATCAAGAAATAATCGCAAAAAATTACTAAAATTTATAAAATTTACTTCGAGTTATGTATTTTTAATTACTACATTTATTAGATAACAAAAATATTATAATTATTATTTAACCCAAAAAAATTGTTACATAATGTTTATTTTATTGTTTAAACAAAAGATTTTAAGTAAATTAAATAAAAGATAATGAAAGTCATAATATTATTTATTATGCTGTAGGTATTATAAATTTAATTAATTAGGAAAATGTAAAAATGTTATAAAAGCTATACTGAAAACGTAGTATAATACTAGCTGCATAGTATTAAATATCAAATTCTCTTTATATACACGCATAAAATTTCATTTTATTAAAGATTCAATCAGCCATAAATTTAATTAACTCAAATTTAATTAATATTTTTGAATATTAACGTGTTATGTTCAATATTAATTATATTTTTTACATGAATAATTTTTTTTGCAAGTGTAGACTTGGCCTGAGACTTAGAGCTGTTACTGAATTGGTATAGAGAAAATATCCAATTTTTTCAGAATTATGACAAAACAGCTTTATTTTTCTATTAATTTTTCTACTTATTCGTAAATTGAATACAGTAAAAAGCTTTAAATTTGATTTGTCGCTAGGTAAACAACTGCATGCAGAACAATATTTTATTTTAAAAACTGTAATTTTTCTAAAGAAGCTCAAAAATGCATAAAATGAAAATAATTCAAAAAATATTTTTTTAAATATTTGCAAAAAATTTCTCTGCTTATTATTTTAAATTAATACTTTTAAAATTTCTTATTTTTAATTATTTTCATTTGAAGCATAAACTTATTTTCTAAATTAATTTTTTTTACGTTTTAATTACAAAATTAAATAATTGATTAACTTTAAAAATTTTTGAGTTTCTTGAAAGAAATGTAATTTCTTGTAAAATCCTCTTTTGCAATAATTAGCAAAATAATAAGTCTTACTTCGCTGGATATCTAATCGTAGTTTTTAACTTTTTATTTTCAAAGTAATTAAAATTATGTAACTATATTTTTATTTACTTTAGTATTGTAACTGATGTATACAGAGCGTTAAAATTTCCTTTAAAACATCTTTATTAGATTAATATTTTCTTTTTAACTAATTTCCGATAAGCTTTCTTCCTTAAACTGTAACACACTATTTATATGCACTCGTGTTCATTTTCAAAATTAAAAATTTTTGTT
Organism: Anagrus nilaparvatae; assembly: GCA_022575985.1. Classification (NCBI taxonomy): domain Eukaryota; kingdom Metazoa; phylum Arthropoda; class Insecta; order Hymenoptera; family Mymaridae; genus Anagrus; species Anagrus nilaparvatae. The sequence continues at coordinate 25,157,935 of JAKSXM010000231.1, read as the reverse complement.
TTTTACTTGTAATTATTCTAACCTAAAAAGGATACTTTTAAAAATAATTTAATTCCATTTTTTTTTTGATTTCTAAAATCAACCTAATTTTTTTAGCGTTAATAGGTTTTTGTAGCGTAAAAGTGTTTAGGTCTATTTAATTTAGAATTTTCTTTAAATTTTGTCAATTTCAATAATACAATTTTAATTGGAACTTAATGAATAAAAGGTTAAATTTAGCTTACAAAAAGAATAACATAACACTTGCAAGATTCATGAAACTTGGATAATACGAAAAAAAATGTACAAAAAAAAGCAATGGGTAAGTCTTTAAAAGATTTTCAAGATTGACTAAAAGTAAATAATTTACTCAAGCACAAAGACCATGTAATTTTCTACCTCAATTTAAATTTTTTTTTACGGAATGATTATAAAATATTAAAAGCTACGTGCTCTGTTCTAGATATATTAAAAAAAAAGTCAGCAAACAATCCGAGAAATTTAAAATTATGTGCAAATAAATGTAGTAACACACATTGCAGCTACCGTTTATGTCATGCTCGGTGCATTTCTACTATTATAGTAGCAATATAAGTCTTGAGTAATCCAAACATAGGTATATGTGTCTGTTAAAGTGACTCCCTTTTCAACTGTATTTTCTATGTTCTTTTTTCTCTTGTGAATTTCTGAATAGCCTTTTTCTTTTTTGAAAGTTTTCTTCGTAAATCAGACATAATAACAAAACAAAACATCCTTTTAATATTAATATTTTCTCATATTTATTTTCGAAAGTATCTTGTTGTCTTAATTTATGACATATTTTATTTTTTAAATACTATATTAAAAATCTTATTTGTTGACAAAGGAAATTTCTCAATGTCGAAATGTCTTGAATCACTCTCAAAGATATGGTAACGAATTTGGGGTGCAATATTATCAATTTGTAAAATATCAATATTATACTTCCAATATTAAAATTAAAGTCTATCGATAATAATGTTTAGGATTCATTTCGAAGCTGATCAAAGTCAAATGGATAAACCAACACCACAAATAGTAACCAGGTCCATAACCAGATCTGGGAACCCCAGACAGATGTGTCTGGATGCCATATCTGCTTTTCAAACAAACAGAAATAAATAAACGCTGACAGTGACCATGAACCAGCAATCCAAGAGGAATTAATTGAAAAATCACTTTCTAGTCATTTATGAGATTTCACAAACTTATGTTGATAATATTCTTCATCAGAAACATGATGTCCTTGCTTTCCAGAACGATGACCTAGACGCAATGGAGTTGCATTCTCATTGCAATTAATCTACCACTGAATCTATGTGAACCGTATGTTCTTGAAGTTAGAAATAAATTTCATATTATTTTACCTTTAGCACCAGGAGTAGCAGTGTCAATGTTCCAAGGTATAGAAAATATAGAATCAACAATAACAAAACAATAAGTCTTACTTCGCTGGATATCTAATTACAGAAAATTTTAGTTGTAAAGGATATAGAGTCCTTTGTTATTATTTAATAAGAAAGCATTTGTTAAATTACTTGGATGGAAATTGTAGATATAATAAAGAAAAGTTTATATTCAAATTCAAAGATAACAGTGGTTATATGTTTAGGTTTTATAAGGGTCCAAACGGTTTCAGAAATAGAAAAAAGTCTTTAATGGAAGTGACTTTTTCTGAGAAGACATGAAACAAGATGTAGAAGACTTTATTAACCAATGCAGATTCTTGGACTATAACTTGAATAAATTAATTCGGGTTAAGACTTGACAAACCTCTTTTAATAACGGATACCGCACCTCAGGCATTTCACAAGATAACATTGATCTGGCCAGATCTTTAAAACCGCGACAAACGGCAATGTTCACATCTTGACGGCTCAATGTTTATTAATCAAGTTCACTCAGGGTTATACGATTTCGAATGGTATGGGTAAATAGCCGAACTATATTCTAAAAAAGGCTATTTGTGCAGCTGGCTGCAGTTCACGCTACATTTTTTTTACAAATTTTATCGAAATTTTATCACAGTCAAAATATATCTGATATAAGCATGTACCAAGAATCAATTTTCTAGTTTATATACCCTCAGCAAAGGAATTTAGATCTGTGACAGTATCATACATTAAGGTCTTCATTACATTCCATTTTAGCAAACTACTTGATATTTCAAATAGTGAGTCTAAAAGCCAAGGCCTTTAAAGAAAAACAAATTCTAAAGTAAAAATTTGCCATCTAAAGAATTAACTCTCGCAGATTTATTCATATAGAAAGAAAAAATTTAAATTATAACAATATGCAACCTGTATAAGGCAACAACCTGTTTCATGTTTAAAAAAAACTTTTAAGGAACAGGTAGTATGTGATTAAATAATCTCATATATAGAAAAGCATTTATATATTTTTTTTTTATCAATTCTAAATAGCATAAATAGATATGTTACGAAAGTAATAAAATATATTTGTATAGTAAAAAACTTTCGCTTCGCTATAGTCTACGATGCATGAAACATTTGCGTTATAGTATACTATAAATATATAAATTTTCTAAAACATAAACAATTAAAAATAATTACAATATATTATAGTACATCATTGTACATACTATAAATATCAGAATTTTTTATAATAATCCTTTGAGTTTCTTAAATAATTTTTTTTCCCTTTTTACACAGAATACTAGAAAATACAATAAAAGAGATTAAAATAAAATGACAATAAAAAGTACTTAGTTTTTTTTTAAAATAAAATACAGACAAAGTTGTTCTTTTGAACTTTTTTTTAAATGAAAATTCAATGCCTTTTTATTTATAAGCGATTGGAAGAAAAGGTATTCTAAGATATATGTAGGTGTGCCCATTATTCTTTTTTTTATTATTATTATTGATATATAAAATATTGCAAAATATATATAATGCTAGCAACAAATCAGCAATTTACTCAATTCAAAACGATGTTTTAAACTGCTGTTTAACCTCTCTCTTTTACATTACAGTCAATAACAATTTCCCCTTTGTATATTGTGAGTACTGAAACCATTATATATAGTTATAAAATTAAATAAATAAATTATATCTGCATCTAAATTGTACTCTTTAAAAAATAATTAATTAAAGATATGCAGTTTTTTTTTAAATCAAAATGCTCTTTTGTTAATAAATTTTTATTTTAATTAAAAGTTTGACATATATTGCTGCTATTGCTAAAAACTAAATAAAGACTCCTTTTGTAGCATATTATAAGAGACAAAATTTATCAGACAAAATTAGACATCGATCGACAAGGTTGTATTCCATGGCAATTTTCTGTGTTTAGTAAGTGGTTAGAATCAAAATGTAAGATTTTGTTAGAAAAAGTGCTTTTCGACGATGTTATATCTATTTTAATTAAAGTTATAAAGAAACCTCAGGCTGTTGTTTTGTTCTATAAATTCTATGGCAAAATTTAAATTAGGGTGATATGCATTGAAAGTATCTAGAGTGTAATTGATTTTGTACTCTGGTATACATAGGATTATATCGTCCACATATCTATAAAAAAATAGTGGAGTGTTATCAAAATGGTTGATGCATTCAGTTTCTAAATCTTTCATGACAATGTCAGCAAGTAAAGCTGATATAGCAGAACCCATTGGAGTGTCTGTATCCTGTTTGTATATAACAGAATTTAAAAAGAAATAATTGTTGTATAAATACTTGATAGCATCAACGATTTCGTTGTATGGAATTTAGCAATTATTATTGCTGTTGTATCTTCTGTCTAGACTATTGATTACCAAATCAAATGGAATAATGGTAAATAATGAATTATCTTCGACCGACAACAATTTGTGGTTATGTGAAATAAATGTACCTCTGATTTTATTGCATAGAGCAAAGCTGTTTTTTATATTTGATTTTGGTTTATTAATACAAGGGTATAAATGAAAATGTTATGGATTTCAGGGAAGTGTGGCTATTAAAGTTTGTTAGGGCAGGTTAATCAGGGATAATGGAGTTTGCGTTGGACAGAAAGAAATCATTTTATGGTATTTGGGGATAGAAGTGTGGGTTTGAGTCAACTGGTATAGGTTCTGATTGGATTTGACTAATCCTAAATCTTTCCAAGCATTTAGACAATTACTGGCATTTTTCTGTAATCTTTTTAAGATGGGGTTTTGTGTTTTTAACTACCTAGTATACCTCTTTTTGTGATATGCCTCTGCATTACTAATGTGCATACTATCGGTTTGAAAACGATAGAGACCTCCCGTAATTTGCTAATATCTCGGTCAAAAATAGTCGTAATTGATCCGGGTAAGAAAAAAATTGAGTGAAATTTATTCATGTACTCCCATACAGAAGTATAAGATTGTAAGTTTTTTTAAAAAAGAGTTACGGCAGTAAATAGGTCAAAAAACTGTGATAACCACAGGGATAACCACGGTTTTTTTTTAATGGTCATTTTCAACGGTCGATTTTTTATACTAAAAATTAATAATTTTTGATGAAAATTTAACTGCGGATTCTTTGATTCTTTCACTTCCTGGGGCCGTTGGATTTTTTAAAAAATATTAATAAAATATTGATTTATAACCCTTCAAACTTTTTTTATCAAAATCGGTTCAAATTATCGTATCGATGAGTTTTTTTTTTAATCGATAGGTATTCATCAGTAAATTGTAAATTCTGAATTTCTTGCAAGTGGGTTTGCTAGTTTGATAACAGTTTAAAAAAAATAAACGAATTTTGATGATGTTTGGGCATGCATAAAGTAGTATTGCCTTTGTCGACTGAAGTTACAATGATGTCCTCGAGTTGCTTGGGAAAAGATTTGCAGGCATAAAGTTTATTAGAAAAAGAAAAACCTCCAAATCTGTAGATGAGCTTTTTCTTCGTGTATTATTTATAGAAATACATGTAAAATTTTTTATTTATGCAGAAGACCTTGTAAATAAAAACATCATTAGAAAGGGGCTTTGAGTTAATTTAAGGGTGTCCTACTAAGAGTTATCATAGCACTTATTATATAATGGATAAGTCACAATCCAATATTCTAAACAACTTAGCCTTTTATTTAATAATTTAACTAAAAAATTGTTTTTTCCTCTAATAAATTTAGTATTTTTAGATTGAATTTAGATCACATTTCAGTTTGAACTTTCTGTTCTGAAATAATATTCATCTATTTAATTACAGCTTTTGATATTATTTAAAATTGTATTGGTTTAATAAATACTTTTCAAGTCGTTTATAAACAGTACTTGCTAGAGTTCCATTCTTTTTTTTTTTTTATATTAACTCTATACGTTATATATCACAGATTTTATTCAACTTTGTTTTTATAAGATTTTTATTTAAAAAACATAAGTGTACCACAATTCAACTATTTTCTTCAAGCGCTGTTGAAAACTCTACAGAGACTGCAGATCTCCACGACACCCCTTAAAGATAATTATTCTAAAATATAACCTGCAATCTTTCCTTCGCCTTTTTATTTTGAATAATTCAAGTTGTTATTTATTCAAGCTGCAATAATAACGAAAGCCTCATTCTCATTCCGCCACGTTAAACTATTTTTCATATTCATTCATTATAAACCTTGTTATACTATAATGAGATGGAATGTGCCATATATCTAAACTTATTATAAAAATTATAAAATTTATTACTTTATATAAAAATAATGAATCTTTTTTTAAACATCTGAGTAATAATAATAACATTTTGCAAAATTTGATCTTGATGCATCCATACGGTAAGGTGAGAGCATTAATCGAGTATAGCATAAATATACAAGAACCGGTTATAAAATTTTTTTTATAATGCTTATATTTTTCTAGTACAGTATAATATAATAAATACATAATATAATAAAATAGTATCTTTTTCACAAAAAGAGAGATGAGATGAAGCATGTAAAAAGAGAACTAGGAAATTATAGATCAGGAAATGCAATAATATATTATATTAGATATCCAAATAAAATAATGTGTCTGATAGATTTAAAAAAATATAATTTATTATTTTTTACAATAAACAAAATAAAAAAAATTTTTTTTACCTTCTTTTTATACCCATGCCATGCCATAATATCGCGTAATCACTCTTAATGTTCTATTTATCCGTTTATTTAAAAAGACGTGATTTTATTAATTTTTTTTCTAACATTTACTGATGTATTTCTTTTTATAAAAATGGGAGTTATATCAACTAAATAAAAAACAGATTGCCCGCATTTATAATGCTGATACGTCACGATGATCATGTGAAAACGTGCATTTAAATAATTTTTTTTTTGTAAAAAATGTTTGCATTTATTTTTTTACGATAAATTTTTTTCTATATATCATTGCAAAAAAATTGTATTCATAGTCATATTTTAAATATTTGTTTTTTATTTGGTTTGTTTGAGTATATTGAATTTATTTTTGATAAAAAAATGTATAATAAATCAAAAAGTAATACAAATTTTCGCATATGATAATTTTAATATTATTATTTATAAATTAATTTTTACTTTTGATTGCAACTTAATTTGTTGTTTATTAATTTTTATTAGCTTTTATTTTCCTTTGATTTTGAAAATTATATTTTTGTTAAAATATTTATTTAGTTTTTTCAACTATTATGTATTTCTTGTTTTTTAACTGTTTTACATAAATATATATTATGTTACCGTTAAATTTTGCCAGTCGTTGAAATTAGCCCTAACTGGTTAAAGTTAACTTTGACCGAACCCGTTAAAATTAGTTTTTAATAACAATTTAAAATTAATAACAATATAAAATTAAAAACTTTGGATATTAAAATAAGATGGGTAGGTAGCATAGAGGGTAGGTTAACAGATATATATATTCTTTAAAAAAATAAAATACCTTTGAATTTTGTGCCTAAGTCACGTCGTTTACCTTTCAAAAAAAAAAAAAAAAATTAAAATATTTATTAAAGCAAAGATGATAAATACTGTCATTTTCCAATTGCGTCGTGATTATTTTTGTAGATATAATACAGAAAATTGATATGATAATTTATTACTGCTCGTTATTTAAGTATCATACTCATGTGAAAATGGCTTAAACTCTTTTTTCACACACATTTTGACTTTTAACTTTCACTTTTTTATTAAAATTTTTTATTATAACGCTGTTTAATCGTCAGATTATTTCACACGATTTTCTTATTTTAGTATAAGTAATCTTTGATTATTTAAAATGAAAATTTTTCATTTCAAAAAGTTTTTTGCACAAAAAAGAAAATTTTTGAGCTTTCATAAGTTAAATAGTAATTATTTTATAGTCATACAAATATAACTTTGCTTTAAATAAATTACAAAATTCAATGAAATGAAATTCATTATTAATTGTCTTCATTAGGTCTGATCGAGGTCTGTTACTGACTGGTTCATCAGCTACACACTCACTGCTCTGATTTGAGCCACAAAATAGTTATAAGCGATTAAAATGCCAATATGCTCAAACCGAATGAATCGGAGACTTGCTTTTTGACTGATTTAATGATTGATCTTTCACTCAAACCAGTCAGCGCAGATCCACCGCATCACAATATTGACGATAACGATACTTTGATAGACATTATCCATATTGACAACTTTTGACACTACAGACAGCTATGACCTTTCACTACTTAATTTCCCCAGTAGACATGAAATTATATAAGAAACTATTGACGTGTTCTATTAAATACCACCAGATGTTAAACAGACCTACATGGCACTTAATAAAATAATAGCCCAAGAACTTAACTCACATCTAATTAAACTTGACTGGTAAGTCTTCTCAAAGCCTGAGGATATATTTGACATTGAACAAGGACTCTCTGTATTGACAGGGGATTCACCCTGGGATTGATCCCTAAAGCTAATGATGATCTTCTTGGCTTCCTACTTGATGAACTAAGCTTTTATACCGATACCCCTTGATGAAGACCCACTGTGCTTTTTAAATATTGTAAAGAATGCTCCCACAGATGATTTCATTTTTGAGAGAGTATTGGAAAATTACCCTATACTGACTGTCTCCTATTTTAATTCTCAGGCCAAAGGAGATGATGACATTCCCCTAAGCATCATTGTGAAAACATTTCCATATATGAAAGCGCTCCATCTCACTAAATTGTTCAACCTCTAATTGCCAAAAAGTATTTTTCCATCGGCTAGGTAAAAATATCGTTTCTTAGCTCTTAAAAAAGAACCAATACCTTCATCAACATATGATTTCAGACCTATAGCATTATTGTGCTTTCTGTCAAAGGTCCTTGATAAACTTGCTCATGATCAGGTAGTCAACTGTTTAAATAATTCAAAGATATTGAACCCCTTTCAAACGGGTTTCTGCAAATATCATAGCACCCAAACAGCATTAATCAAACTAGCAGATGATATTCAAATGGGCAAAGAAAACAAGCTGGCTACACTGTTAGTGCAATTTGACTTTTCAAATGCCTTTGATATCGTATCTCCATTAAAATTACTTAAAAAATTAAAGGATGCTGGTTTTTCAAAGTCATCGCTAAACTGATTTTGGTTGTATCTCAGGTGTAGATCCTTATGTGTATTATCCAAATCATGAACGTCTTCTTTTCTTGACATATATAATGGAAAGTCCCAGGTATCCGTTCTTGGACCTCTTATTTTTCTGTATATTCATGAATGATCTCAAAGACCACTTGCTAGACAACCGCGTTTTTAGATTAATGTATGACGATGACTTACAGATATATTTAAAAATCCCAGCTAATAATATTGTCGAAGGTATTTCTTGTATCTCACAATGTGTTAAAATAGTGGCCAAATGAGCAGAAAGTAACTGCCTACTGTAAACACAAAAAATACTCAGGAAATAGTTTTCGGGTCTTCCCACACTATGAAACTATTCAAAAATCTAAACATATCCAGTATTTATGTTATTATTTGTGGTGAAAAAGTTCCATTTTTTAATGAGGTAAATAGTCTTGGGTCATACTTAACAGCAGACTTTCATGGAAAGTTCATGTGCTCCAAAAAACTAAGAAAGTAAAGAGAGTTCTTTAAACCATTAAAACTTATATATTTCAACTGTTTCGCACAAGACTAATAGAATCCTTTGTAGTTCCACACTTGGACTACAGCAATATAATTCTAACTGACATCTTTAAGGAAATAATTGACCAATTGCAAAAACTTATATACAGGAGAAAATTAAATTGGATGAATAATTCAGCACGTACTGATTATTTCGCATCCTTAGTAATGTATAGGTTAGTAAGAAAGAGCATTGATGGCTCAGTCGGTAGCGCGCTCGCTCTTCAACCGACAGGTTGGAGATTCGCGTAAAGCTACGGACAAAAAATAATCGTAGTTTTTTTTCTGCAAAGATAAAATTCTAAAATTATTTCCATCAGTGCTTTAGGAGTGAGACATCCGCATAATGTTAAATTAAGGCGTAAAACCCGGCATTATGTAGATAACGCAGTCCGAAGTGCTTCCGGGGCACTTAAAGAGGCGCGGGGTTTGGGAAAAGTAGCGTACCTCCTGGGCCATAGGTACATCGCTAATAAAAAATATTCATACAAACAGATAAACAGAAACAGATAAGCAAAATCTATCTTAATAAATCTATCTTAAAAAAAAAAACAAAAAAATCAATCTTCAAAAAAATACTCACACATTACACAAACATATACACTCACACTATAAAAAATCTATCTTAATAAATAAATATTTTAAAAAATAATCTATTTTAAAATAACACAAGAGATCATAAGCAAGTTCTTAATATCTCTCACGAATAACTAACTAGCTAACTAGGCTAGTAAGAAAGAGAGAATCCCCATTTCTCTTACCAGGTGCGATTTCTAATATATATACTCTATTTGCCTTTTTTTTAATTGTTGCTACAAAAAGTTCCTGATTCAGTTTACTATCTAATACGACACTAAAGCCTTTAGCCTACTCAAAAAGGCAGTTTTCTTGATCTCATATCTACACCCGGTAGGATCATTGTATTTAAATAATTAACTTTACCAGTTATTTTTAAAAAATGGCCTTAGTTTCATAATAAGGTTTGATCGTAAAGAGGCTTTGTCCACCCTTGCTGAAACATAAAAAGTCATTCAGGATTATGAGCAGCCACATGAAAGTTCTTAGAGAAAACCTTATTTAAAGATCATCTGAATTGATCAAAATTTCAGACTAAGTTGAGCACTGAGAAACACCTAAATTAAAGTCTGAGTGGGAGGAGAAGAGCTTATCCAGAGACAACCTGAAGCTGTTTATCTTATGGATAGGATTTTATTCACAAGAAAGCATTTTTTAAGAACCCAGTTTTTTAATTTTCGGTACAAAATTTATCAAAATTTTTTCATGCAATAATATACCAAGATTCTAATTAAATATGCACATATCTCCATAATTATCTACAAAATAACCAATAAAAGTAATGTCAAATCACTTTTAATCTTTTATGAGTCTGGCTTTATTGCATTAAAAAAAATCTTGTTATAAAGAGATTTTTTGAAGACCCTGACCAGAAAAGGACGAATAATATTATAAAATTACAGCATATTATTGCAATAATATCTGCACTCTAAAAAGTAACTAAGGTTCTTTCATATCTTCTCCTCAAATAATATATGTTTTATTGCATACCAAACCCTTGCATCATAGCATTGGTTTAATATATTTGTTCAAGAATTTCATTTAATCAATACATTGGATGCTTTGTTCATTTTACAAGAAAGTTTTTCTTTGTACCTTTTAATAAGTCAACTTTATAATTATTTTATTGCTTAAAACCTTTTATTTTTCTTAGAAAATTAAATTCAGGGAATCGCACGCTTAAAATTTATTGACAATAATAATCGTTTAAAGTATTTATTAAAATACCTTCTATTCTTGACTATCGAGTAAACATTTATTGAAATTGAAATCGACAATACTTTTCTTTTTATCTGCATAGAATAAAAATAAAATGATTCAAAAGTTTTCTTTGAAAATTTGTTATTAAATTTTCTTCTCGTAAATTTCTTTATTTAGTTAAAATTCAATTTCAGAACTTTTATAAGAAAAAGAAAAAAAAAATATTTCTTGTAATACTATGTTTTAGTAAACTTATAGGGAGAGAAAACAACAACAGGAAGTTCGTTAAAAGTTGAAATTTAACGTCGGAGGATGCAAATAGAACAATTGAAGCGTAGGCTTATATGCATAAAGATGCATGCCTCGTAATGACGTGTATTCATCAGGTTTTGTCTGATACAGCGAATTATAAATTCTTCTTTACATATTAAATTATTTATATACAGAAGATGTGTGAATTTTAAAATATGTTTTCTTGTATTAAAGGTTTGCATGTACCATTATGCTTGTGAACATATTTGCTTTCTATTATAATTTGTATTTAAATTTTATAATATTTGCCTATATGTACTATAAAGTTTACTTTATTTATTAATTAAAGTTTGCATAGATGCATACTAAAATATTTTAATTTAACAGAACTGAGCTAGAAATTAAATAAGTTTATGAAATTAAATAAGTTTTATTTTTGATCATTTGAATAAACATAAAATATCTGTAGAATTTAAACCAGGATTTAAACCAACCCGACAGTAATTATGCACCTGTTAACATAAAAAAGTTTAAACCAAAATTATCCTTATTGCATCATAAAATAAATTTTTTAAACTTTTTTGTATTGATCATACAAAATTTTATAATAACATAAAAAGATCCTGCATGTATAAATGCAGAGTTACGCGGGAACAGCTAAAATATCTCAAAAGTAGGGTCTATATAGTGAGTGTACTCTATTTTTATTTGCAAAATGGAGAATTATTATTATTAGTATTATTAAAGTAAAATTTTTTGAGGAAAACTAGAAAATCTTTTTTGGATAATGGTGCAGCAGGAAACGTATAAGAATTAAAATGAATATAATGATGTTTTTCTCAAACCCAAATTGTATTTTTTGGCATATAAAAATCATTTAATTAAAGTATATTTCTGTATCAATAATTAGTCAAGTAAATACGAATATTTTTTTTTAACAACTTGATTTTATATAATTTAATTTAATCAATTTTAGCTTTAATAAATATCCAATATACAGTTTATTTCCTAACTTTTCAATAATTTGATTTTAAATTTTCCTTTTTACTTATTTTTCCAATTAATTAATTAAAATCATAAAAGAAAAAATTGGAAAAAAAAAGTTTAATACTAATTAACTTATTACATGAAAAATGAATTAAAAAAAACTTTATCCAAGTCAATGACCATTCAACACGTGATTTATAATTAATATATAAATAATTATTATATTTTAATTACATTATTATTGTTATTATGTAAATTGGGCGAAAGTTACTTTTATAAAAAAATTTATTTTTCTTCTTTTATTTCATGTAAATTACAGAGTAAATTGTTATTAAGCATTATATACTCTGCTTTAATTAGAAAATTCTATATTACTATTATGATACTACTCGGGTTATAAACAAAATTAAGTTTTATAATGAAAGTTTTTTTTTTAAGATTTAATGTTCCAGAAATATTAATGCAAGCTATTAATTATATGCGTAATTATTAAGAATCATACACTTTTTCACACAAATATTATAAAAACGCAAAAAAATATTCAAATTTTTATTTTAAAACTAGTTTTTTTTTTAAATGTCGATGAGATCATTTGAATATTTCATTTCATCAATGATCTCATTTGTTTCTTTTTATTATTAATGAATATTTTTTATTTGCATTTAATATTTGTTATTTTTAAGTCTTTTTAGAATCTACTTTAGTCGCTGATATAGATTTTTTTTTTTTTAAATAAAACAGTTTTTTAATATCTGATTAGCTAAAATATTTAAAAGATTTTATTACTATCTCGATTAATATTATTACTATTATTATTATCATTAGGGGTGTGCGGTTACCCGAATTTTCGGGTACCCGCCCGAAAGACCGATTTTATTTTTTTCGGGTCGGGTCGGGTCGGTCTTCGGTTATACCCGAAAATGCGTTTTTTTGAATTTTTATCGTTGAAACGCGTTCAAAACTGTCTAAAAAAATTTTTTTTAGGTGTATTTTATTATTATAAATTTTTTGAGACCTCTGGAATCCCGATGTAAAGTCACGTTCTTCTTATAATAATTTCTAAGTGAATTCCAAAAACTGACGCGGGTTGGCAAGTGGAGGAGGGGATTACCGACCGATTAATTTGGGATAATTTGGGAATAGGTTTAATTATTTTTTATCATTAAAAACATAGCATATAAAATGTTTTAAAAAATGCAAATTTATTTATTTAATTTACATAAAAAAATAAATAATAACTTAAAGTTAATAAAAATTATCCTTTTTTTAGCAAGTCATTTTTTGACCCTTTTATTCTCATTTTTAAGAGCGAATGGAAATTTTCCGCAAAAAGTATGATAGAATCGTAATGCCAGGGAAATTTCCCACGTAAAAACTATACCTTCAGATCCCTGAAGCTTTTCGGGTATAACCGAAGACCGACCCGACCCAACCCGAAAAAATCCAAGACCGCCCGAAGCTTCGGGTCGGGTAACCGCACACCCCTAATTATCATCTTTATTTGACATCACAAAAAATAAAAAAAAATTTCTGTTGCCAATCTGTGAAAATTTTAATTTTTTCAAATTCTTGCCTTTGGCTTTTAACTATATTATACTACATCAATCTGTTAGGGATGAGCGAGTACCAGATCTAAAATTTTTGATTCAACTTTTCAGTGAAAAGTTTTGGTTGTAGCTAATTACTTATAAAAAAATGTTCTGGATTCGTTAAAATTTATAAAAATTAACTATAACTCGTTACTGACGGACTGAATTTAAAAATTTTATATGCGTATACCTAAAATTTAATGCTCTTCAACATTAGACAAGCAGAATTTTTATCCAAATTGCCCTGGTCTGGAAAAAGTAACTTTCACTACCCGAAAAATTCTGGAAAAATTAACAATGTTCATCACATCATATTTGTTTAAACAAATAAATAATTCTAGTTTGTTTTCATTTTTTTATAAAAAAATACGCAAAATATCGGCTCTTTTAATGAAAAATTATTACCAGCAAATGAATAATATAAAAAAGTTTAAAAATATGCTAAGCAGGTATCCCAGACATCACGAAACTGCCTCCAAGAACTAACCTTTTGAAAAACTTTCTATAATTATGACAAGCACAAAAATCTACAAGTATAACTTACATAATCGTGATATTTGACCATAACAAAAAACTAATATTTTCAATAGAATAAATTATCAGCGAAAAAAAATTAATTATTAAAAACCTGTAGTCGAGTGCATATGAAATTTATATAATAATAATTACGAAATCAAAATGAATTAATTTTAAAACATAATTTATTATAATATATTATGTTGTAATAAATTTGAAGTAAAAATAAATTTTTTTTTGTATTCAGTCTTTAATTACGAGCTTTAATTTTTATCAAGATTTCCGTAATCCTAATTATTTTTTTATTTTTTTAAAATACTGCAGTAAGTTAAAAAATTTTATTTCCGATATTTTATTATATAAATAATAATTGTTTCTTTTTTTAATGTTCTTGTAAATAATATTAATAAATAAAAGTATAATTTATTATTTAATTGTAATTACATAACCTTAAAATTTTTTATGTTCAAGTAAAAAAAGTTACTTTGAAACACTTTGAAAATGGGTTGACTCGTAAGGATTGCTGTTATAAAAACACAGTTAAAAATGTAATTTATTTTTAAAAATAATTTTTTTTTAAGTAAAAAATAATACAAAAAAATATTTAAAATTAAATACTATATTTTAGTGAAACACATTTCCGGTAATTTTCTTTTTAAAGTGTATAACTTTGTAAAAAAATTACAAAACCGCAACGTCAAAACAACAATAAGAGCAGACAAAAAACACAAATTTTTAGAAAAAAAATGGCAATTTTTTAAAAATTATTAAAATTATTATTTATATTAATAGGACTCTTCTATTTTATTATTTGAAAAAAAAATAAAATATAACAGGCAAGAAAAAAAATTAACAATAAAAACGACACAATTGAATTGAAAAAAGAAAAAAAAACCTAAAGTGTATTTAAGAATACGGAGGCGACTCGTTGTTTAGTTAAAGTCTTTTTAATGCTATTTCCGCATGTAATGTAAAGAAGAAAACTTTTAAAGGGATTTTAGCGTAATTATCCCATACCACTGCACTGACATTTCATTTTATTTTTTTATTTTATTACTGCGGCTTCTCGCTTGCATAAACATACGTACGTATAATAATATTCAATAATATTTCTATTTCTCGAAGACAACGACCAGAGTCAAATGCATTACTTACAAATAATAAAACTAAAGACAATAACAACAAAAATTTATTATTTTTTGCATCTGTTGAAATTTTAATTAAAATACACAGAAATGGTATATTATACTTCAAGGGCGTATAAAATTTTTAACTAGCGTGCAGATTACGAGTCCATAGTTCCTGAAAATGGCTCAAATATACGTCAATTTTTTATATGTAATTTAGGCTGTGTGTACTTAGTATAGTGCTATATAATTAAAGCAGCCGAGATTCAAAAAAATTAATCCAGTCTAGACTCAAGCCTAGAAAGGACTTTTAACTAATTCAAAATTGTTTTAATTATCGTTAGTGCTATTTAAGAAAATTTCTAGATTCTTTAGTATTCAGAAAACAAAAGCATGCACGAAAACATGATCAGTGTATCATGAATTAATTATTTTTTACAAATTAGTTTATCAAGATTATGATGAACGAAAAGCTAGGGTCCTCTGAAAACTAGATTTTGCATATCCCAAACGCACGATTGTTTATCTAAAAGCGACTGTATTATTTTCAATTTATATTGTTTACGCTATACACACTGTAAAAAGTAACTTCCTTATATTAGCAAAAAAAATTAGAACATTTTCGAAAAATTAGTAAAGTTTCGAAAAAATTTGTAAATATTCGAAAAAAATCGTAAATTAACTAAATTTAGTATCTTAACAAAAAATTCCAGTATTCTCGATTTTTTTTTGTGAATTCGCAGGAAAAATTGATAATTTACAATTTTTTTTATTTACAACTTTTAATTTACAACTTTTTTCGTAAATACACAAAAAGAAATCGAGAATTCTCGAATTTTTCGATAATATACTAAATTTAGTAAATTTCCGATTTTTAAAAAATGAAAAAATTCTATTATTTTTGTTAATCTAAGAAAGTTACTTTTTACAGTGCAGTATTAGGACCATAATGAGGCCTTTCTGAAAATTATTTGTTAATTTTTTTTTATCATGAGGCTAAAATATGCCAAAAAAATTTCCAAAAAATTTATCCAGTTCATAAAACAAAGTTTAAATTATGAATATTAAATAAAAATACTAGATTTCTGAGCTAATTATTTGCTTCATTTTTTCAATAAATTGCCCACGTTTCGAAGACTTTCAGTCTTCATTATCAAGGCTTATTAAGTATTTTTAAGTAAAGAATATATAATATTCTTCACTGAGTAACGATCTTATACTCTGTCACTAGCTGAAAATTATGATTGATAATAGGTCTTGAACCCTCTTCAGTACTAAAATAGTACACAAAATACTAATACTAAAATGCTAGATTCTATTCGTGTGACTCCATAAGAAACAATACCTTTTTAAACATATTTCTGTAATTAATAATTAAAAATTTACTCTCTCTCGACTCCTTTAAAACTCTGAATGTATTTGCAGTGAAACATGATTTTTTTAAATAACAGAAATAGACATAAATAGAAGTAAATGCAAACTGCGAATCCAACTTTTGCTGGTATTAAATAAAAACCTTGGAATAAACTTTTAGTAATTTATTGGTTATTTACACCCAAAATTTTTATTTAGCTAAAAACAATTGAAAGTTTTTGGGGTAAATAGTGCTGACCTATAATTATTCGCTAAATTGGGGCTAAACTTATACTGGCAAATATCCTGTCTTTATCGCAACCACTGAAGATAAAACGAAAAAAAATTTATTGAGAAAATGATACCCACAACTATAAACGATTCCACTAAGTGAAAATTAACATCCTAGTTTCCGAATAATGATTTTTATATTTGTTAAAAGTAAAAAAACAAAAAAAGCAAAATCATCCAGGATGAAAAAAAAATTGATGATAACCTTGATGATGATTTTCGCCGAGTCACACATTTAATTCTTAATCCGTTATATATATTGAAACATGTTTATTTAGTATATATAATTATAAATTATTTTTGCAATAAAAAAAAAACAATTTCCTGAATAATTTTGTTTATTTATTTATATTTGTTATAAATAAAAAAAGGTTTATAATTTCGTTACGCATCGAATCTCGACCGGCTACAGTAATATAGCATCAGGACAGCGTGAAAAAAAAACGTTCCGCTGTTATGGAACTTGAAACTAACAATAATAAAAAAATAATAATAATAAGAGAAAGAATAAAAAAAAATTAAGATGACTCATCTTTTACATGCAAGTGACTAAAAACTTTCTAACATAATGCAAAAAAAATTTTATTTATGCACAAAGAATCACAAAAGAGGATACTTTACGAAAAAACAAGCTTTTTCAACAATTTTTACAACTTACATACTTTATTACTACAACAAATATAAACTTGTACGTAAGTGTACTTTTGTATTATTTATGTTCATTTTTTTTTTTTTATAAGTATAAAAAGATCGTTTTTCCTGCTAAAATTTGATACTTACGTTTTATATAAAAAAATTTTACATTTTTAGACATCCTTTAACATTTTTGTAAATTTAATGACCTACATTAAAATTAGCACATAATGTAAATATGAAAAAAAATATTTTTTTCATTTTTTTTTAATTCTCTTTAAGTTAATATCGTTACTCGGACAAAAAAAGCAAGTAAAAGTCGAGGTAAAAGTTAGGTTTGGCCAGCCTTAGCCTAGTTTCATTTTTTATTCAGATTTCAATGATTTGCTGATATATTATATTAACTCAACGTAGCAATTTTTTATCCATTTACCTAGCCTGGAGAAAAAATTTCAGATCTGACCAGATCTAGACTGAATCAAATTATTTCAGATTTGATTTTTATTCACGATTTAAGTTAAAACAAACAAATACTTATCAAATTTAATTAAAATTAAACGCCATCCAATATTTTTTATTAAAATATCTTACTAGCTTTGATTTTTTTTTTATATGAGTTGCAATGATAGATATGGGTCAATATTTGTTAACTGTATATACACTGTAAAAAGTAACTTCTTTATAAAAATGTTTCAAAAAAAATCGTAAATTTTTCTAAAAGTATATTAACAAAAAATTCGAATATTCTCGATTTTTTTTTATGAATTCGCAAGAAAAATTGATAATTTACAATTTTTTTTCAAAAATTTACAAGAAATAGTTGTGAATCGTCATCTTCTTTCGTAAATTCACAAATAAAAATCGAGGATTCTCGAATTTTTCGATAGTAATACTAAATTTAGAAAATTTACGATTTTCATTGAATATATTCCAATTTTTTTTGTAACTTGGGGAATTCTTTATCACGTCAAATGATTACAAATGACTTGAAACGTAAAGAAAATTAAAAAAAAAATGTTTTTCCCGCTTACTTGGGATTTGCGTATATCGTGCGTATGTTGAGATTTGAGAAGTTTTTTAAAAAAAGAAAAGTATTCTTTATTTTTTTTACTTTCTTTACGTTTCAAGTCAGTTGCAATGTTTGCGAAAAAAATTCTGAAAAAAAATCGATTCTGGGAAGACATTTTGATAAAAGTGGATGGATTATTCGATTTAAATTTAATTAAATTTGTTAAACATTTGTCAGTTTTAACTCATGTCGGAAATAAAAAGCAAATATAGAACCATCTAAGTAAGTCTGATTTCATCTGTTCAAACCTGAATTTTTTTTTCCCGGGCTAGGTAAATGCCAAACAATGTCAAATTATATTTGGCTTATATTGCAGAATAAAATTGGCAAACAATTTAACCACTTAATAATAATTAATGTTACTGAACGTGAACTGAAATTTGAGCTTTCGGGTTGGATATAATCACACACCACTACACAACACTAATTTAAAACAAAATTAAAGACATGCAAATCTTATAAATAAAGTTACTCGTAAAGTTACTTCAAGAAAATTGAATTTTAACTTTTGCAAGAAATTTTGTAACCCTATAGGTCAATTCATAACTTACTCAATTTAATTTTATTTTCAATATAATTTATTAGAAATTAAAGAGAGCATCTTCTGAAGATTAATCACTTATTACAGTAATAAAAGTAAAATTAAAATGTATTAACGAACTATTGGTTCCAATTTCAGTGTTGATCATTAAAATTTGCAAACTTTCATAAATTAGGGTAGTACTGTATTTAAATTACTTGTTAAATTATATACATATATAATAATTATGTAATACCTACCGCTTAAGCCAAACCACAATAGACTTTTTTTAATAAATTTTTTTACTATTTTTTTATTTGGATATACCTAGGTTACGTATCTTTATTTTTTATGCGTGTTTTTATAACATTTTTTTATAGACGCCGTGATGTAAACATAACATATTGTATTAAAAATGATAAAAAAATAAATAATAAAAAATTATGTCTGTGTGTAAATTTATCTTTAATATTATACGTGGTTTTAGTTTGTTTTTAGTCGGTTATTGTCTGACACTAATGTAATAAAGTTATTTAAATTATTTATTTTTATAGATATGATGCTGATACGGAGAGGGCGTGAGATTGTGACCACTGAATTTCAGTTAAATTCGAGTTTTTATTTTTTAAGATTTTATTTACAAACTTCAGCTTAGATTTTGAAAAACCTTTCTTTGCAAATAAACTGTTTGAGGCTTAAAGACAAGATAAAAAAATTACTTTTTCTTTTTTATGGGAATTCCTCGTGAATCATCTCAAAAAGTATGATATTATAATAAACATCCAGATGAACTACTCAAGCTGAATAATTGCGGTTGTAAAGGCATTCTGGGATTTACTGTTTTCTTTGTTTAATTTTACGTTGGAGTTTAAACTTTTAAATTATTTCTAAATATTAATCTTTTTCTTTTATGGATTTGCTCGGGATTTGCCTTAACTTTTAAAATAATTTGGGACAATTTTATAAAAATTAGTTCAATGTTTATTTTTTATTAAGGGTTATTATTTATTTATTATTTTTTCCAAGATTTTTTCATCATTTTTTATGTAAAGTAGTAACATCTATTTTCAAAAGTATTCAACCATTTAGTGCGACTCTGTAATTTTATGACCTATACCCTTGCTTAATTTTATACCATATTTTTCTTTAAAATTTTAAGACTATCTGATAATACATATTATTATTAGCGCAGTAAAAAAAAATTTAATTACAATCATTAAAAAAAAAATGATGATTACAAGTTAATCCATATTAAAGTATAATAATAATAATAGTAATATATAATTAAATAAAAAATAGAATAAAAATAAATAAAGGAATAAAAAAATTATATAAATTATTCTGATTAAAAAACTAAATATTTTGTAATTATATGAGGCAATTCAATAAGTTTTATAAAACATATTTTATTATCATTCTTATCAATTGTTATTTTTCTTAAAATTAAAAATTTACAATCACGTCTCGATTGTTAATCAGGTGTGATAATACAAATTTTTTCAATTTAATAATTCAAAATTATTTCTACGCCTTAGTTGGTAAAATAAAAAAATGGCACAATATAATCAAGCGGGCAAATAAAATTTATTGCATAAAAAAAGAGTAAAAAATACAACGAGAAAGTTGCTTTTTGCGGCTATTCAATGTAACGCACGCCGCGTGAATATTTCCGACCATCGATTCCAAATGCACAACACAAAAAAAAATTTATTAAAAGGAGCAATCACTTTTTGCTCTACTTTCTTTCAAAAAATTTTTTATTCACGAATAAAAAGTTTTAAATTAAAAAAAAAAGTTATTTCAGTAGTTTTTTTTAATGTTATTTTGAATTATTGTCAATTTAAATTCTACTACTGTGTATTACTCATCAAAATCAATACGAATTATCTTTATTGATTATTAACGCATGCTTCAAAGTATTCGATTTATGTGCTGGATTATTATGCAAAGGTAAGATAAATATCAAATATTGAAAAATTAAATTGATTTTTTCGTAACATAATATGGATTTTCCTTTCTTTAGCCGTAATAAAAAACAACCATTTTAAATAAATTGATCTAATTTTTTGTTTATAAATTTTTTAATACTCACGTCAAAGAGTTATTAGGTGTAGATTTCTCGATGACTTGTGAGTTGTCGATTTTTTGTTTGTTTTTTTTTCTTGTTGTTGAACTCTCTAAAAAATTCTCGATTCGAGCGCCTCTTGGTATCGGTAAGATTTTTGTAAAATTCCAACCAAAAAATTCTTCTGTCGATTTGATACTAGCAAACAATTAGTAATTAGGTATTTTTATATTTATTTTATTCACTCAAACACGAATTCATAATTACTTTTTTTTTATTCAATTATCGCATTTCCAAGAATTTATTTTAAATACCTATAATTACACACATAAATTTTTTTATTTTTAAATATTTAAAGCACTCTTTATTACAATAAAAATGTGTTTTTTATATAAAATCACGTGGGGTTTTTTTAAAAGAATTTTTTAATAGGTAAACTTTTGTTGTTGTTATCATATTTAATTGTATTGTACCCATGACGACGATGCACATTTTTTATATTTACATCATATAACAATGCATCGATGGCGTTTATAATTCTTTAAAAAATTTACTTTTTTAATATAATCAATTATTTCACTGAGAAAAAATCTTATGAGAACAGTAATTTTCACTTTTTATTATCGAACAATAGCATAGTTTCTTTTTCTTTCTAATAAAATCTTTGCACAAAACTTAAAATTACTTTAAAAAAAAAAAAACTAAAATTTTTTATGATTTTGCAATTGATTTAAAAATTTATTAAACATTAATTAACAAATTTTGAACTATCGTGATTCCACGTCGAGCACGATGAATGAACTGATGACGCGCGGTAAAGTATACATGAGAAACCACGCGAGTTAAAAATCGAAAAGTAAAGAGAAGGGATACGTTACTAGTGTACCTTTTCAAATAGGTGAAAGTGAAATAAAAGGATCGCGCATGCGTATTTAAAAAAAACCGAAAATCGTCTGCTGTATAAAATCATTTCGGAGCAATAGAGCGATTTCAATGCAAATTTCTTTCTTGCATACTCTTCTTGTATTAAAAAAAATATTGTAGTATGTATTCAAATTTTTGTTCAAAGTCAAATAAATGAAATCAGTGGATTTGAATATTACATTGAAAAATATTTCAAAAAGACATTTAAAAAAATAAAATAGTCAAAGTCAAAAGAAAGAAGAATTTTTAATTAAAGCTTTTAGTCCTGTCGCCAGCCATATTATTTAATGCCATAAAAGCTCCATGGAAAAAAATGGGTGGTTTATGTATATGTTTTATGACCCGCTAAACACGAATCCGGGGTATATTTCGCAAAATTCGAAGTCGATTTTTTGTTATTAACAAATTATTGCAAAATCGGCCAATATTTTTATGGTATTTTAGGATTTTATGGCATTAAATAACATTGCTGGCGACAGGACTATTTTTGTTTACTCAAATAGAATTACAAAACTTAACATTTTGTTCAAGGATTTTGTTTCACATAATTATAACGAGTATAATTTAATATAAATATTATTTCTAATGTTAAAATACTGAATTTTTTTTTATTTTAAAGAAGAATTTAACGCGTAATGCCCATTTTTTTATTTTTAAAAACTCCTGTGTAATTTTTGGTTAAAAATTTAGAGTAATTATTTTATTTATTATAATTAAATGTCACTAATGAAGATCAAAAATATTAAAATTAAAAAGCTATGTAATTAATTAATTGCGCCAATTTAAAAATAAACCTACTGCAGCTTTCGAAACTCGACAACAATAAAAACAGGTGGCGCTAGCTTCCAATACAAAACTGATACAAAATACATTTATCTCGCTTTAAATTTCCATGTTAAAGTTAAATCCAGTTATATAGGTAAATCGTTGTTGCTCTACCTGGAGTATGAGATCTCGGGGTTATTCTGGATGAAGAGTGGACTTTTGGTCTACACGTTGGCCATGTAATAGTAAAAACAAATAAAATTTTGTGCTTTATTAAGAGAGTTACCTATGATTTTAATTTAGCCGCATGTCTTGGATATACTTATTCAAAGCTTTATTTAATTTTACCTTACATTAATTACTATGTTCTTCTATTTGACAATCCTTATACTATTAACTCGTGTAACAAACTTAATTCAATTACAAGAAAATTTTTTAGATACGCTGCTTATAAAATGGGACAAGCTATGAACTTAAGCTTATTTTGCTTATTTATTTTAATTTGATGGCTATTTGTATGAATGGATATCAAAAATGTTAAATTTAGATACTATTGAATCCCATAATTTTGTTAATGATATGTTTTTTGCATATTCTATCATTTCAACTATTAATACGGTTGATAACAATTTTAATTTCTTAGGAAACCCTCTGATAATTTAAAATACTCTAGGTCTAGTATAAATGAATCTCGACCAAAGTCAAACCTGTTATATATTATGCACAATTAGATAGGATTCGTAGAGAATAAAACTTGGATCCTGATTTACTAATTCCCTCTCATCTCTTGATGCTGTTGAGTTTGGAAATATGGCTAGAGCAAAGTATATCTTAATAAACCTTTATTCCATAATTACCTGATGTTGTGTTTTTCAGTATAATTATCTACTCAATTTAATTATTCTGCAAATTGCTGCAATCTTAATTTGGTAAATTATACCTTTTTTGATATAATTTAATATGTTCCTCGTGATTTAAATTTTTGTTCCTCAATGAGGAACCACTGTGATGGGTCAAATTTTGATTTTTGATTTTTTGGCATATAAGCACGTTTTGGAACCTCAGGAAGCTAAAAAACCGGTTTTTAAAAAAAGTCTGGTCTCACAACCATTATGGAATTAAGACCTAATTTTTTTTTCAAATATTTTTTTACCAAAAAATCTCGAGGTACTTTTTTTTTTTTAATTTGGATGAAATACCTAATTTATTTCCATGAAAGTACTTATATTTGAAAATATAGTTTTTACTCGATATCTCGAATCTGATAATTAATTTTTTGAAAATTTTTTTCCCAAAATTTTTTTCATGAAAAAATACAAAAAACAACAATTTTTTTTTCTCTTTGGGCGAAGTACCTCATTTATTTCTGAGAGAACTAGTTTTAGAAAGTTTGTTTATAGTCATTTTTTGGATCTGATACCGAATTTTTTCAAAATTTTTTTCTCAAAATAAAAAAAGCAAAAAAATTTTAAAAACTGCAAAATTTTTTTTTTTTGTGTAATACTTCATTTAGTTCCATGAAAGTACTTATATTTGAAAATATGGTTTTTACTCGATATCTAGAATCTGATAATTAATTTTTTGAAAATTTGTTCTAAAATTTTTGATCAATAAAAAAAAACTTTTAAAAGTTAATAGAAATGTATGTATGATTGTAATGTATGAATGTATGTAAATGTATGCATGCTTATAATTGGTGATATCTGTGGCACATTGAAGTATTAAGTTCATTGTTTGAGGAACCTTAGTACCAGCTAGTTGGCAGGGTATTTTTATGTTTTAAATATTTACTGAACCAAGTTTGGGTAACCCGTGGAAATATTAAAATTGTTAGTTTATCCATATATTACGTAAGGCGAAAAAAAGGGAGGGAGGCTTTTAATTTTCTTATTTTTTCTGACTCAGGAAGGTACGAGGTTTGAAAGTAATAACATTATGTTATTATTGATTTTTTTTAATTTAAAATTTAATCTATTGACTTTTTCAAAAAATATAACAGACAGCTTTGGCAAAAACTGCATTATAATGACCTTTAAAATATAAAGAAAAGTTATTTAAAAATAGTTTTAACAATAGGTATTACTTTAAAATAGACAAGGGTGGTTAAAAATTAAAATTTAAAATAATATTCTATTGTCTAAAGATACAAGCTTCAAAAATTTTGTAAGAATTCCCATTATGAGTATATTTAAGGGTTTTAATAACTGAATGAAAAGGAAAAATTCTTTTTTAATTAATTTATTAAATACATATATAAAATTTTATGACATTGAATTTTAGTTTAAATTTTTTATTAGTTTATAATTTAAAATTTTCTATAAATTCTAAAAGTGGTTCGGAGTTTTATTATTTCTTTGTAAAACACATTTTCATGTTTAAAAAAAGCACGATAAATGAGTAAGATCTTACAAAAGGGGGAAGGAGGGGGTTTAAGTGAAATTCTTATTTTCTCTTAAAAAAGGGGTAGTGGGGGTAAAAAAATCCAAAAATTGTCTTACGTAATATATTGAGAAATGCGTTACGCATACTGATCAGCAGCCGGACTGACAATTATGTTGGACTCAGCTTACCTTGTATTTACCCACTAAAACTCCACTCCCTTCCTACCTTTTGCGAGCCTATCCTATTTTTATTCGTGAATCCTGTCTTTTGACTTGCATCCAGTGACTCGCCAGTCTGGTTAAGGACTCCGTCATTCCATTCGATTCAAATTCCATCACTTTTGTGTGCTGTCATCTTCAATAAAATGTATGTTAGCTAAAAAATATATGCCATTTCCCAATATCGTCAAAAAAGAAGGTCAATAAATAAATACATAAGTAAATTATAACAAATAAATAAATAATTAGTTAAATAAAATAAATAAATATTACCCTACCATCTACGATTAATTTCGGTATCAAGAAAAAGTGCAGTCATGATTATATATTCGTGATTATTATATTAGTGCAACTACACCTGCAGTCATCCAGACAGACGCAATACGTCTCAATATTAGCCTCTACCTTGAATTCAACCTGCATTTTAACGTTAACGTCAGGTTTTTTGGTGCGAATTATGTACTTCACATACTGGCTAATTTCCTAGTAACAGGCTAACCACATTCTCAAGTGTGATTTGGCCAATACTTGTTTCTAGTTGAAACTTTTTAGCAACCCATCGGTCACATTTGAAGAATGTGTGTTCCGACGTGTCTTTTTTGCCAAGACAGTATATACATTCAGCACTGTTCATCTTCTGGATCCGAAACAGGTAGGAGAAAAAAAGCCCATGTCCACTTAAGAATTGGGTGAAAAAATAATTAATGTCCCTGTGCCCTCTAGTTATTCAAGGTGATATCTCTTATCAACCTCTTGGTTCATTTGCTCTGCGAGTGGTCGGCCCAACGGTCCTGCCACTCACTTAGGCTGATCTGGCGCGAAGTAGCCTTTGCGAGGTGAATGTCTTCCCTCTCTTTCTTCAGATAGATATACTGTCTCTCAAGAGCTAGCAGATCTACCGGGATTACCCCATAGAGGTATAGCGATGACTAGATGGCGATGGCTGCCTCCAACGACACTGTGCGATAGGTACAGAAGATTCGTAGGGCTCTTTGTCTCTAGAATCTCGTCAGCTTAGACGAATAAGTGACCTTCCTTATTCAGGCGGCCCATACTTCTGCACCATACAGGAGTATGGAGTGGACGACTTAAACCCGTACGTGTTCCTCATCATCCTACTTAACGCAATAGTAAACCTGGCGGGTAACCATAAAGGATTAATAATTTTTAATATTTATACGTTCATTTTTATTAAATTAATTAATTAATTATTTTAAACGACCTTGACGAACAAAGAAATCCTTAGATTCGAAAACTCACATTTTTGATACGTGGAATCTAAATGACTTCACTTTTTTTATTTTAACGTATCAAGTAGTTTTCTTATTTTTAACCTTAACAAATTTGTTTTTGATTAAATATTTTTTAAAAATCTAATTTTTGCAAATTAAATTTTTAAGTAATGAATTATTGATGTTAGAAATAATATTTTTTATGAAAAAACATGGATTAATAATTGTTATTTGTATGTTATTTTTATTTTTATTTGGTAACCGTACCCTCCTAACCCTTCCTTCTCCGTGCTTCTTAGAATCTGTGCCATAAAGGTCAGCTTCGTGTCCAACAGCATT
Source organism: Anagrus nilaparvatae (assembly GCA_022575985.1). NCBI lineage: Eukaryota > Metazoa > Arthropoda > Insecta > Hymenoptera > Mymaridae > Anagrus > Anagrus nilaparvatae. Next base: position 25,130,843 of record JAKSXM010000231.1, on the reverse strand, counting down.
CCCAAGTACTTTAAGTTTTCCTTCGTTTCTATCCTATCCTGCCCAAAACGTATATTGGGATGATGGTCTCGATACACTTACGGGTGAATAGGGCAATCACAGTCTTTGCCGTCACAAGCTTTAGGCCGTGGTCTTCCATCCAGTAATTAACTCCATGCATTGTCTGGTTCAGTTTATCCTCAGCAATTTTTACATCTTTTGCCGTGATGACTAGGGCCTGATCGTCCATATCCGACAGTAAAAGTATCCTCCGGCATTGTAAGGGAAGTACCTAATTGTACATAATATTCCATAGATCCAGTCCAAGGGCGGAACTTTGAACTGCTCCCTGCAATTACTATCCTCAATCTTGTTCCTTGCGCAGTCTCAAAGATTATTCCTCGATCGCTCTGGTATACCCGTAGGGATTTTGGCACCTCTGGAAGTTCCTTAGCCCCTCCATGAAATCTTTCCATCTTGCTAAGTTAAAGGCATTCTTCACATTGAGGGTCACTAATAGAGTGATTTTTCTCGAATAGTGATCACCTGTCTGTGCGTTCTTGTTGACTTGGACGATACTGCTTATGACATCGATTGTTGACTTCCCTTGGCGAAATCCGTATTATCGGGGAGAGAGATCTCCTCAATATCCTTGGCTGTAGCATCTTCTCCTAGTTTTTTACGGCTGTGTCCAGTAATCCTAGAGGACGCCAAAAGTTTGACAGTCTATAATCCCCTTTGCCCTTACTGATAAGGATCAGTCTGGCTCTTTTCCAGAGTTTGCTGAAGACGCCCGCACGTGCAAAATATATTGTACATGCATTAGATGCGTTTTGGAAACTCGGGAGCAGCTATCTTCAGTATCTCAGTAGGTATTCCATCAAGCTCTAGTGCTTTATCGTTCTTGAGAGGTTATTATTAATTATTATTTCTTTATCGTTCTTCAGTCCACCGCAGCTCCTCCTCGGTGAATTCGGAAATAGCCTCTTTATCTTCTCCTAAGAACTGCCTATGTTCTGCCATCAACGCAGCAGTGTCTCTTCTGGTCCCTGCATGTGTGGCTCGCCTTCTTGTCCTTAAGCTCGTACACCTTATGTGGGCTATTTCTGCGTTCCATCACTAGGCTGGAGGTCTTCCTTCACTGATCTGTTTTTTCGGCATGGCTTTGTTACAAGCTTTTTCCTCCAAGTCATCAGTATTTCCTGGTCTAATTAATTTTCCTAGGATAGCAGTCTATCCTCTTCTATGCGTGAACAACAATATTTCGTGGTTTAGTCACTTGATGTTCCATCTACAGCATTTCTGTGCTTCTGTTTTTTTGGGACTCTCTTCTTTTTTGTGGCTGCAGGAAGCTTATTGTTTTCGTCCTGCTCTCGCTTTTTTTTCCCTTTTTTCTCTCCTTCCTTTTGTTTACAACCGTTTAAAAGGGTTCGATTTTTACGGCCCGTATCATGTATTGTAGTATTTTCACCCGGAGTGCTCTGTTGTGTTTCAGGCTGTGTCTGGAACTGACTATGGATGTTAGTCTTCTGAGTTGTTAGATCTGCCTTCAATACATGAGTAACTACGAATTTTTTTGGGGAGATTTTCCAACAGCAGTTCTCTTAGCATGCTCCCTTCTTTGTCCTGGACTCTCGGTGTTTTCGCTTCGTTTTCTTTTATTTATTAGCTCCGAGCTTGTTATATGATTTTTAAGTAGGTGTTCAATTCCATTCTTCTCATTAACTTGCTGATCTATTATTGCTTTGAGAGCAGTAGTTTTGTCCTTCATATCACTTACACCTTTCTTAACAACAGCGACTATGTTTTACTGCATGAAAGTCATATGGTGTATCATCTCGCCTATCTTGTCATCCATTGAATCAAAGATGTTTTTGAAGACATCATGGTTTTCATCCATGCGTTGTAGACGTCTAGCCAGTTCAGTGTTCTCATAGTGCACTGGAACTGCCTCAGCATCGTTATCCTTTCCTCCTCAGCTCTCTTCATTGCTTTAATATAAATTTAAATTAGGCATTTTATAATGCATTAAATTTCGTCGCTCCATGTGCAACGGCCTACTTTGATCCCTTGCCTTCGTGGCAACTGACATGCAGACTGGTTGCATCGCAAAAAATATAAACAAATAGATTTAAATCTTTTTTGAAAAATTTATTTAAAAATAGAAGTAATAATAAATATATAAATATATATTCTAAAAAAATTATATTTATTATAATTATATTTTATTCTGAAAAATTTATTTAAAAATAGAAGTATATAATAATAAATATATAAATGGGCATATCCATTACTTTTCATACAAAAGTGTGCGCACCCATGACTCCGATCGGGCTCAAATTTTCAGGGGTGGTTTGAGGTAATAAAAAACTCAGCCAGCCAAAATTTCAGCCATTTTGCAGGAGGGGTTGCCGAGATACAAGCTCTAAAAGGTCCAAAAATAGCTGTTTTTAGCCAATTTTCAAAAATTTACTGGGCTTTAAGGATTAGTCCAAAAAACATCCGGCTGGTCTCATTTTTTTCCTTGAACTTTCAACTTTTACCAAAAAAATTTTCAAAAAGTTTCAAGGAGTTGATTTTTACTGGCATTGATTAACGTAAGATTCATTTTATCGAAAAATGCTGATTTTTGAACTTAAATTGTGACTCAGCATCATTAGCTGAAGACTTTTGGTTGGTTTCATTAAAAGCGTCTAGCAAAGACCTTTCAAATGAGACCTTAAACTTTAAAAAACCTTATCAGGGACCAGAGATATAAGCAATTGAATGTTTGCTGTTTCCGAAAATATCGATTTTTTAACAACTTTAATCGTCTGCAAAATTTTTCTCTGAGCACTTTAATGGCTGAAAATTTCAGGGAAACTTCTTTTAATATTAAAAAAAACTCTCTAAAAATTTGGGCGATGGTATTGGCTTCTGTTTGTAGATATAAGACTCTGAAAATGTGTAATAATTGGACCAATATTGGCCAATAAGTGGTTAAGGGGTCAACCAAAAAATTTTTCTTCTTCAATATTCGAATAGCCAGGGAAAAATGAGCTGATTTTAAAAAAAAAATTTTTATTTTTGACCGACAAATAAGTAAGTTATCATCATTTTAAGATTTTTTAAAAAAATAAGTAAGTTATCATCATTTTAAGATTTTTTAAAAAAATAAGTAAGTTATCATCATTTTAAGATTTTTTAAAAAATCTTAAAATGATGATAACTTACTTATTTGTCGGTCAAAAATAAAAATTTTTTTTTTAAAATCAGCTCATTTTTCCCTGGCTATTCGAATATTGAAGAAGAAAAATTTTTTGGTTGACCCCTTAACCACTTATTGGCCAATATTGGTCCAATTATTACACATTTTCAGAGTCTTATATCTACAAACAGAAGCCAATACCATCGCCCAAATTTTTAGAGAGTTTTTTTTAATATTAAAAGAAGTTTCCCTGAAATTTTCAGCCATTAAAGTGCTCAGAGAAAAATTTTGCAGACGATTAAAGTTGTTAAAAAATCGATATTTTCGGAAACAGCAAACATTCAATTGCTTATATCTCTGGTCCCTGATAAGGTTTTTTAAAGTTTAAGGTCTCATTTGAAAGGTCTTTGCTAGACGCTTTTAATGAAACCAACCAAAAGTCTTCAGCTAATGATGCTGAGTCACAATTTAAGTTCAAAAATCAGCATTTTTCGATAAAATGAATCTTACGTTAATCAATGCCAGTAAAAATCAACTCCTTGAAACTTTTTGAAAATTTTTTTGGTAAAAGTTGAAAGTTCAAGGAAAAAAATGAGACCAGCCGGATGTTTTTTGGACTAATCCTTAAAGCCCAGTAAATTTTTGAAAATTGGCTAAAAACAGCTATTTTTGGACCTTTTAGAGCTTGTATCTCGGCAACCCCTCCTGCAAAATGGCTGAAATTTTGGCTGGCTGAGTTTTTTATTACCTCAAACCACCCCTGAAAATTTGAGCCCGATCGGAGTCATGGGTGCGCACACTTTTGTATGAAAAGTAATGGATATGCCCAAATATATATTCTAAAAAAATTTTTACTCATTACTACTAAAATTGTTCATCCGGTAATGACATTTGGTCAAGTTTCCAAATCGGACCGAAAATATTTCTTAATGAATGCATAAAATGTCTCAAGTTTTTAGCATTATATATCTCATCTTGGTAATGCACTTTAACTTATTACTTACTAGGGGAGACCGTTACCTTTGGGAAACCAATCTACAGTAATAGACTGAAAAAAAATCCGGTCTACGCTATCGGAATTCCGTTTGTGACAACTGGAAATATCGTTTGCGGCAACCGGAATTCTTTTTCAGTGTAGATGACTTTAATATATTGAAAAAATATTCCAATGGACGGGACTGCTAGCTTAGAAACGCAGTACTTAAATTATTAAATAGAAATTTTTGGAAATTTTCAAAATAATTAACCTCTGGTAGGTCTGGTTGGACATTTTTTGGTATATGCGTTACCATGCAAGCCCCGTAAAGTGCTATTTTGCTAAAAGGGTATGTAATTTCCCGAATGCCGACATTTCAAGCTTTACACGAAATCTTACCTTAAAAAGAAGCCAAAAATTAGGGTCCGGTACCCTAAATCTGGATAACTTCGGGTAACAGGATCCTTACTGGGACGATTAAAAAATTTTTAGAAATTTTTAGAAGCTATCATAGAAAAATTTTGAGACTGTTTTCATCAAAAATTATAATTTCAGCAGTAATTTAAAAATTGATCATTTTGAGAGAATTAGTGATAAAAAATGCGCTATTAAATTATTTTTCGAATCTGACAACTAAAATTTATGAAAAGTTTGTTCTCAAAATTTCTTACGTGAAAATCCTACAAAAAATACATCATTGTGTATTTTTTTTACTCTAAATGATATAATTAATTAGTAAAGTCATTCGGGTTGCAGTTAGGAAGGCTCAAATCTCAATCAGAAATATTTTATTATTCAATTAAAAACCTTAGTACCAATAATTGCTAGTGGCCAATAATGTCGATCGAAATAAGAAAATTGTTTTTATTTTACTGGGTAAAGAAAAATTGTGGAAACTTTTGTACTACCAAATGATTGTTGCTGGGCGGTTATATTTTTCATTCATTACTTAAATAATTCTAAGCCTTGACTAAGGTCTTCATAAAAATATTAATATACTAAATATAATTGTAAAAATAGTTTTATTAAAAGAATATTTATTTATTCTTTATTTGCTTAAAATTGACATGTTTACAGCACATTAGTAAAATAACAAGAGCGTATTGATACAATACGCTTAAAAACATAATTAAAAAAAGCACTCTAGTGCTTGCTTAAAATACTTTTAAGATGTTCATAATTAAAATTACAGCTTATATAATAAATAGGCATAATAGTAATAGTTATTTAATTTTTAAATAAAAAATAGTTGAAAATAATATATGTTAGTATGGTGTTAATACTATTGTATAAAATTAAGTAAATACCAAGGTGCATGCGTACTATTCATACACCATAACAAAAATTTAATAAAAAAAGTGTATATATTCAAAAAAATATATTTACAATGTAAAAATGTTTAATCTAACTCGCAAAAATAACATTACTCAGATCTATAGAAAAATATTACATTATCAATTAAATAATTTTTTTTAGAGAATTCGTATTAAGTTGCAGAATCACTAAATGTTTCTTTTAAAAATACTTAAACTTTTATGTTTGATGACTATATAAAAATATTTTATAAAATTATATATCAAACTGTAAAAATATTTTTAAAAACAGAAAAATAAGTTTTTGGTTTACTTTTCTAGTCAAGTTTATATTTATTTAATTTAAGAGTAAAAAGTTAGGACTGAAGTATGATTTCCACGCACAAGTAAGAACGGTGGCATGTCTTTGGTAAGTACCTCAAGCCATGCCATGTATAAAGGTGCTGACACGGCTCCTTTTCTTGGCATTGGTAATGTCCTAAAAAAATTATTAAAATTAATTTCTAAAAAGGTTCAAAAATTTTAAATAAATCCTCACATGACTATAAGATTGGCATCCATTGAATGTTGCTGCAACAATTCTCGTAAACGAAGGTGCCTATTAGTTTTATCTTTCATTGCTAATAGTTCAGAATCCTTAATTATACTATCTGCAAAGTTAAAATTATTTATTAATACTTTTGAGAAATTGTACTTATTCAAAATAATATTCAAGTATCTTACCATTTTCTGCATTTTCATTTGGATTCAATTGATTGCATTCTAAGAAATCGGTAATCAGAGATTCAAAGAAAGTTACTGTGTAAGATTGGGCGGGTTTTGAAATATCAGAAATCACTTTCAGAGCAGAATAATCAATCCTGAATTTAGATAGAAGACTGGCCATACTATATTTTTAAAAATATTTGAACTTTATTAGTAATATCTTTGAGAAAAGTGAAATTAAAGGTAATTTTAACTAGAATGCGTGAGCACGAGGACTTCTTGCAAGGAAGATCTTTCAGGCCCAAAATAATAGTTTAGTTAGTAATATCTATTTTTCTGTTATTTCGATCCAAGGGACCGAAATTTTGACAATATTTTTTCAATTTTCTATTAATTTTATTGAAAATGGAAAAGTTATTAAAAAATAATCAGTTTGTCGTAGTTAGGGAAATTTCATTTCATAGTTCCGTACTTAAAGTTTTTTTAAGTATTCTAGTTTTATGATATTAACAAAATTACGTGCGAGTAAAACCCATTCGTTACATCGCAAAAGCTGCCCAAACAATGTAACAATTTTTTAGGTCAAACAGTCAAATAAAAATACATTTAAAAAACGACTTCATTTTTTCTATGCGAAAAAAAGTAATTGTCCCGCCATTAAGAACTCTCGTAAAATTTTCTTAATTCTGTTGCATCATTCACTTTGAATTGGAAAAAAAAGTAAAAAATTTTTTTTTATATTATAAAACATGTCTGCACATTCTAGTTTGAAATTACTCTTTGAATTTATTGTATTTACTAACTTTCTTTGTTCGTATTCAAGTTCTGAGTTCGCATTTGCCAGAGCAAAAACTCGTAGCTTAGAATTTGACCAATTTCTTCTCGTACTTAGAATGTACGGTAATAATAATGTCAATCCACCATCATCATAAAGCCACCAAACATCAATAGTACCTCGTTTCTGTTTTCTTTGAAATTTAGTGACTGCCTCAAGTATATCTTTTGACAACCCAATTACGTTGTTTTGATTTTCATTATTTTTATCTTCTTTCGAGTCTTCTTTATGATTCTTTTCGTTATTTTCAGCATTAGGAGAATCGCTTATTATTTTTTCACCTCTTCTTGGAGTTGGACTCCCAGGCATAGAAATATCAGATGTACTACTTGCTGAAATAAAATTTTATAATAAAATCGAAGATTCAAATAAAGAGATTTCCAAAACAGAAATAACAAGCAATAAAATAAAATAAAATTTTCAAAACTTAAATGCAGGCACATTCATTTTTTAATTTTATGATAGAAACATAAATATTTATTTGATAATAACTAATCTTAAGAGAAATTAAACCCTAAATAAAATTTTTGCATTTCTATCTGCAACCTGGGCAACTTTTGAAAATTTAAAAATTAATTAAAAATTAATTAAATGATACATCAATATAACATTTTTAATTAATTAACTCTATTGATATTTTCAATTTTTTGTGAAAAAATTTACGAATAATTAAAAATATCAAGAGTTAATTGATTAAAAATGTTAATATTTTTTTTTTGTATTAAACTTTATATACTTTTACGAAGTGCGTGCAATTAAAATTAAATTGATGAATCATTTAATTAATTTCAAATTAATTTTTAAAATTTCAAAAGTTGCCCGGGTTGCAGACAGGAAGGCTCAAATTTTATTTATAGTTTAAATCCTTTTAAACAAAGAATTGTAACGAAACTAAAAACAGATTTTTAGAGTAGATAACAACAAAATTTAACAAATATTTAAATACAGTATTTCTTATATCAGCTAACCTGACATCCAATCTTTTAAAGTAGCCGATTTGAAACAAATAAATTTTTTAATTTATTTAATTAGTAAGTGGTTTGTAATTTTAAGTTCATTTCAAGTTTTAAATATTTACCTTGGCTTAGTTGTGAAAAACTTTGATTCGGTGGTAATCCAGGAACTGATTGTTTCTTTTTCATTTCTTGAACTTCTTCCACAGCATTACCATAATCCAGACCTTCACTTACTCTTAAAATAGCAACAGCAACATGCATATCTAATGCTTTGCTAAGATAATCAAAAAATATTTAAAATATATTTCTTTTTTAAAAACAACGAAAGCAAAAAATTTAAGTAAATGCATTAACTTACTGCATTGTATTAAAATACATAACAAGATTTTTTTTCAAACAATTTGACCAATCTTGCTTATATCCCATTAATAAAATATTAGGCCGTAGTTTACCAAGCCCACAAGCTTGCATTAGTGAAGTTGTGCCATCATGAAATGTTGCACCGTCGATGACGGAATAAAAACCTTTAATTTTATTTGACCTCAGCCAAGATGTAGCTTTAGATACCATAGCAGACCTTAATTTGTATGGCAAGGGATCCTGTAAATATTTTTTTTTTAATGAGAATAGTAAATAAATTTATTTACAATTCTGTACTTCAAAAATTTAATTTACCTCCACAATATGTCCACATACTAATAAACTATGGTTTTTAGTTATGTGATGAGCAAAGTCCAGCAAAGCAGATCTTGCACTTGGTTTTCCCGTAAGGACTAAAATTTGGGGTCTATAATTCTTAACGTGTTCTTCTATTCTATCCAGTTGCTGAACAGAATTTAAGGCATTGTTATATGTTTGAGCCTGGGTTGTAGATCCCCAGTTAACATCTAAAAATTAAAAAAAAATATGTTACTTTTGCCTCTAAGTTTCAGGATACCTAAAAATTTAATAATTGAAAAAATCTCGAAAAAAAATTTCATGCTGTAAGATATTGATATTGAGCTTCTGAGATCTTTAAATTATATGAATTTGAATTATAACTCTAATGGAAGCTTTCATATTAAACGTTGCCAATTGCATATGAAACATTGCCTATCGTTGCACATATGCGACGATTTTTTTAGGAAACGAAAATTTTATGATTCGGAAGTCAATAAAAACATTTTTCGGTAAAATTTTTTATTTCTGTTCTCTAAAATAGTTTTCCGGGAATCCAAGATGACACAGACAGTAAAAAAATAATTGATAGAGTAAAAAATTGTATTTTATGAACCCGAACTAATTTTTCAGGTATCCAAGAACGCGGACTAAAAGATTAAAAATCATAAGAAATAATCATCGTATATCGGCTAGAGTAAAAATAATTATAAATTTTAATAAAAACGTATATCTTCAGAATTTATAAAAAAAAAAGCATTTTATATACAGTGTATAACTTTTTTTAATTTATTAATGAATTGAGCCAATTTTAGTGTTACTAAACATGAATTATGATTATTGAGGGGATGGGTGTGCTTCAGCGCGCAGGGGGCTTGCTCCCTAGTAATACATAAAACGCAAATTTATGAACAATTTTTAAACAATTATTTTTTTGAATTTATACAGTATTTTCAGTATTTTTTAAGTAATTAAATTAATATATATTCTTATCATTCAACGACTTGCGATTCATGGACATATAAGGCTTTTCGGGCTGGTCATGTGATAGGAAAAAATAACATGCATTAGATGGGGACTGTCCTCGGGTATCCCATACTTAAAGCATTGTCACGTGATCAGCCCGAAAAGCCTTATAACGACATTCAAAATCATTTTTACCTGCTTGATTCACCCTTTATTCAAGTAAAAAAATATCTTTTTCTTGCATAATCACGTTTTCGGTCGGCTTTCTTCCCTCTAGGCGATTTACAATGCTTATTTCAGATGATTTTCAATTTTTTAGCCCGCCATTTTAGAGATCAAATATCCTTATGTAAAATTTCCCGCAGAATCCGAATTTTTGGTCAGATTTTTGATTGGTCACGTGACTTGGCGGGAAATTTGAAATTTTTAAAAAATGAAATTTTTGGAATCAGTTTTTTTGCTCTAGATTTTTAAGGGAGCCAAAAAGCAAAACAAAAATTTTACCACAAGAAGTGTACATGAAGACAAAAATTTTGGGTATTTCAAAAGTAAAATTGGTTTGTCTGCTGGGGAGTTGTGAATGCTAGAAGTTATTACGTATTTACTCGATTTCTCGCGCATGCGCAGCTCGAATAAAATTTTGAACCACGGAATCGAATAGCCAGGGAAATTTCTTATCCAGGCCTAAAAGGAAAACTTTTTTTGCAATAAAATAAGAGTCTGAGACAATTTTTAGTAATTTTTGCGCTCTTAAAATTTAAAAAAATAAAAAGCACAAAAAAAAGTAATTTGGCTGTAAAAAATCAAGGAGAAGACCTAGGGGGCTAAAAATTGGGGAGGTAACTTATTTTTGATAGTACTTTGAGGGAAAAATATTTTGGGACCGATTTAAAGACCCAAGAATTAGGTTTACATACACTTGAGGAATATCGACCCAAATACGAAAATTCTGTTCCCTTATTTATCAAAAAGTTTTCAACCAGTGTAAAAAATTTTTTTACCTTTAAAAGATAAAATAACAAAAACCGAATATTGTTGTAAATATTGAAAAAAAAATGAAATTAATTACCTGGTTTTCTGTAAGAAACTACTAAGTAAAGTGCTAATACTGCAGATAAAGTAATTAGAGCTGTCCACCAAGATATCATAAACATTACAGCCACGCAAAGAATTGCTCCAGCAAGACTGAGCCACATATTATAATACTATAATAAAAAATTAGTAAAAAAAATGTTAAATAAAAATAAAAATTAATTTTTCACCTTAAAAGTTGGACGCCATCCTATTGGTTTATTAAAAGAAGCATGAAAAGTACTAAAATTAACTAGAGTATAAGCAGCTAAGAAAAAATTTGAAATAAGTGGTGCTATGGCATTAAGCTCCCCTAAAATAAAATATAAATTATATTACATTTTATTATTGAATTAATTATTGAAAAATTTTAACTTACCAATTAAAATAAAACCAACAGCAATAACAAAAGTAAGAAGATATCCCCTAACTGGCTCTTTTCCTGCTTTACCACTAAACCAATCTATACCAGGATAAAGTTTATCCATGCAAAGAGCTTGAAAAACTTTTGGAGCCGAAACAAGTGAGGCCAGCGCACTTGATAATGTAGCAGCAAAACAACCTGCATAAATAAACGGTCCAAATATCGAAACTAGTTCTATTACCTGTACATTATAAATAAAATTTTAAAATAAAATAAATTTTCAAGCAATAAAAAATATGTATGAAGATAATAAACCTGAAAATTATTATGCGATCCATATTTACATCCACTAGAACAATTAAAACTTGTACCATAAGAAGACCAATTTTTAACAATTTCCATGGAAGATTCTTGATTTGGTACAATTAAAGAATCATTAAGACCACTTGAATTAAAAGATTTACTGGTACCAGTAAAAATATCGAACAAATCATTAATATCACCCGTAGCATCACGCAATACAGTTGCTCCAACTGTGATTGCCATAAGTAAATATGATAAAGTTGTTATAAAAATAGCTAATAATGTTCCTTTTGGAATTGATGTTTGTGGATCCTAAAACAATTAGTTATTCAACTTTTTCCTCTTGTTTTTAAGTCTTCCAACTAATGAACAGGCAGGCAAAAATAAAAAAAAAAACATGATTTTATTGTTTTAAGAATATTTTATTAATCCCAGTGAAATAAATGTAAGTAGTAAGAAAAATCAAATCAACAAAAGCAAATAACTTTATTTTAAACCTAACCTAACCTGGTTTTAACCTAACCTATCCAAACCTAACCTAAGTTTGTTTAAAGATTATGGTGATAAAAAAACTATTCACACTATAAGAATATGCATCAATTTACCTTTAAATCACCTGATATATTAGCACCAGCTAAAATTCCAGTAGCAGCTGGAAAAAATATGGCAAATACTGAAAAAAAAGAATGTTGAACGCCTTCGCTAAATCTATAATCTGCCTTAAAATTTTCCTTAAATAAATCAGCTGAAAAAAAAATTATTATAAATATTAAATTCTTTATTTTGACGATATATAAATTATGAATTATTAAAAAAATAAAAGAATACCATTAAATCCAAGGAAACCTTTAGCTCTTTCTTCATCACTTTTTGGTCCGTAAAATGCACCAATAAAAAAATCAGCAATAGCAATAAGTAAAATAATTAATAAACCAATTTGAGCTTTAGCTTCCCATTCCATTCCCACCATAACAATTAGTAATAAAATGGCAACTGTTACCACTCCTAAAAATTATTTGTTAAAAGATTTCCAATGTTTAAAATACGTAGGTAAATCAAAATAAAAAAGGGTTTCTATTTACCAATTATTCTCATATCCATAGCATCACAATCAAGTATACATAAATCATGCAATTTTAAGAGATCAACGATACTTTCACAAAAACCAACCACATACATAGCACAAGCAACTGCATTTGCAAGTGAAAATATTAAACCAATTGATCCACCAAATTCAGGACCAAGGGATCTTGATATCATATAGTACGTTCCACCTAAAAAAATTAAAGGCACATTTATTTTACTTAGCTCACTAATCAATACTTTAATAATTTTTTTATTAATTTCTTTTTTTGCATTGTCAGCATTTAAAAACTGCAATATATTAACGTAACTCTATAAATTTATATCAGCATGCAATCAAGAATCATCGTTATAATTAATTAATTTCTTTTTTTTTCTTCGAAAATAATACAGTCATTCAATATCAACTTTTGTAATTAAAATTATAAAAAATAAAAATTATTCTTATTTTAGTTAATCTAATTTATTAATAGAAATTTACAATAAATAAATGAATTTTACGTTTTAATAAAAATTCAATTAACTTAATTATTAATAAGATAAGGATTAATTAAATTTAAATAATTTTATCAATAAATATGAAATTACCTCCTTTGATAAGACCATTTGTACTGATCGCTGACATTGATAATGACGTTATTGTTGTAACGACTGTAGTCATCAATATCAGCACAAGAGCTTGTCCTAAAATAGGAAATTATAATTAAATACATTTTAAAAATTTTAATTTTTATTAATACGCACCGACACCAGTTTGTGCAACGACCCACGAAAGTCGCAAAAATAGCATAACACCCCATATATTTAAAAGACATCTCATTAATACACCTTGAATCCATCCAAATTTTACACCACCACCAGACTGTTTCATATGCAATGCTGCTGCTGCAGCTCTTGTTAATGTGTTTGACCTTAAACTCTAAAATTAAAAAGAAAATCAAGATTTAAAAAATGAATTTAATCTAATACTGATTTTTTTTATATTTTATACATATCAATTGAAATGAGTATGACTTTTTTAGGGGGGTATGTATTATATCAGGGAATAATTATATTGAAGTATTCATAAAGAATTTGAATATCCAAGTCAAAATATTTAGATTTGCGTGTCTTAGATGGTAATTGAGCCATCCATAAGGGAAAAAATTATGTCAAATCCAAGTAGGTATTTAAGTTATTTTTAATCCTCTTCTAATTGGGTTTGTCGACAGACTTCAAAATAGAGTCTAATTTTGAGTTTAATTTGAAAGAATTTGCTTGGAATATTCTGTACGCAATAAGTTGTTCCAAAAATGAGATCGATCGGTTTAGTTGACTGATACCAACAAAAGAATAGCTTTTTATATGGAATGAATCATATACATACTTTTATTATATTCTTAACAACTTTTTCAATTTAAATAGAATTTATTTATAGTTAAAGTAGTTACATAATTTTTAATTGTACCATATAGTTCATCGAACAACATATAAAAATATATATTTCAATGCTACAAAAACTATTGTAAATAATATTGTATATAAAATGCCTATCGTATAATAGATACTGTTTTGTGAAAATCAATAAAAAAACTTTTTAAAATTAAAAATGATAGAGGAAAAAGTTACCATGAAAATGATCATCAGAGAACTAAAATAAAAATATTAGTTTTATAGTATCACTGTAAAAAGTAACTTTCTTAGATTTACAAAAAAAATAGAATTTTTTCGAAAAATTAGTAAATTTTCAAAAAATTTTGTAAATATTCGATAAAAATCGTAAATTTACTAAATTTAGTACATTATCGAAAAATTCGAAAATTCTCGATTTTTTTTTGTGATTTTAAGAAAAAAGTTGTAAATTCACAACTATTTTTCGGAAATTTACAATTATTTTGTGTAAATTTTCGAAAAAAAAATGTAAATTATCAATTTTTCTTGCGAATTGACAAAAAAAAATCGAAAATACTCAAATTTTTTGTTAATATACTAAATTTAGTTAATTTACGATTTTTTTCGAATATTTACAAATTTTATCGAAAATTTACTAATTTTTCCAAAATGTTCTAATTTTTTTTTTAATATAAGAAAGTTACTTTTTACAGTGTAAGCATTATTATATTTTACCAACAAACTTTTCTAAGATTTTTTAATTGAGAAGGTTTAGACTGTTAAAAACAACTCCTGTGATTTTACGATAAAATGCTGATAAAATGAGTAGACTTGCGAAAAGGAACAAATTCGCAACAAATGGCTTGTAATTTTACAACTGTTTGTCGCGAATTTTCGATTAAAATTTTTATCCCTTTTTTCAAATTTATGGGTGAAAGGGTAAAAATAAGGGTGTTACGCCCCTCTAACTTGGTTTCTGACGTCTTAGCAGTCCAAAATACCTACCAGATCCCTTAAAAATTGCAAAAAGGTTGTTTTTTAATTTTTTGGTTCAATAGGGGGGGGGGATTTTGTCCCATTTAAAAATCAGGAATTAATTTCTTTTAAGACTTTTTTCTTAGGTCTTCCTGAAAAGATTTCACTATGTTTCAACTAAATTCATCCATTTTCATAGAATTTTTGGGGGGATCCACAAGGGAAACCAGACTATTAGCTAAAAAATAAAAAATAGCTGCCTAAAATTAAAAAATTAAAATTTTCGAGAAAAAAAATTGTAACTTATCAATTTTTCTTGCGAATTCACAAAAAAAAATCGAGAATACTCGAATTTTTCGTTAATAGGTATACTAAATTTAGTAAATTTACGATTTTTATCGAATATTTACACATTTTTTCGAAAATGTTCTAATTTTTTTATTAAATATAAGGAAGCTACTTTTTACAGTGTACGCTTTAACTGTAAAATATAAATATTCATAATATAAAACCATCAATTGGTTATTAACACAAGTTAATTTAAAATCATCTTTTTGAATAGAAACCTAAAGATCAAAAGGAAATGTTATACACATATTTATATTATACATAGTATATCAGTTTTCTTTCATAAACTTTTGGAATTACTAAAATTATTGTAACTATACCTTTTCAGCATTTGACAAAAAAATTATAGTTTAAAAAAAATAAAAAATTAATACTAAAATATACTTTTAAAAAATTAATATCAAAAATCATTTATTTATATAATTGTTGATCCCTGAAGAGGAGCAAATTATTATGCTCGAAATATTGGATTTTATAAATTAATAAAAAATATTAGTCTGGAAAAGGTCACAATTTATTTTTACATATTTAAAAAAAATAGAATTTAAGAATAACAATTATTTTTATAAAACGGTCTTATAGGTAAATTAATTTTCCGAATTATTCCATTATTGCCCAAACATGAATAACTGGACTTTTAATAACCAAATTTTTATAAAATTATTTTTTTTATTTTAAAAAGTTGACTATAGGATTCAAAGTGGGGTCTTTATAAAAGACAAGTTACAAAAAGTCAACAGGTATTATCAAACATCATCATGCATATTCCAAAGTAAAAATCAATAAATAAAAAAGTACAAAATCCTCATAAATCCCATAAATTCCATGCAAAAATACTATATTTGTTTGTGTTTTTTATATATAAATTTATGTCGAAGACGTATAAAATTCAACAACGATCATGTGTGTAACTATATAAATTAATGCTCTTTTTCATAATCTATATTGCACGTAGTACTGAATAAATATAACTCAAATCAGCAGTCAATTGCATTCGATATAGGTTTTAAGAACACATGTTTTAAAATATAAAAATAATGAAAATAATAATTAACTTATTTCATATTTATTTTATGATTATTTTCGATTTTAATTTTAAGCAATTAATTAATTTCATTTTTACGACTATAATGATATTTTATCACGTGAATACGATTTTGTTTTGATTTATATATTAATGATTTATGAAACGTAATGATCATTAATATAAATATTTTCATTGAGAATGCATTTAAATTAATTACTAGAAATTTAATTTTATAAAAATTACATTTTTTTTCTCTCTCTCTCCAATTCTTATAAAATACGAAAAAAGCGCACCTCAAGAGAGAATTAGCGTATTTGGTTGCGATGTTAATGGATTTTTGTTCA
This sequence comes from Anagrus nilaparvatae, assembly GCA_022575985.1. NCBI lineage: Eukaryota > Metazoa > Arthropoda > Insecta > Hymenoptera > Mymaridae > Anagrus > Anagrus nilaparvatae. The sequence goes on along the minus strand of JAKSXM010000231.1, from coordinate 25,114,383 downwards.
GACACAAGTTTTAGATTTGATAGGATAATCTATATACATATACATATTTCGACATCTAAATTCAGAAAAAAAAAAATATATATAAATTTCTGTATGCAGACCTGTACACAAATCTGTATACAAACCTGTAGACAGATTTTTAAAGGACTTTTTAAAGGGTAATACTTTTTAAAGGTTACTCGTCCAAAAGTTCGGACTTTTTTTCGGGTCGGGTCGGGTCGGTCTTTGGTTATAAACCCGAAAAGCTTAAGGAGTCTGAAGGTATAGTTTTTAGGTGTAAAAATTCCTTGGCATTAAGATCCTATCATCCTTTTTGCAAAAAATTCCCATTCACTCTTAAAAATGAGAATAAAAGGGTTAAAAAATGACTTAAAAAAATAGAATAATTTTTATTAACTTTAAGTTATTACTTATTTTTTTAAGTAAATTAAATAAATAATTAAATAAATTTGCATTTTTTTTAACGTTAATACTTAATATGCTATATTATTTAATGATAAAAGATAATAAAACCTATTTCCAAATTAATGCAGAAATTAAATAATAAAAAATAAAAAAATTATTTAATTAATAAATAAGTAATTAAAAAATAAGTAATTACTTATAGTTAATAAAAATTATCCTTTTTTTAGCAAGTCATTTTTTGACCCTTTTATTCTCATTTTTAAGAATGAATGGAAATTTTTCGTAAAAAGGATGATAGGATCGTAATGCCAGGGAATTTTCACACTCGTTCACACCTAAAAACTATATCTTTAGATCCCTGAAGCTTTTCGGATATGACCGAGGGGCTATCGTCTTGGAAATCACAAATTTGATTTTTTTTTGATTTTTCGTGATTTTTTGTGATTTTTTTTGGTAAAAACCGCTAAATATTATATTGAATAGTAAAAAATAGATTTTTGAGGTCTAGGGTGAGTTATAAGGCTAAAAAACGCAAAAAATCGCGAAAAATCACGAAAAAAATCACAAAAAATCACAAAAAATCACGAAAAATCATTAAAAGGCGAAAATAAACCATTTCAACTAGTAACGATTCATGATTGAGGTAGAAACAAGCCAAAATCAGAAAAAAATCAAAAAAAAATTTTTTAAATCAAATTTGTGATTTCCAAGATGATAGCCCCTCGGGTATGACCGACGACAGACCCGTCCCGACCCGACCCGAAAAAATCAAAAACCGCCCGAAGTTTTTGGTCGGGTAACCGCACTTTTAACAATGAATACAAAGGTTAAATAGAGTCAAATAAACATAAGTTTTATTAAGTAACTTTTGATAAACTAATTTAATGTTTGCGGTTTATTTAAATTTATTAAATAAGATCAAATACATAAAATGCATTATATCGACTATAACAAATGAAACCTTTATATTTATATTGTTCATGCATATGAAATTTTCACGTAAATTATGTAAATCAAGTATTTAATAATTTAAAAAAAAATTGAAAATTAAAAATGTTTTAGAAAAAAAATTACGTTACGATCGACATAATGCATTTTATGTATTTTATCTTATTTAATAAAAATAAGTTTTAATTGCACACACCTTTTAGTTTATTTTTAGTTTTTTTTTTGCTGAAAAAACGAATCGTTTATCGAATAAAAAAACAATAGCAATAATAATAACAATATTGTAATATCTGACTTTTACAATAAGAACAACTTTTAAATTGATGACGAAGTTTTTTTTAATGTATTATTATTATTATTTGTTATTATTATTGACTCATGTAATAATATGAATTTTTAAAATTTTATAACACTTGTGACATTGAATAATTTACTCAATTATATTTTATACTTATTAAAATTATTTTTTGTAAATTTAATAAAAAATAAAAAATTTCTTTAAAAAAAAACCCATAAATTTCGTATCGTTTGACCTATATTCGTATATTTTTAAAATTTAATTATTTTTTGAAGGTTGCTTATATTTTTTATTGATTTATTACTTTTATCCAAAAACGGACATATTTTTTGTATAATTTTTAGGTCATTTTTATTTTTTGATTTTTTATATCACATCTTTCAGGTATAAAAATTTATTTATATTTACTTTTTGTTGTTTCATGATAGTTTCATGCATCAATAATCAAGGTAGTTTCTAAGCTTAAAAATTTATGAGCACAACAAAAAAGGGTATTTTTTTAATTGTTCAAATAAAATTAAATATTTTAAAAAATATAAATAAAAATTGGCCTTAAAAATGTCATTTTCAAAAACTGTAGTCACTTAAATCCTTTAAATTTGAGTTATTACATTTTAATCAATAAAAAATGCATAAATTATTGTTTTATTTTTTATAAATGTCCTAATAGATCTTTAAAAAAAATGATTTATAAACCAATTAGATCCAAGCAGTTATAAGCAGTTAGAAACAAAAATAAATAATTAATAACTTTTATTTTTAATGTAAAGCAATTATTTTAAAACCTTACGTTTAAAAAGGATTTTATCATTTTTATCCAAACGAACGAATTATACGTCATATCATTTTATCAAGTTTATAACCTATTTAATAATTAATTTTGTTATTTTAATGGTAAAAATAAAATAATTGCTTCGTCCAGCAAAGTCTGGCGGTTGCATTTGCTGGTGGCATAGTGTCAAACATGTCGAAAATTTGGATCAACTTATATCATTTTGTCAAAATTGATTTTTTGGGGATTGGTTGCTTTTGCTCTATAGACAACAAAAATACAATTCTCAGACAGATGTCGGGTTGCTTTGACAGCGCCAGAAAACCTTAAGCATGTAAAAATTGATATGCTATAAAGCTACTACTACTGCAGTTATTAGGGAATTTAGGGAATTTTTGCAATGAAGACAAAGCATGTCTAAAAGCCGAGTTTATGGTAACAGAACTCCGAAATCATTGCCGATTGTTTATAATTTCTTTATAATCTCAAATTTAATAAAATTTTAAATTAAATGTAAACATTTAGTCCTGACACTAATTTCATATTCAGTATTCTAAAATTAGCAACATAACACCCAAAAATATTCAGAGTCCAACAAACAAAAAATATTTAAAGAACTATTAAATTATCAAAAAACACTTCTTTTAAGGGTGACTTTTCTATATTCGATAGAAAAATTTTCCTTATTTACAATACGTTTTTTGAAGTCCTGATTTCGAATTTCGGGATTCTGCAGGAAAAAAATTTCAAAAAATCCCTTAAGTTAGTAAAAAACTGAGCATATTACCCTCTTAGGGGTGATTTTTTTACGTATTCAATAACGATAGCAAAGTTTAGCCCCTAGTAAGTTTCAAGGGTTTCTGATCTTGAATCCCAAGGTAAAAAAGTAAAAACTTTTTAAAATACTCTAGATTACTAGGTAAAATGATATAAGACGCCCCAAATTTTTGGCATATTTCGCATTACGCTACTGCCAAAGTACCACGGTTTCGTTATTGACAATAGTTTTTTCGCAATCAACAATTTAAAATAAGTTTATTCACAAAAAATTATCCCCGAAACATAAATCAGCACCTATCTGTGTAATATTAACGCTAAAATTAAGACTATAAGATTATTATTTTGCAGTAAGAGATTCTGACTGCAAAATTGATCCCTTTTAAATTTTTTTATTTTAAACTAATTAAAAAAGCGCGGGTAAACGGCGAATCTTTTATGGCCCGACATACTCGTCAAGAACCCAGATATCGGAAAATTTCAAGAATAAACTGAGTATGTCTTAGCCTAATCTAAAAATCTAGGCTATTCCGGGGTGTCATACTTTTTTTTAACAAAAAATTGGACAACATTGTTGACCTGTAACTTTCTCCAGAATCCGCGCTCAAAAAAACTAGGATATGCAAGAGAGCATGTTTTGGTCTTGGCCATCTCTTAAAAAAAAATTCATCTTTCATACTCACACGCATTGCTTACCATAGCCATCTCCGAAGCTATGTATTTATATTTATAAAACATCTTTTTTTAATATCTCTAATTTAGGGGAACAAAACGCCCAAAAAGTTCATCGAATCATTAATTTGATTATTTTTTCAGTTCTTAGTCATCATTTGAGGGTTAAAATTACTAGGTATCCGGTATTTTAGGGATTTTCGTCAGTGATATAAAAATATTTTTCAAAAATGTAAATTTTCCCTATTACTTTCAATGTTAAGAAAAAAATTTTAAATCTTTATTTTTTTAAATTTGATATTTATTTAGCGAACATGCCTTTAGAAAAAATTGAAATTTAACTATTTATTAAATAGTAGGTACCAATTCTGTACCAATCACAATTATAATGTTTGAAGATTTGAAAATTTATGATTCTTATAAGGAAACATCTTTATTTATTTTTTAATTTAAAAAAGAACCAAATAGTAAAATCCGGATTTTTCTGAATTGTCTACATATCATTAATTTCAATAAAAATCCATTCCAATATGATAGTAATTAAAGAACACATTTTTTTAAATACATACGTTTCGGTAATTGATATATAGTTTTATTTTAACGTTATTAATTTATACATGTCAGTATGTCATACGTTTCGTCCTTGATTTTGTCCTATATTTTGAATAAAAAATATTATATAATATTGTATATCCTTAAAAACTAGTTAATAGTACATTTTTTAACCAAGGGAACAAAAAAAAGATTACCTAAGATTGTACGTTAATTAGCATCTGAGGCAAAGCGAAGTCGAGGATGATTAATTACGATCTGGGGTATTCATATTTTGCTCCCTTAAATAAAATGCAATTTTTCATTCCCAGAGAAAAAGCATTGTTTTTGATCGCATCGCGGGGTGTATTTTATCTATTAATAGAATATACTTTGATCAATCCCGTTCGAAACAAATTTAAATTAAACAGAGCGTAACGGCCTTAGAAATTGTTCAAAAATATTTTCTTTTCGCATTTTGTTGAAAAAATTAATTATTTTTTCAGACAATTTATTTCATATATTCAATTTTTAATTTTTTTAAGTTTTATTGTCAAAATATTCGTTATCAATTTGGACCCTAAAACTACAACCAGAAAATCCATATGGGAATAGCTGTATATTTTGAAATTGTTCTAAAATCTCATTAAAAAAAAACAATAGAAACATTGATACCTTTTCGCGCAACGTTGAATTATGTAGTTCATCAAGTGATGGTCTGTGAACAGCCTGTATACTTAAAATATTTCTATAATTATCTAATCTAGGTAACGCTTCCCTAGTCATGTTCCTTAGTGATTTTCTTGTTTCTTGTTCACCTAATAAACTAGCACGACCTTCGACACTGTCAACACGATTAACATGAAAACGCGTTCTTCTTTGCAGTGGTGTCAACTCGACCTTTTCCATGTCATCTTGCCCATTCTCATAAGCCATTTTCGTATTTTCTTGGTTGTTGTATCTAAAAATAAAAAAGATCGAGAATTATTGTTAACTTGAAAATGTATTCAATATTTTTTTAATTCTTTATATATTTCTTGCCTTGAAGTATAATAAATTTTTTAATTAATAAATTAATGACACTAAAGTACGTAGGCAGAAAAAGTATACCTATATGTAATACTTACAATTATAAAATTATCTATAATCTTATGTTATTGTTATTTTTTTTACTTATTTTTTGTTTATCTCATAAATACATATATTAGTCTGGATTCTACTTAACGTACGTTTGATCATTTTTTTTAAATCTCTTCTAAATATAATCGTGCATTATTATTAACAAAAGTTTTATTAATTTCTCATTAGCCTTGGATAAGAACAAATGTCAAAGAGTTAAATAATATGATATGATATGCAGATATTTTCTTCTTTTCCGTATTCATAGAATTGCAAGAATGTGGCATAATTGTCTGGATATAAGATGAAATTTTTAGTTTTTCACTTGTTTTGATGATTAATAATTTTTTAATTCAGGATTCATTAAAGCAAAGCAATATTTTAAGCAAAACTACCAGGCTAACCTATATGCAAACAATTATTATTCAGTAATTTATATCGTATCATACATGAACATTGAATTAATTAAGCATACATGTAATGATGATTTAATATTATAGTCACGTATCTATCTATCTTTTTGTGCTTTTATTAAAAAGGGTACATTTGTAATCAGTAAATTTCCTACTGTTTTTTTTTTGGTTTTAGAAAATACACTTAAATTTACTTTATTTTTTAGTAAACATTTTTTTGGGAATCTGAATGACTCGGAGTAGGTAGAATAAGTTACTAGGTGGACATTTATTGTTCAGAGACGCTGATGGCAATCTGGGTCCAAATTCAGAATTTTTAATAACAGAAACGTTTTTTTCAAACCAATTATTTTAGGTTCCAGAATTTTTTTATCTTAGAAAAATATGTTTAAGAAATCTGTAGAAATTAGAGTAAATAATTTTAAGAAGAGCATTTCACAAAAAGAATTAAGTCCTAAATGAAAAATTTGATTTCTTTTTAAGTTATTTTCTCGAATTCGTATAAAGCTTAATATTTCATGGTTTTGCATTAAAACGAACGACTTCAAATTCAAAAAAATTCAATTCTGGGCTTTGAAATTTCTTAAAATTATAATATTTGGTTAATTGAATTTTCTGATTTTGAAAAATTAGCACGGATTGCCATCAGCGCTTATGAACAATGAATGGCAGCCAAACAGTTTTCTATGCTAAAAAAATATTCCCTAGGGCATATATAGCTATACCCTCTTTTCGGGCGACATTCACTGGCCATAACTGTCGTCGTCCATCTAGGTCAATTCTCAGAACCTTGAAATTTAGGATTTTTTGAAAACAGACCCATAAATGAATTTTGCAGAAACATTCAATTCCAGATTCATAAAATTAGAATACTCCAAAATTTAGAATGGAAAAATTTCCGAAATTTATTTTATGAAACCTTGGTAAAGGTTTTCATGGTAAATTTTTGCTTTTTGCAAATAACAACTTCTGATATTCTTATAAAATTTACACTGATTTTTAGGAATTTTGACGTATCCGTTTTTCAATCCTTCTACTTTTTATTATTCTGCAACAAAATATTTTTACACTTGATTTTCGGGATTCGGAAAACTGCCACGGATGGAATTTTTTGTGTAATGATATCGAAATAAATACATTAAATTTAAAAAATATGTGCATAATGATAATATGATACTTATATGTATAAATTGCTGACGAAATAAATACAGACTTAAAGTAATTTAGATTTCTCAGCTATAAATTATAGTCATCTTTGCTTTGCTAAGATAAAATTTTTTTCTTTCAAACAAAATCAAAGACCTATTTCAGTATTAGAAAATAACACACGTGTGGAAAAACATGTACAATTATAACAATAACTTATAATTGAAAATTTTTGAACAAAAAATATGCAATATATTTTTTATTAAAATTAAACGTCATAAAGGAAGTAAATAACTTCATATCAATTGTTTTTAATAATTTTTCCGATTTTTAAACTTTTCTTTTTTATTAAAAATTATTTCAAAGATAAGATATAGGTGAGTAAATTAAAAATTTAATTTTCAAAAATTATTCTTATAAGCAGTATAAAGTAGTATTTTTTTTCTTTAATATTATATTTTGCTAAAATTATTAATATTTAGGGTGAATTTAGATGGGCTTCTTATCTTCTTACTTCTTATGCTTTTTAGCGCGCTAAAATTTGAATTTAATTTCTTTTTTGTAAAAATTGCATGATAAAATGAAAATATTATTATTAAAAAATCTCAAGTCCTCACAATGGACACAATAGATAATAATAAAATAATCTGTATAAGTTTTAGAAATATTGTTGTAATCACTATTCACATCCAGATTTTTTTTGTTGAGAAATTAATATAAATTAAAGAAATTACTTTTGGAAAAATTGCACTACAATGTGGACCTTCGAGCTAAATATGCATAAAAAAAAGAATACTAACGGTCTTAATATTTATTTGGCATAAACGTCTCAAACTGAAAGGAGAACGGACAATGAGTTGTGAAAGAAAAGTTCATTTATTTTTTATTATATAAAACTTATCATTTCTGAATCAGGACATTAGTGATTGATATATTTTGCACGAGATTTATGTAAACAAATAAGAAACTCACTCGAAATTTATCTTAAGAAAAAAACAATAGCTAAATTATTTTCTGCATATAATTTACTTAGCTTATCAGAAAAAATAGGGAAATAGTATATTTTACAAAAGTTTATAGTTAAATCCTCAAGTCTTAACAAAGAAGGAAATCAAAATATGGAAGATCAGTATTTAAAAATTTTGCACCAAGTTATGTGAGGTTTTCTACCCCAACTGGGCCCAAGTTGGACTGGAGTATCGTAAAAATCAGTCCAATCTATTTTTTTTTCTCCAAAAATACAACTAAAAACAAGTATTCTCAGCCAATTTTAGCTTTCTAGGTCAAATAGTTGATTTTTTGCAGGCGTTTTTGTGTTTTTGGCCTACTGTGGTGAATTGACTCAAAATATTCTTATTTTGATGCTTAATTTGTGCTTAAGGCAAATTTATCGCAAAATTTGATTCCAGGGCCTAAAATTTAATATAGACTGCTCATGCAAAATTTGCCACAACTTATTTGTTTAAACGATTCCCGGAGGGATAGGGAGCTATCATCTTTTTCCTTTTCAAATATGTGTAAATCCAAATGATGGGATTCCAAATATGAAGTATAACTCTAGAATTGACAACATTGGCCTAAAATTTTGTAGTATAAAATACAAATATAAAAAAAAAACTTTTATCTCAATTTTTATAAATAGAACAGACTATATTTTTAGTATAAATATTTGTATAAAAAATGAAAAATCAATAGTATTTTTATAATTTTATAAAATTCTATTAATAAACATTTAATTCATAACTTAGATTTTTAAATAAAACATTTCATTCAACAAAAAAATACTATACATAATATATAATATTTTTATCAAGATTTTTATGAATTAAAAGCATGATTAACTACTGGCATATTATAATGTAACCTTGGATATGTAAATATAGAAAAGAAATTTTTAACTTTAAAGAGAATGTTGAGATATTTTTCAATTTTTTTTTTTTTTTTTTTTTTCTTTTAATGCATTTAGCATTTTAATGCACTCTTGAAGAGCAAAAAAAAATTACGCACATAAATAAAACTTTATTTTTATCATGCATGGGAATTTTAAAATATATTAAGAAAATATTACAATTTTTTTTAACTGCAATCTGCATAAACTAACACATTTTTTCATAGCATAATTATAATAAAGTATTTAAAAATATTCAAATTTTTTTTTTTTTTAATTATTTTATTTGTTGATTTATTTGCATGTCTAAGGAAAATTAAACTTTTTATGTGGGACATTTCGCGTCAGCTCAGTGTAAGATTTCTTTTCAAGGAAAAAAATCTTCCGTGACCAAAAGTTAGCCCAAACCGCTTTGTGATCGATACAGGAAATTAAAGCATGATACCCAATTGCAAAATTTAAAAACTAAGTTTCTGGAAACCTCAAAATTAATAACCTACATTTGATTTTCGCACTATTTAGTTAAAATGCAAGATGTATTTTGTAATTTATTTTAAAGGAACAATAGTCAGGTTTCCTTCTTTGAATTTTTCTTGAAACTTAAAGCACTAGTTTGAATTTTTAAGTACATCTTGAAGTGAAGTTTTACGAAAATTAAAGCAAAGCAACCTGGCTTATACTACACCCGAGGAAAAAAATTTCAGATCTGTCCAGATCTGATCCGGTCTGAAATATGGCCCGATAAAATCAGACTTAATCAGAGGATTCCAAATTTAACTCGATATGAATTGAGATATGCAAATAAAAAGCTTATAAATATCAAATTAAGGATTTTAAAATTAAAAGAGCTTAATAAAATATGAATTTTGTTTGATTCTTAATTCAAACAAGATTAATTTTTGGCTATAACTTTTCCTGTTTTCTGATTATTTATAAAAAAATGTATACAATATCAGATGACCAAAAAAAATTGCCTATGAATAAAAAACTTTATTATTTTTTTATAATTTATTTTTACATACACTGTAAAAAGTAACTTTCTTATATTAACAAAAAAATTAGAAAATTTTCAAAAATTTGAAAATATTCGAAAAAAATCGTAAATTTACTAAATTTAGTATTTTAACAAAAAATTCGAGTATTCTCGATTTTTATTTGTGAATTCGTAAGAAAAATTGATAATTTACAAGTTTTTTCGGAAAATCACAAAAAAAATCGAGAATTCTCGAATTTTTCGATAATATACTAAATTTAGTTAATCCACGATTTTTATTGAATATTTACAAATTTTATCGGAAATTTACTAATTTTTCGAAATTTTTCTAATTTTTTTGTTAATATAAGAAAGTTACTTTTTACAGTGTAGGTATATACAGAGAACTTTTTCTATATTTTATTCAAAAACAACAAATTGTAATAAAAAAAAATAGCAACCAAATAATAAAAATTGAACTAAAAGGCTTTGAAATTAAACTAAGGCTTTAGTTATTGACTAAAATTAATCATGTTTATTTGATCATTTGAATTAAGAAATTAGGCAAAGAAATGTAATCTCATACTTCAAATCTTATGAAGACCCTTTGATTTAATCTTATATTGGCTACTTGTAATTTTTTAAAACCAATTTTAGCATTTTTCGGAGAACTATAAGTGCACAATTCACTCATGTTATTTATATTTTGAAAAAATGTCCAAATGCACCCTTTTTTTTAAATATTATAAGTTTTAAAATACTTACAATCAGATTTAAAAAATGTTTGCATCGGTCCCAAAAATGCATTTTTCAAGCATTAGGGGTGGTGAAATTCATAGTCAAAAAAATTTATTTTGAAAATTTAAGTAGCTGATTTATGCAAAACATGTTTGGTGCTTGGTACAAAGGTAAAAAACTCTTTTACATATCTAGGGCAAAAAAGCCTATTTTCTGCCCTAGGGAGGCGGCTTTTTTGCCCATTATATGTAAAACTATTGTTTAGAACACGGGACAAAATATGGGGTTCGACTTTTGCATGCTGTCTGCACTCGCTCGCTACGCTCCCTCTTGCATACAACTGCATGCAAAGCCAAAACCAATATTTTATCCCTTGTTTAATAAATAGCTATTTGATATTCATCGCTGAATTCACGTTCACGTTTTCGTTGTTTCTTTCTGTAGGGCTCAAAACAACAGAATATCAAGTTATCAAAGACAATTAAGAGATTTTAATAAAAGTAGATCGTTTATGTTTGATTTTAACTTGATTTTGGTAAATATTTGCAAATCTTAACTTATAATTATTTTCTAGGGCAGTCAATATACGGTTTAGGTTAGCAAGCTTCCGGCCACCACCAGATGGTCTACAATAATCGCTAAATTCTGTATGCATTAAGATTAATTTTTTTTTTTTAATTTAAAAAGGGTTTTATAGATTAATTTTTTCAGAAAATTATATCTTGAGAATTATTTTATGGATTATTTTTTTTAATTGTTATAGTTATAAAATTTTTTCAAATTAGACACAAGGTGAAATACAAGTAAAATAAATTTAAATAAAAATTAGAACAAAAAATTTGTAAATTAATTTCCATCTTATTGATTTTCTATGAATTAAAACACTTTAACATTATAGGTAAAATAATATACAAACTTTAATTACAATCATTTTTTCTTTAAATTTTATCAAAATGCAAAATATTAATGCATGACTTTATTTTAAAATTCTAATCTCAGAAAAATTATCATTTGTTATATATGTCGTGAAAATAATAAAAATCATTTATTGTAAAATATTTTTTGTTTTGTTTTTCACGTGCTAAATATTAAATTACAAAATAATAAATACATAATCGTATGTCAACGTATTCCATTTATTCTAAATCACGTTTTGTATGCCTATGCATTTTCGCGCGAAATATAAAATTTATTAAATTCATAACTGAATTTCTGGGAATTCAGAAATTAACATTATAACTTGATTTCCGTTAAAAACTGTTGCCAAGGATTGATACGTTTATATTTTGAAATACCGATGAAAAACTGAAAATTTTTAAAAGCCCTCAAAATTAGCATATTTCGAATTTCCCTTGAATTTTAAAAGAGCGCGTATTCCATATGCTTATTACAAATCTAATCTTTTATAATTAAAAATTCTTTTAAAAATGAACAGGTTTTTTCATAAAAAAAAATTGTTTTAAATAAATAAATATTTCGAAAACTCCTGAAACTTAATCGATAATAATCATAAATAAAAAATTAATTTATTACTGTACCTTCATAAAAAATTAAAATCAATCAAAACATTAAATTCCAAGAAGAAAAAAATATATTCGGCTAAACAGCTGATGTATTCATGTTTCTCAATCCACAAAATTTCACTTTATTCTTTCTTTATTTATTTTTTAAATTAAAAGTATAAAACAATTTAATTAAAAGTATATTTTAATTTTAAATAAAAAAATCAATAAAACACAAAACGAAACATTGAATTAACATAATTAAAAACAAAAAAACAAAAACGTTTTGTTGTCAAAATAACCACATTGAATTATTTATTTTCAAAAAGCATCGCATTACACGGCTCACCAACTCGAACTAAACCAAGAAACCAAAAAAATTTATTCCATTAGCCGCGTTTGATTAGGTATTAATATACAACAGAATTTATACATGTATTTGTTTCGCGGCTCCAGCAGTTTGTCTAAGTTTGTAGTTAAAAGATTTTTTTATCATGCACGCGCACGCGCCAATTCCTTTTTTGCAATATAATTTGTCTTTATCTTTTTTTACATCTGCTCTTTATATATTTTTTATTTCTTTTTTTTTGTAATTTTTTTTTTTGAGTTTATTTAAAAAGTATAAAAGATGTTGATGTTTAAATATATACGAGATTCCAAACATGCCGATGGATACAATCAACCCTATAAAACTTTTGATTTACACATACGAATAAAATGAAATTTTTCCAAGTAATTTGAATTTTTATTTTTATCATGTATCAGCATAATTGCTTTATTTATAAATTATTAATATATCGATAAAACTTTTTTCCAAATTAATTATAATTAGTTTATTAATTTTTAATATTTTTTTTATCTACATAACATGTTATTACAATAAATAATAATAATAATAATAAAGAGACACGAGGGTGAAAAAACGACGCATAGCACGCGAATGAGGAATGGGGGTTCGATTCAAGTTTATTAGATACAATAGTAAAATGCCGAGTGTATTCGCATCGAAAATAGGGAAAATACGTATTTTGTCTGTATTAGTGTTAGTAAAGCATTGATTTTTTCCTTTTCTTATAATAATAAATAATGGATTTAAATTTCAAATACCAAGAAAGCTATTTTTACTTTAAAATTATTCAATTAAAAAAATTGGCTAAACACGTGTATCATCTTATCTTATATTACACGAGTTTTTACTAGTATAGGTATACCCTATACCTATACCTAAAAATTTCTTTGCTTGCAGCTATTCTTGTAAAAAATGGTAATTTTAGTCTTGTGCTATAAATTTGGCTAATAACTATGTAATCAATTTTATAAGCATTTAACTTTTTTCGTTTATTATTTATTCGATTATTGAATTATTTACAATACTTACTGAACTATATCAATTGGTACAGGCATGTTGATTGCGAGCTTCTTGATAATATAATATATTATTCACTTTTTCATGCAGAAAATAAATAATACATAACTAATACACACACATAAATAATATTAACTTTCGGTAATCAATAGCTCAAAATTAAATATTCCACAGTGATTAATTATTAACTAAATTTTAATTTTACTTTTGAGTACTTAAAAAACAAATTTTTTTTGTTAATTTAAATTTTTAAATTTATTTATAAAATGAGTTAAATATTTTTGTTAAAAATAAGCAAATAATAAATTAATGCTGATACGATGCGCGCAGAGCACGTGAGAGTTTCAAATATATAAATGCAAAAACTTGTATATAAGTACTGAAAATACTAAAAAAAAGGGACAAAAAAATTATAACGCCATAAAATAAAGAAAAGAAGGGGAATCTGCCGGGCGCCTGCAAATGCGACTGCGTTCTTTTTATGGCACGCGGGATCTTTATTTTCTCTCAAACTTTTTTGAATTTTTTTTTTTTATTTATGTGTGTGTGTGCAAATAATTTTTTTTTTATTTATTTCTTTCTTCTTTTATTTTTATACATACTTATATTTTCAAGGAATTTATGTAACATTTAAAGAAAGTCAATCGCGTGTGCTGATATATTTGTGTATAAATTTATATATTGAAAATATTTCATTAAATTCGAAGGATGAAATTTAAAAAAAATAAAATAAGTAGTAAGGTACAAACCAGATTTAAGAAGGCTCTTTAGTTCATTGTACCTATATATTGTAATCGTGAATTAAATTTTGGAACAGAAATATTTATAATAATTTATCAATAAAAATTCGGAAGCAGAAAAAAAAAGGCGAAAATGTTCATTTGATTGTGCAAATTTGACGTGTTAAATTTTTGTAAATTTTGGGTCACAAATGTCAAAAATTATTATTATTTTTATTATTGCCTTTATTTTTCCATCACAAAAAATAGTTAGACTCTTACAAAAGTTATAATATATTTATGTACATTGATTAACCCATTAGTTCCCAAGCGGACCTGAGTTGTCGTTTGAAATTACGTCTTTAAAGCTTGTTTAAAATCAAAATTTTTTTAACCAAAAATGTTCCCCTATGCAAAAAGAGTTGCTCTTTCATATTTTTGGATCAGATTATTAAAATTTTGGACTGGGAGTGAAATATAATCACTAAATAAGCTTTAGAGACGTTTCAAACAACAACTCAGGTCCGCTTGGGAACTATAATGGGTTAACTTAAATATATAAATATTCATATGAATAACAGAATATAAATAAATATGATTAAGATTAAAGATCTGGACACTTTCGATCAAAATTCTGCTTGGCTCATATTGAAAATCATTCAATTCTAGGGAGAGGCACCGTGGGAAATTTTTCGCTAAACCTTTTCCGTAATAAGTTAAAGCTAATTGTTTTTTTTAAGATTAAAATGCTCTAAAATTCATACACAAATATAGTTTTAACCCATTAATGCCTGAAATCGACTTTTGCCTGGCCAGATCTGGCCCGGATCTGGGCCGGATCGGCCCATACTTCAGATTCTATTCGGGCTATTTCCTAACAAAAATATAGGAAATAAAAAAGAAACAAGTATTCATCTAATCTTACGTGTAAAATATAAAAACATTATTTTATGACTCTAAATGGTTTGATATGCGGTTTTTGGCGAAAAAATATGGCTTGTAATTTCACAACTGTTTGTCGCAAATTTTCGATTAAAATTCGCAATTTTTCGACAAAAATCATATAATTACGACTTAGTTGTAAATTTACGATTTTGTCGAAAATTTACGACAAAAAAAATCGTTAATTTGCTAATATTCGTAAATTTACGATTTTTGTCGAAAAATCGCGTATTTTTTCGGAAATTTACTAATTTTATCGTAAAATCACAGGAGTTATTTTTAACAGTGTGTATAAATAAATTGTACTAAAATTAATAGTAATTTTTTTTCCTAGGTATGCGGGTAGTTTATAAAATATGTGTTGGTTAAAAATAACATAAAACGCCATTTTGAGAACTTCAAATTATTATACTAATCAAAAGGGTAATTTTTAGGAATAAAATTTTGTGAGTGTACCTTGTAACTCAACCAAATACCTTCCGATTGGTTTAATTTTCTTCGTGTAAGTATCACCTTTTAACCCTTGTAAACTGAATTTTTTTTATCAGTAATTCTCTTACCGTTCTAGTCAATAAACCAAATGGCCATTTTTGGCCAAAAATGACCAATTTTTAAATTGCTTCCATAATTAAATTAACAAGTATTTGTCTAATTTGGCATATTTAATTATCCGGCAGCTCCTTTATCCCGTCAATTTCGGATAATTGTACTTTTACTACATACTTTGTTTGTATTTTTAGATGATGATTGACATATTTGTCGATTATTATATAAAAAAAATTACCTCTCATTGTTAAACTTTAAACAAAAATCTAACATAAAATATTTAACACGATATCTGAGGGATTTCACCCCAAATGGGCCCAAGTTAAACGGAAGGGTCGCAGAAATTAGCTCAAACAATGTTTTTTCGAAAGTACAACTAAAAATAAGCACTCCAACCCAATTTTCTAGGTCAAACCCTTGATTTTTGGCAGCAGTTTTTTCGTTTTTGGTCTGCGTTGTAATTATTCAATTTCCTCAAAATATTCTTATTTTTGCTGCCAAATACTCATTTTCTCTTCGATGCGGTGCTTATAGAAAATTTCCCGCAAAATTTAATCCCGAAGTTCAAAATTTGATTTGGACTGCTCATGCAGTAAAACGTTTTTAATTTTAAGCCTTTCATGTTAAATAAAAAAATTTATGGTTCGAATTTTTTCTGCTTAGACTTAAATTTCTTGTTTTATAACCTATTCTTATCCCCTTTAAAAAAATTCATGGGATACGCTAATCCTGAAGCTCTAGATAAAAAAATGATATTTTTTAAATAAGTATTTCAATGATGAAATAAGAATCTGACAAAAAATTTGGATTCCTTGGGAAATTTTACAAGGGCAAATAACTTTTGTCAAGCTTTGAAGAATTTTGTATGAAAATGGCAAAATTTAAAAATTAAAAATCATAATTTTGCTTTATTTTTTTAATTTTAAAAAATAAATTTTTATTTAAAAATGTAAAAGTATGACTTTTAAATTAGAATTTTCATACGAATCCTTCAAAGTCTAACATTTGTTTAAAAAAGTCTCAGTATTTCAAGGGGGGAAGCTCATTAATAACGTTAAATGTGTGTTTGTTTTATTAAGTTATTTTATTTTATTTAATAAAATTATTATTATTATTACTATTCCATTTTCTTCTTTTTATCCTTTTTTCTTGTCAGCAGCCAGAAAGCACGTATTTCCCGGCCGCTGCGCGACCGGAAAAGCCGCGTTTTCTCGCCACTGACGAAGAAAAATCGTATACGACCCTTGTCCATAAATAAAAAATGGCCCAAATCGCAGTTTACCAACCTCGGCTTCGCCTCGGAAGGTAATTTACTTGCGATTTGAGCCATTCTTTACTTTTCTGGACACGGGCTCGTAATATACTATTCTTCACAACAAATTAAAATTTCTAGTCAGTAGTCCGAAAATACGCATTTCCCAAAGGTGTACCTAGTTTCTTGCCACTGACGAAGAAAAAATGAATATGATTCTGGTCCTCAGAAAACGAGAAAAAGAAGCTCTAAATTTTAGCTTGCAGGCTTTTTTTGAGTTATACAGTATTTTAATAATAATAAATTAAAAAAAATTTTCGTATAAAATCAGATATATGATCCATTTTTGATTTTAAAAGTTATCTTAAACTCGATAAAACTAAAAATCAAAATTACCGGGTTATTTATGCTAGAATATTTACAAAATTTTACTACTAGTATACGAATACAGAAAACTGGGGGGTAATTTAACGCTGTAAAACCAGGTAAAAACTATAGTGGGGATAAATTTTCCAAGATAAAATTAAATTCTTTTAGTTTGTTATTATTTTTTGACATTTAACAGTGTAAACATTACTTGCATAAGTATATAAAAATATTATGTAAATTATTTGAAACAGTAAAGTGCGTTAAATTATTTTATTTTAAATTACTTTTAAAATTATTAACTAAAAAAAAAATGTCAGTAGTAGGAGAAATCAAAGAAAATACTTTAAGTTTTACGTGGAAAATAAATAATTGTTTTGAAATTTTCAATAAAAATGTGAGAGTTTATTCTCCAAATATTTCAGATGATAATCATGATTGGTATTTAGCGTTTAATCCAACATCTAAAAAAAATGCTAAATTTTACGAGTTAAGAGTATTTTTAAAATATAATGATAATTTAGAAAGAAATTTTTTAATCAAAGCATCCATTTTGGGTTCAAATAAAGAGATCGTATATGAATGTGATGAAAAAGAAGTTTCTTATTTTGAGAATGATCAAGGAAGCGATGAAGGATATGGATGGGATAAAATACCTAAAAGTGAACTAGCTAAAACCATAATAAATAATTTTCTAAATACTGGCAGCTTTCTTTTAATTAATTGTGTAATTAAGAAAAAAGGAGTTATTACTGAAGATAAAAAAGATGTTGAAGATTACAAATGTTTATACATGGAAGATTTCGCAAAAATTTTAGACAGTGAATTTCTTGCTGATATGCAAATTAAGGTTAAAGATAAAACTTTTAATGTTCATAAAGCAATATTAGCTGCAAGAAGCTCAAATTTCAAAAAATTTTTTGAAGAAAATCCGGAATCGTTGGAAAAGAAATTAAGTATTATTAATGTAAATGATTTAGAAGTAAATATAATGGAAGAGGTACTAAATTACATTTATACAGGTAAATCTGAAAATATTGACACTCTGTCACATGAATTATTGGCTGCAGCAGAGAAATTCAACATAATAGGATTAAAAAAAGAATGTGAAAATAAAATGATTGAAGAACTAACTGTTGATAATGCTATAGATACATTATTATTTGCAGAATCAAATAATGCTGAAAAATTAGAAGAAGAATGTCTTGAATTCATTTCAAACAATGTTAAGGCTATCCTAAACCCAAATGTGTTGGTAAAAATTTCTTAAATGCTGGCATTCTTTTTTAAGCTGTCGAAAAAACAAAAAAAATGTTTTAGGCTATAAAGAATGATTTTTCAAAGGGAATGAATCAATATAAAGCCACAAATTTTATTAGAAATTGATTGGCGACCTTTTTCAAAATGAACTCTGCCTTACCGACTCAATGTTAAAGGCATAGGGGTTTAGGATGGCGTTAATAAATTAATGATAACGGAATCTTGGTTGAAATTAAATAATAGCTTAGAAATTTCAATTCTTCGTAATGTTGTAATGAACAAAAAATAATTTTTTATGTTATTAAAAAAATTTTTTATTTTTTTTTCAAATATCGTTAAAATTTTAGTTTTAGTTTTCTTTGAAATTGATTAATTCATTTCTATTTTCAAAAATATTGTTGAATTTTTTTTTTTAATTTCATTATTATAGAATTTATTTATTATAATAATTAAGTAACTGATAGGTGTATTGAACACTAATTATTTAAAATGTACTAAAAAAATAAAATTTTAGTTTATAATTTTTGTTTTCATATTTTATTTGATTATTAAAAAAAATAATACAAAGCCTTACTGGGTTTTTCAATTTTTTTTTTCCTTTTCTGATTCCAAATCCAAATAAGAATCAACTATTTTATTGAAAAATTATTAAAATTAAATATAATTGAAATATTTCGGTTCCAAAAGAGTCTCCTTAAAAAATATTTTTAAGAAACTTAAACACGAAAAAAAAGACTTGAATTATTTGAATATATAGTTGAGTAATTTTCCCCCTATTCGTACAATATAAGTTATTTATTAAATCTTAATTTAATGGTCATTCAACCTAAATGTTAATATTGAATATTATATTATTATGTTTTCTACATAATTTAAATGTAGAAAGAATACATATTTCGAATCGAATTTGAATACCCTACTGGGATTGTTTTTAATTTAAAATAATTTTTTTCAATCATTGTATGACCAAAGTTAAAATAAGTATCGACGTTTTATGCACAAAAAAAAAGTATGGATATAGTTGTCTGACTTTTTCTGTTTATTTTTTTTTTTTAACTGACATATTATAATTATAATATTATAATAAACCATCGTGGGGTATCCCAAGAAACTTCTATAGCAGAGCTTGTGCTGGGGTAGTAGCAGAATATCCGACTTTGAAACAATATAATTTTACAGGGTCAATTAATATATATGGGGATTGAAAGATTTTTTTAAAAATTAAAATAACTCTAAATCATCTGCTCTAAATTATCATAACTGATTTTTTATTTTTTTTATTTTTATAAACCAATTCTGAACAAAAGTCTCCATGGGCACAAAGCTCAAAAATCTCTACTTTGGCGGCTACGTAGCTTGAAAGCTCAAAAGCTCCACTATGACAAGATCGCGATTAAAAACTTTTTGTCTTTTATTTTTAAAGTATACTTTTATGTTTTAAATGTCGCTGATTCCAAGTCTGATGACAAATTGACATTATTGACAGTTGGCAGCTGTCAAATTTACAAAAGAATACAAAAAACTTAAAATAATATGTCTCTTAGGGACTGCCTACAATTGGCCATAAGACGGGTGTGTTTATACGCTACTTTGCACAGTAGAAAATTTCAAATAATTACAAAAATTTTACTCCACATCGACGCAGACGTAAAACGTGGCTATATACGGCCTATGTATATAGTCTCTTATTATAATAGCAAAGAAGAGTATATCTTCTTTGATAATAGGCAGGCAGCCCATAAGAGTCAGGCTGACTTAATTGAAACCACTCGGACAGCTTCAAATGCACTATTTGCCATCTAGATAACGAAATTCTAGACTTTTGGCCAAGGCTCCATTCTCCGAACGGAAAACCTACTGCTTTCGAAAATTCACCTGGGTGACTCTCTTGAAACCAGGCTAAACTTTAACACTTTATTCTACAAATCTTTGTGATAATATACGCAAAGTTTAGCCTATGCCCCATTGTCCGAGGGGAGGTACACCGCCCCAAAAATTTGGGTCACCCAGGTGACCAAATTGAAACCAGGCTAAATTTTAATACTCGAATCTCATCCTCATCAAAGACCTACAGCTAAAGCGATATTACGGAGAAGCTGTCCTGAGCCTCGTAATACGGACGTATTTTAAGTCACCTGGGTGACTCTTGAAACCAGGCTAAACTTTTACACATTACTCTACAAAACTATTTGATAAAGTACCAAAAGTTTAGCCTATGCCCTATTGTTCTGATGGGAGATACAGCCCTCCAAAGCTTAAGTCACCTCGTTGACCCAAATGAAACCAGGCCAAATTTTACATACGTTTTCTTTTCACCATAATAAGCATAATTTCAAATATGGCCTATGCCAACCTGTCCAAAGGGGTGAACTTGACGGTATTTTGGCTTGAAAACTGCCCCAAAAGTCAAATTTCTTATGTATTTCTTCCAATTTCTTACCGAATTGAGCTAAATTAATGCAAGGGTCTTTAATATCAATAGACAAATTGGTTTTTAAATTTTAGCCTAAAAAAAAGTATTAAAGGGGCTATTTTACCCCCCCCCCAATTTTGAGTCACCCAGGTGACCCAAATGAAACCAGGCCAAATTTAACATACGTTTTCTTTTCAACATAATAAACATGTATTTAAAATATGACCTAATGCCAACCTGTCCAAAGGGGTGAAATTGACGGTATTTTGGCCTGAAAACTGCCCCATAAGACAAATTTCTTATGTTTTTCTTCTAATTTCTTACCAAATTGAGCTAAATTCATGCAAGGGTCTTAATATCAATAGGCAAACTGGTTTTTTAATTTTAGCCAAAAAAAAATGGTTTTTTATCTTAAAGAAATAAATTGCCAGGGAAATTTATAACGAGATTTATAATTGAATTGATTTTAAATAAAATTATTATTTTACGATGAAATTCAACCCAGTTATGCACTTTTTAAGTTCCAAATGGTTTTAAAATGATTGAAATTCTATTGAAAAATCCTGTTTTTGAACTTAAAATATGCATAATTCGCTTAATTTTCATTGTAAAATAATAATTTTTATTTTTAAACAATTAATTTTTTCCTGGCAATTTATTTCTTTAAGATGACAATTTTCCCTCGCCTTAAATAGGCCCCCACCATATTTCCGCCTATAGACCCCCAAAGTCTTTATTCGGCCCTGATATTATGCGTGTATTTTATACGGCAACGCTGTCGCCTTAAAATTTTCATGGGTTTTTTATTTTTTTAATTAAAAATATCTGTTCTTCCTCGCGGGTCAAAAACACTTTTTTCTGTGCTATTTTTTTTTTTAATCCATAGTTTAGTTTTGATATTGAAAGAACATAAAAATCTCAAACCCGTGATTTTTGACTGCGACCTCCTATGCCTGCAATGTATAAAGATTCTCTTATGCTTTGTATCTCCTAAACGAAAACGACAATTTTCTTTTAATTTTTTTTAAGAGTATTATTATAATATAGCCCCTATAAAAATTAAATCAACTTCTATTGTCATCAAATTACACGCTAATCAACCTTAATATCTAAAATACTAAAATTCTAACAATAAATAAAAACAATATTTTTTTCTTTTGTTTATTTCGTGATAAAATTTTTCAATATTATTAGAATTACATTGCTTAAACAAAATAAAACTTAAAAAAAATAGAAAAAACTATTTTTAAGATCACAAAAATATGTAAGCTATTCTTTTAATAAATAAATTATATAATAACTAACAGCTGCATAATATCAAAGAACATAATATTTATGTTCTTTGATAATATCAAAGAATATATATACTACTATATTATATTCTTTTGATAATATGCAGAATATAATAATCCATTGAGAATTCATAGTGAATATTCTATTTGTAATTCAACAAAACAAATTAAAAATAAGGCAATTATGCATTTATCTTCGTGTAGAAAAAAAAACTGTCTTAATTTTTTTTCCAAATGGCTTGCAGAAAAAGTAATTTATTTTTATGAGAAAAAATTTCAGTTTTTTTTAATTTTCTAACTTACATTAGCATTTTTATACATTCTGTTACTAAAGTATTTTGAAATGCTAACATAAATCTGAAAACACAAAAATTAGTAAATTAAACCAAAATATAACACTTTCAAATTCAGTCATAAGTTATCCTTAGAGTACACAATGATTTTTTAATTTTCTCCAAATCCACTTAGAACCAATTCAATAGCTGCTTGTACATCACCATTTGTTATTTGTAAAGCTTGAATATTAATTGCATCATTTATAAGTCCCATTTCATGCATTAGAGATATTTGAGTTTGTAAATTTGAAGCTGATGATGGAGTACCACTATCGCTACTAATTGGTGTTGTTGGATTGGAAGTTGTTGTCGGTGTACTAGCAAAAGCTTGTTGCATAGCTCTATCAAACATTTCATATGTTATAACGCCCCCAGGATTAGTAGTTGCATTAATCTGATTAGATCCACTTGATGAACCACTAGCACCGTTCGTTCCATTGCCCGATCTTCTTGATGCTCTTGACAAAGCTGAAAAAAGTTGTGCACTTGTAATTGGATTAGATGAAGATTGATTATTTCTAGATCTATGATTGCCGTGAGTAGCCGAATCAGATGATTGAGAAGAATCCCCAGCCATTTCTTCATCCTCACTAAAATTATCGAGTCCAAAGAGATTTTCACTAGAAATATTACCATTTGAGCTTGAAGCACCAGCAGCAGACGATGAAGTGGCAGCAAAATTATGAGCTTCTTCTGGTACTGCCGAAGCAATATAATGAGCTGCTTCTAATAGTGAAGGATGTAATTTACCCATTCTGAAAACAATAAATTAAAATAATTATACTTCTATTAAATTATTTTAATAAGTTTTTTTTTTGAATTGCTTAATATTATACTTTTTGATAGTTTCTGGGTCAGTAAAATAGCTTACAAGATCTGGATCTTGTAAAATTGCTACAGCAACAGCATCGTCACGTAGACCTTGACAAGATGAAATAATATTTTCAATAACTTCTGGTCGTTTTACTAAGCGCTGTTTAAAAATAATTTATTTAAATAAATTTATTATAAAAACCTTTAAAACAATTAAAAATTATTTACCCTCATGGCTAATTCCAGTAGAGGACTCCCAACAAATGATTTAAACATTGAAATCAACATCTCTTCCGAAGGTATTGATGAAGTGTTTGTACTTAAAGTATTTTCAGTAGATTCTTGTTTTTGTATAACATGAATCATAGATCCATTTTTCAAACCGCAAGATTCTAAAGTTAAATGATCCTCCAATATGCATCCACAGTATATGAGATCTATGGAAATAAAATTTAAAATAATATATTCACACTAACTATAAAACCACAGCACTGCGATAAAACCATAAAATTTGTATACCAAATGCATCAACTGATAAATTAGTTTTTCCTGCAGCTTCAGATCGGAGTTCTTCAACTTTTTTTTCTTTCAGGTTAATATCATTTAATTTTATTATTGATAATGGAGATGTTTGTAATCTTAAACCTAATAATAGTTCAGCACCCATTTTTACTTTTTTAATTATAAAATTATTCCTTTTAGTGACAGTCTTTTCTTCATTAAATGTGTAACATTTTTTCTTTTTGTTAAACAATTTTGATTTGCATCACACACTGAGTAGTGAGAACAATGCGAAGTTATTTATATAAATTTAAACAAAGAATTTAAATAATTTATTATAATTATTATAAATTAATGAGTTAATGACCTGCAAACTGAAAAATCATTTACACAAAAGATCAAAGATGAAAAAAAGTAGTATACATAAAAAAGGTTAGTTTCGCGTATCCATCAGTTTAAGTTAGAATGACCTCACGTGATTTGATCAGCTGGGTTAAAAATTTAAATTTAAACATTTTTAAGTTCTTTAGACGAGAGACCGAGAATTTAGAATTTTTTAAAATTATTGTTTAAAAAAGTACTTACAGGTATACCTATCTTATATAACAAAATATATGAGTGCTTTTCACAGAAACAGTATATTTTAACATCACTTACGACCCAACACTTATTTATTATCTTTTTTTTCAAATTTTTTTTATTTTTTAAGTTTTTCAAGGTCCAAATATCTAAAACTTTCAATGTATCTAGATCTAATTATGTATTGCTGGTTTATCGAAAGAGATGGATTTTTTTCAGCAAAAAATGAATTCAAAAAAGTTTTTGACAAATTATACGAAAAAATTTTGGAAGCAAAATTTGTAAGCAAAATTTTTCTCACCTTTTGGTTGCTGAACCAGTAAATTTATAATTATATTATATCAACAAAATTAAACTTTTTTGAATCCATTTGTTTTTTTGATAAAATCGTATTATTTTTATTTCTTATCTTAAAAATTAATTTAGGTTCTATAATCTACAAATAAACAATAAAAATTATGATTAAATTGTAAATTTTTCTTTTAAAAGTTTGTTATCGGATTCGTTCTTAACACCCCTATATATAGATTATAATCTAAGCCCGTATATAATCTAATCTTTATATTCACAGTAAAAATTTTAATTTAAGTTTTTTTAATTGTATTAAAAAAATAACTATTTTAATTAAATTTTTATTTTTATGTATATGCTATAAATAAACATTCAATAAGAAATAAAAAAAAACTAAGAGATTAATTGTTTGAATGTAAATCTTTCCTTTTCTATTTTATGAGGAGGTCGTTATGTATCGTCGATAATAATAATATATGACATTTAGCATTTAGCTAATTTGGAAGTACGGTTGTTATAAGAGAGTCGTCGTCGCGGCAAAAGTTGGCGAATATGTGTGTATTCCTAAAATTGTAGATATATAAATATTGTTATTTTTGTAAAAGTGAGAGTGTATATATTAAACATAGGTGAATGTATTTAAATATTTAAAAACGCGTCCTTGAGAATGTTCTATAGATTTCTTATATCATTCTGTCCACTACACGCGCTAGGTTTACACGGCTATTTTATTTGCTTAAAGTAAATTTTTTTTTCTGATAAGTACAATCTAATATCAAAAAAAAGTTTTTTACTTATCATATTGTTATTTAGTGGAAATTTAGTTGTGATAATATAATAATAAAGGAGTATTTTAAAAATATTTCTGAGTTATATTCAAGATGCAAAAATTTTATAAGATTGAAATAAATAAAACAGAATGGGAAGTACCGGAAAGATATCAGATGTTGACACCAGTTGGTTCCGGTGCTTATGGACAAGTATGGTAAGGATTGAAAAACCTGAAAGTTCATTCTTTCTTTTAAATTTATAAAAAAAACATTTTGCTCATTTTTTTTTTATGTTCAACGTATAAACAAATAAAAAAATACGTATATTATAATGTATATTACTATATATATCATATCAAATTATATTTTTCAATAATGCTAGAGCTTTAATTCAATTATTATATGAAATTGAAAATGTATACTATATGTCTATATAGTACATGAGTGTTATTGTTTTATTTTTAGATCCATTAATTTATTTTTACATCATAACCTTATATTGTATTATATTTCTTACCACAATACCGAATACTTTATAAATTCATATCAGTTCTATATGTTATGTAATAATTTTAAAAACCTATATACATAATTATAACTTGTTAAATAATATACAATAATTTGAAAATGAATCTTTAATCAATTTCATATTTTAGAATTTAACAAATGTAAAGTTTAATTTTATTACAGCTCAGCAATAGATATGACAAATAGTCGTAAAGTTGCTATTAAGAAGTTAGCCCGTCCCTTTCAATCAGCTGTACATGCTAAAAGAACTTACAGAGAGCTTCGAATGTTGAAGCACATGAATCATGAAAATGTATGGTTTTATATTGATTTATTAATTTCTTATTCAATATTTGAATTTACTTGAATCATTTTTAAAGGTAATAGGACTTCTTGATGTTTTTCATCCATCCACAAGCTTAGAAGATTTTCAAAATCTGTAAGTACTATTTAAATATTAACTATATTTTGTTAAATAATAATTAATAATTTACGGTTTTAACTTTTCCAGATATTTAGTTACACATCTTATGGGAGCAGACTTAAATAATATTATTAAAACTCAAAAATTATCAGACGATCATGTTCAGTTTCTCGTTTATCAAATACTTAGAGGTTTAAAATACATACATTCGGCTGGCATTATTCACAGAGTAATCATTTAATTTTCTTACATTTATTTAAATAAACAAATAAATGTAAGAAATTTTTTAAAAATTTATTTAGGATCTCAAACCATCAAATATAGCTGTAAATGAAGATTGTGAATTAAAAATATTAGATTTTGGCTTAGCTAGACCAACTGAAATTGAAATGACTGGATATGTAGCTACCAGATGGTACAGAGCACCTGAAATCATGCTTAATTGGATGCATTATAATCAAACAGGTTTCAAAATCTATTTTATTTTCAATACAAATCACTTTAAATTTAATTTAATTATTTTTTAATTAATATTACAGTTGATATATGGTCGGTTGGATGTATAATGGCTGAATTACTTACTGGAAGAACATTATTTCCTGGAACAGATCGTATCCTTAAAATAAAGCATTATTTAACAAATAGTTTTTTAAGTAAATAATATAGTATCAAAAAAACTAAAATTTAATATAACGGCATGATTTTTTATTCTAAGCTTCAGTAGCATTTTTGTATGCATAAAATTAGATTAATACTAACAGTCTTTAAATCATAAAGCGCTGTGCTAATAATTTTATAGCTGCTTGCTAAGGGAATGCATTTTTATTCAAAAATTGAAAGAATTACTAAAAGTCTTTAATGAATATAAAATTTAATTTTATCAAATACTTTTTTTATTAAAATTTAATATCGAATCTTTTTAATGTTTTCTCATTTTATTTAATAACAATTTTTTTGAATATTAATTATTTTTATTCATTGTTTTTGGATGAAAAATAAAAGTTTTAACAGCAATATATAACTAAAAATGCGTTTGATTTTAAATTAAAAACTAAGATGCTATATTTTATGAAAGCCATTTAAATTTTTCCTTAAAAAAATTTAAAATTTTAATTTAATTATATTTTTCAACTACAAATTTTTATACATTTAATGCTTGAATTTAAAAGATTAAGAAATTTTCATCTATTCAATAGAAAGTAATAAAATTATTTTTTCAAAAAATTTATTAAAATAGATACAAATTAAAAATGACATGATGTAATATCCCTTAGCATAAGCAGATATTCACCAATTAAATCTTATCATGGAAATATTGGGTACTCCTCCAGATGAGTTTATGCAGAAAATATCATCTGAATCGGTGAGTAGGTCTCATTTTTACTCAGTTTAATAAATCATTAGCCAAATATTCATTTTTTCTCGTGTATTTAAAATTTTTTCTGATTCATATAATATAATTAAAGCTTTTGCATACTTTTTTATAAATTGCAAGAATGAATTCAGCTGGTAGCAGTACATATTATTTTATGCTAAGCATGAATTTATGGCTTAATTAACACAAAATTTTACAATCATTAACGTTTTATATTTCAAATTTTAGTGAATCTAGATAAACTTAAGTATTTAGAACTTCAAATTCCAATAAATTTTAATTATCACTTAAATATTTCTATATTTTTTATTATACTAAAATCAGTTCGAACATATATACAGAGTATCCCAAAAATCAAAATTCTGTACTAAACAATCTTTAATTGGTCAAAAAAGCTAAAAATGAAAAAAAAAGTTGGCTTTATCTCTCCAATATAATATATTTTATTCATAACATGATATAAACGACTTTTCTGAACTATTTAAACATAGTATGGTAGTCTAAGCGTCAGTTTTAAAATTTTTATACATAGATTTTAATTTTTCCAAGCTCTAAATAAAACTAATCAATAAATCGATTAATAAGATAAAATCGATTACTAAATTTTTAGATTTTTAAATAAAATTAGAAATTATTGTGTTTCTTATTTCAGTATTTTTAAATATATTTATTAATTATAATTATTACACAAAATTTTATTTATAATTAAGTATTTTAAAAGATCATAAAAATTAAATAACGGGCGAGCGTATAAAATTTCTTGTATTTTTCCCCGCTAGCCAATAAAAAATATGAATCACGTGCATGACAAAATCAGCACGACCAATCAAA
The DNA here is from genome assembly GCA_022575985.1 of Anagrus nilaparvatae. Taxonomy (NCBI): domain Eukaryota; kingdom Metazoa; phylum Arthropoda; class Insecta; order Hymenoptera; family Mymaridae; genus Anagrus; species Anagrus nilaparvatae. The sequence goes on along the minus strand of JAKSXM010000231.1, from coordinate 25,085,619 downwards.
ACACGAATAAATTAGACGTAAAATTATGTCACATGAGTTTCTTAGAGATAGATAGATATTAAAAAACAAGAAAAAATTATTTTTTTGTGTGTATTTATTATTATTAATATAATTATTATTATTTGTATAAATTTTTTTTTTTCAATTTAGTATTGCTTGGAGATTCGAACCGTGTTGGAACGACGAGGTTACCACTCTGTCAGTTTGCTACGATCGCATATGCGTAAAAAAATCGAAAATTAACAATATTAAGCCCTCTGTAAAGTAAATATTACTTTATTTTTGTATTAAAAAATTTCCTATATGCATATTGGAATTTTTATAATTTTTTATTTATAATTTTTATCTATATAGTAAAAAAAATAGGCGCGCGCGGGAATATTTTTTTTCCATTATTTACAGGTTTGTTCTGCAATACAATAATAGTATATTACGATCCTAGACCAAAAAAATAAAGAATGGCCCAAATCGCACGTAAATTACCTTCCGAGGCGATCGTATTTTCTCAGTATACTCTTAGTTTACCTGAATGGGCCTCCAGGACCTGAATATTAGACCCTCAGTAAGGTTCTATGCCATAAGATAGGGGTTCATAATAACGCTTCTACCTTGTAAGTCAACCAAATAACTTTGGCTTGTCTCATTTTTTTTGTTGTATAAGTGTCACTTTTTAATCCCCGTAAATAAACCGTATTGTTTTCTCAATAACTCTCTTACTGTTATAGTCAGTAAATTGGCTTTAATTTATCCTTAAACGCGACGCAATGTAAATTAAATCTCGAATTAAATAACATATTTTAAACTTAACGTGTTTATCACGAGACACTATCTTTGAATTTGGCGGTCAGGGTTGCGGAAAAACTACCGATGTCCGATTATGTGAATTTTTACCTCAAAATAAATGTTTACAATATCTTTTGTACTTTTTCACTATTTGGAAAATTGATCTAAAAACGTCACCCTTATAAAATATTTACATCTAAACTATCTAAATATGTATATGTACTATCTAAAAAGTTGAAGAAAAAAAATTTTAGAACAAAGTTTTTTAAGGTGGCTCACGGAGTTTATGAAAAACGAATAATATGAAGTAAAATTTACTGAAGATGAAGATAATTATAAAACAAATCCATTGATCCCAAAAAATACTCAGGTTCCCGATCAATTAAGAAAGAAATAAGTAACTGAAAATTTTTAAGGTTAACACCGCGTTCTTATGGGAGTTGATATTGTTTTACTTCGTACTAATTCAATAACGAATCTTTTTAGATAAAATTGTACACACGTGTTATTTAACGAAAATAGAAAATTTTTCAAGAAAAAAATACAATAGTTGCCGATCAAATTATAAACACATAATTTTAGTCGCGGGCCCCTTTCAATAAAATGTTTTGTATTTAAAAAATTTTGTTCACACCACACTCATTATATACGAAAATGCATTATTATTAAAATAACTTCTAAATATTCACATATCTACAAAATAATTAATAAAATTTAAGCAATTAGTTATGCCTCCTCTGATGTCACCCTAAAATATACGGACCTAATACCGTGCGTCACCGTAAGTTTTAACAACAGAAGTTTTTTGATTGCTTGCAAAGTGATAGCGTTATACGGAAAGATATACTCTATAATCCCATTTTTCAAAATTGAGGCTTGCTGTTCTAGGTCTACAAGGCCTATGAGATTCAACTAGGTATTTTGGAGTTTTTTTTAACTTAACTCATTTATGCCCCAGCGGACGTAAATGGAAATTCATAATAAAAAATATGTTCTCGTATAGATAGAGGCTTTTTAATTATATTTTTTGACATATTCAACTTGTACGAGTGATAGTATTAATTTCAAAATATGCAAAAAAATTATAAAAATTCGGAATACAAAATTCAAACAAAGCGATTGTTGAAAATGATAAAATCTGCCAAAAATACTTTAGAAAATTAAAATTATTTAGATCAGATTAAAATTTGACAGCCTTTTTAAAGTTGGTTACTGATAATAATTAGATGCATATTATACACTAACTCGGTTTTAAAGTTACTAAAACTTTCTTGACATGTTCAAATAAAAAATATATCTGGCATATTAATTATGATTAAGCAAAATTTATAAGTTTAGCTTTTTACATTTTCAGTTTTTTTGACTTAATGAAAGTTAGGTATGGTGATTTTTTCAAACTACTAGAACGCTCTGATGCACATTGAAATTTTAAATAAATATAGTTTATTTTTACTAAAATGTCCTTTACAGCAAGATATTAAATTGTTTATTCAAGAAATATTTTTTCTTATTCTTAATTTTATGTAAAAAATAATACTTTGGTTCAATCTTTCAATGTAAAAATAAAGTTAGTTTTTTTTTTACTTAATTATCCAGTTTAATTAACTTAAATATTATTTAGGTCAACAAACATGTTAATTAGAATACCTTAACCCAATTTTAAGCAGACATTGATCATCTAACCCGAGTTTTAGTATTATGTGGCACACCCACTGCTGAAGCATTAAGTAAAATTACTAGCCAAGAGGTAATTTACTTATTCTTTTAAATTTTATATAATTTTATAAGTTCATATATTAGATGTTAACTTAAAATAGTTTTATTTTTTGATATTAGTGAACATTTTTAATGCATTTCATTGTTTACATTGATATTACTAGAATAGTCTAGTAACTGCAGTTTATTTACTTCCATCAGATAAATTATACGATACAGATAGATTTTTCTTCATTTTTATCAAAATTGATTGTATATTATTTGTATTACAAGTCAATGAAGATTTTGGTATATATTTAAAATTTGAATCATTATTGCAAGCTAATTAATGTTTTATATAATACCTACACATTTAAATTTGCTTCCAGCATGCTTTTGATTTGTTTCTAAAGCAACATTTACAATATTTTTTTTGTTGCTTTTATAAAATATGAATGATGTGTTATTTTTAATCTACCGATTTTGTTTTAATTTTTCATTTGAATTATTTATTAAAACTTTCAGCATTAAAAATCATTTCTTTTATTTTGTTTAAGTAGTTGGGAATAAGAGTTAAGTTCTATAATCTACACAGAATTTTTTAGCATTTTAATAGATGGGTTTTTTTTGAAAAAATATAGGTACAGGGACAAAATATAGGTTAAATTATCTAAGGCAAAAAAGCCTATTTTCTACTCTAGGGAGACGGATTTTTCTCCCGTTATATGTAAAAGTATGTTTTAAATCACGGGACAAAATATAAGATTCGACTTTTGCATGCAGTTGTATGCACGAACGAGCGAATTGTCCCTTGTTTAAAAATTAACTGGGCCATCCCTATATTACTTTTAAAGTTTATATAAAAGCTTTCACCCATGCGCCATTATTTTTGTTCTTTACGTTTGTTAATTATTAATTCAGTTATTTTTAAATTTGAAATTTAATATTCATATAAAAAAAAAAGAATCATTTCGACCATAAAAATGTTTAAAACGCCGCGGAATCATTACAAAATATTTTTAATGAGTGAAAATCGAAATATTTAAAATATAAAAAAACTAAAAATAATATTTTTGGTGATAATTGTCATTGTCATTTTAAAATACCCTGGAAAAATTGGGTATTCTAAACGGAAAAAAATTTACGAAAACAATTTTCACAATTTTAGGTTTCTTATGCAAACTTTTTTTTTGGCTAGGAAGTGGAGAAATGAGTTACGTATACTGTTTAGCATCCAAACTGACAGTTATGTGGGACTTGGGTTACCTTGCCTTTACCCTTTAAAACTCCACTACCTACCTTATGCGAGCCTATCCCGGGATCGTTTTCACATTACTTCAGGGCAAGTTCAAGGCTATTTAGTTCTATTCGTGAACTTCTTATGCAAACTTAAGACGTAAGAAAATACCCTTATTTTCCAACTACAATATACCGCGCTTACTATTTTTTCTATTTTAATTATTTTTTTCGTACTATATTATTAACATGTCATTACTTATTCAATTTTTTATCTGTTTCCATGTTTGTAATTATTAAAATAATCATTGGATATGATTTTGTTGAGTTTGCAAATTTAATAATATTATTAAATTGAGATTTGGTTTTACCGTTTTGAAAACAATAGTATTATGATAATAATGAAAGATTTAAATTTTTTATCATTTACAGGCAAAAAATTACATACAAAACTTACCTCATCTTAAAAAAAAGAATTTTAAAGAAGTATTTAAAGGAGCCAATCCATTAGGTAAAAATTTAATATTAAAAAGTTGTATCGTAACATGCTAAAATTTAATAAACTTTCTTTTTACAATTATTAGCAATCGAACTATTGGAGTTGATGTTAGAATTAGATTCTGATACAAGAATAACCGCAGAGCAATGTTTAGCTCATCCATATTTAGCTGTGTATGCTGATCCAACTGATGAACCGGTATCTTTACCCTATGATCAGAGTTTTGAAGATATGGAATTACCAGTGGAAAAATGGAAAGGTATAATAAAATAAAATTTTTTAGTTGCTTAAAATCAGGGATAATGTAATTTATTTTTTAGAACTCGTTTATTACGAAAGTTTGAATTTTGAACCTGTTGTTGAACAAAATTTATCAAATCCACAAACAGAAGAAGCTGCATCAAATAATTAAAATTTTCAATTTTATGAAAATTAAAAGAAAAATTATTTTTTACTTAATTTTTTAGATTATAAGTAATAAATCAGTCTGTTTGCAAGTATGCATAATTTAAAAACTGATTTTTAAAAATTTTTGTTAAAAATATAAAATGCAGATAATGTAAATATTGTAATTTTAAATTATAATATATATGATAAAGTATATATTGATTAAATTATGCAATACTTAATTAAAGTGAAGAAAAAATGCACGTTTATTAAATGATTAAAGTAATATATAGGTACATAGATTTATATTTTTTTATAGAAACTTGATAAAAAAATAATAATTATTAAATTTATATTTGCCTTTGTTATATTTTAATAATGCATTAAAAAAATGTAAAAACATAAAAAAAATTATCTATGTAAATGTTTTTACGCATTACATTCTTATTATTTCTCAAATTATTATAAATTGTTGAATCAATTAATAACAAATAAATTTATTTTTGAAATATTTTTATCTGGAACTTTATTTTGACTTTATTATATACATTTAAAATTTAATTAGTAAAAACCATCGATCTGATTCTGTGCTGTAGCTGCTAGCAGCTAAATTGGTTCTATCCATTGATATAATATTTTTTTAAAGGCCCTATATTTACAGCCATCATGCCAATTTTGATACACCTAAGAAAAACCCCATTACTCTTTTGCATATTGTTTAAAAAATATCACTTCTTTGATAATTTTAGCCTTATTTACAAAATAATGCAAATAACCCTAAAGGTTGCTTAGCGCCGATTTCAATTACGATGGAAATCGATATAATTTTAATAGGGGATTCATCTTATTCATACACATAAAAAAAATTCAAGCAAATTGTCGTTTTCGTTTAGGAGATATTACAGGAAAGGAGGTAAAATCAGCTGGAAGCAGTAATTAGAGGCGAGTAGCAGATACTTGATATGTAACTTGAATTTTGTTAAGAAAGGTGTCCGGTACCAAAGTAAACAACTTCCTATAGTTGCAAAAATGGTTGAGGGTAGAAAGGATGGTGGAACTCAATGGGGGGGGGGAGGTTGAAAAAAAAATAACGTAACCAATCGATAAATTATCATTTTTTAACACAAAAACATTCATTGCAATTTTTCATAAAAATGCACCCCTTCCGAGTTACAGCACAATGAAAAGTAAGTATACTAGAGGTGTGCGGTACCTGGCCCAAAACTTTTTTTTAGAGTTTTCAGATTTTCAGCCTGAAAATTTTTAATTCCCTTTATACCTGCAGTCATTCTTACATCGAATTCCGGCTTCTCCTGAATCTTGATCCGATTTAACCCTATCAGACAAAAAAGCCCGACCCGAAACTTCGCGTAAGCGCACCATTAAAAACTACTCGAAAAAACATAAAAATAAATTTTTTTCAAACTTAAAAATTTCAAACTACTTAAAATTTTTTTTCTATTTTTAGTAAAAATCATAAATTCTGTTTATAAAAAAGCTAATAAATCACAGTGGTCTGGAACGCGAAAAAAGTTTCACCACGATGCTCCCAAAAATCTCTGGTATTTTCTTATTCTATAGGGTCTCCTGAGGCAGGAAATGCTTGTCCTAAAATTAAAACCGTAGCTCTCGGGGAGAACCGCCCTAATTTGGGGGTTATTGGGGGGTTAAAAAGAAAAATTTTTTTTTTTTTAATTTAACATTTTTTACATGATTTTAGACCATATAAAGTGACGAACAAGTGAGGAACACAAAAAATTTTGCTGGAAGGAGTTGGAAGGCTCAAAATCATATTTTTTCAATATTTAAAAAAAACCAATTTCTGAAATTTTTGAAATAAATTAAAATTATTTTTAATGATGGATTTATTTTTTTTCAATTGTTTTGTGATTATAATTTACTAAAATAAGTTTATTTAGGACCAAAAAATACAAATTTTCAATTTTCAAGGTCTTAAAGCAACTCAAATGTTAAATTTTGGATTTTTTTTAAATTTCACAGACTTGGGATTTTTCTATCAGATTCAAATGAGGTTATAAACTAGATTTAAAGACGTATTCCATAGTAATTTTTCTAGTACAATCTGAATCCGCTATTTATTTTAACATTTTACCACGATTTTTAGGAGAAAAATCCGTTTTTTTGTTTTTTGTGGTTTCAATTTTCAAGGGACCAATTTTTTAAAGTTTCGCAGGTTTCATGACAAAATTTTCTGAATAATATTTACAAGAGTCACTTATATATTTTTTCCTCTGAAATACAATGAAATCACTAGTTTTTTCACCCGGAGTTTTCCTTTCTAGTTAATTAAAGATTTTGTAATAATTCACCTATAATCTCAATTTAAAAAAAACGTAACTAAAAAATTGGTTTGGTCAGTGAATTTTCACTACAAGACAGAGAAAAGTTTTTATATTTTCTAGAGTAGTTTTTCTCTCAATATTCATTTATTTAAAAAAATTTTAGACATTTCAAACCCTTCAGGCTCAAATTGGCTACTTTAGCAAAATAGCAAATATGAAATTGGACAAAACCAATAAAAATAGAATCAAATGATTTTTTGGCTAAGGAAAATTCCGGATGAAAAAACTAATGATTTCATTGAATTTCAGAGGAAAAAATATATAAATGACTCTTGTAAATATTATTCAGAAAATTTTTTCTTGAAACCTGCGAAACTTTAAAAAATTGAAACCACATAAAACAAAAAAACGGACTTTTCTCCTAAAAATCGTGGTAAAATATTAAAATAAATAGCGAATTCAGATTGTACTGGAAAAATTACTATGGAATACGTCTTTAAATCTCTAGTTTATAACCTCATTTGAATCTGATAGAAAAATCCCAAGTCTGTGAAATTTAAAAAAAATCCAATAAAATTAACACTTGAGTTGCTCTAAGACCTTGAAAATTGAAAATTTGTATTTTTTGGTCCTAAATAAACTTATTTTAGTAAATTATAATCACAAAACAATTGAAAAAAAATAAATCCATCATTAAAAATAATTTTAATTTATTTCAAAAATTTCAGAAATTGGTTTTTTTTTAATATTGAAAAAATATGATTTTGAGCCTTCCAACTCAAAAAAAACTATGGGGCGAGCAAATTTTTTTGTGTTCCTCACTTGTTCGTCACTTTATATGGTCTAAAATCATGAAAAAATGTTAAATTAAAAAAAAAAAATTTTTTTTTTTAACCCCCTAAGAACTCCCAAATTGGGGCGGTTCTCCCCGAGAGCTACGGTTTTAATTTTAGGACAAGCATTTCCTGCCTCAGGAGACCCTATAGAATAAGAAAATACCAGAGATTTTTGGGAGCATCGTGGTAAAACTTTTTTCGCGTTCCAGACCACTGTGAAATAATAATAAAACGAAAGTATTATATCAGAACTTGCACTTTTAAAAAAAGCCTTCTAAAGATTATTACCTCTAAAAAATAAGTAATATTTACTTTTATATATTAATGAAATAAAAAAAAAAAAAAATAGGTCAGTACTAAAAGAATGTGATTTAATGCTTAAAGCATTTTTTTATTTATAAATTGTATATGTGTATAGTTTATAACTTTATTTACCCATAAAAAAAATTTTAATTTGTGGTATTAAGTACGATATTAATCATCAGTTGTATCAAGTACTAAGCTTTTTTTATGCTTTTTATTGTATTTATAAATAAAACTTATTGGCTAAAACTATTTTAGAATTTAAAGAGACTGGAAAAAGTGGGCATGGAATTATTGCTTTGTATCGTTAATTGGTACAAGGTAGCCAAAATATAATAGAAATAACTTAGTGTAAAAACTAATCAGTTCTTTGAATGGTTCGAAAACTTCAGGTTGATTTCCTTGAAATTTCAAACAATTGCTGAAATTGCTTGATATTTCAAGCAAAGAAAACTAACTGTGTCTTAACTGCTTATGAAACGCATATCAGGCTAAAGTTGCACTCAAAAAAATTCAGTTCTGGTTTAAGATATGCAAGTACAAATAGCAGAATAGATTTATTGTGTTTCAAACATAAAATATCTAATTTACATCAAAATAATTCCAGAGATATAGCGAAATACAACTTGTGAATTTTTCGAAGTCTTGTATGTGCAAGAGAAAGCTCGGAGAAAGCTTACACTAAGTTATACTCCTTTCAGTCTTACTTAAAAAATTTTTAATTTTAAAAATTGGTTGACAATGTACCTATTTTGTTTTTCTACTTTTAGAAATGCTTATAATTTTTTTTTTTTTTAGTATGCCATGTTATATGTCAATAATGCTGCGTTGTCATTTCTTATGTTGTTAAAAATTAAGTTCAATTTTATGTATAAAATCTAAGATGGTCTTGATGAAAAGTTGTTCCCTGGTTGATAATATATGCCTTAGTTTTATCTTGTCTTCTGTGTGTAAATCATCGAATTCTTGAAATACTCTATTTCTATGTTCTTGTAACGAGTTGCAGCTAAAAATTATGTATTCAATAGTGGCTAAGCTTTTACTACATATACAGATTGGACATTCTCTCTTTTTAATTTTGTGTAGAAAAACAGGGTCCATGTTATATCCTATTATCAGTTTTAAATAAAGGAAAAACCCAAAAAAAAGAAAAAATATTGCAGTTTTTTCAATTTATTTGTTTTTTTAATTTTGAGAATAAAAATTTTTGAAAAAAATCGGTATTAGATCTAAAAAATTACTATAAACGAACTTTCTAAAACTAGTACCATCATAGAAATAAATTAGGTACTACGTCCAAAAAGAAAAAAAAATTGGTATTTTTTGTATTTTTTCGTCAAAACAATTTTGGGGAAAAAATTTTCAACAAATTAAGTATCAGATTCGAGATATAGAGTAAAAACCATACTTTCAAATATAAGTAGTTTCGTGGAAATAAATTAGGTATTACATCCAAATTAAAAAAAAAAAGTACCTCGTGCTTATTTGGTGAAAAAATTTTTGAAAAAAAAATTAGGTCTTAATTCCATAATGTTTGTGAAATATCACCGATTACATACATACACAGATACACACACACACACACACACACACACACACACACACATATATACAGACTTTTTTTAAAAACCGGTTTTTTAGCTTCCTGAGGTCTCAAAACGTGCTTATATGCCAAAAAATCAAAAACCAAAATTTGACCCTTCACAATGGTTCCTCATTGAGGAACCAAAAATAATGAGGTCATGTTTTTTGTATTTTGGGTTCCTCAAAGAGGAACCATTGTGTTAGGTCAAAATTTGATTTTCTATTTTTTGGCATATAAGCACGTTTTGGGACCCCAGGAAGCTAAAAAACCTGTTTTTAAAAAAAGTCTGTATGTGTGTGTGTGTGTGTACGTACGTACGTATATATGTAATCGGTGATATTTCACAAATATTATGGAATTAAGACCTAATTTTTTTTTCAAAAATTTATTCACCAAAAAAGCTCGAGGTACTTTTTTTTTTTTTGATTTGGATGTAACACCTCATTTATTTCCACAAAAGTACTTATAATTGAAAGTATGGTTTTCACATGATATTTTGAATCGGATACTTAATTTTCTGAAAATTTTTTTTCTAAAATTTTTTTCACAAAAAAATACAAAAAATACAAATTTTTTTTTTCTTTTTGGACGTAGTACCTAATTTATTTCTATGGAAGTACTAGTTTTAAGAACCTTGTTTATTGTTATTTTTTGGATCTGATACTTAATTTTTTCAAAATTTTTTTTGTCAATATTAAAAAAATAGAAAAATAAAAAAAAATGCAATATTTTTTTTTTTTTGGTGTAATACCTCATTTAATTCTATGAAAGTACTAATATCTGAAAATATTGTAACTACACTGAGAAAATTATATAATTGTGACAATGATATCATATAATCATATTTGTACGATTATACATGTAATCACCCTGATGATATTATATCATCAGGACAATAATATTCTGTAATCCTGACAATTATATGCATATCATTGGGGCAATTATACATATAATCCTCCTGATGATATCATATAATCAAGGCAATTATATTTAATTTTTTGTTTTTTTTTTCAAAATATTTATTTTTTGGGTATATGAAGAAACTCACAGATATTTAATTATGTATTTTTACCTAATTTATTATTTATTAAAGTTTTTTTAAAGATTTTTAAAGATTTGAATTTTTATTATTTTTATTTTTGGTATTTTTGTTAATTTTTTTTTCGCTCGCACGCTTTCGTTCGTTATCAATTATCGATACCGTATAACCCTAATCTAATCTAATCGCATATGTATTATATTGTAATAACGAGCGCTCGCCGATCATCATTCTTATTGAGTATTATATTCTCGGTCCTTATATAGTAACTGGAACGTATTTTTGACACTTGCGAGAGAAAAAACCTTAGCATCTAGCGGTTGGAAATTAAAACAATACACCGCGCTAAAATCAAATTTAAAATAAATTTTTTTTAAACTTTTTTTGAATTCGAATTTTGCGCGGTGTATTGTTTTAATTTCCAACCGCTAGATGCTAAGGTTTTTTCTCTCGCAAGTGTCAAAAATACGTTCCAGTTACTATATAAGGACCGAGAATATAATACTCAATAAGAATGATGATCGGCGAGCGCTCGTTATTACAATATAATACATATGCGATTAGATTAGATTAGGGTTATACGGTATCGATAATTGATAACGAACGAAAGCGTGCGAGCGAAAAAAAAATTAACAAAAATACCAAAGATAAAAATAATAAAAATTCAAATCTTTAAAAATCTTTAAAAAAACTTTAATAAATAATAAATTAGGTAAAAATACATAATTAAATATCTGTGAGTTTCTTCATACACAGAAAGAGGTTTGAACCGCTCAAGTCGGTTCTAGTAGGAACTGAATATTACTCTTACCATAAGAACTGAAAATGTTTATGCTAGAACCGAGATTCACGGTTCTAAATAACTAGTTAAAAACGTTCTCTTAAAAAATTATTATTTTTTTCAAAGTCAAAATTAGTTAAAAGAATATTTTTTATATTTCTTTTATGAATCGCGTACATTAAATTAAAAAACATATTTGTAACTAATTTTGATTTTGAAAAAAATAATAATTTTTTAAGAGAAGGTTTTTAACTAGTGTTTAGAACCGTGAATCTCGGTTCTAGACATAAACATTTTCCGTTCTTATGGTAAGAGTAATATTCGGTTCCTACTAGAACCGACTTGAGCGGTTCAAACCTCTTTCTGTGTATACCCAAAAAATAAATATTTTGAAAAAAAAAACAAAAAATTAAATATAATTGCCTTGATTATATGATATCATCAGGAGGATTATATGTATAATTGCCCCAATGATATGCATATAATTGTCAGGATTACAGAATATTATTGTCCTGATGATATAATATCATCAAGGTGATTACATGTATAATCGTACAAATATGATTATATTATATCATTGTCACAATTATATAATTTTCTCAGTGTAGTGATATTTCAAAACCATTATCGAATTAAGACCTAATTTTTTTTTCAAACATTTTTTTATCAAAAAATCTCTAACCCCCCCTTTTTTTTTTAATTTGGATGTAATACCTCATTTATTTCCATGAAAGTACTTATATTTGAAAGTATAGTTTTCAAATGATATCTCGAATCGGATACTTAATTTTCTTAAAATTTTTTTTCTAAAATTTTTTTCACAAAAAAATACAAAAAATACTAATTTTTTTTTTCTTTTTGGACGTAGTACCTAATTTATTTCCATGGAAGTATACTAGTTTTAAGAACCTTGTTTATTGTTATTTTTTGGATCTGATACTTAATTTTTTCAAAATTTTTTTTGTCAAAATTAAAAAAAAAGAAAAATAAAAAAAACTGCAATATTTTTTTTTTGTTGTTGTAATACCTCATTTAATTCTATGAAAGTACTAATATCTGAAAATATTGTAACTAGTGATATTTCAAAACCATTATCGAATTAAGACCTAATTTTTTTTCCAAACATTTTTTAAACAAAAAATCTCAAACCCCCCCCCCCTTTTTTTTTTTTGATGTATAATACCTAATTTATTTCCATGGAAGTACTAGTTTTAAGAACCTCCTTTAAAGTAATTTTTTGGAATTGATACTTAATTTTTTCAAAATTTTTATTCTCTAAATTAAAAAAAAAAAAGAAAAATAAAAAAAATTGCAATATTTTTTTGGTGTAATACCTCTTTTAATTCTATTAAAGTACTAAAATTTTAAAATATATTGTAACCAGTGATATTTCAAAACAATTATCGAACGAATACCTAACTTAAAACTTTTTTTTTTTAATTTTTAATTTGGATGTAATACCTCATTCATTTCCATGAAACTACTTATATTTGAAATTATGATTTTACTCGATATCTTGAATCTAATAATTAATTTTTTGAAAATTTTTTTCTCCAAAATCTTCGTCACAAAAAAATACATAAAACACCAAATTTATTTTTCGTTTTGGACATATCTAATTTATTTTAATGAGAGTACAAGTTTTAGAAATTTAGTTCATAGTAATTTTTTGTATCCGATCACAATTTTTTTTTATTTTGATATAAATTATAACACACTTGAAAGAGTGATGAAAATCTTGCCTCTTTTTGACTTCCTTGGATTATTTTGCTCGTTGCTATGTTTATTAAAATTATGTATGCAGCTTAATGAAATTATAAACAATAATAAACAGCCTAAAAATATTAAATGGTTATAATATGTTTGCATTTTAAAATTAAGATTTAAAAGTTATATTGGCTTTTTTTAAAGAATCAAACAATTTATAGAATTAAATAATTTATTTGGAAAATTGAATTTATCGATCAATATAGGGCAAAAGAAATAAAAAACAAAATTATTTTTTATATATCTTGTGACGTTTCGTGGTTATTATTCCACCTCATCTGATTTATTTTACTTTAATCTGTTCACTCATCATTTAAGTATAGCACAATTCAACAATTGATTAAAAAATAACATTAATGTAAAATTTTTAATTTTCTATATTGATCGATAAATTCAATTTTCCAAATACAAGTTTATACAAAAAAATGGGCGATAAAGTCATTATCAATAAAATTAAATAATTTATTATTTTGTGATTAATAGAAATAATATAAGTAATGTTAAAATCTTGAAGCAATTAATGTGGTTATTTTTTTTATTACAAAATATTATTATTATTATTATTATCATTGTTGCGAAAGATTGGTCAAATGCAAGAAGTACACTGAGAAAATAAATTATAAAAAATTATTATAAATTCTGGTAAAAACTCCTATCTTTTTACAATAATTGAGCGAATGTTTGTAATTTTCGCATCGTTACCAACCATTTCTTTGACAAAACAAAAAAATCATGTTACCCAATATTTTAATTGTTAAGGGATAATTATATATAATAAAATAAAATTTTATAAAAAAAAAATAAAATTAGCTTTTTTTATATTTGTTTCTTTTTAATTATGCAAAAATGATTTAAAATCCATTAACGCCGGTGCGACCAATCCATGGACGCCAGAATTTTCACTTTAATAACAAAATGATCTTAATAATCTACTTTACCAGCTACTAAAAACGAAAAATGTATGTATAATTGCATGGTTGTAATCAATAATATTTGTTGTAAATTAATATTACAGCCCATTGTTTGAGGAACCTCAGTGCCAGCTAGTTGGCAGGGTATTTCTTATTCTTGGGGTAGTTTTTAACCCTCCTATTATTAAACCTTATATCTCAATATCGGGGCATAATAATTTTTTTTTACATTTTAGGGTAGTTTTCACACCCAGGGTTGCAAATGTTGTTACTTTTTCGGCTGCAAATCAAAAAAGGAACAACAAAAAAATTTAATAATGTTTTTTTCATTTTTAAAAATTTAGGGGTAGTTTTCACCTCCTCCCCCCTAATTAATTTCATAATAGTAAATTAACGATAAAATATTTTCAAAAAATTGATCCAAGTACAAAAAAAATAATAAGGTCATGACTTTTGTATTTTTTCTTATTCTGAGGGTAGTTTTTTAATTTTTAATTTTTTATTTTTTAAAGAAAAAATTCTCCGAGCAAACATATTATAAAAAGACCCAAACCCACAGTTTTGAATCCACCAAAGTCTTGGCAATGTTGTGATTTTCTTGGATTTTTAATTTTTTGTTAACATTTTCTGAAAATTAAAAAGGGTAGTTTTTACTATCTACAGGGCGTTTAAGAAATTTCTGACTTTAAAATCGTATTCAATGACCCAAAAACCCCACTTGTACCTATTTTCCCGTATCGAAAAATCCTCGGGAAACCGAAATTTAGTCCTCCGGGAGTCCAGGAGGAAGAGTTTGTTTTCAAGATCAATGAAAATAAATTTGAGATGTAAATTATGTGGGTTTTTAGGCTCATTAAGGTAGTTGAAGCGTGGAGGAAAGAAGATATATTTTTTTTCGGACTTCTTTCTTCCTCTCACGAGTTTCGTATAAGAAATTCCAAAATGTTTTTGTTTATATTTCTGTAAATAAACTCCTAAGAGCTCTGAAATTTTTTCAGTGTGTTTTTATAATAATAAATTATATTTTAACCAAATATTATCAAAATCTGTTTTGTAAATTTTTTGTTTGGAGCTCTTAAAAACTCTTACGGTGAATAAGTATGTAATATAAATAAGTACGTATTTTACAAAATTTACAAAACAGATTTTGATAATATTTGGTTAAAATATAATTTATTATTATAAAAACACACTGAAAAAATTTCAGAGCTCTTAGGAGTTTATTTACAGAAATATAAACAAAAACATTTTGGAATTTCTTATACGAAACTCGTGAGAGGAAGAAAGAAGTCCGAAAAAAAATATATCTTCTTTCCTCCACGCTTCAACTCCCTTAAAAACGAATTTGAAATGCAATTTTGGTTTTAAATATGGGTTTCAAAGTGTCGGCACTAGCGTGAGCACGAGTGCTCGGCGAAGCCGGGCACGAGTGATGTTTGTTCACACTCGTGTCTAAAGTATTTCGCCCATGGTGCTTACACTATTTTTTGCCCACCTAGGCGTAGAACGAGTTCAGAAAATTCTTTACACACGAGTTTTACGCCCGGGGAGGGCAAAAAAGTGTTTTTGACCCGCGAGGAAGAACATATTTTTAATTAAAAAAATTTTAAAATTTTCGGGTATTTTTGAAATTTTCGGGTCCGCCATATTGGAAAGCCGAAAACTATTTTCGAGGTCAAATTATGAAAATTTACATCTCAAATTTGTTTTCGTTGATCTTGAAAACAAACTCTTCCTCCTGGGCCCCCGGAGGACTATATTTTGGTTTCCCTTCCATATTTATAAAAATTAAGTTTTTTTCTATTTTATGCACAAAATTTCGCGATTTTGTGCACAATGTTGTGCACATTAAGCTATTTTTATGAACTAATACGAAATTTTTTTCTACAGCTTGTGGTTTTCGAATCACTAAACGCAAAATAACACATCTTTTTTTAACAAATAATGTCAAGTGGCCCATAATACGGGTATTCCCATCCTTTTAATGGTATTTTATAACACGTGGCTTTTTTTCATTTTTTTAAACGAGTATAGTGTTCTATGAATTTGGATTCGATAAATTTAAACTTATCTATAATTACAAAAAACGGACTAATAGTCCATAATAGGCAGTTTTGGGTGAACTTCTGGGCGTTTTAGTCTTTTTGGTATTAGTTCATTAAAATATAGCTTATTAAATTACCCCAAAAACGTTAAAAACAGCCAATAAGTGCCTATTATGGGCTACTACACTGTTTTTATATATAAATTAAATATAATATATTCGTATTTAACAAAAACCAGAAGTTGTAGATAAAAATTGATATTATTTCATAAAAATAGCTATAATTAGCCCAAAGAGCGTGAAAAATAGCCTAAGAATCCCTATTATGGGCTACCTATTCTTTTTGGATGAGTAAATATGATAATTAGGTATAGATGAGGCGCCCAAAAAACATAAATGTAGTGTGAGAAAAATGGTAATATATTAAAAATTTTAACAAAAAATGGCAAAAAAAAAGTTAAAAATAACCTAAATTAGGCCATTACGCAAAATTGGACCACGTTAGGTCAAAACGGGCTTTGGATTTGGAATCAGCGACCCCAAAAACTAAAATTACCGTCGAAAAATTCCATGGACATGCTTTAAAAAAAAATCGCATATACAAAACCATGCTCCAGGCAACGCTCCAGATACTAGTAATTTTAATTTATTTTATTCAAGGAGTTAACTCCCTAAATTAGATCTAGAACTCGAACTACGTATGGTTATTTTTCTTAGAGGCCAAAAAAATACTATATGAAAAAATATCGGATAAAAAATATTACTATCGAATATCGCACCAAAAAATATCGAATACTTTTTAATATCGAATAGTATCGCCAACCTATCGCGCAGCGCGCTACTCAGAATAAAAACCTGTTAAAAACATTGAAAAAATAAGATTCACGATTTGGGAACATATAAATTTATAAAACATATTGTTTATATTATTTGCTTATATTTAATAAAATATAAAAAAATTCATATTTTAACTGGAAATTAAATCTAAGAAAATTCGTCAGCATTTAATTTTTTAATTAATTTTTTCTGATTATAATTTTTTTTTTTTTTTTTTACATATACTAATTAATACAGCTTAATAAATCATCTTTTTTAAAGCAGTATAATTAATCAATATGAATGCTGATACTTCCATGGAATTTGAGCCTTCTTTGAAAAATGTTGTTGACACTCAATCCTTAAGATGGATTTTCGTTGGTGGAAAAGGTGGAGTAGGCAAGACAACATGCAGGTAAAAAAAAATTATACAATTATATTTAATAATTATAATTATATAATTATATTTTCTTTAAACCATTTAAGCTGATGCTAAATTTTCATTATTTAGTTGTTCTTTAGCCATTCAATTAGCAAAATCAAGAGAAAGCGTTTTAATTATATCTACAGATCCTGCACACAATATTTCTGATGCTTTTGATCAAAAATTCAGCAAAGTTCCAACCAAAGTGCAGGGTTTTGATAATCTTTATGCTATGGAAATTGATCCTAATGCTGGAATCACAGATCTTCCAGAAGATTATTTTGAATCTGAAACAGGAGGAGTTAATGAAACCATGCGACTTAGTAAAAACGTTATGACAGAAATAGTTGCAGCATTTCCTGGAATAGATGAAGCAATGAGTTATGCTGAAGTTATGAAGTAAGCAACCTAACGCCTTTTGGATAACATTTTCAATTTATAACCTATTTACAATATTCATTTAACTTTAGGCTTGTTAAAGGAATGAACTTTTCAGTTGTCGTATTTGATACAGCCCCAACAGGTCATACTCTAAGATTACTATCATTTCCACAAGTAGTAGAAAAAGGATTAGGAAAATTAATGAAATTAAAAATGAAAATAACTCCTTTCCTGACACAAGTAAGTTAAAATTATTTGAAGCCCAATTGTTTTGGTGATGAATTAATATACTTTATTCTAGGTAAGCAATATGTTAGGTGTTACAGACTTTAATGTAGATTCTTTTTCTAACAAAATTGAAGAAATGCTATCTATCATTCGTCAAGTTAATGAACAGTTTAGAAATCCTGAACAAACAACTTTCGTTTGTGTTTGTATAGCGGAATTTTTATCGTTGTACGAAACTGAAAGATTAGTTCAGGAATTAACAAAATGTGGTATTGATACACACAATATCATAGTCAATCAATTATTATTTTTAAAGAAAGGAGATGTTCCCTGTAGACTTTGTCATGCTAGACACAAGGTTCAAGAAAAATATTTGGATCAAGTTAGTGGATGATTTTCTAAAAATACCTTACTCAAACATTTATGATGTAAACTTTTTTATTTTTCAGATAAATGACCTTTATGAAGATTTCCATGTAACAAAACTTCCATTATTAGAAAAAGAAGTTCGAGGAGTAGCAAGTGTTAAAGAATTTTCAGAAAATTTAATAAAACCTTACCAACCTTAATAGTTTGTGTAATTTTATTTTAAATTTATTGTTAAAAATTTTATATGTGACAAAGAAATACTAAGAATTTGGGTATACCATATTGAATATATATATATATTTTTCTTTGATTTTTTAAAAATAAAAACAAACGTTATTATATACTAAAAATCAACTAAGTATTTAATGTTTTGACTTCCAATATTTGGTAATTAAAAAAAAAAAAAATTGACAATTGTATAATAAATTATAAATTTCTTGCAAAATTTATTTTTTTAAACAAGAAAACTACAGTAAAACATAATTTTATTCTTTTTGAAAGAAAAAAATCTTTTGTTGGTTTTTTGACTGCTAAGTAAAATTTTGCAAAAAATCACGTTCTTTTCTTTAAAAAAATATTCAATAATTTTTTTATTCTAGTGAATTTATAGATAACAGGTTAAATATAATTTTTGTTTATATTTTATAATATCGATGATCTTAATATACTATTTACAAGTTTTTTTATTTTTTTAAATACATGACATTTTTATGCAAATAGTAAAATGTAATGTAGCTGTACATAAACAATAAATTTATAAGTATAAAAAATACAGCATCCCTGATTAAAATTTAACTATTATTTCTTTTTATTTGAAGCACATTCCAAGTCTATAATTTTTAACGCGACATAACAAAAGCTTTACAAAAAACAATGCTGACACCAGGAACTTTATACGCTATTAACTGAGGAGATAATAAAGTTTTAAGTTCCAATAGATTTAATGCTTTTGTTTCAATCACTGTCTAAATCTAAGTCTTGTAACTCTTCTTCCATACTAGTTAAATCTTGTTCCGTAAACAAGTTTTCATTTATTGTTAAAGCAACAGCACCATCTAAAATCATTTAAAATTATTTTAAAATACAAAATTTTATATTAAATCAAATTTTTTATTACCATCTTGGCATGTTGATGAAGGTTCTTCGTTTGTTTTAGAAGTATCTGTTTTCTGATCTTTTCTTTTAGTAGCTATTCCACTATCATCAATATCTAAAGCTTCTAAATTAAGCTGCTCTAAATCTAATTCTCTATACTGATTATTATCTTCTGCTTCTTCATCATCACGTTCATAATTTGCTATAGCTTCGTCATTTCCTTCCATTGAACCTGTTATATAAAAAAGAGAATGGTTAAAATATCTTTAAAGAAACAGTGTTTTTAAAGAAATAATTACCATCATCAGCAGCTAGTTCAGGATTAAAGTAGAACATTTCTCTTCCTGAAATACCAACTTGACGACCAGCTTTATAATCGCTTCGTTTCTTTTCTTCATCTTCTGTAGCTTGTCTTTGTTTTTCTTTTAGTTTTCTTTTTTTCCAAGCCAAAAATGTTTCTAAAGTTATTCTTGTCTAAAAGTAAATATCAAAAATAAAATTTTTTCGTTAATCATTTTACAAAAAAATTAAATTATTTACTTGATTTGGTCCTAAATTATTTCTTTCTCTTTCAATAAGGTCTTCAAGAGATATTTCATCTTTTTTATCATCCTTTTTCATATCTTTCTTCAAGACAAAACCTGGTGGCAGTGCATGTCTATAGATACATTTTTGACCCGAAGGACATTCCCAGAACCAACCATATTTTGCTTTTTCTACTGCTTCCAAAAAGTGCTTACATATCTAATAAATTAAAATATTTAATATTCCAATAAACAAATTATTTAATAAAAAAAATAAGTCGTACAATATCTGTAGTAGGCTTATTTGCATTGTTTCCATGTTTTTTCTCAACAACTTGTTTTAATTTATCATCGTCCCAACCATCCATGGTATCTGCAGCTTTTTCCTCATCATCTTGTCTCATATCACAATACAAGGATCGTTTTTCTGCTTTTCTTTCAATAGTAAGATCATGAGAGAATTTGCATTTATCACCTTTTGTACATTGACCTTGCTTGAAAAATGCACAGATGACTGATTTCGGATCTGTTCCTGTAGTAGAGGAATAAAAATATTAAGAATTGAAAATTTGAGTCAATTTCATAGCAAACCTTTTTCGATTTTTTGTGTTTGTACAGGTTTGAAAATCATTGCTAATTCCTGCTGTTCTTTTAATTTTTTCTCTTTTTCTAATTTTTTAGCATTTGGTTCATCTAGTTTTTTTGGGTGTAACCCACCAGTCTTGACTTGCTTTTCAACTTGATTGATAAATTTTTGCTGCTTAGCTCCTTTTTTATTTTTTAAACCGAACGTTTTGTCCTGTTAAAAAATAAGAATTGTTAGAAAATGTATTTTTAGGTTATAAGCATAAATAATACTGATTTGTTCTATTTAAAAGTTATAAATAAAATTAATATAATAAATAATTACCTCGATAACTTTCTCCTTTTTTTTCTGCTCGGTTTTTTTGCTTGGAGCCGCAGCTTTTTTAGGAGGCATTTTTTTGGTGTTATTGCAGCTGGTACTATCGTATTTGCACGTGTAAAAACAGTTCAGAAAAATTTTTGCTATAAAATTTAATTTTTAATGAAAAAATGAAAAGTTTAATATTTAAATATTTTGAAAAGTTAATAGTTTACTTGAATTTCGCAAAAAAATCAAATTAAATGAGTTCTTAAATCATGATGCTCCTTAAAATCTTAAAACATAATTCGGAGTCTTTCAGAATCCAAAAAACTATAGGCAAACTCGTCACTGGTATGGTATATATATATGTTATAGGCAAAGATATAAATATTTTACGTGATATTTACATTAATATCTGTTGGTATAAAAATTCACTGTAATACCTCAAAACTAATTTAAAAAAAAATTTTTGTTTTTTTTTCATTTTTAATGATAGTTAAGACTGAATGCAATAATATTTTTAATGTTATTATTTATTTTTTCTTTTTTACATGTTTTTTAAATTTTTTAATTTAAAACAAAATACAAAATTGGGTTTTTGTCATTCATTAAAATAAAAAAATTGATACTAACTTAGATGCAGTTCAAGAAATTTTGAAATATTAATTTTGTTTATTATGTATATTGCAATATGCAAATTTAATGTTTTTGAATAAGATTTTTATTACAAATTAGGTATGTAGGTATACATGTTTTAAAAAAGTTATAAACAGTATATTTAATTTTATTGCTAACTTACAAATAATATATTACAATAAATAGAAAATACATTAAACTTTATTACATGTGCACATTTTTTTATTTTATGCCCTTGAGTTAAAATTTTACAATTATTTTAAGGCATTAAATCCACTCCTCTTACTTCCATTGCTATTGCGACTCCTAGTGCAAACAATCCAGCACTTTTTACAAGAGACCTAAAAAGAAAAAAAATTACCTTGATTTCATATTTATTAATTAATTTATCAAAGTTGTTAAATTATGTGTATTTATTATTGTATAATAGATGAAAAATTAAAAAAATATTTCTTGGATGAAATAACAATTTATACTTAATTTATAAACAGAGTAATATACTTGAAAAGCAAAAAAATAGCATGAAGAATTTATGAACAATATAAAAAAAATTAATGAAAATAAAAGAACTGTATTTATCATAGATTAAAAATATTTTTCTTTTAAAGTATTATTTACCATTTGAATGGATCGTAGTAAAAAGATCTGATAGTTTTCTTCAATTCTGCCATATTTTCTTAATTATAAAAAAATAAAAATTTAATTACTTGAAATTTAACAATTTTGGAGCAGTTTACACCTCGTGCGTGCGAGGTTTTCGTGGGTGTTGTAAGGTGGTGTGGTGATTGTAAGCAGCAAGCTCTGAGAAGTTGTCTTCGATATTCGATATGTATATAGTATAAAATATCGAAATATAGTCATTTGGATCTAACTTCATTTACAATGTGTCTTCTGGCCATCACCCGGTGAAGAAAGAAATACATATAAAAATCATTATTATTTAAAAACTAATTTTAAACAAATACATTTTGATTATACATATTTTATTTTAGATTTAGGTACTATAGTAATTAGTCTTCTCTGATATTAATTTATATAAAATTGTTATATTTTTTTTATTAGCTTGCGTTTTTATTATCCCCTCCCCCTTTTTCTCCTACTCATCCCCTCATACATAGTAATTGAAATCCATTTAAACTTGCATATCAGTGAATGCGAAAGCGTGTTAGTAAAAACAGTAAAAAGAGTGTGTCGTTGACCGTCCAGCTCATCAACAATTATTAATTTGATTGCTTTGTTGATCGGTCACTTTATATTGAATAAGTAAGAGTGTACAACGTTAACAATTCAATGTAATTATTTTTTATTATATTTACTTAGTATTTAACAGACTTTTAAATTTTTTATTATTATTATTGTTTTTTTCTCTTTAAATAAAATACACTCATAAAGTGGTAATTTTAGAATACAGTGCAATTTTTCATCGAGTTTGCAATTTTATTTGCGTGTATTCATAATAATAATATAATTTTTTTTCTGAACATTAAAATAAAAAAATCTAATCAGGATTAAAATTAAAATATGTAGGGGGAAAAGTCAAAAGACCGTGAAAAAGTATTCAGATTGTATTCACTGTCCCATTCAGTGCACATGAGGAGAGAAAACAAAGCCCTTCCTCTTTCCCTTGATGACTTTTTTATGGGGTCAATTAACAGTTTAATGTTACATTATTATATTATTTGTATGTTTATTTTATTTTTTTAGTATATTTTTGAAATAGGAATTTGCAAATACTTGAAATATTCTTAATCTATTATTCACTTTTTGAAATTGTTTAAATTGCTATTTTTTCTTTACTCTACCTATTAAAATAATGTTATTTTATATAAATATTTTTTATATTATTTTGTAATAAATAACAATTCTATGTTTAGTAATACAATGGAAACAGGAGGAGCCTTGACCGCTGAACGTAGTCCAGCTCGTGCTAATTTGCATGTAGCTTTTACTGAAAAAGGTGAAGTCAAAGAGCGCAGGGAAAAATTTCTTACAGCTAAATATGGTTCTCATCAAATGTCACTTATTCGTAAAAGATTAGCAGTAGAAATGTGGTTGTTTGATGAACTTCAAAAGTTATATGAATCTGTTGTAAGTAATCAAATTTATAAAAAAATACTTTTTCTTTTATCCATTGCAAGCAATTAAATCTTTAACTTAATTTTTAGAATGACAATGGTAAAAACATGGAAGTAGAAGTCGATATTGATGAACTTCTTGACATGGACAGTGACGAGCATAGAAGAACTTATTTACAAGTAAATTTTTTTTTTTTAGTTAAAAATTTAACAGTTTTTTTTTGTAACTAAAAATTATTTTATTTTACTTATGTATAGGGATTACTTTATGATGCCAAAAAGCCTCCACATGATGTAAAGGTATTGTTTTTATATAAAATAATATTAATGTTAAAAATATTATTAATGTTAATGATGAATTTTTTTTTACAGAAATTTATTAACGATTTATTAGAGAAAGCAAAAACTCTGTGAAGTGTCAATATTTATATTTTACAAGGCAACAAATACGTATAATGTAATATTTTTAATGCAATTTGCTTATTATCAATAATATTTTTTTTTCTCAAAGTGCACAATGAAAAGTAAAAAAAAGTAGGTTTGTCCTAAGGAATAAGTTTTTAGAAAAAACAAAATATTTTTAGTATAAATGCATTAGACAAAGGTGCAATAAAGTTTTGTATTATTAAGAGTGTTCTTATACAAGATGTAGAAAAAAAAAATTTGTAAGGAATAAAGCACCAAAAGTTAGATATTATTATTGCTATTGCAAGAAAAACTGCCTAATATTTTATGTGAATTAGTAGTAATTAATTTTGCACTAAAAAAATTTTATTACATATTTAATGGTTTCCACTTAGAAAATAAGGTAATAATTTTTTATTATTTTTAATAAAAGTATTGTAAAGTGCCAAATGGGATATTATACATAATTCCACAACTAAAAGTATCTGAATCTCAATAATAAATTATTAAAACCACAAAAATAATTTTTGGCACTTTGCTGAAAGATCTCAAACATTTTAAATAGAAAATGGTAATAATTTTTAATATAAATACTGGTGTACTTAGATGGTTAATATGCGGATTAGAATGAAGATACCCATAAATTATTTATTTTCCATCAAGTATATATAAAATCTAGTTTATATAAACTTTTAAGAAATAAAAATTTTTTACAAAAATTAATGAATATTTTTTTTAGTAAAGTTAGTAAAAATAAGTGTCACAATATTAAGCTTCTATTTTATGAAACTGAAGAAATTTTTATATCAACAAATACCTAATTAATCAAAAAATAATTGGTATGAAATTTTGCAGTGTCTTGAGATGTATTTGCTTGAGTTAAGACTAAGAACAGAGTAAAAAAGAAAACTTTTCTGCCACAGCTATAAGAAAATTCGAGTTTGTGACCGCTGAAAAGAAAATATAATCTAAATTAAAAGCATTTACTTTAGAAATTTAAAAATTATTTATTTATGTTAAAAATTTTAATTTTTAATAATTTAGTTTGCATTTATTATTATTTCATATTTTATAGTTCAAATGTTGATCCTTTATTGATAAATAAAAAATTCTTATCAAATTATCATTTATTAATTTTACAAATATTTAAAATCTTATATAATATTTAATTACGTTATTTAGAAAATAAATTGAGCATAAAATTTAAATAATCTATATCTGTCTATTTAATGTCAAAATAGATGATAAATAATTTCTTTTAAATTAAAATAATTTTATAAGTTTTATAACACATGACTATTTTATCAAAGATCATTTGTAACTGCATAAAATTTTTATATTTATATAAGGCAGTTTATTTTTTTATAAGATTAAGAAGCAGATAACGCACAATTAGTTTATAGTAATTTTAAAAATAATTTTTAAAAATTTACATATCTTAATTTATTTAATTATTGTTATTAAAATTGTTAAATATTCAAATTTTTCTAAAAAATAAATTAAATTGCTTAATATTATATTTATGATTTTTTTTTTATGAATAGTTAAATATTAAATCAAAACTAAAAACGCATAAAACCATATTTGATAAAATATTTATAGCTTAAAATGCATGTAGGTACAAATTTCATGCTGCCGTAAAATGTTTTTCTGCAAAAAACAAAGAAAATTCTTTTATGTAATTAAGAAATGATTTGATGCTTTTTCATGTATTAATAACTAAGGTATTTAAATGATATTTTTGAATGATAAATAATATTTTAGAATGAAAGAAGACTTCTATTTCTTCTTAATTTAGTTATCGTACAATAATTAAGAGATGCTAATATCAAAAATTAAAGCAAAATTTTTACAGTTTTTAATAGAGTGATGAATGTATATGATATGTGCAAAAGAAAAAAAAAATTTAAATGAGTGGTGCACACGCATATTTTTTAAACTATATAAAAATAATTGTCTGTGGCTACGATTTATTTGTTATCAATTTAAAAATTTTTTTTATTTATACAAGTATAATGTATATGCAATAAAAATAAAAATTACTATAAGTGATATTTATACATATTATAAACAATGAATTTTAAAATAATTATCTAGTATTTTCTGATTTTTATATTTGTCAATTGAGCATAATGTGCTATTAGCAAAACAAAAATATTGTAGAGAATGAGAATTTTTTAATAATTGTCATGAAAACCTTAGGTATCTTATAAATAAAATGCTATAAAAATACAATAAATAATTATTTTTATTCCTAATATATAATATAACTTAAAATAAAAAAATTTTAATTACTTTGAAATGACCTTACAATTTGCCTAGCAGTCGTTTTAAGCTAATTAAGATTTCAAGATAACTGGATGTTCTAAATAGTTTTCAAAAATTTTTTATTATTGCTTGTGCTGGGCATTTAAATTTGAATTCAAATTAAAAATAGGAAGTTACGCATTATGACGTGTTCGTCATGTTTCCTTTTTTCTGGGGGGAGGGGGGATTCTTACTTTCTGTCTCTTTTTTCCAAAATCCAAATGTTTCAAACATAAACAATATTTATATATATAATAGAGTGAGTGCTAAGCGGCTTGTTTATATAGTTTTATTATGGAGTTTAAAAAACTAAAAAAACATTGCTTGTTTTTAATTAACTTTTACAATGAAAATATTAACAGATGACTATAAAAATGAATTGCAAATTATTAAGCAGAAATTATTGGTAAGTGCAAAATTTAAAATCTTTAACTACCGCATGATTATGTTTTTTCACACGATTTCTTTTTTTAGTTTTCATTTATTCAGTTATTAAGTAAAATGAATTTACCAA
This sequence comes from Anagrus nilaparvatae, assembly GCA_022575985.1. Classification (NCBI taxonomy): domain Eukaryota; kingdom Metazoa; phylum Arthropoda; class Insecta; order Hymenoptera; family Mymaridae; genus Anagrus; species Anagrus nilaparvatae. The sequence continues at coordinate 25,058,790 of JAKSXM010000231.1, read as the reverse complement.
CAATAAGATGAAATCCGTACCTAGATTATTAATATTAATAATTATTAGTTGTGCTGCCTTAATCATTTTAATGAATTCACAAAATAGTGTTTCTATAAAAACAGAAAATGTTCAAAAACGTAAAAACCTGCTTTTATCTGAAACATCATCTAAAAATCTTGTTTTTAAAACAAACCAAGAAGTTGTCATATGCGTTGTTGCATGTGGCAAGGATAGGTTGGATGAATCATTAACCATGCTCAAGTCTGCGTTAGTTTTTAGTAAAAGACCACTTCGTTTCATTGTTATTTGTGAATATGGTTTAATTCCTGCTTTTTATGAAAAACTTACTGAATGGAAACAAATAGCCAATGCTACATTTGAATTCGTTGTTAGACCTGTCATATTTCCAGATGACACTGACGTGAATATGTGGAAAAAATTATTCAAACCTTGTGCAGCTCAAAGATTATTTCTCCCGGTATGTATATTTCTCTTATGAAAATTGTTATATCTATTTAATTTCAATTTATTTCATAAACTATTAAACTATTCTATTTTAGACTGTATTAAATGACACAGATGCATTGTTGTATGTCGATACTGATACAATTTTTCTTGGACCACCTGAATTAGTTTGGGATAAATTTAAGGAAATGAATTCAACACAGTTTGCTGCATTAAGTCCAGAACATGAAGATCCAAATACGGGTTGGTATAACAGGTTTGCAAAACATCCATATTATGGAAAATTGGGTGTTAATTCTGGTGTGATGTTAATGAATTTAACAAGAATGAGAGATTTTAAATGGACTCAATACGTGATACCTATTCATAAAGAATATCGTTTGAAAATTACTTGGGGAGATCAAGATATAATTAACATAATATTCTATTATCATCCAGAAAGTTTGCTTGTTTACTCGTGTCGATATAATTATAGACCAGATCATTGCATGTACATGTCCGTATGTTCTGATGCTGAAAAGTATGGTGCTTTAGTTCTTCATGGTTCACGAGGTACATTTCATGCTCAGAAACAACCTCCATTTAAAGCAATATATACTGCGATGCAAGAATATCAAATAAATACAGACCCTTATGAAAATTTACTAAAGCCAATGAAAAATTATTTATCGCTTGATGATAATTCTAATTGTGGTAAAGTATTAAAAGTTTTTACCATACTACCAGATTTACATTTAGGTAAAGTGTTAAGATGATCTTTTAAATAATTTTATTACCTACCATAAATATATTTTGAATATTTATATAAAGTTTATTAAATTGAATCAGTGATTTATAATTTCTTAAATTAAACTTATATTAAAAAAAATGTTAGAAATACCACATTGATTTGAGATATATTGGATTATATGTACGGTGTATGCTCTGGTATATTTTAAATGAAAAGTTTAGTTTGATATAAGTTCTAGTTATGAGGTTTGAGATTAAAAGAAATAATTAAAATTTATATTGTAAACTTTGTTGATTATTACATTTGAAATATGAAGTAATTTGCTTGAATTTTTAAGCAAATTTATTTCTAGCTTTAACCAAACACCTAAGGCCATGTAATAACACAAATAAAAGGCTTTTTTCTCAATTTTGTCAGTTTTAATTCAGATTAGTCTCAAACAATAAGCTAACAAGTAATGCATGTTTTTATTATGACATGATTTGAAAAGTTAAGTTTTTTCAAAATTAAAAATATAGAGTTTATGTTCAAAATTTGAACGCTGTTGATTTATTCTCATAAATGTTTTTAAAAATTTATTTTTTTTTTAAATGAGAGTTTCAAGTTTTGATTCAATTTTGCAGTAAAAAATTTTATTATCTCAGAGGGATAAATAATTTTGAAAAACTTCAATCAAAAAAATACATGCTTCTGGGTTGTTAAACCGTTATTACATACAAATGTAAGGTGTATACAAATTGTAAGGAATCCAGAAATATAATAATTAAAAAAAATTTTATGTGTATAGCTATAGAACAAAATTTCTTTATTCTATATTATTTTATTTTTTTTTTATTTATTTATTGTTACCAGTAATACAAAATACTTATGTATAAAATAGAAATAATAGAGTACCATGCAGATTGCAGAGATTGCCAAGTCAATCCATATGCATGTACTGGTACATATAAGAAATATAAAATACATAATTATATAAAATTTAAAATTACAAAAACAATATATAATTTTATATATATATAAAATTTTAATACGAAAATAAAATTTTAGTCAATTTAGAGTTATAATGTTTAAACTACAATATCTTAAAAAAAAGAGAAAATTTAAGAATCTTAAAGTTCAATGCTAATATTAGAAAAAAAAAGGTTTTTAAATTTTAAACTTAGAAGAGAGTATGTGTTGTTTAAGTTTATTCTTAATTGTTTTTTTATTGTAATTAAGTGTTTTTAGTTGTTTTGGTAGTATAGTGAAGTGAAGTATTTATAGTTGCTATATATTTATGATTTTTAAAGCCAATCAGTTTACAAGTTTAATAATAATTTAAAGTAAATTTTTAATTACTAAATGAAGTTTTTTTTCTTATTTTGGATATAGGCTAAGATTCTGAAATGCAAATTTCTTAATTTAATTTTGGAACAATTTTATCTAAAATAAATAATTTTAAAATTGTAGAAAAGCTGTTCATACATGAGTGCTTTTCACGGAAACTGAATTTTTTTATCACTTATGGCACAGCACATAATATTATCTTTTTTTTTTTCAAATTTTGTTTTTATTTTTATGTTTTGTAAGGTCCAAATACAAATTGAAAAATAAAAAATTATACGTGTTATTTTTATAAGATTTTTATTTATGCGGATGGTTTTGAGTCTAATATTTAAATAGCTCTTGATTGAAGCCACCAATTTTTCTCATACTTTGGGTACCTTATTTTTTAGTTTAGAATCAGTGATTCCGAGTAAGTGGAAAAATCTTGCTTTCATTTCTTGATTTGGGAAAATTCGCTTTTTTGAATGATAATATAAAGAAAATAAGATAATTGAAGTATATTATATGGTTTTATCTATTTTCTCTATTATAGCTTTTGAGAGGCAGTCATTGTTGCCCAAAATTGAAGATCAACTAGAATAATTTTTATCTATAGGTGTAACTTTGAGTAACGTCAATTTGAAAAAAAAATCGTGGTGTTTTACGGATTTCTTGCTCATGCATAGTTAGTCATAAAAAAAATATTTTAACCCCATAATTGAATTCAATGGGAAATTTTAATTTTTTGATTACTAAAAAACGAAAATTACTGCCAAAAATCGATAATTGATTCTTATAAGAATTGAATTGAATTCAAAATAAAAATTGTGCCAACTGGGTTAGGGGATAAAAATTGCCATGAAGATTTATTTTTAGTATTATTTTTGGAAAAAACACAATGGAATCGCTTTAAAGTCACGACCATTAGTTTAAATTAAATTAGCCCATATAAGTATTTATGTAAAAACATTTTTCTAGCAATGTCCTTGTAAAGTGTACCCCCGAAGCCGTTAAAGGATTCTGAGGTTAAGTTTTCGTAAAAACCTGGAAAAAGTTTGGAAAAATCGGAAAACTAATGAAATACAAAATATTTTAATAAAATACTTTCCGCAATGTTTCCAGCGCTCTAACTGGAACTGAAGTATCTTAAAAAAATATTTTTTCAGACGAGCAATCAAAAAATTTTAGTATTTGCTAAGGCTTTTTTCAAAATTAATTTATTGACTACTAAAAAAGTAATGAGGGTAAAAAAATAAATTTTGTTTTTAAATTTAAATAGCCAGTAAAAAATTAAAAAACTAAAACAAACTAAATAGTATAAAAATATTTCTCCTGCTTTATAATAAAAAACAATAAATTTACTTCGTAAAATGCACGTTAGATACGAGCGTTCTACGGCAACTTTGTCTACCAGGGAATGGTAATGGTAATTATCGATTGCAATAACTATAAAATTAAATGTGCATTATTTTATTTTTATTTTTAAAAATGATTACTAAATTTATCTAAACAATTAAGTAATAAATATTAATTTACCTGTTTCTTTCTTGTATTATATTATTTGTAATTTTTATATACATTTTATAATAAAATTAATTAAAAATCAAATATCGATCTTTTATCATTAAATTTTCATTGGAATTTAATTAATTTATTTAATTAATAAAAAATAAATTACGAAGGTAAGTTCTAATATTTTTTAATTACTATTGGTAATTTTCTTATACTATATACGTAATTAACAATGGAAATGTTTATGTATTTGTTTACTCTTCAGTTGAACAAACATTATTACATAAAAATATTGCAAAGAATTACTTACCTACATGCTTAAGAAAAAAATGATTATAAGATTCAATATATAGGTAAATAACATACATTAACAAATTTTTAAATATACGCACGCAACCTTAAAAAGAAAAATATTTCTATGGGTCTTTTACAATAAACTCATTGTCAATATACATTTTTTTCTGGTGTATTTCCAATTTGAAAATTATGCCCACTATTTTAATTTTACTAACTTTCTTATCAATAAAATTAATTTACGAAATTTGTTTTGTGTGTTAGCCATTTAATTTATTTAGGGCTTAGGCCAGTTATACAATTTACCCTAAACTGCTAACTCCAGGCTACTATAAAATGCCAAGAAGACAAATTTGTTAAAGTAAAGCTAAAAAAATTATAAATTACAAAAACCATTTTTTTTCCATGGTGAACATTTTCAATGAACGTCTTAAGGGTGTTACCCATGATTTTGATCCCAGATTTGGATTTGGTGACCCAAAAAACATTTAGTAGAGGAAAAATCAACCTAGATGTTGATATTCAATCCAAAGCTGGGAAAACTGACATGCTCTCATGGCTAATTTCAATAAAACTGATAAAAGTTGCAAAATATCTGTGATACGGAAAAATTCAACACTGAACCGTTCCAAAATTAGTCGTAAACGGAAAATTTTTGAACCAAAGCGTTTTCAAAAAATTAGTGTAACAGGGATATTTGAAGAACTGATTCGTTTCAAAATTATTTTGAAAACGAAAAAATTTGAAAACTTTTTAAAAACGCTGCCAAGTAATTGACACTATGGTTCCTCACTAGCAATAACAAAATGTTCTTAATGGTCTATTTTACCTAACAAAGTATAATGACATAAGAAAAACTGAAAATAATCTGTACTTGATACTGTTAGTTTAATATCTCATGGAAAAAATTAGGTTTTTTAAATAAAAATAAGAAGCTTTTTTCTACACTAGTACACAGTGCAACATACACACACACACATACTTTTCTTAAAAACCGGTTGTTGAGGTCTCAAAACGTGCTTATATGTAAAAAAAATCAAAAATCAAAATTTTACCTAAAACAAAGGTTCCTCTATGAGGAACCAACAAATTTAAAATGGATTTATCCATTTTTGTAAATCATGAAAATTTGCTTTAATTTTCATATTCTTTTATTTTTTTACTTTCCAACTATAAAATTTCAAGTTTTGGCTATTGATTCAAAATGTAGTTTTTTCTTTAGCTCTACAGCTTTATTAAAAAATATTTCAAATTTTTGTTAATATAAATAATTTTTTTAAACAAATAAGTAAAATATCTAGAAAAATTTATATAATAATTATAAAGATTAAAAATTTTAAGTACTACCTACCGAGTTGAACCCGTGGGATAAGTTTATTGCCATATCGCTTCCGTATCTGCTGTTTTTAACCATGAGTAAAGTACCCAAGCAATTAATGCCTGCCATTTTTGACTACATATGCTAATACCTAATTAAGAGTCTGCCGTTTTTAACCGAGTTAAAAGTTTTCTGTCTTTCTCAATAGTGTGAAAATACACTAATTGGCTTCGACTAATGCAAATTTGGTAAAAAGCATTTGGAGGGGAATAAACCGCGCGCCTGTAGATTAAAATATAGTGAATTGTTCAGATACAGATTTTTACCTTTAAAGAAATAAATTATTTTATTTTGAACGAAAGTTGGGCATAGGTTTCATTGGCTAATTTACATACGGTTGAAAACTGCAGAAACTAAAATTCATTGCAATTATACGGGTGATATATAAAAATATTTTTTGTATACGGTTGACAAAGGCAGAAAAATAATAATCTCTAGGTGGTTACTAGTAACAGCAGATATTGAAATAATTATTTTTACATGGGTTATAGAATCGATTTTTTGAAATCTACATGGTTGACAAAGATCGAAGCTCATTTGTTCATTTCTTACACGATTGAAACCGGCAGACTAATATTCTATTATTTTACTCAGCTGAAAACGGTAGAAGTTCAATTTTGTGATAGTCCTGCAGTTAGGACCGGTCCAATAGTATAATAACATGTTTGGCACGGTCGAGGACGAAAGGGAAGTAATTGAGGATTTCTATACGGTTAGAAACGAATGAATTTACTGATTTTATTAGTTACACACACGGTTGACAATGGCCGAAACTTATTAGCGCATTCTTGGATAGTTGAAAATGGTAAATAATCTTTAGAAATACATTAGATGCCAACTACTTAATTTCTTCCCAGGTCCCGTATCAGACGGTTGAATTTTGTTTGAAAAAGCCAAAATCCTAACTAGATATTTCCTATATTATTAGCTCAAAATATTTTTTTTTAGAAAATATTTTCGGTATTTGTATGATTGTGATGATATTCTATTAATTTTGTTTTTGTAACAGAAATAAACATTCATAACCAAAATTATAATTTTAATAATATTAATTTGTTTTTCAGCAAAAATTTTAGCAAAAAATTATAATCACGCAATCGCACTGATTTTTGATATATTTCTGATACATTGAAATTTCCAATATTAATAAGTTATATTTTTTTGAGAAATTTCTTGGAAATTCAAGTTAATTCAATTTACTGTGTACATTTGAACGGCTTTTGTATATGTTTACATTAATGAAATTGAATACAACGACATTATAAATATTTTAAACACAACTTCACGTAGGTGTGTATGGGTATAAGCTGATAAATTTTACATCAAACGTTTAATAAGAAAAACACAACAAAATAATAAAATACGACTAGTTCGACAGTTCAGTAGTTTTGAAAACGGATAAAGTGCACATGGAATGTCAAATAAATTCAAATATTTCATTTTTATCAGATAATTAGACATTGAATTTAGTTTTATGTTTCGGAAACGCAACGAAATTTAGAAAAATTATGAGTTATTCAACTGAAAAGGTTCTTTTGGCTGCAAAAAATTTTTGTGTGGGTGACACTGAGCTTCAAGTAAATGATTTGTACTCTACCGAAGAATTTGTAAACTCCGATGCATTTTATTGCAATTTTCTTTGCATCGTTCATGATTACAAAAAGCAAGATTTGGGTTCGAGCATAAAAAGTAAAATTTTTAAAATGAAAAAAAACGAGTGTATTTCTTGGTATCTTGTAATTTGTCCAAATGGGAATTCTGAAAGAAATAAAGATTATGTGTCTGTTTACTTATGTCCAAGTTTTACAAAATCTATAAACGTTCAGACTGAGTTTTCAATAAGTTTGTTCAATAAAAACAATAAATTCCAGATAATAAACAAGGATTCTCGTGAATTCAATATAGAAACTACTGGTTTCGGATGGGAGAAATGCATAAAAAAAGATGTTGTAGAAAATTGTTTGCAAGACGATAAGCTTATACTCTTTTGTTGCATTAAGGCTTGGGTTAAAGCAGATTTCACTTTAAGAACAATGCAATTATCGGAAATAAAAGGCGACCCGATTGAAGATAGTGTATCAATATCAGAGGTTGTACAAGAAACTGTCAGCAGTATAACGTGGAAAAATTTGTATCAAGATGCTGTTTTGTCTGATTTTACTTTGATTAATGATAAAAAAGAAATTAAAGTCCATAAATGTGTGCTTGCTGCTGCAAGTCCCGTATTTTTAGAAATTCTTAAAAAAGAAGAAGCATCGGCCGATTCCATAGAAATAATGGATGCATCCTACGAAATAATACAAGAAATGTTGCGATTTATTTATCTCAATAAAGTAGAAAATTTGCACAACATTGCCCATGAGTTGATTACGGTTGCTGCCAAGTATGGAATTAAGGATTTGAAAACTCTTTGCGAAAAGACTCTAAGTAATAATATCAACATCGATAATATTGGAAAAATTGTTGTGATCGCTGATGTCTGCGATGCAATGAAATTAATGGATGCCGCTATAAGATTTATTACTAAAAATAGAACTACATTTAAAAATCTTCCAGAATGTGAACAAATTATAAATTCTAGCAACAGATTAAAAAATAAATTACTTTTGTCGTTGGTAATTTTTCAAATTTTATTCAAAACATCCATTAAATATTTCATATACACAGTAAACATTTTTACCTACTGTATAATTTTTTACACGTGTATATGAATATTAAATTATATTTTGTGTTTAATGAAAAATATTATTTTTTATTTTCAGATGTAATTATTTGAGCAGGGCTCAAAACCAAGAATCAATAGAATATGCCATTTTGGGTTCTTAGATTTTAACAAATATAGAAAGCTTATACAATTAGTTTTCCATTTTTTATTTATTTTTAATAACTAATTTACTATTTTTTTGAAAAGTTTCATTTATGATTATATGTAAAAATGTTTTATTTAACATGTTTTATTTTATTTAATGTTTTGATTAACTATATAAGCTTATAAAAATATGTTACAAGTATTTTTTAAAAATATACAAATAAAATATTCACACAATATTTATATTTATACAAAATAAATGAAACATTTTTAGAAAAAAATTTGCTAATAAAAGGCCATTTCCTAGAGTGGATAGTTTTGGATTATTTATTTTTTTTAAATTATTTTTTATTATAGGAAAACAGGTTTTATCATAAAAACTTTTTAGAATTCACTATGCTTGCACTCTGTCTACAGCATGTAATTGATAAATAAGCAACTGGAATTAGGAGTATGAAAAAATTATTTGTTGACAAAAATTAATTATAATTTCTATATTGATGGTATCTTGATGAAATTAGTTGGTTGAGTTTTTTGATAACTGAAATCTGTATTTTCCAGTCCGATATGTTGTCACTAAAATAATGGAAAGACTACTGCGGAATAAGGTATGGTTTCCGGCCCCAGCATATTTTTCAAATTTTATTATCCAAATAAAAAAAAAAATTCCAGAATGGTTGTGAAATATCACCGGTTACACACACACACACACACACGCACACACACACATACCGGCTTTTTTTAAAAGCCGGTTTTTTAGCTTCTTGAGGTCCCAACGTGCTTATATGCCAAAAAATCAAAAATCAAAATTTGATCCATCACAATGCATAAAAAAAACTATAAATTATAAAAACCATTTTTCTTCCACAGTGAACCTTTTCAATGAACGTGTTAAGGGTGTTGATTCTCAGAAGTTTTGATCCCAGATATGGATTTGGTAAAAAACATTTAGTAGAGAAAAAATCAACTGGGCAAAATAGCAAGCTCTCATGGACAATTTCAATAAAACTGATCACAAAATCGTTGCAAAATATCCGTGTCACGGAAAAATTCAACCCTGAACAGTTCCACAATTAGTCGTAAACGGAAAATTTTTGAACCGAAGCGTTTTTAAAAAATTAGTGCAACGGGGATGTTTGAAGGACTGATTCGTGTCAAAATTATTTTGAATATGGAATTTGAAAACTTTCCGCTCTTAATGATCTATTTAAAAAAATTAAAAATGGACTTTCAGGGGTGGATTTAGCGGAGGGGGGGGCTATGGGGCGATTGCCCCCCAGAGCGTAAATTTTGGATGTTTTTTAGGAATTTTTTGGAAATTTTACGATTTTTAGACGTATTTTTTGGGAATTCACCCCCCCCCCCTCCCCAAGAGGTGCTTTCTGGACCTGCCCCTGGGACTTATCCGTTTTTGCAAATCATGAAAATTTGCTTTAGTTTTCATATTCTTTTATTTTTTAACTTACCAACTATAAAATTTCAAGTTTAGCTATTGCTTAGTTCAAAATATAGTTTTTTTTTAAGATCACCAACTTTATTAAAAAAGAAAAATAATTTTTTTAAACAAATATACTGTAAAAAATTTATGATTTAGTTTAATATTTATGATTTCTTTCTGGAATTCTATTCCTGAAAATATTCGTTTTTCATCTTGAATTAGTTCTTTTAAAGAGAATTTACACAAGTATTTATTGGAGATTGACCTACGAGAATCAAATATCCAATACATTACTCCTCACCTGTAAATCGTACCTTTTTCACTTTTTACATTTAAATTAAAATACTGTTTTTCCACCTTTCATATAATACTTAATTAATCTGTTTAAATTTTTTTTTTTTTTTTAATCTTTATTTTTTCATTACAAAAGATTTTTAACATGAAACATGTTCATTAGATGGGGTATTGGAAAAAGTTTGGCTTGGCAGGGGGGCTGAAAAATTGACGTTTTAGGGGGGGAGGGTGAAATGGACTTAGAATATTTTCGACTTAGGGACTTAGAATAATTTGAAGTGGGAGTCTGATCAGGCCCTGACTCCCACTAGAATTTAGAATACTAGTTTATAGACTTAGAAGTTTATAGACTTAGGATAATTTATATTTCAGGATTTATTATAATATCGGTCTTTGGATTTATTACTGTTATGAGTGAATATTTTCCATACTCGTTGGTTGTGTAGTAACACAAACCAGTTATAAATTTTTTAAAAATAAATTTATGTTATTAGCTATTTTTCATTAAATATTTTTTTCTTCTGTTTATTTAAATTTTTTATTATATCATGTGCAATGCAATTATTATGTAAATCACTAATGTACTATAATTTTACAATTAAATAGTACAATTAATTTCTGATATTTTTGACTACATAATATGCTAATACCCTTGTAATGCCCAATTAAGAGTCTGCCGTTTTTAACCGAGGAAATAAAATTAATTTAGTTCCTGCCAGTTTCAACCATACAAATAATAAACTAATTATCTTTAACCGTTGCCAACTGTGTGAAAATTCACTAATGGACTTCGACTATTGCAAATTTGGTAAAAAGCATTTGGAGGGGAAGGCCCTGCGCGCCTGTACATTAAAATTTAGTGAATTGTTCAGATACAGATTTTTCACCACTAAAGAAATATATCTATTTGTTCAACAAGGGGAAAAAAATAGGATTTGGCTTTCAATGAATTTGACAGCATTGAAAGTAAAATTTCCTACATTTTTTCCCGTGTTCAACACATAGTTTTTCATTAAAAGCGAAAAAAAGATCGCCCGAAAGTAAGAAAGTAGATCTTTTTTGCAGCGTATAATGAAAAATTATTTTATTTTGAACGAAAGTTGGGCATAAGTTTCATTGGCTAATTTACATACAGTTGAAAACTGCAGAAACTAAAATTTATTGCAATTATACGGGTGAAAACAGTTAAAAAATATATATAAAAATATTTTTTGCATACGGTTGAGAAAGGCAAACAAATAATAATCTCTAGACGATTACTAATAACGGCAGATATCAAAATAATTATTTTTACATGGGTGAGAATCGATTTTTTGAAATCTACATGGTTGGCAAAGGTCGAAGCCCATTTGTTCATTTCTTACACGTTTGAAATCGCGGCAGAATACTATTTGGTTATTTTAGACAGTTGAAAACAGTAGAAGCTCAATTTTAGCATAGCCCTGCGGTTAGGAGCGGTTCAATATTAATAGTATAATAATAATTTGCACGAAAGAATTGAGGATTTCCATACGATTAGAAAAGGATGAATTTACTGATTTTACATGGTTTAAATAGTAGAATTGTAGAATTGCTGATTTTATTAGTTACACCTCGAGTTACACACGGTTGACAACGGTCGAAACTTATTAGCGTATTACGCTACTTGCTTACTTTGGAAATACCTTAGATGCCAACCACTTAATTTTTTCTCGGGTTCCGTATCAGACGGTAGGCCGAAATCCTAACCGTTAGAGACTTTATTAATATCTTTTTTTCCCTGAAATTAAAATTTTCATTTGTAATTGCTAAAAGTTTTGCATCATTATATAATTAATTATTTTAGAGTACTTGATGAAATATATCATAATTTTCATCATAAAATGTTACTATTGTTTCTGATGCCCTCTCAAAATAATTATTTTTCTTTTTTTACTGTTTTTAAAATTTATAAAAAACAAATTTTTATTTTTTATTTTTTTCGCAAATAATATACCTTCACTTTCAATACATAATTGCAATACATAGAAAAAAAAAGATATACTTTCTCAATAATAATATATGAAATTCTTGAGAGTAATAATAAAAAAAAAAAAAAAAAAAAAAAAAATTTAAAAAACAAAAAAAAAATGTACCTTCCATATATACTTAAAAATTATACTTGGTATTTTTTTTTGTTAATAAAAAATTTTTATTGTATTAGTAAAAATAAAAAATTTATGTTAAAGGTATGTATTTAGCATTTAACATTATAAACAACAACACGCAATAAGAATAAAAAGAGAGAGAATGTAAGGATTTTTTTCGAGACATGCGGGAGCGGTACATTGAGAATATTTTATTATTAAAAGTTATAGCAGTGTAGAAGAACTTCATATACATTGCAATTTCTTAAAAAAAAAAAAAAAAAAAAAGACTCGCATCCATCTCCATAGCTCAGTATCAGTGCATAATATATTTTTTCAAAAGAACGTTGCTGCTCAAGTCGACCGGTGATCTTCAACGTGTTCGGTATGTGGAAAAAGTCAACAAATGTTTATAGCGAGTGATTTTTTTTTCCTCTTTTTTGAATCGATTATTATAAGAATTTAAATGTCAATTAGGCCTAATTTTAGAGTGTGGATGCGAATAATAAATTTTTCATCGATCTAATTTAAATATTAAAAAAATTGTGAATTAAAAAGATAAAAAAATTATTTTTTATAATATTGTATTGAATTAATTACGAGTTTTTTTTATATTGCAAACAAGAAGTGAAAATTAATGAAAAAATAGTTAAATGTTTATAATCCAAGGACAAGATATACCGGTTTTTTTTCTTTTTATATAAAAAATTAGAAAAGAAGATAATTTAAAAAATATATTTAGTGAAAATGATTATTATTTTATATAAAATTAATGATAATTTTTCAAAAATTTTCTCCATAAAAGCATAATAAATGGAGAGATTTTAAATTATTAAAGTGAAAGAAATAATAAATATTTTATTTTGGAGTTCAACGTATCAAACGGAATTTGTCTTTTGTTAAAAAAAAAAATTTATTTTGAGTTCCATTTAAATTTATAATAACATTGAGTGTACGATATGATAAAAAAGTTTAATATGCATAATGCATTTTATATTTAGCAAGAAAACTAATAAATAAATAAATATATATAAAACGGTAAATTAGAAGAAAAAAAATTGCTTTTTGAATATTAAGTCATGAAACATATTTTTTTTTTTTTTGCTTTTTATTACCGCATTCTTTCCTTCTCAAATGCTATAATTATTATCTTGTACTATTAACTTAAAATACTTTTTTTTTATCGGAGTTTTTTAAAATTTGTCATTTACATAATATTTGAATTTTTTATGGATACAGATTTTTTATTTTTGAAAAAATATTTAAAATAATACAGTGTACAGAAAAATTCTTTTTAATCTGTTATTATTTTAATTAGTGTTTTCGTTGAGAGATCTGACAGTCATAAAATCTAGGCTAACGATTATTACTAATCTTCTGAATGTTTTCAATTTCCGGGAAATTATTCTAATAAATTTTTCTAAATACGTTGCAAAATACGAGTTACCAAAATCATCAAAATGAAAAAAAAAAAAAATAATTAAAACCAATTCATATGCGAATTTCCGCCTAGTCAAAATAAACATAATTTTAGAATTCCTGTTTATAAAGCTATATATAAATATTTCAAAAATTTATGATGCTGACTTCAAATTTCAAAAAAAGTGGTTCTTTTGCTGTGAATAATTTTTGCTGCAATTTAAATTGGTTCTTAGTTGTATAATTTTAGTGTGTGATTATGTGAATTTAAATGCAGTTTATATGGTCCAAAAATATAGCTTTCAAGTCGTTGATTATAATATTTTTATTACAATAGGCATATTTGTGTTTATATAAAAATTATTGTAAAAATCACGAAGCACATAGTTAAAATTTGTTGAATGGTCAATATATAATTGTGTAACTGTTATATCCTGAAAAATTCCACCAGCAGCAAATTAATTTTTTATTAAGTAAATTATTTAAACAAAAATTTAAGAAAATAAAAGATTAGTGTGCAGTGGCTTTATCATTGGTAATTGATGCAGAAAATTGAAAATTGATAAAGTGCGAATTTGACACGGTTATTCTCATTGTAAATAATAAGTAATACTATGAACGTTAAAAAAATAGTTTGCCTGTATAATTACGAGAAAAAGTAGTAAATTTATTTTCAAAAAATTAATAAATTATCGAAGAAAGTTGTAAATTTTCAATACTGATCTATGTAGATTTACTAATTTTAGTAAATTTACGAAAATATTAAGAATTCTCAAAATTTTTTTCGTAAATTCAGTTCAAATAACTATTGCCTTCGCTCACAGGTTAAAAATATTAAAACTAAAGATTTGTTTTTGGTAATCTCAGAAAATAGCCTAGAAACTTCAATGTAAACTATTTAACAAAGATTTTCTGAACAAATTATTGAAATAATCACACTGTAAAAAGTAACTTTCTTAGATTTACAAAATAAATAGAATTTTTTCGAAAAATTAGTAAATTTTCAAAAAAATTTGTAAATATTCCATAAAAATCGTAAATCTACTAAATTTAGTATATTCTCGAAAAGTTCGAGAATTCTCGATTTTTTTTGTGATTTTCGAAAAAAAAATTGTAAATTATCAATTTTACTAGCGAATCCACAAAAAAAATCGAGAATACTCGAATTTTTTGTTAATATACTAAATTTAGTAAATTTACGATTTTTTTCGAATATTTACTAATTTTTTCGAAAATTTACTAATTTTTCGAAAATGTTCTAATTTTTTTGTTATTATAAGAAAGTTACTTTTTACAGTGCACCTAAGTAAAAAAGAGAATATATTTACAATATATTTACAATATATTTCAAAAGCAATATATTGAAAATACTACCCTTTTTCTTACTTGGTCAGATTTGGATAATTGAAAATTCAAGCAGGTTATTCAAAGCACAAATACTTCTAATTTTTGTAATTACATATTTTAACTCTAATCATAATGAAGTAATTTCAAAAAAGTTTAATTTTCTGTCTGAAGAAGAAAGTTTAAAATTTTGTTTAATAATTCGCAAATTAAGAAGAATTTAAATGCTTTATAAAGAAATGTTACGAGTATCTCTTGAATCTAAATTTGCATTCTTGTTTTAGCTAATTGTAAGCAATTTTTTTCTCAAACAAATGACTTTATAATTATAGTTTTTTAAAAAAATGAAAAATAAATTCTTATAATTATATTTAAATTGTTGAGTATAATTAGTTATGCTAGATGATTAAACTAAAATATGAAATTTTTTACAGTCTTATTTAATAAAAATTTTAAATTTTATCTTTGATATGTGCACAGGTATTAAATTTTTATTTAAATATTCAAGGATTTTACTTGAAGAAATTTTTACATTATAATAATAATCATTTTTATTGACGAATTACATCATAATTATTATATAAATAAATGAATAAATTTTTATGTTGTAAAAAAAAAAAAGAAGAAAAAAATCATTTATCATGTTAAAAATCTTTATAACAAAGTAAACATAAAAAATGAGAAAACGCAAGACATAAGACAATTTTTTTTTTATATGAAAATGAAAGAACTTTTATTATTTTATTTTTTTTTTTTAATTACATTTAATTCAGATAAAGTACCATATAATTATCTCGTTTCTTAAACAAAGATTTCATTGAATATTTTTTAATAAATCATTAAAATGATAAAAAAAGACTCTCTCCTTGTTATGTCAAATAATTATTAAATTTATTATTTTTTTAAAAATAAAGGAGTTGTAAAAAATTTATAAGAGCCCCTGAAATTTTAATTATTTAAATATTATTAGCTTATACCGTTACTCGATATTTTAATAAAAAAATAAATAATTTACAGTTAAAAGAAAGAAAGAAAAAAAAATGCCATTATTTCGCACACGAATATCGCCATTAATAAATGGAAATAAGGAAAAATCAAACAACGGATCTTCATCAAATAATAATTCATCGAGAAGAAATTTCTGTGAAATAATTCGTCATAACAACAAAGAGACTTCGTCATCGGCATCTGCATCGCCAATTGGAATAACCAGTAAAAATTCTTTCAATTATCATCCACCGCATCATCATCATAATTACAATAATAACAATCAATTACAAAAAGAAATATCAAATACGAAAAAACAACAACAACAGCAAGAGTTGAAATTAGCATTCTATTGTCAATTGGCGCACGGTAGTCCAACGGCATTGATATCTGGTTTTGGAAATGTCAGGGAACTTTATAACAAAATTGCTGAATCTTTCAATATCTTACCGGAAGACGTAAGTTGGAATTCCTCGTAATATGGGCCCATTCGTTTTTACCGTTGCATAATATTCTATGAGAAAAAGAGAAAAAGAAATGAAAATTTTTTATTATTTTCGGTCAAAAGTCAAATAAAAAGTGTAATTGTTAAAAATTTACAGAAAGATGATTATTCTATGATAAGCAATAATAATTTTTACCGTTTTCATTTTATGCTTGTTATCTTTGTTATACAGTACTTAAACAAATAATAATAATAATAATTAAAGTTGTTAATTTAACTGAAATTAAATAATTAATAAATTAAGTATTCTTATGCATTATTATATGCACAATTTTTACTTTTTATTATACGTTAATTTCTTTTATCTCTTTGTTAAAACAGATAATTAAAAAAAAATTTATGCATATTTAAGCAATTTTTATTTATTTTTTTGTCATTTAATCCTTAATTATTAATGATTCACAGAAACTTTAGTTATATGAAATGATAATTTTTTGATTAGCGATTAATGAATATTTTTTTTTCTTTCTAGATATTATTTTGTACGCTAAATACGCATAAAATTGAAATGACCGAATTAGTTGGTGGACAAATTGGATTAGATGACTTTATATTTGCTCATTGTAAAGGTATTCTACGTTCATTGTTCTTAATTTTGAATAATTATATATACTTTTTTAAATTCTCCTTCAATTATTATTTTCATTACGCGCTTTTTTTTATTTTAAAATAACCTAAGTATCTCGACAGTATATGCTTTTAATTTTGATTCGAATGTATTTTTACAAGACTTTTCTGGGGAATGTCAAATTTGTTCAACATTTTTCTAGACTCAACAATTGGTTTTTGCGCGAATATGTTATTCATATACAGCTCCAAAAACATTCAAATTGCTCAAAACCGTTATTTATTTACTATTTCAGTTCACGCCTAGCTAGAAAGACCGGATTATGAAAAGGTCAGGCACTTCGGATTTTATAGCGGAAAATGAATGTTCAGATACTCAGGAAATAGTACCTTTTCGGTTTTAAATGTTACACCTACATCTCGGCGAGTTATTTGATAAAACGTGTCTCTGGGGGGAGCTGAAAATGAGCAAAAATTAGAACTGCTTGGATCAGGCTGAAATTTTCAGGAAAGGTTGATTTTTTGGTCCCCAGAAACATGTTGAAACCCGTTTTTGAAAATTAGTAATTCTCTTCGAGATATTTATCAATATGTCTCCCATTTAAAATACATGGGAAAACCCATTTTTTAGCGGTTTTTCTGATTTTGCTTCACAATTTTAGTTTGACTAAGCACCAAACCAACGAGAAAAGTTTTTTTTAACATTTATTTTTTATATATTATATACATATAGATAATTTAATATACAAAATTTTTAAAAAACGTTATTTTTTCAATTTTAAACGCGATTTTTCAGACATAGAGGCGTTTTGCCACGTTGGCCAAACACCAATCCTCTTTATAATAAAGCAGACATTTGAATGAATGCTAAACCAAACTTTTCTCGTTGGTTTGGTGCTTAGTCAAACTAAAATTGTGAAGCAAAATCAGAAAAACCGCTAAAAAATGGGTTTTCCCATGTATTTTAAATGGGAGACATATTGATAAATATCTCGAAGAGAATGACTGATTTTCAAAAACGGGTTTCAACATGTTTCTGGGGACCAAAAAATCAACCTTTCCTGAAAATTTCAGCCTGATCCAAGCAGTTCTAATTTTTGCTCATTTTCAGCTCCCCCCAGAGACACGTTTTATCAAATAACTCGCCGAGATGTAGGTGTAACATTTAAAACCGAAAAGGTACTATTTCCTGAGTATCTGAACATTCATTTTCCGCTATAAAATCCGAAGTGCCTGACCTTTTCATAATCCGGTCTTTCTAGCTAGGCGTGAGTTATAAAAAAAAATATTATTTTTGGATGCATTAAATAATGAGACAAGGATTTTTACCATTTTATGTATCAAAAATTAGAAATAAAGTGACTCCCTTAAAAAAAAAACCCTTAAAACTCCCACTTAAAACTCGTTTCAACATATGCAAAAAAAGTTATTACATATATACATCCAAAAAATAAAAATAAAATGGCTTTCTTTTAGATTTTAACGGATGAATTTTTTTAGACAAACATTTTTACAATTTTTAAATGGCTCAATTCAAATCAAACCAGACTAAGCCTAATGGTCGGGTCTTCAAATCGGTTCCAAGGTATTATTTCCCAAAAGTACTATTCATGAATAGCCTTAATATTCCAATATTCCAGTAAAAATACGGGGGCTGCGAATACGAGATTTACTCTACTATAGGTTTTTTGAGTCGCTGAACACGAAAATCAGGGTCATTTGGTAAAGAAAATTGCGCATCGCCCATAAATTTGCAAAAACTACCCCCAAAAGGTATTTTTGACGTCATTAGCTTCTGAGTTAATAGATTTATCCAAGAATTGGTTTCTAGGGGTTTTTTGGGTCGCTAATTAAGAATCTTGATGATTTTTTAAAGTAAAATTAAGAATTTACCCCTAAATTAGCTAGAGCTACCCCCGAAAAGGGGTGTTTTCGCCATTTTCGCAGTTCTTGCTGACAGATTTGGTTCACAAGGGTTTTTCGGGTCGCTAATTAAGAATCTTGATGATTTTTTAAGGTAAAATTAATATTTCACCCCTAAATTAGCTAAAACTACCCCCGAAAAGGAGTATTTTCGCCATTTACGCACTTATTGCTGCCAGACTTGGTTCATAAGGGTTTTTTGGGTCGATGAAAACGATTTTCATGTTCTTTTTAATGAATAATTAATACATCACCCCTAAATTACCAAAAACTACCCCCCAAAAGGGGTTTTTTTGCTGTTTCTGCACTTTTTACGTCAAGATTAGGTCCAAAAGATTTTTTGGGTCGCTAAAAACGATTTTCATGGATTTTTAAATGAAAAATTAATATTTCACCCTTATATTAGCTAAAGCTACCTCTAGAAGGGTGATTTTGCTATATTCGAACTTACTGCGTTCAGAATAGGTCCAAAGGGTTTTTTGGGTCGCTGAAAACGAATTGCGTGGAGTTTTTAATGAAACATTCATATTCCACCCTTATATTAGCTAAAAGTACCCCTAAAAAGGGCGTTTTTGCTATATTCAAACTTACTGCATTGAGGCTAGATCCAAAGGATTTTTTGGGTCGCTGAAAACGAATTTCATGGACTTTTTAATGAAAAAATCATATTTTACCCTTAATTTAGCTACAGCTACCCCTAAAAAGGGTGTCTTTGCGGTTTTTGAACTTTCTGCGTTTAGACTATGTCCAAAGGGTTTTTTAGGTCGCTAATCATTAATTTTTGTGATTTTTTAATGAAAAATTCATATTTCACCCTTAATTTAGCTAAAACTACCCCTACAAAGGATGTCTGCGGTTTTTTAACTTTTTGCGTTGAGATGAAGTACTTACGGTTTCAGCATCGTTTTCAGCGACTCAAAAAACCCTTATGAACCAAGTCTGGCAGAAATAAGTGCGTAAATGGCGAAAATACCCCTTTTCGGGGGTAGTTTTAGCTAATTTAGGGGTGAAATATTAATTTTACCTTAAAAAATCATCAAGATTCTTAATTAGTGACCCAAAAAACCCTTGAGTGCCAAATTTGGCCGCAAAAAGTGCGAAAATGGCGAAAACACCCCTTTTCGGGGGTAGTTGTAGCTACTTTAGGGGTGAAATATTAATGCTACCTTTAAAAATCATCAAGATTCTTAATTAGCGACCCAAAAAACCCCTAGAAACCAATTCTTGGATAAATCTATTAACTCAGAAGCTAATGACATCAAAAATACCCCCTTTTGGAGGTAGTTTTTGCAAATTTAAGGGTAATGCGCAATTTTCTTTACCAAATGACCCTGATTTTCGAGTTCAGCGACCCAAAAAACCTATACTAGAGCAAATCTCATATTCGCAACCGTATGTGTAGGCAAACCCGTATTTTTACTGGAGTATAATGTAATTTAGATAAGATTAATTTTCGATTCTTGGTGTCTATTTTCGGTTTTTGGCCATTTAAAAAAAAAAAGTTTTTTTTTTCTAAAAATTTTACATTAATGTAAAAAATTATTTCCTCGAGAAGAAAAAATACTTCGGAAGCGATTTGAAGACCCGACCATTAGAATTAATCCGGTTTGGTTTAACCCATTAACGCCCAATCATGACATTCATGCCATTTGAATATTTTTTCATAAAAAAATCGATATTTTGGGCTAAAAATGTTAATTTCACTATATTCACTCTAATCTATTGACTTTTGGTGTACGGGGGTTTTCCGGGTAGCTGATCACGAATATTGAGGTCTATCAATGAGTAATTTTACTTTTACCTCTGAAAAGTTTAAAAATTGTTATTAGATTATTAATACTGTAAATAAATAATTCATTAAAATACCTCAATATTCTTGATCAGCGACCAAAAGACCCCCCTATATACCAAATTTCAAAAGCTTAGAGTGCGAATACAGCAAAAATGCCCTTTTTAAGGGTAGTTTTGGCTATTTTAAGGGCGGAGGTCTAATTTTTCATCAAAAATACCTCAATATTCGTGATAAATGACCCAAAAAACCCCTACACCAAATTTCAAATGGCTAGAGTGAATATACCGAAAATGCCATTTTTAGGGGTAGTTTTGGCTAATTTAAGGATGAAGCCTCAATTTCTCATAGATAGAACCCTGATTTTTGTGATCAGCGACCCCAAAAACCTATACAGACCAAATCTGATGGTAGTCAGAAACAATAAACCCCCCCCCCCGTAGTTTGACTGGAGTAATATACTAATTGACTCCAAACAAAAATTATGAAACGACGAATTTTATAACTTTAGATCCGGTTTGAATTGAAAAACATAAACAATATTAACCTATCCTCCGTTTTAAAAATTGGGATTGTTAAAATAGTTGTTAAAATAGATATTTTAAATA
Source organism: Anagrus nilaparvatae (assembly GCA_022575985.1). NCBI lineage: Eukaryota > Metazoa > Arthropoda > Insecta > Hymenoptera > Mymaridae > Anagrus > Anagrus nilaparvatae. The sequence continues at coordinate 25,037,336 of JAKSXM010000231.1, read as the reverse complement.
GTTGTTTGTAATTATTTTTATTACAAAATGGTTTTTAATGTTAATCACTATATTTTATGCAAAATATTTACTTATTTTCAATTCTAGCCAGACCTAAAGTTATAAAAATCTCCGTTTCACAACTCCAATTTCCTTTTGGGGTAGGGAAGGACCGGGCTCAATACGCATGCAAATATTCGTATAGTGCCAACCTGTGCTAATATATTCATCCTTCTTCTACAGCAGCCTCTAGTGAGCAGCAAATTAAAAACATTACTAAAAATAAGCATAGGTTGCTTGTGTATTCGCATTTCAAAAGTTTACATAGATTGCGCCTAAAATATACTTAGGCTCATTTTGACAGAGAAATTTTCAATTCGAAACCGCACCTTTTTTGAAAAATTTTTGGCTTTTCCGAAAACCGAATTTGTTTAAATTTTTATCTTATATTACATTAAGCTATATTTAATCACACATGAAATTTTTATTATTAATTAATTTAAAAAAGAAACTTTTATATTTAATCTAAATTGAATAATTAAAATGAACTTTTTTTCATAGTAGGTATAAATAAGTAATTTTTTTTTGCAATATAAAAAACCAAATGTAATAACGTATAAAATAAAATGTAATTTTGTGAAAGTTTATTTTTTTTTATATAAAAATAGTTTACATTCTCATAAATTAAGTATTTCTCTGGTTTATGTATAAAGCAATAAAAAATTTAATTTTATCATTTAATTTGTCGACAGGTAGAGCAAAAGAAATAGAATTAATAAAAATAGAAGATTCGCTGGGTTTAACGTTAACGGACAATGGTGCTGGTTATGTATTTATCAAGAGAATAAAAGAAAATTCAATAATGGATAAATTAAAAGTCATTGAAATTGGTGATCACATTGAAAAAATAAATAACTATAATTTAGTTGGTAAAAAACATTTTGAAGTTGCCAAATTGCTGAAAGACATAAACAGAGGTTCTATGTTTAAGCTGAGACTAATCGAACCAATAAGCAGAAATGGTTTTGGTGTAATTGGACCACGTTATTCATCGTCAAGTTTACATAACAAAAAACCCAATACTATTCCATATGGTGGTATTAATGGCAAAGAAACACTCAGATTTAAAGCTGATGGTTATGCGAGGATTGAAAAAATGGTAAAAAATATATACAATTCTAAGTATAATCACTGAAAATTATTTTTTTTTTAATTTCTAGTTTCAAAACGATAAGGAAAGATTAAATGTTGATAAGATAAATAATTTATTAGATATTTATATGGGAATCTGTGATAATGAACTTGGTATGTATCTTTTGTTGATTCAAATTCAATTTCATCTACATAATAATTATATTGAAACTATTAAAATCAATTTATTTAACAGCAAGGAGATTATACGAAATAGCATATAATAAAATTAACAGTATGGATTTAGCAAAAGCCATTGAAAGTACAATGCCAGAATCATATAATTTTAGCGATGACTTCATATTTGAAGTTTGGAAAATTGCATTCGAAGCAAGAAATAGATGATAATTTTTTATTTTTTAAATATTCAAAGATGCCAATGATTTTTTTTTATTTTACAAGTACTAAATAGTCATAAGTTAAAATAAAATATTTTACATTTACATTTTTTAAATACTTTTTTATGCTAACAACAAATTGCAGTATTTTATCATAATTGTAAGAAACTGATTAGCTGATTAAAAAATTTAATGTATGTAAAGAAGGTTACATTTTTTGGCTAAATCAGTTAAACTTCTAGAATTTATAAATTGTTAAATGCTTAAAAAGCTTTCAATATTGTAAAAAATTTTATTGTTGCCAATAAAAGGCAAATTATCAAATTACTTTAACATATAAGAAAGAATGATTTATTAAAATGTTTAAAATTAATTTTTAATATGATATGACACTAGTTTTAATTATTTTATGTAAAATTTTAACACATTTTTTGTAGTTTTTATTAAAACAGTTTTTGTTTCACATTATTTAGATTTTAAAAAATTATTAAATATATACATTTTAAATGATTTATTTACTGTACCCAAAACTTAGTTTATGAATGACTTAACCGTTAACTTAAAAAAAAATTAAATTAATATATTAACATGAAAATTACTAATTAGTTTTTATTTTTTGTATTTGAAACACAAAGAAATGGCGGCACATCCGATAATCTGCGCCCGCGCAGATATTATTTAATATTGCAATGGGATGAAAAGAGATAGAAAATTTTGTCGCACCCGACTGGCTGATTTATTTATAAAAATATAAAAATTAATTATATTTTTTAATTATAAATTAAATATCTATTTCTAATGAAGAATACTTATTAAAAACATAAATACTAAAAACATAAAACCACTTTTAGGAAAGTACACATGCTCCTCTCACACGCATATGTATATGTTTGTTAGTTTTTTATTTGTGTATGTATGTACGTGAGAACGAGGTTGTCGGAAGTGGCAGTGCACTAGGCAAGAAGAGCGGATAGTGTGTTAAACTGTTAAAATACCGATAAAAGAAGCAAATAAAAAAAAATATATATGCACATACTCCTTTTCAATATCGTCTCGTGACTGACATATACCATCAAAAATTTTTTGAGTATTGATTTCATTCATCTATAACAAGAATAATACTTGAATTTTCAGAAAAGGAGTACTTATAAAATAAGGTTAGTTTTATTCTTTTTACTTCCTTCTTTTTTTTTGTAATCACCCATTTTACGCACACGCTGCTGTAAACGTGTATGAATTGTTCATACGTATTTTTATGTCAGGGATTTATTGAACTTTCGAAAAAAACAAAATGTAAATTTCTGAAAAATTATATGATACTCGTATGTCTGAGATTTTTAATTCTAAAATATTATTATAAGGTCAATCGAAAAACGATAAGGAAACTTTAAAAAAAATTGAATGAAATCATTTGAATAAATCTTTAACACTATCCTTGTCGGTATCGTTACTTTAATAATATACTCGCGGTGGCGGCATGTTCGCTACAATTTTCCCGGCACATCAGAATATATTCTAGAGTACTACTAGTAGCTCATGATACGACATAATATACACGCTCTTTGAATACGAGTAATCGGAGTCAAGTTTTATCATAGAAAATCAAGTTTTGTCTAATTTATCGTATTATGTGGTTGAAATAAGTTCCCAAAAGTGTATTTTGAAAAGTGTATTTAATAATTAATTAAATAAGCGAGCATATTCATATAATATAAATTTATGTGTCACTTGAATTGGATTATCCAGCAAGTTTTATTTTTAGAAATACTTGTTTAGTTAAAAAGAGCAACGATAACAATAAGATAGATTGATAAGAGTTTTAATTTAGTGAATATAATTGAAGTGTTCAAGTCGTGGTTCAAGTAATTCTTGTGTGATACCAAAAACAGTTTCCTCACGTTTATAAGTATTATAAGGTAACCTCAAAATTTTAATTATTAAAAAAATCAAAATCGGAGTTTTCAACAAGGATTTTGAAAATCATCTGCATTTAATTCTTATTATTATTTTTTTAATTAATCAATGGAGTTTTTTTACTCTGGTAGTTTTTGTCCCTAGACTTTTTTTTAATAACTGATGACGCAACTTATAAAATTAAAAGCTTAGAAATAAAATGTGATCAAATGAATTGATTAATTAATGATATTGAAAAATTCGCATAATAAAAGCGACCATTTTTCATAACAACAATAAGTCAGATGGAATTATTGCTAAAGTGAGATGGAGTTTGTGACGAGGAAGGTGGCGGCCATATTTGCGCAAATAGTTTCACCGGTGAAAAAGAAATACTACCTACACTGGAGTATTAAAAAAAAACCTTTGTTATTCTTCTTTAATTGAAAAAATACCTGTATCATTTAGAATTGTTTTTAGGTTAACATAAATTAAAAAATTTATTTTTATCTGTGAAAATTTATTCAAAACAAGTGCACTTATTTAAAACTCCTTCTTTATGAAGGCTATTGATGTTGATGAAAAGAAAATTAGGAAATGATTTCGTTTATTTAACTTCTTGTCGGTTAGTTTTAAGATTCCTTGGGGCTTTTAGTTAAGTATAAAAGTACTTGACTTTTAGAATCTACAAACAGAAAAAAATTAAGAATATTTTTAACTTTATATTTTTTTAATGAATTATTCTTTGACTCCATTTTCTCTAATTAATTAAAATAATATTTTTATAAAAAGTACTTGTTTATGTAAAATATTAATTAAAATAATTTTAATGACTAAAATACCTTTGAGAATTTGAGTCAATAAAGATTTTGATTATCGCATTAACTTTATTCAGTTGAAAATAAAATTGACATTTAATCGCTTGCTAAACTTCCAAGAGTTTAATTTAAAAAATCATCATTAATTAAATTTTAATTAAGTTGAGAAAAAGTTTTCAATTTGCTAAAGAAAATTGAGTTAAAGCTTTTCTGTAAAATAAAAATATTTTTATAAATAAAGCGCTTGACAAAGTAAAATACTTAATTAACAATCATCGTTGTTAATTTGTCAAGTTTAAATAAAGTTTTTCCTTATAAAATAAGTATGAAATTAATTATAAAATTACTTATTAATCAATTCGAGTAATTACTTGTTATGTTTAAAAATTAAATTCAATTACATTTTTATTCAAATAATTCTAAAAGTTTTCTTCTCCAAAACAATTAATTGCTAATAGTTACAAGGTTATGAAAGTTTTTTTTCCATTATTATTATATTTGACTTTATTTAATTTAATGATTCATTTAATGAAGTAATTAAAGTAAATATTCGTTTTGAACTTTTGTTATTTTTAGTAAGCATATTTATTGATTAACTGTTAACAAAACATTAAAGTTTCATAGATAAAAGAAAATAGAAATCTTAATAGATAATAATTTTATCAGAACTATTATTTTTATAGTGAATAATTTCATTTAGACACATCAGATCTCTCAGAGTTGCTATTCCAAGCTAGAATGACGCACCGTCTCGTCTTTTTCATATAAATGTCATTGTGTTTAAATGCAAATTTATATTTTAAATCTGTCTTTTTTGTATTTCTATAATAAAAATGTATAGGTGGTTTATACTGAAAGGGTTAAAATAATATTAAGTGAAATTATTCTTTTTTTTTAAATTCTTTTTTAGATGAGCACGTGTTTTTATACTCTCTTTTTAACATGTGTACTGTTAGTTGAATTTCTGCACTTTCGCTCTTTTCCATTTCTTTTTTTGTACTTATATTTTTGGCACTTTCAAATATTTTTACTCTTGTGCACAAGACTTTCTTTTTTTTGACAATTTCTTAAATTTTTGTATACAATTCAAATTTTTTTAAAATTTGGATTCATGTAAAAATAAATTAATAATTATTATATATTATTTGAGAAAGTCTACAGAAAGATTCAGCTTATAATTCAGCTTGATCAAACTTGTGAAAAAAAAAAAAAAAAAAAAATTGTACGCACACCTTGCTGATACGTTTTTTGGGTTCTTTATAATATAGTCATGAATAAGCAAGGAACAGAAAAAATTTTGCTCGCCCCATAAATAGTTTTTTTTAGTTGAAGTCTCAAAATTACGTTTTTCCCACAGTTTTTTCAATATTTGAAAAAAAAAAACCAATTTCTAATTTTTTTTTTACTAATTAAAATTATTCTAAATGATAGAATGGTGATTTTTCACTTAAATTGTAATATTAATTTACTAAAAAAAGTATATTCCAGACCAAGAAATACAAATTTTCAATTTTGAGTAGCTCTAATGTTAAATATTGGGTTTTCTTCTTGGTTTTTTTAAAATTCATAGACTTGGGATCGAGCTTGGGATTTTTCTAACAGATTTAAATGATGTTATAAACTGTCCGAGGAGAAACAAAGTTTTGGAAAATTCCGGGCAGGTCGCGGCCCGGACTCGAACATTTCCGGCCAGCATATGGTCCGGGTTCTGCCCGAAACTTTCCATAAGTTTGTTTCCGCTCGGAATGGACTTAAATACGTATTCCTTAGTAATTTTTCCCATACAATCCGATTTTACTATTTATTTGAACAATTTACTACGCTTTACACGAGGAAAATTCATTTTTTTAGTTTTTTAGGGTACTAATAATGAGGGGACCAATTTTTAAAAGTTTCGCAGTCCACAAGAAAAAATTTTCTGAATAATATTTGCATGAGTTACTTATATAATTTTTCCTCAGGAATTCTACAAAAGCACTAGTTTTTTTATCTAGGGTTTTTCTTAGCCATAAAATCTTTTGTTTCCAGTTTTACTGGTTTATCCGATCCATAAGTTATTGTACCTCAGGTGACGTGAAATTAACATTACAGGAGAATTATTGTAAAGTGTTTAATTAACGATAACTCCTTTATTTTTCATCGGAAAACAAAAAGTTTTAGTACTTTCTCGAATAGTTTTTCCATGACTCTTCACTTATTGAATTTTTAAATATTTCAAACCCTTTAGGGTCAAATTGGCTACAAATGCAAAATATAAAAGATTGGACATAGCCATTAAAAATAGAATCAAAAGATTTTATCACTGAAGAAAACTCCAGATAAAAAAACTAGTGATTTTATCGGATTTCTGAGTAAAAAATATGTAAGTAACTTTTGAAAATAATAATCTGAAAATTTTATACTTTTTTAGTAAATTAATATTACAATTTGATTACAATGCAAGTGAAAAATCACCAATCTATAATTTAAAATAATTTTAATTAGTAAAAAAAAAATTTTCCGTATATTGAAAAAAATCAAAGTAAACTTCTCAAGTCGTTGGTTCTATTTTTACTCCCTTTTTCTCAAAGGAAAAAATGAAACCACAATTAATCAGAATTCATTCGAATTGGGAGAAGATTTACTGATTGCAAATACCTGAACAGGACCTAATGAAGTAAAATATTCTGTTGCATTAAACTAATAAACCACCTTAAAAAAATAAGATATTCAAAAATAATTCATTTAAATTAGATATTTGGATAAAGATTTTATTTTTTGATCATATAAAATAAAAAGTATTCGCTAAATAACTGTAAATAATTGAAAGGTTAAAAAAAATATAATAACGAAATTAAAAAAGCCCATAAAAAAATGTTTTATATTAATTGGGATATTGAACTTGTGGTTTTCAAAATCAATTACTTATAATTTATAATAAACTGATATTTTGTGGTTTGTAGAATGACCATACTAAGTGAGATGTTATTATGAATCATTCATAACACCTACACATGCTTATTATATTATAATTCTTACATAATAATAAAAGATGCAATTTTTTATTTTTGTAAAAGATATAGCTTACAAGTTTTTTTATTGCGTTGGATACATCGTCTTAAATTTTTGCAATTTAATTTATTTATAGGCACTTTAATGAATTTTTTTATCTGTATGGCGTTTGATAATAAAAAAAGGAATGCCCAAAAATGTACTAATATAATGTGCCTACAAGGTAAATCTGGCACTGCTGAAAGAGATAACTTATTATTTCAATTAGCTATATTAATTCCTAGTGGGGAAAATAAGTATAATGGTCATGGTAACTTTATGGTAACTAAAAATGTGAAAACATTGTTGCAGCGTATAAAAAAGGATAAAAAATACATTTGTCTTTTGAAAAAAAACGTACATATAGTTATTAGATAATTATTTCACTTATTGAATTTATAAAAGAATATGCTTGCTATATAAACTACGAAATTAAAGTATGCATTTGAAAATAAACGACTCACGCGAACTTTAATCGTTCAAAAGCTTTTTTTTTTATTTCATGTATCTACATATCCACATACTACTTCTATATTTAATGGCACTGACCTTGTATTGTAATTTTAACAGGTTTTTCTCTTTTATTTTTCTATTAGATAATTATTATTTATTATTTGATATATAGGATGCCTTTGAAAGAAAAATTTTGTTTATTTGCTTGATATGTACCTATATATTTTAAATGTTTGGTCAGTGATCCTTGACGGTTATATTTGAAGTAAAAAAAGAAGGCCATTTTCATGAAAAATTACCAGTATAATAGAATTTAATAATCCACGTGTTGTTTTATTTTATATATATGACTCATTCCATTTCAGATAGCGTAAGACGTATTAATAGGTGACACGCTGACACGGATTAAAAAGTTGAGTACGCGTACCGAATCATTTAGGCAGCTTCTACAATAGCCACATACACCAATATATGTATATGTATGGATAGACATATTTGTGTATGGCCAACCTTCAGATAACTGCGCCCTCTATTTTTCTACATTAATTTTTGTAGACTTTTTACCTGCTGGTAAAACAGATTTATAAATTAGGTTGGCCATACACAAATATGTCTATCCATACATATACATATATTGGTGTATGTGGCTATTGTAGAAAGCGCCTTACGCTCCCTGATTGGCCGAGAACACGATCTATACCTCTTTTTGGTTAAAAGCCATGAGCGTACCGAATGTGCGCACAGCATCTGTCGAGGCCTTAACCGCACCGAACGGCACAGCCCAATGTCATTGATATAGGCTTGCGCTTGCGACATCATGTGACTCCTATAGGTTGGTTCTCCAAACTCCGTAAAAAGGATTAGCAACCGCAAACGCAGCCACAAAGCAATGTGCAGAGACGAAAATAGTGCTCTGCGCATTGTGCCGCGATCGCGTTTGCGGTTGCTACTCACTTTTACGGAGTTTGGAGAACCAGTCTGGTTCAGGTTCTGGTACTGGTCATCATCAGCACTGGTCTATTATATCTCTCTAAACCTTAGGGAGTTATGAGGGTAAATAAAAATGATGACAGAACTGAATGAAACTTGAAAATTAAATTAAATTTAAACATTTTAAAAGTTGAATAGAACTTGGTTTTACCTTTATTACCATTCATTACCATTCATATTTGGAGTTTACAAAAAGTATGATAATGATGACACAGGGAGATGAAACTAATTAAATATCATAAATAAATTGTCAAAGATTATATTTCCAATTTATTTTATCTAGGTTACCACATTCAATCATTAATTATTCGATAAAAACCAAGTTTTAGCAAGTACCATAACCTAAAATAATAATTTTTTTTTGCCATTTTTTTGCAATAATGTTACATAATAAACACATTTTTATATATATTTTGGACTAATTTTATTTTAAACTGCAAATTATAAAAACAAAAAAAAATAGCGTCGCTAATGTGGATATTGACTCAAAATTTCTATTTACCCTCATAACTACTTAATTTTGTAATCCATCGAAATATTACCAAGTAACAACTTTAAAAGTGGAATAATCATTTTTAACAAATTAATTATATTTGGCTAAATTACTTGACTTTTATGATACTTTTAAAATCACAATTTATTGTCTGTAAATTTTAAAATATCAGATATTTTAAGAGACAAACAGATTAAGAGTTATAAAATTACAAAATAAATTGAAAGAAATATAACCTTCACATTTTTTCAGCTTGACGGTATATTTAGTTATAATGCTCATCTACTTAGTTTCTTTTAATTTTGATAATTTAGTTTTTTAAATACATCCAACAATGAGCGATCCATAGATTTTTTTAATGAAAATTTAAATTTTCTTATCCCATTATTGCCCAATCGTAAATAAATGGAGTTATTAATAGTATAATAATAAATAACTGGACTTTTGACAACTAAGTTGTAAAAAAAACATTTTTTTTATTCTAGGGTTAAAAATAAGCTTACACACAACATGACAAACAACCTTATTAATCTAAATCAACAAAAATTTGCGCCATTTTTTGGGAACACGGTTGGTGGGCCCACGTTATTTGACTCTAGTACAATTACACAGTCGTTCTCTTAAATCGGAAATAAAATTGTGTATTTCTTGTTACTCAATAATATAATTAATTTTGAAGTTGCGAAAACACTTGAGATTTTCTTACAATGTTAAATCATGAATATTTTACATTCCAATTATTTACAGAGCACTTGTAAATTTCAATTTTGTTGGGAGCATTTATATTTTTGCTTAACATAACACAAAATCTTCGACAAAATCGAAGAAAAAGAAGATAAAGTTTCTTTCTCAAAACTCAAAGCATCGTTAAGGATGCTTGCAACACTGTGTGTATTTCGAATTCAAATTTATAACTATAAAGTGGATTACCAAGTCCTATAATTATATGCACCCATGTGCTTTTCACAGGAACGGTATGTGTCGTGCCCCCCCACACCTAATTATTTTCGAAAAGAAAGCTCTTTTGCACTTTTTTTTTAAGGTTAATAAAAACTTATAACCGGTTTGTGTAAATACAACCTAAATGCATGGAACATGTTTACTTCCAGCTGAGGACTAGGTATAATACAATGTATGTTACTCAACATTACAATACAATTTTCTAATTTTATAATTTGTAATTATCACTTTACTAGCTGTTAAGATTCTAACCCCAAACTTTTTTGATTCCCTAAACCTGAATTATTCTAAGTCCCTTAATTGATATTATTTCAAGCCCTAAACCTGAATTATTTCAAGTCCCTAAATCGATATTATTCTAAGTCCATAAACCTGTATTATCTTAAGTTCGTAAGCCCAGATTTTTCAAAATATCCTAATTATTCTAAGTCTCATTTGACCCCCCCCCCCTTTAAACAGGACAAATTTGACCCCTCCCCATTAATTTTCAAGTTCTGAAGTACCCTCTCCCTATAAACATGTTCCATGTTAATAATATTTTTTCAAAGTCCATTTAACTGCGCATATATTGGTGAGTTAACAAAAAAGTTTTATTGAGTCTACGCGCAGTGCCTTTTGGTATCGTGGCACTAATAGCACTGGTATTGTAAGTAAACAGTTGGTATCGTGAGAGTGCCATCACCAACCAATCACCAACTGGTATTACAGATATCTATGTACATGAACTTAATTCTATGTTTTAGATAAAGAGAAAAAAAAAGAAAATTGAAAAATTAAGAGAAATTAAAAGCTGCAAGGCAGCAAAAGATTTACATTACATGGTTACAAATTATTACATTTAATACGCCGTTAATACATATTATTTATTAAATACATTTATTTATTAGACTATTATACTACACGAAAATGTCCAAAGAGTTAATATACTTGATAAAACTATTGAAAACATTACTATTTGTAGAGTTAATAATTAATTCTGTAGTGTAAGGACTTGGACCTATGTACTTATTTAACTCCTTTAAAAACAGCTTCCGTTGAGCATTAAATTTATCACATTGCCATATAATATGTTCTACCGATTCTTCAAAACCACAGGAGTAGTTAGGATCTTCGGTTATGTTAAATCTGAATAGATGTTTTTTAGTTGATGTATGTCCTGATCTAATGCGATTTATGATAACGATGGTTTTACGATTTAGCTCCAATTTGTCAAACCAGGGTTTTTTCTTATTTGAATAGAAATTAGTGAAATAATATTTGCCTTTGGTGTTGGAAGATTCTATGCACCAGTTATGAAACTTCACTAGAGTGGTTTCTTTCCAAAAGAGTATTAAGGTTGTTGTTCGGTATAAGTGGCGGTCCCAAACGGATTATTTCGTGAAGTTACGCGTGAAGTTCAAAAAAATCCTCAAAAATCAAAAATAAGTAAAAAAATAAAAATATTTGCTTATTACGGATTTCAGAAGAAAAATTATGATTATTTTTATTGATAAATACTTTATTTTTTTTTATAAAAATTTATAAAAATTCATAAAAACTTAAAATATTATAAATTTACGAAAAATTTTTTTTCTCCAACTTTAGAGTTTAATATGGACACGAATGGACACGTGTCCATATTATGTCCACATTTAATATTTCTGATACGAAATGGTTAATTCCCTTCAAATTTATTCTTTAACTTTGAAATTAATTTTCGTTCACATCTGACGTTTAGTTTAGAAGTATTTACAAAAAGACGCTAGATTTGAATGCATTTAAACGCGTCTTCCTATCTTAACAATGTATAAGAATTGAACTTTGGAGTTTAATAATTCGTTAACTAAATGGTGAATTATCTTAATTTTTTAACAGTAGATGTAGTTTAATGTTATTAATCCCCTGTTAAGATTTTTTTCAATTCTGACGTCGACGCATGTACCGAACAACAATTTTAACATACGGCTTAAAATTGGAATTTAAATTTTTTATACGACGTATTTAGGTCCAAAAAATTCATTTTTTTTAACGAAACAAATTTTTAAGCAGTTCTCTTAGCATATCGTCATATTCTAAAACTTTAAAACCGTGAGTGAAGTTAGAGTATCCATTATAAAACGTATAAATCATTTTTCTTTTGTGCAGCAATTAAATTATAACAAGAAAATGCAATTTATTCATTCAAGGGTACAGCTTATAATTTTTTTCTTGACATTGAACTTATAAAAATTCTTCGTTGCATAACCAACACTTACATATTTAAATATACCAAAACTAAGCATTTAAAAACGGAACTTCCGAAAAGATTATTTAAGGATATACCTGGAAGTTATTAAATAAACTATTGTAAACAAGTTTTAATAGCAATTAGATTAATGATCAGGATGATGTTGACTATGATTCATTTATAACAAATTCGATTGATATTTAAAAAAATATATTTATTATTACGTACATGTACATGTTGTTTTTGTTGATGTATTGTATTCATGAATTTCCTTTTCAGAATGATTCATATTAAATATATGCATACATTTTTAACTTCCTAGAAAGATATTTATCTGCAAATTTATCTTAGATTTTCATGCGTTTTTTTTCTACGAATAAAATTTTTAGAATGTATCTCTAATATTTTTTTCTTCTTTTGTTTTGTGTTAAAGATTTAAAATTTTGGCTCCAATTCAATAAATTTTGTAAAAATATGTTTGAATTTTTTTTTTTCAATAATCTTTTTCGTATAATTTATTGTGTCACATATTTTAAATGATTAATTTTAGATTTTCTCTGCTGTAATATTGATCAATGTAAATGTAATATACTTTTTCTATCATTAAAATAAAACAGGGATTGGTGAATTTCGTTGTATTTATAAAATAAAACTAAAAATTCAACTGTTAATCCTCCAAGAAGAGATTTATAGATACAAAAATAAGAAAACAGTGAAAATTCTTAAACATTTATGTGTTTTGTGCTGTAGTAAGTACAAATGTAATATATTTGACCCCCCTGCGCCCCTTCGAAAGCACCACTAACCAAAAAAAAAAAAATTGAGTCTATATTTTTTATTCTAAATTACTCAAAAAATAAGATTTTGAGGTTCCCATAATAATTATTATCGGTACATTTTTTCGTACGCTGAGCTCCAGATTTAAAACATCTATGCAATTTTCGTGTTTGTTATGATCTTCATGATGGAGAACCTGGCTACGTTAAGAATGAGCAGATATGATAATTAGCTATAGAGACCCAAAAAACATTTGTGTAGTGTGAGAAAAATGGTAATATATTAAAAATTTTAACAAAAAATGGTATAAAAATGACCCAAAATGGGCAATTACGCAAAATTGGACCATGTTAGGTCAAAACGGTCTTCGGATTTGGAATCAGTGACTCCAAAAACTAAAATTACCGTTGAAAAGTTCCATGGACATGCTTTCAAAAAAAATCGCAAATAAAACCATGCTCCAGGCCTATACTATCTTTACAGACAGGCAACAAAAAAGAATCATAAACTTAACCTCAACGAAGTTAGTAAACCCAAATTAATAAATATTGGAAAATATAATAAAAAAATTAATAAATTTTGCTAAAAGAATTCAGATTTTAGTTTTATAAAAAAATTTTATTAAAAAATTTTACTTAAAATTTGTAGTGACATTTAACCTCGCTTTTAACAAAACTGAATTTATTGTTTGTAAAAAAATCATAATAAATTTTGGTTATATTTACTAATTTTTTTTATGCGTGGGGCAACAATGATCCATCACCTAATATCACATCACCCTTGTATTGCAATCACCTAAAAGTTAAACTTGAAAGCCTATATTACATAGAATAAAGTTTAGAAAATGTAGTAAATGTTAATTTAAAATAAAAGAATAGTAATATTTTTCTGTTTATAAAAAAAATATTGAAATAAAATAGCACAAGCTTTTTAAATTAAAGTGCACAGTATGTATAAGTATTATTTAACAAGGATAACAAGAATATGTGTACTCTATAAGAATGTATATACATCATGTGTGTATGTGTGTGTGTGGGTGCGTGCGCGCGCGTGTTTATAACAAAACAAGAGGTCGACAAGGGTGTTAATAATACCAAAGCCACCTGTAGAACGTAAATTGCACGTAACCTAAATAAATGCTTTTTATTATTATTATATTTTATAAATGAAACGCAAATGATTACCCTATTTTTCACTATATTTATTCAATCATGTTCTATGAGGATAGAACATATACAGGGTGGTTATCTAAATCAAGTTAATAAAAAAAAACTTGTTGATTATTGGCGAAAATAGAATGAAAAGGACTGTGATTATGATACGGTTTTTCTTTTCGTTTGATGAAAGTTTTTTAGTATTCAAAAGATTTTTATTTTTTATCCTCTCTACTGTGGCTTTAAAAACTTTTTTCTTCATATAAAAATGCGTACTTTTTCTCCGTTAAAAATTGAAACGCAATTAATTAAAAGTTTTTACAGTTTATTATGACAAGAATAATTAATTAAAATTTATTTGCATTTAGAGAAGAAATCTACAAGAAATAATAATATTATAATTATTTAAAAATTTTAATTAAGTGTTTTAACTTGAGATTTTACTTGGATAAATAATAATAATAATTATTATATTTAAGACAAATTTTTTTAACGAGTCCTTGATTTATAAAAACATTATGATTATTATTGCTCGTGCTTTACTGTATATTTTATTAATAGCGTACAATTTTTATTCAAATATTAGTTAATTCATATTTTAATTTTTGATATCCAATTTGTTGATTGCGCAAAATAATTAGGCAAAGGGTGAAGGATATATTTAATGGTACAGTTACAGGTATTTACATACATCTAGACAAAAATTTCACAAATTTTTATCAAAACCTTTTCTTTCAATTGGCCACATTCCTGGCTCTAAAATAAATCATATAGCGTTTAAGTCTATAACGATGCTTACGAAAATCAGTCGCGACTTTTGGGTTCCCACGTAAATTAGTTAATACCAGCCATATATGGGAAATACATTTTTCCATACATCGTCCATATTTAGTCCATTTATGGGAAAAGGTTTTTCCCATATATCGCAGGAGATCATTTCCCACATGTGCATAATCATTTTTCAAATTTAAGTAGAATATGGAAAAAGTTCTGAAAAAGTTGGTAATGTTGAATAAAAACCGAGATAAAAACCATTTTTTAAAGTTAAAATTGACATTTATTTTAAAGAATCAAAAACTTTTTGTACAAAATGTAAATAATATATGGTTTTTTGGTTTTGGCAATATTTTTTTTCTGAATTAAAATTTTCAACGTCTTTAAGGAAGTAATATATGCGTGGAGAGAAAGAGATATATTTATTTTTGGACCTCTTTCTTCCTCTCGCGAGTTTTGTATAAGAAATTCCAAAATGTTATTCTGTAAATAAACACCTAAGAACTCTGAAATTTTTTCTATCAGTTTTTATAATAATAAATTATATGTTAACCAAATATTATCGAAATATTATCAAAATCAGTTCTGTAAATTTTTTTTTGAAGCCTTTAAAATCTCTTACGTGAATACGTAAGTAATGTAAATAAGTACGTTATTTTTTTTAAAGCTTTTTATTTTTACTTATTGCAAATCTTGATCATTAAATTGTATACTGAACTAATACTGAATGATGTGTAATATACATTTATACATTTATACTTATTCTTGTAATTTTTGCAAATTAACTATGAAACTATATCATTCAATCATTCATTAATTCACGTCTCTTGGGCACTTTTTTGCAAAATTCGACTCTAGTAATTTTTTAAGTTTCCATTTGTTCATAAGCAATAGCAATTAAATATGGTTTAAACAATTTAC
The DNA here is from genome assembly GCA_022575985.1 of Anagrus nilaparvatae. Classification (NCBI taxonomy): domain Eukaryota; kingdom Metazoa; phylum Arthropoda; class Insecta; order Hymenoptera; family Mymaridae; genus Anagrus; species Anagrus nilaparvatae. The sequence goes on along the minus strand of JAKSXM010000231.1, from coordinate 25,021,359 downwards.
CTTCTGACTTTAAAATTTTTAAATTTGACATTATTTGATTTAAATGCATAAAAAGTACCTAGGTGAAATTTGTTACCCGTAGGAATTATACTAATTAAAAAATATTGTTATTTAAAAATTTAATACAAAACCCACAATAGTATATTACGACCCATGGCCAGAAAAATAAATAATGGTTAAAATAGCACGTAAATTATTTGTAAATTAAATCGTGGTCACTGTCCAGAAAAAATGTTTAAACAATTATCATTTAAATAAATAATTAGGAGAATTAAGAAATTTAATTCAATTAAAAACCTGATTAAAAAAACTAATTCGATTAATAAAAAATATTTAGTTAGAACTTCGTGAAATAAAATATATAAAAGTTGCATAAATATAATAACACTAAATTGAAATTGAATCTTTTTTTTAAATAAATGCTTGAGTTATATTAAACAAAAGCTACGCTTAAGAATAGAGCGAAAAAATATAACTTTATTATATTTCGCTTTATTTATTTATTTATTTGCCTTGAATTTTTTATTTTTTTTATTAAAAACAAAAAACTTTTTAATATTTTTATTAATTAATATTATTATTTATTATTAAAAAATGATAAAAAAATAAATTATAAATATAATTATTGTAAGATTTATTACTGGCGCTTTATAATTTTAAGGTTATCTATTGAAATTTTAAATAAAAGCCAGTGCCAAGAAAATTATATTAATTATTTTAATAGTTAAGTATTGAATGAAACCTAAAGTCATAAATGGTTTTTATTATTTTTTGGCTATGAATTTTTAATCTCTTTTTACAATTTCTACACAAAAAAGTTTTGCGGAATAGTTCTACGCCAAAAATCGTTGTGCCAAATAGGGATCTTTTTTACCCATAATTGCTAATAAACACTTAAAATGAAATAAGCAATAAGTTTTGAAAAGGAAAAATGCACACACAAAATTTAATTTAATAAATAATTATAATTTTTATATTGGGGGGGGGGGCTTCGTTCCTTTGACCCCCAGCATTTAGCTTATTCTAGGAGTAAGCGCAAGTACATCATTCGAGGGTTATGATGGATGATTTCTTTTCTGGGGAGTTCGCCTCCTTGACCCCAGAATTTAGCTTACCTTAGGGGTAGATGCGAGTACAGCATTTGGGGTTAAGTTATAAGGGAAAATAGACACTCGGCACACGGATTACGAAAGTATGTATATACAAACTCCTGACAAATTCGGCACTTTTAGGGTATACTGTCTGGGCACACGGATTATCATGTGGGCTAATTGGATTATAAGTTAACTTATCAGATATTTATACAAAATCATACCATCTAGGCACCTAAATATATAAACTACCTAAAAAAACACTATCTTCAAATTTTTAGAAAATATATGTCTATATGATATCTAAAATATCTACAATACATCAGGATTATTATAATATTTACCGTAAATAATATTATTGTGTGCTTCAGAACACTGAGTCGTTGTGACAATGGGCGCGCCGTATGTTGGATTTCTAAGCTTCACGTTATTTATTTCTGAAACATGTTTGTTGATATCACTGTTAAATGTTGAGCTTCTAATTTGTTCATCCATTGATGGAATATCAAAGGCGTGTTGTAGAATTGGTGGCATCAAATCGCTTAGCCTTTTGTTAGCACTATGCCCTGCAGTTGTACGGGGCTCTTCCGTCATTTTTCTTGATCTGATATCTGAAGAGCCTGTCTCTTATTTGGTCTACAGAACCACTATATGACAACCCGTACTCTTCTAATTATTTGATGATGCCTAAAAATTCCATATTATTTACTACTTGGTAATTATGTACTTCTTAGTAATTGTATCTCGGGCCTTTGCTCATAAGTTTGTATTCTTGTTGACTTACGGGCCGTAAGTCTGTACTTGTTTATTGTCGCGTTTATTACCCATTGTAATTTGAAACGAAAAAAAAAATTATTTTATTAAATAATAAACGAGAAAAAAAATGTTATATTTTCTCCCTGTGTATGTTAGAAAAAAAATTTTTTGGGGTAGTTTTTGAAAATTTAAGGGTGAAGCCCCATTTTCTTTACCAAATGACCCCGATTTTCGTGTTCAGCGACCCAAAAAACCTATACTAGAGCAAATCCCGTATTCGCAACCGTAAGTACACCCCCTCCCGTATTTCGACTGGAGTATTAGTTTTGGTTGGTGCCACCTTTCGGACCTCTAGCGGACGACCACAAGAGTTTACTGGATGATTGTAGAATGTGCCTTACTGTGATCAGTGGTGCGCTATCGAGTGCGCTATGCCGTGAATTTTTAACGTGGGTTGGCTACAAAATTACCATAAGATAGAAAAGGAAAACTCGTTCTGTCTTGTTTTATCTTATAGTATTTTCGTTGCCAACCTTCAATATATTTCACGGCATAGCGCATCACTGACTGTGATTAAACGTGAATGATCTGAGGGGGTTGGCGCGCGCAGTGGGCTTGCCCCCTAGTTTACTTAAAAAGTTAAGTTTCTTTTTGAATTATTTATTATTATTTTTTTTTTTTTGGAAATTTAAGCAAGAGATCTCTCTTCTTTTTGCCATTTGCATCGATGACCTTTGTTGTACCATCGACATATTATAGTTAACATAATATTATTGAGAAATGCGCCCTCTGCTTTTTTAGGTTAAGTAATCTTACGAGTAAGCTTAATCTTTTTCAGTTCATGTTGGATATAATTTTTTAAAACGCACATCCAGTTTGATTTAAATTATCTATCCTTTTCTTAATTATCTTACCAACTATGATAGGTTTACTTTCTTAAAATCCACTTTTTGCTAACCTCGCAATTGTAATTACTCATGCCGATTTTAGCTCTGTATTTAACTCGGAAAATTAATTACGTGATATTACAAAACTAGCGTCTTGGATAAAGGTGCTACTGAAGAAAAATTAGGAGATTTATAATGATAATTTATGAAAATAGTAAGTAAAGTAAATTAGTCTAGGTCCTAATTTTAACTATCTTACAAGCTTTCCCCCTATTCCTCTCTCTTTCTTATACTCTTCTTTTTACCCCTGATCCTAATCTCAGCATAGTATTATAATACTTTTACTTCCTTATAGTTAATATCAGACAGGCAAAATTTACCCTTTACTTTTCTTAAATTACATAAATTCAATAAATAAATGTTATTTTCTCTACTTCAAATCTAAAGTCATTGGACTTTTTTCAATTATGCGTTACGTAACTTGTTGTGAAACACATATATTTCATTCTTTGTACAATCCTGTACAATAAATTATTTAAAATAAAAAATGTCTTATTTAAATTTCACGGTATTCCAAAAATATTGGGAATTTGTTTTTAAAATAAAAAAGTTATGGTAAACGAGCTTTCGAATCGCTTCATTCGAACAGCTGAGCTTCTATCAGCTATAAATTTAAGCACTTTAATGTTAATTTTAGTCTCTTCTGAACTTACAAGATGGTGTAAAACAACCGTTCTATGTTTTATTAGAATAATAAAGTAATTTGACGATCCACTAATGGACTTTGAACGCCATTTTCTTAATAAAGAAATTTAATTGACGTTCATAAAAAAATCTTGTCAAAATAAATTTAGTACTGTGTCAGTAAAAAAAATGTCCATCAGATTATAAAAAAAAAGTTTGATATATTTTTATAGAGCCATTTATTAAAAAGTCGATGAAGTAGATTTTATTCCACGATACTTATGGTAAGACAATAAAGTTGTAAAAAATTTATTTTTAATTCAATAACTTCTTTTTTAATGTTTTTTAAAATCACATTTTTTGTGAATAATAATGAAAATGTAAGGTAATTAATTGTTTTTATAACCAATATAGCCAAAATAATTTGAAAGTTAAAATAAAAAATATAAATTTAAAAAAAAAATAATTTTTTAATGAAATAAAATTTTCTAGTCAGAGGGTGTATTCGTAATACGAATGGCTGCAGAATTATAAGTGTGCGCGCGCCACTATTTCGATCAATATTTTATTTGATAAATATTATTTTTTTAACATTAAAAACATAAATTTTATTTTATTTTGAATCCTAGGAAAATATAACATTTATTGAAATTCTTAATGCAAATATCTTGAAAATCTCATTATTAAATAAAATCGGATTCTCGCATCTTGTTTGTTAAATATATAATACTTGTTATAATTTTAATTAAATCATATTAATGTTGTCTACAGATCTCTAATTAGTATAAATAAAATTTAATATCTATATTAGACCAGAAATTTGTTTCTGTGTTTTTCAACTTGACGTGAATGCTGTATAAATGACTGTTAACTAGAAAAAGAGCCCCAAAAATTGAAGTAAAAAATTTTTTACCCGAAAACCCCCATTTGCTTGTGGTTTATGGGCTTAACAGTATTACGGAGCTCTGTAATTACTGACATTTTCTATGGGGAACCTAGTAAATTTGGGCTAATTGGTTACTGATTTCCTGAAGCCAAACAGGAGCCAAAAAGTAATCTTACAGAAAATTTTCCTCCGCATCGATATCGACCACGATTTTTGATATTCGATAATTTTTTTACCAAATAATTATTTATAATAATAAACATTTCAGGCTTCAGGAAATCAAAAACCGATTAGCCCATATTTACTAGATTCCTAATAGAAAATGTCGGTAATTACAGAGCTCCGCGATGCTGTTAATTTTTATTATCCAAACAAATTTCACTAACAAGCTAATATAATCTTATTAAAATTTTCTAAATTAAGTAGTTCAATTAAAAGAAACATTTAATTGGTTAAAACTTTGAAGAATAAAATAATTATTTTTATTATATATATGTTTTTTCAGTTACAAAACGTTGCCTTTGATGATAACGATATTGATACCCCTGTATCAACATATTTCTTATATGAAAGTTAGGGCTTTGATCGGATTGGCCTATTTATTTTTATTTACGTTTTTTCTTTTTTTATCTATATTTTATTATTCTCGATTATTTTCTATTATAATGAATAAAAGTTACTTTTTTTTTTCTTTTTTATTCAACTTTTATAAATAAAAAAGTTTTAATAAAATTTGAATATAACAATTTATACTATGTTCATTCGATTACTTTTAATATTGTTATTCTTATTTTTATTATTATATATTTTATATGAATTTACATTTTGATTTTTTACTGTTTTTCAATGCTGGTTTGCAGATTTATTACTTTACCTTATGAGAAAATTTAGTATGCAAAAAATTAAATTTTCCTGTTTTAACTAATTGTTAATTGTCTATACTCAATAAACTAAATGCACATTTTTGGCTAATAATGATAAACTTTTAAATTGCTGCCAAAATAAAAATTTTAATAAAAAGGGATCTTCTAAAAAATTTTTAAATTTTTGTACAAACTTTTAATAAATTCTTTTGACTATCATGGAGAGACAGTTATCGATAAAAATTTTCGGCTTCAAAAGTGAACCCTAAGACGAAAAAACTGAAACCAATCATGTAACAATGTTTTTTAGAAGTCAGCCTAAAAAGTCCCATCTTATAGTATGGTAATATAAGCCTAGGAAGCCTATTCAGGTAAACAGGATTATGTGGGATGTTTTTTTAACTTGTCCTGCAAACTTTAGAATAAAATCGTAAAAATTGTTTTATATTTGTAAAAAGTAAATTTTAAAAGGCTATTATTTTTAATCTAGAGCTTCCAATCTGGCTTATAAATTGATATTTCAAAATACTGTAAAACAGCTTACGATTAATTAACCCCCCCCCCCCCTCTCTGCAAAAGATATAGGAATGGGAAAATTCAAGTGGAATTACTAACAAACAGCGAAATCATACAGAGAATATTAATTGGAGATAATCCACTGTTAGATGATTAATGCAGCTTCTGTTAATAGAGATTAAGGTGTTTACGAGGGTGTTTACTAGAACAAGTATTGCCACCTTGTGGGATTCTCTTCAAACTTCAAAGAAAAATTTTGAAAGCCTATAAGTTTCTGGAGTTTCAAATTTTTTTAATTCAGAATCATACTATTTATTTCCTACGAGTCCTACACATGCGCCATGTTTTTTTTCTTCAAAATTTTTATTTCTTTTTCGTTTTTTTATTAAATTATGAATTTTTTTGCATCATATCAAAGTAGTCTCGTATTCTTTATTCAATTTAGAATATTTTGACATAAGCACTTTTTTAATTTACATTTAAATTTTATTTTATAAAAAAAACTGCTGCTTATCAGTATATTATATTTTTAAATTCTTATCTATTAATTCTATCAAAATTATATTCTATTATCGTCGATAAATCAATAAACAATTGTTAAAGCAAAAATTTATAGGATGGTAATATAATAATGACCATAAAATCACCACATTTACATTGAATTTTCACTGTACACAAGATAATCGTTAAAATATTCTAAATGCAATTAATTTGAATAGATTCATTTGCATGGATATTTTAAAGACAATGCTTTATATATAATTAACTAAAACTTGTATTGTTTTCGCATATAGAGCTTTTATTCTTCATTTATCCCAACGTATAGAATAAACAATTACATTTAATTCTACTATACATCTGTTAATAATAATAATAACATTAAATAAATAAGCTTTTAGAAATTGTTTCTTATTTAACTTTGTGTTTTGTTATTTTTTGGTATTTATACGGAGAAAAATAACTGTTAACTATAACCAAATTCGCTGGTTATATTTACATCATTAAGTTTTCTTATTTTTTATCTTCTATAATCTTCTATAAAAATTAAGAAATGTAATCAAAATTTTGAGGCAGTTAATTCCGATTGGTCAATACCCATCAGCTGTCATTCATTTAGATGCAGGGGCGACTTATGGTAGCTGCCATCTGTGTCCCCACAGTTTAACATCTGGATTCTTCAGTAAGGCAATGATGGTAGCCTCTGCCTTAGACAGTAGGTTGGGCCTTGTTGACGGGCTTCTTATATGGACCAAGGGGTCGACTTACCGCTTGCGGGAGCGACTTATGGTAGTTTCCATCTGTGTCCCCACATAGAAATTAATACTAGCGCACTCTTGCGGTGTACAAATTAAACCTTATACTGTTCTGTTATTTTTAATGGTGCCCCTTTACATAACAATATAAAAAGTAACTCAACCCAACAAGGTGAAAGAACACTCGAAGAGTAAACTTTTTGTTAATTCAATATTTTTTTAATAAAAAGTTTTCTTTTTTGTAAATTAGTATTTGCAGCTGATAAATAAAGCTCTAAATATGATATAAAAACAAAATATTTATTAAAAAAAAGTCAGATTTTTAATTTTTAAACAGAAATTTCTTAGGTTAGAAATACGCCATTTTGAGTCTGCCATCTTCGTTTTTATAAATCTGTCTTCAAAATCGTGATCAGCGACCCCGAAAACCTTATTGGGGTACCAAAAATAGGCTTAATTAGCAATTGTTTTCAAGATATTACCAATTTTGCTAATTTTTCGTCGATTTTTTATTATATAGCGTCCATTACTCAAAACTGGCCATCCGGAAATGGATGAAACCTTTAAAATCGGTTTCAGCAACCAAAAATACATACTTTTCACTGAGGTGCATCCATTCTAGTGCTGATATAATTTTTGGATGCATTTAAAATTGCTGGCGCCTTGACTATCTGCAATTACTTTAATATAAAAAGTTATATCTTACAATGAATACTTCTTTTTAATTTTGTTTCATTCTCGTGGAAAGATTTCTGTATTACTATAAGATTATAAAGACAACTGAATGAAATGAGTTAGATTTTCATTTCCTGTGATATTGAAATACGCCAGTGTGACATACGTGTTTTAAAATCTTTTTAATACGTCATTGAATTTAGTTTTAAAAATACTAATATATTTAAAATTTTCTTTTTTCGTTTAAGCGTCATCCGTTAATGTTTTTTTAAATTTCTTTTATTGTTCTTTATTTTTTTAATCAAAATTTTTGTTAAAAAAAATAAAGATCTAATTCGTGATGAATATTATTCCCATTGAATTTTCTTAATATCTAAAGCACGATATAAAATTCTCTTTATGATAAAATTAAAAAAAAATAATCTTATCAAAAAAACTGGTTTGTATCTTATGTCATTGGGAAAACCTATTTATTCAATACAGTCGGAATTTTTTTTCTCCCAAGAGATTTTTATTAAACAAAAATAATAAATAAATTTTCTTGAAGTATAGGAGTTTTTATTATAGCAATGTCAAAATTGAAAAAATCATCTTTTATGATAATCACGTCTGCTAGACATTTTTTGGTATTGCTGGCGTTATTATAACTTACAGACATAATTACGCCAGAAAAAAATGTCTAGCAGACGTGATTATCATAACAGATGATTATGTGCTGGAGAAGAGAGGGCCTTAATCTTGGATAAAATTTAAATATACTTTTCTTATAACTTCAAGGGAATCCTGAAAAATAATAAACAATTTTGAACTTGAACATTTTAAATTGTTCTCAATCTCTTTCACAAAGCAATGATTTTATTTTTGTTATTTTCAAGGATAGTTACTGCCAAAACAGTAAGTGCCTTTTATTGATTTTCTTTTCTTTTTTTTTTTCATTCAAAAAAAGCTTTTGTCATTCCAATAATTTTACTTTAGTATAAAAATATATAAAAAATTATTTTAGACAGATTCCGTTTTATCCAATATAAAATTAAATTGAATTATAAATATGAGATAAATATGAGAACTGACATATAGTAAGCGATTGTTAAAAGTCTGGGGTCTTAAAAGAACCGATTGGACTGGTTTTTATATGTAAAAATGTGATGTCAAACCAATTTTTGAGTTTCTAGGCTTAATGGTTTCGAAATGGCAGCTGCACTGAGAAAAAAGTGTATGGTTAGGATAACCAAAATTTTAGTAAAATTGCATTTAGTAATAATGACAAAAATTTTGGTTATCAGAACCAAAAAATTCAGTAGATTTTACCAAATATTCAGTAGATTTTACCAAAAAAAATAAAAAAAGAATTAAAAAGTAAATCTTTTTCAATATAATTTTTTGAAAAAATTATTAAATTTCATTAAATCTTTAAATTTTTAAAATTTTAAATAAGAAATTATCATTAAACTATTGTTTTTGTTGTGCGCTTATAAATTTAAAATTTTAAGGTTACGCCGTGATAATGTAATAGAAAAAATTCAAAAAACAAACAAGATTAAGACCATAACATTTTATTTTTAGTTAACAAATTTAGTTAACAAAGTAATTGTAGGAGAGTAACGTAACCTCAAAACCCTTAAATTTAATGAATCAGAATAAATAAATATAGCACTTAGTCAGATCATTAAATAATCAAATTTTAAGGCATAATTTAGGCAATACATTAATAATATAATACATAACATAAGGTTAAGGTAAAGTCTTACTTAGCGCGCTCAAAAATCGAAATTTAGGTGAAATTTTAAATTTTTAACAGTTTAAGGTGGCTCAAGCAGTTTATAAAAAACGAACAATATGAAGTAAAATTTACTGGAGATGAAGATAATTAAAAAATAAATCCATTGATCCCAAACAATACCCAGGTTCCCGATTAATTAGGAAAGAAATAAACAACTGAAAAATTTTAAGGTTAGCACGCGTTCTTATGGGAGTTGATATTGTTTTACTTCGTACTAATTCAATAACGAATCTTTTTAGATAAAATTCTACACACGTGTTATTTAACAAAAGTACAAACTGTTCCAAGAAAATAATACAATTGTTGCCGACAAATTATAAACACATAATTTTAGTCGCGGGCCCCTTTCAATAAAATGTTTTGTATTTAAAAATTTATTTTTACACTGCACTTATTATATAAGAAAATGCATTATTAATAATAACTTCTAAATATTCACATACCTATAAAATAAATAATAAAATTATTGGCCAATTTCGCAATAGTTTGTTAATAACAAAAAATTGACCATGAAATTCGCCCTATAAAATAAATAATAAAATTATTGGCCAATTTCGCAATAGTTTGTTAATAACAAAAAATTGACCATGAAATTCGCAAAACAGACCCCGGATTCGTGTTCAGAAGGTCGAAAACAAAAATAACACCTATTTATATCCTCGGAAAAATAAATTTAGCTTTTGGGTGTGATTAGTATGGCTGGCACCTAGACTAGTTTAATTCATTAAAAATTATTTTAATTCAATCAAATTTTTACTGCACGTTCTTCAACCCTTTAAATTCACGGGAGCGTAGTAATTTTTAAAAAATATTAATAAGTAAATTGTTTATAACAATTTAAGCTAAAATCGCTTCTGCTTATCGTAAAAGCGTAATTATTTTTTTAAATGACGGGTATGATTACCTGTCATTTAAAAAAAGAATTACGTTTCTATGACTATGACGGGTATGATTACCTGTCATTTAAAAAAGAATTACGTTTTTACGATAACCAGAAGCGATTTTAGCATAAACTGTTATAAACAATTTACTTGTTAATATTTTTTGGAAATTACAACGCTCTCGTGAAATTAACGGATTAAAGAACTTGCAGTTAAAATTTGGTTGAATTAATATAATTTTTAATGCATTATTAATTAAAAGTTTAAAAACGGCTATTGAAAAAAATTTTTTTTCTTACTTTTTTTATGCCTTTATTGCTCCCCCTCCACTCTTAATAAAGTTACAATTATAAACTTTTGAACAAAATACGAAGGATAATTTTATAACAAATTTTTTTTTACCTGAACATTCAAAGGCCATTTTTCTGTAAAATATTTCAAAAATTCTAGACCACATCTTTTTTTAATCGATAGTAAGAACTGGTCAATGTAAATAAAAAAATAAGAATATATTTTTTTAATATTATTTTTTTTTGGTAAAAGTTTGATTCAACCCCAATTAAATTCATATAATATAGATATGCATTAAAATCTTATGTATAATATTGCTTTGCACTCAAATTTAAATTTTTCATAAAAATTAATTTTCAAAAAAAATTTCGAAATCGTCCATCACCACTATACTTATATTTTATAAAATGAGCACAAAATTTTACTAAAGAGGTTTTTTTTGTCAAATCCAAGATTGTTGTATTCATTCTCTGCAGCTCTCAAGATAAAAAATTTTTTGTTTTTTAAATATTTAGAAAGCACTCCTAAAGAAGGGCGAGTTTAAAAAAAAAAGTTATAATATTTTCAGAAAATTTTAGAATCCAAAAATTTATGATTTGATTAAATAAACTTTACAATAGCTGGTCAAATCTTCATAGAATATCAAGCCTATCCCTGCTTTACAGTGATAGTACGAAACAAATGTGCCTCCAGAGTGTAAAAAATTTTTGAATTGACCTACAGAAACTACTTAAAATTTCAAGGAATTTTGGAAATAATATTTAAACAGAAGTTAAATGTCTAGAATCCTGCCTGCATCAGCAGTTGACCAAGTGTAAATTAAGCTTTAAATTTCTTTGAATTTCTGAAGTAACTTTAAGAGCTGTGGTTAGTTGAAAATAAGATTTATTCAATAAATTCAAATATTTGTTATTGATATATTATAATTCGAATTGAACTTAAAGATTTACTGAGATAACCTCTTAATAAAACGATTTATTTTAATAATCTTTTAACTTTTGAAAATATTCCTGCCAAAAAATTGTAGAGCCTTTGCGTGGTTCGAGCAGCTATAAAATTAAATGGGTCACTTTAATGCCCTATTAAATTTCTAGTTGGGATAAACATTTTGGAGATAAAAAATGAAACCTTATAAAAAAGCAATTAAATTAATTCATTAATTTTGTTTTTAAAATTCCTTGGTTATCCAAATTGTCGGGTAAAACCGAAATGTTATAGAGGTCCTCAGGCACGGTTTTGAACCGAAGATATCACTGGCTTAACGATTCTAGAATATCTTTTTTTTCAATTTTTTGTTAATTATAGGCCATAAATTATTATTTTGGTTCCTCATAGAGGAACCTTTGTGATAGATGAAATTTTGATTTTTGATTTTTTGGCATATAAGCACGTTTTGGGACCTCAGGAAGCTAAAAAACCGGTTTTTAAAAAAAGTCTGTATGTGTGTGTGTGTGTGTGTGTGTGTGTGTGTGTGTGTGTGTGTGTGTGTATGTATGTAACCGGTGAAATTTCACAACCATTATGAAATTAAGACCTAATTTTTTTTTCAAAAATTTTTTTATCAAAAAATCTCAAACTACTTTTTTTTTTTTTTAATTTGGATGTAATACCTCATTTATTTCCACGAAAGTACCTATATTTGAAAGTACGATTTTTACTCGATATCTCGAATCTGATAACTAATTTTTTGAAAATTTTTTTCTCAAAATTTTTTTCACAAAAAAATACAAAAAACACTAATTTTTTTTTCTTTTTGGACGTAGTACCTAATTTATTTCTTTGAGATTACTAGTTTTAGAACTATGGTTTATAGCATTTTTTTGGACCTGATACCTAATTTTTTCAAAATTTTTTTCTCAAAATTTTTGTTGCCAAAAAATACAAAAAATGCCAAAATTTTTTTTATTTTAGGACGTAATACTTAGTTTTTTTTCTATAAAAGTACTAATATTTGAAAATTTTGCAATCGGTGGTATTTAACAACCATTATGGAATTAAGACCTAATTTTTTTTTCAAAAATTTTTTTATCAAAAAATCTCAAACTACTTTTTTTTTTTTTTAATTTGGATGTAATACCTCATTTATTTCCACGAAAGTACCTATATTTGAAAGTACGATTTTTACTCGATATCTCGAATCTGATAACCAATTTTTTGAAAATTTTTTTCTCAAAATTTTTTTCACAAAAAAATACAAAAAACACTAATTTTTTTTTTCTTTACGGACGCAGTACTTAATTTATTTCTGTGGAAGTACTAGTTTTAGAACTATGGTTTATAGCATTTTTTTGGACCTGATACCTAATTTTTTCCAAATTTTTTTCTCAAAATTTTTGTTGCCAAAAAATACAAAAAATGCCAAAATTTTTTTTATTTTAGGACGTAATACTTAGTTTTTTTCTATGAAAGTACTAATATTTGAAAATTTTGCAATCGGTGGTATTTAACAACCATTATGGAATTAAGATCTAATTTTTTTTTCAAAAATTTTTTCATCAAAAAATCTCAAACTACTTTTTTGCTTGTGTGTACTTTACTTGCTTGTGGACCAAGCCAGGATCAAATAGGTAGGCTTAAAATTTACGAATTCGTTATAGCTATTTTTTAAACAAGGAACAAAAAATTGGTTTTGATTTTTTGTGCATTTGTGTTCACGAACGACGAGCGAGTGTAAAACCGTGATTTACAGCATACTTTTGCATGTAATGGGCAAAAGCTTTTAATTTACTATGTTTTATTACTTTTGGAAATGTTTATTTATTTATTATATTAAGCAATTAGTCGATGTGCATGTTATTATTATAATAGGCCATTTATCTTTCATAATACAGGTCAAGATTATTATTTAATATAAAATTTTAATTTTAATTTTTAATTGACATTCGATATATTATTAAGTATAGTTTTATTGAAATGATGGATTGAGAAAAAAATAATAATAAAAAATATTACTATCAAGAAAACATTTATATATAAATTTTAATGATAAGCAGCTATTTATGTGCATGCATCAAAAGATTATATAATAATTTAACAGAGAAATAATTTTTTTTATTATTAATTTGATAAATTTTAAATTAATCTATATAGATATCACTAAAAATAATTTCAAAAATTGATAACATTTGAATCGAATGTGAATTAAATAAAGAAAGAAAATAATTCCCCGGGCTCTCTGTATACCATACTCTGTACACATAGTGCCGGCTCTCTGCCCCACCCAAACTTGTATAATACTTCTAGGGCCATTGACTACGTCACAGAATTTCCCTCCGTTATCTCTGGAAAGAATGAAAGCTCATGCACATGTATATTCCAAAATTTAAAAAAAGGAAGAATATCTATGCTTGCGATCGTGCTCTTTATATTTGTTACATAACCTACAATTTTCTATCAATTTTTTAATAATTAATAATTTTTCAATGTATTTCAATGTATTTTATAAATTAAATGATTAATTTTATGTATAAAAATTATACCTATATATTAGTTATAAAGATCAATAAAGAGTAGCTCATAGTTGCCGGTTTCTAGCGAACGTAGCCGAACATTAACGAATATCTTACATCTTCTTCTAACAAATTGAGCGCGCGCGGCGCGGTGGTGGCAGTGTTGTCGATTCAGTTGTCGCGCGGGAGTGGTCGTCGAGGGATGCATTGAAAGTCTCGTATAACAGAAATAATATTAGCCGCACACAAGTAAATTGAATAAAATAAAAGGAGTCCTATTTATTAATAATTTTTAATTAGTTTAATAAAAATAAACGCACAAGAAATAATTTATTTATGTAAAAATAAAATACATATGTGGCATAAAAACATTTTTTTTCTTTTAAATGCATATAGTGTAAGTGCGCGTGTTACGTAGAGAAAAAGAGTTTGGTTGACTAAAAAAAGGGAGTGTTATATATATTGTACTACATAATAATAATAATAATAATTATAGTGTGCAATTTAAATAAAGACGCACAAGTGTCCAATAATTTATTTAAAAAAAAAAAAAGTTTTAAAACTGTGTAGATACACAAACGTATATCTACAAAGAAAAAAAAAGAGAGCGGCTACCGGCAACACTCTCCTACTACCATATTAAATTAAGAGTTCTTAAATTAAAGGTTAATATCAGTGAAATAACTAATTTTTTTTACATTTATTGTTAATAATATATTTCTTTCTTTAAATTAAAAAACGGTGTTGAGTATAAAATAAAAGTGGCTCTTCCTAATTTATTCATGATTACCAAAATTCCATTAAAAAGAATTCTTCGAAACCATGTCATGTGTTCATTATAATATAATTTGTGATTTAGAGAGAGATCACACAAATATTTCTTAATAATGAAATTTTAAGTTCACATGCTTTTTAATGATACAGTGGAGGGGAAAAATAAGAATACAACAGTTTTCAATGTGTATTTTATTTTAAAATAAAAAATGTATAAGTATATAGAAGCGTTGGATGATGTTAGTCTGACGCACGTCCGGTATATTATGCAGAGACCGAAAAAAGAGTGCCCCACGTCTCTTTCGGCGCCTCCACGCCTCGGCGCTTTAGAGTCATTTTTTTATTTAGAGTACATAAAATTTTTAGTCGCGTTTAATTTATTTTATTGTAATTTTTAAAATTTAATTAAATTTTTGAAAGTGTCAAAATTATTAAATTATTAAAAAAAAAAAAGAGTTAGCTTAGTTAGGTATAGTAAAAGGAAGGTGTGTGTATTTGTGAGTATGTGTCTCTATAGTTTTATCGATTGTCCCTAGAGCGGCCGGCGGCTACAACAGCGCGCTGAAAAAAATTTTTTTGTAATACATTATTAAAACTCCTTTAACCTTTTTTTATTATTATTTATTCACATAAATAAAATGCTGTTGAAATATTTATTTTTTATTAAATTATTAATAATAATTTTTTTAAGTGGAAAGTCTATTCTATTAATAAGGTATTCAAGGATGCTAAGAATTTAAAATATGCTGAAAATATATTATGGGTTTTTACTTATCTATAATTTATAAAAGTTAGATTTTATGATGAAAAGTTAGATCACGTGATGCATTTTTTGCAGAAATATATAAAAGTATTCTTATCTTTATAAGTGCCTCTTGAAAAATTTGTTTGGTTTTTTGAAATAACAGTATTTGAATGACCTAAGAATTAGTAAAAATTGATTGGAAAATTAAACGATACCTATTGTATTTAAATTTTGACCTTATTCATACCAATATTCCAAAGTATTTAAAATGATCGTATAATAAGGGAATGTTAATTTCTGTTACAGAATAAAAAATCACAATGTCAGTCGACAAAGATGAATTGGTACAACGTGCAAAACTTGCAGAACAAGCAGAAAGGTACGACGATATGGCAGCAGCAATGAAATCTGTAACCGAAACAGGTGTTGAATTATCTAACGAAGAAAGAAATTTATTATCTGTCGCTTATAAAAATGTTGTGGGTGCAAGACGTAGCTCGTGGCGTGTTATATCATCAATCGAGCAAAAAACTGAAGGTTCTGAACGCAAACAACAAATGGCTAAAGAATATCGAGAAAAAGTTGAAAAAGAATTACGCGAAATATGCTATGACGTATTGGTAATTACTCAAACTTTTGTTTTAATTATTTTTTTAAATTAATAATTCCTAGTTACGCACCTAACTTCGTTTTTCTTTTAATTGTTAAAAATGAAATAATTAGCAGCTGATAAGAAAAAAAACATTAAGTATTGTTTAATTTGAAGAAAAGGAAAAAAAACTTATTAAATTTGAATCGACCTTAAATACTAAAAATTCAAGGTTATGAACCTCTGCAATCTGTTATCTCTATCTTTTACAATGCAAAATGACGTGTTATAAAATAAATAAATAAAATGTTCATTTTTTTGATTGATATATTACAATTACTACAAGTACTTAATATTATCAGATATTTTTCTTTTTTTTTTTAAATCTTTTTTCATTAAAAAAATACATATATGTATATTTTTTTTGTTATCTTAAAAATGAACATGCAATATTGATTTAATATCGATAAAAAATAAATCAGAAGCAATTTTTTTTCCTGATGGATAGGTTTTTTTTAAACAATTTTTAAATACCTGTCCTTTACATAAAAAAAGGTTTCTTTAACAGTTTTTTTATTGATATTTTTGTTCTATATTAACTTACATAACATTTAAAAATAAATTCAATTAAAAAAAAAAACAATATTTTTGATAATAACAAGAGAGTACAGTAATCTATATCAAAAAAATGTACTTTTTATTAATTTGCTGATGCAAAAAAAGTACCCACCTAGCCCTTAATTTAACAGTTTTGTAACCTAATTTTAGCAGTATAACTTGAACCTTAGACTTGAGTTTAAAAAAAAGCGAATATATACCTACCTTCAACCTTTTTATTAAAAAAAGTAAAAACTGGTTTGCTAAAATCATCAGTGTATATCGTAGTATAATAGTACAACTCCTCTTGTCATGCCTTCTCGTTTTACTTTTTATTCTTTTTGCATTCTTATAAATTCATGCATATATTTTTCAAAATAAGAGTTTTTTTTTGTATCTAACTCATTATTTTGTAATGTAAATTAATTGTTTATGTGTGTATTTCATAAGTTTTAATAAAAAAAAGTAGGTACCTATAATAAAATAATAATTAAAAATGTTTTCTTGTAACACTTATAATAAGAATCCGGAAATTATAAAATACCGGAAAACGGATGTGACACACCCGATTCCTCTGAATACATGTGTGTATTATTGCAACAAAAAAAAAAATATTTTCTTTTTTGCATTATTAATTAATTTAATAAGCAATATTTTATTATTTAATTAAGATCTATATTTGCTTCTTTCTGCTTGTACGAAATAAATCAATATTATTATTATAATTTCAATTTGAGGGTCATTCTTATAAATTTTTTTTTCTTTCCTTTTTTTTCCTATACATATTTATAATATTAAAAAAATCAATTCTCAAAATTACATTAAACTAAATTAATAATTTTTATTTTTAGATATACCAATTTTTCAATGCCAAATTAAGGAAGTATATGCGTGGAGAGAAAGAGATATATTTTTTTCGCTCCTCTTTCTTCTTCTCGCGAGTTTCGTATAAGAAATTCCAAAATGTTTTTTTGTAAATAAAAACCTAGGAACTCTGAAATTTTTTCCATGAGTTTTTATATAACCAACTAATATCAAAATTTACTAAAATAAAAAAAAAAATTACGGAACAGATTTTGATAACATTTGGTTAAAATATAATTTATTATTATAAAAACACATAAAAAAAAATTCAGAGCCCCTAGTTGTTTATTTACAGAAATATAAATAAAAATATTTTTGAATTTTTTATAGTAAAACAGGGTGCAGGGTGAACTTCTGTGTTACCAAACAAAAACGCAAATACTAAACTGCAAATAAATGTAGAGTAGAAATTACTTTTAAAGTTAGTAAAAATATTCGAAATGTCCACATCTAGTTTAAAAATTATTACTATTAATCAGTTAAAATCGCTCCAAAGAATAGTATAAATTAGTGAAAATTCTCATAGATGTTACTTCAAATATTTTTACTAACATAAGCCAAGGGTAATTTATTCACAGTTTGCTTATGTAAGGATGCTCCCTGAGTTTTATGTTAAGAACCTTGGTGATCTAAATTTGCCTAGGCTGGTAACCTAAAAATCACCTAGGTGAAAATTTTGTTACCGGAAGAAAATTTAGGATATGCTTAAATGCACCCCCCAGAATCTAATTTCAAATTGGTTTGTAAAAAAACCTGATTCCACCTGAGGGGGGAGGTTTAAAAAATTTTTGACAACTAGGTAAAAAATTTGTTACCGCACAGGATTTGGCTAACAAATGTATATGCCAAATATAGCAGGTGTGCAAAATTGCATCCTTGATAATTTGATCCGAAAAAAGTTGTGGCGGTCAATTTGTATTCGGTGTGACCTAGGTTCTATTTTCCAGATTTAAGTTAAGCCGCCGTAAGTTTTCGAATCAAGTTTTCAAGGGCGCAATTTTGCAAATTGGCTATATTTAGCATCTTAGAGTCTATATATTCAAATTCCTAAGCGGTAACTAATTTTTTACCAAGGCACCAAAATTTTTTAACCCTTCTCCCCTCAGGTTGGATTAGGTTTTTTTACAAACCCATTTGGAATTAAGTTCTGGGGGTTGTATTTATAAGCATGTTCTAAATTTTAGCTTACCAGCCTAGGCAAATTTAGATCACCATGGCTCTTAATATAAGGCTCAAGAAGCATCCTTACATAAGTAGTATTGTCCATTTGCGTTTTTG